>JARCFY010000016.1:20981518-23481518 GCA_029233225.1 Lepidodactylus listeri
CTTAGCACAAGTGGGTACTGTGGCCCATCTTATATTTCCACTTGTGCAAGAGCCCTAATGCAAGCAGAAATTTTGTGCTGGATAGTGTGCAATAAAAAGTGCTGAAAAGTCAGCTAAAGAAGTGCTGTCTGAAGGAAAAAGGCTTGGATCAGCACAGGAAAACAGAGGCTGGAGAAAGTGGAGCCTAAAGTAAGCTGAGAAATATGCCCCACAGGGAATGATGGAACCCAAATGATTCTAGAATTTCCCCCAAAAAACTTGAATTCCAAAATGGTATCAGGTGACCCAAATACCAGGTTTTATGTCCTTCTCAAAATTCAAATCCAAAAATACTGATTTCCTTAAAGTGCACATCTCTGGAACCAAATTTGTGTTTTCCTCTACAGAAGACTTACGCCTATGCCACCACTGTTGCTCCCTCCAGCATCAGTTTCCATAACTGTACTTCACTGTTTAGTCTAGTATGTTTGTTGCAGAGTCCTAACTTGTAGTGTATTGGTGTCGAGGACTAGGGAAAAAGATCATTTGGAGCGTTTGTTAAAAGATCATGGTGTTGGGATTTAAGGCCATAAGAGGTGCATAAAGGAGCAGTTTGAGATATTGTTGCCTGACTGCTAGAAGCTCTTGGTAAAACTAATCAGGCTAATGTAGTTTTCTCTTTTGGTGTTCTGTGCTTCTGATACTGAAAGCTGAGCATCCAAGACTTTGTGGCTTCAACCCGGCTGCTTTGGCAGCCATGTAGAACTTAGCACCTTCTGTCAAAAGCTAGACCTCTAAAAAATAGTTAAGTGCAGTGTTCAGCTGTGTTGGAGTCTGAACCTTTATTTCACGAGGTAGATTACTTTTGTTTGAATATGTTCCCTGCAGGAATTAAAAGATATAGGTCATCGTGATCAGATGGCTGCAGCCAGAGGAATTCTTCAGAAAAACATTCCTATACTGTACACTGCTTCTCAAGCATGCCTGCAACATCCTGATGTAGCCGCTTACAAAGCCAACAGGGACTTGATCTACAAGCAATTGCAGCAGGCAGTTACAGGAATCTCTAATGCAGCCCAAGCAACAGCTTCTGAGGACTCGGTTCAGCAGCACGGCGGTGGGGGAGAGTTGGCTTATGCGCTTAACAACTTTGATGTAAGTACTGAATTTCACAAGAGAAAAAATGTGCGTAGTAAATATTTAAACCTTCTGAAGGGCAGCCGCCCTGACCTGGATAGCCCAGACTAGGCCGGTCTTGAAAGTTAAGCAGGGTCGGCCCTGGCTAGTATTTAGATGTGAGATCTCCAAGGGCTTACCAGGGTTGTGATGCGGATGCAGACAATGGAAACGGCCTTTGACTGTCTCTTGTCTTGAAAAACTCTATGGGGTCACCATAAGTCAGCTGTGACTTGACCGCACAAAAAAGGGGGGGGGGAACCATAAATAGTATACCCAATTAATGCAGGGTGGTTCAGAAATCTGCAGATCACTTTGGAAACTTGTAAGCCAGCTCTTTATGTATGATGTCAAGATGTCTCTGGTTTTATTACAGAACTTGAGTTTCCATTTTTAAAAGATACTTTTTGTAAGCACAGATTATTGAAATACGGATTAAAACATCCATAAATTAATGGTGTTTTGCTTAAGGCAAGGCATGTCCCTTGTCTTGGGAGACTGCACTTGTTATATTCATGGAAGTGTGTCTGATGGGGACCTGTACAAAGTATAGCACTCAGTTTTATTCTGAAAGGGGCTACAACCAAAGATTCCACATACACCAGGCAGCCTGTGAATAGCCACTCTTCGCCCTCAGTTCTGTGAGTGTGTTTTCCTTTCCCATGGTCTTAACTCTGTGCTGCTTTTTCATAGGTCTCTGCTGCCTTCTAGAATTTCCTCAAGACTCCCAGATTTCTTTCAGTGCAGCTTCCAAAGTCCACTCTCTTTCCTGTTCTCAAGGTTTGCAATGAGTGCATCTTTGTCAGATTGCATCATCAGATTCCCTGTCCATTTCCTGATCCTGAAGAAGGCTGGGGTTCTTACTGATATTGAGCCAAACTTCAGCACTTGGGAAACAATAAACATTTACTTCTGGCTTTCCCTCCATACCTCACTCTCCCCACCCCCAAAGCTTTAGGAGGGCAGAGGCTTGCACCCCTCCCCAGTGCGGTCATGGGTTGTCAGATAAGGCCTCTCCCCTTCCTTGGGAAGTGCAAATTTGGGCCAGATATTAAGGCAGGCCAAAATCTGAGGATGCTTGTCTACTCACCTTCATAGCCTGCCTGCTTCCCCGCAAATTCCTGCCAACAGCCCACGGTGGTGTGAGGTTTCCCTCCAGCATCACTCCCTGATAATTTTCTCCTTCCTCCTGTTTCTTGTGCTTTCAATCCTTCAGGCGTTTGCTGCCACCACCCATTCTTTCCAGAAATCGGTACTAGAATATTGCTGCCAGCCTACATGGTGCTTTAACAGAGTAACAGAGGGGAAGGAAAAGACAGGTTCCTAACCTTGAGGCTGAACAAGTTCTTCTTTAATCTGCTGTTCAGTCCCATTACTTAACCCAGTCTTGGTCTCTTCACTTTCCATGCTGAATATTCTCTACTTACATACTGCCTTTGTCTCTCCCCCCCGCCCTTCCTATCATCCTTCCAACCCCCAAACGTCAGGTAGGGGAACCAGGGGAACCTACTAAACAAGGGAGTGTCATCTGAGCCAAATTGTAATCAACTATATTTTTTTACTACATTAAGAACATGAAATATTGTATGTAACTTAAGCACAGGTTTGTTCTTCAGTAGATTTATGAAATTTGAAGGTATAAATACTTTTATTGTAGCTCTTTAACACTTATTAGCTCCCTTGGAATTCTGATAGTATTATTTCTTCTAAATTCTTGATGTTTCCACTGGATCTGCATTTTAAGTAATCTATTAAGTAAACCATGTGTTTCAGAGTGTTTCTGTGCTCTGATCCAATAGAATATCCGAGACATATAGAGAATCCTGGACAGGTTAGCCAGATTTATATTGGCTGAGTTGGATGAGGAAAAATAGCTGGCCAAGCTTTCAGAGGAAAAAGTTCATCACAAGCTGAGATGTTGGAGGTAGGCCTCCAGCACAGAGGGCAAAGGCCTTTCAGTTTTTGAGAGAGTGATAAACTTCATGGTATGGCTAAATGCTGAGGGCAAAACCAGAAATAAATGGACAGATTATCACCACCCATATAATTGCTGACTTTTAGTTGACTGAAATTGCAGATGTTCGATTGCAACAATAACATAGTCGATTACGCTTTCTCCCTTTGCCCCAACAAATGGCTTCGAGTGGGAACAGTTCCAGATATAACCAGCATTTGTCATGGAGCTGCAGCTGCTGTGCTGTAAGATACCCAGATGTATCACCTTATTCTTTGGGGGAAGGGCTTGGCTAGAAAAAAATACTTTGAAAATAGAGACCACCAGTGTTGGAGTAAATAAAAAGAAGGGTTTGTTTACCTGGGTTTAGAAACAGTATGCAGGCTTCAACATCTGTTTCTACATGAGCGTTTTAGAAGAGAAGCTTATGAAGTAGCAATGAATTTGGATGTTCGTTTAAATTCTGGCCTGTTCAGTAGTACACCATAACTCTGCAGTTACCTGAGAATAAATCCTGTGGAACTCTGTGGGGCTTCCTTCTGACTAATCATGTATAGAATTAGGCTACAGATACCACACTGATAAAATTAGCTACCATAAATCCGTATTGAGGTAGAGAATAATAAATCTGTCTCCAAATTGAAAGATCCACAGCTTTTGTTTATGAACGTACATTCTGAGCTTTATGAGCTCTGTGGAACGGTTTTATGAACATGGAACTCCTTCTCGAATATGTATTTGTTCCATGTATGCGTCAGGCACCTCCTGACTACTCTCTTGGACAAATAATCCATATTTTAAGTTTGAACATTGGGTTTAAGAATGTTGATGATTTAGTAATCCTATTGAAGGCATCAGTGATTCTATGATTGCTGGTATATTACCTTTGAATATTGGCTCTAAAATTTGCAGTGGTGTGATATGGCTGTTAGTGTGTTCTTAACACTGCTTTAAATATTTCACTTTTATCTGACTTAAAATATTTTACAAGGTTCTCCTCCCACCCCCCAAGTTCTTCATGGTTTTATGGGATTCCAGAATGCTTCCTTAGAGCTCAGAGAGGCTGCCGTGTAGTTGGAAATATTGCACATACTCCTTGAGGGGGATGGGAGATGAATGAACGGAGCTCAACAAATCTTGTTGACAGCCCTGCTTGCTTCTTCTGGGGCAACTGCACAGGGCTCTTGTCCCCATGTAAAGCATTCTCCCCAACCAATGTACTTTCCAATAGAGAAGCTACTTAATTTTCCCAGCATTCTGTTGGCAATTAGAATTATTGTGGATAATCTATGACATCATGACAGTTTCTCTCATTGCTAGACCAGGTTTGCTGTAGACAGGTAACTGCCTATTCTTGGCTTGTGCCCAAAGTAGTGAAAAGGAGAAGGCCATCAAATAGCTGAATGCTGACATAAAATTATGAGTTCTGGCCCCAATTTCCCCCTCCTCTAATGAGATTTGCGTCATTTGTTCCTGTAGTGCTCACTTCTGAAGTGCCTTTTATTCTTCCTTTCCCCATATCCCCCCATTTCCCCCCTTTATACCTCCTTCACCATTAAAATGTCCTTGCATAAACTTATTTTTGAAAGGGCTGGATTTTTGCCTGTTAAGAGAACTTTCTGGAAAACAGATTTATTATCCATTCTCCAAGGAGCTCAGGGCAACACATGGCCCCTTCCTTCTGTCTTGAGAACACCACCATGACGTGTAGGTTAGGCTGACTGGTCCCAGTCTAGCCAGCAAACTCTATGGCAGAGCTCACGTTTGAAGATGGGTCCTTCCCATCTTGTCATCCAGCATTCCAACCTCACTGGCTATCCGCTGTCTACCATAACTGTGCTCATGTTGGCATGTCTGTTCCACAGTCATTCCTGGTCTTGGGTTTTCTGTTTGGTATAGATGGCAGCCACTGTTCTGTATCCAGGGCTGTCAGTTTTTCCAAGCCTGGTTCAAGGAACTGGTATTGGTTTTGAAACTCTTAAATGATCAGGCATATCTGTAGGACTACCTTACACTACACAGCGTTACATCATGAACCCTTCAAGTGTAAATTGAATCCAGTCATAAAACTCTACTGGAGAAGCCTTGATGTGGGTCATTTCCTCCTTAGTTCTTCTGTAAGCTCTAGGCAGGATTTCTCGGTGGCTCTGCATCTGTAGAGCAACCTCCCCAAAAAGACCAACCATTTGATTGATTTTACATGTGGCAATATGGCCTGTATTGAGATTCCACCTTAGTACACCTTTTGCAATCATGTGAATGTGTGTCTGCCTGATGATTTACTATTATTACAACAACACTGTGGCTTTATTGTAAATATCCTTGAGTGTTTCATGTCAGAAAGAGTAATGAGTTTTCTAAATAAATGAGATTAATACCCTGGGCTTGTTTCCCCTGAGACTTTGCACTTCAGAAGAACTCTCAAAATGCTTCCTTCCCTCCATGCATGCGTGTAAGCTGTGCTGGCTTCTAGGCATTTTGAATTGGCAGCACTGAAATGCTTGTTGGTTAACGCTTTGGAATGGAAACAGGCAAATAGCTTTGAGAAAAATTATGTAATTGGCTGGTGATGCTGCAAAGGCTACTGATGGGCTGCTTCAGAGAGGCTGTTGGGTTGATTGGAGGGGCAAGGATGTCTAGGGAGTGCTTTTGTAGGTAAAAAGGTCACAGGGGGGTTTATCTTCCCCTTTCATATCTCCTGCATGAATTGGCAAACTAGCTGAGGAGGGGACAGCAGGAATTTGTTGGTTTTGAATGAAGGTGTGTGAACTGTTGAAACAGTTGCAAGGCTTTACTGGGCAATGTTTGTAATGGACTCTGACTGTTAGTGTGAATGTTTTACATGTGCATGCGAGACTATGTGGTACCAGTTACCTTCTGGAAACTTAATTGATCAGCAGCCTCTCTAAAAGAAAGTCAGGTACAGCTGCATTGTTAAATAAACCTGTACAGATGACAAGAAACATCTAAAATATTATTGCATTAACAAACCAAAGCTCTCATGGCTGGAACCAGTCTTTTTAAGAAGGGGAATCACTGAAACGTCTTTAATTTGATATGAATTGTGTTGATGAATACTCATTCAAAACTCTGATACGCCTGAGATAATTGAGTTTGTGGTATAACATTCTAAACAGGGTTCTAGAACCCTCTAGATTTCAGATCTCTTCATTGAATAAAATGTAAAATGTTTGTGTCTACTCAGACTCTGTTATTGTGGTGGATCTCTCTGGATTAATTAGATGAAACTGAATAATTCTGGGTACGGTTTGATGTAAATATTGCCAGTGTTGTGTTTGTCAAAACATGGCTGTTTTAACTGTTAACGTTTTTTGACAATTCTAAGATAACATTCATCACACTGGTCCAGAGTAACGAGTCACTTATTAAGAGCTGAAAACCCTTTTCTCTTTACCAGAAACAAATTATTGTGGATCCTCTGAACTTCAGTGAGGAGCGTTTTAGGCCTTCCCTGGAAGAGCGCCTGGAGAGCATCATTAGCGGTGCGGCCCTGATGGCTGATTCATCTTGCACACGTGATGACCGACGGGAGCGCATAGTTGCAGAGTGTAATGCTGTGCGACAAGCCTTGCAAGATCTCCTTTCAGAATACATGGGAAATGTGAGTAGCCAAAGTGTATGTGCGTGTTTTTTAAATTAAGTTTTAATGTGCGCGTCTGCGGGGTTTCAAGAGAAGCAGTGAAACGGTATGGCTTGAGTTTAAATACAGAATCCCTACAAATACAATTGAAACAAGTGGGAACTCATGATACTTGCAGGGGAGGGATCCCTGCTCCCTCTTAGCTGTAGCTCCCCTCCACACCATTATTGGAAACCACTGCAGCTGTCCCCATCATCTCCACTGCCTGTATCTCCAGCTCCTCCCTCCATCCCTTATAGTGCCACCTGGCCTGCCCCGCCCCATCTCCAGACTCCCCCCCTCCCCGCCGGTCTTCATTCCCAGCAAGCCCAGTGTGGCTTCCAGCCTTTGGGGGGTGATTTTAAACACCCATTGTATTTTTTTTTTAAGTTTTCAGATTTTTCTGCCAACCTGGGGAGTCTCCTAGGTTTGCAGAACTACTCTGTTTTGGGTAAGTGTGGCCCCGATTCACAGATTTAGGTATCCACAGATGGGGACCACACTTAAGAAATAGACATACAGATAGTGAATTAATCCAGCACCATCTTGTGCTTCCTTTTGGCTGTGTTAATTAAAAACATACACACTAATATCGGTCTTACTCTAGACCACTTGACTTTAGGGTGTGGGTCTGTCAAAGGGGAGAATGGTTTTTTATA
The DNA here is from genome assembly GCA_029233225.1 of Lepidodactylus listeri. NCBI lineage: Eukaryota > Metazoa > Chordata > Lepidosauria > Squamata > Gekkonidae > Lepidodactylus > Lepidodactylus listeri. Next base: position 20,988,927 of record JARCFY010000016.1, read on the forward strand.
CTAAAAATGTATCTGGGTGACTTTATTTTGTTGCCTCAATGGCCCTTAAATTTCGAAAAGTTCTATCCAGATCTTCTTCTCTGCAACCTGGTATCATGACTGCTGTTCCCGTTTAAGTTTAGTTATAGCATTTCCATTCTCATCCGTCTTTTTTTTCCTTCTTAGCTAAGCTTGCTGCTTTAAGTTTCATATGGCTTGTTTTCAAAACCTTTACCTTCAGTCTAAACTTTGCAGCCCATGTTTTCTGTTAGATGTGGCCAAAACAGAGAATAGAAATCAACATGTCAACAATCCTTGTCATGCGAGAGTTTTATTATGCAACCTAAATTGACTTATTTTCTGTTGAAAAATTGCATTTAGAGTTTCATAACTCCCTGTCAACTAATGTCTACTGTAGAAACTCTGCTCTCTGTACCGTCACCTTCAGGGGTAAAGTGGGTGGCAGCCAGCGGGAGTGCCTTCTGTGTAATGGCACCTGACTTCAGCTCCTTCCCTACATCAGTTGGATTGGTGCCAACTTAACCTAACCCTAGATGAACTCCTCCCACCATGTTCTCTTGTGGCCCCCCCCCCCCCCCAGCACTACTGCTAATTACTGGCTGCCGTTTTATTCCTTGTTTTACTGTATATTCTCTCCTCTGCTTTGGTGATTTCAGATACTGTTTTATTAAACAGTGTGCTACCTGTTGCTCTTAATAATACTCATTGTTTTCTGTTTTATTGATACGTTTCATAAGCTTTCTCGGGAATTTTTCAGAGTTGTATGAATTATACATATCTTAAATAAAGTAATTGCTAGGTTCTTCTCAGCAGTGTTAATATTTTGTGGTATTTTCCTCCTTATATTGTTGCGATACTTCCATCAAAGTTTATGGAAGTGCTGTTGGGTTGAAGGACTCGAAACTGGAAAGTTTAAATCATGTGTGAAGACGACTTCCACATTCTCTCATTGTGTAACTGCTGTTCTGTACGATGCAGGGGATTAGAAATTGCTCTTAAGTGCAGTGAGAGTCTAGCAATGGAATGTCAACAGTGTATATAGTACGGTGACAGTCTTGTAATATGAAGAAGCTGGCTCGTGTCTCTGAAGGACAAGACAAGCATTCTGCCTGAAAACCAGCTGAATTAAGCAACTACTTGTCACCATTCTGGGAATGTTGGAGATCTGAAATATTTTATAGGAAGTTGGTCCTTTTTTTCAAAAATAAACTGTCCTGATGAACAATAAGCATCCAATATAAAAACCTGCAAGTGGGTGGGAAGACAATGTCTGAAATAAAATCTGTGAGCTTTTAGCTTTGAAAAGTTATCTTAACAGGGAGGGGAGAACTACTGCCTGCTTGACCAGTGGTCTTTGTGAATTGGGACTCTGCTAAACTGCAGGCATATGATAGGAAGAGTGGGAGCCAGGTTCATGACCTTACTGGTGTCAAGGCTATAACCATGGGCAGCAGAACATGAGAGCCAGGGGCAGGGAGCTGATGCCATGCTCCATAAGATGTACCATACTGAGGAATAAATCAAGAGACAGAGTCTTGGAGGAATTCCCTGCAACCACTGGGTGACGTTGCCTCACCATCCTGATATTTCAGCATGCAAAGAGGCATGACTTGTCCTCCATGCGCACTCACTAACAGCCGGCCCTTCCAAAAGGTAGCAAAACAAAAGTGGTGTTTTAGGGGGCATGCAGTCCAGAGAATTGGACTCCATGACCCACCATAGAGTCCCAACCCAAATTTTTCAAACTTTTCTTGCCTCTCTACTATCGTTTTAAGAGAAAGGAGAGGGGAACTTAAAGTATTTCATAAACTAACGTATTAGAAGAAATGGCTACTGTTATGAAAAATTGGGTCTTATGATCAGGGGAAAGGGGGCGGGGATTTCTCCCTGTCTTTGAAGAGAGTAAGAAAGTGCAGGAAAGCCTAAGTAGTAATGGATGTAAGTGCCACAGCTCTGGTTTACTTTGTTGCTGTTTACAGTGTGGGAAGGAAGAGTTGCTAAATGGCTGATCAGATGGTGCTGCAGCCCCTGAGAGAGCGGTTGGCTCAAAAGATTGGTCTGTGCAGTGTTTATTTCCTCCCAAAGAAAGTGTTGGTAGTAAAGTGGCTCCCTGGAGCAGTTGTCTAGGAACATTCTGCTCTAGGAACTCAAGCAGCAGTTCAGCGTCTTTTTCATCCTGCGGGAATTGAGTAAGGGCTGCTATCCACGATGTGCGGGATAAGGCATTGGAAATCATAAGAACAAAACAGTTGCCCATTGTGAGAGATGGTTCGTGGCTGTGTTGGAATGGTTGGTGGCAAGAGACAGAAATCGAAGGAAGAAGGGGAAAGACTACAAGTTATAAATGGGTGAGGAAAATGGAGGAAGAGGGTAGGAAGATGAAGATGAAGAGGATCACCAAATCAGTATAAGTACTGTGTCTCTGGGAGATATGCCAACAGTAAAAAGCCTTGTACTTGCACTCCCACAGTCCTGTAAGGCAGTAGAAAAGAACAGTAGTCCAGTAGTACCTTCTTCAGGGTATGAGCTTTTGTACTCTTTCTTTTTTGGGGTACTCGTTTTTCACAAAAGCTCCTACCCTGCCACAAATTTTGTTATTCTCAAGGTGCTACTGGACTCTTGCTCTTTTTCTACCACTACAGACAAACATGGCTACCTGTCTTGATCTATCTCCTGTAAGGCAGATACATATTAGTAGGGAAACTGAGATTTAGACTTGTGCTGTGCTCCACAGTAACTTCAAGGTAAAGTTCAGTTAAAACTACATTTCCCAAGTGCAGCATTCTTATTCCTATAACTGCTTAATGCTAGCAGGTATGGAAGAGCACAGAAGCAAGGTTGGCATGTAAGCCATCACTAAGTTTTAATGAAAAGAAAACGTGACGCTTAAGGGTATTCCGACACTGAATATGAAGGCTGTGCATATAACAACACAGTCAAAAACTGTAAGACTGTACCCAAAGAGACTTAACACTAAGTTCAAAACTTTTTTATATGAACAGTGTAGTGCTCTAAATAACCATACAAATCGATTCCAAAGGCTGGCAAGTTTTGTGTTCCTGCTCTTAGCCATAGGAGCTTCGTAATCAAACCAGTGACTCCCTGTTTGATTAGCAAGTTGGATATTTGTATGCAATAGAAATTTTAGTTTAAAGCTCAGACTTGCAGGTTGACATGTATCACTTCCACATATTTATAAATTGTTAAATGTAATGAAGATCCAGGGGAGGGGGAAAAGTTGTGTTAACATTCCTCACTTTTCTACTGGATCCATAGCATAAATTGTACTGCGTCCTTTTTCAGCACTTTTACCACTGAGAATTTATTTGAGTCATGTCATGAGAGCTGGGGCACTGTATAGTCTCACGCTTTTGAGGACTGATGGCATACTTTTAAAACCAGCGTCCAAAATCACGTCTTCCTCCATGAGGAATTAAAACTTTGCTTTATAGGAGGTATGAGAAATAATGCACAGTTTGAAAACATCAGAAATGTCAACATAACTCATTAACACATTCTAGACTTTTCCGTTGAGCCACTCTTCATGTTGTCCTGAGAGAGTGTGTAAATTTACAGCATGACATTTAAAAAATGTGTTCCAAAATACCTGTATGTTGTACTAAAATAAAACGAGTATAACCACATCTGTAGGAAAAGCGGCTGAATATTCTAATCCAGTGGTTTTTGAGCAGCTGGCCACCTGACAATGCATGCCACAACCCCCCCCCCGCGCGCTCCTTTTGCCATTGCTGCCTACATGCCTATTCCCTCTGCTTTACAGTCCTTTCATCATTGCCTGACTCATAGCCTTGCCAGATTAAAAGCTTACCTGCCAGCTTATATCTGTGTCACAGAACAGCTTGAGGAGGATGTTTGGAAGGCTTTCTTGCCCAGAAGGAATTGTTGCTCTTGATTGGCTCGTAGCAAATTGTAATGCTGCATGAATATAAGAGGTAAGAAGTCTTCCCTTAAAAAGAAAATGGAAGTCTTCCTCAACTGAAAAAAGAGCACTCATTCCTTGGCAGTTAATGCAGTTATAGAACGAACTTAAGGAGAAAATTGCGGAGATGGAAATTAATAAGCAGGCTGCCAGTCAGCCTGAAAGGCAGGAAGTCCGTTAGGTAACCCTTGCTGAAGAGGTATTGAAAGATAACAGTTGAAATAGCACTTTGTTCAGTGGGGATACTTTGATAAATAAACCACATCAGGTATAGGTGATGGCAAAAGATGAAACTTTAGAAGTAGATTTCTAAAAGGAACAAATCAGCTTCTAGTTGGATGGAAATGTGGCATACAAATGCTTTAAATAAAATGTGAAATTGTGTATTTTAACTTTGAAGTATTGCCTAGCTTTTAATTGGCAGGCTGTGAGGCAGGCCACTAGGAAACAGTTTTAAAACTGAGTTATGGGGAGTTGGAGAGCTCCAGGAAATTATTGAGCTGTCTAATTACAATTGGGTAAGGGGGTAGAAAACACTACTAACCCTAGTGTTGTCAAATGCACTGTTACAGATGTTGCTGAGGAAGAACCAGCAGGCTTTCAGAAGTCCCTAGCACAATATCATTCTCAAGTACATAAAGGCAATTGTTAACCTGATTTTCAAAACACTCTCACCACAGTTTCTCACCAAAGGAAGTTGGCATTCATAGTGTAAGAGAATAGACCTTATTTTGGGATAATAAACAGGAAGTGCAGGTCCCATGAAAGAGCCTAGTTTGTCTGCCGTAGCCAAAATAAGTATTGCAGTGCCTTGAAGGTAAATTCCTTTTGGCATAACGTTTTGTAAGCCAGAGCCCTCTTTGTCCTTTGGTTGGGGGTTAGGAGAAGAGGTTATTATAAAGAGCTCAGAAGCCCCAGTTTCCTAGGACCTAGGTATGCTGCATTGCAGAGTACAAATTAATGAGATCTAGTCAAGAGTAAATGGCTCTCAGCAGGTAGGGACCACTCCCAGCTGTCAATGAATTTGGTGAAGTAGGATGAATCTGAATAGTGTACATAAACCTGAAAGAAGGCTTATTAGAAATGGAGATGCTCAGAAACCAGTGGGAGAGCACTTCAGCTTCTTTGAACAATAATAGATTTAAAGGTTGCAGTACTTAAGCAGAACAGTTTTAAAGAGGGTGGCTCTAGCAAGAAGCTGCTGTTAGTATCAAATTACCATATGAATTCCATCACACTTGGACTCAGTAGTGGCTTATGGGTAACTCCCAAATAATAATTCTCCCTTTCAGATTTAAGGTGCTACAAGACTATTACAAAGGTGTTTGTGTTAAAACCATTTTAGATAGGGAATGATCAAACACTCAATGAGACATTTATAATCTACACCAGTGTTCCCTCTAAGCTGAGTTAGTATGAGCTAGCTCACAGTTCTTTAGCCTCCAGCTCACACATTTTTGTCTTAGCTCAGGAAGGATGGCTCCAGAGCAAACTAATTCATGCAGCAGCCAAATCGTTCACTCACAACTTTAATGCCAGTAGCTCACAAAGTAGAATTTTTGCTCTCAAGACTCCACAGCTTAGAGGGAACATTGATCAACACTGAGTTTAACAATAGAATGGCCAGACTCCAAAAGGCATGGTCATATCCCATAGAATTTGCCTTACTTTGAATGTCAGACCAGATCATAGTCCTCTCAATTTCAAAAATAATTTGCCATGTAACATTTGGACCATGGGGAGCATGCTGAGAGAGCCAGACCTCTCTTGGACGAACAAGAGCTGGTTTCCAGGCAAGTTTGATAACTAGTTAAATTGTACAGTTTTTACATGGGCAGGGAAGGTTTATTGTAGAATTGCTACCATGTGGTGGTGCTCCATTTCTTGAAGCATATGTTAAGGGGGTAGTGTTCCCAAAACATCAATTTCTTGTACTCTCTAGCTTCCTTTAACTTCTCTCCCTCCATCCAGAAGGTAAACCCAAGGCTCCGCAAATTCTCATCATCTCACCAGTTAATAGCCCAGTAGATGCTGATGCTCAGCGCACTTGTAATATAGAAGCAAGTTAACCTGCAGTGCAGATGTGGTCTAGGATTTGTCTTTAGTGTTGGGCTAATGACATGCACTCAACAACATTTCAGTTTCTAGGACCTAAATCCTGCTGTGGTAGGCTAGTACATATTCTGATTCTGAGAAGGTTTTCACCAATTCAAGCGATTACTGATCTCCCCCTGAAAGGGGCTTACTAGATCAACAGGCTTTAACTTCTTCAAGAATCTATTCCAGGAAAATGTTCTGCCTATAACAACTTACTTTTCTTCCTGTATATTTGAAAATAATAGCATATCTGCGGCAGCACCCACAAGCTAAGTAGTTATTGCTTTCATTCCTCCATATCTGCCCTGAGCCTGCCTCAGCAGGGAGGGCAGGGTATAAATTAAACTAATAAATAAACAAATCTAGGCCTTGGTGTGCCACTAAAGCTTTGGATACATTCTTAAGAGTTTCAGGTGATACAGAAAAAAAGGGGGGGCTTTACCTAGTTGTACATGTGAAGAGCTAAAAAAATCAACTGGGCTCATTATAAATTTTCAGTGGAAGGGAGAACATTATTAGCACTATGCTGTGTTCCTGGTGGTAGGGGTCGGGAGACAGGATTGGGTGGGTGGCTCGGGGGAATAAGAGATCATTGAGACTACAGTGAGGCGTGGTATTTCTTCACGAGGAGGGAAAGTTTTGGCTACCACACTAAGTTCTGGGCATTAATTCTGAAGAGATGCTGTCAAGAAAAAAATAATCCTGTAATTGAGAGTTCATTCTGTGCACAGCAGTCTAATGTGGTTAAAGCTTACAAGGCAACTGAAATTTCATTTACTCATTTAGAATTTGGAAGACATTTGGAAGTAAAGCAGAAGATTCTGCTACAATACTTTTTAGAGTATTGGTGAGACAGTGGGGAGAGGAGCCTTAAGAGGATAGTTACAGCAAATATGTGACTAGTATCAGCATATTTGTCTTGAGTGGCAAACAAGTTACCTGGGACTGGAGATGTTATGGTATGTGCATCAGGTTTCCCTTTTCTGTCTGAATTATAAGAGGCTACCTCTAAAGTCCCATCTGATTTTAGGACCAGCTTTCTTAACAGTATGGGGATCTACATTCAGAAAGCTGTTCCAGCTTCAGTTACTTGAGTTAACATGTTTAGGCTTTGTTTTAAGTTCATACTTTATAATGTTATATTACTTGTTTTTTTCTGTTAGTTATGATTGGGAAATCAATGTGAACAGGTGATGCGAGTACAACATAGCTTAATTTGCCACCATTCCAAATGGGTACACAAGGTTTTTGTTTGCCCTCTTGGGTATGTCTCATATTTTTCTGTAAAATCAAGCAATCTCTTTACCAATCATCACAATCATGTAATTGAGCAATGTTTCTGCATATAGACCTATTCAGAAGTTCAAATCCTGAAACTGTTCAGGGTGGAGCTGATCATACGTTTTGTTAAGAAATGAGTTACCTTGGAATCCAATTTTTTTTAAAATATAGCTAAAGAAAACTTTGTATGTCATGATGGTCAAAATAGGGTAACACATGCTTCAACTGCCTATCTTCTAGGAGACCATTGATAAAGTTAGGTCCTAATGCTATTGGCTATGAAAGAAGTAACAGCACAATCCACCCTATAACAGAAGTATTTTTGCCTAGTCCAAAAGAGATTGTCAAGAAATCTCCTAGGCAACTGGAGTCCTTTTAAATAGTCCAAACTGGGCAACCCACTCCTTGTGGTAATAACCAATTTATGCCTTGCAGGAGAATGAGGCTTTTGAAAAGCTAATCAAAAAAGCCCAGCGTTTGTAAGTTAAATTAGCACATTGGCCCTGGGAAAAAAATAGTGGTCATACAAGGAATATCTCAAGAATGTCAAAAGGCTGGTCTTAAAATTAAAAAAAAACATTTAATCATTTGTAAGAGTCTTTGAAGGTGGTGGATAGCCATTGGTAGAGCAGAAAGGAATGGATGTTTTGCTGGCTAGATGACACATGCACATTACTGTTGGGATGGCATTTTTTGCTGCAATGGATTGTGATTTAAATTATGACTGAAATCAAAATTTTCCTTTAGACACTTCATGAATAAAAGTACAGACTAATTTTTGTTACAGCCTTACATCATTGAGTTAAAATAGTCTCTTCATACAACCTTAAAGGTATACTAATCTTTCTTAAATTCACTGTTTACTGTTTTTGGAAAGTGATCCTCCTTTGTCATAGAGCTTCCTTGTCCCATTCCTCAAAAGCTGATAATCTAAGCCAGCAACAAGTGATATCAGCAATCTTTGGTGACACTGTTTGCCATGAGGTGGGGAAGTAAACGTCCACTTTTTAAAATACTTCGAAAATACTGACCCAACTGCAGAGATTAAGTAGTTCTTAAGCATAAAACAGGAGTAAGAAGTCACCAGATGAATTAGTGGATTATACCAATAGTGGTTTGCTAGTTTCTGGCCCAGTGTATCAAATGATAATATAAATGCATGGGACCATTGTGCTGTGCAAAGTCAATGTTTTCTAACTGTGTTTCCATCCCTAGAAAAGCAGACTTTCATAAAGAGGGTCATAATTTTAAGTTTTTGGTTTTAAGGAATTGTTTACATTCAGTTCACATTTTAATTTAAGCCAAGTTATTTTAAAGAGAGAAATTTATAGCTAGAATGTTTGTCAGATTTTTTTTTTAAAAAATCTAAATCTGATTTTTTTGATCTCTTAGGAGGAAATACATGCATCTTTTGTTGCTGGCTGTTTCCCAAAAGTGTTATTTGTATTCTTAAAGAGGAAGTTAATATTACACTGACTATGGCAGTCAAGGCCAGCGTAGGTCAGGTTCATCACAATGCCTGTTTGTTTGTCTTTCTGCTGAAATTTGTAACCACATGAATTCTGTAAAAAGCCCTCTGTTTAATAGCTAAATGTCAAATATATTTCCCTACAAATTGGAAAGAAATATAGCCTCTTCAGTAGGTTCCATAAAGCTCCTATCTGACTAGTCAGTTCTTACTGCTTGATTTTGTGGTGTTCATGAGCTAAAGACATTAAGCTTATAATCCTAAATATGCTAAATCCTCACCAAATTTTTCATGTGCTCCCTAAGTACAGGCTACAACTAACAGAAATATCTTTCACCACGGTTACTAGAGTAGTTTTATCCCTCTTCCTCTAGTATCAAACAGTAATCTTTTGATTTGATTAGAATTCATCTATCCAAATAGTTTGGTTTAGAGGAATAACTGTTTTGTGTCTTGTGACATTCTCTATTTTTAGGTAGAAAAAGGAAGTTGCTTTCATCTTGGCTTCTAATATTGGCAACTCCCATCCCATAAGAAAACACTTTGGTTTTAAAAAATGTTGTAGAGATAGAAAACATTCTTCCTCTACACTGTTGGCCCATCTTTTTAAATTAATTGTTTATATGCCTGGGACTGTTCAGTCTCTGAAATTGAAGAGAATCTGATGTATGTTGTTACAAATGCTCACTCTACATGTCTTTTTCCTGAGTGCAGAAATAGTACCCGAGTATACAGCAATGTCCATCAGGAACTTGCTAATCAGTAGCATTTCACTGTAATATAATTGAAGATACCATATTGATTTGAATAATAAAATGACTTGGTTATGCTTCAAGGAGACCTTCCTAGGTAGCCTATATGACAGGAGCAAGTACAAGAGAGTTGTCCTGATGTTTGAAGACTGTTTCTCTTGTTTGAAAGGGCACCAAAAAAAAGGCAACTTCTATTTTACAATATGCACATTTTAATGTTTTTTTTACACTGTACTTATGAATCTTTCTCCTCCACCAGAAAATGCATCTTGAAACATTACTAACACAAGTCACTTGGAATGTCTGTTAATAATTCTCAGCATGTGTGGAAAAGTTCCAGAAAAATGTTCTTGTTATCACAGAATGTTGAACTGGAAGTACAAGAGACAGATGTTCAGAAGTTTACATCATGCATGTGGCTATTTTGCCAATCTTGGTGGGCATGAATTTGCATTACGTTGGATAATGAGAACTCGCCTAAACTTTTATAACCCTCTAGAATAGTATTTGCCGGAACAGTGATTACTGCAGTATCAGTATAATTCCAAAGTATTTAGTATTGCTCCAACAACACACTCCTCTAACCAAAAGCAAACTCCACATAGCTGCACTTAACAGTGTGAAGAATTATAAAGTTTGAACATAGTCAACCTCATAGTCTTGTAAGTCCCATGTCCAAGAAACAGATTTAGTTCTGGAGCTTGCTTGCAGGGACTCTGGCTTTCTTAACTAATGATAGTAATTCATTTGATTAGGGATTTGTTGGGCAGTTTCAGGAATAAAAAGCTGACACGCTGCATTCTGTATCAGCTGTGTAGAAAATAGCCTTAAATACCAAATGCAGAAAGTGTTGAAGTGCTGGAATTGTTCTCCTGGTGCTTTTGCTTGGTGGTTCCTAACAAAAGTCCTGTTTTACCTGAGGCAGGAACTGTGGGTTAGTGGCAGTGCTTTGAGAGGTGGGGTGGGCCTCCAGTTGCATGGAGTTTTGTGGCTCTTGTATGCACACACCCCTTGATCACTTTATCAGTGCTCTTATCATTGATAACTTCTCAGTGTTGTCACTGCGCTGCAATAACATCCCATTCGGTTCGTCTTGGCCAAATGTATATTGATACCTTGTTTGCATGTAAAGGATTTGCCATCTGGTGGTATCTGTGAGGGCTCATTCAAAAATGCAAGTAATAATGCTATAGTTAACAAGTGAACGTGCATGTTTAAATTAGTCCTCATAGTATTCCTTCTGTTGACTAACATGATACTGTTGGCATCTGTACTACTACTGGTCTGAATGGAGACTCATTTCAACAGCAGTATGGCACAAAAGGGAATACCTTCCTTTTCCATGAGGGACAAATAAAAGAAACTAAAACTTAGAATTGTAGCAGTTATAAACTACTAGATGAGCTATTCGTAGCGTGCTTGGTGTGCAATATACAGCACAATAACTGAACTTAGTTTTGGTGACTGTGATTTAGCATGCAAGTCATGTAATTACACTCAGGATGAATACTACTGACCTGTTCTTTGAGTGGGCAAGAAGTCAAACAGAATAGTTAGTATACCTTTTGGTAAGAGCAGCCAAACGTCTTATACATATATGGCTACTTTAGCAACGTAGATGTCAGTGTAAAAGACAAAATTATGTATCGCAAGCTGGCATGAGCACAGAAATGTCAGAGGAGGCTGTTGCCTAACTGGCTGTAGGTAGGAGCTCAGAGGGAAAGGAGGTTGTTTGACATTGCAGACAGACAATAGGATTATACTTGGATACTGAGAATTGCTGGAGGATAAGATAAGAGCATGCCAAACTACATCAAGAGTTCCATAAGTCCTCCTGTCTTCCAGCCAGTGCAAGTATTTTGTGTTCTGTACATCTTTAGCAAAGATCTCCTTGCTGCTCGACTCCGGGGAGGGGGGGGGGAGTAGTAACTGAATGCTTCAGGCAAATGCTTGGCATATGCAAGGAAAGCCATTCTGAGGTTGTGACTGGTGATGGCTGCATATTATGAGTAAAGGATAAGCCAAGCCAAATTCTGTGGTTCTCGGCCTGAATCTAATTTAGGACTGCAAACCAGTGTTCCCTCTAAGCTGAGTTAGTGTGAGCTAGCTCACAGTTCTTTAGCCTCTGGCTCACACATTTTTGTCTTAACTCAGGAAGGATGTCTCCAGAGCAAACTAATTTGTGTCGTAGCCAAATCACTTGTTCACAGCTTTAATGCCAGTATTTTACAAAGTAGAATTTTTGCTCACAAGACTCCACAGCTTAGAGGGAGCATTGCATAGCATTCCAGAGATATCCAGTAAGATACGGGGAGTGCCTCCTGTATACAGGTATAAGTGCTCATTACAGCTGTGTGTGGGGGAAAATGATGATACAGTGTTGAGCAATATTTATTTGGGAATATCCTACAAGGTACAAAATGTGAGGAATTAATGGTCATGTTTGCAAATGGCTCTGAAGGCTTTAAACTAGGGGTCAGTGTTTTCCAGTTTACACTGAATTGTAGAGAACTGACTGGTCGCCATTCAGCCTGGTAGGACTTCATGAATCTGCTAACCATAGGAGGGTGGGAAGTACTTGGCTTTGAACTTTGATCCTGCTATGCAGTTTGTTGTGATGTATTCACATCTGTCTACCTCCATATCCATTGGTATAGTTATATGCAACCTCTGATGCTCAGCAAGACATGAAAAAGTATCTGCATAAGGTGGGGAGGGGAGATGCTGAACCATAGAAATTCACAAGAGTTTATTGTGGAGAATATTTAATCTTTCTGAAATTGAATAAACTACCAAAGGTAGCCTATGTACACAGTCATTAAAGATAACGTAAGCCAAACTCTGGCTTCTTAGTGAACGTAGTGTGGTAGATGCAAAGAATTCCCCTTATCCAGATGCATAGAAGATACTGTATATGGCTAAAAATAATGGCTTACTACATGAGAGATTCGTGGATATTGATCCAGCTGGTTTCACTCAAACAGCAAACAGTTCAGTGACTTAACAGCAATAGAAAAATAATTCTGTTGGGGACCATTGTGTTAGATTAAGATAGTGCCCAGTATGAAAAGTGGAGCTTATGAGTGATGGGCTTTTACTCATTGGCACATCTCCAAACCATTCATGTTAAAGCATTGCAATATTTATCCAAATATGTCACTAAGAGAGGTTACATATGTAAAAATGAATTTTTGAGCCAATAATAATTAACTTGAAAATTTTGCAGCATAGTACAACACACAATTAACACTATACTGACTTACAGTATCCAAGCACCAAGGTTTCTTTCCCTCAGCATGTACTTGTAAATGGTTGTCCCATCTGAACTTGGCATGATATTCGAAAATCTACATATGTACATTTTCTCCCTAATTTTATAGCTTTGGTTATCATGATTTTCAGCAGTTGCATTAAATACTTTCTCCCCCCCCCCCATGTAGTAGGCATTACTGTGCATCTATATAATGTAAATATAATTCCACAACACAATCGTAAGTTATTTTTGTCCAGAAATTAACCGTTTTTGTTTTCCAGTCGTTGTATGCTGCCTTAACTGATGTATGTTAACATTCTGTAAATGGCAAGTAAAGCAGCATTCCCCAAAAGCCATCAGCTTTGGAATCCACCTTTGAATTTTAAAAGATCCTTACTCTTAAGGCAAAGTATAGCTCCCAGCATATTCTATTTCAATAAGGTTTACTTGCAGTTTAATGGGACTCTTTTGTTCCCTCTGAAGCCTCTCTTCTGAATAAATTGATTCAGGATAGTATAGACATCTTCCAGGATTGAGATTTCACAATGGGGCACGAGTTTGTACTGCAAGGGCTAATTCTGGTCTCCAGAGAAACCAGTAGTTCACAAAATAGTTCTCTGGTCTCCATTAATTGCCCAGCAGCCCAGGGGGTGGTTAGCTGTGCTTACAATTTTGTTCAGCTTCTCACTGTTTTGAGTTTTTAAATTTGAGTGTATGTTAGTCTGAAACATATCCTATTAAAGTCAAAGCAGACCTGATAAGCTGGAAGTACTTAATACCTTCTGGACCAGACTGTATTCTGTACGTATCTACAGAACAAGGTAGATTTTTTGAAAGCAAGGAGTGTAAATCCTGGTTTATTCAGAAATATCAACAGCTACATTTTGAATCTAGAATACATTAAGATAAGCTAAACTCTCAGTATGGAGCTAGGAAATCTTTTCCCATGCTTCATTATACTGAAAAATTCCATTCCAGCACCTTTCCATTGAAGATTGTAAATCTGAGAATTAATTTATGAAGAGCAAACAAAAATCCCGTTAAACTTCCTACAAATAAATCTTGAGTCAACTGAAATAACTGATGCACTGTAGCTGGTAAATTGTCCTTCCATCACTGGGTCCTATACATAACACCTAAGTTCTCTTCTGCAGACTGCTATGAATTTAAATCTGGAGGTCTGAGAATAAAATCTTTATACATACAATTACATAACATGAAGCAGCTTACATATTTTGGGTTGAGCATATTTAGACTTCCAAACATCAGGAATGTAAATTTTAATGCAAACATTGCTTCTTTAACACTGAACATATGGGTTTATTAAAAGAATATACTGCATCACTCAAAACAATCAAGTAGTCTGGAAAAAATTTTAGGCTTTGTCAACATTTGTAAAAATCAGATTTGTGTATAGGGTCCCTGCAATTTAAAATTAAGCATCTGCTTTTTTTCATTACCTGTAGATATTACACTTCACATTCTTTATATGGTAGCTGCTGACATTTGCACTGTCCATAGCCATTAATGATGATGAAGGGTCCTTCATGGGTGGGCTCATACTCATTATATGGTCCTTGGTCTGACATGTTTGACATATGTAGTCGTGTTTGAGATCGCAGTTGCCTGTGGCTTTGAATCATTGAGCACTGCCTAATTTTTCTTAATGTGGGAGGGCAGCATTTCCTGGAGATGAACACTACAAAAATGATAAAAAAGAAAGAAAATAATAAAGCCATTGTTCCGGTAATTACCTGCTGAGTGAAGATGGCATTGTTTGGTTCAGGTAACTGCTCTTCTGTAGTAGTGGCTATGCCTGTAGTAGTTGAAATTTCTTTGTCTCCCACATGGAAATTTGAGGAGCTTATTCTTTTTGTGTATTCAGTCGTTGGAGCTCTGTAACTTGTAGCAGCGGATGTAACAACACTCGATAAATTCCAGCAAAGCTGAAAACCATAAACTGCATCTAGAATATCCTCTCCCTGGGTGTGGTTTGGACTATGACAAAGTATGGAGTGTTCCCACCGACCTTGGAAGCCACTCAGCCATGTGGCTAGTGAACATATTTTGGGGCTGCATTCCCAGGGGTTGTTGGAGAGGCCCACTGTAGTTAAGTCTGTAAGTGAATATAAAACCTTGGAGTCCAGGGTGGTTAGCTTGTTGTTATCCATTAGGAGTACTTTAAGGTTAGGCATTGTTTCAAAAACTGTCATGTCAATGGCTTTGATCTCATTTCCAGTCAAATCTATCTTTTCTAAGGTGCCCCAGGTCCATTCCATCCCGCACGTCAAGTTGCTAATTTTATTCCCCTGCAAGAAGAGCATGTGCAGATTGCTTAGCCGTAGGAAATGAGCAAAGTTAATCTTTGTCAGCTGGTTGTGCTCTAGGTGAAGCTCCCTCAGTTTGATTAATCCTGCAAATCCATTGCGTGCCAAACTTCGCAAGCGATTTGTGCTCAGATCCAAGAAATCCAAACTACGACAGTCTGAAAAGAGGCGGACTGGCATAGTCCTCAGGGAATTGGAACGTAAACTCAAGGTTTGCAGTTTGCGAAGGCCATAGAACAGCTCGGGGTGCAAAGCAGACAACTGATTGAAAGAGAGGTCCAAATGTTGCAGGTTAAGCAGTTGGCTAAAAGTTGCGTTTGGCAAATAAGAGATTTTGTTTGAACTTAAAATTAACTCCTTGAGTTTATACAGTCCTTGAAAAGCATCTTCTCTTACTGTGTCAATTTGATTATGATCTAAATGGAGCCAAGTAAGTTGACTGAAGCTTGCAAACTGATCCCCTTCAAGTTCCATAATAAAATTGTGCCTCAATGACAACCCTAGACAGCCCTTGTCAGTGGTGTTTGGCACTGAGTGAAACCCCTGAGAGTCACAGTAAAAGAGCAGCTTCTCACAACGGCATTTTGGCGGACAAGCCGTGCCCAAGGCAGGCAGCATTTTAAAAACAATACTCATTGCATATATTGCTGCCAGCATAGGAGCCCCTAATGGCCACTTGAAATGTAAGCCTGCAGAATATAATTCAGGGAAACAACAAAATAGGATATTCTTATCAGGATGATGTATGCTGACAACATAAAGGAGAAAGATTGCTGCAGATCATGACATGCATTAAAATGTTTCAGATTTTTTTAACGTTTAAAACAAAAAGACTGAGGATTTAAAAGGTATCAATAGCCGATTTAGTATTTCTGAAGAAAGAAAGATCAGCGGCAAATGGTAAAACGAATCAAAAGGTATGAACTTACCCATTCTTTTGAGGACGTTGGAGGTTGCATTCAGTCGTAGTATTAGACTCAGCGCAGTGAGTCTGTAAAGAGCTCTGATGTCGGCAACCTTTGAATAATTTACTGTTTTCTACCGTCCTCCGATATTAGAGTAAAAATGACTTGACATCCCTTCTCTCAGATATTCCTTTTAAATTCATTTCCTTGACTTCCAGTAAGGGGTCCAATAATTCCTGAAGCAGGGCTGGATCGAAGTTCTCCGTTTTTATACTGTACAGCTGTTTAATTGGCAACGCTTTCCACAGCTATGGCTTTTTTGTCTTTAACTTGTTGATGGCAGATGGGTGGCTTATTGCTGTGAGAGAAGCTTCCGTAGCCGCTTGAATGCATTTGCTGAAAGCTTTCAGGGACACGGTACAGGAATGTGATTGCTTATGTGCTGCGATCATACAACTGTATATAGGCTGACGTCATCCTGTGACGTTCCTTTTGTTTGGGTTTTCCAGAAGCTTTGCAGTTGGATGCACCGTGCTGCATATTGTGAATTGTGATATTAGACTACCACTAAGAGGAAAAAACTAATTGTAGGAATTCTTCCTCTGGCTTCCTTGGGGTAGGAATGACTTTGCAGGGGTGTCCTTAAAGGCAGTGGGTGTTGCTGCAGCCTGTGCATCTCATTCGTGAACTGTAATTAGAGTAATGGCTTTGTTATTGTGTAGTGAAGACAGTGGCTTTACTTGATTCTTCTTAGACAAGAGAATGTAATTTGTATGTATAGAAGAAAGGTGTTAAAAACTCTTCCAGGATGTTGGCACTGTTAAAAGGATCAATACATTTATAGATGTAGTTAAAAAGGGACAAGGAAGGAAATACATTTATTGATGGACCACTTGAGGGATGCTTAACCAAGACTTCAACCAAATGTTGTCAAAGTGTTTAAACCATTGAGGCGGTGTTTCTGTTTCTGCCTTCCTCAAATAGAACTCAAGTGAGCAAAACAACAAAAGGGATGGCATGCGTTTAGATTTGAATCCTGTGAAATTTAGCAATGAAGAAATGACCAGAAAAAAGTGAATGAAGTATTGGGGGAAACTTGAATAGTTTGTAAAGATTCCCATTAACTTTCCTTTTTGCTTTCTAAACAGTTTGTCTTTTTTATAGAAATACAAAGTTTACTCTGTTCTCTGTTCAGACAAGGCAAATATTACTTTAATCTGGCAAGGGCTTTAAATGTTAATTTCTTGCTCTGATGGAGTCCTTGAAAGTAAATCTGCTTAATCTCGTTGCTTATTAATGCGTGTTTCTTAAATAAGAGTTAATCAGAAGAAATTTTATTTAAGCGGTACCACATGCAATGCCAACTGTTGGCAACAGTTGCAATTCAGGTGTTTGTGTTGAGAATTCTAGTTCAGTTGTATGCTTTTTCATAAATTTCGCAGGTTACAAAATTGTAAATATTGAGGTAACCCAGTTTAACATCACTTACTGGTTGGACAAGAATGTGAATTCGTTGAATTTTAGCTGTCCTTGATTGATTGTTGTGAAATTCTGACTTAAATTCATTGTTAGCTGAATTTTACAGAAATTCAGTGTAAGACTGAACTAAGCTATGACATTATTCAGACATAATGTTCAGTTACAGCAAATTAATACTGACTAGATGTAAACCTGGTGCTATTAAAGTTTACTGTCCTGATTTGTTCAATCATTTAACACTATCATCTGCAACTCATAAAGTCAGTGTAAGGCAAACTGAGGTGGGTTTTTAAAGGTAAATTTTTGTACTGATTGTCATAACCGTTCCCAAGAGTTAAGTAGTAGTACTACCTTTAAGTCTCACCATAGTTTGACATGCATTCTTACTTCATTCAGTTGGTATTCTTTGCAGCATATGTGATGAAATAGGAGTCATCAAATAATGTAAAATGGGGGCCATTTGTTTTATTGCTGTCTAGCGGCTGGAGTGGGTTCCAGCATTCAGGATGTCATTTAGATCATGCTTGGGAAGCCTGGTCTCCCCTAGTACCTCTGTTGATCTGTGGGTTTTCACTTTGTAATGCCAGTGCTGCCGTCCAGAATCACATCCGGTGTCACTACTGAGAAGGCCCTGTCATTGCAACCTTAGATGGGTGTGGAACATGTGGCAGGCCTCCCCCCAAAAAAACCTTTAAAGAATTAGCATGAATGAGATTATGAGACTCAGAGAACATAACCTTTTTTTCTGGCTGAGTCCTAGCGGTATGATTGTTCATATGTGTACACATGTTGTCTGGACAGAAAATTAACTTAATGAATTTGAAGCCTTGAGGGTTCAGTCCAAGATAGGCAAGATTATATGCTTAGTCTGAAGCACTGTTTCAGTTTACTCATAAGGTTATAGTAACATAAGCAAAGGGATAACAGCTTCATTACATATTCCACAGCAAGCATGAAACATAACCATGAAACACCTACATAAACTCTATTTCCAGTACGGTCAAGATATGCATGAATAGTTGCTCCTGGCGTAGTAATTAACCTTGTGTCCTTTTGCTTTTTCCATGGCAAAATAATGAGGAGTGACTCCCAAAGGGAAACATCAAGAATGAAGGAAAGATTAGAATTTAAGGACCTCCGTTCAGTTGCAACAAGTATTTCATTGGGGGGGGGGGGGGAGCATTGACTTGAACACTGCTCCTTCATAGCTCCAACCCTAGACATGCATGATGAGACCCATGCAGGGCAAAACACGCTTGTGAATTTTGGTCTGCAGTAGACATTAGCTTTTGAACCAAGAAGCATAAAGACAGTAGGAGAAAGTAAGCCATCCTCACTTGAGGGGGGAAGGCATCCTGACAACTGAGAATTCCCTTTCCCATCATTCCTGGAGGCAGGAAGTATATTGCAGTTTCCATCTCTACCACTAGGGAGTGCCCTGCACCTTCAGTTCTCTTCCTGCCTCTACAGTGTGAGAACAGAACTGAAGCCTCCATTTAGGTTGTTCAGCAGAGCTGTCTAGCTGCAGTCTGCTCCTTTTTTCCTCCTGTGCATTTTCCCTCTTACTTTTCTTCTAGTCCTTTGTTCCTCTCCCCATCCAGGCTTTTAGAGAAAAAATGTTCTTGCCTTTCATTCTGCTGCTTTGGCACCAACTTGTTGCTAACCTCAGCTGCAACAGCACTATCAAGATGCAGCTTTACAGGCAAGGTGTCTGATGCTGCACGTTCATCAGAGGGGGCATTGAGTTTCTGTTCCCAAATCATGGAGCAGGAAGGCCCTGCAAAACTGCAGCCAGTCATTTGGAAGCAGCAGAGTTCTGGGGGGAGCCACAGGCCACAGTTCTTGCAGAGCAGAAGATGATTCTGAAAATGCTCTTTTGATGCCAGAACACAGCCTCATCCCAGCAGGCTTTATTGGGTGGGGGAGCAGTTGGCTACTGATGATGACAGGCATGCAGACAATATTCCCATCTCAAGATGTAAGTAAAAAAGGAAGCCAGATGCTTCCAGCTGTTCTTTGGGTGGCGGAAGGCTCTTCGTTTGTTCCACCTGGGCTGCAAGAGTGGTTCAAACAATTTATAGCCGAGAAATTGCCAGTAAGGACCAGGCAGGACAGTCTCTGGATAGAAAGAACCACATACATCCCCCTATATCTCTGTCCCCTTCACACATGCACACCCCCTCATCATTCTGAACAAGAGGCTGCTACTCTGGGGAATCAGCCAGATCCAACAGGCACAGGATTCCAAACTGCCTTCCAGTAGGACCTGTCCAAGCATGGTGGCCTATTGTTCTCATTCAAATGGAGGGAGGCACTCTGCACATCCACGCATAGTGCAGGGAGAGGGATTCTATTATTGAATCAGAGAATTCAGATCTTAGAAGAGCAGAAAGTCTTAAGATGAGGAATTCCCAAGACCCCCAGAAACCAGTTGCGATTTTCAGAGGAGGAGCTTCTTCCTCTCATTAAAGTACAGTTTCTGAACTGTAAAATAATACATGCTTGTTGAAACAATTACATAATTGTTGAGGGTAAAGATACAAAAAAAGGCCATGCCTTTCTGTACTGACAGGCAAGAAAGATGTCCAAAAATTAGATTTCAGTTCTTTTACTCCCTGAAAGCACTAGCCATGTACTGTAAATGACTGTAGAAAAACTGCCTGGCCGAGGACCAAGTCAAACTTTAGGTCAAATTCCCAGTTATTAGCTCAGTTCTCCCGGCCATCCCAGGGAGGCAAACAGGTAGTAATGTAGCTGATACCAGGAAGTCAGTCACTGGTGAGGTGGCAATTGCACCTGTTTCAACAGATGTGACTGAAATCATCAGCTGGTTGCTAGGTGAGAGACACAACCATCAGAGGTTGTATTATAGAGTTCATAGTCTTCCACACAGCAGGTTGCTAGCCTTCCCTCACATCTACATGTCCAGTCAAAAGGAAAGATACCGCATACAGTCCCTGAAAAGAAAGGGGACCAAAGGGCTACTCAGGATTTTATGTTGTCAACAGTTTTATGATGCTGTTGACAGAAGTTTTCTTCAAAGAAGCAAATGAAATCATGGTTTCTCTGTAGAGAACATTCTTATGAAGATTAAGTCTGTCTTCTAGATGTAATCCCTGGATGGGTGTAAGAGGGTTTTCAAATCGGGGATTCTGGATTTCACAAACAATATTTTCCCTACAAGTTGGTCTTTCTCAGGGTATCCTAAAGCCTTTGGTAGTCAGATATCTGCATTTGCCTCAGTCTTGCCTCCAAGTAAGGAGGTTACTACTAAAGCATCCTTGCGTTAAATGTTTTTATGGGTATTCTTCATCCCTTGTCTTGTTCATAGTTTTTATTCATGGAGATCACATTGCTTGCCAAGCAGGAACACAGCTGTCTTCAAGCTTTTGCATGGAGTTTCTGAGTTTACCTTAGCTAGGCAACTGTCATAGGCTGGAGCTTTGTCTTTGTCTTAGCCACCAAGAAAAGGTGGTACTTAGGAGACATTCCATCTTTAGGTTTTTCACAGTTTTTCACAAATCTTAGGAAGTGTCAATTTTACACAAAGCCCAACCATCTTAAGGCAAGAATCAGCATTCTCCGGCCTTTCACAGGTCTTCATATGCATTTTTATTCAGAGTAGAGCTTCAGGAAAGAGTCAATTTTTGTGGCGCTCCACCCCATCATTTAAAAGCAAGATAGCTTCAAATGCCAAGCTGCCTCCGTAAGTTGATGGCTGAGAAAATGTATTCATCTGTCATATAAATCCGAGGCACCAAAATATGATGAGGGTATTAATGGCCTGTTCACTAAAAAACACATCTCAGCTGCTTTGAAGACTAATGTTTCTGAGGCAAGAGTTAGATATTTGTTTGCTAGTGTTGTTTGTTCTCAATGAATTGTACAAGTGCTTTTCTCTGTTCTCAGTGCAGAGTCTCATCCACCATCTGTCACAGTGCCTCACTTGATCTGTACATGTCTATCATCCTGCTATGTCAGGTTTCTACCATTACCTGGTGAAATTAATAAATTGCTTTCTGGTAGGTGGCTAAGAGATGTATAGGATCAGCTAGGGCATGAATCTGCTGGAAAGCCCAGGCAGCCCCAACTACCTCAGTAAGAGCAGAGTTCTGGCACCCCCTCACGCACAGAAACACAAGGTAGCAAAGCAGCCATTGAGTGTTTAATTTTCCCAAAGACTATATTGTTTTAGCGAAACATTTAACAAATTGGTTCATTGCACACATACTTCAGTGTTAGAAAATAAAAGGGTAAATGCACTAAGTAAACATGTCCTAGCTATCTCTTTGCGGTTTGCCTGAGTGTCTGTACTAAAATTAAACAGTGTGGTGATGTTAAAATACTGGTACAGCTCAGGTGGGATCCTTTTCTCCCATTCCCTGCCCTTTTCATGCTCTTGTGTATCTGGCACAGGGCCTCGCCAATGCATCAGTTCATGAGCTGATGTAACCTATTCAGGCTCGCTGTGCTGGTGCAGCGCAGCTTCTGGATTTTATCAGTCTAGGATAAGAAGGTCATGTGCAATCCTATTCCTGTGCCTGTTAACAACTCTCATACTATTAGTCGTGGTGTTTTGTTTTGTTTTTACCATAAACCTCTCAGTGACAGTGTTATATTGCAGGTTTTTTTCTCACAAAGAACAGCTGCAGGCTACTTTCAAAGTACAGTTCTCAAAGCATTGGATGGCTCCACACTTCTTTGGAAAGAATCCGTTCATCTCGGATGGTATTCTCTAGTTATCATTGCAAGGGGAAGCATTGGATGAAATATTTAAAAGTTGTTGATCGCTAACATGAAGCTTGATACCTTTTCCTGGCAACTTCCATGAGTCTGCTTAACTTAATTTTTAAAATATTTACTTGGGGTCATCATGATTTATTCATTTAAATAGATATTACTTCTAAATACTGCTTAAATTCAGAATGCCGAGTCCCACCTGAGAGACTGTGTTCGAGGTAACTTGGAGGAATGTAAAATGCTTTTCAAAATAACTTCATCTTAAAGTATAGGAGTGCTGATGCTGTGCATGCTGGGGTTTTCCAGAAATGTTGTAAAAGTAGCTGCACAAATGCTTACCTTAGCCTGTGTTGTTAGAGTTCAGAACTGAGCTACAGCAGATTATTTCTTTCTCTGAAGTGGATGAAGCCTTCTGTATTTAATTCAGTCATGCCCTCTTCTAAAGAACAAGCCATTCTGGGTCAGACTAAAATGCAGTTCTTGTTAACCTATCACTGTCTCACAATGAACAGTCAGATGCTTTAGGGGAGCTCACAAACACGGTAATCTAGTGACAGCCACCCCCAGCACTTGGTAAATGGAAAGAGGGAAACTCTTTTCATATGAAGGTTTAGTTTGTTACCACCAGATGTCTACTCTTGGCTTACTCTCTTGCTAATTTATCTGATCTTTTAAAGCAATCTCTGCCATTGCAGGAATCTGAGTCCTGTGGGATAATTGTGCATCACAATTTAGGGGGCTGTTACAACTCAAGTTGGGATAGTGAGGCAGAAAACTTTTCCTTCATCATTCACATGCTGCCTCACCCATTGATTTTTATTTGTCTTTTTTTATTGTTTCTCAAAAGAAAGCCCCCGAATACAGCAGTTCTTCATAGTGGAGGTACTCCAGGCATTTATCATGCTAGATGCCATTTTGTGTATTTTCTCATTCTGGTATAAATTTTTGTAATGAGGCGATCCAGAACTGGACTTGGTATTCTCATAGGGTATAATTGTACTATACTCTATAATTTGCATTATTTCTGCCTGGTGGCTGCTGCCTTCTCTGAGGGTGCAACTTGCTTCACCCAGTATCACCCGAGCCTGTGAAAATGAGATGGTTAAATGGGAGACAGGGAGTGTAGTCAGTATCCCCAGAGGGACCCCCCCCCCCTGAACTTTACTTATGCCCATGCTATATTCATAATGAGATTATGCTGCAACAGTCAGTAGAAGAAATGAGTGAATAAGAACTTTTCTATCAAAAGGGGGGTTACTTTATAGACTAAATTGGCAAGAGTGGTAAATAAGTTAATTTGTGGGAAAGGGTAGACACCACTAGTCTGATCTTAAAGGGTAGGAGAAAGCTTCAGAAATATATCAGAATAAGCTGGAAAAGAGTGAATAGCATGGATCAGGGAGAGCCTGTGTTCAGTACCAGCTGGTCCTGGAACCATCCAGGAAGAAAGAGAGAGCATCAGAAAAACTTCAAGTGAATGAGATTGCGCAAGGAACAGTTAAACTGAAGGTCAGCAGCCTAGAAATATTATTGACAGCCAAAGAAATGAATAAGACAAACAACGAATGCATAATGCAGAAAAGTGGAGGACAAGACAAAATCTTGAATGTCAGCAGAGTAGAGAACCGTCAGAGGCCCAAGAATAATAAAACTGGAACCAAGAAAAAAAAACCCACCTTAGAACTCAGAGAAAAGAGACCGCCCAGAGACCACCGTGAAGGCATCAAAAGGCTCTGAGATCTTACACAGCGAATTTGAAATCTGGGTGGAAACAGCTTCAGCAAGTGAGTAGATCAAAGGCCAGATTGGTGGGGTTCAAGGAAAGAATTATCACAGAAACGTAAAGGCTTGAGAGAGAATGTCACACTGAATTCAAAAAGTAGTTCAGTAGAAACGAAATTGTTTCTGCCTGGGTCCTCTTCCTTCCCCTCGACATAATTCGTTGCAGCCACACATAACATACATCAAAATAAAAAAATATATGCCGGTGGGATCTGAACTGGGTTTTAACAACCCAGGAAAGCTCACGGAAACCTTCAAGTCAGTCTGTTGCTCTGTAGGTGTGTTAGGATTTATGGCAGTGTCAGCTGTGCCCTGTTACTTCAGAGTGGCTTCTCTCAAATATAACTGTAAGGTTGCCTTTTGTTGGTTTCCTCATGGTTGCGACTTCTGCCTGGTAAAGACTTACCTGGTGATCGGAATCTGTTTTCCACAGTAGAGACTGTGTTTTATGCCTTGAAATTTCGTCTACACATCAAGAACATTCTGTCAGCCATTCGGATTTCATTAATTCTCTCCACAGTCTTAAACTGAGAATGTACAGGTTTTTTGCATCTGTGCCAATGTGACAATGAAGCAGTACCCATATACTGCGGATCCGGTAGCTGAGCTTCTTGTGCGGATGGATCAGTTTGTGTGCCCAATATGTCGAGTGAATGAAGGGCAAAGTCAGTGTTAGGAGCCATAAGTATAAATCCAAACACAAAAGCCATTCCCTGACCTGGAGAGCCCAGACAAGCCCAATCCTGTCAGATCTTGGAAGCTAAGCGGGGTTGACTCTGGCAGGTACTTGGATGGAATACCGGAGGGGAACTACAAATTTAGTGCTGGAATTTCTATCTGTAGTGATACTGTGTATAACTTTCCATTGTGCTTTCTAAATCTGTCAGGTCATTTACACATAGAGCTACACCACCTTTCTGTGTTACATTCTTCTGTGGATTTCATAGGGGGAGTGTGCCTTCATGTTATTTACCTCTTGCGTTGTTTTTTTAGTACCATCTTAACATGCCCATCTTGACGTTGAGGCTGTTAGCAGTAGCATACAAACACATAAGTTCACCTTTAAATGTCTTTTTTGTGTTCATTTTCCTGTGATACTTTTAACAGGCTGTCATTAGATTTTTTGCTCATTTTGATCTTCTCTCCTGTGAAGACCTAGAGCCTGAAGAAGTTAATCATCCCAAACCAGCAAATCCTTCATTCCTTTTGACTCCCCACCCCCCCACCCCCAATTCAGTTTAAAATTTGTTAACAACTTGATGTGCCTGTTCTGGCTCTGTTACACTTCAGATGGAGCCAGATTTGTTCATACATCATCTCGTGCCCTACAGTATTTTCCAGTGCCCAACAAATTTAAAATTTTCTATCTCCGCATAGAGACTGCAGCTCTGCTTCCGGAAGTTTTCCTTGGCCATTAACTTCCTAGCCAGCACCCTGAGGATCTCTTGACCAGGTTTTCCAGCATTATAGTATTTACTCTGTCCCATAACCACAGAGTGCTTCCATGCATGCTCACCAGCTACAACCCAGGCACATCAGTGCAACAGAGATCCCTCATGCATCTGGTAATTGAATCCCCCATTGCCAGAGCATCCTCACCACAACAGAAAAGGAAAAGATGGCTCCCTTCCAAGGAATTCTGTTTTGCCCAAGAGAACCTCATTCTTCAACAGCGCTAGAATGCTTGTCATAAGAGTGGGATGGTACAACTACTGTATTCATTTATTTATAACATTATCTCCCTTTCTTCCTTACGGCGCTCAGGACTGCTTGCAGTCTAGATAAAATACATAAAAACAAAATATGTAAACTATATAAAAACCAAAATTTCAAATCACAATCTAGGACTGCTGGTAACTTAATCGAATGCTGTCCAAAATAAACCCATCTTCAGCTGCCTCCAAAAGACAGAAAGTAAGGAGGCCAGGTGCACCTCTCTGGGGAGGTTGTTCCCTGGGGAGCCTATAGCACAGCTGAAAAATTATAGTGATACAGAAATGCTTATCCACGTCTCAACTGTGTGAAAGTGTTGTCCTGTAATATAGCTGATTTTACGTGTCTGTCACTCCTGTATTTCTAACATTGTAAGCACAAGAAAGCTGTGAATGTTGGGGGGATCCATTATAGCCTTCTGAAAATGTTGCTTCCCCACCAACCGAGTTGGCTCCAAATGGTAATGGAATTAAGTATATGTGGTACAAGTTTGAGACTATGACTAGCTCACTGGTTACAGACAGTCCTACACAGGAGCTCCCTAGCGGTACATACACTTGCCCCCCCCGCCCCGCCCCGCTTCCCGTATGCTGCATTCCCTGCTGACTTCAGTACTGGCCTGTTGTGCCTGTGGAGACGCCCCTGAAGCAGAAGGCGGAAGCTGAAGTGTACAGAGCTCAAAACCATTGCAGCAAGTACAGTATACCAGTATTGTTGGTAAATTTTTGGTCACAGTCTGGAGACCGCGTGGAAAAAGCAGCATAAAATTTATTTGACACAAGCTTTCTTTTATCTAATTTTCTAGGCTGGCCGCAGGGAAAGAAGTGATGCTTTAAATTCTGCCATAGACAAAATGACAAAAAAGACAAGAGATCTTCGTAGACAGGTATAGTATTAAATATGTATAAAATGCTAATGCACACTGTTATGCTGCATAAAGTTTCATTTCTCCTGTTCCATTTCAGTAGTCTCCCTAGTTCTGCCAGTCGCAGCTGAAAGTGAAAAAGCTTGCAATAGGCTAGAACTTTGTTAAGGAAGCCTGGGAGGAGGGGGACGTCACAGAGGGCCTGGGAGGAACCATGACCCATTTGAGCTTACCTGGGGGTAGGAATTCAGGGAACTTCCCCTGCCCCAATCAGGAACTTTACCAAACCACTGCTTGCAAGGATGGTGTCCCCATAAAAGGCCATTAATTAAGGTAGCATTGCCTCTGTCCCATGGCAGCACGAAAACCTGTCCGAGAGACAGTTGTTGAGAACCGGATTTATAATTCATCTCTGTTAAATGAATTTTTGAGGCTGAAGTGTATATAGTGGTGTTATGAAGGAATTATCTTATATTGTTACCAGCCAGCAGTATCAATTGCATGGGAGAGTGAGGAAAATGAGGCACAGCCTGGTGGAGATAGAACGTTGGCAAAGTAAAAGTCTGATCATCATTAATGCAGTGGTAGAAAGTGGCAGTTTGTTTCAATGAGACTAAAATTGTTATTTATTCTTAGCTCCGCAAAGCTGTTATGGACCATGTTTCAGATTCCTTTCTGGAAACAAATGTACCACTTCTAGTTTTAATTGAAGCCGCCAAGAACGGGAATGAGAAAGAAGTCAAGGAGTATGCACAAGTTTTCCGTGAACATGCCAACAAGCTGATTGAGGTAATGTGATACAAGCTCAACTTGGCCCACAGTATTTTGTGTCAGTGAATTCCATAAGTTAACTGTGCATCGTGCAAAGAAATACTTATTTGGAAGTTACTGCCAACTATTTCATTAGATTATCCAAGTACTGCTTGTGTTGAGGGAGAGAGGATTTCTTTCCTCCCAACACACCAGAATTTACGTAATCTCTCTCTGACGGAGGTTCAGGAATTAGGAGCCCCATTGGTGCTGGCCCAGAAAGTGAGGAGCCTAGGGGGTGACCTTGGAGGCCTCACTTGGAGGCCCAAGTCACCACAGCTGCCAGGTCTGCCTTTTATCATCTTCAACAGATCAGGCAGCTGGCTCCTCCCCCCTCCCCCCAGGACTTGGCTACAGTAAACCATGCAGTGGTCACTTCCAGGCTTGATTACTGTAACTTGCTCTACGCACCTGCTGACCGCAATGTCTATGCAGACGCACATTCAACCAGTGCTCCGCCTATTGCACTGGCTACCAGTTGCGTACCAGATCCAATTCAAGGTGTTGGGGCTGACCTTTAAGGCCTTATGCAGCTTGGGCCCGACACATCTGTGGGACCACCTCTCCCCATAGGTACCCCGAAGAGCCTTGCACTCTGCAGATAAGTCATCTGCCGGTTGTCCCCAGCTCGAAAGATGCCCACTTAGCCTCAACCAGGGCCAGGGCTTTTTTGGCCCTGGCCCCCAGCCTGGTGGAGTATGCTTCCAATTGAGATCAGGGCCCTGCGAGACCTGTTCCAGTTTCACAAAGCCTGCAAAACAAAGCTGTTCCACCACGCCTTTGGCTGAGGCAGCAGACATCTACCATCTGGTTTCTGTCATGGCTCAGGTGGGGTGTCACCTGACGCTGCCACTGCTCTTGATTTAGGATCCCTTAAGAAGGCCCAGAGCACCCTCCCAAGACCTTCAGACCTCCCATATTTGGCTGAATAATAGGCGGGAGGACCAGGCAGAGTAAACAACAAACAAAAGGTTTATTTTTACAGGAGGTCAGCCCAATATGGGAAATAAACAAGGTGCAAGAACAGTAACGATGAGTGGGTGAAGGGAAAAGAAACCAGAGGCCCTAACACAACTAGACTCACAGACCCTGGTCTACTGTTTCAGTCTGCATCTGCTCACCCCTCCTCTCAGGGTGAAGGTCTCTCCCAGCAGCAGCCTTCCCTCGGGCCCTGCTCTCTTGGAAGAAAGAACAGATCTTCTTCTGTACCAGCTGTTTTATTATAGGTCCCCTTTCTCTGTGATTGGCTAAAATTGGTGCCAGAACCTCTCAGGGGCTTCTGGGAGTTGTAGGCCTGGCCTCCTCCCACTGCTATTCAGGCTCCCCGGGCCTACTAGGTCTCTAGTTGCGCAGCTCAGATCATGACGCCTCCCTGTTGTTGCTTCATGAGATCATTATGGCCTGATGCTGGCCCATCCATTCTGGTTGTAGGAATTGAAGCTAATATATTGCACTGCCCATTTTAAATGTTTTAAATTGGTTTTATTGTATTAATATTGTTATTTATCATTTCTTGACCTATTTTTAAGATTGTATTGTATTTATTGTTGTGAGCCACCCTGAGCCTGCTTGCAGGAGGGGTGGGATATAAATCAAAATAATAAATAAATAAGTTCACCATTTTTGTGTGTCTGTTCAGAGTAGAACTTCTGCTTTGGAAAATGGAAGTACATCTTAAGTTTGTAGATATAAAATTTGTAAGATGCATGACAATTTACCATTGTATATAAACATAACTGCGTGGCCTGACTGCAAGAATTCTTATTAGTTAAAAAGGCTGGATGGTTAATGCAGGCAGAAAAGGAATGTGGTATACTTAGCAGAAGTCTTAGGGGAGAGAGAGAGAGAGGCAGCAGCTGTAGCATAGAAGCCATTTTTCCAGAAGTGCCAGGACAAGTGCTGTATTGAGTATCCAGCGCATTTAAAACATTAAAAGCCTGTGTTCTACATTTTGTTGTCTCATAGCATTTTCCAAAGCAGACTGTATTTTCAAGCAGCCTAAGTCTTTTTTTCCCCCCATCCAAAAGCTTAAGAGATCTGGTCACCTGGCAGATGGTTCTGGATATACCCAGCTGGAGCGTTTTGGTTTTTTTTAATAGCCTCTAACCAAAGTTACAATTCCCAAGCACCCTGAGCTTGTGATGCTTTCTAACTTTGCTTGACATGGTTTAAAATGCCATACTAAGTAATGTGAAACCACTTTGTCTCTGGAACCTTGCTCGCCAAGGCTTGTAACTACAATCTTGGTTTCTAAAATCTAACTTGTTCTCTAGAAACAAGCTGTACAATACACAGAACCTTAATTTTGTTCTGATTCACGACGTATTTTTAATGAGGAATGAAACAAAAAAATAATGAATTGTAAGAGTTTGGAGACATGACAGATTAAATGCCGAAGATAAAAACAACTAAATGGTTAGTGCCAGTGAATAGACTGTTCTAAGCACTAGCGCTTGTGGACCAGAATAAATTGGAAAGGTCTATATCAACAGGTTTCTTAGCTCTTGTACAAGGTATTTATTTTGATTATTGAAAAATGGAACATTTGAGCATAGAATTCAGCCTGGCATTTTAGTCACAGTAATGCAGGATTTCATACTGTTTTACCATAGCCACATGCTGTTTTTTAAACCATAAACAGTAAAGAGCTTTACTGTTAGGGAGTTCATTGTTATGTGAAATCATAGCTCTTTTGAAGCAAGAAATTTGTCTCAATCTGTTTACCGCACAGCTATTTATTTTATTTACTTCATTTATACCCTGCCTTTGTTCTCACTGGGAGTCCAAAGCAGCCCACCTTGTTCATTTTATCCTCACAACAACCCTGTGAGGTAGGTGAGGCAGTATGTGTGTGACCGGTCCAAGGGGTTAAGAAAGGGCCAAAAGGTTAAGAAAGCATAAACATACAGGCCAGATAATACTGTTGGTCCGTCAAATATTAACAAATATACAAAAATGCATGTATTTATTTCACAATAGATTAAAAACAGGTATTGGCCCTTAAAATAGCCTCAGTTAATCATTGATGATATGGAGTGACATCCAAAAGTGACAAATATTGACCCTAACTAGATGCGTTTTGGCCCAATTGGCCCTTCTCATAGTTAAAACTAATAACATTGCAACATGGCTCCTGACATAATAATATAACATTCATTAATCATATACTGACCATGCTGAAGTTATTCTGATAAGATTGTCTATGACCAAGGGAAAGAATATTGATCAAAAATCTCATTCTAAAGAATTCACAACCGTAGTGAGGTACGTGGTTATTCCTACAGAGATGATTCAATTGTGTACCTTTCTCACTTGGTCAAAAAGGTTTTGTAAAGCCAGGAGAAGAAGAAGAAGAGGAGATTGGATTTATACCCCGCCCTTCACTCCCCAAGGGAGTCTCAGAGCGGCTTACAAACTCCTTTCCCTTCCCCTCTCCACAACAGACACCCTGTGAGGTAGGTGGGGCTGAGAGAGCTCTGAGACAACTGTCCTTGAGAGAACAGCTGGTACAGAGCTATGGCTTGCCCAAGGTCATCCAGCCAGGTGCAAGTGGAGGAGTGGAGAATCAAACCCGGTTCTCCCAGATTCAAACCCGGTTCTCCACTTAACCACTACACCAAACTGGCTCTCAGGAGCTGATAGTGGTGGCTCTACAGAACTTTTCTGACCAAGCAAGAAAGGTACACAGTATTTTATTATTATTATTAATTGAATTTGTTTTGGGTTAAGTTTATTTTCCCTTTTTTGTTTTTAGTTGGCTCAAGGGTTACCCCAGCAGTCTTCCATGGCGGAGTAGGGAGTTGAACCGGGGCCTCTCAGAGGTCTAACACGGTAAACACTACGCCAGACTCGCCTATCACTCAATTGCTGTTTAAGCATCAAATGATGGCTTAAAATGCACTGCTACTGATTCATTCAGTTCCGTACCAATAAGTGTCGAATCACACAGTGCTTTTCACTGGAGGCAATTAACGTGTGGTTTAGATGCAGAGGGAGTAATCAAACAATAAAAAACTGCTCATTAGACAAAAAGCACCCAGCAAATCAGCAGGAAACTTTAAGCTCCATATTCATTGCTCTGGTAGAATTTTTAGGGAGCCACTAAGTTACATATGTTTGTACAAATAGTTTCTGATGGCTGACAGAAATGACTGTGAAATTCTTGTTTTTTAAAACAGTTTTTAATATCCGGTCCTCTTGGGGAAGCGTATGGTTGACCTTAAGTCAATATTATTGAAGTTGAATGCTTTTTTGGAAAGAAAAGGGAAAAGGCTGGGTCTTCCACAGGGGGCAGGTGAGGGAATCTGCCCTTTTCTTTAAAAAGTTCACCCACGTTGAAATAAACTGAGTAGATCAAGGCAGTATTTTTTTATATATATAACCAGTGTTTTGCCATGTTGAGTGCTATGGTGGGGGGGCGGGATGTAGGGTTCCCATGGCGTCTCCCAGCCAGGCACTGGCCCTTTTCAGACCTACTGGGCTTCAGCAAGGTTGCTGTATCACATGCCTTTCAGCTGTACCCCTGAATCTGGGATATATGGTTTGCTTTCTGAAGCAGTTCTTTATCGTCCAAATTTTCACAGTCATCGTTGTCAGGAGCCAGGGGTATTGACAGTCAGAAAATCGTTGTGGTTTTTTTTATGATCCATTGGTGGGAAAATTAAAGTATTCATGAAGCACACTGAAGAAAATGATGGACAGGAACTTTGGCCCAGAACGTGTCCATCACTGATTCTTATCTCAAAAAAAGAGACTTATTCTTTGCAAGTAAACTTCCTTACAGAGTGAAGAATGCTTCAGTTGAGACATCAACCTAATTTCTTCCTCTAGTGCCATTGTTAATTAATTTCAAAGCAAGATTTCAGACTTGATCCGCATTTAGAATGGACAGCCTTCCAGAAAGAACTACCCAGCTCTTTGATTTGTCACCGGCACATTAGCTCAAGTTGTGGCAAAGAGTGCTCAGGAAGTAGTTGTATGTGTGCATTTGTTACTATTGTATCTGGCAGGATTGTCACTCGAGGGTAAATAGAAACTTGTTCATCCAAATTCTGGCAGTTCCAGTAGGCAGCCTGAGGCCATCTGTGCCTCTTAGGAAAGACAGGGACGCTTCTTGGAGGTAGGTTACAAAGTTGGCGCAAAAAAAACCCCTGCCATGATAACTGAATTTAAAATTAATCTGTTCTTTCTACGCCCTGCACAAAATATTTCTAAACTCTGAGGTACTCATTCTTATGCTTTTCGCTGGGTAACCATCTAAAGGCAAATCTGTCACTTCAGTGCTTTAACAGATACTGTGGTGGTTTCCTGTGTCAGTGTATGTCTCGTTGAACAGTATTCTGGGCACAACTGTGTGTATTGGCTCTTTTGCCAATTGTAAAATGGCCACAAAATTTGGCAGCCCTGCCCCTCTACAAATGTGCACTTTGCTGTTCCACTCCTGAGCCCTGATGTAGTGAAGAGTCTTTACATCTTTGTAGCAAACAGCTAATATGTAGCAAGCTAGCTTTTTAAGGGGCACTCTCCCCGGTCGAACAGTTTGGGAGGTCTGAAAGCCTCCGGAGAGGCCCTTCTTGACCAGTCGAGCAACCTTGCCAAGGGAGATTCAGTCTCTAAAAATGAAAGAGTCCAATGCTGGCAGGGCCCAAAGAAGCTTGTGCTCTGCTCCCTTGTCTGCCACCAGATAGCCCGTTAATTTGGAAATGGGAAATCGCTACAGAGGCCTCTTTGTCTTGCACAGTGTCCCATTTCCTGGTGGAATGGGCAAGTATCTGCTTGCCTGAATGTTTTCCTGTCTTTCTCCCCCCCCCCAAAAAAACAAAAAAACAAAACAAAACACAGATATGGCAATTATTAGGGTGGGAAGCTTGCGAAATATGAGCCAGAAATCATCCAGTGCCTGAGCAATAGATGGGAAGTTTGATTATGCTTACTTACAGCATTATTTATGTTCGTGGCTAAGACAATAGTGGCCTCTTCTATTTATTTGTTTGTTTGTTTGTTTGTTTGTTTCAATTTATATTCCACCCTCCCCGCAAGCGGGCTCCGGGTGGATCACAGAGCAAATCAAGACATCATAAATTATGATACATTATTAAATATAGAAACAAAACAGTATAAAACATATATTAAAACAGGTCACACTATTAGTATGCATAGATTTCAAGCTGGTGCCATCTTTTTAATCTGGGCCACCTAAAGATGGTAAACTTCAACCGGGGGGGGGGGGGGGGGGGAGCGAGATTTTGCTGGACACCCGCCACCACAAGCAAAAGCCTGGCAGAACAGCTCTGTTTCACAGGCCCTGTGGAATGGTACTAAGTCCCACAGGGCCCTGCTCTCAAATAGATGCTGGGGCCAAGGCAGAAAGCGCCCTGGCCCTGGTCGGGGCTAAGCAGACATCCCTTGGAGCAGGGATAACCAGCAGTTCTTGATCAGCAGAGCTCAAGGCTCTCCAGGGCACATATGGGGAGAGGTGATTCCTCAGGTATGTCAGTCCCAGGCTGCGCAGGGCTTTAAAGGTCAACACCAATACCTTGAAACTGATCTGGTACTCAACTGGTAGCTGGTGCAATTGGCGTTGCACCGGCCGAATGTGTGCCTGCACAGGCCTCAGCAGTCAGCAGGCGTGGCACCATATTTTGCACTAGCTGGGGTTTCCAGATCAGCCACAAGGGCAAGCCCGCAAACAGCAAGTTGCCGTAATGAAGCCTGGAAGTGACCACTGCATGGGTCACTGTAGCCAAATCCTCGGGGGAGAGGTCGGGAGCCAGTTGCCTAATCTGCCAAATTAGAGATGAAACCTCTTTACTTTCATGAAAACATACATTCACTTCTGGCAGTCTTTACCGTTTGTCTCATACTTGGGCTCTCTGGTGGGGTTTTAAAACTCCTTCCACCTTCTTTCCTTTCATCTGCTGTGATACATCATTAGCTAAATTATATTTTGTGTTTGAAGGCCGTGATTTTTGTATTTGAGAAGCTGCTGTCCTTAGCTCCTCAGCTATGCTCCCTGAAGTGCATCTGCTCAAATAGGACGGTTGGCTGCGAAGGTTTTATCACTTAACTGTAGCCCCCAATTTTTAAGTGATTCCATTTAATAGGATTCTTAAACGTTAGTATTTTCCTTTCCTTTTCCAGTGCAGAGGTGGCTTAAATAAACTGAAATAGTAATCTTTGTTAATCAGATGTCTAAAAAGTTTAACAAAGCTTTCATTTGAAATGAAGTAAAGAAAAATGTTGCATGCGTTTCTTGGATCTTTTTGAATTCATGATAAAAAAGGCAAATAACAAGTGAAACACCACGTCAGATTTCTATTATTTAGGTCCACTTTGCAAAAAGTCACCATTAAATTATCATTCTGTTGGCTAGTATATTTTAACCTTTATTTAAGGTTGTATTGTATGAATTGTTGTGAGCCATCCTGAACCTGTTTGTGGGAAGGGTGGGATATAAATCAAAATAATAAATATTTAACAAACCTTGATTTTAGATTTGCAGACCTATCTATTTTAGCAGTTGTTAATGGTTTTGGTGACAGATGTTCAGTTGATAGTATTTATTAACACTTTTCTTCAAGTAAGCTTAAATGAACGTACATATGTATTAATGCATACCTTAACATTAAAATTATTTATGAGCCACATAGCTATAAACTGGGAACATTCCCAGATATATTACCATCACTGGAAAAATTATGTTCTATTTATTTATTATGTTCAATTTATAGCCCACCCTTCCCTGCATAGCAGGGCTCATATCCTATCTGTACAGTGTGTTGCTTCTGAGAGCATACGTACAGGAATATGCATGTCAAACGATGTTTAAAAGCAGTATTGATTTCTTGGGCTAAACCAGGTTAAGCTAGAAAGCCAGGAGCCTCCACAGCAAAAATATTGGAGCGTTAACAGTAAAGATGAGCTCCTGCCCCTTGCTTTTCAACAAGGCAGTGAAGAACATTTCTTATTCTTATAGACGAGAGAAATCTTTACAAAAACCACCTTAGTTTACTGACCACAGTTTTTACATCATTTGGGAAACTGCTGCTGAAAGGAGGCATTTCCCCCCCTGCCTGCTCTGGGATAGAACATAGTGTTCTCATCTTTTTGTACTGATTTTACGTATTTCTACACTCAAATGTAGGCTTTAAATAACAAGCTGTCATTCACCTGTCAGTTAATAACTATAAACCATTTTAGAATCCCTCTTCTCAGAACAAGTTCCAAAATATAGAACACTTTCACTTAAAAATAACATTGCTTTGTGTGCCCTTTCATTACGCTCCCAGAAAGCAAATGGAAGGACTTGTCTCTAGCTAACAGTGTAAGGCTCCCAGCAAATCTCTAGAACCGTCCAGTTGTCATCTTTTTTCTGCACCAGTTGGCAGCAATGTAATGTGTTTTGTAGAATTCTTGGATGCACAAAAATGGCTTGCACATGAGTGGAGGATGTTCTCACACCAGGCTATGCTTTTGAGAGGCCAAATGGTTAAGTGAAGCAATAGACTGGACTTCTGGATGCCGTTTTAGCTGTGTTTGTGTTCTGTTTAGATTAGCCCAGCGAACTGGCTTGCGCATGAGAAGTAGTGTCATGATGACTTTCAGGAAAGGACTGAAAGTGATTTCGCTCTCAGATGGTGATCAGCTTCTTTAACAGCTGCATTTTACAAACGTACGCCCAGCATAACATATATGTGTGGGGGGGGGTGGAATTCTGCTCAGTGGAGTGTTGCTAACAGTGCCTTTGGCTATTTGTTTGGAGGCTACCACTTAATTATAATAAATGAGAGCTTTAAGCCTGTTCCCCAAATAAATTATTCTTTTTAATTTTGTGTCCTTGAGAATTGATGTTGCTTATTGGAAGAGAGATGTAAACTGCATTAGTTTCCTTGTGAAAGACTACTTGAAGCAATGGATGTACGAAATGGGGTTTTATTCCAGAAGCTAAGTTCAAACAGGTTTACTTTCCTAAAACTCCTTTCCTTTTATGCATAGGTTGCCAACTTGGCCTGTTCCATCTCAAATAACGAAGAAGGAGTGAAATTAGTTCACATGTCAGCAAGCCAGCTTGAAGCACTCTGTCCTCAGGTAAATTAACAAGCGAATGAAGCCGTGCATCAATGCTGTGCTTTGTCTTCTGTGAAAGAAAGGAAACTTGCATCTGCTGGTCTTTTACAATGCTGTGACTAGATCAGTGGGGTGGGTTGGAAGGTAGAACATTAAAATATATTCAGATTAAGAATGGGGGGGGGGACCCTCTGGTCTCTTCTTCGTTTTTTACTGAGAGCTGATTTAGCAAAAAATGGTGCTGCAGTTAGTAAACCCCAAGCTTGAATCTCGCCATAGGGACCTTTGGCAATCCGCTCTTCTTCTGCCTTAAGCTTTGCTAATTAATTGTCTTCTCAGTTTCATAAAAATACAAATCTGAAAATTCACTTGATAAAAATTAAAAACCTTGTCTTGTATTACAGGTAATCAATGCAGCATTAGCTTTGGCTGCCAAGCCACAAAGCAAGCTAGCTCAAGAAAACATGGAGTTGTTTAAAGAGCAGTGGGAAAAGCAAGTCCGTGTGTTGACAGATGCGGTGGATGACATCACTTCCATTGATGACTTCCTGGCCGTATCAGGTAATGAGCTATGGTTGGCAGCAATTCTTCTAATTCTAGTTTTTATCAGACAGCAGTGGCACTGGTGTCCTGTCTTGCTGCAGGAATGTGGCATGAATTTTTTGTAGAATCATAGAGTTGGAAGGGGCCTCCAGGATGCACAATGCAGGACATTCACAACTACCTCCTCCTCCCACACCCCCAGTGACTGCTGTTTCATTCCCAGAAGATGACAAATGAGCCCTGTTTTTTCAGATGTGTGGACAGTGAAAGTATCTAATAGATGCAGAGCAGGTGTAGATACATCTATGTGTATCTCCCTTATTTTACAATAAGATATGCCAATCAGCTGAAGTTAATGAGGCCCCGAGGGTAGAAACTTCTTGGAACATGTAGTTGTGAGAGCTTTTAGCCCACAATCTGTTGAGCTGTAAAAGCTTCCACATTTTGTCCTTGCCCACAATTAACTTCGCATTAGGCAAAACCAGGGTCATAAGGCTATTGACACTGCCTTGGCTGGGCAAATTCATTTCTCCCATTTGTCAGCATTCAAGGTGTCCCCAGAACAATACCTCTTCAGCAACTAACCTCAAGCAAGACTCTCAGCACTTCGTGTCATTAATTTCTTTTAGCATTATGTATACATGCGGCAATATGGTGAGGCTCATTATGGCTGTCTGTGATGGGCGATAACCAGTTAACTTTTTTTGCACAACAAGTTAACTTTTGATGTACAAATGCTTTTCCTGTAGACTCTTAGGAAGCAAATCTAATTATACTGCTCGGCTTATTTGCTGACACAAATTGTTTTGGATAAATGAATAGTAGATCTAGCTTCTGCCAAACTTTAATTTGCATGTTGTTTCCTTACAAGCAGTGTCTTGAATTATGTATTTGATTCTATAGCCTGCAGCCAAGGTTCTGTTTTCTGTCTTTAAAGTGCCTGGCTACTGCGTGTACTTTGGAGGAGATAATGGCGGGGAAGGTATTGTGACCTCATCCTCAGGAGAATCTGCAATGGCAGAAGCTCACGTTCTTGCCCTGTGCAGAACCCCGGTCTCCTCACTTACTGGCGCCCCAGAGTTTGATTAGGTCACCTTTGGCTTCAGTCCTATTCTGTTGCCCCTTTCTGTGTGTGTTCCTTTAGCCCAGTAGTCATCCTGCAGTGGCCTAAACTTGGTGCTTCATTAAGGTTTAATGTTATGCTTAACTGGGGACTATTCTTTGCTAAAAATACTCTGAACAAGTATTCTCTTCGTTTCATTCCCAGTTAATGATAGATAGCTATATTTAGGAAATCTTGTAGAGTGGGTTGGTTGTGTTCTTTTTTTTTTTTTTTTGCAAGGATGCTGTGAGTTTCCTAGCAAGTTGTCAGTGTTGAGAACTGTCAACCAAACTGCAGGAATTTTTTACGCATGGCCAGGAGGCTCTGAGCATAATTGCACACAGGCGTGCTGCAAGAGAGAACTGTAGAGAGAGAGAGCGCCAGCTGTCTAGGGGCCACTTTATACTCAGTTAACTTTTTCCTGTGTGGAAATTCTCTTTATTTTGGGGGGGGGGGGGGGGGGCAGACGAGTGCCATTGTTGTGAAATGCAGCATGGACCTAACTTTCAGCACCTGTCTGCATACAACATGCCATGCTTTGAGTGATGACATTCTTTTTTTGTGTGGCAAAAGTACTTGTGGATCCCTTTGGTGCGCATGCTTGCACTCTGGATGTCTCTTGCCTTCTGTTGTCATCATGGCCGTGCAGCTTACTGCCACGCATGCTATCTGGCTGCTTTTTGCTACTGTTTTCCGTTTGTGAGCACAGGAGCAGTTGAGGAAGGGAAAATCAGTGGGGCACCATAATGCCACATGTTAGCAGGAGATCTCCCCTTTCCCCCTCCCTTCTCCATAGCCAAGCACTCTGCTGCACATACAATTCACAGTACAGTCTCTTTAGTTCCACTGGCTTCTTGTTTTAAGACCCTCAGCGTTCCTTTATTGTGGCAGCAGCGCTCAAGAATTTTCCCCAGAAGTCTTGAAAGAAGAGAGGGAGCTGACAACCAATGGAAAAGTGAGGCTGAAAGAAGCTCTCATATAGTTAAGCCGCAGGAAGAGTTTGTTGCGGTACACATGCTGGAAACTTTGTAGGACCAAGTCCTCGGTGCCCTGGTTCTCAAAGAGATGAGCTGTAGCTACAGGGGTTCATTCACTGGATTGATCTGCAAAATGTTTGGCTAAAGTCCTCATAATTGGGTAGGCAATGTAGCCTTGCATGCTGTATCCAGCTTGCAAAAGCGTTCCGTTGACAAGAGGCAGACGTGACAGCTGCCTAGGGCTAACTTGAGTTGTGTTGTGTCCTGTGGGTTTTACATTGACAAGCCATGCGGGCAGTTCTTCTAATCTCCTTAGATTGGTTGGCTGCTTTGTTGTTGTTTTAACTAAACTTGCTCCCTGGTATCTGTCCTTATTATATAATTTCATTTTCATCTGGCAACATTCTATGTTTGCCAAAATCAGTTTGGCTGCCTGATGTGTCACTCAAGCTGCCCCTATCCACTGGCTGCTTTGCCTGAGTCTCACCACCAATATTCTAAACAGTTTGCTGTTCCACTCCCTCCAGTAGCCAATCGGAACACAGAGATCATTTGCATATGCAGCCTGATTGGCTTTTGCCTCTGACATTCTAATCAGTTTGCTGTTGCTGTTGGGTCATTGAATGTGCCCTGAGGTAAAATACATCTCCCTGTCTTCCCTTAAACTGTCAGTGGAGTTGCCAAAATTCATCTCCCAGATTCCAAGATCTCCTGGAGAGAATGGCTGCTTTGGGCAATGGACTCTATGGAATTATACCTTGCTGAGGTCCTCCCCACCCCTTCCCTCCCCAGGCTCTTTACCCCTCAAATCTACAGGCATTTCCCAACCCAGAGCTGGCAACACTGCAACTGGCTATGGAACCACTTTCCAGACCC
This sequence comes from Lepidodactylus listeri, assembly GCA_029233225.1. Lineage (NCBI taxonomy): Eukaryota > Metazoa > Chordata > Lepidosauria > Squamata > Gekkonidae > Lepidodactylus > Lepidodactylus listeri. The sequence goes on from JARCFY010000016.1 coordinate 21,028,903, forward strand.
TTGGAACCCAGAGACATTGCGTAGGAGGAGGTGGTTTTCTGCCTTAGCTGCCACTGCATAGCCCCAAATTAACATAGGTCAGGGGGGGAGGGAACCATACCTGTTACCATGAGGCTCTCCTCCCATACTACCCACTTGGAGCAGCAAAATGACTTGAGACAGCCCTGCCTTATAGCTAAGCAGAAGGCAATAAACATGGCTCGCCTCCCTCTGTTTTCCCCTTCCCTCTGCCGCCCCACCAGCCACAACCAGGACACTCATCCGGAGCTTCCTTCTAGAGCCCGTTGTATTTCTTCCCACAACAGGCCTTACTCCTAGTATTATATACAGCTAATCATGCCTTAAAAATCAGTTCTCTACAAAACAGCATTTGTGAACAGGGAGAGGTCTTGAATTGGGATGCTTCCGAAGTCTGTCTGGAGTATATTCCTGGCTTTCATTAGACTATTTCAAAATAGATTTTCTTGTCAAGAATGTGTCATGAGAGGAGGGGAACATCAACTTTAGAAGTTTTCAGAATTCACTGTAAAGTTGTTCTATTTGCATTTAATGGTGTTTAAACTTCAAGTGTTTCGGTGAGGCTTACTGTGTTTTTGTTTTGTCTGTTTTGTTTTTGGAGTTGTAAGTTGCCCTGAGCTACAAGGAATAGGTGGGGGTATAAATGTTTTAATAAAATATGAACAAAAATAATAGAAGTGCATGCCAAACTATAGAAAACAGCAGGACAGGAACATTGTTAGCCGCCTTGAGCCGGTCCCCTGGCTAGGCGGGATATAAATAGAACAAATAAATAAACAAATAAATAAATTTTTCCTTTAAAAAAAATCTAAGTTTTACATTAAAAGCGTAACTCTTCCGAGCTAACACCTTCTCTGTCACACTAAAGTACCAGGAAAAACATATTTCCTGTAAGTGGGGCTTGAGGAGATTTCATTGTGTCTGATGAAGTATGCTTGCAAACAAAAGCTTATACTTTGAATAAAACTTTGTTGGTCTTGAAGGTGCCACTGGACTCACACTTTGTTCTGGAAAAACGATAGTACAGTAAAGCATGAAATTGTCAAAGTTACCTGAAGAATAGGGACATGTTATCAATAGGAACTGGAGCACCTCCTTCTTCAAAGCTCCTTGGGTTCTCCAGTGGAAGAAGTGCAGCAAGATTAAGTGTTCTGTTCTGATCAAATAGTTATTAGGCATGTGTTCAGATATTCGATTGGACTGCATCCCTCAGTTGCCAGATTGATCTATAAAACATTTTGTAACATTGACTGGTGCATGGTCATATTTTTATACCCACATAATATATGAAAGACTTTATACCCAGTAGATGGTTACATTCATCCGTAGTTGAAAAATGGAAGTAAAGGAATTCTTTATGAATGGGAACTCTTTAGTCGCCTGGGTTTGTGCCCATTGCATGACATCGAGTGTGTGTGGCTTTTGACAGCCTTAACCATTTTTATTGTATTAAATGCTTCAAAGAAGTGTATTTAAAGCATACTCATATTGATGTAGACACCAGGGCAAAATGTTACTTTCTAAATTCCTTCTTTTACCACCAGAAAATCATATCCTGGAAGATGTAAACAAGTGTGTCATTGCTCTTCAAGAAAAAGATGTTGATGGCTTAGATCGCACTGCCGGCGCAATTCGTGGTCGTGCAGCCAGAGTAATTCATGTTGTCACTTCTGAAATGGATAATTATGAACCTGGAGTCTACACAGAAAAGGTTCTAGAAGCGACGAAACTTCTGTCAAACACAGGTAAACTGTTCCATCCAGTTTTTCAGTTTTAGCCTTTTAAAATGCCGTTCTGCATAGGTATTTGGTATGGCATCTCTATCATTAGGTAGTAGTGTAGACATACAGAAATCCTTTGTGTGTTTTGGATGTATTAGTGTCAAGATCAGTCCCCTTACATTCAGTGTGTTGCCCTGGAATATTTGCTTGAGAGCTGGCTTTTAATGTAGCCTTGTTCTTTTGTTCGTGTGCCCCATTCAAAATTCAGAAAATAGAGCCGTCAGGAAGTGACAGACCTGCAGAGACAGGATGTAACAAGTGTTCTGTTAGAATAGTTTCCTCTGTCTAGAAGTAGAAAGGCATGGACAAGGGTGGGGGCTCTAAATGGTGCATTAAAAAGTGTGCATTTTAATGCACACTTCTATTCCTCTGGCCTTGAAATGTGCCTGCACTGTCAAACTATCAAATGCTAGCCAGCCGCCAGTTATTTATCAGCATAATGTAAAGGCATATTAGAAAGGTCTGCTTCACCATTTGGTCTTCACAGAAAACCACAGTGGGCACTTAAGTTCGCTCTGACCTTGAATTAAGTTGAATTAATCATAAAATCAATACCCTAGTTCAGAATAATTTGTCGTTGGTACTGACTGTTGCATTCAGCTCAAGTGCTGTGTTTGTGTCAATTGTAAGCTTCAACTTATAAGAACTTGCTGAGGCATCTTTGTGCGGAGGCCATGGTATTGTATAGGATGCCATAAATTTAATTGCATTTTTATGTATACTAAATGTGCTAGTGTGCCGCCTTAACATTTTCAAAAGGTTGTACTCAGTACTTGGTTCCAGTGTCCTTAGGGAACATTAAGCAGAACTTTGCACAGATAAGACCTACCCTGTTCCATTCCGCAAGGTAATTGTGCCAGTTCCCAGTGCCCCTGCAGCAGTGAGGTATATGTGGTGCAACCCGTAGAAGATTCTTAAGCAATCTATGGCCAGTTTACCGAATTGGCCAGTAGCACATTGATAGGTCTTTACTTTTATTGAAGACAACGTTGATTACACTATAAAAGGGGGCAGTGTCAATAGGTAAATAACAATTACTTGTACAACCTGCCCAAAATTCCTGTATTCTTTATGCAGAGGAGCCGACTGTAGTATATACAAGCGATAGCATATTTGGGTTTAACATATATTAATGATTCTTTCATTCTAGTGAGCACATGGATTGAATACTAGGCATATTAATGTTCATGGTTGGTTTCAGTGTATGAGGCAACAGAATTCCTTCCCTTGCTGAAAAATTAGTTGTTGCATTCTGGTTTTGAGAATTTTTGTGTGTTCCTCAGTTATGCCGCGTTTTACTGAACAAGTAGAAGCTGCTGTGGAGGCGCTGAGTTCCGACCCTGCTCAGCCAATGGATGAAAATGAATTTATTGATGCTTCTCGGCTGGTGTATGATGGAATTCGGGACATCAGAAAAGCTGTGTTAATGATTAGAGTAAGTGAGCAAGCCTCTACTTGCTTGAGACTGCATTCTCTCTCTCTCTCTCTCTCTCTCTCGCTCTCTCTCTTTTTAAATACATGTTTTATTAAAAAGCACACAACACTAAATAATGAATCCATGCACACATCTCCACAAGCCGTATGGCGTATGATTATTGTATCAGATGGAGCTCATTAGTCCATACTTCTGTCTACAGTTGAGTGGCTGTCACTCCTTCAGACAGAGAAGTGCTTGGCTCCCATGCTGGTCATAAAAGCACAGTAGGGCCATCAGCAGAGGAGAGGAAAGATCTTGCTTACCTTGTCCTGCTCACGTCCAAAAGGAGGGACAGCCTGAAGCTGCTTGCTTTCATTCAAGCTTAACAAATTTGCTTACAAGGTTATTAACCCTCTTTCTACCTCCCAGACACCCGCCAATCTGAAGATTGAGGATTTTAATCCAAGGCCTAGTCTTCAAATTCGCAGTCCCCTGGGGTTCTCAGTTTCTTTTAATGAGATGGGAAATTGCGACATAAAAGAAGAAACTGGATTTATACCCCGCCCTTCACTACCCAAAAGAGTCTCAGAGCGGCTTACAATCTCCTTCCCTTCCCCACAACAGACACCCTGTAAAGTAGGTGGGACTGAGAGAGCTCTCTCGAGAACTGCCCTTGATAGAACAGCTCTGGGAGAACTTATGACTCACCTAAGGTCACACCAGCAGCTGCATGGCCCAATCTGAATTGGAAGAGTGGGGAATCCAACCTGGTTCTCCCAGATTAGAGTCCATGTTCTTAACCACTACATCAAACTGGCTCTCAGACATAGCATTTTAAACCTGGAGTCCTGAAAATCAGAAGACAGTGGTGGATAGATAAAGAGCAAGTTCCTTCCTACTCTCTAGCCCAAGCCCAATGGAGGAGTTTTTCTGTGGCTGAATCTGTGGGTTTTAAGAGCCATCCTGCAGTTTCTCCACTGCAGAAAAGCAGTATGGCCCCTAAAATCCACAAGCTCAGGAAATCAGGCCTGTGAGTGAAGAGCTGTGGTGTTCAGCTTGCTCCACGTTTGCTCCATAAATTCAGCTCAGCATGAATTGAGAGGTACGTAAGGAGCAAACTAAAAACAATCTGCAACCTTTTACTGAAAGTTCTTTTTTTTACCCTCTAATAGTGAGGTGGCTGTCCCTTCTGCTGCCGATGGGAAGTAAGAGAACAGGGCCAGTCACAAGAGGAAGAAAGATTCTGCGTACCTGGGGGAAGCCCCAGTCATGCATACGATTTCTTAACATTACCACCTCTGTAAATGAACTACTCGTATTCCTCCTCCTCCATCTCCATCCCGAAGGGAGAACAGGACTGAACTGTGCATGTCCACTGTTTGCATGCTGCTGTGTAGAATACTCGACAGCGTGAGAACAGAGAGCAGGCATAAGCTGAGATTCTGTATGCTGGCAGTAAAACTGAAGGAAGCAAGCAGCTTACCAGTTGCCTCCCCTTAGTAGTTATGCAAGGATGTGGAATTGAGGTTCCTTGGTTCTTCCTCGTAGCTTCTCTTACCCAAAGAAAAGAGCCATGGAATCTGCACTGCAGCACAGAGTGTTGAGAAGTTGTCTGCCTCCTTTGCCCAGTAAAGGTGCCCTATAAAGGCCCCCTTAGCATTGCAATGGTAAGGAACGGTTACGCTGAAACTTGAAAGGCTCTTATGGCCATTTCCCGGCCTCCCTCCCCCAACACAAAAGCATTAAGTTGAGCAATTACCCCTTAATACTGCTGATTTTTAATATGCAGCTTTGTGAAGACAGCTGTCATATTCTAGGAACAGATAGTGTTTCCACTGGTATTACAAGCCCTGACACTTATTTAAAAAGTCTTGAAGGAATTATTCCCTAACCTCTGCAAGCAGTCTACAGTATCTCAAAGTTAAAGCCAGATCATTCTTGGCTGAAGGATTTTAGTTCATCTGTTCTTCCATCCCCAAGGATTGACTACTACAGTTTGTTTCAATTGGGGCTGTCCTTAAATGCTTAGACATTGCAGCTGTTGTATAGAATGCTGCCTCATTCTGTTATGAGAGTGCAGAAAAGGTATCGTGAGACTTTGAATGATATTGAGTTGTCTAGTCCAGTGCTATAAAGCAATAAGTACCTGGGCAGAGTAGACCTGGGTTAGCCTTTTTCTCCTGTTCAGACTCTTAAGATCTGTAAGAGGCAGGCCCATAGCTATGGTGCCATTGCACGCCGTGGCTGACTGGCTCAGATCTAGCAGGTTGAAATTGAACCCGGCGAAGACGGAGGTCCTGTGCCTGGGTCGTTGCGGTCCGGAGTGGGGGGTCCCGCTCCCGAGCTTCGACGGGGCGCCATTGGTGCCTGTGCCGAGGGTTAGGAGTCTGGGAGTGCTCCTGGAGCCTTCCTTGTCAATGGAGGCCCAGGTAGCAGCCACTGCCAAGTCAGCCTTTTACCATCTACGGCTGGCGAGGCAGTTGGTTCCCTACCTCGACCGTGATGACCTTGCCACAGTGATCCATGCGACGGTCACCTCGAGGTTGGACTACTGTAACGCTCTCTACATGGGGCTGCCTTTGGTGCAAATCCGGAAGCTGCAGCTGGTGCAGAATGCCACAGCCAGGATGCTGATGGGTCTCGCAAGGCGGGACCATATCCAGCCTGTGCTGGCGGCGCTGCACTGGCTGCCTATAGCATACCGAGTTCGCTTCAAAGTGCTGGTTCTTACCTACCACTTGGTTGCCATCAGACGCTGTATTATGGAAGATTTTATGGGTAATTTATATGTTTTAATGATATTTATTGGAATGTTTTAAGTGATTTTATAGGTTATTGTATTGAACTGGCCTTGGGCCCATGTGAGCCGCCCTGAGCCCACTTGCGGGGAGGGCGGGAGATAAATGTGAAATAATAAATAAATAAATAAATAAATGGTGGGGCTTTTGGGGGCTCCACCCCCTTTCTTAAAGGCACAGCCCCTCAAGAATTTCTCCTGTAAATGCTTTTTACAATCATTTTAAAACATTTTTCTAAAGGTGTGCACTCCTTTAAGCAGAGTGGGGTTCTGTAGTTGACTAATTCCTGCACTGAATAGGTGACCTCTAGGATCCCTTCTAACTCTGTGTCATGAAACTGGTCTCCTTTAAGGGAGTTTTTTCTGCCTAAGTGTTAGCTTTCTTGGCTATAGAAGTCATCACTGCCACCTGCTGGCTTGTTATTGGAATTGTTGCTTAGACTGGCAGAAGTGATTAACTTGCAGCAGCTGAGAACTGTCATCTAAAGTTGGCTGACAACTTGCAATTTAGAGATCGATCCTGGCAACAACTTTCTTTTAGCTAAATGGTTAATAGGCTAAGCGTGATTGCTAGCTTAAGAACTCCTATGTAGAATAGATGGCTTGAGAAGGCTCAGAGGGAAGAGTAGCTGAGTCATAATCTTCAGAATTCTGGGGTTTCTTTCTGCACTGAGAACTTCAGCCCCACCAGAAAACAAGTTTGCCCCACAAGCCACAAAATCCTGGCTATGGGCCTGATAAGGGGTATTCCTCACACCAGCCTTCATGCATAAGGTCCCTCTGTTCCCTGTTGTTAGGTGGGACTTCCTTGGAGAGAGCATCCAAGTAATTTTTTTAGCCTTTTTTTTTTTTAGAAGTTTGCACGCTTTCCCAGATCTCAGTAAGATTTCTGACGAGTTATACAATTACTCTAATGCCTTACTTTTTATTGTCAGTTTCTTTGATTCTTTAAGAGTGGGATAAATATTACGGTAATGACTTCAGGGTTGACGAATTAGGGACAAGCGTCAAAGATGATGAAGCAGCACTTAAATGGCTCTTGTGTCGGAGAGCAGAAGGTACCCTGCTTTACAAGAAGAGAGTGCCGAGTGAAGAGACGCCCTCCTAAAATGAGATCGAGCACTTCAGCAAGCAAACCCAAAAGCCAAATATTCTGTTTGCATTTGGTAGAGTGTTTGCTCAGATTTTTAATGAAAGAGTCAACCATTAAAATCCGTGCCTCTTATTTTTTTTTCTTCGCCTGAAGTTGAGAGCCCCACATCGTTAAAGTGGTAGAAAGGATCCACATCAAAGTACGATTAAACATTGGACTAGGAAGCTCGAGAATATTCTGCAGTTGATGTGTGCTTTAAATTAAACAAGTACATAATGAAAATACAAGGTACGATAAAATACCTTAAGCTGTCTTCCTAGATTAACTACAGAGCAGCTGATGACCAGGCTTTCAGTTCTTCCTTCTTTCTTGTACACTGAAATACGGCTTTGGGTAAAAAGATGCCTGTGAGATTAATGTAACTTGCCGGGACATAACAGCATTAACCTTCTTTCTGGAATGTGGACTGTCATGCATTTTTTTCAAGGAGTCTGAGGATTGCTTTTTGTGTTTGCAGCATGAGAATTTTTTCCTAATGTTGCCCCCCCCACACCCTGTATAGAGAACAATATAGATCCCTCCCATACATCCAGTCTAGATACAGAGAGACATATTTTTTCCATAGAATGATCAGAGTATCAGTTAAAAAATAAAGCATAATATATTTTACTCCAGGTTTCAACAGCAGTAAGCTCTTTTGCCAGAGCACTCACCTCATATCTGTTCGTGCCCCAGCCACAAATGTACGGTTGTCACTGCACAACTGTGAAAGGGTTTGCCCAAGACTGGGGCGGAACTTCCGTGCTTGTCACCAGTGGCTAGTCTAAAGGAAAGGCACTGGCTGGAGAAAAGGAAACTGATCTTTTGCTGCCTACTCCTTTCAACCTGTGACCACTGCCCCCAAATACATCAGCAGTGAAGCAAGGTGGCTGGTTTGAATGGGGAGGGTAGAGAAGTTAGGCTTTAGTGAAAACAGCGCATTACATTCCATCATTGTCTTCCTCCATCAGGTGAAGACGTTCTTTGTTTTGTTTGGCATTTCCCCCATTAACTGTTACTGGCCCTCTTCCCTGGTTGTGGTGGTTATGTATGTATGTATGCATACATTTTGTCGTATGGTCAAAGCAATGGTATTCCCAGTAGTAATGTGTGGCTGCGAGAGTTGGACTATAAGGAAGGCTGAGCGCCGAAGAATAGATGCTTTTGAATTATGGTGCTGGAGAAGACTTGAGAGTCCCTTGGACTGCAAGGAGATCAGATCAGTCAATCCTAAAGGAAATCAACCCTGACTGTTCCCTGGAAGGCCAGATCCTGAAGCTGAAGCTCAAATACTTTGGCCACCAAATGAGAAGGGAGCACTCACTGGAGAAGACCCTGATGCTGGGAAAGACTGAAGGTCAAAGAAGAAGGGGACGGCAAAGGATGAGATGGTTGGTCAGTGTTACTGATGCAGCAAGCATGAAATTAAACAAACTCTGGAGCACGACAGAAGACAGAAGGGCCTGGCGTGATGTGGTCCATGGGGTCGCAAAGAGTCTGCCTCGACTGTGCGACTGAACAACAACAACAAATACGTTTCGTGGAATTGTTTACATATTTTATATGCACTTAAATTTTAAATGGTCCTTTAATATCTTGAGGGGCCGCAGTGGGACAGAGGTTAAGATGCTGAGCTGCAGACCGGAAGGTTGGCAGTTCAGCAGTTCAAGACCCAAGTGCCACATGACGGAGTGAGCTCCCCTCTCTGGTCCCAGCTCCTGCCAACCTAGCAGTTCAAAAGCAAGAAATTGCAAGTAAATAAATAGGTACTGCTTTGGTGGGAAGGTAACAGTGTTCCGTGCCCCTTGGTGTTTAGTCTTCAGACAGCGCTGGCTCTTCAGCTTGGAAATGGAGATGAGCACTGCCCTCTAGAGTTGGATTCGACTGACTTTCAAGCAAGGGAGACCTTTAATGTCTTGATGCTTTAATGTCCACCACCTTGGGGACTCTGGGTGCAAAGGCGGTATAGAAAGCAGAGCAGAAGCTGGCAGCCACCGGCCTTACCCCTACAGTCGCCAGAGCCCTTGGAATGCTGGAGAAGGCGGGCCTGAAGAGAGGTGCAGGACTGGCACCGTAGCATGTGGCTGGCAACTCAGCACTGGTCAACCTCTGCCTGTGAGCTTGAGTCACCACGGGATCAGGGCTGACTGCCCCAAAAAGGTGGCCACTAATGAGTTGCACCTGTCAATGGATGGCACAGCAGGTTGATGAGTTGCCCCAGTCAGTCCCTGAATGACTCAGCAGGGTTTCCTGATAAAAGCAGCTAGAAAAGGGCATTGTGCCTTAAAGCTTGCTGGGTGATCTTGGGCCAGTCACAGACTCTCATCCAGACCTACCTGCTGTGATGATGATGAAATAGAGGAGAGGAGAACAATTTAAGCCACTTTGGATCCCCTTTGATAGAAAGATGAGGTATAAGTGAGGTAAATAAATAGAATCTCTCCGTAAATGTAGATGTGGGCAGTACACCCCAGAACGCGTTTCTCATCAGCTGTCAGTTTCCGAATTGCTGCTTCTGAATTAATGCAGAGTAGACCAGGGATTCATTCTCTGCTTGAGTAGGAGAGGTAACATCGACTTTATTTGTTTTCTCATATTTCTCTGAGGGAGACGGAACTTGTAAAGTGGATTCTGTTAGTGGTGTTTATAGTTATATTAGTCTTTATAGGCTCAGCTTGACTTCAGTAACGTTCTTCCTCTTGTAAGCATTTTGATTGTAACTGGAAGATAAGAACTGACATATGACTGAGAACTAGCTGCATTTTTTTTGAGCACTGTTAATGAATCCAGCCACTGTGGTGGATCCACGTTTTGAAGCATTCCTCCAATTTAGGTGGCTCTTCTGGAAGAGCCAGTTGAGCTGGAGAAAGGCTTCATACTTCGCTGGGCCGAGTGGCTGAATCCACCCACTGTTAATGACCCCAGAGATAACTGTCTGTCCCCCCTGTATCATTGTCTTCTGCCAGTGGATGAAGATTGCTTTGTGTTGTCTGGTGTTCACTCAGTGATCCCTCCTTCCTGCCTAACATTTTAATTTGCTGTCTTGTTTTTTATATATGTATTTTTAGCTCTGGGTTTTAATTAGTTTTATGGTATATTTTTATAAAGGTTGTTCTAAAGTTGTTAGCCACCTTTTGGGGGCCCTGATTGGGCAGAAAAGTGGATTATAAATACTGTAAATAAATCAGAGTTGACTGCTTTAATAAAACAATACACAGAGACTGTCTTCTTTTTTTACTACAGCTTCAGCTACAATTCCAAGCAAAGCAGTTGCTGCATTTTACTTGGCTGACTTTCTGTCAGCTTCCTAACTCTCAAAGTGGTTATAATAGACCCGAATCAGAATAAAACATATAATTGCTTAAACTCTTGCCCGCACTTGAAAAGTTAAATGGTATTCTGAGATTTCTCTTAAGCACTGTGGTCCTGTTCTAGCCTTTTCAACAGTAAAAGACCAGAATATTCCCGTGTTGGCTTGAGGAAACCCAAAAATCCCCTTTGGGGGATTGGTTGACAAATGCGTGGATGCCGTACAAGGCTTTACAGATTTTTATTTTTTTCCCCAAATCTAAAGTCCAGCTTTGTTTAGTTGAAAGTTTGAACTGGGTTCCAGAGTGAACCTCTGGAGATGAGCCTTCCCTTTTATCAATCTTGAGTCTGATTTGTGTTCAAATTTGCTTTCTTAGACTCCTGAAGAATTGGATGACTCGGACTTTGAGACAGAAGACTTTGACGTTCGAAGCAGAACGAGTGTTCAAACTGAAGATGATCAACTTATTGCTGGCCAAAGCGCAAGAGTAAGATAAACAATTCTAGTCACTGCTTTTCAAATTAATTCAACCTGTCTAAAATGTTGGACAGTTACAGAAAAATCATAATAAAATCAGCAACTTTTTAATTTTAAAAAGTAGTAAAGTCTGTACGCAGGATTATTAAAGTATAGATGCCTGTCTACCCATTCATCTATTTCTAAAACCTGAAGAAACCACAGTCCTCTTCTATATTTACTATACCCTTTCGTACTCTCACCCCAGTCTGAAACACTGAATCCTCATCTGCTTATCTGCACTGTGCTTTCAACCCTGCCTTGAAAGAAGGGACATACTTTCTCACCATATATCGGGCTTCCTTTTCTAGTCTCCGTTGCCTTCTCTATTGCTTTTTTAAAAAAAGAACCAAAGCAGAAGCTTGCATCATCAGTATGATCTTAGATGATAGCGTGACTTGTGGAGCAGATGTCCTACTGCTCAGCTTCAATCAGATCCCCTCTCCCCACTTCCACCACCTTTCTAGTCACACCAATCCATCTCTAGCTGTAAGGTCGTTTGACCAACAGAGGGTGGTACTTGTAGCCTCACCCATCCATTTCCACTACTCCAGTAAGTTTTAAGATTTTTGCTTGAATCCCCTGAGTGTTGTTATTTACAGACCAATATGATACACACTGACCTAAACAGGATGTATTCTTGCTTTAAAACGTTGGGTTCCCTGAATGATAGGTGGCTTTGTTCAATAAACAAATGTTTAAACTTGTCCACTTCATTTACACGCCTGAAGGGTTGTGTGATACCTCTTCCGTGAACTCCGCAGCAATTTGAAACAGTGCATAATTTGCTGTGAAAGCTGCTGTTCTTTACAGTACAGAAGAGGGAAAGAAAGCAAATCTTTTGGAGGGATTGTGGCAATTTTTCTCAGGGCCCTGCTTCAGAAATCAACCTTTGTCACCAGTGGCTTTATTTCTCAGTAGTATTTACTTACGGTGTTACTAGATAATTCACATATTCGCAAGCTTTAGATCAAAGTGGGATGAAATGGCCTTGTCAGCCTTTCAGTTATCATTTAATGGTACCTCCATGGATAAGATTGGCTGGTGCAAAGCACACCTTGAAAAGGATCCCTGCTGATGAATAGCTAGAATTACATCGAACAACTCTTCATTCCAGGCTATCATGGCCCAGCTCCCTCAAGAGCAGAAAGCAAAAATTGCCGAACAAGTAGCCAGCTTCCAGGAAGAAAAGAGTAAATTAGACGCAGAGGTATCCAAATGGGATGACAGTGGGAATGACATCATCGTTCTGGCAAAACAAATGTGCATGATTATGATGGAAATGACAGACTTCACCAGGTAAGGACCCTTCGTGGCCACACCCTTTAAACCAGAATTTCAGGGGTAACTGGTCCAGTGAGGTTGTTGTAGATGACACTGGTCTCTACTGGGTGCTGTTGACAGATGCTGATTAGTATTGCTTTTAACAGCCGCTCACTCTTGTCAGGAACTGTCTGCCTCACGTGTGTATTGGTGGAATATGTAACCCAGCTACAAAGTGACCTGAAATCCCTACATTTTCTAAAGATTAGAGCGTGACCGCCGAAATCTATTAAACACAAAGCACTCTTTGGCACATATTGCAGTGATTTAATCAGTCTCATTCAAAGTGATGTACCAGAATTTCGGGTTTTTATAGGTTAGTGGCAGAGATGCCACTTTAAGTGTAATCAGGGGCTTGGGCATGCGCGGGTGGATTCCCTCTCCCTCCCCCTCAGGTCCCCATTCTAGAAAACTCCTTTTAAGTTTCAGAAGTAGGCGTCGTGTCACTGGGTGGAGGTGGGGCTGGAGACTTGCTGTTCAAGAAATACAAGCCCTGAGCATACAGAATGAGTGGTGCCTTTGTATCTATTCTACATACTGCCAATGTGTGATTCAGCGGCAGGAGCAGGGACTGGGACCGGTGTGCTGAGAAAGGAAAGTAGCAAGTACCTGTATAGTGGCTGTCCTTTTTCCTTAGCCTTAAAACTGGGGGGGGGGGGCAGCATGGGGAAAGTTAATTACCCCCATGCTGAGGCTTTAATCCATATCCTTTTTCCCTTCTCCCCACCCCCCAACCAAGCAGCTGCTTCTTGCCGCTAAATTATGTGTTTGGGGATCCAGACATAAATCCTTAGTGTTGTGTGTAGCTCGCCTTCTGCACAAACTAGATGTGACTGCTACGCAGCAGGAAAATGGTTGGCAAGGAAAAATACCTCTGGTTTGTAGTTTAACCATAGAGGCCCAGGTAGCCGCCACTGCCAAGGCAGCCTTTTACCATCTACGGCTGATTAGGCACTTGGTTCCCTTCCTCAACCGCAGTGACCTGGCGACAGTGATCCATGCTATGGTCACCTCGAGGTTGGACTACTGTAACGCTCTCTACATGGGGCTACCCTGGTCTCAGCTCCGGAGGCTGCAGCTAGTGCAGAATGCCATGGCTCGGCTGTTGATGGGCCTCTCGGTCCGAGACCACATCCAGCCAGTGCTGAGGTCGCTGCACTGGCTGCCTATAGCCTACTGGATCCAGTTCAAGGTGCTGGTATTAACCTTTAAAGCCCTATATGGTCGGGGGCCAGCCTACCTAAGGGACTGCCTTTCCCCATATATACCCCAGAGAGCACTGCAGTCAGGCACCCAATATCGCCTGACCCTCCCTGGTCCTAGGGAGGCCAGGTTGGCATCTACCAGGACCCGGGCCTTCTCAGTGGCGGCTCCGTCCTGGTGGAATGAGCTCCCGGAGAACATCAGGGCCCTGCAGGACCTTTTACAGTTCCGCAGGGTCTGCAAAGCGGAGCTCTTCCGCCAGGCTTTCAAGTAGGGGCCGCCACTGGGGGGAGAAGGGGCCACTGGTGCTGCCGGTCAGACGATCTTGGCCAGGAAATCAAGCATGGAAATGCCACCTGCCTAGGGACCCAGGGACTGCTCCTGTTGCTCAGGCTCTGCATCGCCGCTATCTGTTGGATTCTTGTATCTGTATGTTTTTATGACTTGTGTTTTATGTTGACAAAGTTTAACAAATTTTAACTGTTTTGTGATTCTTGATTTTATTGATTGTTAGCCACGTAGAGCAGGCCTTGCTGGCTAGGCGGGGTATAAATCTAAATAAATAAATAGATGACTAATGCAGTTTCCTTTTTGCAGAGGTAAAGGGCCGTTAAAGAATACATCCGATGTTATTAGTGCAGCAAAAAAAATTGCAGAAGCTGGGTCAAGAATGGACAAGCTAGGACGGACAATTGCTGATCATGTAAGTTGTGATAGGTTTTTTCCAGTCTTCAGTGCAACTGTACTGAAGATTTCCTAAGAGGTTTCGGGTAATTTTACGTTATCTAATTTCAGGAGCCGGGATTGTCTTTCTTAGATTCTGGAAGTAGAATGTAGCCCCAAATATCCATGACTGGCTAGAGAAAATCAAGTTTACTTGATTCTTTATGGGCTCCTTTAATTAATCAGATGTCACAGTAATGACATTTTATTATACAGTGCTTGTAGCGCTGGATATGTTTATTTTGTGATGTTGAGTGAGATGTTAAAATTTCGATCCTTTAATTTAAAAAAATGGACAAGCTCAGGTGGACCGTCGCTGATCGCTCAAGTCGTAATGGATTTGTATGTCACTTTGGGTCGTTGGTTCACAGAACGGAATTCTGTAGCTAGCTGCTGTTTGTACGGCATCTTCCTAACAATCATTTTTTGTTCCTTATTCTTCTCAACATGCTTTCTTATATATACACAGATGTGTTGCCGAATGTTGCTCCGGATTTTCCTAAGGCTCAGTTTTTGCTGCAGAAGTTGCCACTTCAGAGAGAGGCGACAGAAGCATTCGCGGAGTCACTCTCTTTCACATCACCACTTTTCAGATACTGTTCCCAGTTTTTGTAGCAGCCTGGGCACCACAGGAAAAAAAGGGAGAAATGTATGCGCCATGAAGTCCTGTGCTGGCAGACTTCCCAGTTGCTTATCAATCGAGGGCTTGGCACAGGCTGACTAGTGGGAAGCAGTTCTGTGGTGCTAAACTGTATGAGCCTTTGATAACACAGCGGAATTCGACACTGACCCTGCCTCACATCCCACTAGCAGGGCTGTCGTTGTTTGAATCTGTCGGCTACCTCTGACAGAGGGCCCAAGTAAAAGGGGCCAGTGTGGTGTGATGATTAGAGTGCCAGACTAGGATCTGAGAGACCCAAGTTCAAAACCCCACTTTGCCCACTTTTCTGGGTGACCTTAGCCAGTCTCACACTGTTGCCCTAACTGGCCTCAAAGGGGGTGTGTGAGGAAGAGATGAAGGATGGGGGAATAATGTAAACCACTTTGGGTCCTCACTGAGGAGAAAAGCAGGGTATTAAATGAAGGCTAAAATAAATCCTTTTGTTTGCAGTTTAAAGGCACCTTCTCAGCAATGGGGTGAATATTTCACCCTTTCTGATAATTACATTTTGCTTTTGCTTCTTTCATGTCACGGCATGTGTATGCATTTCCCAAAAGTGAAGGCATACATATTTTTTAGTGTAGCTAGATAAGTTGGAACAGGAAGATCTACCCGTCTGTGCAACTAGTCCATTCTCTGCCTTTCTCCTCCCACCTTTTGCACTCTGCAGTTAAGGCTCCTGAGGTGGGTCCAGTGGGTTCCATTGATTTTTATACTTTCTGAATTTTTTTATTAAAGCCTCCTTGCCCCATCTTAGAAGAACAGTGAGTCACAATCAGCATGCAGTATAATATCCTTATGCCGATGATTTAGGTAATCACGAGTACATAATAGAAAAGGGTTTTTTAGGTCTTTGTTAAACAGTATGAAACCCTGTTTCAGTGCAAATCCTCCTCTTAAAAAGAGGTAGAAAACTGCTCCAAAGGGGAAGCTATTCAGGGTTTGTTTCTTCAAAATGCTCTGAAGCAACTTGGCCACATGGAACCTAGTAATGCACAATGATTAATTACCCCTCTCTGGCTTCCCACTGACATATTCTGGGAAGAGCTGAAGGCTTTACCTGCAAGGTCATAAGAGATTTGCTCTGGGATCCCTTAAGAAGAGCTTGCAGATCTTTGGGTTTTTCCAGCGAATATCTTTTACAGTACCATCTCAGTGTATTGTCACAGCCCTACATCAGGGACCAAAACCTTTTGACAGCATTGATTCCACTACTGGATCAGTCCTATCACTTTTATCCCACCCTTTTCCCAAGGAGCTCAAGACACCTTGCGTGGTTCTCCCCTCCTCTGTTTTATTCTCACAATAAACCTGTGAGTTAGGTTTGGCTATTTCCTTAATCCCAAAGAAAACCAAGCCGAAAATTCAATTGTTAATTCTACAGCAGGAACTTCTTAGTGCAAAGACTGACTGACGAGGAACAGTGACTGTTACCTGCTTTTGTCTCATGCAAATAGGTCAAAGGTGACCAACAGCCATTTTCATTGTTCAGTGGTTGGTTAGGTTGCTGTGACTTCTATGGTTTTGTTGCTATTTACTGTTCTTACTGTTTTTGTTCTTGGTTCTTTTGCTGTACTGCAGCTCTCATTAGATTTAACCATCATTTATGCAGTCAGTTTTACTGTGGCGTTCTGTTTTACATTTGTAAGCCACCACAATCTTGGCTCAGGATAGATTTTTTAAAAAAATGCATGCTTATCAGCGACCAGGATGTGTGTTTCAGTGCCTTTGAGACCTGTCAACTAGGGATGGGCACGAACTGATAAACGAACCAGGAGTTTGGGAGAATATATCTCCCACAATCTGCCACATGAACCTCCATGTTTGTGGGAGGGTTCATGCGGGCTCCAGAGGCATTTAAATACCTTTGACCAAAAGCATTTAAATGCTGTCAGAGCCCACCATCAGCCCGTGGCCTGACCCAAGTGAGCTCCAAAGGCATTTAAATGCCATCGGAGCCCACCTCCAGGTCAGGCCGGCCCAACTGAGCTCCAAGAGTGAGGCTTTTGAAGCTCTCTTGGGTCAACCTGTAGATGGGCTCTGAAGGCATTTAAATGCCTTCGGAGCCCACTTTCAGGTCATGCCACAGCTGCATTCCCAGCTGGAAGTGATTGGGTGGGCCTGTGGCCCCACTAACTTCCCAAAGCACAAACCGGTTCGTGCCGTGGAGAAGTTTGTGGTTCAAGGTTCATGAAAACCATGAACCTCCATTTTTTCTGGTTCATGTTGACCCCTACTGTCAACTCTTACCATTCCCTCTTGGCCTCTTGCGGTTTCCTCCGCTTCTGACCTCTTTCCCTATCTTGCTTGTTAATGCCATCAACTGATCGGCCCTGATGTCACAATGGCCCTGAGCTGGCATAGTTTTCATCGACTGAGGGTACATGAATGATGATTTAAAGATGTAATTTCTCCATACTGTCTCTTCTTGAAGAACAGCTTGCTGGGACAAGTTGGGTCATGGGCTTTAAATCATATGGATGCCGTGTAAACAGTGGACTCCAGTGCCATGTTGGAGAGTACAGTAGAAGATTTTGCTTAGGCTTATTTCTGTCTAGTAAGATTTGACTGACAGGGTAATCACGGTTCAGGCTTCTCAGAATTAAGCACATTTTTTTCTCTCTTCAGTGTCCAGATTCGGCTTGCAAACAGGACCTGCTAGCTTACCTACAGCGTATCGCTTTATATTGCCATCAGCTGAACATTTGCAGCAAAGTGAAGGCAGAAGTGCAGAACCTTGGTGGAGAACTGGTTGTGTCTGGGGTGCGTAAGATATATTCTGTTTTGCTTGTATGAACTGCTAGATGTAGAAACAAACTTAATTGTTGATAAACTTGGTAGACTAACCATGTGTGTTCTTTGTTGTGCAAATCAGCCTGGATAATTCTCCCTTCGAATAGTCCCATGATACCTTCAAATATTTTTTTTCTTTTGTGTTTGGGGGTTGGGGGGGGTTATAAATGTTATCTCATGCTGGCTCTTCACAGTACGCTGCAGTTTCTCACAAGTGTGCTGTATCTTCCATGGTACTTTTCTTTAATTCCTGTAAGATAAACATGCTGAGTTCAAGCTGTAAGTCTGATTGTTTTAGCTCTGGAGAGCTGACACCAAAGCATCTTAAGGTGGTAGTTTTGGGCTGTGTACGGGATATTTTGCTTGTTCTCACTTGTATTCTGGCCTCCACTGCCCAAGCCACCCATCTCTTCCATTGTTCAGGCTGTGTGGTGCCCCTGCTTTGATGTTCATCTCCTTTTGCATCCTTTTACTTGCTTCACACTCTCTGGGCCACTATTTCCTATTGTGCTCCAGCTGACAACTGTCCCTCCTAACTGCACCACACTTAGTTTCCCCCCCCCCCCCCGGGGTCTTCTGCTCTCAAGTGCAGCCCCTTTCCCTTGAAAGGTTGCTGCGTGACCTTGGACCAGTTTCACACACACTCAACCTAACCTCTCTCAAAGGGTTGTTACGAGGATAAAATGGAAGAGCGGAGAATAGTGTAAACTGCATTGGGGAGGGGTCCTCCTTGGAAAGAAAAATGGAGCATCAGTGAAATAAACACCTCATGAGAACACAAGCGGATAACGTGGCCTGTTTAAGCACTCAGGGGACAGTGAGGCTACCTGCTTGCCAGCAAGAGTGTTCCATAAGCTGTCACGTTACGCAGTCAGTTTTATCATGGCCTTATACCTTACATTTGTAAGCCACCTCAGTCTCGGCACAGGATCGATTTTGGCACAGGATAGTGCTTCCTTTGATCTGTTCTAAGCCTACTGCTCATTAATTTCATGGAGTGCCCATGAGTTCTTGTATTGGGAGAAAGGGAGAACTTTCTATCCCATGCATAGTTTTGTAAACCTGTATCGCATCACACCTCAGTCGTCACTTCTCCAAGCCAAAGAGCCCTGACCTCTTTAACCTTTCTTCATAGGGAAGGTGTTCCATCCCCTTAATCATTTTAGTTGCCTGTTTCTGCGCCTTTTCCAGCGCTATAATATCTTTTTTTGAGGTGCAGTGACCAGAACTGTACGCACTATTCCAAATGAGGCCGCGCCATAGATTTATGCAGGGGCATTATGACACTGGCTGATTTGTTTTCAGTCTCGCTTCTTAATAACCCCCAGCTTAACATTTGCCTTTTTTATTGCGGTCGCACACTGAGTTGACATTTTCAGTGAGTTATGTATCAGATCTCTCTCTTGGTCAGTTATCGCCAGTTCAGACCTCATCAATGTATATTTATAGTTGGAATTTTTGGCTCCAGTGCACATTACTTTGCACTCGCCCACGTTGAACCTCATTTGCCACGTTGATGCCCCTTTGTCCAGCCTCAACAGGATCCCTCTGGAATGCCTCACAGTCCTCCCTGGTTCTCATCACCCTGATGAACAACTTAGTGTCATTTGCAGACTCAGCCTCTTCACTGCTTGCTCCCAACTGCAAACCATTGATGAACAAGTTAAAAGGCACTGGACCTAGTACTGAGCCCTATAGTATTCCACTGCTTATCACCTTCCACTGTGAAAACTGCCCATTTATACTCACTCTCTGTTCGCTGTTAATTAACCAGTTTTTAATCTACGAGAGGACTTGTCATCTTATCCCATGACTGCTGAGTTTACTTAGGAGCCTTTGATGAGGAACTTCATCAAAAGCTTTCTGGAAGTCTAGGTAGACAACTTTTACTAGTGTACAAGTCCACTTGTTTTGGACATTGGCAACCAAAATTTGGCACATAGAGCATGGATCTGAGCTGTTGTTTTTCTGTGTATCTTACACTTTCTTATGAAAAAAAATTGCAAGCAATTTCACTCCCTTGTAAAATGCACTGGATGGAGGCATGAATTTCCTGCCCTAATGTGTAGAGACCCATTCCAAATAGAGCGGGGTAGCAGTGGATCCTTTCTTATCGCCCTGCAAGGTAAGATAAGTTCCAACCTGTCTGTGCTGTAGCAAGTGCAAAAAGGCTAGAAGAGCCAGTGTGTCTTCATTTTGGGTTCTTGGTTTCCAGGATGCTGCCTCTGTCTCAGGTCATTAAGAGCTCACGAGTCCTGACATCCCGCTGAGCCCTCGCTTGCTCTCTGCCCTTGCCATCGACCCCCTTTCTGTCCTAGTTTTGTAAACTCTTTTAACACCAGTCTTCCCGCACATTCCTCATTAGGGCTTTTCCTCCCATTCTTAGTATTGGCTAGACTGAGAACATTCAAGTATAAGGGGGAAATGTCGATGCCACCTCTTACCATCGAGTGCAAGGCACTTCGTCCAAGCATTGTAGATATCGTATCAGTGTCTTTGGCTTTTGAGAAGGCCCCTGCAGATTGGCCTTGCAGTCCCCAAGATATTATCTGGAACATTAGGAATACCTAGGTGTGTGACGTCTACTTCAAAGTGGAAATGTGTAATGTTTTACCCACAGGAAGCCAACGGTTTTATGGGAGCAAGAGTTGCCTCAGCATTTGCAGGCAGTCGCATTGATAGGGAAGCCCTGTCATTGAAGTTTGAAGACTAGGATGCCTTCATGCCAAGCCAACTCAAGCTTTAGTCTTTTTTTATCAGGCTTCCTTCCTTCCATTATTTGAAAGTGGTGGGACCCCTTCCCTTCACACTTTGTTTGGCACTGCCCCACTACATCTCATTAGCCCTCCTCTCTGTTGGCGAGCTTTTATGTGTTTATAGGTTTTATTTCAGTTACTTTAAACATTATACAATATAAAACACAAATGCTTTCTGAATGTTGGAAAGGTTTTTATGTTTGCCACCTCGGGGACCCAGAGCTGGGTGGAAAGGTGGCGTTGAAATGTTGTAAAGAACGTTACGTTCAGCAGGTCAGGCTGTTCGAACAATTGGACATTTACTTGTTCTGGGACTCAGAACTTCATAGCTAGTTCCACATACATCTAAGGCTGGGTTTTCGCAACAATTTTTTCCCTCCTGTCCCATTGCAAGACATTTTTTGCAAGTTGGAACTTGGAAATGCTGTTTGACATGGTTTTGGGGGG
Organism: Lepidodactylus listeri; assembly: GCA_029233225.1. NCBI lineage: Eukaryota > Metazoa > Chordata > Lepidosauria > Squamata > Gekkonidae > Lepidodactylus > Lepidodactylus listeri. The sequence continues at coordinate 21,049,780 of JARCFY010000016.1, forward strand.
GGGGGGGTAATCGCTATTAGAAGAGAAATGTCAGATCTCACTGGTGGTGCCAAAGCACTTGAGTGCCTTGCCAAGATGCAGTTCTTATTCTTCTGTGTTTGCACTAGAGCAAGTTTCTTCTAGTCGTCTACCTTTCCATTTTCCTTGGCTGTGTTCTAGGATGCCTTGGACTGCAAGCTAGGTTTTACTTTGAAAATGACAAAAAGTAATTTCTGCAGTCCATTCACTACTTCCAGTCCATTACAAGTTCCATCTGTGAACAAGCAGATTCATGTTTCTGGCAGCCAAAGGGCTTTACAATCAAACTGAACTTAAGATATTAGAAAACCAACATAAACTGAAGGGTAACATCTACCATTAATCACTGCTGTAGTTATTTGCAGGATTGTTTTTTCCTTCCCCTGACACATGCCGATCTGTATTCTGCTGAAGAGAAGGCAGCTGTGTGACACAGAGTGTTGGACTAGATGAGCCATTGGCCTGATCCAGCATAGGTTCTCTTATATTCTTATGGGGTGGACTTTTCCCTCTATAAGACTACAGACAGTTTATGTCATGTTCTAAATTCATGAAGCTGCTGAGTTAGACCAGTTGTCTGTCAAAGTCTGTATTGTCTAGTCTGGCAGCAATTCTTTAGCCTCGGGCCGAGGGGGCCTTTCACATCATCTGCTATTTGGTTCTTTTGCCTGGAGGGAGATGCCCAGAACTGGAACCTTCTGCATCGAAGGTGGATGTTTTACCACAAAGCCATGGTCACTCCCCAGGGCCCATGCCATCCATTTACTTTAAGATCACAGCCCCCATCTCAAATCTGCACTCAAAATGAAAGCTTCCTGTGACGGCCCCTCACGCTTCCCTCCCTCAGAGGTAGATTTTCCCTCCAAAAGTTTTGTTCCCTTTCATGACTGAGATGCCTCAAGTAATGTGGTTTTCTGCGTTGACTTTTAAAAAGGCTGGCTGTCCCACCCTGTCACAGAGATAAAACGTGGCTTTTAGCCCAGTCCTGAAACTTGAGGGAAGATGCAGGAACCCTCTTTATTTGAACCCCTCCAAATAACACTTCAGACGATGTAAAAGTCAAACAGAACAAAATATTTTATTTAACATACAGGGAGAAGTCAGGTGAACTTAGGAGTTGTTAACTTTGAGGCAAAAAAAAATCAGTGGTTTTACAAATTGTAATTCTTTACACAGGCTAATGAGAGTTATTGAAGCTTATTTTCTTAATATTGAGAGGCTTTTGACCCTGGGTTTTCCCAACCACTACAATATTTCTTCTCAGAGTTTTCTATAACTTCTGGTTTCCTGAAAGGGTGGTACCCTCTTTCAGTACCTAACTCCCTTCCTTTGAAACCCCCGTTTTTATCTAATTCTTCAGGTGGCTAAAGCAGTTTCCTTTCACACCTAGGCAGGGATTCTTCTTCTCTCCCTAGAAGACATTTCCCTTTTCCTTTGGCCTGAATGGGAGTCTCATCTCACTACCAAACAGCCTTGCCAAATCTCATTCCCAGTTCTTTTGTCTGTGAAAACTGCCTTCAGCAAGGCTGAGTCTCAGACTCTTTCAGTTCTTTGACTGAATTCTTCCTCAGAGGGGATTTTCAACTGTTAAGGTACAGAATTGTCTCCTCTCAAAGCAGGAGTCTGTCAGAATAATCCTCCCCCCTCAGCATCCAGCTAATATTATTTCTTTCCTTAATTGGTGCTGGCCAGAATGCTTGGAGCAGCCCGTCACTCAGAGCTCTCTAGTCCTGTGGGAGCCAGCTTGGTCTAGTGGACTCTTAATCTGGAGAGCTGGGTTTGATTCCCCACTCCTCTGCATGAAGCCTGCTGAGTGACCTTGGGTCAGTCACAGTTCTCTCAGCCCCACCAACCTCACAAGGTGCCTGTTGTGGGGAGAGGAAGGGAATGTGATTGTAAGCCGCTCTAAGACTCCTTCAAGAAATGAAGAGCAGGGTATAAAAACCAACTCTTCTTCTTCTTAACTCTTCACCTCCTGCTACTCTGATAGTATAGCACTTTGAAGCTGGTTTTAAGGGTTGCCCACCACACTTCTATAGTAAATGTGATGTGAACTTCAAGCTGCTGACTATTCAGGTGGCCCCCACCTTGTGGAATGGTCTGCCTAAGGAGGTCTGGAAGGCTTCCACTCTCCCGGCTTTCCACAAACGATGCAAAACTGAATTATCCACGAGGGCTTTTCTGTGCAGGCAATAGGGTAGCACCATTCAAAATTATTCACAAAGTTACTTGGGCAAATGGTTAGGGACTGTGGTCTATTCTACTGTGTGGAGCTTGCTGGAAGTTGGATCCTACTGTATAATTTTGCATCATTTAATGTGCTACGTTAACACTTAAGCTTTGCTTCAGTTCTGTTTTTTAGACTTCTGGTTGGATCTACAGCCCAAATCCTAGTTCATTGTTTATGGAATGTCCCAACCTGTTGACCGTATTGACTTACCCTGTGTAATCCACCTTGATCCCAGTGAGAAAGGCAGACTATAAATAACATTCATAGAAATACACAGAGAAATACTATTTTGCCACTCTAGCAGCTGCTGTAAGCCTCTTCCATGTACAGGTTTTTGTATAAGCTGTATTATGGGCACTCTCTAAAACTAAGCACCCTTCTGCTTATCTGGTTTTAGGTGGATAGTGCCATGTCGTTGATTCAGGCGGCAAAGAACCTGATGAATGCAGTGGTACAGACTGTGAAGGCTTCCTATGTGGCGTCCACAAAGTACCAGAAGTCTCAAGGGATGGCGTCCCTGAACCTTCCGGCCGTCTCTTGGAAGATGAAAGCTCCTGAGAAGAAGCCGCTCGTCAAGCGTGAGAAGCAGGACGAGACGCAGACCAAAATCAAGCGGGCCTCTCAGAAGAAGCACGTGAACCCGGTCCAAGCACTCAGTGAATTCAAAGCAATGGAGAGCATTTAAAGGAGAGGACTCTGGGTTGCTCCTCTCTTGAGTTTCTTCCAATATTCTATGCGTTAACATTAAGGTGAACTTACTTAAATATTTTGATAAAATCATTTAGGGTAAGACGGGAGGGTAAATCAGATCTGTGAAGCGTGACAGTACAACTTTTAAGTCCACAAACATGTTAATTTTAGTACGAAAACGCTGTTTAGATTTGTCACTTTTTCTAGCTGACTTTTAAAGTAACAAATCCTGCTTTAAATTTTATCGTGTAACCAAAGATGAATTTATGGCACCGTTAATCATCTGGGTAGCTGGATCATGTCATTCCTTTCAAAGGAAGCCTAGTAAGGCAAATCTTCTCAACTCGAAAATAAATGGAACATTTGGGGGGGGGGGGGTGTTATTCAAGTATATTACATGCTTTGGGGTGGGTAAAGTGGTAAGCTTTTGTATGTTGAAACGACCATCAAAATGAAAAACACTAGTTGCTGTTTACAACACTACATCCGCTGTAGAAGAAACGATTTGACAAAAGTAATATACTGTAGCATTCCTCTTTTTAATTTAAGCAATCTTGCCTTCGTTGTTTGAAACCGAACACACTGATGCATTTGTCTGAACGGCTGGATTCCCGGTTGCCTCCTAAGTGTGCAAATTAGAGCCGCATAGCGGGGAGAGGCTGGTCGTGCGCCTGCTGCTCTTGCGCTTTGAACGTTCCTCAGACTTTACTGGTCAACCACTCTGTAAGGATCCCTGCGGGTGCCCGTGGGAAGGCAGCACAAAAGAAAGAGGGCGGGATGCGTGGTGCATCATGAGGGGAGCTGATTACTGCTCTCGAACCTGAGAATTTTAATGCTTGGTTAGACTCCTGGTGTACTTGGGCCACAGGACTCCACTAAACGTTGCTTGTACCAGCCAGTGTGTTTGTGCTGGGAGTGGCTGCATGTTGTCCCCCCCCTCCCCAGCATTCAAATGCAAATTTATCATTGTGTTCTTCTGAAAAAAAAATTGCTTTGCATCCTGCCTTAGGTTTTAAAAGAATCTTAGCAAATAGTGTTTATTCAGACTGCAATTTAGGCAACATCATTTGTGATAACTGGAGCTTCGCGGCATCATTTTGCTGTTTTAAATTTTATGGATTTCTGTTTTTATACCTTTTTTTCCCTAATAAAGTCCAATATAAGATCTAGTTGCCACAGGTCAGAGCTTTTATTACCATTCACAAAGTATTCTGAATTCCAAAAAGCATTCCGGCTGTATCGGCTGAATGCTCTAGCAGGCCGGCCGTTGGTAATTGATGCATGATTCACTTGCTTGGTTTAGTTACAATGCACTAAATAGAAGGCCTGCTGTAATAAATGAATCTGCTCTTAAAATGGACGTGGAGTGGCTGGCCGGGGGAAAAGGCAGTCAGGAGTTAATCAGCTGCGTTCCTGGCAACTGACAGGATTGTTTGCTCCAACATTTAGTTGTTTCGGTCTGTTCTGTGGCTCAAGAATGTGATGTTCCAAATGAAATTGGCCACAAACTAAAGTTTTCCAGCTTTCTGTGAACTGATGTTGAATGAGTCACCTTCAGGTAGAGTAAATATTTTGGGATATCAGATATCCACCCTTCAGCCCGGTGTCACACCGAGATTGTGACCATTGCCAGAGGTCTCTGTGTGCAGAAAGTTTGTGTTCGCTCTTTTTGCTGTTTCCTGATAGTCCTCTGGATAAAGTCTGGTTCACAGGACCTGAAGGGTGTTTGTGTGAACACCCAATGAAATAGTCATGTTAGCAGAGGAGGTTCCATGTCCCAGAAAGTTGCGGGGGGGCTTCTCCTTATGTCCTGTTTAATGCACATATGAAGCCACAGTCTAAAAATCATATGGAGGTAAGAAGCTTGATACTAACAGCAGATGAATGCCGCAGGACAGTCCAACTGCTTACTGGCTGTATACTGAATCAGGTGAACAGACTGATGTGCTGGGGGGGTGGGGGCAACAGTGGGAGGGCTTCTAGTGTCCTGGCCCCACTAGTGGACCTCCTGATGGCACCTGGCGTTTTTGGCCACTGTGTGACAGTGTTTGGATGGGCCATTGGCCTGATCCAATGTTGGCTTCTCTTATGTTCTTGGCTGGGGGTGGGGTGTGCTGGTCACTTATTTGTTCCATTGTCTAGGTGGGCATGTACATAAGAGTGCCTGCAGAGGGCATCCATTCACGTTTTGAAGTGTCCAATAAAGTTCGCTGCTGCAAATCTGGATGAAGGGATTCCAATACATCATGCTGTCAGTGCCTGTGGAGCATATGGGCCTATCCATCAAAGACAAGATACTGGAGGAAATGGCAATTTTAATCTCAACGCAGCATGTTACATTCCCAGGCATCCTCACACACCAGTCTCACTTTGTCTTCTGCTGCGCTAAACCTGTGCATGACAAATTGAGAAACGAGACCCTAAAATGGATTGTTTGACTCTAATGAGACTGATCTGCATTCATATGCGTGCAGCTAATTGGACGAGCTCCTCCGCTGGTCTGTTTGAACTAGATCGCCCTTCCGCTGAACCGCCTGCCGAAATCAGGGGGCCGCCTTCTTCCGAGCTAACCATGGAGTGAGAGAGGCAGCTCTTGACAGTGTGCCTCAAGGGGTTTCTTCAGAGTCAGATGATGTCGTAGAAAAACAGGGAGGCTGCGGGGAGCAGGAAAGCACAGCCTTGTTTGTTCCATATAGGCATTCAGGATGACTGGAATTACCCAGCCTTGCAAGGCGAAACGAAAAGGGAAGGGGGCAAAGAGCAACATGCACCCGGGATGAAATGCAGTTACACAGCTGCGTAAATGGCTGTTGGCAAAACATAAGTGCCCCCGAATGTGCTTTTAAATAAAGACCTTTTTATCTCCAAGTGTTCCGGGTGAAGAAAAGTTATAGCTGGGAAAAAGAGCAGCGGAATGGGGGTTTAATGGAGAGAGATGGTCGGCTTCAGCCTCTGCCTGGAGCTGGCGTTCTGCTCTTTGTCCACTTCAGACTCCCCACCCCCCACACAGGCACTCATTGGTTGACGGAGTACCTGTCTGCTGGAGAAGGCCACTATTGATGTATTTAGGCAATCTTATCCCATTTTCCTCCCCCAGAGTGGCTTATAACCAGTGTTCCCTCTAAGCTGAATTAGTGTGAGCTCACTCACCGCTTTTTCAGCTTCCAGCTCACACATTTTAGTCTTAGCTCAAGAAGGATGGCTCCAGAGCAAACTAATTTATGCAGTAGCCAAATCGCTCGCTCACAGCTTTAATGCCAGTAGCCCACAAAGTAGAATTTTTGTTCACAAAACTCCACAGCTTAAAGGGAGCATTGCTTATAACATACCAAAACTACAGTTTAAGCGAAGCAAAATGCAATGTAAATGAAAGATGGAAATACACTAAAGAACATCTTGGGCTGGTCCTGGATCCACTGATCTGGTCCATGCAGACCGTAAGGCTAACCAGCAAGGGCCAAGAGCGCTCCGGCTTTGCCAGAAGGCTGCAGCCTCGGTATAACCAGGGGCACCATGCCTCCAAACTGAAGAGAAACAAACTGCAGATTGTATTCAGCTGCTCACAGCTGTATTGTATCTCTGAAATCTCCTAGCAAACCTCGCACATCAGGTACTTAGCCTAGCCAAGGTTCTATAAGCATTTCCCCTCAGCGCTTTTGACCATACTGAATGAAGTGCCATTATGAACACTAAATATTACACGGCTCTTTTCATCGCCTCCTGTGTGATTGTTCTTGGTCGTGACCAGCTCCACCTCCTGTTTCCTTGAGTGTGTGGCCAGAGAGCCAAAATAGATACCGGGCAAGAATGCTGGCCGTGGAGGGCACCGTGAATCTGGTATCCCAGCAGCAGGCGGCTTTATTCTCTGCGGGGTCTGTTTACAGCTCCGGATGTGTGTTTCAGTCCCAGTTTCTTCACATTCAAAGCTAAGCGCGCAGCAAAAAAGCTCCCATCCTCTTGCCGGCATCCCATGAACTGTCAGCTAGTGCTGCCTTTTTTTTTTTTTTAAAGTACATCCTCCTCGCATCCTTCCTGTCGCATGCCATCTGTCCGTGTCGGCTGTCCCCAGATGTGCAACGGCATTCCTCCTCCTCTGAGCACTTGTCTGCCTTGTGCCCCTCCCTACCTGGGCTCAGCATCCGCCTCTGTCCCCGTGGCTGCAAAGGGGATTCATGGAACGGGCTCCGTGGCTTCCTTCCCCTCGTCCTAGAGCAGCCTGTCAGCGAGCTGATTTACTTACTCTCACTCGGATTATGAATTTTTATGATCCCACAAAGGACTATATTTTATGCATGATATTTCAGATTTCCAGTAAAGTACTGAGCATGAATTTAGTGTGGCATGACCTGCCGGCTGGCTCCTTGCTTATGCTCTTGATTCAGTGATGCTGCAGTCCTAAGTGGACTTGTCAGGAAGATAATCCCCGAGAAGTCTGACTTATTTCCATGTGGGAATAGACTGCGTCTCATGCGTCTTAATTCATACTCTGTTGTGACAGCAGTCTTAATTCCCTGGGGAGGGGGGCTTTCCACCATGCGCTTAATGCGTCATGTGACACAAAACCACACGGAGACCCAAGTACACATAAAGCTGCTTCATGCACATTCTGTGCGCATGAAAAACTTATACAGCTATATGTTCAGTCAGTCAAGTTTACTGCATGTGGCCATTGGCCGTTACTAGTTAAAACGTACTAAAACTTTTCAATACAACACCCGTCTTTAGATAGTCACTTTCACACTCAAAAGATGCTAATTACCTTGAATTTGTAAAAAGCAAACATCCAAAGAGTCACAGGCAAATTCAAGGAATACAAATTACGCATCAGGACATTAATGTTTCTTTTAGCTGCTTTCATGAGAACCAACTTTGACTCTCCTAGCTGCTAAAGCAAAAAGTGCCACCTTATTGCAACCAAAGGAGTCCACAACTGACAGCAAAAATATTAATTTGCCAGGAAAATTGTACAATTGAGATGTTAAACTAGTCAAATATTTACTTCTGAGCTCCGAGTACAAGGGGCAGACTGAGTACAAGGGGCAGCCTATATATTGGTCCAGGCTAAGCCCCCCAAACGTGAACAAAATCCATGGCATTCCTTTTATATTGGACCAAACAAATTAGCGTAAGGTGTTAACACAAGCTCTCGAGCCCACCAGTACTCTTCATCAAGCTTGGTGGTACAAGATTTAAGAAGATAAAAGGATGGAATGCAGACCTGGGGCCAGGGTGTAAAGGTCTGTTCTTGAGAACTTACTCAGTGAGATGACTAGCTGGCCGTGAGCTGAACTCTTTGCTCTTTCACTGAGCTCCAGAAACCAATGTTTTCTTTAAGCATGAACGGGAGGGTCCATATGGGACGCAACTGTGCGGCATAGTACAGTCAATGTTGGGAAGGACACTCCAGGTGCTGTCCACAAGCACTGGAAGCTTTCAGACTAAATGGGGCTAGAAGGTCTGTGATCTCCCTCCCTTTTCCTGCTCTTTACAGAAGTGAACAGAAGATGTGGGCAGGGGGGATGAATTGAGCTGGTGGAGCGCTACTGGAGGAAGGAGCAGCTTCCCATTAGAAACCATAGCCATCCTGCAAGCTGCTGTGTGCTCCGTAACCGAGAACCCACAGGTTCCATACAAAGGGAAGTTTCAGTCCGCACACAAGCCAACCTCTGTACTATCTCTTTCTTACACTCTCTATTCCTATCTTAGCTATACTTCTTGCTCAGTTACTTAGGCATCTTGACTCTCATCTGCTGTTCCTGGCAACAAACACCCCCCACCCCCCCAACTACATGTAATATTTGAGAAAATTTGTTTCAATGTATGTGAAGAAGTCTCTCTTCTCACGTGTACACAGGGTTGAGCTTGGTTTGTCTTGGGGGTGCTGCTGGACTCCAATTTCAATCTCACATCTCTTTGTTAACTCTTGCATTGACGCGCCGATTTGCTGCCATGCATTGATCCTACTAGCCACCTGTTCCAATTTCAGCTCCGCATGTGCATCTGGGCTTTGAGCGGCCTCTCCTGGATGCTTACCCCCCACCCTCTTCCCCCATAACTAGCTTTTGAGATTTTGAGATTCCAGTTTTGTCTGAAGGAGTGCGTTTTGCACATGGAATCTGACACTTTAAAGAAAAACTTTGTTGATCTCAAAGGTGCCCCCTTGGACTCCAACTTTGTTTGACGGTCTTTCCGAATGAGAATAGGCAGTCCTGCAGCTGCAGTTTCATTCCTCCCGTCCACCTGCATTCTATAAATATTGATAGTCTTCCCCCCCCAAAAAAAGAGCAAGATGCTGGCTGTTGTCAGCTAATGCTGCCATCTCCTGCCTGGGAGGTGGGAGGACTAAACCCTTGACGTCAGTACTGTGGAATGTTATGTTATAGTTCTCATGGCATGCTTATCACTCTCCCTCCTGCTCCAACCTTGAGAGACTGTTGGTGCCAGCCCATTTATTTTTTCTTCTGTCTGGCCATAATTCTTACCCGCTTTTTCCCTGGGAACTGTAAACCAGTATTTTAAGCTTTTTCCTGACCTAACAATTGGTTACAATGCACTACCAGACCTCTCTTTGAAATATGTATAACTGTCCCGACTTCGGTAGTGCCCGCCATTACTAACACAAGAAGTGCAGATGACCATAGCAGACCTTTCTCTTTTTTTTTTTTTTTTTTTATTAATTTTATCTATATCTAATTCTACAACGCTACTTTTCTAAACTATGTTTACCTTATACAGAGTGTGCTTTATCATTTGCTTAATATTGCTATGCCATTAATACATATGAAGCGTTTTAAACCTTGGCTAATATTTAGATAAAATTGTTACTGATGATACATAAAAAATAAAAAAGAGCTTTTTGACAGACATGCTCTTTTAAAGGAATGCTTAATTTTACACATAATCTATTATATATAAGTGCAGTTTCAAAAAACATTTCAGCCTTTATTTCTTCTTTCGTCCTCTTCTTGTCTTAACAGTCTCTTCTTGTACTTTTGGGGCTGCTGCTCCCTTTTCCGAGTCAGACGTTTCTTCTTCGCTCTTTGAGCTATCAAATCCATACATACTTTCTTGCGATGCCAGTGAACCATCTGAGTCTTTCTCTTTTTTCTTTTCTTTGCTTTTTTCCAAAAAACTTTTCGCCTGTTGGACAGAGTCAATCTTGTATTTCTTGTTTTTGATGCTGAAGCTCAGTCCTTCCGGAACATTCCACCTATAGATAATAGATTCAGACTGTAGCCAAGATGTCAGTTTTCCATAGGCTTTCCTTCTTTTCCTTATTTCAAATGGGATGTCTTTCATCACTTTAACTTCTTTTCCTTTGATCTTCAGAACTGCTTTATTTGTGGTCCTGAGCACCACATCCCTTGTTGACTTTTTGGAGAACCTTATCTGAATCTCACCAGGCAGGCTTTTCTTTTTAGTATAATCTGGATAGGTTCTGTAAACCATATCCATATCGCTTTTTATTTCCGCTGCTTTTAAGCCCGTCACTGGTTCAAGCGCTTCACTTAACAGGTTTTTAAGGTCTTCTCCTTTATCCTCTGGTACATTCTGAAGTCTTAGGAAAAAATTCGATCTTTCCATCTGAAGTTTCAAGAGCTGATCAGAATGGAAGGCCTTTTCTTTCTCCGCTTTTTGTAGTCTTGAATCATGATTTTTAACTGAAGTCTTAACTTCCAGAAGTTCTCGCTGCAGCTTCTCTGTAGTTTTATTCGACTCCTTCAGGTCCAATTGCATCTTGTCCATCTTAACGTTGAGAGCTGTCATTTGGTCCACTAGAGGTCGCAATAACGAGGAGAACACCGTGCTCATCTCCGTGGTATCAACCTTTGAACTCGGAGCTGTACTTCCTAGTTTGGGGGAAGGTTTCGGTTTCCCCGCCATTGTTGAGACTGTGCTTCTTTGTTGATAGTTAGATAAGATGGACGAAAGGAGCAAATTCCACGACTGCGCTTATATCTTTTTAAAGTTCTTATCCTCTAAAGAGCGATGCTGCCATCAAGCAAGCCGAACATACGTTTTTTCATGCAGTAACGCCACGTAAAGAGTCCCGTAAGTACGCCAGTCTCGAGGGGGGGGGGTTTTACTCCACCCGCCTTTCCCGCTGTATTCTGTTTCTTTTTACTTCAGACTCACTGTTTCTCCAAGCGTAACTGTCAGTTCCAGCCTCATTGCTTCACACTCTCTGCTGCTTCTCGGTTTTGCGCTTTTAGCCATACGGCTCCCACGGACGGGGGAACCTATGGGGGTGATGAAAGGGGACCTCAATCCCTCGATCGCCACCGTAGGGAGAGATCCCCCTCGTGCCACCCCAGGCAGAGCCCCTTCACTAGGGTCTCTGGGGGCTCGGCACCAGTCCGAAGCCCCTTCTTCCCGCCGGGTACGGATCGCGCTCCCCGCTAGTGCGGAGGAGCGCGTCCGCCATGGTCGCAAATCTTGCTGGAAGTCCCCATAGCAGACCTTTCTCAATAAAGCATTCCTGTTACTTATTGTTGACTGACTCTGTAGGACTCTCATAGCTGTATGCAAGGTGAGGGCACTTGTGGCTCAGTAGAACAATGGTGTAGGAGAGTGACAAGGACAGCCCAGATGAGCCCGATCTCATCAAATCTCGGAAGCTAAGCAGGGTCGGCCCTGGTCGGTATTTGGATGGGAGACCGCCAAGGAGTACCAAGGGTGCTATGCAGTCAGGCAGTGGCAAACCACCTTTGAACGTCTCTTGCCTTGAAAACACTTCAGGTCGCCATAAGTCAGGTGCAACTTGATATGGGCGGGGGGGGGGGGGGGGTGTCACAATTAAAATTTGTAAAGTTACACTATTTGAAAGGTACTGCTGAGCTGAATTCATTTCTGCCTGGTTTGGGTCTGGGGACATTGAGTCTGGGAAAGAAGCTTGCTGCTGTTCCTGTAGCAAAGCAGTTATTGCATTCACCACACACTCACATCCCCAGAGCACAACCAGGAAGAAACATTTCTTGTGTCAGAGGTCATCAGTGAGTGTTCCTTTTCTGCTCCTGAACTGGTGTGCAGAATGGATAGGCTCTGCTGCACATGAGACTAGAAAATAAATTGGCTTCATTGGGAGAGCCTTAAACTGGAGCTCTGAAGGTCCCCGGTTCCACCCCAGCCTTCGGCAAGCTCTTGTTCTCTCCTGTGGCTTTTTTATAAACTTGCCTCTGCTGCAGCCACTTCCAATTGTACTGCTCATAAAGTATGGCCTGTTTCTGGACAGGAAACTCCACCAGAAGTTCTATTTCTTCAAGCCAGCTTGAACCAGCAACCGCAGAAGAGAGACACCGGTTCTAAATAGGCATGGATCCTTGTAGCTCAGGAGCAAGTGAATGGCTGCAAGGAGGCAGCAAATCTAACATTTTTAACACACTGTTATGGAAACGCTTCTGTAGGGCAGTGGCTGCTGCATTTGTCTAGCAGACAGTTACAGGGTTGAGACTACAGATGGGCAGGGCAGGGCTGGACTGGCAGTGGGAGAGGGTTTGTTTTTGTAACGTAGTGGTCATCACATTGGCCTCACATGCAAAAGGTCCCCGGTTCGAGACCAGGCAGGAACACCTCCTTTTGTTGACCCGCAGGCTAGATATGCTGGCTGTGCCCAGAGCGAGATCGCTCGATGCCTGCCAGGCAGAGAGACCCTGCAAGGGAGCTGCAAAGCTGGCAGTTCGGAAGGCACAGCCTCCCTGCCCCCACCAGCAAGACAAAGCCAGGGTCAACCTGACTGCTTCCCAAAGACCATTGGGAGGCAGTCTCTCTCCTTTGGGTGATACTCAGGATCCAGCTTGGAGGGCCAAAACTCATCCTTTGCCCACCTGCATGAGAGGCAGCAGCTTCTGCCTGCTGAGATAGGACACGGCCAGGGACGTGGGGAGCCAAGTAGCTCAGTTTTTGTTTGTTTGCTATCAAGTCACAGCTGCCTTATGATAATCCCAAAGGGATCTCAAGGCCAGAGGCATTCAGAGGTGGTTTTCTACTGCCTCCCTGCCTCTGCATAACAACCCTGGAGCTCTTTGGGGGTCTCCCATCCAAATACTAACCCGGGCCAACCCAGCTTCATTTCCAAGATCTGATGAGACCAGGGTAGCCAGGTTAGGGCAGTTAGCAGAGCATTAAACCGGACAGTATTAAAGGTCCCAGGTTCAGTCCTTGGCTTTGGCAAGCCTTGGTGCTCTACTGGGCTTCCTGTTAGGGATGTGCACTGAGGTATAGCCAAGCTGGAAAAAAATACCCCAAAAATACCTTATCAGTATTTTTCAGGTTTTATTCAGGATTTTGGGATAGCTGCTGGTAAAGGTCTCCTTTGAAGGTTTCCGAGGCAGCTGGAGGGAGGGGGGATGAGGCAGCTGCTTGAGATTGTTCTGCTGAGCTTCTGTGGATTGTCATCGGTTCTGTTGCACTTGCAAAAGTGGACTCCTTGCTTGAGATTGGTCTGCTGGGCTTCTGTGGATTGCGCTGGGTTCCACACACACACACAAATCTGCTGGGATTCTCTGACTTGATATTTGTTCCTTTGGGCTTGCACTGCCACATTGGCCCTGGGTTCTGCTGTGCTCCTTTGGATAGGCATTGGTTCCGCTGGGCTTGTAGAAGTGTCCTCCCCTTGCTTGAATTTGTTCTGCTGGGATTCTCTGGCTTGACACTAGTGCCGTAGACTTGCCTCATTGGCTTGTAGTTGAGCTGGGATTCCTGGGTTCTGTGTTGGCTCTGTTAGGCTTGTTGATGGTTCCTGCATGAGGAGCATTGATCAGAGCTTGCTGCAGTCATGCCTCTTTGCTTTTGTCCTGGAGAAAGCAAGACTTCCCCCCACTGGAAACAGTGGAGGATGGATGGGGGCACCTTGTTTGGGGACCCATAGACTTGGACCCCTTGACCCAAACTTCTTGAAACTTGGTAGTTCTTCTGCAGGCAGGTGCGAGCAGCTGTGAAACAATTTTGGTGCACCTATCTTTAAAAACAGTCCCCCACAGTGCTTCCCCAGATAGATTCTCCATGGGCTATAATGGAGATGAATAACATCCAGTTCCTGAATAAAACCCAGCTTTGAAGGCCATACTGGTATTAGGAACTTGACAAATCAAGAATGCCAAAAAAGAAAAAGCACCAGTATACCCAAATCCAACCCCCCCTTCCCCTACACACACTTTTTAAAATGCACACACCCAGTTCTTATCACTTTGTCCTGACTGGTCCCAAAAAAACCATCTGAGTAGCAGGGCCTATTTTTGACAGGAGACTCCAGCAATCAGGGCCTGGCAAAAAGAAGAAGAAGTGATTGGATTTATACCCCGCCCTTCACTTGTAGTCTCAGAGCGGCTTACAAACTCCTTTCCCCTCCCCTCCCCACAACAGACACCCTGTGAGGTGGGTGGGGCTGAGAGAGCTCTGAGACAACTGTCCTTGAGAGAACAGCTGTGCCAGAGCTATGGCTTGCCCAAGGTCATCCAGCAGCTGCATATAGAGGAGTGGGGAATCAAACCCAGTTCTCCCAGATTAGAGTCGGCACTCTTAACCACTACACCAAACTGGCAAGCATTCCCCAGATCGAAACCGGGCAGAAGAACCTTTTGTTCTGCTTACCTGCAGAGGAGAGATGCTGACTCTACCTGGGCAAGGGCGCTTGTGGTCTGGAAAGAAGAGGGAGGATGTAAAGGGAGCCAGACATCTGAAATGCTTGAAGGCACAGATGATCCCAATAGAACCGGGCAGGGCTGCGCTGGCAGAGGCAGAGGGCTTGTTTCTATAGTGCAGTGGTCATCACGTTTGCCTCACACGCAAAAGGTCCCTGGATCAAGACCAGGCAGAAATACCTTTTGCCCATTTGCAGGCTAGGGATGCAAAACTGGAAACAAACTCCTCTCTTACTGCTACACCGGAGAGAAATGGTGGCTGTTCCACATGCAAGAGCAACAAAACGAAACGTTTCAAAAGTGCATCCTCCTGAACCCCTGCAAGCACGGACATCACAGGTCTCATCCCGGCTTCCACTGAGCCACAGAGCAGGCAGCAACTACTCATGAGCCCTGCCCACCAATGCTCCCTCTAAGCTGTGGGTCTTGTGAACAAAAATTCTACTTTGTGAGCTAGTGGTATTAATGTTGTGATTGGTAGTACATTTATTACAGCATCAAGCCAAGCATAACCAGGGCTTTTTTTTGCCCAGCAGGAACTCATTAGCATAATAGGCCACACCCAACAGCAGAAACTCATTAGCATATTAGGCCACACCCCTGACTGCGCAGCTCCCTCCCATGGGAGGGAGTACAGTGCATCCTCCTGAACTCCTGCAAGCACGGACTGTGCTCCCACATAATTCATCCACATCCACTGATATTATAATCGGGTATTAAAATCTCAAGTATTTCTGGATGTGTGGATCATCAACTCACAAATAAAATCCACACAAACAGCTTGTGTTAAGCTTATTCTAGATGACTCTTCATATGGCCTGATAATCAGCCCCTGTGTTTTGGATTATTTTATTGTGTACACCATATAATAAATATATTTCTTTTAATACAAATTTTTATTTGCTATAGTTTGACCCTTGAAGGATTCCTGGTTTATACCATCCTCATTTCTCAGAGATTTGGGGACGGGGCAATGTTGCCCGTGGAACCAACACCAGTACGCTTTCTGAAGCGGTAAAAAAGAGCAACTGGGACATGTTGAAATGGGGGTTACCAATTCTGCATTGGGAACTTCAAGAGATTTCAGGACGGAGCCTTTGGGAGGGTGGGGTTTGGGGAGCGAAGGGACTTCAGCAAAGTATGGCCACCATTTAAGACACCGTTTTCTCCAGACGAACGGATCTCTGTTATCTGGAAATCAGTTGTCATTCTAGGAGAACTCCAGGTCCCACCTGGAGGCTGGCAGCCCAAGTTTGAAATGAGTAGACCAAGGATTGAAAATAAAACAGCAAGTATCATTGTGCCATCATAACAATCTATCATACCGCCATATCCATGATGTACAGTTTGTGTGTGTGTCTCTCATATCGAAAAGGATAGCCTAACACCGGGAAAAGTGTAGAAAAGGGCAACCAGAATTGTCAAGGGAGTGGGTTTATCATCTGTATGCAAAAAGGCTAAAAGTCTGGGCCTTTTTAGTTAGGGGGGGGAGGCAACTGGGTGAGGGGACATGAGGGAGGCTTATAGATTAATAAACCGGCTGGAGTGTGCGGGGAGAGAAATCATTCTCCTTAATTCATAACACAGTGAAATCGATTGGCAGGAGGTCCATGACAGGAAAAAAAAGGAAATACTTCCACACACTGCCTCATTAGTTTATAGATTTCACTACCACAAGATGGCTTTTTAAAAAGACAAAGCACATTCGTGAATGACAAGTCTATACACAGCTATTAACTTCACAGGTCATTGTCCAGACTCGCTTATTAAAACAAAGGACGGGGGGGGGGGGGTTTGTTTGTTTCAGGATCCTGTTAAAGCCTCAGGATCCTGTGCTTCTTCCTCCTCCTCCTCCTCCTCCTCTCCCCTCACGCATGGCGAGGGAATTAAACAGTGCCACAGTGTATTAAAGTCCGTTGTTTTACTGGGGTCACAAATTATCATTTGTTCTCTGTCCCCTCTTTTTAAAAGGGGGGGTATGCGCCGCTTTAAAAAAACATCCTTGGAACTGGCCGAATTGGCCAACTATTGGCCGGTTTCCAATTTGCCCTATTTGGGCAAATTACTTGAGAGGGTGGTAGTGATTCAGTTGCAGGGTTTTTTGGATGACACTTCCATATTAGATCCCTTCCAGTCCAGCTTCCGACCTGGCCATGGGATGGAGATGACACTGGTTGCCCTCATGGATGCCCTTCGGAGGCATCTGGATCAGGGCCGCTCGGCAGTGTTGCTGTTGTTAGACCTGTCCCCAGCGTTTGACACAGTCGACCGCCAACTACTGATCCACCACCTCAGAGAGGCTGAGATTCAGGGGTCTGCCTTGCAGTGGCTTTCCTCGTTTCTTCAGGGTCAAGGACAAAGGGTGGCGTTTGGGGGACAGATGTCCTGAAGGCACTTGCTTGTTTGCAGGGTGCCCCAAGGGGCAATACTTTCCCCAATGCTATTTAACATCTATATGTGTCTTCTTGCCCAGATTGCCCGGAGGCATTGGCTGGGATGTCACCAGTATGCAGATGACACCCAGCTCTATCTGTGGTTGGGTGGCCTGTCTGACTCTAGTCTGGGAGATTTGGGCCTGGCATTGCAGGCCGTGGCTGGTTGGCTTAGACTGAGCCGATTGAAATTGAATCCGATGAAGATGGAGGTCCTGTGCCTGAGTCGGGGTGGTATGGGGGTAGGGATCCCACTCCTGACTTTCGACAGTGTACTGTTGGTGCCGGCATCGGAGGTTAGGAGCTTGAGAGTGCTCTTGGATGCCTCCCTAATGATGGAAGCCCAGGTAGCAGCCACTGCTGAGTCAGCCTTTTATTACCTCCAGCTGATCAAGCAGCTGGTTCCCTTCCTCGAACGCAATGACTTGGCGACAGTGATCTACACAATGGTCACCTCGAGGCTAGACTACTGTAACACTCTCTACATGGGGCTGCCCTTGTCCCAAATCCGGAGGCTTCAGCTGGCACAAAATGCAGCGGCCAGGCTGTTGTTGGGTCTCCCCATGCGGGAGCACATTCAGCCTGTGCTAAAAGCACTGCACTGGCTGCCTATGGCATACCAGATTTGCTTCAAGGTGCTGGTACTTACCTTTAAAGCCCTTTATGGTCAGGGGCCTACCTACCTGAGTCCCCACATGTTCCCCAGAAAGCACTGTGGTCAGGATCCCAAAACCTGATGGCATCGGCCAGGGCCTTTTCAGTAGCAGCTCCACACTGGTGGAATGAGCTCCTGGAAGACCTCAGGGCCCTGCAGGACCTTTTTACAGTTCTGCAGGACCCATAAGACCCTTCCACCAGGTCTTTAGTTAAGGAGCCGCACCCAACACACTAAGGCCCTGCGCCCAGTACCACCACCGGCAGCCTGAGCTCCACCGACTTTAAAATCAATTCCTGACTGTGTCTACTAGTATGATGATGCTACTCCACTTTTGCCATCACCACTTAAATTGTTTACTAGCACCTTATGCTGTGTTTTTCAAGTTTTTTATCTATATTGTTGTTTCAGCTACCGCATTTTATGTAAGCCACCCTGAGCCTGCTTTGGCGGGGCGGGCGGGGTATAAATCAAATAAATAAATAAAATAAAACAGGATTCCAAGTCACAATCAAGCACAAATTCAGAACTTTGCTTTGGAGGGCAGAGAACAAACCACAGTTTGTGATCTGGGCGAAACAACGAACTATCGTTTGCAGTAACTGAGGGAATATTTAATTTCTGAGCTTGCATCCAAAGGACAGAAGGAGGGGGATAGGATACACAAGATGAAGGATTTCCCCAAGTTTATTCCCCTAACAACAAACCATGGTTTGCCCTATGTGAAGCACGCCGTCACTGCTGGGTTTTAGCAATCTTGCCAAAGAGATAGTGACAAGATCCGGCCAGATTTTGCTTCAGAACATGTTTCCGTGTTTATTCTTTATCGAAGAAACAAGTTAGTTAGACCATTATGAATCATGTACCTGTCTGCCTTTACATATGCTCTGCAAGATAATGATATATTTTACATTGTAAACAAATAGTAATTAAGGAAGAGTAATTGAAATATCCAACATATTGACTCAATGTAATTACAGATACTAAATTAAACAACGCAACCAACCGAAAATCCATTAGCTCCGTCAACATCCCTAAGATACATTTTGTATTATTTCCAAGCAATGCGTCATGGGTGGTTCTAATAGAACAAAATTTGCCTGTCTTTCAAAGAAATTTTGGGTTGGGTTCTACACACTGCCAGTGGAAGTCACTTGGAGAGGTGGATGTTTCCCAGCAAAAACCCCTGTGAACCCCAAAACACCACTGCTGGGTATGAGGAGCCCCTCATGGACAAAATGCCACATGGCTTAGGGACACCATCTGCTCCTAGTTTCAGTGGGGCGCCATATTTTGTTGATCCGCATCTCACAGACTGTGGCAGCTCCTCCCTTAACGTGCACTGAGGAACTTTCTGTCACATGTTCGCATCTCCACGTGTCCCTTTGAGACCAAGGGGATTATTTTATTAAATGATGTAACCAAGACATTTATAATCAGCGGACCAGAATTTCCTGTCTTTTACTGTGTTCCCCAGGCCATGTATTCCTCTCCCTACATTATAAAATATCGTTTGTCTCTTTTATTCCATTATTTTGTACTGTACCATCACTCTTAAAACAGCAGGTGTCCTTAAAAACCCATTGATTTTCCAACACCAATTTTTTTCTGTGCTCCCCGAGTAAACAGACCGTCCACCCAGTCAGGTGAGTGATGCTTCTGAGGGGACAAAAAAACCCAGCCAAACTCTCGCATTATGATCCCCACCTTGTCTCCAAAGAGTTCTGAGCAACATACGTTGATCTCCTTCCCCTGCTTTACCTTCACAAGCATTCTGTAATGCGGGCTGAGCTGAGACAGAGTGACTGGCCCAAATGGGAGGGAAATGGCAGAGAACAGATTGAACAACGCGAGATGAACAAGGAAAAGGCTTTCTTCGTTACCTTAAAAGAAAACCTTGTCTCCAGTAGTCTGGGGGAATCGTGAGGTAAGTAAAATACAGCCAGGTGGGAGGGAGATGTGGAAGACCCCGCTAGTGAGCAGGAGCTGAGTAGCATCTCGCCAAATTGTCTTCCCTCCTTACGCCCAGGTACTTCAGGCCGGGGTCCTGTGGTGCCAGCTATAGGGGTTTTCTGCTGTGGCTCCTGGCCTGAGGCTAAGGATCTAGAGAGGTAGAGAAAACCAGCTGGTGGAGAAAAAAGACCCACTCAATAGTCAGAGGCTCCCGCCCCTTCCTATTTTTTCCCTGTATTTTTATCTGTAATGTAAACCGCCTTGGGCCCTCGTTGGGGAGAAAAGTGGCATGCAAATTTATTATGTTAAGTAGTGGGTTCACGAGACTATCGTAGTTTCAGCATAGCTCTTTTTATTTCTAACTCAACAACAACCAACAAATGCGGCCAGCCACAAGTATATACAGAAAGCCCCTAGCCCAAACACACCCACAAAATACAAATACACCAATAGGCAATTAGGCACTTAGGATCCCTTATTTGCATAACATGCTTCAAGCTGACGTTCCCTGGTTGGCCAGCTTGGCAAGGGCAGCTCATCCAAATGTAACTGCAAGGAGCCTCTCAAACAATGAGGGTTCACTCAAAGCTCTCGATACACAACATATTATGTAAGTAAGTGAAATCAATAGGTGCCTGTAGTCATAAAAGGTGAATAATAGGGTTGCCAGACCCCCGGTCCGAGTAGGAGTTCCCCCAATTTCAGGGGCTCCTTCCCATTGCCAGCCAGCTAGCCAGTGGGGGGGGGGGGAACCCCACCCCCAAGAGCGACCACCTGGCCACCCCATTGCAAGATTTAAAGGGCCCTCCAGCTGACCAGCAGGAGCACGTGGTCCGCCAATCAGCTGGAGGGCCCTTTAAATCTTGCAGGAGGGCAGAAGGAAGCAGGGTGGCCATGGGCACCGGCACTCCAAGCCACTAATTCACGGCTTGGAGTGCAGGCACATGCAGCCTCCCCCCCTTCCAGAAGAAGTGGGGGGCATGCGCCTGCACTTCAAGCCATGAATTTGCAGCTTGGAGTGCAGGCACATGCGGAGGCCCCCTGCCCCTTGCCAAAAGCATTTAAAGGGACCCTTTAAATGCTTTTGGAAAGAAGTGGGGGCACCAGTCCCCAACGTGATGACATCACCACGTTGGGGACATCCCCGCCCCCTCCAGTAACACACACACACCAAAGTCCTCCACCGGGGACTTGAAAGGACCTGACAGCCCTAGTGAATAACTTCCTAATGACTCTGGACCCTACAGATTAGTTTGGTATGATCTTTTAGGAACATAAGATTGAGAGAAGGTCCTCTGCATTAAAAGGGAACCAGTGCACAGGGTTGCCAGCTCTGGGTTGTGAAATACAGAATTAATGGGACGTTTCTTACAATCTCCATATTCAGACAGGCTTTGTGCCCGTGCTTCCAGCAAGATCAAGACGCTGACACATCTCCTTTTGTTTTGTTCGCATTGGTTAGCGCTTAGGTCTAATTGGATATGTCCAATTCTATTCGAATACCACCTTCCACTGGAGCCATGGGTGACCTCTCATCTGCTGTCAGATATCGATAATTACCACTTCAGTAGCAAAATACTTAGCTATTATAATAGCATTGAGGCGTAAATAATTGCTGCTAAAATGAGGTCTGCATTTTAGTTTTGTTTTATATTTTAAATTTTTTATATTGCTTATAGTTTTAACCGGATTTAAAATGTAGTTTTAAGCTCTCGCTTTGGTATTTTATATGTATGTTGTGGTTGTGTTTGAGACCATTGGTCGTATGAGCCGAAATAAACTCACTAAGTAGGTTGGGAAATACCTGGAGATTTGGGGGTGGAGCTTGAGGAGGGCAGTGTTTGAGGAAGGCTGGGGCTTCAGTGGGGTACAATGCCATAGAGTCCATCCTTCAAAGCAGCCCTTTTCTCCAGGGGAACTGATCTCTGTCACCTGGAGATCAGTGTAATCTCAGGAGATCTCCAGCCACCACCTGGCGGGTAGCAATCCCAAGCGAGTCTTACCAGCACACTAGGGCTGCCAAGCCTTCCCACTGGCAGCCCTAGTTTCTTGCTGCCAGGAAGGAAAAAAACCCCAGTGACATCCACTATCATTGCTAGGGAAAACCCACAAGTGATGTAGGGTAGCTCTAGGAATATCCAGAAACTCTATGCTACAGAGTTTCTGGCAGTTCCTAGAGCTACCCTGTGCCACTTCCAGGTTTTCCCCAGACATGGTGTGGCAAAGCAGCTGACAACATGACCCCCATGTCCTTGTTCCCAACCCCCTGCTGGTTGCTAGGCTTGGCTTGGTAATTCTACAGGGCATTTATTTACTCTCAGAGATCTTTAGGTGCCTTTGGAGTCAACAGTTGAGGCTCAGACCTTGTGTTGCTAGGAGCAGCGGGCTGCTAAAAAACCATTGGGTATGGGGGGGGGGCAGCAGAAACAAAGGCCCACACGCTTGATGTTCCTCATAAACGACTGTAGTGACCCAGTTTTAGGTAGAACACCTCCCCTGCGAGCTTCCAGGGATCGCAAGCCAGGAAGTTGCTAGCGAACAGCCGACGTTATCAACATAACCTTTTCCACTTGGAATATGGCTTGCATAATCAATCAGTCCCAGCCTCCCCAGTCTGGTC
Organism: Lepidodactylus listeri; assembly: GCA_029233225.1. NCBI lineage: Eukaryota > Metazoa > Chordata > Lepidosauria > Squamata > Gekkonidae > Lepidodactylus > Lepidodactylus listeri. Next base: position 21,072,017 of record JARCFY010000016.1, read on the forward strand.
TCACTCCAGCACATGACTCCATCGCTGTGATTTAAAAATGAACTTTCTGTGGGCTGTAAATATCAATCTGTTTAAAAATATCAGGAGATCTATATTTGATGAAGCTGGGTAAACATGGCGTGGGAAGGAAGGAGCTGGCTTTTTAAGCTTCTTTTATGAGCACCTTGTTGTTGGTTTACAAGGGCGATGAAAGACCCTAAAATGAGAAAGAGAGAGAGAAAGAGAGAGAGAAAGAGAGAGAGAAAGAGAGAGAGAGAGAGAGATGGAGTTGCGGTTTGGGAGAGAGGCGGCAGCAGGCTGTTTTGGGAGGAAATGAGGCATGAATAGCAAGCTTCTCCCACTGCAAATGTTTTGTTTTTTGGACTGCTGCTTTCTCCTAACCTGAGCACTATCTTGCACCTGACTGAGGAAAGCAGAGCTCTCTCCTTTTGTGGTAGCTCCTGGACACTGATGCTCTAGAACATCACGGTCAACTCATATTACCCCAAGTTTGGGGCAGCTTCACTGTCTCCCAACTCGTTTCAGGATTCAAGTCAAGGTATTGGTGTTAACTAGGGTTGCCAGCCCCCAGGTGGAGCCTGGGGATCTCCTGCTTTTATAACTGATCTCCAGCTGACAGAGATCAGCTCCCCTGGAGAAAATGGCTGCTTTGAAGGGTGGACTCTATGGCACTGTACCGTGTTGAGGCCCCTCCCCTCCCCAAACCCCGCTCTCTCCTGGTTCCACCCCCCAAAGTCTCCAGGTATTTTCCAACCCAGACTTGGCAACCCTAGTGTTAACTTTGAAAGCCTTCTATGGCTTGGGACTGTCATATCTGTGGGACCATCTCTCCTGTTACAACCCTCCCCACCCCCCATCTCCTTCTATCATCCTCTCAGGGCCTCTTGCAGGTTCCTGGCCCCAGGGTGGTTCGGCATGCTGTTATCAGGGGAAGGGCTTTCTCGGTGATGGCCCCTACCCTGTGGAATGCACCCTCTGATTACACCCATGCTCAATGGGACTTGCTTAGTTTCTGCAGGGCTTGTTAAGCTGAATTGTTCAGATTGGCCTTTGGAGGTTAACAGATGCTCTGGGATGGTTTGATAATAGTATGGTGCTGGGTCATACCTTTTAATATCATATATGCATTATTTGATTTTGTTGGTAAGAACATAAGAGAAGCCAATGTTGGATCAGGCCAATGGCCCATCCAGCCCAACACTCTGTCACACAGTGGCCAGAAATGCCAGGTGCCCTCAGGAGGTCCAGCAGTGGGGCCAGGACACTAGAAGCCCTCCCACTGTTGCCCCCCCAAGCACCAAGAATACAGAACATCACTTGCCCCAGACAGAGAGTTCCTATCTATGCCTTGTAGCTAACAGCCACTGATGGACCTCTGCTCCATATGTTTCTCCAATTCCCTCTTGAAGCCGTCCATGCTTTGGTTTTTAACATTTATTATGATGTTGTTTTTAAATGTTGTAAGTCACCATGAGACCTCCTGAGTGAGCGGCAACCCCCCCACAAAATCTAATAAATTAAATAGTAGACATAAATGTGGGGCGATTCAGAAGATTCGGGGCACCAGCTGAGAATAGAGAACTTTTCAATGGATACAACAGCAGTAAAAACCACAGCTGTGTGGCTCTTAGGAATCCCACGTGTACTGACCAAAAATATGGGCAGCAGCAAAACTATCAATAATTCATTCTACCTTGACTCCTCCCAACACCCTGGCCTGATTAATTTGTTCGAGTCTTCTGGGAAATGGACTTGGAATACACCAGAACAACAACAAAAATCTTGTCTGACATCTAATCATCCTTATCCTCCTATCTGTTACAATTTCAAGCACCTCCAACTAACCACTCCTGGAGCTGGAATGCCCAGCTGTGACCCGAACCCAGGTCTCGTCACACCATCACAATTTATTTATTTATTTTTTAGATTTATACCCCACCCTCCTCACCTTACGGCAGGCTCAGGGTGGCTACCAATGAATTGTTACACATTAAAACCATAAAAACATAAAAACTTACTATGCACAACAAATCAAACAGCAAGGTGGCATACTTTGTCAGCTAAATCTGAACAGCATCACAGACGGTAACCAGTTCTAGACTGGTCTAGGTTGGCAGGTTCCAATAGTGGGGCCAGACTATAAGATCGAGGCGGCCCCTACTTGAAAGCCTGGCGGAAGAGCTCCGTCTTGCAGGCCCTGCGGAACTGTAAGTGGTCCTGCAGGGCCCTGATGTTCTCTGGGAGCTCATTCCACCAGTGCGGGGCTGCCACCGAAAAAGCTCTGGCCCTCGTAACCGCCAACCGGGCCTCCCTCAGCCCTGGGACAACAAGGCGATTTTGGGACCCTGACCGCAGCGCTCGCTGGGGTACATAAGAGGAGAGACGGTCCCTCAGGTAGATAGGTCCCTGGCCATATATGGCTTTATAGGTAAGTACCAGCACCTTGAACCTTATCCGGTATGCTATAGGCAGCCAGTGCAGTGCTTGTAAGGCGGGCTGAATGTGCTCCCGCATAGGCAGGCCCCTCACTAGCCTTGCCACAGCATTCTGCACCAGCTGCAGCTTCCGGATTTGGGACAAGGGCAGCCCCATGTAGAGAGCATTACAGTAATCCAATCTTGAGGTGACCAGAGCCTGGATCACTGTAGCCAGGTCGTTGCGTTCAAGAAAGGGAACCAACTGCTTGATCAGCTGCAGATGGTAGAAGGCCAACCTTGCAGTGGCTGCTACCTGGGCCTCCATCATTAGCAAGGGGTCCAGGAGCACTCCCAAACTCCTAACCTCCGACGCTGGCACCAGTGGCGCCCCATCGAAGGTCGGGAGAGGGATTCCCATTCTTGGTCCACTCCGACTCAGGCATAGGACCTCCGTCTTCGTCGGATTCAATTTCAATCGACTCTGCCTAAGCCAACCAGCCACAGCCTTCAGTGCCAGGTCCAGATCATCCGGACAAGAGTCTGACTGGCCGCCCAACAACAGATAGAGCTGGGTATCGTCAGCATTTTGATAACAACCCAGCCCATGCCTCCGGGCAATCTGGGCAAGGGGGCACATGTAGATGTTAAACAGCACTGGGGACAGTACTGCTCCCTGTGGCACTCCGCAGACTAGCGGGTGTCTTTGGGAGATCTGTTCCCCAACCGCCACCCTCTGTCCCCGGTCTTGGAGAAACGAGGAAAGCCACTGTAAGGCCAACCCCTGGATCCCAATGTCGGCGAGGCAGCGGGCCAGTAACTGATGGTCGACCGTGTCGAACACTACCGACAGGTCTAACAACATCAGTACCGCTGTACCGCCCCAATCCAGATGCCTCCGGAGGTTGTCTGTGAGGGCGACCAGCACCGTCTCTGTCCCATGGCCTGGGCGAAACCCAGACTGGAAGGGGTCTAATATGGGGGAGTCATCCAAAAAGCCCTGTAATTGGTCCGCCACCGCCTTCTCGATCAATTTACCCAAATAAGGTAAATTAGAATAATTTCTGGCACCACATTTGTACCAGGGGTCTTCTCTGAACTCCCAGCAGGTTCCATCAGCACTGCCCTGTTGGTGGCTACCAGGGCTAGATAAAGGTTGGAGCATGTAACAACACACACACACACACACACACACACACACACACACACACAGACCTTCTTTTTTTTAATTAAATTTGAAAGTTTTTAATAATGGTTACAAAGCTGAAAAGTAGGTTACAATCTTATCGAACATACTAACAAGTGTTGAGCTAGAAGCTAAAATCATTAACTATCAATATATTAGAAGTTTAAACTTGAGTTCCGCCAGTTTTCTGTCATCCATTATGTCAATCTTTAGATTTTTTATAACTGGGTTCCATATGTCTAATGGGTCAAAGAAATCATTTAAATCGCACTCCTTGCTTGTGATCATAGAAATTTTTTTCTAACAAAAAGAAACCCCACATCTTACATAGCCACATTTGAATTTGGGGGTGTGTGTGTGTGTGATTTCCACGACTGTGTGAATATCATCCCCCCAAATCCTGTGTGTGCTGTACAACCTGGTCTAGAAGTGGAAACAAAATGGACGCTGGCCAGAGACTAGCTTAGGAAAGCTATTTTGGGAAGGTGGCTCAGGATACTGACTTGCTAATAGGTCTTCCACCACCATCCCCTTCAAAACAGATACTTCATTTCATCAACGGGTTTCTCAGGAAAAATGCCCTTCCCTGGCGTGACCTCATCACATCTGGTCACACTTTCCCTGCCTACTTATCATAATTAACAGGTTATTCATATAGGCCGACAGCCTCTCCCACCCTGTACTCAAAGGGTCGTCAGAAAAACAGCATCGCCTTTGATTTACATTCAGCAACTTCAGCAGAAAACATTAACACTTTCAGTCTTTACACCCGACAATCTTATCAAGCACCATTTGCCACACTCATGCAGACTGCCACAAGATTCCCTCGGCCTTTGTCCATCCATGGGAAGACCATCAACCCCCTCCCATCACATTAAAGTAAAGGTTTCCCATGCTCAAAAGCCAGTCAAATCCAACTCTAGGGGGTGGTGCTCATCTCCGTTTCCAAGCTGAAGAGCCAGCGCTGTCCAAAGACTTTTCCGTGGTCATGTGGTCATGACTAGATGATGAGGTGCACGGAATGCTGTTACCTTCCCACCAAAGTGGTAGCTGTTTATCTTCTTGCAGTTTCTTGCTTTCGAACTGCTAGGTTGGCAGGAGTGGGACTCACTCCGTCACACGGCACTCAGGTCTTGAACTGCTGAACTACAGACCTTCCGGTCTGCAGCTCAGCGTCTTAACCTCTGAGCCACCGCAGCCCCATTAGCCACGGCCATCACATCATTATACCCCTAAAAGGCCAGTTATGGTATTGTTTTAGGGGCACACATGTAAGACTGCCTCAGGGCAAAATTTTGTGCCCCCCCCCCCCCCGGTCCCTGGAGCATTGCGGTAGGAGAACCTCCACCAGGAGAGAATCCTGGTTTTCTATGCACCTCTGGATAGGCCAGTCTCCCTCTATACTGGGAAACTCTTAAGAAAGCAGAAAGCTCATGTGTGGGGTGGAGCTAAATTGGTTCTAACTAGGGCGGAAGGAAACCCTTGTTTGGACCAATTCATGCAGGCTAACTGTGAATCAGACGTAAGAACAGAAGAGGTGACCTGCTGAATCAGACCCCAGATCTCTCTTGTCCAGGGTTCACGCAGTGCGCACCCAGCTGTCCTGGAGGGCCAACAAACAGGGGGTAGAGGCCAGTGCCTTCCAGTGAGGTTGCCTCCTCCTCGTGCCAGGTTTCAGAGGCCTTCAGTCTTACAAAGGTCGGAAGCAGCAGAAAAGCATGAACTCTCCCTAGAAGAGAACTGAAACGATTGTTCTTTGGTGACATCATAAGAAGACAGGGCTCACCGGGAAAGACAGCGAGGCTAGGCAAAGTTGGAGGTGGCAGGAAAAGAGAAGACCCGACATGGGGTGGATTGACTCAGTCAAGGAAGCCTCAAAGGCCCTCCGTTTGCAAGACCTGAGCAAGCCTGTTAACAGTAGGAGATTTTGGAGTTAATTGATGCACAGGGTCGCCGTAAGTTGGAAGCAACTTGACAGCACTTGACTCACACACAGCAGCAACTTCCTGTTGAGCCAAGGGCAGCTTTGCCCTTGGAGCGGCCAAAGACATGCCAGGCTTCGTGTGGGCCTCACCCCCTTCCTCCCGAGCTACAGCCCCTGGAGGAGGGAGAAAGTTCGCCTGAGGCTTCTAATGTGCACATTTCAATGACTTCCCTGCAACCTCTTTTCAACTCATGCAGGGAAAAGTAATTGGGAAAGGGGCCGTTAATGGAGCTTGGAACTGGGAACACCATTGTCTGGGGGTGTTTTTTCCTGAGCGTTTTTCTGCTAAACCAGGCTGCCGCTGGCCTCCTCAAAACATCCTCTGTGTTCTGTACAAGGGCTGTTCCATTGGTAAGTCGCAAAAGGAAATGCCTGGGGGCATATAATTATTCAGAAAACGTTCGGTCTCTGGTTTCCTGCTGCTTTGCTAAATTGGTCTCAGTTACAGTGTAAAGGTCCCGTTTGCATAGGTACGGTGCGTACAGCTACCGCTCAGTAGAGGTGTAAATGGCTTCTGTTGGGGCAGGCCTGTACCTGCAGTGGGGCATTTCAGGGCCTGGCCCCCCAACTTCCTGCCAAGGCCCCACAACTTCCATCCAGCCTCAGACCCCCAGCTCTCTGGGCTCCCTGGAGGACTCTTGACTCTCTGGGCTGCCCAGAGGACTCCCCACTGCCGCCTCTTCCTCAAGCGGCAAAATGCAAATGCTGCAAAAGTGAGTTTTTAAAATTTTTATTTATGCTTTATTTTTTATTTTGTGATGTCAGTGCCCCCTGACTTGTTTAAAGGCCCCCAAATTACAAAATCCTGGCTACAGGCCGATGTTGGGAGAAGGGCCATGGGTCACTTGTAGGGTTGCCGGGTCAGTCACAAATGCCAGCGGGGGCATGGAGGGGACATTCCAGGAGCCAGAAGTGATGTCGCACGACGTGCCTACATCACCTGGAAGTGATGTAGGCATGCTGGCAATGTCGGGGGTGACACTCTGGTTTTTGGGCAAAGCTCTATGGTAAAAGCAGCATCAAACCATAGACTTTTGTCCAAAAACCAGAGCGTCGTCCCCTGACAGCACCGATGTGCCTACGTCACTTCTGGATGATGTAGGCACGTCGCATTTATTTCTGGAAATGTCGCTGTTTGGAGGGGATTTCCTCCCACTGGCTGGCAGCAGGCAGGAGCCCGCAAAACCAGGGGAATGGCAACCCACCCCCAACTGGGGAGTGGCAACCCTACTCACTGGTAGATCATATGTTTTGCCTGCAGAAGCCGAACAGCTATTTGGGAAATGCCACTGGTGATCAGTGGGGTGCATGAAAAACCATGCAAACGACCAAAAAACCCCAGAAGTGATGTCACATGATACTCTAGACATCCCCTCGATCTCTATGGTTTTTACCACAGAGATCAGGAAGGTTCCTAGAGTGTTGTACAACAAAGTGACATCACTTTCCAATTTTTTTAGCTGGAAATGATGTTGCGGTGTCATTCCTTTGTGCCTCTGCCCTCCCCAGTCCCCCCAACAGTCACCAACTGCGGACTTGCAAACACAGAGTAGACAATACTGAGCTACATGGACCAGTGGTTTGACAGTGTGATACCTACATCCATGGATTCAGTCATGAGTCGTATGCAAAGCACAGGTGTTGCACAGAATGGAAGGCTATGACAACCGGAGGTACCACTCAGCCCTTCTTCCTTTCGCCAAAGAGTGTCTACATAAATGTTTCTGACACAAGGATGAAATGTGATAATTGGTCATTCTGGTTTGTGGTATGGGAGGAGAAAGCTCACTTGCTACGTGACCTGAGCGCTGGAAATCGGGTCATAGGCCAAGTGCTGCAGTCAGTTTCCGAGTTATACAAGTTCACATGTCCATGAGATGTTTCTGTCAGGGCCCCCCAATCTTGGTGAGCCTTGTGGACACCTTTGGTGGTGGTGGTGCCCCTTCCCCCTTCCTCAGAATTCCAAACAGCTGTGGTGGAGGTCGGGGCCAATCACAAAATGTCAGGAAGCTGCAACCAAGCACCACTCTACAATGGAGGCTGCTGTTTCCAAACGGGTGCTCCCTGAAGACACAAAACGTGAAGCCTTCTGGGCAATTCTGGAGCATCCCCCGAGACCTAAAAAGGTCATAACTAACAGGAAATCTTCATTTTGGTGCACCTTTCTGCAGCCTGCCAGCCAGTTTGGTGTAGTGGTTAGGAGCGCGGACTCTAATCTGGAAGAACCGGGTTTGATTCCCCACTCCTCCACATGCAGGCAGCTGGGTGACCTTGAGTCAGTCACACTTCTCTCAGAGCTATTCTCTCAAGAGCAGTTGCCTCAGAGCTCTCTCGGCCCCATCTACTCCACAGGGTATCTGTTGTAGGGAGAGGAAGGGAAGGAAATTGTAAGCCACTGTGAGACTCCAAGTGAAGGGTGGGGTACAAATCCAATCTCCTCCTCTGCTTCTTCTCGCTATTGGATGGTAAGTGGACTTCTCACCCATCCTAGCCCATGCAATTAACAGAGCTCCAGAGCCTGGGTCTGGGTCCGTGGCTGGCGGGGAGCAGAGGGGAAGGGTCCCACAATCCCTTGCTGCCTGACCAGGGCTCCATTTTTGCCCAGAGGGGGCCTTGCATTGCCAGATCCCAGAAAAGGCACCACAAAGAAACTTCTCAGAGCTGAGCACAGCTGTTTCTTTAGAGACCGCCTCACAATGAGAGATGTGAGCAGACAGGAGATCCTTCAGGTGTTTCCCCTCCTGCTTCTGTAGCAGAGCGTCCTTGTCGGCTGCTTTCTCCACTGAACAAGTAAGAATCTGATTAGGGAAGCCTGCTTTTCCTCCTCTCTTGTCTTAGCCGCCTCCAGCCACCTGCTCAGGAGGGTGCCGCTCACCTGTTTTCCATTTTGGCAGAAGAACTGTGTTAAGGCATCTCTTGTCCAATTACATTTGTCATAAAGCTTTGCTTTAGGTTTTTCTGGCTCCGGCTTTTTCTTAGCAAGAAAAGCCTTCAGTAAAGCCTCATGCACATGGCCGCAGCCAGGACCAGTGGTAACAGTAGATACATTTCTCCAACAGGCACTGAGGCTTCTGCCCCTACAACAATTGTGGAGAAATGCATTTTGTCCTGGGAAGTTTGAAATGAGCCAAACCTGTGCTTTGTGTTTTTAAAGTTTTTTTCCCCTCTGGGCAGAGAACAGGCAGGAGAGGAGGAAGTCCATTCAGTTTCTTCCCAGACGTACCTCCACTTTGCCTTCATACAAATGATAATAGATCTAGCAAGAGAGATAATTGGCAGGTCGAGCTCTTCCCCTTCTCCAAGCAAGGAACAGAGATTTGGAGGACTTTGAGCTAGAATGGTTACAGGAATAATCTCCAGGAAGAAGCCCAAGGAAATGATTCTCTGACCTGATCAGTGGGTGGGGGAAAGAGAGGTGATAAAAACTCCTTGCAGCAGGAAGAGGCTCTCTTTCACTTGGGTGCTGAGGCCATGAGTGCTCACCGGCCTTTCCACTGAGGAGGCAGCCATTGACCATGTGGTTGGCTTGGACAGCTGAAGGGAGCTTCAAGGTAATGGACACTTTGTAGAGATCTGTTAGTTCTTAAAGCTAAGGAGCCTGTCTTATATTTTAACATCTGATAGGGCATGCATGGTGAGAGAGATAGAGGATTTGCATTTTACCTGTTTCTTTTGGAATCCCTTGCTCAGTCTGGTGCTGTACTAAAAGTATGCTTGTAAACATTTTCTGTTTAATAAATACTTTATATCTTTTGATGCTGGGAGGGGTTCTCTCTACCACATAGACCTTCACTGTCTCAGACACACTATTTTATAAGGACTGCCGGGGGGAAGGCAGGCAGGTGGCAAGTGGCTATTCCTCCAGGGGTACACAAGGTAGTGAATTGTCCCCATGGTGACCAGGTGCTGGGCAGCGGGAGACCTAGAGGCAAGGCTTCAGAACTTGGAAGGGGAGCTGGGAGTCCCGACCCTGCCAGCGGGCAATGCTGTACAAAGGTCAGATGATGGGGGCAGGCTACCTGAGAGTGGAAGAAGAGCAGGTGTTGAGAAAAACCCAGGAGGGCAGGGCAGAATAGGGCCTGCAGGCCAGAGCAGGCATGTTCCGCCACAGCAATGTTTACAACACCTGTAAACACTTCAAACACTTTCTAACTGCCCCTATATATTTTCCCTTCAAAACACTTCAAAACACTTTCTAACTGCCCCTATATATTTTTCCCCCATCAAATTGCAGCTGGTTTATGGAGACCCCATAGGATTTTAAAGGCAAGAGATGATCAGAGGTTTGCCATTGCCTGCCTCTGTGGAGCAACCCCTAGACTTCTTTGGAGGTCTCCCATCCAAGTACCAACCAGGGTAGACCCTTCTTAGCTTCTGAGATCTGACAAGCCTGTGTTATCCAGGTCAGGGCATCCCTATTTTAGGTAACTCAAAACAAGGGGCTCTGTCAGTCCCTTTCTAGAAGGACTCATTGTGGCCTTGGTAGTTTCCCAAATTTTAGTCATATGTTCTAAGGCAGCAAAATTCATTTCCTGTTTTGTATATACATAGCCAGGAAGGGCAAATGCGTTCATAGCACAATAGATGTGCAGGTGGTGCACAGGTATTTTTATGTGTATGCTGGAGACTATAGCAACCTTAGTCCTAATCCATTGCTTATTAGATGTCTCATCCATGTGAGAGGTCTCATCCTATTGACACACCAGGGGTCCCCAACCTTTTTGAGCCTGTGAGCACCATTGGAATTCTGGTACGGGATGGTGGGCACAGCCACAAAATGGCTACCGCAACAAAGCTGCTGCGGGAGGCACAGCCAGCCACAAAATGGCTGCCGTAGCTCACCTTCAGTCTTATAGCAAAGATCCTTGTGCTGTGGTGGCAGCTACTGCAAAAGCAATTTTAAAAAAACCAACCTGTGCAGCCAATCAGATCTCCAACGGTCAATCAGAAGCTTTGTTGGGCAATAGTCACACCAGGCTCCACCCACTTTCTAAAAACATTTGGCATAGGATTGCCAGCCCCCAGGTTCCGGGCTGGGGATCACCCAGTTTCAGGGGCTTCCCTCCACCATGGACCAGCTGGCAGGTGGGGAAAAACCCTCCCTTAAACAGGGATGTTGCAGCATGACATCTCCAACACAGTGATGTCACCCGGAAGTGACATCGCATTGGGGACACTCTGGTATTTGGGTAAACTCTATGGTTTTGAGGGTGAAAAAAAAAGAGTTTCACCCAAATCTCCGACACAATGCTGTCACTTCCAGGTGATGTCACCTCATCGAGGACATTGCTCAGCATCCTTACCCACTCCCAGAATCCCCCCCAAATGCCCCTGCCAAAGAAACAGAGACCTGGCAACCCTAACTTGGCAGGTATCATGAAAGGTGTTGCTGACTGCCAATGCTCCCTCTAAGCTGTGGAGTCTTGTGAGCAAAAATTCCACTTTGTGAGCTACTGGCATTAAAGTTGAGAGCGAGCAATTTGGCTACTGCATAAATTAGTTTGATCTGGAGCCATCCTTCCTTTAGCCTTTGTGAGCCAGAGGCTAAAAAGCTATGAGCTAGCTCACACTCACTCAGCTTAGAGGGAGCACTGGTGACTGCCACAGCACCTGCAGGCACCATTTTGGGGACCCCTGACTGTGTAACCCACCTTGAGCCCCAGTAAGAAAGGCAGAGCATAAACCTAGTAAAGTGAAAGATAAAATAGTTCATTTCACCCTACAAAATCCCTTTTCACCAGTACAGTGTCTATGAAAGAGGGACAAATCTATACCTGGAGGTAAGGTTGCCAGACCCCTTGGTGGAAGTGGGGGTCCCCCACTGCCAGGCCCTACCCCCAGCTGCTGATCAGCTGGCCAGTGGAAGGGGGACTTACCAGGAGAAAGCCTAGGCCTCATTGTCGGAGTTGCACAGGCAGTGACGTCATCAGCCAGCAACGTCCAGGTGGCAGTCTGGTATTTGGGCAAAAACTCTATGGTAAAACTGGCTTTACCATAGAGTTTTTGCCTAAATACAAGAGCATCAGCCAGACATCACTGGCATGATGATGCCACTTCCTGTGTGGTGCCGGCAACAAGGCCCAGGCCTTTCTCTTTCCCCATATAAGTCCCACCCCCATCCCCTGCCGGTTGCTAGGAGGCACCTGGCAACCATACCTGGATGTCTGTAGAACCGGAACTCTCTTGAATGTGTTTTCCCCTCTTTGCCATAAACTGAGTTCACTGCCTTCACGATACACGAACAGGATCACAAAGCATTTTAATAGCCGCTAAGCTGACCGACAAGCACAAAATGCAAATGTCAGCTGAGAGGGAAGAATTGCTATCTCTGCCTCCTTTTTGTTTTGGGGGGAGGGAGAATTCTCAGGAGGATATGTAGCAATGCAAACACAGGCAGCCGGCATGGATTACAACAGGAGAGCTCCCTGTTCTGCTGCCACATTTGTCAGGACAAAACAGCAGCATGGAGAATTTACTGCAGAGCTTAGCAACGTTTCCGGGTGGTATTTGATGCTCCGCTGGAACACGCAGGGCTGTGAATGGTGAAGAATTCAAGCCTGCCGGATTTGGTACCAGACAGCATTGCTCTGATTCCAAAACACCACAAACCCATGAACACCCCCTACCCCCAAGAAACAGGACTTCACAAGAATTATTAATATGAACACAGGCTATTTTGCGAAGCAAATCTAGGATTGTAAAGAAAATTAAGTAAGCAATGCAGTCGATCAGCCAGGGACACCGAAACCGAGACCTTCTCAATGCTGGTTGCTTGCAGCAGTGCTTTCTGGCCTCTGAGTGGCAGTGAAAAGTGCCCTCGAGTCACAGCTGACTGACGGCGACCCTGGTGGGGTTTTCAAGGCAAGAGGTGTTCAGAGGTGGGTTGCCGTTGCTTGCAATCGCATCACAACCTTGATATTCCTTGGTGGTCTCCCACTCAAATACTAGGCAGGACTGACCCTGCTTAGCTTCTGAGATCTGACAAGATTGGGCTAGCCTGGGCCCTCCAGGTCAGGGCAGCCTCTGAGCAGGAAACTAATCCCCACCCCCCCCACCCCAAAATATGTTTCTGTAAATGTTCTGTATAATCCTCGGCCTTCAAACTCAAAAGAACTTAAGCGAAACCAACGTTGAATCAGGCCAATGGCCCATCTATTCCAACACTCTGTCGCACAGTGGCCAAAAACACCAGGTGCCCTCAGGAGGTGGGGCCAGGACACTAGAAGCCCTCCCACTGTTGCCCCCTCCCAAATACCAAGAATACAGAGCATCACTTGCCCCAGACTGAGAGTTCCTATCTGTACCTTGTGGCTAATAGGCACTGATGGACCTCTGCTCCATATGTTTATCCAATTCCCTCTTGAAGCCGTCCATGCTTGTAGCGCCGCCACCTCCTGTGGCAGTGAATTCCACGTGATAATTACCCTTTGGGTGAAGAAGTGCTCCACTGCAGACGTGCCTTCCCCATTTAGCCATGGCTCCAATCTGTTCAGACAGGTTTTTAGTATCCGAAGTGACAGCTGAACCCCTGAAGGGTAACACACGCATAACAAGTATCTGTCCTTCCTCCACCTTACTGGGGACCAGAAGGCTTTAGGATAAACACGCTCTAGCAGGAACCGCTGAAAACCAGCGAGTCCAGCCTCCTCTTTTCAGCATCCTACTCTGCGCTGCCAAAACTCTGACGTGTTCCGGAGCTCTAATGTTTTATTGCTTCTAATAATCACACGCCATTCTCAGAGGAGTGTTTCCTGTAAAGCCCTTTTCATTTCCCCCCTCCCCCCTCTGACTAAAGATAAACAAGCAAAATGCACCAGAAGGAAAATCAATGTGTATAATTACTTCTGCTACTTAATAGCGAGGACCGAATCTGTAAAATCTGCAAAAAGTAACAAATATTTCCGAGCTTAGCGAGAGAAAGGCTCTTAGCTATTAGCCTTAAAATAACCCAATCGATATGGAGCCAACTGCTATCCATTCACTTGTGGAAGGAGGCTGTCTGGTTTATCTCCAGCGGGTATAAATTTACTCCGGCGCTTTTCTGTTTGTGTGTTGATGAGCCGGCCCGTGTTTTATGAGCCTCACACAAACCCCGTAAGCAGTATTCCCTCTAAGCTGGGTTAGTGTGCGCTAGCTCACAGGGTTTTTTTGCCTCCGGCTCACACATTTTTGTCTTAGCTCAGGAAGGACGGCTCCAGAGCAAACTAATTTATGCAGCAGCCGAATCGCTCACTCACAACAGTGATAGAGTTTGTGCTCACCAAGACTCCACAGCTTAGAGGGAGCATTGCCCATAAGGCTGGGGTGCTAAAGAGAATGTGTACAATGCGGGAACGGTCACATTCAGGGAGACAGAGGTGGATTAAACAATAAAACAATGCGTGCTTGTGCAAAAGCTATTCACATGCCTTGGGGACACAGCAACGGGACAGGGTATCTTTAAAAACACGTTTGCCTCCCGTAATGTTCAAAGCGGCCCTTTGAGCCAGTTTGTGTGCCAACCGAAATGCACAGCTTGCAAAAGCGTCCCGCCTTTGCGCTTCACATTCCCTCTCGGTCAAAGTAATGGTTGAAGTGGGACTCGTGGATCAACTTGACCTGAAATCCATGTGCTCCAGAGATCACTTGGAACCCACAACAGCTGCATAATTCAAGTGTGAATTGGCTCTGAGAAACACATTGCCCAGACAGTTCTGTATGTTACCATTCATGCCGGCTTCCTCCTTAGAAGAGGGAGAGCCGCAGACTTCTGAAGCTAGTGGAAAGGTTTGCAGGCACAGGGCTTAGTCAAAGAGGCCTTGCAGAGATCCACAGAAATACACCACACAGCATTTTGGAATAAAAACCAGGCCACCGTTTTTATTAAGTATAGACCAAGGAGTGCCAGTGAAGCAGGGGGGCGGATCCTGGAAAACCGAGTGACCCGCCTGCCACTCAACAATAACATCCCTCAGCCCGCCTGCTGAGGAAAACCCGGGAGTGACAAATAGTAGTGGTATCACAAGGGTGATGATTTTATGGATTTTAAACTGAGTATTGTAATATGCTTTTAATATTGTAGCTCTGCATTAATTGCAGATATATATGTCCTGTTACCCGCCCTGAGCCTACAATGTGAGGAGGGAGGGCTATAAATCTAATGAAATAAATAAACCACCTCTGCTTCCCCCTGCCTTGAAAGCCCTTTGTTGAGGATGCCATAAGTCCCAGTGCGACTTGACAGCACATACGCGCATCTGTAGGAGCTGGTTATGAGAGAGACAGAGAGTGTGAGTGAAGGGGCTGCTGCTTTGTGAAAACCGGCTTGAATACAGGTCTGCAAACAGATACAGCCGACCCAATAAAATGCCCAACTTTTCTGGTATTTCATCAGAGCAGCGATATCGGATACGGGAAAAGAGACTCCTAATATTTCCTGATTCCAATATTTCACTCCTGATAAATACTGGAACTATTCGAAATCAGATCAGGAGGCCTTTTTGGTGTAGTGGTCAAGAGCGGTGGACTCTAATCTGGGAGAACCGGGTTTGATTCCCCACTCCTTCACATGCAGCCAGATGGGTGACCTTGGGTCAGTCATAAGTTCTTTCAGAGCTGTTCTCTCAAGAGCAGTTCTCTCAGAGCTTTCTCAGCCCTACATACCTCACAGGGTGTCTGTTGTGGGGAGGGGAAGGTAAAGGAGATTGTAAGCCACTCTGAGTGAAGGGCGGGGTATAAATCCAGTCGTCTCCTCCTCCACCACCACCCCCTCCTCCACCACCTCCTCCCCCTCTTCTTCTTTTTCCCGTTCTGCAGGTGTCACACTGGAGAGCAGCCATGGCTCAGTGGTAAAGAATCTGCTTGTCGTGCAGAAGGTCCCAGGTTCAGTCCTCAACATCTCCAGTTGAAAGGATGAAGCAGTATGTGATACGAAAGACCTCTGAGACCCTGGAGAATGGCAGCCAGTCTGAGCAGACAATACTGACCTCGATGGACCATGGTTTTGACTTAGTATACGCAGGGCTCATTTCGTAGCAGGAGCTCCTCTGCATAATAGGCCACACACCCCTGATGTAGCCAGTCCTCCAAGAACTTACAGTAGCCCCTGTAAGAAGAGCTCTGTAAGCTCTTGGAGGATTGGCTACATTAGGGGTGTGTGGCCTAATATGCAAAGGAGCTCCTGCTACGAAATGAGCCCTGAGTATACAGCACCTTCATGTCTTCAGACATCCTCGAAAGGGCCACTGTTCCTTCGGAGGCTAGGTCTACCAGCGAACGAAATGGCGGCCTTTAAGGAGCGGATGGCCTGCAATCCGCCCGAGGCACCCCTGTCTCCTTCCCCCTCCTCCTTGCTGCAAGTGCTTCAAAAAATGGTTTTAATTTTATTTTGTTATTTTGTAAAGGGCACCATTATTGTTTTCCAATAGAAATGTTTCCCGACACGACTGATATATCAATACTCCCAATATTTAATGAAAATGATAAACATGCACTTCCCAGCTTTCCGATACAGAAATGGAACGATCGTTTGTGAGGCACACACCCAGAATCTTGATTATGATTCAAAGGGTGCAATCACACGGACGTTTATTGCGGGCCTCGCGGCTGTTCCCCATCGCAACTAAAGGGGCTGACTAGACAGCCGCATCTGTCTCCCGTCTCGAAGCCGCCCCCCCCCCCCGGCACTCGAGCCCGCTTTTCCAACCACCAGGAAAAACAAGTACCTTCCGTTTGGAAAAGCGGGCTCGAGTGCGGGGGGGGGGGGGCGGCTTCGCAATAAACATCCATGTGATCGCACCCAAAGAGAAAAAGGCCTATTTGTAATCTGATTCCCGCTTCGGTTTCTATCTGGCGCAGGCAACGCAGGAACTATCGCATTTTTCTATTGTTATGCTTCTTGCCGTTTTTGTACGTTTTCCTGCTTTCTACCTTATTAAATGCTATGTACATTTCTGACTTGCCTTTTGTGATACCTTTAAAAAAACATGAAATTGTACTTGTGGAGTCATTATTCCACCCACTCAGAAAATGGTCACCTTATTCATTCTTTCAAAGTTCATTTGCTGGCGTGCTTGGGGTTTTCTTTTGCTCATGAGAACCGAAAAAGAATACTGCTTGATCAGACTAGTGGTATCCAGAGACACTGCTTCTGAATGTGGAGGTTCCTTTTAGTTACCAGTGCAATGCTCCCTCTAAGCAGTGGAGTCTTGTGAGCAAAAATCCTACTTTGTGAGCTACTGGCATTAAAGTGGCGAGCGAGCGATTTGGCTACTGCATAACTTAGTTTGTTCTGGAGCTGTCCTTCCTGAGCTAAGACAAAAATGTGTGAGCCGGGGGCTAGAAAACTGTGAGCAAGCTCACACCAACTCAGCTTAGAGGGAACACCACAGCTAGTAGTTACTGAGGGACCTCCCTCTGTGAACCTCCCTTTCGAAGCCATCTATGCTCATGGCCATCATTATGTCTACTGGAAGTGAAAGCTACAACTGAAGTTACTTGTTGAGTAAAGAAGCATTTCCTTGCGGCTGCGGTCACAGGGGAAGTTTCTGGCACTATAGTACTGTTACCTGAACAGAATAAATGGGCCCCTCCAGATGAGGACATTTGCCTCCTGTGGTACAGTTGTCAGCAACCTGTGCTGTTCCGCAATGGAAGCGGAATAAGAGGAAAGTCCAGTATTAATAGGTTGTTTGGGGTTCCCTCTGGGTTTTCCAACGGCATGCTGTGTGCCCTCTGGAGCTAGCCGCCCTGAGCCCGTTCGCGGGGAGGGGGGGTATAAATTGAATAAATAAATAAATAAATAAATATTGTTCCAGAGGCCATCTTGTACAGTCTGCCTTTATTTAGTACATTTGAATTCTGCTCTCCCTTCCAAGGTGCTCTGGGCAGCACACATGGGCTTCCCCTTCCTCCATTTCCTCTCCACAACAACTGCAAAAGGTAGGTTAGGCAGAACGTGAAGTAGTGGCGATGAGCGTTCAACTAGGCCCTAGGACAACTGGGTTCGAATCCCCATGCTGTCATGGAAGCTCACCGAACTGTTGTTGTGAGGGGTAGGTGGAAGACAGGAGAACAATGTGATAAGCTGTTTGGGATCCTAGTTAAGGAGATAAGTAGGATGTAAGTGGGAGAGGAGCAAAAAATTAAAATACAAGAGAACGACCAGCTTAAGGCTACCCAGAAATCTCCATGGCAGAATAGGGACTGGAAGGAACCCAGGCTGTCCTCAGTCTAGTGCACTACCCTAAACTCTATTCCACAATAGTCTTTACTGAGAAAAGTGGGTAAGTTTCTTTGACCTGATCATATTTGGCATGATCCAAAAGTTGTCAGGTGCTGGCAACTTCAACAAGAGAAAACAAAGCGTATGTCAAAATATGCTGAACTTTGGCTAATGCTCAACTATTTCATTTTTTGCTAAACTCTTTCCCCCCTTTTGATTACTGTGGCATACGGTACTGTGCTAAGAAATTAAAATTAAGAATGTGCACATTCAAGTGTTTGGCAAAAAAAAAATAGAACTAGGAGGATATGCTTTAAGAGTCTTTCCCCTCTGCCCATTATTGGAGACATACTTCTTAAGCATACTTTGCATTAAGGTAAAGGTAAAGATTTCCCTTGCTCAAAAGTCAGTCGAATCTGACTCTAGGGAGCGGTGCTCATCTCCATTTCCAAGCCAAAGAGCCAGCACTGTCCAAAGACTTCTCCGTGGTCATGTGGTTGACATTACTAAATGCCAAGGCGCATGGAACACTGTTACCTTCCCACCGAAGTGGTACCTATTTATCTACTTGCAATTTCTTGCTTTCAAACTGCTAGGTTGGCAGGAGCTGGGGCCAGAGACAGGAGTTCACTCTGTCACGAGGCACTCAGGTCTCAAACTGCCAAGCTACCAGCCTTCTGGTCTGCAGCTCAGCGTCTTAACATCTGAGACACTGCAGCCCCATATACTTTACATTAGGGGCGTGCAAAAAAAAGAACACCTCATGTGTTTTTTTTCCCAATTTGGGTCTATTGGACCCAAAAAATATTGGTATTGGTATTGTATCAGGATTTGGGTACATATTCAGGAAACCCAGATTTATTCAGCTCCATTGTTCCCTATGGGGACCATCCCCATAGGATATAATGGAGAATCAATCCGGGGGTATTCAGAGCTCTGAGGGAGCTATTTTTTGAGGTAACGGCGTATGTTTTCTGACTCTTGGAACAGCAAGAAGGATTTGACACGTCCTCAAGTATCTACCGTAACTAAGGTTTCATGCCGAAGAGTCCCTTCTTCCCAGAAAAATAAATATCCCATCATTAGTCATCCTCTCTTTCCCCTTCACGCGCTGGGAGTCAAGATTTGGCTGCCATGAGATGCTGGAGCGGAGGGATCACTGCTCTCCAAAACTGACACGGTTAATTCCAAGGGATATTTCTCTCATCAGCAAAGAGGCCAAAGCTTTTGGACTAATGAAAGTTTTGCATTAAAAAAAATAAGCTCTAAACCTGCACTCTAGAGTGGCAAGCTCCCTCTGGTTTCTGCGGCAAGCAACGAAGGCAGAGAGAAGGCACAGAATGAGAGGACAGAGAAGAGGAGGCTGGATTTATACCCTGCCCTTCACTACCCAGGGGAATCTCAGAGCGGCTTACAAACTCCTTTCCCTTCCCCTCCCCACAACAGACGCCCTGTGAGGTAGGTGGGGCTGAGAGAGCTCTGAGACAACTGTCCTTGAGAGAACAGCTGGAACAGAGCTATGGCTTGCCCAAGGTCATCCAGCAGGTGCAAGTGGAGGAGTGGGGAATCAAACCCGGCTCTGCCAGATTAGAGCACTTAACCACTACACCAAATTGGCTTTGCCTCACATGAATCAATCAGTGGAACCTAATCACACATTACGATGTCCTCAGAGCTCTTCTTACAGGGGCTACTGAAAGATCTTGGATGATTGGCTACATTAGGGGTGTGTCGCCTAATATGCAAAGGAGTTCCTGCTAGAAAGAGAGCCCTGAATGAATGAAATGAATGAATGAATGTTCCACTCATAAAGTAAAATCTATTGCTTTTACCATGGAATTAGAGAATGACAATAAGAGATCAGTTGAAGGTTCAAGGGACATCTGCTTAGCCTCAGCCGGGGCAAGGGCTGAAAAAGCCCTCGCCCCAACCATGTGGAATATGCTCCCACCCAAGATCAGGGCCCTGTGGGACCTATTGCCATTCCGCAGGGCCTGTAAAGTGGAGCTGTTCCACCAGGCTTTCGACTGAGACAGCGGATGTTCAGCCATTCTGGCCTCCCCTGTTCCTGGCCCTTTCCCAGTGCCCTGCAGCTCTGGACAATACTATTGGGGCACTGGAGCTTCCTGGGGTACCTCTATCCATCCGACAGGAGGCAAAGGTTTTCCTGTTCTTGTATATTGCGCCATCTAGTGTTCTATTGATTTTATTGTTTTGTGGCTTTTATGTTGCAAGCTGCTCCGAGCCCACTCGTGGGATAGGGCAGGGTATACATTACATAAATAATAAATAAATAAATAGCCCGCCGGGAGGGGGAGCAAGGATCCTGTAGCTCCCTTCTGCCAAGCTGAGGACCCTTCCTTAACTGCAGTCAAGTCTCAATTCTCATGGCCCAAGAAAACATACATATGTCTAATGGTACGCCTTAACTTGGTGTGTTTATACCCACTTCAAAAATGGTGGGATGGGTTTGAGCAGCGGGTTTTTATTTCCGAGTATGGAGAGGTTCAGCAGATCCAATGACGGGACTTTTCTCCACTGGAAAAGAATTCCACTCAGCTTGCAACTGGATTCAATCCAGTTATCTTTCATTTCTGACTTCCACAAGCAGAATGGAAGAAGGGAATGGGCGTTGGTGTTTATGACTCTGGCTGTGAAAACAGTAATTAAGAAGTAAGGAAGAAGAAGAGAAGAGATTGGATTTATAGCCCACTCTTCACTTGGGAGTCTCAGAGCAGCTTACAATCTCCTTTCCCTTCCCCTCCCCACAACAGGCACCCCTGTGAGGCAGGTGTGGCTGAGAGAGCTCTTTTGAGGACTACTCTTTCAAGAACAGCTCTGACAGAAGTTGTAACTGACCCAAGATTACACCAGCAGCTGCAAGTGGAGGAGTGGGGAATCAAACCCGGTTCTCCCAGATTAGAGTCCGTGCACTTAACTGCTACACCAAACTGCCAGAAGAAGGAAATGGCAGAAGGAAATGGCACTCCATCCTTTTTTGCGCTCCATTTAAGAAAGTCTGTGTAAGAGCGGTGGAGTGGAGAGACCCTTCCTTTGCACTGCAACCCACAGTCCCAAAGATCTCCTGATTTTCAGGAATAGCCTTTTGCAGGGCTTTTTTTTTTTTTAAGAGGTGCCAGAACTCTGAAGAGGGAAATGAAATTTTCAATCTGTATACTGAAAACCCATGAACGTTTAAACATTTCAAAAACTATTTTGTCAAAGAGGTTCCAGAACTCCATTCTAGCACGTTCCCCCAGAAAAAAAGTCCTGGCCTTTAGGTGTTAGAGGGGGCTGGAGAAAGGAAAGGAAGGCAGCTAGGACCTCCTCCGTGAGCTCCATTCTACTCCTAGAAGTCCGGATCCAACCCCACTGGCTGCCTCCATAACTGAGGTGGAACAACCTAAACCACTTCTTGCGCCCATTCCAGGACCAACCAACCCCCCTTCATCACAAACTGCTGGAACAAAGGTAACCTTCACTCTGTAACGAACACATGGGGCCTCCTTCCTTACTGCATCAAGCAATTTCAGAAAGCCAGAGGTTTATTCAATGGTTTATTTATGCATAACTCCTTCCAAGTGCAATTTCTACATCTCAGCAAAGCTACAGGAGTCTTCATTTTAGCTGCTGGGCAATGCTATTTATAGAGCTCAGGAGTTCCTTAAAATAGCCGTCTTCGTCCCCTTCCCTTTGTTCTTCAGCTGCCAGTTCTTCGTATTCCCGGCGCAGGAGGCTCAAGGTGTGGTTGAGGCGGGGGTCCCCTTTGTAGTTGTCCCTGCAGAGGGCCAGCAGCACATCCACCGTCTTGAGGACCTTCTCCCGGGTGTCGTGTTCCGGCAGCTTCAGCAGATCCGAAATGATGGTGCACCAGCCCTGTTCTACAATGGCGGGGTCCAAGTTCACCTGGCTGTACTGCTGCGTCCTTTCCTGCATGTGGTCGTCGTGAGACGCAGTGAGCAACAGCTGCAACAGAGCCCTTTAAAATTAGTATTCGTTGGGGTACATCTGCATTTTCAGCACGTGCACTTGTTTGTACGCAGATGGTAACAACACAAATCTGCCATCGCTAATGGAGCCCCAACCCCCCCCCCCCCAGGCATTTCACCTTTTCTTGAGCCCTTTCCCCCCCAACACCCTCTGATTTGTCAAGATAAAATGTTGACGCCCTGACCTAGGCTGCGGACAGACTCGTGTTCTGCCGCGCCTCCGCGGCAGAACACTTTTAAGTGGTGCCCGGCTCCTGCGGGAGGAGCGCGGCACTGGACGCGTTGCATCCGGCCCGCCTCCTCCAGGCAGATGTGGCAGTCTGGACTGCTGCTCTGCCTCCGCTTTTAAAGCGGAGGCAGAGCGGGCCTGACTGCCAGTCTGTCCTCAGCCCTAGATAGCCCAGACAAGCCCAGTCTCATCAGATCTCATAGAATCGTAGAGTTGGAAGGGGCCCTACAGACCATCTCCTCCAACCCCTTGCCCAACGCAGGACCAGCCTAAAGCATCTCCGACAAATATTCATCCAGCCTCTTCTTGAAAGCTGCCAGTGAAGGGGAGCTAACCGACCTCCCTAGGCAGCTGATTCCACCTCTGAACCACTCTGACCCTGAAAAAGTTTCCCAATATCCAGCCGATACCTTTCTGCATGTAATTTAAACCCATTGCTTCAGGTCCTATCCTCTGCTGCCAACTGGAACAGCTCCTTGCCCTCCTCCAGATGACAGCCTTTCAAATATTTAAAGAGAGCAATCCTATCCCCCCCTCAATCTCCTCTTCTCCAAACTAAACATTCCCAAGGCCCTCAGCCTCCTCGTAGGGCTCAGTCCCCAGACCCCCGATCATCCTCGTCGCTCTCCTCTACACCCTCTCAAAAGCTCAGCAGGGCCGACCCTGGCAAGTATTTGGATGGGAGACCTCCAGAGAATACCAGGGCCAGGAGGCTAGAGGCAGGCTATCGAGCCACTTCTCTGAATGTCCTCCGTGCCCCAGCAGGAGTCGCCAGAGGTTGCCATGAATTCCAGGCAGACATACACACACACACACAAAATGCAAAAATACAAAAAAAAAGATAAAATGTCGACCTGGCAGATTTCAAAAATTATTTTCTGGCAGTGGGAATGGATCCCACAAGTACACGCAAGTGCAAACAGATGCCAGCATGGTTAAGCAGCAGAGGCAAGGAGGCTTCGGAAAGGTTGGAAGTCTCAATTTTTAAAAAGAGGGTGCCTTTTTACCCAACTGAGACAAATAATCCAGATAAGAGACTCTGAAAACTAACTGCAAACTGACAAGAAAAGACAAGCAAGGAAGTGATCACGCGTGAAAGTTGCTAAAAAAACAAAACTAACCATAGACGATTATTTACATTCAGCTGCAACAAGAAATCAGCAGGAGTTTCAAATGAGGAAGTTGAGCGGGGTGCGCTGGAGGAAGCCGGGCAAACAGAGAAGCCGCATCGATTCTCTGCGTTATTTTTTACCGCGGGGGGGGGGGGGGGCAAAGGCTGCATCCGAAACAGGGCAGTCAGCTGTGACCAAGGATGAAGGTTTAAAAGAAACCACAAAGCATGGAGGGATCAGCGCCTGGACTGCGTTCACTGGAGAAATCATACAGACCTGTGATAGTTAGTAGTTGACCTTTAGGTCCTGATGCTTGCCAGAAAATGCAGGGGAGGAGTGACTAATTACTTTCCTACTTCTCCCCCTCCCCCTTAGCCTCTTTCTAGTCAGTGCCTGTGTGCCATCCAAGGAGCATTACGATTCATCAAGGTGGGCAGCCGTGTTGGTCTGAAGCAACAGAACAAAGTCAGAGTCGAGCGGCCCCTTTAAGACCAACACAGTTTTATTCAAGGTGGAAGCTCTCTTTCGTGTGTGCACACCCTTTGTCAGACAATGAAATGGAGTCACGGATCATACTTGTAGATATACACAGGGTGGCTTGTTAAATCGGCATGCAAAATAGTGAAGGTGTTTTTTGACAGATAAAAAGAACGACACGCTCGGTTTCTGGTTATCGTATGTCTGGGTTCAACTAAGGGGGAGAAACAACACAGGTAAGAGATATGGCAGAACTGGAGGCTGATGTACCCTAAATTGTGAAAATTCAGTCATTAGATCTCGTTCATCTCCTTTCTAGCAGGGAGGAGAAAATTTACAACTGTTGACCCTTATAACCATAGCTTGCTGTTGAATTCTGGTTTTCCATAGCTTAAAACATCTTCATCATGTTACACGTTAATTTGCTGTTTAGCCTGTCTGTAAGTTTAAACCTCCCATTCCAATGTATTTGAAAAAGTGTGCTTTGCACACTTTTCCTCATACCTTGAACAAACCTTTGTTGGTCTTAAAGGTGCCACCGGACTCTAACTTTGTTTTAAAGCATCTGGGCCATGTAGAATATTTTTCTTGTCACCAGAACAGAGAATTACATTTAAATCTACCATTCCAAATTACATTACATATTCAATTATATTCTTAATTGTTAAGAGTAGTAAACTGACGTATTTTTTTAAAGTAGCATTTTGCTTCACTGAAACATGTAACATGTGTGAGCCCCGCAGCTGTGCCACGGAGAACAGCTGGTTGTGCCACATGTGCAGGAGAAGGGTCTCCCTGCCAGCTGGGAGCAGCAACCGGCAGCAGTGGCTCCTGCCCAAGTTCTCCTCTACGCAAAATGGCACAGCCAACTCAAAGAAGAGGTTGCCTGGCTCAGTTCGGAAGAGGTTGCCTGGCTCAGTTTGGAAGAGGTTGCCTGGCTCAGTTCGGCTCAGCAGTGGCCAAGTGTGAGCGGTGCAACTCCGCAGGGCATGTAAGGCAGAGATGTTCCACCAGGCCTTCAGCTGAGGACAGCAATGGGACAGTATGGCATCTGACACTCTCATATATCCTACCCATCCTTCATATCCCCCCCTCCCAGAGGCTGCGGAGCTGAATTTTTCTCTTTCCCCCCCACCATCTTGTAATATAGAAGAAGAAGAGAGAAGAGATTGGATTTATACCCCGTCCTTCACTCAGGGTCTCAGAGCGACTTACAATCTCCTTTCCCCTCCCCTCCCCACAACAGACACCCTGTGAGGTAGGTGGGGCTGAGCGAGCTCTCTCCAGAACTGCCCTTGAGAGAACAGCTCTGAAAAAACTTGTGACTGACCCAAGGTCACCCAGCTGGCTGCATGGGGAGGAGTGGGGAATCAAACCCAGTTCTCCCAGATTAGAGTCCGTGCACTTAACCACTATACCAAACTGGTTGTTTGTTCATCGACTCGTTTTTAGGGAGGTTTAATGCTGATTTTAACTTAAACCATTTATTGTGTGCTGGCTTGTTGTAAGCCACTATGAGCCCTACTCATAGGGAAGGGTGGCCTAGAAAATAATATTAATTAATTAAATTCAGTGAAGGGATGTGAGCGGCTCTGCTACTGCAAACACAATGCAGTACCAAAGGGGCTACTCAAAAGTAAGGAAGGCAGCAATAGTGGAATGGGTGTCTATGGGCTTGTGTTATGCGCCCACTGCACAATACCCAGAGCAACATTGAAAACCTTTTGTTCTACAACAAATCAAGCCTGAACTCTCCCTAAAAGATGAAATGGCTAAACTGAGGCTCTCGTACTTTGGTCACATTCTGAGAAGACAAGAGTCACTAGAAAAGACAAAAACGCTAGGAAAAGCTGAAGGCAGCAGGAAAAGAGGAAGATCTAACATGATATGGATTGACTCAGTCAATCAGATGTCAAAGTCAGCGCCTCATTTGCCATATGTATGCTGGGGGGGGGAGAGAATGTGTGTGGGTAATGCTTTGCTTTGCCGCGCTTGGAAGCTGTCTGCAGGAAGACGCACCTCCCACCTCTGGGAAGCAAGTGACCTTGGGTGCCAGCTCTGCTAGGCTAGCTGTAGGAGATAACTGCAGGGGTGAATTACAGGTGGGGGGAAGGTAGGAACGTTAGATTTAGGCGAGCGGGATGCCTGCGCTGATTGGTTGAGACCTATAGAGGGGCTTGCTTGAATGGGGGGGGGGGATTTCACGCCTTGGACTTCATTTCTGACACAGAAAGTGTCTCATCTGGAACTTACTAATGCCTCAATAAACATATCACTGCTCAAGAGAGTGCTGTTGGGAGCACGTTTGTCCAGGAGTCTGACGTCAGTTTGCAGGACCCGAGAACGGCTGTTAACAACACAACATTTTGGAGGTTGTTAATTCAGACGGTTACCCTACGTCGGAAGTGACTGGACAGCACTTAACACACACAACAGAAAGGAGGGGTAACCTCCAGAAGAGTAAAGCTTTAAAAAGGGAGTTTAAAAAATGAAGCTTAAGTTTTCCTCAAGGGGAGAAATTGATTTAGACTGGGGTTGAAATTGATCAGCCCAGCAGTTGCTTGCAAACTAAGCAACTCTGACCACCCCCTTGACTTGGACGGGCCCTACGGAGAACAGGAAGAAGGGGGAAAATAAAGACGGAAAGAGCCTTCTTCCTGCACAGGGGATCTGCTCCCCGTTGCAGTTCAGTGCTGGAGAGCTCCCACTGCTCGATCAAGGCAAGTGCCGCCGCAGCAGCAGTAAAGGGGTCAAGGGGGGGGGGGGGCGCTACTCCCAGGGGGTCCACAGAAATTAGCGCCTGGACACAGCCAAGCAGCTCAGTTCAATCCGTCAAACTCCCAGACGGGCGCTGCGAGAGAGACAGCCATCTGGCTCCGCTTACAAAGCAAAGAGGTTACTTACTGCGCATTGTCGCCAGATAACGGAACACAATGGGGGCCTCTATTTTTTAAAAAATTCCTTTGCTTTAATTCAGCAGCCTCCTGTGTTAATTGCTTCATTAATTAGGTCTTAATCACAAGAGTCTCCTTACTACTATATTATCATTAAAGAAGATGGCTCTTCTCAAGCCATAGAAACAAAGTCAAATCAGCAGAATTATAGTGGGACGCGGCCGTGGGAATGCGCGATGCTCCCCGGTGCCTTAAGTAACTCTCTCCCTTCTCTGAGAGTTGCCAATGTGGCCTGGGAAATCCTGCTGTGCGCGTGGGGCTGTGTCTGGGGAAATGGAGCAGATGACAGATTTAGGTGCCTGACCCAAAGGGCGGGCAGAATGAGATGACCGGTTTCTGCAGAACCGGAAAGCAATTCGGACCTAGAGGCCCCAGCAGGGTGGGGGAAGACAGCATTCAAATTACAACACGTGGCAATTCTCCCCCCCTTCTTGCTCTCTCGTTCCATATACATGGCATGATCCATCACAAGGCCAGCAGAAAGGTTTCTACAGTTCTTTGCCCTGAAACTTACTATGTGAGTTTCTCCTACGCCGTTGCAAGACACATCGGCAACAGAAAAAAGGGTGCTTAATTTTGCTACAAGGGAACACCCACGACATACGTAACAGCACCAACATCTGATCCATTCCCGTGCGGCCATACTGGTTCCGGAGTCTGTGGTGCATCATCAATTACCTTTTCTGTCATCAAGTCATAGAGGAGTGTCACGATGCGGATGTGTAGCGTTTCCATTCCGCTCTCTGTGCAGAGATCTCGGAGTATCTGAAGTCCTCCAAGTCTGAGGAAATGTTGCTGGGCATAGGGAAAGTTTCGCAGCATTGATGACAAAGCAAAGAGAGCCTGGAAATAAACAGAAGCAGGCACTTATGAGTCTAGGTTCTTTCTGATCCATCTATGTGTCTTCCAGAACTACTTCAGCCTTTCTGTGACAGAAGAAGAGGAGGAGGCGATTGGATTTATACCCCGTCCTTCACTACCCAAAGGAGTATCAGAGCGGCTTTCAGGCTCCCTTCTCTTCCCCTCCCCACAAGAGACACCCTGTGAGGTGGGTGGGGCTGAGAGAGCTCTGACAGAAACCGCTCTTTTTCAAGAACAGCTGTGCCAGAACTGTGACTAGCTCAAGGTCACCCAGCAAGTAC
The DNA here is from genome assembly GCA_029233225.1 of Lepidodactylus listeri. Lineage (NCBI taxonomy): Eukaryota > Metazoa > Chordata > Lepidosauria > Squamata > Gekkonidae > Lepidodactylus > Lepidodactylus listeri. The sequence goes on from JARCFY010000016.1 coordinate 21,099,706, forward strand.
AAGTGGAGGAGTGGGGAATCAAACCCGGTTCTCCCAGATCAGAGTCCGCGCATTTAACCACTATACCAAACTGGCTCACACTACACCAAACTGATACTCAACTAAATGTATCGGATCATTCCATTTTCACCATTTTGTTTTCAGGGATCGACATCTGCATTCAGATGTCACTGGAATTAGTGTTGAAGGAGAGATCTCTGTGGAAGAAGAAAGTGTGTGGAGGGGAAAGGAAAAAGATGCCTGCATGGTCATGGCAAGATGGGCTCTTGGGTCTTAGGTTATAACATCTGCATGCAGCCTCTGCTGCATTTTCCAGGACGGCTTCCTTGCATATTTGCATCTTTTATTTGTACGAAGAATGATATTCCACCGCTGAAAATGAAATTCAAGCAGAGTTTTGTCTGCAGGCCACTTTTACATGAATTAATAAAGTGTCTTGCCGGTGATGTCACTTTTCTACAAAAACAAAAACTGGAAAATTCTAGGGAGAATTTCTATCACTTTCTTCCGCCAACAGGAAAAGACCTACCTGTTTCAAATGGTATTCTCCCACTGACCCTGTTCACGTGCTTTGTTTGAAATCGGTTTTATATCACGTCTTTTTTTTTTTAAAAAAGCTTATTTTAATGGCTTTGACTGTTCACAGCCTCGGGGGGGACCCTAAATTGGACGGAAAGGCAGCATAAAAACGTTTTAAATAAATAATTTCCCCCCAGAAAATTATCTGATGCCTAAGTGGAGCGTGATCTGGTTTAGCATCTTTTATTATGACTTGTATTAGTCAACAAAAAATATGCTAATGCCATGCCCCAAAGCAACAAATACATGCACCGAAAAACAGGATTAGGAAAAACAACAACAACAAAATGTGGTTTAAATGCTGCATTTAACAACAAAGCCAAAGCTTTTATGTGGAAATCATTTTTATTGGAACAATAAGCTTCACACATTTCAACAGCACGCACTTCTCCCATACACAGTTTATATTTAAGAAAGAAACCAAAGGCTCTGAAAACTTAGTGTTGTGACAGTAAATTCTGCACACCCAAAGAACAGTGCCTGAAATGCAGAAGCCAGGCGCTGTTGCCCACATCTCTTACAGCATAATTTAACTCTTGGTCATAAAGGTCATTGGCACTGCATTGCTTGCGTTAGTTCCACATCATTTTTGTGTGTGTGCGCGCCTGGAAGTCATGGTTGACTTCTGGCAACCCCTAGTGGGACCTGGGTGTTTCAGAGAGATGGCTTGATGTTGCCTGCTTTTGCCTCCCAGCCCTAGTATCCCATGGAGGTCCTCCCATCCAAGTCCTTGCCAGGGTCGGCCCTGCTTAGCTTCCGAGATCTGACAAGATCGGGCTCGCCTGGGCGATCCAGGTCAGGGCGGGAGGATGAGCTTTCTGTTGGGCTGTGGCACAGAGATGGGAAGCTTGGTTGTCCTGCCTGCCAGTGGAGAAAAGTACTTGTGGCCTAAGAAGGTAGCCTACCCTTCCATCAGAGTAGTGCCATGCCCTAGCAGAAGCAGAGAACGCTAGAAAGCTAAAAGACAAGGCAGACATGCATCACAACTTGAACACGTTAACAGCCCCCAAAGCAGTTGGAATAACAAAAAAGCGGAATATTGGACTCATGTCTTTCAACAGCCAGGCAAAGCATTTCAATGAAAGGGGAGATTTTTCCCAACCGTTCTACCGCCACCAAAGTTAATATTCCCTTCTCCAGCTGGCCTCCTCTTGGGCCATGGCAATAGCTAAAACAGAGTCAACATGGGCAGGGGGCATCATTCAGACTAGAGCTACGCAGCCTTCATCCAGCATCTTTTGCTTCCCAAGTGAAAGAGGAGTTGCCAAATGGCCATTCCCACGCAGCAGCCACCGAGAGCCACCATACAGGGCCCCCATGCTGGATGAAGCCACGTTTGGTGAGCCTGCGTGCCCCGGTGGAATTCTAAAAGAGGGCAGCAAAATGGCCGTTATGGGACACAGCCAATCACAATAAGTTGGAAAGCTGTCACAACAACTCTCTTTTAGTTGTAGTTGGATATGGTGTGTCTTTAACTTTGTTATTTCTCTGTCCAGGAATTTAATTCTAAGCTTATTATTTAACCTTCCCCAGAGAACTGTGCCCAAGCTCTAAGGCCCCTTTGTGGGCCAACGTGGTTCTGAGGATGAGACTCTCATATTTGACTAACCTATGACTACAGGTTTTCATAAAACAAAATAAAGCTTTATTTGTACATGAAGCATCTTGGTTTTAGGATGTTTAGATAAGTATTTCTTCTGTAAATAAAACTGTGGGTGTTAATAACCTCTGACTAAGTTGTCACACATTTTCACTTCACAATCACTCTTCTTTATCAGATCCTTTTTCCTCAGAATGCACTTTGTCCAAGCTTTAATATATATAGCTCAGGTAAATCTTTCCGTTTCTTTTAACTCAGGTTTCCGCCACCTTCTTTCTTTCGCACTTTTTAAATATTTTGACAATATTAGGATGTGACTCTCTCTAGTCACTAATATGTCCTCTATAAGTATTACTACTTCCTTCTGCAGGATCCTAATGCCTTTCACAGGGCTTTGCTGGATTCGGAAGTCTGGACTTTTTCTGTTGACCTTGCTGGCTGACTGACTTTTATTGACTGTTAACAGCTGCTTTCTCTCTCTGACCATTTCCGCAGTAGTGAAAATCCCTTCATTGATGTTTTTAAAACTGCACATTATGCGACGTTTTCTGCAGTAGATTTTTCCTCACCAGGTGCAAGCCCGAAGTTCTCTCCATCTTACCCCGCATTTATGGAATCCCCAGTTTTAATGAGTTCCGAAAACACGAGGGAAGGAGAAAACTTCAGGTTTGTGCCTGGTGAGGAAAAATCTACTGCAGAAAATTTCACATAATGCACAGTTTTAAAAACATCAATGTGGGGTATTTCACTACTGCGGAAATGGTCCTCTCCACTTTTCTTAGCTCCTCCCATACAGTCATCGACCAATCACCTCACTCACTCACCCCCCTTTCACTGCTGAAACTTACCAAACATTTAAAGAAACACACACTTACAACTTTAAATCATTACACAAGTGTTGTCCTACAACAGAGGCAGCTGTTTTCCAAATGGGGATGGCCTGCAGACCCAGAAGTGACATGCTTGCTCCTTTAGTCAGGTAGCTGCATTTTCAGCTTTTGAAAATCATTGCAGTGTTTAGTATGGAATGGGTCTCCAAACAGGTTTAGATCAGTACAGGCTGTTTGAACAGATTTCCCTAACCTCTGCAGACCCTTCATTGAGGATTCAAAAGAACAGCGTTCTCAAACTGAGCAAAGCAAATACTCAAGGGTTCACAGCAGTCTTGCCTCCATGTCATTTGTAAAAAACCTGGCTCCAATGAAGGGTGCACATTTCCACTTCTGCAAAAACACAATACCAGTTGCCTTTTCAGCAATCCAGCAGACTGTTTCTGACCCTGTAGCGATGGAGGAACAAAGATAGAAATTCTTCCAAAACAGCATTATTTCAGTTGGCCCCAGAGCCAAAGTTCAAGGGCACTACGCTGCAGACAGGAAACAGCTGAATTATACCTGGCCTCATCTACCCAAGCGCTGATGATGCTCTTCAAAAAAGAATACCCTACTGTGAACTCATAAAAGATCTCAATGTCCTTGACCCCCAATATCAGGCCAGCTGGTGATCCATGAATGCTTTTTTGGGGGGGGGGGGGAATGACACAAGGTCACACAGCAAAGAAAAAAAACTGGCCTTCCATCAAGAGCTGTTGAGAAGTTTCATAAAGTAAAACTTCACGGTAAAGAACAGCCAAGAAAGGAATGGTGCAAACTAACTGCAGCAGCAAAACCCATCTCCAGCAACCTTTGCTGATTGCAAGAGGGGCGTCTTACGTATGAGTCTGAATGCCACAGATCTCAGAGACAGATCTGATACTGAGAAGAGTTTCAGGCTTATGCTCCGCTAGTTGAACAGTACTCCAGTCGAACGCTTAAATCCGTTTCCTCTCAATCAGTCCTGGCTTGCAAAGGGCAACATGGTGGAGATACTGTTGTCAAAACCACAAAACGAGTTCACAAGATTACGGATCAGTGCTGGAAAATGTGGATTTGTTTAAAATGAGAACTTTACCTCATGCTGTAAACTTATTTGTTTTATCAAATGTCTTATATTCTTCGGTGGGGAGAGAAGCCTGCAAGCACAAGATGCGCTCATGCCAGCCCATGTCTCTGCGTGGTCACTGTTAGGTGCACGGGGGATGTGCCCAGGACACAGGACGTGGCTCTAATTAAATTCCTGGGCAGCTTAACTCTCAAGCAGAGATAAAACCAAAGTGTGTTTTCATTTCCATCGTGGGATTACCGTGTGAGGGAACAGACCCCTTTGACTGAAAATGGCAAACAGAGAGGTTGAGGCTTTCTGTCTGTCCTCAGATTTAATTAAGCTACAGCGACCTAGACTCTCTGTGGCTTAAGAGAGATCCTGCAAGGCTTTTGTCAAACACCTTCACTAAGACGTGGTTTCAGGGTGGCGTTTCCAGTGGAAAATAAGGCTGGAGAGCCGCCCGGTATGTACTCTGGCTTCTCGGTTAATGCTATTAAAACCTTCAGTGATGCAGAGGGATTCCGTTCCATAAGAGAGAGCTCCCAAGTTGTCGTCGTTATCTATGTACGCAGCACCCCAAGAGTACTACTGGTATTTGAAGGAGCTATTATCACTGCTGTGTTTGGACTGTATGTTACTAAAGCACAGTAGACTTGGTCAAGGACAGGGGGACAGAGAGAGACTGTGGTTGAAGTTTCTGTATGTTATAAAAGAAGAGAAGAGAAAGAGGAAACTGAATTTATACCCCACCCTTCATTCGGAGTCTCAGAGCGGCTTACGAACTCCTTTCCCTTCCCCTCCCCAAAACAGACACCCTGTGAGGTAGGTGGGGCTGAGAGAGCTCTTTCGAGAACTGCTCCTTCGAGAACAGCTCTGACAGAACTATGGCTTACCCAAGGTCATCCAGCAGCTGCAACAAGAGTGGGGAATCAGACCGGTTCTCCCAGATTAGAGTCCGTGCACCTAACCACTACACCAAAGCATTCACACATAGAGCCACTTTTGGGTAATAGCAGAGAGATTGGCTTTCTGAGAAAAAATTGAGTGGGGAAATTTTCCGGGAAGTTTCCTCGATTCGGATGTAAATAAATAATTTAAATAATGTGAGCAAAAGGAAGGCAAAGACACCGCGTGCGATCCCGGACGATGCACAGGCACTGGGGGCTTGTCCCCGCTTCACACCCCATGTCTAGGCCGTCTAAGACAACTGACTTGCAGAACAAGAGCCCTGACAACAACAGACAAATAGACTGTCTTTAGATACGCGGAGTCAAGCATTTTCCACAGGAAAAATCTTGGATTTGGAAGTTTTCCAGAATGGACAATTTTCCAGTGCTGTATTTTTCTGTAGAGCATTTCCTGGCCCCCGTGACCAGGTAATAGTTATATTATTGTTCAGTTCGGTGTATTTTTACAGTCCTTAGACCAGTCATAGTTATATTATTGGAAGGCCACAGCTGTCATCAGCAGTAGTGACAGGACTGAACCCAAGGGTCATTTCCCACAATCATAAGGAATGTCTGCTAGGGGAAGGCTGGATATGTGCCACTTTTTTTCCTCCCACTGCAGATCCTCACTTTGCCTGTGTCCTTGTCTCTGAGGCTCCCTTCTCCCCCACGAGCAGCCTTTCAAAGGAGCCTCGCAATCTTGTACCTTCCTCTGGAATGCCTACACAGCAGCTGCCACAGCTAAGGGTGTTGCAGGAATACACAAGTTATAGTAGCGAGTCCATCACAGAGGAGCCCTTGCTGCTTTCAGGTCAGACACCCAATCTCCTCATACAGACTGTGCTCAGGGGAAGCTCACTCTGCAGGAACCAGCTGTGCACAGCACCAATTGTCTAAGAACTCAGCAGTCACTAACCTACTTCTTCCATCCACCCCCAAACAGTTTTTCCCAACATCTTGGGGGGGGGGGGGGGATGTTTCTGCTCACTTTAGAACAGGTATGACTAAACAAAACAAAAATCAAAACATGCATTTTATTGAAGAAATGTCCATCTTTTTTAAAAAAAAACGGTAAGGCAAGACAGGTCCTACTGGAAGCTTAAGTGTGCGGGTGGGGGGGGGGAGGTGTACTGTACTGAGCCAATGTTGATTTACTGGACAGAGCATATGTCAAATGAACTGCAAAGGAAAGAGGATACCAGGCATGAGACACAGGAGTGGAGAAAAGGCAGCAGATCTGCTTCCGAATAGACACCTGTGCATGCCTCAGGGAAGGTCTCTTGTTTCTATCTGAATTGCCTCCTTGAATACAAGGGAAGGACATCCTTTTGGTTCTGTTCCCTTAGCAGCTAGCTTCAAGTCCGGCAGTACCTGAGAGACCAACTAGATTTCTTGGGGTGGAGTATGAGCTTTTGAGAGTCAGAACTCTCCGCCTGGAGACCAAGGCCTATGAGGAAAGGCTGAGGGACTCGGGAATGTTCCATCTGGAGAAGAGGAGCTTGGGGGACATGATTGCTCTCTTGAAGTATTGGAAGGGCTGTCAGAAGAAGGCAGGGAGCTGTTCCTGTTGGCAGCAGAGGACAGGACTCACAATGATGAATTGAAATGAAGGGCGGGAAGGTACCGGCTGGATCTTAGGAAAAACTTTTTGGCAGTGAGAGTTGTTCAACGGTGGAATCAGCTGCCTAGAGAGATGGTGAGCTCCCCCTCACTGGCAGTCTTCAAGCAGCAGCTGGACAAAGGCTTGTTGGGGATGCTCTGGGCTGATCCTGCATTGAGCAAGGGGCTAGGCTAGATAGCCTGCACGGCCCCTTCCAACTCCGTGATTCTGTGATTCTGACTCCCTTTGTCTGATACAAGTAGGAATGGCATTCCTGCTTCTATCTGACGAAGGGAGCTTTTCACTCTCGAAAGCTCATCCCCCCCCCCAAAAAAAATTATCGTTGCTCTCGAGGGTGCGACTGGACTCGAATCTAGCTGTTCTACAGCAGACAAACACGGCTACCCCAAAAAAAAACTATCTCCCCCTGAGCAGACAGCAACAGCCCCTGTTCCAGCCCAGTTTTTTTTCTCCTGTGCCTCCTCTCCCGTAATTTAGCAGATGATTCATCTTCTTTACCTAGCTGATCAAAAAGGCCTGCTGCGACGGCTTCCACTTTCATTGTATCACAAGTGGATAGAATAACATTTCTATCGTATTTTTCACAGTGCCGGAATTCTGACGGCTGCGAGCGTCTCTCTTTTTTCCTTGGTAAATGCTAATGAAAAATGTATTCCAGCTGACGCTAATCCCAGTCTTCCTTTGAGTCAGAGAAAGGTTAGAAAGGAAGTATGTCCGGGGGTTCTTCAGATCTGTCTAGACAGTCAGTTCCTCATGCTAACAAGTTCTTGATAAAAGAGTTCTTCATCCTAGGTTAGGCACTGATGAGCGAGTTTTTCTTCTTTTTCAAAAAAAAGTTTTGTGCGAGATCTTCTACCGTACTGAAGACCTACAAACCTTTCCCCCAATTAGTCAGACGTCTCACAGTTTCCTCTGCTACCTCTCACATCATACCTACTTCACTCTTGGGAGACCTGTTCCTTAAAATATGTGTGTGTGTGTGATTGTTATACAAAGCCACTCATAGGAACTGTATATTGCTGATTTCTTCTGTTAATGACATGGAGCAGGAAAAGCAGAACCATCAAGGTATCTCTCTCCTGACCCCCTGGCACATTCCATCAAATATATATGGGAAATAATGACATGAATTAAGATGGTACTTAGCCTGTTCGGGGGGGGGGAAAATTATGTACGCCTTTGCAAGTAATAGGTGAAGATTAATACTACCATTAGGGACAAACTGGAATTAAACAATCACACAGAAGGCTGGCTTGGACACATTTTTTAAAAAATATTTGAGGAGAGAGAGTTAAATTTAGACACACTAAAGGGCCAGAGAGGAGGGGAATGAAAAATTCACGCTTCGGACAGGAAAAATCGACTTGCTCCTCCAGTGGGCGAAGGGATGTTACCAAAACGAATGAAAGTTTGTGTTAATGAGTTTGAGGACTTCTGCATTTCAGTTTTCCTCCAAGGAGCTCAGAAGAAAGCACATTTGGGCTGATCTCCTTTAATGCCCATAACTCCACAAGGTAGGCCAGCCTGAAATCCAGGATGGCTCAAGTGGATGGGCTGTTGGTCTTGGATGCATCATCACTGGGTGGGGAGACCTTGGGCCAACCATCTTCTCTCTTAGCCTCACCCACCTTGCAGGGCTGTGGGGAGGAAAAGCGACGTAGCTCCTATGAGAGCCAACATGGTGTAGTGACTAAGAGTGGCGGACTCTAATCTGAAGAGGAGAAGAGATTGGATTTCTATCTCACCCGTCACTACCCGAAGGATTCTCAGAGTGGCTTACAATCTCCTTTCCCTTCCCCTCCCCACAACAGACACCCTGTGAGGTAGGTGGGGCTGAGAGAGCTCTGAGAGAAATGCCCTAGAGAGAACAGCTCTGAAAGAACTTATGACTGACCCAAGGTCACACCAGCAGCTGCATGTGGAGAAGTGGGGAATCAAACGTGGCTCTCCGGGTTAGAGTCCGCGCACTTAACCACTACACCAAACTGGCTCTCAAAAGGTAGAAAATTCTGGATGTTGAATGAGTGGTTTACAATCACCTACCCTTCCTCTCCTCACAACAGACACCCTGTAAAGTAGGTGGGGCTGAGACATCTGAGAGAACTGTGACTGACCCGAGGTCACCCAGCTGGATGCATGTGGAGGAGTGGGGAATCAAACCCGGTTCTCCCAGATTAGAGTCCATGCTCCTAACCACTACACCAAACCAGGTTCGATTCCCCACTCCTCCTCCCCATGAAGCCTGCCGGGTGACCTTCTAGGCACAGTCCCCTCAGAACTCTCTCAGCCCCACCTACCTCACAAGGGCTGGAACTCCTCCTCCTCCTCTCCCCTCCATCAGACTGCTTTATTCCCCTCCCAATCCCCATGAGGTGGTCGCAGTCCGGAAACGGGAAGAAACTGCAATTCTCGCCACTTTATCTTTTTAGATTACTATATCAGTACTATTTTATGCATCTATTTCATGGTTTTAATGTTTTTATTATGTGCTGTCGATTGCCCAGAGTCCTGCAGTAGCAGGGATTGGGCGATTCATAAGTTTAGTAATAAATTAAAAAAATAAAAATAAAAGGTGCCTATTGTGGGGAGAGGAAGGGAAGGCGATTGTAAGCCGCTTTGAGACACCTTAAGGCAGAGGTGTCAAACTCATTTGTTACGAAGGCCGGATCTGACATAAATGTCACTTTGTCAGGCTGGGCCATGTGTGCCTTAAAACGTAGTGCCAGATACCAGAGACAGAAAATACATAAAGGATAGCAGCCGGAGAGCTCCAAGTTGGCGTATCCTCACTGCAAGGCCCCATAGGCGGCGGGGGGGGGGGGGGTTGCAGGGGAAAACCCACACAGGTGGACTGGAAAGCCAGCGGTGCAATGCTGGGCAGATCTCCCATGCTGCTGGACTGCTGAAGATGAGGTTGTTCTGCCATGCTGAAGCCACAATCATCTATTCACACCCCCCCCCCCCAGCAGTCTCCTATTCCCTCCTTTGCACTGGTTGCTTACGGGCCGGTTCTGGCCCCCGGGCCTTATGTTTGACACCCCAGCCTTAAGGGGTATAAAAAACCACCTCTTCCTCTTCTAAGTATGCTGGATGGAGCATCAGTGAATGTCCAGGATGTAAACAGGATTAGGAGAAATAACTTTCCCAGAAGGCATCCAGCAAACTTTGGGGCTGGGTGGGGAATCTGAACCCTGGGGTCCAAGCTCCAAATATGTGAACTGGCCATTAATAAACGAAATCCCTTGAAGAAGCTGTTCGAGTGCCAATATGCCACCTAGGGACTGTGATGAGAACTACGCTGCTTCCCCTCTGGTTCTCTGGATAGGACAGGACTCTGGAGCACAGCAGAGAGCCCAAACGTCTCTATATGCTGCCAAACAAGGCAGGGGACCAGGAGGGGAGTCGAAGCCATCTCCAGACTTGCGGCTTTGCCTACTAAGCAAGGGTGATGGTTGAGTGGGGAGAGGGAAGCCAAGCCTGGGTCTGACCTCACCAGCCTTCCCAGGCACAAGTGGAGAGACTTCATTCCATGCGCCGACGACTCTGCAATTAAATGGCTTCTGGACTACCATTCTTCTCATCCCACCGAGCTTCTCAAATGTACGAGAACTTCTTTGCCTGCACCAGATGTTCACAAAAGCATCAGCCATTCTGCACAAAAGTTCTCCATGCAATCAAGCTTTGGCAGATGTAACAGCAGGGGAAAGGGAGTCATGACACAGAAGCAGCTTGGCACGGGGATAAACGAAGATGTAGCTCAGGAGCTCTTGGGAAGGTGGAAGCCCCACTGCCACGCCCCCTCTGGGCCCAAGGAATGGTAATCTCTGCTATGCTCTCAAGGCAGGCGTACTGTGGGATGAGAGTGCAGAAGGCAAACTATGCCTGCTTCTAGCTGATGCTAATCCAGTCTTCCTTTGAGTCAGAGAAGAAAATATCTTTCGGACCATCTCCTCCGGTATGTCCCCAGGAGAGCTTTGCGCTCTTCTTATAGCAGCCTGCTGGTGATCCCTGGCCCTAGGGATGTCCAGCTGTCCTCGGCCAGGGCCTTCTTGGTCCTGGCTCCGACCTGGCGGAACTCTCTGCCAAATGACATCAGGGTCCTGCGGGATCTTACGCAATTCCACAGGGCCTGTAAGGCAGAGGTGTTCCACCAGGCTTTTGGTTGAGGGCAGCAACGGCTTTTCTTGGCTGACACCGTCCCCACATTTTTGTTTTGAGTTCCCTCTCCCCCTGCCCAGAAAATGGCCAAGTAGTCCAGAACTGCGATAGAAAATTTATAGGACGCCATCTTTGATCTTTTCATTCTGGTTCTCTTAGTTTTATCAAACTGTACACTGAATTTTAATGTTTTACATATTTTTATGGCATTATGCCCCCTTGTACATTGCCCAGAGCCCAGCATAAGACGGGACAGGACGGTTGACAAATTGAAGAGGGTGATGGTGATTCCCACCCCTTTTCTTTTGTTCTTTAAGGGAGAAGAGTACAGGCCACATACTGCGACTTCCACAAGGTGGTTTTGCTCTGGACTGGCATCTGAACGGCCGTGGGAGGTTTTCTGAAGGGGGGGAGCATCTACAGAACATCATCTGCGTTCCAGGTTTCCCCCATTTCTCCTGGTTTCCTTCACTGGCCACGGTCCGGGTTTCCTCCATTTTTCGTGATCTTTCCCAACCCAAGTTCGGCACAATCATTGCTGTAAAGGTCACAGTCAAAGCATCTTCGCAAGGAAAATGAAGGGGGAAACCCACTGCACGAACGCTCCATTAGCTCTGCATTCACAGCAGTGACCAGACCCTCACGGAGAACTGTCACTATGTGAAAGCAGCCCTGGTATGCTCGTAGACAGCAGGTAGTGTTCTTGCAAATATGTCCTGCGGAAGAAGTCTGTGAGTGTGCCACGTATCACAGGCAGTGTTCCCTCTAAGCTAAAGGGAAGGGAAAAGGAGTTTGTAAGCCGCTCTGAGACTCCCTTGGGGAGTGGAGGGCGGGGTATAAATCCAATCTCTTCTTCTTCTTCTTCTCTAAGTTAGTGTGAGCCAGCTCACAGTTTTTTAGCCTCCGGCTCACAACTTTTTGTCTCGGCTCAGGAAGGAGGGCTCCAGAGCAAACTGATTTATGCAGCAGCTGAATCGCTCGCTCACAACTTTAATGCCAGGAGCTCACAAAGTGGCGTTTTTGCTCACAAAACTTAACAGCTTAGAGGGAGGCGGGCAGTCCGTAAATTACTGGGCAAAAGCAGCACCCTGTTACCTCCAACCCTCGTCTGACACCCTGGGCACTGAACAGCACTAGCCACCCAAGGCAGACGTGCACTTGTTTGTGGCCTGTCTGTTTTAATGGGCAATGGACGTCAGGGATTTCCTCGTAAAAGTTGGCGGCAGCAAAGGCTCCCACCGGCCATCCCTGCATCTAGGACACAGGCCGAATGCTTTGTGAAATCCAACAGTACGCTCCCCACAGCTTTCAGGAACATGCAATAAATGTTTTCTGCAAGTGCAGCTTTCTGTAAAGATTTGTGTCCAATGAGGGACGCTCCCTCTCCCGCCCTCGGGAAACATTTCATTTGAATATATCCATCAGTCTCTCTCCCCCCCCACCCCCCTCCTTTGGCACACAGAGAAACTCTGGGGCTGATCAGAGACTAAAAGGTAATTTTGTCCTGGGTGCCCTTCTTGTAACATAAGTGCAGACCAGGAGACATGAAAGAAGCACCCTGTGAAATAATGCAACACCTATTTACTACTGCAAAGGATCTCGAGGCCCGGGTTTCCGAAGGAGCTCTGAAGGTTCCGGGCGAATAACAGCAGAGCTGGGCACGATAAGAGAAGGGTAAATGGATCTCACGCATCAAGGAGTAAATTGATCGCTGAAGGGCCAGTGAAGAGCCGACTCCCCTGGCCCAGCCAGTCAGCAGAGGATGTTTTGCTCGAAGCCTTATCGAGGCCTCGTCCCTTATGAAAACATCAGAGATTGGTCACGGCTGGAGACAGGTTACTCAGCCGCGAGAAGCAATTACCTCGTCCCTGAATGTCTACTCCGATGCTTGTCAGCCGCCAACACACAGGCCTGCCAGGGCAATCGGTCTGATTTCCTTCCTGTGATCACAGCCACACAGTCCGCCCGCCCTGCAGTCCTCTCGGCCCACCTGCGTGAATTCCATTTTCCCTTTCAAAGGCCTCCATGCTGTGCTACAACGCCATTGCAAAAGCCCTGCCCAGCAAGCGGCAAGATGCCCCACGGAAAGGACGCTTCCTCCCAAGCCACATGCAACTTGAACCTCGTCTTCATTCCAGAAGAGCAGCCCACACTCCTCTTAAGAAGATAACTAACAGCATTCCAGTCTCGGGTAGTGTTTAAGAGCGGTAGACTCTAATCTGGAGAACCGCTTGAAGCCAGCTGGGTGGCCTTGAGTCAGTCACAGTCCTTTCAGCCCCCCAAAATAAATCTAGCTTGCCACAATAAAAGAGCTAGAGTTTCAGGCTGCCGGGCAATCTTCAGATCTCTTGCCCTTACTACATTCACTGCCATGGAATAATTAATTAATTATAACTAACAGTATTAAAGGTAAAGGTTTCTTTTGCTCGAAAGCCAGTCGAATCCGACTCTAGGGGGCGGTGCTCATCTCAGTTTCCAAGCCAAAGAGACAACGCTGTCCCTAGACTTCTTCCATGGTCATGCGGCCGGCATGACTATACACCGAGGCGCACAGAACACTGTTACCTTCCCACCAAAACAGTACCTATTTATCTACTTGCAGTCTCTTGCTTTCAAACTGCTAGGCTGGCAGGAGCTGGGGCCAGAGACGGGAGCTCACTCCGTCACGCAGCACTCGGGCCTCGAACTGCCAAACTACAGACCTTCCAGTCTGCAGCTCAGCGTCTTAACCTCTGAGCCACCACAGCCCAAAAATAAACCTAGCTCGCAACAAAAAAGAGCTAGAGTTTCAGGCTGCCAGACAATCTTCGGATCCCCTGGCTATACTACAGCCACTGCCATATGATAATGAATTAATTATTACTAACAGCGTTGCTGCACCTTAAATCCAAATAGCTCTATTGCTGCTTGAGCTCCCGTGGGTAAGAACCTATGAGTACATACAAAAGGTGGCATGAACTTACAACCAGAGACACCGACATGCACTGTCAGTGGGATATGGAAGTCATCTAGGTGAGACACAGGTTTCTCAAAACGATTGCTAGGAATTCACTCTCCCTCAATTCACACGTTCACCTGCAAGCGTGACCTGCTGTCTCCTGCTGATCTGCCGGCCATGGATTATCCATCTATGTCCTTTTGGCATGCTGGCAGTATTAACAATGCCTGTAAACATATGACTGTCCTTGGGGTTGTTTCCGCACGCTCATTTCCCTTGCTCGTGCACCCTGTTGCTTCACAGTTTTCTTTCTTTCCCATACATGTTTTGCTCCCTCTAGTGGTCAACTGAATATTACTTCACCTTATGTCCAGCAACAAACTGTAGTTTAAAACTGCAGGGAGATACACTGGGCATAAAGCAGTATATTGAATCGACCACTGAAGGGAACAAAACGTGTGGAACAGGAACAACCCCCCTCCCCCCAAAAAAGCAACAGCAATGCACAACCAAGGAAAATGAGAATGCAGAAAAGCTCCCCCCCCCCTAAAATAAGTGGGATTTCTGTTTCTTTATCATGGTGGGACCCAGATTCTTTGACCGAGTGACTGAGAGGGATGCAAGATACAAAAAGGTTGAGAAATACTGGGGTAGTGAGGAAGAAGAGGAGGAGGAGGAGGAGGAAAAGGAGATTGGATTTATACCCCCGCCCTTCACTGGGAGTCTCAGAGCGGCTTACAATCTCCTTTTCCTTCCCCTCCCCACAGCAAGACACCCTGGCAGGTAGGTAGGGCAGCATGTGGAGGAGTGGGGGATCAAACCCAGTTCTCCCAGATTAGAGTCCACGCTCCTAACCACTACACCAAACTGGCTCTCAGAGCATGAGCTATCCTGAGTTCAAATCTCACTCTACCAATGATCTTGTTACAGGTCACAGAATGCTGCTGTTCTTCCGTATCCCAGGCCAAAGCCAATATGGCACGCTCTACTGAATGCATACATACATATTTATTTGGGCATTCAGAAGCTGTATTCTTGACTGTTCAATGGCACACAAAAGGGTATATGTATTTTAAACGAATACACAACGCAATGCATAGAATATTAAACAGCAACCTAAGAAGAGCCATGCTGGATGAAATCAAAGGCCCATCGGGTCCAGCACTGTGTTCACACACTCGATGACCAGCTGCCTCTAGGAAGCCCACAAGGAGCATCCTCCCATTCATGCTCCTCAGCAACTGATACAAAGAGGCATCAAAAAAGCTGGACAAAAGTTCAACAATGAACTAAAGAAAGCAAGGTGGCTGTTTCATATTCATCCAGTCAACCCATGGGAAACGCTTTTCCAAAAAAAGCTGAGACAGAAGACCATCAGCAAGAGGCAAGGCAAATTCCACTGATGAGAACATTCCATAAGTGTGGTCACCACCACCAAGAAGACCCCATTCTCCACTTTAATGGCCCTGGCCTCCTTAAAGGATGGACTGCAGAGAAGAATTTTCACGGTAGCTGTATTTATTCACTTTATTTAACAGAACAGAGGGTATGTATGGAAGGCAACACTTTCCAAGGTACGCAAGCTCCAGAGCACTCAGCGCTCTAAAAGGTCAACACTAAAATGGGCCTGGAAGCAGATGGGCAGCTAGTGCATTCCCACGGATGGGGCAATGTGCACCGATCAGGAGACGGGGTGCTGACATGTTAGACTAACCTCAGCTTCCAAATGATCTTCACAGACAGGCCTGCATCACGCCGAATGCTACAGTCAAAACTCGCACTGCTGGGAGCAACAGCGGCCAAGAGAAGCTTCTGACGGGCTGGGTGCGGGGTCTGGTAGCAGCCTCTTCTCTTGGCTAGAGATCTGAGCTCTCTGGTCCATGCTTCAGCAACCTCTTGTTCTGCAAGCACCCCAAAGCTCGGGACTTTATCCCCCACCCCCAAGCCAAAACCACCATCTCCCCAGTTCACCACGGTCTCCTCCACCTTTGCCCAAGTCAAGCTTGAAATTATTAGCCTTCCTCAAACCCCAGACATTCACTCAGGGCCTGAACCACTGGGTCGGATGCAACTGAAAAATGGAGCTCAGTATCGTCAGCCTATCGATGACGCCCCAAGTAACTCCAAAGCATCCAGTTTTTCCCCAGGGGCTGCCTACAGATACGGAAGAGCACAGAGAACAGGTCACCCACAGATCAAATCCTGTAAGTTAGGGGCAGCGGTTACCCACTGGCACTCTCCAACATCAGCCCTTAAGAACCAGAGTGAGAATGATGGCAAAAACCATGCTCCTGACCAATGCTCCCTCTAAGCTGTGGACTCTCGTGAGCAAAAATTCTACTTTGTGAGCTACTAGCATTAAAGTTGTGAGTGAGGGATTTGGCTGCTGCATAAATCAGTTTCCTCTGGAACTATCCTTCCTGAGCTAAGACAGAAACTTGTGAGCTGGAGGCTAAAAGACTGTGAGCTAGCTCACACTAACTCAGCTTAGAGGGAACACTGCTCCTGACTCCCAACCTTCCCAGGCAGTCCCGAAAGGGTTTGATGGTCCATAGTCTCAAATGCTACCAAGAGGTCCAAAACGACAACCACTGTGGCAACAGTTGCTGAGGACAGACCTTCATTATACTAGTTCAGGAAATAAGCTGTCTTCTCTACTGTCCACCCCCACCCCCCACCCCCATGCTCTTCCTCCTGCCATTCAGCATTTTATTGCAGGCATCAAAAAAAATTGTGTTTTAGTATTCGACTTGTTCTGAGTTGACATGTTTTGTGCCTGCCTTTTTAAAATGCAGACAAGATTGCGGTATGAAATGATTCAAATCCATGTTGCACACCTCAACATCTCTTTCTAAAGTTACCTGTGATTTTTTTTATTGTTGTCCAGACCTTTTAAAAATCTTTCTGGAGTTGAGATATAAATAAGACTCTCCTTTTCTGATACGTAAGGGCTGTGTTCTCTCCCTTGGGTGGGGATATATGATTAAAGTTTTAAAACACTTAAATAATAATTTAAAAACTATAAAATGCAGCCCACATAGAAGCCATATTATAAAAGTATAATAGTTTATGCTTTGCAGGGAACAACAGGAACTACTGTGCAAACAAATTGCACTAAACCGCACTGGAAGAAGGGGGCAGAGAGAGAGAGAAAAACAGACACATTCCATGCTGAGCCTCGCTGGTCATCCAGGTACGCTCCAGGGTGCCTTTCAGAAGGCTCCAATCAAATGCAGCATTGACAGTACCGCTCATAACATGATTTGGAGGCTGTCAAACACAACCAATATTTATTTGTAAAAACAAAAAACAAAGAATAAGCAGATAACAGGCTAGGTCAGCTAGGCAATTTCTTTAATTTCTTTTATTTTTTTTTATTTTTTATTTTATTTATTTCTACTACTACATCGCTACTTTTCTAAGCTATATTTACCTTATACAGAGTGTGCTTTAACATTTGCTTAATATTACCTTACCATTAATACATATGAAGCATTTTAAACCTTGGTTAATATTCAATTAAAATTGTTACTGATGATATATGAAAAATAAAAAAGCTGTTTGACAGACATGTTCTTTTGAAGGAATGCTTAATTATACAAATTATATATAATATATAAGTGCGATTTCAAAAAACATTTCAGCCTTTATTTCTTCTTTCGTCCTCTTCTTGTCTTAACAGTCTCTTCTTGTACCTTTGGAGCTGCTGCTCCTTTTTCCGAGTCAGAAATTTCTTCTTCGCTCTTTGAGCTATCAAATCCATACATACTTTCTTGTGATGCCAGCGAACCATCTGAGTCTCTCTCTTTTTTCTTTTCTTTGCTTTTTTCCAAAAAACGTTTTGCCTGTTGAACAGAGTCAATCTTGTATTTTTTGTTTTTGATGCTGAAGCTCAGTCCTTCCGGAACATTCCACCTGTAGATAATAGATTCAGACTGTAGCCAAGATGTCAGTTTTCCATAGGCTTTCCTTCTTTTCCTTATTTCAAATGGGATATCTTTCATCACTTTAACTTCTTTTCCTTTGATCTTCAGAACCGCTTTATTTGTGGTCCTAAGCACCACATCTCTTGTTGACTTTTTGGAGAACCTTATCTGAATCTCAACAGGCAGGCTTTTCTTTTTAGTATAGTCTGGATAGGTTCTGTAAACCATATCCATATCGCTTTTTATTTCCGCTGCTTTTAAGCCCGTCACTGGTTCGAGCGCTTCACTTAACAGATTTTTAAGGTCTTCTCCTTTATCCTCTGGTACATTCTGAAGTCTTAGGAAAAAATTCGATCTTTCCATCTGTAGTTTCAAAAGCTGATCAGAGTGGAAGGCCTTTTCTTTCTCCGCTTTTTGTAGCCTTGAATCATGATTTTTTACTGAAGTCTTAACTTCCAGAAGTTCTCGCTGCAGCTTCTCTGTAGTTTTATTCGACTCCTTCAGGTCCAGCTGCATCTTGTCCATCTTGACGTTGAGAGCTGTCATTTGGTCCACTAGAGGTCACAATAACGAGGAGAACACAGTGCTCATCTCTGTGGTATCAACCTTTGAACTCGGAGCTGTACTTCCTAGTTTGGGGGAAGGTTTCGGTTTCCCCGCCATTGTTGAGGCTGCGCTTCTTTGTTGATAGTTAGATAAGATGGACGAAAGAAGCAAATTCTACGACTGCGCTTATATCTTTTTAAAGTTCATATCCTCTAAAGAGCGATGCCGCCATCTAGCAAGCCGAACGTACGTTTTTTCATGCAGTAACGCCACGTAAAGAGTCCCGTAAGTACGCCAGTCTCGAGAGGGGGGGGTTTGCTCCACCCGCCTTTCCCACTGTGTTCTGTTTATTTTTACTTCAGACTCACGTTTTCTCCGTGCGTAACTATAAGTTCCAGCTTCAAAGCTTCGCACTCTCTGCTGCTTCTCGGTTTTGCGCTTTTAGCCATACGGCTCCCACGGACGGGGGAACCTATGGGGGTGATGAAAGGGGACCTCAATCCCTCGATCGCCACCGTAGGGAGAGATCCCCTTCGTGCCACCCCAGGCAGAGCCCCTTCACTAGGGTCTCTGGGGGCTCGGCACCAGTCCGAAGCCCCTTCTTCCCGCCGGGTACGGATCGCGCTCCCCGCAGATGTGGAGGAGCGCGTCCGCCATGGTCGCAAGTCTTGCCGGAAGTCCCAGCTAGGCAATTTCTGTTCCGAACCACAAAGGACTGTCAACACTTCCAACAGCAACGTATCCAGGCTATGCATTACTATTCATTCACTCAAGGATGAATGCAATTAGTAACCTAAGAGCAAATTGCAATTGCTGTGAGGTCACATAAGCAGTAAATATACCCCAAATATCTGAGCACTAAACACACGGAGAATACAGAATGCAACAAAACAGTATCGCAGGAAGAGAACTGCCTGTAACCTATATTCAGGCTCTGAGATGAACACAGTCATTGTTTGCCATTCTGTGGGACCAACACCATTCTGTTAATCAGCAAGGAAATTCTGCGGCAGAAGGAAAGACAGGCAGCATCCATGACCTTGCATAAATGCAGCCTTGAACCTTCCATCCGCTAAGTAATACCATCGACCATGACCACAAATGGATCAAATGCCCCAGGTTTGTCAGATAAAGCTTGTTCAACTTACCTATTCCCAGAGGACTGTGTGAGGTCTAAAATGGCCCAGAAGTTGGGCAAATGGGCTGAATTTGTTTGCCATGTTTGTACAACATGGCTTTGTAAACGCAATTAATATAAACCCTTCTTAAAAATTTAGTGCTTTTTTCCGTTTCATGGCATTAAGGATTGTAAACTGATGGGTAAAATGGAGGACAGTGGACTGGACTCTAGGATAGTTAGGTGGATAGGGAACTGGTTGGAGAACCGCACCCAAAGAGTAGATGTCAGTGGTATTTCATCTGATTGGAGGGAGATGTCCAGTGGGGTGCCACAGGGCTCAGTTATGGGCTTGATACTTTTCAGTATATTTATAAATGATCTGGGTGAGGGGGTGGAGGGACTACTCACGAAATGTACAGATGACACCAAACTGGCAGGAATAGTGAACACACCAGAAGACAGAGATAGAATTCAACGAGATCTGAACACGCTGGAAAAGTGGGCAGAGGCAAACAAGACGCAATTCAATAAGGATAAGTGCAGAGTTCTACATCTGGATAACAAAAATGAGATGCAGCCATAGTAGATGGGGGTACATTTCTGGACAGCAGTCTGTATGAACAAGATCTTGGGGTACAGATGGACGGCAAGCTAAATATAAGCCCAGTGTGCTGCTGCAGCAGCAGAAGAGGCTAACGCGATCTTGGGGTGTATCAACAGAGGCATAACATCCAAAATGCAAGATGTCATAGTCCTACTGTACACCACATTGGTCAGGATGTACCTGGAGTACCGTGTGCAGTTCCGGAAGCCTCACTTCAAAAAGGATGCGGACAAAATGGAGCGGGTGCAGAAGAGAGCGACAGAGATGATCAGCGGCCTGGAGATCAAGCTCTCTGAGGAAAGGCTGAGGGACTTGGGAAAGTTCAGTCTGAAAAGAAGGAGGTTGCGGGGCGGGGCGGGGGGGGGGGGAAATCATGAATGTTCTCTTTTAAGTATTTGAAAGACTAGAGGAGGGCAGGGAGCTGTTCCTGTTGGCAGCAAAGGAAAGGACTCGCAAGAATGGGTTTAAATGAAGGGCTGGAAGCTACCGGCTGGATATTAGGAAAAACTTTTTGACAGTCAGAGTTGTGCAACAGTGGGATCAGCTGCCTAGGGAGGTGGTGAGCTCCCTCTCACTGACAGTCTTTAAGCAGCAGCTGGACAAACACTTGTCAGGGATGCGCTAGTCTAGGCTAATTCTTCACTGAGCAGGGGGTTGGACTAGATGGGCCTGTATGGCCCCTTCCAACTCTATGATTCATCGGGCTGTGCCTAGCCTCCGGCTCATACCATTTTTGTCTTAGCTCAGGAAGGGTGGCTCCAGAGCAAACCCATTTATGCAGCAGCCAAATCGCCCACTCACAACTTTAATGCCAGTAGCTCACGGAGTAGAATTTTTGCTCACAAGGCTCCACAGCTTAGGGGGAGGATAGGTGGCCAGAACTTTGTCTTCCTACTATGGCTTTTGTTGCTGTTCAGTCGCACAGTCGAGTCCGACTCTTCACGACCCCGCGGACCACATCACGCCAGACCCTCCTGTCTTCCGCCGTTCTCCGGGGTCTATTCAACTTCATGTTCATTGCATCGATAACACTGTCTAACTATCTCATCCTTTGCCATCCCTTTCTTCTTTTACCTTCAATCATCCGCCCCCCCTTTTGCATAGGGCTGGCTGTAAATTTATACAGTGTGAAAACGACTAGGTGCCTTCTCCAAAAGGAAGACTGCAACCCAAAGAGACAAACCCAGCTGTGGATTACAAAGACACAACCCTTCTGGGGCCGAGTCTGATGCGGCGCATTGGTCTGATCTCCGTGGCGCAGCCGTAAGCATGACACAGCCTTAGAGCGACACTCACCCATAAGGCAAACGCACTGCTCCTGGATAGAAACTCGTTGCTGCCGCCTCCTTACCTTTTTCTTGACAGCCAGCGATTGATCGGTGGCCAAGACCGCCAGCAGTTTTTGTAAAGCGCCACCATCCACAGCTGCTACTTGCACCCGGGGGTTGCTGAGAAAAAGAGGGAAAAATGAATTCATTAGGCTTGAAGACTCATCGATGTCCTTTCAACTATGCTGCTGAGGACTCTACGGAAGGCAGTTGTGGGGTGGGGGTGGAGGAGACGGTTTGTAACGATTTCAACAGCCCCTGGGAGAGACCGCACAGCCGAACAGAACTCCGCTTCGCTTCTGGCCTCAAGAGTCGCCATCTGCTGGTGAAACGGAAGCCTACTTCTCCACACGCAAAAGCAAGCAAGCAGGAACCTCTAAAGGAAAACAAGAGATCTGACAGCTGTCACTTGCTCTCTTGTTTACTGCAAAGCTTTTTGTTTGTTTTTCAGAGCAGGATTTTGGTTGGGGGTTTTGATAGTCCTGGTACTGCAGTGCAAGATGGAATGGGATTCTCAACAGATCAAAGGTGTTTCTGGCACAAGCGCGTACCCTCGAGAAGGGAGAGAGAACAAATTATATCCAGATCTAGAACTGTCACCCAAGACGACAGGTATGCCTGCTCTGAACAAGCTGAGCTTGCAACGGAACCAATGTGGGACTGTCTGGCATGTGGCCTTTGCCAAATAAATACATGTGACATCGGTTAGGCACCTAGCAACCATTTTTAACCTAGGACAGAACACAAACGCCACATTCCTATTGCAGGAAATTGCTTCCTGTGAGAGCCTCTGTATGGCAAAGGCCAGTATGAAACGGTGGTGTTACTAATCCACAACGGAGTGCCAAGCCGGATCAATCAACACGAGTCACTCGCACCTCCGTCTAGTTCTGCTAAGTCATCCTGGAAACCACCAAGCTTCCATTCGGTAGCTGAGTCATCCAGGAAACCACCAAGCCTGCCCTCTCTTGGAGAACAAAAGCGACATGCTAGGCTTTTATACCTCTGCTCTACCGGCTCTCAAGTCCGCTGACCACCACTGGCGAGGCCGACATCTGCTTTCCTATCACCAGACAACTCCCGCAGTCACTGAACAGCTTTCTCCGCCGACAGTATCCCTCAGTCGGTCAGTCTACAATCCAAAGTCTCAGTATCCCTCTTCAGCTGTACTGAGGGACTGCTTTTCTTCAGTGATCTCCAGCATGGTGCCCTATAGACCTACGTGCCCACCACAGTGTTTCCTGGTACCCACTTTCTCCTTGCCCAAAGCATCTCCCCCTCGTCCAGCGAAGTCCCAGTTCTGGCTTCTCTCTGCTTCCTCACTGGATCAGGAGTTGCTTCAGACAAGTCCAGGAAACATCAACTTTAGGTGTGAAGGGAGCACCTGTTTGGAAACAGCGACCTCCATCAGGGCCTGACCTGGATGGCTCAGGCTAGCCCCATCTTGTCAGATCCCAGAAGCTAAGCAGGGTTGGCGCCGGTTAATACTTGAATGGGAGATGACCAAGGCAGTCCAGAGTTGCCACACAGAGGCAGGCCCTGGCAAACCACCTTTGATTGCCTCTCACCTTGATAACCCGACAGGGTCGACCGAAGTCAGCTGCGACTCGATGGCCCTTTCCTCCACACCGTTTCCATCATGGGATGATGCTTGGCTTATTTATTTATTTAGATTTATATCCTGCCCTCCCCGCACAGCAGGCTCAGGGTGGGTTCTATCATGCCGAGCAACAATACAAATAACAGTTAAAACCAATTAAACTACACCAGCATTAAAATACAAATTGTAAATTCCGGTACTCCGGAGCCTCAACAGATGAGGTCTACCACAAGCTAGGGTTCCGAATGGTTATTCAGATCTGGGTTACTGGAGGGGAGGCCAATGCCTGCCGCCTCAGCTAAAAGCCGGGCAGAAGAGCTCCGTCTTGCAGGCCCTGCGGAACTGTAAAAGGTCCCGCAGGGCCCTGATCTCTATTGGGAGCTCATTCTACCAGGTAGGGGCCAAGGCCAAGAAAGCCCTGGCCCTAGTTGAGGCAAGACGGATGTCCACGGACCACCAAGAGACGCTGATTCGCAGATCATGAGAACATAAGGGAAGCCATGTTGGGTCAGGCCAATGGCCCATCCAGTCCAACACTCTGTGTCACACAGTGGCCAAAACCCAGGGGCCATCAGGAGGTCCACCCACAAGGCCAGAGTTCCAAAAGCCCTCCCACTGTTGCCCCCCCCCCAAGCACCAAGAAGACAGAGCATCACTGCCCCGTCACAAACCAACAAACATCAACGCGAGTCACTCGCACCTCCATCTAGTTCTGCATCTACCCCCACTGTGAACCCCAAGCAACCTCTCATATGAAACCCTTTGACACCACCCTGCCCTTCTTCATTCCTCCCTCTAATCCCCTCTAAGATCGTCACTCACTCTAGTGACCATCAGGACACATTTTACTCGATCAACATGTGATTATCGAAAAGTAGTTAGCACTTGCATGGGAGATGACCCAAGGCTTGGAACTTCCTGGCACTGTGTGACTAACCCCAGCCCGCCCTCCCCCCCCCCCCCCCGAAGCCATTTGACGGTTGGCCTCACTCTGCTCCACCTTGGCAGTTATTTCACGGTGATGCCCACTGCCCGTTCTCAAAATCCAGAAGTGCCCACAGTTTAGGGATCCCTGACTCTACGAAGCTAGCTGAATACTCAAAGTAGACAGAATCACAGTTTCCTTTGTGCCATGGGCAGTTTTCCTCCGGGAGAACAATTCTCCTGGGAAGCTTCTACCAAAGCCTCCGTGGAAAAGCGTAACGCCAGCAAAGACAGAAGGCGAGTATGCAGGATCTCCCTGAACAGGAAACACAAAAAACCCTTCCCTCTGCAGTCTGGGGCTCCCTGTAAGATGTGGCCGACTTCCCCAGTTATTTTCAAAAGGTAAAGGCTTTGTCAGAGAGAGGGACATCCGGGGGGGGGGGGGATCACAGTGCGGAGCCAGCGTGCCTTTTAATTTAGCTTTCCGATGCCAACTAATACATGATCTTAATATTGTAGTGCAAGAAACATTTCAGGACGGATGCCATTGAAATGACAGATGGGAGCGAAAAAACTTCGGTATAAATCACCGTTGCGATGGGGAAGCGGAATGTGACTAACACAACACAGGCCAGTGGCAAATACAGTGTAGCGCATGAGGGGTAAAAATGAGGCATCCTGGCCACATTTCTCAAGCGTCCTTACGTGACTCGGTGGAACAGCCCCCCCCCCCCCATAGGTGCATCTTTCGCAAGACGGATCCTCTCTCGGCACTATCTCCTCCCTTGAGCTTCACTTACACAGATTAATGGAATAATCGGCTCACTTTATGTCACAGCTGTTCCTTATTTTTCTTTAATTAGAGTTTTATATTTCCCACTTCCCCCCCACCCTCCTTGCTCTTCTGTTTCTATTAGCACGGCAATTTATTTAAACAATCACCCATTGCTGCACACAGCCTCTCTTCTAGGACCAGGCTTCGGCTCAGAGAGAATGGGTGTTTGCATCCGAAATTCGTCACGCCTTGGCTTTTTCGGGACGGATTAGACACGGGCAAATCTCCGCACAAAAGCGATCCGTGTTTGGAAGGTTCGGGACTTGGGCCAAAGCGAAGGATGTGTTTTGAATGCAAAATTGAATTTCTGCAGGAACAGGATCCCAGAGGGGCAAGTGTCAGCCCCGTAACTAGAGATTTTTTGTGAGGGGGTCTTGGGGGGGGGGGGGGCCACCAGCTAATTAAATGGCTCCCTCCCTCCCAGAGGAACTTCAGTGCCCCTTCCCGCATCAGTGCACCAAGGGCAGCCTGACCTCCGCCTTCGGCTCCCTCCCGGGGCCGGGAGAGGCGAGGCGTGCGGTGGATGGGCTGGCCGTG
Organism: Lepidodactylus listeri; assembly: GCA_029233225.1. Classification (NCBI taxonomy): domain Eukaryota; kingdom Metazoa; phylum Chordata; class Lepidosauria; order Squamata; family Gekkonidae; genus Lepidodactylus; species Lepidodactylus listeri. The sequence goes on from JARCFY010000016.1 coordinate 21,124,892, forward strand.
AAGGGGTGGCATGTGGGTGCACTGGTGTGCAGGAGCACAGCCTAGTGCACCTGGCCAGGGCCAGACAACATGCCTGCTTGCCTTGCCTGGCTGGGCTGCTGCCGGCGGGCCAGGCGGCAAGCATCTCTCAGCCCAACCTCCCCGCCTCTGCTGCTTCTTGGGCCACTGCTGCTGCTTGTGCTGCTCTCGGCCTCCTGCGGACAGGCAATCAGGGGGGAGGGGGAGCCAAAGGTCAGGGAAGGAAGTCCATAGAAACCACTAGGGGGCTGGGGCCCGTGGGGCCCGCAGTAGCTATGGGCCTGGTAGGTGTGCTAGCCCAGGAGAGCAACGTTAAACAGGAGCAACGTTATTCCAGCATAAACTTGTGGGATGCTGGGGTTGCCAACTTCAGCATCCTGGAGAGTTTGGGGTGGGCTGATGCCGGGGAGGGGTGGAGTTTGGGGACGGAGCTCAGCAAGGATGCAACGTCACTCCAGGACTTCCCCTTCTCCGAGACTCTACAGCATATCATAAAGACCACCCTCCAAAGCTGCCAGGTCCTCAAGAGGAACTGATCTCTGTCGTCTGGAGATCTGTTGGAGGCTGGTAATCCTAAATGCATTTGAAGAAGTGAGCTCTGACTCGTGAAGGCTTACGCTAGAATAAATGTTTGTTAGCGCTTAAAGGTGTTACTGGACTCTTGTTTAATGTTACATGAACAGGGTCTTGCTGCATACCATGTTATATATTAACTTGGAGGAATGCCCACTGTGGGAAGAAATACAACGGGCTCTAGAAGGCAGCTCCAGGTGAGTGTCCTGGCTGTGGCTGGTGGGGTGGCCGAGGGAAGGGGAAAACAGAGGGAGGCGAGCCGTGTTTATTTCCTTCTGCTTAGCTATGAGGCAGGGCTGTCTCAAGTCATTTTGCTGCCCAAGTGAGCAGTACGAGAGGAGAGCCTCATGGTAACAGGTATGGTTCCCTCCACCCCTGACTTATGTTGATTTGGGGCTATGCGGTGGCAGCTAAGGTAGAAAAGCACCTCCTCCTATGCCATGTTTTCTGGGTTCTAAGGGTCTGGAAAGCGGCTCCGTAGTCAGTTACAGGGCTGCCAACTCTGGGTTGGGAAATACCTCAAGGACAACGGTGGACAAGGTTTGGGGTGGGGAGGGACGTCAGCAGGGTATAATGCCAGAGAGTCCATTGCCCAAAGCAGCCATTGTCTCCAGGAAAACTGATCTTGCAGATTTCCAGGTGCCACCTGGAGGTTGGCAATACTAAAGGAAGGGTCAAATTTGTTGAAGGACTTCAGTGAGGTATAATGCCATAGAGCTCACCATCCAAAGCAACAATTTTCTCCATGGGAACTGATCTCTGTAGTCTGGAGATCAATGGGAATTCAGAGAGATGTCCAGGCCTTCCCTTTCCCAACCCCTTTCAATTCCAAAGCTGCTTCCTGATTAACATATTAAATGGCTTCCTGCTAATGCCCCACGGCCTCTTGGAACTCCCAGTTTGGGAGTTGTAGTTCTAATTCCCTTTGCAATGGTTGCAGTAAGGCCAGCTGAGAATTATAACTCCCAAGGTGCAATGCGTCAAAAGTGGGGGTGTAAGAATGGAGGAGCCAGCGGGATGGGCCAATAGGACACCAAGGCAGCTTTCCCAGTGGCCAGTGGGAGAGTAGTTGAGTCACTGCCAGCATTCCTTGCCTTTTATATCTATAGAAGAAGCGGGACCCACTATACTTGCCAAGAGCGGGGAGTATTCCTAAAGACTCCTGGCCTGCAGAAGCAGCTCCACATTGAGGAGGAAGCAGCCACAGGTAAGCCTTGTCCCCGCCCCCCCCAGGCACCAGCAGCGAGGCCTCAGTGGCTCTCAGCTGCCAGGACCGCCACAGAGTTCCCAGAGCATTCTCTGCGCATGCACAGGGAACGCTCTTTCACTTTTGGGGAGATTTAAATATCCCCCGTAAAGTTTTTTAAAGTTTTCAGATTTTTCTGCACACCTGGGGAGTGCCCCAAGTGTGCAGAAAAATGTCTTTGCCCCCCCCCCCCCGAGTGCCCCCGATGTGCAGCCGTGGGGCCAGTGGGTAGCAGAGGACGGCCCCTGGGCCCAGTACGGCTGGCCTGAGTCGACCATTCCCGCCGGGAGGAGGAGACCGAGGGGGTGACAGGAGGAGGAGGAGCCCTGGCCCCATGGAGGCAGTGTCCCCCTGTGGCGGGGTGGGTGGGTGCTGGGCCTGGTGGAGCACGGAGGAGGTGGCAGCAGGTGAGCCTTCTCCCTCCCCCCCCCCACACTGGCGAGGCCTGAGCAGCTCACAGCCACTGGCCCGCCAAGCCTTCTCCCACCCCATCGGCAGCTAGGCCGGAAGCCCGCCAAGCCTTCTCCCTCCTCCCTCCAGCAGCAGCGAGGCCTGAGCCGCTCACAGCTGCCGAGCCCACTGAGCCTCCCCCCCAACAGCCAGAGAGTTCTCTGCGCATGCGCAGGGAACGCTCTTTAACTTCCAGGGGGATTTAAACATTCCCCGTATAGTTTTTTAAACTTTTTAGACTTTTCTGCACCCCTGGGGAGTTCCCCCAAGTGTGCAGGAAAATCTCTCTGCCTCCCAAGTGCCTCCTCCACACAGATTTAGATATCTGCATGAAGGGGAATTAGGATCCGCCTTGGGAACTAGGATTAGGCTACTGGCAGTGCCCTTTGTTTTCCTGTTCCCTGCTCCAGATGCCCGTAAAAAGAGACCATGACAAGACAAATAAATAGGCCACTATCCCACCGGCCCAAGTTATCCAAAAGTCATACTCAAGGGGGCAATTCAGCTTTTAGGAGACATGCTGACATTCTTCGAGCGCCAGGACAGCCAGCCACTCCCAATGCCCCTGGACTCAGGCTGCATTTGCAGTAAGTTCTCAGCTCCAAAGGAAAAGAACCCGGCCTGCGGACATCACAGCTGCTCCTTGTGGCAGGATTTGGCCAGCGGATATCACAAATATATTTATGGTTAAAAGCAGTGCTTTGCACTCCCCTCCCCCCCACAATAAGTAAGAACAAATATTAAAACCAAGACATTAAAAAAACCTATAGGTATGTCCAGGAATTGGGGTTGGGAAAGACCTAAACCACCCCATTTGGCCTATCAGCTAATTCAAGGAAGCACATCCGTACAGAAAATCAGCATGCCCTGATTTTAACGTTGTTTAATTGTGCAATTTCGGGGTACAGAGCTCAGTTCTGGCTGTATAAAGTTCACTAGAAGCCTTCCTGGAAGAGGCCTCTGTAAGAATGCAGCATACAAAGCCAGAAGAATTTTACTCCTCTCCTTAACTATATAACGGATACGTTCTCAACGGCTACTTGGCAGGGGTTATTACAGGAATTATTTTCGTCTGCAAAAGTATGTGGTCCGTATAAAACCCTCCACTCTGGGGATATTTAGGGCCTTTTTCAGATGACTGAACAAAACAAGTCCCAACGGCATTCTGTCTCCTGCACAGTATTCTCCCCCGTTCTGGTCCGGGGACAATAACATGCAACCGTATTCATGCATAACAGATTGGGGTGGGTGCGTGAATAATTAGTGCTGTCACTTTCTTGCCTCTCTCTTTGTAAAAGAAACAGCTGAATGTACAGTTCAGCCTAGGAGAGGGACAACACACGGCTTTCTGCTTCATCAAGTTAAAGGGGAAAGAACCTATCCCTGGCTGCGCGCTCGCGGAGTTGTGGGTTAGGGCAATGCACAGCCACTAAAGAAATTTAATAAAACTGGACTCCCCCTGGCTCTGCACATACTGGGGTAGATCCGATCCCTACCCTACTAAAGCAAAAAAATCCAGTGGCATCTGAAAGGCTAACAACATTTATTTCAACATTCAAGATTTTTGTGAGTCACCGATCTCTTAATGAAGGCGCACATGGAAATAAATGTTGCTGGTCTTTAAGGTGCCACGGGACTCTGACTTTATTTTGTTAAGGCAGACTAACCCAGCTACCCCTCCACAGTTACCCCCTGTCCTACCACCCCACTAAGCAAAGTCTGAAGCCTTCCTCTGTCCTGCCTAAAGAGTCCTTCCTCCTCCTTTAAGTGGCTCCTCAAAGAGAAGACTAGAGAACCAAGCGCACCAGCCTAACCCTACGGGAGGAAGGAACGTGACAGACAGCTTTGAATAGGGAAAGTTTTATTGCATAGATGGAGCTCTGGCAGTCATCCTCCTTGCTCTGATACTTAAGGACATGTATGCAAATGCCCCTTCTGAGGGGGGACAGTGGCTCAGCGGCAGAGCATCTGCTCGGCATGCAGAAGGTTTCAGGTTCAATCCCCAGCATCTCCAGTTTTAAAGGATCAGAGAGTTAGGGAAGAACTCTGCCTGAGACACAGGAGAGCTGCTGCCAGTCTGAGCTGACAATATTGTTTTTTTGTTATTTTTGCAGTGTGTGTGTGTGTGTGTGTGTGTGTGTGTGTGTGTGTGTTTCCATGCCTGGAAGTCATGGCAACCTCTGGTGACTCCTACTGGAGCACGGAGGACGTTCAGAGAGGTGGCCTCCCAGCCCTGGTATTCTCTGGAGGTCTCCCATCCAAGTACTTGCCAGAGTCAGGCCTGCTTAGCTTCCAAGATCTGATGAGATCGGGCTTGCCTGGGCTTTCCAGGTCAGTCAGAGCCGACAATATTGATGGTGATCGATTAGTGAAAGGCAGCTTCATGTACCCACAGAAAGATACCCTACCTGACGCACCCATCGCCAACCAATTCCTCCTTCTGCCTCTTGGACCAGATGAGCTCCCCTCCCCCTCAGACCTCATCATCTCACAACCACTGTTCCTAACCAGCATCACCTTTTTGCACTCTGCCTAACTTGCATCCGATTCCACTTCCATCCACGACCAACCAGGGCAGGCGGTCTTGCTTTGCCATTCAACTCAGCCTCCCCTCCACTCGTAATGAGAAGATTCCACCTCTTTCCTGGGCAATCCCTTTGGCCTTTAAGCCACACACAAAGACTTGTGCTTGAGTCTTGTTTCCTTTTTTTTTTTTTTTACACAAACGTGGCGGGGTTTTTCACAAATAAATAGTGGTTACTTTCTGCAGCCGCCAGATCATTTTATGAATGGGATGATAAAGACTGTCCTCAAAGTGTCTGAACAGAGGAACAGCTGTGAAGCGTAGCGGGGTGACCAGCTTTGCTCAGCATGGATTCCATCCCCACCCCTGCCCTCCCTCCGGCAAGGTGTGATACCACTAGTTTTGTGGAGTGGTTCCCATTGTTCCCTGCAAAACATTACTCTATCTTTATTTTTCATGAATGCCTGCCCTCAGCAACTGTTGCCATGGTTATTACTCTTCAGTGCTTTTGGGAAAGGAAGGGTTGCGAATCCCAGGATTGTTCCTAGCATCTATTATTTACTTGGCTGCAGTTATAAATAATGGCCAAATTGGTTATCGAAGCCAGTAGCCTGAACTATTAATTTTATTTTATCTTGCTATTTGTTGTTCCGTTCGATCCCCTTCTGGTCTGTGCCAGATTACTGCTCCTACAGCAGAAACAAGGGTAAATGTGTGCAGAACAGCAAACACTACCTAAAGGGAACAAAAACATTTATCCGAAAATGAACATATACTGGAAGCCATCCTTTATGGTAAACCACCACTTCTCAAGACAGCCAGTCGCTGAAGGTCATAACAGGGCAGAAAACAAACCTGATGAATACCTTTCCTGGGCACAGTAAGTGGTTTCATATTGCATCTGTATGACAATTTCCACTCTCCTCCCATATAATATGCGCGAGGCAGGGGAAAACACTGTAAACCAAAGCGATGCCTGAGAGAAAAGCCATGAAATCACAACTTAATTCCAACCCTGAATGAAAGGGGAGAGGGGGAATGACTCCCAGCCAGGCCTAACAAGGAATACCATATTCCCAAGTCACAGAAACAGAAACCAGGTCAGGTTTAAAAGGGCGGGAGAGGCACCCCAAATACCTTGCCTCTTGGTCATAAGAACATAAGAGAAGCCAATGTTGGCTCAGGCCAGTGGCCCATCCAGTCCAACACTCTGTCACACAGTGGCCAAAAACACCAGGTGCCCTCAGGAGGTCCAGCAGTGGGGCCAGGACACTAAGAACACAGTTCATCACTTGCCCCAGACCGAGATTTCCTATCTATACCTTGTGGCTAATAGCCACTGGTGGACCTCTGCTCCATATCCAATTCCCTCTTGAAGCCATCCATGCTTGTAGCTGCCACCACCACCTCCTGTGGCAATGAATTCCATGTGTTAATCACTCTTTAGGTGAAGATGTACTTCATTTTGTCTGTTCTAACGTGACTGCTCATCAATTTCATTGAGTGCGCACAAGTTCTTGTATTGTGAGAAAGGGAGAAAAGTACTTCTTTCTCTACCTGCTCTGTCCCATGCATAGTCTTGTAAACCTCGATCATGTCACCCCCTCAGCCGTCATTTCTCCAAGCTAAAGAGCCCCAAGAACTTTAACCTTTCTTCACAGGGAAAGGGTTCCAGCCCTTTTATCATTCTAGTTCAGACTGTACACACTTCAGACTGCATGGCTTGCCCAGCTGAAGTAGCTCAAGTGGCACATTTGGTAAAGCTGTGGAGTCTTGTGAGCAAAAATTCTACTTGGTGAGCTACTGGCATTAAAGTTGTGAGCGAGCAATTTGGCTACTACATAAATGAAGTTTGCTCTGGAGCCATCCTTCCTGAGCAAAGACAGAAATGTGTGAGCTGGAGGCTAAAAACCTGTGAGCCTAGCACACACTAACTCAGCTAAGAGGGAACACTGCTAGTAAATACTCTATCTGAAGTCGGAGAGCCACTGCTCGTCAGAGTAAACAACAGCAGTCCTCGTAAACCAATACTCTTATAAATCATTTTCATACTGTTCCTAAAGCAGTAATACCCCACACCCCATATTTACTTCTCTAAGCATGCTTAGATTTTAAGATTAGCCAAGGGAAGGGGGGGATCTGTCCTTATAACACATTCACAAAGTTACTGGCTATGTTCAGTATAGCTTTTTCTTCACTGACAACATGCCAGATTTCATTTCCCTCACAACAACCCTGTGAGGAAGGTTAGGCTGACAGAAAGTAAGTGTCCCAAGGTCACCCAGTGAACTGGATGGGGATTCGAATTTGGGTCTCCCAGATCTTAGCTCAGCACTCTAACCGCTGCACCACACTAGCTCTCCAGGGAACTATCCCGATTCACTTACTCGGGGCTTCGACAGCTAAAACTATATTTTCACAACAGCAGCATATTAAGAACATTGCCATTTTAATTAATATGCTAAGCCTACAGAAAACTGCACCCAGCTGTTTCAGAAACGCCAAATCACACAATAATGAAAAAACATCACTGGCTCTGCCAAAAATATTTCAACTTTAAATTACTTTCATTAAGCGACAACACAATCAAGTAGAACTTTACTAATTCCTGCTTCATTAATCTGCGTCTGCTAATCTTCGACCCTGGTAATTTCCAGGGGGGAAATGAAATCACCTGATAATACTTCTCAGCTAAAAAGAAAAAAATAATCACAAGTGCCCCCTACACCAACACTGCGGCGCTCCTCGCTGAGGTAAAATAAATCGCAGGATGTCTGCCAGCAGTGTGGCCGTATCACAAAAACCCAGTTGCCATCAGAGTAAAACTGATGCTGCTGTCATGACAGGCTTGGATGGCAAGAACCGAAAGTGCCATAAATGGGACAGCAACAAAAGGCAGTGGGGCAAATCTGACGGGACATTTTAATCTAGAGCAAGAGAAACTAATAGCTGAAATATACACTGAACCAATAAATCATATAACAGAATAATGCAAAAATATCAATTTAAAGCAGCAAACGGGGTCAAAGAATCAACGAAGTATCTGGTAAATATATTCGTTTCTGGCAATCTCCATCAGGTGGGGACCATCATGTGACTTCATGAATGACTAGTGGAACAACATCCAAGAAAACAATCCTTTAAAGTTCAGAGTAATCCAACAATATCAATTTTTCATACTGGAATCATACACAGAATACTCATACAAAGTTGTACATAGCTAAGCAAGCTTCACAGTGTGTTTCAAACTTCTGGTCCTTCTTCAGGAACAAAGAACAACGACTGAGAGTCTCCTTCCATCTCCTTTTAAGATAATGCTTTTCTATTATTTCAACACTGGGCAAGGTCTCCTAAACCTTAATCAGTACCTCTAAAGGATGCTTCTCTGTAACAGGACCAAAACATACCTCCATGTTGGAATGAGAAAATCGCACGTGACATCCCCAATGTGATGACATCACCTGGAAGTGACATCACTGCATTGGTGACGTCGTGCACAACACTCTGGGTTTGGGGGCAAAACTCTATGGTTTTTTGGCTTCAAAACCAGAGTTTGCCCAAAAGCCAGAATGTCACTATGCAACATCACTGATGTGACGACCTCACTTCTCAGTGACATCATCACACTGGGGACATCTTGCAACAATGTCCCTGTTTGGGGGTGGGGTTCCCCCGACCAGCTAGGTAGCTGGCGACTGATTAAAAACCCCAAAAGCGGGGAGAGCCCCCACTGGGACCTGGGAGTGAGCAACCCTATTAAATTCAAATGTGTTGACTTAGTGGGTGGCTGTGGGGGGGGGGGGGGGAAGCAAAACGCCATGTGGAGAACAGCCAATATAAGCAATGTCCACGTAGCGATCTACAGTGAAACCTGATTTGGAATATTGTGTACACGTCTGGCTGCTGTGTCTTTAAACAAGATATTGAAGATCTGAAAGTGCAGAAGAGGCAAACCAAGATGATTACGGGGTTGCCACCCCTTTCCTAAGAGTTTGCAGCTTTTTTATTTAGCCCTAAAGCTGACTGGGCGGTGGGGGGGGAGGGTTGACAAAGGTTTATAAAATTCTGCTCGGGATAGAGAAGGTGAATAGAGAGCACTCTTTTCCTTCTCCCATAATACTGGATGCAAGGGTACCCTATTAAGTTGATGGACAATTGTTGGGATATTGCAAGTTCACTCCCTTCAGCCATGAAAGAGTTAACATGTTTGTTTGTGCATGCTAATGTTAGTTATTTAGCTTAAGACTGATTAGATCTTAGGCACGTATTTCCTGCCACCGAAAAAGGAGGTGATATTCCTAATGAATTGGGATTGGGGCCAGCTCTTGGATGATCAATTTTATTGGGGGTACTACATGCATCTGGTCACGTACACTGAAGGGGGGGGGGGGCTGGGGAAGCTTTCTGCTTTGTTCTCTCTCTCACGAGGTTTAGCAAACTAACGACAAGACGGCGCTTACGACTAATTAGCCAGGATGTTTATTATTTTACCTTCCATGTAACCCTGCCTATTATTTTTTCTAGCAAAGTCTTTTCTTAACTTAATACATGTGTGTGGCTGCATTCCTTTTACTCTGAATATCCAACAGCAATAGATTCGAAATGGACAAATCACTCAAAAAGAAAATCGGTAGAATTCACTGCCAGTGGGCATCGTGATGGACCCCTCCAAGGTGGGCTTTAAGGATAAGAAAACAGATTGTATTTATACCCCGCCCTTCACTTCCTGAAGGAGTCTCAGAGCGGTTTACAATCTCCTTTCCCTTCCCCTCCCCACCACAGACACCCTGGGAGGTGGGTGGGGCTGAGAGAGCTCTTTCGAGGACTGCTCTTGAGAGAACAGCATGGAGAGAACTTGCGACTGACCCAAGGTCACACCAGCAGCTGCATGTGGAGGAGTGGGGAATTGAACCTGGTTCTCCCAGATCAGAGTCCACGCTCCTAACCACTACACCAAACTGGCTCTTTAAAGAGAATCAGACAGCTGCATAGGAGTTTCCGGTTGGGAGAATGGAGGTCTGACACGCTTTGCAAATGTGCAAGGCGGACAGCGGCTCTTCCTGACAGCTTGGGTGGGTTAATCCACCCGACGCAACCTCACACAGGTAGTGTGAGGACCAGCAAGCAATATAATCCAGGTTTGAGCAACCTCGGTGAAGGGAAAGTCTCGGAGGAGACTTTTCCGACACCTTGAGCACTGCAGCCGAAGAGGATTCTTGCAAGTATCTCTAAGGAGCCGAGCTGAGCTGAAAAATTCAGCATAAAACCTCCAATTCCCCTGATTCCTTAACAAAGAAGACAAAGTTTAAACGTTGGGACCACATCTGAAGCGAAGTAACAACAAAAGGTAACGGAAAAAAGTTTTTTGCCTTACCATTGCCGCGTTTTGAAAGATGAAAAACAGATCGGGTGAAGCAACAGACTGATGTTGATTGGATGAGAGCAGTTTTGAAGTGCTAAAAAACCGAATTTGAACTTAAAAAGCCAAAAAAACAAGTTGTTTAACATTCCTGCGGTTAAAAGGAATCGAGAGGGGAAGCCAAGCATCGCGAGACAAAGAGGGAGAAGGGAACCAAGCATCGCGAGATTAAGACGTGAGGACTGAATCAGGAAGTGACGGCTAGAACAGCAGACAAGAAGGAAAAAGGAGAAGAACCGGAAGAAGGTAAAGGGGACTCTAAATACTGCCGGACCAGAAAGGGGACTCTAAATACTGCCGGACCAGAAAGGGGACTCTAAATACTGCCGGACCAGAAAGACCATAACAGGAAGTGACGTGCAGAGAGCAGACAAGTAAAGAAAAGGAAGGGACAAAAGGAAACTACGGCAAGCCAGAAGCAAGGTAAAAAGACTATAACCTTTGACATTAACCATAGAGAAGTTGCGGCCGCCATTTTGGATTTATAAAATTTTTAAACTGCAATATCTCAAAGATTATATAACGTAGAAGGCTGAAACCAACATAATTTGACTTGGCAAGATTAGCTTGTTTGAATGCACTAATTGGTGTTTGATTTGGAAGACAAGATAAAATCGATCTTTTTAAAGAGGCAAAACGGACCGCGGACTAAGATCGAGAGCAGCCACATGGTCCTCTCCTACAATGGCAGCAAAAAAAGAAAAAGAGCTACTAGCCGTTATGGAAGCAATGGAAAAGAAAATGTTAGACGCTATAGGAGAGGTAAATGTTAAAATGAATAATATAGCGGCTCAAGCAGATAAAAATTGCATGGAATTAAAAGCAGAATTTCAAAAATTATCCACAAGAACACAAGATATAGAAACTAAAGTAAAAGAACTGGAAGAAAACACCCATAAGACAATGAGAGAGAACGAGAGGATGGAAAAGATGATGCATTATAAAGATATGCAAAACCACTTGAGATTTCGAGGGATTGAGGAAAAATTGAATGAGGATATTTTTACAAGAATGCAAGAAGCAATAGCAGATTTTTTACAAGAACAGGAAGAAGTTGTTAAAGAACACATGGATCTTGTTTATAGAGTTAATTCTACATATGCAAGAGACAAAAACATACCAAGAGACGTGGTTGTCCAATTTACAATGAAAAGAACAAAAGAACAAATCTACAGGAAGTGCTTTACTGACCCCTTTGTAATAGATGGAAAGAAAATCATAGTAATGAAAGAATTGCCTAGAGCAATACTGCAAGAAAGGAAAAAATTCAAGCGTCTGACGGATAAACTGAAGGAGAAAAAAATCAGATTTCGTTGGGAAATACCTCAAGGACTAAGTTTTTATTATGGCAAATCCAGAGTAGTGATTAAAAGCACAGAAGAAATGTATGCATTCCTGGGAGAGAATAAAGATGATTTTGGAGATATTTAAGAATATATCAAAATGGATTACAAAATACTTACATGGAATGTAAATGGACTAAATTCACCCCAAAAACGTAGAATGGTAGGTCATTGGTTGGAAAAACAAAAATGTAATATAATTTGCTTGCAAGAAGCTCATCTTAAAAACCAAGACCATAAATATTTAATAAGGAAGAAATTGGAAGAATTTTATTCTTTAGCAAGCAACAAAAAAAATGGTGTTGTAACATATGTCAAAAAAGATTTGGAACCCAAAGTAATATTCAAAGACAAAGATGGAAGATATTTAGCTATTGAAATTTTACTGCAAGGAGTGAAAACTTTGATTGTGAACATTTATGCTCCGAACGGAGCTAAAGAAATTTTTTTTAAAGAACTTCAAATGGAATTGGACAATGTAAACTATGATCAAATTATGATGTTAGGAGATTTCAACGGAACTGTAGATAATAAACTAGACAGGCGCTCTAAAAGAAAGGATGAGACGTTAGGGAAGCTTCCAAAAAACTTTTTTGAACTGATAAAACAAGAAAAGTTGGAAGATATTTGGAGGAAAGCTAACCCACAAGGAAAAGACTTTACCTTTTACTCTAACAGACATGACTCACATTCAAGAATTGACATGATTTGGATGACTACTAACCTAACCTTCAAGACAAGAAAAGTGGAAATTTTACCCAGAATAATCTCAGATCACAATCCGTGTTTATGGACAGCTGGGCAGATTAAAAAACAAAAGAGATGGAGAATAAACGAGGACTTATTAGATAATCAAGAAATAATTAAAAAATTACTTGAAGAAACAGACCTATACTTCCAAGTAAACATGCAGAAAGAAGTTAAAATTCAAACCGTATGGGATGCATATAAAGCAGTGATGAGAGGACTATTGATATCGTTAAATGCTAAAGATAATAAAAAGAAAAAAGAGCAATATGAAAATATTTTACAAGCCATTAAAACAAAGGAAGAAGAACTGAAGAAGAAACCAGGGAAAAAGAAACTGCAAAAGGAAATTTGGATGCTACAAGACCAAGCAAAAGCCATTTTGAACCAGGAGATGTACTGGAACTTAAAAAAACTTCAACAAAAAGCATTTGAAGGTGCAAATAAACCCGGAAAATACTTAGCATGGCAATTAAAGAAAAAACGTGAAAATAAATTTATCACTAAAGTGATACGAGATAATATTGAGATAATAGATAACAAAGGAATAAAAAGAGAATTTTTTAAATACTACGCAAAACTTTTTAAGAAGGAAAACAAAGACAGAAGAAAGATTAAAGAATACCTGCAAACATTAAAGCTACCAAAACCAACAGAGAAAATTAAAGAACTATTTAATAATCCAGTATCATTACAAGAGATCAAAAATGCAATAAATGACTCAAAATTAGGTAAAGCACCTGGACCGGATGGATTTACAGCGAAGTTCTACAAAACGTTACAGGAGTCAGTTTCACCGGTGTTACTGCTATTGATGAACGATATAAGAGTTACTGGAGAGGTACCAGAAACCTGGAAAGATGCATCCATCTCACTGATCCCGAAAGAAAATCAGGATTTGACCAATGTTAAGAATTATAGACCGATCTCTTTACTGAATAATGATTATAAGATTTTTGCTAAGATTATAGCGGATAGACTAAAAGAGCACCTTAAAGAAACTATACAAACAGAACAAGCAGGGTTCTTACCTAATCGACAAATAAGGGACAATCTAAGAGTAGTAGTGGACGCTATAGAATACTACGACAAACATCCTGAAAAGGAAGTGGGCTTTTTCTTTTTAGATGCGGAGAAAGCGTTTGATAATTTAAACTGGGATTTTATGTTTGAAGTTTTAGAACATCTTGAGATCGGTGAATATATGCTTAACTTCATTAAAGCAATATATAAAGAACAGAAATCCTCAATAATAATTAATACTGAAAAGACAGACGATTTTAAAGTTGAAAAAGGAACAAGACAAGGATGCCCTCTTTCGCCGCTGCTATTTATTTGGATTTTAGAAGTTCTACTGCTAAATGTGAAGGAAGACAAAGATATTAAAGGCTTAACAACTAAAGGTTTTTCTTTCAAATATAGGGCCTTTGCAGATGATGTGATGTTTATAGTGGAAGACCCCTTATCCACATTACCACATTTGTTACAGAGAGTAAAAGAGTTTGGTGACTTAGCAGGGTTTTATGTAAATAAAAACAAATCGAAAGTAATGTGCAAAAATATGTCAAATAAGAAACAAAACGAGTTACAAAAACTTACAGAATGTGAGGTGGTGAAAAAGACAAAATATCTGGGTGTAAACCTAACTATGAAAAATATTGATCTTTATAAAAATAATTATGAAAAATTATGGTTGCAAATTATGCAGGATATTAAAAAGTGGAATGTATTGAATTTGTCATTGCTGGGTAGAATTGCGGTGGTCAAGATGAATGTGTTACCACGATTAATGTTTTTGTTTCAAACTATTCCAACTGTGAAAGATGTAAAAACATTCAAATGTTGGCAGAAGGAGCTGTCTAAATTTGTGTGGGGAGGGAAAAAACCAAGAATTAAGATGAAAATAATGTGTGATGCCAAAGAAAGAGGAGGGTTTCAACTACCAAATCTAAGGTTATACCATGATGCAATATGTTTGACCTGGGTAGGGGCATGGACTATGTTACAAGATAGAATGTTATTGTCCCTGGAAGGTCATGATTGTAGATTTGGGTGGCATGCATATTTGTATTATGGCAAAACAAAAATGGACAATATGTTTAAACATCATTATCTGAGAAGAACACTAATGGATACGTGGACAAGATATAAAAACTTTTTTTCAGAAGAGATACCCATGTGGATTGTACCCGCAGAAGTCTTACATCCAACATCAAGATATAAAGGACAAGATTGGCTGAAGTATAGAGACTTATTAATAAGATATGGCAAGGATTTTAAACTGAAGGAGCAGCATCAGATTGACTTTGATTATGGTTGGTTAAGATATAGACAAATATATGACTTGTATAGAAGTGATAAAAAACACGGTTTCAGGGAAAAAAATAATGAAATAGAACAAGTTTGGGAGGAAGGTGGGGAAAAAATGATTTCTAAATGTTATTGCTAGGACTTAAACTAGAAGAGATAAATGTAAAGAAAAGGACAATAATATGGTATATGATTACAACAGCAAGAATGGTGTATGCACAAAACTGGAAAAATGAAAAAATACCAGAGGTGTGGGAATGGTTGAAAAAACTGTTATATATGGCTGAAATGGATAAGTGGACTAGAAAATTGAATAATCTTTACTCAGAGACCTTTCTGGAAGACTGGAAAGATTTGAAAGAATATGTTGAAAAGTATTG
The DNA here is from genome assembly GCA_029233225.1 of Lepidodactylus listeri. Taxonomy (NCBI): domain Eukaryota; kingdom Metazoa; phylum Chordata; class Lepidosauria; order Squamata; family Gekkonidae; genus Lepidodactylus; species Lepidodactylus listeri. Next base: position 21,139,902 of record JARCFY010000016.1, read on the forward strand.
GGATATGAAAAACTATATCTATACATGGTTATAATAGCATAAAGGAATAGAAATATATTATATGAATGTTTTAGTTAAAATTAGACAATGAAACTGTTTTTATTTAGAAATACATAAGAGTATAGAAAATAAGAATTGGTGTATAAGTATAAGTATTTTAAAGCTATATAATCGTCACCAGAAACGAAACATAGATATAAGTATTACTATTTTGAATAAAATGGAAAATGTGTTATGCTTCAGATGTGGTGGGAAACCACCAAAACAAGATAAAAATAGAATGTACAAATAGAACAAAATGTTATTTAATATGGAAAAAGGGATTTGTGTAAGGTTAAATGTATTATTTTCGATGTTTTTTTTTTGAAAAATAAAATTTCTTTACAAACAAAAAAAAAAATCAGACAGCTGCATAGAGGGGAGGGCTCATCAGGGGCTACCAGTCATGGTGACTGAAAAAATCTCCACATGCAGAGGCAGCAAACCTATGAGCACCAAGAGGCAACATCAGAGGAAAGCCTTCTAACATACCATATCTGGGTCTACCAGGGCAAATGGTTGGCCGCTGTGTGGAAGACGACACTTCACTAGATAGAAACACTGGTCTGATCAAGGGCATATACCAAAAAATGGTTGTTGAATGGCTAGCAATGGGGCTCTTCAAATTCCTTTGTCCTTGACATAGCTGCCAGTTGACTCATACGGTTAATTAAAAGAACGAGCAGTTAAGCTTCTGGTCTTTGCGAGTGGGTGGCCGAAATGAAACAGCTTTCCTTTCCCTCTCCAGTCACGGGAACTTTGCCAGACAAGGTCACAAAGTTCTGTGCTACTGTAGGAGAAGTCAGGCTCCGTACAGTAAAACACACCTTGTCCCACGGGGGCCCAATCACGCCGAGCTGACAGCCTCCTCCCCGCCAGGCAGCTGATTTGGACTAAGTACCCCTGAAATCAATGGGACTTATTTCTAAATAGGCACGCATAGCAAATACGTTATGCTGGGAAAATGCTGGGAGGAGACAAGAGCGTGAGAAAATAATGTAATTTTTTTGGATGTTCAACTCAACATGGCAATCACAAAAAAAAAAAAGCTCCTTAATGGTGCCTGCCGCCTACGGGAAAAATGGCCCAAATTGCAATCAAGTTCGTAATGTTTGAAATTATTTCTTTAGATTGTGCTCCTACGGAATGCCCTTTCATCACCACAAAGTCATTGTAACAGCCAGCCCTCGCCTCTCTTTCATAGGCAGGGAAAGTTTGTCCCCCGCCTGATTGTTGCCGGACTGGACTTCACAGTCAGTGACTGGAAAGTAACAATTAGCCATCAAGATAATTAGGAGCCCCATTCATAGGTGCCCAGCCGGACTGCTGGGTACAAAGAGGGCAGATGCATGGTATAAGAAGAAGAGAAGAGGAGACTGGATTTATACCTCACCCTTCACTACCTGAAAGAGTCTCAGAGCAGCTTACAAACTCCTTTCCTTTCCCTTCCCCTCCCCACAACAGACCCCTATGAGGTAGGTGGGGCTGAGAGAGCTCTGACTGAGAGAACAGCTCTGACCAAACTATGGCTTGCCCAAGGTCATCCAGCAGCTGCAAGTGGAGGAGTGGGGAATCAAACCCAGTTCTCCCAGATCAGAGTCTGCACACTTTACCACTACACCAAACTGGCTCTAGAGACCAGAGAACAACACAGGACAATGCCTGCAGCATTCCGCACATCTCAGTTTGTATATGTACGGCCTCTTCCTATTACAGATTGCAGAATTCATTTGCCCACCTGCATATCAAGAGTCTCTGCTTGGTGCGGAAGTATCTTATACCAAGAAGACTCCTTCTCTTTAATGAAGGGGTTTTTGAAGACCACAAGCAAACAATACACAGACTAAAATCAAACATCCTAGTGTGGGGGTTTTGCTTTTTCAAAAAACTGCACCCTGCTTGGCTTTGACAATCACAGTAAGATTGAGGGATGTTGGTGAAAGACCTGCTGAAACTGAAGCCTGGATGATGTCCCTCCCCACCAGTGTTACCTCCAAACTGAGTTAACGTGAGCTAGCTCACAGTTTTTTAGCCTCCGGCTCACACATTTTTATCTTAGCACAGGAAGGATGACTCCAGAGCAAACTAATTTATGCAGTAGCCAAATCACTCAGTCACAACTGAAATGCTAGTAGCTCACCAAGTAGAATTTTTGCTCACAAGACTCCACAGCATTGCTCCCCACTCTTTGAATCCCACGAGTGAGTAAAGAACAGTCTCTTTACTGATCCCACCCATGTTCACCCAGATCTTGGTCCTTTCCACACTAGACCTTAAATCCTGGTTCAACCCTGTCCCCGAGATTACGTTCTACACTACACGCAAGTTCACCCCTGTAATTATCTCGGGGTACTTTTTGTACATTGAGGTCACCCCGGTTTCACCCCACACTTGTCCCGGGATAAAGAGATGCTGGATAAACCAGGATAAATGCAAGGTACTGCTTTGCGAGTTGCACTCTGATAAAACCAGGGATAAGATCCAAGTGCAGAAAGGACCCTTGTAATATCAACCAGAAGGTGAGACACTCAAGCTGGTATGACACATTTAGTTGAGAATCACTGTGACTTAGTGCATAGATGGGAAATCCCATTTCCCCACCTAGAAAACATTACAGTTTCCTTTCTTGCCTGGGGGGGGGGGGGGAAGCAATGTGACTTCCTTGGAACAGAAACACAACTAAAGAAAACTCATTTAATCTCTTTGCAACAGCTAGGCAAGAACAGTGCATTTACTGCACCAAACGCTTGCTTGGGAAGACCGTAGGAAACACCAGCAAAGGTGCTTGAATCTCAAAATAACTCTGCAGTGTGCAAGTCAGCCCATTTTGCGGCTCACAGCTAGTTCACAAATCCCCCCCCCCCCCCAATAAGCACGCTGCAGCGGTGTCCTCTGACACTAGTTTGCCGCTTCAGCACCATGGTTAGTACTGCAGTTTCAGTTCTGAAACACCCCATCTCTCAGAAGTCCTTGTCAAAACGGAAAGGGCTGGGAGAGGCTTTGTTAAATACAGGGTTCAAAATGCACTGCAATGAACAGCTCTTTTTTATTTAGTGATTTCAGGAACACAACTCGAAAGAACTCCAGGGCATGAGCCCTGTTATAAAGCATGCAAAGACCACACCCTAACACAACCCACTCCCAACGATAGGCTATTTACATTATACTACTTCTCTATTGGTTCACTCCAGAATCCTGGTAAGCTATTGTTCAGGGGTAACAAGCTCAACCAGTTCCAGGTACTAGTTCAGGGGTGACTCAGGCTCAATACACAACAGGCTCTATGACATCTCACAGCTTACATGCAATCCCAAGAATGGTTTCCATAAGGCCAAATTAAATTCTGGATCCAACTGTTTATAGATTAGGTTCAAAATAAAAGTGAAATCCATCTTCTTACACAAAGGTGTAATATTTTTTATTGGCAGAAGCTTGCTGAAATGGGGGGGGGGAGAGATATTCAACTTGGGCTCAGCTCGAACAAGAGAATGCTCTTATCTGAAATAAAATCATACCTCCGTCCTAGAAAAACTCACCTGACGAGGTGAAGAAGAAGAGCTGGTTTTATACCCCACCCTTCACTACCCAAAGGAGACTCAGAGCAGCTTACAATCCCTTTCCCTTCCCTTCCCCACAACAGACACTGTGTGAGGTAGGTGGGGCTGAGAGAACTGCTCGAGAGAACAGCTGAGAAAGCCATGACTGACCCGAGGTCACCCAGCTGGCTGCATGCGGAGGAGTGGGGAATCAAACCCGGTTCTCCAGAGTAGAGGATGCCACTCTTATTAACCACTACACCACACTGGCTCACTTCGTTAAAGAGAAAGCCAACGCAATGCATAGGGGCAGATGGGGTACGATACCACTACATAAAGAAGCTGGTGCAAGGGTTTTAAAGGAGATTAAAATATAGTGCACCTTGTAACTAAACACAGCATCACCATTAGACCACTGCAATTGTAGCTTTCACCTAGGATGAGGTTCCACCTTGCCCGTCAGAAGAGACCATCGCCCCCAACCGGCATGATAGAACACCTTGAGTCTAACAGATTTTGTAGTATCAACACATACCAAAAAAAGCATTAAGTGGCAAGAACCAGTAAGGTGTAATGGTTACGAGTATCGGACCAGGATCTGGGACACCCTGGCTTTTTCTGCAGACACACGCAGAGGAGTAAAGTTGTTGTCATAATCTGGCACTGACCATGGTCAATTTTAGATTTTGTTCTCTAAGCGATGGTTGAAGTGGCCAATCCAAAACACTTAGAAATTTCAATCATCGAGGCATCTGAAATATAACCAAATGAACCTAAGAGGGAAAAACACAGCTACCATTTCAAGGTCAGAATGCATTCAAACTACTTCACAAAACATTTGCCCATAGGTTGTTAATGCTATTGTTTAAATATTGGAATTGGGGGGGGGGGGGGGTTGGAACACAGATGTTTTATGTCTTCTGAGGCACAAACCTTAAATGGCAATATGGGTTTTGACTATTTTCTGTTCAATGAATTAATAAGGAGCAAGATCTTTCTATGTTCTGGTACTTTGTTTCCATGTCGCTAATGAAAAGCATTTCATTTCTAGAAGCAACAAAGTCTGCTTAGTAATGTAAAGCAGATTGGTAGCATATGAAACCTCCATTACAGCATCGAAAGCTCTAAGGGAGCCTCACAATACCCAAAAGGAGTGAATTCTGAAATAATATCTTTTGATGTACATTCACAATGCAATAGACAAGGAAGGGTTAATGGACAAGCCTTAACTTGACTGTGTTAGGAATTTGAAAAAAGAACACAGGCCCACCTCAAAAGAAATGCCACAAACAAGTGTGGACAACTTAGTAGACAACTTTTAGAATATCTAAAATTTATAGTTCATGATCACTTCTACAATAAATAACACCAGCATCCTGAGATGCTTGAGAGAAAGGCAGGGATGTACACATTCTACGTGAATAAATAAAACCAAGTAGCGGTATTTTATCAATGCACGATTTGGGTAGGTAGAACATCAAAGCTGGCAAGTCAACAACATACAGAATCCCATTTACTCGTTTGCATGCATTTCTATAGTGTGGCGCAGTGAACAGTCACTCTACTGACCACGTTAAGTTGGAGGCAAGCTTTAAACTTTGTTTGGCAGGGTGATGGTTCTTCCTTCAAAGGAAGAATCACTCAGGTTGGAGGAAGGCCTCTTGGGATGGAGGAAATTCCTCCAGCCTCAGCCAGGATACCTATCGATATTAAGTGGACATACTTTGCTATGCATCTTGCTGCGCCCCAATAAATGATAGCGCTCAGTACACTGCAGGCCCATGAGGCAGGCATGCAGGGTCCAGAGTTGAAATTCACAGCACTACTTTGGAAGAGAGAGCTGAAAGGCACTTGGAACTTTCCACAGGATCTGGAAATTCTAGCCAATACACACAGAACTCCGCCACATCTATCTAAGGTCCCAGGGGCGTGACAGATATATAAATGCATAGATCCACAGTCATAAACATGGTACTTTTTCTTTGCCCCTTTGCTCACTTTTTCAATGGTGTTAAAAGAAAATCACCCTCAAGCCTTGCTCAGATAATAACTACGAAGTTCTGCATTTATTTTGGCTCCTTTTGAGTGCTCAGAACGTACTAGAGATAAATAAAAGCCCTCTATCACTATTATATTCCCAAAGACAACATATATTCAGATTTGCTTCTTTCTTCCCCTCAAGAGCCTGGGATCCTTTCAGCAATGCATATTTTTTTAAAACCTAATTACCATCTAATTAGCAAAAAGCGTCAACTTGAGGCTCTTGTTTCTTTGTTGTCCAAGCTAGCGCCTTAAAAACCTCTCTCTGGATATTGGGAGAGGGTCAGTTCATTGCTGCTGCAGCCACAGGGCAGCTGCTAGAGAGCCACTAAGCCCAGCTCCAAAGGAGACAAGAAGTCCTGTGAGGTTGCCTAGCAACCACAGGGTAGGCCTAGTCACTTCTGGGTTGACCTATTCTGATAATGGTGGCTGTTGAACACCTGGCCATCCGGCATTCCCACCAGAATCCATGCCTCTCCTGTCCAACAGGTGGCCCAATACTGCCTCCTTTGTACAATTAAGCTTTCCTTCTGGCCAAATTCACAGAAATATCACACACACACACACACACACAATGAAGAGGCTCACCTAGAGAGAGCTGCTCCCAGCACAAAGGACGCGTATTCCTTCAGCAGTGGCTCGGAGCTGTTTAGCCCATTGATCAAAAGTTGTAAGCCACCAAGGGAAAGCAAATCTTTGGCATTGTCCACCTACAAAGATGCATGAAAATTACATTTAAAAATTACACTTAAAAAGATGTTTATTGACTTAAGAGAGAGATGGCCTTCAAACCACCCTATAAATACAGCCCTTCCTCCTCTCCAAATAATTTATTTACATTGTTTATAGTCCCCCTTTCCCACGGGGACTCAAGGCAGATTACACAGAGTGAGTCAGTACAGTCAACAAAACAGGACCTTCAGTAATCAGGGCGTTAGGATTTTAGAAGTCTGGAACCACCCAAAAGAACTGAAACATAGCATTAAGTATTCACGTGAACAGGGGTTATTTTGTAGAAAAAGAGGTGCAGGAGCTCATTAGCATAATTTATTTGCATATGCTACACCACCTGACATCACTAGAAGTATGTCAGGAGGCAAGAAAGAAAGAAGAGAGAGAGAGAGAGAGAGAGAGCTGGCAGAGAGGGGACAGCTACTAATCCAAGCCTCAAAAATACCACCAGCCTCAAAAATACCACTTTTCTGAGAGGATAGCTTCAGTGGTGGCTGAAGCCTTCAGAAGGCTGGTTGGAGGAACAAGGACCTTTCCAGGGGACGGGGTCATTTTGCTGCAGCCATGGCACAAGCAGGCATTCCCCTGTGGGCAGGGGGCTGGCACCAACTCCCGGAGCTGCGCTCCCCCGAGCTCCAGCTCAAAATGACCCCTGAACGTGACACATTAAGCAGTGCCAAGATTACATGGTAGAATCCTACTTCAAGTAAGCTATATACAGCAGTGTAGACCACAGTCCCAATCATTTATCCAAATAAGTTTGTGGACCATTTTGTTCAGCGCAACCCAATTACCTGTGCAGAGAAACTCTCTTGGATAATTCAGTTTTGCATAGTTTGTGAAATGTCAGGAGAGCGGGAGCATAGGCATCAACTTCAGGGGGGCTGGGGAGCTGGAGCCCCCCCCCCCGAACTTTTCCAGGACGTGCTGAGCCTCCCCTGGAGACAATGGCCTGTAATGTCTCTAGCCCAGCACCAGCCACCCCCCCCCGGGGGAAATTGAAAAGTCTACGCCCTTGAACGGGAGATTTCTGACCTCCTTCGGCAGTCCATTCCACAAGGTGGGGGCCACAAGGAAGAAAGCATGTGTACGGGCTGCTGTTGATTTTGCCCGTTTGCAGGCTGGTACCCATAGGCGCCCAATCTGAAAAGGGGCAAAACCAACAGGTAAAATATTCAGTGGCCCCGCTCTGCAAAAGAAATGGCTTTGCCTTTGGTGCCATCACTTTGGGGTGCACCCATGACAGCCACAGTGTCAATACCCCACATTTGCAGATGGGCCATTGTCAGTCTCTGTGTGGGCAGGGTGCCAACATCAACTCAGGGGCAAAAAAGTGGGTTTTTGCTTTTCCAGGGAGAGTTAAAAAAGAAAAGCACACAAATCTAAATCTGATCATGCCTTATAGTGACCAAATAGGCTAACTGAATTTTTAAAACTTTAAAAGGCAAAAAGAGCTCCTGCCTCCAGTGATACAAAACTGCCCCACTTCTACAAGCAATGCATTTCACATCTGTAGAAACCATATAATGGTGACTATTATGACTATCATCAAATACAGAGGGAATCATGAAAAATTCAAAGAATGTGATTAAAACATTGCCCAGAGAATTATTTCCCATAGAAGGAACAACACTATCAAATGAAAACAAATCTCTCCTTCCTTGGGAAAGTCATTACTGGGAATTTAGATGAGTTCCATGCGCAATTTTAAAAAGTAAACAAAACACTGCTAGCACAGTTGGACAAAAATATCTGCGGTCTAAACATAAGCATCTGTATTACTGACAACAAACTCTTCAGTGAAGAAGAAAAAAAAGTTGAGATATCGGGCTTTTCCCTCACGAGTTTTCTTTATCAGTTCTGGCCCCATACTGCTTAGGTTTATCCCCTGATTTCCACATATATTTTTGCGCCGTTAGTTTTCACTTTAGGGTGTCCCCCCCATTTTCTTTTGAGAGCACTTTTACCCCAATGTTTTCCTGGAATCTGATTTTAAGTCGGCTTTTTCCTAATTCGAAATGTTTCTGTCGGTTTTCTTTGTCCCACCCATCTCCAGCCCACTTTTCAATGCTGGGGGGGTCATCATAGTTAAACCACACCCTCCCCCCCACTTGATAAGTGATTTAAAAAACTTTTTAAAGACCCTAAAATAGCAATATAACATGGTAGTGTTGCAAGTATAGTTTAAGCAGGTTCTCTGAATTCCCAGCTTTCATTTTTTTAAAAGAAAGAGCCTTTAGACCCTTCCCTCGCTGAGATGTACCTTCTTTATATCTCCATGAGGGAAGGGATAGAGATTTACTTTAAGAAAAATGAAACCTGGGAATTCAAAGAACCTGCTTAAACTATCATTGCAACACTGCCGCATTATTTTAGGGCCATTTTATTTTAAAAATAAGGGGGTGCTGTGATGCCCCTGATAACGACACCAATGGAGACAGCACCCTCCCTTGAAAATCCTCATTATTTAATTCATGTGCAGAAGAAAATAAATTGACTCCACAACTGTAAAAATGCACAGAGAGGGAAGACGTGTGGAAGAACCCTGCCCAAACTGATTCCAATGCTTGTGGATTGACTCCCAAGAAAATCTGGAGTAACTCAAGGATGTGGAAAAGGTCATCGACTGCAAGGTTACTGAAACAAGGCAAGTAAGTGTAATGATTTAAAGTTTTAAGTGTGCGTTTCTTTAAATGTTTGGTACGTTTCAGAAGATAAAGGGGGTGAAAGAGGGGATAAGACTGAGATGGTGACTGAGAGTGCATGGGAGGAGCTAAGAAGAACAGATTTGTAGAAAGAGAGAAAGCAGCAGTTAACAGTCAGCCCTTAACAGAAAAACAGTCAACAATCAGCAGGGTCTGAGAGAGCTGGCTTCTGCAAAGTTCAGTCACCAGAACTGAAAGAGCAGTCTTCCAATGAGAATCCAATATAATGCTCTGGAAAGCATTAGAATTCTAGGGAAGAAAGTAATACTCACAGAGGACATATTAGAGACTAGAGAGAGTCAAATCCTAATACTGTCAAAGGATTATAAGAGTGTGGGAGAACGAAGCTGACAGAAACCTGAGTTAAAAGAGAAAGATTTAACTGAGCAAAACACATTAAAGCTAAGGACAAGGTGCATTCTGAAGAGAAAGAAGGATCTGAATGAGTGATTGTGAAGAGAAAGAGAGTGACAACTTAGTCAGAGGTTATTAACTTCCACCATTTTATTTACTGAAGAGATAAGTTGCTAAACATCCTGAAACCAATACTCTCCTTGTACTAATAAAGCTTTATTTTGTTTTATGTAAACCTGGAGTCATAGGTTAGTCAAATATACAAGTCACATCCTCAGGACCACATAGGCCAACAAAGGGACCTTAGAGCTTGGGCACAATACTATGGGAAAGGTTAAAAAATAAAATTGGAATTAAATTCCTGGTGGCAGCTTTACATCCATCCATCCATCCATACACAGAGAGAGAGAGAGAGAGAGAGAGAGAGAGAATGAGAACACACGAGAAAGGTAAAGACACACCTTATTTAACCACACACAAAAACAGTAGTTGTGACAGTAAGCTTCAATGAGGTAGGGTAACCACGGCCTGAGCATGGCTTTCCTGCTTCCCTCTTCTGCAGCACTCCAGAGAGCTTTCCAAAATTTTATTCCTGGGCATCAGCAGACCATCACGGTGTGGTGGGAGAGAATTAAACAGAAACTACTAGTGCTGCCAGAAATGCCATTCAACTGAACTGACAATATAATCGGACACACACCATTTCCAATTAGAAACTCCACTATGGTGTGGGGGGGGCGCTATTTAGCACAATAAATTTTGCAAGACTTACCTGAATTCTTAAATTTGAACCTTAGGTTGCTTTATCTGAAGAGGAACTTCTAAAATCAAGATGAATTAAAATATGGCCTAATCTAGGCACACACAGAACCTCCTCTGCTTGAAAAAATTCACTACCTCTATTGAAACACCTGATTTTCCTGGACAGGTGTTTTGTTTAGTCAGAAGAACCTCCACATAAAATTTCAGAGATAACTCTAGTTCTGAATCCTTATTCGTTGATAAGGGCCTTGGACTTCAATAGAACTTGTCTCCACGTTCAGGATTGCAGCCCTAGATGAATGCAGTTCTGGAACAGACTTTAACACTGAGCCTTAGTGCAACTGCTTTCTAGAAAGCCTGGCTAAACTTACATAGAATATAGTGAGATATCTTGAATGTGTATTCAAGCTGTATGCTGCAGCATACTGCAGCTTCAAAAGCTGGTTACAACCAGTGTTCCCTCTAAGCTGTGGAGTCCTGTGAGCAAAACTTCTATTTTGTTGTGGCATTAAAGTTGTGAGTGAGCGATTTGGCTGCTGCATAAATTAGTTTGTTCTGGGGCCATCCTTCCTGAGCTAAGACAAAAATGTGTGAGCTGGAAGCTAAAAAACTGTGAGCTAGCTCACACTAACTCAGCTTAGAGGAAACACAGGTTACAACCAATGCTCCTTCTGAGCTGTGGAGTCTTGTGAGCAAAAATTCTGCTTTGTGAGCTACTGGCATTAAAGTCGTGAGCGAGTGATTTGGCTCCTGCATACATTAGTTTGCTCTGGAGCCATTCTGGTGAGCCAGTTTGGTGTGGTGGTTAAGTGCGTGGACTCTGATCTGGGAGAACCGGATTTGATTCCCCACTCCTCCACTTGCACCTGCTGGATGACCTTGGGCAAGCCATAGCTCTGGCACAGCTGTTCTTGAAAAAAGAGCAGTTTCTGTCAGAGCTCTCTCAGCCCCACCTACCTCACAGGGTGTCTCTTGTGGGGAGGGGAAGGGGAAGGAGTTTGTAAGCTGCTCTGAGACTCCTTCAGGTAGTGAAGGGCGGGGTATAAATCCAAACTCTACTTCTTCTCTTCATTCTTCCTGAGCTAAAACAAAAATGTGTGAACAGGAGGCTAAAAAACTGTGAGCTAGCTCACACTAATTCAGCTTAGAGGGAACACTGGTTACAACCCCCATGTACAACTTTATACGCAACAACGTTCACCCCCCCTTTATGACCGTGTACATCTGTGCTGGCAAAACATCAAGTGTGAATAAACAGAGTGCCCCAATTACATAACATCTGGTACAGCGGTAGATCTATTTTTATGATTTCTTCTTCTCAGAATATAGCACAACAGCTGCCAGTGCTTTAAAAAAAACCTTCTTACCTGATGAACATAGTATTCAAGATCATAAAGTGCCGCTATTTTCTCTTCCAGTGTTGAAGTAGTACTGTTGAATCTGTTGATTAGTTTAGACATAATCTCAAAGTCTGTTTCCAGCTGCATGTTGAGCTCCCTAAACTCTTCCTTGAGTTTTTCAATAGGACGGAACCTCCGTCTGACATCTTCCTGATGGGCCTGAGAAAGGAGGGGAAACAAAACCAAAATAGCACACTCTCCAAAAAGATAAACACCAATTTCTACCCACATTTTGCTTCGGGGGGGGGAGGGGGATTCCTGTCAAAGCAGTAGCATCTTTCAGTTTCTACAAGTAATTGCCGCTCAACGCGAACATGACTGGTTTTAATTATGCAGTTAATTATGCAGCCAGATAAAACACTGTAGCGTTATTGGCCACCTCCTATTAGCACATTTAACCTCTCAGAAGAGAGCACTGAATTGTATTGGGATGGGAATCACACTATTCCACAGCTTGGCTTCAAGGGATCTTCGGTTTTGCGGCACATCCTGCTCAGGCCGACTGAACAACTGCATGAGCAAGTTCCCTCCTTCCGGCTGGGATTCACCTCAGCGTTTCTGAAGAAGAAAACATTTCCACCTGCCAAGTGTGACTTTCTCACCTCTCCGCTCCTCCTGGGAACAAGGACCCCCCGGCAGCATTTCAGGGGGCATTCTGGGCTGCAGCAGTGGCGGGGGGGGGGAGGTGAGAAAGTCACGCTCTGCAGCTAGAAATCCTTCCACCCATGGAAACGCTCCAGTGAATCCAAGCCACTGTATTACACTGTCCATGTGTTTAGGCCACCTCCCTGAGCATTTAAGACTGATTCAAGAGGCGACACTAACCTACCAGGTGAAATCGCTGCAGTGATGCCTTAATGGGCTAGTAGTGTTTACTCACAGCCACCGAGAACAGTCCTCATTACTTACCGATTGTGTTCTTACATTCTGTTTATTCACAGCTCTGCCAAGGCGGCTGACAATTGAAAATGCTAAACAGATAGTCACCTGGGAAACATCTTCCCCCCCCTTTTGATCCTCCTTCCTTTTCATCTTTGTAAATTTGCCTCCTTCAAAAGCTCCTGCAAATTGAAAACTCAAAGAGATGCCTGGCCTCACAAGCCAGGAGGAAATCCCACAAGTAGAGCTTCAGTCTGGATCTAACCATCTGAACGCATCCTGTTCAAAGAATGGATCTTCCCCACCTCCCATTTTCTACTGCAGACCAATGGGCTCCCTGAAACACTGCCCAGGGGGTATCGAACCATCAGAAATGGCATGGGGTATGATGGGAGAATCTGCAGCGGAAGAAGGGAACTGGAGAATGCCACAGCTCTTCGTGTCCACAGAAGTGCCCTCCAATGGGCAAAAGGTAACTCAGAATCCAACTCAAGGACTGGAACTCATTCCCTATCCACATGCAAGACTTTTTAATGTCATTAAGCAAGCCTCTAGACTAGAATCCAGTTCTCAGTTGTTGAAAGACAGCATGGTGTCTACCAATGAAGAGCAAGGTGTTTCACAGGGAGTCGAAGATCCCACTGAAAATACTTCCTAAGAAGAGACCTGAAGAACAGCTTTCAGCGTGATCCAGGACAGAATTATATCATTCAAAACTCACTGAAGTCAGTGGACGGAGAAGGGTATAAATTGTGTTTAGGATTGTCCTGTAACTCCACCGGTCTAGCTCCCCAGAGTCTATTGGGCTGAACTGCAACTAAATCAAGATGTTTTCCCAGGAGCACCAGAAATTTTACAGCAGGGAATTCTAGGGGTAGGAACTGGTTAGGGGATAGAACAACTCCCCTTCAGGCAAATCCTCAGGACTTTTTTTCTGGGGGAACTCGTCGGAAGGGTGTTCCGAGACCTCTTCGGCAAAATTCTTTTAAAAACGTTTAGAAGTGAATGCGTTTTCAGTATACAGATCGAAAACTCCATTTCCGTCTTGAGAGTTCCAGCACCTCTTTTTTCAAAAAAAACAAGAAGAATCTACTCTTCCTCCTCAATTTTTACAAAAAAAAAACCTCTTAAATTATTTCCATCTTAAATACAATGAGGAAAAACTGAACAGAAGACAATCACAGAGTCCTCCTGGCAGCAGCCTCCTCAATAAGGCTAAAATTCAGTCATGGGAGCCTTCCCCTCCCACACCATTTTCACCAGCAGAAATGGCCATGGGGGGGGGGGGGGTGTTGCGCCTTCCTTGGTCTCCATCCATTTCTGCTGGCAAAAACAGTGCAGGAGGGAAGCCTGAAGCTCCTTCTCCCCCTTGCAGTGCTCCTAAGCCAAGCAGAACAATCGAACACTTTGAAGGTGAGTTCCACCAATCATACATGTGATTGCAAGCTGGGAAGGGCACCTATGCCCCAACTTTATGCGACACGAACCATGTGTTTTGGCCCTGATCACCAGCTTTTGGGAGCTTTCAGGAAGCTATTGGGGAAAGAGGGAGGCAGAAAAGGTCCACAGCTCTGAGCACCCCGACTCTCATGATTCACAAAACCCCCACCCATTAATACACAGTGAATGGATACGTTCACAGGTCTGCCCTATTAACGACCCACACAGACCCAGGCAGAAAAAAACCGATACATCTATGGATTAGCAACTGGTTCTTTAAAGCTAGAAGTTGTTTCTCTTCTCCTCCTTGGAAAGGATAACCACACTGAAAGTGAAAAAGACAAATCATCTGGATTATATAGAAGCAAACCTGGTTTGGTGGCCATGGACCACAATCAGACAATTCTAATGTGCACTTTTAAATTGTAAATATTTGCAAGATATTTCTGAACTTTGGACTTTCTTCTTACTCCAGATTTGCATCACAGGCTTTCCTAAATTTTGTTCTCCACAAGCTGATCCAAGTGTGTAATTGCTACGTTTTCAGTAATGCTCCAATATATGTTTTCCTAAATGAATACCTTTTGTTCCAGCATATCATCCGCTTTCGTGCTCTCCTTCATTTTAGCCAGTGCCTTTTTGAGTTCTTGTGTTGTAAATGAACTTGGGTCGAGATCTATGGGGCCCAGCCTTGCAGAAAATAAAATGTGCATTACACAGGCGAACAACTTTTCCACACTGAAAGAACATGCAAAAAACATTTGCCTAGCAACCAGCATTCTTCCGCCCTGCTTATTTAACACAGGCCACACAGCCAATGCTACAATCTTGCAATTATTTTAGAACTGATGTTTTAATATTCTCTTCTACTCATATCTGCAAAAGCTGGGATTTTACAATCCAAATCCAGAAACTGAACGCAAACTAAAACTACTCCAATCCTATTTCTTTCTCAAACTACCTTCCGGGAATGTATAACACAAAGGTCACATCTGTCCAGCAAAAACCAGCTGTTTCCACAGCACTGTCAGCATCACAGAACATTTAATATTAAGACTTGGAGTAAGCATTTTCAACAGGTAACATAGCTTTAATATTTTTCCATTTTTAGGTTAATTTGCTGCTCATACGTTGAAGAGGGGAGGCCCGTAGCTTAATATGGCAACACATGTTTTTGCATGTATAAGGACGCAGAAGTGATCGTGGGCATCTCCAGATAAGGGATAGCAGGCATCCTACTCTAGCTTGCAGAAGCAGCAATTGCTAAGGTGTGGAGTCTTCTGCAGTACACAAACCCACTTCCATAGAAAGAGCTCCTCAAAAAAAGAAAAAGGATGAAAAAGAACACCACTGGAAGAAGCTGAGAATGAAGGCAATCTCATGACTCCCAAAACTACGGTCTGCACCAGTGGTCACCAATGTGACTTCTGTAAGTGCCATGATGCTCATGTGCTCCTTCCTTTCTTCCTGAAGTCTTTCTTGCCCCCAAACAAAGAGCCTTTCTGTGACTGGTGTCACTCTGATGGCAGCCATTTTGTTCCCCTCGGCAACCATTTGCTTAGGGCGCCCTATTCTCAAAACTCCAAAAGTATCCACTGGCTCAACGAACTATCACTTTCTTATCTGCCATGTAAGGGATGATGCAGGCAGAGCAGAATCATTAACAACTTAGTTCAGGTTAATGAGTCATATTTAATTTTACGGTTCAATCTGTTCAAACGCTTATTTCAAAATGGAGAAGAATGAAGTAAATAAATAAATTAAATAAATAAATAGTGGCTCACCACCAGGTTCAGAGTACACCAACAGATTCAGCTACATTTCATGTACATCAAAATTACAACCACAGTATAATTCCAATCAAATGAATACAATTAAAATTGGGGTGTGTGTGTGTGTGTGTGTGTATCTATATACCAATTCCAATTTATTGCATATGGCCAATGGCCATTACAAATACAGCATTATACAATAGAAGCTATAAAAATACAGAAAATCTGCATTAAAACACGGATTAAAAATATGATGTGTGTCAAGCATTAAACTGGCTACATTCTTAAAATAATATGATAAAAAACTAAAACCACAGAATGAATATAGGGTTTGAAGTAAGGGCCATATATATATACACACACACACGTGTACACATTATACCTATATATATGTATCTCCCTGATGACATTTGCCATTTATAGCTGCCCAGTGAAAGGAAAGAATTAACTTCTTCTTCTCACATATTCTTACTACACAAAGTTACATAGCAGGGGCTGAAAAACAAAATGCTAGCTCCTTTAAGAATGTTTAAATTTCTTCTAGCAGTCAGTACAAATACAATTATATAAAATAAACCCATGACAAGGCCATATCTACAACATGCCCTGCATGATCTCATATGTGCTCTCAGCCCCCCTCCCCCAAAAGGTGTCAGAAAATTAAAAGAAATAAAAAAATGGCAATTAAAATGGTAAAGAGCTTGGAAAACCATTCTATGAAAAATGGATCTGGGGTTCTAAAGTGGGGGGGGATTACATTTTTATTGCACCCTTCTGCCAATGAATTCAATTAAGATGGCACAGTTTTTCCTAGGGCTGACAAGTCCCCCTGGGGGGCGAGGAAACCCCCGCTCGATTAGTCAATACCCCGCCGGCCTGAATTGGGCCACCGGAGGAACCCCGCCCCCAAATTACCGGGGCTGTGGCGATATGCCAGGCATGATGACGTCACCCGGAGGTGCACGTTGGGGGGGGCGCTCTATAATTCAAGGGAAAACTCTATTGTTTTCCCTTGGATTACAGAGGTCCCACCCCAACATGCCCAACGCAATCACGTCACTTCCGGGTGACGTCATCACAGAGCACGCGCTTTGCGCGCCTGCTAGAAGACTCTGATGCCAGCAAGGACTCCCTCCCACTAAACAAAAGGTAGGACTTGGCAACCCTAGTTCTTCCATCTCCATGTTTAACCTCATAACCACGCAGAGGTAGGTTAGGTTGAAGGGGAGAAGGGGGGAGGGGTGAATACAACAAGCCCAAGTTCACCTAACGAACTTCATCATCGAGTAGGGATTTGACCCGAGGTCTCCATGGCACTAACCTGATGCTCTAACCACTGTATTACACTGGCTCTTGCTAAAGCAAACAGGAGCACAATGGACAGATGGCTTCGAGAGAGCACAGGGCATTCCTTCTCCTTCAGTAGCACTCAATGAAACCAATGAGTTAACCAAACAGGAGTCTGAGGGGCAGCCTTGAAAACTAATAAGCTTTTATTCGATCATAAACTTTTGTGAACTGGAGAACCACTTCATCAGATACATGAAGGAAAGTCCTTCACACAGGGCTTCACGAGAAGAATTAGCGCCCTCATTCTTCAGCCACATCAATTGCGCCTTTCTAAAGCCGCTCTTTTGCCAGAAGTTAAATTCAGAATTGGGGGAAATAACCCTCTCTCTCTCTCTCAAAGGAAGCTGTCTCATCTCGAAGGGCTTCAGAAAGAAAATAATAATATTGTTCCCCCACACACACACACAAACACTGTTTGAGTTATTTCTTCCCACACGCATATAAACCCTTGGGTCCCGAAGTGCCTGGGAAAACGGTGGTTATTAAAATATTTTAACTAAACAAATATTGTAAATAAAATACTGGAGCTATGCACAACAACAAGCACTGACAACATATTTTTAAGGAGGGAAAGAGAGAAATACTAGGTTTTAAAAACCTAAGCAAGGGGGAAAGAAACCCAGCTTGTCATTCACTGAATCCGTGTCTCAAATATCCCCAGCCAAAGAGACTTACTTCATCACAATTACATGATTAAAACTAAGACGACACATGACCACCACCATCTGGCTTGCCTGTAACATCAATATCCCAAAGCTGTTCCAAAAAAATGCATTCTCTCTTCCTGGGAACATAGATGTACATGATGTTTCAGGTTTTCTTCAAGGAAAAGGAATGAAAAAAGAAAAAGCCCACCTGTAAGTTAACACACTTCTTCTGAAGCTTAAAAAGGGGCAAATACACATCCAACAGTGCAATCCTGACCAGAGGTACTCCAGTCTAAATCTAGTTTCTTCACTGGGCTTTGGGCTGGAGTAACTCTGGATCGCACTGCAAGGATATGCCTTCTAAATGGTTCCTAGCAAAGATCTGATAAGAAGCAGTAAGCACTCAATAAAGATATTCAAATTTAGCCATATTGTGCACAGATTTTTTTTTAGACTATTATTACTGCAGTTTAACAAGGATCACTCTTGGGTGCTTTATCAGCCCAGATTTTTTTTATAGCATTGTTTATGGTAGGTGTTTACAAGGCTTAATTACAGTGTTTTATATTTCTGTAATCCACCTCGAGTCTCAGTGAGAAATTAGCCTCAACATAGGAGCGAATGCTGGGTGGATTAAAGGAGCGTGATCAGACAACAAAATCAGGGAAGCACCCTGTAGCCGTCGGCAAACCATTTTGCTCCGCCGCACAAGCAGATTTAAAAGACCCCTTGGAAAGTCCAGTAGCAAACAGGTTGCTACGGGCCACGGGCGGACTTTCCCCTATCTGATTGTTCCAGTGTGGTCTCATGGTGTCGGGATGGTCTGATCAGGCCATCCTGACTCCGTGCCGTTGTTTCCCACTCCCTTCTCAGTATGCGCATCATCGCACACTCCATAGGGAGCCCTCAGGGCTGAGGTGCAAATCACTGATCCCCCGTTTAAGTGCCTCAGAAACAAACAGCAAACCCCACCCACGCCAACTCACCCGTGGTTGCGTCTGATCACGCAGTGGCGAGCTGTGTCCGCAGCTTCAAAAGACTGTGATCACACAACTGTGGGTCAACTTCCGCCGGAGGAAATAGCCTCTCTTCCCCCCCTCCCCCGCTTTATCTCACGTGTGTAACCGCAACCTTAGTTTGCTCTGGAGCCATCCTTCCTGAGCTAAGACAAAAATGTGTGAGCCGGAAACTAAAAAACTGTGAGCTAGTTCACGCTAATTCACCTTAGAAGGAACACTAGTTGTGTATGTTCAGGATTCCACACTACCGGTTCCCCCACTCTGCCCTTTTTGAGAATAGCAGTCATGCCATCAAAAAAGTTTGAAACAGAAGCTATTAAGATCCTTCAAGTCATCAGTGCTAGGCGGCTCGTGTTAATGTTCCTGGATGTCTGGCAGTAAGTGGACTTTAAAAATAAAAACACTAATTTGGCTTAATGTTAACGTCACTGAAAGCACAAAAAGTGCAATTGTAAAAAAATAGTCATATCTGATGTAATTTAATTTTCTGTTTTAAATTAAATACTAAATTAAATGCTTATTTAAGCATTAGTTGATTCTGTATGCAGCTCTCCTGACTAAAAATTACTCTTGTTTCTTGTTATTTATTAATCTATCTTTTTATCAAAATGACTACTATGAAAGTATAGGGGGGTGCACATTTATATTCTTGCCTTGGGTGCAAAATTAGCTACTGTGAGGCTGTGCCCCAAAGCCTCAATTATAAAACTAAAAGTATAGAGGGGGAAATTCCACACCCTACAAACTTCTTTCAGTTTAAGTCCCCCATTTCTAGATCTGGAGACAGGCGTCCTCACGCAGAATTACCCATCTATGCACTGACTTGTAGTGACCCATATACCACTGGCTTCTCAGACTGGCAGTATGAGCTGGTGCAAAGGGTCTCTAGTCCATTGGCCGTGTCCTTTCAGGAAGCCGACAGAAACACCACCTTTTGTCTGCAGGAAATTATGGGAGGGGGAATCCACTTCTGGTAGAGCTGCAACTGGATTAAAGTCTCTGGTTGCTTTGCAACATTTATACTCCCCTCTCAGGCAGCATCCTGCACCCTTCCCTTCCCTGTACAAATCAAGGAGGCAGTGTAAACGGTGGGTGGGGGGTGCTGAAGCAGAAAAAAGGGGAGGTAAGAAGGACTGTGGGAATGGAAAGTAAACCCACTCATACTGAATCCAACCACTGGTCCATCAATATGTATTTATTTATTTATTACATTTATACCCCGCCCTCCCGGCCATAGCCAGCTCAAGGTCAGTACTGTCTGTCCAGACTGACAATGACTCTCCAGAGTATCCAATTAGAGGTCTTCCATCGACAACCTGATCCTAACTGGAGGTGCCAATGAGTCCAATGTTCCCTCTAAGCTGTGGAGCCTTGTGAGCAAAAATTCTACTTTGTGAGCCACTGGCATTAAAGTTGTGAGCAAGCGATTTGGCTGCTGCACAAATTAGTTTGCACTGGCGCCATCCCTTCCTGAGCCAACACAAAAATGTGTGAGGCGGAGGCTAAAAAAGCTGTGAGCTAGCTCACACTGACTCAGCTTAGAGGGAACACTGAAACTGGGAAATTCGGCACCCCAAGCAGGTGCTCTATCATAGAGCCCTCCCTATAAACACTCTCACACTTCCTGGTTCCTTCATTAGTGTTTAGCAAACGTCCATCAGGATTAAAGCATTTGAATTATTAAGATGTTGTGACACTGATAACCTTGAAAGTGGGCTGACCAATAAGACTGCGGTGTGAAGAGAAACCAGTGTCAGAGGCTTTCTAGAAATAGTAAACAGTACCTGCTTTGATGCATCATGGACTCACTTAAATAATGGAGAATAAAATGTTGTTACCATTATAACTTTAGTACTAGAGTTTGTTTCCCCCCAACCCCAAGAAAGGTGTAACCTTGAAAACTGAAAATAAAATCCAGCAAGAGTCAAGTTATTCAACAACTACAGAATGCCCAACTACGTAAAGAAGCACACACGGAATGCCCAACTACACAACATCTTTCTTCAAATAAAGAAAGGGGGGGGAGGGAAATAAGAAGCTTACTAATTTCCAACTTGAAAAACATACCAACAAAAACAACTCTTTATGATACTGTACCTTTTATTTTTTGAAGGATCTCTCTCATCACTTTTTTCATTTTCGTTATTGGGAAGCCTGGCTAACCTTTCTCCTGTCTGAAGATTTAATTGCACATGTAATCCTGCAGGAAGAACCTGACCTGCAAACAACATGAGAAGTTTATTGTTTTTACAGTGAAATCCTAAACAGTTATTATACCCCAGGTCCACTGACTTCAAAGGGTATAATTCTGTTTAGGATAACCCTTCAGTTCTCAGGATTTGGATGGCTGGTATATATTTAAGTACATGCATTTTTATATCAGTGTTACAAAAATTCCAGCCCAACCCTACGCATGCTCACCCAGAAGTAACCCTCTTATATTCAGCAGAACATACTCCCAAATAAAATTAAGCATAGAATTGCTTACTTGTTTCGTTAGACATATTTAATGTTGACCGAAGCTCTTTTGTGTAACTCATCAGGCAAACAGCTTGGTTTCGTGGTGTGCTTTTTAAAGAGACTATAAATTGCTTCAAATGATTCATATGCTTATATCTTATTTTCTCTCCCTTTACTTATGTGCATTGATTTTGTTTGCTGCGGTCTTTCGATTCAGTCATTAACGAATGGACAAGACAAATCCCAGACTGGCCCACTGGACCAGTCTTCTGTTAGGCTCTGGGACTGAAATTTATTTGTATTTCAGTTACGTCTTGCAGCCTCTGCTTGCCGGGTCCCCAATTAACACAATACATAATGTCAAAAGACCTGTACAAACAGCCACTTTTAACTTACCCGGCCGGACTGTTTGCCACTGGTGGGTTGGATAGAACACTTCCAAGTCTTCAGGGTCAAGATCTTCCTCTTCCTCCTCCACCATCACTACCTCTTCCTTGTTCTGTTCTTTCAAATCACTCTCTTCTCTTTTTGTGAGAGCAAACTCCTTGGTAAATAAAAAAAAATGCAAATGCATACAGATTATTTTTTTAATGAAAAAAGTCCCCCATGCCCTGACCTGGATAGCCGAAGCAAGCCCGATCTCATCAGATCTCAGAAGCTAAGCAGGGCCCACCCTGGCAAGTATTTGGATGGGAGACCTCCAAGGAATACCAGGGCCAGGATGCAGAGGATGGCAGTATCCAGCCCCCTCTCTGAAATGTCCAAGCCCCATTAAGAGTCACCAGAAGTAAGAAGATTTAAGAACTGGAATACAAGCTCAAACTCTTGAAAATTTAAACTGTATGTGCACAATAGACAGATTCTACTTAGACAATTTTAAACAATTATCATGAGCACAGACTTCGTGTTTGTTATATGTGATTTTTTCTTTTCTGCTTGTTTGCGTTGTTATCTACTTTTTTTTCTTCTCTTCTTTACTTTTGAAAAATAATAAAATATTCTTAAAAAAAAAAAAAAGGGAGTCACCAGAGGTCACTATGACTTCCAGGCTCACAAACGCATATACACACACACAAACTCTCACAAAAAATACTCAACAGAAACACCCCCCATATTACGAACTTTTATACCAATGAGAAAGCCTTTTAAGTACCCCTGATTAAATACACAGGTTTGGATCCCGTGATCTGCCAGTGAAAAGAACTGAGGCCTGTGGATCTCACCCTCACCTTCCCTTCTACTTACAGTAGTTTCTGATTCCACAAAATAAGAAAAGGAAGATGATATTGGATTTAGACCCTGCCCTTCACTACCCAGGGGAGTCTCAGAGCTGCTTACAAATTCCTTTCCCTTCCCCTCCCCACAATAGACACCCTGTGAGGTAGGTGGAACTGAGACAGCTCTGACAGAGACTGCTCTTTTTCAAGAACAGCTGTGCCAGAACTATGGCTTGTCTAGAAATGTGAAGGCCCGGGGAAAAAACCTGAAAAATTCAGGGGGGAAAACGTTTTTTCCCCATTTTTTTCCTGAAGCCTTTTTTGTTTTTTTCCAAAAAATTGAAAAAGAAAAGAAAAAAAATGATTATGGAACATTTTATTTTAACATGACGAATAAACTATTCTAAGACAAGGTGTTCAAATATTTTCCAAATCATTTCTAAAAAATATGTATGGTATCAGATTAATCTCTGTGCACTGAGAACAAGCAAGTCCTGGGTTACAAACTGAACTCTCCAATGCAAGAACAAGATGCATTTCTTCCTTTAGGGGGTGCTATTGTCACAAGGAAAAAAAGGTTTCAGTTTTGTTTTTGCATATGGGTGGATATACTGGCACTCAAGCTTCACTAGGCCTCAAAGCATTGGAAGAAAATACAGAGCAACAAAAAGGACTTGGAAGTATATACTTAATTTAAAAAGGTAAGAGTTTTCATTTATCTGATTCCAAAAAACTGAATCATTTAGCTACATTAGTTTATCTTTGTAACCTTTGTGTGAATAATAATTTAATTACTACTAATCTAGGGTTGCCAAGTCTGGGTTGGAAAGTGTGAGAGTTCTGCTCGAAGTAGTCAAGGATCAGATCTTGGTTGGTTAACCACAGTTCTTTATTACCTATTCCTACATTAGTACAGCATCTCGGGTTATTGTCAGAGATGAGGCAAATAATACAAGCGGGTCTATTATACCATTCCAAGGAGTTTGAATTACCCATAGATAGCCAATCCCCTTAAGGGAAAATTGGCGGGCTAAAAGGTGGCTTGACCGTTTGGTTCTCACAGGAAAAAAGTGAGGTGTTAAGCAGTAAATTTCCCTTCTCAAACCAGACCCCTCAGATGTAGCGAGTTCACATAACAATTCATGGCTCCAAGGTTCTTTTGCATGAGATAAGAGATGAGAAGCATCCTCCCCTTGAAGTTACTGCCGGGGCAGCTGGAATGCGGAGGCAGAGATGTGAGGCCTCCTTGTTCTGGGAATTAATGGTTGTCACCCTCCCGACCCAGACAGGATTTATACAATACGGTTACATAAGTTCCAATAAACTCTAGATACATATGATAGGTAAAGACATGCATGCAAGAATACATTGGCTGAATTGACAGATTCTGACAGAAAGTACCTGGAGACTTTGAGGGTGGAGCCAGGAGAGGGTGGGGTTTGGGGAAGGGAGGGGCCTCAGCATGGTACAATGCCATAGAGTCCACCTTTCAAAGCAGCCATTTTCTCCAGGGGAGCTGATCTCTGTCAGCTGGAGATCAGTTGTAAAAGCGGGAGATCCCCAGGCCCCACCTGGACGCTGGCAACCCTATACTAATCTGATTTTTTACTTGTTTGAAAACACTCACACTAAATCAAGAAATAAACTGACATGGGAAAGGGTAGAGGAGCTTGTTTCAATCCGGGCAAACCTTCAGTTTGTAGAGGTCCATAATAACTGTGATAATGACAGACACAACAGAGTAGCTGCAGAAGCAGACTCTGAAACTGATACTGATAATTACAGCTCAGAAAATGATTCTGATTAAATTTCATGCCCATTCATTGAAACTTAGTCCCACATTCCCTTCTATACACTTCCCCCCTCTTCAATTCTTTTTATGAGAATGTTTTTTTAATTTTTATTTAATACTGTGGAGAAGAAATTGGAATAATTGTTACTTCTGCATTTTTAAAAATTGTTTTCTGGAGGGTTTTTTTTTTGTCTGTTCCATATAAACTAGTAAACAGTTCAGGAGATTGTTGCTCCATTTGTTAAAACTACAAATAAACATATTTTTTTAAAGTAAATTCTGTTTGTAATAATTATTTGGATACACTATATTTTTAATATGCTAGTTGTGATAATTTCATGCCACGTAAAACTGTCTATAGTCATATTTTATGTTCCTAAAGTAACAGAATGACTTTCAATCTGGAAAAGAAAAAAAGAAGTCCATAGTCATACTTTATGTTCCTAAAGTAACAGAATGACTTTCAATCTGGAAAAGAAAAAAAGAAGTGCTAATGTAGCATTTTTTTCAATTTTTCCAAAAATTTCCGTTTTTTTCTGGGAAAAACTGGGGTTTTTTTCCAAATTTCCAGAAATTTTACATCTTTAGGCTTGCCGAAGGTCATCCAGCAGGTGCAAGTGGAGGAGTAGGGAATCAAACCTGGTTCTCCCAGATTAGAGTCTGCGCACTCAACCACTACACCAAACTGGCTCTTCCCAGGGTTGTGGGATCTGCATGAAGTAATAGATCAGTGGGAAGCAGTGACAAGGGGGAAGGAGTCAATATCGTCTTCCCACATCTTCTGTCGGCGGAGCCCCACTGATGTAAGAGGAAGAAGAGAGTTATTACGCTCCCTTCTCACTCCTTCCATAGCCCACTGATCTATGTGGGTATTCCTTAGGACTGCCTGGAGATTTGGGGGGGGGGGGGGGGTGGCGAGCCTGAGGAGGGCAGAGTCTGGGAAGAGGATGGAGCTCAAGCTGGGAAGTGATGCCATTTTCTCAGTCCTGTTTCAGAGTGCTGGGCAAGTGCCTATATAGCTTGAAACGGAATCGGAAAAATACCTCAGAGGGTCTTTAGGCTTCAGCATACCATCATCAGGACAGCGCCAGGTCTACCAGTCACACAAGGTGGCCCTCTCCACATGAATCAAGCCCTTTTTAATCACACTGTCCTTCTTGCCTGACACCGTGGGTTTGGCCAGACTCAAAGGTCTCTTGACTCGACTGCACTCCTGACAACATGGTCTGAGAGCTCACTGGGCCTAGTGTCTGTCTGCAGCCCCGTTGCCTTGAATGAGACCTGTGCTATCTCTGTCCACCCCAGTTTATATCACAGAGGCAGAGGGTGATGGTAGACACACTCCTAGTTCGTCATGAGGAGAGGCATAGGCCAGAAAAAAAGGCACTGGACACTTATACACATGTCCTCCTGAGTCACACCAACACATGAAGCTGCTTTATACTGAATCAGACCTCTTGGTCCATCAAGATCAGTATTGTCTACTCAGACTGGCAGCAGCTCTCCAGGGTCCTAGACAGAGCTCTTTTACACCACCCACTACCTGACCCCTTTAACTGGAGTCCAAGAGCCACGTGAGCTGGGATCTAGAAGCCCAGATGTTAGAAACCCAAACAGAGACTAAACGTTTAGCCACCTAAAGTTACTTTCATACAACAATTTGCAGACCCTAAAAGCATTTTTTAAAGAAGGGAAAGGCTGAAAGGAGACCCTTGCCCAGTCCTCAGCAAACTCTGGATAATGTGTCACTAGTACCTCCCATCTCCTGCATCTAAATGAATCCACACAAACCTGGTTACTTTTTACACACTTGCTAAACTCTACATATGTATTTCTTTACATTAGAACCAGACAACTGTCTGTCCATCACAAACAAGACTTGCTAGGAAAGGGATGAAGGAGGCTTGTCTCTAATCTGATACAGAAATGTCTCATATTTATTTATTATTTATTAAATTAGGGGGGGGGGTTAAACACCCTTCCCCGCTTGCGCGGGGCTCAGGGCAGTTCACAACAATTTGATTAAATACAGTGGAAAACAAGTTAAAACAATAAAAGCGTAATATTTAAAACATTCAGAACATTTAAACATTTTAAAAACAATATGACAGTGCTGACGTTCAGTCATGGGAGGGGGAGGGCACCAGGCAGATGTAAGGAACTTTTGGGCCGGGGACCGCCAGAAAGTTCTTATCCGCTGATCTTAATGCCCTTTGGGGGGACATACTGGGTGAGACAGTCCCGAAGGTACTGTATTCAAGCTGTACACAGAAACATCCTCCTTTGCCGGTAAACATACAATTGAGAACCAATGGAAGGAAAAGCCACATGTGTGGGGGAGATTTGGAACAGAGAAATAAGATGAAGAAAAAGAACAATAGTCACTCATTACCCAACAGCAATAACATGGTGCACGTAGTGAAACTGGAGAGTGTCTTAGATCTTCACCCCCTTTCCCTTCACTTCTTTAATAAGCTGACAACTGTTTTAAATGTAAAAGGGTTTTTCCTTCCCCATGTTTACTAAAAGTTCAAAATATGTGTATGTGAGGGGGAGGCAAGAGTAGTGTAATCAACTTAATCACTGAAACAATTTTTTTCCCCAAGGGGAGAGCTGCAGCTAAAGCTTTTCCCAGTGATCCAGAAATTAAACAAGCTGTGCTAAAACTCGTGGTCAACTCCAGAAGGAAGAAAACTGAGAGCAAACCTATCCTGCCACTTTGAAATCATGCTGATGGTTGAACTTTCTCTGGTATAACCTCCTTCAGTACGCAACCATTAAGGACACTCACTGTGACTCTGTCGCTTAAGCATGAAGGGAAGCTTATTACAGAAACCAGCAAGACCACCAGGCTGAGCTTGGACACAAAGGACAGGAAACAGATGCTGGTAGACATCACAACCTGAAAGATGAGATTCGGTTAATTACATGGCTGCCCCTGCATTCTGCCATTTTACTAGCTAGCAACGAGACGTTGGTATCTGAAGATGTCTTCTCCAAGGCAATAAAAAAGTAAATCTCATGGAAATAAGCTATAAACATGCAATTAGCATTACAGAATGCAATTTAAATATCTCCAGTCAATGGCAAACCCACTACAGATTCTATGGGACCAAAACGACAGTTGAAAAACACATTTATGCAATCAGGGCATAAATTAATTTAGTATGCAGGGAAAGGTATCACTGCGTACGTATCCGTCAATCACATTTTAATCCTGTTCTTCTGACAAGCCGCTCAGGGCAGTACACAAACTTTCCCCCTTTGTCCATTTTGCCCTTGCAACAATCCTGCAAGGTAAGTTAGACCAGGGGAAGGTGACTGGCTCATGATCATTGTGAGTTTCATGGAAGATTTCTCAGGTCCTGGCCATTTGACCACACTGGCTTTCCGGTGTGCTCATGGTACAACTTATGCTGACCCAATGAGTGATTTCATGCATTCTTGTTCATTTGGAAAGACGTAGTGTGTTTGTGTGTCCGGGGGGGGGGGGGGATGTTTCCATTATTTGTTGTGAAGGCTCTTAAGTGTGTTCCTTCTCTGGATGACAATATGTGAATGATCCCGCTCCCTCGGAATTTTGGCCCGTGGGGTAATGATTCTCCACTCTCATTGCCTGCCACAAGGAGTGTTTTCTGTTTTGCCTTACTTTATATAGCAAATAACAGCAATACAGACCACTTCATCCACTGCTGGATCAGGCAGCAGCAGCAGGAGGAAGAGGAAGAAGAGGGAGAGGGGTTGGATTTATACCCTGCTCTTCACTCGGAGTCTCAGAGCAGCTTACCAATCACCTCCCCTTCCTCTTCCCACAACAAACATCCTGTGAGGTAAGTGGGGCTGAGAGAGCTCTGAGAAAACTGCTCTTGAGAGAACAGCTCTGAGAGAACTGTGACTGGCCCAAGGTCATCCAGCTGGCTGCAAATCAAGGAGTGGGGACTCAAACTCAGCTCTCCAGATTATAGTCCGCCGCGCTTAACCACTGCACCAAACTGGCTCTTTGTGGTGGAAGCAAGAAAGGTCAGCTACAACAAGAAGGCCATACATGAAAAAGTACAGTCGTGAGTTTCTAGCATTTTTGCAACCCTTAAGCGCCAGGTCAGGATACTCCTCTGAACCCACCACCGTACATTCCTCCTTTAAGAGGTCTTTCCTTTACATACTGATATCAGCTCTCAGATTCCCTATGCCTTCCCACCTACTTTTATTTATTTTATTCAATTTGTAGCCCACTCTCCCTGCACAGCAGGCCCATAGCGGGGGTACAACAAAAGTAAACAATTAATCAAGTAGAGCACAAAAACAGAATGCGGACATTAAAATGTACAAACATCAGATCCTCGATTAGTACTACCAATAGTTGGTGAACTGTAGCACAGTTGATGAGTCCCAACCCTACCTATGTGTGTCATAGATGGAATAGCACATGGAAGGGAGTCGGCCACAGTAGACAGGGGAGGGGACAGGGCATCTGTCATGATCTGTGCCAGGCTGGAGAACAGGCCTAGTGCTGCCTAGGCCTGTGTTGGGGTTAGAGGGGACAGCCTACAATTCCCATGATGCTTGGCGGCGGTGGGAGCCAATGGGAATTTGGGGAATGTGTGCGGCCACAGAACTTTAGGTGTATAACTGACAAATGGTTCTTTTTCTCTCTACTGCGGTTTTTCCTCTGACAGAGAGTCAAGCTGAGGGGAAAGTCTGGGCTGGGAGAAAAGTCCCTCAGTGGGATGGAGTGAGAACAGGCAGGAGGCCTGGTATAAGAGGCTGTAGGCCTTAAGTAGTACCAGTCAAGGAAAAACAGTATCATTAAATTCATTTTAGTTTACCTTTAAAACACTGTTATTGATTTTACTGCACCTCGTCTTGTTTTCCCTGCCCCAGTATTGTTTAAATAAACCCTGTTGTTTAAGTGTTCTGCCTGGTCATCACGCCTTATGTTTCTCGGTTATAAGAGGGCATTTGGTTGGGCTTGGGAGGGTACCCTTGGCCTTCTCAAGAGACACTAAGTCCAGGGTGGCGGCGGCAGAAGGTGGCAACCCCCAAGGCGTCATGACAGCATCTCACTTGGGAGACTGTTCCACCAGACCGGCGCCTTCTGAAAGGTAACAGGGTTGATTTAGGTCTTGCTTGGCCTGGACAGCTGGACTTGGCCTGGGATTCCTGGTTTGTCACACAAGATGGTAAAAGAATTTCAAATTGAAAGGCTACTGTAATTACTATAACTAATAATAATGCATGGTCTTGACCTGGATGGCCCAGACTAGCCCAATTTTGTCAGTTCTCAGAAGCTAAGCTAAGCTAGTACTTGGATGGGAGACCTCCAAGGAAGCCCAGGGTCGTGATGCGGACGTAGGAAGTGGCAAACCATCTCTGAACACCTCTTACCTGGAAAAACTTACAGGCTCGCTGCAAGTTGGCTGCAATTTGACAGCACTTCCCATCACCAATAATGCAGTCACCCTCCAAATCCTCAGAGTTGCACAGCCCGCAAACACTTTCCTCCCTTTTACCCATCCCTTCCATTCTGTTTCTTTCATTATGTCCCTTCCTTCTTGCCATACCTTCCCAGCGTCCTAAATTTCTTCTTCCTTCGTGTCTTCTTTACTGCTCTCCCTCCTCCTTCTGTTCGTTCTCCTAAATGTTTCCTTTCCTCTCACGGACACTTTGCACACAGCCACACATGCATCTGTAAAAATGAAAACACTGAGTATACCTAAATACCTCTTCTGGAGAAGGAAAGGTCAGGTTCCCCCAACTGGGTAGAGATGCCAACCTGTAATTCTCTGAAGACTAGGGCAAGCAAAGATGATCCTTCTATATGAGAATCCTGAAGGGCTCACAGAAGGTCCATCCCTGCTCCCCCAAGAATTAACTGATCTGTTCTCTCTGTTTTGCACAGAATACGGGATCACACTGGGGTCCCACAAAAGCACAGCCTGCTTGGAAAGAACCCCTCCCCAGCCCCTTAGGAACTGAATAAGTGGGGAGCTGTGCCCTGTATTGTGTTCACAAACAGTCCCTCCCCTCCCACACTAGTGTTTTATCTGAAATCTAGAGAACTTATACCTTGATTTATAAACACTACTTACTACTTGGTGGGTCCAAAACCTGCAAAACCTGGACTTGGCCAACCCCACCCAAATATAAATAGTACCCTCGAGCTGTGCAGCTATGATTTTGTTGCCAGAACCTAAAGAAGGGGGGCCTGCGTAGTTCAACCCTGCAGATCTGGAGCCTCTGAACAGGTGATTGGAACTGGGGCCGAGAGCAATCAGGATAGGCCTGGCACACCTAAAAATACAATGGTCTTTGTGGGGGGGGGGCTCACTCTTGTTTGCCTGAGAAAGTACCAAAACACACAAAGCTCGGCCACAGATTATTTTACAGGCTTCCTACCAAACTAACTTGTAGCAGTGTACAGCTTTTCTCTTGCCTTTTCACCCAGGCAGTACGTATCTCCCAGCCCAGGCAGTATGTTTCACCCCTACCCTGACAAATCCTTACAACAGCCCTTTGAGGAAGTCAAGATGGAGAAATAGCAGCTGGCCAGCCCAAGACCATTCAGTGGGGTGTATAACTGAGCAGAGATTTGAACACAAGCTTCCCTGATCCAAAAAACTTTACAGCCCAATGGTTCTGCAAAGCCTAGGGGACAAGACTACACACTGCAGTTTGGTGTAGTGGTTAGGAGCATGGACTCTAATCTGGGAAAACTTGGTTTGATCCCCCACTCCTCCACATGCAGCTGATTCCTTGATGCCTCTTCCCTGATCCTCTGGTGGGGCTCAGGTTCCACTGCAGCCCCTTGCCTAGGACAGGCTGCTTCCATCTTATAGATTCAGCTACATGATGCTTTAATGGCCAGCAGTAGCAAAAGGAGACAGCAAAAGGCAATCAAGCAGAAGGAAGTACTTTTGGCTCTTTGTTCACTGTCATCTAATCATAACACCCCCCCCCCCAACGATGCTGGAGCCAAGTGCCTGAGATGGCCCCTCTTTGGGGTGTTCCCACCAGAGGTGGTAAGGGGAGAAGAAGAAAGCAATGGAGCAGCTAACAGTTGTAGTGGATTATCTGCACTGGATTCATTCAGTGGAATACTGAGTCAGATTCAAGGCCTTAAGCAGTCTGGGACCAACGTATCTAGGGGACCATCTCCTTCACATGTCCCCAGGAGAGCGTTATACTCCGCAGATGACAACTTACCGGTGATCCCTATCCCCAAAAGGGTCCAGTTGTCCCTGACTAATGCCAGGGCTTTTTCGGTCCTGGCCCCAACCTGGTGGAACTCTCTGCCTGATACGGTCAGAGCCCTGTGGGACCTCATGCAGTTCTGCAGAACCTGCAAGGCAGAGATGCTCCGCCAGGCTTTTTTGGTTAGGGACAGCGACTGTTTTCCAACATGGCTGGCACCCATCCCCACCCCCCCACCCACCCCCTCCCTCCAAAACAAAAAAGAACTTAGGAAATGACCAAAACCGTTCCGAATCTCAGATTTTCAACTGTATAATTGTTAGTGATGCCATCTTGAATTCGTTTTAAATTGGTTTTTAATGTTATCAATTTTATTATATTTAATGCTTGCATAATGTTTCAAAGGCTTATGCCATATTGCACATCACCCAGAGCACGTCAGGATAGGGCAATCAATACGTCTAATGTTTTTTGTGATTTGAAAGTTTAAGAAATTTAAACTAACGTTGGTTTGATTTAACCTATGCAATACCAGCTTAAAAGAGAAAACATAAATATCAGCTTCATTATAATTCTTAATTTTAAGGGAGCTCTGTTTAATCAATGTAGAAAAGCAAATTTATCATCCCTGTATAGCTATATTTTAGTTTTTAGTGTTGCAGTGTTAGTGTTGTAGTATATGTAGAAAGGCAATTTAAAAATCAAAAAATAAGTCTAATAAATAATAATAATAATATGCTTCAGCCATCAGCTATACATAAAAAAAGAACTCAAACTACATTCAGAGCACCATGAGCCTTTTAAGGGATGACAGTACACTTCCAGGCAAACTGCCCCATCAGAATAAAAGCCCCATGGGCAGGGATTCAACCGGTGTCTGGATTGTAGTACCTATAGACTGGGAACAAGGTCAGCCTATGCCTGGCCTCTACCACACAACTGAAAGCCCCATACAAAGCTAACTTGGTACAATTGCTAAAGCCCCCAGTTCAAATCCCCACTGCACCGTGAAGCTCACTAGGGGTCTCTGTCTCTATTTCTCCACCTAGCCTACCTCACAGGATGGTTGTGAGGACAAAAATGCACAGAGATCACCCTAAGCGCCTTAGAGAGAAAAAACAGGATAAAAACGTAACAAATCATAGAAACAAATAAAGAAACAGCCATACATATAGAGAGTGGGCACTGGACAATAAATTAGCATTCAGAATAATGAAGATGTTTTCAACAGATTGAAAGAATAACAAGCTTAGTTTATAT
This sequence comes from Lepidodactylus listeri, assembly GCA_029233225.1. NCBI lineage: Eukaryota > Metazoa > Chordata > Lepidosauria > Squamata > Gekkonidae > Lepidodactylus > Lepidodactylus listeri. The sequence goes on from JARCFY010000016.1 coordinate 21,172,497, forward strand.
GGCTACCATCTAACCTAACAGGAAAAAAGCCAGGTTACTATAAATCATGAGTGCAGTTGGATCTTAAACTTTAACAAAGTTTATTCCAGCATAAACTGTAACGATATTTGTCTTTGAGGTGCTGACTCATAATCTATTCTGTGGCTACGGAATAACAAAGCTACCTACTCTGGATAACTCGGTTATTCCTATACTTTTGCCAGACCCACTAATTTCTTACGTGCAAATAATTCCCTTTCTGAACACGGAGCGCATCCTTCGCCCTCCTCCTGACAGCCTGTAGTGGCACAGGTCGGCCCCACCACCTCCCCGTAGGGCAGGAGCCACTGTCTGCCTTCACACAGCGATCACAGCCCAAGGGCCACGAAAGGCGACAGGAGGATGAGCAGCAGGCGGACAAAGACCCAACGGAGCAACTCCGGGGGAAACTGCAAGGCGCTTCCTACAAACCAACAGCAGCCAAGACCCCGCCACGCTCTCTACTCTTACCTTAATGCTGAAGCCTCCGAGCAAAAAGAGCCACAGCCAACCAGGAGGCGCGCTGGACCAATCAGGTACGGCCGCGTCACATCCATCCCCGACTTCTTCCAGAGAAGCGGAGAGCGTTGGCTCCTCCCACTCATTCGCAACCACGCCCCCTCTGATTTTAGTGCTGCGCCAAAGAACTCTCCTAACTACAGCCGTAGTGCTGCTCTTAGGAGCTGCGGCATCCTCGGTCCTTTAACCCGGAGGGGGAGGGGAGGCGTGGTGCCGAGAAGTCGCCCAGCAGTACTGTTCTGCAGATTACAAAGCAGGTGCTTTACTCTCCTCAGGTAGGGAGAATCAAAGGCAATAAAGAGCTGCGTTTTGCTCTATGACAGTAGAAAAGAGCAAGAGACTAGTAACACCTTAAAGACTAACGAGACACGTGCTTTCATGAGTCGCTGCTCATTTCTTCAGAACCCGAATATGGACTCTTGCTCTTTTCTGCTGCTCGATACATAGCATGGTGCCTTACAGATTTTTACAGTTGTTATTGCTATTACAGCCAGTGTTCCCTCTAAGCTGAGTTAGTGTAAACTAGCTCACCGTTTTTTAGCCTCTGGTTCACAGATGTTTGTCTCAGCTCAGGAAGGATGGCTCCAGAGGAAACTCATTTATGCCGTACCCGAATCGCTCGCTCTCACAACTTGAATGCCAGTAGCTCACAGAACAGAATAAATGCTCATAAGACTCCGCAGCTTAGAGGGAGCATTGGTTACGACGTAAGTTTCCGAGCAAATTTAGAGTCCAGTGGCACCGTTAAGACCCAACAAAGGTTTATTCAAGCCAGTGTGAGCTTTCGTGTGCAAGGCACACTTTTTCAAATTTTCACGTTTTCGTGCTCTAAAAGCCATCTTGCGGGGCGGGGGCTAAGTCTCTAAGGTGCTACTAGATTCCTCTTTATTTAAGATGCAATGGACTAACGGTGTGATCTTATGCAGAGTTAGTCTAGACTAAACCGTTTTTATTTCAAAGGGCTTCAATTACTGTGCATAACGTTGCGCTGTAGCGCAGTTACTTCCTTCCGTGAGATTTACACAACCAGGAATCTATCCGAAACCAAACCTAGAAAGGTTTACTCAGAAGGGAGTTGCATTTTTATGTAATCGGGTTTACACCCAACCCAAGAAAGTTTTCTAGGATTGCACTGACAAATCTGTCTCCGCAAAAAGTAAGGAGTCTCGTGGCATCTTACGTAAGGAAAGCACTAGGCGGGTAGCCCTTTTAAAACTGGAGGAGCCGAATGACGCCGAAGTGCAAGAGCGCCTGTAAAAAGACGTTTGGTTAGTTTGAGCTCCTGTTTCATTTTCACCTTCTTTACTAACCAAATTCGATTCGATTCCCGCAGAAGTTTATATGGTGTAGATAAGAGCCTGCTTCTGCAGGTGCAGTGCGTGACGCCTCATTTAGCAGACGTTTTTATGTAGGATGTATTTAAGAAACAAGCAGCAGAGTCAAAGGATCGGCATCGGCATAGCTAGGATTCTTTTTGTGCTTACTGCATTTCATGCCCCGTTGACCCTGCCTTTCCCCCTTGTTACATAATATGTCACTCATCGCAATCTGAAGGAGGCTCTAGTCCGCCAAATTTTAAGGCGGGAGTAAAATGTCGATAAATCTTTAAAGCGTTCCAAGGTTGCTGCTTTTCTCCCAGTTAAATGCACATAAGATCGCATCCTCAGTCATGTAAAGGGACCAGACGCCAAGTAAACTGGACGAAGGCATTTATTTGTAGAACAAAGTTTTATTGAAGATGGGAGCTTTCGCGCGCGCGCGCGCGCACGACGTCAGACGATGAAACTAAGAATTCCTCAGAGGCACAACCCGGAAACCACTGCTCTTCTCCCCTTCCCCCCGCTCCGCTTCGCGCGCTAAAGAAGGCAATTTATCGCGATAGTTCGGATGGGCGGGAGCAGCGGCTTCCAAGAATACGTTCTCGCGCGAGGGCGCATGCGCTTGGAAATGGTCACGCGGTGTGCGGAAGGCGCATGCGTGAGGTGGATTAGCGGTCTTGAGGGGGAGCTGTGTGGGACGGAGTTCTACGCAGTTCTTTTCTTCGTGGCGCTCGGACATTGGCCGTTTGTGGTGAGGGTGCAGTGAGAGCGTAAGGCTCGGTTTCCGACCGAGGTAAGAACGGCGGGCGTGGATTGTGCTTAGCAACGCAGGTCACGTAAGTTTTATTTTCTGCACTCGTGTGCGTGTATGGCCTGGACCGTTGGAAACTGAGGGAGAGGGGGGATGAGCGCGAGGAGTGTGGCTGCGCGTGCGCAGATGGGGGGAGGTAGGCGGCCGGGGTGCCGGGGTGGGCTTGCTGCGCATGCGTAGATTGTGGCGGGGGGTGTGAGTGGTCGTGCGCATGCGGGGCCTTGCGAGGAAGGTGAGCCGTTCTTCGGGCGGTTTTGTTTCCTCCGTGATTTTCCTAGTGTGTCCGGCCTGCGCGCCACTTCCCAGTCTCCTGAGTTAACGAGTTTAATTTATTCATTAAGGAAAAGAGTTCCCTTGTCTTGACTTCATATTGTTGGGTGTTTTTGTATGGGCGTAGTAAGTACTATGGCCGTGAGCAGCCTGGAGAAACAAAATGCCCTACCCCTTCAGTAAAGGTTTATTGGGCTTATTCACCGTGATGCTATGAAGAGCACCTGCCTATTTCCACGCGTGAAACCTCTGTCAAAGGAACAAGAGAGTTCTCTCTAAATTTTTGGCACCCTTAGTGAGTGGAGGCCATTTAGACAGGAACCTTCGGTCCTGTTGCTGTTGTTGAAGCGAGAGCTGCGCATGTTTACTCAGTAGCACATTCCATTGTATTCAGTGGGGTGAGTTTCCTGGCAAGTGCCTACAGGGTTACAACCCAACCCTCTGCATGTTTGCTTAGGAGTTATGCCTGCTGAGTGCATAAGAGCTTATTCCCAGATACGTTGCAAGTATTAAGTGCAGCATTTAAGTATTGCTAGTACTTATGTTTTTAAAGTGGGAGTGGCCATTGCTTTTGTCTCTTGCTGTTGTGGTGTAGGATAAGATCTGTTGCAGGGGACTCAAGCTAAGCTAATTAACGAGCAAGGATCTTCCTGAGCTAGGACGCCAAGACAGTAACAATGCTTTGTTTCAGGAATCTTTTCCTAGCTCTCACTGAAGCAGTCCACTTGTATCTCAGCTGTACTGCTTGAGGCTGTGGAGAGGGCTCACAGGATGCATGCTCATCCATGCAAGAGAGTTCCCTGCTTAACAACGATAACAAAAAGCATAGATCTTTGTAATGCTAGGGTAGAATTCTTCTCTCAGCTATCCCTTGTAAAAAAGGAATTAATTTGTTGGGAGAAATATTCCATCATGTGAGCCCCCACTCAGAAGTCTTGAATGGTGCAGCCCCAAGACACAGGCTGTCTGTGTCCATGAGAAACAGGCCTACATCAGCTAGATTTGAAGCTCGCTATATTCCCTGCCTAAGATTTAGATAGGAATATTTTCAGGTTTCTATTTCAGGGCATTATGATAGAAATACTGCAGCTGAGAACTGCTGATCCTGCATAACAAGACAAGTCCAGTACTCAAGTAACAAATGTGCATGTGTGAACTAGTGCCTGGAATCTAGCCTCCTGATGAAGCTATGTTGGAATGATTGGATATTGAAATGAAAGAGCAGTTATGTAAGAGAGCATTTGTCAAGGCCTATTTTATTATATAACTCTGTTAATTTCATTGTGTGAACCTTTTGGGGTCTTGAGTTGTGTTTTTGTGTTGGGTGAGTGGGTTCTCAACCCTTGTTTACGTGAATAGGTTGGAAGAGGCTAACATGCCTATGTGCTTTATCCACTATTTTATTGAGAAGAAACTGAAACAGGGAAGAGTATACTGTCAGAGTCCTTTATATGAAAAGGAGTGTTACATTGTTTTAAATCATATGTGACTGTGGGTAGGGAGATGGAGTTGAGTGTGGTGTAGCTGTACCCTCATCTATATATATAGACTCAAGGATAACTTTTCATTTTTCTCTGAATTGTAGTTTTTTCTTGTGCCAAATTGGGAAAAGAAGTATTTGGGGGGGGGTCTATTTAGGCAAAACATCTTGTTTAAAACTTGCCAAAATAAATTAATTTGCTGCTCTTTTATCTTGGAGCTGTCTTTCCCATTGTGTGAAGGAAACAGTTGCCAATGCCAACTTTAAAATTAAGATCATAAAAAATACACCCCATTAGAATTACGTTGCCTGCCATTTTAAAAGAGGCTTCTTTTTTCTTAATGAGTTTCCTCTCCTAGAACACACTTCTGTTGTGAAAGTCGTCAAAAGTGTAACTTGTCTCAGCAAGGGTCACACCAAATGTGCAGCTGACAGAGGGAAAGAATGAAATGGATCATTCCTCTGCTGCATTTCTTTACATGACAAACCAGAGAGTGCTATTTTATCATTTTGGTGAAATAAGGTGCTTTATATTCCTGTATGTCTTGTGAATGCCTCTAACAGGTCGTTGCTCCATTGCTTTGGTGGCAGAAAATGCTGTCAAGTCACAGCTGTCTTACGGTGACCTGTTTTTAAGGCAAAAGACGTTCAGAGGTGGTTTGTCATTGCCTGCCTCCATGTCATGAGCCTGGTATTCCTTGGAGGAATACCAGTCACATCTGACCCTGAGTAGCTTCTGAGATCTGATGAGATCGGGCTAGCCTGAGGCTATCCATTGCTTAATGTAAATTTATTCAAAGGAGTGGCAGTGGAGTGCTTTAATCATAAAGGAGCTTGAGACTTAACAGTACAATTCTACACGGCCATTTTGCCGTAAGTCTAGCCCATTGAAGTAACTGAAGTAACAAAGGACTGCACTGTAGGAAAGGCAGAGAGAAGCAAATCTCAAACTGGTGCCAAGGGGAGTAGGGGTGAGGAACTCCTGATGCAATTTCGAAGATGATAGCTCTTCATACTTAAAACTAAGTGGTCTGATTTCAACCTCAATAATTCCCATTTGATGCTAATTTAAAGTTAATTTAAAAGGTTTGACTACTGCACTCCAGAATCTGCCTGAGGTTCTAAAGTAGGGTTAGTGTTTCCATCTGTTAGTTGTACAAATGTCTTGTTGCTGTGTGGTCCAAGCAATAAACTTGATAGAGCCCCAGATCACTCCCCTTCAAGATCACCATGTCAGAGTCTTGTGCCTTGCAAGATTTCCCCCAGAATTTTCAACTTTTCTGTATTTGAGCTGAAGTTTTCAGGGTCCCATTTCACATCACTATCCATATTGTTTCCAGTAATATTGCTTGAGCTGTCTGCTGTGCTTGCCTACTCATGAGGAAATACCTGACTCTTTGATCTGTTACTGGGAATAAATTAAACTGTTGGGAGGAGTGCCAAAGGAGAGGAATGATGAGAAGTTTGGGAGAGTTGAAATAGACAAGAGGATGTCTTGTGTTGACTTAAACAGGTGCTCTGGTTTGTTGGAGAAGGAATATGAGAAGATGATATTGTGGTTGAATTGTTCTCCTGAGGATCCTGACAAGATGAGGCACAGTCCCATTCCCCCCTCCCCATAAATTCATGTAGCTACTTTGATCCCAGAGTTTTTTTGCAAGATATGGCTGCTGCCTTTGACAGCCTCTGGAGGTCTGGCTAAATTTTAAAGGTCTTGGCCATTGAATCTTACAGGCATTTTGTGTAACCATTTCTTCTTCTTGACTCAAAGACCACATATTGTAGCCTTTATCTCTTCAAGTCTATGGTGTAGCTTTGATAATAGTGAAAAATGCCTGCCCCCATTGTCACGCATTTGAGATGTTTCAGGAAATTAATAACCTTGTAAATTCTGGCTGTCTTTCTCAGAACACACGGTTAAGCTTACTTCCTAGGTAGCAGATGAAATGGTTGCTGTTTCTGGTATGACTTCACAACTGTTAGGTTAGTCATGAGGACGTTCTTGTTAATTGATGGAGAACAGATTCGTGCAACCAGCTAAAAATTGGACTTATGGCCATCTGGCTAGTGCAGGCCACCACTATAGAGAATTTGAGCAGCCAGTAACTGGGGTTGACTGTACCTTATTTCAGGAGTAGGATTCCTGATCATTTCTTGTTGCTGATTTTCTTGGCCAGCTGCCAACCAAATTTTTCATAAAGGAAGTCAATACAACTGGTTGCATTGTGGCTCTTAATGTCAGAACAGCTTTACTTGTCGCTGATGAGACCTCTGGGCATTTGGAAGCTTCTGGGTCCAATATTGCACCTGGACCACAATAAAATGATCTTTCAAAGTCATGTCTTGCATCTGTAATTGATACGTTGGCATGTTCTCTACTGTTAAACTATGGCCCCCTCTCCTGAAAACTGCTTATTGTGTAACTGCTGTTTAAAATGCAGCATGTGGGGGTTATCTGTAGATTTAACCCATGCAGTTAACTAATTCTCACTGTACATCGCCACCACTCCACTTAACCGTCATAGCAGCAGCTTGGTAACGTTTGGTTATTCATCAACTGTCTAGTATTCACACATTCCATAAAGCAAATAATGCTTTTATGGAGGTGATAACCTTCCTTATTTAATTGGATTATATTATCTGATAGCAATCTCGGGAGTGAATTACTTGCATCCTCCAAGATTAAGCTAGCAATATATGAACATAATTTAGGAAAAGACACTCACTGCTTTACTCTCCGAGTTTATGTTCAAAAGTTTATTGGTTTGAGTTTAATTTCATTTTAAACTGTTTTTGTTATCCTTGGGGTTCCAGAATTAAAGCAAATGTAAATGGCTTCATTTCTTGATTGTCTTCCTTCTAAATATAATTGTAATTTATTAGTAGTCCATGGATTAGAATTTCATATTTTCATTAATTTGGTTTTTGTAAATGTTAGCAACTGTTTGACCAGTATTTGGCTAGTGAGTCAAATGACCCAACTAGGCTGGAGGCTATGTTGCCACCTGATTAGATTAATAAAACTTTGTTGGTCTTAAAGGTGCCACTGGACTCAAACTTAGCTCTGTGTCTGAGGAAGTGTACTTGCACATGAAATCTTGCACCTTAAATAAAACTTCATTGGTACAAAAGGTGCCGTTGGACTCAAACTTTTGTCCTGCTGTAATGTAGAAAAAATAGATACAGCTGTATAGGTCCATGCACAATCCAATGACAAGAAATAACTACGTATAATACTGTTTATTGGACCCAACATTGTGCAAATCTTTTAAACTCACCAGAGCTGTTCTTTAGGATGGATATAATAAAATTTTAAAAGATAGAGTAGTAGGAAGATTTTTCAGGCTCTGGTGTTAAGGTCTGATCTTGCATGGATCTTCCATGAAATAAAAACAGGCAGTTAGCTTAATTTGGTAGGTGAGATGTTGAGTTACAGCATAGGAGAGACCAGGTTCTTTGGATTTACCCTGCATGATCTGGATTTGGTGTTTAATATCACCCAAACAAAACAGTACTTCACTTAATCCGAGGTGGAGTGGGAGGTTGAGCAGACTGCAAAGAAAGTGATGGGGGACATCACTGAAATGACATCAGTTGCAACAAAAAAATGTGCACTTTTGTAAAATACCTTTGGCAGACAAAATTTGAGTTACACCTTTAAGGCCAACAAAGTTTTATTCTGGGCAGAAGCTTTTGTGTGCATGCACACTTCTTCGGATACATAAAAACATTAATCTACTTTTTGGCTGTACAGGAAAAGAACAAAGGCTCCAGGGAGAAAGTGTAAACAGAGAATACAGTTTTGTCAGTTTCACCCTTATAGTTTTTATTACAATACCCATTGCAGTAAAGGATAAAAATGAGCTCAGAGCTAGCTGTCAGAATTGATGCTAAAGTTTACAGAAATTACAAGAGGGCATAGAATATTATGGGGCAATTGGTCTCATTAAAGTTAAGGAATATATGCGTATAAAGTTGTAGAACACTGGAAGAAGTTCTGTAAACATTGTTCTTCACTTCTGCAAGTCAAATTGACTCCACTTTTTGATCTAGCAGTGAGCTAAAAAAATGGACTGGTTACCTTTTCAATAATGTAGGTATTCTTATATTGTATTCCTTTCCGGCCCTTGGCCTGCTTTGATCAGACAGAACAGCCCATACCACAGTATGATGCCTTTTAAATATTATAGCAGCAGCATGGTGCTTCTTTTTGTGGAGTAACACTGAAAGCTCAGACAGTGTGTAGGCAGAGCCAGTTGTGTGGATCCTGAACAGTCAGTGCTGCCCAGCTGGGATTGGAGACAACAACTGTTGTGAACAAAGGGATCCTTCCATCTGATTGTCCCTAATCTTAACTGTGCAGCATTGATTAGTAAAGACCCACTGAATTGGCTCTGCTTTCATGGTGTCTGACCTTTTGAATGTTACAGCAGACTGCTTCTGTAATCCTGGAAGGGTACCTGTGTCATAGAAAAAAGCACGCTGCAAATGTGTGCCGATGGAGCAAATAGGACATATTACCACTAAGCAGATGTGCAGTGAGAACCAGAATTTCAAATTGACTATGGGGAAAATTTAGCACATAGAATTCTGAAACAAATGTGTAAAGCTCGCTTGTCAACTTGAACAAAAAAACCTATGCTTATTTAAGACAATTAGTTGGTTATATGCTGCTGTAAATACACATGGTGCTTTTGACTTTTAAAACAAAGAGTGGTCCGGGCTCTCACATGAGCTTACAACAGAAGTGAGCAGTGAGAAAGACAATGGGAACAGAGGGAGGAACGCATGTTAGCAAGGAATGAATAAAAACAAATGTAGCCACAGTTGCTAGAACTTTGTTATTATTTGGGACTCAGAATTAAGGAGTTAAACTGAAGACCATGCAGAAAATACAGATTTTGAGGAGGGATTTGAAGGAAGATCAAATGGATGCCTGAGAGGTTTAACTGTTTTATTTATTTAAAATATTGTGAATGTGTTGCCTATTGAGGATCATAATGATGTCTACAGTTAAAGGTGGCTGTGACATTTCATGTTGCGCTCCTGCATGAAGGAGGAAATGTCTGTCAAATAGGATATCATTGCTTTCAATACAATTGTTGAATTAGTAATGTTTAGATAGCTGCTGATTAAACTAGATCACTTTTAGAATAACAAGTCTGGATGTCATCCTTCAGTTATTTCTAACCGAATTTTCCAGTTAACGTTTGCTTTTGTAAACAGTCTCATTGTAACAACTATTTGGAGATTTTTGCACTGCTGAGCTCCAGTTCTATAAATGTAGCTCTCCTCAAGGTCCTGGTAGTTTTATCTGCTACTTCAGGATTTATATTAATTCTTAATAGTGAAACGGCATAGTGGCTCTTGAAGGGCATGCCTAAAAACTAAGATAGTTTCTTACTTTGTTCATAAGACTCTAGGCCATATGTTAATGCTTACACTTTGAAGATATTCATTCTAATGTTTCCCAAGTTAATATTAATTGTTGAGGATAAATAGAACTAGTTGGAGCATACACAAGTGATGTTTACTCTTTTTGTAGGGTTATATTGCTATTGTCCTTTCATCTTTTAATCCCCCACCACTGTTTTTCTCCAAGTCTTACTTCTTTTCATTGATCTCTCTTTAAGACATGTTTCTCTGATATCTCCTTTTTCCTTGTAGGTTTTCATCGCTTTCATAATAAGCCTGAGCTGGTGCAGCTTTTGTGGAAACCAGGCTATGCAGTGAAACCATCTGTACAGGCCATCTCTGTGTCAGGAGGTACTCTTCAGATGCTCCTGGGTCTGATATTGTCCAAAGCTTTCAGCAACATTTAAAGTGAAGGGTGTAGATGGATGGTGGATTTGGATTTTCTTGCAGAGGAAAAGAACCAGCCTCGCTAATAAGTTCACAAACATTATTAGCCTGTCTAACCATTCATATTCCGGATTTTACAATACTTTTCAAAATCTAGACAAATGCTGTAATCACAGTCCTTTAAAATCACAGGTAAAAAGCAACTATTGTGGGATTGCAAAAATAAGAACAAAGGAAAACACCCATTTTGGCTTTTTCCATGTCTTGAAGTAGCTTTAGAGAAGCTTATGTTATACACACATGAAGATCAGCCTACTAGAACATGTGGAAGGATGTTAATAACATCAAGCTGACATATGTTATAAAGAATTGTTCTTGTCAAGGCTTAGCAGTTCGTGAATCTCTGTGTTTCCCACCACCAGCGTTCAGTACTGTGTTTCAAGTTCAAACTGCTAAAAATCAGCACTGAAACACACAGCTTCAAAACAAGCATATTTCCTGTTTTGTAAACACACACATCTGGGAAGTAGGAGGGTTTTTTGAAAACACTCTTAATATAAAGACCCTTAAAAATAAGTGGAAAACACAGAGGAAAATCATGGGTACTTAAATGAGGTATAGATTGCTATTTCCCTTCCATATATTCCATGTGGCTGGGGAAGTAGATGGACACTCCCCCCCCCCCCCCAACTCATCTCTCTGTTTTTATGACCAGTGTTGACAGTAGAGCTTTGCAGCCAATCATGGGAATCCTGATCTCACCCTAGGTCTTAATTTGAGTTAGGTTTCGGGCAGCGTCTGTTTTTTTCAGGATCTCAGCCTAAAAACTTTGACTTTAACAAAGGGCATCTGAGTGCTTGAAAGCATCCTTTCTTCATCACTGAGTAATAACCAGCCCCACACATCTGTTGTGAGGGCCATCTTGCAAAGCTCGGAAATAAGCCAGCCCTCTATTCGAGTACAGACAACTTTTTGCATGAATTTAACAGGTAGTTACTAATCTTTGCCAATGCACAAGCAAAGGAAAGGACATAAGAGCATATTTAAATACCAAATCCTGCAGTGGACTCTACCATTGTAGTTAACTGGGCGGGAAAAAACTAAGCAAGGGCTGTTTGCACAGCAAAATGGAGAGTTTTCTTCCTGGCTAAATTAGCCGTGCACAGAAGCAACCCTGTAGTGATCTTTAAAACAGCTAAAATCACAGTGAAGACCTGTGAATCATAGATTCTGAGTCAGCACCTGCAAGTTTGGGAGCAATTTACTTGCTCCAGGTGAGTTGTTATTTGCTGGCATGGGGGCCTCTCCATGTTCCAGTTAACAAAGTTTAACAGTGTTGTTGCCAAGCATGAGACTGCCAGCTTCAGTTGCAGACCTTCTAAAATACCATTTTGCTTAACAGTCTAATGTTCAGCCAATAGTATGGGTGTTTTTTAAATATTTGTTACTTGGCATTTGCCCTTTCCTTCCCTTCTGTTGATACCTGCTCCGGGTCTGCAATATCTGGACCATCTTTCTGGTTCCACCCTTCCATTGAAGCTTTTCATTGTTTTTCTTCACCCATATGCCATTGAACTTGAAATTTAGCTAGGGTTGTAATGAAACATGTCTTTAACAGTGGTAGACTGAACTGACTACAGATTAATCAGTTCTTGATGAGCAGTTATTCAAGGCAAAACCTTTGAAAGCCTCATGTTAAAATATCCCCCTCTGTTATTTTTGTATAATATGTGTACATATACACATATACATATATCAGTATATATCTGATGCAGTATTTTACCAGTGCAAAAATTAACATTAGCAGCGATCTTTTGATAACATCAAGTAGTGGCTTCAACTGCTGTTTCACTTACCAACAAAAAGGGTGTGTACGTTGACATTTTCCAATAGGCTTTTTCCCTTCCCCCCCCCCCCCCCCCCCCAATTCCTGCTGTAGTGGCCTGCCACTGCTTCTGTCTTCCCTGAAATTATTTCTCTCTAGCAGTATGAGTACTAGGAAACAGCAGTTAGTGGGATTTTCAGAAGTGCCTAAGTAAGATTTCAGTTTTCATTGAAGCTTCCACTCTTGGATACTTTAGCAAAACCTCATGAGCTTTTCTGTTCTTGTAAAGCTACTCTAGAGAAGTGCATGGGTTTTTAAAGGTGGCTTACAGTTTGATATAGAATGATGCAGATAAGCACTGCAAGGATTAACGGCTTGTTTGAAGAATATTCATGTCAGTCATGGAAATCTTATAACCACCTGTGGTGTTAGTATAAATGTCAGGTCTCTTCTCAAAGATAGCAGCACATATCCCTAAATGCCTAGTTTAATTAGAATAGTGCCAGAGAAGACCTAGATTTGAGTGCAGAAGTACCTTAGAAACAAACAAGCTTTTCGTGATATAGGCTTTCGAGACTCAAAGCTCTTTTCGTCAGTAGTGCCATAGACTTTCTCTTCTTTAAGCAAACAGTAGGGTCTCCCTGTTTGAGTACTGATGAGGTCTGACCTTGGTTGGCTTGAGATCTTCCAACACAAACTATGCCTTGCACACAGTATAGTGTTGAAATAGGCAGGTACAGTTTGTATGTGGTGCTAACAGCATGTAAACTGTGCCTTGAATAAGAGGTCTTGTGTGATTCTACTAAACTATGACATTGTTTTTCATTACAAAAGTCTTATCAGTAATTCTGTTTTACTGAATAGAAATGGTTTGGTCTCATACAGTGAGTCTTTCACTAGACACTGTCCACACATCACCTACTTTTAAGTTCTTTCTATCCTTTCCCCAGTGGTGAAGGTTTAAGTTGCAACAAATGTGAATTATATTTCTTGCTTCCACGATTGTTGCATTGTGGTCTTTTTTGGAAGTTTAGCACAATAATATGTATGCACCCTGCTATTTAATATGAAGCTTGAAAAATAGGAAAAAAATTCTAGCCATCTAGTACTTGAACACCACTACTTTTCCAAACAAAAGTATACATTACAGGCAAAAAAAAATGGTGCATATCTGTGGGAGGGAAGAAAATGCTTAGTAGCATTCTGGGTGCATCTTCAGTCTGTTAATAAAATCCATGTAAGCCCTTAAATTGTTAGATCAACACGATGCATAATATTTAAAACTGCATCTGCATAAAGGGATTTATGACTAAAACTGCTTGTTTTTCTACAGACTTGTCTGGTGTTTCTCAGCTTGAAGAAGATCTCCGGTCATTATTGATCCCTTTTCTTGGCGTTACCTTTTTGAAGTGAAGTTTACCTAGCTTTCTAGTGTGAGCTTTCTTTTGAGACATCTCTAACGTTTGATCCGTAATAGACAAGCTATAGCTCAGCAATGTCCAAGTCATTCCAGCAGTCATCTCTAAATAGGGATTCCCAAGTTCATGGGCGTGACCTGTCTGCAGGAATAGGCCTTCTTGCTGCTGCTACCCAGTCTTTAAGTGTGCCAGCATCTCTTGGAAGGATGAACCAGGGTACTGCACGGCTCGCTAGCTTAATGAATCTTGGAATGAGTTCTTCATTGAATCAACAAGGATCTCATAGTGCACTGTCTTCTGCTAGTGCATCTTCCCATACCTTACAGTCTTTATTTAACCTTGGAAGTAGAGGCCCACTCCCTTTGCCTTCTCAGCACCGTGGAGATGCAGAGCAGGCCACTAACATTCTGGCCAGCTTTGGTCTATCTGCTAGAGACTTAGATGAACTGAGTCGCTATCCTGAGGACAAGATCACTCCTGAAAACTTGCCTCAAATTCTTCTGCAACTTAAAAGGAGGAGAGCTGAAGAAGTCCCTTCACTGAGTTATGGTAGAGATGGCAGATCAGCTGCACGGGATCCTCCGTACAGAATACCTAGGGATGATTGGGAAGAGAAAAGGCATTTTAGAAGAGATAGCTTTGATGATCGTGGTTCTAGTCTCAACCCAGTGGTTGACTATGATCATGGAAGTCGGTCTCAAGATTCTTATTATGACAGACTGGATTATGAAGAGGACAGATTAAGAGATGAAGAAAGGTGTAGGGATGACTCTTACTATGGCGAGACATCACTTAAGTATCGTAAATTTGACAGTGAGTATGAGAGAATTGGTCGTGGCCCTGAGAGATCTCTCTTTGAGAAAAAGAGGGGTGCTCCTCCAAATAGCAATATTGAAGACTTCCATGGACTCTTACCGAAGGGTTATCCCCATCTGTGCTCTATCTGTGATTTGCCCGTTCATTCTAATAAGGTGAGTTAAGCATCAGATGCTTATTTTTCTTTACTTTGTAGTCCCTGTTGCCTGTTTCTTTGCCTCAGTTTCTATGTTCTGGTTATACATAACACTATGGTCTCAAAACAGAAAAGACTGGTTTATTTTTAAGGTGTTGTTTGCAAACCTGTTAAACCAGGACTTTATTAATAACTGTTTCACCTGTATGGCTAGGTCAGTTGTCATCTAGTCAATTTATATTTTGCATCTACATATTCTCTTAACTTAGTTTGGGGTAGGTTTTTTGTCATTTTGTTTTTCACTTATTCAGGCAGTTAGGTTCGGCATTCCTTCCCATCTGTCTTGACTGCTGATTGATTTGTAGTTCAGATGCATCTTCAATTCTGCTCCCCCCCCCTTTCTTGTTTATGGCCAGACAGTTAATGTAGAATCCTGGAAAATATTGGCAGCAACATAGCTCACATTTTTAAATTCATTCTTGCTTTTGTGACATTCACTTGAACTGTTTTCATACTGTGGCTGAAAAGTTCTCATGTTTTTTCCTCCCCTTTCGTAACTTTCTTAAAACACTTCAGGCTCACTTTTTATTATATGTTGCATCTGCCCCTTTAGAATCTCAGAAACCTCCGCCTACTGCTCCATAGCACCATGCTCTCAGTAGTACTCTCTACTTGTTTGAGTAGATCATTATTAAAATTTTGATCAAACTTCTCTTCGAAACTTGACTCCTCAGCATAGCAAATGTGTCTTTATTCGGGTTTTCTGGTTTTGTCAATTGGTTATTAAAACTGGCTATTGGTTTCCCTGTTATTACTTGTTTCAGAGCATGTTACAAAAATATTGCAGGTAAGAGCACACGTTGTGAGCCTAAAACTGTTTTGCTCTATATTGTCATTACAGTACTCTGTGTTGTCATTAACGCTTCCTTCACAGTAACATCTGGGAGGTGCATAATCTACCCTTGGAAAATATCTCTGTGATCCAAACCCATTCTTAAAACACTAAAATAAGTTTTTTATAAAAACTGGATAAAAGCTTAGTATTGGAAATAATTTTTGTAAGGTTTAATCTCTCTGGGGAGGGGCATTTACAAATCCTCTGCGGTTTTAGACAGAAGATCTTATCCTCAGAACATCTATCTTCTCAGCAAACTAAAATCTGTAGTCTTTTTAGAGACAAATGTTAAGTTACCAAAGTTAAACATTTTACATTTAGCATCTTTATCTGAAACACAAGAATTTAACATTAAGCTTTGACAATACTGATGCAAATAACTGAGGCATTTTAATGCAAAGTTGTTTATTTTGCCTAAATTCTGTGGATGCGTTCTGCAGAATTTCTGAGAAAGCAATCAATGTAGAGAGATTTATACTTGCAGTGTTATAGAATTTGCACCTAGAACAGCATCTAATTGAAAGAGACACTCTAAAATACCTCTGAATTGGGAGAGCTCCCACTTCGGCATTTCATGCTCTATAATCAAAATAGTTCTGCTGAGAAGGAGGGGCATATGTATTGGGAGAATCTTCTTGTTTTGTATGGTTGATACCTTTCTCCCCCCCTCTTGATATTTCCACTTTCAGCAATTTTTTTTTTAGTCCTAAATATTTTTGTGTAAGAAATACCTTCCAGATTGCCAAATAAGAGTGATTCTTAGCTTAGGCCCTTGCCTAAAGACTGTTTCAGATTGGCAATTTTTAAAAAAGTGTGCTTTTCTTCAGATTTGGGGTCATCTTCTCAAATTCTCAAATATTCTAAAATCACAATTCAGTTTAGACTGATCTAGCAGCACAAGTCAAAGCAGCTACTTGGGCTTCCAGGGTAGCTTCATATTCACATTTTTCAAACATTTGAATGGAAGCTTTGCATAGAATCTGTGTTGGTTTTGGAAGGTGACCTTTCCCTCTTCTACATATTAGGATTGGGTTACTGAGAGATGTGTTATTCATTTGACCCTTCCTGCTGGTAGTTGCAGATGACAGCCAAGAAAATCTCTGGTTGCTACTGGGGTGCTGTGCCTGGGCAGGGAAGGAACCCGGGAAATGCCCTATCTGACTGTCCACCCAAATAGGGTCCCCCAAGGTGCATCCTGTTGATCATTTGGAGGCTCTCTGCTTGGCAATCAAGGAATATAAATGTTCAGTTCTGTATCTTTTGCTGGCATTTATACAGTTAGAAGGAGCATCTCTTTGAATTGCTGTTAGTATAATTATGGGCTCGGTGGAATTCTGAAGTCCACTAACCCTAATTTTTGTGTTCGAGAATGAAAAGGTGGAGTGCTCTTTGTCTTCTTACAGTTGTTGAAATCACTTTGAATGTCATAAAAGTAATTTCAGTTTAACTCTATGAATCCAGAAACGAATTTTGTCTGTCATGCTGATACAGTAGATTTTGATGTTATGCTGTATAACTCTGTATTGGGGACTGTGGGAGGGGCCAAAATCTGTTTTCCTGGAAGGTCTGCGGGGTCCTCCTCTGGCTTCTGAGTTTCACAGGGCGTTGTCCATGCTCTTCCAAGCATCCCTTTGCGACTGTAAGCCTGCACATTTGTTTAAGTGACAGAGTTGGAGTTTTCAGAAGACTGAATTCCGCACTGGTGGAGAATACTCACAAATTTGCTTAAAAGCAACAGAGTGAGGGTTGCTAACGAAGTGTCTTTAATTTCACTATCATCTCAAGGTTAGTAGTGAAACCAGGGCTGTATTCAGGTTCATGCTGAGAATGACCCTGGTTTATTTTTGAGTTCATGCGCTTCATCCCTCTTCCACTTGTCCAAGGAGTTGAAATTGAAGACTTGCTGGTTTAGAAAGCTGTCAGACTAACCACAGCTTACTGCAGAACCTGATTAGGAGTGCATTTCTTGCCCACAAATTATTATTCTGAACTGCAGTTTAATCTTAGCATCCTGGTTTGTAGAGGGGAGACAGTAGTTTCTTATACCAACTGAATTTATATGTCTCAACTGACAAGTATTAGGGGGAGGACTGTCTAAACCAGAGAGTCTTCAGTCTTGGCTCTGCACCCAAGGGAAGGATGAATCCTAAGTCAAGCTTGTTCTCATCCTGAGCAAACCGGGTTGTTTGTGACAACTGACTAGAGCCTCGCAAAATGGTTACTTTGCTGCACAAGCTTAAGAAGAAAAGACAGTGGGAATTAGAAGCGCTTTCAGTTTTTAAAGTACTCTTAGCTATTGACTTCTGGAGGCCAGCCTGTGCTCTAACTTGCGGGTAAGTGTTGGGGATGGGCTGCATTGAGAACATGTCCTCACTTCCTGATCCCTTTCATTGCTGGAAGTAATGAAAAGTGAGATCAGCATACCTACCCAGCCACATTTAATGTTCATCAAGCCCTAAAAGTGCTTTAGAAACAAGTTAATTGAGCATAATTTAAATGGATTTAAATTAATCATAATAATGGTACCACACTAAAGCTATTTTGCACCAGAGTGAGGGGGACAAGAGAGACAGCAAGGTACTGTTAATCTGTTTCCAATCCCCTACCCTTGGTTATGTTTTTACAGGGAATAGTCATTAGAAGTAGAAAGGGCTGGATGTTCAAATAGTGCATGTGTTGCCAGTGATGGATGAAATGGACAGACATGAGCAGTTGCTGCAAAGGAGGGCCCGCTGTTTCCTTCTTTTCTACTGCCTTTAGAGTTGGACTTTTCAGCAGTTTAATTGAAACTCACATACTCAATTCAACTGTGGGACATAATTCAGACTGCTACGTTGTTTGATTAGTAAAGCCCTATAAATGGGGGGGGGAGATGCCCCTTCCTACATATACCATCTTTATTTCACCTCAGGTTCACATGCAACAACCACAATATTTTGTTGTCTTCCCCCAAGTGATTAGTAAAGCCCTATAAATGGGGGGTGGGGGAGATGCCCCTTCCTACATATACCATCTTTATTTCACCTCATGTTCACATGCAACAACCACAATATTTTGTTGTCTTCCCCCACCCGCACAAAAAACACCTCAGGAATTCAACAAAGCAGCTCTCTTGGTTGATCTAAGGCAAACACATTCCACTGCCCCTGTACAGCACTCCTTGAGATTTTTATTGACATGCAAATGACTCTGTGGGTGTTTTTAACTTTGAAGTGTGTGGTTTTTTAAAAAAACAAGCTTTTGAGTTCCTGATAATTTTAACTTTGTACTTTGCAGGAGTGGAGCCAGCATATCAATGGAGCAACACATAGTCGACGTTGTCAACTTCTCCTTGAAATGTATGGATCTGAATGTTTTTTTTAATGTTCCTTTTTCATTATAATTGCAATATCTTATGTGTTTTTTCTCAGAAAACACAAGTGCATCCATTTAGAAAGTTCAAAATGATTACCTCTTCTGTGTTCAGTTTAAGTGTTTAGTAATAAGCATGCACCATATATTCAAGCTGTCTGCATATCATTTTGAAAGCTAATCAAATTGGTTTAACCAGTTCTGCAAAAATTCCATGAATCTATTTTTCCTTTTGTAGGAGACTGCAGCAATACACGTGGCAGTGCAATGCAGTGCATATGTAAATTAAACCCTCAAACCATCACTTCTTATTGGCCTTTATGTAACTCAGTTGCTTTAAGTGAATTCTGTCTATGATACTAGACTTGCTAATAAGAGCAGAAAAATTACAGGCCCATGTGTCCATATACTTGGGGGTTTTAAAAATGCTTTTAACAGTGCTGTAGCCTTAGACATTGTTTTAAAAGACCAGAGGGAAATTGGCACTTGGAAAAGAGCAATTATTTTCCTCTTCCCTCCCCCTTCCCAACCAAAAATAAGAAGGTATGTGCCATAGGTCTAGGAGAACCATCGCCAAAGGCTTGCATTATTGGCACTTAATATGCGTTTTGATTAGCCAAGAAAACCAAAAAGGTATCTGACTTGCACAAATATTATATACAGTCGTTTGCCTGAGAATCCTTGTTCTCAGTAATAGTTTTGCCCTTGAGCAAGAGTGCCAAAGCTCTGTGTGTGTTCCGTTCTCTGCTTCCAACATCAGTTGCTGCAGTCATGATATTTTGCAGATCTGTGTTAAAACAATAGGTGAAAGGATTCTCCTTAACTTTCTAGCAATATTGGGTGATATTACAAGATCTGATCATTCAAGCTGTTAACCAAATCTTCAGAAACCGTGATATTCCTAAAAGCAGAGTGTTCTTTTGCCTTAGAGTGCCAAATATATTGTGGTATACGTTTTTCATAGGCTCCAATCTGCTCAGTTGAGTAAATGCCAAGTAGTGCCATTTTCCAGATCCATTTTGCAGATTTGATGAAATAGGTGGTCTAAGGTGATGCTGCAGTAAATATTCTTGCTGAAGAAGTTTTCACTTCACTCTTCAAAATGATGAGCTTGGCAGTGTTTAAACTTGTGTGCATATCGTATCGCCAACAATATTTGACAATAGAAAGTATACAATATGTCCTCCATCCGGCTTGAAGTTCATCTCCTTAGAGCTATCATGGTTACAGCTTTTTAAAACAAATGTTAACTGTTGTGCTAAGCAGTTTTGGGGGGAGGGGAGGAGTGTACAGAGTAAGGAACTCCTTTTTTCTTGTGTCTTTGTTCCTGAGGTAAATGTAGCAACAGCTCTATCTTAGGAATAGAAACCTTCTTGCTAAGCGTTGGATCCAAATCCTTCACAAAGAGGACAAGTTTGCAGAAGGGATCTCTCCCACTTTCCTAGCACAGCACTTGGTGCTCCCTAAGCAGCCTGCTACTTTGTTATACCCACAGGTGCAGCAGCCTGGTGGTGGCGGTGGCGCCAGAAGGGGGGAATTGGCAGAAATCACCCCTTGGGAGTCCCACTCATGCAGCAGTGGGGGGCATCAGTTTCTGCCCATTCCTCCACCTGGCTGCACCCCATGCTTATTTCTGGGGTCTGCCTCCTCAAAGGAGCTCTGTGGGATGGGACATGGTAGGCTTCATGGGGAATGCAGTGACAATCCATTCCATGAACTGCACACAAAAGAGTTGGAGGAATTGCATAAAAGTGAGAATGACTCTGAATCTTGATATCATTCATACTAAAATCTGCCATACCTTCCTCCTCCCCCATCATTTCTTTGCCAGACTAAAAATAGACTTTTGAGATTATCATGCAGCGTCTTGGTGTGGTGCGATGCTGACATCACCGAAATATTTGATCTTGTTTTAACATAGAGGATTGTGCTGAGACAAGTGTATGTTACGGTTCTTTCAGTTCTATCTTAAACACATTTACCTTGAAGTAAACAGTATTACTGAGTTTGGTACTTATTTCCAAGTCAGTATGGAATGGATTCTGGAACTGAAGTAGTTTATAAATTTGCTAATAAGATAGACTGCATTGTTTGTGAAACACATCAAACAGTATCAGACCCAGTGAACAAGATGCTTTCAGACATAAGAAATAGGAGCTAATATCAGAGGTGCTAACAGCCTTTCCTATTGAGAATTTGGTCCTGTAGCTACAATAGTAGTCAGTATTTTTTCCACTTGAGGAATTTGGGCTTTAGTTTCAATTGCAGAGTAGCTCTCTAGCCATAATACTTGGATTGCAAGAAACTATGTCGTGACTTCTTCCTTTTTTTTCTTTTTATAGATACCCAGAGTGGAACCCCGATAGCGATTCTGGACATGGGATGTAAGTAAAATAGCTGTCAGAATGGAAGGAAATGGCTACGCGTATCTTTTCATGTTTAAAAACTGCTCTCCGATAGCCCTTTCTTTAAGCATCTTATATTATGGAAAATACAGTGGGAACAAACAGGAGAAGAAGAGGGAGGGGGCTTCTGAATGCAGAGCCTGTCTTTCCCTCTCTGCTAGCAGTTCTTCCTCATTTTAGGCTGAGCGCCCTTTGGCTTGGGCCACTGGCTTTCAGTCAGGCTTTCAGTCCCTGTAGCAGAGGGAGAAACCAACTCAGTCAGATCTGACTCATCAGCTGCTAGCCAGATAGGAGGGCCTTCCTGTCAGAGAAGTGGGTCCCAGTATGTCTAGGTCCCAGTATGCTCCTTATTCCTTCTGAAACAGTTCTGCTAGTCCTCACTTTTTGAGCGGACTCTTTGTAATGTTCGCTTTATGCAGATATCCCAGTTCAGCAGCAAACTATTCACAGAACCAGCAAGAGGATCTTTAAATCCCTCAATACAAAGCAACTGTTAAATATGGTGCTTGCTGCCCTGAGCAGCCGGAATGACACATGAAAGTGTCTTTGGAGATCATACAGCTCCGAGGAGTATGTAGTCATTGTCCAGCAGCGGGCCTTGTTCAGTCAGTGCTGTATAACTCTATTGAAAAGTCTGGAGTGGTACTTCTGTTCACTTCTTCTCTATGACTGGTCTGACCTTTTATCACTTGCATAAAAAATGTGACTGCAGGCTTTTTGAATGGGTTACCATAGCATTGTGTCTATGTGTTCTAGGAGTGATCCGTTCATGTTGCAGCAGTCTACAAATCCTGCCCCAGGAATTTTGGGACCACCTCCACCTCCTTTTCATCTTGGTGGACCACCAATTGGATCAAGAGGTAACCTGAATAAATGCATCTTCAAGAAGAATCCTCTTCCATTCTTGGTCATACTAAACTTCGCTGATCCTTCTCAGTATGCTGTGTGAGCTCTTAAGACCTGATAGGTACCTAAAGAAACCATAGCTGTACTTGAACTACATGTGGTAAAGTTCGCTATCAGCCTGTGACTTGCTGTCTTCAACTCCCTCAGTGTGTTAAAAATGCCCTAAATTATTGACAGCAAAACAGTTTTCTTGTTCTGGGTATCAGAATGTTAAGTGCATGTTCTTCAGTATTTGTAGATTGTTTAGGAATGAAAAGTGTTGATGCTGATCCTTTGGAGCAGTGGTCTTCAACATTTCCAGATTCTGCTGAGCTGAAAACACGTGACAGGAGGTCAGGTGACTGACGTCATGCAGCAGGGAGAAGCAGAGCCAGAGTTACAGCCTCACTGGTGTGTGAAGGCTGGGATCATGGGCAATAGACCAAAAGCGCTGGGGACAGGAAGCACAAGTACCAGTAGATGTACTGTAGTGAGGAACAAGCTAAGGATCAAAACCACAGAGCTGTGTGTTCACCTCTGAGTGAGCTAACCACAAGCAAAGAGGCTCAAGAGGCTTGGCCCCCTTGCTCTCCACACAGCAGAAGGTAGCAAAAAAGGGTAGCTCTGTAGGAGCTCACAAGCCAGCAGGAGTGGCTCTCTGATCCATCAGGAGAAGAGCACTGCTTTTAAAAACGTCTGTAGTGCAAAAACATAAAGCTGTATTACCTCAGAAATCTTAAACCAGTCATTAACACATGCCATATGACCGCTTTCTACTGAAGTTTCAAGAGTTCTGTGTTGTAATATGGTTAGACGTTACCTTGTGCATGGTAGCATTGGCAGTCTTTCTAATTATGCAGCTACAAATTTGCTTTACTTTGTTTATATCAAGGAGCTGGAAATGGAAGTATGCAAGGACCAAGACACCTGCAGAAGGGAAGACAGGTTGGTATCAGGCCAGAAAAATGAAGACATTTACATTGAGCCATCGACTGCTTTGGATGATAATGTATTCAGATAATATGAGGACTTAGTTGCCACCAAAGTTGTAAACTTGTTTGTGGACCATAGCACTTCCAACTGTAGATGAGGGCTTACAAGACAGAACGTTCTTCCATGCCGTGCAGTTCCCTTTGTACTGAGATAAACTAGCATCTCAGGAAGGATGGGTTCCCGTCTAGCTTTCTCCCTGATATATTAGCTTCCTTGTACAGGGATTCTTTTTGTATGGAGGAGGATTCCCTTGTGTTAACCCCCAACTTTCAGTCTGATGGGTGCAATCTAAGCAACTTGCTAAGAACCTGATCACAACTGGATTTGGAGGCCCTTTAAGATGTACATTATTTTTGGTGTGTTGCTTTACATGCATACTCAAGGCAACATGCTAAAAGGCCACAGGTAGGACGGAAGCATCCACAAGACTCACTTCCTGACTTGTTTTCAGAGTAATTGGACTTAAACTGGGGTGAAAGATCCTCCATTCCTGTTTTTAATAAATGCTTGTGCTGACTAGCTCATCAAAAAATTAATTAAAAGATTCACTGCCAGAATGACTAGGACGGACATTTTAATCATCTCTTTCTGCTTCGTGTGATAATTTGTTGATTGTTATTCTTTGCCGTTAATAGGAGACAAGCAGAGTTGTTCACATTATGGATTTTCAGAGAGGAAAAAACTTGAGATATCAGCTGTTGCAGCTTGTTGAACCCTTTGGAATGATCACAAATCACCTTATCTTAAACAAAATTAATGAGGTAAGTTTTTTAACCTTGTCAAACTAACAGTTCTCTAAATGTTTTGGGGCGATATGAATGTTTCCTGTGCTTCAGCAGGCAACTTACATCAATGTCCCATGCCTCTGTAGGAGAGCAGAATTTAAGCAGGAGTGCATGACACAAGTACACAAAGTCCTTTTGGGATCTTTTTTAGGTCTGGTGACTCCTGTGCTTCATGATGTCAAAAAGTAGTTTTCTGCCTCTGTGGTTGGCGAGAACTGGCTGTTGAATATTACAGGTTTTAGTATCCCATGATTTGCATGAAGCATGCTTATGCTTTCAATGTGTGTCTGATGATTAAAATGTATCCTGTAGGGTTGCAAACCTAAATTTTGTATTGGGT
The DNA here is from genome assembly GCA_029233225.1 of Lepidodactylus listeri. Lineage (NCBI taxonomy): Eukaryota > Metazoa > Chordata > Lepidosauria > Squamata > Gekkonidae > Lepidodactylus > Lepidodactylus listeri. Next base: position 21,196,565 of record JARCFY010000016.1, read on the forward strand.
CCATGCAAAACACTTTGAACACCTAACCTAGAGCAAATTGATGCTCCCTTGAAGATTTTAAGGCTGTTATATATGTATTTTGCTCATTTCTTTCTTCCTAGAAGAGGAGTAGTGCATGAGTTATTTTTCTTGCAATTTCAGGCATTTATTGAAATGGCTACCACCGAAGATGCACAAGCTGTAGTAGAATATTATTTGTCAACACCAGCATTAGTGTTTGGCAAGCCTGTAAGAGTACACTTATCACAGAAGTATAAAAGAATAAAGGTAAAGTCAGTTTTATTTATTAACCTTGTGCTGGTGTACTTGTCATTTTCATTTGTAATGTTTAACCAGTTCTTTCTGTGGTCTAGTTCTGTGACGCTAAATTAAGGCTTCGTGTTTGGTGTAATGGATTAATAAAAAAGGTTTTTCTCTAACCACCACCCCTTTTTCTGTTTTTAAAGAAACCAGAAGGGAAGCCTGACCAAAAATTCGAACCTCCCAAACAAGAGCTTGGCCGTGTGATCCATCTCAGCAATTTGCCTCATTCAGGATATTCTGACAATGCTGTACTCAAGCTAGCAGAGCCCTATGGGAAAATAAATAACTACATACTGATGAGAATGAAGAGCCAGGTAGTGTATCGGGTCAGGCACAAAACTGGGTCTCAGTGCAGGGCTTCAGGAAGCAGGGCCATAGTCCCCAGGGTTTTGGTACAACACACAAAAACGGATGTATGTGCAAAAAGCTTTCTGTCTCCAGGTCTTATTTGCATGTATATTTGTTCTGACCATGTTTCTGTGCTTATTTGCATGGGAATGTGTCAGAAATCTGTGGTCAGGAGGGAAGGGGGTTGGGACATAGACCTGTGTTTGACATGCAGTAAAATGTGGTGGTAATGAAGTGGTGGAATGGACTGTACTGCTTGACGCTGCAGGTGAGGGAGGGGCCATCTTTTTCAAAGTTAATAATTCTCTGCAAACAAAACTAGGGTCTAGTCCTTGGTATGCATACTTAGCTGTTTTCCTGATATGGTAACACTTTTTTTTATTTGCAGAGAGTTATTACATGAGAGCAATAAAAATAGATCATTACTTTAAGTCTAGAGTGGTAGAGCCCATTTGGCACTTCCAGATTTCTATCGCCTCATTTTGCTGCATGTGTAAATCAGCTCTTAAGGAAAGCTAGGAGTGGAGTGGAGGGAAGGAATGTAGTGGGGATGGGGCTCCTGATTGCTCAGTCTTCCATAACTCATCCTTGTTGCTCCCGTTTTGGTATGTAGTTCCACCATTTGGTGGGCATTTGGCTAGGCCTGTCACACGCTTTTTCTCAGTTTTGGAACAAAATTGTGTTCTTCTCAACAGCCAGATAGATGTGTGATTGTGACTTTCCCAGCCAGTAACTCCAGCAGTGATCCCTTAAGTTCACCTTTGAGGGGAGGGACTTGAGAGAGTCATGTCATAACACTGCATAGTGAAATTTCTTGACAATCTTCTCTAGGCGTTCATAGAGATGGATAGCAGAGAAGCTGCCGTTGCCATGATGGAGCACTGTTCCAACAAAGCCCTCTGGTTCCAGGGTAGATGTGTGAAAGTAGACTTGTCTGAAAAATACAAGAAATTGGTATTAAGGGTAGGTATCGTGTGGGCATAAGGTACTGCTCTTTACTTTTAAGGAAACAACGTAGAATGGTTTTTGTGAGAAATTTAAGGATGACAACTATGTACAGTATTTTCAAACTGAGGAAGGAATTGCTAGCAAAGAGTACAGACTAAGCCAGGACTGATATGACACTTTTTTTAGAGACTGTTGACGCTTCTGGCAGTTGCTGCTGCTTATTATACTGTATAACCATTTCAAATGGGAAAATGTAGCGTAAGATACTGTCTTTTAGTTTTTGCTTGTCCTGTGCTCCCAGGAGCTGGATAGACCAGTTACAAGTGCTGTTGTTTAATAAAGATAAAAAGAATGAGAAAATTGAAAGGGCATTTTTAAAGGGTGCTTGGGGGGTGGAATTGTTTACCATATTAACCAAAGGTAAAATGGAAGCAACTGCTTAAAGTAGGTGTGTGTGTCTGTGTATGTATTTATTTATTTCATTTGTATCCCGCCTTGCCAGCGAACCGGCTCAAGGCGGCTGACATACACAATTTACCATAAAGGTTTACAACATAAAACCATTAAAACATTAAAATACAATTACAATTTTACAAATTACGACAGATGGCGACTTCAGAGTTTCCTGGAAGACAAGGCTGCAGGGGAGCACCAACAGGACCAGGGCAATGGTAAAAATCAGCTCTCCGTCCGATGGCGGCTCCTATTTAAAAGCCTGGCAGAAGAGCTCTGTCTTACAGGCCCTGCAGAACTGTAATAAGTCCCGCAGGGCCCTGATGTTGTTCGGGAGCTCGTTCCACCAGTAAGGAGCCGCCACCGAGAAAGCCCTGGCCCTGGTACAAGTCAAACGGGCGTCTTTCGGACCGGGGCAAGTCAGGCGATTTTGAGTACCTGACCTCAGTGACCTCTGGGGCTGATCAATGTTCCCGCTAAGCTGAGTTAGTGTGAGCTAGCTCACAGTTTTTTAGCCTCCAGCTCACACATTTTTGTCTTAGCTCAGGAAGGATGGCTCCAGAGCAGACTAACTTATGCAGTAGCCAAATTGCTCGCTCACAGCTTTAATGCCAGTAGCTCACAAAGTAGAAATTTTGCTCACAAGACTCCACAGCTTAGAGGGAGCATTGGGACTGATATGGGGAAAGGCGGTCCCTCAAGTAGGCTGGCCCCTGACCATAAAGAGCTTTAAAGGTTAACACCAGCACCTTAAACCTGAACTGCAGCACAGGCCTGACATGGTCCCGCAAAGAGAGACCCATCAACAGCCTGGCCGCAGCATTCTGCACCAGCTGCAGCCTCCGGATCTGGGATAAGGGCAGCCCTAAGTAGAGAGTGTTACAGTGGTCAAGACGTGAGGTGTATCGTATATTCTAATAGTCACCTGTGGCACCATCCGCAGATACTTAAATCCGCAGATTGAGGTCACGTTGACAGAGGGGAGATTTTTCTCCACTCAGGAGACCACTGTGGATTATCTTGGTCTCTTACCAGGATAATTGCAGTGAAATCTTGCAAGGTACTCGGCCCTCCAAGGGTGGGAGAAAATAGGGATCCTGTAATGATCTTGATAGGCAGCCAAAACTTGTTTGCCAGGACGCTGCCCATTGTCCAACAGAGATGAGATCTCTTCTCCAATAGACTGTTGAGCTTCAGAGGTGCTTGGAGCACCACAGAAACACAGTGTGAAGCCAAGGCCAATTCCCCCTCTAAGCTGAGGGTGAGGAGTACCAGACCAACCAGAGAGAAAACGGATCCCTGTCATGACAAGCAAAATTTGCAGACTCTTGACTAAGTTGCTGGAAGGTGCAGGACAGGTTCAGGTCAGAGCAGGTGCAGGTGATCGCTTGGAAAAGCCATTTGTGTAATTGCTGTGAATAAGTTATGGTAATTTACAGGCTTATGGTAAGTTTCCCTCTTGGCATAGTTTGTGGTCTTTGGGCAGAAAGAGGCAAGCCCACATCCTGGATTAATGGCATAAGTACTGTCACCACTTCTGATTAAAAGGAGTAGGGATAGCCCCATCGTACTGTGCAGAGAAGGAAATCCTTGTGTGGTGTTTTATTAATGAAGGCTTTTACTTGATATATTACTGCAATCGTTTTGCGGATGTTACTTGAATAACTATTTCACATTGCAGTGGATTACCCGTGTAAGTCTGTTGCAGCAAGAATATCAAGCGGCCTTGTGGTACCACCAGGAATGGCCTATTTATTGTAACATAAGTTTCCAGAGGAGTGGGACCAAAAAGGTTCTGCTACAGTAAATCGGTTACTCTTTATGGTGCCACAAGTCTCCATTTTCTTCACTTGAGTCTAGTGCTTTGAGATGTTTTGATGACTAAAAATATCCTTTGAGTAGCCATCGGTTGGACTAATGCAGAACCCCAGAAAACTTGTGTAACTTAAAAAGTTTTTTTTCCCTCCTCAGATTCCTAACAAAGGAGCAGATTTGCTGAAAAAAGATAAACCTCGGTAATTTTTGATCATTTAATTTTATTTAAAACTATGAAATTTAAGCAGGTAAGCAAGACTTTGGTTTTTTTCCATTTTGTAGAAAGAGAGGCCTTTCTCCAGACAGTAAAGATTCTGGAAGTGAAAAGAAATCAAAGACAGACGATAGCGATAAAAATGAAACGAGCAGTGTTGAAGACAAAGACGAGAAGAGAGAAGAGGCAGAGCAAATGGATACCAAAGGCAGTGAGCAGGCAGACCAAGACGAGTCCAATTTGGTCCTTGAATCAGAGGATGAGCTGTTGGTGGATGAGGAGGAAGCGGCAGCATTACTAGAGAGTGGCAGTTCAGCCGCTGACGGCGCTGATGTTGCCAACTTGGGTGATGTAGCCACGGAAGAAAAGGCGGCAGCTGATGCTGGTGTCAAAGCTGAAGGGAATGCGGGAACCACGGCAGCAGCAAAAAAACTCAAAAGGGTAAGCCTCAAAGGATATTGTCAGGAAGAACTGAGTTGAGCATAAGAATATTTGGCTTTCCATGTACTGGGGTGGGGGAAGGTGTTGATATTTCCCCTCAAGAAAACTATGAATAGTTGAGTATCCTGATCAGGGTCTGAGAGGAGATGGGCCTGTAGGGAGAGGTGTGGAGATGTACGGATCGCCCAATCTGTAAGAACGTTCTTGGCCATGGAATAGTTTGACCGTGGTCAAATTGTCCACCTGTTTGACTGATCGATTGGCCCATGTCTGAGCCTTATTTTGTCATCCTTCCGTGATTGAAACTGTCCTTGGGGACAGCAGAAGGCAGCAGGAAAAATGCATCAAACCAGCAAGGAATGGACCTGTGGTGCAGATTGCCCATTCATTAGAGTTGCTACACATCCACAGCAGGCAGAACTAATATATTTTCCTAATGGTACATTTGGGTATCACCAAGGGACTTTGCCTGAGCCCCATGAAACCAGTGCAGGAGGAGAACCCGGTCCACTAACTGTATTTCCCAAATATGAGAGAGGCCAAAGTCTGGGGATCAACTGAATACCAAAGGCCTCACGTTCAGTCTGTGTGTGTGTGTGTGTGTGTGTAGAAAACGAGGGAATGACCTTCCTACATCTCCCCTTAGATCCCCTTTGTTCCATTCTAATATCATAATTCATACCGTTGGCTGCCTGAAAGATACCTGGTTGTTGGGGCCTGTGCAGGTGCCCTTGCTGAAGAATAGTGATTATTAATGATGGACTGTATGGAACCATGCACCAAGTAGTCAAGAACCCAAGCCTTGGGTCCCTCTGATTCTTGGCCAAGCAAGCAGTGCTCAGATCTGTGGGTCCCTGAGGCTAAGAGCACACAAGAAACCAACCCTTAAAAAAATACATACAGGTTTATTGAATGATTTTAAAAAGGAGTATCACTAGGCAACAGTCTCTAGAATTCACTAGTGAAAAAATAACAAAGGTTGACTTTTTTACTAAAAAAAAATATTTTTAAAAAAACATACATCGAAAGTTAACAACAGAAACAATTATAACAATATTATAAGAACAGTGAATTTTCACACACTAGCTCATCAACAGTTGTAATTAATACAAGAAAAAATGAGGCAATATCAGATCTAATAAAATGCAAAATCCATGTATTTCTTAGGTAATGTACAATTCTTTTTGGATTAGAAGAGACATATTCAAATAAGAGAACCATTTTAAAATAAAATTGTTGCTCTTTGTTGGTGTTTCAGTTACAATCAACTGAGTCACAGTTTTGTCTGCAACAGCTATATCCCAAAGTTTGGAGAACCATTGCTTCAAAGTAGGGAGTTTATTCAATTTCCAGTTTTGAGCCACCAAGATTTTTGGTGCTATGAAGATTGTCCCACAATCCTTATGCCAAGCTATTTGAAGTGATGAGGTCTGTAGCCAAGGTTTTTGATTAAGTTGCTTATATAAACTGTTACAGGACCCTTGGGTCTCGTGCAAGTTTTTCTGCAAAAATATCTCAAAGGGTGTAAGTGGTCTAACTGTGTTGATTTGGTAATCTCTTGGAGACAATTGCTGGCCCAGGAATGCAGGTGTAAGTGAAATACCCGGAGCCAGAACATGCCTGTGCTTGCCCCATAAAAGCAGAGTAAATTTTATAAAAGCGTTAGATAAATTTAACCTTTGCCCATTTCTAATGGCATTCCAGATTGCTTCATGGAGTTTATCTGGTAGCATATTTAGGTTTTTCTATTTGCACACAAGGTTTTGTACAGTCTGGAAGGGCATAGTAGAATGTGTATTTTAGTTGAGCTGCTAAAAAGTATTGTTCTAAGTTTGGAAGGCCAAGGCCCCCCAATTTAGACGGTCTTGTTAATAAGGAAAATTTTATTCTAGGGGTTTGTTTGTTTGTTTTTGTTAGCCCAGATGAATTTTAGTAAGGTGGAACGCCACTCCTTAAAATCTTTTGTAGAAAGTGGGATAAGTAAGTTTTGAAATAAGAAATTTAGGCAAAACTATAGTTTTAAAAAGATCTATTTTTTCCCAGTAATGATACATTTAACTTTTGCCAGTCCTCCAGTGTTGTTGTTAAAAAGGTTTTGAGTGTGTAGATCTGCCAAATTAGTGGTGCATTATACCTAGGTGCTTCCAGGATTTTGTCACCCAATTAAACAGAAAGGAATCAGTGATTTTCTCCTTTTCATCATGTGTAGTATGTATGGGATAAAGTTCTGGCTTTGAGTAGTTTATTGTAAACTCAGACAACAAGGCTAAATTTGTGTATTTGGGATAATAACTTGTTTAATGCATCCTTAGGCTTGGATAAGTAAAAAAAATAGTATAAACAGCAAAGAGGCTCATTTTAAAGCCCTTGTTGAGACATATCCCAGTAATATGCGGGTCATTTCTTACTGCACAGACTAAAAGTTCTACGATGACTTTTCTATCTAACACTTTAGTGCCTGGCATTAGATGGCACACAGTTCAAAATATGAGTCCAGGCTAGAGGCTTAAGCATCTTCTAAGTAGCAATCTATTGCAGTGAAACTTATCGTACTCAGCACCACTGTCCCATGGAATCATAGAGATAGCACAACCTCCTTGTTATCGAAGGCCTAATTATAGTATCTCGCTCACTGGAACCCTCTTGGAAAAGATGACATTTTGCTCCTGGCTCCCCCCACCCCTGTCTGGTTAGTGAACTGAGCTCAGGTTTCTGCACTTAGCCAATAACCACATTCTTGAATCTGGCCTTGAAAGAGATAAGGGTATTTGTCTATGAGGAGGCCCGATTACGAACACCTACAAACCAGAGCAGACCTACTGTTATTCACATTAAGCCTTGGGTGGAATTAGGGTGCTTTGCCTCACAAGGTCACAGAGGGTGAGATGCCCCACATCTTCTAATGGTTTGCACCATATTTGTACCCCCCTTTGGTGGTTTGATACCATATTGTCCCTCTTAAGCAGGGGAGAATGAGCCCCCCCCCACAGATCTCCCCTGTTGCTACAGTGGGATAGTCTGTGGCTTTGGCATTCTTGAATTCCACAGACTGCCCCCCCCCCTTCCAATTCTCTCTTCTGGGAGTGCTTGTGGCTGAGTACCAGGTAGTACCTGCGTACCAGCCACCCTGAGCCTGCTCGTGGGGAGGGTGAGGTATAAATTAAATTAATAAATAACAAATAAATAAATAGAATAGCACCATTGGACTTGGGACAGATGCTTCAAAAAGTTGTGACTCTTGTGATATCTAAATTTATGTCAACAGAGACACGTAGGTGGATTTCCAAGAAGCATGGAAGGTTTTGTCACTGTAGATGAGGTTGGTGATGAGGATGATTCAGAGCATCAGAAACAACGTAAAGCTGGCATACTGAAGGCTGCTGTAAAAAGTGAGAGCGGCACGACTGAAAGCAAGGCAGGTAAAGCTGACGAAAGTGAGCCAGGAAATGAAGCAATGGAGAATGGTGCCAACACGGAGAACGTGAAGCTGGAAACATCTGATGTGACCAACGACGCTGAAGCACTGGACGCAGTGAAAAAAGAAAGTACAGAAGCTGAAGAAACTAAGGCTGCACATGAAAAACTTGCTGTTCCAGATGAATACAGAATTGGACCATATCAGCCAAATGTCCCTGTTGGTAAGAATAGTTCCCTCTTTTCCTCCTCCGGCGTGATCTTTGTGTGTTTGTGTGTGTGTGCTCTTTCATTGGTTTCCTTGCACGAATTCCATAAGGAGGCAGAATCTGGTCAATATGCGTGATCATCAGAATTTTACGTGGGCACAAATACGGTGGAACTAATATTAAATTTCTGAGTGATTTCCTGATTTTACTTTTGTGTGTGTGTGTTATGTGCCATCACACTGCTTCCAATTTATGGTGATCCTATGAATTAATGACCTCCAACGCATCCTACTATGAACAGCCTTGCTCAGGTCTTGCAAACTGAGGGCCGTGGCTTTCCTAATCAAATTAACCCATCTCATCCTTTTTTCCTGCTGCCTTCAGCATTTCTCAGCATTTTCTTTTCCAGTGACTTTTGTCTTCTCATAATGTGACCAAAGTACAATAACCTCAGTTTGGTCGTTTTAGCTTCTAGGAAGAGTTCGGGCTTGATTTGATCGAGAGCCCACTTATTTGTCTTTCTAGCGGTCCACAGTATCCATTAAACTCCACTTCAGCACCACATTTCAAGTGAACCAACTTGCTTCCTGTCCAACTTTCACAGCCATACACAGTAATGGGGAATATTATAGTGTGAATGATCCTGATCTTGGTCACCAGCAACACATCCTTACACTTTCAAGGACCTTTTCCAACTCCTTCAGGGCTACCCTTCCCAGTCTCTTAATTTCTTGGTTGCAGTCTCTTTTCGTTGATGATTGAGCCAAGGAATAGAAAATCGTTAACAAGTTCAATTTCTTTATCAACCTTAAAATTGTGTTAAGTCCTCAGTGGTCATTACTTTTGTCGTCTTGATGTTCGGCTGTAATCCTGCTTTGGCACTTTCTGCTTTAACCTTTATCAGTAGTCATTTTATGTCTTCACTATTGTCTGCTAGTAATGTGGTGCCATCAGCACATCTCAGATTATTAAAATGTATGTATCTTGTATAAGATTAGTAAAGTAAACCTGGATTATACCCTTTGTTCCGTGTAAAAGAACCTTAGGCCCTGTCCACACTGTCACTTGTCACTCATTTCTCCCTATTGCTTTGAGCCCCCCCCCCTTTTCCACATGTGTTTTGCTCCCTCTGGGACTACTAGAGGGAGCAAAACATATGGGGGGTGGGGGAACCTGAAGCAATAGGGAGAAATGAGCGACAAAAGTGACAGTGTGGATGGGGCCTTAGGAACACAAGACTGGTACTGAATATGGTTGAGCAGATTAGCCACCTTGTGTTTCTCTTTTCTTACTAGGTGTGAACTTTGTGATGCCCAGATCTGGGTATTACTGCCGATTGTGTTCCTTGTTCTACACCAACGAAGAGACAGCAAAAAAGACCCACTGCAGCAGTCTTTCCCACTACCAAAAGTTGAAGGTAAGGCAAACCTATGTAGGGTGTTCTTTTGTCCCCTATGCAGTTCTTAGAAGTTCAGAAATGTAAGTGTAGTTTGCTGAAAATTAGTTTTGCTGTGGTTTGTTGAAAAGGCTCTTTAGATGAAGGCTAATAAGGGTTGAAAAACCAGTAGCATGCCTTATATACAGTCCCACAAGAATTGAGAACTTTCTGGGAGTAAGCCCCTTTGAATACTTCTGAGTAGATGTGTTTAGGATTGTATTATTAGTCTTGTAGACTTCAGAGGGAGTTGAAATCAGTGGAACGTAAATTACTTAACTTTGGCTTTAATGTACACACAGCACTTCGTTCAGGATGTAACATCAGGCAAAGCTCGCTGTGTGGAACCAGTAGTATGCTCAGGGCTACACGTGGCAGCTGCGTTGAATCCTTGTAATTCTTGTAATTGCAGAATCCAAATCTGGAGCGCAATGATTTGAAAAGAGAAATTGGCCTGGTTTCTGACTTTCTGAATATGCCATGGCCTTACTTCACACGCAACTTTTATTTAACCTTTCATCTTTTCCCTTTGTTATAGAAACAGATGGAAAAAATGGCTGAAGAACAAAAGCAGAAAAAGGATGCTTGAGGGCAACAGAGGCATGACAGCTTAAGGAAAAATGGTTTTATTTTTTATGTTTTAATACAGTACAATTGGGGAAATACTATGTTATGTAACTTTTAGTGGAATACCGTAGAAGTGTACTTCTGTTAGTGTGTTTAACGTTATGGTGCATTTAAATCAACACAATCTTTGTTTAAAGAAAAACAGATTGGGATGGCAACACAGGATTTTCTGTGCAGATCGAGGCAACTCAAGAACTGAGCAATTTTGAACACCAGAACTCACCTCGTTGTTAATCTTTCTAGGCTTCTAAGACTATCCCTAACCTTTTATTCTGTTCAGTTAAATATGAACTGTTACTACTTTCTGGAGCATTCCAGCCAGTCTTCAAAGGGTTTCATTATTTCATTTCACTTTTGAGAAGTCTTTACATGAAAGTTGGTGTGGTTTTTTTAAAAAAGAAAAGGTTGGATGCACCTCCTTTTAGTGTTGATGCGTTACTTAGAGAATAGGAAAATGGGTAAGCAGCTTTTTTTAAAAAAATCTTGTGACTCTTTCCCCAGAGTTCTCATTTCTGTTCTATGACTGTAGCATAAAGTAGATTCTTATCCTCCTGACCAGTATTATTATTTTTCCAGAGCTCTTCTTGCTTGCTACTTGAATTTAGTACTTTTCATACATCTCCAGTATAAGCAAAAGCAGCATTGAACCCTAAATTGTAAATAGTTACCTTTTTACGTTTGTGACCCTTTTTTTTTAATTTTTCGACTCTGATTCTAAACCTTGTTACAAAGATGTACCACTGGACTCAGTGGGCTTTGTTACAAAGTTAACATGTTAATTAACTGGGGCATACATCTTCAAATTGGCTTAATCCTAGGATTGTGCTCTTGATGTACCTTCATGTGGCTGATGTGAATGGGAGCTTGTGTGTGTAACCTGTTCTCATGTAGTTTGTTAATGATTTACCAGTTAACATAATATGTGGATTCAGTTTGTTATGGTGACAAAATAAACCAAATCAGTCAACGTTTAAGTGAGGTGTTTGTGAGCTTTTTAATGTGTGCATCATGCATGTCTGGCAACTTTTAATGGCGAGCTACCTTGACACAGTAGCCACATTGATTGGCCCTAGCCTTCTGCAGTGGGGCTCATTATTTGCTAGTGCAGATCATAAATCTCATAAACCTACAGTCACTCAGGATTGTGCTTGCAAGGCAAGGAGATAACCAGGCATCTGTGGGTCTCTGAAAAGAAGGCTGCCAGTTTTTCCCCTTTCTCTCTGCTACCCCTCACACTTGATCTCTGCAGACCGTCAGATTCCTGTGGCCCTTAAGATTGTGGGGAACCGCAGTGGGAAGGAACTCTGAAAAGCTCCAGTTCATTCCAAGAGTATTGTACTAATAGCCCAGCCTTGAACCTAAGGCTGGGGTCGAGATTGTCACACTGATGTAGTGAGCGTATGTACACAAATATTTGTGCAACTGTAGTGGGTAGGCCTGGACGGGTCAGTCTTAAAACTGATTAGTTATAAATTCAGTGAACTCTCCAGCAGATGTCTAGATATTATCCTAACTTTATAGTCATAGCTCTCCGAATTAGCGCCATGCAAACCTTGCAAAGTGTGGGTGGCATCTCTTTGCAAAAGCTGTGCTGGAACACAAGAATACGCACAATTAACGAATTTCTATGTTTTTAAAGAATCTTCTGGTGAGCAATCTTAATTCTTTCCTCTCCGTTTAGCACAATTGCAAAACATGTAACTGGTAATAGCTCTGTAAGACTTGGGGTGATGGGGCAACAAAAGAGTTGTGGATCTTGGGTGTGGGGTGGAGAAGGCGGCAGACAGGTAAGGAGAAATGGAGAAAGAGGTAGCATAGGAAGTGGAGAAACCAGGCACTGAGAGGATGCTGAAGTAGAGTGGATGGGAGCTAATGGTCCGGAAAGGCAGAAGAAGTTTGAGGGAAGTTGAAATATTAAGTTGCTGATGGGAGTGAGAGATCAAAGGAGGAAAATCGGGAAGCCTAGAAGAAGGACTCAAAATAGGGATGAAGCGAAAAGAAGGAAAAGCAAGAATTCTCCTAACTTCTGGGAACTTTGAGCCAGTGTGAAGACATAAAAATTATTCAAATGGTGTTTGGTGCTGTCCTAACTTGCAGGGATGTCCTGCAACAAATTCTCTCTCTAAGCTGTGGAGTCCTGTGAGCAAAAATCCTACTTTGTGAGCTACTGGCGTTAAAGTTCTGAGCGAGCCATTTGGCTGCTGCATGAATTAGTTTGCTCTGGAACCACTCTTCCTGATCTGAGACAAACATCTGTGAGCCGGAGGCTAAAAAACTGTGAGCTAGCTCACATTAACTTAGCATAGAGGGAACACTGCCTGCATCCTGTAGTTCTACAAGTTAATGTTGCATCAAAGTTGAATTACTAAGCTTTTGTGGAGGTTGTACTCTCAGGCATCAGATCACACAGTTGCAGCCTGTTGAGGGGGCAATCAAACCCCCTCCTGGAGAGGAGCAGGATCAGCACTATTCAGAAAGCTCTCCACTAGCCTCCCGTCTTCCCAGAGATCCACAGAAATAATCCTCAACTAAAGCATAGTTTATTCAGCAACAGATAGGAAAAAAGCAATTAGCAAATCCCACTTAGGCTTCCAAACCCAAGAACAAGGCAGCAGACACCCACTCAAACCAGGAATACCTGACAGTGCATCGTTGCTGTGGTGGAACTAGTCTGCCGCTAGGGTCTCCTTACAGATCGGGAGAGGTCAAGCATCTGGTATGTCTTTCCTGGGGTTCTTGTAACAATCAACTGACCTTGAAGGGTGATAAGGTGGGCCTCTCCCTGTCTCCAGCTGCTGCAAAAAGATACACCTGTTTCTGAGAGAGGCAGGCTTGAGCTTCTTAGAGAAGCACAAAGGATTCTAAAGTGGTTGTGCTTTGGTCAGTAGGAAAGGCCTCTGGCAAAAGAGGGGAATAGCTCAGAAAATGCAAGGTTGGTTTTCATTTCTGTCACCAGCAGTTGCATGGGCATTGTCCTCTCCATTTAACCGCCACTTGGAGCAAAGTGGGAGAAAGGGAGGCCTAAGTGAAGGACTAAAATGGCACATCGTGGAATTTTGGTCAAAGGATTTCAGAAGGGAAGGAGATCAGAGCCACCTAGAAAGCTGGAGCTGGTGCTGACCTTCATAACCTGCTATAGGCCCAATCTGCATCTAGCATTTGCTCCACTGTTTAATCAAACCCACGCTGGAACAGAAATTCCCCTCTGCATCGCATGCCACTTTCACTGTTGGATTTTATGGCAGTGTCCAGACTGCATGCTGCTTTCACTTCGTTTGATCTCTCCGTTTTATGGTACTGTCTGCGGTGGCTCAGAGGTTAAGACGCTGAGTTGCGGATCGGAAGATCGGTAGGTCAGCAGTTCGAAACCCTAGTGCTGCGTGATGGAGTGAGCTCCCATCTTTGGCCCCAGCTCCTGCCAACCTAGCAGTTCGAAAGCAAGAAATTCCAAGTAGATAAATAGATACCGCTTTGGTGGGAAGGTAACAGCGTTCCATGTTCCTTGATGTTTAGTCATGCTGGCCACATCACCACGGAGATTTGTTCGGACAGCGCTGGCTCTTCGGCTTAGAAACAGAGATGAGCACCACCCCCTAGAGTCGGATTCGACTAGCTTTTGAGCAAGGGAATTTACCTGCATAGATTTATGGCCATTCAGGGGTGACTCTGCAGTCAGTATGGTGTTGGCCCGGGGTATTTGAATGTGGTTTTGAGCCACATCTTATTCTGTTCCAGTGTGGGTTTGGTAAAACAACGGAGCATATGCTAGATTGGGCCATATAATGGTTTTTCTGATGGCATCTTGATATGTATTGCAATCCTTTGACCATTCTTTCAAGTCAGTTTAATAGTCTGAGCCTACATTCTAGTTAAGATGGCCACCTTAGCTTCACAGGTGCAAGCTGGTCTGTATCCTACACTTGGCCGACAGAAATGACCATTAAAGGCAGGAACTCTGCAGTAGGGAATCTGTAAAAGCTGTACATCTGTTCTACCAATGAAGATCTCCCAATAAGATGATGCTATAAGTGCCTACCCAAAGCTATGCCAGTTGTATATCATTCCCTCTCTACTGCTGGCAGCCCTTGACACATGATCACTGTGTGTCTTCACAACACAGAAGTTGTATGTTCATATTATCTAAGTCAGTGGGAGCTGCAGGGATGTGACTGGCGTGCCAGTGCTGCCACTCTGAGAAGTAATATGAAATAGAAGAGATAAAATCCTGCCCTGATATGTAGTGTCATTTCTGATTTTTAACATTACAAAAATCAGTTGTTAGACACAAAACCACTTACAGAGGTACTTCCTGTTCATCAAGGCCATGCTGCCCTGATCTAGCTGGGCTCATCTATGATTATCCCTTCAATGCCTCATTGTAAATCATTGCCAGGACACTGAGGAAGTACACATATTCTTGGAAGTTCATCTCCTGGTCTTTATTGCAGTCCAGATCAGCCATCAGTCCTTAAACCTCAGTTCATTCAAGTGTATTCCAATGGTCAACTCCTCCTTGTTCAGGGAGTTCTTGTCACCTTTGCCTGTATACTTGTGAAAAACATCAACCAGGTGGGTAAAAGCTTGATACTGTGGCATGCCATCTCCACAGTTTTAAGTTGGAAGTTGATCAAGAAGGCGGGCAGATGTTGAGTGCCAGGAGAAGGCAGAGAACTTTTCTTCTGATTTTCAACAGCAGTTGACATTTTCAGAGGACACAACATGATCTGTGCAGCAGAAATCTGTCAGGAGTTGAATTTCATTTTGTTTGAAATGTCCATATAGGGCGGTTGCCTTTTTATACATAGAAAAAGTATGTGATGAATCAGTTCTTCAGTCACAGCGTTAGAGCCTGGTCTCCATCTCCCATGCCAAAGAACTTGTCTGTGTTCCAAATGGGCTGTGATTTGGTAGTAAAACCTGTGATTAGCTGATCCCAGGTTCAGCCCCTCTGCACTGATTGGGTTCCTAGATGGCTGGGAAAGGCCCCTCCTGGAGATGCCAAAGAATTACTTCCAGTAATCCAGTGGGGTCAGTATTCCAAAAACAAGGCAACACACCATGCCTGCTTTGGGTTTTTTTATTTCGAAACATTTATATTTTGCTATTCCTTCCCAGTGGAGCCAGAAAATTATTTTAATGCAAATTTGAACCATCATGTGAGGCAGGGGGTCTCCAGCATGGTGCCTGCTGACCACCTTTCTTGGCACTGCCAGGGGTTTTTAGAAAGTGGATGGGGCCACACGGGGCTTTTACTTAGCAAGGCTTCTTATCGGCCAGTGGAGATTTGATTGGCTGTGCAAGGTTTTTCTAAAATGTTGCTTTGGTAGCAGCTGCCAACACAGCACAAGGCTTGTCACTCTGTGATTGAAGGTAACCCATGGCAGCCATATTGTGGCTGGCTCCATCTCCAGCTCAGAAATTAAAGGAGACATAGATTTGCATTTAGTGAGGAAGAAAAAGAGAGAATTCCATCTCCAGCCCACCATCCTGTGTCAGAATTCCAGAGGTGCCCACAAGTTCAAAAAGTTGGGGATCATTGATATAACACAATCTTACGTTATTATAAGGCATCAGATGAAAACGTGAACAGGTGTCTAATAAGCTATCAGCAGTGTTGGACTCCTCAGGATCAGGCCCTCTGAAACAAAACAGCTTGTGCCAAAAAAAACACCCCACCTGAGTGCAGTGTTCTCTCTAAGCTGAATTAGTGTGAGCTAGGTCACAGTTTTGTCTCTGCTAAGGAAGGATGGCTCCAGAGCAAACTAATTTATGCAGTAGCCAAATTGCTCACTCATAACTTTAATACCAGGAGCTCACAAGACTCCACAGCTTAGAGGGAGCATTGCCTGAGCGTACTGTACTAGACCTCCTGAGGTAAGGAATTTCACAGCTTTGATACTGGTACAAAATGTTCAGCATATAAGCTTTTGAGAGAGTCAACTAGGGTTCTTTCAAAAGTGGAGAATTGCTAATTTGACAGAATTTATGGATATTTCTGAACAAGGTAATATCTTAGAGAAGCCAAATTTTACACTTATTTCACTCCTTGAAAGATAAAATCTCTTTCCACAGACCACTGAGCTTCTTTGAAAGACTCTTAATATCTAAATAATTTTTAAAGAAAGGTCTGATCTCCTGGATATATAGATCCATATTAAAGGAAACTGAATCCACCTTGGTCACATCCAAATTAGCATGGCATAAAGATTTTGGCAGGCAGCTCTCAGGAAAACAATGGAGTAAGATCTGGGGTTCATCAGTCTACACTTCAAAATCTGCTTCGATACAAATGCAGTCAGTCACAGTTCTTTTGAGGGGGTATCTTACTTCTGCAGAGCTTTCCCATACACTCCCACCACAATCTCCCCAGTGCTGGAAAAGATGTGGCAGTTGGGGAACCTACTTCCACAATTGGTGGGATTGCTCTCGAATAGCGGAATTTCCAAGTAAAATTTTAATTGAAATGACTGACAGGTTGTGCACTCCCTAAAGATCCTGCTTTTATTCTTTTAAACTTATGGCCAAAATTCCAAATCCAAAAAAAGGAAAGAGAATTGATTTCACTTTTACTAGCAGCGGCTAAAAGTGTAATCGCTACACACTGGAAACTTCAGAATATCCAGCTGCAAACCAATGGTACATTAAAGTTTGGGACTATTTTATAGCTGATAAAATATCGGACTGGGTCGCCCAACAAGACGATAGAGGACTATAGCAGTTCAATGGAGAAATGGACTGTTTTATTTGATGCCCAGAATGAGTTTACACTTGACACTCCACACTCTGAACAAGCAGATTATGAATCTTCATATATGTTCTTTTAAATACATGAAGAGTTAACAGTATGGACTTTGCTTTATTTCTAAAAATAAGGGTATAATAATGAAGGTGGATAATCTTCATTAATGCACAGTAATTGTTCAAAAATTAGACAATTGTTCTATTGCATACTCTGTACCTAGATGTTTATAATGTTCTTTATTCAGAATGACTCTGTTGAATGTATTGCTTCTTTTTTCTGAGTTGTAATATATTAAAACTAAATAAAACATTTAATAATTGGAAATATACGGGGCTACTTTTGGGCAGGAACGCAGTTCCAGCTAGCTTCTGAGTTGGCCGCACCTACAGCCAAAACCTCTGGTGTGCGTGGCTACAGAGCACGCTGCTCTCCCCATGTTACACACAAGAGGGAAAGGCAGCATGTTAGAATGCCATCTTTCCCTCTGGGGAGCCCTTGGGATTTCCTTGGTGGGGGGGGGGGGGGAGAGGCAAGCTTCCATGCCTGCCCTGTGCTTTCCCTATGCTAATGAGTTCCTGCTGAGCTTTTTCTACAAAAAAGCCCTGGAAATATATATATGCTCCTCAGACACAAGTAGGAATTTAGATCTCTGAGCCATCCCAATCAGAAGGTGGGAGGGGTTTTGTAAAGGTTGCAAACTATTCCAGAGGGCCAGCTGTGATGATAGGATGTTGCAGTAAAAATATTTATTCTGTCTTTCACCGAAGGAGTTTTGGGTGGTATACGCTGTTCTCCATACAATAATTCTGTGAGGTAGTTTTTGGGAGGGTAGCTCTGTTGGTTTACAGTAGCAGAGCTACGTTCGAGACCAGTTAAGTAGCACCTTAAGAGCCCAACAAGATTTTTGGGCTATAAACTTGACAGGAAGCTTTGACTCTTGAAAACTCATACCCGGCAAATCTTGTTGGTTTCTAAGGTGCTACTAGATTTGGGGCAGGCTAGCTTGACAATGCCTGGTCTAAAGTAATCCAAGGAGCTTCAACTGACCGAGATCTTGAACCCCACCCACCCCGGTCCATGCTAACCACTGTACCATATTGGCTCCTCAGATTAAGTGGGATTTGGGATGGGGAGCCTGGACCCCACTTTACGTGCATAATATACATGACTGGAAGGGGAATAAATCTAGTATGACTATAATACTAATTTTCTATAAAAATGCCAAAAAAAAAATCACCTCTCCACATAACTGGCATAGTTTACTTGTTTCGTAAAGTCAGAGAAGTTATTTCTGTTTAACAATCTAACATTTCTACGTCAAACGTCCTCTTCAAAACGCCCCCGGCCCGTAGACCGCGGCACGGGCAATGACCATTGCCGCTCTAGGCGTCGCCATCTCTGTGGCGAAAGCCCGCGCTACTGTCTGCGGCCAAACCCCGGCGCCATTTTATACCGGAAGTGCTCGCCAAGACGCCGAACAGGACCATAGAGACAAGCACTCGTCCCAAGAGCACACCATACCCGGCTAGCGGAAGTGACTTCATATCCGGCAAGGGGGTGGTTGTTGTGTTTCCAAAGGAAGGGGGTGATAGGAGAAGGAAGGAGGGAACTCGGGTAAAGGCGAGCAAGACGCAGCGGCCAGCTGAGAGCCTCCGCATCCGTCCTGCTTCTGTACGAGGTGCGCCTCAGTGGAAGAAGTCGGGGGGGGGGGGGGGGGGTTTGGGGGCCGAGCACGCTGAGGCGCCGCCATTGATCTTCTCTCCCTCCCCCCCCCCCCCTCCGCTCGTATGCTAATGACGGCCTCTCTCAGGTAGCGGAAGAAGAGCCAGGCGGGCGGTTGGCGAGCCTAATGGCGTCGGATGGGTTGGGGCGCGGAAGGTCTCGCCTGGCTCTTTTTCATCCGGGTACCAGGAGAAGTCTACCTGTGCCTCTAGGTGCGTGGTGCATGACGGGACGGCGCCGCTTCTCCCTCGTTCTCTTCCCCCCCCCCCCGCCGCCCAACTTCTCCTGAGAGGGGCGGGGCTTTGGCACGCTTGTCGAAGGGAGACAAAGAGCGGGGTGGGCGGGGCTTGAGGGAAGCGCGCGAGGGGGCGGGGCCTAAGAGCTGTGCTAGGCTCCTCCTCCTGCCTGTCAGGGGTGTCTTGGCCTGTTTCTCCCGGCCGACTCCTGGGAGGAGGGGGGTGGGGTTCACGTGGGGGAGGCCATGGAGCTCCCGGGGGTGGGGGGGGAGCGACAGGGCGGAGGTTTATGAAATTCTGGATATTGTGGAGAAACCTAAGAGAACAACTTTTGTTTCTCCCCACTTACCTCCCTGCCCCATAAGACTACTAGGTCTGTGAGTCATCCTGTTGAGTTGCCAGTCCCCAGGTGGGGGCAGAAATCTCCCAGAATTATCAGCTTCTCCCTAGATGACAGAGCTCCTGAAGGCACCTGGTGTTTTTGGCCACTGTGTAACAGAGTGTTGGACTGGATGGGCCACTGGCCTGATCCAACAGTGGCTTCTCTTATGTAGTTCCCCTGGGAAAAAAGAATGGCTGCTTTGGAAGATGGGACCTGTGGCGTTGCACCCTGCTGGATTCCCTGCCTTCTCATGCTCTGCCCCCCAAAATCTCCAGGACTGTCCCAACCTGGAGTTGGCAACTTTATATTGGGTGGTTGATTCAGGACAGACAGCAGTGGTCCCTCTAAGCTGAGTGAGTGTGCGCCAGCTCAGTTTTTTAGCTTCCGGCTCACACATTTTTGTCTTAGCTCAGGAAGGATGGTTTCAGAGCAAACTAATTTATGCAGCAGCCAAATCACTCGCTCACAACTTTAATGCCAGTAGCTCACAAAGTAGAAGTTTTGCTCACAAGACTCCACAGCTTAGATGGAGCATTGAACAGACAGAGGAAAATAGCTTCCTCACATAATTCATCATCAGCCTGTGGGGTTTGCCACTGAATGTGATGGCAGGAGGTTTAGAAGGTAAATTGGTTCATGCTGTGGTTATGTCAAAGAGCAAGAGCTGCTGCCACTAAACAGGCTCCCCCCCCCCCCCACACACACACACACTTTGGAGGCTTCCTCGGGTTCTGATAGGGGTAGATAGGTTTGAGTGTTAATTAAGGTTGCCAACCTCCAGATGGGACCTGGAGATTGCCTGGAAGCATGGTTGATCTCCAAACTACAGGGATCAGTTTCCCTGGAGGAAATGGGTGCTTTGGAGAATGAACTCGATGGCATTTCACCCTTCCCTCCCCAAACCCTGCCTTCTTTAGGCTCCACCCCCAAATCTCCAGGAATTTCCCAACATGAAGTTTGCAACACTATGTGAATTTATTAAATAAAAGCCATGATATCGAAGTTGAACCTGTATTTTCAGGTGCAGTGTGGCTTCTGAATGGCACTGGGAGGGAGAGGGGAAAAGCTTTTGCCTTCCTTGTGACCTTCCCAAAAGTACCTGGCCAGCTGTTGTTGAAAATAGGGCTAGGTGGCAGATCCCGTATAGATAACATTGTTACAGTTTGAATTAGTACTCTTAATCTGTGCTGGAAAAGAACATATAGATGGTCGTTAATTTTTTAAAAATATATATATATGCATTTGAATCTTTGCCCTTTGCCGATCTGGATGTTAATTCAGCCATGGCGAAGATCAAGTGACACACATTTTGTTTTTGTTGAAACGGGGGGAAAGATACTAGCAGAGAAGCTGAATAAATTCCAAATATAGCCAGTGATCCAGATCCTTTTGCTGCAGTTAGTGGGATATAACAACTGGCAGCCCTAGAAGGGGACTTACGTTTCCCTGCACTTCAGACATCCTTCTGGCCAATTCAGTGAGATCAGGACTAGCATTCCAGCCAGTCTGGGAATGCGTATTTGGATCTTTTCTAGCATTTGTGAAGTTGGCCTCAGAGTGCTTCCATGTGAGGAACTCCCCTGTTGAATTGGAGCAAGTAACTTCTTAGTGATAGATTCAAGAATGCCTGAAAGCTTAAAAAAAAAACAGTTGGAAGAACATGTGCATACCTGGTTCATTGGACTGTTATAATTTGTGTCCGCTTACCTGGTTGCAGTATTGTTAGTCACTTTAAGTCTGAGCCAGTAAGTGGGATAGAAATGTTTTAAATAAAGAAGCACACATCATCTTGATGGTATTTAAGGTGCCAAGAAAAAGTAAAAATGTTTGTTCACTCACTAACCTAGGAAGCATTAATAGTGCGCATTTATTACAAAGCACATATATAGTGTGCAAAGGGCTTTATGTATATAGCATTTATATAGTGCTTTAGAAAACTCAAAGTGCATTGCACAGATTATTCCAGAGGACTTTACAGCAGCTCTGCAAGCTAGGCAAGTATTAATATCTCTGCATTGCAGATACAATAAGGAGGTTTATGATTTTGTAAATTCAAGGCTAAGGTGAGATTTGAACTGGCTACTCATAACTCAGGGTCTTATCTATTATGAGAGATTCAGTTCCAAAAACTAGGCAGATCCATAGCATTATGGGTTAAGTTCTGACTTCTAATATTTTAAGCAATTGCAGTTGATTCAGGTGTTACTGCCCAAACTTGCTGATTAACTGCTTATAATTAAACTGCTTACAATTAAAGAAGGAGCCATGTGCAGTTTAATTTTCTTGTATCTTTGCAATGATGTCAGTTGAGTATCAAAATCATATCCGTGGTAGATGGCACAGCTTGTCCTGGTTTCTTTTAAATCCAGATAATTCTATCTTTCCAAACCAAAAAACCTGCATAGTCTTTAATTAAGAGCAAAAAAGTTGTGAAATACAGCAGTATTTGGAGGATTGTCCCTGTGGTGGTACTGCTGCTGTCGTGTTTTGTAGCTGTGAATGCTGTCACTCCAGTTCGGATTTTAAAAGAAAATGTGGCCTAATTCACAAAAGAGTGGAAGGGGGGAATCTCCCATGTGGTTATTAGTCCATGCAAATCAGCTTTCTTGGAGTCAAAATTTACTGGCGGGGTGAGCAAGGGAAAGATTAATGATTCCAAACCTAAACCTATTTTACTACTTCACGTATTTCATAACAGCATTTTTGTTGTTGTTCAGTCGCACGGTCGAGTGCGACTCTTTGTGACCCCATGGACCACATCACTCCAGGCCCTCCTGTCTTCCATCGTGCTCCGGAGTTTGCCCAACTCTATGCCCATTGCATCAATAACACTGTCTAACCATCTCATCCTTTGCCGTCTCCTTCTTCTTTACCTTTCAATCCTTCCCAGCATCAGGGTCTTCTCCAGTGAGTGCTCCCTTCTCATTTGGTGGTCTTATTTGAGCTTCAGCTTCAGTATCTGGCCTTCCAGGGAACAGTCAGGTTTGATTTCCTTTAGAATTGACTGATTTGATCTCCTTGCAGTCCAAGCGACTCTCAAGAGTCTTCTCCAGCACCATAATTGGAAAACATCTATTATTCAGCGCTCAGCCTTCCTTATGATAACAGCATATAAAATTGTATTAATTCCCATATCTACGAGATTTAAAAGCTTAAATCCCTTAGAGTGTTTTATAAAACTGATCTACTTATTATACGCACCAGTTTTGTCTGGTGGATGGTCAAGTAGAGGAGGCTTGTTATTTGCCTGTACTGCTCACTTCCTCATCACAGGTAACAGATAAGCAGGATCAAAGGCAGGAGGCAACGGTCTATTCCTTGGTTTTTCTGAGGTGGTCACCAGTCATTGGGGGTGTCCTCTTTTACATGGGTTGAATCCATGCTGTTGTGGACAGTGTGAATTCAGGAAAACAATGTTGTACTACCTTTGTACTACCAAAATAGTTGCCACCAAGGGCCAGTAGACCCTCCAAAATAATATGTGGAGTAGCAATAAGAAGAGGGCTGAATTTGTCACCCTACCCCACCTTGTGGAGACAGAACTCTAGTGCAAATGACCAAACTCTGTTCACAGGCCAGTTGCCCTCCATGTGTGGAGAATGCGCCCTAGAACACCAACATTCCTCTACAGCTGTACAGTGCAGGAGAAGATCAGTTAATGGTGGACAAGTTGACTTTCCAGTAAAGCTTGTCCACAGTTACAGATTTTCTCATGGAGGAACCCCTAAGAACCTTCCAAGGAATTTCAGGGTTCTCTTGAACACAGGTTGAAAACCATGAGATGCAGCTGAGGATATGTAGTTGAAGGACTTCTGGCAGGTATAGCTGCTAGTAATTGCAGGGCGACAGCAGTGATAGGCCTTGGCCTCTGTGTCCTGCTTGTAAGGCTTTCCAGGGGCATCTAATTTGGCCACTATGTAAAACAAGACGTAATAAAACCCAGTGTTAGATGGCAACTGGTTAAATTGGGCTTGAGGGATTGCTGTTCTTTGGGGGCTGACTAATACAATGACGTAGCACATCCTTCACCAAGGAAACAAATTTGAAGAAGTTCTCTGGGCTCTTGTAGGCAACGTCCACCTTTTACATCACCTCTCAGGAGTGAGGTTTGTGAGGTCACAATCTTCTTTGACATCAGGGTCCCATGAATTACTGTATAACATGATGCAGCAGGAAGAGACATAGAGCTGCCAGAGGGAAGTCTGTACTTCAACACAGCTCCCGTGGATTGTTGCAAATGGAGAGAGAAACATGATGAAATTCCCAAGGTGATTAGCAGTCTAGGTTTCCAAGTGAAGCTATAGAAAATGTATGCTTTTTCAAATCTCAGCAGCTCGGATCAGTTTCCTTGACTATAACAGGCATAGATGTTTTGAACAGAGCCTGGAATAGTTTGCATGAGCTGAGTGTGATTTTTTTAAAATCTAATTTTTAATGCTATCTTTTTTATATAAGTGTTTTTGGAAAGAGGAGAATGCTGCATCAATATGAAGCATTTTAGGCTGCAATCCTGAGAATGCTTTCCTGGGAGTAAGCCCCACTGAATAAAATGGCACTTACTTCTGAGTAGGCCTCTTGGGGTTGTTCTTTTAATTAGTATATATGGAAAGTATGATACATGTAGCCCTTAAAATACGGGTTTGTTAGGAGTCTTCATCTTATTTTGTTAGGATCTCTGTTCAAGGCAATAAGTGCTGGACTAAATATTTAGGGGCTGACACTGAAATGAGAAAAATCAGACCTGAACATTTCCAGCTTGTGTAATTACATTACTATCCATATATCTAATTCTCAACAGTCCTCTCTGCATGTGGATACTTATTTCTGCAGACAGGGGGCACACTCTCCCTCAACAGGTTTTTCTGCAGACTCGGGGAACTCCCTGGGTCTGCAGAAAAATCCAAAAAGTTTTTTAAAAAAAACCTCAGGGAGGGTTGAATCCCCTCCCAATACTTTTTGAAATGGCCACTGCAAAGATCTACTCCAGGCCCCGCCGCCGCATTGACAGTGAGAGATAGACTGAGATAGCCAGGGAGGGGAGGAAGCAAAAAGCAGGACTGGATCCTGCAGTATGAATGCCTGAACTGAAGGAGAGTTGGCAGTTGGGAAATTCCTGGAGAGTCTGTGGTGAAGTCTGAGGAGTGCAGAGACTGGGGAGGGGAGAGGCCACAGGTGGATACAATGCCACAGAGTCCGCCCATTTTCTCTAGGGGGATAGATTCCTGTTGTCTGGAGTTCAGTTGTAATTTGGGGGGGGGTCTTCAAGTCCCACCTGGAGGCTGGCAAACCTAGTCCTAGCAGTATCCTCTGGTGGACTTGAGACCCCCTGACTTGCATGATTCAGCTAGGCCTGGCTGCTTGCTACTGGGCAATAGTAGCCACCCTATGAAAGTCAGTGTAGTATAATGGTCAGAGCTTCAGAGTAGGGTTTGCAAGACCCAGGTTTAGATTCCCATCTGTCTGTGAAAGCTCACTGGATGATTTTGGACCAGTCACACACATAGAAAAAGGAGGAAAGAATAATGTAAACTGTTTTAGTCCCCACTGTGGAGAACGACCATAGTTTTCCTCAGTAGAAGCTGCAAGGGGAAAGGAGATGGAAAGCTGAAGACAAGGGCGTATAAAGTTAGGTTGGCTGTTGGGTGGGAAGGAGATAGGGATGCCAACTCTAGGTTGGGAAATTCCTGGATATTTGAGGGGTGGAGCCTGGAGATGGTGGGGATTGAGGCAGCGAGGGACTTCAGACAGCTATAAAGCCATAGATTCTTCCACCCTTCAAAGCAGTCATTTCCTTCAGGGGAACTAATGTTGCCAACCTCTAGGTGAGAGCTGGAAATCATCTGGAATTATGACTGATCTCCAGATGAGAGAAATCAGTTCCCCCTGAAAAAATGGCTGCTTTGAAGGGTGGAGTTTATGGTATTATACCCTGCTGAGGTCTCTTCCAAGCTCAAACCTCATCCTCCCAAGGCTCCACCCCCAAATCTCCAGGAATTTCCCAACATGGAGCTGGCAACCCTAAGACAAACTGATCTCTGCATTTGGGCAATCCGTTGTGATTCCTGGAGAGCGGCTGCTGCCACTGCTGCTGTGGGGGGGGGGAGTAGGTGGGAGGTCAGGAGAATGACGGGCAGAAAGAGGGATGGGGCAGGGGCAGAAAGGAAGTGACAGGCATGGAGGGGAGAGAGAGAGAGTGAATAAGAAAAGGGGTGGCAGGAAGGAGAAAAGAGCATGTGAGAAGTAGGGGGAGAAAAGAAGAAGCAGAGGTGGAGGGAATGGGATAGCCGCTCCCGTGAGATTCTCGCAGGTCCCCACTTGTACTATATTAAACTATCCCATATGAAAGTACAGTTTCTTTTTGAAAGGTTACTTTTAAATGCAATATTAATTACATCAGCAATAGGTTTTTCTTACTAGGTTGGCAGGGCAATAGACAAGTCTCTGGCAGGAATTTTAAAATGGCTCTCCCCCATTGTCAGTTTCCTCTGAGCGGTTTCAGCCTCCTCCAGCATGTTTAGTCTAGGTAACAATCGTTTTCACGGTGTCTGTTGTCTAGAATTAAAATTCCCCCGTGCCTGCTTATCAGTCACTAAAACCCAAACAGGGAAGTGCTGCTGCGCCTCCAGAAGTTAATCGGCCTCAGGTTTTTATAGAAGGGAATTCAGCTGAGGGCCGTCACCGCAGCCGCTGCAGATGCCCCTTCGTGCGCCCCTGCGGCTCACATGTCTGTTGCCAGAAAGGTTCTCTCGCTTGTTTTCCCCTATGTCTCACTGTGACCTTTAAGAAGGCATTGTCTCAGGCATGTAGGGACCGTGCTGTTGAGAGCTTTATTGGTAAACAGCCCAGCAGTTTGCTTTGCGTGTGGGAAATAACAGAAAGTTAGTACAGGTGCTAGCTTAATGTGTGGTACTCGGAAAGCTACCCTTTACTGTGTTTGGCACTCCTATCATCAAGAGCACACACACACACACACCCCCCATGAAGAGCGTCTTCCGTCAGCTAGCCTCAAGGTTCTAGGCGTGTGAATGACTACTCCAGATGGAAGGCGTATTGCAAAGTCATTGGCGAAAGGCATGTTCAGTCACTGCTGCAACCTGAAACTGGCGTCTCGAGGCCGCATATCCAGCAAGGGCCAGCCGCTGGACCTGCCAGCCGTCCTTTAGTCTTGCTCTTAGGGGTTTAAATCAAATCGCTTACCCAAGAGCAAAAGTGGGGTGCTCTTGGTTATCGTTGGAAGGCTGATGGCACCCAGAATCTCAGCTAGTACCCTCATTAGAGATTTGAAGGACAGGGGCAGGGTGGAGAGCACAGAAATACCCAGGAAAAGGGAGAAACTTTTTCAGTTTTTCTGTTGGAAATTCAGAGCGACGTTTAGCAAGCAAACCTCCTACGAAGAATTTTCTGTTTTCGGATAGGTAAGATGATTTTTTAAGATAAGGTCTTGCCAAAGGAAAAAAAAATTCATCCGCCACAGTTCTTGGGAAATATTTGTCATAAGGTGCTCTGCAGCATCAGACAGAAATCCCCTGTGCGTGCTTTAAATACGTGGGACGTCTTTTCAAAGACATGGTTTATTGCTAAATGCGGCTAATTGCCCGTAATTAATATGACATATTCTACGGTAACGCGCTCTCGTTATCCAGTAAAAGTAACCGGTTATTATTTGCTAATGAGATCAGGCTGGCAGTTGAGCTTAAGGGATCTATCTGCATGCAGACGAGACCTTCGTTGGAAGTCACTGCGGGAGCTGTGCAGCCACAAGTGCACTTGTGGATGGGATGTGAATGCCCCCAGCCAGTGAATGACCCAGGTTTCTTTGAGCCCCCCCCACCTGCATCCTTTTCTTTGACAAGTGAGGCCAGCAGAAGGCTGAGCTGCTGCAAGTGCGGATTCTGCCCCGCATCTGAAATGGTGGCCCCAGTGCTTCATTTTATAGTTGAGCCTGAAGGCCGATCAGCCAGTCTCTCTTGGGGCATCGTGCCAGAGGCGTGGCCATGCTAATCTTTCGCAGCAAAATAACACAGGAGTCCAGTCGCACCTTATCCCAGCATAAGCTGTTGTGACTAGAACTTACTCTCTCAGAGATGCACAAAAGCTTATGCTGAAATATTAGTCTTTAAGGTGCCTGTGATGGTACCGCTCTCTTATATTTGTGTGGTTCGGTGTGATGTAATTTTAAATTTCTTGTTGTTCCTTTCTCTCACTCAAACTATCGCTGCCACCAGGAATTTAATTCCTGTCTTTAATTAACCTTTTCTACAGTATTGTGTCCAAGCTCTAAGGCTCCTTCGTTGGGCTGTGTGGTTCTGAGGATAAGACTCTGGGTTAACAATAAACAAGATAAAACTTTATTGGTAAAAGAAGTGTATTGGTTACAAGATGCTTTGTTAAGCTGCTCAGTAAAATCTTTCTCTTTTTACTCAGGTCTCTGTCAGCTTTTCCCCCTCACACTCTTATAATAATAACACTCTTATAATACAAAATTAGATTTTGGCTAAATTGCCCCCTTAAGTATAAGTTCTTCCTCCTTTAGAATCTCAATGCCTTTCACAGCCCTTCTATATGATTCTAGTTAGAAGACTGCTTCTCAGACTCTGTGTAGAGTGACCACAACTGATGACTGCTGACTTCACACTAAACACTCTGCCTTCGCTCTCTCTCCACACACATGCGCACACACACACACACATACACACACCCCTTAGCCCCACCCACACACTCAGTCACCAACCATTCACCTCACTCACTCACTTCCCTCTTTCACACACCCCTTGTTCTTCTGACACTTACCAACCATTTTAAAGAAACACATACATAGAACTTGAAATCATTACAGTGCTACTAGTCTTCTGATTTACTGGGAAGCTCTACTGTTTTTTTGTAACTTACGCCAGGGGAAAGAAGCCAACGTCTTCTGACATTTTGCACCTGTGTCTACTTTGGGCCATCAGCTTTGGCCAAAGTCCCAGTCCATATAAGGATCCAGTGTGCTGATAACACAGAACTTCCAGCATCCTGTAACCCTCCCCCCCTCCAATTGCTAGCCTTCTGTTCAGCGGATGATCAGGTGAAGAGGCTCCCATGCAGATACATACTTACGCCTTCTGGGTTGAGGCGGATAAAGGTCCTTTCAGCAGCATTACATCCCTTCATCCCCTGTACTCTTGTCTGGTTCCGGGCCTACTTAGGAACGTAGACCTGGAAGGGATCCTGAGGATCATCTAGTCCAACCCCCGGCACAATGCAGGAAATTCACAGCTATGCACACACACACCACTCCCAAGTGACTCCTGCTCTGTGCCCAAAGGAAGACAAAAACCAGCATTACCCTGGGCATATAAAAATGGGCCACAAGAGCCAAGCACTGGCCCATCCCTTCCTGCCGTCTCTCTCACAGTCTGCCTAAATTGGTCGCCCACTTCTTGTTTCCTGAGCCTATTGCTGGGTTGCATAAGAATCTGAAAACTACATTTGTCTGTCTCATTGGAATCTACCAATCCAGCCAGTGGGAAGCAGGCAGAGGAGCGGCCCCTCATTCAGGCTTCCGTGGTGGTGGCGGGGAGGGCGGAGTTCTTTCTGGGACAGCCTCTCTCTGCCTTGGCAGGGGAGGAGTTGCTAGGAAGCCTCACAGGTATGGGGGACCCATTTAGACTTGTGCATATCTGGCTACGGTGGAAGGGAACTTGGGCGAGGTGGTATTGAGCCTGATAATCAGCCAAATAATGATAGAACTGCCTTTCACCCTTGGAACTGTGCATGCCTATAAGAGTTGTTCTCTGTCATTGGGCGGGGAAGAAGGGGAAAGGATAAAAAGGTGGTTTGCAGCCAGCCAGGCTCCTTGCATGTGTCTTGTGCCTGTTAGAACCATGCCTCTGGGTATATGCATTTACCTACAGGAGAGAAAAGAAAGAGAGCCCCTGAGCCTACTCAGTCCCCCAACATGATGTTTCTTCGGCAGCATTAAAAGGCTGTGTTTCATGCCCCCCCTTCTCCCCCCATCCCTGAGCAAAAGTCCCACATATCTAGCCTCCTGTGTATTATTAAGGTGCCAGGTAGTGCAGACACAAGATTCAAGAGTGCGTGCTTGGAACTGAACCCAGGTGAAGCTTCTGGACAAAAAGTCTTTAACCATGATGTCTGTCTCCATTTCAGGCTTAAGTTCAAAGGCGCAACCATGAAAGACCCAAGTCGCAGGAGTACTAGTCCAAACATCATCAGTGAAAATGTGATCATGAACGGTCACTCTCATGAAGATGACAACCCATTTGCTGAGTACATGTGGATGGAAAACGAAGAGGAGTTCAACAGGCAGGTGGGTGAGCTGGTATATGGTCTGCGCCGTATCAGCAAGGAAGGACTCCTGACTTAACTATCAACCTAGGCTCATTGTGAGCAAAAATGAAGTTCTTGCTCCAGCTCTTCCTCTCTGTTACGCATTTACATACCCTGAGACAGTTTGCCTCTTTTGCATTCTCTTCTTTGTTTGTACCTGAGGTGCTTAATTATAATTATAATTCCCAGTAAATCAGAATTATAATTCAGCATACACCAGTAAACAAATATATACCATCTATTGAGAAACATTAGTTTTCATCACTGCGGAAATCTCACCTCATATAGTTTTGTGAAAAGTGCTGTAAACTCTTCAGAGCGTTCAAAAATTAACATAAACAACTGTTAGGATTCTTCCTCAAACCCAAGGTATTAAAGTTCATGCCTTTTTTTAAAATAAATTTTAAAAGTTATTTTTAAACACTAAAACCTAAAGGATGGGGGACATGGGGTATCACTAAAAAGCTAAAACAGAAAAGAGGGAAAACACAAAAAGTATGACAAGCATTAGTATGGATATGTTACATTCTTAACAGTCCTACATTATCTAAATACAATCTTGTGAAAATTAGTTGCTTTCTAAGTAAAACTAGCTATAGTCTATAGTGTTCATTTTCAGGTGTTCTGTTGTCATTCATATTTTGTTGAACTTTGGTTTTATTATTTACGTTTTTTCTTCTTAAGTTTTCTCTTAGTCTTTTGTGGTTTGGGGGCAGCCGCTCCTTTCTCCGATTCTGAGGTCTCTGTTGTGCTACTAGTCTTGCTAGAGCTGCTCAGGATGTCTTCGGGGTCATCATCGTTTTCGTCCTCTTCTTCCATGTCGTCCTCTGTTGTTCTTTTGTTTGGGCTTTGTTGCTGTTTCAAGAAGTGGTTTGCTTTCTGGACAGAGTCAATCCTTATCTTCTTATCTTTGTGTTTGAATACAAGTCCTTCTGGCAAGCTCCATCCGTAAGGGGTTGAGTTATTCTGAAGGAAACTGATGAAGTCTTTATATTGGCATCTTCGCTTCCGCTCCTCAAATGGAATATCTTATAGAATTTTTATTTCTTCGTCTTTAATTTTCAATGTCTTTCCAGATGTAGCTTTCAACACAGTGTCTCTTATAGTTCTCTTAGAAAATTTTACAAATTTCTCCAGGAAGTTTGTTCTTCTTAGTAAATTCTGAATACATTCAGTAAATCAAGTCCATATCATTTTGCAATACATCTTGCTTAAGTTCTGTTATATGTGTATTGACTCCACACGTTCGCCAGCTTTCATTGCCGCTTTCCACAATTGCTTTTTCAAAAGTCAATATACTCACACTTATAGGTTCCAAAAAGTCTCTAATAATTGCTGCTCAGTTTCCAGCTACTGCATCCTCTCTTCAACTTTTTGGAATACATCTCAAGTTGTCTTCAGTCTTCTTGGAATCAAACCGGGGTTCTCCGTTGTTATGTTGAAAGGCATGAACTTTAATGCCATTAAAAAGCACTTAGATACCTTGGGTTTGAGGAAGAATCCTAACAGCTGTTTATGTTAATTTTTGAACGTTTTGAAGAGTTTATAGCACGTTTGACAATACTATATGAGGAGTGATTTTGTATATGTTTATGTAATTTCCACAATGATGAAAACTAATGTTTCTCAATAGATGGTATATATTTGTTTATTGGTGTATGGTTTATTATTTTTGCACAGTTTATTGTTATTGGCATTTCATTTTACTGTGCAGTCTGCTTCATGTTGTTGTTGTAATTATAATTCAAAGCAGAATTGTACAGAAATATACAAAACTAGCATCGCTAGCCGCACACAGTTGAACAGTTTCTGGGAGTCTGCCATTTGGGCCAACTGGCTGGTTCCAGCCTTCTGATGGTATTTGCAGTGTTGACTGTACATTTCTTACAGCTGTAGCATTTGAAGCATAGGTGCAAAATGCAGAGTATTTTTGCCAGAGCATGGTTGCTAACCTGCATCCTATCTTCCTGGGAGCCAGTTTGGTGTAATGGTTAAATGCGCGGACTCTAATCTGGGAGAACCGGGTTTGATTCCCTACTCCTCCTCTTGCACCTGGCTGGATGACCTTGGGCAAGCCATAGCTCTGTACCATCTGTTCCCTCAAGGACAGCTTGGGAAAGAGCTCTCTCAGCCCCACCTACCTCACAGGGTGTCTGTTGTGGGGAGGGGAAGGGAAAGGAGTTTGTAAGCCGCTCTGAGACTCCAAGTGAGTGAAGGGCGGGTATAAATCTAATCTCTTCTTCTTCTTCTTCTTTTTCTTCTTCTTCTTCTTCTTCTTCCTTGTGCATTTAACAACTGACTAGCTGGGAAGAAGGTCATGTTTTGTCCAGGAGGGGAAGCCCGTCAGAGCGGCGATTGTCTCTTTTTGTGAGCTAAGAATATTCGGCACACCTGGCCTTTCCTTTGATGCCGGGCTTCTCCAAATAGTATCATCAACATTACAGTATCGTGAGAACTGGCAAAAGTGTAGCAGAAAAGTAGTAGGCCTGTTTCAAACAGATCTCTGTGTTAAAACGAATTGTTGTGTGTTCTGATAGCATCAAGGCAAAGGCACAGTTTTAATTCTAGTTTTCTACCTTGTGTCCTGTAACCTACAGTGCTCTTGGTCAATCTCTCCTGCCCCACTTTACGTGGAGTTATTATTATAGGTTTACATGGGATGGGAATTGAAGGAAATAGTTGGGCTATAACTACATCATCTTAGCAAGGTGAAATTAAAGTGACTTTAGGGGAAAAGGAAACAGGAGCGCAATATAATCCAATTTAAGCTTTCACAAATCAGAGCTCATTGGAGTGACTCCCGAAAGCTTACACTAGAATAAATGTTCATCTTTAAGATGTCACTGGACTTTTGCCTTCCTTGGCAGCATTAGGCTACCATGGCTACCTGTCTGGAGTAAACATTTAGCAGAAAATAGATTCAGGCGGGTAACCGTGTTGGTCTGAAGCAACAGAACAAAGTTTAAGTCCAGTGGCACCTTTAAGTCTCCGATTTCATTTAGCAGAAGAGGTTTCATGAAGTGTCTCTTGCTGGAGTAAACTGTCAAAAAGCAACATATTTTGAGAAGTAAAGACACAAATGCTTTGAAATAGATCAGTCGCACTGCATTCAGTATTGACCATTGAGTTCTTCTGTGCCTCATCTTTTGTACAGGCCTGGTAGTCCTTCAGGCTCCCAGAAACCACCTCCAAAACTTAAGCAAATGACTTGTAGAATTTAGGATCCCATACTCACAAGTGTAACGGTCCAGATTTGAAGTGTTTCGACAGCACAAAAGGCATTGTGATGAGTGGGTGATGTTTTTAAGGTGCCGTAGGACTCCTGCTAATGTTTGAATAGCAAATCATTTAACACATTCAACACATGTGCTGTGTCAGGATTTCTCAAGTATGAAAGGGAGTACAGGGTTCCTCCTCCTACAGCAGAGGCATTTTGCAGTGAAGTGGGAACGTGAAGTAGTGTCAAGGCTGAGGGACTTGGGAATGTTCAGTCTGGAGAAGAGGAGGTTGAGGGTGGACATGATTGCTCTCTTGAAGTATTGGAAGGGCTGCCACTTGGAGGAGGGCAGGGAGCTGTTCCTGTTGGCAGCAGAGGAGAGGACTCACAAGAATGGGTTGAAATGAAGGGCGGGAAGGTACTGGCTGGACATTAGGAAAAACTTTTTGGCAGTATGAGTTGTGCAGCAGTGGGATCAGCTGCTGAGGGAGGTGGTGAGCTCCCCCTCACCGGCAGTCTTTAAGCAGCCCCTCTGTAACTGCAGGCCTGGGGGCTGCTGGTCACACCCACCCCACCTTGTCCTCACACTCAGCTCGTGGCTGGCTTTGCAAAGTTGCCTGTCCTTGTAATGGCAGGGAAGGAAGAGCAGGAAATGGAGCCGATAATAGCAGGCCTCTTGTCGGACATCACTGCCTGCTGCAGCTCTGCTGGGACCTAGAAAGAGGCTCTTGTCTTCTCTTCTGCCCTGTTGGTCAGGCCCGAATCTCATGATGCTTCTGTTTTCCACTGCATCTGGGCACCAGGGACAGATATTTAGTCTCCCTTGTGAACGGGCACCCCAAACAATCACTTGGCCCCTGCGGACTATAATGACATTTCCCACCCATGTCCCAATTACAGATTGAGGAAGAGTTGTGGGAAGAAGAATTTATAGAACGTTGCTTCCAGGAGATGCTGGAAGAGGAGGAAGAACACGAGTGGTTTATCCCAGCCAGAGATCTCCCGCAGACAATGGATCAAATCCAGGACCAGTTTAATGATCTTGTTCTCAGTGATAGTTCATCACTGGAAGATCTGGTGGTAAGTCTGTTGTTTTCGAAGTCGAACTTGATGTTTAACCAAGCACCTTCCTTCAAAAACTTGTCTTTCCCTTCGCCAGGTGTTTTGGATCTAACCCAGTAGGGTTGGCACGCCTCTTAGTTGACCGGTCACCTGTGTTCAATGGTCTGCCTTTCTGACTACAGTCAGACATTATCCAATATTCTATGAAGTGGGGTATGCCATTGCGTAGGTGACAATATGTGTTGTGTTGGCAAGGAGTCGGGCGGACCTGGCAATACTGCGGTACTTCTTCTAGTAGCCATCTGTTAAAGAACTGCAGGCCTTTCCCTGCAGGTAGAATGGGCTTAGTATCTATATCGTACGCCAACTGTTGACTGTTTTAATAGTTCCTTTTCCTTTGTTTTAGTTCCATTGTAATCTCAAAGTTGAGGAAAATTTTGGAACTGGAAACCAGCCCCAGGGTTCCAGGAGGAAAGCCAAATAAAAGATTCCATGAAGCTTTCGTAATTATAGACACTTTACCCAACATATTGCGTCTTTTTTTAAGTATCATTTTTTCCCCATAATAACTAATTTGTTTTTATAATTTATTTACTTTATTCGTATCCCGCCTTTCTCCCCGGTGGGGATTCAAAGCCATTCACGTCATTCTCTTCTCCTCCTGATTAGCATACGTACTGAACCTGTTGGTGGTTCGACTACCTCTTGCTTTTCTCATACAGTTAATGCTATTTTTAAGTTTACCAATGATGCGATGGTAATGGTTGACTGGATAGATCTGTTTTTTGTCAACCACATATAGGTAACCCTAAAGCACGCCTCCCTCATTCATTCCTGGCAACAGCGAGGTACCCGTGGATCCATAAGAAAAAGTCCCTTTGCAGTTTATGCTCCTCTCCCCCACCCCCAGACATAATAATAGTTGTGGGATCCTCGTTGTGTGTGTGCGTGTGTTTGCAGGCAGGCAGGAGACATTGTGGCACACTGTTGGATCAGGCATTGTGTAAACTGCTGCTGAAAAGCATTTGTCGCTTGCATGGCTCCATAGGTTAGCTGGACAAATTAATGACGGGTAAAAACAAAATCATTCTCACAGTCTGCTCCTGGCCTGTTTTTATGGCACTCTTTAGCCTGGTTTAAATGGTTGATATGTATAACTTTTTATTCTGTTTGTACGTCTCCTTGAGCAGGCTCTTGAGCAAGGTGGCCCAGAGGTTTTTCTAAATAAGATTATATTTTTTTAGCTTGAAACCCTTTGCTCCAAACCCGGATAGTACCTAGTATAAGAGTAACTACAAGCCGCTGGGGATGTAAACTGATGCTCATATAACTGAGCTCTTAGTTCGCATACAGATAGAAGGTTGGATCCTGAACGCTGTCAACAGAAAGTGTGCGTCTTTGCCACATTCCCTTCTCTTTGGCAGCCCTTTCTGACCTCTCCAAGGTAGATTTCTTGAAGTTGTGGGACCTGTGTGGACTAAAAGCCCCGTAGATTGAAGGGCTCCATTGGGAAGAGGGGAAATAGTTGCTCAGAACCAGGAACAGTGGCTAAAAATTGGCAGCATGGAATAGGGTATCTAGGGATTATAATCCCTTGTATGCAATTTAAGCCTCCCCATTACATAAGAACACAAGAGAAGCCAGTGTTGGATCAGGCCAGTGGCCCATCCAGTTTAACACTCTGTGTCACACAGTGGCCAAATACACCAAAGACACTAGAAGCCTTCCCACTGTTGCCCCTCCCCCAAGCACCAAGAATACAGAGCATCACTTGCCCCATTGTTCGTAGGACAGAGCTGTGGGTCATAGTTCTGGTTCCAAAAAGGTCAAGGCACTCCTGGTGAGAGTGGAACTCCCCAAGTGTTTCTGCCCCCTCCAGATGGAGGAACCAAGATTTTAGTATATACTTACGGTAGGACTGAGAGTTGTCATCACTGAGCCATCCACACACTGCATTCCAGAGGCCAGAGAGTCCTTGCGCTGTTCTTCACATAACAGGGTTTCCTTTCGGCTTTGGTAGAGGGCGCTTTCATTTAAACATTTAAGACCGATGCTCCTCAGTAGCCATGGTTTCCTTGGGGGGGGGGGGGGTTGTGGGGGTTTTGCTAACTCTGCTCAGCTGTTTTTGCAGATATGAAAGGCACACTTTGGGGTTTTCTATCCCGAGTCTAACCTCTTTTTATTTTCCCTCCCCCAGGTCAAGAGTAATCTCAATCCAAACGCAAAGGAGTTTGTTCCTGGGGTGAAGTACTAAATATATGAGTAGACTGGGCCCTCTTGGTGGATGTAGCACAATTTCCACACTGTGAAGCCAGTATTAGAAGATTTAATTGTTAAAACGCGCTCTCTTCTTGTCACTGTGTTACACTTACGCATTGCCAAAGTTTTGTTAGTCTTGCATGCTTAATAAAAGTGCTGAGACTGTTATTAAGTCAATCGCTGTCAGAGGTTAATGAAATGGAAGAAAAGGAAACATTGTATTTGGACCCAGGCTTTTATTTTTTTATTATTATTATTATTTTGCAAAAGGAAGACAGTGAGGTAGGAAGGCACCAGTCAAGTTGAGAGAAATACCAAGTCTTTTTGAGAAGCTCTTGCAAAAATCCTGCGTCTCGAAAGGGATTCAGACTTTTGACAAAAAGTCGTCTGTTTTTAACAAAAAGGATAAAAGAGTTGGTGTCGCTGAGCACCCCACATGCCTTAACATGAGAATTAAAAGCAAGGTTATCTGATTGTGCAGATTAGCTGAACGGCAGTCCTGCTACTAACTCTACCCACTATCGAGCGAAACATCGCGCTCGTCTTTTTCGAGAAGAGCGCGAATAGTGTATTATACCCGAAACTGGCTTTTGACAGGCTGTGCAGAGTTCTTTACCTTGGCTACAGATCTGGCTGGGGAGCAGAGGGGGGGAGGAAACGACTGGCAGACCAGGTCGTTGTCCACAGCAGGGGATCCTGTCGGGAGTGTCTGTCCCACTTCTGAATTTACAGTGAAGGTGACGAGAGGTCACACATCACAAGTTTCTTCCGGGAATCCGGAAACCGTGGCACTGCCTATGTAAAAAAAAAAAAAAAGATCCACAACCTTCAAAAGAGTTGGGTTTACCTGTAAAACCATTAGCATTAGTGATTTGAGTGGTGCTTTCCCCCTTGCTTTGTTTAATCATCACTACACCCAATAGTCTTACAGCACAACGTTTTTTTAAAGGAAAGAAAATACAGCTAGAACCGTTTTGGCTTCATAAACTTCATATTTGGGTAGCGCGAGCTGCCATACGTGTTCAGTGTGAATAGTGTTTAAGTTGAAAATATTGTAAAAAAATTATATTTTTTCAAAAATATTTAAAAAAATAAATAATAGTAGAAACGACTCCTCGGCGATCTCCTGAGTGTTCCATCTTGTTGGGATTGCGTTGGGGTGCCTTTGGGAGGGGAGGGCGACGGGCTTGGCTCCAGGAAGGGGCGCAATGAGTGCTGTTACCAGTGTTCCCTCTAAGTTGAGTTAGTGTGAGCTGGCCCACAGTTTTTTTAGCCTCTGGCTCACACATTTTTATTTATTTGTTTTGGGATTTGTATCCCACCCTCCCCGCAAGCGGGCTTTTTGTCTTAGCTCAGGAAGGATGGCTCCAGAGCAAAATAATTTCTGCAGCAGCCAAATCGCTTGCTCACAACTTGAATGCCAGGAGCTCACAAAGTGGATTTTTGGCTCACGAGACTCCACAGCTTAGAGGGAGCAGCCGTAGGCGTAATCAAACTAGGTGTGGAATTGCTTCTGGTTGGTTTGCCATTTTTAACGGCGTTGCCATACAAAAATACCAACAACACAAGCCACTTTTGTCCATTAAGCTGGTTTTCCTTACCTTCCTCAAAGGCTGACTGGCCTCAGTTCCACACTCAGTTATGTGTCAATAAATCCATTAGAGTTCTTGGCCTATACGATAGGGTGACAAAAATGTTTCCTGTACAGGATCAGTTACATTGGTTGCTTCTCAAGTCATTCAGTATTATAGTAAGCAAACTTGTTATCAATAGGCAGAGTGGAGCTATGTTCCTTGTAAGCCGTGTCGGTTAGCAGCTTGGTGTCTTGGTTTTAAAATAAAGGCTGTTCAAATATGCCAGCATGCAAAACTGAAACGAGTAAAGGCAGGCGAGTCAGCAGATCCAGTTCTTTTTCAGGAATCACAAGATCATAAAAGGGTAAGCCGTCATATCACGTGCCAGTGTTCCCTCTGAGCTGAGTTAGTGTGAGCTAGCTCACCGTTTTTTTAGCCTCCGGCTCACACATTTTTGTCTTTGCTTAGGAAGGATGGCTCCAGAGCAAACTGATTTATGCAGCAGCCAAATTGCTCGCTCAGAACTTTAAGGCCAGTAGCTCACCGAGTAGAATTTTTGTGTACAAGGCTCCACAGCTTAGAGGGAGCACACGGGCGATCACTTGTGCTTAACATCCCCCTCCCAGCAGCCAGCTACAGTGGATTCCAGGCATTATTCAGGCACCTTTTCAATCCTGAATTTTCATTACGATACCCATTGTGTAGAATAACAATGAGGCTGGCTTTTTTTCAAGAACAGGTGGTTGCTTAGTGTGGAATGGTGAAACCGTTGCACCTCCAGAATGGGCCCTGGAAGTTCCAGTTCTAAGCAAGGTGCACTGCTTAGAACTGCCAAAAAACCATAATATGTGGGTGGTGGTGCTGTGGGCACGTGAGAAAATGGTCTCCGGCGGCCCCACCTTAATCAAATTTACGTTAGCTTCTCATAGCAACTCAGTTTCAAGATAAAAGAGTTTTTTATTAACTTCAATCCATCAACGAAAAGTACACAACAATAAGTACTCGAATAGCCCTTTTAAGCGACGGAACGTTTGGCCTTGTAACTGTAAATCTGTCAGGGATTGCCATGTAGCAGATGTGGAGACCGACACCTTGCTTAAGAACACACAGCGAGTTCATAGGAGAGCCAAGATTTGCATCAAGGACTTCCTG
The DNA here is from genome assembly GCA_029233225.1 of Lepidodactylus listeri. NCBI lineage: Eukaryota > Metazoa > Chordata > Lepidosauria > Squamata > Gekkonidae > Lepidodactylus > Lepidodactylus listeri. The sequence continues at coordinate 21,235,450 of JARCFY010000016.1, forward strand.
CTTCATAGCTCTCAGCCTAATTCTGGGGTATTTTTCATTGACTATAATGGGACTTATTCTCAAGTAAGTGCGCAAAGGATTGTTACTTCAGTTTCAGCCACTGAATTACATCAAGATAGCATCAGGTGGCTAGCCAAGTTAGTCTGCAGCAGTGGAACAAAACTTAGGTCTGGTTGCATTGTGAAAACTGACAAAATTTCCCAGGGCATAAGCTTTCATGTGTTGAAGCTCACTTTGTCAAATACAGCAAAATGGATTCATCGGCCCTTCTTTCCAGGTCAGAAGGTGGGAGGAGTGTTAGAAAGGGCCAGTTCTTTGTAACACCCCACCCACCTTCCGAACTACATATAAGGGCAGCTGGATCTTCATTCTCATTTGTATCTGACAAAGTGAGCTTTGATTCACAAAAGCTTATACCCTGGGAAATGTCCAGGTGGGGCAGCCGTGTTGGTCTGAAGCAGCAGAACAACGTTTGAGTCCAGTGGCACCTCTAAGGCCCATTCTGCATCTAGCATTTGCTGCACTGTTTTTCCAAACCCCCGTTGAAACAGAAATTCCCTTCTGCATTGCATGCCACCTTCACTTTGATTGACTGTCGGATTTTATGGTAGTGTCCAGACTGCATGCTGCTTTCTCGGTTTTATGGTACTGTCTGCATAGATTTATGGCCATTCAGGGGTGACTGGGTCACCCTTCAGATTCAGTATGGTTAGGCCCAGAGTATTTGAATGTAGTTTTGAGCCACATCTTTTTCTGTGCCACTGTGGGTTTGGTAGGACAACGGAGCGAATGCTAGATGCAGAATGGTCCTAAGACCAACCAAGCTTTATTCAAAGTATAAGCTTTCATGTGCAACTGGACTCAAAAACTTTGTCCTGGAAAACGTTGTTAGTCTTTACGATGCTACCGGACTCGAATTTATTCTACAGTACATCGACTCGCCTGAACCTCCTTCTTCGGAATGTCTGCAGAGCTCCTTAACGCTGGCCGTATTGCAAGCATCTGTCTCTCTTGCACCCGTGGTGACTCTGTTTGACTAAAGCTTATTTCTGTCAGCAAAATGTATTTCCCAGAAAGTCGGGAAACAGATTTTGTGCTCGTGAAGCAGGAATATGATGTGTGGCAACTATTAAAAAGTACACCTCCTCACTAGTAAACGGGAAGATCAAAACCGAAGTTAGAAGCGTTTTGCTAGTGACACACTTCATAGTGCAGTTGGGTCGCCTTGGTAACAGCATCATTTAGCTCACGACCCTTCTTCCCAAAAGTGTGTATTGGTATCCGGTTATATTGGTGCAGTGGGGTAGGGTTATTCTGAACTCTTGATGTAAAGATCTTCCTTTGGAATTTCACACAGAAGTTGGACTCCAGATACACGTCTGGTTTTGGGGTTCTCTCCTGGCTTTCTGCAAGAGCCAAAGTCCAGCTGAACCGTGCGTGGCTTCTTGGATGGTGCCGTACAGGCCCACTCCTGTGGCTTGTGTTACCCTTGCCTGAAAAATCCCAGATTTCGAATTGGAGTGTGTGAAGCCAAGGTTCCCTTGGTGTGTATTCTGCATGTTCAGTAACCACACAAAGTTGGTTGTAGAAACACAGCGTGATGTCTTGAGCATTATTTTTTATACGCCGATAAAAACCCAGTCCTTGTGGTTCTGAAATGAAGCTTGAAAACGCAACTGAAGAGACTGCTCCCCCCCCCTCCTCCCGGGTCTGTTGCATCCATTCTTGCAGGGAGAAAGGTTCAAATTGCTTAAACATCAGTCACAAAAGCAGAATAAAAATGTGAAATCAAAATAAATGTAAGGCAATTATATTTGCATAATTACGACTGGGTTTCCAGATTTTTTTTAAAAAAACAAAACCTGGACAAGATGCACAGTTTTTCTAGTGGCCTGCTAATGGTAAACCACTGTCACTTGTCTGGTGCGCAGATATATTTCTTTAAAGCTCTCACTGGATATGCAACATTCTTCCTGCGAATAAGGTTTTCCTCGCAGCACTCATTGTATAGACTGGCTCTGGGTTAAATTTTTGCTGCTGTCTTTAAATGCCTGGTATAGAAATGGTGTGAGAACAATGTTCATCAACCGCACATATCCTCCTCCATAGTTCAGTCACGTATCCTGTTCCCCGGAGCAATCTCTCCATTGGGAGGACACATTAGAAATACATAGGAACTTCACACGCTCTCCTTCCCACCAGAGGTTTTCTTTGGTTGTCTGATTCCCCATGGCTCTTTACAAGGAGTCTTTTCACACCCTGGAGCATGCAGGCGGGATGTCGTTCATGTTCGGTATGTGGTCTGATAAACTGGCATCCATCTTCGGCTTTGACTTAAAGCCCTTGAAAACTGGACAGACTGGCACATACTTCAGCCACTGGCTGCTTTTAACCAGTCCCATGCCAAATGGAAAATCATAACTCTTTAGATCCGCAGATGTTTCACTGTTGGCATGCGCTCCGGATTTCCACTGCACGAGACCGCGTTCCTCTTGAGTCCCTGGGAAGGAGTAAAGACCAGAGTGAAACCTGATGAGTTTAAAATGAAGACTGGGATCAAAGCAACAAAATAAATGGTTTCTCTTAATTTGTTACTAATGCATTAGACTAGTTTTTGCTTTGTCAATGCTGAACCTAAAACTGTGCCTTTTTCCAATGGTAGGCACAGGTAGTTAAACTATATCAAGACGGTAATGACGGGAACACAGTTCTCCAAAGCTAATCCTATAAATGACCCATTAACTAGCACATAAGAACATAAGGGAAGCCAATGTTGGATCAGGCCAGTGGTCCATCCAGTCCAACACTCTGTCACACAATGGCCAGAAATACCAGGTTCCATTAGGAGGTCCACCAGTGGGGCCAGAACACTAGCAGACCTCCCACAGTTGCTCCCCCCCACCAAGCACCAAGAATACAGAGCATCACTTGCCCCAGACTGAGAGTTCCTATCTATGCCTTGTGGGTAATAACCATGGATGCAGCTCTGCTCAGTTCACAAAGTTATCTAAAAGCATGGTAGAAGATTCTACCCAATACAAACAAATGACAAATGTGTATTTACTGCATTAAAACGCTTTACAACCCCTACTACTGTAACCTCAAGACTAGATTACTGCAATGTACTCTGTGTGGGGCTGCCCTTGAAGATTGATGTGGAGACTACATTTGCCTTAGGATGCAGTAACACGTTTGTTGACAGGAGACAGCTGGATCAGCCATCATACAGTAACATTGGATCGACTGCACTGGCTACCAGTTTGGTTTCAGTCCTCATTCAAGGTGCTGCTTTTGATCATTAAATATCCCTTTATGGACCGGAATGCACTTCCTTGGAGATCTGCTGCTCCCCATGTGAACCTGGGGGGAACCTTCATGCTCCTCACTAGGACCTGCTTTTGATTCTTTCTCAAAGTGAAGGGAAGACAGACACACCCTGGGCAAAGATAATATCCAGGACAGCTCCATCCCTTTGGAATGGGCTGCAAAATAACGTGAAAGTGGTCCCTGCCCTTATGTAGTTTAGACAGAACAGCCTTTTGGTTGACTGTTGGCTTTCCACTGGCTCTTTTAGGAGCCAATCAGGTTTTAATTCATAAATGGGTTTCTTTTTAAATTTGGAAACCACGTTTAGCTTTTATAGGAAAAGTGGTACAGAAATCTGTTAAATGAATAAAAGCAGACTCTCTCAAAGAAACAGCTTCACCTGCAAAGTCCCTTTCAGCGGCCTAGAGCATGGACTAGGATGTGATGGGTCCCCTTTGGATCCTGTGCACTGAAGACACAAAACAAGCACCCCACAAGGCACTAAAATAGCTGTACCTGGAATTGTGTTGTCCAGTATGAACGCAATGCTACCTCCAACAAACATTTCTGTGGTTAACAGCACTGTTAATATTTGGTCTATTTCAGCAATGCCTGCAAGAGAACATAAGAACATAAGAAAAGCCCTCCTGGATCAGACCAGTGGTCCATCTAGTCTGGTATCCTGTCTTACACAGTGGCCAACCAGTTTCTCTGGAAGGCCCACCAGGGGCGTAGACTTTGAAAATCCCCGGGGGGGCGGGGGCTCTCTCATGCACGCGCGCGAAGAGCGCGCATGCGCATGGGACCATATCCCCGTCACTCCTCCCCCCCGGCCCCAGGGAGGCAGACCCGCTGCTCCTCCCCGCCGCCCCAGGGAGGCAGACCCGGAGGAGGCCCCCGGCGGCCTGGAGTGCCACGACATGGAACTCCTGGCGCTGGTCCACTGCCGCCCCTTTCAGCGCGCCTTCGCCAAGGTCTTCGGGGCCTCGGGTCAGTGGCGCTTCGGGGGGGAGGAGGCGGCCCGGGAGGAAAAGGCCAGGTCCCCACTCGGCGACGAGCTGTGTTTCCTGCCCTGGTTCGCCTTGCTGAGGCTCCTGGACGGCGGCCTCGGCGGGGCGGGTGCTGTGAGCTGAGCGCCGGCCGCGCTTCTGCGCAAAGGGGACCCGCTCTTGGCTTGTGCAAAGGGATGTCCCCGCTGCCTTTCTCTCCCCCCGCCCGCCCCAGGGAGGCAGGAGGGCAGGCCGGGGGTGGGGGGGAAGGAGAGGCGATGACGGCCAGCTGGCCAGCTGACTGGCCACCAGCAGGCGCTCCCTTTTGCCGGGGGAGGCTGAGCCCCCCCCGGGAAATTTTGGGGGAGGCTCGAGCCCTCGAGCCCCCCCGTAGTTGACGCCCATGAGGCCCACAACAGGGCATAGAGGCTGAGGCCTTCTGTATGATGTTGTCTCCTGGTCCTGGGATGCAGAGGTTGACTGCCTCTGACCGTGAAGGCTGTCTTTAATTTCCATGGCTAGTAGCCACTGATGGACCTATCCTTCATTAACCTGTCTAATCCCCTCTTAAAGCTGTCCAAGTTCTAGTACTGGGGGGGGGGGGTTTCCTCTCGGTCTACCCACTCTACCCTGTGAATAATGACAGAAACCTCCATCATGGTCCCCCTCCTCTTTAATCATCTCTCCTAAACTGCAGAGTTCCAGAGATGAACACAAGTCGTAACAGGAAAAGTACACACATGAAGCTGCTGTATGCTGACTCACACCTTCAGTCTAGAAAGGCCAACTCTGACAGGCAGCAACTCTCTAAGGCAGGGGTGGGCAAATGGCGGCCCGTGGGCCACATGCGGCCCGCCACAGAGTTTTTTGCGGCCCGCCAAGACATGAAGATTAACAAGAGTAAATATAGATGCTCTTTGACAGACATTAACTTGCAGGCTGTGATGAGAATCTCAACAAGCAATCTCACTCCTGATTTCAAAAAAATTGTAGAAAAGTGTGATAGGGTACATTTGTCTCATTAAACTGATTCTAAAATTAAATGTGCTTGCAGCTATAGACGATATGAAATTAGCAAAATAAATAAATTGAATAAAACTACCACTATTTTATTTAATTTATATTTATTGATTTTTATGCTGATACAATGTATACCTTTTCTGAAATGCAAGGTTAAGTAATGAATGCAATCGTTTTAAAAGGTGCGGCCCTCCGCTAACCTCCGCTCCCACAAAGTGGCCCCAAGCCAGAACAATTGCCCACCCCTGCTCTAAGGTCTCAAGGCTTCCCCCAGTGCCTGCCTTTGACTGGCGATGCCAGGGATTGACCCTGGAACCGTCTACATATAGAGGCCTATGTTCTCCCAGTGAGCTGCGGTTCCATCCATAAAAAGAACCCAGTTTCAAACACTCAGTTGTGTCAGCGTATGCTGCTACCCTACTATCAGCACAGGGGTCTGAATTAGGGTGGAAATGCTTCCTCGGGAGGTGGTGGGCTCTCCCTTGGAGGTTTTCAAACAGAGGCTAGATGGCCATCTGACAGCAATGCTGATTCTGTGAACTCAGGCAGATCATGAGAGGGAGGGCAGGAAGGGTTGCCTCAGTGCTTAGTTCTCGTGGCCCTTTCTGACACACCCAGGGAAATGCTGATCGCTACTTTGGGGTCAGGAAGCAATTTTCTCCAGGCCAGTTTGGCCAGTAGGGTTGCCAAGTCCGGGTTGGAAAATACCTGGGGACTTTGGGGGTGGATCCAGGAGAAGGTGGGGTTTGGGGAGGGGAGGGGCCTCAGGATGGTACAATTCCATAGAGTCCACTCTTCAAAGCAGCCATTTTCTCCAGGGGAGCTGATCTGTGTCGTCTGGAGATCAGTTGTAAAAGCGGGGGATCCCCAGGCCCCACCTGGAGGCTGGCAGCCCTATTGGCCAGGGATCCTGGAGGATGGGGGGGGGGGTTGGCCATTTTCTGGGCATGGAGCAGGGATCATTGGGGGTGTAGGGGGGGGAGAGGTATTTCTGAATTTCCTGTATTTTGCCCGGAGGTCCCTTCCAGTTCTATGACTCTATGTCAACAAAACTTTTATGTTTGCCAGGGAGTGCAAATGCAAAACTCCTAAGAAATAATGAAATATTAGGAGCCATGAGATCATTTTTCTCAGGCAGATAGACGCCAGAGCCTGAGAGCTGCTTCTATTAGAAGTCAAAGCAAGAATTCAGCTCCAGTTGTCCTCATCCCTAGAGTAGGCAAAAGTTGCAGTGACTTTTCTGTTACCTGTGTTGATGGCATTTGCGTGGGAATCCAAGTAGTTAGGAAGCGTGAGCCCAAAAAACATTGCAAAGCCCAGAACAAACAGGTTGCGGGAGGAGTTCATGTCAACAAACTGCAGGTTGGAGAGCCCCACGGCCGTGATCATGCCTACAAAAAAAAAAAAAGGCAGGGAAACTCACTCTTCTTATCAGTGCCAAATGGACATCCAGGAGTCGCGGCCGGGCTGAAGCGAAAGATCTCGCTGCAGCACCTGGGGAGCACAGATTTTTAACAGAACACATGAAGTTGCCTTATGCTGAGTCAGCCCACTGGTCTGGTAAGGTCAGTATTGTCCACTCTGACGGGCAGCGGCTTTCCAAGGTCACAGGCGGAGGTCTTTCTCATTACTTACTACTTCACCTTTTTAACTGGAGATGCCTGGAGTTGGAACTGGTTGACTGATATCCTCCACTGTCTACTACATCTTGCTTCCTGCCATCTTTTATTTCTTTTTGGACCACGCCAAGTCGGAGATAACATTATTTTTAATGTAATTTACATTTTCATATTTTCCCCCATCATTGTGACGGCTAGAAACCTTTCCTTGTCAGGTTTCGAAAAAGCTACTCTACTCTCTTAGAAGCTCCGAAATCACGCCAAACAGGATTTACGCCACGGTTTAAGCCATGGTGCTAGTGTTGAGATGTTTCCTTCATTTGCAAAAGAGCATTTGGACAGATTTGGCCCAGGCTAGCCCGATCTTGTCAGATCACAGATCTTGTCATCTTCTGGGCACGGAACAGGGGTCACTGGGGGTGAGGTATTTGTTAATTTCCTGCACTGTGCAGGGGGTTATACCAGGCCTGTAGCCAGGATTTTTAAATTTGGGGGGCCTTTAAATAAGTCGGGGGGCACACCTCACACTCCCCAAGCAAGTGCCATAAATCAAATTAAAAATGGATAGTTGGGGGGCCTGGGTTTGATGGGAAGTCGGGGGGCTTTGGTGGTGAGTCAGGGGGCCGGGCTCCGAGAGGCCCCACTGTGGCTACAAGTCTGGGTTAGACGAGATGACCCTGGAGGTCCCTTCCAATTCTATGATTCTAAGCAGGGTCAGCCCTGGCTAGGGCTCAGATGGGAAACAACCAAGTAAGTCCAGGGTTGCTATGCAGGGGCAGGCAATGCAGACCACCTCAACGCCTCGTGCCTCGAAAACCCTACGGACTTGCCATAAGTCAGCCATGGCTTGATGGCACTTCCCGCCACCGTTTGGACAGACGAAACTCACCAAACAAGGTGCAGAACATTCCTCCAAGGATGGGGTCTGGGAGAGAAGCAAAGAGTGCCGTGAACTTGCCAACGGTGCCCAGAACAAGCATGATCCCAGCACCGTATTGCACCACCCTCCTGCTGCCCACCTGCATGGGAAAGGCGGACAGAGGAAATGCCTTACTCAGACATCCAGAATATTAGCGTTAACAGGTTTTGGATCCTTATGTGTTTATTTGTTTCGGTTTTTATCCTGCCCCTCCCCCCCCCAAAATGGGGCTCGGGACAGCTAACAGCGTAACAATACAATAACAATGATAAAGCCATGATTTCGATAAAATCCAGAAACTCAACACACTGCAAGCTAATGCTTTTGGCATAAAAATCGACAGTACTATAATAGCAGATAAGTCTTTCAAGCAATACGATTCCCGAGAGTGCTGTGTTTTCAAAACAACGAACTGTTTTGAAAGACTTAACTAGCTCTATTTTGAAAACAGCAAATTGGCAACTTTTTCGACACAGGCACTTTATTCCAGGAATAAAAAGTTGCCATTGATGAATGGAACGCGTTGCCAATGAGTTGCAATGAGTTGCCAATGAGAATGGAAATGATAATGGACTGAGCATATACGTAGTAGACTTTGGAACTGTTGTATGGATAGAGTACATGGATATTAGTACAATAAGTGTTGAATATTTATCGTTCTTGTAATTTGTTCACGGGTTTTTTCTTGCTTTTAGCCTCTTTCTGTGAATCTCTCTTTAACTATTTATATAATATTTGGCAAATATACCGTTTTTTATACAGTATAGTACCCAGCTTTTAATTTTCACTGACCTATCTAAAATTACTGGAACAGAAACCGATATTCCCACCTTTCTGGTTAAGCAGAGTCAATTAAAACAAAATTATTCCCAAAGCTGATCATCCCAAATCACAGATCTTCAGCTGTTATCCGACCCTGCTTTTTTAACATCCAACCTGAGGAAGAGCTCTGGAGAATTCAGAAGCGGGCACGCTGTGCTGTGTTATTTTCATTGGGCTTAATAAAAGGTATTCCTTCCCTTGTGTTTTTTGGGATTGTGCTATGGATGGACCACAGCTACTTACTTCTTCGACATGCTTTTTATGCAGCACTGAAGTGTGTGAGAAGAAAACATTACTGTTAACACTGGAGAAAAACCTAGAAACTTTTTGTCCGCCACCAAGTTGGACACATTAATGCTATCCTGAACACATTTGCATGTTTTATATGTTTGCATGTTTTTTCTTTGTGTTTGTTGAATAAAATATTTTAAAAAGGGGGGGAAATGCTATCCTGCAGACTGTGGCTGGATTATCTTTTCGTATTTTGCTGTAAAGGGATTATAACTGACGACTGAAGCTACATCACAGAAGACGTTTGCCGCTCCTTACAGAAGATACTTGTGCGCCTCTAACCAGCATCTGTGCTGCAATAACTCGAAGATCATGAATGTTCAAGCAGCTTTTAAAAAAGATGTTACAGGACAGTTCATTCTCCCTGCACCCCACAAAGGGCTTTTTGTTTTACTTAATGAAGAGACAACTGGATTATTTCAGTGATGAAGAAGAAGAAGAAGAGATTGGATTTATACCCCGCCCTTCACTCCCCAAGGGAGTCTCAGAGTGGCTTACAAACTCCTTTCCCTTCCCCTCCCCACAACAGACACCCTGTGAGGTAGGTGGGGCTGAGAGAGCTCTTTCCCAAGCTGTCCTTGAGGGAACAGCTGGTACAGAGCTATGGTTTACCCAAGGTCATCCAGCAGCTGCAAGTGGAGGAGTGGGGAATCAAACCCGGTTCTCCCAGATTAGAGTCCGTGCACTTAACCACTACACCAAACTGGCTCTCGATGACCCTTCAGTGATTATGGTAGGGTATAAATCCAACTCTTCTTCCTTTTCTTTTTAATTTTTTCACCCAGGATGCTAAACCCCTCCCCCACCCCCCACACTCACAACCCTCCCACTTGGAGGATTTAAAAGTCCAGTTTATCCTATATCAGTCCAATAAACTGGTAGCCCTGTGCCATTCCTGGAGCACAGGAGGAAGCAGGCAGCAGGGTTCCAAACCAGCAGATATTCCTGCGCCTCCTCCCAACACAGCAGGGCTCTTGCAAGATCCCAGACACAGAAGATATGATCAAATATGGTGATATTGTACCTTGGTGATGCCCAAGACTCCAATGTTAGGGCTGGAGGAAGTGGAACCGTTACCCGTGCCCAGCAGACCAGCAATTATGCAACAGATTCCCTCTGTAAAAATGCCTCTGGGGGGGGGGGGGGGAAGAAAAGGTATGTAGAAAAGAAACCACACTACTAAAGCCACAAGTGTATGACGATCTCTAACCCCTCCACACGGCCCAAACTCCCTTGTCATGTAACCAAGGACACCATTGTGTTACGATGCCAGGGCAACGCTCTGATTTTGGGGTTAAACTTTCTGGTAAATTCGCCTTCAAACCATAGGGTTTGGCCCAACAGTCAGAGGGTCCCTGCACAACATCCCTGACATGATGTCACTTATGGTAGCTGTCATCACATCCCTGTTTAGGGGCAGGGTTTCCCCCACTGGCCAGCTGGTTCACGGCGGAGAGAAGCCCCCCAAAGCAGGGGACCCCCGCACTGAGACCTGGGGGCTGGCAACCCTAGTGAAGGATTGTATCCAGTTCCTCAAAGAAGTAAGCCTCTCCACTTAGGTTTGGGTGGGGAAATACCTAGAGATTTGGGTAGTGGAGCCTGGAGAGGGCGGGGTTTCAGAAGGGGAGCGGCGTCAGCAGGATACAATGCCATAGAGCCCACCCTCCAAAGCAGCCATTTTCTCCAGGGGACCAGTCCTTCATCTGGAGACCAACTGGAGGATGGCAATCCCATCTCGACTCCTGAGTCTCATCCTCAGTTATGATCTGCCAGGAAACATTTGGCATCACAAAGAATGTAGGGGCTGCTTCTTCCTCTAGTTTATCAACTGGCTGCCTTCTGAGTCACATGACTGGGAGGCGGGATTTCATGCTGAGAAAATCACTGTCTTGAGTTTTGCAAATATCAAAGCAATGCAAAGAAACCGAGGTGCAGTGTGTCTCCTACCTACCTGTTAATGGCATGCACAGGTGGAGGCGGAGCTCCGGCAAGCCTAGCGCAGGCATAATAATCACCAATCGACTCAATGATCCCTGCCAAGGTAGCACTGAACATTCCCAGCACCGCAGCGGCTGTCACTGTAGGGATCCCCCACTGGCCTAGAATGAGGAAAGGTAAGTACATGTGTACCAGAGCAAAACAAACAGGGATCTGATCACTGCAAATGGGCTGGTCCTACAGGGACACACCTTGTGGGATTTGTTGGCAGTAGGGTTGCCAAGTCTTCGGAACTCACCGGCGGGGGGGAGTCCTCCTCCATCCGGGAGTTCCTCCTGGTGCGCGCGCTTTGCGCGCGCGCCCAGCAACATCACCAGAAGTGACGTCAGCACGTTGGGGGCGTTGCCAGGGCAACACTCTGGCAATAGCCCCAAAACTCTATGGTATCATAGAGTTTTGGGGCGATTGCCAGAGCGTCGCCCTGGCAACGCCTCCAACAGGCTGATGTCACTTCCGGTGACGTCATTACATCGTCCTCGCTGGACGACTTCGGGGGTGGGGTTTAGCGGGGGATCCCCCGCCCCCTGGGCTGACTTGGCAGCCCTAGTTGGCAGAGTTTAACGATTCAGAGGAGTGGAGCACCAACTGTTCAAAGAAAATACTTTGGTTTATTAAAGAAGAAATAAAGAAGAAGAAGAACAAAGGAGAGAGAGACTTAACTGACTAACTGCTCTGAGAGACAGGAATGAAGAGGGAGGGCTCAGTTGGAGCAGGAAGTCCCCAAAGAGCCAATCAAGAGACAGGAAAGACATAACTTGAAATGGTGGGAAGTTTCTAATCTAGCTATGCTAACTAGCGGTCCTTCAGCTGTCTCCTATAGGCTGTTTTTCTGATTGTCTTCAAGCAGGTGCGCTACAGACTTTATATATTCCAACAGTATTAAGGGCTCATGACAAAAACATGCTACTGTTGCTTAGCGTAGGATAGGACTCACAATAATGCATTTAAATTATAGGCAGGAAGATACCAGTTGGATACTAAGAAAACATTTTGAGAGCAAGAGTAGTTCAGCAGTGGAATCGGCCGCCTGGGGAGGTGGTGAGCTCCCCGTCACTGGCAGTCTTCAAGCAGCAGCTGGACGAATACTTCTCAGGGATGCTCTAGGCAAGTGGTAGCAAACCTATGGCACGCGTGCCAGAGGTGGCACTCAGAGCCCTCTCTGTGGGCACGCACGGCATCGCCCCAGCACAGAGTTCACAAGATTGGACAGCAAAAATCACATTAATTGTTCAAAAGCAAGCCAAATGCAAACTTTTACCTTTCAATAAAAAGTTGTTTGTATCATTGAAAGCTCTGTTACTGTGTTTTTCTTTTAAGACAAAAGATGTTAATGTATGAGTTGTTTTTTCTAAAACGAAAATCTCAGTATTCAGGTTAAATTGCCGTGTTGGCACTTTGCGATAAATAAGTTGTTTTGGGTTGCAGTTTGGGCACTCGGTCTCTAAAAGGTTCACCATCACTGCTCTAGGCTGACCCTGCCTTGAGCCAGAGCATTAGACTAGATGGCCTGCATGGCCCCTTCCAACTTTATGATTCTACAAATGTTCCTCATTGAGCGCTAATTATTAGGACAGTTATCCCAAGCATAGTAAGGATTTCCAATATTGCCTCAGCAAATGCCAGGAGATTGGGGAGAGGGGTGCCTATGGAGGGCAGAATTTGGGGAGACAGGGAAACCTTCTGCCCTCCAACTGCTCTGTCTGCTGCAGCCCAACAGTGTGGAGTGGGGGAAATGCCATAGGAAATGGGGGTGTCACACTGGCAAGATATCACTTGCAGTATGACCTCTTCCCCAAAGCAAAGAGCCAGTCCTGGCTTTTCCTCTGTCTCCTCACTGCAGGAAGCACTTCAGAAAAGCACAGAGAAGAAGAGAGAAGAGGAGACTGGATTTATACCCCGCCCTTCACTCCCCAAGGGAGTCTCAGAGCGGCTTACAAACTCCTTTTCCCTTCCCCTCCCCACAACAGACACCCTGTGAGGTAGGTGGGGCTGAGAGAGCTCTTTCCCAAACTGTCCTTGAGAGAACAGTTGGTACAGAGCTATGGCTTGCCCAAGGTCATCCAGCCAGGTACAAGTGGAGGCAGGGGCGTCGAGTTTTAAAATCCCCGGGGGGGGGGCTCTTGTGTGTGCACACGCTTCACACACGCGCACTCCAGGACCATGTCCCCGCTGCTGCTGCCTCTCCCCCCCCCCGGCCTGGCCACTCCTGCTTCTGTCCTTCCCTCCATCCGTCCAGGGGCCAGCTGGGCATTTGTTTAGCTGGCCCTGGACGGACAGAGGGACGAAGGGACGGAGGCAGCCAGGCTGGGGGGGAGAGAGAGAGAGGCGGCGGCCCTAGGAAGGGCCCAGGGAGGTGCGGCGGTGGGTGCTCCATTTTCCTGGGGGGGGGGCTCAGTCCCCCCCAGGAAATTTCAGGGGTGGCTCAAGCCCTTGAGCCCCCCATAGTTGACGCCTATGAGTGGAGGAGTGGGGAATCAAACCCAGTTCTCCCAGATTAGAGTTCACACACTTAACCACTACACCAAACAGGAGACATTGCTTTTGTGCAGGGGGGGTTTTGTAGAAAAAGCCCAGCAGGAACTCATTAGCATAACAGGCCACACCCAACAGCAGAAACTCATCAGCATATTAGGCCACACCCTTGAAAGTACAGCTCCCTCCCAGGATCGGCTTCCCCAGGTGCCCCACGGCTTGTGGGGTGCATAGGGAACCCAAAGGAAGGAAGGCAGTTTCTGGATCGGCTTCCCCAGGCACCCTGCAACCACTACACCAAACTGGCTCATGAGAACTATTGACCTAACATTTCCAGAAATCCTATTTCTATCAGATCCTGCATGAAATTCTTCAAACGCAAGATCACAGGTCATAAAGAACCCCAATATACAGCAAGTGCAAAGGAATCATACTTACAAGGATAGGGAAAGCGAAACCATGGAGCGATGGACACGATTTCTCCTCTAGAGTCCGTCCTGGCCTTATATCCGTAGGCATTTGGATCACGAGGAAATACATTGGTCACTGTCAGAATGTAACACAGCAGCCAGACCACCAAAATGGCAAGAATGATCTGGAGAGGAGATAAAGAGATGCAGGTAGTCCAAACTACCACCGAAATATTATTGTCAAGAAAGAATCTGAAACAGAGAAGCAACTGTAGGAAGAAAGACTCTATGTGGCTAAAACATCACTGAACCGTAGCTCGACATGACCACATTCAAAAGCACCTACTGTCCCGTAGGGCCATTTAGTAATTCAAACGGGAAGCAGAATCCGTCCACTCAAATATTAATCTCCATCTGCTTTTGATCTCCTTCCATTTTGAAACCATTGGCAGTATCTAGAATTGTAGAACTATGGAGAAGCAAGAAGATATTATGCGAACTGAAGAGGTCTTCCAAGTTTAGGAGACTTTTCCCCCAGTCATTTTTGTGCAATAAATACAATTGTCCCTCATCTAGAGCACACAAACTACCCAGCTGTTTTTGAAGTACAGTGCAGTGGCTAGACCAGGGTCTAGGAAACTGAGGTTCAAATCCCCATAAGTACCATAGAAGTTCGCTGGGTGACCTTGGACCAATTCTAATCTATCTCACAGGTGTGTTGTGAGGATAAAAATGAGGAAATGGAGAACCAGGCTTGTAGCTACAGTGAGGCCTCTCGAGGACCCGCCCCCGACTCACCACCACTTCCAATTTTGAATTTTATTTATGGTGCTCTCTTGGGGGTTGTGCAGGGGTGCATGCAGGGGTGCCCCCCAACTTATTTAAAGACCCTTCCAAATTAAACAATCCTGGCTACGGGTCTGCGGAGAACTATGTATCTCACCCTTCAGTTCTTTGAAAGAAAGCTGGGAAGCTGTTCTTCTGTGTTAGGCGTTTCCTTAACATTCAAACTACAGTAATTTGGCACTGAGAAAAATGACGTTCCTTCTCCAGAAAATCTAGGGCTTTCCCACATGCTCATTTTCCTCAGTTGTGTATTCCTGTCTCTTCAGGGGCAGAGTATGTTCTGCTTGTGTTTTGCTCCCTCTAGTGGTCAATTCAATATCACATTACTTTATATCCAGCATATCTCTCTGCAGATTTAAACTGCAGGTTTTTATGCCAGGCATAACGCGATGTAATATTGAAGTGACCACTAGAGGGTGCAAAACACATGAGGAAGAGAAAAGAACTCTGAAGCAACAGGAACACACAAGCGAGGAAAAGGAGAATGCGGAAAAGCCCCTATACAATAGCACTGCCGAAAAATTCACAAGCCCCGATTGGTTGATACGAATGCCATAGTAACTAGTGGCAAAAGAACGCAGCTCCACACTCCCAAGCAACACACAGTTTGAATGCTTTCTTTTAATTTATATTAAGTTAAAACAGAGAGAGGCTGTGCCTTGTATAGCTATAGCAAAATGCAACATACAAGAAATAGAAAGACTGTCGACAACAATGTGAAATCAAACTTCTGTACCATGGAAAGCTGTCCCCATTAACAAATGGGATATAACTTACTGGGAACATCTTGAAGATCTGTATCCGGAACAGAATGCATCCTTGCCCACATTTGTAACCAGGGAGGAGAAAAGAGACTTTTCGCAGGTACTGAGCAAATAAAACGATTAAAAAAATCGACCTGTTCCAAAGAGAAAAGGAGTGCTGAAAGGCAGAAATCCAAAGCAATCTGGGAACGCAATCAATGTGGTAATTAGGACTAATTCACACAGTTTTCCCATCATTAAGGTCCTGTAAACATAATGCTCAGGCCAATTTTACTTCTACATTTAAAACAAAAACAGAAATTAGCATGAGCAGCCAAGTCATGTGAACAGACCCTCAATCTACAAAGAACAATAAACAGGCCTTTCTTACTGGGTCGTACAGAAAAGTTCAGCAGCACTTGGAAGGGAAGTGGTCCAGTCTTCTAAAACTATTTTAGCAATTTCCGTCCACACAGTGGAGTGTTCAGTTCTTTTCTTTATTTCCCCACCTCTAAACAACTACAATTTGCAGACAACACGATACAGGCCATCATAGATGACACACTTTGTGTCTGAGGGCCAAACAACATGTGACACTGGGAATGTGTGATTGGATGCCTGTCTTTTTCACTGCCAGGGCAAAAGACATCACAAAAGACCCCCCCCCCTTTCCCCAGTATCACACCCCCAATTTATATAATGTCTCCCCACCATGGCTTCGTTTTCAGTCTATTTGGGGGTTTCAATCACAAGCCCTCAAGGTAAAATGTAGTTTAGCCCTGATTCTGCATCTGATGTGTGATGTCCAGAGTAAGTTGCATTCACACGACCCTCAAATGCTTCAGCCTCACTGATTTCACTGGTATTTAACTAGATCTACTTTTTTCTGGAGCTATTTTCAATTGGGGGGGGGGGACCCAGAATAAAAAGAAGGTTGAACTTGATTTTAGTCCAGAACAAGCAGGAGGACCTGCAATACTCCCGGGGGGGGGGGGGGAGAAGGAGCTCAATGTTGAGGAGGAGGAAGTACCCCCAGGTGAGCTTCTTCCCCCACCCAGCACCAACGGCGAGGCCCAGGCCCGCCAATCCTTCTCCCCCCATGGGCACCGACAGCAAGTCCTGGGCCTGTTGATCTCCTCTCCCCATGGGTACCTGGGCCCACTGCCAACCCCCTCCCATGGGCCCTGACAGCGAGGCCCAGGCCCACCAATCTCCCCCACACAAGCCCCGGCGGCAAGACCTGGATGCCTCCCAGCCGCCGGGCCCACCACCGATCTCCCCCCGCCACAGGCACAGGCAGCGAGGCCTCGATGCCTCCCAACTGCTGGCCAGCCACAGAGTTCCCAGAGCGTTCTCTGCGCATGCACAGGGAATACTCTTTTACTTTTGGGTGGGATTTAAATATCCCCCGTATCATTTTTTAAACTATTTGGATTTTTCTGCACACCTAGGGAGTCCCTCAAGTGTGCAGGAAAACCTCTTTGCCCCCTAGGTGCCCCCAATGTGTGGGTTTAGATATCCACACGCAGGGGGCACCTTGGCTATTAGATATATAGATGGTGGGGATAAAAAGAAGGTTGAATTCAATTTCATTGCAGAATTACTTGGAGGACACTGCGGTGAACATGGATTACAAGGAGAGTGCAGAAAGGGCCCATGGTATCACATCCCTGCTGAACTCTCTCCCCTCCCCAAATTCCACCCTCCATAGGTTCCATCCCCCCCAAAAAAATCTCCAGGTATTTCCCAGTCCAGAGCTGGCAAACCAATTGGATGTATTTGGGTGACCGGCCAATTTCTATATCTGCAATTCGTTCCTGTGCAACTTTAGTTCTGCAAGGTGAGATGTTCCCACACACACACATACCCCGCATCAGTTTTAACAGTATAGAAATTAGACTATAGAAATGGAACAGTATAGAAAAACAAGTCGCCTACAGTGCTGCGATGCCCCAGTGCGATCCGGCTCTGTCCCCCGCAGCTTGGAACACGGAGAGACCTATTAAGGAGACAGTGGGTGTGACTGTGAGGGGACCGATGTAGCTGAGCAGCGCCCCTGGGAGGCCCACCAGTCCAATTACCACTTCCACCAAGCTAGAAACAATGATTGCTCCTTGGATCTATGGAAGAATGGGGGGGGGGGGGACAAATGGAATGACATTGACAGGCACAGAAAATGGGAAGTTAAAACACGTCTAATCAAGTTATATTTCACAGGAGGAAACAATTGTCTCCAGAAACGCTAGATTCTGGGTTGGTTCCTAAGACACTATTCTGCTGATGGAATGGCCATAACATTGAATCATAGAGTATGAAGGGACCTCCAGGGTCATCAAGTGCAACAGCACTTCCATTGGTGCAGGAAAGAGAGCATGATTTCTACCAATCCCCCCTCCCATCTCTAACTCCCTCTTTGACTCTCATTCTGTTAGGGTTGCCAACTCTTGGTTGGGAACTTCCTGGAGATTTGGGGGTGGAACCTGGGGAGGGGAGGGACCTCAGTGGGGTATAATGCCATAGCATCCACCAATGCTCCCTCCAAGCTGTGGAGTCTTGTGAGCCAAAATCCTACTTTGTGAGCTCCTGGCATTAAAGTTGTGAGTGAGCGATTTGGCTACTGCATAAATTAGTTTGCTCTGGAGCCGTCCTTCCTAAGCTAAGACAAAAATGTGTGAGCCGGAGGCTAAAAAACTGTGAGCTAGCTCACACTAACTCAGCTTAGAGGGAACACTGACGTCCACCCTCCAAGGCAGTCATTTTGTCCAGGGGGAATGGCTCTGTGTAGTCTGGAGATCAGCTGTAATTCCAGGAAATCTCTGGGCCCCACCTGGAGGCTGGCAGCCCTATACCCTGTTCCTTACAAGTCCCTTGAACCCCACATGGAGCAGAATTTCACAGGACTCAGGGGGCTACAACAAAAGAGGGAAGCAGGGAAGAACCATTGCACCAGCTTCCCTGTGCTTTTGCATCCCATCTTCTGTATTATGCAAAACACTATGCAAAACAGTAACATGTGCATGGATGTATTTAATTTGCCCAGACCTGGATTACCCAGGCTAATTCATTCTTGTAAACTCTTGGAAGAAGTGTTAATACTTGAATGGGACACCACCAAGGAAGTCTGGGGTTGCTACGCAGAGGCAGGCAATGGCAAAACACCTCTGAACGTCTCTTGCCTTGAAAAACCAATGGGGTCACCATAAATTGGCTGCAGCCTGATGGCACTTTCCATCACAAATTTAACAAAGGAGATTTCGATTCTTGTTATGCTTTCTTCTTCCTTGCCAACGCAGGGGTTTTGGAGTTGATGGGCCTGTGTGTAGGAGGGTTATGTGCGATGCAGAGTGGGTAGGAAATAACTACATAGAACAAGGAGGACAGCGAGTGATGTTGTCTGTAATCCCATGGACTGTACACTAGGCACTCCCAGGTTTTACATGCCCTTAGCAAAAATTTCTTGCATTCTGATTAGATTTATTTTATTATTTTGCCCTGCAACAGTGATTATGAGAAATAGGGAAGAGTACAAACCAGCACACAAAGTTTGTCACAAATCTTAGCTAGTTTGTGGTTCGTGACACAATGTTCACAAACTAAAGAGCAGCCACAGACTTCCATGAATTTTAAGGAAATTCATGGGTGTCCATAGAGGTTCATGAAAAACAGAAAGCTTTCCGCTCTTCATGAAAAACAGCTGAGCGGCAGGGAGCTGAAAATAGGGGTTTAAATAGCTCAGAGCCATTTAAACCCCTGCTTTCTGCTCCCTGCCAAAAGCGACAGCAAGCGGAAAGCAGGGGTTTAAATGGCTCAGAGCCATTTCACCTTCTGCTTTATGCTCCCCGCCACTTTTTGAAAGGAACAGAAAGCAGAGAGTGAAATGGTTTGGAGCCATTAAAACCCCTGCTTTCTGCCCCCCACAAAAAGTGGCGGGAAGCAGAAAGCAGAGTCATGAACCAGTTCAGTTTGCAAACCAATGTATTGGTTCATAGGTCGTTTTGTGATTCAGCCATGAAGCATGAGCTGAAATGCAAAAATGAGGTTTGTGCCCATGCTTAATGAGAAACTTGCTCTGATTCCTAAGCCCTCCTATGATGGAGCAGGCTGTATGAAACAAAGGGAATCTTACACCCCAAGCAAAGCTGGCAGTGCCAACCATCTGTCTGTGGGTGCATGCCAGTTCCCAGTCCAGCCAGGGTCTCCTCCACCACTCTAAATATATATAGCTGAATTATAATGTTTGGAAATATTTCAGAGTACATTTTCCTAGATGTTTAAAGCACCATTTGGATGACAGAGAAAAAATACAAAGTAGTTCTTTCTTGAGTCGTTTCCTCGAAAGGTCTGGATTTTCAAGGAGGAAGACATAAGGAAATTTTACTTGGGAAAGGAAAATGACAGAGCACTTCAGCAGGGACGATCTCTGATGGGTAAACAGAATTCCTGCCAGCTACTGTCCAAAGACTTTCCCTATCAAATGTATTTGGATTTTCCACACATATACTGCAATGAGATTAATTCCAAAGCACTTCTGTGAAAGAAAGGTATTATACTAAGGGCCAAACTAGCCATGACTTTTTTTCTGGGTTGGGTCTGGGCCCCCCCACTTGACTCCCATTCCCTTCTGTCAGACCTCAGTTTCTTCACCCTCCACCTCACAGACACACACTGTTTCTCCCAACCTGAAATGGCTCTGGGAAGTGGTGTTATTTGCCGGGGGGCAGGGGAATAATGAGCTCCCAGGTCATTTCAGGAGGAAGTCTGAAGTCCTTTCTTCCCTCACTCAATGGTCCCAATCCAAACTGGGATCCCGAGGTGTTTGAGAAATTGGTTCTCAGAAGCTCACAACTGATTGACAGAAATGAGAGCCAGCTGGTTGGGGGAACCCAGGTCCAATCTGCATTGGTATTTCGCACCGTTGTGCCAATGATCTCACATCGTCTCACAAATTTCTGTCAGCATTTCATGCTGCATCCACTCTCCTATTGTTTCATCTCAGTGTCAGCTGTCTGCATCATTTTATTGCCATTTAGTGGTGTCTCCGAGGTCACTACAGTGTCTTATCGCCTTATCTGAATTTGGTTTTAAGGTGCTACAATTGCTCCTCCCCACCCTTGAGCTAGGGTTGCCAAGTCCAGGTTGGAAAATACCTGGAGACTTTGGGGATGGATCCAGGAGAATGTGGTGTTTGGGGAGGGATGGGGCCTCAGCGTGGTACAATGCCATAGAGTCCACCCTTCAAAGCAGCCATTTTCTTCAGGGGAGCTGATCTCTCTCAGGTGGAGATCAGTTGTAAAAGCAGGAGATCCCCAGGCCCCACCTGGAGGCTGGCAACCCTACTCAAGCCACTGTGAGCAAAAAGCAGACAACTGAACCTGAATTCTCCCCCCCCCCCCCATCTTTTCTAAGGAGATACACAAATTGTCACAAAGGAAACGAGTTAGCTGAAAATCCAGTCGTCTGCATTCAAAAGCAGCCAGGGAACATTTTTCTGTGATCATATTGGGGGGGGGGGATTAGAAGCATGTCCACCCCTGAACCATTTGTTATTTCCTGAGGCCACTCCTCCCCCCCCCCCTTGTGCGCTGTCCCTAAACAACTTCAGATGAGAGCTTTATACTGGCTTGGGTCTGGGAAGCCGGCACCACAGCAGCACGGAACAGCTTTACATAGCAAATGCAGATTGGGCCCCAGATTTAGCCTGGGGGAAAACACCACATCTGACTAGGCCCTTTCTGTAGATGAGCTCCCTTCCTGACAAAGATTGCTGCATTAGGCTTGGCTCATCCCTTGGCAGGCTAGAGTTTTGGTTCAACTTACTTCTCTCATCCTTGGTTGCCAGATGTGAGAGGTTTGTAGGGGTAATGTCCAGTTTCCATAGACTTCCCCTGCATAATGAAGCAAGGAGGGAAAATATACACTGGAGCAGAAACCATGGTTGGGAAACAGCATTAAACAATTTTTGCTTGAGAGGTGAACCGAGAGAATTCTTCAGTAATCTGAAGTCTGAGGGGAGAGGCCAAGGAAGTGTTGATAAGTTTAGATAACAATTCCTCTATTTCTTGGTAACTATATTTCACAAGCTAAGAAGGGCAAGGGATTCAATTTGCAAATGGTGGCCTCCAGGGAAACAGTGCTGGAAGTGTGCCATCTGTAACCCAGTAGTGCAGAGAATTTTGTCCTTATTCTGCATCCCTGAACGTTCAATCAGGTGCAGATGTGTGACAAAATTCTCCTTAATGGAAGTAAAAAAAGGGGGGGGAAGCTCAGAAAAGGACACTAATTAGTGAAAATAACTAGCTTATCTATAAACAATTTATATATAAGAAGGTAACATGTCAAAAACTGCAAGTCAATATTCCAAAACCAACAGGTAAGTGTAATACACAGCAATGCCTCAGAGGCATTCCAGCAACTGAATTAATCTGTGTTCTAAGTTATTTGACTGGTGCCCGCTTAAGAAGTTTGCTGATTATCGATTAATTCTCTCTTTTTAAAATAACCATTATTTATTTTATTTTTATTAAAAACAAACAACAACAAAATAAAACAAACACCAAACATATGGAGGAGGCATTCTCCGCAAATTTTCACTCATAAGAAATACCAATACAGAACATATATATATGTATATATTTTGCACCTGTATTTTTGACTGTCCCGCTATTAAAAGTACATAGCTATAATTTTAAATAATTCTTAATTCATACATACAGCCTTGCCCATACCTTTTCAGACATATTTTCTGTATTACCATTTAACGTTAAGGTTAGTTTATCCATTTCTGCAGTTTCTAGTAGCTTATATATTGTTTATTCTTTTGACGGAATGTCTTCCTTTTTCCAATATTTGGCGTACAGTATTCTAGCCACAGTAATAATACGCATTATCAAGTAGCTATCTATCTTATTAAAGTGGTCCGGAATAAAATTTAATAAGAATAGTTCAGGTAAAAAAGGTAAATTCACTGAAAAAAGCCCTGTCTTTGGTCACAGCCTGCCTCACCTCTGCAGGTGACAGCAGACACCAGGGTCTGAGAAGAGGGCGATGTTGCATCACGCACCCTCCTGCAGGATAAGCACATTTGAGTTACCTTCTGGAGGACATGTCCATTTTTCAAGGGCCAGGATAGATTTGGCAGGCACCAGGAATGCTAATGCACTGGCTTGAAACAGAGGAAGTCTGAGTGGCCAAAAGAGAAAGAACTTTATTAACTACCATCCACCACTAAAGCGATCTTCAACCCTGGGGTTGGGACATCCAGGTGGACCACAGAGACCCATCTACTAGCCCATGACCTGCTATAGAGCCTTCATTTCCCACCCATCTCTACTTTTTTGGAAGGACCTGCTGCTACTACAGGGAGAGATGATGGGTTCTGTGCCTCCTGCCACTGCACATGTGCTGAGAGGATCAGGAGCACAGCAAAGCTAGGTCCTTCAGCAGGGAAGATTCCTCCATGACTAAGCTCACTGCCTTCTTCTGCAGTATGGTATACATCCTGGTCCTCATCTTCTGTTTCCTTCTCCCCAGTTTACAATGTAGTCTCCAGCAGAGTTACACCCTTTTAAGTCCACAGAAGTCAATGGGGTTCCCATACTACCACCTGGTGGGGGGAGTTAAAAGTGGGCCCCAAGTCTGGAAAGGTTGAAGACAACCATGCTATTATACCTTGCTCCCTTTAACATAAGAACATAAGAGAAGCCAATGTTGGACCAGGCCAATAGCCCATCCAGTCCAACATTCTGTCACACAGTGGCCAAAAACACCAGGTGTGCCATCAGGAGGTCCACCAGTGGGGCCAGGACACTAGAAGCCCTCCCACTGTTGCCACATAGAGAGAGAGAGAGGCTCTAGTCTACCTGATTCCTACTGTGGTTTGGATTAGAGTAGTGATTCCCACGCAGCTAAAGATGGTGCCGATGAGCTGGCTGATGGTATACTGGTCCTTTCCTACACACAAAGACTCTGCCAGGAGGAAGGGAACTGCTATGGTCCCGCTGAAACACGTCAGATAATGCTGGAGGAGCAATTGGATGGTGGGGACAAAACAGCACATTATTAGACGCATTCCCTAAACTGAAAGTTATGTGAGCAAATAATGCAGAGAAGTCATTCCTCAATAAAATGAGGTGCAGACATTATCATGTCCTGACCTGGACAGCCCAGGCTAGGCTGATCCCATTAGCTCCTGGAAGCTATGCAGGGTCTGCCCTGGTTGGGGCGCAGTGTTCCCTCTCAGCTGAGTTAGTGTGAGCTAGCTCACAGTTTTTTAGCCTCCAGCTCACACGTTTTTTGTCTGAGCTCAGGAAGGATGGCTCCGGAGCAAACTAATTTATGCAGCCGCCAAATTGCTCGCTGACAACTTTAATGCCAGTTGCTCACAAAGTAGAATTTCTGCTCACAAGACTCCACAGCTTAGAGGGAGCATTCCTCCAAGGGATACCAGGGTCATGATGTGGAGGCTGGACATGGCAAGCCAGCTGGTAACCCTAAGAGGGGAAAGTAAATAGAATGAGCAAGGCAAGTACGGTTACGGAACAGCCCTGTGCAATTAATCCATTCTAAACCCAGGATGGAGTGAACCTGCATAAGACTGTACTGTCCGTTATCATCAATCAACACACCAGATTATTTTATCATTGTAAACTGTACAATGTCTACTAGGGGTATACGTGCCGCCTTCCAGTAAAGGCACTCCCTATCTCTTTTTAACAATAGGACTGCTAGGAGAAATGCCAGGCAATGAAACCTGAACACTTGCAAAGAGTGCCTTTTGTCACGGTCGTTACAGAAACAAGAAACACGCGGATTAGTTCGGCTGATCACGCAGAGAAGTTCACAGGAATGGCTGCATTGCTTTGGCCTAATCCCAAAAGCCTAGATGCAGATGGCGCTCAACCGGTTTGTTACCTGAAATCCCAGTAGGACACAGAGATACCATGGCGGTACATCTTCAAGCGAATAGATCATATCAAAACCCTTCTGTTCCTGGGGTGCAGCTGGCCCTGCATGATTCCCGATCCCATCTGCTGCCTTTTGCTGAAAAACAAAGAAAGATTTTAGCCCTGAAGAGTGGGATGCAGGAAGAGCTTGTGGTCTAGGTTGAGATGCTAGGTATCATGCGGGGGAGGGAAGGCTGCATGGTATAGCCCGATCCCATCAGATCTTGGAAACTAAGCAGGATCAGTTCTTGATTGGGAGACCACCAAGGAAGTTATTGAAGAGGAAGGGAGTGGCAACCCACCTCCACTTCTCACCTGCCTTGAAAGCCCTTTACTGGGATCGCCATAAGTCAGTTGTGATCTGACAGCACTTGTGTGCGTAGTCTTGGAAGTGAAGGACTGTGCGATATCCCTTGCATCATCTTCCAGACTGCTTGGCAAGAGAGTCAGACAGCTAGATAGGCAGATTAAGCTTTCATCCCGTGTTTACTCTTATTTAGAATGGGATTCTCAGGGAACAACTGCCTTCCATTCATCCTCTCACGCAACACACTTCTCCTTGCACACGCCAAGAGGGAGGACACACTGTCTCCATCTTCGAACCATCTGTGTCCATCCATAGTAAATTAGACTAGTATTCTTTCCCTGGCCCTTTCTGCACTGACAGTTTGCTCCAGAGAATCCAAAGAGTCAAGCCTTAAGGGTTGACTTTGCAGTCGCACGCAGTCCCTCTGCACTGTTCCCCTCCCCAGTTTATTTATTTGTATATTCTGTATGCATTCTGAATCTACAAGTAAAACCCATGTTTTTTGAGCTAACTGGCTGCTTTGTCTAAGATGAAGAGAAAGGCAAAAATATTTCAAAACTTTTACCTGCAGACCAAATTCCTCCCTCCCTCCCTCCCCCCTCCATGAATTTGGAAAAAGAAAGGGAAGGGAGGGGGAAAGCCAGGCCCACATATGAAAGACTGACACATTTGGGAGCAGGGAATCCCCTCGTCCTTTCTATTTACTGTTTCCTTCTCTCTGGCTTTTTAAAAGTTTGCCAGAGTGGGAGGGCATATCCTCTTTTGTCTTTGGAGAAGGAGGGAAAGAAAACAGAACAGGGAGGGAGCGACAACCTAAAGAGAGGGAGGTGGAAACGGGGGAGGGCAGTGGGCAGCACTTAAATACTTGCATAAACAATTCTACTTTAGAAAGGATCAGCAATTCAAAAGCGGATGAGAACAAAGAATCTCAGCAAAAGGAATTTGGGTAACTGTGGGGCAACAGTGTGCTGGAAGCGGTCTGAATGCAGATTCTTGTAAAACAAATGCAAAAACAAGAGAAAGCCCCAACACAAACCAGAACTGAAAGTGGGAGGGAATGCAGAACAGAAGAATAGGATGCACTCAGAAACTGAGGCAAAATATGGGTGCAGAAAGGACCTCTGTCTCTAAGCTCTCCTATCTAGAATGTAGTTCCAAAATAAAGAGAATACTATTAGTCTTCAAACTGAAGAGTGGCTCTGTGTAACTTTGTAACTTGGCTTGGATACCTGGAATAAAAGACGCTGCTGCATGTATAGATTCAAGCACTCTGGTAAACTAATTAGTGGGAACCAGACTAACTATATCCAGAGGTGTCAACTTTTAAAATCCGGGGGGGGGGGGGCTTGTGTGTTCGCGCGCTTCGCTCATGCGCACATGGCCTGGCCTGGCCACTCCTGCCTCCGTGGGGCCAGCTGGGCAAATGCCCAGAGTGCTGGCATCACCCGGAAGTGACGCCAGCACGCTGGGCACGTTGCCAGGGCGACACTAGCAATCGCCCTGAAACTTTAGCGTGCTGGGATCACTTCCGGGTGATGCCAGCACGCTGGGCATTTGCCCAGCTGGCCCCACGGAGGCAGGAGTGGCCAGGCCAGGCCCGGGGTGGGGGAGAGGCGGTGGTAGCAGTAGCCGGCGGGCAGGCGAGTGAGCGGGCAGGCGGGCCTGGTAGATGCTCCATTTTGTCAGGGGAGGCTGAGCCCCCCCCCCCAGAAATTTCAGGGGGGCTCGAGCCCTTGAGCCCCCCCCCGTAGTTGACGCCTATGACTATATCAGTTAACCCAACACAGGGGTATTGTGGAATTTCACTAAACAAAAGCAGTGTGGAATGGCAGTTGCAATGAGAAGGCCTTCAACCCTTTGTTAATTGTTTATTCCAGAAGAGAGCTGAACTGTCCCAGTTTGTTTGTTTGGCTAGAAAGCTGGAAGGGCTGGGGGGAAGAGACCTTCCTTCTTGAATGGCGCAGATAACAAGCTCCCAGCAGCTGAGGAGAACAGGAAAAGAACAAAAGGTAATAACTTGTGTTCAGTTTTCTCAGCCTCCCTACAGGTCTTCTGACACAGAACTCAAATACCCCTCTGGAACCTGGGGAAAGGCTGGGGAAAGGAAAGGAAAGGAAAGCTGTCCCGCCCCCTTCTGGTCAGTTTCACTCTCCTCCTTTCAGCTGTTAAACCTAACAGCTGATCCGCAGGGAGAGAAACTGACCAGGAGCTGCATGGCAGCTTCCCTTTCTTTCCCCAGCATTGCCGTGGCTGCGGGTCTAGGTGCATTGGGGGTGGGAGTGCCTGGTGTCATCAGGTGGTAGGGCAGGCTTTGTGGGTGGTGGGACTCTGCCCCCAAATGCCCCACCGTGGCTACAGGCCTGGGAGTGCCAACTAACAAATCTCAGGAAGAAGTAAATCAAGTGGAGACTGAAAGGAAAGAAAACTGTGGTTGAATGTAGGAGTCAGGTTTCGAGTAGGCAAGGCACCCGATCTCTAATAATCTTCCTGCAGGATCAGGGGAGGTTTCTCTTTGCCTCCTCCCTCTGTCCTACTACAGCAAGAATTTTAGAAGAATTTGCTGTAGAAACAACAGATTCCTGTGGTCCCTTGAAGACTAACACATTTATTGTGGCAAAAGCTTAGCCTGTGGGAATCATTGCCACAGGATGTTGGGAAGGATGATAATGAGCTTTCATCCTACCACTCTCTAATGAGCCCATGATGTTATCCTTAATCCACTTGGTATAATGAAAGGGAGTGAAGGCACGCTATTTGTATTGCATTTCAATTTAAATTATAGTACTTCTAAGAATGGTACTAATAAGCCAGCATAAGCATGACTCTAGTTTGTCCCCAGGGTGGTTAGAAAGTTGACTTTCTGTTGGGTAAAAACACTGATTAAAAGGTAATGGCAAGGAAGGACTATATCGAAGGAGCCGAAGGGTATAAATCACTCTGAGCAGATGGGTAAATTGGTTCCACCAGAATTCTTGACCTGTACTGACATATGTGATCGTGATCTCAGCTAGTATTTATAGAACACTGCAGATCTGCATACAGATTATGACCATGGCTAAATTCCCCGGTCTAATGGTAATGTTTAGCAAAACAGAACAGAGAATAATTCTAATTTTCAGTTCTTGTGTCAGTATATGGATACAGTTCCAATGTTCCTGAACTTCATAAGAGCTCAGATTGATAGCACCGGGTGCTTGCATCTCTATGCATTCGGAAGCATGATGTCATATTTTCACAGGATGGGCCGTGTCTCAGTGGCTGACCATCTGCTTTACATGCAAGAGGTCCCAGGTTCAACCCCTGGCATCTTCAGTTAAAGGAGCAGATAGGACATGATACAAAAGACCTCTCCCTTAGACCCCAAGAGCCACTTCCAGTCAGAGTAAACAAGACTCACCTTCACGGACCAGTAATCTGACATGGCATAAGACATGTTCATAAAAACTATACCAGAAGGGGAGTCCTGTATCTGGCCGGATGGTATTAGCTTCCTCCCCCATGAGATTACTCATCCGTTCAGACATGGCAACTGAACACTGGGATGAAAAATTCGAACATTCTGACCATGACCAAAAATTGTGGGATGCCACATGGGAGTGGAGGGAATCACAACAATATATTCAGCACGCAGCAGGTGGGCTCTTTCACTCAACTGGGGGGGGGGTCAAATAAGGATAAACACTTGTCCAAGGATAAACACTTAAGCAGTAATCATTTCATTTATTTGTTTCTGAAGAAGAGGAGGAGGAGGAGATTGGATTTATACCCCGTCCTTCACTACCTGAAGGAGTCTCAGAGCGGCTTACAAACTCCTTTCCCTTCCCCTCCCCACAACAGACACCCTGTGAGGTAGGTGGGGCTGAGAGAGCTCTGACAGAGACTGCTCTTTTTCAAGACCAGCTGTTCCAGAACTATGGCTTGCCCAAGGTCACCCAGCAGGTGCAAGTGGAGGAGTGGGGAATCAAACCTGGTTCTCCCAGATTAGAGTTCGCACACTTAACCACTAAACCAAACAACCACCAAACTGGTTTCAGCTTATATGACCAAAGGTCTCAAGCACATGTATAAAATATAGTCTATGTTCAAACATCAAAACTAAGTTAAAACAGTGAACTTCTCCAAATTGGTAGGATATAATCAGTGTAAAACATTCCAAACATATTGTTTAAAATAGTTAAGATAAATAAATATAAGCTTTTCAATGGTATCCACTATTTATGCTTCAATGTTATTATAGTTGCTAAATAACTTGCTACTGAGGCAGTAATTGCTGGGTTAGTATCTGTCAGCAAATAAGAAATCACCCATGACTCAGGTGGAATATGATATTTTGTTAAAATAGGTAGTATCCAATAAGACCTAGGAGCTATCCAGTGGGAACAAAACAAGCAGTAATCAAGAGATCTGCACGTGGACTTTTTGCAGGAAAAGATCTAGATTACAGAGATGAATGTAAAGTGCAAGAGGACTTTTGCAAGGAAAGAGCTAGATCGCAGTGATGAATGTAAAGTGCAAATGGGTTTTTGCAAGGGAAAAGTGTTCCAGGCTTTCGACAGATTAACTAAATTGTCTCCTTCCTCATCCATTACAGTTCCTCATTGCAAGAGTGGATATGGCCACAGAGTCTTTGTTCAATGCTGAACCACTGAATCACAAGCTGTTGACTGCTTTTGTTTAGAGAAGACTCAACAAGATGCCAGCAGAGAGGGAATGCTGGGCACGAAATTCCATGCTCCCTTAAAGAAGGTAAAGGTGTCAACATTTGCATCTTTTTACGAGGCACAGAAACAAACAGAAACCAGGAATGTTGCCATAAAAGCTGATTAGGACATCTAAAACCATTTAATCATGGTCTAGGAAGCTGGGAAGATAGGGAAAGAAAAAAAAACATTGAAATATGGACTGATACCTGTGCCAGCTGCATTTACGAAACTGAATGGAAACTTCAGAGCAAGAAAACAAAGCAGGGCTAACCTGACATTTATTTGTTTGTTTTCTTTAGAACATTTTAAAGCTGCCCTTCTACCCAGTTTAGGGTCCACAAAGGCAGAGAACAGTAAAAACACTGAAACAAGATGAAAACCACATAAAAAAACAATTCAGACAAATGCATAAGCTCATGAACAGGAGGAAGGAGCAGCAAGCATCTGGGGGAAAATGCAAACGAAACAAGATAATCTTCACCTGCTGGCAGAAGGCAGCGATAGAAGAGGACAGATGAATCTTCCTGGGGAGGGAATGCCATAATGTTGGTGCCACAGCTCCCTTTCTCATGCCTCCGCCCATCTAGCCTCCAAAGGTGACCATAGCAGTGGGGTAGGTTCACATGGGAGTAGGTAGTTCATTTGACAGATACAGGTTAAGCTTTGTCATATGAAAGGAGGAGGAGGAGATTGTATTTATACCCCACCCTTCACTCAGAGTCTCAGAGCGGCTTACAATCTCCTTTCCCTTCCCCTCCTCACAACAGACACCCTGTGAAGTAAGCGGGGCTGAGAGAGCTCTCTGGAGAACTGCCCTTGATAAAACAGCTCTGGGAGAACTTATGACTGACCCAAAATCACACCAGCAGCTGAGAGTGGAGGAGTGGGGAATCCAACCTGGTTCTCCCAGATTAGAGTCAGCGCACTTAACCGCTACACAAACGATCAAAAGGCCATTTCAGAGATACGGCAAAGACAAAACTAGAATCATAGAGTTGGAAGGGACCTCCAGGGTCATCTAGTCCAACAGTGCACAATGCAGGAAGTTCACAGCTACCTCCTCCCATACCCCCAGTGACCCCTGCTCCATGCCCAGAAGATGGCAGGAAAAAAAAAACCCTCCAGAATCCCTGCCCAAACTAGCCTGGAGAAAATTGCTTCCTGACCTTAAAATGGCAATCTGTATTTCCCTGGGCATGTAAGAAAGGGCCTCAAGAACTAAGCATGAGAGCTAAACTGTTCTACTGTTAAGCAACTTGGAAGATTTCTTGACTTCCCCAGACAAGAAGGTGAATCTTCTTTCTGAATTCATACTCCAGACACCTGAGAACCAGATAATAATTTTTCTCTGGAAGGTTCCAAGATGTGTTTCAATCCTACAGTGGATACCACTGCATTGGTAGTCAGTCATGAGGAGGCTGAGACGAGAACTTTACTCCACTGTGTGGATACTAACATCATCATTGTAGTTGTGGTGGAGGAACATCAGCAAATATCTGCCTAAGCGTATTCCTGTGCATTTCATCTGTGACAGCTTGTCCAGTTCAACAGAAGAACTGATTGACATTGTCCCTGTTCATGCATTCCCAGATTGCAATACAGTCTGCCATCTTGCTTGGTGTGGCGAATATGCTTGAAATGCCGTTTTGCTTAGATCCTGTGTAAAAGAGCTACAGAAATAATCAAGCAGAGGTTATGGGATACCTCCTTACAAACAGACCTTTCGAGACTAGGGTTGCCAAGTCCAGGCTGGAAAATACCTGGGGACTTTGGGGGTGGAGCCAGGAGAAAGTGGGGTTTGGGGAGGGGAGGGGCCTCAGCATGGTACAATGCCATAGAGTCCACCCTTCAAAGCAGCCATTTTCTCCAGGGGAGCTGATCTCTGTCAGCTGGAGATCAGTTGTAAAAGCGGGAGATCCCCAGGCCCCACCTGGAGGCTGATAACCCTATTCGAGACCTATCTTATCACCAGTAGAGCATACGCATTTCATCCCTTTGGGCCTTCCTCAGTGGTTAATATCACTATTGTAAGACAACACACGTCCAGAAATAAATATATGCAAAAAGATTTTCTTTAGAGCCAGGTGTTGCTTCCTCATGTGATGTGCAGTTGCTAAAAAGTTTACTCAGCGGGCCATGGATAATCTCTCATGGTAACTGCACATGCTCTCCAAATTGTTCTGGTAACAAATGCCCCGTGTGTCTGGATGTGTCTCTCTTCCATCAATGAAGTGGTGGCAAGCAACCTGTAACTGCAAACCTAATTGCATCAGAGAAAATTGGTTGGACAAAATGCTCCAAAGCACATGTCACTATAATCCATAGCTGATGCTTGCAACAGACTCCTCACACGTGGATGCCTCGCTGGATACGGATCAAAGAAAGAGAATCAGGAGTGTACTACGGTATGCAAATACAGAACTAATGAAGGTACTTGCATGAGTGAGAAAACATGACCATCTCTGACAGTAAAAGGATTTCAACTGTGTTTGGGTAGCAACAAACGTTCCCAGTACGAAGCAACAAGCCCCCCCCCCATTGCACCCCATTGTTACTTTTACTTAGTTATAACTAGATCACCTCTGCAAAAGTGTTGCAAAATTAGTCCCCCGAGAAGGAAGTGATTTTGAATATCCTTTTGTTCTCTACACACACAAAAATCACAGAATAATGATGGCAAAACAACTGAGCTCAGGAAACAACTCTTCTGAAGTAGACAGATTTCAAATGAGTAGAAAATCGGTACCCACTTTCCTCCCCCCAAATACCTCCAATATTGGTTCAGGAAATTTGTCGGATGAGGCATAGCCTTGCATAATAAAATAGGAGGGGTGAAACTGGAGCTTCGTAAGCAGCCTTTTTTGAATTCAGCACATTAAAATTCAGTAGGAAAGAGATGCTAACTCACTCTTCACCCAAAAACGTTTTCTACGTTCTTTCCGAAGTTTTTCCAGACTACTACTGAGGAGGGCGGGGAAAGGAAGAGACAGTGGCATGGCACAGCCTGGGGAAGGGGAGCTAAACCCCAGAAGCTCTAAACCCTAGAAGCCCTAAACCCTCTTCTAACTAGTAGTGATAGCTGATGTCCCCGCCCCCCTCATTTAACAAAACTGTCCCAACTAATTTGCTCCTGATCGTGTCCACTAGAAGTAGGGGTGAAGGTGGGCTGCTACAGGGCAGTAAAGAGTTCTGGTTAAAAAAGGGTCAAAAGTGGTGCCTTCCATCTTCAGTTTCAGTTCCCTCCCCCCAAGAAAGATACTGCTGGTAAGAAATCTAAATTGCTTTCAACCATGAATAGAAGCTAGTATTGCTTTCCTCTGCATCTCTATTCCTGTAGATGTTATCAGGCAGGGAGTCCCCCCCCCCCCGCCATATATCCTTTTGGATACGTTCATGATGGACCACACAAGGGAAGGCATTTGCCCCCAGTGCCACTATTGCATCATCCCTCTGGGTGAGGGGGGGGGGGTCTGTCCTGTGAGTAAAGGGTTTCCTAGAGAAAAAGGAGTGGCTGGTACTAGCAGGCAGTCAAGCGAAGATACAGAGAGATGAGCTGAAGGGGACTGGGCAATATGAAAGAACACACAGGGCATGCATAAGCCATAGAGTTACCCGTGTTTGGCCTGAGTGCTGGTCACTTGGTTTGGCTCACACTGGGAGTGCCCTGACCTGGATGTCAGGCTAGCCAGGTCTCA
Source organism: Lepidodactylus listeri (assembly GCA_029233225.1). NCBI lineage: Eukaryota > Metazoa > Chordata > Lepidosauria > Squamata > Gekkonidae > Lepidodactylus > Lepidodactylus listeri. Next base: position 21,268,532 of record JARCFY010000016.1, read on the forward strand.
CAGAAGCTAAGCAGGACCAGTCCCGGTTAGTATTTGGATGGGAGACCACCAAGGAAGTAGAAGGTTGGTACACAGAGGCAGGAAAATGGCAAACCACCTCTGAACATCTCTTCCCTTGGAAGCCTTCTTGGGTCGCCATGAGTCAGCTGCAACCTGACAGCACTTCCTGCCACGAATGGAGATGTCTTCCCCAGGCCTTTCTTCTGAGAGTCAGCAGCCAGGGATATCTTGTGAGCCCCTAGGGTTGCCAAGTCTGGGCTGGAAAATACCTGGAGACTTTGGGAGTGGGTCCAGGAGAGGGCGGGATTTGGGGAGGGGAGGGGCCTCAGCATGATACAGCACCACAGAGTCCACCCTCCAAAGCAGCCATTTTCTCCAGGGGAGCTGATCTCTGTCAGCTGGGGATCAGTTGTAAAAGCGGGGGATCCCCAGGCCCCACCTGGAGGCTGGCAACCCTAGCCCCTGTTGTTCCACTGGACTATGTGGCTAGGAACCATGGCTCCTTTGCATGAGGGTTTCCAGGGAAGGGTAACAGACTTCAAGGAGATGTCAACATTTCTGCAATAAACACACTATGTTTTGACTGCTGCTGTCAGCAGGGACTGTTGTCACGAGGTCGCACTTCAAATAGGCTGTATATTTTGAATGACAGAGAAAAGCAAACTGGGCCACATCATGTCTGATAGTGATATCAGATCTATCTACCTAAAAGCAGCATTCTTTAGAAATTATGTTAAGTAGCCCTCTCCTGATTCTTCACTTTTCCCTTCCTTCTTCATCCCCCCCCCTTCTCACCTTTGCTCTCATTTGAACATTCCCTCTTCAGCACGCCATCTCAAGTAACTGATGGATTACCACCGCATTTTATGATCTCATTTGTATTTGTATTTGAATTGTTTTAAATGGTTTTATGTGGATTTTAATGGTATTTATGTACCAATTAATGTAAGCCGCCCTGAGCCTGCTTGCAGGGAGGGCAGGGTACAAATTAAATTAATCAAATAAAATAAAATAAATATTATTTGTGTTGTGTGGGGAGGTTTGAATGGCAGTTTAATGTATAAAACCTTATTTTTAAAACAAAATCCATAGTTTTTACTTAGGAGGATCTTGAGTAGAGAATCTGAAACAACTAGGGCTACGTTTAGAAAGGGAATGAAATGTTTTTTTGTTTGTGCATGTATCTAGAGTGATTGGTTTCAAACTAATACCTTAAAAATGGTTACTGTCTGGGGAAACATACACATTACACACTCCCTTCTGAAACAGGATAGCAGTGTAAGCAAATCCAAGCGATTGTCAATCAGGCCAGAGGCCTAACTCAGGTAACTGTTATTCATGCCCCAGGGTCTCTTTTACGCTCATACTCATTTAAGGATATGGGAACATTTTGAAAATGTACAGTAAAGTGTAGGAATTCTGTAGTTATCTTTTTTATATATATATAAGTTTTATTTTTGCAGTTTTTATACATTTATACAGTTCTGTATGTTTTACATTTACATATTATTGGAGCCCTTCACCATTACCCAACCATACATAGAGTTTGGACCAGGTCTTCGATGGGTCTATTTTAGCATTTGCATTCAGTAAAAAGCCTAGCTTGCAAATTTCTGCCCATTCTAGCAGTCTGGCAATCAATGTTTCTTTCCCCGGTAATGTTGCCGCTTTCCATACTCTAGCCCGCGAGATCCTAGCTGCCGTCAGAATATACACAAGCATTTTCTGGTCACACCTCAACATCCCTTCCGGAAATATATTTAACAGACAAATTTCAGGAAGTAGGGGGATATCCAGTCCCAACACCTCTTTCACCATAGTGTTTACCATTACCCAATACCCCTGCATTTTCCTACAAGTCCACCACATGTGGTAATACGTTCCAACCTCAGTACCACACAACCAACACTTGTTTGAGACATTCTTGTAACATTTGTGGAGCCTATCAGGGGACCAGTGCCATCGATAAAATAATTTATAAATATTTTCTTTATGATTCACCGCCCCTAAAAATTTGACTGTTCTCCATATTTTTGCCCACTGATCAATTTGAATGTTATAGCCGAGATCTTCCATCCATTTTATCATGGTAGTCTTCACTTTCTCATCTTGCATTTCGTGTGTTAGGATTATCTTATAGTTGCTTTTAAATTTATTATTACTAATCCAATTTAAATCCAATTGATTTGGAGTCGTCTCAAAACCGACCTTTCTATCCAAATTATATCTAGAATTTATTTGATTCCCCTCCCACCAAGACAGTTTTATATCCGCTTCTTTCGAGATTTGTTCAATATTCTTTAATTCACCCTTTTTATCTAATATTTTATCATAAGTTACCATATTTTTTGTATTCACAAGTGATGGTTTTACAAAGGCCTCCAGTGGTGAGACCCACCTAGGAATCTTCCTATAAAATTTCTCTTTTATCGATAACCAATTTCTCAGGAGGGCAGCTCTTAATATATGTGTCCTAAAATTAGTATGGATCTGGTGTTTATTGTACCATATATACGCATGCCAACCCATAAGAAGATCGTGTCCCTCTAGAGCTAAGATCCTATTATTATCCAGCGTCACCCACTCTCTTAGCCAAGGCAAGGCCGCAGCTTTCCCAAATATCTCCCAATTTGGCAAGGCGAGCCCCCCTTCCTCTTTCCGGTCTTGTAGAATTTTCCATTTAACCCTAGGTTTTTTAGGGAACCAGATAAATTTTCTCGTAAGCTCATTAATTTCTTTATAAAATTTTGCATTTTCTTTTAATAGTGGGATCGTTTGTGCCAAAAACAAAAATCTGGGCAGGATGTTCATTTTGATCGCGGCAACTCTGCCTAACCAAGAGAGCTTTAGGTTTTTCCAGTTATCAAGATCTTTTTTGATTTTCTTTAATAAAGTATCATAATTATCCTCTATTAGGGAGCTAGTTTTATTCGTGCATATAACTCCAAGGTACTTTACCTTTTTAACAATCTCAATTCCATATTTATTCTGAGCTTTCACTCGTTCCTGAGATGGCCAGTTTTTTGACAGCATCTTTGTTTTTTTAAGATTTATTTTTAAACCCGAGACTTTTCCATAATCTGTAATTACCTCCAATAATCTGCCTAACGAGTCTTCTGGATCTTCCATAATAAACATTATATCGTCTGCGTAAGCACAGATCTTATATTCTTGTCCTTTGTTCCTAAGGCCTTTGATACTTTTATCTTCTCTCACTTGATCACAGAGTGTTTCTAGTGCAAATATGAATAATAGTGGGGATAAAGGACAACCTTGTCTTGATCCCTTCTCAATCCTAAACTCTTTTGTGATATCAGAATTAATTCGTAGCCTGGCTGTTTGTTTAGTATAGATTGCTTTGATCATAGTTTCAAATTTATCTCCAACCTTATATTCTGCTAATTTAGTCTTTAGGAAATCTCAAGATAGACTATCAAAGGCTTTTTCTGCATCCATAAACATTATTATGGCAGGTTTTTCTGGATGTGCCTCGTAATATTCCAACACATTAATTAATGTCCTCCAGTTTTCTCGCAGGTATCTCTTTGGCAGAAAGCCTACTTGATCAGTATTAATGATCTGGGATAATACCCTTTTAAATCTTTCTGCAAGAATCTTAGCATAGATTTTATAGTCTGCATTTAAAAGAGATATCGGTCTGTAATTACTGATATTATCTAGATTTTCCTCTCCCTTCGGGACTAATGTGATTAGTGCCTCATTCCAGGTATCTGGAGCGGCACCTGTACTGCCTATCTCTTTCACTAATTCTTTAAATACTAGTGATGTTTGTCCCTCAAAGACCTTATAAAATTCACTTGGAATACCGTCTGGTCCAGGTGTCTTATTGGGTTTCTGTCCCTTGATAGCTTCCACCACCTCACATATTGATATTGGGTCATTTAAGAGTCTTCTTTGTTCTTCTGACAAATTATTTATTTTTGTTCTTTCCCTAAGATAATCTCTACTCATATTCTCTTCCTTATTTTCTTGTTTATACAGGGTAGTAAAGTATTCTTCCGTTATTTTTTTTAGATCTTTTAACAAATATTTATTTTCTCCTTTATTGTCTTTTAATGTAATTATAAATTTCTTTCCCTCTTCCTTCTTTAGTTTATACGCCAACCATCTAGATGGTTTATTAGCGTTTTCAAAAAAGAATAATTTATTATGTTCTATGTTTTTTGCAATCTCTTTATTAGTAATAAGTTTAACTCGTGTTGTTTGTATTGTATTCGTCGCTTCGCTTCTTGCACCCCTTGCTTCTTTAATCTATTCATTTCTTCTATTTTAATTTGCTCAACCAAACTCTTGTACTCCTTATTTTCTTGTTTTTTCTTCCAAATAGTGAAACTAATCAATTTACCCCTTATGTAGGCTTTAAAGGTGTCCCATACTATTTTAAGGGAAATTCCGGGTTGGATATTAATTTTAAAAAATTCTTTTATATCCCCTTTTAAAGATTCAACAAAGGTTTGGTCTTTTAGGATACACCTATTCATGGTCCACCTAGAGGCCTTCCTTGTCTCCTTAAGACTTAACAGAAGTGGATTGTGATCCACGAATTTTAAAGGGCAGATCTCAAAATCTAACATTTCCATTATTATAGGTCTAGATATCCATGCCATATCTATTCTTGACCAAGATTTGTGTCTACCTGAGAAGAAGGTATATGCCATTTTATCTTTATATTTGGTTCTCCACGCATCCAGGAGGTCCTGTTCTTCCGCTAGTTGGAAAAATATCTCAGGTAGATTTCAACCTTTATTGTTATTATTTTTTTTCCCGATTTAGTCTGGGTCTTCCTATCTAATTCCCTGTAGTTATCTTAAGGCACTGGCAAACCATGTCTATGGATAACTAGGACACCTATAGCATGTTTGGCACACCAACATCTGAAGGTCATAAAGAATTCCTCTCTCATCTCTCTCTGAGCATAATAGAAATGTAACCATTAGATTAAGCCAGCTCAGCTTTCTCACAGTAGAAACACTTTTCCCCGGGAACTGTATCTTGTAGCAACATTGTTTATGTATCATGTACTGCATGCATGTCCTCCTGCTGACTGAACAAATAACTAACTACTGATGTTGCAAATATAGCCAATAAAAGCAGGGGCCTCACAGCCCTAACTTTATGCCTCGCATCATACCTCTGACTCTGTGTGTGTCTGTTTCATCACCTCTCACCTGAGGAGGTGATCCCATATCGTTACCTTACCTAGGCAAGGCAAGGTAACCCCATCATCACCAGTGATCGCTCACCGCTTCAGTAAAGGATTTGGGAAACTCAGGCACCCATACCTGCTTGCCCTGAAACTCACTGGCTGTCTTTGGGCCACTCACTTTCTCTCAGCCTCACAAGGCAGTTGTGAGGAGAAAATGGAGGATGGGGGAAGCAAGTAGGCCATCCCGAGCTCCTTGGAGGGAGGACAGCATAAAAATCTGCAGAAAGTGATATAATATTATATAAGGGGATCCTAATAAGTAATGGTAATAAAATGATAAATCATACAACACTATAAATAAATAATACAGTAATGTAACTACAGTAACAAAGTACAGAAACTAACTAAATACGAGTATGCAGAAAGATGCCCACTTTTGAGACATGAAGGCTGCGGTCACACACACTAAATAATCCACTTTCAGCGCACTTTTCAACTGGATTTTTACAGTGTGAACTGACAAAATCCAATTTGGAAGTGCATTGAGAGTGGATCATTTAATAGTGTGTGTGACTGCAGCTGAAGTCAGTGGAAAACCAAGTTTCCAGGTTTCCAAGGGATGCCCCTTATTTTAAGGAAGAGTTTCTCATTCTGTGAAGCTCTGGCATTCTGGGAAATCACAGAAGCAGAAAACATCTTGAGAACTTTATGCAACAAACTCCATATCTCAAAGGTGTACTTTACTTTTAATCTGGTGCTCCTAATCTGTAATGATTAAAACTATACACACACACACAAACACACACACTATAGAACAAATGTAGAGTCCAGTGGCACCTTTAAGACAAACAAAGTTTTATTCGAGGTATGAGCTTTCGTGTGCTTGCACACTTTTTCAAACACATTGGAAGGAAGGTAAGGTTGAAATATATATATATATATATATATATATATATATATATATATATATATATATAGTGTATACACACACACACACACACACACACACACACACATATATATAGCTTCAGCTTTTTTTATTCTCTGCTGTTTTTTTCTTCAACTGGCACAGATACCCTTCCATCACCTGTGTCTTAAGCACAAAAACTGATGCAGATACAGGTCGTAAATTATAAACACTGCATTTACCTTGAACTGAGCGGGTGCTTCAGAGCTGCTTCCCATTCCGGTGTGAAGCAGGATTGAGCTTTTTTAAGAAAAGGGGAACTCATTTGACAGCAGGCCTACTTATCATCTTGGCAAGGACTTTACTCAACACACCAAAGAGTGTTTGTCAATCTATAACCCGTGGCTGCTGACTGGGAAATGAATTGTCTGGTTTGGAAAGTTCACGCATTAATCCTTATTCATTAAGCCTTATTATGTGGGTGAAGCTCATCCTGCCCCCTCACTTCCCATCATGCCCGTTTTTACAGCTCTCTTGGATAAACATTACTAGAGCATGAGTTATTGTGTAACTGACTGGCTAGGTGATAGTTTAAACAATAATTCAACTCGGTGATGTATAAGGCAGCTCAAACATGTATCAGCATGTTGGAATCTACATCAATGAAAATATATTGGCAAACAAGGCTCTGATAGACAGAAAGGTGGCAAAAAACCAATCTGACTCACGCTTCATACTCTTTCTTAGCACTCCCCCTGCACACAGGGACCCTAGCCAGCTTTTCCTTGGGAGGCAGCATTTGGAGGGTCATCTGCTTTGAATAAGGGAAATTCCTGGAAATTTGGGGGCAGAGCCTGAGGAGGGCTGAGTTTGGGGAGGGGCAGCAGCTCAACAGGAATGTGATGCCATAGTGTCTACCCTCCAAAGCTGATTTCTGTACTCTGGAGAGGAGTTGCAATTCCAGGAGATCTCCAGGCCCATCGGAAGTTGGTGACCTTACTTTCTGGGTGGGTTGCCAGAAAGTTCCTGATTGTCTTATAACCAACAGGAACTTCTCTGACCTTCTCTCCAAGTCCAAGTGTTTCTGAGCTATTGTCATAAAAATATAACTGGACATTTATTTTTAAAAGCAGAATACCAACCTGTATTTAAATAATTAATAATACCTCCTTTGCCACTAATAATGCCATGATCACAGTTGGGAATCACAGCTCAAGGGGATACAACTGGGGATCTTGGTTATATTATATATATATATATATATATATATATATATATATTCTCTTCATTTATACCCCACTGTTCTCTCCAATGGGCACCCAACACAGCTTAATTGCTCTCCATTTTATCCTCACAATAACACTGTGAGATAGATTAGGCTGCATTCAAATATTCATAACACTTTCTTGAAATTCAACTGTTAATACATACAAAAAATACAATAGAGAGATCCGGTTCAGAAAGTAAACGTACTCAAACATTACAACTAATGCAGGAGATTAACTTCGCTCAAAATCACCTCCCCCTAGAGAGACATTTGATCAGCTATTAGTTGTTATGTTTCCAGTTTCTTTCTTTCTTTCTTTCTTTCTTTCTTTCTTTCTTTCTTTCTTTCTTTCTTTCTTTCTTTCTTTCTTTCTTTCTTTCTTTCTTTCTTTCTTTCCCAGCATGCCAAGCGGGCAACCTGACACCAATGTTCCCTCCAAGCTGTGGGGTCTTATGAGCAAAACTTCTACGTTGTGAGCTACTGGCATTAAAGTTGTGAGCAAGCGATTTGGCTGCTGCATAAATTAGTTTGCTCTGGAGCAATTCTTCCTGAGCAGAGACGAAAATGTGTGAGACGGAGGCTAAAAAACTGTGAGCTAGCTCACATTAACTAAGCTTAGAGGGAACACTGCCAGCCACCCTTCACTCACTGAAGTCAGGCCAAGCACTCGACACAGGATGCTGACAAGGAGGCCTTTAAGATCATGGACTTTTTTTTATTCTGCTTTTTTGACAGTCTGATGAAGAGTTCTGACGAACTCAAAACCTTGTATAACAGGTTGTGTCATTTTGGTTGATCTTAATTACACAGCTTTTGTTTTTGTTTCCTTTTGAGTTCTCCCCACCTGAGGAGCTTAAGGTGAATTATGTAAAATATCCCATCAGGCTTATGAATAATAATAATGCATTTTAAAAACAAATAAAAAACAGACCCACATACTGAAATTTTTAACCAAAGACAGGTTTAAAGCGGCATTCCAGCACCTGCCTCTGCATTATTGGGTTCCATCAAAAGCCTTTTTCAAAATAACACTGTCTTGTAAGTTGCAAGAGAAGGCGATCATCTTTTCCAGTCAACCATTTTGACGAACAGAGCTAAGGCTGTTGAGGCCTTAGAATGGGTGGCAGCAGATCTCAAGCTCTGACAGATGGAATGGCCTGTAAAAGCTGTGGGGAACAAGTCTTGGCGTTTCCAACAGAGGGCAATGGCCCTTTCAGTCCATGAAAGATCCATCCAGGGAACTTTGGGGGTAGACAGAACCAGAAATAGGCAACTCTAACCAGAGGTTACAAACTGCAAAGCCTATTTTAAAAAAAAAAGTTAGATGAGGCAAGTCTGTGCTTTAGATGAGATGGTGTGTTTACTGCCCCTGTCCTGACTATCACCCTTCTCTCGTGTACAGCTCTCCTCATTCCTGCCCATCACAAATTACCAACCAACCATCTTATCCTTTCCCCTAAAAACCCATCACACACTGTTCTGCATCACCTTCTTCTCTGAGCTGAAAAAATTCTGGAGATTTGGGGGTGGAGCCTGGGGAAGGTGGAGTTTGAGGTGAGGAGGGACCTCAGTAAGGACATGATGACATACAGCAGTGTTTACAAGCAAAAAATGAATGGGGGAATTTAAACCTAGAACAAACCAGGTAACCAAAGAGGTTGAAAACAGAAGAAAAACTTAAGAACGTAAGAGAGGCCAATGTTGGATCAGGCCAGAGGCCCATCCAGTCCAACACTCTGTCACACAGTGGCCAAAAACACCAGGTGCCCTCAGGAGGTCCATCAGTGGGGCCAGGACACTAGAAGCCCTCCCACTGTTGCCCCTCCCCAAGCACCAAGAATACAGAGCATCACTTGTCCCAGGCCAAGAGTTCCTATCTATACCTTGTGGCTAATAGCCACTGATGGACCTCAGCTCCATATGTTTATCCAATTCTCTCTCAAGCTTAGTTTCGGGTTATCATCTGGGCTGTTTGTTTGCCTCCATGCTAGAAAGGAGATGGATGTGACCTAAAGACTGGATTTTCACAATGTAGGGACCATAAGTCTCCAATTCTAAAATATTTGTTATTACTCATGTTGTTTCCCCCACCCTAAGTTGAACCCAAACAGATGATAACCAGAAACCAAGCTTGTCGTTCTTTTTATTTGTTAAAAAACAACTCCACTATTTTGCATGCTGATTTAACAAGCCACTCCCTCTGTATATACAACTATGTTCTGTAATTCCATTGCACTGTCTGACGAAGTGTGCCTTGCACACGAAAGCTCACACCTTGAATAAAACTTTGTTGGTCTTAAAGGTGCCACTGGACTCTGTTCTATTGCTTCAGGCCAACACGGCTGACCAACTAGATCCACCTATGTGTGTATCCTTGGAAACAGAAGAAGTTGGGAATGTGATTCTCCCTTATCCATAAACAGCTATGGTGGCTCAGAGGTTAAGATGCTGAGCTGCAGACTAGAAGGTTGGTAGCTCGGCAGTTCGTGACCCAAGTGCCACATGACGGAGTGAGCCCCCATCTCTGGCCCCAGCTCCTGCCAATCTAGCAGTTCGAAAGCAAGAAATTGCAAGTAGGTAAATAGGTACCGCTTTGGTGGGAAGGTAACAGCGTTCTGTGCGCCTTGGCATCTGGTCATGCCAGCCACATGACCACAGAGAAGTCTTTGCACAGCGCTGGCTGTTCGGCTTGGAAACAGAGATGAGCACCGCCCCCTAGAGTCGGATTCGACTGACTTTTGAGCACGGGAAACCTTTACCTTATCCATATACAAACTCCAGAACAATGATACTCTTTCCATAGGCAGCTCATGCCCTTTTATTGTCCCCTTTCCCTGCCTATGCTGGAATGCCTTGGGCCTTATTCACTGACTACTCTTCTTTTTGAGGGACAGCACCTTAGCCCTGCCTTAACTCACATGATAGTTATAGGAAGCCGATTAAAATCACCATAAAGAGGCCTGGCCTTGCAATATGCAAATATTTAAATGCCCAAGGGCCAAACCAGCCCGAGAAGCTGGGAGATCCCTTGAGGAATCTGCTCAGCATTGTTAAAAGTAAATTCCAGACCAGGGAAAGGCAGTTTCGATCAGCTAAACTAAACGGAGGGGAGAAGATTAAATTCTTTCTTCCCCAGAGCTGCAGTCCTAATTCAAATGCAGGCCCCTCATAGCTGCAGTTGATGGGCAGTTCACGGACCTTCCAGTATCTGGTCTCGTTTGTCCACGAGTCACACATTACAAAGGAATCTAACATTTGGATGCTGCTTCCCTACATATCTATTGGATCCCAACCTAACTCCACGGAGTTCATGAGTTCTCCCCTCCCCCATTTTTTCCTCACAACAACCCTCTGAGGTGGGCATGGGTGAGCAAGCAAGAGTATAACTGCCTCAAGGTCACCCAGGCAGACCGGGGGTTTGAATCTGGGTCTCCCCAGCACTAGTCTGATCTCTTAACAGTGTAGAAAGAGAAGCGGCTTGTAGGGAGTAGTAGCCTTGCATCGTAGGGCTGCTTGGTCACGAAATAAAACAGTAGTCGAGAGTGGCACCCTGAAGACTAACAACATTTATTTCAGTATGAGCTTTTGTGAGGCAAAGCTCACTTCCTCAGAAAGAAAGGAAGGAAGGAATCATTTACTTCATCTTAAGAAAGTTGTAGAAGGGGAGGGGAATAGGGGAGGAGTTGATCAAAGAGAGGCAGGCATGTGTGTGTGTGTGTGTGTGTGTGTGTGTGTGTGTGTAAGTGTAAAGTGCTGTCAAGTTGCAGCCCACTTATGGAGACCCCCACAAGAGTCTTTCAAGTCAAGTGAGAATCAGGGGTGGCTGGCCATTGCCTTCCTCTGCAGATGGGTGATCTGCTATCCAAGTACTTACCAGCGCTGACCTGGCTTAACTTCCAAGTTCTGATGAGAGCAGGCTGTACTATGCCACCTTCCCTCCAAAAAGTGGCTCGGTGTCATAAATAAGATGTGGTTCTCAAGTTATACAAAACTCACCCATTATACTTGGTTATGCATCCATTATCCACAGTTATACATAACTTATCCATAATGGATCTATTAGCAGTAGTTTTTAAGATGCCTTTGTGTTTATTTTGTAAAGGACTGTGTGGAAAGGCAGTACAGAAAAGGCTCGTCATAAAATTCTGCCTTTGGGTTGTCTCTGGATAGCACATATTCCTTCCCAGCATGCAGTGTTCCAGGGCTTGTCAACTGAGGCTAGACTTCATCCTAGCAGTAAAGCTAGAGTAAATAGATACCTTTGCACTCCTGTACACCAAGTGATCCTTGAGAGTGCCAGGGTAAGGAGAAGAATCAGGGATTCTCTGAAAGACGCCAGGGATATCATAGCCCTATTTGGTGCAGTGGTTAAGAGTGCCATAGGCATCCACTACAGGGGGGCTCGGGGGCTCAGGCCACCCCTGAAGTTTTCCAGGGGGGTCTGAGGCCCCCCTGGGGAAATGGGGCGCCCGCCCCCCCGCTGCGCCTCCCGTGTTAGGCAGGCAGGCAGGCCCGCCTGCCCCCTGGCCCACCTGCCGCCGCAAAAGCCGCCCGCTTGGCTAGCTGGCTCCCCTCCCCTGAACCCACTGGCTTCCTCCCTCCCGGCGTGATGATGTCATCCAGAAACTCTATGGCACCATAGAGTTTTGGGGCGATTGCTAGAGCGTCACCCCGGCAACGTGCCTGGTGTGATGATGTTACCTCCGGGTGACATCATCACGCTGGGGCCCCAGGAGGGAGGGAGGGAGCCAGTGGGTTCAGGGGAGTCAGCCGGCTAGAGGGGGAGGCTCTTGTGACTGTCCTTGAGAGAACAGCTGTGACTGTCCTTGAGAGAACAGCTGGTACAGAGCTATGGCTTGCCCAAGGTCATCCAGCAGGTGCAAGTGGAGGAGTGGGGAATCAAACCCAGTTCTCCCAGATTAGAGTCCACACATTTAACCATTACACCAAACTGGCTCTCAGATAAATATAAATAGATAAATATGACTTTCTGCCTGTGTAAGAACTTCACAGGTGCCATTGGCCCTCACCCACAAAGGCATTCCTGGGCTGAGGACAGACTGGCAATCTGGAGCGAGATGAATGCGGAGGAAACTGCTGCGGGGAAAAACTCCCCGGGGCTGGCCGTTCACACCGGCCGGTGTATTGTGCAACGGTGCCGATACAGAGCGTTCAGACTGCTGCGGAGTGGCCCCACGTGGGCCGGCCTCCGCAGCTCGTGATAGGGCTGTTTCGGCAATTTGCGCATGTGCGTTCATGCGCAAACTGGCAAAACACCGCGTTCACACTGCCGCCTCCGCTTGCCTCCCGCCTTCTTCCGGTTCACACTGCCTGGAAGCAGGAGGCAAGCGCAAGACGGCCCCTGAACATCGGTTTCTCCCGGTGTCCTGTTAAAGCGGATAGAAAGCGAGTGGGAGACGGGTAAGTGCGAAACGGAGCCGATGGACAGATGCGCATGTCTGAACGCGCTCCCTTCTTCCACTTCCAACGTGGGGCTGTCCCGCTTTACATTTCCAGTCTGTCCTCAGCCCTGATCAATACCTTCTTAATTGATAGCATCGCCAGTGGGGTCAGTCCATCCAAGCGTGTCTCTGTGGCGGCTCCCACCTTGTGGAATGGCCCACCTAATGAGGTCAGGAAGGCTCCCACGCTTCTGTCGTTTCGCAGAAGGCGTAAAACAGAATCGCTCAGGGGGTTGCTGTGACAAAGGGAATAGGAATGCTGCAAAATGCAATTGTGCATGGCAACTGGAAATATTGCAACTAGGGTTGTAGTTGTAATTGTCTGTGGAAATCAGTAAGCAGTTTTCTCCCCTTCCCGGCATCAGATATACTATCTTATACTGTTTTTATTTCATTCTTCTCTAATGGTGCAATTTCGTTTTATTGAGTCATTTTATTGCCTAACCATGTAATCCAGTTTTATTGCATTGTTTATTCACTTGTCTTTATTTCGTGTTGCCAACACCAGGCTGGGAGATTTCTGGAGATCGGGGAGGGCTGATCCTGGGGAGGGCGGGGTTTGGGGAGGGGAGGGACCTCAGCAGGGTATAATGCCATAGAGTCCTCCCTCCAAAGCAGCCAGTTTCTCCAGGGGGACTGATCTGTGTTTTCTGGAGACTAGTTGTGATTCCAGGAGATCTCTAGGCACTGCAAGGAGACTGACAACCCTATGACTGATTTCCCACAAGGCACTGCTCCGGCATTTCCTAACCCAGAGATGGCAACCTTAATAAGCCCAACTAAAGCTAAGTCTTAGGACTGTTTTAGAGGCAGGACAAAGAAGAGTAGTCAGTGAAGAGCATTACTAACACCTGTCCTACAGATGTTTAGATGAGACTGTAGAGTAGGGGTCCTCAACCTTTCTGAGCCTGTGGACATGATCAGTGAAATTCTGATATGGCATGGTGGATGCAGCAACAAAATGGCTGCCACAAAACGGCTGCCACAGGAGGTGGAGCCAGTATCAAAATGATGGCCACAGCTTATCTTCAGTAGCGCGATATAGATCCTTGTGGTGTGGTGGCAGCTGCTGCCAAAGCGACATTTTTTAAAAATCTGCACAACCAATCAAATCTCCAGTAGCCAATCAGAAGCCTTGCAGGGCAAAAGCCCTATCTGGCCCCACCCACTTTCTAAAAACACTTGGTGGACATGGGAAAAGGTGTTGGCGGGTGCCATGGTGCCCATGGCAACCACGCCGGGGACCCCCCTGCGGTAGAGATAAGGCTGATCCCCATTCTCCCCCATCTCCTTGGAGAGGAGGATTTAGCAATGTAAAGGAGGCTCAAACACATGGGACATTAACTATTGAATACCCTTGACCGAAAAACGGTACACTCCTTCTATCTGGGATGGTCATCCTCTTCGACTGAGCGTGCAGCTTCGGGAGGGATGCACATGGAGTGGGGAGGGAGGTAGGGGACACCCACCTAGCCAGCCAGATCAGTTGAATCAGGCTTGGTGAGCAGTGGGGTGACAGATGTTGCAGCCAGATCGCCCTCACATTAGAAAGATTGCAGGCAGGGGCCCTTTGCAACTCCTCTTTGGTATTTGGCCTAAGAGACCTGTGACTCTTTATGCATGTGCAGGTCAAAGTCCGTCTCAGCAATTCTTAACTAGTGGTCTCTGGGTTATAAAATAGGTTTGCAACGAAATTAAGAATTAACTACTTTGTTATGCTGCAAAGAATGTTCACCACTGTGCTGAGTGTGGTGAGAATATGTGGCTGCACATGTCTGTGAATACGTGTTATCCTTGCAATGCACACTATCCCAAGTTTGTGTACTCTTTGGTGTTGCCTCTTACCACAGGCAGAAAGTGTAAGGCTGGAAACCACTAAGTGCTGGCAGGAACAGACTAACACAGTATCTCTAAAAATGAGAATTACATTTATTAAGGATTAGTAAAGGTTAAAACTAGGCAACCGGCCTGGAAGACGCTGGGCGGATCTGTCAAAATAACACAGTTCTATTTCCTATAAAGAAAGCATATAAAGTACACAGATAAACAGACAGAGTTTCCCCAAGCATGCAAGCAGGAAGCTTCCTGGGCTGACCCCACAGTCTCTGAAGAGAGAGACATAGGCGTAGACTACGAGGGGGCTCAAGGGCTCGAGCCACCCCCGAAATTTCTTGGGGGGGACTGAGCCCCCCCTGGGAAAATGTAGCGCCTGCCACCGCACCTCGCCGCCGCGCCTCCCTGGGCCCTTCCGAGGCCTGCCAGCCACTGCTGCTGGTGCCTCTCTCTCCCCCACCTGGGCACTCCTCCATCCTTCCCCCTCCCTTCCTCTTTTCCGGGCGAAATGCCCAGCGTGGCCAGGGCGGGGGAGGGGAGAAAGAGAGGCACTGGCAGCAGTGGCTGGTGGGCCTCGGAAGGGCCTGGGGAGGCGCGGCGGTTTCCCGGGGGGGCATCGCCCCCCTGGAATTTACAAAACTCTACACCCCTGGAGAGAGAGCTCTCTTCTGATTCCACAAGGGTCAGCAAAGGTCTGCTGAAACTGACCAGCATTTATACAAACTGATCAAAAGGATCCCCCAGTGATTAAATTACAGTTGTAAATTAACATTTTGAAGATGAGATTATTGACAGAAGATTGCTCTCCTTGCTTCTCACTTTCCAAAAGTTACATTTTGTTTACAGGACCAAAACAGTGTAATTGTGGTATTTTTTCTTTTCTTTTCCTGGTGTTCCCAACATTGAAGATAAACTATTATTTGATGTTATCTCTGAGATGGAAGTGGGGGTACAAGATTGCCCCCAGATCCTCCTGACTGCTGGTATCCATACCCTGAAGTGTCAATCCATCCCTTCCCAAAGCCAGCCCAATGCTTGGGGGAAGAACTATGGCAGGAGCTTGGGGGTGAGAGAGATGGTCCATCAGAGACGAATGCCAGGAAGTCACAAATGCCCAGTGCTTTGCCAGTGGACAAGTCTTGGTGTGTGTGTGGGGGGGTCCACAAAGAGAGAGAGAACATTAAATGTTAACCACTCTTTCAACAGAGACTTTAGAAAATCGATAGCGTATGTCCTGAACTGTCACTGTCTGTCTCACTCGATTTCATTGCAAATGGCTGCGGTAATGAAGTTTTTCCTTGTAATCGGTATAGTATCTGTCTTCATTCAAAGGCAGTATGTCTCTGCTCTTGAAAGGTAGGCACTTATTTTCGTGTGTGTGTGTATGTATGTGTGTGTGTGTGTGTGTGTGTGTGTGAGAGAGAGAGAGAGAGAGAGAGAGAGGAAAGCTATGCACTGTATGAAAGGGTAGCTGAACCAAGGGTAGCTGGGTACTACAAAGGGTACATGAACCAAACATAATGCTGATATCCAAGTAAACTTACCGCTTTTCAAACTAGATGTACACTCCTGTATCTAAATGAGGTGGGGGACCTGCTGCTATGTGGATTAAAAATACCTTGGGGGGGGGGTAGGCGTAAAGAGTATGTTTCTGCAAACCTGGGGTAGGGGGGGAGGTTTGTGGGAAGGGAATCTGGAATCGTCAAATGGGCTTTGTTCAAACATTACATATTTGTAAAGACATTTCAACGTTCAGAGTCACAGGTTAATGAGTCATATGTAGTTAATAAGTGGGCTCCGTTTCTGAAACGGAAATTCAAACATGAAAGTCCTTTTGGTTCTTCAGCTGTTCCCTATAGGCTGTTATTCTGATCTTCTTCAAGTAGGTGCACTATAGACCTTGTGTTGTTGTTGTTGTTGTTTCAATTTCGATCCCGCCCTCCCCGCAAGTGGGCTCAGGACGTGTGACAGTCTCACTTGGAGGCTGGCAACCCCACTCTAAGGTCTGCAAAGATGTTAGATTTTCCTGGCTTTCTCCTTCCATCAGCATCCATTTCTGACCCTGGGAAAGAAGCTGGTGATCACAGCTGAGCAGAGCTACAGTGAAACTATTTTCTGCACTTGCCCTCAGTAGTTCAATGTTTTCATACTATCAAGGGTTCACTTTTCTTCCCCTTTGCAGGGACCAGGTTTTGTCCGCTCTTCCACAAACAGATACAGAAGTCGAGGTCCTCCAGAATTTGACCAACACTTTTAAGGTAATGACATTTTATAAATGTCTCATCAAATGTCCTGTAAGTGTTCAGGAGAGGTGGGCCTCTACATTCCACAACAGGAATAAATGCACGAGCAGTTCCCAAGGTGGAAAAAATTGTACGAGTGCGTGAAAAACTGAATATCTCTGTAGCTTTGAAACAAGGGCATGTCTGGACCATAGACTTGAAAAATTGTTCCTTCTCCTCAGAAAACTCTGGAGAATAGGAGTTGGGCTCACCTAGCAGAGAATTCACCGCATCCTCGTCAAACTCCAGGAATTCTGTACTTCTGTCACATATGGTCTCTGTACCGTACACGGTTATACTTCAGTTTTACAAATTTCACCATGTCTTTCCAGAATTCCCTGTCCCTTTGACCCTGCTATTTATTTATTTTTCATAACTTCATTCATATATAGCAAGATACGGACAAGATTTTATTTTAGCATAAGAATAAACTGGGCCTAGAGCTATGTCTGCCTACTGACAGCCTACTACATTGATGACGTGAGCTCTGGGCCCATTTTATTCTTGCGCTAGAATAAAATCTTGTTCACTGAATAACGTTTCAGAATGTTTCAACTGAACACAGCCTGGAATAAAACTGTAGAAATAAAGCTTTTAGGATATGAATTTACTTGTTACTATTTACATTGTGACACGCTTATTAGCCACATTTTATTTCCTTTCCCCTCCACTTCTTAAAAACATGATAGATTGTTCTTTGGCAACCTGCTTCACCCAAGAACATAATGCAGGATGAAGAAGTCCACTTCTACGTAAATGTGTCCGATGTAAGGGAAGTGAAAGCCCAACTAAGCCTCTATACTGTTCAATACAGGTATAATTCTTTAATTCCTGCTATCTATGGGATGAAACAAACAAAAAAAATTCTTTCAAATCCATTAAACTTTTTGTTCGTTGTTTTTTTTGCTCAGAGTTGTGCTAGAAGATGTCCACGGGCTTATTCAGATGCAAACTGTCAACGACACCGTTATCCCTCGTGCTTCTGTGTCCTACTACGAACAATACCATTCTCTGAAAGAAGTAAGATATTTTTATGGATTGATTTATCCCCAGCCTTTTTCAAAAGCTGATGGCGAATTCCAGCAGATAATCCTAAATTTAAACTCCAGGGATAATTTCTAGCTAGGCCTCAAGAACCAAGCAAAAATGGTCATCAAGTACAGGTATAGACTAAGTATTTGATTTACAGGGAAATTTCATACAGGGCCATTATTAGAAGAGCCCAAGCCTCCATAACCATACTGTTGACTTTGGGGCTCTGTGGTTTAGCCGCCTCAGGGCCAAGCTAACCATTATTACCATTTTAGAGAGGAATTCAGCCATTTTGGTGTAGTGGTTAAGTGTGTGCTCCAAAATCTGAGGGAACCGGGTTTGATTCCCCACTCCTCCACTTGCAGCTGCTGGATGACCTTGGGCAAGCCATAGTTCTATCATAGATGTTCTCTCAAGGACAGTTCTGAAAAGAGCTCTCTCAGCCCCACCTACCTTACAGGGTGTCTGTCAGGCCTGTAACTACAGTGGGGCATTTCAGGGCCTGGCCCCCTGACTTCCTGCCAAGCCCCCTTGACTTCCATGCAGCCCCCAGGCCCCCTAGCTCTCTGGGCCACCTAAAGGACTCCCAACTCTCTGGGCCACCAAGAGGACTTCCCATCACCACCCCTTCCCCAAACGCGGCTTACTTCCCTGTGTAGGCAAGCAGAGTGCGAATGCTGCAAAAGTGGGTTTCTAAAATTTTTATTTTATTTTTTATTTTGTGATGTCAGTGCCCCCCAACTTAAAGGCCCCCCAAATTACAAAATCCTGGCTACGGCCCTGGTGTCTGTTGTGGGGCGGGGAAGGGAAAGGAGTTTGTAAGCCACTCCAAGTGAAGGGAGGGGGTATAAATCCAATCTCTTCTTCTTCTTCTTCTTCTTCTTCAAAACGTTGCAAAGGACCAGTCCTGAGCAGGCCAGTGATGTGGCGGGACTAGAAGATCTTGTGCCCCCCTCCTCCCTTGAGTTTTCAAATTCTGTTAACAGCCGATGCAGCATTTTTAAATGGCCGGATTCTCTCTAAAACAGTAGTGTCCAAAGGTCAGACCAATGGGCGCCGTAACATCTAGTTTGGTCCTCAGTGACAATCAGTGTCGGTACACCAATTGCCTCCTGCCACACTGCCACCACATTGCAGCATAGGCTTGCCAACCTTCAGGTGGTCAAACTAAGTACACACAATGTGAAAAATAACGAAAATTGAAATTTATATGAATAACTAAAGTTATGTAATGCAATAGTTATCTCAATTTCTATGTATCAAAAATTCAACAATCTTTATAAACTACTGAATACAGTCACATTCATTCATTGAACAAGTGAGCTCCATGTATTTCAACCATCAAGTGTTCTTGCTGTGAAATACAAGACTCATCCAATTAAGGTCAGTCGGTCAATCCTATGTTTCCAAAACAGCAATAATTGTGGCACTGCTGCACTGCCAAGAAAAGCTTTGGCAATTATTGCTGTTTTGGAAACATAGGATTGACCACCCACCCTTAATTGGATGACTCTTTGAAGCTTGTATTTCATGATTTCCCACAAAGAAGCCTGTGCGAAACAGACATTATAGCTGGCCTGTTGGAGTCTTGTTTGAGAAGAAGAAGAAGAAGAGGAAGAGGAGGAAGAAGAAGAGGAAGAGGAGGAAGAAGAGGAGGAGGAAGAGGAGGAGGAGGAGATTGGATTTATATCCTGCCCTTCACTCACTTGGAGTCTCAGAGCGGCTTACAAACTCCTTTCCCTTCCCATCCCACAACAGACACCCTGTGAGGTAGGTGGGGCTGAGAGAGCTCTGAGAGAACTGTCCTTGAGAGAACAGCTGGTACAGAGCTATGGCTTGCCCAAGGTCATCCAGCAGCTGCAAGTGGAGGAGTAGGGAATCAACTCTGGTTCTCCCAGATTAGAGTCCACGCACTTAACCGCTACACCAAACTGGCTCAGAATGGAAGCACAGAATTGAAGATAAGTTAGCTGACAACCTCCATTGCTTCCAGTTTTCAGCAAGGTCAAATCACAGCAAGGGCATTTGATGGCTGAAATACACAGAGTTCACTTGCTGAATGAATGAATGTGACTGTATCAGCAGTTTATAAAGACTGTTGAATTTTTGATGCATAGAAATTGAGATGTCTACTGCATTACATAAATTCAATTGTTTATATAAATGGCAATTTTCATTATTTTTTATGGTGTTTACTTAGTTTGACAACCTATCCCGTGATCTCTCTACTTTTGTAACCTCCAGGTGGTGGCTGGAGATCTCCCACTATTACAACTGATCTCCAGCTGACAGAGATCAGTCCACTTGGAGAACATGGCTGCTTTGCAAGGTGGGCTCTATGGCATTATACCCCATTGAATTCCCACCTTTCCACAAACCCCGCCCTCCTCAGGCTCCACCCCCAAAATCTCCAGGTATTTCCCAACCTGGATCTGGCAACCCTATTGCAGCAGGCCATTGGCTTGGATCTAGAACAGTGTTTCCGTTGGCCTGGACTTCCACCCATAGAATGTGATTTTGTCCTCTCCCCTCTTCTGCTTCTGCCCCAAATGCCCCTCTGCAATGCTGCTTCTATCCTATTACCATTATTATTCCATCTGCTGGCACGCGATCAACCTGCCCAAATGTTTACTACTTCCAAAACTATTTGTGTCAATGTCTCTGGCCCCAGCTCCTGCCAACCTAGCAGTTTGAAAGCAAGAAATTGCAAGCAGATAAATAGGTACCGCTTCGGTGGGAAGGTAACAGCGTTCCGTGCGCCTCGGTGTCTAGTCATGCCGGCCACATGACCATGGAAACATCTTTGGTCAGTGCTGGCTCTTCATTTTGGAAACAGAGATGAGCACCGCCCCCTAGAGTTGGATTTGACTGGCTTTTGAGCAAGGGAAACCTTTACCTTTTTACTTTAGTTCTGGACTGGGACTCAATGTCACTAAAACTTAATTTGTAAATACTGACAGAAGCACTTTATTATTTTTAGATATACCGCTGGATGGATCACATAGTTTCAAAACATGGCAATCTCCTCCAAAAAATACACATTGGGACTTCCTATGAAAAACGACCACTTTATATCCTGAAGGTACAATTTGTCAAGATCCCTTTGTTCATACTCAGCGCTTTATGTAGTTTTCCGCACAATCTCCCATGGTCATAGGAGAGCTATTTGCAGAGTTAGAAGAAGCTCTAGGCTACGAGAACTTTTCAGTTTCATGGTAGATGAGTCAATTGCAATAACTGGGGCAAGAGATGAACACATTTTTTCTCTGCTCTTGAGAAGGGGGGTAAAATATCACAAAGGCCTGCTTGCCTCACCAAAAAAAGGGCCCGAGAAAGTAAAAGGATCTTCACTTGGTGCAGTAAAGCTTGTAAATTCAGCACCAGGCAAGATTCGAGCCCGGTAGCATCTTAAAGACCAACAAGATTTCCAGAGTAGAAACTTTCACAGGTCAAAGCTTCTTCTTTAGATATGAAGGCAGCTTTGACGCTTGAAAGCTTATGCCTGTACTGGCCTGCAGGCTCTCAGTATCAGATGCCAGAAGTCAGACAAGGCAGGGTTGTTCAGTCCAGGGTCAGGGGTCCAGAAGTCAGGCAAGGCATCTATTGTACAAGTTGCGTCCATGCCTAACAGCCTCTCTTGGCTGGTTTTTATAACCCCACGCCTAAGGGTCATGCTTGCAGCCAGCTGCTCAGAAGCAGTCCTGCAACTACTCATCTTTGTTATCAGCAAGCAGCTGGCATCAGGCCAGGAGGTATGCACTTTGCCATCTTATCTGTAGCTCTGTTCTCAGCCTCTGCCTGTGGTGCTCTAAGGGTGTGGGTGATACTGGAGGGCTGGGAATGGCCAGCTGAGGCTCACCTGCTGAATCAGGGCTGGAGGGTGTCAGTGGCTCTGCACCAGCTGTAGGCTGTGAATCGTGACAAGCCTGCAGCTCATTTTTCTGCTGATCAGCTTCTCTTGTTAATTCAAGGCTGGCTACAAGGGGCTCCTCTCCTCCTGAGGAGTCCTCACTATCACTGAAACCTGACTGACCCACAACAATGCCCTGGAAATCTTGTTGGTCTTTAAGGTGCAGTGTGTGTGTGTTAAGTGCCTTCAAGTCATTTCTGACATATGGCAACCCTGTAAATTAATGACCTCCAAAATGTCCTATCATTAACAGCCTTGCTCAGATCTTGCAAACTGAGGGCCATGGCTTCCATTACTGAGTCAATTCATTCCATGTTGGGTCTTCCTGTTTTCCTGCTGCCTTCAACTTTTCCTAGCATTGTATTTTCCAGTGAGTCTCATCTTCTCATAATGTGACCAAAGTACGATAACCTGAGTTTAGTCATTTAAGCTTCTAGGGAGAGTTCAGGCTTGATTCGATCAAGGGCTCACTTTTTTGCCTTTTTGGTGGTCCATGGTATCCATAAAATTTTCCTCCAATACCACATTTCAAAAGAATCTGCTTTCTTCCTGCCAGCTTTCTTCATTGTCCAGCTTTCACGTCCATACATAGTAATGGGGAATAATACAGCATGAATTAACTTGATCTTGGTCACCATCCTTACACTTAAGAATCTTTTTGAAGATTTTTTTAAGGTGCTACTGCACTCAAATAATGGTCTTCTACTGCAGACATCATGGCCACCCAATCGGCACCAAGCAAGTTTCTGTAGGGAAGGAGCCCAGTGTTTGAGTATCACTGTTCCATTTAGGCTGCGTTCACACGTGACGGAAGATCTGACATAGGTACGAATGCCTGACAGATCAAAAGGGTGCAATCAGACAGCAACATCTGGGAATCATCCCACAGCCATTGGCAACCTGCACTGCTCCACTGCAGAAGTGAAGTTAAAAGACACCAGGGAAAATCCAGTAGTAAACGGGTTGTGATGGGCCACGGATGGACTTTCCCATCTGATCGTGCAACCACACGTCTGAACCATTAGAATGGACTGATCAGGCCATCCCAGCCTGGTGACAGTTCTTTCCCCCACTTTGTGTATGCACATCATTGCATACCCATAGGGTGCCCTTGGTGTGGGGGTGCGATTCCTCATTTATGCACATGAGAAACAAATGGCAAAAAACCCCTACTCACCTGCAGTTGTGTCTGATCACACAGTGACGGGCTGGGCCTGTAGCAACAAAGGGCTGTGTGATCTCGCAACCACAGATCTAGTTCCTCTGGAAGGAATAGCCTCGCTTCCCCTCCACTTCAACTGGCATGTGTGACCGCAACCTTAAACAATTTGGTCCAATAAAGAATTATTCTAAGAGTTAGAATGGTCTTCCTAATGTTCAGTCTAAGGGCTCAACTACATTGCGACCCTGGGAGTTCCATGAACAGAACACCCAGTGTTTTCTAAATGATGATGATGATGATGATGACAGGAAAAATTCTCAGTTCAGATTGGAAAAATGGCACAGGGCTGAAAGCTTAATCCCCCACCTTGAGCTGTACTCCTCCTGATCCAGTTTTAAGTATTAGTAGCTTGGTTCCCTTTCCCTTCTCTTTTGCACAGGCCTGGATGCAAAAAGGATACCCAGTGTGGAAGCAGGTTACCCCACTGTGTCACCTGCTTGGCAGGAAGGCCTCTTGTAAGTGTCGTTTTTGTCAATAGTTTGCTGGCCATTCTGAGTTCAGAATTACAGACTAATGTATTGTTCCAAATCACATCTTGCAGGAATTTATTTGGAAACACCGTTCAGCAAAAATGTGTGAGTGAGTGTCCTTTTGCCATCTAGAGAACCCAGCATAGTTTTTTTTTAATTCTCTTTTTCCCTCTGACATTAGGTCTCCAATAAAGAAGATATAACACACAAACATGCCATATGGATAGACTGCGGTATCCATGCTAGGGAATGGATTGCTCCTGCTTTTTGTCTCTGGTTCATTGGCCATGTGAGTAGATGTATATTTTCATATAAGAACATAAGAGAAGGCAACGTTGGATCAGGCCAGTGGCCCATCCAGTCCAACACTCTGTCACACAGTGGCCAAAAACACCAAGTGCCCTCAAGAGGTCCAGCAGTGGGGCCAGGACACTAGAAGCCCTCCCACTTTTGCCCCCCCCCCCAAGCACCAAGAATATAGAGCATCACTTGCCCCAGACTGAGAGTTCCTATCTATACTTTGTGGCTAATAGCCACTGATGGACCTCTGCTCCATATGTTTATCTAATTCCCTCTTGAAGCCGTCCATGCTTATAGCCGCTGCCACCTCCTGTGGCAGTGAATTCCATGCATCAATCACTCTTTGGGTGAAGAAGTACTTCCTTTTATCTGTTCTAACCCGACTGCTCAGCAATTTCATGTAGAGCTACAATAGGGTTGCCAGCCTCCAGGCGGTGGCTGGAGATCTCCCACCATTACAACTGATCCCCAGGTGATAGAAATCAGTTTACCTGGAGATAACAGCTGCTTTGGAAGGTGGACTTTATGTCATTATGTCCCACTGAAGTCCCTCCCCTCCCCAAATCCCACAATCCTCAGGCTCCACACCCAAAACCTCTAGATATTTCCCAACCTGGAGCTGACAAACCTAAGTCACATACACAGCACTGTCAGTGTGTGTTCAGGAGTGTTGCTGGTTAAGCACTTTTAAGTGAGTGGCCTAGGGAAAGGTAAGGCAGTCAGTGGCAGTAGGCCCCACCTGAAGCCCTGGATCCTGACAACTGCCTTACCTCAGGGAACACTGACACCTGTCCTGAACACTGTCCTGAACACTGACAGTATCTTTGGCCCTTTTCACATTACTGTTCCAAACCGAATGTTATTCATTATTGGCCTGATTTTGAGTAAAGTGATACAGGGAAGGAAGTGAATTTCCTTCCGTTAATGAGTCGTCTCTGAAGCGCTATGGCCATTTCAAACAGTGCCATTTCTCCCCTCACACCCTTTTTCACTGTGAAATCTTCCTCAGGCTTTTAAAAAAAATGTTCTTAGGTGAGCGCTAGACCACTACTGAGATGCATTGACTGCATGGTGAAAAAGGGTGGGGGAAATAGCAGCATTGTAGGAAGCGCTATGGACATCTTAAACAGTATACCACAGGAATTCAAAAAACCACAGTTGAAGGGGTAGAAACCGGAACAAAGCAGTTTTCTTCAACAACAGCTCAGGCTTGCTTCCCCAGTGGGACACAAGTAGGTTTGTATGAACAGGTAAATAAATTCTGCCAGCAGCCGGTTACTAAAACAGGTCTGTCTGAAATGACCAGAAGAATGCATTGGCAACCAGCTACTAAAATAGAATACAAAGGCAGTTTGAACAGGGTCACTATTAGACTACCAAGGAAGTCCTTCCCAGCACTCTTTTACTACTCCTTCACCTCTCATACTCTTTCCTTTAAACTCTCTACCCTACCTCAGCTCATACACTGTAAACAATCAAATCCACCTGACACCCTAAATTCCTTTCCTTTACCTTTACCTTTACACATACTCACAAGACAGCTAAAATCAAACAACTTCACACGCACACACTAAGATATGTTGCTGAACTAGGGGTTGCGGGGAACCAAGGTTAACTCCCAAATTGTTGGTTATGGTACTTCTAAGAGATGTAGGCTGAGGCAAATAATCCTTTGTGTCACAGGTTTTACAGTGTTTTTCTTCTCTAGTGGCAAGGATCTGCCAAACGGCTTGAAGTGCAGTGCCTTCATGTTGCCAGAGTCTACCATTTAACATTTTTAAAATATGGTTTTGTTGTATGGTAAATGGGATTCAGGTTGACTTCTTGACTTTTGTTGATAACCAAAGTCCCTGCTGTAATGGATTTAATATCAAACATCTATATCTATCTGTACATTGCCCCTAACCTTGTTGAACCTCAGGGGATTACTGGAATTCTGAGAACAGGTAGCAGGTACCACCACAAAATGGCTGCCATGAGGTCTGGGGTCAGTCACAAATTGCTGAGAGGCTCCGAGCCAGGTGTCCTCTTAAGATGGAGGTAGCCATTTGAGAACAGGAGATCCTTGCAGACAAAAACATGATGCCATTTGGGCTTTTCCAAAGCATATCCTGATCCACTGAACTGGTGGAAAGGTAGGCTTGGCTCTTTGATTTGAGGAAGTGGGTGCCAGGAAACGCAGTGCCATGGTGTCCATGGGCAGCATACTCGGGATCATATACTAGACATTTCCCAATGTTCCACCTCTTTGTCATGCTCAAGATGTGCCAAAGAAACCAAAAGATGAGCAGCCAGTGGAGGGAAGGGGACGTGTCCCTCCTAATCTGAGATTCTGGATGGCAGGAGGAGGAGGAGAGGGAGAGGAAGAGGAGGAGATTGGATTTATAACCCACCCTTCACTTGGAGTCTCAGAGTGACCTCCAATCTCATTTCCTTTCCCCTCCCCACAACAGACACCCTGTGAGGTAGGTGGGGCTGAGAGAGCTCTTTCGAGAACCACTCTTTCGAGAACAGCTCTGAGAGAACTTGTGACTGACCCAAAGTCACACCAGCAGCTGCATGTAGAGGTGGGGGGAATCAAACACAGTTCTCTCAGATTAGAGTCCGTGCTCCTAACTGGCTCCAAATGGAAATTCTTGCACAGATTATAAATCTGGAAGAAGGGGGCCATGCATATTCTGGAATGGAAGCATCGGTCAAGGAGCTAGTTTTGGAAAAGAGAAAGCTCCATTAAACACTTTCCCTTAAATCTTGTTCTCCCATTCTATGTAGGTGACTCATTCCAGACGGACAGATCGCGTTATGGCAGGTCTTCTGCAGCACTTTGACTTCTATGTCATGCCAGTTGTAAATGTGGATGGCTATGAACACACATGGACCACGGTAAGTGCAAGCTTTCTGCCTGTATCCTGAATTGCCCTGCCGTGGTCCAGAGAATCAGCAAGCCCCATGAACAAGCCCTCTCTATCAGGTTTCAAAGACATGAGTGACTATCAGAGTCCCAGTTAAGGTACTCTCCACAGCACTTGGTTGAAATGCTTTATGAGAGATTTCCTCACTCAGGAACTGGTTCTTTGTCAGGAATAAAGAAGGTAATTTCTCCTCTCTTCATAGAGCTTGAAATTCTTGTGCAGGTTGTAAATCTGGAAGACTAGGATTTTCACAGGCCTTGAATCCTGAGCTCAGACCGCTGAAAAACACAACAACACAGTTCACTAAATGGCAACGTACACCATTCTCACGAAAGTATGAACTGAAGCAGCAAAATTCAGGCACGTTTTTTTTAAAAAAGTTTTTTAAAGAGACAGTTTGTTGGGGCATGGCTGTAAATTGAAGGGGCCTGGCCCCGAGATGCCCCATCATAGTTACAGGCCAGACTTTTATTCTGTCCGCTCATTTATTCCAAACCATTGGTTTCTGTAATTAAGAGGTGCCTAATACCTTAAAGGCTAGATTCCCTCTGGACAAAATACTCTGTGGGGCAAATCAACCAGACAATAACATTATTTCCTTTTACCCTTCACCAAGATGGTGATGCCTACATCTCCACCCTGGCTCAAGTTGACATTTCAGGCAAGAAGCAGTTATAGGAGAACCACACATTTCTTATCTTGCAGGCAACATCAGTGCTGGCCCCTGAGCCCAGGGCCAGTGTCAGCATACCTTGAAGTGCGCCTGCTACCAGGGCCCAAGGCTTTTGGTGGGACCCAGTGCCACCAACCCACCACCTCCTTCTGCCCATCCTCCCGCTACCAATTCACTAGTGTTCCACTTCCTGCACTCCTGGCCAAACATGCTGCTCAGCACCATTGGGGAAGAGCATGCAGGTGATGTAGGGTTGCCAAGTCTTACCTTTCTTTTGGTGGGGGGGAGTCCTTGCTGCTCCGGGAGTCTTCTGGCGCAAGCGCGTCATCACATTGGGCACGTTGGGGCGGGACCTCTGTAATTCAAGAGAAAACCATAGAGTTTTCCCTCAAATTATAGAGCATCCCCCCCGGAACGTGCCCGATGCGATGACGTCACCTCCGGTTGACGTCATCGCGCTGGGCATGTCTCCGCAGCCCGGCAATTTGGGGGTGGGTTCCCCCTGGTGGCCCAATCTGGGCCAGCAGGGAGTGGGCCGATCGAGCGGGGGTTTCCCCGCCCCCCGGGGGGGGGCTTGGTAACCCTAAGGTGATGCATGATAGCAGTGCTCCTTGCTGCCAGAGCAGCATCACCTATAGCCACATGCACTGCCCAGAGGTATCAGGCAAAGGGCATGCAGGTGGTAAAGGCAGCTATGAGTGTAACGGGTGGGAAGTAGGGAAGCCAGGTCTGGGATGGAAAATACCTGGAGACTTTGGGGGTGGATCCGGGAGAGGGAGGGGTTTGGAGAGGAAGGGGCCTCGGCATGGTACAATACCATAGAGTCCACCCTTCAAAGCAGATATTTCCCCCAGGGGAGCTGATCTCTGTCACCTGGGGATCAGTTGTAAAAGCAGGAGATCCCCTGGAGGCTGGCAACCCTAGTGGGAAGGCTCATGTGAGCAGGGGGACTCAGAGGTGGGTGGAGGCAGAAACCGAGGTGCAAGTGAGGGGGCTGGTGGAAGGCAGAGAGAGAGGCCCCTCTCCGCCTAGGTCCCACCAAAATCCGGAAACAGCCCTGAGCCTTTGCTTAGAATTTAGTGCAGAAGACAGAAGCCTGAGCTGCCAGTCCTTTGACAGGCACATCAGGCCAAGTTTGCTGAGATATTCCAGAAGGATGGCTAGCAAAAATGCAGCTCTAAAAGTGGGACAGCATGAAAATTGCAGGAGAATCTTAGACTCTCCTTGTGGGAACTGTTAAATGCACAGGCCTCTTGGGTTGCCAGCCTCCAGGTGAGGCCTAGGGATCTCCTGCTTTTACAACTGATCTCCAGCTGACAGAGAGCAGCTTCCCTGGAGAAAATGGCTGCTTTGGAGGGTGGACTCTATGGCATTGTACCATGCTGAGGCCCCTCCCCTCCCCAAACCCCATCCTCTCCTGGATCCACCCCCATAGTCTCCAGGTATTTTCCAACCCAGACCTGGCAACCCTACAGGCCTCCCATAGCTTTTCTAGGGGATGTGAGTCACTCACTCTTCCAGTCAAATAAGGACTTACTTTTCCCGCCTGGATCCCATACTGAGGGGGACAAGAGGAGGACCCAGTTCTCTCTGAAACCTCACAGTGTCGTGAACACCATTACATTCAGGAGTGTTTCTTCTCTGAGCTCCTTTTCCCTTTATTAGCTAGCCTCTTTCCCTCTGCTTATCTAACAGGCTGTTACTACTTAATTGCCTTGAGGCGGGCCTTCAGGTCTTCAGGGCCTTCAGCAGGATGTGACTGCCCTCTGCATTTAGTGGCCGTGATATGCTACAGAGAGGCTCTGTAAACGTGGACTCAGATGGGAACCTTACCCTGTGCAAAGTTCTCTCTCTATTGTTTTCTCAAGCAGGAAATTGCCCATCGGACATAAGTGCCGATTACCACAACAGCCTGGCATTCTGTTTCTTCACCTCATGGCTATAACAGTGTTTTTTCCCTTTGGGGGAATGGCATTTAAAGAGGACGAAGCCAAACAGAATGATTCAGTCTCAGAATATACTGTGTATTAGGTTCATAGAGAAGTGGGTTTACATGCTATTCACAGGTACTCCTTGCCATTTTCTAGTGATATCAGTGAAACAGATTTCTGTTAGGAGGGAGCCCTTCATTCATTAAACATCAAAAGGTCTGGATCCAGCATTCTGCTCATGTAAGGATTGTAGAGCCTTCTTTACAGTAACAGTCCCGTCTTTAGGGTCGCCAGCCATTGGCTGGCAACTGGTAGGAGAGGGTGGGCATTGGCACATCATTTCCAGGAGCAAACACAGAAATAAAATCACTGAGTTGGTGTGATTCTTTAGGATCCCCCAAAATTCTATGACTGTACCGTAGAGCACTGAGTGCGTTCTAGAGTGTCTCACTGACACAGTGATATCACTTCTAGAATATCTGAGGGTAATATGAATATGGCATCATCGCCACACAGGTCAGTGAGCTGCTATGAGAAGTGGGACAGGAGTGAAATGGCCTTTCCTGCCTTTTCTGTGAAGCTGTGGTAATGGAAGAGAGAGAAAAGGAAATGATCCCGCCCCCCCCCCCCCCCCCCATCTCCTCACTGCAATGCACTGACCTGCCTGGCTATTACTCTGCACAAGTCCTGTAACTCTAGGAATCAACTTTTCCTGGAATCATAAGTAGGCTAACTAGGTCTCCCAATGTGGCAGGAAACCTCCCACCTTCTGCCCACCCACCCCCCTGCTGCTCAAGGGATAAATGGATGGGGAAGGTGTCGCCATCCCGTCACTTCCGCCACAAGCCCAGTTCTGTCCATGGATGATGCAATCTGATGGGCACGCGCTACCTTGGAGGCCTAGGAGCCAGCATTAAGATTCAGTCCCCAAATTCAGTTTCACACATTGCAGGAAGTCTTGGGGGAGGTCACCATTTCTCAGTCTTAGTTCTGGCACATACAGAAGAGGAGCAGTTGAAATGCTGGCATGGAATGTATCCCACCAACAGTGTGATCCTAGGTAAGTTACACTTACGTGTCTGTTAACGTCAGCGTGCTTAGAAGAGTGCAACACTGCACTGCAAGACTTTTGGTGTTCAACTAGGACTGGCTTCAAGGAGAAGGCTGGAGCAATCAGACGGTGGTCCTGGTTTCACCATTCTCCTAAGCTTCTTCATTTCACTAATGTATTTTCTAGAGTCCAGTGGCACCTTTAAGAACAACAAAGGTTTATTCAAGGTATGAGCTTCTGTGTGCAGGTACACTTTTTCAAATACAATGGAATGGGAGGTACGGTTCAAACTTATAGACAGGCTGAACCTTACCTCCCATTCCAATGTATTTGAAATAGTGTGCGTGCACATGAAAACTCATACCTTTAATAAGAACATAAGAGAAGCCAATGTTGGATCAGGCCAGTGGCCCATCCAGTCCAACACTCTGTCACACAGTGGCCAAAAACAGCAGGTGCCCTCAGGAGATCCAGCAGTGGGGCCAGGACATTAATAAACCTTTGTTGGTCTTAAAGGTGCCACTGGACTCTTAACTTTGTTCTACTGCTTCAAACCAACGCAGCTGACTATCTGGATCTAACATCTTTTCTGTCTTGCTAAACTGAAGTGTGCTCACGTCTCCAGAACTATCTGCTGTACTCCTGAAGCAGGCAGTGATTTGGAATCTGTGTAGGTCGCTTATTTGGTAGGGGATGGTTCTTCTGCAAAGGACTAGACTAGATGACCTTTCCAGATGTGCAATTCTGATACTGGGGTAGTTTTTAATATCCATCCATTCATCCATCCATCTGGAATTCACCATAATATTTTTATGTCATACCTTTTCCGTGCGTGGCTGCATCTACAGGATCGGATGTGGAGAAAAAGCCTCTCTCGACATGGCAACAACACCTGCTATGGTACAGACCTGAACAGAAATTTTGATGCTGGCTGGTGTGGTAAGACTGATATGTTATTTTAGTGTGCAATATTTGTTTTGCTCTCTGTTGTTTCCTTAAAATGTCATACGATTAGGATTTTGATGCTGCGTCCTCAAAGGTTACAGTTCCGAGACTAACCACGGTAGTGATGGAACTCGGCTGCCCTCCTTGATCTTAATGGTAATGATGCCCATGGATGGTTATCATCAATACAAAACTTATCGATTCTTCCTTTTCTGCAGGAGCAGTTGTGCAGCTTTTTGTTTTGTCTATATACAACATCATTCTCAGTTCATGCTCAAATTGTGAACAGCCTGTGTATTTCCCTCTAAAAACTGCACTTTAAAAAAAAAAAAAAGGAAAAAATCTTTCCTGGCATGGTCCTGGCAAGATCTTTTTTAATGTGTCTAAAGGGGGAAGAATGAAAGGAAATACCACCTTCACACCCTTTGTGAGCATCTTCTCATCTGGGGCACAGGGAAATGTCCTTGTGCTTCCATTACACAAAACAGTGAAAGGCAAACATGGCAGATCGGTGCAGTGCTCTCTGAGTCTCTGTGGGTATTTCTTTAACAATCTTTCAAACATATTTCTCTGTACATTAGGGGGTTTGTTAGGGTGGGGAGAATGGGTATTAACACTCTGAAACAGTTCAGTCATTGGCAATGTGTTGATTTAGATCCCCCCCCCCCCAGTCACACCACAGATTGGGTGGGGGGAACAGGATGGCAAGGTGGAAAGTTGTTGGGGTGAAGAATCAACATCAGTGTCTTGCTTTGTGCGGCAATATAATGGTAAATGTTTCCCTTGCTCAAAAGCCAGTCAAATCTGACTCTAGGGGGTGGTGCTTATCTCCATTTCCAAGCCAAAGAGCCAGTGCTCTTTGTGCCAAAGAGCCTGTCCAAAGACTTCTCGGTGATCATGTGGCTGGCATGACTAGATGCTGAGGTGCATGGAACGCTGTTACCTTCCCACCAAAGTGGTACCTATTTATCTACTTGCAATTTCTTGCTTTCGAACTGCTAGGTTGGCAGGAGCTGGGGCCAGAGACGGGAGCTCACTCCGTCATGTGGCACTCGGGTCTCAAACTGCCAAGCTACTGACCTTCTGGTCTGCAGCTCAGCAACTTAACCTCTGAGCCACCAGGGCCCCATACTGAAATATAGGGAGGAACAAATTCACTAACCCAGGAAGGATGTGGGAGGGGCAGCCACTAGGGTTACCAGGTCTGGGTTGAAAAATACCTGGAGATTTTGGGGGTGGATCCAGGAGAGGGCGGGGTTTGGGGAGGGGAGGGGCCTCAGCATGGTACAATGCCATAGAGTCCACTCAGCCATTTTCTCCAGGGGAGCTGATCTCTGTCAGCTGGAGATCAGTTGTAAAAGTGGGAGATCCCCAGGCCCCACCCTAGCAGCCACCTAGTTTTCTAACTTTATGTTTAGTTTTGTTTTAGTTTTGTTTACAGCTGAGGCCAGTGATTGACATTTAAGACACTACAAAATTATTAAGTAGTAAGGACACCTGTGAATAAAGGTAAAAGAAGCTTAATACAGCAATAAAATACGTTTAAACTCTTAAGAGACAGGCGGTTAACAGTAAGATGATTGATATTTAACTTGATGTGTTATTATAGATTTTCTAATTCTTAAAGCAAGCAAGCCATATCTAGCCACTTGATATGTTACCTCTGAATGCCTGTCTGCAAGGAGATTTTATGTCTGGAGAACTCTGTGTGTGTGTGTGTGTGTGTGTGTGTGTGTGTTTCTCCTTCTCATCATGCAGGAGGGGGAGCAACCCATTATAGGCTGCGTACTTTCTGCAAGAGGACTTCACAGTAATTTCCATTTTTTAACTCTGTGATCATCACCAAAATTTCATGCCTGGATAGCGTTGTCAGGTCCCTCCTGGCCATTGATCCAGTTGTCAGATCCAGACTGGGAAACTCCTGGAGATTTGGGGGTGGAGCCGGGGGGGGGCAGGGATCTCAGTGGGGTGCAAGGCCACAGAGTCCACCCTCCAAAACATCCATTTTATCTAGGGGATCTGATCTCTGTAGTCCGGAGATGAGCTTTAATTCTGGGGGATCCACAAGTCCCACCTGGAGGCTGGCCTCGCAATGCCTGAAGCAGCAGGGAAACCACAGAACTTGTTTCCTGTAGTACAAAGATCTGAGTCTTGGTCTACTGGAAGAAATAATTGTATACATTCATTGATTTAGAGCCTTTCTAACCCACCTTTCTATGGAACCAGACTCAAGGTAGATTAATGGGGGTTTAGAAGACCCCCCCCCCTGAGTTTTACGTAAGCAATTTTGATTTTTTAAAAGGTGAAGGTGCCTCTGATGATTCCTGTGATGAGACCTACTGTGGACCTTATCCTGAGTCTGAACCAGAAGTGAAAGCGGTGGTCAAATTCCTAAGAAGGCATCGGAATCATGTAAAGGCGTACATCACAATGCATTCGTATTCACAGATGGTGCTCTTTCCATATTCCTACACCTTCAATAGAAGTAAAGATCATGATGAGCTGGTGAGAATCTTGCTGTTTTAAGTATCAAACAGCTCTTGAGTTTTGCCTTATTATAGATTTTGGATTTGGAGCATATTTTAATTTCCGGGGTAGTGCACAGAATAAACCTTCTTTGTCCAAGATTAAAAGTATTTTGGAGGGATCTACTCACTGACTGGGTAGAACTTACTTATTCTTGAATGGTAGATTCTTGCTAAGGGAATCGAGCTACTCCATTCACTGTGCTGTTTAATGTATTTAAGACTTGAGAAGAATGTTGCAGGTTTGAATGAACAGCACCTGAACTATCTTATTTCTTGAAAGCCTTTGGGGAAAAGATTCTGTCTTGATTTGCTGTCACTGGAATCTGCTTAATTAGCTTAATGTGCATGCTTAGCTTAGCATCTTTGGGGCATGGAGCAAGGGTCACTGGGTGTGGATGGTGGGGAGGTAGTTGTGAATTTCCTGCATTGTGTAGGGGGTTGGACTAGGTGACCCTGGAGGTCTCTTCCAACTCTATGACTCTATAAAAAGAAGAAGAAAAGGAGGAGGAGGAGGAGATTGGATTTATACCCCACCCTTCACTCAGAGTCTCAGAGCCGCTTACAAACTCCTTTCCCTTACCCTCCCCACAACAGACACCCTGTGAGGTAGGTGGGGCTGAGAGAGCTCTGAGAGAACTATGGCTTGCCCAAGGTCATCCAGCAGGTGCAAGTGGCAGAGTGGGGAATCAAACCCGGTTATTCCAGATCAGAGTCCGTGCAATTAATCACTACACCAAACTGGCTCTCTTTAGTACAAAGCTGAATACAGCTTTGTTTACAAAAAAAAAAGCAAATCCAGATTGTTGAATCCAAATGTTTTGCATTAAAAGCAGCTTCCTATAGTCATGCAGAGGTAATTTTTGCATCAGTTTTTACACAGAGGTATTTATTAGTTTTCTTCAAACCTGGCGGCAGTGCAGAATACTGTTAGCTTTTATCTTTGTAATTTTTTTAACTAAAAGTCATATTTGTGTGTGTGTGTGTGTGCATGGGAAACAGAGAAAGTTGAGGATGTGGAGGCTGCCAGAAAGAGGAAAAGAGGAAATAGTATGAGCAAGGGGATACAGGAGAGTCATTGCAGGTTCTCCACCACACAACTGGGCCAGGCCCAGCCCAGTACTCAGAACTGTGCAGAATTTTCCCAGGGGGAAGCTTGCTGGAGGAAAAGCTGAAGACAAGGGGCAGATAAACATAGGCTGGCTGGCAGATGGAGGAGAGAGAAGGAAGCAGGAAAAGGAGAGAGACTGGGGGACTTTAATTGAGGGGAAAGGGGAATGAGCTTCTGTGTGAAGGGAAAATGAGATGCCCCCACGAGTCCTTGCAGGCCTCCCACTCATTCGTTTAAATGCCATGTCTTAAAGCAGCTTCCATTTCTCAGTAGGAATTGCTTCCCATCTACTTTGCAAAGCCCATGTCATTCCTGAGTAGGTCCTTAACCAGTTCTTGTTCTGTGGGTGGAATGTTTTAGTTTACAGCTTTTCCCCCCTGCAGATCATAATCACGCCATTGCGAAACTCTGATAAGGAAAGAGAAAAGAACATCAGTGAGCAATCACTATGGCTGCCAAAAGAAAAGCAGTAATTAGAGCTCCACCCTCCACACGCTGGAACTAATTAACTAATTAAGAATGCTGTGGCCAACCTGAGGTAGCAGGAAGCAATCAAAGAGAAGCACACATAATCACAATTTGAAAGGAAAGGGGGAAAGTAATACTTAAAGGAGAATTTTTGTAGGGAGAACCAAATACACAGTAGGCCATTGCTCTTGAGGGCTATTTTTATATGGAGAATACAGCATTATATTAAATGCAGTGCACAACCCCAAACTCAATTCTGCTGGCTGCTAATTACAGAAAGCCATCCTTCAGCGGCTATTTAAAACACCCAGAATGGAACCAGCCCAGGCCTTCAAGGGCCTTACTATTTCAGTTGCGCTCATTTCTTCCCCCTGCTTTAATGTTTCAAAACCAATTGTAAGCCCTGACCTCCCCTCAAGGTAGGGTTGCCAAGTCCTAAAAACTTACTGGTGGGGGGGGGGGGAGTCCTCCTGGCGCCGGGAGCTTCCCCGGTGCGTGTGCTTGCGTGCACGCCATGACGATGTCACCGGAAGTGACATCATCACGTTGAGGGCGTTGCCAGGGCGACGCTCTGGCAATCGCCCCAAAACTTGAAGTTGTGCGTGAGGAATTTTGCTACTGCATAAATGAAGTTTGCTCTGGAGCCATCCTTCCTGAGCTAAGACAAAAATGTGTGAGCTGGAGGCTAAAAAACTGTGAGCTAGTTCACACTAGCTCAGCTTAGAGGGAACACTGGATGGAAGTACAGTGATTAGCTTCTTTTGAGAACCTGCGGTCTGTGTGATGGGAGGGGGAGAGCCAGGGGGGATGAAGTAATCTTCTAGAGGCTTCTCCTGAAAATGCATCCTGATTGGATGCCATCCTCACCTGAAGTTGCTGGGGCCCAGAACTATAATTGAGCTAAGGCCCTGAAGAGGAGAGACTAGCTGAGATGTTGACAGACAGACAGGCCTGAACTATGACCTGCTTGATTGGCAATTGCTAGTAACGTAGAGAATGCCTGAGTTTTGGCCATTGGCTCTTGAATTTAAGGTTTGCGCCATCTTAACACAAATTCTAAAAAGTGTCAGTCAAGCTAGCTTTCTTGTTTTCTTGCTGCATGATCTTAGAGTCATGTGTCGACTATAAACTTCCATATTGGCAGAAACTGAAATAAACATACATCTTTTTTTAAAAGTTAAACAACGGTTTGGTTACTTGTGTACAACTGCCCTAGGAACTGACAGGGGTTCAGCCTAGAACTCCTGGACAGCAATCATGATATTGATTCATCTCTTTTTCTTTTGTTACATTGGAGTGCAGATTATCTTTGCTCCATTCTGCATCTAGCATTTGCTCCAGTTCTACCTAACCCACGTTGGAGCAGAAATTCCCCTCTACATTGCATGCCACTTTCACTTTCTTTGATTGTCAGATTTTATGGTAGCCTCCACACTGCATGCCAGTTTCACTTCCTTTGATCTCTCGGTTTTATGGTACTGTCTGCATAGATTCATGGCCATTTTGGGGTGACTCTGCAGTCAGTATGGCATTGGCCCCGGGGTATTTGAACGTGGTTTTGAGCCGCATCTTTTTCTATTCCAGTGTGGGCTTGGTGAAACAACAGAGCGAATGCTAGATGCAGAATGGGCCTTAGTTCAGCCACATCTGTGCAGCTGTACTCCTGATTGCTGTTGGAGCCTAAAAGTAAACCCAGGTTCGTTGTTACTGTGCAAATGATAAAATGCTGATGAACTTTTCTTTTCAGATGTTGCTGGCAAATAAAATAGCCCGTGCTATTGAAGACAACCACGGGAACCGCTATCGAGCTGGCCCTTCAGCAAAAACAATATGTAAGTACCTGCATAGTACGGTAAGAATGTCGGATGTATTTATGAATAGGCCATGGACAAGGGGTTAAAGATACCGTTTCGGCTAATGAATGTTTCTGATTTCTCCCCATAGATTTAGCCCCAGGAGGGTCAGATGACTGGGCTTACGACCTTGGGATTAAGTACTCTTTCACTTTTGAACTTCAGGACAGAGGGAGATACGGATTCTTGCTTCCTCAGAGATTCGTTAAACCAACATGTTCTGAAGCACTCACGGGGATTAAAATAATAGCTTCCCATATCTTCAACAATCTGTGAGCCCCTGTGTTCCGTTTCACAGGACAGCAGCCGGAGAGCCTGGCCAAAGTTGCTGGGTAGTTTAATGTCAATAAAAGCAAAATTTATTTTTCTGCCCTTCTCTGTCTTTTATTACAAGGCAAATTAGTGGGTGCTGGTACTTTGTAATTCAGATAAATTGTCAGGGCAGCTTTATAATCAACCTTGAAATGCAGATTGTCAGATTTCTCTGACCCTTAAAAATATTTATCCCCTGCCTTTCTGTAAAGCTGAAGACAGCACAAGACTCAGTAAGACAATAACATCACACCAAAATCATAAAAAGCAATATGCCGTAGTAAACGTCAGCACTGGACAAGGCAATGAATGAGAGGCATCCAGCAGAGATAGGCTTCCTAGGTCCTCTTCACTCGCCAGTGGGGGTGGAAGGGAGCTCCCTGGGAGTGCAGGGGGTGGGGCAACATCACCGCACACAACGCCCCCAGCATGATGACGTTGGGGACATCGTGTGGTGACACTCTGGTATTCTGGACAAAACTCTATGGTTACCTCAGGTTCAAATGGTGCTCTCAACTGCCAGTTTGGCCCTTGGAAGCTATGGTGGCACACCAGGCTGTCTTGTTGGACACTGCCCCCAGCTCTCTCTGATCCTCTGTTGGACCCTCCACTGAACCAGAGGGACTCCTTGACCACCAGAGTCCCTTAAAATGTATCTTGCCAAGTCTGTGCCTCAGCTGTTGTATGGGATGATGCTGGGTCCAATATCCTCGGTCCTTTCCGCACTAGACCTTAAATCCTGTTCAGCCCTGTCCCCGAACTTACATTCTACACTACACACGAGTTCACCCCTGTAATTATTGCGGGGTATTTTTACATTCTGCAGTACACTCGAGTTCACCCCTGTAATTATCTCAAGGTATTTTTTGTTTCCACATTACATTGAGGTCACCCTGATTTCGCCCCAAACTTGTCCTGGGATAAATGGATGCTGTTATAACCAGGGATAAATGCAAGGTATTGTGTCACAAGTTGAACTCTGATTAAACCAGGGATGAGATCCAAGCGTGGAAAGGACCCTCAAGTTTTTCTGCTCTCAAAAAAATACAATCTAAATTCTTGAGAGCCATATTTCAGTTCCCTAAAGGTGTCCCAAATGCTATTATGCGTCTGGAATCTGGGTTGATAAGGATAGAAGCAAGGGTGACCCTTGCATCAATATATACCTGGCTCAAGCTTAGTCATTCCCCATTTGACATTACCTCTTTCATTTTGAAGGATAGGCACAGTTCTTGTTGGATTAGGGCTGTATATCAGAAGCTGGCTTTGCTTGGCTTTTCACCTGAATCTCTACAAATGATGGCCTTAAACCAAGCAAGAGCTGTGGTAAAGCAGTGATTATTTGATGCAGAGAGACAAAATGACATTGCTAGGGTTCCTAGTTTTTTGGCTCCCTCTCAAATAAGGTATGTAGCCTCTCCAGCTCCATATCTGACAAATTTGGTAATTCCATCTCATCGAAGGGCCTTCTCTACGGCTTGTTGTAATATTTTCCCTTCTGTCGTAGTAACAGGTCGCTATAAGATACCTCTGGCTGAGCATATTTGTCCTTGTGGCACTGGAGAAGCTGATACTATCATTCATACTTTGTTTGTGTGTGGGTTCTATAAAAATATACAAGCTACATTTATTCAACCCATACGGGAAAGACTTTTAGGCCTTTCGGACTCTGGTATTAGTATTATGCTTACGATCAGGGGTCATTTGGGGCTGGAGCAAGGCGGAGCAGAGCTCCGCCAGCCCAAGAGTGGGCACTAAGGCAGCCATGGGCCAAATCAGATTCTCTAATCTGATTCAGCCCGCCACCAAAATTCAGTGGTGACTTAAAAAGCGGCTGGAGGGGAGGGAGTTTGAGGGAGAGGCTCCAAACTTGCAGCGTAGCTGCTGGGGCCTCTTCCCGAAATACCCACCAAGTCTCAAGAGGATTGGACCAGGGGGTCCAATTCTATGGGCCCCCAAACAGGTTGTCCCCATTCCCTCCATTGTTCTCTATGGTGGGAAAAAAGTAACGTTTTTTCCCACCATAGAGAACAGTGGAGGGGAATGGGGCAACCTGTTTGGGGGCCGTGGTCCAATCTTTTTGAAACTTGGTGGGTATTTTGGGGAGAGGCCCCAGCAGCAACCCTGCAAGTTTGGAGCCTCTCTGTCAAACCCCCTCTCCTCCAGCCCCTCATATACCCTATGAGTTTTTGCCATTGACTTCAATGGCCCATAGGGTATCATGGGGCTGAAACTGACATTTGGCCTGTGATGTCAAGGGGCGTGGCATATGCTAATGAGTTATGCTAATAGGTATGTTAATGAGCTCCTGCTCATTTTCTACAAAATAACCCCTGCTCAAGTGACATTAGCATGTGCCAAATTTTTGGCAGCAGCCTATAGAATTAGGAATGTATGTAAGCTTGGAATATGCTATGGTTGGACTGTTTGTGTTGGTTACGAACTGTAATAAAGATTCTGGTCTCTGGACCACCAGAGCAGACCTTCAGGGGGCTACGGTGTTGTTCTCCACCCTGATGTTGTGGGTGGGTAGAATCCTTGCTCAGGTGAATTGTGGGACCTTTTAAAGAGAGCCATGCGAGAGGAGCTGCAAGCATGCAAGAGTGCCCAGCTCTCACCCCAAATGCTCCAAGGTCACCCTCACCTGCCCACAAGCAAGGGTTTAGGTGTAGGGGGAGACACGCTTCATCTTATTGGGACCCTTGCCCTCAGTGGCTCACCAAGGCGGCTCACC
This sequence comes from Lepidodactylus listeri, assembly GCA_029233225.1. Classification (NCBI taxonomy): domain Eukaryota; kingdom Metazoa; phylum Chordata; class Lepidosauria; order Squamata; family Gekkonidae; genus Lepidodactylus; species Lepidodactylus listeri. The sequence goes on from JARCFY010000016.1 coordinate 21,308,899, forward strand.
AAGCCTGGTTCCTCCACTTCAACCCTGCCAGGGTCCAGGGCAGCCCCTCAGGAATGAAGAGTCCCTCATCATAGTCAGAACCTAAGAGGGAGGTGGGGGAGTTTTCCTCACAGGAGGCGCCCATAGTGGCTGACCCACCCATGCGCCTGTTCAATGAGGATGACTATCAGTCCCTCTTATCCAAAGCCATCCTGGCCTTAGACCTCACCGAAATCCTTGACCCTGGAGAGGAACTCCAGGGAGTACATCCAGGCCCCAGGGGGGAACAAAGAATTTTTTCCAGGGCTCATGCATCAGAGAGGTTGGTTTCCCTTTCCCAATTTTTTAACAAATTGAACAAAATATTTTTTTTCAAAAGGCTGCTGGAGAGTGGACCAAGCCTATGGTTCTTTCCGCACTTGGATCTCATCCCTGGTTTTATCAGAGGTCAACTCGCAACACAATACCTTGCATTTATCCCTGGTTATAACAGCATCCGTTTATCCCGGGGCAAGTGTGGGGTGAAACCGGGGTGACCTCAATGTAACGTGGAAACAAAAAATACCCCACTTTTACCTTATAGCGTTACAAATTCTTATTATTAGACATTATACTTTGCATATAAAACCATTATTAACACGTTTATGAAATGTGTGACACACATCACACAGATTTCAGATTATTTCTCCACAGAGGTTGTTCCAGTAATTGAGCGCTCGGCGTATACATGGACTTGAAGCAGAGGACACTTCCTGTAAGAAACGGGAACCTGCGCCAGTCCTTGCAGAATGTAGCTCTGATACCACTGTCAGCAAGTAATTGTGTCACAAGGTCAAGCGCAATTTTATATATACAGGTATAAATACAGTTGTGGACACATCCATATGTACCACCCCCCCCCCCCATATACATATGGTATACACAGACAGAAATGGGTATATATGCTGAAGTGTGAACTAATTTTTAGTTAACAGAGGGCATCTCATTCCAGCAACAGAAGCAGGGACATAGCCAGCCTCTCTTAATAGGTACAGCTGCTTTACTTCCAGGAGGGATTTCATAGAAACCAATAGAAAAATGAGCTTGTACATAGAAATCACTGCATCTAACTCGAAAGAATGTAAAAGCAGCCCTGCTAGTGGTCCGTCCAGTCCAGCATCCTGTCTCACACAGTGGCCAACCATGACAGACTCATAGTTCATCATTGGGCATGATATGGGGAGTCTACAGTGAGAGGAAGAATTGGCAAAAAATGACCACCACTGCCTTTGTACCAGTAGTAAACAACTGTTGCATACAACTTGGCATTAAGTACATACCAGCTATTATAATCAATGTGATATTTTCTATACATTTCCGCTGTAGGCGAGTCATACCTTCACACCAATTTACATGGGGGGTACAATTACTGAATCCATGTTAATATGAATTTCTGCTCAACTTTCGAAGGAGAGAAGTGGTTTGTTGCCAATTCATGTTTTTTGGAATATGTTGGCCTCTTACAGGCCTGGCAAAAGAGCTTCTGTATTCTGGAGATGTGCCTGCAAGACGTGTTGCACATCAATACACGCTCATAAGGAGCCATGCTATACCTATAAACAGAACTGGTAGACACAACTCCGTTAGTTTCTGCTGTGTTTCACCTGTTGTTGCAGTTAACAACACACACCAGGTAAATCATCACATTATTATCGTTATTGAGAGAGAAGTTTGGCTGACAGCAGCAGCAGTATTTGGTTGGAGCTTTAAGAATTTGTATGAAAAATAAAATACGATGTTTACAGCATCAACTAGGCTTTGTGAAATTAGCACACATGACATTTCCCACTTAAATGAGGTAGAGGCCAGATCAGGCAAAGCTTAGTATTAACAATAAAACCTTATAGATAAGCATCTTTTACAAAAGAAACATAACACCAAGTTTAAGAAAGAAGTTTGGAATAAAAAAACCCTTTTCCTTAAAAATTTAATAGCCAGTGATAAAACAGATTTCCAAAAATGGATTTTTTTTTTCACGCGCTTACATACAGGTGAGTTATTAAATAAGATCTGTGGTTAGAACTCGACATTACAAAACATGCAGTGAACCAAGCAGAATGGGTCTTTGATTTTTTTTTTTGTACACAGTATCTTTGTTGTTATCCAGTTATATGATGCACGCAATGTCTAAAGCATCGTTTCATCTTCCGCCAGCATGACACTCGAAGGGACCCAAAATGGAAACATCAAGATGAACAATAAGCAAAAAGACTACAGGGTGTGCGCCCCAGGATACACTGGCTCAGGACAAGCATATTTCTGGAACATAAGGTTGTGTAAGTTTACTGTCCTCGTTCTTTTCTTGTCCAGAACCTTGACGCATTGTCTTCCGTTTAAATAACCGGAGACTCAACCGAAGCAAGTCATTGTCCACTACTGGAGAATTTGTGTAGGTTTGCTTTGTTGTGCCCTATTTGAATTGAATGAGATTCCAGGTTAGTCAATGCTGCACAGGGGATTCAAATGTTAGACGACTACAAAGCAGATATCACAGGGCACTAGTGTTCGTTTTTGAAGCAAGAGTCGCTCTTCTTCAAAGCTATGTAACCATTAAAACAGCCCAAAAAAATATCAAACGCCCTAGGAACATATTTAGCAATTTATCTGAAAAATAAAACGTGTGTTTTGTGCAATATTACAAAACCCAACTGGTATCAAAAGAATAACTGAAAAGCAATTGTGATAATTAGTATTCTGCTCCTCCATTAATGGAAGGCACTGCCCAACGACAAGGAGCATTCTTAGTTGTTTATTTACTTCACTTGTAGTCTGTCTTTCTTGCTGAGACTCAAGACAGATCACAAAATCTAAAGGACTAAGTCAATCAGACTGCATAAAACAATGCGACAGGGCTCGGATTATGGAGTTAGAAAACAAAACAAAAAAACCCTACAGAAGGCATGGCAGACCATAATGCAGAAAGCGGGTGATGAACATCATAAAAGCAATAAATACTGCAATATACTATAATCTTATTCCCTTACAAAAGTGAGCCAATTCCACATAAAACAGTTCTAATCCCTTTATTTAAAATGCCTCCATTTGGTGCAAAAGAACCTCTTGTTATTGTTCTCTGAGGCAGGTTCCTGGCACTAGAGGAAAGCATTGCCATTAGCTGAGCTAAGAGACAGGAGACAATCCTGTTTTTCATAGAGATCTGAAACTTAAGAAATAACTTACAACAAGCAGGGTATCTGTGGAGATTCACTGGGAGAAATCAAACCCCCACACATACCCAGGTCCCCATCCTCAACCTACCTCTGTGTTTTTTCTTTCTCTCGCCCTGCCATTTTCTGCCCCCCTGGGCCTTCTGCTGTCCCTCCAAAAATGCCTCCCCTTCACCATCTCTCACCACTCTGTTGGCTGCACTACACAAGGCATGTAAGTCTTAGCAATGTGGCTGTGGGTTACCGAGCAACCTTAACACAGCTACACAGATAGGATGCTGGTGTCTTGTGAGACTGCCAACTCTTTTTCACATTGTCTTTGGGAGATCAGAGACATCACATACATTCTATGATCTTGGGAGATTTTAAGCCCCCCCCCTTTTTTAGGTTTCAAATTTTTCTGCAAAAATGAGGATTCTCCCAGGCCTGAAAAGACACTTCTTGCATCTATATGCAGCTCCACTGCATGGTTTTGATCCACACCCTGGGGCCTAGTTCAGAATCACATATGTGGTACCATTTAAAAAGAGAACAAAGTTCCTTAAAAATCACCATTAAGGTGAAAGGTCACCAGGATAAATTCTGAATAAAGCCTACTTTTAATTTATTAATTGTCCACTACTTCCTATAGGAGGGGGGAAAGAATTAAAACAGTAAACTAAAAGCTACCCAATCCACCACAGAAGGGGCTTGACTAAGCTTATAAAACAGATTCCAGCTTGGGGGATCCAGACTGGAGGATTCAATGGAAACTAGCCTCTAAATTAAAAAGAGAAAGGCTGTGGTCACACACGCTAAATAATCCACTTTCAGTGCACTTTCCAACTGGATTTTACTGTGTGAATTGGCAAAATCCAGTTGGAAAGTGGATTAAAAGTGGATTATTTAGTGTGCATGACCACAGCCAAAGCCAAGCCATTTTCAGTTTTGACTGTTCAAAATGCTTCTCAGCATCCTATGCACTCACCTTTTCATTTTTCACTAGCTGTTTACGGATTGCGGAATCTCTCCTGAAGCACAGGGCCTTACAACAAGGACCAAGATTGCAGAGCAGGCCGGCTCGCTCTTCCTTTCGCAGCAGGGCCGCCATGTTTAAGGCCCCGAATTCATGTCCGAACAGGTTCTCTGCATCTATTAAGGGACAGCACAAATATATAAAAAGATGATAAAAATGCCTTTAAAAGGGTGAACACTGTACTGTTTACATAGCAACATGCCCTAAGCGAAAAGCAATAGGTCCCTGCCCTTGAGTATCCTACCAATATAAGATTCTCTGGGGGACCGTGGACAACAGAGGAGAATACAAAAGGGAAGATTACCAAAGGCTGAATCTGAATAAAAATCTCTTTTTGGGGGGGGGAGGGGGGAGTGTTTGATGCTAAAAAGCAGAAGCAGAGGAGGATAGAGAAACACAGAAGACGACCTTCAGGTGGCTGATGGCGGTAAATCTGGAGAAGCAAAGGACACTAGTCGGGGATCCTGTAAGCTGATCCTGCATTGAGTGGGGGGTTGGACTAGATGGCCTGTGATTCTATGACATAATGAGCAAAAGGGGGAAAGATAACATTTAGTGATGAAGGTTAAGCTGGAAGCGGGGGGGGGGGGGGTTAATATAAGAAACAGAGCAGAACCATGCAGAACAAAGTTGGATAGTTGAGAAGAAGTAGGAGGGGAGAGAAAACAGGCCAGAGCTGGCAAATTTTTGCAAGGAGAAAAGTTTCCTCGTGCAGCCAGTGAGGCAGCATGTGAGGGGGATGAAGAGACCTGTGCAGGAGAGAGGAGAAACTGTGGTGGTTTTAAGGACAGAAAGTGAGAATTTGGTGAGCATGAGGAACCGTAAGGATATTGTCAAATGGTAACAGTTCTAGAAACAGCATGAACGGAAAACAGGTTGTGGGAAGATTGAACAGGAGAATGCCTCAACAGAACATTTCAGAACATGAACACAGCAGAAAACAGGGTTGCACTTATCTATGACTGTTGTTCATCAACATCTTCTGTGCAGACACACATTGGGACTCTGCATGTGCAGGTCAACCCTGCAGATAGGAGTTTTAGCTTCCCTAGGAACTGGGGGGGGGGGGGGTTGCCCCTCCCTTCTGGAGTAGGTATGACAGCTTTGAAGGGCTACCTTTCTATGCCATGGATCTGCCAAGTGCGGTGAGTGCACGACAAAATGTATTTTGAGTTTGGAGGTTCTAGCAGGGGAGCGCGGCTATTGTACACCCTTGACCGAAGAATGGTACACCCCTTCTATCTGGGATGGTCGTCCTCTTTGACTGAGCGCACAGCTTCGGGAGGGACGCACATGGAGCGGTGAGGGAGGTAGGGGACACCTGCCTAGCCAGCCAGATCAGCTGAATCAACCTCGGTGATCAATGGGGTGACAGAGGTCGCAGCCAGATCACCCTCACATCCATTTGACTCTATGGCATTGAAGTTATGGGGATGGCAAGATCAAGCCCTTACCAGGCTGGAATTTATTTTGAAGAACTTGTATGGGCATTTTTTTTTAAAGTCAAGGGCAAAATGATAGGTAATTTTTTTAGAAAAAGAAAAAGAAGGTCCAAGCATCTGCTAAGGCAGTCCATCAAAGTGAAATACAAAAAGCAGCTTCAAAACCAGACCAGCACCTTGCCAGTCGACTGTTTGGCTAAGAAAAGCTTTCTTATTCTGGGCGACCATTTTGGCGCTGCTGTGCAGCAAGTCACAAACCATTAAAGACAAAACACCTGAACAACAGCTGGAGACTTTACACTGCAATTATGACAAACTTCTCTTTCTACACAACGTCTCTTCTCCTAGAAGCATAATTTTTTTAAAAACTCTCTTCCATCTGTGCAGGTTTAGGGACACCCAGACAGATCCTGAAACGACTACTTTCCAGTTATGAATCCCCCCTCCCCGGAGAATCATTAAAGCCTTGTTTAGTGATGCTATAAAACAAACTTCCTCGTTCAAGCTGTTTTTTAACGATCTGGGTTAAGCAAGCAAAATCCAATTTCCACCTGCAGCGCATGATAATAGTGCTATTACGGTGAAATACAGCTACAGCGGGATGGAACGGGTGGTAAATACATTTGGCCTCGATTTCAAGACAAAGTGAAACGCATGATACCACATGATAGCTAAAAGAAATTTTTCGAAAAGAACCAATACAAACACCCAGAAACAGTGTGCCCGCTAATAGTTACAAAGCTGTACCATCTTGTTACTGATCTACGGTGTACTTTATGTTTTATGTTTTAAAGTTTTAATTGTAACAAATTTGTTGGAAGCCGCCCTGAGCCTGCCACAGGGTGGGGGAGGGAGGGGTATAAATCTCATAAATAAATAAATAAATAAGCTGAGTTAGTATGAGCTAGCTCACAGCTTTTTAGCCTTCGGCTCACACATTTTTGTCTTAGCTCAGGAAGGATGGCTCCAGAGCAAACTAAGGCTGAGGACAGACTGGGAATCTGACACGGAACGGCAGCGGGGCAAAAAGCCCTGGGGCAAAGTGGCCCAGGGCTGGTCGTTCACATTGGCCAGATTCCTGCGGGAGTGTTCCGGGGAGGAGGTAGAATGACACGTACACACTGCTGCGGAGCGGCCCCTGGCGGGCCAGCCTCCACAGCTTGTGGCAGGGCCATTTTGGCAACCGGCGCATGGGCACCTATGCACATGGGTGGCAGCAATTCGGCCACGATCCAGTGGCACACAGAGCGCATATGTGCATCTCTCCGCGGCGGCGCATTCACACCGCCACCTCCTCTTGAATCCCGCTTCTTCCCGTCCACACAGCCAGGAAGCGGGATTCAAGCAGAGGAAGTCCCCAGGACACCACTTTCTGCCGGTGTCTGACTGAGGTGCCATGAAAGTGCTTCAGAAACGGGTGAGTACGGAAGAAAGATGGAGGACAGCTGCGGCTGTCTGAACTGCCTCCCTTCCCCCGCTTCTAAAGCGGACCTATCCTGGGTCACATTGCCAGTCTGTCCTCAGCCTAACTTATGCAGTAGCCAAATCACTCACTCACAACTTTAATGCCAGTAGCTCACAAAGTAAAATTTTTGCTCACAAGACTCCACAGCTTAGAGGGAGCACTGCCCAGAAATAAAACTAGGGTTGTTGGCTGTCAGGCCAATCATCTGAACAGCTTTTGTGACATCTGTATAATAGAGTCCACTTATGCCACTCAAGTGTGAGCTGTGTTGTTAAAAGAGAATGCCACTGCAGATGGCGGCTCTCTCATTCTCAGTTGGTGGGGTCACCAGGGTCAGGGAAACATACTTAAGCCTCAACTATAATGGTTTCTGAGTGTTCTGTTTTCTCCAAAGGAGTGAATGGGCAGTCATTCACTTACACAGGAGAAAACGAAAGAGACACCCTTGGGGACACTATTATGGAGAGAACAAATTCTGTCCTCAGCCCCTGGCCCCGAGAACTCACTGACCAGAGATTCCCAGTATGAGTGAAATGTGTCTTTGAGAGGAGTCCATAAGAATCCAGACATCTGCAATATACAAGTCCTCTTGACACACACACACACACACACACTCCATCGTACCAATGGGCGTGTCATTCATTTGACATAGCTGTTCCATTGTGATCTGTGCTCTGATATGAAATAAACGTTAACATAGTTTCCTGGCTCATTCCCGGGAGGTTTCCCCCTTTTTTTGTGGCTGATCGGGTGAGCTTCAAGAAGGCTCCGGAGAAGCGGCGTTTCTAAATCAAGAAATCCAATAATTACCTTTCGGTTTCTCCACCGCTCTCTGGCAGGTCTCTTTTATTTTGGTGAAGAGCTGAGGGCCAGCCAGCTGTTTGGAAATGCCAACTCTCAACATGACGGCACCGGGAGTAAATTTCAGAAGGGCGGCTCCGGGCTCCCGTAGCTCTTTCGGCTGCTTTGGCATAAGGCTAGACCAGTCTACATCGATGACGTCCACTGGATCTGCAAACACGGGAAGGGCAGAGAAGCGCCGCTCCGGTTAATGAGGCAAAACCCGGTAGAGCAACATGTACATGTTAGGTCTTAAAACAGATTATTAAAAAACAGTTAAAAGGATAAAAATCTGGAAGGTATTTCTGTATAAATTAGGAGATGGCCACTGGCTGTTCTCTAGCACAAGCAGAGGGAGGAGAAGCATTGTTCTCGTCTTCTCACTGATGAGCACTGAAGAGGCAAATGGCCTTCATCTTGGCTCCGGAGATTATCGGATTGACCGAGGCGACACATGCCTGCAATCTCAGTGAAGCACAGACAAGGAAGATTCCCCTTGAATGTGGACACCACCAACCGACTAGGCAGTTTGTTCTTAGGCCTGGACTGGCCCTGAGGAAGAAATCCATTTAGACCTTACTGGGGCAATTAGTTTACTTTCTCAATACACACTAAAAAAAAAAGTCTAACTTCAAACCTAACTCTGTGTAAAGCTACTACTTTATCCTTCAAATGTGAATCAAATGTTCCACCTAATTTCATCTGTTTTCCTTTCTGGCTCAACAATGTTATTTTATTTATTCATTTACGTTATTTACCATCTGCGTTTCTCGCAGGGCTCAAAGTGGGTTACACATAGCTTCATACCCTAACTTGCTTAAACTGGCTAAGGTTTCAACAGAGTGTTTATATAGGGCGCTTTCACACACACACTAAATGACGCACTTTCAGTGCACTTTGCAAGTGGGTTTCGCTGTGTGAAATGGCAAAATCCACTTGCAAATGGTCGCTGAAGTGGATTGAAAGAGCATTATTTAGCGTGTGTGAAAGTGCCCATAATGAACTCGGGTATCAGAATCAAGATATATTTATTTACAGCTCGCCTTTTTCGCTGGGAATCCGGGAGGCTTCTTTAATTCTATCTATCGGCACGGAATAATGTTCTACCATCCTCAAAGGGAAAATACAAATGGTCCTGTTAATGCAATTATCTTCCTTGAGCACAGAGATATCAGGATGAAACTTGGCATGCTTATTTGTGACAGTCACCATCTCTCATTTGAACACCACCCCAAATCCACCTGTCTGTTTAAGTGAGGAAAAGCATCCTGTCTCACACAGTGGCCATTCAGTTCCTCTGGAGGGCCAACAACAGGGCATAGAGGCCAAGGCCTTCATAAAAACAACGAAGAAGAAGAAGAAGAAGAGATTGGATTTATACCCCGCCCTCCACTCCCCAAGGGAGTCTCAGAGCGGCTTACAAACTCCTTTCCCTTCCCAACAACAGACACCCTGTGAGGTAGGCGGGGCTGAGAGAGCTCTGACGGACACTGCTCTTTTTTCAAGATCAGCTGTGCCAGAACTACGGCTTGCCCAAGGTTATCCAGCCAGGTGCAAGTGGAGGAGTGGGGAATCAAACCCGGTTCTCCCAGATTAGAGTCTGCGCACTTAACCACTACACCAAAACAACACCTGCAGTATAAATCAAATAATGATGACTGGGGGTCTAGGGGACTGATAGGAGTACACCGCCGTCCTACACTTTGGGACCGCTCCCTCCTCCAGTAGACGTTGTGAATAACCTCGCACATGTGGCTGCCCTTAAAGCGGTAGTTCTATGCCCTGCTTTTTTCTTACGATTTGAGACGTGTCTAAATGGGGCCAAACTTCAAATGCAGGTTTACATTTACAAATTCAATTTTTCATCCCATTATTGGGATGGGGCTCGATATGATTCCCCAGCATCGGGAACACTTGCTTAAGTCACACAATTTATGCTGGGCGCACAGGATCCAGGCATGGAGGGTTGGGCTTTCTTTTTAGTGCATGCAACCCAAGCTTACCTGGCATCTTCTCCTCGTCCTGCTGATCCTCCCTCTTCTCAGCATCACCTGCCAAGATTTCGTCCAGTTCGTCATCACTGATTGGTTCGTATTCCCCAGCACCAGATACTATTGACTGCATATCGTCTAGTTTGGCTTCATCATCTCCACCTACAGGCAGGGAAAGGGGAAACATCAAAACGTATCTATCGACACCCCTTCCAAGTTCTATAGTACTTTTTTTCCAGAGCACAGAACCGTGGGAGACTGACAACGTTTATGCAGGCGGATCTTTAAAAAAACATGTAGATCAAAAGATTGACAGGGAACCTTCCCCTTCCTGCACCCAATGCACACTCATGCTGTCATTTATCTGAACCGGGTGGATGCCTTCTCTGTACAGTTAGTCACTTACACGAAGCAGCAGACCTATGCATCTCAGGCAAATTTTAACCAAGCCAAGATGGCGTGGCTAAAGAAAAGGCACCTACACTGCTGTGATAAACATCTGGAGTAGTCCCACGATGCGAGTGCTCAAATAAAGAGAAGCTGAGATACTTAGTTCTCCATCAAGAGGAACCCCCCCATGTGTATTTCTCTGAAAAAAAGCAAAATTAAACTGACAGTGTGTTTTTCCAACCTTCTACGTTTTCTGCTTTCTCAGCCTCAATCCCGTCTTCAAATCCTTGCAGAGACCCCAAGTCTTTATCGGGTCTTTCCTTCTCTAGGGAGGCAGAGTCCATACAGGTCCCTTCAAACTCCAGATGCTCTTTGACTGGTTTCATTTCGCTGTGCTTGGATCCCTCGGCTTGAGAGGGAACACCGAGACCTCTCTCCCGTTCAGTACTCTCTGGCAGCGGCCTCTCTTTTTCACGGTCCAGGTCCCTCCTTTTTTCCCGCTGCCGCTGCCGCTCCCGCATTCTGTCACGGTCTCGGCTCCGTAACCAGTCTTTATTGGCATCTCTGTCCCAGTCTCTTTGCCTCCCATCCCGTCTCTCCCGGTCCCGTTCTCGATCGTGCTCGTGCCTGTCTCTGTCTTGTCCTCTCTCCCTACTGTCAAAGGACCCGGATCTCGAGTGCCCTTGGCGATCCGATTCAGGCGAGCTTCGCCTCGAACTGTGGCTTCGGGAATCTTGTCGATCTGAATAAAATATTAAAGGTACACGATTGTAAGCACATCAAATACACTTCTTAAAACTATCAGAGTGAAATCTTTAATATTTTAAGTTGGCACATGAGAATAAGGCTTTCAGACAGAAACAAATCTTATATTAGACTGAGAATTCTGTCTGTAGCCTTGTCCACAAGTTACAGTGAACACACGCACAATCTGTGTACGGTCCACACTTAATTTTTTTTTACATGTGCATTGAGTAATTCTCATGTTAAACTCAACGTATGTACAGGTGAGCATGCAATTGAAACCACACATTTATCCAGGTACTGTTCCCTAGTTTCATTTGTAAAGTGAACACATGCTGGTTGTTTCTTACAAAAAGAAGTATGCACGTACATGCATTCATTATAACATAAACAGGACTAGTGATACGGAATTATGGATACAGCTATTACACAGTTTCGGTTTATGGGTAGTTAAAAGTGTTACCTCTCTTTATACTACAAGAAAAGGCACTTCTCGGGATTGAGGAACCCTTGGGAATAATGTGAAACGTGGAAAGAGGGGCGGAAGTAAGAGTCAGTGGCCAGAGGGCCCGAGGATGAATGTGCTAAAAACTTGAAGAGAAGATGAAGATGCTGCTGGTGGGGGCCTCAGTGGAAGAGAGCCCTGGAGCCCCTTAAAAGGGTAATGGCCACACAGACCAGGTGTGTTTGGAAATTAACTCTGCTTCTGAATGAGGAGGTAGCAGCTGTGCTCAGAGGCTTTGCTGGTGAATCAGCTGCATCCTCTGCTGAAAGATGGACAATGCCGCTGGCCCAAAATAGTGCTTTTGAGGGATCCTCCTTATAACCAGCTAATTTCTGGACTTTATTTTAACCTTCAAATTTACATGATCTTGGGAGGAGAATCTTTTTTTTTCTTACTAGGCTTCTCATGCAAATTAGATCTATGTAATACAATAAAGATAAATAGAAAAACAAATGCTCTCAAACGAAGAAACCATTGCAATCTATTATCAAAGGAGCAGTAAGTTGAGCTTAAAAGAGAGCGCTATTTCCAAAATTAACTGAAAGCCTCAGTGAACAATGTGACTTCAGGTGACATCAAAACCTTAATAGGCTAAGTTCCATGCATTCCACATCTGGGATGCTGCAACTGAGAAGGGACAGGTAAGGGATACCTGGATTGGAGCAATTAAAGTTACTATTTTCCTAGAAAACTGGACATACTAAGGGTATTAATGTTTATCTATTCACACCAGCTATTCAACTGGAAACCACCATGGACATGTTCGTATCAACTCTCATCATTTTTTGTCCAGCGTGGATTCACCAGTTTCAATAGCATGTGCTCCCTGGCAAGTGTATTTAGGGATGACAGCCCTCACCTATTTCGGTGATCAAAAGAGAACTTCATCGTTTCCAGAATACTTTCCTTCTTTAGTCCCGACTCTCAATATAGCGGTCATGAATGTGTGGTTCTTCCATTTCCCTTGCTCTCCACGGTTCCAGGGAGTAGAAGAAAGCAACTAAAGAGAGGTTTCCACTGCCCCCCAAATGATTTTGACAAACTGAAGCAAAAGAACATAAGAAGAGCCCTGCTGGATCAGACCAAGTGGTCCATCTGGTCCAGCATCCTGCCTCACAGAGTGGCCCACTGGTTCCTCTGGAGGGCCAACAACTTCCCCTGATGTCGCCTCCTGGCTCTAGGATTCAGAGGTTTAGCGCCTCTGAATGTGGAGCACCTCTTCATTTTAATAAATTGGGGTGAGGGGATTGGAAGAGAAGCTGTAGGCTCTGAATTTGGGACTAGGAGAGTGTGCACTGAGCCACCAATCAATTTACCTGTATTTCAGATTTCAAAAGCCCCCATTAATTCCTGTCCTATGGCTTTTACAGATTCAGTGATATTTCTGTATGTGTGTGTGTGTGGGGGGGTATTTACTGAATGCAGGTATTCATTTCAGCTTTGAGTTATTTTGACCTCTCTGCAGGAATCAAGCCAAATCTGACACAGAAAGCCTCTCAAGATCACAGGAGTGCGAGCTTGTTTGGGTGGGGGGAGGGGAGAAGAATCACTATACAGCTGCCAATAACCTCCAATCTTTCAGCCTGATAAGCAGATCTGGAGATAAGGAGCGACTGAAAAATTACCAGCAAGAAACCAGCACCTTATATTCATACGGTTCTGGCTCAACTGACTTAAAATGAATTAAACATTTCAGCACAACTGGAAATACCTGAGGACGTGCTGCGGCTAGGAACCCCTCGTTTCAGCTGATCAATTCGAGACTTCCGCTCTCCGGCGATTTCTAGGCACCTCCTCTCCCTCTCTCTGTCGCTGGAGCTGTTGTGCAGGATCTTCTTCATCCCCACCTGGTCATCTCCACTACGGTGAGCAGAATCGTTGGAGGGCGATCGGAGTCTACTTGAGGTACGGCTTCGAATGCTGCAGAGGCTGCTGCTGCGTTTCTGTTCGGCTGGTTTGACGTGAGGCGCTTCTTCGACCACGTGCAAAGCCTCCACAGGTTCTGCTCTCGCTCGGTGGCTGTTTCTGTGGGGCTCCTCGGAAACTCTTTCCAGAATAGTTTCTCCGCGCTCTGGTACATCTTCGTCCGACCAGTCACTAAACGTTGTCTCCTCTCTTTTGGGGGCAGCTTCTACCACAGCAGACTTCTCGGGCACCGCTTCCACCAGCTCCTCTTTTGTGGTTACAGGAGGTGTCCTTGGCCCTTTTTTCTTCTTCTGGTGGGGGCCGCTGTCTTCATCGGAAGCCTCAGAATCGCCTTTCGATCTTTTGCGCTTCTTTTCAGCGTTTTTCTTTTTCTGACCTTTCTTGGGAGAGAAGACTTGGTTTTTCTCCACAGCTGGCTCACTGACATAGCGATCTAACACAACATCATCCTCTTTTTTCTTCTTTGTGGTCTTTTTCTGTACTTTGGATTTCTTCTTATCTTCGTGCAGGTGATCCGCTGCCTCACGTTCTTCGGAAGGCCGAACCACTGTCTCTGGGACCCTGCTTCTGGAACTTTCGTTGACTTCTCTTGGTTCCCTTGGCTCTCTCTGCTCCCGCTGTTTGTCCCCCGAAGAAGTTCGCTCTTTGAAGTCAGTTTCTTCATAATGTCTGGAGCTGTCCTTCCTCTCTGGCTTGCGCTCACTCTCTTTCCATCGACTCTGCTTGTCTTCTGAAAGATGCGTAGGGCTGAGTGAGCGGGATTCCTGAGGCCGCACAACCTGACTCAGCAGTCGCCGTTTTTCATCTACGGAAGATGAAAATACACATGACAGCATGGAACTCCAACAAACTCTTTTTCTGGCTATATCACTTACGCCACAGGAAAGGGAGTTGCATACATCACCATCACCCTGTTGGGGGCTAGTATTTTAGAGCCCTTCATCAGTTACTCTTAGAAAAGGGGCAAATTGTACTTTGTATTCCCAGGTTAACACAAAACCCCAGAAATGGGACAGACTAAAAGAGAGATAAAAATTGCCCAAGAAATCAATATGCTGCAAGAAAGATAGCTTTGCATAAAAAAGCAGGAGAGGTGATTCCGTATTTCAAAAATGCCTGCTTTTCTATATAACCAGGTAACAAATGTCTACTTCTAACCTATATGCCAGCATGCTGCTGCTTACTTTGATCATCTCCGCTGTTGTAGGCATCACTGTCTGGAGAATGCTCACGGCGACGCTTGGGCGACTTACGAGGGCTGGGACTACTTTCGTTCCTGTGACGTTTTCTGTATTGGAGTAAAAAAGGCAATCAAATCCTTTGCACCTTAGTTCTAAGCAATCTCACAGCAACCCTAAATGCAAAGAAGAGCTGTGGTGGGCCGGTTAGCATAGTGGACTAGGGCTAAACCATGAAACCAACTTTGTGGCCTTGGGTCAGTCATTGCCTCTCAGTTTGACCTACCTTACAGGGCCCTTGTGAAGATAAAAGGGAGGAGGAGAGAACTATGCATGCTATCCTGAGCTCCCTGGAGAAAGCATGTGGGGAAAGTAAGCAAATAAACCATCAAATACACATGAATAAGACAGCTGTGATCTGAGATGGGGCAGAGCCACCTAACTATACACAGCACGTCTGAATGTGCTCCAGGCTTCTACTGACCCAATCCACTATCGCCCAGCCCTCATTTCTATTTGCCTGATTCTAATTCAACAACATTGCGTGCATCTCTATCTCTGGCAAACTTGGAGGCTGTCTGGGGTCATTTCAAGCTGGCAGGAGGAACAATCAACAGCAAGAAGGCCTCTTTGACATCTCCTTTTTTTGGAATTAGAATGTAGACTGAACGTCTATGGATTATTGTTTCGTTTTCCATATTTGTTGGTAAATTGTGGGGTTTTTTTAAAGAAATCTGTCATCCTTTCATCTCTTCTGTACAGTACTTCAGTGTATTGTTTCAATCTTTATTTTGTACTGATCAGGTAATGTATTTCCATGTTGCTCTTTCAGCATCCCTAGCCGTGGTCTGAATTTTCCTTTGGTTTCTTGGATCTTGTGGAAAAGATCTTGCATGTTCCCTTTTTTGTTGTTATACTCTTGTTTCTTTAAACTGGTTATAATAATAGTTCTCTTCATCTCTATGTGTAAGTCACCAAAAAGCTGGATTCAGAATCCTGTTTCTGTCTCACTTTTCCTTCTCACCTACCTTTAGCAATTTTAAGAGTTTCCTCAGTCATCCATTGAAGCTTTTCGTTTCTTTTGGCTACAGGCGCATTCCTCCTTGGTACTGTCTCTGGTTTCAACCCACAGTTCTTCAGTTCACATTCAACTGAACTTGGTAACGCAAATCTGTTCTTTGCATGGTTTTTAAAATCTCCAAGGATGTTATTTAGATTATATTTTGACACTATGATTATTTTAGTGTTCTTCATCAGCTTTATTCTAATTTTAGATATTAACAATTTGGGGTGGGTGGATACGACAATTAGCTCCTGGATTTCTCCATCTTTTGCTTCCAATTATATAATCTACCTGATTTCTATTTCGACCATCCAGTGACGTCCACATGTACAACCGTCTGTTCAGCTCCTGGAAGTATGCGTTCACAATGAACAACCTGTTGATTTTGCAAAATTCTACAAGCCCTTCTCCTGCTTCTTTTCAGTCCTAGCCCACACTGTCCAGGGTGCCAGGCCCAACCACAGACAGAGCCTTAAAGCAGCACCCCGTGTAACCCCTCTCAATACATTCATTGCCAATATCCAGCCATGAGCAATCCCCCAAAGACTGCTGGCCCATAGAAAAATCCTACCGGAGATATCAATCCACTGTCTGGCCCACAAAATAGCAACGAAAGACAAATATGTGCTGCCAGACAGAGCAGCAGAGGTTAGAATTATTCTGAATATCTCATTAACTTTTTAAGAAGCAGACTTACTTTGACTTCCTCTCTTCGCGGCTGTCTCTTGTGCTCCGTTCTTCACGGACATCTTCTCTCTTTTCCCTGCGTTCTTCTCTTCCTCTCTCTTTGTCGTCCCATTCTCTCTGACGTTCTCTTTCTTTCTCTCTTTCCCGTCCCCTTTCTCGCTCGCGCTCTCGTTCCCTTTCCCGCTCTCTCTCCCTCTCTCTCTCCCTTTCTCGCTCTCTGTCATGCTCCCGTTCCCGTTCCCGCTCTCTTTCTTTCTCTCTCTCTCTCTCCCTTTCTCTCTCACGGGCACGATCGCGTTCAGCTTCTCTCTCTCTTTCCCGCTCCCTCTCCCGGTCCCTGGTTCTTTCATCTCTTCTGTCTTCACCCCGATCTACCCTTCGTTCTTCGAGTCTTTCGTCACGTTCAAGGTCATCACTTCTTCCTTGGTGTCGTATTGGTGAGCTTGGTCTCTGATCTGTAACAGCAAACAAGTTTCATTTCCAGTGACTACATTAGGCAGACAGGACTAAGGCTAACTTTGCTAGAACAAAGAGGACTGACTTCTTGCCTGCCACACCATACTTGCCCAAGAACACTCAAGATACAAAAGAAACATCGACTGCAGAGAAGAGGTGGTGAACACATCTCTAAAAAGAAGGCCACCCCAAAGAGCAACCCTGTTTCCTGTATGGATTCTAGTGTTTTATATGTGGAACTATAATGTCAGATGCAGTAAACGTGGTGTAAAAAGATGTGCCACAATAATGCAAGATTACCTTAGCTAAAATAGAACTTTTGTCACCTATAGTCTGACAATTTATGGCAAACCGTTTGATCACTGGGTGCAGGAATGCCCAGGTGTTGGCTTCAAATGTAGGATTACACCCCTCCAGTAAACAGCAGTGGGAGGCACCCACTTGGTAAAATGTGTGCTTAATTTTATAAACCCAGGAACTTGGGAATATTTTCAGTCCAACAGAGGCTACACAGATACTCTGCTTCAAATTAGAAAATGATAGTAAGAGATGAAAGTAAAAGACAGTGAGGGGGAAAAAGAGTACTTCCCGAAAATGGCAGAAGAGAAACAAAACTACCCATGAGGAACACTCCCTGTTCACCATTTAAATTGACCAACAAAATTTGGGGGAAAGACATAATCATGTGCTTAGGAATTAACCTTTCCATAATCATCATATATGCATTAAAAAGAACCAGACATGTAACAATCATAAGTATTCAACTGCTTTGAAAGAACCAGTCAGCTAGCCTGTTCATAACCAGTCAACTGACGTCCTGTTATTTGTTATTTCACTGCCACAGGAAGTGGTGGCAGCTACAAGCATAGAATGCTTCAAGAGGGGATTGACTAAACATATGGAGCAGAGGTCCATCAGTGGCTATTAGCCACAAGGTATAGATGTAACACTATGTCTAGGGCAGTGATGTTCTGCATTGGCGCTTCAGGGTTTCTGGAATTCTGGTCCTATTGGTGGACCTCCTGATGGCACCGGGATTTTGGCCACTGTGTGGCAGAGTGTTGGATTGGATGGGCCATTGGTTTTTCTTATATCTTATGTTCTTATGACCATGATCAACTATTCCATGAAGCCAAGAATGCCCCTATGGAGTTGGCAGCTGACCTTTTTAAAAAGTGTCCTGAACATGAAAGCAGTGGGCAGGAATGAGGGTTGCCCTGCAGCACTGGGTGTGTGTGCACCCACAACAACACCACAACTTCTCCTACTGACCATCTACTACCACTGCAGGCACCTCCAGCAGGAAGACCTGGCCTGGTGCCTGCTCAGCACAGTTCTGAAGAAGTGAGCAGGGACTCATGAAAGCTCATCTCCTTCCACAAATTTTGTTAGTCTTTAAGGTGCTACAGGACTCTTGCTCTTTTCTACTGCTACAGACGGACTAACATAGCTACCCATCTTGATCTTTCACAAACTGTAATTCTTTTTCATCAGTATTTGTTTCACTCCCCTTTAATTACTGATATGGTAGGCAGCTCCAGTACTCCAAGATAAAAGCCAAAGAGAAGAACTGCTGAGTGAATTATTCACATGTACAAAACGCTCACTTAACGCTGTTAACAACTATAACTCGTTACAATTTTTGAATAAACTTAACTGTATTGTTTCACAACGATTAACACATTTCTCTGAACATAAAAACATAAGAGAAGCCAATGTTGGATCAGGCCAATGGCCCATCCAGTCCAACACTCTTTCCCACAGTGGCTAAAAACACCAGGTGCCATCAGGAGGTCCAGCAGTGGGGCCAATTGCCTCTGCAATCAGAATAAGTAGCAAAAACATGTATTTTGTTCTACTAAAGTTAATGCTTTTTACAAGTGATTCACCAACACCTTACCAAATCTGGTCTGACCAGTTAAATGGTCAACACTGAATTTTAAAGCATGTATAAAAGTCATAAGAGAATGGATTTCTCCAAAGTTTCAATACAGAAGCACAGACAATCTCTGGAAGATTGAAAGACCGATGAGCAACTACTTCCTTGTTTCAACTTCCCTCATTCAAAACAAAGAATAAGCTCCCAGATCAGGAGCAATTATAGTTCAAGGTCACAGTTTTAATAAAACAGAACACTTAGCTTGCTGTTGTGATAGAATAATTAATATATTTGGGTTATTTTATACTGCAAAATTGTTAAAACGTCCCACTTGCTTTTGATTAAAATCAGTCTTTTGATTAAAATTCAGTTAAAAATACTGAATAGGATTTCACAATCATGGTGCCTTTACTGGCAAGAGATTTTGCCGTTGTGCGCAACAACTGGTACTCCTCTATTTTTCACGGAATCTTTAACTTGGTTACCTTCAAGGAAACTGCCCTGTTCTCATCTTGTCCTCACTGGGAAGACAAGCATGAAGAAGGCGGCAACTGTACGTTTTTGAAGCGGCCGTTATCAAACAGTGCATACCTCTGTCTCTGTTGTCACGCTTATCCCTTTCACCGTGTCTTCTCTCAAAGGAGGAATCTCTTGCGTGTTCTCGGTTTTCATAGCGATCCCTGTCAGTGTAACTGCTCCGTGATTCCCAGCTGTCGTGGCAGCTGCTACTAGTGGCGTGGCTCTCCACCTGAGACCCCCGTGTTGCTCGACTACCTAATGGAAATAGACACATGTAGAGAGCACAGGAAGTCTACTGTCACAGTCTCACATCACTTTTTGCGAGAAAACCCTGTACAAACCCAAAAATAAGGTCCTGAACCATCTAAAGCTTTAACTTCCCCCCCCCCCCCCAAGGTGAGTAGTACTATTGTTCCAATACTTATTCCGATGGCTAGATACCGTACTCCTAACTAATGTTAATGAACTTGTTTGCAGTGTGAAAAATCCATCAAAAAATGAATACGTATGGTAAATGCTGCTGGAGAGAATCAGAAGTTGATCAGGTCCAATGCCTGTTCAAAAGCACAATGATCCACATATCAGCCCCCCCCCCCCCCCCCCACAATCCACAGATTAGCCACAAAATCCAGACCACAGTATACTAAACACAAATAAACAATCAACAAGGGATCTGCAGCACCAAAGCAAGTAAGTGTTTGTGGAGTCATTAGTCCGGCTGATGTCAGACTCTGAAAATGAGCCACCCATGGAACAGCTTGGACAAGATAATTAAAAAACAGGCCCGTAGCTATGGTGGGGCTTTTGGAGGCTCTGCCCCCTTTCTTAAAGGCACCGCCCCACAAGAATTTCTCCTGTAAATGCTGTTTTCAAGCATTTTAAACATTTTTTTAAAAAGTGCACTCCTTTAAGCAGAGTGGGGTGCTGTAGTTGACTAATTCCCATATGAGCAAGGGGGTTGGAGTAGGTGACCTCTAAGATTCCTTCTGTGTCAAGAAACTGGTCTCCTTTAAGAGAGCTTTTCTGCCTAAGCGTTAACTTTCTTGACTAGAGAAGTCATCACCTCCACCTGCCGGCTCGTTATCAGAATTGTTGCTTAGGCTGGCAGAAGTGATTAACTTGCAGCAGTTGAGAACTGTCATCTAAAGTGGTTGACAGCTTGCAATTTAGAGATCAACCCTGGTAACAGCTTTCTATTGGCTAAATGGCTTTTCTTTCTGCACTGAGAACTTCAGCCCCACCAGAAAAAAATCTGCCCCTCAAGCCACAAAATCCTGGCTACAGTCCTACTAAAAAACTTTCAAATTGCAACAAGAAAGGCAACAAACAAGCAAATAACAACAGAACTATTTTTTTAGTCTTCTATTAAACACTGGCTCCATAAGAGCCTTTCGAGGCTCTTTGGAACCCATGCTTGAAGACGCATTGAGCAATATTCTGGATGTGCATCGTAGTTTAGTGATGGAAAGGAGGGAATGAAATGACAGAAATTGGTTCTGATAGCAGCATTTTAGCATGGAATCATGAAATGACAAATTCAGTATTTCATCTATTGTACCCTTGTCTGATAACTCAGGGACTCTCCCTCTACTTCTGCCGGTACTTCTGGTTTCATTTCTGGTTTCACTTCTGGAGTCTGTCCTTGTTTCAGTACGAGAACTCTCTTCTCTGCCATGGGTTCTTCCATAGCTACGTGTTTCTTCCTGATATTGCTCTTCCTTCTTATGGGTGTCTCGACACTCTCTGTCTCTGTAGTCATGTGTATCACGTGTGGAACGCAGGTCCCTCTGGTCACGGCTTTCTTTATTATCTCTGCTACAGTCCCGTGTGTCCCGTGAGTCCCGAGCATCTCGAGATTCCCTTAGATCCCTGCGGTCTCTAGTCTCTCTGGTTTCCCTTCGATCTCGCCCATCACGAGATTCTCTATCATCTCTATGGTCTCTGGGGGTGCTCTGTTCCTGGTCATAGTCTCGATCATCTCGGTTGTCTCTCTCTCTCCCCCTTTTCCCTCTTGTGTCTGAAAATGAAATGAATGCACCTTCAGTTACATATTCAACTCTGTTACAAATCAGCTGTACCAAAGTACAATGAAACCTATGAATAACAGACTACGGTGGGGGGAGCAAATGAAAATTGTTTAAAAGTGGAGTTTGGTGCTTATTCCAAGTAAGGATCAACTCTCAAGCACTGATATTTGTTAGACATTTTTGCATCGTGACTCTCCCCACACTTTTTGTGCAGAAGAGCATTTTTCTTTAGAACTACAAAGGAAGACTGAAGGCAGAAAATAGTTCCCCTGCTCCTATCTGCTACCCATAACAAATGCTTCAAAACACAGCCAGCCGTATTATACTCAAGACAGTCAACTTGAAGTTATTGCAGTAAAACACATCTTGCAGAATTCTTTCAAAATATTACGTACGCTGGTTCAATTCACATGTAACGCCAAACCACTGTGTCTTGGTCTTTACATGTCCCCTTCTCTCCAGTTTGTTTGCTCATTTACTAAAATAGTTTGAGCTTGCCCTCTAGAATTGAAAACCCACTTCAGACTATGACTTCCAATTCTGATTTGGCAGTAGGTTCCAAAGTAACAGCAAACAACAGTTTGATAAGAACAAAAAAATCAAGGAGGAGGGACATGTGAGGACAAAGTACAGACACAATGACCTCCTTCCATAGACTGCCAATATAGACCAATATATGAAAGTCTGGAGGTGGGGTTATGTTCCATTGTGCATAACTTTGCTTTACTGCTACAGCTCTTTCGCCATTTTTGCTGTCCAGTTTGGATAAACTTATCTGACACTCTCTGAAGGCACCTTGAGATTTCATTCCGCTAGATTCCATTTTAAGCAGTTACTAATCCATATTACCACTGCCAAGTTTCCTCCAGGAGCTTTTGGGAAGAGACTTTAATCAAAGCTTTTGAAAAATAAATCTATTCATCCATCCATCCATCGTTCATTAATCACATGCTTGAGAACTATGGTTACTACACACCCAGACCAGGTAGGCAATCTCTCGGCCTGCCCTTGTGCCCAGGTCAGGGGGCAGAAATGATGTTGACTGACATGTTAGCATTACTTCCAAGTGAAAACATGAAGTGACGTCAGCAAGTCTGAAGAAACTCTGGAATTGCCCAAAAATTACCACAGAGTTTTGGGGGAATTCCACAAAGTTTTCTGATATGCTGAAATCACTTTCGTTTCCACTCCTTGCCCTACCTCCAAAGCTTCCACAGGTGCAAGGTGACGGCCTAGCAACCCAATGAATAATAGCTTAATTTGACAAGGACATGCTGATTCTTAATTTTCAGTCAACAATTTTAAAATAATTCCAGGTTTAATAGTAGTGTCCAGTCACATATCTGGTGCAAGAGGACAAGATGAAAATGCCAGCCAGCCTTCTGGAATTTTTTTATACGGAAGGAGGCTGATGATTTTATTAATAATTCAGTCTACAATTTTAGGTTCGAGTTTAACGTCTTTTGAGAGAAACCCACAGTAAGTTTAAAAACCATGTTACAGTCTGCAAATAAAAAGATGTTCTGAAATGAGTTCATTATACCATCCCTCCTTTCATGGCGCCGGTCATGTGACTGTGAAATCCGTTCACGATCATGCCGACTTCTCTCTCTGCCAGGCGAACGGTGTCTCGAAGGGGTCTGTTTTTGCTGAGAAGAAGGTGAAGTGCGGTGGGGATAAGGGGAGGAAGACCGCCCTACAGGCGGGGAAGCTGTCCTATTGTAAGAGGGGGAAGGAGATCTTTTGTGACGCGGGGAAGGGGAGTGCCTTTGGACAGAAGATCCCGACTGAGACGAAGAAGAGTGATGCCTTGAAGAGACGGGAGAATGACGCTGGGTCGGCGGCGAAGAAGACCTGCAGAAGCAGAAATTCAAATGTCGTAATATGAACGGTTTTGAGCTTTATAGCAGACCATTTCATCTGAAATCATTATTTCTCAAAGGAACATTGTTAGTATTTTCCTTTCATGCACGACGTGAGTATTCACACACAGGGGTGGATCCCGTGGTGAATTTTCACAAACAGGGTTTAGTTCTCCATTCTCACTGCTCCGACTCTTGCTGTTCCTGGGGGGTCCCCTGTCCCACTGCAGCACCATCTGGGAGGACATTCTGAACTGCAGCAGGGGGGGGGGAAGCAGGGAGGGTAATGCTCCACAGATGGAATTCCAAGCTGTTATGTCATGACTGCCTACCTAACATCTGCAGCAACCAAAACAATAATGTTGCAGCATCAGAAAGTTCGTTAAGGCAACTCTCTGACAATCATTTAACACGTTAGGTAACAACACCGTGATCTAGATACAAAATGAGTATGCAGTCATAGATAGTGTTCAACTTCCATATTATACTTTGATCCTGGCTGCCATGAGCCACAAACAGAGGGCTAGATCCAAAGGTCCTGTTCTGCAGGCATAATGGCACATACTTCAGCGTAACAATGCTTCTGTTTATCCTTACCCCGCCCATCAGACCTCCACTTTCCCCCTCCTCCCACCGTTCCATTGTGTTCTCCAAATCCAGAATTATAAGGAGGGCATGCTGAGAAGCAAGAAAGGCTTCTGGTCTGTGACCTGGTCTCTACTCTTAATAAAATGGATTCAACCAAGAAGATTATAAAACCTGTTAACAGTTGGTGATAGCTAAAAGCTGCTTATCTTTTGTTACTACAATTGTCAGATGACAGATTCTCTAGTTTCATGCTTATGAAAGCTAATTTGTATTCTCTGAGCAAAAACAGAAACTCCTGGCTGCTACAAGATAGTTTTAGAGAGTAGTCATGTTGGCTAGCAGTACAACAGCTAGATTAGAGTCAAGTAGCATTTTACAGACCAATAAATTTTCGGGGTAGGAGCTTTTGAGAGTCAAACTTCCCTTTGTATCTTTTCAGGTCTCTGGTATCTTTTCGGGGGGGGGGGGGGGATATTTGGGTACCACTATTTGGATTTCATCAGTAATGTTTTATGATTTGGCCAAGAGGAAAAGCAGAGCATAAACATTTTAATAAAATAGAATTAAAGAATATATATGTTAAGAGGTTAACAGAGCTCCAGAAGCATAGCTGTGTTAGTTCGCAGCAGCAGAAGCAAACAGGTGGCACATTAAAAAAACAGCATTTTTTATTCTTGTATACTTCAACGTAACAAGAGAGCCAGTTTGGTGTAGTGGTTAAGTGCGCGGACTCTAATCTGGGAGAACCGGGTTTGATTCCCCACTCCTCCACTTGCACCTGCTGGATGACCTTGGGCAAGCCATAGCTCTGTACCAGCTGTTCTCTCAAGGACAAATGTCTCAGAGCTCTTTCAGCCCCACCTACCTCACAGGGTGTCTGTTGTAGGGAGGGGAAGGGAAAGGAGTTTGTAAGCCGCTCTGTGACTCCAAGTGAGTGAAGGGCGGGATATAAATCCAATCTCTTCTTCCCTCTTCTTCTATATGGACTACAGCCCACTTTATCAGATGCACGAGCTCATGCTCTAGTCCAAAAAATTATGGTAAAATAAAAAGTTTGCTGGTTTACATGCCAACAAAAAATCCCCCCCCCCCCCCCCCACCTAGCATTCTACCCTATGGGCACCTTTGCACTGGCAGCTGAAAGCGTCAGTCTGTTTTAACTATGCTTACAAGCTAGCAGATATATTTTCCTAGCTGCTCTTAACAGCATTTCTCACTTATTTAAATATGTGAATAGGAAACATATCTCCCTCACCCCATCATTCCGCCCTATGTGTGGCTTGCTGTGATTTGCACTGGAGTGAGGTAAATACTGTGTCCCAATGTTTTCACGGCAAATTCCATTTGCTGACTTTAGTCATCCGTGTGCTTTGTCCCATATATCAGCAGAACAAATTTCAGTTTTCTAAGTGGTGTGAAAGCCCCTTAACAATTCCGTTTCCTGTTCCTAATGCTTATTAGCCAAAAAGGCCATCCCCGCTGAATTTAAGAGAAGTTTTTCCCCCTTATAAAAAAAGCCCACTGAAAGAAACTTCGCTACGTCGATGGTTGGCTTTTGTAATGAGCAAATTTAAAACGAAATGTATCCTTTGGATCTCAGACGTTTCATCTAAATTCCTTATCCAAGGGATGATATATTTCTCTCTCAGTTTACTATACAGAGGGCGGTATAACATTACATGAAACAACTACTCGACCTGATCTCTGTCACATTTACATAAATGACGAATAAGTGATACTTCTAAGTACCGTCCTTCCATTTCTGCTGTCGGGTGGGCATTACAGCGTACCAATATAAAGAGTCATCCATATTTATGGAAATAAAAATGTTTCGCAAGAGTAAAAGAGCATGGGTACGGCAATATACAGTGGGGAGCATTTTCTTCTATTCGCTCCTCTAAATAGTAACTTCCAGTCAAAACTTCTCTTAACAATTCTGAAAGCCAAGTGAGTAAATAATGACCTCTATCCATAAAAGGGTGTATATAATACAGTAAATAATTATTCTACCTGCAAGATGGAGAGAAAGAATGCTTATGGCTGCTGGACTTAGCTGGAGCCCAAGAGGTCTGCCTTCTCCTTGTGGCAGGAGAATATTCCCTTGAAGGAGAAGAATTACTACCAGAATGTTCTTCTGGACTGGGCGACCGTCTCTGCCTATGAGAACTTTCCGAGGTGTCTCTGAGGAATACACAAAAGCAATATCAGCATTAATAACCTAGTTTGTGCTTCACTTCCACTTATCTCTCTTATACATAATTCTCTGTTGGTGGTGGCACGCGCCTGAAGGTTCCACACGCCACCCCAGGCTTTGGTCCCCTGGCCTGTCAATCAGAAGCTGTCCCTATCCATTGGCTGTGAATACTCGCATGCCATTGGCTGGGTGCTGCTCCTCTTCCCTGCCCATTCCTTCAGCCTCTGTGCCCTGTTAGAATTTCTGTCAGACGGTTTTTTGCTCTTGACGAAGACACTTCTCCTGCTTCCTTCCTGTGGGGGGATTAACTGTTACCTCAGTGGCTGTTGGTAGGTGAAATGAAACGGCAGTTACCTGTGTTTATAAGATGGCTGCTGCCTGTCGTTTGTTTAAAATGTTCCCCCATAAGGTTCAACTGTTACCTCAGTGGCTATTAGTAGGTGAAACGAAATGGCAGTTACCTGTGTTTATAAGAGGGGCTTCAGAGCACGGTAGAGGCGGCAGGTGGGGGGGGGGGATGGAAAGCTGAGCAGTGAGGGGGAAATTAAGGTAGGTTGATGCTTGGCTGGGAAGGAGATGGGGTTGCCAACTCCAGGTGGGGAATTCCTGGATATTTGAGGGGTGGAGCCTGGAGAGGGTGAGGTGGGGCCTCAGACAGGTACAATGCCACAGACTCTGCCCTCCAAACCACCTATTCCCTCTTGGGGAACCACTGCTGCCAATCTCCAGGTGGCAACAGAAGATCACTCAGAATTACAACTGCTCTTCAGGTAGCAGAGATCAGTTCCCCTGGAAAAACTGGTGGACTCTGTGTCATTATACCCTGCTGAGGTTGCCACAGAAAATTGATGCTGAGTGCCCAAGGCCTTGGCACTCTCCAAGAGCCTCTTTCTAGAGCCCGTTGTATTTATTCCCACAACGGGCCTTATTCCTAGTCTGTCTATAATACATTGCAAGCAAGTAATAAAATTCATCTCTTTTTAACTTTTGTACAGTGTGCAGTTAGAAGCGGTGTAAAAATACCATCATTATAATGCTGCTCCATGACTGATGTGCTCAAAATGTCAATAGAATGGTTTGTAAGCAATCAGTAAACGACATGCAGTAGTTTTCATGTCCTCTGACGCTTCTGGCAAAACTTATACTTATGGTAAATTTTAGGTTGCTTTAAAAGTTGCTTTATTTTCAAAACCTTAATTCAAGCTGAAACATTAACAAAGCCGTATAAGAACAAACCTATGTTCAAGAGTTCTGTCAGACATCGGTTATTTTACTTAATGTATTTTTCATCTCTATGTGGAGCACATGAAATAACATGGGGGAAAAATGAATGCAGAAAATCCCACAAATCACACCATGCACAGGTTCACTGAGGAAAAGCAAGAAAATCCCACAAATTACACCATGCACAGGTTCATGAAGACTGGATTCTGGCCCAGTTGGTGGACCTCCTGATGGCACCTGGGGTTTGGCCACTGTGTGACATGGAGTATTGGACTGGAAGGGCCACAGGCCCGATCCAACATGGCTTTTCTTGTGTTCTTATCACCCACCTCAGTGACCTTAATGGAGGGTATAGCAAGCTGGAAATAAACCCCCAAAATGTTGCCTAGTGGTCTTTAAATTACAAATTTAACAACATCAGACACACTGAACAAAATGAAACCACGCTGAACATACTGCCATTACCTTTGCTTCTCTTTTTTCTCTTTGTGCCTTTCAAATTCACGGCCTCTCTCTTTTACCTCCCTCGGCTTTTCTTCTAACCGTTCTTTAACTTTATGTTTTTCCTTGTGTTTTTTGCTTCGTGACATCTCGTCCTGTACTGGTGGAGGGGGACTCGGTGTACGAGGCCCCTTCTTTTTGCTGTGGTTGTTTTTCGAACTCCTAAGAATACACACAAACACACACAAAAAATGTTTCAAGGGCTAAATCAGTTTGTATGTGATCATACCACACTGTCTGAACAACTATCCTAGTTACTCCCAACCTTTACAGCCACGCTACCAACGGCTTCAAAAAGCAGCAAAGATCTACGTTGTGCTCTCACCTGGATACCACCATGGTCATTTAAAACTGATGCTGTTCACCATATGGCTGCCACACAGAGACCTCCTGCATCAATGGCTGGCTTACACTGAGGGCTGTTCACAAGTATCAATTTACTACATGTGATCTGGGCCAATCTCGGCGGCAAATAAGTACAATACAAAAAACTTGCCTGGTATGACTTTTGCAGCAGGACACCGGCATTAGCTGTCTCCATGGAACAGCTACGGAACCAATCACGTAACACTGAATAATGCAAACAATCTTTACCACAACGATAAGTAATTAATACAATCTAAGAGATAGAAAAATCTCCACAAATACAAGTACAAATACAGATAAGAGGGGGAAAAAATCTCTTTACAAGGTAAGAACAGAGACAAAGTCTCCTTAATTAGAAGTTCCACTAATGTCTTCATATGACGCTGGCGCGCATTTGCAATCATCTCTTACCTTGTAAAGACATTTTTTCCTCTTATCTGTATTTGTACTTGTATTTGTGGAGATTTGTCGATCTCTTAGATTGTATTACTTAACTGTTGTGGTAAAGATTGTTTGCATTATTCAGTGTTATGTGATTTGACTATTACTATTACTGATCTTATTGTTTTTGTCTTTAGTTACAGCATGTGCCCTTGTGTTTTCTGCAATTCCTGCCAATTGCCCTGCCTTAATCAGCCTAAATGTTTGCTGCCACCATGAATCAGAGCCCTGGGAGCTAGGGTCCCACTTTAAATATGAGAAGAGATTTCAGCTCCTTCCAGAACTAGCCTGCTGCCTATACTGCTGCCTAACGTGATGCAAGGGGATTTGATGAAAGTTACTATGAGAAATGGCCATATTGCTTGTTAAATGAATTAATTGTAAGTATATAATTTAACAGCCAGTTGAATGTATAGCCTTGTGTTATTTTTTTGCCAATAATAGTATTTTTATCTCTGTAATTAGATATAGAAATTTCAACGCTACACACTCTGCCAAAGTTTGTGAACGAAACGAGACTTGATCTGCATAGTCCATTGGGTTGATGGTGTCACTGTGAATGAATTCTGAGAGACTGATTTGCTTCAAGTAAACTGGATATTGGATAAGAACTTAATAGTCTTTGGATATTTTCCTTTGGCATATTAGAGATGTGAAGGCCCGGGGAAAAAACTGAAAAACTTCGGGGGAGGGGGGGGTCCCCCCCCCATTTTTTCCCTGAAGCCTTTTTTGTTTTTTTCCCCAAAAATTGGAAAAATTGAAAAAAAGGAAAGAAATTGCTTCTGGAACGTTTTATTTTAACATGATGAATAAAATATTTTAAAACACGGTGTTCAAATATTTTCCAAATCATTTCTAAAAATACGTATGGTATCAGATTAATCTAATTTCTGTGTACTGAGGACAAGCAAGGCCTAGGTTACAAACTGAACTCTCCAATGCAAGAACAAGATGCATTTCTTCCTTTAGGAGGTTCTATTGTCACAAGAAAAGAAAAGGTTTCAGTTTTGTTTTTGCATGTGGGTGGGTATACTGGCACTTGGGCTTCACTAGGCTTCTGGATTTTTAAAAATTCTTTTGTGGAGGTTTTTTTTGGTCTGTTCCACATAAACTAGTAAACAGTTCAGGAGACTGTTGCTCCATTTGTTACAATTACAAATAAATATTATTTAAAAAGTAAATTCTGTTTGTAATACTTGTTTGGATACACTATATTTTTAATATGCTGTGATAATTTCATGCCAAGTAAAATTGTTCACAGTCATATTTTATGTTCCTGAAGTAACAGAATGACTTTCAATCTGGAAAAGAAAAAAGAAGTGCTAATGTAGCATTTTTTTCAGTTTTTCAGAAAATTTCAGTTTTTTTCTGAGCTTCAAAGTTTCTGGAAATTTTACATCTCTAGGCATAATACATCATGGTTGTTCAAATTGTTCTGCTTATTTCCACTACCCATCCCATGATCTCTCCTATTGGTCTGCATTACTGTGACATGGGCAGTTGCTCGGGTGCAAGTGATGCACAACCCAGGATTTCATGCTTGTCCAAGTCGCCCCGGAGTTTGCCCCATGCACTCCTTTGAAGAACTACCCCAGTCTATGCCTACAAGACTTCAGTGGAGCAACTCTTTATAGGACTGCACTCTAAGTCAAGTACACATAACTAGCACTAGGGGAAATTTCATGGCAAAGATGCCTTTGCAACTTGTCCTTTGTGTGCTTTGGCCCCATGGCAGATCAAGCAAAAGAACAGGCAATTTTAGGGTCACTTGTCAAATTCAAAATCTAGGGAATTTTTAATTCTATATGTTCAAGAGAAAACATATTCATTAGCACTAACTATGAAACAGGAATGTAATTATGTACTCTGGAACTGATGTCTATATTTAACCAATGGTGAGCAACATCATAGTATGAGGTCTTCTCTTGGTTAAGATGCCAACGATATAATGAAACTGTAGTTTAGCTTGCCAAGGTAAAGAGGGACTGCTTGTAACCTTGAGAACAAGAAGGCTAGAGAAACGGGAAAATCTCCTTAACCATAGTTTGCTTGGTCCAGACATAACACTTAAACATGGTTATGGAAACCGCATTTTGCGGACAACGACACACTGCTCTGGTTTACAGCCAATTGTTACCACGGCTCAGCTATTCAAGTATAACCACAACCACAAAAAACCTCTTGTAAGGTAAGACACACAGCTTGGCTACAACACTCGCCTATGTACCAACCTCTGTTGTTCCAAGAGAGGTGAAGACACTGTAGAAGTCTTCTTCTCCCTCTTACTGGCAGATGTGGAAGATTTGGGACTTGACCTTAGTTTTGGAGATTTACTAGATTTTCTTGGCGAAGGTGAGGATGATACTTTAGATCTAACTGCTTCTGGAGAAATCTTAAAGAAGTTAAAAACATCGACTGTATCACAAACATGGCTTTTCATTGCAACGTGTATCCTAAAAATATCACTGGACATAGAGATCGCACTAGCTGTTCAAAAGACAAAGTTCCCTGCAACTTTTTTAACTTGCCAAGGTAGAGATTTACCATTTTCCCTCATTTCTTTATCTGTTGGGCTAAACCTAATGATTTGGCCCATGTTGAAAGTAAAGGCAAAAAACCCAGAATGATACCTACATAAGATTACCCTTCTCTGTGTGGGCAGAAATATTAATATGCTTCATATCATCATGCTTTAAAACTGGTAAAGTAAGGGGAAAATGTTATTTCAAATACGCTTGCAAATGCCAATCAAGGAATCACCTGCTTTGCCTTGATCTAGCAAGCCAAACAATTTCCCCACATTACCAAAAACACTGTTAGGAGACCTCAATGAAGGCAAAACTGTCAGGTGTAAAAGCAAAGTTGGATGGTCTGGAGAGAAAAATAAAAAACTCAGTGACTCTTTCTCAAAATGGGAGATGCACTGGGTCTCAAGGGAAGCCACACATAAAGCAATGTGGTCTCAATTGAAGATTAACTGTCTGCTTGGCTACTAAAATGAGACCAACCATGGATAAGATTCTGTTTTTCTCCTAAAACGTTCTCGCCCAGAGCAAACCATTCAAGAAGATCTATCTGAAATTTCAAAGAAGTGGCCAAATTAGACCACTGCTGAAATATTTTCAACACAGCTGCTGAAATTCAATGTTTGTCCAAACTTATACTGTGAATTGACAAAATAGCATGAAGTCATAATTGTGCTGACTCAACATGGATGAAAAATCTCAAAGGTACTGCTTATGTACCAGCTGTTTAGGTTCAAATCCCCATTCTACCCAGGGAAGCTCACTAGATGACCTTGGACTAGTCACTCTCTCTCACAGCCTAACCAACCTCCACCTAAAATGGAGGAAGAAGAGGAGGAGATTGGATTTATTCCATGCCCTTCACTACATGAAGGAGTCTCAGAGTGGCTTACAATATCTGTTCCCTTCCCCTCCCCACAACAGACACCCTGTGAGGGTGGCAGGGCTGAGAGAGCTCTCTCAAGAACTGCTGTGTAGTGGTTAAGTGTGCAGACTCTAATCTGGGAGAACCGCGTTTGATTCCCCACTCCTCCACTTGCACCTGCTGGATGACCTTGGGCAAGCCATAGTTCTGTCAGAGCTGTTCTCTCAAGGACAGTTCTGGAAAAGGCTCTCTCAGCCCCAACTACCTCACAGGGTGTCTGTTGTGGGAAGGGGAAAGCAAAAGGAGTTTGTAAGTCGCTCTGAGACTCCAAGTGAAGGGTGGGGTATAAATCCAATCCTTCTTTATCTTCTTCTTTTTAGCGAACAGCTCTGAAAGGACTTGTAAGTGACCCAAGGTCACACCAGCAGCTGCATGTGGAGGAGTGCGGAATCAAACCCACTTCTCCCAGATTAGAGTCCGCGCTCCTAACCATTACACCAAACTGGCTCTCCAAGCAGAAGAGAACCATGTTCCAAGCCCCTTTTGATCCCCACTGGGAAGAAAAGTGGGGTATAAATATAAAAATTGATAAACAATTTTGGTATGCCATTAGGTGCAGCTATCTAGCATTCCAAGCCTGTTCTGAAGATACCAACCTCTTTTTTAATGACGATTTCTTCCCTTTTCTCCATGTTTTCTTTTTCAAGCTTCATTAACTCCCTCTGGATCTTCTGGCGCTTCATTTCCAAAGAAAGCTCATGGTCATAATCATAGTTAACATCTCCATTATCAGAATCTTAATTTACAAAGGAAAGAAACAACATGCAGTCAATGAAGCGTCACCTCTGACAGTCTTTATGTGAACACACTTAACTACATGATGACCCTAACTGGGATTTCAGAGAGTGTGGTCTTTGTTTTTAATCTTAGGGCAAATTTTTAAAAAGGATGGCCGTATTCAGGGATAGCAAAGGCCTGAAGAACAGGCTATATGCAAACGCAAGCACACAATTAAAACCCCACAGAAAAAGAAGTGGGACGTCTGTGTACCTATAAATCTGCAGATACTTTGAATGAGGTGGACAGGGAAAAGATAAAAGATCTCGGGGCTCTCTGCTCTCCCACTGGAAGTGGCATCTTCTGCTCGCTAAAGGACAGACAGGCTACTAACACATTTGTGCATAATGTGTAGCTGGGACACAAAAACGACAAGGAGACTCACAGAAGGATGAGGGGACAGTGAGGAGAAAAATCTCAGCTGCCAGCACATTCTCGCGTAGGGCACTGCCACCCTCTCCCTTCAAAACCCTTCTTTAAGAACAGCAGTCCAACAGAATTTTATTCCATCACGAAAAGGGAGTAGCAGCCTATGAAAACCTATTCCTGAATAAAATTTTGTGGATCTTTTAGATGCCACTTTGCCGTTTTACAGACTAACAAAATTTTATTCCAGGATAGGTTTCCATAAACTACACCCCGCTACTTATGGTGGAATAAAATTCTGTTAGTCTTTTAAGGCCAGTACATTTCTGTTCATAAAAAAGGGTTCTTAAGGGGGGGAACGTGGTTATATAAACTTAAATATAAACTGCTACATATGTGAAGAAGCCGGCTCTAGTCCATAAAAGCTTATGCTGGAATAAAATTTTGATAGCCTTTAAGGAGTCACTGAACTACTGTTTATTTTTGCGGCAAGAGACTAGCACGGCTTCTCTCCTGGAATCACCATCATGGAAGGCTAGTCTTTATGAGTTACTTAATGTTTGTAAAGCACATCATAGCATTTTTAAAACAAAACAGAGTACCACAAACCCCACAGAAATACTTAACAACAGTATGTACTTGCATCAACAGCACCGAAAACGTCTCCGAACAGAGACTCAGAGGCCATTACGTTAAGTGAAGCATTAAAGCAAAAGATTAAGAGTCTCCTTACTTCAAAGGAGCCCTGACGGTTCTACGGACTATAACTATATTTAGCCCTTTTCCCGCACTACTTTGATTTTGGCTGAATGCAGCCACATGTGCACAGGTATTTTAGGCCCAGTCAGTTTCCAAATCTATTTAGATGGACTCCCTAATCTATTTATCTAATCTATTTATATGCAGCATGGAATTACGGCTAGTGTGCCAGCCAACCAGAGGAACTATCAGTCAGTTCTGCATATGGGATAGGGACTCGGGTATAGGAGAAACTTTGGTTCAGCTCTCTTCTTCACTGTAAAGCTCAACGACAAGTCTTGGGGCTATCCTTCAGTTTAACATACCTCTCATGATTTCTACAAGGGTAAAAGTAGATGTGTGAATTCTCTTCCATTCTTAATTTTCAGGGTCTTGGTGAGCCCTTTGATGTTCCCAAAGAAAGCTGAGAAAGGGCTGTAAACATTGGAATTTTAAAAAAAATTCCCAATGGGATTCACAAATAGTCGGGCAAAGAGCCCTTGTGCAAACCCGTCTTGGCTGATTTCAAAGGTTGTTCATTGTGTTGGTGGTTATAACACTGTTTTGGACTTTATGCAGCTGCAGCAATGTAATTAAGTCCCATGCTTCAGTTCTTTGAGGTATTTCTATTGACAGTTCATTACTTAAAAATATTATGCTTCAGAACTTGAGGATCTGTGAAAACAGCACGTTTTTGTACGTTACTGCTCTGTCTCTCTTCCTTGTATAGCTGGCACCTTAACTGCAGAACAGATTTACTTCGCAACAGAGATTTTGGAATCGGGAAATATATGGGATTTTACACTAATTCCTTTTAGACAAATATAAAAGCCATGTGCTAAAAATAATTAACATGCAGAATATGCGCACACTAATAGGGCTGCATCCTACACAGTGCTCCTGCGGATGAAAGGATTTCCCCCAAAGGGACATACAACTTTCTGCTCCATTCATTATTTTGAAGCCCCGCTTCTGGTAACAGTTTACCTAGCAGCACATCAAATACTATTATGTATGAAGAATCCAATTAATTCCACGTACCATCCCTATTTGTCTCCCAATCTGGATTTTCTTCCTCGCTTTCTGGAGTCCTCTCCTTTGTGATTTTGATATCTTCCTTCCCCCTGTGCCTCCCCCTTGATGACTCTTTCTGCGGGGGGGGGGGGGGGGGGGGGGAGAAAAAGGAGACATTGATGTTAGCATTTTTAAAGCCCCTGGTTTCATGTTCACGTGAAAAGCCTAAACGATTTTTTAGCAGAAATATCCACGTGGAAATTCCTTCTAACTCAGATATGCAGCAAGGAGTGAAAAGTTTTTTAAAAGCACCCTTCATTGGGTACCAATGATGTGCTGCAATACTTACGAAAAGCACCGAAAGAGTTGGGATTCTGTTAAGTAGCTAAAATTTCAAAGATTTAAAAAGCAGAAGTGGTCCAGAGCAATTCGCACTCTAAGCTGTGGAGTCTTGTGAGCAAAAATTCTACTTTGTGAGCCACTGGCATTAAAGTTTTGAGCGAGCAATTTGGCTGCTGCATAAATTAGTTTGCTCTGGAGCCATCCTTCCTGAGCTAAGGCAAAAATGTGTGAGCCAGCAGCCAGGAACCTGTGAGCTAGTTCACACTAACTCAGCTTAGAGGGAACGCCGGTCCAAAGGGAGAGTTGTTATTTGCAGCCAAGCATAGCTCTTTCATTACTTGGGACACCGCCCAATACTGCTCTGCTTCAGCCAATAGCACACCAGTGCAGCTCCCCTGAGCTAGCTCTGCTCAGGGGTACATAAGGACTATGGGCCAATCAGGCCTCCAAAGGTCCCCAGTCCAGCTCAAGCCAATGCAGTGGTGCCACCATTTCAGTACGACATCCTCTGATGGCATTTCAC
This sequence comes from Lepidodactylus listeri, assembly GCA_029233225.1. Classification (NCBI taxonomy): domain Eukaryota; kingdom Metazoa; phylum Chordata; class Lepidosauria; order Squamata; family Gekkonidae; genus Lepidodactylus; species Lepidodactylus listeri. The sequence goes on from JARCFY010000016.1 coordinate 21,344,597, forward strand.
AGCTGGTGTCCTCCTGCCGTTCGGCTGCTGGTTAGAAGGATGCAGGATACCTGAACCTGTCAAAAAGAGGAGACCAGAACAGGACTCCCTGCCGTGGGTCCCTCTAAGCTGAGTTAGTGCGATCCAGCTCACAGTTTTTTACCCTCCGGCTCACACATTTTTGCCTTAGCTCAGGGAGGATGGCTCCAGAGCAAAGTAATTTACACAGCAGCCAAATCACTCACTCACAACTTTAATGCCAGCAGCTTACCAAGAAGAATTTTTGCTCACAAGACTCCACAGCTTAGAGGGAGAGTACTGACTCCCAGTAAAGTTTCTTGAACCAGAACCGCCTAGAGATGCACCCAGGACTTGATACTGATGACATTATATGTCTATGACTACCACATCACCGTGGTCATTTCGGAGCAAGAGGGGGAGAGATAACAGAAGCCAGCTGAAGCCCTTGTACAGCCTGTGGGGCTGGAAGCAAAAGGAACTTTTATTCTTATTCCACGGAGACCTCATGCCAATCCAGTAAATGGTACGAGAGAGAGAGCACCTGTTCCCATGCACCCGAGACTGAAACAATTGTAGGAGGGCTGAGATTTCATTCACCAGGTAAATCAGCCTTTTTTCTGGCACCACAATGCAGAATGATAGTACGTACAGTCTGCATTAGATAGTTACAACTGGGGGAGGATTATGTTTAAAAAAATAAGCTAATATTTTAAAATCTCTCTTACATATGGACAGAACGTTTTTGTTGAGATGACAACTGCGTGTGGCAGAGTGAAAACTAGGAGCTTTAATCCATGAAAATGCGTTGTCCTTAAAGGCCCAACTTTAAAGACTACAGGATAAAATAAGCAAATGGGAATGAATAGAGTTTACAGGGGAAACAGGAAAATTTAGAACTGGAAACTTCCAGGAAACTCAGCAAGGATACTATACATGTTCAACATCACAGACAGGAAAAACCACTTTTTTCTGGATTTCTTGTTATAAATACCTTGAGCAGTTATAAAGTTTCAAAACCACGTTTTGTGAGGTTTAATACATAAAACCCACAAGTCTCAATTACAAGCATAAATAAATAAGCTCATCCTAAGGAGAATTTACCCTCTTCCAAATTCATTTAAGTCAACAGGTTTAGAAGAAGAAGAAAAGGAACTGGGTTTCATAACCCACTTTTCTCTATCTTAAGGAGTCTCAAAGCAACTTACAATCACATTCCCTTCTTCTCCCCACAACAGGCACTTGTTGTGGGACAGCTGGGGCTGAGAGAGTTCTGAGAGAACTGTGACTGGCCCAAGGTCACCCAGCAGGCTTCATGGGGAGGAGGAGGAGTGAGGAATCAACCTTGGTTCTCCAGATCAGAGTCTGCTGCTCTAAATCACTAAACCATGCTGGTGTAACTCTGCATAGGATTGCACAGTGAAGCACGTATTCTGCAAATTTCCAGCTGCTGATGGAAGGGCCTTTGCCCCAAATCCAATCCTACGATCAGCCTCTACTCCCATCCAATTTCTAGCCCCGCTTGCTCTATGTGGGAATGCTCTTGGAGTGTTTTCCAGACTTCTGATAACAGAGGCACATTTTAAAATTCTGGATTCAAGTTAGAGGCATGCTTCATTCTCGCACCTAAACACATTTATCTTTACAGTATGCAGCACCATTATCTGTCCTCAGAGGATACTTCCTGCCATGGCGCTACACAAATCACTCATCTGCTTGAGGTTCCTGACCAGAAACATGTGCAAAGAAGTAGTAAGCAGCCTTGTCTGGGGGCAGGTAATTCAGATTGCATGTCTGAAGAGGAGTGATCACATGATTCAAGTACACCAGAGCAGAAATGTGGCACAATAACCTCCTCCAGCACCCCATCCGCTGAGGAGGACTGGAAAGGAGGCAAGGCCAAAAGAGGGAACCCTACACAGATGAAAGGGACGCCATCCACTGTGGATGGGTACTTTGGCCTCACAGAAAGCCTGAATGTGGTTAATGTCTTGCAGCTCACTACTGATTATCTCACAGCACACTGGCATGCCTTGTCCTGGAGTACATCTAGGAGTTACTTCTCTATTGTATCTAGAATGCCTTGATCTGTGCTGGAACACTCTGCTCAGGAAATAGCCTAGCAATCCCAGAACGCCATGCCAATGAGCAGGGGGAGAATATCTAGATAGATAAGCAGTAAATGAAGCTCACCACTGGCTCCCACTGGAGATTTCCTCAAGTATGTGAAGGCCAACAAACCACCCTGACAATGGCTGCGGTCACACACACTAAATAATCCACTTTCAATGCACTTTCCAACTGGATTTTACTGTGTGAACTGGCAAAATCCACTTGGAAAGTGCACTGAAAGTAGATTATTTAGTATGTGTGACCGCAGCCAATGAAACTCCCATCTGGTTTTTACTGGCACTGTGCTAGAGTGCTGCCCTCTTCTGGCCAGCTAAGATTAATTAACTTTGTGTCACGACAAACCACCGCATTTTTAAACTAATTTTCTAATTGGGGATTCTCGGGTTATGTGATTTCAATACCCCAAGAGTCAATCAGGCTCATATATCTTGACAGGTAAGTGATGATATCAAGCGCAAATAAATTTCAAAAGGAAACAAAAAAAAAATCTCGCTAAATCACGGTGTTTTTTCATCCAAAGTGCACGGGGCTCTAAACCGCTGCCACGGGAGACTTTAAACATTTGGCCGGGTGCCCTCTGGGATCCTTCCGCTGTTTCCTCAGAAAAGGAGGACCTCTTCATTCCATAACACTTCACAGACTTCTTTTGAAGGTCAGCTATCAGAAGAGGATTGCTATGCAGAAGTGAGGGGTAGCTGTCGTTCAACAAAGACAAATCCAAAGCCCCTTTGACAATCCAGAAGTTGTTGCATGGTTCTTTGGATAGAAGCCAGAAAACTCTAGACATCTGCTGCTAGGTAATAAAACTGTACCCAGCTGTACGTCACATGATGCAAACTTCCTTTCCACAGTACTACTCCTTACCCTAACAGGAGAAGACGATTCTTCTGTATTATGTTTCTGTGTCTCGTTTTCAATGTCCTGACGCTTATTCTTCATTCTTTCCCGAAGATCCCCTGTAGGCCTTTCTGGAGACCTGCGTAATGTAGACAGAGAAGGTAGCTGTTTCTAGAGACTTTTAAAAAGAACACAGTTTATGGTTTCAAGTCTTGTAGTTCAAAGTTCAGAAGTGGCATCTCTATTAATAAACTAGCAAGCAGTTCTTCACACTCACAATGTATTGTTCGCTTTCCCCAAGCTTTGGTCATTTTGTACAAATGATGTGGAATGGTCATTCTCAGCCCAGCCTGAACTGCCTTGAAACTACCCAGCTTGAAGGGGTCCTGTCACACTAGCCGACTCATTTTAACCAGATATATCTGTTAAAAAAGACTGGCACAGGTTACCAAAGCAAGGTCTACAGAACGGGCATTGCCCGTACTGGCAAAGCAACCCCCCCCCCAACAACCCCCAAATGAAGGTGGTTGTTACCAACTACTCCCCCCAGTTAAGCAGCACTTATATCTTCTAGTACATACCGCTAGTATTAGACTGAATATTTGATCAAGATGATGCACAACCATTTATTAAACTAGATGCAAATCCACATCTCATTTCTTTTTCTTTAGGGTCTTTATTTTGGTATTTTATTGGGGGGGGTTAATATGCAACAAAACTCCAACCACTGTACTCCCATCACCTCAGTCCTCCTCCCAACACTGACAGCGTATGGGAGTAGAGTTCAAATCCCCATTCTGCCATCAAGTTCATTGGGCGACTGTGGGCCAGCCACCATCTTCCAGACTAGCCTACCCTCTTGGATTACTGAGCGTATAAAATGGGGAAGGGGGGACCACATATGCCATCCCGAACTCCTTCAAAGGAAGAGTCCTATGAAAGTGTAATAAAGAAAACAAACCCACACTGCCTCTCAGAGCAGCTTAGACACGTCAATTCAAAGTACACGATGATTACTGAAAACTACAGCTGGCTGAATGCAAATCATACCATATTAGACTAATGAAGAGAAATTGTCCCGCTCAACAAATAGAAAGTCGCTGGGCTAGCTAGAGTAATACAGGCTTATTCACATTTGATTGGGGCGGGGCAGGGAGGATGATTCGCAATAGATGTCCAAAAATTTATGCAGCCATGGCTTTTTTTTAAAGCAACCAAAGGTATCACCTTGAAATTACTTGATAACGAGTTTAGTAGACATTGAGGGATAAAGTACAAGTTCCTTGTGGAAGACAGATGATGTCATAAACTGGGACTTGGTACTTGACAGTTACACTTCAATCAATAATTATTTTTTATACATTTTAAATCATAGGGCACCACATCCAAGTAATGCAGAGAAAAGTATTTCCCACATCTGGATTTCCAGTGCAGTGGCTCATTTTTAAGACTGCTGGACTTGGATCCATAAGACACACACTAGGGATGGGGGGGCAGTGTTCCCTCTAAGCTGAGTTAGTGTGAGCTAGCTTACAGTTTTTCAGCCTCCAGCTCACCCATTTTTCTCTCAGCTCAGGAAGGATGGCTCCAGAGCAAGCTAATTTATGCAGTAGTAGCCAAATCACTCACTCACAACTTTAATGCCAGTAGCTCACAAATTAGAATTTTTGCTCACAAGACTTTACAGCTTGGAGGAAGCACTGATGGGGGATGAGTTCTGCTTCTCAAACAGCCATCTCCCATTCCATATGACAAACACCTCTTCCACTACTCACATGGAGTTCATTCAAAGTAAAAAATGGCTCACGTGGAGCCATTCAAAGTAAAAAATACCAGGCTAGGATAAGTACTTGAGTGGGACTTCAGACAGCTTATTGAATCATGATCATGGATATATACACGTATATCCTCAGGTACATTTTCCAAAGATGAAGCAACAGTTCTCTTCACCGTGTAGAAGCTGCCAGAGTTATCTGTGGAATTTTCCGCTCTTCTCAGAACTGCAAAGCTGAAACCTCAGCCCAACTAACCCTAGACTCAACTAATTTGAAACACACATCCAAGCTGAAAAAGATACACAGCGCTATGAAACAAAGTGAAGGAGACAGCAATCACTAGTTTGTGAAGACCGGCCCTGAAACAGAACTTTGCAACTTGCCATTTATTCTCATCGTACCCTTTTAAATTGAAACTTATAACAAAAAGTTATCAGTCAAAACAGAGATTTGGGGTGGGGGTGGGGAATAAATCAGGCTCCAAAACCAAGTCATTTCTTCCTGAGCTCAGATACTTGAAACATATTTAGGGCTCCCCCTATAAGTAAATTAAGCCCAATTTGAGATTTCTCTTTCCTTTTGCCACTAAAGATTTCTTTACTCTATACTGCAAGTTCACACCTCAGCAGTTTTTAGATATACATTTTAAGTGTACATCTAAAAATGCAAATTGTGAATGTGACCAGGCAAGTGTTTGAAAACATGCTTATTATAGAAGCTCAGACAGATCAGCTGTAGCTCCTCATCAAGCACATACTCCGTTAGCAAACCCTGGTTTATTGCTACATAGTTTTTTCAAAATGGCCCTCCGTTTTTGTCCTCCGAACTATGTTTCAGAACCCATTTCCCAAAGAAAAATCTTGTGCCACTACCTAGCTCCTCAAATACCAATTGCAGAGAAGTAATTTCTGAGCTGCTGAAGAGCAGTGGCTGAGACTGCAAGTTATAAGGTCCCCGGTTCAAGCCTGGCCTCGGCCATGGAGAACCCATTTCCCCATAGATCTGACACAGCCCTGCAAGTCTATTCTAAACATGTACTAGGATAGTGAAGCATTTCAAATACGCAACATAAAAGATCATATCCAAGTGTAGCTCTGCTTTAAATCCTGATACCGTACACACATCTGAACAGAACAAGGGGTTAATTCAGCATCGTAAATACTTGGGAGGTCCCAACAACTGTCACAGAAGCAAGTCTTCTGGCTCAAAAAGAGAACAAATCTTTCAAACATAAGCAAAACATGCTTTTTGATGTCACCGGAATAGACAAGGATTCCCTTTACAGATTAAGCAGTAAAACAGACTGACACATGAAACGTGTACCTAAAAATCTCACCAATTTTCACGTTTAGAATTTTTTTTAAAAAAAAAAATACAAAATTAGAAGCAGGGACTAATCAATCAAATATGGCTGAAGTTTCCATGTTTATGATTAGGCAATTACTAGTACCTCTTTTTCAAAGACTGTCAATTTTCCAGATATTTGTAAGTTTAGGAATCTTGATTTATTTAAGTACCTTCATTGTCTGAACTAGTCCACAGAGACCTGGCTTTGCAGTCTCTTGTACTTACAGACATTTTACTACCTTTTAAAAGACCTTATTCACTCTAGGCAATTAACAGAACTCTTGTGCAACTGCACTACAGCAGATATGAAATGTGCGATTCTGAAAATAGGAGCGTTCTACATTAATGGCCATGCTGGACACAAATAATCCACAGTATCTAGATAAGAGCTGAAACAGCCCACTCACCCCACTCAATGTCAAGGGCTGTACTGCAAAAAAAAAAAATCTATACCTAGAATATACCCTCGGCATTAGGTTTTGTCACTTGAAATTAAATACTCATTTCTGCAGCTGCTGTGGATGTTTTAAAATGTGGTGTCTCAATTCACAGCAGACCCTCAAGTTACTGTATCCAGAAAGTAAACCAAACCTGTGCACGAAATAATCCTGTTTAGGAAATGGATACACACATTTCTTAGTATGCTTAGGCTGCGGTCACATGTGCCACTTGAAGCAGAGGGGAAGCGAGGATATTCCCTCGGGAGGAATGAGACCTGCGGTTGTGAGACCACACAGCCCTTTGTTGCTGCGGGCCCAGCCTGTCACTATGTGATCAGACGCAACTGCAGGTGAGTCGGGTTTTTTGCCGTTTTTTCCCCATGCGCATAAATGAGGAATCACACCTCCACACTGAGGGCCCCCTATGGGTATGCGATGATGCACAAACTGCGAAGACGGGAGAGGGGGGATGGCACCAAGCCGGGATGGCCTGATCAGACCATCCCAATGGTTTGGAAGCGTGCTTGTGTGATCAGACAGGGGAAAGTCTGTCCATGGCCCGCCGCAACCCGTTTACTACCGGATTTTTCCTGGTGCCTTTTAACTCCACTTCTTCAGTGGAGTAGTGTGGGTTGCTGATGGCTGCCGGACGCTTCCCAAATGTTGCTGTCTCATTGTGCCCTTTTGATCCATTGGGCATTTGCATCTACGTTGTATCTTCTGGTGTGTGTGATCACAGCCTTAGGTGGTAAAAACAAAACCTATTTTAAATACTACAGTTATAGACATACACCTGCATAGACAAGTTTGTTACTTTCTGCTTACTGCATACAAGAAAAGATCTGGATGCAGCAAGCAGGGTCCAAAGCTACCATACACTTAGTTTTCCAAACAGTACTGAATTAAAAAAAAAAAAAATTATTCCAAATTTTTGGGTTATGTTTGACCATAAGGCTAAGCAAAAATGTATTTTCGATCTGCTTGGAAGCACATTTCCTTGAAAGCACTGGAACTTTCATCCAAGTGAATGGGTTTATGATTAAATGGTTAGTTGAGCATAGAGAATTTATAATAAGGGCTTGTCCACTACTCAAAGATTGAGGCATGGCAGCTCTCTCTATAGGTTCATGGGCATGGGCAATTACGCTATTCCCCTTTCCTTGTGTCTTTGTAAGCCTAAGGGCATATATAGTATATATAGCACCTAGTTAACAGAGGTGCTCTCAAAATAATGTGGTACTCTCTGCCCTTGACGTGGAACAGGAACCTAATGGTTCACTTCTGTTTGGACAACATTCTCCCATTTGGAAAGTAAGTCCAGAGGTAGAAGGGAAAATTGCACCAAAACTGAGATTCATTGCGAAACAAAGCCCGAATCCTTTCACGGTAGACCTTTATTTGACACCATGCGTACATTTGTGTGAAAGCGTTTAAAAACAAGGTTATGTTCAGAATGTGAGGGATGCAGTTTGATAGATGTATGTGTTGAGCGTCCATATGTTTAATGTGTGTGTTTTTAAATGACTTTTTATCATCTTTTCAAATATATTTAACTGCACAATGGGTCTAGCTTTCAGGTGGGCAGCCGTGTTGGTCTGAAGCAGCAGGACAAAGTTTGAGTCCAGGGGTCTTAAAGGTGCCACTGGACTCAAACTTTGCTCAGGTCTTGCTTTGTCCCATTTGCTTGGTCTTGAGAAAAGGCTTTCTAGAGACACCTACCAACCTACCAGAACATGTACTGATCTAGGAACTGAGGAGGAGAAGGGCAGCAAAAGAGGGAGGCACCACAGAAATTCCAATTCTAAAGCCATTGCCTATTCCAGTTATACCTCCATCACCTTTCTACTTAACTAGAAACATTTTAGTTTACTAGGGCTCCTACTCTATATGGCAAACAAATAGTGGGGGAATTCATGCCCAAGAGAGAAGGGAAAAAATGTCAGCTCACTCCCCATCCCTTAATCACAACTAAGAGCATTACATCTGTGCCAGGAATATGCGTTCTTTCATTTCTATAGAACCACCAAACAGAAACTTCAGAGTTGCCCAACACCTCCCAGTGAGTACAGTATGCATGCCCGTATAAGCAAATGTAAGTTATAATAATTATTATAATTTTGATTAATCATTTATATCTATCCTTTTCTCCTCCTAGTGATTTAAAACCCACTGATCTGAATTGCCTTGATTTAAATCCATCCACTCTGACCAGCGCAGAGGCTTTAATAAAGTCACCGGGGGTCATTTCGTAAAAAAAAAAAAAAAGGTGCAGCTCATTAGCATAACTTATTTGCATATGATACACCCCCTGACATCACCAGAAGTATGCCAGAAGGCTCAGGCTCCACCCCAAAAATCTCCAGGTATTTCCCAACTCAGAGCTGGTGAGCCAGCTTTATACTTTGACTAAAGACACTTTAGGTTTCCTTTGCTCTTGCAGGGAAGATACTCCACAACAAGCATGAAAATACAGATCAAGTTAGTATGCTTTTGCTTTCATCCACAGTGCATCACCATATGTGCCCACTCCTCGGCTTGTTACTACCGGAACAGCATTCCTGCGCGTTCCTGCTCGAAATGACCCCCAACACTGGCTCTGGGAACTTAACTGAAAGCACCTTGTTTCTGCAAAACCTATTTAACATATGATAAAGCACCGGGGGGGGGGGGGGGGGGGGGGAGTTTGCAAAATCATTCTGATGCCTATTGCATAATCACCTCTATTCATGAATTACCAGCAGGCAGCTATAAATTAAAGCTCCCCAGATGTTCAATTTATTAATTGAATAATTCAATAATTCAATTTATTAATATTGGTAGAACTACACAATCTGTATCTCCTTAGTGCTTTTGGAGGAAAGAAAACTCTATAAATGCTTCAAAGGTACAGGTGGCAAGTTCAGACGATTTTTTAAGGGGAGTTTTGACTTTAACTATATAAATAATTGGCAGTAGTCGCTCCTCCTACTGCTAGGACGGCCGGTCCCTGTGCCAATAACAAAAACAACGCAACGGGCCCAAGCCATAGACAAGCTGGGGGTTTCTAAATACACCAAGGACTCCCAAAAATAAGGGGAAAAATGACTTCATAAATTAACTAAAAGAAGATGGAAAGCCCAGCACACTGCAATTTTTAGTACTGTCTTAAGCAGCTGCAAGACGAGCAAAACAGAAGCTGCAGAAAACATCATTCAACGATCAGTTTATTAAATTTTCATTCCCCGTTTGACATCAGGTAAAACTGTTCAAGCAGAAATTAATGTGCAACAAGGTTTTATTATTATTAAAGTTACACTCAAGCGATGGCATACCCACATTTCCAGATTAATAAGCCACATCACTGCATTTTAAGTTTCTTTAAACAAGTATAAACCACAAGAAAACAGCTTTCGCAAGCATGTGAATATAGAGCTGAGTCCTTCATTTACCTTCTGTAACTGCTGCTAAAGCCTTTACCTCGTGGTGAAGGGCCATGTACGAATCTACATGTATTCCCATAGAGGCAGTTGCCAGTCTTCAGCCAGTTACGACACTGTGTCTAAGAGACAGACATTACTGGGTGAATTTTAAACTGATTTTGAAAATGCAGTTTGTGTGAAAAAAGAGATCACAGAACTTTTTAAAAAAATCTACACATATAAAATCCAACCCAAAAATATTGCAATGAAAACCAAAGGATGTTCAATCCAACCATAACATTAACCGCAGCTCCTTTCCAGGAGCTCAGATAGTGAAAAGAAATGTTGGCCTTTCTTGTGTTAACAGTTAATCTACCTTTAATTCTATCAGGACTGCCACTTAAAACCAAATCACTTTACCCTTTATGCTTATGAGCTATTTCAGACACAGTGTATGTATATGAGTTGTTCAGTATGCATTCCTTCTTTTGTGTGTCTTAGACAAGCAAGCGTTAAAAAAATTCACTCATACACACTTCACATCCAACACAGTACAATTTCATTTTGTATGAAAAGTGAGAATCAGCCCCAAATGTTCACAGCACTCAACAGATCAGATAGCTAGAGCTGAAAGAGACCTCTTCATGCTTCAAGGAAAGGTACCCCGTCCTCTCTAGACTACCCCCTCTCCTTAGAGCAGGGGTCCAGTAGCTTTTCGAGCCAGCGGGCAACTTTGGAATTCTGACACAATATGGTGGGCACAGCCTCAAAATGACAGCCATAGTTTACCTTGAGTCACACAGTGAAGACCATTGTGCTGTGGGGGGTAGCTGTGCCAAACCAACATATTTAAAAATCTGCACAGCCAATCAAATCTCCAATAGCCAATCAGAAGCCTTGCTGGGCAAAAGCCCCACCTGGCCCTGCCCACTTTCTGAAACCACTTGGCAGGTCCCAGGAAAGGTGATGGCAGGTGCCATGGCACCCATGAGCACTACACTGGGGACCCCGATTTAGAGCAATATGACCCACAGGCAGAAAGAACAAGACACATTATACTGAGGGAAGCTGCATAAGAGGTCTGTCTAGGTGTCTCCAGCCCCTAAGCTACTACACAAAGTATGACCAAAATTGGTAAACATCAACGATAACTTTTACAAGGGTCAGTCAGTCTAACCAGGGGTAGGAATTCCTTTTTCAACTCCAATAACCAGCATCATATCACAAATACAAAAGTCTATTCACAAAGACTCTTCCCAAGAGAAAGCTGGATCAAACAATGAAGTCAATTTCACCTGAACCCATTTCTACATGTGGCAGCCTCTAATGTCCCCCAAAATGGCAGGGGGAGACAGAAAAGCGCCCATCCAGACTACAACAGACCACAGTATACATGGATGGTATGAGAACCTTCATAAATACACGAAATTCCTTTGAAACCAACGTGTCTCTATTGCCTCCTTTAAGTGAGCTCTTTCCCAAAGAGGAAGTTCTATATTCAGAACAACGCTTAATTCAACTCACCTCTGCAGTACTTCCAGTGCTGGGTCCAAGTCTTTCAAATACACTGGGTCTTCTGGATGTGCTATCGGATATGGTCTTGGTATTTTCCACTGTGACCTTCCTTCTAATTTTTGACATTTTGTACTACTTCAACCAAAAAAAAGAGAGCAACACTGTAAAATTCTCAAGCTGAGCTTTTGCAACTGCACTCATAGGGGAAAAAAAGTTATATTCATTTTCAGGAGCGCCTATAGAAATGTATAAGGAAACAAATACAGCAGATGCATTCTTTGCATGGTTAAAAGGACAGTTTGATTTGTTTCATACTGCTCAGAAAAATCAAGACCAAGGCCCTTATGTCCTGCGCTGGATTTCATCTTTTGGACCATATCAAGCATATGTGGCACTACTATAACAGCTCTAAAAATTATTTTCTCTCTGAAACGGCAGCTGTATTTGTCTACAGCGGCAAACGAGAACTGACGTTACATTTTAATATAGCTAAACGTTCATGCCAAGGACATCCATTTTCAAAATACAGCAATATTTTTTCTGAATCTGTCAATGACAGGATGAATCAACACTGGCATTCTTAATATAACCCACTGAGTTCCAGGGGGGTCCACTCTAGAGATAAGCAAAGGTGTTGCTTTGTGCTAAACTTTGAATGACCTAACTTCTTGCTAACAGCAGTTCAGGGAGTCAGCACATGGATAAATACAAGACAGAAACCCAAATGTAAACACTGTTAAGCAGTGCAGTTACACACAACATTGTTTACCAGCTAGCCGGGAGACTAATGTGTTCCTGACGATAGATACACATACTTTAGACCCTTTTGCAGTTAAAGCTGTGCTTATATATTCAGGTGGGTAACTATGCCGGTGTGAGCTCTGATTTCTAAATCCAAAGTCTAGCTTAAGCACATTAAATATTTAAGGGAAGGTCACTGGTTTAAGACAACATGTGGCATGATCTTTCAAGATACCCTAAGCCATCTCATTTTGCTGGACAGTTTACACGAGCGTGTCTTTTCTTCTGCAACCTTAACATTGAAAATGCATGAAACTGACAAAATTTGGAAACAGATATAGGAAACAGAGCTGCTGCATATTAGGAAAGACAGGAGGGGATGACAGCACTAAGAGAAACAGTTCTCAAAATACCACTCTGCTGTTTAATTGACACCAGACCTAGGGCTACTTTACCTAACATTTCTTGCATGGGGAAGGAAGGCAGGGGCATCTGCTGTGAATAACTTTTGTCATCCCTGGTATCTCTCACATTTTTAAATGTGGTGAAAAGGAAGTTGCAGTGGATAAGTCTTCATACAAGACAAGATCCTCAAAAAGCAACCAACGTACCAATACATCTGACAGACTAAGGCCACAGATTTGCAGAGCCACATGCACAGTCGTTAAGTCACAATGTACAACCTCTCTCACAAGATGTCTTTGTAAAAAGAACAGACTAGCAATTCAATTTGGCCTTAATTAGGACCCTGTAGTTGGATGTTAAATCTGACAAGATGGGAATCTACAAGGAATCGTGGGAGGGCAGAAGCAATTTGAAAATCCCACCCCTCAAAATTCCAACCCCTCTGGAAATTAATAAATACTCAGGGTCTTGAGGTAGCTGATTTCTCCACCCCACCCCCTTAACTAATGTTCACTGGTGTCAACATTCCATTGCTTCAGGGGCATGTTTATGTCTCAGCAGGCTTTTCCCACTCTTACTCCTTTAATTAATTTACAAAGTCATATTTTTTCAGATACCTGAGGAGCCCCTTTTACTGGTAGAGATCTCACCTCTTTTGTGGGTGGCTCCATTGTGTGGCTTTTGTTATCCACCCACAAGCCAACTAGTTTGCTATTGCATTGTGTGGTTATTCAGACTTGCACAATATAGTTTTGGGCCACTGACTTAAGGAACCCTTGCACAGATTGCTCACTTGTTAAGCTGTGTGTTCCTGCACAGATCAGCTATAATTTAAACAACACTTTTCTACCTTTACTGTATCGTTATTGCACACACTTTTACACAGAACTTTCCAGCATACATTCTTCACAATTTCACACACACACCACCCAACACACACTTTTTAAAGAAATCACCCGAAATTGGCATCATTAACTGTGTTTTATTTATGAAGATTAGGAATATGAAGCCAACGATATTATCAGTGATGAAAACACCATTTTGTAACGGGGGTGACCCTAAATCACAAGCCCAGTATTTATTCTGTTGACTATCTACCATCTACAAAAATTACACAGCTTTTAGAATTGGGAACCAATTAGCAACTAATATATGCATGGCAGGTCACTTCTGATTTCTTTCACTTTCAATGAAATCATTCATTTGCCCATGGTAGGTGGTGTTCTGCCCTAATTCTCTATCCAATCATGCAAAGAGTTATGAGTTACTCGTGGGCCGCTTCTTTAGGAGGCAGTTGGAATTGTTGCTAGCAATGTCTGTTTCATCTGCATTCAATGTGCAGGCTCTTTTCCCTTCTGAAATCAGACCTTGCGATACTGATTCATGCTTTCAGAACTTCTGGGCCTGACTACTTGAACTGGCTTCCTCGGGAGGTGGTGGGCTCTCCTTCTTTGGAGGTTTTTAAACAGAGGCTAGATGGCCATCTGACAACAATACTGATTCTGTGAACTTAAGCAGATCATGAGAGGGCGGGCGGGAAGGGTTGCATCAGTGCTTAGTTCTTGTGGCCCTTTCTGACACACCCAGGGAAATGCTGATCACCAGTTTGGGGTCAGGAAGCGATTTTTCTCCAGGCCAGTTTGGCTGGGGATCCTGGAGGGATTTTTCTGCCATCTTCTGGGCGTGGAGCAGGGTTCACTGGGTGTGTGAAGGGGGGATGTAGTTGTGATTTTCCTGCATTGTGCAGGCGGTTGGACTAGACCATCTTGGAGGTCCCTTCCAACTCTATGATTCCATGATTCTACTACACTGCATTCTGCATGGGACTGCCTTTGAAGAAAACTCTGAAACTTTAACTGGTGCAGCAGAACGATCCTGTTGGGTGTGTAGTGGCCTTTTCAGCCAGTTCAGTTTCGATCACACTGCTTACCAATTTCCTTCTGAAGCCAATTCAGGGTGATTGTTTAAAGGCCTGCACACTTTGTCACCCACGCACCAGAAGAACCACCTCTCCCTACAGATATCCACATATTAAGAGAGACCAGGATAGCAAGCCCCTCCTCACTGTCCCAGCCTCAGATAGTGAGGCGGGTGGCGGGGGAGCTAGAAGCCGGGCAATTCTGCCATCTCCAGCCTCAGGACATTTGGAGAAGCTTTCCTTTTCCAGATAGTATTTGATGGTTGTGGTGTCCTGTGGCTACTCTGTGATTTGGTTTTGTTTCATATGGTTTGTCTTTGGTTAAGTGGGCCGAGAAACAAGAAAAACATCCCAGACACGTTTTAAATAAATTGTGAAGATATAAGGGAACCTAGAGAGCTACTGCTATCAAGGGGACTACTGTATTAGATAAACATTTTAAAAAATTCAACACACAGCAATGCTCCCTCTAAGCTGTGGAGTCTTGTGAGCAAAAATTGTACTTGGTGAGAGCCAGTTTGGTGTAGTGGTTAAGTACGCGGACTTTAATCTGGGAGAACCGGGTTTGATTCCCCACTCCTCCACTTGCACCTGGCTGGATGACCTTGGGCAAGCCATAGCTCTGTGCCAGCTGTTCCCTCAAGGACAGCTTGGGAAAGAGTTCTCTCAGCCCCACCTACCTCACAGGGTGTCTATTGTGGGGAGGGGAAGGGAAAGGAGTTTGTAAGCCACTCTGAGACTCTTAAGTGAGTGAAGGGCGGGATATAAATCCAATCTCTTCTTCTTCTTCTTCTACTGGCATTAGAGTTGTGAGTGATTTGGCTACTGCATAAATTAGTTTGCTCTGGAGCCGCCCTTCCTGAGCCATCCTAAGACAAAAATATGTGAGCTGGGGGCTAAAAAACTGTGAGCTAGCTCATACTAACTCAGCTTAGAGGGAACACTACACAAAGGCGTCATTTCAGCAAATCCGTAATCTGAACAGGAGAGATCTAACGAAGCTAGGAAATTCAGTAATGCAGCAGGAAACTCAGTAACACAGTTGCAGATGACAAGACACCTCAAGAAAATTGAAGTCATTTTTATATACACAGGATTCAGAACCTGATTAGCTTTGATGCTAATCAGCTCAACACAGAGAACACATTTTTAACACCACAAATATCAGCAGTAGTTTCAAGTGCCCTTTTCACTCAAGAAAGGCATTTCCACTCACAGAAAAGAGGGAAGGTGATTTTCACCAATTCCCTCTTTGACACCCCCCCATGTTCTTACTTTGACCCCCCCCCCATGTTCCCAACAGATTGCAAGGGAAAAGGAAGACCTGGGGGGGGGGGAGTGTCATTGTTTATATGGCACAACTACATTCGTGCTGCATAAGAGCCAAACTTAAGTCACCAGATTCCAATAAACATCTTTCAATACTACATTCACCTCCAGTGGCTTCATAAAAAAGCACTGTGCCAAGGATAATGTTGTGAGTACATGACTGAAAGAAACAATGCGCAGCTGAGAAATGGCACAGCTCATTTACTTTGAGTCTTATCACTCCCCTTCTCAGTGTAGGCAATTATTTTTTTAAATAAAAATACCCAGTACCAATTTTTTTTTAAAAAAGGAAGGAACTAAAAACACATGCTTAATTTAAGTTCTACAATGGCGGCCCCAACCAGAAGGGTCCAAAATACCTTCTCTATTTAGGCTCATCCTTTGACAAGGGTAAGCAGTTTCAAACTTGCCAGGCAACCATCATAAGCAGGCTTGCCATCTGAGGGTACAAAGGGCTCATGCGGAAGGTACAAGAAGGCACCTATGCTTGACTCCCACATGCTGAAGACAAACAAGAGATGCCTTGCTTGCAAGCTTCTAGCACATCACCATCCAAAGCACAACACTGACCTAGACAAGATGCTGGTCTGATCTAGCAAGATGATTTTTATGTTCTCGCAGGACAAACAGGAAGGCAACCTTTGAGATATTTAGGGTTTGAGTCTTTGAGCACAACATAAAAAGGCATCTACAAATGCACGCAAAATTGTACTCTAACAATAGCTCCAGGGATGAGCTATGCCCAGGAGCAGAATGACTTAAATTTCACTGGCATAGGGAAGAAGTAGCATCTCCTGATCTTTTAGATGCAAGCGCCAGACCTGAGAAGTCCCAGCACCATTTCACTGCAGCAACCGGCTTCTCCATCCCTCTCTCTACTGAGCTAACGGAGGGAACGATTCGCCTCTGGGATTCCAAATGAAAGAGCTGCAAGGAAGAAGAGCACCGAGGCTTTCTTCTGCCCAGCAGCAAGTGGGTTTTACATTTCTAGTTCACAAGCTGCCCTATCGTTTTACCTAATATTCACTTTTTTTGGGGGGGAGAACATTTCTACAACTTATATATTCCTTTCCCTCACAGGCTCAAGCACTTTCTCGAAAGAAACATGCAGGAAATGTTAATAAGCACCCGCCCCCCGTGCGATGCCTATTCAGCTTAGGAGCACTCTCCTCTCATTCTTATTCTCTTTACCCCGATTTCAAAATATCATGGAGCTTCTGTACTTTTTTAAACAGACTATTCTCCCCACAGTCCCATTTTTCAGGTATCCTTGATCCCTTATCTGACCCACCCTCTGCTAGCCAGCTTACCCAGTCGATAAGCGATTCATGGGATGGGTAGACTGGAGAATGGGATCAGAGAAGACTCATTCAAGGAATGGAGCCCAGGGAATGTTAAAATTTTAAAGGAAGAGAATGTTCCAGGCAGTGTCCTGAAGATGGGAGCTTCACTAGCTCATTTATGCTTGCTGCTGAGAAAAGAGTGTCTGGTGTAAGGACATGCAATGGGCTTCATGGCAAGAGAATCTGAACCCAGATCTCCCCTGTCCCAGTCAAGCACATTTTTTTATCCTCTTCTTCTCTCTCTGCCTCACACACTCACACTCTCTCTCCTTCTGTGCTCTGCTCCATTGTTGTGACTGCACCAGTGGCTCTCAGCCTTTACAACTATCCCCTTTTAACAACAAAAAATTGTGTAGACCACCCTGACCTGGATAGCCCAGACAAGCCTGATCATGTCAGATCTTGGAAGCGAAGCAGGGTCGACTCTGGCAAGTACTTGGATGGGAGACCTCCTTGGAATACCAGCAGTTGGGAGGTGGGGGTAGGCTTTATTCAGCCACCTCTCTGAATGTCCTCCAGGCCCCCAGTAGGGGTCAGTCACCAGGTCACCATGACTTCCAGGTGCGCACACACACATGCATATATATGAAAAATACAAAAAAAAACCCTGTGTAGACCCTCCCAGAAGAGGGTCTATTAGTATCCCCTACTATTAGTATCCCCTATTGAGAAAATGCACAATGACAAAAAGATCAAAATAACAGTGTGCATATGGATTAGTAAACCCCCTGCAATAACCACTGCTCTACACTCTGGGCTCTCTCTAGTTTCCCAAATGCACTCTCTATCCTTTTCAGCAGGCCTGCAACACAGGGTTTTCAATATACATGGAAAAGCAAGCAGTTGCAGCCCAGTCTCCAGGCCACTGGAGAGGGAGGAAAAGAACGGCTTTGGTGAGAGCCAGTTTGGTGTAGTGGTTAAGTGCGCGGACTCTAATCTGGGAGAACCCGGTTTGATTCCCCACTCCTCCACTTGCACCTGGCTGGATGACCTTGGGCAAGCCTTAGCTCTGTACCAGCTGTTCTCTCAAGGACAGTTGTCTCAGAGCTCTCTCAGCCCCACCTACCTCACAGGGTGTCTGTTGTGGGGAGGGGAAGGGAAAGGAGCTTGTAAGCCGCTCTGAGACTGCAAGTGAAGGGTGGGGTATAAATCCAAACTCTTCTTCTTCTACTCTTCCCCCTCCCCACTACAGATACTTTTCTATCAGGATCACACTATTGTGGATGATAGTTCTACTTTAGTTACACGTTTAAATTGTAGCTGTAGAATACAACTGATCTGCAAATTAAATTGAGTTCTACACTTTAAAAAAATAAAATGAGGTGAAATACTTGATATATGCAGTTGACACACTGAATACTTAACGTCCACCTGTTTGAGCTGTTTATTTTTGAAAAGCAGCACTGCTGGAAGATATGTTTAAACAGACTTCAAAATACAAGGCACTGCATTATCCATGGATTTTCCCACTGCTCTCTGCAGAATCTTTCCTGACTTCTCTTTCCCTCTCCTTCCTTCCCTCTCTTTGTGCCATATCTTGATCTAAGCTACTTCTTACATGATGGGTATTATTTGGGTACTGGTACCCAAGTAGAGAAAGGCCTGTGTGGTCAATCAGATGTAACTGGGAACTCACACGTAAAAGCTGTCACTTTAATATAAATACAACAAACCAACCCTTTCTTACTCAGTATTTTAAAGGGGGAAGCAGTGGATCATGGACCAGCACACACCCAAGTACAAAACAGAAGTGTCTCCACTTTGTATTTTGTCTACTCTCCCATGCAGCTGAGGAAGTGAGCTAACTCACTAACGCTTATGCTGGACTAAATTTTGGTAGTAAAGTCTCTAAGGTACCACTGGACTACCGTTTTATTTTGCTGCGACAAACTAACACAGCTTTCCATCTGGAATTATCAACAAGAGTATGTTACCAAGGAAGCAGCCTTCAAATTCTTCACCATCTACCTAGACTGCCTCAAAAAGGTCCAAAAATTGGGTCAAGTGGACTTCCATTTTCACTTGTGCTCCTTTGGCATGAATGCCAGTCCAGCCAACTAACCCAAAAAAACAAAGAACTCTCTGAAATGCAAAGTTAACTTGATTAAGTGTAGGTAGAGCCTAAAATTAATTTCTGAGACTTTTCTTGTTTGTTTAATACATTGTAAACAAACTTTGCACTAGGTCACAGTGATTTTCTGTTTGGGATATCCAAGCAAATAACACCTTGGTCAGCAATTACTTTTCCCTGAAGGCCAATCTGACAAAAGGGATTCCCTGCACCTTGGACTTCTTCTGCACAGTGCTGCTGCCTTAGCAGCTGGAATGTGTATAGCACTATTTAAAATATTCTGCATTTATAGATGATGTCAGAAAAAGGCAGTCAGCCTCACGGTTTCCCCTCTAGCATATTTTTTTTCCAAAAGCCATTTCTCATTCTGCATAGATCTGCACAATTATCTTTCTAGAAAATAAAGAATATTATCAGTGCAGGATGCACACTCTTTCTACCTGTGTTTATGCAAAAATGGCATTCAATTAAGGCAGAACTTACACAGTGTACTGAAACAGATGAACAGTTAAAACTTGTAACTGATGAAGACCCTACATTCATTTGTAGAATCTGCTTGTTCAAAACACTGTACCTTACTTCATGTGTATCCAATTTCAAGTGCCATCTATTTGCAAAGCACTGCTTTTGAATGGGGTACACATTCCATATCCTTAACACAGCATTCTGACACACCTAGAAATGCTGAAAGATCTTTTAAAGGATTTAAAAGATCTCCAACCCCAAAGTGCCATGGGGGGAGGGGCTGCTGGAGATCTAACAATTCTTCACACTAGTTTTATTCAAGGCATGAGCTTTCATGTGCACGCACACTTCCTCAGAAAGCATCTGCATGAAAGCTCATACCTTGAATAAAATCTTCCTTGGTCTTAAAGATGCCACTGGACTTTGTTCTACTGCTTCAGACCAACACGGCTGCCCACCTGGATCGATAATTCTTCACACTGTCACCAAACGACAATTCTCAGAATTCCCTGAGTGGCACCATGACAGTTAAACAGGTATCAACAACATAAACTTACACCATGGAGTGCTCTTTTCTCAAGAACTCCTTGTATTGCTTGAAAAAATTTAATCAAATTCCTAGAGACAGCCATCACAATACTATAAGTTCTGACAATCATGTGTGCATGCTCTCTACTTCCAGCAAAATGTGGGGCCACAAATGCACTTTCCCCAGACTTATTTCTTCCTATATAAAAACTAATACTAACTTGGACTGCAATCCTCTCAGAAAATAATTCTCATGTCTCTTATTCAAAGGGAATTTTTTTCACAGTCATGTGCCTGCAAAAATCCCCATTTGCTGCAAAGCATTCTAGGAAACATCCTACGGTAGTAGTCTTCAATGTTTCTAGACCTAGCATAGGACCCATGGAGTTGCAACCACGAAACCAAGAGTTATGTGGCATCAGAGTCACATTAAAAAAGGAGGAAGAGCAGAAAAACCTCAACAGCAAGATGAGAGGACTCTGCTCTCCAAGTACATGCAGAGCACTGGAGGACTAATTAGTAGATCGTGTAGCCTGAACAAGAAATATAAGGCAAGAGACAGAATTTACAGAAGGGGGACTTATGGGCCTGCCTGTGCTGAAATGGTATATTCACCACTGCTGAATGATTTCTGAAGATTCTTATGTACTTTTAAAGCATGTCTCTTGGAGATTATCAACTAAAATGGACCCTTACTATAGCTAAAAGATTCACTTTACAACATTAATGTCTACCTCCTTTAAATCACTGGACTAAGGACATTACAATTTTATCAACATTTCAATGCATGGCATACCGGCAACAGCTGCATACGGACTTGTTTTTAGATATTTGGGAATCTTTTATAGAAATTTGTGAGTAGATCTGCCACCCCCTGTTGTTATATTTGTTTCTATTTGTTTCTTTTTTTTCCTGTTGTTTCTGACATTTTTAAAAAATCACTGCTGAATGATCTTGTCCTGCTATGTCTGTTATAGTGAGTGCAAAGAGGCTGACACCCTTGCCCTCCGAGCATGTGCGCTAGCAGCAGGTCCTTCTAAAAAGCAGTTAAAAGTTGGCAGGTCCATGGGTTGAAGATCACTGTGCTGGGACAAATTCCCAGCTCACATCGACCTATGAATGAAACACTAGAACATGCCAACACATCCACTGCAAGAGAAGACTGGCAAGAATCGGCAAAAAATCAATGTACTACATCTTTCTCATTGAGGACCTCCAGGAGTCCTGGCAAAACATTTTGGAAATCACTACTGTATAATACCAGTCTTCGACGCCCACCTTTTCCACCAAAAAACCCTCCCTATGTGACCCAACTATCTTCAACTGATGCCACGCAGATACAAGATTAACCTCAACCAGTTCAACTATAGGTTTCTTAGAACTAACAAAACTGTGAGATATAATTCCTCCCTGGTCACACCTTTTAGAAGAGCAGAGAAGTGACACAACTTTGACCTCTTACAATATTGTCATTTGCACATTAGTACACAATATCCTCAAAAGACAGATGCTTGTGACTTAGCTTTCTTTCTCTCCGTAGAAAAGCACCCACCTGCAGCATAACACTACCCCTCAAAAATCTATAGATTTTGCCCTTCTGGTACTATATTTTTGTCTAAGCCAAGGCATTGTACTGGGATAACAAATGTCCACTAGTTTTTGCAGAGGAAAACCTGATCTGAGTAAGCTTTGAAGTGTAATAGTTGTCTAGAATGTGATGCAAACAATGGATGTCACAAGGGTGATGCAAACAATAGGTGTCCAGGTGATGCTTTAAGGGTAACTAATCTTGATCAAGTGATATTGACCAAGCATTCAGACCTGCCAAACGCATGGGATAAGAAGTATTGTTTCTTTATTTCAACCTTTCTGGAGCAGATTTTTTTTTAATTCACTTGGTTTACAGAAATCAGAATTATGATACAGGATTTTGAAAACAATCTGTCTAATAAAATGTCCCACTGCAAAGGAATAAAGGGTGTGTGTTTGTTTTTTAAGAGAGTTTTGACTGGTTCAGTTGCTTATGTGGGGTTAGAAGAGTTTAACCTTCTAAACTCCCTCGCCTGCACAAATATTAAAGATGGAAGCTCTTTAGGATCTGGTCACCTGAGCACACGTATATCAAATCAGGTACAAACAGAACCCAGAGAAGACATTGGTGATGTTGGTTGGGAAGGCTGATGCTTTAGAGGAAATGGATCCACCTATTTTGGATGCAGTAGTGTTGGCTTTTTAAGAACAAGAGAAGCACTTGGGAGTGTTCACTGACCCAGCCTCGCTTGTCTGAAAAGCAGGCTGGCATTGCAGCCAAAAGTGCCTTCTATCAGCTTCACTAGGCTCACCAACTCTCTCCTTCTTAAGACTCAGCCAATCAAGCCATGTTGGTGCATATTTCTGAAATTTCATTGGTTGTGTTACTGTAACGTCTATAACACTGGGCTGCCCTTGAAGACTACCCAGAAACTGAAATTGGCTCAGAATGCAGCAGCCCATCTTGCCCATCCTGAGACACCTGTATTCACTGCCAGTTTTTCCCCAAGTTCCATTCAAGGTGCTGGTCATGACCTCTAAAGGCTATAACCTTCATGGTCTAGGATATGCATATCTAAAGGACCACCTCCTCCCAGATCTGCCTGTGCACCAACCAATGCTCCCTCTAAGCTGTGGAGTCTTGTGAGCAAAAATTTTACCTTATGAGCCACTGGCGTTAAAGTGAGCAAGCGATTTGGCTACTGCATCAATTAGTTTGCTCTGGAGCCATCCTTCCTGGGCTAAGACAAAGTGTGTGAGCCAGAGGCTAAAAAACTGTGAGCTAGCTCACACTAACTCAGCTCAGAGGGAACACTGGCACCAACTATGGCCTTCAGGCTGCCACCTACCGGCCCTTCCCCACCTAAGGTGACCCGCCTGACAGCATCCAGAGTCCGTTCCTCTCCCACTGAAGCTCCCACTTGCTGGATTAGTCTCCCCGCGGAGGCGAGAAGAGCACCGTCATCATAAATCTTCAGGATATGCTGCAAGGCAATTTTTATTCAACAGGGCTTTTCATGCCATCGAAACTGCAGGTATCTGGGGGTTTTCACGCACTGGTTTTAAACTGTAATATTTTAACTGTGACACATCAGCCACCCTGAGCCTCAAGGAAAACCAGGATATAAGCATTTTATTAAGTAAACAAGTGACAAGTAACTCCTTTTGTTCACTGTTATTAATGGGCACACATGATTCATTTTTTTAGATAATCCTGCAATCCAGTGCACACCACCTTAACAATTAATCTGCAGTGAACAAAGCTGGACTGAGTAAACAGCAGGGTAACAAGCAGTGCAAAAGAAGAATGATATTTACCAGAGAGGACTATTTCGGTGAATAGGCGAACTGTTACCTCCCACTTAATATTTCATTTCATACAATTTCCAAAGCTGCATGAACCCTGTCCTCCTCTGGACTAGGTTACAAGGCACTGCTTCCCCCCTTCCCTGTTTTGTGGTCTTCCTAAATGTTTCTGGCTGGCTACTGATTGGAGACGGGGCTTCTGGACC
This sequence comes from Lepidodactylus listeri, assembly GCA_029233225.1. Classification (NCBI taxonomy): domain Eukaryota; kingdom Metazoa; phylum Chordata; class Lepidosauria; order Squamata; family Gekkonidae; genus Lepidodactylus; species Lepidodactylus listeri. The sequence goes on from JARCFY010000016.1 coordinate 21,368,381, forward strand.
TGTCAGACTAATCCAGCAGGTCTTGTGTTCTCAAAAATATGCTGTCATCATGGAACATGACTTTAGTATCAGGTTTGCCACTTGGTCAGAACTGCCCTGACCCAACCAGAATTGTACCCTCTTGATCTACCATCAGAATCAGAGGATGCAAAATCAGAATCATGGCAGCCATGCCATTTTGCACATGTGACAGTCAGTGTAGTACAATGTTTAAAGTGTTGAAGTAGGATCTGCGTTCGAATCCTTGAAGTTCACTGGGTGACCTGAGCCAGTCTCTCTCTCAGCCTGACCGATCTCACAGGACTGATGAGAGGATAAAATGAGGAAGAGAGACTCAGGCATACTGGGTCATGGAGGAAGGAAGCTTTGACTCTCAAAAGCCTATAACCCCAAAATCCTTGTTGGTCTCTAAACTGCTACTGGACTAAAATCTAGCCATGCATATTGCTTTGAGTTCTTCGGAGAAAGGGAAAAATAAAAAATGCACTCTAAACAGATCAAAAAGTCACACTGTCCAGTCACTGCAAACGCCCCTCAAGAGACAGTGAATGGTGCAGCATACTGGACTCATTCGTTTACACCCACACACCCCACCTTTCTTGCCAACCAGGTCAAAGTAGCACACATCATTCTCCTCTCCTCCATTTTATCTTCACAACTATCCTGTGAGGCAGGTTAGGACAGGAGTGTGCAACCAGCCCAAGGTCAGCCAGTGAGCTTCTATGGCAATGCAGGGATTTGAATGCTAGTCCAACACACTAACAAGTAAATACACTGGCTCTTGCTGCACTGTATGTAGTGCATGATCACATTTTAAAAAGTCTCCAGGGAAAAGTTCTAAAAAATAATAAAAAACTTTGTTACTACAAAGATATGATTTGGTATGTGAGAGAACCATATGTCCAGACCGTGATTCTATACCACTGTCTGCATTAGATATTCTGAATAATAATAATAATAAAACAATAAACTACTTATCATTGTGTGTTTCTGTGATGCTGAATGGCCTAATTATTTGTTGCGATCCACCCTGAGCCTGTTTGCGGGGAGGGCAGAATATAAATTTGGAAATAATAATAATAATAATAATGATGATGTTAATAAGTGACTAACTTGCAGGCTGCAGAAGACACCATTTCTGGCTCCTAAAATGGCGGTTTTTTTGTTTGTTTTTTAAAAAACCACCTATAAAACTCCAAATCTCGGGATTATTTTTTTTTAAAAACGAGATTACCTAACCCATATGGATAGGCTCTGGGGTAGTGACACAAAGCTGAGTGCCACCAAAGGGGGGGGGGGTCCCCTCCATCCCTCCCCCCCCCCCCACAGGCCAGGCACACGGCCTCCCCTCCTTCCCCCCCGGGGGGGGCCAACGACTCACCTGCTCCCTCCTCACCCGACTTGCTCCTCGCCGCCGCCCCCGCCGCCGCCGCCCAGGGCGGAGAGGGGGGGAGAGGGCGAGGGGGGGGTCCGTCCTCCCGGGCCTAAGAGCCGCGCCACACGAGGAGGAAAGTTGGGGGGGGGAGGGCGGGCGAGGCTCGGGGCGGCGGCGGCGCCTCCCTTTCGCCGCGCAATGCGATCGAGGGGGAAGAAAACCGGGACGATGGTTCCCCCCTCCTTCGACGGTGACCCCCCCTACGACTGCGCCTGCGCGGCTCGGCCCCGCTTCTCCTCGCCCGTGAAACTGAGCTTCCGCGAGGGCGACCGTCGCGAGTCGCCGGAAACCCTCCTCGCAGCCAATGGCTGGGTATGTTGGGTGACCAAGGCGGAGCTACGGCCATCAGCGGGGATGGGTGTCTCTTTCTCTTTGTATGGACAAATTTAGAGACCATTAGCACCTTTAAAACCAAAAAAAATTTATTCACTAAACGAGCTCTCGTGTGCAAGGCACACTTTTTCAAATATGTTGGAACCTTCTATTCTAGGGTTGCCAAGTCCGGGTTGGAAAATACCTGGGGACTTTGGGGGTGGAGCCAGGAGAAGGCGGGGTTTGGGGAGGGGAGGGGCCTCAGGATGGTACAATGCCATAGAGTCCACCCTTCAAAGCAGCAATTTTCTCCAGGGGAGCTGATCTCTGTCGTCTGGAGATCAGTTGTAAAAGCGAGAGATCCCCAGGCCCCACCTGGAGGCTGGCAGCCCTATGTATTTGAAGAAGTATGCCTTGCATACGAAAACTCATAACCTTGAATAAAGCTTTCTTGGTCTTAAAGATGCCACTAGACTTTAAGTTTATTCTGCTGCTTCAGACCAACACGGCTGACCACCGGGATCTGTCTTTGTATGGATGAGGAATTCAAAGTCTGAATGACCAAGGGCACCTTTGAGACCAACAAAGTTTTAGTCAAAATGTAAGCTTTCGTGTGCAAAGCACACTTCTTCAGGCAAAACTGGGATAAAAATCTCAAAAGCTAGTTAGGGGGGGGGGGGTAAGCTATTAGGAGAGGCCACTCAAGAGCCCAGAGGCATATGCAGAGCTGAAAGTGGAATATGTGACTGGTAGGATCAATGGATGGCATCCAATTAGCACTTCATTTAGCACATTACTCTCAGTCTGGGGCAAGTGATGCTCTGTATTCTTGGTGCTTGGGAGGGGGGCAATAGTGGGAGGGCTTCTAGTGTCCTGCCTCCACTGCTGGACCTCCTGAAGGCACCTGGTGTTCTTGGCCACTGTGTGACAGAGTGTTGGACTGGATGGGCTACTGGCCTGATCCAACATTGGCTTCTCTTATGTTCTTGTCGATGCAAGAGTTAACAAAGTGATGTGAGAATGAAATTGGAGTCCAGCAGGGCCACCAAGACAAACCAAGCTCAACCCTGTGCATGTGGGAGAACAGGGACTCAGCATGTGCACACTTCTTTCTTCACATACATTGAAATAGATTTCTTCAAATATTACATGCAGGTGGAGTTCGTTGCCAGGAAGAGCTCATTAGAATCTATCTTTATGGATGAGGAGATTGTAGATCAAGAGGGGTAGCAGCGTGGGTCTGTTATGGCTGGATGAATAAAGTGTTGCTAGTTTTTCAAATAACCGCTAGCAGAGGATGGGGAGGGTAGGGTTGTCAGATCCAGGTAGGGAAACTCCTGGATATTAGGGAATGGAGCCTGGGGAGAACAGGGACCTCTGGGGCACAATGCCATAGACGCCACCCTCCAAAGCATCCATTTTCTCCAGGGGAACTGATCTCTGTAGTCTGGAGATGAGCTGTAATTCTGGGGGATCCCACCTGAAGGCTAGCATCCCTATCAGAATTATTCCCAGAACTGAGTATGGGAAGAGTTAAACTATGTGGCACAAGGAGAAAGAAAAAGACTGTAACATGTTCCCAAGATGGGTAGTTGTGTCAGTCTGACTGTAGCAATAGAAAAGAGGAAGAGTCCAGTAGCACCTTAAAGACTTAATAAAATATGTGGCAGGGCATGAGCTTTCCTGAGTCTGCTTACTTCTTCGTTCTTCATCTGCTGTATCTGAAGAAATGAGAGTGACTCAAGAGAATAAAGAAGCGAACAGTGGCTCACAAAAGTTGCCACATATTTTGTTAGTCTTTAAGGTGCTACTGGACTCTTGCTCTTATCTACTGACTGAGGGGGGGGATCTACTGTAATGTTTTCTGACTCTATAAAAAGAGTGTGAGTCTGCTCTTTTTCTCTCTGCCTTGGATCAGCATAACAAGTGAACAGGAAATGGGAAAAGGTTATTCAAGCCATACACCAGGGGTGGCCAAACTGTGGCTCGGGAGTCGCATGCAGCTCTTTCACACATACTGTGTGGCTCCCAGCAGGCCGGCTGGGGAAATGAAGGAGAGGCATGCCTCCCCGTCAGTCTTCCCTTCTCATCCAGTGTTCCACTCCCTGGTTAGGCTTGAGGTTGGGGGGGGAGCAGAGATAGAAAGCCCCCCCCCCCACTGGCGGGCTTGGAGAAGGCATTTGTCTCTTTTAAATCCCTTCCCCAAGCCAGCTCACATGGGGGCTGGGGGGTCCTTGGAGTTTCAAGTTAGAATTGCTCACTTTCCACCTCTCCCTCCCTCCCCCCAATCTATTTGCTTCCTTTGTTTCTGTTTCTCTCTCTCTCCCCTTTCTCTCTTTCCACCTCATTCATTCCACTTTTTCCTTCCTTCCTTCTTCCTTCCTTCTACTTCTTCCCCCATCCATATCTGTTTTTACCCCCTTTTGTCTTTATTTCTGTCAAGTCTCATTTAGTGTTAATGAAAAGCTGGCATCTTTTCCCGTTAAACCCTATGTGTAATATCTGTTCATGTCTTGAGGCTCTCAAGCTTTTTGACTTTTATTCTACGGGGCTCTTACAACGTTAAGCAAGTTTGGCCACCGCCTGCTATACACTCTTTTCCCACCGCCCAGAAGCCTGAACTTCCGGTATCCCTTTGCACAACCTTTCTTCTCTGTGGATGCCGATGGAGCGTCGCTCTGAGCCGCGGCGCTCTATGATAGATGTAGAAGACACCAATCATTTGCAATGGAATTCGCCGGTTCGGGCTCTTCTGGAACGGGGATCCCTTGGAAGGAGCTGGTGGGAAAGGCAGCCTTGGCTGGAAGGGTCTATTGCTCGCCTGTCCAGAGGGGGAGGGGAGGGGAGGGGAGGGGGCGGTCGCGCACAAGGGGGGGGACTACAACACCCAGGTTCCCGTGCTGTGGTGGGAATCCCAGATCACGTGAACTCGCCTCGGCCCTTTTGCATCTCCCCTCCCCTCCCAATGGAAAATGGCAGTGTTGGGCCCCGGGGAGCGGTGGACTGAAGGTAACTCTTCGTCCCGCGCGTGGCTCCGGAGGCTGCCCGCCCTGCGACCTCCCAGCCTCCGGGGACGAGGGGATGACGCGGGAGGCTGGAGCGGGGTTGGGTGCTCCGAAGGGATCGCAAGGGGAAGGGTCAGTTCGGGGACATCTTTATTTCATTTCATTATTTTGTTTTAAAGCTAGCACGTTTATTGTGGCGTAAGTTTCCGTGGGCCCATTTTATCCGATGCATGGAGCAGGTACATCAGTGTGCGTTGTTGTTGTTGTGGTTGAGTCGGGCAGTCTTCGCGACCCCATGGACCACATCACGCCAGCACCTCCTGCCTTCCGCCGTCCTCCGGAGTTTGCTTAATTTTATGTTTGTTGCATCGATAACACCGTCTAACCATCTCATCCTTTGCTGTCCCCTTCTTCTTTGACCTTCAGTCTTTCCCTGCATCGGGGTCCTCTCCAGTGAGTGGTCCCTTCTCATTTGGTGGCCACAGTATTTGAGCTCCGGCTTCAGGATCTGGCCTTCCAGGGAACAGTTAAAAAAAAAAATCATAAGCGGGCCAAACGTATATGGAATTCAAGAGATCTGCAAAGTCGGTGGTTTCCCTGTGCAAAATTCAAATGCACACAGTGCAGTGCATTCCTGTTTTGCATACATTTGAGCTTTCCATAGCGATATTACAGGTCTACCAGGCCCTTATCATGGCTCCGGTTTCTGCCTTTCTTTCCTCTGTATCAAGATGGGTAGCTGTGTTGGTCTGTCTGTAGCAGGAGAAAAAAGCAAGAGTCCAGTAGCCTTTAAGAGCAAGAGTCTAGTAGCCTTTAAATTTTTAGTCTTTAAGGGGCGACTGGACTCTTGCTGTTTTCTACAACGCACATTGGTATACCTGCCATATGATGACAGGACTTCAGACATTGGACAGAGTCAGTTCTGCAAGAGCTTGTCCCCCAAGATATTTGCTTGCCTTTACACTGCCTTGTGATTTGTGCTGCGACAGCATAGCATGGCTTCTTCCTTGTTGCCATTTCTCACATCATAAGCCCTGGAGTGGAGAGCGGGCTGTGGAATGGGAGGGTAGCGGAGTGAGAGAAATGTCAGCGGGGCAGAGTGAGGGAGGGAGTTTGCATTGGTTCTGGAACCATGGATTGCAGTTATAAAATGTGAGAAGGGTGGAAAGGGGAAAAACCCCCCCAGAGGAATGAACCCAGGGTTTCATCTAAATCTGTTTCCCAGTTTAAGTGGACATCTGGTATCAAGTGTTGAGAAACTATGCATGTGAAAACTAGCCCAGTTCCCGGCCTTTTGATGGTAATCTTCAAAGCTGTCACTTCATTCCTCTTTCCATTTCCAAGCTTTTCAGGTATACAGCGGCTACACAAACACTTTGTCAGCGATGCTCTAGGCTGATCCTGCATTGAGCAGGGGGTTGGACGAGCTTCTGTTGTCTTTTGCTCATCTGGACATCAGCTGTGTTCCTCTAATGTATGGTTAAAAATACTTGTGTGGCAAGGATGAGGGACTTCTTTTTTCCTTTGATATTGGGGGCGTGTGCGTATGTGTGCATGTTTTATGATGCCTGCAGTGATGTGTTTTCCATTGGTCACACCTGCCTTTCTTCGCAGCATTAATTGATGAGCTCAGAAGAAATCCCTACACATTGGAGGAGATGAGGGAGGACTTCGACTGCTGTTGCTGTAGTGACTGTCTGAGGATGAAGGAGGATGCGTGTGACTGTGGGAGGAGTCAGCCGGTCTCTGGAGAAGGAAGCGTGACCTACACAAAAGAACAACTGCTGGGGGTGCAAAGGTAAACACGAAACCTCTGCGCCTACAATATATGTGTTTATCACAGTTGCAACATGTAGTCTGTGTCACTGAAAGATAAGAACACAAGAGAAGCCAATGTTGGATCAGGCCAATGGCCCATCCAGTCCAACACTGTGTCACACAGTGGCCAAAAATACCAGGTGCCATCAGGTCAACCAGTGGGGCCAGGACACTAGAAGCCCTCCCACTGTTTGCCCGCAGCACCAAGAATACAGAGCATCACTTGCCCCAGACTGAGAGTTCCTATCTATACCTTGTGGCTAATAGCCACTGATGCACCTCTGCCCAATATGTTTATCCAATTCCCTCTTGAAGCCATCCATGCTTGTAGCCGCCGCCACCTCCTGTGGCAGTGAATTCCATGTGTTAATCACTCTTCGAGTGAAAAAGCACTTCCTTTTATCTATTCTAACCCGACTGCTCAGCAATTTCATTGAGTGCCCACGAGTTCTTGTATTGTGAGAAATGGAGAAAAGTACTTCTTTCTACATTGTACAAAGCTTCTTCTGATCAAGGGAGGGCAATTACCATGTAGTTACATCCAGTGTTCCCTCTAAGCTGAGTTAGTGTGAGCTAGCTCACATTTTTTTAGCCTCCAGCTCACACATTTTTGCCTCTGCTCAGGAAGGATGGCTCCAGAGCAAACTAATTTATGCAGCGGCCAAATCGCTCGCTCACCACTTTAATGCCAGTAGTTCACAAAGCAGAATTTTTGCTCACAAGACTCCACAGCTTAGAGGGAGCATTGGTTACATCATGTATACCCTGCCTTTCTCTCCAAATGGGAGCCCAAAGGGGCTTACATCACTCCATTTTATCTTCACAACCACTCTGAGGTACGTTAGGCTGAGGGTGTGTGACTGGCCCAGGGTGACCCAGCAAGCTTCCATAGCAGAGTGGGCATCATTAAAACCTGGGTCTTCCAGATCCTAGTTCAGTACTAACCACCATACCATGCTGGGTTTCAGTGGATACAAATGCCCATTAAAAGCTTTCTCACGTTTGTGTTTTTGAGATACTCTTATATAGGGATGGGCACAAACCAGCTCACAAAGTAAAGTTTATCATGCATTTTGGCTGGTTTGGGGTTTCCAAAGTGATGGTCGAGCCATTTAAACCCCTGCTTTCTGCTCCCTGCCACTCAGCTGTTTGGTTAAAATAGCCTGGAGCCATTTAAACCACTGTTTTCTGCTCCCCCAAAAAACCGATGGTGAGCAGACAGCAACGGTTTGGCTTGGAGCCATTTAACCCACTGCTTGGAGCCATTTAACCTGCTTGGAGCCCATTTAACCCACTGCTTTCTACTTGCTGCTGCTTTTGGCAGGGAGCAGAAAGCGGGGTTTAAATGGCTCATTAACCAATATGAACTGGTTCAGTTTGGGAACTGGCGTATTGGTTCGTGGTTAAGCCACAAACCACAAACTGAACTGCAAGAATGTGGTTTATGCCCACCCCTACTCTTATAATTCTGGTGAATTGCGATGCAAGGGAATTAAAAGAAATACTTCAGGTTGGTTTTTCTCCTAACAGCTAGTTGTGGCATTTGTTTGTTAAACCGTAAGGCTCTTTATGCAAAATCGTGCAAAAGCGTTTTTAAAAGTATTTTGATAATACACATTTATCATTCTATTCAGAGGCAAAACTGATCCACTAAAAATTCTTTCCTGTGTAGCCAGGACTATGTCTTTAGCAGCAAACGTGCTACAGTGCTATCCCAAGCAGAGTTATGCCCTTCTAAATCCATTGGCTTCAGTAGACTTAGAAGGGCATAGAGCTGGTTAGAATTATACCATTGGAAGCATAAGAAGCCAAATAGTAAAAGTGAAGGAACAGTCACCACCACCAGTTTTTATAACACATATAAATCCAGCGTTGCATTTTCTTTAATATTATATTTTGTTAAGGGTTTAACAACTTGCCTCAAGTTGTCAAAAAACAGTAAGAAAAGAAAAATAAACTACATTCAGGAGCTGGACATAAAGAATAAAGTGGTACTTTATTCTGTTGCCTTCATTTTAGTAGTTTGAAATGGATCGAATAGGCAATCCTGTGATAATGGAACAAACTTGCATAGTTTATGGCTTGCATACCTCATTAGCTGTAACAGGTTGCATTATAGGGAATACACTTTTATCATTCTAATATTCTAATCTACTGTTCCAAATAAGAAAGACACTAAAATAGTATCCTCTTTATTTTAGAATAGTGATTGCAATGTAATGCAGTGAATATTAGAATGGTATATTGGAATGCATTTCTTTGGTCTAGTAACAGAAGAGGCACAACACTGCACTACAAATCACCCCACCTCAAAGAAAAAGATGCTATCAGTTACCTCCATGCTTGAGAGAAGACAGACGGAGCATGACAACAGGGTCTCAGTTAATTATTCTTTGCACTCCACAATTAAGAAGGATACATTTACCCTTCTATATCCAGTTTTGACATATTTATTTGCTTCACTGTTTTCCCCAAAATTAAATCCAAACAAAGGTGACCTTATAAACTTAGCCTGTTATTCCTGTTTGCATCTGTTAAAACATCTTCATTATGCTGATGCTAATTTGCTGTTCAACCTCTGCCTTATATGTATGGACTGGTAAATTTCATTTCATTGTATCTGAGGAAGTGTGTGTGCAAATGAAAGCTTATACCTCGATTAAGACTTTGTTGGTCTTAAAGGTGCCACTGGACTCAAACTTTGTTCTGATATATTTGTATTACTAGGAATAAGGCCCGTTGTGGGAATAAATACAACGGGCTCTAGAAAGAGGCTCTTGGAGAGTGTCAAGGCCTTGGGCACTCAGCGTTAATTTGCTGTGGCAGCCTCAGCAGGGTATAATGACACAGAGTCCACCATTTTCTCCAGGGGAACTGATCTCTGCTACCTGAAGAGCAGTTGTAATTCTGAGTAATCTCCTGCCCTCACCTGGAGATTGGCAGCAGTGGTTCCCCAAGAGGAAACAGGTGGTTTGGAGGGCAGAGTCTATGGCATTGTACCTGTCTGAGGCCCCACTCCTCCTCAAACCTCACCCTCGCCAGGCTCTACCCCTCAAATTTCCAGGAATTCCCCACCTGGAGTTGGCAACCCCAGCTCCTTCCCAGCCAAGCATCAACCTACCTTGCTCTGAAGCCCCTCTTATAAACACAGGTAACTGCCATTTCGTTTCACCTACTAATAGCCACTGAGGTAACAGTTGAACCTTATGGGGGAACATTTTAAACAAACGACAGGCAGCAGCCATCTTATAAACACAGGTAACTGTCATTTCGTTTCACCTACCAACAGCCGCTGAGGTAACAGTTAATCCTCCCACAGGAAGGAAACTGGAGAAGTGTCTTCGTCAAGAGCAAAAAACCGTCTGACGGGAATTCTGACAGGGCACAGAGGCTGAAGGAGTGGGCGGGGAAGAGGAGCAGACCCAGCCAATGGCATGCGAGTATTCACAGCCAATGGATAGGGACAGCTTCTGATTGACAGGCCAGGAGACCAAAGGCTGGGGTGGCGTGTGGAATGTTCTAGAGAGTGCCACCAACATCAGAGAATTATTATATAGAGAGATTATGGTTCAATACCAGGACCAGCAAGGCACAACGTGGGTAGAGCCATTATATCTGATGTGCCGAATAACTTCTACCAGCACTTGCTTTTGCTTCTTGTTACTTACTTTTGGTGGGTAGGAGAGAGAAGGGCAGTTACATAGCAAAAAGGGAAAAGCAGACTAAAGCATGAAGGGGTAAGGTCTTGCTACATTTGAAAGTATTAATAGGTAAGAGAGTTTCTATGTGTGCTTTTTGTGACAAATATGCAATTAAAGAATTGTGCTTGTTTTGTAGAATAAAGAGGTGTAAGAATTATTATGAAATTCTAGGCGTTGAGAACGATGCCACAGACGAGGAACTGAAGAAAGCGTACCGAAAACTAGCCCTTAAGTTTCACCCTGACAAAAACTGTGCTCCAGGAGCAACAGAAGCATTTAAAGGTATGTGTGATGGGAGGGGATGATCCCGACAGATGCTAGTTTTGGAGTACAAAGCGACTGCTGTGCAATAATGCTCATTAAAAGGTAAAAAATGTTCTGGTACCTGGAGCAAAAAAATCTATGTGGCCGGTAGTGGTGGTATTGGTGGAACCTGCTGTCAAGACATAGCTGACATGGCAAACCTGAAAGGTTTTCAGGACAAGAGATGTCCTGAGAGAGGTCTTAAAAGAGGCTGATCTGGATCCTCTCTGTGTCTTCTGTTGGCAATTCCAAATTTTTAGGGTGAGATCTTGGTTAAAATCAGTAGATTTGCAGTTTCCTTGCTCTGTTGTTCACTGAAAAGGCAGAGTATGCCATTTGTTTGTTTGTTTTATTTATATCCCGCCCACCCTGCCGAAGCAGGTTCAGGGAGGCTTACATAGAATTATATCTATCAAAAGATGGCTCCATATAATTTAAAAGAAGTTTAGGTAGAAATTTTCTATCAATGGAAGGGGGGGTATTTTTGTTGACCTCCCCATACAGACCCCGCATTTGCCCTTCAAGTTGCCATTCTCCCCCCAGGAAGTTCACCTGAGGGCTCCCAGGCCCTCCAGTGGGCTGCAGAAGGTGAGGGAAGGTAGGAGAGTCCCATTCCACTGACAGAAGTGCCCTCCATAAATGGAAGATTATTAGTGGATCCAACATTGTGACATAATCCCATTTTTGCTGCCTTGGGTGTCTTTTTGTTTGTCCGTTTTGTATTTTTCATACGTGTGTGAGTGTGTGTGCACATGGAAGTCATGATGATCTCTGGTGACTGGCCCCTATCAGGGGCCTGGAGGATATTCAGAGAGGTGGCTGGATAAAGCCTGCCCCCGCTTCTCAACTGCTGGTATTCCAAGGAGGTCTCCCATCCAAGTATTTGACCCGGCTTAGCTTCTGAGATCTGATGAGATCGGGCTGTCCTGGGCTATCCAGAACTTGAAGCAATTTAAGGAAATAGATGACTTAGTATGAATCATGTCTGACTTAACATCACATAAAGCTCCAAATTGTTTAAATTCATAAGTTGTTCATTATTAAACATGCTTATTATTAAACATACTGTTGGTTATTTAATACATGCATAAAATACAATTGATACGTAGATAGGCTGGGGATTTGAAGAAAACTACAATCCCAGAAAAGACTTCCCAATGCCAATGGACTGAAAAAACATGATTTCTAAGTGTCCATAAAGCAAGGAAATCCAGTCTTTAAGACTTATGGCAAGCAACGAAAAAGGAGCTGCAGTCGTAAATCCGGTCCTTTAGACTTGAAGCGAACAATGATGAACTGCACGGAACCCACTCTCCGGATGGTTCAATGGGTTATCGATCCCTTCATCAGGACTGCACAGCAATATTTAATAATGAGAAGCATGCTTAATAATGAACAGTTTATGAATTTAAACAATTTGGCGCTTTATATGATGTTAAGTCATACGTGGGCTATCCAGAAGGCAGGCTGAGATACAAATGTTATGTCATTGGTATGCTGTTGTAGCCATTCCCAGGACACGTATATTCTGTCATTTCCCCCTTTTTTTGAGCTATGTTTATTTTAATGGCTCGGATCTTTCCTTTCTTAGTGCAGGCGCATTCCTCTACTACAAAAGGCTTTCCAGAGGCACAAGGTCATTATTGCACTACCAGTAAGCATTTCACACCAGAGGAGCACACTTGGCCCCCGCGGAGCCAAAAAATAAGAATCCAACCCAGTGCAAATGCTTTTTTTACCTCGGGGGTCATATGCTGCTTTCTGAGCAGCCGTTATTGCAAAGCAGCGTTAGACCAGACTGCGGACTTCATGGCTAGTTGCAAGAACGTAACTTCTTGTTTCTCGCTCTTCCACACTGCAGCGATAGGCACTGCTTTTGCGGTTCTGAGCAACCCTGAGAAAAGAATACAGTACGACCGGTTTGGAGATGAGCAAGAACCTGTGTATAGTAACCAGCCCAAGCACTACAACTATTACAGGGAGTTTGAAGCAGACATCACTCCAGAGGAAATATTCAATATGTTCTTTGGAGGCCACTTTCCAACAGGTGAGTCCTCTTCTTCCCCTGCCCCCCCCCCCACCTTCACTTTCAAGTCCAACTGATGGTGTCTTTAACAGTTGCTGCCCCTGTATTATCCCCCATGCAAAGTAAAGCTCTGTAATGAAAGTTCTAGATCCTAACTTCCCCCCTCCTCTGCAAATAACACTCTGGAGCAGGGGTATCAAACATGTGGCCCGGGGGCCAAATTATGCCCCCAGAGGGCTTCTATCAGGCCCACAGTGGAACTGGCTGTCTTCTTCTTCCAGTTCTGCTGCTGCTGCGTCATCATAGGTTTGCAGCTTACAGATACGCACCTGAACAGCACACTCAAGATTGCAACAGCACAGACATTTTGATGCTATAATTCAGAGCAAGAGGTGTCAGTTATCAGACACTATTAAATAAACAAAATATCGCAAGAGTGCTAATGTTTTAAGCATGTTTTTATTTTAAGTTAAAAAAAAACCCTTTGTGTTTGTGACCTTATACCTCCGCTACCTGGTATTACATTTTATGACACACATGGTCCGGCCCAACAAGGTCTCATTTATGTCAGATCTGGCCCTCATAACAAATGAGTTCGACACCCCTGCTCTAGAATTACAGCTGGGGTCCTGTGGGCATTGTGGTGCCTACTAACTCCTTTCCTGGCGCCCACCAAGTGTTGTTAGATGCGGGGGGGGGGGGGGCTTTTGCCCAGCGAAACTTCTGATTGGCTATTGAAAGTTTGATTGGCTCTGCAGATTTTATAAATCTTGCTTTGGCACCAGCTGCCCCCATAACCCAAGCATCTTCACTGTATGATTGAATATAAGCTGTGGCAGCCATTTTGTGGCTGGCTCTGCCTCCCGTGGCAGCCATTTTGTGACTGCACCCACCACACTGTGTTAGAATTGCCCACGGGCTCAAAAACGGTTGGGGAGGGGGCTCTGGGATTACAGTCATTTGAGTTGGCTTAGGAAGCTTAGAAAACTAAAAAAAACAGCATAAACATCTAGTTTAAACTTGGATCAGTTTATGCCAGATATACACGAGAAAAAAAAAGATCTTTGTTGTTCAGTCGTACAGTCGAGTCCAACTCTTCGTGACTCCATGGACCACATCACACCAGGCCCACCTGTCTTCCGTCTTGCTCCAGAGTTTGCCCAACTTCATGCCTGTTGCATCGATAACACTGTCTAACCATCTCATCCTTTGCCGCCCCCTTCTTCTTTGACCTTCAATCTTTCCCAGCATCAGGGGATTCTCCAGTGAGTGCTCCCTTCTCATTTGGTGGCCAAAGTATTTGAGCTTCAGCTTCAGTATCTGGCCTTCCAGGGAACAGTCAGGGTTGATTTCCTTTAGGATTGACTGATTTGATCTCCTTGCAGTCCAAGGAACTCTCAACAGTCTTCTCCAGCACCATAATTCAAAAGCATCTATTCTTTGGCGCTCGGCCTTCCTTATAGTCCAACTCTCGCAGCCATACATTACTACTGAGAATACCATTGCTTTGACCATACAGACTTTTGCTGGCAGGGTGATGTCTCTACTTTTTATTATGCTCTCTAGGTTTGCCATTGCGTTCCTCCTAATGAGCAGATGTCTTTTAATTTCATGGCTGCAGCATTCTTGGATCCTATTTTATGAAACAGCTTTCCTTAAAAACCTAAACTGGTCTCTCTCTGGAGGAAGGCTGCAGATGGTAGTATGGCAGCACAGTCCTCAGTAGATTTACATCCTTGGTTGAAACTCTGTTTAGGATTACACTGTTTGTAATCTGGTTGCTACTTCAGCTCTTACGTGGGCAGGAGATATATGGGCTAATGCCTGGCTAGCTTCATCAGTTATAAACAGCCGGGGGATTTGGTGATGCTTGGAGTTTAAAAATAAAACTGAAGAGCTGGACTTAAATTACATAACTGTAAAAGAAGACTGTGTCCCCCTTTTGCCTTTTAGAGGTATATACTGCAGATGGGTCCCTTCTGACCATTTTAAAAGCTAAGATTCTTAATGGCAAAAACCCCTGCCCACTTCCTTTGTTAAATTAAAAATACCCTCCTTTATTCCTTTTCTGTTTTTCAACCAGGAAATGTACACATGTTTTCAAATGTATCAGCGGATCCTCCCTGTTACCCGTCTCGGACCAGAAATGAAAGGACTTGGATGCAGGAGGAAGATGAGGAAGAAACCCGGCCACAGGTGATTGGGAGAAGGAATCTGTCGTAAGGACCCAGAAGGCTCCACCTATCTGATTCTTACTGTATGGCAATTTCCGAGGGTAGCTGTCTTGGTTTATAGTAGAACCGCTAGATTCAAGTCCAGGGGCACACTAAAGACCAACATGATTTTCAGTGGATAAGCTTTCAAGAGTCAAAGCTCGCTTCGTTAACTGATGAAATGACAGGGTTGACAGGTGGCAGTCAGTGTGGGGCTCCCGGGTCCTCTCTGGGGTCTTCTGCCACCCACGCAAAGCACACGTGGTGTAACGTCATTGCATCACCGACGTTGGGGGGTTGATGCTCTAGTTTTTGGGCAAAACTTTATGGGTTTTTGCTTCAAAACTATAGAGTTTGCTCAAAAACTAGAGTGTCTCTCTCTCTCACACACACACACATACACAATGATGTCGGCAATGTGATGATGTTGTTTCCAGGTGACATCGCTGTGTTGGGGATGTTGCACAGTGACGTCCCTGTTTGGGGGTGGGGATTCCCCCACTGGCCAGCTGGCCGGTGGTGGATCGAAGCCCTCAATAGTGGGGGAACCCCTGCGGGCTGAGAACCCTATGAAATGAGCTTTGATTCTCAAAAACTTATACCCTGAAAATCTTGTTGGTCTGGAAGGTGTTATGAGACTTGAATCTAGTTATTGTGTTGCAGTAGCATAAAGCAGAGCAGCAGACTAGATTAGCTGCGTGCACTTCACTAGTCTATCCATTTCTTATGGAAAATAATGGATAGGAACTAATTCATGTTAGTGAAATGACATTTTTCCATCCACTAAATGAAAACATCTCTGTGCACGGGTGGGCATGGGGAGCATGTTAAGGTGAAAGTAAAGGTAAAAGGTTTCCCTTGCTCGAAAGCTAGTCGAATCCGACTCTAGGGGGTGGTGTTCACCTCTGTTTCCAAGCCAAAGAGCCAGTGCTGTCCGAATACGTTTCCGTGGTCATGTGGCCAGCATGACTAAATGCCAAGGCACACAGAACACTGTTACCTTCCCACCGAAGTGGTATTTATTTATCTACTTGCAATTTCTTGCTTTCTAACTGCTAGGTTGGCAGGCCAGAGACGGAAACTCACTCCGTCATAGGGCACTCGGGTCTCGAACTGCTGAGCTACCGACCTTCCGGTCTGCATCTTAACCTCTGAGCCACCGTGGACCCTGGGGAGCATGTTACTAGCCACCAAAGATATAGTGGCACTGTTTATCTTTTAAATAAAAAAGGACTACATACTCTACATACTCTACATACATAAAAAAGGACTACATACTTCTACATCTTAGAATTCTCCAGTTGGCCAGTATTAATATACTAGCATATGATCAGCAAGTCAGTGGTTGAAGGACTTTGCTAGCAGTGATTCAGAGCTTGTGATGACGGGATAATAATATTCCCTCTAAGCTCTGGAGCCTTGTGAGCCAAAATTCTATTTGGTGAGCTACTGCCATTAAAGTTGTAAGTGAGCGATTTGGCTGCTGCATAAATCAGTTTGCTCTGGAGCCATCCTTCCTGAGCTAAGGCAAAAATCTGTGAGCCGGAGGCTAAAAAACTGTGAGCTAGCTCACACTAACTCAGCTTAGAGGGAACACTGTACCCATAATATGTAGACCATTTCTGGGCCCCGTTGAAATGAATAAACAGTTGGAAAAACTGTATGACCCATAGTTAGAGCTTGTTCAGCAATTCTTACATATTTCCTTGGCTTAGCCTTCGTTCTGCATTCCTCACGCCTACTCTGAGCAACTTCAGTACTTCTTTGTTACTTCTGTTGATCTACAGGGGCATTCCCCCTCCCAGCATCCCCACTCATGACCGTGCCTCCTTCATTCATGATAAACACTGAAGCCATTCACAAAAATCTACATCTCTCACACTCCTTCATGAGCCTTGTCCTATCTTCCTCTTCGCTCCCTCCCCCCCAGTCCTAACAACACTTTCCTGGAAAGAAGTACCACTGAATAAAACAGGACTTCCTTCTGAGCAAGACCTGCTTAGGTTTGCTCCCTTAATCTCCTGACAAAATGGGCACCATGTTATTTTTATCTGATACCTACATCTGGATCCTGTCCCCTCTTGACTACTCATTTACGTCTCCACGTCCCTACCCACCCCCCAAACCTACCACATCGCATCCTCTCCCCTTGCTCCTGTTCTTAAAGTAACAATAATAAAACCACCTTTTTCCTGCCCGTGAACCGTCATCCAATCTCCCTGCTGTTTATTCTTGCCAGTTTGGTGTAGTGGTTAAGAGCGCAGACTCTAATCTGGGCAAACCGGGTTTGATTCCCCACTCCTCCACATGCAGCTGCTGGAGTGACCTTGGGTCAGTTACAAGTTCTCTCAAGAGCAGTCCTCAGTCAGCGCTCTCTCAGCCCCACCCATCTCACAGGATGTCTTGTGGGGAGAGGAAGGGAAGGAGACTGAGCCACTCTGAGACTCCCATGTGAAGGGGGGTATAAATCCAATATCTTCTCTACTTCTTGCTGTCCAGCTTTCTCTCTTCCAGCTCCTCCTGCCCCCCTATAGTGGGGCTTCTGCCCTGACTAAAAGGACACTCTCCTTACTGATGGTCAGGGTTGCCAGCTGCAGCTTGGGAAATACCTGGAGATTTGGGGTTTGGATCCTAAGGAGGGCGGGGTTTGGGGAAGGGAGGAACTTCAGTGGGGTACAATGCCATAGAGCCCACCTTCCAAAGTGTCCTCATCCTCCTTGACATCTATGCTCTGAGACTCTGAGTGAAGGGCAGGGTATGAAACCAACTCTTCTTCCTCTTCTCCTTCTTCCTTTTCTCTCTTCCTTTTCTCTTCTTCTTCTCTTCTTCCTCCTCCTCCTCTTCCCTTCTTCCTCTTCCTCCTCTTCTTCCTTTTCCTCCTGTTCCTCTTCCTCCTCCATGTTTTGCATACCACTTGAATCTGTCAACATATCACTTCACACAACCACTTTCTATATAGTACCGCATTACATGTAATGTAGCTTTATTTGTGGAATATTTATTCACTGGGCTTTTGGGGGTTTTGTCTGAAGACACTGACCGTGCTCTCCTCCACGGCTAAGGTTTCCGCAACGTATAATGAGAGAAGGGAGTGCTATCTATGCCGTGGCTCCCTGCAGCAAGGCTTCTTCCTGAGCTACTAACATTAGATGAAACCCTTGGGAAGATTCTACACTCCTCCCAAAAAATGGGGGCAAAGATGGCACAGGGCAGAGGAACCCCAGTGTGATTTAGGGGGTTTCATTTTATCTCTTTGGGAAGAGACCGCCCTGCAGTGGCTCCAATGCTGTCATGACAAGAACAAATAAGTTTGAGCTGTGTCATAGCAGGTTTTGCCCAAACTGGGCTGACTGTTGTCCAAGGCTTAGAATTGAAGGTGGCAGAGCAAAATGCTGTGTCCTAGAAGTGATCATTTCTCCCATCAGTTCTCTGTAGGGGTTCTTGGAGGCAAATACAGCTGTTCTAAGCCTGTCTTTACCTCTGAATCTTGGCTCTCAAGCCACTTACCTTATTCCAGCTCTGTAGAGCTATTGTGAGTATACTGTGGCCTTTGTTTATTCATTTATATCCTGCACACACAATTTTAAACATATAGAATGCAATATTTTAAACATATTAAATACGACATTACATAAAAACACCGAATTATAGCGCAGAAGTTAAAAGACTCAGTAAAAACTAGGAATTAAAAGAAATCCTGTAGGAAAAGGCTTCCAGAACAAGTGAGTTTTTGAAAGCCATGGGAAAGCATTGGAGGGGAACAGTAGTACAACGAACATCTTGGGGAAAGGAGTTTCCTAGGATGAGGTGACTGCTGAGGTTCTGGGCATTGAGCATCAAAGACATGCTTATGCCAAGGAAGGTATTTGCCCTTAGACAGTGGATGAATACTTCCTTGCCCAGAGGCAATAATTCCTTATACCAACTCACATATCTGATAAAAAGACCATGTAAGTGGCATTAAGGAAAACCTCAGAGGGAGCAAGGCTGATCCTGCCACCACAAAAATCTGAGGTAACTGAGGTAAAAAAATTAAAAGGAGTGAGCGTCCTTGCCTCTGACAGTCACAAAGGAACAGCAGAGGTACCTTGACCTGATTCCAAAAGTAGCCTTTTCCATATGATTTGTATTAGAATAAAGAGTCTTGAAAAGTGGAATGTCAGTCAGTATTTGTGTTGTACTAAGCTACATCATAATCAGTCCTGTCTGACAGTCCCAAAACTAACCTTTTATATATATATAAAAAATTTTGGAGCTCTCTTTTTACTGTCATGATTTAGATCTTATCCCATTTCTACCTTATGTCCTTCACTAACCATCAGTTTCATTTCCAGAACACCTATTCGGCATTCATTCAATTACTGCCAATATTTATAATAATAATTGTGTCAGTAGTAACTCAGCTGATGGCTACTAATCCGCCCTACAGTCTTTTCTTCAAATCGTAAGTCCCAGCATTTGTCTTTGCTTCTCTTTTGTCAATCTAGCTCAGAAATTTATTGTGTTTATTAACTTCTTTCTGACTATGATGATTTTAGAAAAGCTGTCACCGTTAGAATTATATAAATGTCGATTGCTCTTTAGCATGGATGGAGGTCCTGGGAGGTTGATAAATGCTTCTTGCATTAGCGGTCTCCTTTCTACAGCCCTACATTTTATGCAGAGTTCCACTCGTGGGGCTGTAATTGTTCAGAAAGTAAATATGTTGAATGTTTACTAACCTGTCTTGTGGCCATCTCCCTCTGCTTTAAAGAAGATGTACAGTTTGGCTTGGATCCCGTGAACTGCCAGCAGAAAACACTCATGTTCTGGGATCTTATCTCCCCTCCCTCCAAAGCCATTTCCAGTCCTGGGAAAATTTATTTCTGGGAGATCAAGGGACTTGTGTGTTCTGATGGTGGGTGTAGTGGCGAGAAGGAAGGGAAGTTTGCCTCTTGCATGAGTAGAGCTCCTTACACTTGCAAATCACAGGATCCAACCATTTGAATGGAAATCTTCATATGATAATGCACGATTTCTATAGTACGGTTTTTAAGTGGCCTTAAAACGCTATTCTCCGCTTGCTTCCTCTCACAGGACTCTAGGACACACTATTGTTAGAGAAACGCAGAACCTGCAGGTGCCTTACTATGTGGACAAAAACTTTGAAAATAACTATAAAGGTGAAGAGCTTGAAGAGCTTGAAAAAGAGATTGAAAAAGAATATATTGACTATGTTCAGACAAACTGCAGGAAAGAAAAACAGCAAAGTGAGTTGGCTTTAAACATCATGCCTATAATTGATTTGAGACTATATCTATATAAATCTCTGCATCGATTTGGATAGACGCTGATTTGATAGTATAATGATTATGTTCTGTTTTATTTGTTAGGTACCTTGAAAGTGTTGGCCGCAGAAAGGCGGCCTACAAATATTAATATGGTCAGTTCCTATTAGCTGATAGCGATGCCATGGAACCTTCACAAACATTACTCTGCTGAAAGTAGTTCTCAGTGTGTTTCTGACATAACCAGAATTTGATGGCTGAAGTGAACCATCAGTAGCTTATAAAACAAAACAAAACTCGTAAACCTTTCAGAACTATGTGGACAAAGTACAGAGACTGAGAATTGGGAAGCTTAGTGGGAGGGGGTGAAGGGCAAAGGGCCCAAGACACAAGAAGAAGGGCACCCCAAAACACAGGAAACTAGAAAGTTCTTTCTCCACAGCCAGCCTGTACATGTGCAGTCCCAATGTGGTATTGCACAGAAGAACGAAGACAAACTTCTTGCTGTCTTACTTCTTCCCAGTATCCACACCAAGCTCTGTGTCCTGGAAGAGAATGATAACAGAAGGATCCTTTACAATATGTGTATACATGCCAAAGTATATATGCCATTAAGTAACTTTTAAGTTTCACAGGCTACTACATTACTACAATGATTTCTGTCAACAACAACCATATACGTTCATCGAGAAAGAGATGGATTCTCAACTATTCAGTCCAGCTTTCTTCTATGTTAGAAGCAGCTATGGTGTCACTGAATTTAAATTGTAAAGGCATACACTATCTGCTTTCTAACATTATCCTGAATTCTGTAGAACAGGTTAAAGTTATATTAGTATCTACCTCTCCATAGGTTAAATTAAATTTTGCTTGTATGTATTTGTACCAGGATTTTTTTCATTGCTGCCCTAAGGTAATAGGAAAAAGGGGGGATTCTGTAATTGTATAATTCCTGGGGATTCTATGGCCGAGGACAGACTGCAGATCTGCCCCGGGACAGATGCGGGCCAAAAGCCCCGCGGGAAAAGCAGCCCGGTGCGGCCCGTTCACACTGGCTGCGATGTCCCGGGGAGGAGGCACGCGGCCGCGGGTCCGTTCAGACTTCCGCCCCCGCTTCCGGCGCGCTGCCGACGCATCCACACTGCCAGGAAGCGGCAGGGATGCGCGGCCGGAGAGCCGGAGACCTGTTTAAAGTGGCCTCCGGCTGAAGCGGAAGGACGGCGCCTCGCGGATGGGTGAGTCCGCGCTGATGACGGGCGGCAGATGCGGCAATCTGAACGCCCCCTCTGCCTCCGCTTTAGAAGCGGAGGCAGAGCGGGGCAGATTGCCAGTCTGTCCTCGGCCTATAATTCTAAGATCTCGCCACCAAGAGGGGCTAATGAACTGACTTACCGAGTCACCTCATGTTTTGAATTGCAGTGCCTCAACATTTGTCTGTAACCCCTCAGTGCTTCCCCTGCCCGACAGATCCACTGCCGCGAGACTAAAAGTACAACAATCATTGCCTTTTTCTATGTTTCAGAATCAGAGTTGTCTAATTTGGCAAAGTTATACCGAGACGAGCGACTGAAACAGAAAGCAGAATCCATACAACTTGAGAACTGTGAAAAGCTCTCCAATATCATAGGACTACAAAGGAGCCGCTGACGGGCAAGGGGTTGCTAGTCCCGCCAAGCCGTAGATATCATCTACAGGAAGTTTCAACTTGGCTCTTTCGTTTTTATAACTGGGGGGGGGGGAGGGGAGGAGCATAGGCTTAGCACTTGATACCTTCACCAGGTGTGAACCTGTGCCATATGTAGGCAACGATTGCTGAAATACATACAGGACATTTGGTTCTGAGAAGAGTTAATTACGTTTGGCAGTAATTGTCATTTGGTCATTTCAGCCATTCAGGTACCCGCCAGGTACTTCCTAGGAACAATGGTCGTTATGCTTGCTTGGTGTTTTTTTAACCACTCCATATTAGATCAGTGACTTACTTGGCATTTCACCTTACCGTTCTTATCTTCATTTGAAACTGTTCTTCTGCCTGGTTTACAATGAAAGCTTAGTTGGGAGACCATTTATTTATTTGTATATTTGTCTGTTTATTTATTTTGGTGTAGTGGTTAAGTGCATGGACTCTAATCTGGGAGAACCGGGTTCAATTCCCTGCTCCTCCACATGCAGCTGCTGGTGTGACCTTGGGTCAGTCACAAGTTCCTTCAGAGCTGTTCTCTCAAGGGCAGTCCTCGAAAGAGCTCTCTCAGCCCCACCTACCTCACAAGGTTTATGTTGCGAGGAAAGGAAGGGAATGAGACTGTAAACCGTTCTGAGACTCAAAGTGAAGGGCGGGGTATAAATCCAATCTCTTCTCTGTTCATCTCCTTAATAAATAATACAAGATACAAATGACGTCAAATCACATACAATGAATGTGTTGTATAAGTGAAGTTAAAAGGCAGTTTCCATTACTTTGTCATGCGAAGCATGATCAGCGTTCGTTAATATTTTCTGCAGCTGTAGTGTGTCTCTGGTGCGTTTTGACTGGTTCAGAATTCTGTTATGTCGTTGCCAGTTCAGTAGCCAGGATATTTGGAAGGCTGAACTTATTGGGACTGTTTATTTTCTGCTTGAAGGTATGGAGATTATACAAAGCTGGGGTCTTCAGATACTTTTTGGGGGGTGAATTTTGATCTACTGATGCTCTGGCTTGTTGTTTTAAGAGTGATTTGTTTGGTTTCATTGTGGTTTCTATTAACAAAATCCATTTTGAGTCCTTGGTTGAAGACAGGCAGATTAAAAATGATGTTAAATTGGGCATAGGCTTGTACTTAGACGGAGTAGAGTTTCTGAAGTCATGTCTGACTGTGGAAAGCTGAATGAGTGGGACCCCTTTTCCTCCTCAGTGGAGGAAGGAAGCAAAATATCTGGGTTGCTCGTGTGTCACACCTCCCTCTCTGCCCTATCAAAGAGGAAGGCCAGTTTGGTGTAGTGGTTAAGAGAGCCAGTTTGGTGTAGTGGTTAAGTGCCCGGACTCTAATCTGGGAGAACCGGGTTTGATTCCCCACTCCTCCACTTGCACCTGGCTGGATGATCTTGGGCAAGCCATAGCTCTGTACCAGCTGTTCCCTCAAGGACAGCTTGGGAAAGAGCTCTCTCAGCCCCACCTACCTCACAAGGTGTCTGTTGTGGGGAGGGGAAGGGAAAAGGAGTTTGTAAGCCGCTCTGAGACTCCCTTGGGGAGTGGAGGGCGGGGTATAAATCCAATCTCCTCCTCCTCCTCCTATCTGACAAACTCTGAATCCTCCAGTTCAAGCCCTTTGTCTAACCTGGATTGCATATGTGAGTTTACAAAAATCTTGGGCAGGTTTGTGAGGCTTTTCTCCTTGCTCTGGTCAGCCAGGATGGCTTTGCTGCCATCTGCTGGCCAAGGATAGATTTTGGGACCGTACCTTTCCCCGTCTTCATCCTCTTCATCCCTTTTCTTCTGGCTTCTTTCTCTCTGTGTCTTCTCATTCCTGTAAGATCTTTCTTTAATAAAAGCATTTTATGACGGTTAAGGCAGTGACCAAAGCACCAGTCCTCTTGTGAGGAGGGCGATGAGGCCATGGCATCGTGTGTTGGTGTAGTGGTTAAATGTGCAGGATCTAATCTGGGAGAACTGGGTTTGACTCCCCACTCAGCTGCTGGATGACCTTGGGCAAGCCATAGCTTTGTACCAGCTCTTCTCTCAAGGACAGTTGTCTCAGAGCTCTCTCAGCCCCACCTACCTCACAGGGTGTCTGTTGTGGAGAGGAGAAAGGAAAGGAGTTTGTAAGCCACTCTGAGACTCCAAGTGAAGGGCAGGGTATAAATCCAATCTCTTCTCTTCTTCTTCTTCTGTTCTCTTTTATGTGATGCCTATATTTGTTGATGTTTATTACCTTGGTTTTCTAAATGGCAAGTTCTTTTTTGTTTGCTTGGGTTTTTTGTTTCGGATGGTCTGGTTGTTAGTAAAACATCTTGCCTCAAGAATTTCAGAAGGACTTCCGGCCACATAGCTGCAAAGATGACCTGTTGCTCAGGAATAATAGTAATCCTGGTGTACTGAAAATTCATTCTGGGATTCATGCAGTGAGTGTCAGACTGGGAGTTCTCTACCCCCTGTATTTTCTTCTGCTTCTCTATGTGCTTTTGTGTTTTTTCCTGTGTGTTTTTCCTTGGGTGGGTGAGTGGGTGACCTTGGGTCAGTCACAGTTCTCTCAGAACTCTCCACCTACCTGACAGGGTGTCTGTTGTGGGGAGGGTAAGGGAAAGGGCTCCAAGCAGCCCCAAGACTCCTTTGGGTAGTGAAGAGTGGGATATTAATCCAATCTCCTCCTCCTCCTCCTCCTCCTCCTTCTTCCATGTATGTTTTTGTGTTGGTTGCTCAAGTGTCTCTTCGTGGTAAACAGGTTCTGGTATTTCCTGGGGACAGACATTTTAGGGATCTTACCCATTTTTAGCAAAGGCTAGAAATGTGGTGAGATTCCTTACCTGAATGACCTCTGTCAAATCCCAATATAGTTCATAGCTTTGTGAACTGATTTTTAAAACATCATGCTAGTTAAGCTGTTGAAATTTGCTTCTCTGGAAGATGGTAGAAGTAAAAAAGCAACCTCTTCTGCAGCCTCCTGTTACAATCACCAAACTGCCTAAAAGCAAAAAAAGAGGTGATAATTCAAGATGATCAGCATTGTAACGATGTGGATACTATAGGTGATAATCGTGTCTCCAAAACATCAGAAAATACTTTTGTCATTTTTAAATAAGCAGAGTGTACACGAGTAATAGCTGTGTTAGAATTCAATAAATCTCTCCTGTGAACATCTGGGAGGGAAAAAGTATGTATTAATTGGCCAGTGATGTATTTTTTTCCACTGCAACAAAAAGTGCAAGTACATTTTCCCATTGCAAGGTAGGTGTTATAGGATACTGAGACCCTGTAGCATAGCTGTAGGAAGTTAGGCACATTTGCGGCGCAGTAAATAATACGGTAATATTGCATGGTCTTGCCCTTCAGACCTGAGCAGTGTAAGAAATCCTAGCGAGCAATTATTTTCTCCCCACATCCCCAGTGAATACTAATTAGCCTTTCTGGTTCATGGATTTCAATTTTAAACAGTGAAATGATCGACTCTCCTTCTGAACCCAAAACGTACAGCTATTCTTTCTCAAGAATCACACATATATGCCAGTGCAGATGGGTAAAATGGATGTCCGTATTCTTCAGAACTTTTCCTTTGTGGCAAAGTCTCCATGTATTCAGAAATGTCATTTTGTGTGCTAGCTCATTTCTGATGGATATGTTGGAGGATGCTAACTAGCATAATTTTGAATAGTGTTTATTTATAAATAGGCAGTGTATTTTCACATTCCTGTGTGAGAATTTTGCAATAAACCCGTTGTTATCTCTCCGTAATGAATAGGCTATTTTTACAGACTGTGCAGCTGACTTCTATCTTCACTGTGTTTCTCGTCCTGGTAAACTAGAACCCATCAAGTTATGGAACATGGGAAATGAATAGTTAAAATCACATCAGCTATACCAATTATACTGTAAAGTTTCTTTATATGTAGCTTCACCAACAGCACCATATAGAAAAACCAGTGTAATTACAGTTTACTTGCAACAGACTACAAGCTATTGCAAGAAGCAATTCGAAGAATTTTTCAACTAAAACAGAAATCCAGTGGCACCTTAAAGACTTAATGTTTATTCTAACATAAGTTTTTGTAAGTCAGAGATCAATTTCTCAGACACATATGGAGTGGAAAATATTTTACAGAGATTTTTATATCCAAAATCATAGCAAAAGGGGGGGGGGGGAGAAAGTCAAGGAGTCGTAGCGGAAAGAGACCTGTTGTAAACCGTTCAAGTGTGAGTCCCTGTTTAAGGAACTGAAATAAATGCTGTTGTTTCACATAATGAATGATGAGAGAGGTTAGAGGTTCCAGCATCCATGGGGTACAGATAAAATCTAATAAAATAGCATGT
This sequence comes from Lepidodactylus listeri, assembly GCA_029233225.1. Lineage (NCBI taxonomy): Eukaryota > Metazoa > Chordata > Lepidosauria > Squamata > Gekkonidae > Lepidodactylus > Lepidodactylus listeri. Next base: position 21,394,462 of record JARCFY010000016.1, read on the forward strand.
GACATGTAATCTTGAGACAAAGCTGAAGCAAAAACTGCTTAAATTGTAATTTTAAAAAACCCAATCTAAACTTGCTGGTATTTAAAATACCAGTGTTAGTATTTTAAATGCCTATGAAAATTGAATGCCTATGAAAATTGCTTTATCTGGTATAATTTAATACTGATTACAGCTTCAAAAGTCCCTTTAAAAATCTGACTAAATTGCATTTTTTCAGCTGAGATTTAACATTTGCTTTGCCACCATAGAAACATTTAGGATGTTTCCAAAGAAACATTGAAATTGTTATTTCGATAGAAATTGTTATTTCTACAGAAAATGTAGATGTTGTATCTCCTGAGAGCCAATTTTAGCACCAGATCCATGTGGCCTGGTATGAACTTGTTCATGCACTCTCAGAAGTCAAATGCCATTCAGATTCGTAGATTTTACTTCCAAAAACTACTTCCTATGTGGCATGAGCATCAAGACTGCCACCAAAACATACCCAGGAATGCAGAATCGAGGAGCTGTAATACTCATAAGCAGCATATCACATAGATCATTGATTCCTAACCTTTTTGATACGGTGGCCCACAAGTCCAAATTTACTTGATATGGTAACCGTCTTAAAAAACAAAGCATGCATAAAGCAATAAGATTGCCAAAGTGTGGGACCCATTTTCCGAAGCTGCGTGACCCGTTTTTGGGTCAGAACCCACAGGTTAGGAAATTCTGCCATAAATTACTCAGAACCCTGGCTCTATACATTCCTTGGGGTTGCTGGCAATGAGACGTTAACTTTTCCCCTTACCAACATTTGTGACCCCCTCTGTATGGAGCCTCCAGCATATTGACAGTCTGAAGCAGCCTCAAGTATAGTAAGTAATACAGTCCTTAAATAAATGTGAATTTTATTTATTCTCCGTGTGTTTTTTGCCCCCCTGTTCATCCAAGGATGGGTAGGCAGCATACATGGTTTGTCACCCATTCTCCTCATCCTGTTTTATTCTCACAGGAACTCTGTCAAGTATATTAGGCAGAAAGATAATCACTAACTGAGGGAAGACTCCTCAACATTATGGCGAAGCAGGTCTGCCGGGTCCAAGTGCAATCCTGTTAGTGCAATCCTGAACAAAGTTACACCTTTGTGAACCCCACTGACTTCAGTGGACTTAGAAAGGGGTAACTCTTCTTAGGATGGAACTCTCCCCTGTATAGACAACGGCTGCTGGGTCAGCTTCCACTGAACGGTGGCCTGTCTGTGAGCAGCAAACGTATCCAGTGGTCATAGCTTTTAACACAAAAATATTTAATTGTCAGGATGTTCCTTCGAAAAACTACTTGATACTTTTGTTTGTGCTATAAGAGGCCATGTGATACCTGAGCCAGTTTGGTGTAGTGATTAAGATCAGCAGACTCTAATCTGAAGAATTGGGTGTGATTCCCCACTCCTCTACATGCAGCCAGATGGGTGACCGTGGGTCAGTCACAGTTCTCTCAGAGCTCTCTTAGGATGTCTGTTGTGGGGAGAGGAAGGGAAGGCAATTGTAAGCTGCTCTGAGACTCCTTCAGGAAGAAGAGGAGGAGGAGGAGGAGGAGTTTCAGAGCGACATATAATCCCTTCCCTCTCCCACAACAGACACCATGTGAGGCAGGTGGGGCTAAGAGAGCTCTTTCGAGGACTGCCCTTGAGAGAACAGCTCTGAAAGAACATGTGACTGACCCAAGGTCACAACAGCAGCTGCAAGTGGAGGAGTGGGGAATCAGACCTGATTCTTCCAGATTAGAGTCCAAACTCCTAACCACCACATCAAACTAGTGAAAAGCGGGATATAAAAACCAGCTTTACTTCTTATGTACTTTAATATTTGTTATTTAGATATGCACTGAAAGGATCTAAATGCAGCAAATGTCTACAGCTTAGTGGTTTAACTAGATTACAGTGATGTATCACTTGAAATATCTCTCTAAGGAAACAAACTGATGGCATGATATTATCCCAGGTTCAACTCTGGTGTCCATACTTTGATCCTGAAACTTGCTGTTCACCGGACCCCCTTGTGTTTCTTCCCAGCTTTCCATATTTCCAGTTAAACCATATTCTCCAAAACACTTTAAACTACGTTTCGGGGTCAGTGGTTGTGTTAGGCAGTATCCAGTGCACAAACATTTTGGTCAAAGTTGCAAAGGTGTCAGCTTCATTAACATTTTACACTCAAATGTGTAGCAAAGTACAGTAACACTAGCATTTTGAATTTTTTTAAATATACAAAATTAATTGTGTTTGTATTTATTTCACCCAGTTAGGCAACAGGTAAACCTATAGCAGACTGTAGCATAAACTAAAGAACTGGTTATTCATTTTGTGAAATGGCTTCTTTTTACACATATTTTACGTGTGCATGAGATATCCCTTTGTTCTGTTTAACATATTTCACATTAGGCACCAACTTAATATTCTTACCCTTTTTTCCCCCGTTGTTATTTTTTTTCTGAATGTAAATATACATCAGCAATATAGTTATTGAGTACGACTGCACCGAATCTTGATTGTACAATTAATTTTTCATCAGCTGTATATGTGTATATTGTAACATCAGATGACTATTACATAAGGTGTAATTTCCTTATCTAGAGTAAGAATTCTGGAAATACGTTGTCTTTGATGATCATTGGACTTAAAGTAAACACAATTCTCTATTATCTGGACCCAGTACTCAGGCAATTCCAATGGTACTGCAGCAGTAGCTGAGGATTGTGCCCTAAGATGGAGCAAAAGTGTTGTTTCCCCCCCCCCCCCCCGTGTAATGCATTATTTATTCTTGAAAATGACAACTATTGCTGTGTTCTATGGAAATAAGACATGAAATAAAAGCTGTGTATCAAAGATCAGGATTCTTGCATTCAGGAGCTTGTTTCCCATTTCATCAGTGTAGTCAAATCCATACGATAGATTTAAAAGGAAAAAAATACTACTTGGTCATCACAGAATATTAAATACTGCAACTCAGAAAGTCAGAAGTTAGGAAACGGCAGCCAGGTCATCTGTATAACCATCAATATGAAGAGGATTACTTGCCTTTCCCTCTTCCCCGCCCTGCCATTTCAAGAATGCAAAATTCCTGCGTAGGGTAATACTTAACACAAGTGATCATCCGCATACAATATTCTAGTCATAGCAGTTGAGCAGAGAGAATAGTAGCTGCACTGAAACCTTACTGGTAAGGTGATCTCATTCTTTAAAAAAAATTCTTTAGATAGGAGTAGAAATAGTGTTAATCTGGTCACCAACCGAGAGTAGGGACCTTGTTCTCCTGGAAGTGTGACTGATTGCCTCACTAAAGGGATCAATTCCCCTGGAGGACATGGCACCTTTGGAAGACAGGCTTTATGGTATACCACTGAGTCTAAGAAACAGAAATGCTAGAGTGACACTACATCCCTGCTGAGCTCTCTTCCCAGGAATTTCCCAGGACAAGAGTTGGCAACCCTAAATGTTACATGTCTAACTTGCTGTTAGACCCATGCTAGTGTCAGCATTAGGAGAGCCAGTTTGGTGTAGTGGTTAGGAGCACGGACTCTAACCTGGGAGAACCGGGTTTGATTCTCCACTCCTCCACGTGCAGCTGCTGGTGTGACCTTGGGTCAGTCATAAGCTCTTTCAGAGCTGTTCTCTCAAGGGCAGTTCACAAAGAGCTCTCTCAGCCCCACCTACCTCACAGAGTGTCTGTTGTGGGGAGGGGAAAGGAAAGGGATTGTAAGCCGCTCTGAGCCTCCTTTGGGTAGTGAAGGGTGGGGTATAAATCCAATTTTTTCTTCTTAAGCTTAAAAGCATGGATCTGATGGGGTAACTAATGCTATAACTAGCAGAGAGCAAAACAGATTCTGAGTCCATCCCTACTGTTGAAACTGTTCACAGACACAGAAGATGCTGCCTGCACCATGCCTCTGGATGATTTACTGCTATTTACCACCTCCTTCCTGCCCAGGGAGGTGTTCAGAAGAGTGCACAGTGCAGGAACAGGGAGTGAGGGGGGTGGTGGCTTTGTAGTATCCTCTTAGGCCAGGTGGCTAAGAACAAGCCTACTGTTGATATCGCTCTTCAGTCCAGCTCTGTAGCCTGGACAAAGGAGAATCTGACAGCTTCAATAGTCTCTTTACTACTTCCAGCTGGGAGAGAACACTTACAGATGGAGAATACTATGACACAAACTGGAAGACTGCAGCTGAGGGTTGCCAGCTCCGTGTTGGGAAATACCTGGAGATTTGGGGGGGTGGAGCCTGAGGAGGGTGCGGTTTGGGGAGGGGCGGGACTTCAGTGGGGTCTAATGCCATAGAGTTCACCTTCGAAAGCGGCCATTTTCTTCAGGTGAACTGATCTCTGTCACTTGGAGCTCAGTTGTAATAGCAGGAGATCTCCAGCCACCACCTGGAGGTTGGCATTATGACCCTGAAACACACATGTAGAACAAGACCTAAGCAAGAGCCAGCCTAGGTATGACAGCATTCTCATATCTGTCAGAAGGATGCCCCTGCAGCTTTTTTGGCATTTGAAAAGGCGTGGAGGTAGAGTTGGCGACCTCCGTGTGAGGGCTGGAGATTTCCTGGAATTACAACTGGTCTCCAGACTACATAAATCACTTCATGATTTATTTATTTAAAACATTTATTCCACTTATGGCTGCTTCAGAAGGTGGACTGTACCCTACCAAGGTCACGAACCCCCACTCTCCCAGGCGTTACCCTCAAATGTCCAGGTATTGCCAAACCTGGAATTGGCAACCCTGGGGGGAACAAAAGCTCCTTAATCTGCTGCACTATGTCACAGCATTTTAAAATCACTATAAAAGAGCAGTAGCATCCCTGTTTGGCCCAGAGGTCCCTTCCTTGCAGGGCTTGAGGGCGGAAACTGAAAGCAGGTCTTCAGGGCTCACTTAAAGGTATTCACACATATAGACATCAGGCATGGTGGGTCATTCTTGTTCTTTCACGATTACCAGCATTAGAACTTTAAATCATGAAAAAGAGTGTCTCATAACTCTCACAAGTTTTGGGAAAGAGTAAGAGTCCAGGAGCACCTTAAAGCCCAACAACATTTGTGGTAAGTTATGAGCTTTCAAGAGTCCAGTAGCACCTTAAAGACGAACAAATTTTTTGGCAGGTATGAGCTTTCGTGAGTCACTTCAGAAGAAGCGAACAGTGGCTCATGAAAGCCCCCATACCCTGCCACAAATGTCGTTCCCTCTTTAAGGTGCTACTGGACTCTTGCTCTTTTCTACTGGCTCTGAGTGGCCTCTCCGAAGGGCTGCTCCCCCACCCTCTTTTTCCCCTGTAAGTTTGAGATTTTATTCCATTTGTCGGAAGAAGCGTGCTTTGTGCACGAAAGCTAACACTTGTTGTCGGTCTCAAAAGGTGCCACTGGACTCAAGCTTTTGTTTCTTTCCTACTGCTGCAGATAGGCTCACATGGCTACCCGTCTTCAAGCTTTGGGAAACAAAGGCTTAACTCGTTGTGCCCTCTCTTTGCTAATATAATAAACTTAGAGGAAAACGGTTTCTAGCTTGACTTTCTTAAGCCCATGTTCTCGTTGCCAACATTTTAATTGCATGCACCGGGGTGGAGGATGGAGAACAGCCCCCGGGCTAGTGAGCGCGCAGTCTGCGCGGCGGTGGGAGGCGCGGAAGGTCCTGATTGGCCGGTGTCGGGAGCGCGGCGCTTTCCAACGCGAGGCAAAATGGCGTCCTTCGTGGTTTTCCGGCAGTTGCGAGACGTGATCGCGACCCAGGAGGAGCTGGTGGAGAAGCTGAGGCGGCAGGTGGGGAGAGCAAATGGGAGACCGAGAAGGACGTGGAAGAAGGCGGCGGAGGCGGGAAAGGAGATGCGATAATAAACTCCTTTTCCCTGCCCAGAGCCAAAGATCTTGCTGGTTCTCTGCGGCGGCCATTCACCTGGGCTGGAGGAGTTGAAACAAAAGCCCCTTTCCGGAGGAGACCCCCCCCCCCCCCGTCTCTTCCGCCAAACAGCCGTTCTTTACGAATAATGCTAATAAAGGATCTGGACAGATTTTAAATAGCAGTACCAGCGTGAGAGGCAAAGGGTCCAATGCTCCCTCTCAGCTCTGGAGCCTTGCGAGCCAAAATTCTACTTGGTGAGCCACTGGCATTAAAGTTGTGAGCGAGCGATTTTGGCTGCTGCATAAAATCAGTTGGCTCTGGAGCCGCCTTTCCTGAGCGAAGGCAGAAATCTGTGAGCTGGAGGCTAAACAACTGTGTGCTAGCTCACGCTAACTCAGCTAAGAGGGAACACTGAAAGAGTCCATAACGTTTATTAGGGGAAAGACCGCTGTCGGAAACGATGCTGAACACACTTGGACTCTTCCTGTGTCCTTACAGGGCAACCCTAAACAAAGTTGCACCTTTCTAAATTCATTAAAGTAAATGGGCTTAGAAGGGTGTAGAACTTTTTTTTTTTTTTTAACTCCAGTGGCACCTTTAAGACCAACAAAGTTTTATTCAAAGTGTAAGCCTTGGTGTGCAAAGCACACTTCTTCAGGTTAGAGATTCAGATTCTTCAGATTTATAGATTCTTTAGAAAGGTGTGATTATTCTTAGCAGGGCACTGCTAGTTATTTGGGGGGGGGGGGTGCTCCTTCTTCTGAAACTGCAGTCATTATTTCCGTCAATACCCAATGATATTTTATAGAGTTTTAGTCCAGTGGCACCTTTAAGACCAACAAAGTTTTATTCTTTATAGGCCAACAAAGTTTTATTATTCTTTTGCATTCAATGGGGGAACCTCCTAGTAGCTGTTTTATTGCAAAGGAACTTCAGAAACAGACTAGAGCTGGAAATTGCTGAATTACAAGGTATCACAACACTCAGGACAGTGGAACCCCCAGGGTGTAACAGAGGCATTGGTTTCTTATCTCACTACACATGCTAATGTTGTAAACTCCTTTTATTATGCTGTATGCTGATTTGCTGCTATTCACAAGTCTTACCAATCACCTTTGCTGGGTCTTAGCTATATATACTGCTCAGTTATTTACGCATCTTGACTTTGGCCCTTCCTGGCAACAATCACCTAACCCTCTACCTATATGTAATGGTTGGTGATTTCTGTTTCAATGTATCTGAAGAAGTGTGCTTTGCACACAAAAGCTTATACCCAGAATAGTACTTTGTTGTCTTAAAGGTGCCACTGGACTCAAATGTGGTTCTGCTGCTTCAGACCAACACAGCTATCCACCTGAATACTTTATGTTTGTACTCATTCAGTATTCAAGCAGAGAGGTTCCAAGAGATCTAGCTTCTGAACCTGGGACACGATAAACCATATCTGGTGATGGGAAATCGGCAAACATTGGTTTGACATACCCTTTCTAGAGCCCAAGGCTCTGCTAAATTAAGCATGAAATCAGTTGGCTTTGGTATACCATATACTTCATGTCTGCGTAAGAACAGACTACAGAAATAACCAATTAAATTCAGAGATACTGCTGAATAATATCTTATTTGTGCAAGTATTTTAATAAATGTAGCATCCTTTTTCTAGATTACAGAACTGGAGAAGAATTCGGTCAGCAGGGTGGATTATGAGGCTGTTGTGAAGAAGCTAGAGGTAAGTAACTTTTTATCTGCAGTGGTTACATATTCAAAAAGGGTTTTGCACTGAATCCAGAACATGTGTGTTGAAGTCCCCTGTAGCTTTTCAGTATATATTACTTCTGCTGTGTTGAAAATAGAGTCATACAGTGGGGCTGAAGGTGGGGAAGTACTTTTAAATACCTGGGATGGAGAGAACAGATAAAAAGGTTCAGAGAATTTTCTTTGCCTATTAATCAGGCTCACAGACAGGAATTTTTCCTGGGGTGTGTGTGCTGATTTAATTAATTAAATCAAGGCAGCTGTGGAGGGAGAGGGGCAGCCTCGCTGGGTCTTCCTGCTTCCACAGCCGGCTTCTCAAAGCCCCTCTCCCTCCTTTCCTGCTCGAAAAGCTTTGAAAGGAAGCATCAGGAGGAGGCAGTGAGTTCAGTTTGGTGTAGTGGTTAGGAGCGCCTACTCTAATCTGGGGGAACCAGGTTTGATTCCCCGCTCCTCCACATGCAGCTGCTGGTGTGACCTTGGGTCAGTCCTTCAGAGCTGTTCTCTCAAGGGCAGTTCTCGAGAGAGCTCTCTCAGCCCCACCTACCTCACAGGGTGTCTGGTGGGGAGGGGAAGGGAAAGGAGATTGTAAGCTGCTCTGAGACTCCCTTGGGTAGTGAAGGGCGGGGTATAAATCCAATCTATTCTTCTTCACATGACCTCTCCCACTGCCCTGGCTACCTTCTGTCCCTCCCCCTTCAGCGCACCAGCAGGCGCCTGCCCACACTCACCTTGCCCAGCACAGCTGCTTGCTGGAGCCTCAGCAGCAGCCATGAGCCAGGCAATCTCCCCATCTTTTCCAGCCGCCGCATCATCACTGGGGGGGGGGGTTGTGATGGCGGGTGCCCCGATGCGATAGAGGGCACTGCCTACTGCGCCCTACCCCCCGCTGGCTACGGCCCTGCTATTAATGCACCCAGAGTCTACTACCTGCACTGCTTTTGTTGGCAAATGAAGTCTGTTAGGCAATCTAATAGATTCTTCAACTGTACTTTACTTTACAGAAGGAAGAGAAAGCACATGCAAAGACCAAGAGTTATCTGGCGAAGGAATCTGAACAGCTGGAGTTTGCCCTTGGGGAGATTGAGATCCTGTCGAAGCATCTTGAGAGGGAGAAACAAGCATTTGACGATGCGTACGATTGTAAATTGGAGGGGAAGCGTCTGAAGAGAGCTGGTTTAGAGAGTGGCTGCTTTTTTAAAAAATGTAGTTAATGTAGTAGAAACGGGTACATCATCAGTTATGGGCTCCATCGACTGCTAGCTAATTTCCTGGGGCCACCAACCTCCAGGCAAGCCATGCTAGAACTGAAAGCAGGCCAGGGTCCAGCAGTTCTTCCCCCGTACTAGTGCGGTTTGCCATTGCTGCTGGCGTTCGCTGATGGAAAGATAGCTCCAGTAGTCTTCCCTCTTATGTGCTTTGGAGGCAGGGACAAATGGTCCTAGCACTGGAGAAGAGCAGCTGCATTCCACTATCTGCACTATAACTGGGCTGGAAAGGAGGAAGCAGCTAAGTCCTAGCACGTGCTGTAACCAAGTGTCCTGCTGCTCTTGGAGCGTTCCCCAGCCGTTGTAGGGCACGCACAATCTCTAGCAGCTATTCTGAGGGGGCTGAGAGATTTTCTTCTGCCCTCTCTCAAACTGGAGAGAAAAGTTGTGTCTATAATCCCAAGCATCTGGCATAAAGTGCCATTGAGTTTGAGGGGATTTAGGATTTCGGATTTCAGTCTGATACTATTAATATTTACTCTGAAATATGTCCCTTTGTTTAGTAGAATAAATTCCTAAATAAAAGTGCGTACAATTGCCGCATTGGAACCGTTTCTGCAATAGTGAAATTCCCTGCAATGACGTTTTTAAAACTGTGTGTTATGTGAAATTTCCTGCAGTAGATTTTTCCTCACCAGGTGTAAACCCAAAGTTTTCTCCTTCTTACCCCACATTTTCAAAACTCGTTAAAACTGGGGATTCTGAAAACTCGGGGTAAGAAGGAGAAAACTTCAGGTTTACACCTGGCGAGGAAAGATCTACTGCTGAAAATTTCACACAACACGCAGTTTTAGAAATGTCTATGCGTGGAGTTTCACTATTGCAGAAATGGTCTGGGGCAAACTGAGACTACAATTAGCCCCCACAAGGCTGGGGAATTTGGTTCTCAGTTGACAGAGAAAACAGCTGGCATGTTTTTCTGAAGAGGATGTGTCTGTCCAAGCTGGAATGTCATGTTGATCCTGTATGAATAATAATCAGATTCATCTTTTGGGGAGGACAGTTTTGTTTCAGTCAAATGTGATTATGCCTCAGACACATATATTTCTGGCTATTATGAGAAATACAATCACCACAACTGCTCTTAAAATGCAGTGTTTTTCACGGTAGGCTTCACAGGCCTCCCATCTGCTCACCGCTGGCGTGCAGTACTAAAACAAGAAATCAGTACATTAAACGAGATGTGATGAACGGTGCAAAATATTTCTTGCTTCCTTTTTGAAAACCTACTGTAATTCTTCACGGAACTCGGAGAGTAACCCTCAGTGTCACAAATTTTAATCTACAAAGGCGCTTCATTGCAATTAAAGTCGAACATATGCTGTAGACTCATAGAAGTCATAGCTGAACGCATGCTGGTTTCCAGCCACGGGCCTTTTTGCTGGAAACTGAGGAAGGCATTTAATTTAAATGAGAGCAGTTCTAAAAGGCAGCGTCAGTTAGAGTCCACCCTGTCCCTTGATCGTAAGACAGGCATCATTTCTTCACTGACAAAATAAGTTGGAGAAATATTTTATAGTTATTGCAACGAGGGGAATGGCGTGAAGGAGATTAATCCAATGATGCTTATGAGCCAACTAGATCTAATGTGGATAATCTGTGATTAGGTTCTCTTATGATTTTAAAAACTAATTATCCCCGCACAGCTACTTTGAAGGTTGGGGAAGTGGCACTGAGGCAGGAGGTTTGAAAGCGGTCAATATATTTTTCCCCTTCAGACAAGAGCGTAGACTTTCCAATTATTGGGGTGGGGTGGGGGGGCTGGGCCAGAGACATTACAGGACATTGTCTCTGTGGGAGGCTCAGCATGTCCTGGATCAGTTCGGAGGGGGGGGGGGAGCTCCAGCTCCCCTGAAGTTGACGCCTATACCTTCAGAGGTATTGGCAGCTTCAGGAGGTAGACTTTGCACGAGCGAAACAGCATTGAAACAAAAGACTGAACACCCCTGTTCACTAGCACCACTTCCCCAGTGTTCAAAGCTGCCACTAACAAACACAGACCATCCTAACCTTGGATCTCTTGCATACTGTTTAGTTGAATCCTTAGTGGCTGAAGAGATACTTGAAATTGGATGCCCACAGGCATATTCAACAAACCTTTTAATTGATTTCACTGGGTCTGCATTTTAAATATAACTTTTGCAGCAATACATAAGTGCCCGTGCCTACACAGATGTAGGGATGCTTAAACCCCACTGATATCAAGAACACCATCCTCTGCACACGATCAAGTTGCTAGTGAATTATTGTTGTTATTATTATTTATTAGATCTATCCTGACTTGCACTAGGCGATGGGCGATGTATAGTATGGCACAACCAGAAAAACCTAACCAATATAAAATCTTGCGAAGAACATCAGTTGTGGAATGATCATGATGTCACAGTGAAAGCTTAACGGGAAGATACAGCGCATGCACTTAAATCCATACACATAACTGATCTCACAATGTTACAAATATTTGCTGCATAAACTGGGCAGATACCTGACTGCACAGTTTTGAAAATCTTGATCTAGGCTGTTATTTAATGCTGCTGGCAAGTTGTGTGTGCAAACAAGGCTGTAAACTATTTTCAGCCTGTACAAGTCTTTTTGTTGATGCTTCTGTTGTAGACTTTCCAATGTGAAAAACAAAGTTTTAAAGGAATCAATCCAAAAAGACAAGCTGAAAAGCAAATGTACTGGTAAGTTTGCAGTTTTACTGTGTTGTGTGAAACTGTCATGGTACATTTTCAGATGTATCCCTGAGATGTCTTCAGTGTATACCTGATGGTGGAATGTGTGAATACAGTGAGCGCATATTTGCAAACGTGTATTGTACAGCCATGATTGTCTGCAATTTGCTGTTCAGCATACAGCTGGTAGCAAACTACTTTTTTCCCACCATAGAGAACAATGGAGGGAATGGGGGCAACCTGTTTGGGGGCCTGTAGAATTGGACCCCCTGGTCCAATCTTGAAACTTCTGTGGGTATTTGGGGGAGAGGCTCCAGCAGCTACCCTGTAAGTTTGGAGCCTCTCCCTCAAATCCCTCCAGTCGCAGCAATTTGGTGGTGAAGATCTGGGAGATCCAGATTCGAATCCCCCCTCTGCCATGGAAACTTGCTGGGTGACCTAGAACCAGTTGCACACAATCTCAGCCTAACCTACCTCACAGGGCTGTTGTGAGGATAAAATGCAAGGAGGGAGAGTGTTGTAAGCCACTGGGCCCCCATTGGGGAGAAAAGCTGGATGTAACTGAGGTAAATAAATACATTGTTAAGAATTATGTGAACGTATGCGTGCCATCTGCCCTGAATTCCTGAGGTTTGCCATGCAGAAAGTTTAAAGTTGTGATTTTTCAAATTTCTCTTACAGAAATTGAGAGCCATATTCAGAAACAGGAAGACATTCTAAACTCCAAAGACCATGAGATAAAGGAGCTGCAGCACTTTGTCAGCAAGCAGAAGCAAACCCTAAAGTAAGTGTTTCAAATGGAAACTTGTTCCATCAACTGGACAGGTGTCATTGACACCTATGGGCATCAGGCACCTTCTTGTATTTCAGTACTTTTAGATGATTAATTGAGAACACACGCATTGGAACCAAAAGGCCTTTTCCTTCAGCAAAAGACAGGAAGTGATTTTAGCCAGTTCCCTGCTCTCATTGAGACTACCAGTTCATTATTTTGACATAGGCAGCATGATGGTACTTTTCACTTTAAATATTGCTTAATTTTCTTTCCTCTGAAATAAATCATGTTCTTCATCATATCCCTCCTCAGATTTCATATGGTGTAAGGGAATGTCAGGGTATACACATAAAAACATCCTCTATGCATGTAGGATTAGAAATGGATGGGGGTGGGATCTTTTGTGTGTTGCATACACAGCTCTAGGTTCTGGTGTAAGTCAGTCTACAGGGGGAAGTGAGAGTGGAAGGAGGCAGGTGATCAGCCAGAAAATAACTTCATTGCACAGAGTAGCAAAGATGAGCAAAATGGTAGTCGTATGTAAGAGTAAAACTTAACTTTTCTACTAGTAAACACAGTAGCAGTAAACCAGTTTACAAAACCTAGTGTCCCGTTATAGTACTTTTAGCCCCAAAAAATAGTGTGATGATCCTCCACGTGGCTAGTCCAAAGGAAAAAACAACCCAGGGATCGGAGATAAGAGTGTGATTGTTTGAAAAGGGACCAGAAAAAAGGATACTTTGGTATGGGAAGGAAGGATTCCCTAGCCAGGAGAAAGTGCTATGAGGGGCGGCAGGCTGGTTGGAAGTCAAGGAGGAGGATGCTAAGGTGTGGGAATGGGAAGAGGGATGTGGAAGGTAGGTTTCAAGAGGGGAAGGTATATCCTGGGAGAAATGAGCTCATACTCTGCCGTGAAGATGGAATCCTGTTTTGGTAGTGGAACTGGCTTCAGAACAGTGGGGCTTGAAAGACCTCGTTTTCGGCTGGAGTCCCTTGCATGGTTGTTGGGTTTAGTGCAATACTAAAATCTGCATAGTTAACAGGGCCTAATTCTAGGATAGGACCTCTCATTGGGAAATCTGGGGTTGTGCTGTGATTGGACCAGTATGGGATCTGTGCTCTCATTGGGGGTTGGGAATCCAAGCTGCTGTTGGGAGATCTGAAATTTTCTTTGTGGGAGATGCTAATAGGGAAGGTGTCTGTTTGGCATGATGGGGGAGAGAGAGATGGGTCTGAGGTGACCGAATTGCCTTGTCAGTGGGTATTGGTAGATGGGTAGAGGGTCCTGACCAGGTATCTGATTAGGTTTCCAGTCTGCACAGTGAGGTCCAGAAGGGTAGGTTAGCATCCTGCAAGCATGGTCTGTTACTCATTGCCAGGGCATGGGCAGCCTTTGAGGGTCACACAAAAACCCCTTGATTAATACGGTCCAAATACTTCCTCTTCTCTAGTTAGATATCAAAAGATGGATTCCTTCAAGCCTCTGACTATATTGGTCCTGAAGTTTTTGGGAGTGCAGAGATGCACCTGGGGGGACGGGGGGACACACAAACAGAGCATAATATTTTCACTGGGCAATTAATCCTGTTTTTATATGACTGTCTACAAAGATGCTAATCCGAAAACTAAGGTTTTATGCCCCAAACTTTATTTAGCTTTTCTCAACAGACTTGAGCCCCCACCCCTTGCTAATTGGGAACGTTAGTTGGGAATATTAATAGTAATGAAGAACCAGCATGATGTTCTAGTTACACTGTGTAGACTTAGGTTCAAATCCCCTCTTGCCATGCAAATAGCTTGCATTGGTGCAGTCCTTTTGTTTCAGCCTAATCTACCTCACCAAACTGTTGTAAAGATAACATGGAGGAGGGCAGAAATACAAATCCCAACCTGAACTCCTTGGAAGAAGAGAGGAATAAAAATGCAATAAATAAATCTTTCTTTTAAAAAATTATTCCTACATTTGGAGGGATTATTCTGTCAGTTCCACATATTCCGAGAGACTTCTATTCATCTTCTTGATGTTTGAAACCAGTTCCAGAGTTTAATAAAGACTCCTTTATTTGTACGACTGTTTTATCTTATGAAGAAAATGACATAATACATATTTTGCAGTCTTCTGTCGCAACCTTTCTGTTGCAATTTGTTTTGTTTTTGCAGAAAACAAGCGACTGACTTCAAAATACAGAAACAACAAGAATATTATATGGCAAAAGTTCTTGGGGGGAAAACCAAGAAGAGTGTTAAGTAACTATAGCAGCATTCGTTCTAAGTCATCTGTAAAGTTCAAGGATGCATTCCTCAGTCTTCCAATGAAGAAATTCTGCTGTCCTTAGATGAAGAAACCATTTAGAAATTCACCTCCAAATGATAGGATCCAGCATATTGCCTATGGACAATGCTCCCCACAAGCATATAGTCCGTCCACGCTTGTCTACCAGGTCTCAGTCTTAGACTGGGTTGTCTATGTATAAGTTGAGGCGGACAACCATTGCAGAACTGGGCCCCTAACATTTAGGCATTAGCTTTGTCCAGATGATCTTTAGACCATCTGTGTAACAAATTGTATAGTCTGGTAATCCAAGTTTTGGATCTTTCTGTGAATTGTTTAGATAATTTCTGACACAGGTGTCTCTAAGGGATCATGATCGAGAGAGCCGTATTGTAATCTTGTCACGGGCCAGTTTGGTGTGCCTCATAGGTCCCATTCATCCTTCTCTAGAAAACGAAAGAGATGGCCCTGAGAGACATGTAGCAACTCTCTAACTGTTGTTAACCTCAAACGGAATCTGTGCACTAAAATGCACAAATAAATGGTTTTAAGCGAATTGCCTGTGAATCCTCTCACTTCCGTCTTGTGGTGGTGTTTGCAGTGGCTAAGCATGCTTGACTCAAAGCCGCAAAATTGGGAGAGCCCAACGATCTTCAAAAAATGCTGAAATATTTTCTGCCCAGCTGAGCAAAATCACTGGAATTTCATGTTTTTTCTTTCCTTGGCTACAACACTCCATGTCCAGTTTTTAATTTTCTAGAACAAAATAACCCAGGGCTCAAGTCTATGATTAACTTCCATCTCCTGATCTGGAAGCTCGTCCTCCAAATCCCTGATGTTTGAAGACTCTTTGTACTTATTCAGCGAAATGCAGGTAGCATAAGCCCAGGAGCCCTTACATCCATTCTTCTTGTCTGTCTGTCTGTCCATCTATTTTCTTGTTTTTGCAACTGCAGTTCTTGCTATTTTATTTTCCTGATGTTGAAAATGGACACTGGGGCTGAGTCCTGGCCATATCTGACACCCAGTGATTGTACCCTGTTGTTTCTGCATCAGTATGCAGAAGAAGAAGAAGAAGAGATTGGATTTATATCCCGCCCTTCACTCACTTGGAGTCTCAGAGCGGCTTACAAACTCCTTTCCCTTTCCCTCCACACAACAGACACCCTGTGAGGTAGGTGGGGCTGAGAGAGCTCTGAGACAGCTGTCCTTGAGAGAACCTGGTTCTCCCAGATTAGAGTTCACGCACTTAACCACTACACCAAACTGGCTCTCTGCTAATTAGATTCTGCTAATTGCATCAGTATGCAGTTAGATTAGGGTCTGCAACTTCCGATTTCTCCAAACTCTTTTCAAAAAAGTGTGGGATCTCAGGCTACTGTATTAACATAAGATGTTTGCAAAAGTAGAACCAAATCACCAGGGGGATTCAGGACCACTTGCCCCTGGAACTTGCTGGCTGAGGCCCTGCCGGAGATGGCTTGATTGGATGCTGCCGTTTCACCTGTGGTGACTCTGATTGCCGCCCTTTTTTACCTGTGTCTTATTTGTATATTATGCTGTGTTTTAAATTTGTAAACTATTCTTTTCTAGTATTTTATCTGTTGGAAGCCTGGAGAGGCATACATTGTTTCCCCCTTTCTTCCATTTTATCCTCAGATCAACCTCATGAGAGAGAGAGAGAGAGAGAGAGAGAGAGACTGGTGCAAGTTCACCCAGGGAGCTTCCAGGGGAGAGTGGGGATTTGAACCTGAGTCTCCTGGATTCTACTCTGGCACACCCTAACCATTGCACAATGCCTGGCCTTTGTGGCATCTCAATTTAGGATCCTCATAATAAAGGTAAATTGGCCCTGCAAATCATTTGGGCTTTATTTACCACTACCACTTTGGTCTGGCTGACATCCAAGGACTAGATACTTTGTGGGGGCGGGGGACCTTTGGAACATTTTCCAGTATGTTTTTTTTGGGGGGGGGGGGTTAAAAAAAAAACTCGGCTGTCGGCTATATACTTAAAACAGCACAGGCGATAAAAGCCCCAGATAAACATTTTATTGTTACTTTAAAAGAGTTAATTGTCATGCAATTTATTTCTGGTATTTTTAATTCCCAAGACTTTAAAATTAGCTCCATGGGTGAACCCATCTGACCCAGGGTATCCAGTAACGTATGGTCCTGGCATGCCTCCAGTGGATTAGCACCTGCTGCTGTTACTTTGCTGGACTGTTTTTTTTTTTTAAAGAAAAGATCATTTACTATAGTTTTCCATAAGTCCGCTACAACTCATTCTCGGCTATAAATGGTGATACTTTTGCATGGCATGTTTGCATAATTCGCTCTGAAACGGAGAAAGGAAGCTATATTAAACTTTTTTTCCCCCCATTTCAGAAATGTAGGATTAGAAAGGTTATTTTGTCCCAAGCTCTAAACACAGATCATAGTTAGAACTGAAACAATTTTGGCCCCCTCTTTGGGAACAGACAGATTGGATCCCTCCACTGTGAATCAGCGAGCTAAGCTAGTGCCAGAGGTGCTTCAGCTATCTTGGCTTTGCATCGGTATTGAGATGATGTTTGGGGAGTTGGATCGATTGAAACCTCCTGACATTTAGTCGTTGAAATATTCACGAGAACTCACACTGCGCTGGTAGTCCGCGTACTTCCAAAGGTAATCTTATCCTCCCTAATTTAGCCGCTGTATGTCAATAGGGGTTTTGTTGTTGGCGTTGTCTGGCACAAACTTGAACATAAAAAAAGAAAAGAAATCCAGTTCACTCTGAGGTGCCTAACTGTCCTCTACATTTATTAATTTACTTACTTTATTTCTGCCCCAGCTTTCTTTGTAACCAGTGTTCCCTCTAAGCTCCACAGTGTTGTGAGCAGAAATTCTGCCTCATGAGCAAAAAAACCTAGTAGCATTAAAGTTGTGAGCAAGTATACATTTGACTATCGCGTAAATTAATTTTTTAAAGATTACTTCCATAACCTTGTAAACATCTCATAATAAATTCTTTTAAACTATATTTGAACTATATTTTAAGAATAAACATTATAAGGGAAAACAGAATCAAGTCAAATTTCACCCATTGTATTGGTAGACCTTTCCTCTAGAGGAAAGGTCTACTCACCCCTTTCCACTATATTGGTGGACCTGGCCTCTGGAGAACAGGTCTACCCACCCTAGTCCACAATCTTGGTAGACCTGGCCTCCAGAGAAGAGGTCTACTCTCCCCTTTCCCCTGTATTGGTAGACCTGGCCTCCAGAGAACAGGTCTACCCTCCCCTTTCCCCTGTATTGGTAGACCTGGCCTCCAGAGAACAGCTCAACCCATCTCTTTTCACTGTATTGGTAGACCTGGCCTCTGGAGAACAGGTCTACTCACCTGGCCTTGGACCGTCACCTTGTGCTGAGCCTGAGAAAACATTAGCACTGGGGGCGGGGGACTCTTGCAGTCTCCTTTTGTTTTTTTTAGTGAACTATGACAACCAGAATTACAGGTCAAGTGAAACAGAGGAGGAACAATCACAGCCAGAATCCTGCCTAACCTAACAAATAGGAAATTGCTTAAATGTTATCAACCTGACCAAACTACTTATTTATTCAAATATTTACATCCCACTTTCCCCTGTGGCTCAAGGCAGTTTACAAATCATTCTGAAAAGTATAATAGGGGTGTGAATATATTATATAATTTCCCCCCAGTTCCGTTGTAGCTTATGGGGACCATTATAGTCAATAGGCCCATAGGCTACAACGGAGACACAGTCTGGGGGTACATGGGGCTCCGGGTGGGCTGTCTTTTTTAGGCAGAGGCACCTCAAAAATCCCCCCAAGTTTCAAAAAGATTGGACCGGGGGTCCAATTCTATGGGCCCCAGAAGGAGGTGCCCCCATCCTCCATTGTTTCCAATGGAGGGGGAAATGCCCAATAAAATCTATATATCTCATAGCCAAGATGGCCCCTCTGTGCGGATATTTAAATCCGCACATCGGGGGCACATAGAGGGCAAAGAGATTTTCCTGCACACTTAAGGCACTCCCCAGGTGTGCAAAAAAATCTGAAATGTTGAAAAAACTATACGGGGGATACTTAAATCCCCCCAAAAGTAAGAATGTTCCCTGTACATGCACAGAGAATGCACTGGGAACTGTGCCTCACCACCGTTGTTGGTGGGGAGAAGAAGAAGAAGAGATTGGATTTATACCCTGCCCTCCACTCCCCAAGGGAGTCTCAGAGCGGCTTACAAACTCCTTTTCCCTTCCCCTCCCCACAACAGACACCCTGTGAGGTAGGTGGGGCTGAGAGAACTCTTTCCCAAGCTGTCCTTGAGGGAACAGCTGGTACAGAGCTATGGCTTGCCCAAGGTCATCCAGCCAGGTGCAAGCGGAGGAGTGGGGAATCAAACCCGGTTCTCCCAGATTAGCGTCCACGCACTTAACCACTACACCAGATTAGTGTCCACGCACTTAACCACTACACCAAACTGGCTCTCAGAAGGCCTGCTGGGCTTACCTACAGCCGCTGCTTCCTCCGCCGCCACTGCCGCCTCCATGTGGAGTTCCTATTGCTTCAGCGGGGCAGCCGTGTGGAATACTCTCCCCCCCGCGAGTATCATGGGTCCCCGCTGCTTGTAAATAAATAAATAGCTCCTGTTAGCAACTGAGCTGTGGCATTCTGTACTAGCTAGAGTCTCAGAGTTGACTTTGAGGAGAGACCTATGTAGAGTGCACTACACTAGTCTAGTCTTGATGTTACTGTGGTGTGGATCCAGGTGGCCAGATCAACTGTGTCCAGGTAGGCAGCCACCTGACAGGCTAGACTGTGTTAGAAAAAAGCATTTTTTTGCAGTTGCATTAAGTTGCTTCTCCAGCAGCAATACTGGACCCAGTATAACTCCTAGTAGGGATGGGCATGGGCCAGACCACGGACCTAATTTCCCCACAGACCAGGGTCCGGTTCATGATCCATCTGCCTGGTTCATGCCCTCGTGCTTTCCACAGACCACCCAGGTTTTTTGAGGGGGTTGTTTGGCCTGTGGGAGCTGTCCATGGAAGGGGGCATTTAAATGCCTTCTGAGCCTACTTCCACATCACATCACTGCGGGGGAAGCAGCAGGGGGGGGGCTTGCAGAAGCCATTTAAAGGGACATGTTCATTTATCATTTATTGTATTTCTGTTGCTTTAAGGGTTTGTGTATAGGCTGAAGGAGACTAAATAATCCTATGCCCTGAAACAAGAGTGAATTCAGAGATAAAACAAAGCAGATTCATTGCTAGTCCCCTGAAATGTGTAATGGTTTCAGAAAAGGCACAGGATTAGGAGGAGTATGGAATCCAAACCTAGTGAATTAAGAAGAACGAGGAGAAAACTCTGAATTAAATAAAGTAGGGTTGACATACGTGTTTGAAATTCCATGGGGGATTTTAACAGCTATGTTATGGGGATTCTCCTCTGGGAGCTCAATTCCCAGGTGCTCATGGGTTTGATCCAGATCAGGACCACAGCATGTAAGGAGAAGGGACTTAAACCTTCCTCCCTGCACACGCCATTTCTCCAGCTTCTCAGCTGTGACACCAAAACTACCACGTTCCCTTCCCAGCAAGATTCATCTATTCCCCTGTATTGTTGCCTTCCACCAGCAGGTGAAGACTTTCCTGTTTTATTTGGTTTTCCCTCACCGGCCCTCCTTCCTGTTTATATGTTTGTGTTTCATTAAATGTTGTTTTAATGTTATAAATATTTTTAATGTGTGATGTTTTTGATGGTTTGCCACCTTGGGGACTCTTAAGTTGGATGGGAAAGTAGCATGAATTGGGAAAAAAACCCAAACTTGAAATGGGCCCATGGAGCTGCTGTTTGCCCTGCTGGGGAAAGTTGCATGTACAGATGGATGCACATAACATTCCCCAGTGAGTTAGACAGACTCCCCACAGCCATTTCAGGTTGAGGGAGTATGGGGCTGGGAGAAAATAAGCCTCTTATGCACCACAGTCTGAAACTGAATTGGGCTTCTATACACCTGGAATTTAACATTCCCATTGTGGGACTGTAGGCACACATCTGATCCAAGGTCTTCATGATGACTGCATGTTCACTGTGCGAACTTCGTAATATATGAGTTGGCCCTCAAAAGGTAAGCTTTCAGGAATGAAGAACCAGATATTATTTGGACAATTTACCCAGATTTGGTAGGGCAGACGAGGCCTGTCCAGTATGGCTATCGAAGTGTGTAAGCGCACCAACTTTCCATTCCTTGGTTGCTTTACTGGAAAACAGTCCAAAATAAAATGGATAAAAATGGAGTTTCCAAAATGTGTTGGTATAAATAACAGCGGGGGAAACTGCCCATCAGACTAATGCCATAAGGTAAAAATGGCATAGATGTGCATTGGTATAAGTTTTGCTTAAGAAAGAAAAAGATCCAGGGAGCAGTCAGGCAACTTTCTTGGATCAAGCCCTGGGACATACCAGGTTCAATGGCAAGGAAGTTGTGAGCAAAACAAGTAGAAACATATGGCTGAGCAAAATGCCTACCTCCATGCAGGGACAAATGCCCTTAAAGTCCTTGAGATACAACTAATAATCAGCAAATAGATTTCAGTTAGGATATATCTGCCCTGACCTGGATCACCCAGACTAGCCCAGTCTTGTCAGATCTCGGAAGCTAAGCAGGGCCGACCCTGGCAAGTATTGGGATGGGAGACCGCCAAGGAAGTCCAAGGTGGCAGTGCAAAGGCAAGCAGAGGCAAACCACCTCTGAATATATCTTGCCTTGAAAACCCCACCGGGTTTCCGTAAGTCAGCTGTGACTTAACAGCAAAAAAAAAAAAAAAAGTGTATCAGAGTGTCTTGGTGTGAGGGTCCTACAGAGTCTGTCACCAACAAGTGTCCTTAAACAGGAATGCTTTATTGAGAAAGATCTGCTATGGTCATCTACACTTCTTGTGTTAGTAATGGCTGACACGGCCCCAAGCAGGAGAATTATACAGAATTCAAAAAGGAACTGCAACCAATCACCAAGCCAAAGAAAAGGCACTTAAAATACTGGTTTACGGTTCCCAGGGAAAAAGCAGGAAAAATTAGAGTCAGACAGGAGAAGAGATACATGGGCAGGCACCATCAGTCTCCTAAGGTCAGAGCAGCTCGAAGAGTGATAAGCATGCCATGAGAAATATAACATTCCACAGACCCGACGTCAAAGGTTCACTCATCCCACCTCCCAGGCAGGAGATGGCAGCATTAGCTGACACTTGGCTTCACTGTAGTTTGGTACTGCCTATATCGGTCTGCCTGTTCCACAGAAAGCTGTAGTAGAAGGCAGAGCTAGCAGAAACCTGTTTGAATACAGCTTCAAGAGGGAATTAGATAAACATATGGAGCAGAGATCCATCAGTGGCTATTAGCCACAAGGTACAGATAGGAACTCTCAGTCTGGGGCAAGTGATGTTCTGTATTCTTGGTACTTGGGGGGGGGGCAACAGTGGGAGGGTTTCTAGTGTCCTGGCCCCACTGGTAGACCTCCTGATGGCACCTGGTATTTTTGGCCACTGTGTGACACAGAGTGTTGGACTGGATGGGCCACTGGCCTGATCCAGCATTGGCTTCTCTTATGTTCTTATGTGATTCTTTGGAAACAGGCCACCCAGCTCAGATACCTACAAGCTGATACAGCAGTAGCCATGTAGATTTAGAAACAAAACCAGAGAAGAAACTTGGAAATAACTTCCACTGAAATCAGTGGGACTTCTAAGTTAAGTATGTTCAGGGTTGCCTCCTGGAGCAGTTCTAATGGTCATGAAGGTTTCAGTCTGCAGCCTGAAATGGAGCCTTCTTCAACCAACTCCTCTGCTGCCATTTTTAATGAGCTTTCATAGCAGAGTGGTAATTTGAACCTGGGTCTCTTCAACTACAGCAGATGGTTTATCATACAGTAGATGGAAAGGTAGCAAAGAGCCACACATTGTTCTGGAAAGCAGATCCTCATCACAGTTTTTGGTGTTGATAACTCTGAATAGCTGTTGGTTAGACCTGTCTATGGATCACATCAGAGGCTATAAACAGCTCTATTCAGAATGGAAACTGCTTCCATAGCCAAAAGCTACTCACATGAATAAATCCTATTTTTCAGATGCAGGCTGTAGGAGTACAAACATATTTCTAACATATTCTTATTGATCACTGCAAAGAAGGGGTGGAAATCACTATTTTTTCCATTATGCACATTCTTTCTTCATTCTTTCACAACTGAAATAAAGAAAGAACAAGCAATTATGGAGCAACAAGAATAAAGAAAAGATTGCCCTGACCTGGATAGCCCAGGCAAGCCTGACCTCATCAGATCTCGGGAACTAAGCAGGGCTCACTCTGGCAAGTACTTGGAAGGGCGACCTCCAAGGAATACCAAGGCTGGGATGCAGAGGCAGGTAATATCAAAGCCACCTCTCTGAAACATCCAAGCCCCATTAGGGGTCGCCAAAAGTCACCATGACTTCCAGGCTCACAAGCACACACACACACACACACACAAAGACCAAAAAAATAATTTAAAAAGATTAGGTCACTTGACCAATATTTTAAACTATTAACTTCACCAGAACAACTAAAAAGTATTTTAATCATTGTGTTTGACATGCTGGTTACAAAAAGAAATCAGCTGCTGTGAAAAAAAGTTAACCTGATAAAATCAGCCTGGAGTCCAATCATTCATAGAAATTCTGGGGACAGCCAGATTGCATGAAGAGGAAACATGCTGACTATTACATGAGCCATACTCTTTATATCTTGTGAAGTATACAGGTTGGGTCCAGCGTCTTGTGTAACAGATGTGAGTTACAGATTTTCACATGTGCAGCGCTGAGTTCAGATCACAATTGTGATGCTGATGGTGAGGAGCCTGAGCTTTCTCCCTGCCAGCATGAACACACCCCCTTTTCATAATCTGAACTGATTGGGGAGGGCATTGTTTGGCCCCTTGGGGAAATCTATTAGCATAAATGTTTCAGACTGAGAATTGCACTTGACATTCAAATCGGGCACTCCACGGACTGGAACTGAGAACCTTCAGCTCACATCTGTTACAGAAAGCACAGGCTGTAGAAACCAAACTCAGCCTGTGTATTTCATAATGTTTAAAACGGTTATCTTTTGCCAGTGACCTTTGCCATTGAGAACTACTTATGTGTAACCATTTAGAGATGCATTCAGTTATAACTAGGGATGGTCACAAACTAAAATTTATGATGAATTTTGGCCAGTTCGTGCTTTGCGAAGTCAAGTTTGTGGCAGGTCAACCAGGGGGGCCATTCTACCACCTCACAAACCAAACCAGTTTGTGAGGGTCCATGTTTTGCGAATGGGGCCCACCACAACCCACAAACTGAACTGCATTTTCCCAGTTCGTGCCCATCCCTAGTTATAACCAGTGGCCAGCAGGAAAGGTTTTACTAGGCTGTCAGGATTGCTGCAGAACTAGGAGTTCTTCATTATGTCCTTAGTGATGAATAAAAATGAATATCCAACTACACAGTGGAATTCGTGGCTTCAAGATATATTTGACCGTTAGCAAATCAGCAATTCACCCGTCAATTGACAAAGTTAACATCAGTGGATTGACCAACCTGCTAAAATCCCCTGAAATTGTTATGATCCAATGTTCCCTCTAAGCTGAGTTAGTGTGAGCTAGCCTCCGGCTCACACATTTTTGTCTTGGCTCAGGAAGGATGGCTCCAGAGCAAACTAATTTGTGCAGCAGCCAAATCGCTCGCTCACAACTTTAATGCCAGTTGCTCACAGAGTAGAATTTTTGCTCACAAGACTCCACAGCTTAGAGGGAACATAGATAAAATTTGATCTTGACTTGTTGAGCGTTTGTGCAGCCAAAGAGGCCTTTTTCCCATGGGGAAGACTGGAAAGGTCTCTATGAATAGGACTGGAAAAATCCTAAATGTTTTTCTGGCCCCGTGTCAGAACCCAAAACTTTTAGAGCCTTAGAAGGCAGTAATAGCACCCAGAATTATACAGGGTTATAGGAATTTGGTGCAAACACAGCTGCATCACGTGTTTCTTCTGACCCCTCCCTGTTGTGAGGCAGGCTGTTGCATTCTGGATTAAATGCAGACTCGGCTCACAGAGCATGTCACAAGAGTCTAGCACCAAGGCTGCAATAAAACAAAGTATGTTCATAAGAGCCATATTTGAAAGAAGTAATCAGAGCCTTCTCTGAAAATACTATGTGTGGAAAGCTCTCTTGCCACCACCTTGATCTAAGCCCCAGGGGGACAGCTGCTGATTCCACACCACCTGGGCTGGAAAACCTGACCTGCTTGCAAGATGATGGAAGGCACAAGGCCCAGCATCCATAATTACTTAAGCCTTGCCTGGATTCTTCTTCAACCCACTTGTCTGCATCTAGTTTAAATGGTCATTTGTCATGAATTTTAGCTCGGTAGAAGCACAGTGTAAAATAATCAGCAGCATCTTACCACCATCACATGCCAGATCTAGGCTGCGTCTTCATCAAGGACCAAAGGGGGGTTGAGGCAGGGGTAACCCTTTCCTCCACAAGGAATGATAATTCGCTTGATAAATGAGACAACTCAGTTCCATAACAATCTAGTGATCCACTTTGTCAGGTTGTCGTCGAAGTGCCCAAATCAAAAGACTGGAGTTTTGCCATCACTTAGCTGCTTACAGCAAAAACTGCTATAAGGCCAGATATTTATGATGGCGGAGTATGGCATATTTTTAATGAAGAGGAGTAAAAAAACATGCTATGTTAAGAAATGGATATGCAATTTTTAATCAGACGGCTCAGAAGGGGTAGAAAAAGGCCAGAGAAGATTGATCATATTAATCATATCTAGATAAAAGTGATGGGGTATTAGAACAACATCTATGAAATACAGTACATGTAAGGGGATGTGTTTTTGATGTCACATTTGGTGAATCTAATTGTTGCTTGATAAAATATCTAGTAATACCCAGGCTAGCTTGAGCTCGTCAGATCTTGGAAGCTAAGCAAGGGTCAGCGCTTGCTAGTATTTGGATGGGAGACCTCCAAGGAAGACCTCCAAGGGCTGTGACATGAAGGCAAGCAATGGCAAAGCACCGTGGAATGTCTCTCGCCTTGAAAACCCTACAGGATCACCATAAGTCAGTTGTGACTTGATGGCACTTCTTACCACCAACTCTGTGATGACTGCATGATTCTACGTCTGCATACGATACGTATTTATTGGCTTGGATCTAAAGCCATGTGAGCAGAACTCAGCAAGCGGAATAAAACTTTCCAACTTTCTCTCATGCACCGCAGCTCACTGTGCCCCCTGAAAACTGCCCCAAGGGTCAACAGGGGATCTCCGGGAACAGTTCAGAGGATATGGGGAGGGGGCTGCAGTGAGAGAAGGGTATTAGCAACAATCTGTTCGCTGGCGTAAGTGCCCTTCCACAAGTAGTAAACAAAATTTGAATTGGAGTCATTGTCATAAATATAATCCTGTTGTTATGACAGTTAGGAATGAATCAGTAGGAAGAATAACGCTGGTTTTTACTATAATGCCAGCACCTCACTCCTGGGTTCTGCACTACTGTACCCATAGCCAAGGGGATCCCAGCATACTCCAGATGAACGCTTCTAGTGGAACTCTGTTGCTCCTCTAACTGGTAATTCAAGCTGTACAGAGCATGCACCATAACTACGCCGGCAGAGATCGCTACCTCTTATCTTCATCCATAGGACATCATGGCCAGTAGCACTTGAACTTAGAATTGAAGGTTCAGAGTGTGATGTTCCAGTGGTTTTCCTGACTCTTGGCTCACATCTACAGATTGAATAGGAAGTATGATGGGGGAAAAGTCCTGTAAGCAGTAATCCTGGTGGCTCTGCCTCGTTTTTATGCCATGTTCCAGTTGATCAAAACTTGATTCAACATGATTTTAGAAATTATCATCCATTCAGGTGTGCTGCTGCTGCTGCTAACGCAACCTTATTAAACTCGTGATGGAAAGCTGGCTTGTGGTGAAATTTGCCATGTAAATTGGTGGTTGCATTTTTAACACTGCCAATTATTGTCCCTTATCGTTGCTGTTGATTCACACAGCTGACTCCCAGAGTATTTTCTTTCAGATCACATTTGCCTTTTGAAACATGTGTTTCTGCTCATCTGAATTTCTGATCGAGTCGCTCTGGAGAAAAAGAAAGCAAATATAGCACTGATATTTTGTGTTTGTTCACTGAGGCATGTGTTTTTATAGCACACTGTATTTATGTGTTTCTATTTTCCTCGGCAGGCTTCTTGGGCACATGACCCAGCCAGGAGTTTGGGGTTTTTTTAAATCATGACTGGATTAAACAGGGAGCGGGTGGAACATGAGCTTCATCCAGAAGATCAGATTCTCAGGCTTTACTGGGAACAGCCCCAGCTACAAGGATAAAAGAGGATCCAGCCTCCCATTGTTCCCAGCTCAGATTCACATGGGCCACAGCATAAAAATGTTCTCCTGCGCGGCGGGGGATTGCCAGATTTCTCCTGAGCCTGGTGGGCTGCACGAAGAACAATTCAATCACTACAGCTGCCGACATTTTTCTCCCGAGAAGGACTGTCACATTTCTATCAATTCCAAAGGAGACCGCACCTCCGACACATCTGGTTCCTCTTACCGTACGGCGCTATGCTCGGAGGAAACGGAGAGTTTTAAGGACTGTATCGAGTTCTTTGAAGAACCCGGAGATCCTATCGGACAGCACACTTACTGTGACTCCGAGTACGAGCAGGACAGCATAACGGCAACACCGATCCTCTTGGCAGCTCAAACGGGCCCCGCTGACAGGAACAAGATTTCCAAGGGTGCCGGTGGCCAACTTCATGGGAACCCGAACAGTTTTGGCAAGGCCTTAGAAGACCCATGTGGTGGAACCCTCGAAGGTGAAGGTGATACTTATGTTGCTACATCTGAAAGAATTCAGCCTCGTTTTGCTGTAAATGGGAGCCAGGCTTTTGGAGGCTCATCAGCAGTCCAAGACATGAGAGCACAGAGTCTGCAGGCGGAGAGCAACGGGACTATAAAAGATCAAACCTGCAGGGACAGACTCTGTCCCAGTGACAAGGAAAGCCAACAGGTTCAGATGTCAATCAGTGCTAAGAATAGCGCAGACCCGGTGTGCAGCGGCAGAATGGGTCCAGTCACAAGAGGGCTGCAGCCAGGAGACAGCAGATCTAAATATCCGGATTGTCCTACACAATTCAGTTCTGAGAAATCCAAGGAAATGTTACCCAGTGTCCGCAAGCTGAAGAAAAACAGCCTTGCCGGTCGAGCCCATGGTCCTGTAAGTAGCAAAGCAGCATGCCCCAAATATTTCGGAGAACATTCGAGTGTTTTGAGTGACTCTGATGAGGCTGATAACGAAGTAGAGAAGCTTACTGCCCTGTCTTTCCAAAGCCTCTCATGCCCCCAGGGCAGTTACCTAGATATGTACAGTTCCAGTAACAGGACATCATCCAGCCTGTCCAATTCCTTGCCGGAAGACAGTGTTGGAATGAACAGGTGGCCGACATGTAGCGACCCAAAGAAAACAGTGGTGGCCAACCACGCCAAAGGAAGCTGGCAGTTCCCGTTGGCCAGCAAAGCCCCAGAAAAGGATCTGTGTGCTAGCTCACTGGGGAAGGAACACTTTGAGTGCATTGATGTCACACCAGACAATGCCGACGGGAGAAAGAGCCTTTGTAAAAAGAGAATGGTGCCTAAACGTCAGATTCAGCTGAGGCGGAAGGAGAAGAAGGAGATGGGCTTTTGTGCCGCTGGTGACTGTGCAATTCTCCAGCCATTCACACCGCCGAGGAAAGAGTCGTGTGCGAAGGGTAGGGCTACCAGTGATGAGTTTAGGCTCAATTACAAGCAGTTTATGAAGGCCGCTTGTCTGAATAGTTCTTACAGCAAAACTAAGATGGCTTCGAGTCTGGTGAAAAATGTTCTGGCTAAAAAAATGCAGTACGAACAAAGAATCAAAACAGAGCAAGCGTCTGTCCGAGGTAGCTCTACCTCCTCCGTCCCGTCCTCTGTAAGTACAGACCTCCAGGGGGACAGTTTAGAAGGCAAGTCAAGTTCTCTGTCCAAATCGGACTGCAGCTTTTCAACTGAAGACGTGCAAAGTCATTCTACCAGTGAGAGATCTGAGCCTGTGGCCATGAATAATGAGGACAGAGACACCCTGAGACCAACAAAGGGGGTTGTGCTGGATGAGCGACTAAGGGAAAACGTCTGCAAATTGAAAAAGACGTTTAACGAACTGAATGAGAGAATGAAATATCAAGAAGCCACTCAATTGATGAGACTCCCTATCCTGGCGAACAATGATGTAAATGTGACAGAACCAAGCAACATCAGAAAACAGTCATCTGGAGAGAGAAAAGAGTACAGGAGAGCCCGGGCTGTGTTTGAGTCCATGCAGGATGATGCTAAGATCACAAGTGCTGTCCCAAAATTCGCAAAAACACCAAAGCCATGGCCGAACCTGAAGCAGCGAGCCATTCGGCAGAACAAGCATGCACAGCCGAAAGAGGAAAAAATCCCCCTCAAACCTAAAAACCTCGTGGTGCCCAAAGATACCTCCAGGAATATCTTCACGTCCAAAACCAAAGAAATGAAACTCGTCCCTCAGACCACAAATGAACAACCTAATGTTCTAAATGCCTTTAAGCACATGTCTTTGGACAGAGATTCTAGTCCCAGGAGGTTGCCTGCAGTTCAGAATGTGAAATTTTCATCACTAGTTTTTCCAACGTCTGGCAAAACACACTGTGGTGAGACACATCATATGGGCGAGGCCCTTCAGATGGAAAGCAAAGGAAGGATAAGAAAACACCAGCAAAGGGATGTCAGGAAATTAGTCAATGACACCTATCGCCTTGGTTTTAAATCATCGGACAGCTCTAGCACAGAGCAGCTTTCGTACTCAGAAAGCAAAAGCGAGAACAGCCAAATTGGGTTACCAAAAGACTCCACATCTATCTCACCTCTCTTCATACACTGTACCTCAATACGTCGGAAAGATGATATACAAGCAGTAAACCAATTACAGGAGAAAAGGCAAGATGAAGGTAGAGATGTAGATACATCAACCAGTCCTCTACGTGATCAGGGCATCAGTAGCGCTGATAATTTTAACCCTGCAACACAGACACAACGAAACATATCAGCGTGTCATCCAGAGAACAAGTGCTCTATGGTGAGTGAACCTGCAGTGCACATTACAACAATTCAGTCCAGGAAGTGTGTAGTTGAGAATAAAGAACTTCAGCCCAAGGCTGAAAATAAACCAGTACCCCATGAACGAACTGAGTTAAAAGTCCGACCTTCTTCTGCCACCACCAAGAAAGAGTCTCAGCTCAATATTAAAGTCAATAGTTCTTTATCCAAGCAGACACACAAAACGGAAACCGATTATTTCCCAGCTTCAAGTTGTTCCATGTTGGAAGAAAGGACCATGGAAGAAGCTTTCTCACAGTCTAATCTCCATTTAAGAGAAAATGAAGTTACTTCTTCATCAGATTCCATTGTGATTCCATCTTCTAAATGTCCTCAAGAGATCAATATGAAAGATAATAGCCGTGTGACAATGAGCCATATTCATGAGACTTCCAAAGCCCAGGAAACTGAATTGTCCCATCAGAAACATTTGTCCAGTGAGAATATCTCAGTAGTGTCTAAAGACAGTAAAAGTTCTCCAAGCTTTTTGAAAGAAGAAAATGTGTTCTCTGGATTAACCCACGGAAGCAGTAGGTACCCACAATCCATCAGGCCCCGGATGACAAGCACCCAAAATAATGAGGCATATTCTCCAGCAAACAGCCATTTTGTTGACAGTTCATCTGAAACAGTAATACCGGAAGACCCCAAGCCCTGGGGGGGCAACAACAGAATGCTTTCAGAGTCTGACATTTCAGATAGTCCATTATCAGCAAGGGAGTATAGTGATGCAATGAAACTTATATCAAACCCTCCTTTTACACCATCATCCTCTTATGGAAAGCTCCACGACCCAGGGTTTGATGGTCTTAATAAGCATCAGGTAACCAACGAACAATATTTCTCGGCAGCACAAGCTGACAACACAAATTACTTAACAATTCCTGTGAAAGCCCATCAGTCTGAGGCAGTTCCTACGCACCCAGCACCTTCGTACCCAGACGGCTCCTCTTTCATGTCCAACGTCGCTTTCCAGCCCAGTGGAGAAGCTTTAGGAAGCAAAACAAGTAATGAACATTTTCTGCCAAAACCATTAGAAAGGAAGGCAGCCTCTGACAACTTGCTACACAGTAACCCCAGCCATGGCCAAATCCCCCCAAGGCTTGAAGAGTCTCCCAGTTTCACAAGAAGAAACGAAAGGGTATCGCCATCAGGTAAGAGCGCCCCGAGCCCAACTAGACACTTTGCTGCTCTGCTGCAGGCGCACAGGAAAATGTTAGTCGATCCAGAGAGTGGGAAGTGCTACTATGTGGAATCGCCAAGGCAGCCTCAGCTGAAGATGCTCTACGATCCAGAGACGGGGCAGTACATCGAAGTGCTAATACCGCCAGTCCCACTGTCGTCACACAGCGGGCTCTACCAGTCTCCTTTCCCACCAGTGGTTATGAATCCAGGAGGCTATGGACCCCCTTACGTGCCATTCTCAGGGTTCCCAGGTTTCCCTCCTCCCCCTCCTGCTATGCCACCCGTCCAGGTGGATCTTCAAGACCAACTGCCCGTTCAAGAAAACACCAGTGAAGGTTTTAGCCATTTTCCAAAGACTGAAGTGCCACCAGGTGCCCAAACAGCTGATGGCAACTACATGGAAAGTTTATACTATATCCCCACCGGGATGAATTCAAGTCCAAACCCCAGTCAAACTGTATTTCCCCCACCTGCAAGTTCTGGTCCTGGTATGCCAGAGAAGGGATCTTTTCTTAGGATGTAACATGTTGTGCTGCAAGAGTGTTTTGGAAGACTATTTTTGTATTTCAGATCATTTGTTTTTGTTTTTTTAAAGCATCAAGCCAAACTTTATTCCCTGGAAACTGGGGGGGGGGGGGGGGAGGATACCAGGAAAGAGGAGGCTTGGGAGCTTCTTGTTCAAGTTTTCAGCCGCATGGACTCTGAAGGACTCAAGGTAACGGGACAAGCAGAGTTTACAGCATGCATCATTTGCTTGACAGATTTTATTTTAATGTAAATATCCCTGGCAATAATAAAGGGCCACATTCTGGTGCTACTTGAAGCCAATGGGAGCTTTGGGATTGACTTCAAAGGGACCAGGATACAGGCTATGACATTTGAGCAGCTTAGTTTGTTTCTTGGGGCATACAATCAGTGTTCCCTCTAAGCTGAGTTAGTATTATCTAGCTCACAGCTTTTAAGCCTCTGGCCCACACATTTTTGTCTCGGCTCAGGAAGGATGGCTCCAGAGCAAACTAATTTATGCAGCAGCCAAATCACTCGCTCACAACTTTAATGCCGGTAGCTCAGAAAGGAGAAATTTTGCTCACAAGAATCCACAGCTTAGAGGGAGCATTGCATACAATGTAGAGTGTATTATTCTAATGCCTCAGCCTACTCCTGAGAAGTCTGGTTACTCATGAATCTCTGCTCTTCAATAGCAATTAAATGTCCTTCCAAAATGCTTGGGATGTTGGTGCTTTCATAGATTACGTACACATATACTCCAATGCTGCTCCCCAGGTGCTTGTACTCTAATGGGCCTTTGCACCACATTGGCCGTCAGAAAAGTTTTCTCAAGTTGGGGTTCTATCAGTGTAAATGCTTTGATGATTGGGACATAAACATGTGGCTTTAGAACAGGTGGTTTTGCAGTTCAATTGGGCTTGTCTGCTTCACTGGGATTCAAATTTCACAGAGACTTACACTGCGATTACCTGTGAACTCCAGCCAGACTTGGTAAATAGCAAAGCAGCAGGAAGAGAAAGAACAGCAGGGATGCTCAAAGAGGCCTCCCAATCATCCACCCAGGATGGGGAACTACCAGCCCCCAGTCCTGATTTCCCGCCCCCTAGGAATTGAGGAGCAGGAGAAAATGGCCTCTACCTAATGATACTCTAGGAATTTCTCCAAGTTTCTGTGGTAAAGACCATAGAAGCTAGGGGAGGCAGTCTAGAATGTCACCCCATACTGGGAACCCTATGCTGAAAGGGCAAACGAGACCCTGCTGGATAATAGAGGGGAATGGTTAATGGAAACAGGGAAAGTAGCAATGCAGGTTTCAACAGGATGTGTTTATGCGAAAGGATGAATGTACTTCTTATTAAAAAGGTATGTGAGGAGTAGTGGGCCAGCCTTAGCAGTAAAGCTCCAAGGTTTTAAAAAGTATCTGAAATATGTGATAACCATTTGTGGCCTATGGAACTTCCGATATTAGATGGCAATAGTTTAAAATGCAGAAAGGCCCTTAAAATAAGGGACCTCTGGCAATCAGCTCAGCCCCCTATCACATATGTGTGTCTAGATAGGTACCAGCACCTTGCTGTCATGGGCAGGGCAGCTGCTTTGAGCTTATAGCACCATCAAACTACTCAGGCTGGGTCACAACAACATACTGGGGCCTGCTCAGAGTGAGAAGGAAGTGTTCTGTAGGCTGTGCAAGAGAACATCAGCAGTTGCTACACCGAGCACAATTAAAGCCTATTGCACAGAGACTGGCAGAATTGGCCGGAAGGGGAGAAAACTTCAGACTGTCAGACAGACAGCAGGCAAGTTGAGCAGAGGCTTCCGGGGCTCCCTGACACTGCAGGACATGACAAAATTTGTTACTGGGCAAGGTGAATATGTTCCTTGATAAGAGGAGGGCCGAGACTATTGCACTGTGGACCAAGGCTCTCAGCTTATTTTCCTCTTATGTGCCCCATTTAACAATCTTGCCTTCCTTACATTTTTAGTGTCACTGGTGGAAATGTAGTCTGTAAATCAAGGGGCCTCTGGTCTTCCTTTTCTTGCTTTTGGTTGCAGTGATTAAACCCCTATCAACTAACATCACCTTTACCTGGGTAACTCTTTTTAACCTCCAGAAATTGTTTCCCTAAAAACAGAAAAAATTGTGTTAACTCCTAGGGGATTTTTTCACTACCCAACTTCACTCCCTTCAGGAGCGAGTGAGCATTTATAGAGATGGAATTGTTCTACCAGTGAAAACAAGAGAAAGAATATGTGTGCGATGGGCATGCAGGACACATCGGGATGTGTTTATGAGCGAGGGTGAATGTCCTAGTTCTGGAAGCTGCTTGAGAGGGACACATGTTTGTGCTGCATCACAATGTAACTAAAGGGCTTATGGCTACCATTGTGGTTTGCCTGCAAACTGTAGCCCAGAAAGGAACAGAGAGGTAAGATGAGGCCAGGGTTTTCTTCCCCTTCATGTTGGTCTGTGCCTCTTATAAAGGTAAAGGTTTCCCTTGCTCGAAAGCTAGTCGAATCCAACTCTAGGGGGCAGTGCTCACCTCCGTTTCCAAGCCGAAGAGCCAGCACTGTCCGAAGATGTTTCTGTGGTCATGTGGCCGGCATGATTGAGCGCCAAGGTGCACGGAACGCTGTTATCTTCCCACCAAAGCAGTACCTATTTACCTACTTGCAATTTCTTGCTTCCGAACTGCTAGGTTGGCAGGAGCTGGGGCCAGAGATGGGAGCTCACTCCATCATGCAGCATTAGGGTCTCGCACTGCCGAACTACAGACCTTCCGGTCTGCAGCTCAGCATCTTAACCTCTGAGCTACTACGGCCCCTTATAGGGCAGAGCAGATGCCACAGATGGAAGGTGGAAGCAGAGCAAAGCCTGCAACTGCTGCTGAGCAGAAGGAGGGAAATTGGAGCGGCTCATGTCCATCTGGACCTAGGATTTGCCTCCCTTTCCTTTGCTGCATAGGTTTGGCTGAGTAGATTAATTTCACCATTTTCCCTCACTGCCTCCTCAGGGTCATAAATCCAGACTTAAAGAGCATGCCTGTATT
Source organism: Lepidodactylus listeri (assembly GCA_029233225.1). NCBI lineage: Eukaryota > Metazoa > Chordata > Lepidosauria > Squamata > Gekkonidae > Lepidodactylus > Lepidodactylus listeri. The sequence goes on from JARCFY010000016.1 coordinate 21,429,064, forward strand.
AATCATGTGTGGGTTTCTCTTACCCTAGCAGAGCAGACGGATGGGATTCTCCCTTCTGGGCTTTTCTCAAATCTATAGGAACTTTTTTGGTCTCTTCCCCCGCCCTGGTGGTCTTCTGGCTTCTATAGGCTTTTAGGTACTCCTAATCTTGCTCCTGTGCCTTTTCCACACAAAAGACATTATTTCTTCTGTGTGTGTTTGTGTGTTAAGAGACGGGACCGGGGGCAGAAAAAGCAAAGCAAAGCACCAAGCCTCTTTGCCTGTCACAGGTCCCAGGCCTTCCTGGTCTAAAGGCCCTGCAGAGGGCAACATATGTTTCCTGGCATGGTTTCTATGACTTTCAAAGCGTTGTGACAGCCAGGAATGCAACAGCTGCTGCTCTTCCCAGCACAAGACAGCAGTGATGAATCAACTATCCATTACATTTCTGCCCACCAGGAAATGTTTAAAGGCACAGGGGCCTTGCCAAAACAAAAACTGTGGCAACTGTTTTCTCCCTAGTCCCTACCTTTAAAAACAAAAAACTTTCCCTCTCACTAATCCTGCTTGCTTCTGCATTCTTTATTGCCAAATACTCCTCCACCGCCTTCTCCTGTCACTTACTGCCGAAAATACGTGCCCTGTTCTGCCCTATCTATGCTTCTCAGTTTTGTCTGTGTTCCCCACACCACCCTAGTGATCCCTCCTTTCTTTAGCCTTCTGCTTGGCTTCTGTTCACTCTTAGGTTTTTGTAATTTCCTTTAATGCTGCCCCATCCCCTTCCTACAGCCATTTCTGCCTCAAGATTGTTGGGAATTCGGGTTTTTTCCTGCTTCCCCGCAACATCATGGTCCATTCGTGCAACTCCTGGGGTTTTCTCAATTCGTTCTCAAACCTGCTTTGCTGTGACGCTTTGGGCAGTGAGGCCTGGATGGCTACTGTGTGGGTGGGAAAATTCATTATCTCAACATGCGTGTCGGGTTCTGTGAATTCTCAGCTTCCCCCCCCCCTTTAAATTAGTCTCTAGCCCTTCCTGTTGTGGAGCTATAAGGGGAAAGGCATATCCCCCCAACAGCAGAGCCTAAGGACTTTTAAAAAATGAACCCGGGAATTCACAGAACATGTTACAATTATTTTTAACGATATATATTGATATATCACTGTGAAATTGCTGCTTAAAATAAAAATAGGGAAAGCCCCAGAGGGCAGGGGAGGTGCTGCTAGGGAACTAGGGCAGGGAAACTGCCCATGCTCATTCTGGCTGACCTGTCTCTTAGCTGCCTCATCTCTTTGCACTGCTCAGTAGCTGGACCTTTCTATCCCACTTCCTCCTGGCCCCCAAAGCCAAAATGGTCTTTCAGAGGAGACAGTCTGTGATGATTCCTTTCTCCCTGTTTTGAATGCTCAGAAAGTGGACAGTTCATAAATATTCTAGGTGTCCTATTAGAAGCCAAAGGCTTCAGGGTTGCCATCTTAAAATACCTGAGGGCGCAATATAGCCTAGCAACAGCAAATACATTCCTTCTGAGGGTAGGGTTCCCAGGTCCCCCCTGGCCACAGGTGGGAGATGAGGAGGGTAGGGCTGTCAAATCCAGGTTGGGAAACTCCTGGAGATTTGGGGACAGAGCCTGGAAAGGACAGGGACCTCAGTGGGGCACAATGCCATAGATTCCACCCTGCAAAGCATCCATTTTATCCAGGGGAACTGATCTCTGTAGTCTGGAGACAAGCTGTAATTCCAGGGAATCCCCAGGTCATACCTAGAGGCTGACATCCTTATCTGAGAGTTGTAACTCTGAAAGAGAGAAGTTTAGGCCCAGCCAGGATTGTTCTGGCCTTGCCCAGTGTAATTTAGCTGTTGTACTAGCCTAGGGTTGCCAGCTCCTGCTTGGAAAAATCACCAGTTTGGTGTAGTGGTGAAGTGCGCAGACTCTAATCTGGGAGAACCAGATTTGATTCCTCATGCCTCCACTCACAGCTGCTGGATGACCTTGGGCAAGCCATTGTTCTGTCAGAGGTGTTCTTGAAAAGAGCAGTTTCTGTCAGAGCTCTCTCAGCCCCACCTACCTCCCAGGGTGTCTAGTGTGGGGAGGGGAAGGGGAAGGAGTCTGTAAGCCGCTCTGAGACTCCAAGTGAGTGAAGGGTGGGGTATAAATCCAATCTCTTCTTCATATGGCCCATGTGAATCTAATATGATGGGAAGGAAAAGTCATCCCCCCTCCATCATAGCGGCCCCAGTGCTAAGTTAATTGACACCTATTGGAATCTTTCCCTCTGTTTTGCTCTTCACAGGACAGGGGCCTCTAAAATGGTGGACTTAGAATACCTTCATCCTTGTTGCTTGCTGGCTCAAGCTGCCTCAGGTTCTGTTAGCGCTGCCAAGCTCAAGATGGTGACTGGAAATCTCCTGCTATTATAACTGATCTCCAGATGACAGATCAGTTCCCCTAGAGAAACTGGCTGCTTTGGAAGGTGGACTCTATATGGCATTATACCCCACTGACGTCCCCCCCCCCCAAAAATCCCATCCTCCTCAGGCTCAACGCCCAAAATCTCCAGGAATTTCCCAGTCCAGAGCTGGCAACCCTAGTTTCTGTTTCCTGTACAAAGCCTGCCTATGTGAAGGTTTGCCTTTAGCCCAATCTCTACTCAGCCAGTCCTTTCTCCAGACCTTTGGTTAAGTGCGCCGACTCTAATCTGGGAGAACCGGGTTTGATTCCCCACTCCTCCACTTGCACCTGCTGGATGACCTTGGGCAAGCCATAGTTCTGTACCAGCTGTTCTCTCAAGGACAGTTGTCTCAGAGCTCTCTCAGCCCCACCTACCTCACAGGGTGTCTGTTGTGGGGAGGGGAAGGGGAAGGAGTTTGTAAGCCGCTCTGAGACTCCCTTGGGTAGTGAAGGGTGGGATATAAATCCAATCTCTTCTCTTCTTCTCTTCCTAAAACACCTGCCTTTCAGGTGAGAACTAAAGGTTACATGTCGTTCCTATGGGATTTTTTAAAGGATTTTTTTTTTTAAAAAGTCACGGTGGCTCAGAGGTTAAGACACTGAGCTGCAGACCGGAAGGTCGGTAGTTTGGCAGTTCAAGACTCGAGTGCCACATGATGGAGTGAGCTCCTGTCTCTGGGCCCAGCTCCTGCCAGCCTAGCAGTTCAGAAGCAAGAAATTGCAAGTAGATAAATAGGTACCGCTTCGGTGGGAAGGTAACAGCATTCTGTGCGCCTTGGCGTCTAGTCATGCTGGCCACATGACTGTGGGAAAAGTCTTCGGGCAGCTTTGGCTCTTTGGCTTGGAAACAGATGAGCACCGCCCCCTAGAGCCGGATTCAACTGACTTTCGAGCAAGGGAAACCTTTACCTTTAGTATTTTAAAAAATGCAGCCATTCTCTGGGGCTCTGATGTCAACAACCAGAGCAACACACTGAGAATGGGCCTTTTTACACCCCTCAACCTTATCTTCCCTCTGAAAACCCCCCTCCCTTCTAAACTGCATTTCTTCCTCTGGGGGAAATCCACTGTTCTATATGGTTTCCCAAGGGTAGGTGGGGGAGAGAGAGAGTTGGGGTGGTAGGTTTGCCAGGTGGGGCCTGGAGATCTCCAGGAATTACAACTGATCTCCAGAAAACAGAGATTTTCCCTGGGGGAAATGGCTGCCTTAGAGGGTTGACTCTTTGTTATTAAGACCCCTCACCTCCTCAGACCTCACCCTTCTCAAGCTCCACCCCCAAATATTCAGGAATTTCCCAACCCAGAGTTAGAAACCCTCTTACAGTTGCCATTTCCCCAATGGCAGCGGAGGTTTATCTGTTTTCGGGGGCCCTCATCTGCCGGCCCCGATCCAGCTGGCAGGGGGAACCCTGCCCCCCAAGGAGCCCCGTCCACACTAATGTGCTCGGTGCAATGACGTCACCCGGAGGGGACATCATTGCACAGGGCACATTGCGGGGGGGGGGGGTGCTCTATCATTTGAGGGAAAAACTCTATAGTTACCAAGAGGGAGCCCCCCCCACCGGCAGCCTGGTAAGACATGGCGACCCTAAACCCTATGCAGTAGGGAGTTTCAACAGAATATGGACCAGAGGAAATGGGTTAAAAGCTTGCTTGGGGGTGGGGGCATCTACTTTGAAAATAAAAGGTCCCAGATTCAATCCCTGGCATCTCTAATTAGAGGGGAAAGGATGAGGTAGTCGGTGATGTGGATGACCTCTAATCAAGACTCCAGAGACCCACCATTAGTCAAAATACATGATTACAACCCTGACCTGGATAGCCCAGGAAAGCTGGATCTCATCAGATCTCGGAAGCTAAGCAGGATTGACTCTGGCAGGTGCTTGGATGGGAGACCTCCTTGGAATACCAGCAGTGGAGAGGTGGGGGGCAGGCTTTATTCAGCCACCTCTCTGAATATCCTTCAGCCCCCCAATAGGGATCAGTCACCAGAGGCCGCCATGACGCCATGACACACTCACACACACAAATGAAAAATGCAACAAATAAATAAATAAATACACAGTTACCAAGGCTGATAGACCAGTGATCTACTTCAGCAGAAGACAGCTTCATGTGGCTACCCTTTTAAATTGCAGCCTCTCTGACTACATTTTGTAAAGATGGAAAGACCTAAATATGTATGAAGTCAGCCATAAGTGTTTGTTACCTCTCTGCCTGCTGTCTCCCACAGCCTTCAGGAACCTGATTTCTTGACCAAGACTCTTGTATCTCTATTCCATTTCCTCCCCATAACACTCAATCTGTTGTCCCAAGAGGTTTTTCCACCGCTGTCCATTTTAAATAGGTCAATCCCCATTCCCAAACACTATCTTTTTCCATAGCTCTTTCCGCCATATTCTAGGTTCATTCTTTCTTGACGTGTTGCCCCACATTTCAGTCATCATCTGCTTGGCCTTCAGCTTCCCTCACTCCTGAGAACTTTCTAGTTCTCAGTCTCCCGATTTTACCCCCAGATCTGTTCCTGTCACTAAAGGTGTGTGTGTTTTTGGTTGTTCTTTTTTACTTAATTTACAAAAATAATGTGAAGTTCCATAGCCAACAATTCCCCTCATCAGATGGAACATTCAAGAACATTCCAAGAAGTCACCTCAGCTTAGCTAATGGGAGTCAGAAACTTCATGGCTGCCACATCACCTCCTCAAAATCTGCTAGCATACAAAGTACATAATATCAGAAAGTGAACACAACAAATTTATTAATACCACCTAATAAACAATTAAAATAGCCCTCTGAAATGTAAGACTGCAACTGTATCCCAGGGCGTTGTTGCCTAAGTGAATTAAAGCATCTAAAGGAAAACAGACATAAATCTTTGATGCCTCATATGGTTCTGTAATCTCAGAGGGGAATGAAAGAAAAGGAACACAAGAATGTCAGCTCAACCCTAAGCCGCTGACGTTAATATGCTTATATACGGCTTAACTCTGAAGAGGACCAGGCTGCTAAGAGACTGAAACTTTTAAAAAGTCAATAAGTTGGAGCATCGGTGCAGTGGTTGTAGGGTTGGATGAGGGTCAGAGTGAGCCCCAGTTTTGAATCCCCCCCCTGGGCAGTGGAAGCTTGCTGGGCGATCTTGGGCCACTTACGCTCTCTCAGTTTAACTTACCTCACAGTGTGGCTGTTTTGAGGACAAAATGGAGTAAGGGAGAATGGTGTTGTAACCCAGTTTGGGGAGAAAATTGAGATAGAAATAGCTAAATAAATAAATAACTCATGGGGGGGGGTTTTTGCAGGATTTTGAGAACAAGAAGGCATTAGATGCAATGGAAACGGAATAATTAACCAGTGGTCCATTGTGTCCAGCATCCTGCCTCACACAGTGGCCAGCCAGTTACTCTTGAGGGCCAACGACTGGGCATAGAGGCAGAGGACCTTCTTTGATGTTGCCTCCCTGGCACTGGTATTCAGAGGTTTACTGTGTTTGAATGTGAAGGTTCCCTTTAGTCACCATAGCTAGTAGCTACTGATAGTCCTATCTTCCATGAACCTGCTAATCCTCTTTTAAAGCGGTCTCTGCCTGTGGTCATTACTACATCCTCCTGCAGGAAAAATGCACATTTGTCCATCTTGTGTCTTTCCTGAATCTACTGCCCAACAGCTTCATTGATTGCCTGAAAGTTCCAGTATTTTGGGAGAGGGAGAAAAGCAGGGCTATTTTGGGGCAGGAACACACAGGAACCAAGTTCCGGCAGGCTTTCGAGTTGGCCACGCCTACAGCCTCCCCCCCCCCCCGGGTTCCCTAGGTGCCTTGCAAGTCGGGGCGCCTGGGAAAGCCAAACTGATCCAGGGAGGAAGGCAGTTTAAGCAGCCTCCCCCCACTTGGGTTCCCCATGCGCCCCGCAAACCTCGGGGCAGCTGGGGAAGCCAATCCTGGGAGGGAGCTGTGCTGTTAGGGGTGTGGCCTAATATGCTAATGAGCTCCTGCTGGGCTTTTTCTACAAAAAAAGCCCTGGAGAAAACGTTATCTCTGTCTACTCTCTCAGCCACTGAGCCACACATAAAGAACTGCCTTCCAAATAAATATTGAACTCTTTTAAATATATCCCAGCATTTTAAAATAGCCTCTCTACCACTACTCTTTAAACATGCACTCAAAACCTCTTGAAAAGACAACTGATTTGTTTATATTTTAAAAAGTCTGGGTCATAATTTGGATACTACAGAATCAGATTTTCCCATTTCTCCTTTTCTCAGAGCATCCTCCCCAGTCTACCAAGAGTCCGCCACAATTCCCTTACTCCTTATCTATAGGTAAACATTTTTTAGCCATTTCAATATTTCTGCATCACAAATAATCATTAGCAGAGATTGTATGTTGCTTTGTTCTCATCTATAGTTTCTACAGCTGCCTTTTGCCCCTGGACCCCAGAAGTACAATGTGAGCATACCCTCAGCTTTATCCAAAGAACTAGCAGCATAACTGAAATTGACTCTTGGCATATGACAGACTTTCAGGGAAAAGAGGCTACAGGGTTCCCCTTTCAGGCTGTCAGGACAAGCCGTCCTAAAATCATCAGAATGCAGTCGCCTGGCCAATGGGACCCAAGTGCAATATCACTCTGGACAGCAGTCCGGTTCAATGAGCCTCAGACCTCTGGGAATCTTGGGAAATCCAATCCATAATATTTTGGCCACACTTAGCAAAGATTACTTCGTCTCACACTTATTCTTAACTATATGCCTTAAGGAAGCCTTTTAGCTGAACAGGATGTTCAAGTTCTGCCAGTTTATGACTGTGATGCCTTTTAGAATGGTTTTCAATGCAGACCTCCCAGAATAACAACTGATTTCCAGACTACAGAGATCAATTCCCTGGGAGAAAATGGCTGCTTTGGAGGGTGGACTCTATGGCATTATACCTCACTAAGGGCCCTCCCCTCTCCAAACCCAGCCCTCACCAAGGTTCACCCCCAAATCTCCAGGGATTTCTAGACTCAGATCTGGCAGTCCTACCACTGGCAGCTTCTTATCATATGTCCAGGTGTTTCTTGAGACTTCTAGGAAATGCTCCAAGGGCTCCAATGACAACTGGCACAATGGTCACCTTCTTCTCCCAGAGGGGCTCTAACTCTGTTTGTAGGTCATGGTATTTAGGGATCTTCTCCTGTTCTTTCTTTTCTATTCTTTTCTATCTCCTGGGGTTGCAGCGTCAATGATCCAATCCCAATTTTTTTTTTTTTTTACAATTTTGATATTATCAGCCCTATGCGCCAGGTGTTTATCTGATTGCAATCAGTTGTCCCAAAGAATCTTTGTTTCATCATTCTCCATCATCTTGTCTGGTTTGTGCTCCCGTGAATTTCTGGCTAATGGTAAGCCATACTTCTTGGAAAGATTCCAGTGCAACATAGCTGCCAATACATTAATACAGGACCAAGAAAAGGAAAGTTAAGCAGCAAGAGCAATAGACACAAGACAAAGATGTGTGTGAGGCCTCTAAAGATGGAAGTCATGTGCCTGGTGCCAAATGCACAGCTGCTGAATTAGAACATCTAAAAAATAAAATACATTTCAAAAAACTTCCAGTTTTAGCCCTTTCATTCACTTTTTGAATGCCAGAATGTGCTGTTCCATTTCCACTCAGGAGCAGAATCAAGCAGTACCGTCCATCCTGTTCTCTGCCACAGCTTGACAGTAAATGACAACTGAAGGGTGACCATCCATCTGGCATTTGGTATGGGCAGTTTGCCTAAGAGCTTGTTGATTTGTCCAGAACTCCTCTTGCACCATCTGCTGGACGTCCCTTTGTCTGTGTTTTCCACAACGGTGCAAAAAAATGTCCTTAGCATAGACATAAGCAGGGCTTCTTTTAAAAAAAGAAAGAAAAAAAAGAGGTGCCAGAACTCTCAAGAGAAAAATGAAGTTTTCAATCTGTATGCTGAAAACTCATGAACTTTTAAACATTTTAAAAATAATTTTGTCAAAGAGGTTCCGGAACTTTGTTCCAGTGCGTTCCCCCAGAAAAAAAGCCCTGGACATAAGAGTTTAAGGCAGAGTTCACCCACCACTACTTCCCCAGCACTCACCAAGCTTTTCAGAAAGTGGGCAGGGCCAGTGTAAGGTGGGGCTTGTTACTGGCTGTCTACCACTCAAATGAAAGGGATTTCCACTGCAGCAACAGCAGAAGATGCTGGAGGATGAAGAGCAGGGGCATCAGGTTTTGAAATCCGGGGGGGGGGGGGGGCTCATGCGCATACAAAGCACGCGTACGGTCCGAAACGATGCTGCCGCTGCCTCTCCCCCCCCCCCCCCACCTGGCCACTCTTCCCTCCTTTCCTTTCCCTCCCGGGGCTCCGGGCGAATGCGCAACATGATAGCCAGGTGACGCTATCACGTTGGGCATTTGCCCGGAGCCCTGGGAGGAAAGGAAGGAGGGAGGGAGGGAGGAGCGGGTACAGGGGAGCCGGGGGGGGAAGAGGCTCTGGCGGTGGTGGCCAGCTGGCCGGCAGGCCTAGGAAGGGCCCGGGGAGGTGGGTGGGAGAGGCGGCGGCAGGCACTCTGTTTTGCTGGGGGGGACTCAGTCCCCCCCGGGAAATTTCGGGGGTGGCCCGAGCCCTCGAGCCCCCCCGTAGTTTACGCCTATGATGAAGAGGACTGGTAAGCACCCAGGTTTACCTTAGCCAATGTGTGGTTGCATTTCCCCCTTCTTGATTGGGGACCCCCGGTTTAAGAGTTTCCTTGCAGGGTGAGAAAACTTCCACAGAGGGAGGTGATCTCAGAAGAGTCCTTTTGCTGCTGATTTTGGAGCACACTTCCAGGCTCTTGAGTCCTTGGACTTGAGTCCCAAGAGTAACCATTATTGCTGCTTTTGGTACTCTCAGTGTTACATAAAGAGACCTGTTAAAGTTGCTCTTTTCCCTTTCAAGGGTGTGCCTGCCCACATAGGCAATCCAGACAGTTGCCTACTGCCAGATTTTGAGAAGCACCAAAAAGGCCGGGCCTGCACTCTTCCTCCTCCTCCTGTGCACAAAAACAGCAGTCTTGTATTCCTTGTCATCTCTTCTGATGACTAGTTAGCCAGAACTACAGCATCTCCTATATACCTAGTGGCAGCCAGCCAGCATGGCCCAGCAGTTCCTTTCTTTGTCATTGTTTATAGAATGGAATGGCCATTCGTTCTGGCCAATCACAAGGCAGCTCCCATTATGTTGTTAATACTTGTCTCCAAGGTTGCCGCATGACTGCTTTCACCTTGTCCGAGTTTGCAGATTGAAAGGCTTTCTCTCTGGAAAGGTAAGGAAAGTGGCTCATGTTACCTTCTTCCTCATCTCTTGAAGGCAACTGGGAGCCGTCGCACATGCTTGGGTTGAGATGCTTGAAGAGAAACAAAGTGAGCCCCCCCCCCCAATTAACACCCCGGTTCCAGATCTTTTGGGCTTGCTTGGTTCAGCAGCTGACCAATGGGAACAGCATGGATGTCATTTCAGTGCTTGTTTCAAAATGGCAGTTCTTCCCGAAGGCCACTTCTGGCACCAAACCCTTTTCTGTGCAATGTGCTGGGATGCAATGTTTGCCATTGTGGCAGAAAGGGGTTAAAGGAGTTTGGCCTCTATGAAATAGTCCGGGAAAGTGAGGGGTGATTTGTCTGACTGAAACTGAAATAACTATTTGCCTTGTGCAAGGCTTGAGTGGGGGGCGGGATTCAAAGAACAACCTCTGGGGTATATGCAAAGACATACAAGAAACCCAGAATAACCAACTGTAATTGACATGACTGGAGGAAATCCATAGGAACCTGACTGGCTTGGAAATGTTTCCGGCACAGGTTCAGGTTTCTTTTCTTTTTTTTCCCTTTTCAATCTCCAACAATTTAACCCAAGAATCTAACTTTTTTTGCAAGTTAGGAAGTCTTTGGCCGAACCATAATTTGTTGTGATGTCCAGAAAAGGAGGGCACCTAGAAAAAAACTGGGCGGAAGGCTGTTTCCTGCACCACAAATTAGGATTCTAAAGCACAGCATAATCCTAAATATGCAACTGTAGTTCTTACTATCCATAAAATATCCAGTCTGTATTTTACAGATCACTCATGCAAAGCTTAAATTTCATTTACATGTCTGCATATCTGGATGTTAAGAACATTAGAAGAGCCCTGCTGGATCAGACCAGTGGTCTCTCTGCATCCTATCTCACACAGTGGCCAACCAGTTTCTATGGGAGGTCCAACAACAGGGCATAGAGGCAGAGGCCTTCTTCGGATGTTGCCTCCTCGCACTGGTACTCAGAGGTTTACTGCCTCTGAACATGGAGGTTCCCTTTAGTCACCATGGCTACTGAAGGAGTCTTAGAGCGGCTTACAATCTCCATTCTCTCCCCCTCCCCACAAATGACACCCTGTGAGGTAGGTGGGGCTGAGAGAGCTCTTTCAAGAACTGCTTGTGAGAGAACAGCTCTGAGAAAACTTGTGACTGACCCAAGGTCACACCAGCAGCTGCATGTGGAGGAATGGGGGATCAAACCCGGTTCTCCCAGATTAGAGTCCGCGCTTCCAACCACTACACCAAACTGGCTCTCAATGGAGAAAATGGCTGCTTTGGAAGGTTGGGCTCTATGGCATTATACCCTGCTGGGGTCACTCCCCAGGGTTCACCCTAGAAATGCCGGCCTACAGGTAGAACTTAGCGATCCCCTGGAATTGCAGCTCATCTCCAAAGTACAGAGATCAGTTCCCTTGGAAGAAAATGGATGCTTTGGAGTGTGAACTCTGTGGCATTGTACCCCACTGAGGTCCCTATCCCCTCCAGGCTCCATCCTCAGATCTCTAGGAGTTTCCCAACCTGGAGCTGGCAACCCTAAACCCCCATCTCCCACCAGTAGCCAGTGTGTGTGTGTCTCACAACCTAATCCACCCCCAGATCTCTGGGAATATCCCAACCCAAAATCGGCAACCCTAGCTCAGACCCAGACATGGTGATGGTGATAATGGGTGCCACAGTACAGATCTGAGCTGAATAGCAGCTGCAGTCCTGCCAGCACCACAGGGGCCGTGGACTCAGCTAGCTTGCAGTTGGCTGCCGTTGTCTTTGCAGGGCAGAAGCCCACCAGGAACTTTCCCGGAAAGTCCAAGGGCCAGTCCACTCCTGGAACAGAGCCCGGTTCCTTGGGAAAGGAGCTATTCTACTTTTTCCTCAGGCCTGAAGACACCATTTTGGTTTGAGAAAAGAAGAGTGTAGAGCCAGTCTGGAAAAACAAAGCTGCAACGTACTTTGGCATCCCATAAAACCGAGAAGAACAGAAAAATTAATATTCCCTCTATTGTATACTGAGATCGAGGCAGCGTTTCAATCAGTGATTTCTTTATTCAGCTCAGAACATAACAACCAATACACAGAACAAGCCAGTTTATATACAATCTGAGCCAGGCAAACCACACCTCCAGAAACAATAACGTCTAATCATCCAACAGTGCTTGGGACCAGTGAGAACTGTTCCTGCCAAAAAGTCGAAGTCTCTCCGGATTGGTCTGTTTGCAACAGTGACCAATACAGTTGTGTATTTTAGGATACTGGGGGCTCTATGGAGCTGTACCCTAAGCTCACATCTAATAACACAGTAACTGAATACATAACACCTTTCCTACAGTTTGTTTGTTTGTTTGTTTAACTTATATCCCGCCCTCCCCGCCGAAGCAGGCGCAGGGTGGCTTACATAGTATTCCTTAATTTTGGAATGGAACCAGTGATTTTTAGAAGGTTATTGAATTATGTCTGAAGCACTCTTCTTTTTAGCTAAATATATATTTTCTTTTACAGCAGGATTAAAAAGTAGCCGATCATGTCTGAACTCAAGCTGCTCCGGAGGCCTCTTCCTCCAAAAGTAGAAACTGCACTGCTTATACCAAAGAGAAAAGATCATAAAGGTAATATGGCAGTGGAGCAACGAGGGTCTTGAGAAGACATCAGACAGTGGATAGGCAGGACATTTAGGCCCAATTTACACTTCCCCTCTGAAGTAGTTTGACTGCTGTCTTTTCCCAAGCTCATTTCATGCTGGTTTCAAATTTCACTCCAGGGGGTCTGAAGAGTACTAAGCAACAGCATTTGTTTAAAGCAGTATAATGCTAGCTTGACAACTGGAGGGCAATTAACTAATGTAAACAGTAATTTATAAACTAGAACAAGTATGGTTTGAAACTAGAAACAGGTATAGACAGGGTTTTTTTAAACTAGAATGATTCTAGCAGGAATGTAAATTTGACCTAAGGGTGGGAGGAAAGCATAAAGCCATCTGTCTGCTCCCAGCCCGCTTTGTTTCCTTTCCTTTCCCTGCTGCCCTCCCAGTTCTCTAATTTCCTTCCTTAAGCCCTTTTGCAGACTGATCTTCTTCACTTCGCTAATCTTTAATCCCCTGAACGTCTTTCTTTGTGTTCTTTCTTTCTGACTTGCCTTTTCTTTCTGCTCTAATCCCAGCATTCCCTCATGGGTATGTTCAGCTTTCTGTTTGGCCTATTTGCCTATCTAATGGACTGGCATTCACGGTTATTAAAGAATTTATCATCATTCAGTACTGTGGTTTACTGTAGTCTAAGTACTATAGACTATATAATATCTATTACGTTGATATACCATGTTCTTAAAAACATTATTATTATTATTATTAGTTACAGTCAGATATTTGACTGGTTGATGGTGCTCTGCAATTTGAGATCTTGCCAAGTTCTTGGGAACTTCAGATGTATCTTTGCAGAATTCTTGCTGTTCCAAGCAAAGCTGTCTTCTGGAGCTGAGCTGGTGTTATTTGCTCAATGCCCAGAATGTCCAGGTGTTTCTTGAGACTTCCAGGCACTGTTCCAAGGGCTCCAATGACAACTGCCCCAATGGTCACCCTCTTCTCCCTGGGGTGCTCTAACTCTGTCTGTAGGTCTTGGTATTTGGTGATCTTCTCCTGTTCTTTCTTTTCTGTTCTGCCATCTCCTGGGACTGCAGTGTCAATGATCCAAACCTTATTTCTCATTTTTTCTACAACTGGGATATCGGGATGTTATATACTTGGATGTGTCTAAGTGAAGCTGCAGTCGTCATATTCCATTAAGTTGCTTTTTTAATGTTGAATCCATTGTTCAGTGGAACAAATGTAGAGTCCAGTGGCACCTTTAAGACCAACAAAGGTTTATTCAAGGTATGAGCTTTCGTGTACAAGGCACACTTTATCAAATACATTAGAATGGCAGGCAAGGTACAAATTTATAGCCAGAGAATGAAAAGCAAATTAACATGCAACATGATGATGATCAAGATATGGAAAGTGACACTAAATAACAAGTTAAGGTTATCAGGTCAACAGTTGTAAATCAATAAATATGTCAGACTAGCAGATAAATGTCTAAAGGTGTCTTTTCTAGTTGTGAGAAGTGGTTTGCATTAGCTCTACCTTGAGGATGCTGTGAGTTAGTAAAAACAGTTCCCAGTTCAGCCTTTCGTGAGAGTCTTCGTGGAAGACTTTGCTACCATTACGAATATCTTACACAGGGGGTGTTATGCTTCAGGTGTTTTATCTATTTGCAATCAGAAGTCCCAAAGAATTGTTGTTTCATCGTTCTCCACCATCTTGTCTGGTTTGTGCTCGCATGAATTTCTGACTGATAGTAAGCCATAGTGCGTGCAAAGATTCCAGTACAACATAGCTGCAACTTGTATTGTGACATTTTTTATAATCAGTCTGATCAATTTATTATTATTATTGTAGTTGTTATTTTTTCTCATGTACTTATATTCTATACTATCTACAGATAGTACTGATGGGGTGAGGTAAATGCAGGACAATGGTTTGTCTGGGTTACCTTTCTGCCGTCCTGTTGTCTCCTAAAAGTTGGCATGCCTGCCTGGTCCCTTCACCACCCCATCTTTCTTTATCACACCTTCTTTCTTCTAGTTTCTTGTTGTCACCATTCCAAAACCAACACTCCTCTTTTCAGGCACATCTTTCCCAACCTATCTGTCCAAGATACCTTCCCACTTTTCCTTTACATCGTTCCTCAAAACAAAATTTTATATAAATTCCCAAGCATTTCTACCAATGAACCCCACCTTATTTTTTCACTTTAATTTCTACTGGAGTTGGAATGCCAAAGGAGCATATTTTGTGATTCATTTGTTATATGTGTATGTTTCTAATGCACAGGTTGATACCAGTGTTCCCTCTAAGCTGAGTTAGTGTGAGCTAGCTCAGAGCTTTTTAGCCTCCGGCTCCCCCATTTTTGTCTTAGCTCGGGAAGGATGGCTCCAGAGCAAACTAATTTATGCAGCAGCCAAATCGCTCGCTCACAACTTTAATGCCAGTAGCTCACAAAGCAGAATTTTTGCTCACAAGATTCCACACCTTAGAGGGAGCATTGGTTGATACATTCTTCTTGAAGGCTCAAGTGAATTGTATTGTGTAGCTGGGGGACAGTGTATGAAGAATTAGCATCCATTGGTAGCCTGAATTTGTTTTTTCATGTATCTCATCTCAACTACTTCTGCCATATATCCAGGGGGTCGTGGAGAAGATAAAGAACCCAAAGAAACACCCAGAGTCAGTGGAGACGCTGGAGTCGAAGGTTCCATATCCACGAAGACCCATCAGATTCTTTTATCTTTGCCAGACTCCATTGATAGTCCATCAGGCACTTTGGACTACGGTTCCGGCTTGAAGCCAGGCTCTCTGCCTTTAGACAGTCTTAAGAGAGACTTCATCATTCCTCCGCAGGCTACTGGGCCTCCTAGCTTTCCGCTACAAAAACGGTGCATCCCTTTGCGATTAAAGCTACCCACGCTGAAGCTTCGTCGGTTGTTTTTACCGTCAGATTTTACCCTGAAAGGTCATACTGCAGTGGTCACTCGCACTTCACGACGTGTGTCAGCCATCCATAAAAAGCCATTTATTTCTAATTTTAACTATGAAGTGCGCAGTACTCAGCTGATGTATGAGGTACTGAGGAGCGGCCAAGAGGAAGTCAACACTATAATGTTACCAATGCCAGATTTCCCATTCACTGTGGCAAGAAAACCTGAGCGACAGATGCTAACAGGTATTGTGCATGACAGTTGTCTAGGTTGCTTTAGGCCTTAACCAAACAAATCTTCCGCTTCTTTTAATTGTTTCACTTCAGCTGACACCATCCTCAAAGACATGCATATCTTATACCTTTGGGCTGATGAAAATTTGGAATCTGACATTGAACTGAGTTGCATTCGGAGGTCGGAACAAACCAGGGTTTGGCACAAACTAGGTTTCTTCCTCCTCCCTTCTTCTCCCATTCTCTGGATCATACACACCCATTCACCACGCGAGAGGGATGACTCACTGGTGGATCAAAGCGGCGCCAGCACACCTCAGAGGCGTCCCACAACCGTTGGTAAGCCATCACAAGCCATTTTGATCCACCGGAGAAGCGGAGTAAAAAACTACTAGGGAAAATGCAGTAGCAAACCGTTTGCTGTGGGCCACAGCCGGACTTTCCCCGTGTAATCAATCCAGTGCAAACTTGTGGTGTTGGGGATAGTCTGATCAGGCTATCCCGATGCAATGCTGTTGTTTTTCCCCCCCCTTCTCAGTATGCGCATCATCGCATTCTGCCATTGGAAGCCCTGGGTGGAGAAGCGATTCATCGATCCCCCGTTTAAGCGAATCAGAAACCAACAATTAAAAAAAACACAATTGGCTCGGGGTTGTATCTGATCACGCAACGGCTAGTTGCGCTGGCAGCTTCACCGACCTATGTGATCGCACAACTGTGGGTCAAATTGCTCTAGGGCAAAATAGCCTCGCTTACCCCCCAGATTATCTCGCTCGTATGGCCACGGCCTCCATTTTATCACCTCAATAACCCAGTGTGGTAGGTCAGGGTGAAAGAGATAAAGAGAGTTTGGCTCAGTCTCACCCAGAAAGCTTTATGGATGGGCAAGGATTTGAACCTGGGTCTCCACAGTCCTAGTTCACTTCTCTGAACTGGGCTGGGTTGCCAGATCCCCCAGTGGGGGGGGGGGGGTTTGCCCGCTTTAGGGGCCCCCAATCTGCCAGCCCGGATCTGGCTGGCAGGGGGAATCCTGCCCCCAAAGTATCTGGATCGGGCCAACGTGCCCAGTGTGATGACATCACCCGGAGGTGACATCATCGTGCCAGGCATGTTGCTGGGGGGACGCTCTAGCATTCAGCCTGAAAACTCTACGGCATCATAGAGTTTCTAGCCAAATGCTATAGTGTCCCCTGGCAACTAGTGTGATGATGTCAGTTCTGGGTGACATCATTGCAGCGTGCACACCAAAAGATCCCAGGAGAGGAGCTTCTCCCCCCTCCCCCAATGGCAAAAGGTAGGGACCTAGCAACCCTAGACTTGGGGTCCCCAACCTTGTAGAGCCCATGACCAACTTTGGGAAGTTTAAGAAAGAGCACTGAACACCACCCAAAATGGCTGTCATTGGAGGTTACTGCAAAATTTTGGGAGTTCCCAAGTCAAGCTTTCTTCTGTGATGAAGGCAGCTGTTTCCAAAAGCATGTTCTCTGCAGACCCAAAGATGATGCCTCTTAGGATTTTCTGAAAAACCCTCTCTCCTTTTGCTTGGTTTATTTATTTATTTCATTCATATACCACCTTTCTCCCCCACAGGGACACGAAGCAGCTAACATTGTTCTCCTCTGCTCCGCTTTATCCTCACAACAACCCTGTGAGGTTGATTTGGCTGAGAGGGTGTGATTGACCCAAGGTCACCCTGCAAGTTTTCATGACAAAGTGAGGATTTGAACCTGGGCCTCCCAGATTCAGTCCATCACTCTGACCCTTGCATCATGGTGCTTTGCAAAAGAAGCAAGTGGACATAAGGAAAGATGTTGGTGGGAACCATGGCACCTATAGGTGCCACAGTGGGAATCACTGCTCTGACCAGTACACTAGAGAGCCAGTATGGTGTAGTGGTTAAGAGTACAGTCTCTCATCTGGGAGAACTGGGTTTGATTCCCTACTGCTCCACATGCAGCTGCTGGGGTGACCTTGGATCAGTCACAAGTCATTTCAGAACTGTTCTCTCAAGAGCAGTCTTCGAAAGAGCTCTCTCAGCCCCACCTACCTCATAGGGTGTCTGTTGTGGGGAGGAGAAGGGAAAGGATATTGTAAGCTGCTCTGACACTCCTTCGAGTAGTGAAAGGTGGGGTATAAATCCAATCTCTTCCTCCTCTTCTTCTTCTCTAGATCTAACTCGAATTTGTTTTGAAGTACATATTTGGGTGACTTAACAAATCTGAGGTTTTTCTCTTTCCCAGTAACTGGGATTCTAAACCAGGATTAAACCACGGTGGGAGACAGGGAGAGATCAGTGTTTTGAAATAAATACAGTTTGTGTTTTATGTATATCATTAGCACTTAAATGCAGCTGGATACCACCAACAAGCAAAGAGTTAGTCGTTAATAAATAAGCAATATATCTTGTACAGCTTTATAAAATGTGAAAAATGTTACACATTTATTTAAGAAACAATACAAGCAGACTCCGCTTAGATATAAGGGTTCTTTTTAGTTATGAATGTTTTCATTGCTTGATATAATAATTAGGTATGGACTGTGAAAAAGAAATCGCTGCAGTGTAAACGTTAAATTTTGATTTTGGTTAGACATTTACAGTGAAATCCTAAACAAGGGTTACACCTTTCTAAGCCCATTGACTTCAGTAGGGTTAAAGGGGGGTCACTCTGTTGAGGACTGCAGTGCTAAATTGCTTTTCTTGTGTGATAACTATAAATCGATTCATTCTGTAGCAGATTATTAAGCCAGAGTGACACATTCCCTATTGTGTACCCCCCAGGTTCAAAATAGCTACTTTTAAAAACCTAAACTAGAAAACGTTATCTGAGGACGTTCCTCTTGTATATGGACAGGATCCATTCTAATGTAGCTCGTGGTATTTTTTAGAAAAGTTTCTGGAGCAATTAGGAGCTTCCCAGGCATCTGAAATCTCAGAAGAAGCTACAGGAGAAAGACGTTCATTCCTCAATGCTGAACTGAAAAGAAAAAAGAAGCGAGTGACTTACACAGGTAGAAACAGTTTTATACCTCCCTTTTTGAAAAAGCAGACCAGTTGTTACAATGGATCTAAAAGCCCCAACAAAGTGCCCATCTGAATAAAAGTATGGGTAGCCGTGTTAATCTGTCTGTGGCAGTAGAAGAGAGCAAGAGTCCAGTAGCACCTTAAAGAATATGTGGCAGGGCATGTGCTTTCACGAGTATAAATCCAATCTCTTCTTCTTCTTCTTCTTCTGCAGAGGAAGGCAATGGCAAACCACCCCTGCTTCACACTGCTTACCTTGAAAGCCTCTTGCGGGGGTCACCATAAGTCGGCCGCGACTTGACCGCACCTCATACACACACAAACACACACAGTTAGCCCCTCAAGTGTGATGTCACAAAGAAGAGCCTCTTGTTCTCCCTGCCCTTCACTTCTCCGAGCAGGGCTGATGGTGAGCAACTATTTTGGCCGGCAGCGGCTACCCTCCCTCCCCCCGCCAAAATGAGAAGACTCTTTATCTAGCCCTCTTCTTCACACCAGCGAACATTCAGTTTGAAAGCAGAGATCGGAGCATGCTCTGTGCAGTCTTATTACTCATAGGTTTTGTGATTTAGGTAATGTGTAAGGTTGCCAGTCTCCAGACAGTGGCTGGAGATCTGCTATCACAACTGATCTACAGGCAACAGAGATCAATGTATCTGGAGAAAAGGGCTGATTTGGAAGAAAGACCTTATGGCATTATACCCCACAGAAGTCCCTCCCCTTCCCGTCCTGCCCTCTTTAGGCTCCCCTCCCCAAATCTGCAGCTATTTCCCAAACCTGAGCTGGCAAACCTAGTAAGATATGTAAAATGTAAGGCCTGGTGGCGAACACTGAATGCCAGTGAATGGCCAGATCTAAGCCTCTGTTTGATTCAGAGCATTAGTGCTTTTGCTTCTCATTAATGCTCAAGTATCCTCGGCGGGATGGAATCCCCACATGTGGATTAAAAGAACAGTCTTTCATTCCAAAGAACAGTCATTCCTTTAGTTTGGGCCAAAGGACACATTTTTGGGCAGCCTCCCAGAATCTATAGATTACGCTTTCAGCCAGAAGTTAATTAACAAGCTTGTGAGGCCGTGAACCCTTTCGGAACAAGTGCCTCTTAAAGCTGAGCATTAGCCCACTCTGGTGATAACATCGAAGTCAAGCTTAACAACTAATTCTGACAGTATTAAAAAAACTGGTGAAGAACTGTTAGTGAACTGCAGGACATAAGAAAATAAGAGAAGCCAATGTTGGATCAGGCCAATGGCCCATCCAGTCCAACACTTTGTCACACAGTGGCCAAAAATACCAGGTGCCATCAAGTGGTCCACCAGTGGGGGCAGGACAGAAGAAGAAGATGAAGAAGAGATAGGATTTATACCCCACCCTTCACTACCCAAGGGAGTCTCAGAGCAGCTTACAAATGCCTTTCCCTTCCCCTCCCCACAACAGACACCCTGTGAGGTAGGTGGGGCTGAGAGAGCTCTGACAGAAACTGCTCTTTTTCAAGAATAGCTGTGCCAAAACTATGGCTTGCCCAAGGTCACCAGGGCCAGCTCTATCACGAGGCTAACTAGGCGACTGCCATGGGGCGCAGCTGGCAAATGGGGTGGCAGCGAGACTGAGAGAGACTCAAACCAGGAGATAGTGTGCATTATGCAAACCATGATTTACCATTATGTCTGAATGCAGCTTTCCATTCAGGCTAAGAACCAAACTTAGCCTTGGGCCAATGCAGATAGACTTGTAGGCACTGTGGCCAGCTGGTGCAGGTGGCTGCCAGTGGGGCTGGAGAGCTCGTGAGCCTGGGCAGGTGCGGGGGCTGGGGGGGGTCTCCGGCGGTGGAGAGGATGGCTCTTGCGGTGGGGGGGGGGGGCGCTACAAGGCAGTCTCGCCTGGGGAGGCACCTCAGGGTAGCCTTACCTAGTGTGCAAAAGACCCTGGGGCCAGGCCTGAAGGTCACCCAGCAGCTGCAAGTGGAGGAGTGGGGAATCAAACCTGGTTCTCCCAGAGTAGAGTCAGCGCACTTCACCACTGCACCAAACTGGCTCTCCCAGAAGCCCTCCCACTGTTGCCCCCTCCCAAGCACCAAGAATGCAGAGCATCACTTGCCCCAGACCGAGAGTTCCTATCTATATCTTGTGGCTAATAGCCACTGATGGCCCTCTGCTCCATATGTTTATCCAGTTCTCTCTTGAAGCCGTCCATAATGTATGTTGCGTAACTGAGGTACCTGTTCTGCTAGCAGAGGGGAGCAGCAAGTGGTGCTCCTGTAGTGCCAAACCCTTTTTTCCGTAAAGTCGCATAGCCTTCTGAGCATCCAGAGATGACTCCTGCACCAGAGGAAACTGCCTCTGCTGCTGGAACTGATCCAAACTGTTGTCTTGTTATGTTTTTATTTCTGTCACCAATGCTATTTTTTTCCCCAGGCGTGCAACTAGCCTTTTTGCTTACCTTCTGGTGTTACGTTTATTACAGACCAAGCACCTGACAGCGAAAAGCTGTCCCTTATTTCTGGTGCCGGGTGTCGGCCTCAGTTAGGCCCAGAGGACGAGGAAAGAGAATTGATGGCAAAGGCCGAAATGGCAGTTCGCTGTTGCCTGATGCATGAAAGAACCGGGCTCAGTCTTAAGGTACTTTCCCTAGAAGTGTGTTTGTGTTCAGGGCCAGCCTGTCCACCTAGGTCAGAGGTGTCAAACTCATTTGTTAGGAGGGCAGGATCTGACATAAAGGTCCCTTTGTTGGGCTGGGCCATGTGTGCCATAAAACATAATGCCAGGTACCGGTGATATAAACTATATAAAGGACAGCAGCTGGAAAGCTCCGGGTTGGTGTGTCCTCACTGCAATCTATATACTGAAAACTCATGAACTTTTAAACATTTTTAAAAGAATTTTGTCAAAGAGGTTCCAGAACTCTGTTCCGGGGTGTTCCCCCAGAAAAAAAGCCCTGACTAGGAGGAAAGGAACCTTCTGCTGACATATCACTGGATCCATCCCAATGACCCCTATATTTTTTATCGCTGGAAGTAAGTATCCAGTGATTATCCCAATATAAAGCTTTTCTGTGTTCCCATTTTCCTCACTTGTGTGTTCCTGTTTATGGGGGGAGGGTCTGTTCCATTTCTGTTTTGCTCCCTCTTGTGGTCTATTCAATATTACATTACGTTATGTCTGGCATTTAAACTGCAGGTTTTTATGCTGGACATAAAGGGATGTAATATCAAATTGACCATTAGAGGGAGCAAAACACATGCAGAACACCCCTGGAAGCAACAGGAACACCCAGCTGAAGAAAGTGAGAAATATCATAGTATCAATAGATTAAAGGAGGAGATTTGGTACGGAATCTTTGCCTTTGCATATCCCCCTTCCCCACCCCATCAGGTCTGCTTCTTATAACACCTAATTTGTTGAAAATATTAACTGAATGTATTTTTTGTTTAGGCATATTTTCTGCCTAGAGTTCCGGACCTCTCCGCTTTGGCTGATTTTTTGTTGTACCTTAATCTGTCATTTAATGACCTGTGCCTCTTCCCTCTGGAGGTGAGTATATGCTTGATGTTTTGCTTATCCTTATTTTTAAGATGCTAAACACGTTGCACTGTTTTTATGCTCTGGCTTTGACATGCTGGGTTTTAACCACTTGTTCATTTTTAACCATTTTTATGTTCTTTTATATTTTTGCCATGTTGCTGAGCCCGCTAGTGGGGAGGGTGGGGTAAAAATGCAAATAAATAAATAATTGTGTTTTGTAAGCCGCCTCAGGCAGATTTTGTGGAAAGGCAGTATAGAAATGTTCTAAATAATTACATGCATACATATTAGAAATAAACAGTAATAACTAAACTCTTACATTGTTATTTTAAAGTTTGGTGTAGTGGTTTGGTGTAGTGGTTAAGTGTGCGGACTCTAATCTGGGAGAACCGGGTTTGATTTCCCACTCCTCCACATACAGTCGCTGGATGACCTTGGGCAAGCCATAGTTCTATCAGAGCTGTTCTCTCAAGGACAGTTCTGAAAAGAGCTCTCTCAGCCTCACCTACCTCAAGAGCAGTCTTCAAAAGAGCTCTTTCAGCCCCACCTACCTCACAGGGTGTCTGTTGTGGGAAGGGGAAGGGAAAGGAGTTTATAAGCCACTCTGAGACTCTGAGTGAAGGGTGCGATACAAATCCAATCTCTTCTTCTTCAGTGAAAGTCACACTCTTCTGAAAGAGGCTTGCCGAGTGATGAGGTGACTCCCTTGAGCAATTTGGAGTGTATTTTGTTGACAGCCTTTCATAGTCATCGACCGGCCTTTTTTCAGATTTCCCCTGCAACCAGTTTCTTTTGGTGCTCTATGAAACCAGCACATACATTATACATGCAACATGCAGAGAAGCGGCATTCAATAATTATGCTTTTGGCACACCGACTTCATGTACAGGGAGAGCATGCTATGCACAATCATTTGAAATGTATGTGAGAATAGGACTATGGGTATGTTTTTGATCTTTGATATGCACAAACAGGTCCCCACGGCAAGCCGCGGATTTTGATTGATCGTAGTGAAGCTTGTAAGTATACCCATGGCCCTGTTTGCACAAAATGGTGAATACGCTATTGAGAAGATAGAGGACACTGTATACAAGACAGGAGCATCAGAAATGTAATGACCAAAAAAGGCTCCAGTCGTGGGAATTTTAGGACTTTGATGAATAGTCCGAATCCTATGATGGACGTCAGGTCCATGCAGTTAATGTGGCAGAATTTTATCTTTGATGGAGACATGAGAATTTCTGTTCCTCTCAGTATACTCTCTAGCGATGCTAAGGCCTATATTGTAGTAAGAATGGACTCTGATTCAATCCCAGATAACACTGCAGCTCAGCTCGGCCTGTGTCTCTGTGTCTGGGAAAACTGTGACCTCCACATTGTTTGCATCCCCTAAAACATACAGTGCCATCTTTTTCTATAAACTTCCATGGATTAAGTACAGTGCTAATCTGGCTCTCTGGATAATCCGAGGTTGAGAACACAGGGTATGATTTTTTTGGTGGGTGTGGTCTTTCTGGGGTCACACGTATCTCCTTTTTCATTGACACCCACTTTGGAGACACATAGCAACAAAGGGGTATAAAAAAGGATGAAATTTGGGGCTCAGGGTTGCCTTTTCTGACTGCCAGTTGGGCCCTCCATTTTGGCTTCCAAGAGATCTCTTTATTGATAAATATGTGTACACTGTTTGACATGTGCTTTGAGCAATTTGTTTATCTTGGGATTTAGCTGAATGAAGTAGAACACAATGCAAACTTCTGTCTTTGTCTTCTGCCCACTGGGCTGGTTTCCTGCCAGTTGCCTCCGGCCCAGGAACCAGGGGATTTCCCCCCACAACAATTAACCAGTCTGCAAAGTACTTATTTATTGGTATCCTCCACATCAACGAGCAATACGTTTTCATAACTGTGTGTCTCTTCCTGCCTTGATCTGGAGAAACATACAAGGTCGGTCTTTGGGCCTAACTATTTGATGCCCTGTTTCAGGGTCTAGCCAGTCAACTGTGCACCGGGAATTCCATTCTGAAACTTAATTCCCAGGTGCATGAGGTCTGATTTGGACCAGGAGGACCATGGCATGTAGGGAGAGGGGGCCTTCTACCCTATGCCATTTTCCCAATAGCCATTATTTGCCCCCACGGAGGAAACTCGCGTAACCTATCAACACATGTATGTTTCCTCAATGGGACCAATAGCAATTCCCTCAGGATGTTTTACTTTACTGGGGTCATTTGACTCTGCGCAGGGAATAATTATGTTTCCACTTCAACATCATAATACTTTTGACACATTCTAGATGTGACACTATTTTGCATAAGCTGGTCAGAGGTACTTTTTTATCTCTGACCTACAGGTACATACATGTGAGCTTGTATGAATACAGATATTTGAATTTATCAGCTGCCACAGAGACTGGGGGGGGGGGGAATCAAGTCCTAGTCCAATTGTTCCAGGCAGGCCCCCTTCCCTCAGTGAACAAAGTAGACTTGAAATGGTGGCCACCAACCCTGGTATCAAGTTTCCCTTCTTCCCCTCCCTCCAGCACAGCAGTGACACAGGTACTACTACAGCTGAAGATGATGGATAAAGAATCTCTATCCTGTTTTTATTGCGCCTTCCTTCAACAGTGCTTAGGGAAGAGCACATGGTTCTTCCCTCCTTCGTTTTGTCTTCAAAACACCCCTGTGAGGTAAATTGGACTGGGAGACTGGCCCAAAGTATAACCATTCAGCACACTTTATGGCAGAGCGGGAAATGGTATCCAGGCCTCCCAAGTCCAGCATTCTAGTCACCGCTACACCATTCTGACTCCCTATAGCCCAGACCTGGCCCAGATTTCATTCCTTTCTTCCATTTCCAGAACTGAATAGTGGGGCTGCAATTGTTACTTTAAAATAAAATATGAGAGGCAGTCCCATTTGCTTTTCTTTTTTAAGTGAAGTTGGCCTTTCTGAAGAATAAATTGGAAGTACCGTATGCAATAGTAAAACAGTTAACTGAAGAATGTCCAGTCCCACACAAATTTATATATCGTAATTAATATGAACATAGAAGAAGAACTCAGGAAACTGAATGGAATTATATGTAATGAGTGGTACAAGATAATAGGAGTCAGAATAGAAAGTAATTCTTGTTTAGTAATTAGGTATAATAGGTGTCAGTGGATGAGCCGGAGAACACTTTCAGTTAATAAAGGGGGTGAATAATATAATAGATTGTTGGAAAATAAAATTAATACTTTGTATTATAGTCCACTATAGAAATTAATAAATTGTGAATGGAAATAAAATAAAACATGAGTCCAGGGGCAGTTTAGAGACAGAGCAGAATTTATTCCAGCATAAGCTTTTGCAACTAAGAGCTCACTTCATCCGATGAATGAATACCTAAAGTTTAAAAAGATACAGAAGTACCTACATAACAGGCATCATAAGCTATTTTACAACATCTTCCCTATCTTTTTCCCTCCCATAGGTGTGTGAACTTAAAAAGCTGCAAATCTTAAAGCTCCGAAACAACCCAATCGAATCCATCCCAGAAGATATCAAGAAACTGACGGACCTTAGAACTTTGGTCATGTCCTTCAATCTCTTGACTGAACTCCCACCTTGGTACCATAGCAGTTTTAATTAGTAAATTGCATATAAAAGAGAAAAGGCTTCTGTAGGTTCACATACGGGTAGGGTTCTCAACCAATCCCCCCCCCCCCCAAAAAAAACCCTTGCATTTTTTTATTACTAACCCTGTTGCCAGAAAGGTGGTATGAGGAACTATTATTTAAAAAAACTGTGTGCCAATTAATTTGTTTTGTTTTTTGTTAACTTGATTTTTTTTATTTGTAAAAAAGGGTTTTTTAACAAGAGATCCATGCACTAGACTTGAGGCAGTGGATTTCTCACCTCCTGAGAAGGTCCAGGTATCTATTTTAGAGAAAGGAATGGGAACTGTGGCTCAGTGGAAGAGACTCTGCTTTGCATGCAGAAGTCCCAGGTTCGATCTCTGGCCTCTGCAGTTAAAAGGACCAGGCAGTAGGGGATGTGGAAGATCTCTGCCTGAGAGCCTGTATAGCTGCTGCCAGTCCACATAGACAATATTGACCTTGATGGACTGATGGTCTGATTCAGTATAAGGCAGTGTCATGTGTGTTCAACTGTCCAAACCTCTTGAGTAGGAAGCACCTGCCATCCTTTTTTGAGTCAAATTAATAACTGTGGATAGCAGAGCTGAGAATATTAACCAGGGCTGGTTAGCAAGGATGGAATTATAAGGAGTCCTTTAGGTACTCTAACTGTGGGGAAACATCTCTGGAGATGGTACATGAAGGCTATGAGGGGATACTGGAGCAGTTATTTAGCCGTTGTTCTTCATTCCTTTCCACATTCTTTCTCCTGTTGTTTGCCCTGTTTTCTTTTGATCATCTTCTTAGCCTTCTTGACTGTGACACCATATGGTTTTCCGCATAAATGTGTGTCGATCCCAGCCCCCGGAGTTCCCAAACGGTAGAACCACAATAATGTAACCAGGGATGGGAGGCTGAAGGTAGCAAATATTTATGCAGAAAAAGAGCTGTTTACCAGATGGTTACCACCTGCCGTCCCCTTCTGTTCATTGCAAATTACATAACACAATGCTCATCAGCTCGCAGTTCTTCAGCTCCTGTTTACCACTCTTCTTGAAAATGACTATCATACTAATGTTTCAGTTTGCTGGGATGATTTACCATTGAAAATACCTTGGCGAGAGTACAACACTCTAGATTTATATATAGTATATGAACTTGTGGTAGTGGCTGTGATAAAACTAGAATTTTGGCTTTGAATTGTAGCATTTTCATCAGAATGAAGGCTCCTCTACTAATTTTGTAAAGACCTCTTGCCTTTGTTAAGGAAAGTTGTGGCAATGACAGTTTATATACAGTAGAATTTTAGCCCTTATGTAACTCACAAAAATGCATTCCTTGCATTAGGCTTGCTAATTGCCCATCGGTGGAGGGAGACCTCGTGCCCCCTGCCTAGGGTTGTCAAGTCTGGGTTGGAAAGGGGCGGGGCGTCGCAGGGAATGGAGAAGGACGCCTGAATCCGCAGCTCCTGCCTTCCAACCCCATCATTGCTTCTACTGAATTCACCCACCTTCAAAAACAACTCAGTAAGGAATGGGAAAAGGCTCTGGACCAAAAGCAAAAAAACTTCAAGCCGTGAGTACTGGCGTTCCCTCCTCTTTTACAAAAACTTCGCCCCCGGCCCTTGCATCAAGCCCGGCATAGAGCGCCTCTAAAATGGCGGCCAGAAAGGAAAACGAACTCAATAAAGAACTAGCAGCCCTAAAACAAGAGCTAAGAGACTCTGTAAAAACTTTAGAAAAAAACATGTCTGAAACAATGAAAGGGCTCTTGCTCCCAATAACCTCACAGATTACTGAGCTAAAGGAGTCGGTAGCACAGATCGCTCAGACGGCAGAGACTACAGCAGACTCCGTAATGATTTTGCAGGATGACGCGGCTTACTTTTATAAAAAAGACGAGTGGGCTTCCGACAAAATAATGATGCTTGAAAACCAGTTAAAAATTTACAATATTAAACTACGTGGGATCCCAGAAGACGCAGAACTTTTGCCAGATATAAAAACTGCACTAACCAATTGGCTCTTAGAATTGCTGCAGTTAGAAAGCACCTCACTTCCCATTATTGACTATGCTTATAGAACGGGACCACAGAGAACCCGCCCCAACTCATTGCCAAGAGATGTAATTATAAAACTATCCAGCACCCACTTTAAAAATAAACTTTTTCAAATGGCAAGAAGCACAGGACACCTATCGTTTAATAACTTGAAACTACAAGTCTTGCAAGACCTTTCACCAGAAACACTGGCTAAACGTAAATCTCTTAAACCAATCACTTCAGCATTAAATGCAGCCAATATTAGATATAGATGGATTGCCTATAGCAAACTACAAGTTGTGCACCAGGGAACGACAATGCAGGCAACAGACATGGAGTCTGGAACTAAATTGTTGCAAGACTTAAACCTCCAAGTCCCCATGGAAGAAATAGTAGAACATCCTCTCTCCCAGCGATCCAAAGACACACAGTGTTGGCAAGTGGTAAAAGACAGGAGAGAGAAAAGGAGGAAAATTTTTTGAAGGCATTGTTTATAAGCATAAAGTTTAAGTACTAGTTCTATAAGTAGTATGATAATCTTAGAAAGCAGTTAGTTAAGCATTTGAAGGTGGATAATATTAATAATAAGGTAGATTAATAGTTATTAAGGTATTAGTAAATTTATAGACAATTCATTATGGGGAAGGGAAGAAGGGGCATAGGAACACACCCCATTTTAGTTCGTTATTTGTTAGTGGAAATAACTTTTATAGGGAAGCTATTAAATAAGTGAAGAAAACTAGTCTTATTTGATCTTAAGAATTTATAGAAAATGCTTGTTTGTCTGTTTTTGTTAATGGTATTTTCCCTGAGGGAAAGGGAGATAAGGGTTGCTTGGTTGACCCTGGTTTGTTTAGTTAATTTAAGTTCTATTGAGAATGAAGTAATTAATTTATTGAAATTATATTGGAAGCAAAAACCCATGTTAAGATATTTTATTAAAAAAACCAGCACTGTAACGATATATAACGTTTTTTCTAAGATAAGATTTTGGGAGGTATTTTTAAGAGAACAATTGCTTATAAAGGCTCTGCTGGCCCTAAGGACTAGCAAGGTTAAAATATTATTTGTTGAATTTGTAACAAAAGTTATATTGACTTGGAAGTGTTTAATAGTCTATATTATAAATATGATTGCAAGAAAGGTTGTATTAACAAAAAGTAAGGTACAGTTATGTATAATTGATGATTTTGTAATAATTATTGTTAAGGTTTATTTGAGTGTAAAGGGTAAAAATTTTCATATTGTAAGAAGGAAAAGTTTATTCCTGTGGCCTGGGGACCATTCTAAGTTAGACTGGGAAAATATTGGCCAGAAAGGCCAGAATATGCTCTTTTTATATAATTTAATATGGCTATAAATACTCAGCTTCAGTTTCTCTCACTCAATTGTAGAGGTTTAAATTCACCAATCAAAAGACGGAGAATCTTGACAGCCATTTTAAAACAAAACTCAGATGTTATATTTTTGCAGGAGACTCATTTAAAAGGTAATATTGATTCAGTTTTTAAATCTGTGAAATTAGCACAACAATACAAAGCACAAGGAAATTCTAAATCTCGTGGAGTAGCCATTTTAATTCGAAAATCAGTCAGATTCCAACTTATAAAATAAGAAGTAGACCATGGGAAGATACATTTTTATTAATGGCACATTAGAAGGCACAAATATAACCCTGGCGTCTATTTATGCTCCTAATGATGGACAGTTAGAATTTATAGAATCAGTTTTAAATAAACTAGCCAATTTCAGTCCAGATCCATGGATTGTTGGAGGCGACCTGAACTATGCGGCTGATCCAAACATGGATATAGCTAGACAGAAAGAACCCGGCAAATCTAAAAAGAGAACAAAACTTCCCAAATCTAATAAATTAGCCAGTATATTCCAGCGTTTTGGCATTTCAGACGTTTGGAGATTGAGGAATCCAACAGCCAAAGATTTTACCTACTATTCCTCAAGATTTAACACCCACACACGAATAGACTACATATTGGCATCGTCCACAATTGTTGACCAGTTTACTGATGCTACCATTGGCCCAAGAGTGTGGTCTGACCATTCATGGATTAATAGCTCTATGACACTATCGAGCAAACAAAAGCACTCATATTCATGGACTTTGGATTCCAAACTTTTATTATTAAAGTCAGTAACAGACACCATAGATAAGGATCTTAAAGAATACTTCAGCATCAATGCATCATGTGGAGTATCAGCGCATATGGTGTGGGAAGCCCACAAAGCCGTTATTAGAGGCAAATTTATGGCCATAAACTCTACCTATAAAAAAACACAAAGACAATTGAGACAAGAAATGCTTAACAACATCAAAAACCTAGAACAAGAATATGCAACATATGGTAGGAAAAAAACTTATCGTAAACTTCTTCTAGAACGGAAAAAACTGGAAACTATAGAGATTTCTCAGACACAAAAAAGACTAGCATACATTAAACAAAAATACTGGTTTAAATCACCTCACACATTGAAGTTATTGTCCTGGAAATTTAAGAAAAGGAAATCGGAAAATATGATTCAGTCAATACAAAATAGACTTGGTGTCCACAAAACCAACTGTGAGGATATATCTAAGGTCTTTCTTGCATATTATAAAACATTATATTCATCAGATAAACCTAATCCACAGAAGTTTAAGGACTTTTTAACTCGTTACCCTCTTGGGAAATCTCTCTCTTTGCAACACAGATCCTGGATGGAAAGTCCTATAACACCCGAGGAAATTAATGATGTTATCAAATCACTTAAGAGGCACAAAGCTCCTGGCCGCGACGGATTTAACGCAGAATACTACAAAAAATTTGCAACACATCTGGTAGGACCATTGGCAAATACATGCAACCAGATAATGACAGAAGGCGTTTTACCCCCGACGTGGAATCAAGCCAAAATAATATTGATACCTAAACCCGAGAGAGATTTAACCTTACCAAGTTCTTACCGTCCAATTTCACTACTAAATCAGGACTATAAAATTTTCACTGCCGCACTTACTGCAAGACTCAGCAAAATTATTGAATCCTATATTCACCTGGACCAAACTGGATTTGTGCCACATCGAGAGATTACAGATAACACCAGGAAAATTTTGAATATAATTCACAAATGCAAATTAGATCAAATTGACTCATCCTTTATTGTCTCGTTGGACATCGAAAAGGCCTTCGATCGTGTTGAGACATCCTACCTCCAATATGTTCTGGAAGACATGAATTTTGGCCCAAGGTTCATGAGATCTATCAAAACAATATATGCAACACCGACAGCAACAATCCTGACTAATGGACTATGTTCTTCAGAATTCTCATTGTCAAGAGGGACACGGCAGGGATGCCCGATTTCACCGTTACTATTCGCAATTGCGATTGAACCACTTGCCAATGCAATCCGGAGCAATGCTTCTATCTATGGAGTTCCCATTGGGGACCGCAATATGAAGCTCAGCCTTTTCACTGATGATATGACTCTCACACTAACTAAACCAGAAAAATCGCTACCGGAATTGCTTTCTCTTCTACAAGACTTTGGTGACACATCAGGCCTTCGAATCAACAGTTCAAAGTCAACTTTGTATCCCATAAAGCTGTCCCCTCCTCAAAGCTCCTATATTAGACAGCACTTCAACTTCAACTGGATCACGAAATCATGGAAACTTCTTGGAATCGAAATACCATTAAATTTATCGGACTTAGTCAAATATAACCACCAAAATCTTGCTAAATCATTTTTGGATCTTTCAACTAAACCAGCTTCACCTCTCATGACCTGGATTGAGAAAATTCAAATCGTGAAAACGATAATATTTCCTAAACTTTTATATCTTTATAGAGCCATTCCAATTGCCATAGCCCCGCACGTTATCCGCTCTTGGCAGAAGCTACTGACAAACTACATTTGGAACAAGTCTCTCCATAGAATCAGTTTTTCTGCCTTACGAAAGTCAACTAACAAGGGAGGATTTGCACTACCAGATCTTCTCCTCTACCATCAAGCTACAACTTTGGCAAGTATGGTGAAATTGTATAAAACAAATTACCAAGCTGATTGGAAAGAAATAGAGGCAACATTTATGGAAAATATCTCATTCTCTGAACTTCTCTGGGAAAAACCTACTAAGAGACCTAAAAAGTTATTACAAAATCCTTTTTTATTACACACTCTCCAAACTTGGGATAGATTAAAAAAGTTTATCTCAAGTAAAAACTCACTTTTGACTACTTTCACGCGACAATCATGGTTTCCACCGGCGTTACCTGTGTCTTCATTTACTGTCTGGAGGAACAAATCCATCAATAGATTCTATGATATAAGCAAAAACTATCGCCTATCAAACAAATTGGACTTGGAAAAGAAAATTTCTTCTTCACTGAACTGGTTTGAGTACACTCAAGTGAAGCATCTATGGGAAGCAAGATTTTCTAAAACACCTGAAACTCCGGTCCCCACAGTTTTTGAACAAAGCTTAATTTCAGACCAGAAGACCACTAAAGGTATGATATCACTTGTTTATTCAGTCTTATTGGAAGCTGTTGATAAAGCACCTTTGAACTATCAAAAGGCATGGAATAAAGACTGTAATATTTCCCTATCTGAAACCATTTGGGGCGATATATGGAAATCTCCCAGCCTCACCTCAAAGTCACTTAATATTCGCTCACAAGAACTCAAATTGTTGCTTCGATGGTATTATACTCCAGAAAAGTTCCATCACATAAATAAAGAATACTCACCATATTGTTGGCGCTCTTGTGGAGAACGTGCATCATATTTTCATTGTTGGTGGAGTTGTAGTAAGGTTAAAGCATTTTGGACTATTGTTGTTAAAACCATAAAAGAAATTATAGATATAAAAGTCCCATATACTCCAGAAACCATACTTTTAGATTTGTGGCCAGACAATGATTTTTTGGAATCACGAAAACAATTATTATCAACATTGATTATGGCTGCGAAACACGTTATAACAAGCAATTGGAAAAGTACGAATAAGTTGGCAATACATCAATGGTATTTAAAAGTTTGGGAATTTTTTACAATGGAAAAAATAGCCACAACAGTTCCACCGTATAATACCCCCAAACTTCATTCACAATATTATGCAAAATGGTACCCCTTTTTAGAGGCCGCAGTGAATATAGATATTGTTCGTAGCACTGTACCAAAAAGATATTTTGATGTTTTAGCACTGTTTTAATATAAGTGTGATGTCAGAGGTTGTAATTAATAGCGTTGATTGTTAGTATGTGTTTAATTGTTTTGTATATAAAAAAGAGAAAAGTTATAAATAAAATATTAAAAAAAAAAAGTCTGGGTTGGAAAATACCTGGAGACTTTGAGGGTGGATCCAGGGGAGGGTGGAGTTTGGGGAGGAGAGAAGCCTCAGCATGGTACAATGCCATAGAGTCCACCCTTCAAAGCAGCATTTTCTCCAGGGGAGCTGATCTCTCTCAGCTGGAGATCAATTGTAAAGGTGGGGGATCCCCAGGCCCCACCTGGAAGCTGGCAACCCTACTCTCTCCGCAGCTGCACAGTTAGGCAGCAGGAGGAAAGTGGAGGCCAAATAGGGGATGGGTGATTGACATCCCCAGTGTAATGACGCTATTTCCTGCATGACTGGCAAGTGATGCCATCACATCGGGTAACACTCTAGAATTAGCCCAAAACTCTATTGTTAAACCATAGAGTTTTGGGTAAATGCTAGAGTATCATCCTTGGCATGATGACATCACTTCTGGCTTGTGCTGGAATTAGTGTCATTACACTGGGAATGCTGATTGCTTGACCCTTATTGTTAAGTCCCTGCCTCCCCCATCTCTCTCCTGTTGCCAGGCCGTGCCCTCCACATAAAACTGGCATAAATATCCAGGAACCCGTCACAGTACAAGCCAGAATGGTCAAGAATCCTACCATCCAAACCACAGTTCACTTTTACCTTCTTTATCCCATGTTTCTCACCTATTGTGACATGGCTGGGTAAAGAGCGAGAGGAAAAAGCCGGATAAGTGGAATTAATTTGGTGACTGATTATTGCCATCTGCTTGATGTCAGTACAGAAATGAGGGAAAATCCCTCTGCTTTCTATGCATGATAATGTAATGAATTTCACTTTCGCCTTCTGTTTTGGAGTAAAATCACTCCTGTGCTTTCTGTGCATTATAATGTAATAAAATTTGCTTTCTCCCTCTGTTTTGAAGTAAGTAAAAACTTATCTCCAGTGTTAGCATTTAAGAAAAAAAGAGATCAAAATGTGGTAAGCTGTTTTACTTTGGTTTCGTGCGCTGTCTGATCTCATGATCCATGATTTTCGAGTTGTGTCCTTAGAAGCTTACTGGGAGCTGGCTAATGAGGAGATCGTTAATAAATGGACAAGCTTTCCTCGGAGGCAGATTTTCCACTGTTACCAACTGTCCCATAAAATATAGATCTTCTCAGGGCTGAGTGTTGCTCTAGTTTCAAAATTCTTCTCCGTCTTTCTGACAATGGAAGCTTGCCTTGTCCAAACCGTGAAGTCCGTGAACGTGTTTTTCTGCTTTAATTTATTTTAGTTTCAACATGTATAACCTGTCTGTGCCTGAAGGGCTGAAGGTGGTTAAAATGAAAGCCGAGGCTTTTCTAGGCATTCAGTTTTACCTCAGGCACCGGATTCTGTTCGGGATTCCATGCGTGTGAAATTGCAGAATGAGAACAGCTGTGACTGTGGTATCGGGTTTTGAGATGTGTGGCGTGGTGTAGTGGCTCGAGTGTCAGGCTAGAGCCTGAGAGATCTTCATTCACATCACCACTCTGCCATGGAAGCTTTCTGGGTGACGTCGGGCCAGTCACTCTCTCCGTTTGCCTAAACTACCTCACAGCGGTTCAGGAAAATAAAATGGGGAGGGGGAAACTGTGTACCCTGGAGCTCCTTGAAGGAAGGGTAGTGAAACAGTACTCTTACACAGAGTGATCAGATTCTGAGGTGGCCATTTCAGGAGCCTCAGACCCTGCCACCTCTAAGAACATAACATAAGAACATAAGAGAAGCCAATGTTGGATCAGGCCAATGGCTCATCCAATCCAACACTCTTGTCACACAGTGGCCAAAAACACCAGGTGTGCCATCAGGAGGTCCACCAGTGGGGCCAGGACACTAGAAGCTCTCCCACTGTTGCCCCCCCCCCCCAAGCACCAAGAATACAGTGCATCACTTGCCCGAGACTGAGAGATCCTATCTATACCTTGTGGCTAAGAGCCACTGATGGACCTCTGCTCTATATGCTTCTCTAATTCCCTCTTGAAGCCGTCCATGCTTGTAGCCACCGCCACCTCCTGTGGCAGTGAATTCCACGTGTTAATGGAATTCTGGTGTAGTCTCTGGTGTAGTCTATTCTTTGATTAGACCAAGTGTTCTAACTAGACACTCTCCATCCTTCTGGTATGGAACTGAAGATCGCGCTCGCTATTCCTTGTATTTCTTGTATTTTATGTGTGGCACCTGGTCCTTTGAGCCAGATATGCTGGGGATTGAACCTGAGACCTTCTGCATATGAAGCAAATGCTCTCCCATGGAGCCACAGTGTGTGCTGACTTTCATACGCTTGCTTCTGTAGGTTGTTTATGTTACCGAATCTTGAACTCCTCGATGTTTCCTATAATGAACTTGAATACATCTCGAACGCTATCAGCAATGCCAGGTATGTCCCTCTTTAATCTTACTATGGTGTTTCTGTTCCCTACCAGATTAAAAAAAAAACCCAAACGTTTGTTCCATTGGCCACAAGGTATTTTCTGTGCACTCTCTTTACCTGGTGCCTGGTTGGGAAATGTATGGGTTTGCTGGTGCTGTTCTGTAGGTTTCCTGTTAGTCATGTATTGACTCCATTATGAATGTTTTGAGATGCCTTGAACATCTGGAACTTGTACATTTGGGGGCACTACTTAGCAAGCCGAGCAGTGTAGAAAATAGCCATCTTAAATCATCCTTTGTTGCTGCTGCTTTTATGTCCTGTTCTCATGCTCTGGCTGTAGAAAACAATTTTATGCAATAAAGCCAAGGGTGTTAAGATATTATGCAGTATGGTTACGGACTATAGTCCTCCATGTTCTCTGGCACAGGTGTTTTCTCAGGCCTCCTTTTAGCTGAAATTGCCAGGGATTAATCCTGGAACATCTATCCCCACCCATCTTAGAAAGTCCCTTATACTCAGAAAAGCAAAGGAGACCCACACAACCCCAGCTGTAACATTTCGGACTGTTTCAGTCTTCAGAGCAGCTCTTCTCAAAAATTTGTGCTTGTTTGGGGAGCAATTGTGCCATTTTTTAAAAAAAATAGTCCTTGCTAGCAAATTAACACCGCAGTCCTAAAGCAGACTTACACCCTCCCGTTGACTTAAATGGACTTAGAAGAGTGTACCTCTGTTTAGGATCGCACTGTAAGGCACTAGGCAGACATGGACTGACATGTTTACTGCTATGAAAATACACCTAGGATAACTGTTACAGCGGTGATCCCCAGTGGGGCTCACGATGCCCACCAGTTTCCTGGTATTCCCTTGTTTCTTCCCCTAAACATCCGTTCCCCAAAACAAAGATGCAGTCATTTTGATCGGGTTTCACCGCTGTCCCCTCTAGCATTTAAAATTGCTGATCAGATGGCTGCCTCCGCCTCTCGCACCGAAGTGGGCTCACTTGCACAATCCTCTCAGTTCCCTAGTGAGTTTCCCGACACTGGGAAAATCTAGTACTTTCTGAGTGTTTGTGCTTTAAATCCGCGATTTTGCCCAGTCTGGACAGCCGTCTCTCGCATGGATTGCGATTAAGGTTGTCTGACTGTTCTTCGCGCAATAAGGTCCCCCCCCCCCCGCTTCCGCCTGTGGAGCAATCCTGCACTGAATAAATTCAGTGTTTAAATGTTCAAGCACACATTTAGACTCCAGCGCTTCGTAGTATGAAGAAGAGGAAGAGGTTGGATTTATACCCCGCCCTTCACTCACTTGGAGTCTCAGAACGGCTTACAAACTCCTTCCCCTTCCCCTTCCCACAACAGACACCCTGTGAGGTAGGTGGGGCTGAGAGAACTCCTTCCCAAGCTGTCCTTGAGGGAATAGCTGGTACAGAGCTATGGCTTGCCCAAGGTCATCCAGCCAGGTGCAAGTGGAGGAGTGGGGAATCAAACCCAGTTCTCCCAGATTAGAGTCTGCGCACTTAACCACTACACCAAACTGGCTCTATGTTGCCAGTTCATTTTGTTTGCTGTTTGTGGGGTGGGGGACACCTGTAAAAACAAGGGAATATGGTGAATCCAGGTGGGGGTGGTGATTCTGCTATGTGCATGCGCGCATGTGCAAAGCAATTTTTTTTAAAAAACTTGAGTCGCGCCACCCAAGCGGCGGCGCAGTTAACTAGATGGTGCCCAGAGCTTTGTCACACAATACTTGAGGTTTGGGGAGGGATGTGTGATCATCCCAACCCGGAAAAAAAATATTCCCAATCAAATTTATCGTGGGAACAAATCGTGAAAACCTTGCTGTGTGACCACAGCTGGTGTCTCTGAAGATCCCAGGCAGGAAGTATCACCACTGAGTCTGCCAAGAACACCCACTCAGAAATAGCTGCCCTCATCACAGGAGAAACCTGGGTTTGAGACCTTCCAACTCTTAGCACTCACCTCCCATGGCAGCCCTATTTGGTGGTTCCTGATACCCTTTCTCAGAATCCCAAGAGCGTCCACGACAGGCCCAGCAAGGCTGGGGATCGCTGCCTCACAGAGACCTCCTCTCCAAAGATGCCACCTGCATGTGTGTAGTTATAGATACGTGACAGGGTTGCCTGCTCTGAGTTGGGAAATACCTGGAGGTTTGGTGGATGGAGCCTGGGGAGGGCAGGATTTGAGGAGGGAAAGGACCTTAGCAGGATGCAGTGCCATAGAGTCCACCCTCCGGCAGCCATTTTTTCCAGGGGAACTCATCTTGGTCAGCTGGAAATCAATTGTAATAGCAGGTACCCTGACCTGGATAGCCCAGGCAAGCCCAGTCTCATCAGATCTTGGGAGCTAAGCAGGGTCGACTCTGACAAGTACTTGGATGGGAGATCTTGTTGGAATGCCAGCATTTGGGAGGTGTGGGCAGGCTTTATCCAGCCACCTCTCTGAATATCCTCCAGGCCCCCAGTAGGGGTCAGTCACCAGAGGTCACCATGACTTCCAGGTGTGCGCGTGCACACACACACATATTTTTAAAAAATCGTAATAGCAGATCTTCAGGTGCCACCTGGAGGTTGGCAACCCCACGTGCATACACCTTGTGAAACATGTGCCTGTACCTTTTCAGGAGCCTCAGCTGCCTCATCTTAGAAGGCAATCTGCTGTATGTTTTGCCTTGTGGGATTCTGAAAGTTCCGCTGAAACGCCTGAAGGTAGAGAACAACTTCTTACATCCCTTTTTCTGGAGGGAATTCAAGCAACTTCAGCCACAACGACTCACTGATATGGCCTCTCTTTGTTTTGTTCGAAACAAGCTGCGGGAAAGATACCCCAAAATCCCAGAGGACATTCAAAAGCTATTGGGCAGGTAAGTAAGAGGGAGGTTTCTACCTCCACCCAAGCACCAGGGAAAATTCTGGGTGTGATCCAACCTCCTCCAGTAGCGGGATCAAGAAAGGGCGTCTCAGGCTATACCAGAACTGCAGGTATCTTTGCCACGATGATCAAGTATTCTAATAACGAACAGTTTGGAATAAAGCACATCCACGTCCAGCAGTTGCAATGTACATCTTACCTAAAGCATTGCACCAGATATGTGTAAGTGATACAAATCAATCAGCAAATCAACTCACGTAGGACCGAATTATTGTTTATAATTGTGTGTGTTTTCCCCAACACAACTAAGGCATTTTATCCTTTGGCCCTAAAAGAAACCTTTTCAAAAGACAGGCATGGAAAAAGTCACTACCTTATTGACTGTCAGAGACAATGAGTTGTTTGCTCTTGGACCACTCAAACTGCTTGTAAGCTCCTGTTGCCTACTAATGGCCCAATCTGCATCTAGCATTTACTCCGCTGTTTTACCAAACTCACGTTGGAACAGAAATTCCCCTCTGCCTTGCATGCCACTTCCACTTTGATTGATTGTCAGATTTCATGGCAGTGTCCACACTGCATGCCGCTTTCACTTTGTTTGATCTCTCAGTTTTATGGTATTGTCTGCATAGATTTATGACCATTTTATGGCCATTCAGGGGTGACAGGGTCACCCTTCAAGGGTCATCATGGTGTTGGCCCGGGGTATATGAATGTGGTTTTGAGCCGCATCTTTTTCTGTTCCAGTGTGGGCTTGGTAAAATAATGGAGCAAATGCTAGATGCAGATTGGGCCAGGGTCAACACTGTGGTCACACACACACACTCGGGGGCGTCGAGTTTTAAAATCCGGGGGGGGGGGCTCTTGCGCGCGCGCTGGGACCATGTCCCCCCCACCCCCGCCTCTCCTCCTCGCCTGGCCACTCCTGCCTCCTTCCCTCTCCCTCCCTCCCTCCGGGGGCCATCTGGGCATGTTGCCAGGGCGACGCTCTGGCAATCGCCCTGAAACTCAATGGTGCCATAGAGTTTTGGGGCAATTGCTAGATCGTCACCCTGGCAACGTGCCCAGCGTGATGGCGCCCCTTCCGGGTGATGCCATCATGCTTGGCATTTGCCCAGATGGCCCCCGAAGGGAGGGAGGGAGGGAGGGAGGGAAGGAGAGGGAAGGAGGCAGGAGTGGCCAGGCGGGGGGGGTGGGCGGCAGCGGCAGGCGGGCCTAGGAAGGGCCTGGGGAGGTGTGGTGGGGAGGCACGGCGGCGAGCACTCCGTTTTGCCGGGCGGCTCAGTCCCCCCTGGGAAATTTTGGGAGTGGCCCGAGCCCTCAAGCCCCCCCGTAGTTGACGCCTATGCACACACTAAATAATTCACTTTCAATCCACTTTCCAACTGGATTTTGCCAGTTCACACAGTAAAATCCAGTTGGAAAGTGCACTGGAAGTGGATTGAAAATAGATTATTTAGTGTGTGTGTGACCGCAGCTGTAGTAACTTACATGCTAAATGTTTTGTGCATTGTATGAAATGACTAAAAATATTTGTTTCCATTCTACCTGGTGAAAAACAGCAATACATGATTTGAAAGCTTTGCATGCCATTAACATAAACCAGCCTAGTAAGAAGTAGAAGACGTTGTATTTATTTAGATCTTTATACCCTGCTTTTCTCTCCACAGGCAACCCTGTGGATAATTACAACCCTGTGAATAATTACAACATTATTCTCCCTCTCCCCCCATTTTTTGTCACAACAACACTGTAAAGTAGGCTGGCAGAGAGTGCTTTGCCCCAAAGTCACCCCTTAGGCTTCCATGGAAGAGACTGGGGATTCTAACCCAGATTTGTCTGAGCCTAGTCTGACACTTTAACACAGACCTCGGCTGATTCTGCATTGGCTTTTCCCTCCGTTGTTTTACCAGACCCACACTGGAACAGAAAAGGTGCAGCTCAAAACCACATTCAGATACCCCGGGGGCAACGCCATACTGACTGCAAAGCCACACTTGAACGACCATATATCTATGCAGAAGGTACCATAAAACCAGATGAGCAAAGAAAGTGAAAGTGGCATATAATGTAGAAGGCACCATAAATTCCGATGATCAATGAAAGTGACAGCAGCACACAATGAAGAGGGGAATTTCTGTTCCATCGTGGGTATGGTATAACAACAGAGGGAAAAACCAACGCAGAATCACCCACTGACAAATTTTCTTTGGCTCTAAGAGCCAGCCCCCCAAATTAGACACCAGACTCATTTTTCAGGGGTTTGTATTTTAATGACCATATTTTAAAATTATTGCTATGATAAAACCTAAACTTTTCTTAGCATCTCGTAATTGTATTTGAGCCATGACAAAGATGTTGCCGTATATAAACAGGAGGGAACCCTGATTTTCATTTCAACAAAAACCTAACCTCTATCCCGAAACTAACTTATTCCCATAAAATGCCATTTATATTGGACCCAATATAAAATGTGACTGGATTAGAAATGATCTCATCTACCACCAGTGAATGTTCTAAAGTTAACATAAACGAGCAGTAATTAAAACTTCATGCACATGCATTCCTACTGCATGCAACAAAACATTTTCTGATGTGGAATGATAAATAAGCTTTGCACTTCCACTAAGGATTGCCAAGAGATGGGACACTAAAAATTGCTGCTGAAAATACTGGGTGCCACAGTGAAATTTGTATGTGTCATGGTGACCTGGCGCCTGAGATTTGTCCACCCTTGAGCTAAGTGAATCCTTAGGCAAACCAGTCGCTCTGCTTCTGCTTGCCTCATCAGCGACACAGGGATAATACTGATTTGTCCTAGATGGTTGTTAGGAGGCTTACTAAGGTAATTTGCGTGGAGTCTCAAAGGCAAGAAACTTCCCTTCTATGAGCAGATTGTTTGCTCCAGCCCTATGTAAACGCCAGAAAATAAAATACCATCTTCTGAAGTCTATTACAGGCATAAGCTGCTCGTCCTTTTTAATGGGACTCAGCAGTCATTTCAGGAATGGTGTAAGGAACAACGTCACATTCTACTTCCTCTCCTCATTTTAGGTGTGGTACTTGCGACTGTTGCTCAGGACCTTTGTATGGCCAAGGCCTCCGTTTCCTTCGTGCTTATAGGAACATCTACGGACTTCGGCTTCCTTATGCATTTTCTGCCTGCTCCCCATCCTGCTACGTGAACTTTGTCACTTGAACTGTCTCAAACGCAGTAGCTAGCAGGCCTTTCATGGATTCCCCCTTGCAGCGGCTGAGCTGATAACTTCTTCAATAAAGAGCCAGCCGTGGCCGTGCGAACACATCAGAACTCCCAGTCGGAGGATTCCAGGAGTACCACGCTGACTCCAAAATCATCTGGAATATCTTCCTTACATCTTGCTTCCCAGAAATCCTGCTAGGAAGAAGTGCTGGCTGATGTTTATATTTTAATTCACTGAACTTCTTTGTTTCATAAGCCCAAAATGTGTTTGCTCTGAGATACCCCCTTGCTTTGCTTTCAAAGAGCTCATTCCTTGTAGATTCTCCTCAACGGTGTAAGCATCACCAACGCAACCAACAAATAAAAGTAACAAAAGCAGACAGTT
The DNA here is from genome assembly GCA_029233225.1 of Lepidodactylus listeri. Lineage (NCBI taxonomy): Eukaryota > Metazoa > Chordata > Lepidosauria > Squamata > Gekkonidae > Lepidodactylus > Lepidodactylus listeri. Next base: position 21,470,914 of record JARCFY010000016.1, read on the forward strand.
TATCATTTAGCCATGAACAAGAATCCACTCCAGCAGTTAATTAGAATAACCAGCTGGTGGAGACAATCACAGTTGTACTAGCTTGATTTTTAACGGGGTCATTCAGATATATTAACAAGCCTACATTAAGTGGTCTTGCGCATGTGCCAAAATATGTAATATTGTTTGTTAATACACCTTCTGCCTTTCTGCATAGAATAAAATTGAGGGCTGTTAAGAAGTTCTTTGGTGACAATGTTCTGCGATGAACTATATAGCCTGAAAGCAGCTCATTCCCATGTCCACCATAATTGTATTCTGACTATGCAAACCCGGCATATGTATAACCCAAACACGCCATTGGGTCTGTGTCCAGTGTGTTTTTTCCAGCCAAAATTAGCATCAGATCACTATACAGTGTCAAGGAGGTGGAATGAAGTAGTAAAAAGCCCAGCAGCACCTTTAGGACTAACAAACTTTATTGTAGCATAAGCTTTTGAGAAACACAGTCCTCTTCGTCAGATGCATGGAGGATATGAAGAAACTGGTTAGAGATATATAGATGGTAAGGGGAGGGGGGAGAGGATGCAGAAAGTCTCATGTAAATGCAAAGCAGTTGCAAAAGTCATGAAAAAGGTTGAATGCACAATCCAGGCTGGGTGTGACTCCTTCCTTTCTCTGGATCTAAGGAGGTAGAATGTGGTTCTTAACTAAGTTAGCATCACTTAGTGTGAAGAACTCTTTCTGGGGGAAATGAAAAAGTCATCATGTCCAAGCAAAGGAACAAAAAGCACTTCAGAAGATATACAGAGTGATAGTCAAGGCTGTCAGGTATTTGCCTAGATCATATTCCTGCACACCTAAACATTTTTTTCAGCAGGATGTATAATTTCTCAATGAGAGTCAAACGTAGAAGGCCCTAGCATGTGACATTGAAAAGGTGCCTTTCTCCTTCTGATACGTAATCCAGTTTGTTGACGATGACAGAGACAAATATGTTATCTGGCTTGTTGACTACATCAGAATTGTTTCTAAGTTTGTGGGTAACATTACACTGGCCTGCCCACTACTATATCTTGCAATGTCAGATCCTTTTGCTTCATTTTATGAAAATATTTTTTTCCATCCTCTGGACTCAAGGCATATAAATATCCCACCTTGATGGCTACTTCATGCAGCTGATAAAGGCGACTACAACAGCTGGGTTGGAGCTAGCACACTATTTCTACAGAGGCAAGGACTTCCACCTGTGGATGCGTAGCTAAGTGGGGTATAAATCCAACTCCTCCTCCTTTGTGGTCTCCCATCCAAATACTAACCAGGGCTGACCCTGCTTAGCTAGCTTGCAGAAGCATGGAATTTGACTGGGCTAGCTTGCAGAAGCATGAAATTTGAAACACGGAAAACAGCTGGTGGGGGGAAAAAACCCACAAACAAACCTGTTGTACATAAGATGTTTTGCTGCTATGCGCGAGACCCATATCTGCCACGTCATCACTTGGCCGAAGCAGACGAACTGTACCAAGACAGCTAAAACCGCCTCTCCAGCTGTTGGCTACAGTACTGTGAGGCAGATTGTAACTTCACAATGGTATTCCCCATAGCATTTAAAATAATTCAAAATTCAGCAAACTTCTCTAAAATATTTATTCGGAGATGATTTTTTTTAAAATCAGGATCACATTTTAATAGGTGTGAATTATGCAAATCATTCTGAAGGATTATTCCCACTGGCAGTTCCAATTATCTTGTATCATCAAAGGTTGCTCTCTGCAGGGATTCAGTCAAGCGTTGAGGTATTTCGCATGGTGTCTGATGTGGTCGTTGATGAATGTTGTTATGAAGTAGTAACTGTGATCGTAGCCCTAGGGAGAAGAAAAGATGGATCACTTTCTGGCAATCTGAATCCATGGACAAGAAGACACGGACTAGACATTCTCCCCTCAAGTATCAGGTGTTTAAGACAGAAGGAAAAGTAAGACGAGTTACTGGGGCTCGGAAACAGATTGAAAAGAGGGACCTAGGTGAAAAACCACTTTGGTCTCTGTACAGATTCACAGGTCTTTCGCTATCGGCTCTGTCCCCAGCTTTGTAAGCCATTTTCATGTCAAGAATTGGGGCACAAGAAGCACAGTCGGGCTGCGGTCAGACTGGAAGCTCAGGGCGGTGTGGGGGCGGGGCTAATCTAGTTTCAATCTGGAATGGAGAATCCTGGGCAAGAACCGCACCCCGAGGCACCTTTATATTGCATGGGGGCCACAGTGGACTGTGCACATTATTACAGCGTGTCATCCACGTAGCGTGGTTCAAGTTATTTTTTACAACTTTGCCACTGAACAGGTCATACTGCTTGGGCATACAACAGGCAGCGACTGTAGTTCTCTTGTATTTTTTGAAAATCACCAGGCTTCACTAGTCATACCTTAAAAGTTGCTATGGGCCTGTTTGCAATCACCTGGAATTCTCCAAGCCATTGCTGCAGCAGCACATAAATGGTTTATAATAAATTCAAGGGCTGAAAAAGGAATGTTAGAGAATGCGCATGCCCATGCCACAATAAAGTCCTACATGGCTTGGGACCGGGATATCTGAAGGCCTGTCTTCTCCCATATGTTCCTGCCTGAGAATTAATTAAATAAGGAAGAGGCCCCTCCGAATTGTCCCATCCATCAAAGAAGTTTGTTTAGTCAGCACATGAGAGAGGGCCTTTTCAGGGGCAGCCCCACCCTTTAGAATAACCTCCTCCAGGAGGTGTGCCCCTCGTTTTGGATCCTTAGGAGACAGCTGAAGATGGTTTGATTCAGGACTGCATTTGAACAAAGCAGTTCTAAATTATGATGTTCAAGTTCAGTTTATGTCCTTATGCCATCTATTTTAAGTAGCGTATCAATATTGTGACCGGCCTAGAGCTCTGTATGAAGAAGAAGAGGAGGAGATTGGATTTATATCCTGTCCTTCACTCACTTAAGAGTCTCAGAGCGGCTTACAAACTCCTTTCCTCTCCCCTCCCCACAACAGACACCCTGTGAGGTAGGTGGGGCTGAGAGAACTCTTTCCCAAGCTGTCCTTGAGGGAACAGCTGGTCCGGAGCTATGGCTTGTATGGAAGAAAGGCGGCTAATAAATATTTTAAATAAATTAAGTATTCAAAGTTAATCTGCAAAAGGGATGCAGGTATCCGTTCACAATGCAAGGAAAGGAGACTGTAGATGCCACCCTGACTCTTTCTGGCAGAGAAGGGAAGAGAGCCATTGTCAGTTTTTGCCACTGAAATCTGAAATAAGAGGACGCTGGCCGTACCTGCTGCATCCTGAAGACCACGGGGATCTTGCGCTCTGTGCAGGCAGCGATGAAATTATCAGGCAGCAACTGCCCGACCGAAAGGAACTGGTCATCTTTGCCTTGATCAATTAGAATATCCAGAGGGGAACCTTGGTAGGACTTTGCGATGTGGGTGGCATCGTATGCCTGCAAGGGATAAAAGTCCATTTGCTTTGACAAACAGTGACCATGTGAGATCCTCAGAAAGGTGAAAATATTACTGTGGCTCTACATAAAGAGCCAAGTTTGAAAATCTGAGACTTAAACCCCAATACTGACCTACTAGTCATTCAAGGGAACCATTCAGCGCTGTAGCAAACCTGCCTTGAGACTCAACAAGGATGGTGGAGTGTAAATTAAGTAAAATAAATACACAGACATACATATGGGTGAAGACTTATTTTATCTGACAATGATTCCGCATTTCTGCCCTATGCTTGAATTACAGAATTAATATAATTTTATGATATAGCCTAATATAGAAGATTGGATTTATACCCCACCCTTCACTAGCCGAAGGGGTATCAGAGCGGCTTACAATCCCTTCCCCTCCCCATAACAGACCCCCTGTGAGGTAGGTGGGGCTGGGAGAGCTCTTTCAAGGACTGCTCTTGAGAGAACAGCCCTGAAAGAATGTATGACTGACCCAAGGTCACACCAGCAGCTGCATGTGGAGGAGTGGGGAATCAAACCTGGCTCTCCCCGATTAGAGTCCGCACTCCTAACCACTACACCAAACTGGTTATATCATACAGGCTATGATATAACCTAATTTGATGATATAACCTATAATTTTATGATACAACCTAATTCATAAATAAGCTGCCAAGGAGGTCATGTATCATGAGGACAGAGAAGATCCTCAAACGCTCTTTGGTTGCTTGGCAACAATGACGTCACCATAAGCATGAAAGTGGATTCTAAATGCAGTAGCAACAGGACAGGGAACTTGGTGGGTGGGAAAGTTCCAAGAGACAAGTTGGCCTTGTCCCATGAAAACATATTTCTGCCCCTCGGTGCCAGCCTGTGTAACATCAAACCGATGCTTGCAGTACCCTACCTCCCACGGGGTAACATTTGATCCTAAGTATCCACTGAAAGCCTTCTTCCCCCACGGGCACTGAACAGGGTTGCAGATTGGAGCAAACGCTGAAACAGACTGTTCGGAAACAGAAGAGAAAAGCAAAGTTAATGCAAAAATCTGAATTTGGTTTCCCCAGTTACTCTCATTGTCAGGTGTACGCAAAGCTGACATACAAGACAAGGGGTGCAGTCAGACAGGCAGGTCGCCGCAGTGGTGTATCGGTTCTAAATACGCCGCTTGAGAGTTTGGGATGCTTTGTGTTGATCACACAGTGGCAGCTAAGCCAGCATCATAGTGCCACGGGCACCTGGTCACTTGGCAACGTGCCGCAACCACGGACCCACAGCTGAGTGGATTTTTTACCCCAAGTCCCACTGTGCATGCACAGAAGTGAACAAGCGCAGAGACGCTCCTGTCGGGAGTTTCAGTCAGCCCCCATATTGTTCCAGGAACTGCTTTACCCCGACACGTTTGCATGGCCCCCTAGATATCGCCCCACTCTCTGGGGTGGCCAATTGCAGTCACCTCCACATTTAAACCACCTTTAAACCACACTGATAAAACATTGTGTGATAAAAGAGATTCTCTCATTTTACTATGGAATTCCGCCCCCCCCCCCATTGTTATTGAATTCCCCGATATTCTTTGACGTTGTTTAAGCTTCAGAATCTTACTTTATATTTTCCGGGGTTCTTCAAAGCGAGGATGAGAGCTCCGTGACCTCCCATGGAATGTCCCGAAATAGACATCCTCTCAGAGTCAACTGGAAAACTGGCATTTATCAGTTTAGGCAACTGGAAAACATTTGTGGGAAGAAAGAAAAAAGGCGACTTGAGGATATTCACATTTTCACCCACACAGACTGGGGGGGAAAGACACATTACTGACTCTCTCAAAAGATGAATGATTCTCACTCCTTTTGGAAGACATACTGCCTGTCAAACGATCTTTGCTCTATCAGCTACCGCTGGAGAAGTCTCATAACTCCTTCCTGACTTCTGGAGGCTCGCTGTAATTCCATAAAGGCTCTTACTAATAGGTGAAGTACTTGTGGACTTTGAGACGTAAGGACTTTTGCATATTTAGACTACAGGCAGTGTCCTTATCCATCTGCTTCCGGAAGAAGGGTCAAAACATTCAGCTAAATGAGAAGAACCGCTACGGAATCATGGGGTGCCGTAAGCCCCATAACTTCACGGAGGCAAAAGAAGTGGGTGAAACGTGGACAGAGATAAATTTACAGGGATAGAAGAAAAGTAGGTTTTTAGACCCCACTTTTCTCTACCTTAAGGAGTCTCAGAGCAGCTTACAATCACATTCCCTTCCTCCCCACAGGACAGGCACCTTGTGACGTAGGCGGTGGGGCTGAGAGAGCCCTGAGGGGACTGTGACTGGCCCAAGGTCACCCAGCAGGCTTCGTGTGGAGGAGTGGGGAATCAAACCCGGTTCTCCAGATTAGAGTCCCCCAATCTTCAACACCACACTAGCTCTCAGAGCGACCAAAACAGATCCTGTCTGTGTCAGAATTTCTAAACGGGGAGCCTAATCATCAAACCTACTTTGAAATAAAAGAAAGGAGAGGCCTGGAAATCCCCATCCGACACGGCACTCTATAGGATTACGATACCGAAGGCCATTGTGCATCCCCACTGAACACTGGGGAACTTTGCCCAGGCTGAGGAATAGTCACCTCATCCTTTATGTAAGAATACATCCGATAATTGGTTTTCCATGGTTCTTCAGTGGCATCCACATAAAAGCCAGCGCCGGTGCCAAAATCCCAGCTCTCGTCTTCGCCTTTAATATCGCACCCACCTGCCACAGAAAGAAATTCTGCATTCAGACTCATCACTGCCCAGGGGACATGAGAAAGGATCACTGCGCGGGGTCCCCCACCCCCCATGGTCTGGAAAGGAGAGACGGGGGAGGCAGAACGCAGGGAACGTTTCTCTCTCTCTCTCTCTCTCTCTCTTTTTAAAAAAATCTTCCTCTGAAAAGTCTCCGCTGGGCAAAAAGTCTTCTCAGTGAATGGAGAAGGTCTTTTAAAAGGCTGGCCAAGCAGAAACAACCTGCCAGGAAAAATCTTCCGGGCAATGGGAAAAAAACATACAAAACAAGGGTGGGTCACTCAAGGTGGGTGTCGCTAACCAGGACTCTTGCACCGCCAGAAAAAGACAGAAATTCCCCTCCCTTCTCCCAGCAGGGAAAGGCAGCAATTAGAAAACCTGCAGCCACTCAATCGCCACCAGTCACACCGGTGTCAGGGCTGCGCATGAGAAAACACGGGGACAACGCCAACTAAGGATCCAAGGAACGTGAGCCAGTAAGATTTTTAGTACAATCCTACGCAGGCTTGCTCCAGCCTAAGCCTATTATTTCAATGGGTTTAGACTGGAAGAAATCTGTATAGGATCCCCCTGTTAGTCTAGCTGCATTCGGGAAGGATAAGTGTACGCCCTACCCCATGGGTGCCCTGCCCGGCCTTGTACATGCCAATCTCTGCCTCAATTTACCATCCATTTGCCTGGTGGAATAACATGCTGATCCCACCCAAGCCTGCTCTCCATGGAAGCTCTCTGGGTGACCTCAGGCCAGTCACAGAGACAGTTCGGTGGGAGCACATCTACTTAGCATGCAGAAGGTCCCAGGTTCAATCCCTGGCATCTCCAGTTAAAAGGCTCAGGTGGCAGAGTGCTGTCAAAGACCTCCATCTGAGATGCTGGAGAGTGGCTGCTGGTCTGAGTAGACCACAGTGACCCCCGATGGACCAAGAGTCTGATTCAGTATGAAGCAGCTTTACTTGCTGTCGGCTTTCTCTAGCTTACAGGGCTGCCGGTAGGGTAAAATGGAGGGAGGGAGGTCTATTTATACAACTCTGAGCTCCTTGGAGAAAGGGCAGGAGAAAAATGCATACACACATTTTAAAAAGTGGGAATGGAGCCTGAGAACCTGGTCTGACTTCAAAAATCACGGAAACCGCACATCCCGTACTATCCATTCCGGTTCTGTCCCCGGGGAGAAGGGAAAGTAGGCGCCCGAACACAGTTTTGACAACGTTCATAATCGTTTCTTCAGCTCCTCGAGTGTTACGTTGAGGCGTTTGTACAAAATAAAGTAGATTCAAATTGACAGGTACAGAAACTAGGCCGTGGAGAGTTTTTGCAGAGAGAGAGACACGTGAAGCGCAGTTGCCATCCCATAATACCCTGGTCAGCACCTGTTATTTATTTGCTCGTTTTAAGATAGTTTGTTTGTACACTCTTCCATCAAAGCACGCACAAGGCAGCTTTCCAACAGTAAAAACAACAAAGACTTTATCCTGAAGACGCATCCAAAACACCAGCAGCTGGATGCCACTGTTGTGCCGACTGCTGCTCAACGAAAAGGGCCCTGTTCTCTCGCTCTCCCTCCTCCCTCAGAAACACCAGTCACTGACGAAATCAGAGGAGAGGGCAGATGAGGCTGGTCATGCAGGCTGATGGACTACGCCATGTCTCCCCCAGGCAGGAGGAGGGCAGGAGGGTATGGGATGATACCATGTGACCCACTGACACACCCCATCGCCAGAGAGCTGCCTCACCCATACTCCTGTTACGCCTCTAGGGCTGAAATCCGGGAACCAGATCATGCCCCTCAAGAGGGAACCAATTTAGCCCAAAGTTAGCCTGTGGCTGACTTTGTGGCCTTAACTAATGGACTTTTATAAGTAGCATAAAGATATATAGCTTTCTTTTCCGGCACAGCCACTGCTTTTTTTTTTTTTTTTAATATTTTTATTCAGTTTTTAACAATAAGCCTTACATATTATAATTCATATTTTTAGAAGCCATAACTATTTAACCATACATAAAACTTGGACCATACTTTACTATTCTCCTTTTTTGCATCTGCATTCAAAAGAAAATTTAATTTACTCGACTCAGCCCATTCTAATAGTTTACCCACTATATCTTCTTTTCCCGGCATTAGGGATGCTTTCCAACATTTTGCTCGGGCTATCCGTGCTGCTGTCAAAATATAAGCCAGCAGTTTCTGATCATAACCAGATAGGCCGTCCGGGAAAATGTTTAACAGAAAAGTCTCCGGTGCTAGTGGAATATCCACAACCATAATTTCCATTATTAGATCTTTCACCATTAACCAAAATTTTTTAGTCTCTTTACAGATCCACCACATGTGGTAATATGTACCAATACACGCGCCGCAGACCCAACATTTATTAGATAAGCTACTATAACATTTCTGCAGCCTATCAGGTGACCAATGCCAACGGTAAAAAAGTTTATATATGTTCTCTTTATAGTTGATTGCTCCCAAGAATTTTACTGATTTCCATATTTTGGACCATTTTTCTATCTCAATTGTATAACCAAAATCCTGCATCCACTTCACCATTGATGGCTTGACCTTTTCCTCTAACATTTCGTTCTGAAGGAGAAGTTTATAAATTTTATTAAGTTTACTTTTATCCATCCAAATTAAATCTAGGTCATTTGGAGACTCATTAAAGCCTATTTTACTATCCAAGTATGCTATGCCGCATGCTTGCACACTGAATATGAGTAACACAACATGGGGAAAAAAAACCCCAACGCCCTGACCTGGATAGCCCAGGTGAGCCCAGTCTCATCAGAAGCTAAGCAGGGCCGACCCTGGCAAGTACTTGGATGGGAGACCTCTAAGGAATACCAGGGCCAGGAGGCAGAGACAGGCTAATCAAGCCACTTTTCTGGACGTCCTCCACGCCCCAGTAGGAGTTGCCAGAGGTTGCCATGACTTCCAGGCATGGGCACACATCCACACAAAATGCAAGGAAAAAATTCCCCAACATTCTAGATTTATATACTAGCTTCGCAGTGCAATCCTAAACGGAGTTACCCCCTTCTAGGCCCGCCGACGTCAAAGGACTTTAAAAGGTCTAACTCTGGATTAGGGTGGTCCTGTCGATTTACTGACAAAGCGCACGGCTACATGCAATCAGTGACAGAATCCCCTTGATGCTCACTGGCCCATCACTTACGTGGGCTGGTATCCGGGGCAACGACAATGAGGCCGTGTTCAGCCGCGGCTTGATGGAAGGCTGCTTTTGTGATGAAATTCTGTTCTGTGCATGTTAGGCCTGGAACAACAGGAGAACAATTGTCATCATCAGAATGTTGTGATTCAGCTTTCCAACTGGGAACCTACGTGGTGAGCATTAATAGAAGGCTGCACCTTCCACATTATGACTTCAACCCTGCCTAAAAGTTCCCTCCATGGAAGCACTTCCCTTCTTCTGCTGCAGTCCGAAATGCCCCATCCCAAATAAGCTGCTCCTGGGGGACTCAGGACCCCCAGCAATAGTTGGTTGGGGTGGGGGGGAACTGGATGCCTGTGATGGGAGAAGGGAACTGGTGAAAATCCAGTGGCCCCTTAGCACAGGCAGAAATTTTAGGTGAGATACAAGGAATTCCCAGCTTGTGTCTGGTAAAACCCATAGGCCCAGTTGGGAAAAATATAATTTTATTTGAAGAAGACAGCAGATTAACATACCAAAAAAAAAATCCAGATGTTCCATTTCTTGAACACAAGATCCAATAGGAACACGATTTCAGTCAATAAGACTCTACATTCCAAACCTTTCAAAGTAACCCTATCTTAGCTTGGAAACTGTAAAGCCTTTAGAAGCTTGCTATTTTGCTACGCATGACCTCCAACAATGCGTGGAATCCTGGGGGGCGGGATTCTCTGACAGCCAGCATGGTGTACTGGTTAGAGTGTCAACTTAGCATCTGGGAGACCCAGGTTTAAATCGCCACTCTGCCATGTAAAGTAAAAGTAAAAGTAAAACAAGTTAAAAAAATTGCGAGGACATTTAAGGGATAATTATTAACAGCAACCAGTGTTTCAAAAGGATTAAATCTTAACTCAGGACATGAACAGTTTTCATATATTTGGCAGCCAGCAGTCAAAATTGGAAAGAGCAGAAACGATCCCTTTGGCTAAAATTTGTTTCAACAAGACCATGAAAGTTTAAAAAACAGCACTGAAACTTACATTCTGATAGGGTTTAAGTCCTGTTTAAAGAATAGTAAGCTAAATCACATTTGTAAATCATAAACAAAAGTTTCCACTGGTGGTGGAGGTCGGGAAGACACTGATTCACAATGCACTCTTAGTAAAAACTGTTCTGTATATTCAAAAGATGACCTGTTATTACAAAAGACTGCATTTGTTGGGGTCAATATGACCCCAATTGCCAAGGTCTATGTGGTATTTTAATTCCTGCATTCATTTCAAAGGGGTGTGTGTTTTTCTGTCATATTTCTGTACTGTTCTAGTTTCTACCATTTTAAAAAAACTGCACCGAAAATGAATTAACTGACACCTTTATCCCTGAGCAATATCTGAGAAATGAAATGGTACAGGCGCATATTAAAAAATCCACGTTTTTCATTTTTGTAGGCTACCCTGCAGCCCTAGTGGCGGAACAGTTTTAACCGTCTATGTAGATCATGTTAAAAATAAAACGCCAGAATTAGTTCCAACAACAGTTGGTGAGATCTTTTTCCAAAATACCTACCTGAGAGCCAATACAACACAGGGCATTTCTCAGTTTCTGCCTTTGGGGGCAGATAAATTCCAAACTTCATTTTGCACTTCAGTTCAACACTGCAAAAAACAAAATTCAGCAATCATACAGCGAACCAACAGACCAATCATACTTTAATAAGCTACCCAAATTAAACTGCCAGAAACTAATGCTTTAAAGCAGTCACTCTGATTACATAGTTCCAAACTCTGTCTTAGTTGGCCATGATAAAGGGGGAATTCCGAAGGTGGGGGGGAGCGAGTGTTGGAGTGTGTGAACCCCGGAGTTGTAAAAGCTATAACCATAAATCTTCTTCCTGCAAGGTACCTCCCTAAATGCCAGGGACAACCTTGAAGACAAAGCTGTGCTTTTCTTGCCATATATTTGGGGGGGCCATATATTGGGGGGGCTTTTCTTGCCATATATTTGGGGGGGGGGATCAGATGCGTGAAATTTAGGGGGGAGGTTGGCAATATGTGATTGGTGCACGAATTTGGGGGGGGGGGGTTGTTTCATTTCGAACTGTCTATATCTGTAGAGGTCCCCAGCAATGCTCCCTCTAAGCTGTGGGATCTTGTGAGCAAAACTTCTACGTTGTGAGCTCCTATGATTAAAGTTGTAAGCAAGCAATTTGGCTGCTGCATAAATTAGTTTGCTCTGGAGCCGTCCTTCCTGAACTAAGACAAAAATCTGTGAGTTGGAGGCTAAAAAACTGCGCGCTAACTCACACTAACTGAGCTCAGAGGGAACATTGGTCCTCATTTGGACCTCAGTTCTGACACAGCACTGCTCTAACCTGAATCACGCAGTTATCTCAATAAACAAATCACTGCCAAAGAGAGTGTTGTGAGGAGTCTCTTGACCAGGGATCTGACACACAGGCTTTACTCCTGAAATACTGTGCCTAAGACCCTAGAAGCACCTGAGGCAGGAATCGTCAAAAATCACCACAACATTCCATCTGCAGAACTTCTCTGTGGAATCCAAGCAATAATCCATCCAGGATCAAACTTTTGAACGACGGCCAACAAGTTTCTGAAAATTACTTCTATTAAGGTAAACATTCTTCTTTAAGAAAAGCACTACCCCATCCCTTAAGATAAGTAAACTATAGACCAGAGCCAAACTAGCGTTTCCATGATTGCAAGGACATCCATCCATGGAGTGTGACTTTCCCACCTTCCCCTTCTCATAGCAGCCCGAAATCCTGTCTCTGGAGAAGAGGACCAAGTGGGACAAGCATGCACCCTGTGCCAGTGGAAATGCCGGTCTAGATCCAAGTTTCTCTTATATCCAGATTACGTTCAGAGTATTTACCTGTCATGTTCAAACACCTTCTGAAAACCCCCAAAGCATTTATTACTAGAAACTTCTTTCATGGCCATGATCTGTGAAAACAAAAAGAAAATAAAAAAACTCCTAGATTTTACAAGTTATTTTTTTCTTTCAATGGATTCATTGTGCCCCAAGTTTATAGTGCGCTTTCTTTTTCAAACACAATGGACAACAGCCCCCTGTGAATGTCAGGGGTCATTTTGTAGAAAAAAGAGGTGCAGGAGCTCATTAGCATAACTTATTTGCATGTGCCACACCCCCTAACATCACCGGAAGTGTGTCAGAGGGCAAGACCCACCGCTCAGGCTCCACCCCAAAAATCTCCAGGTATTTCCCAACTCAGAGCTGGCGAGCCTACCTGGAGAAAAACTGCTTCAAAAGCACAAAGAAAACAGTCAAGATGTTAATTGGTTTCAATATAACAAACATTTATTACAAAATCAACAACTCTACAATTGACAGAGATCAGTTCCCTTAGAGAAAATGGATGCTTTGGAGGATGGACTCATTGGCATTACAGAAGAAGAGGAGGAGATTGGATTTATACCTCACCCTTCAGTACCCAAAGGAGTCTCAGAATGCCTTATGATCCCTTTCCCTTCCCCTCCCCACAACAGACACCCTGTGAGGTAGGCGGAGCTGAGAGAGCTCTTTGTGAACTCCCCTTGAGAGAACAGCTCTGAGAGAACTTGTGACTGAACCAAGGTCACACCAGCAGCTGCATGTGGAGAAGTGGGGAATCAAATCCAGTTTTCCCAGATTAGAGTCTGAGCACTTAACCACTATACCACCCTCTAGCCCACTGAAGTCTCATCCCCTCTCTTGCCCACTGAAGTCTCCCCCCCTCCCCCCCAACCCTTACCCCCAAATCTCCAGGTATCTCCAACCCAGAGCTGGCAACCCTGGGAAGCCCTGGCAGACCCTGGAAAGGCAGAGACTCAACCCACTGCCTCCAAGGACTAGGCACAGGGGGGAGAAAGAACAGACCAGGATCAAGCAGCCATTCCAAATAAGTGCTGAAGGTGAAAGGAGAGTGATGGCGGGGGTGAGGGGGAACAGCAATGGCTGGGGATGAAATTGAGTGGGGAGGGATAGCAGACGAGGTACTCGATGCTGGAAACAGTTGTGGGGAAGAGAAGAAGGTGGAATTGGGTGCGGGGATGCACTGAGGTGCAGCCCCAAGAGGCAGCCTTGGCGCACGGGGTATGTGCGGTGCCCTTCAGCAGGCACCAGCCTCGACGCCAAGGTAATCCCCCCAAGTTAATTCCACCCCCTTAGTTCCTGCCCCAAAGGATACTGAGAAAATCATGAAATACTTGGGGGGGGGGGGGAATTAGCAGCCAAAGGGGTGGGTAGGAGAGAGCCAGCAACAGAATTCGGGGAGAGGGGTTTGGAGAGGCAGCAGCAAAAGAGCAGAGAAGAGGAGCAAAGCAGCAGCAACCAGGTGCCGGCTTGGAGGCAACTCTAGGCTTAGAGAAAGCCAGAGATATATGGGATAGCTTCAAAGCCCAGTCCTCCTTGAGATTGCAAAATAATGTTGTCGTCCCCTGCCCCCTACAACTGCTTTAAGCCCCAAGAAACTTATATTTGAGAAAGTCAGAGGCAAAGTTCTGCACAGGCTGGACACTGGAGCCAATACGAAGCCCCCAGCTTTGCCTGTCTGCCCGGTAAAGCTCAGCCTCTCCAAAATGCGCACCAGCCCCGTAAAGCTAGCCAAAAGGGGCAATAGAGAGTCCAGCCTGTCATCCCTGGAGAGGCAGGGTACTGGTGTGTGTGTGTGTGAATGAGCAACAAATCCACCCCTTGGGACTCGGGAGCCCAGCCCGCCCCAAATCTTACCTTCCCAGTAAGGGGCCAGGCTCCCGTCCGGAGTCCTGAGTTGGCGGCTCCGAAGTGCTGGTGAGCAGCGCAGCTGGCCGCTCGCACGAGGGCTGAGGCACGGAGGGACGATGCAGGCGACAGCAAGAACAAGCAGCAGACCCCCATGCGAATCACGAGTGGGGGCTGCTGGGAGCGGGGTGCCCTACAGCCAGGAAGCTACTAACGAGGGGGCGGGGCTGCTGCCTGAGCCCAGCACTCACTCCTCAGACTCGGAGCTGGAGACCTGGGTGCACTGGAGCTGCGCCGGCAGCAGGGGAAATTATTGCCGTGCGCCAGCGCACACCACAGAGGGAACTGGGCTCTGAAGTGAGCCTGTGACGCTCTAGCCCTGGGCTTGTTGCTCCCGGAACACGGTTCCTGCTCGTTCCCCCTTGAAATGACCCCTGATGCCTCTGTTACCTAGAAAGACGTGGCAAAGTTCCAAAGAATATACTTGTTTTTGAAAACTGTGTATGAGCCACCACAGCTGGATTCCTGGCAAAACATGCACCAGTTCAGTTCTCAGTGCTGACGAGCATCTCCCAAAATGTCTTTAGGATTCAACAGCTCTGAGGCTTTGATGCGTTCTTCTAAATATTAAATAAAGTTTGTCACAATACAGACATTATTTTAACCTATCTATTTCTCTGCTTGTTCTTGTTCTCTTAGAAACTGGATGCCCACCAAAACACTAAAACATAACCTTAAGCTTTCTGTGTGCAATCCTTGCGTATGCACTAGGTTTTGCATATGCTATTTCTCTGTAACGCTGGCAACTAAGCCAATTGTGCAATTTTTCCACATAGAGTCGTTATTTTAAAAATTACACCTGAATTTCTAATACACGGAGTTCTATGCCAACCTGAGGGGAAAGTAATTTCATTCCTTCCAGCCTCCAGGTAGCCCCTGAATTTCAGTCCTGTTTTTATAGGAGTCCAAGACTGTAAAGCTGAAATTAAACTTCTTCATCTAGCGAAATGACCTGTTTTCCTCAGAAAAGGATCCTACAGGTATTACTTTTCTCAGACTAACAAACAGTAACAGATTTCTGCCACATCAGATGGTTTAGTCAGTAGGTAAAGACCTTCTGTAGCTTGACAAACTTCTGCAGAACTCCTGGATACTGTTTCTGGTAATCTGAAGGAGAAGAGTGAACCAGTAGATTAGTATAAAGAGGGGCAAGTCTGGAGTGAGTAGAAAGGAGCCTGTTCAAAGCACGGATGGGGACTGGGAATTCTGACATCTACACTCAAAGACGAAGACCGAAGACCGTCTGCGAGACCAGTCAAAAAGGCACCAGCAGTTGGAGACCTACATCTTGAGGCTGGAAGTGACCCAGACAGCATCACAACAACTGCAACAAGGAGTGAAGTAGAAGTTCCTGACCGCCCAAAGCTCCAGTTACTGACTGAGACATTACCAAAGATCTTCCCCATCCGTTCTCAGCTCTGAAAAGAGGTGGGCTAAAGTTGTCCTTCCTCTTCTACCATGCTAAGATTCAAGCGTTAGAGGCTAAAACAGCTGATGCTGATGCAGGCTACAACCTGATAATTTTAATGGGAGATGCCAGGGATTAAACCTGGGACCTTCCGCCAGGGACTCAATAATCAAATGGTAAATACAAAGAGGAGGTTTCAGATTTATTTACTTGTTCTTCTTCACTTTCAGATTCTCTTATTTTCTTTTTTAGGCAAGCCAATCTGAAAAGTTTGGTTAGAATGTTAGACTAGGATCTGGGAGATCCTAGGATCTGGGTTCAACTTCCTGATTTCCCATGAAGCTCACTGATGACCTGGGGCCAGTTGCGCTCCCTCTCCCTGTCTCTCTCCCTCTCAGCCTAACCTACCCTGGAAGAGTATTGTGAGCATAAAATGAGGACAAAAGAAACACGTATGCCTAGACAGACAGGCAGATAGCAGTTGCAATTCACGGACAGGTACACATTAGCCGAAGTGCTAGAAACAGGGAGACCAGAGGCAATGGAATGCAGGACTCCAGTATCTTTAGTAGTTGGGCAGAAAAAGTGATTTTGGGAAGATGCACCTTTTCATGCAGAGGTAAATAAAGGCAATGCCCAAACTTCTTTTATTCCTTACATTTGGTTACTTTTAGGATTACAGCAGGCAGTTGGGAAATCCTTTAATAGGTCTCCCATTTAAGCCTGGCAGAGAATCACTTTGTAAACAATACTGATCTCTAAATTTCTGGTGTGGCTTTGGCTGCTTTTGTAACAGTTCACTCCTGGTGCAAAAGGCCACAGAGCTGTACCCAAAATCCCAAAAACACAGCAAGGATGGAAACTGCACAGTACCAGCAGCAGCTGTGCTAACAGAACACTGAAGAGGAAAACTCAGTGCTAGGCATGGATGGATGAAAAAGAGGTCGAAGAGCACAGCTGGCCAAGGAAGCAAGATCCCCACTCTGTTCGGAGGGCCAGTCTCACTTCTAATGCTAGCGCATGGCTGCACTAAAAAAAAAAAAATCAGAACAAGAACCACCGCCAAAGGAAGAGGCACTATGTCCAAAAACGTCACAACACACAAAAAGGGGGGCAGGACCAAAATGCAAACAAAACAAGGTATCAAATTGTACTTCGATTGCCCACCCCTAAAACACGTTATAAGGAATATTGCAGTTTGAAGGGGCAGCTTGGACAGAAAGAAGGAAAAACGAGATGATTGGGTTGACAGAACAGATTAGGTTTGACTTAAACTGTAAATGGAGAGCAGCTCCTGGAATTCTTCAGCACAAAGTACAAAAGTAAAATGGTTAAGGAACAGAGGATAAAAGGGAAAAGTGATTGACTGAAACAGGGGCGAGGCAATCGATTAAAAAGGCTTAAAAAGAAATCAAAAGGCCCAGATGACCTGAGACACAGTTTCTGAACAAGGCAGGATGAATGCTGGGAGAACCAGTAAGAAGGCAAATTCCTTGCGGGACTAAGGCTGGTTCTGCATCTGGGATTCACTCCACATTTTCTCAACACTGAGGAAAAGGTGCAGCTCAAAACTACATTGAAATACCTCAGGCCAACGCTGTACTGACTGCAAAGTCACCCTTGAACGGCCATAAATCTATACAGAAAGTACCACCATTAAAAAAGTCTGGGGCAAGTGATGCTCTGTAATCTTGGTGTTGGGGGGGGGCAACAGTGGGAGGGCTTCTAGTGCCCTGGCCCCACCGCTGGACCTTCTGAGGGCACCTGGTGTTTTTAGCCACTGTGTGACAGAGTGTTGGACTGGATGGGCCATTGGCCTGATCCAACATTGGCTTCTCTTATGCTCTTACGTTCAAAGATCAAAGAAAGTGAAAGCGACATGCAATGCAGAGGGGAATTTCTGTTCCAACCTGGGTTTGCTAAAACAACGGAGGGAAAAGCCAATACAGAATCGCCCACAGTTGATAAGCAAGATACCCGGGCATTTGTCAGAGCTTGGAATCTCTGGCCCAGAGGCAGAACTTTGACTTCTAACAGTGATGACACTGGCGCTGGATTAGTCACAGCCTCAGGTAATTGAAACAATGCACTTTCACTTTGGACTTAAAACGATAACCATTCAGCGCCTGTTTCCTTTATTGCTACTACTTTGTTCTGAAACCTGAGAAGGCAGCAAAGTGGACACAGACTGTATACAACCTGGAAAAAGATTATTGGTGATAATCTACATTTCAGTGGCAGCAAGAGAAGCCCCATCAGGATCCAGTCTCCTTGAGAATACCCGAAAAATTAAAAACCGAAATTATTTCCACACCTACCTCTTCAGCTAGTTTTTAACCCCTAGTACAGCTCTGAGAACTTCAGTCCAGCAGGACAAAACAAGCCTTGGAGGAGGGAGGATCCTACTCACATGGCCTCCCTTCTGATAGGCACCCCTTTCTCTGAGGTCATGGGAGTTGTAGTAACTGCGTCGGTAATTTGCCTTGCTTTGGAATAAAGAGAGAACTTCATCTCCCAAGATGCTTTGCTTTCATCGTCGTGGGGGGCGTTCTCTGTCTCGGGCATGCGCGCATCACGCGGAGGCGGTGATGTCTTCTCTGTGCTGAAGGAATCGAAGTGGGGCGTTAAGGCGCCCTGATGGGGCTGCGCCCGTGTGGCCGACCCCGGCTGCTGCTGCTGGGAGGGGTTGCCTCGGTTTTGCTGCTGGCAGCTCTGTACGGGCCTGGGCCGCAGGTGAGTTTGGCCAATACAGTAATGATCATCAGCTAACAACAATTGATATCATTGATATCAATATTATTGGCCGGTTCTTCTGGAAAGGCGGGGTATATAAATACAATAAATAAATAATAAAGGCCTTTCGCGTTTTGCACAGGGTCTGCGTTTCTTAAAAGTGGGTTTTTTTGTCTTTTTCACCTGTGAATCTCCGTGGGTTTAATAAGTTCACGTATTAAAGCTCGTGTGAAGAACTTCCTAATATTTCTTTAGCCAGTGGGGAAGCCTAGCTACAGATGTGTGTTATGAGCCAGGTTGTTTCCTCTGGAGATGCTGTAAATGCTAAGAGGCAGCTAGTGCTGTTTCGAAAGAGCAGAAGAGTCATCTGGCTGGATAAGTGTGAATCTTAAGTATAACCTGTAGTAACCCTCATTTCTGTAGTGTTCAAAATATGTTTATGTACACTGTTCTTGTTATCTGTACAATGGTCCTGTAAGGTAGGTCGGATTTGCCCGAGGTGAGTCTGAGGCGAAGAGAGCTTTGCTTGAAGTGAGAGATGGCATTCGAAGGGGGGGGGGGGGGTGTTGCCTGATTGATAGCTCAGTGCCATTTCGGTTCTGATTAACTCCAAAAAGAGAACAAAGTTTGAGTCCAGATATACCTTTAAGACCAACATATTCAAGGTATAAGTTTTCGTGTACACGCACCCTTCTTCAGATACAATGAAGTGGAAATTACCGGTCCATACATATAGCTATGGCAGATGTAAGATTAAGTCCTGCTTTGTATTCTATCACTGTCAGAAGCAAGGTTGGTGAGTCCCAGGGACAGAGCCTTTTCTTCTGTGGCCCCAAGGTTTTGGAATGCCTTCCCCAGTGTTTGTGGTATATCTGTGTTTGGTTTGTGTTAAAGATGGTAAGCCCCATCAGGATTAAGTTACTGAGAGAAAGGGATATACACATTTCAAAATAAATGAACTGAACCTGGTTGAATGCTGCCAGCAGTTTGTTCCAGCATCCTTCTTCTGGTAGTGACTAGCCAGATGTTTCCAGGAAGCCTATAAGCAGGGCTTAAAGATGACTCCTTTCTCCCATTGTATGTTTCCAGCAAGTAGAATTCAGAGTCAAAATTAACTTGCAACCAGAAGGAAGTATTTCTTCACTGGAAGAATAATTAACGTGTGGAATTCACTGTCGGGGGCAAAATGTTTTTTTCCTGTTGTTCAGTAATCAATCCATTAACGTAGATGGCTTTGAAAGGGTTTAGACCAGGGGTCTCCAACCCATGGGCAACACAGTGCTCGCCAATACCTTTCCTGGCTCCCACTAAGTGTTTTTATAGAATGTGGGCAGTGCTTGTGGCTTGTGCCGAGCAGTGTTTCTTATAGGGTGTGCAAATTAAAAGACATCCTATTAAACAGCGCTTCTGCCTGTTTTGTGTAGTGTTTAAATGCATGGACTCTAATCTGGGAGAACCGGGTTTGATTCCCCACTGCTCCACTTGCAGCTGCTGGATGACCTTGGGCAAGCCATAGTTCTGTCAGAGCTGTTCTCTCAAGGACACTTCTGAAAAGAGGTCTCTCAGCCCCACCTACCTCACAGGGTGTCTGTGGTGGGGAGGGGAAAGGGAAGGGAAAGGAGTTTGTAAGCCTCTCTGAGACTCCCGAGTGAAGAGTGGGGTATAAATCCAATCTCCTACTCTTCTTCTTTGAAGTGTTACTGTGAGAGTTATGCATAACCTCGCTCCCAGGCATTTTGTGGTTGGCTCTGCCTTCTGCAGTGGCCATTTTGTGGTGGTGCCCACCACCCAGTGTCAGAATTCTAAATGTTGCTACATGCTCCCTCTAAGCTGTGGAGTCTTGTGAGCAAAAATTCTACTTTGTGGGCTCCTGGCATTAAAGTTGTGAGCAAGCAATTTGGCTCCTGCATAAATTAGTTTGCTCTGGAGCCATCCTTCTTGAGCTAAGACAAAAATGTGTGAGCCGGAGGCTAAAAAAACTGTGAGCTAGCTCACACTAACTCAACTTAGAGGGAACATTGGACTTGCCACATTCTGAGAAGGGTTTGGGGGGGGGGGGCTGGGTTTGACAGATCCATAGAGGAGAGGTCCATCAATGGCTACTAGCCAAGGTAAAAAAGGAGAAACCTCCACATTCTGAAATGGTTAACCTCTGAATACGAGTGCTAGGAGGTAGCATCAGAGGAAGGCCTTGGCCCCTGTCCCCTGTTTGTTGGCTCTCCAAAGCAGTTGGCTGGCTGCTGTGTAAAACAGGACGCTGGACTAGTTGGGCCACTGATCTGATCCAGCGGGCCTCCTGCTGTGTCCTTAAAGTCATACCGCCTCCAGCCCTCAAAGTTCTGTGTCTGTTGTTGCTCTTTTGCTACATAGCCTGTGCAATATTGGGCTTTAACTGGGGAGACCTTGGTTCAAATCCCTGACACATGTGAAAACTGCGTTATTTTGAGTCACGCTGGTGGTTCATCTAACTCTGATGGTAGCGGCTCTCCTGGCAGAGAATGATTTTCCTCAGTGCCTGCTTTCTAAGAGCCTTTAAATGAAAATGATGGGCATGGAAACCAGAGATCTCCAGCATGTAAAACATGTACTCTTCCACTTAGTCGCAACACCTCTATAAGTTTACATATCCCAGTCGCAATTGCTTAATGCAGGGGTCTGCAACCTTTTTGAGCCTGTGGGCACCTTTGGAATTCTGACACAGCATGGTGGCCACAGCCACAAAATGGCTGCTACTGAAGGCGGAGTTAGCCACGAAATGGCTGCTGCAGCCTACCTTCAGTCAAACAGTGAAGATCCTTGTGCTGTGATAGCCACTGCCACCAAAGCAATTTTTAAAGAATCTGCACAGCCAGGGGTCCTTTAGTAGAAAAAGAGGTGCAGGAGCTCATTAGCGTAACTTATTAGCATAACTTATTTGCTTATGCCACACCCCCTGATATCAGTGGAAGTGTGTCAGAAGGCAATACCCACCGCTCAGGCTCCACCCCAAAAATCTCCAGGTATTTCCCAACTCAGAGCTGGCGAGCCAGCTTTACACTTGACTAAAGACCCTTTAGGTTTCCTTTGCTCTTGCAGGGAAGCTACTCTATAACAAACATGAAAATATAGATCAAGTTAGTATGCTTTTGCTTTTTTCCAGAGTGCATCACCATATGTGCCCGCTCCTGGGCTTGCTACTCCCAGAACGGCGTTCCTGTGCGTTCCTGCTCGAAATGACCCCTGTGCACAGCCAATCAGAAGTCTTGTTGGGCAAAAGCCCCACCCGACCCTGCCCACTTTTAAAAAACACTTGGCAGGCACTAGGAAATACTGGCAGGCGCTAATATGCACACAGGCACCAAGTTGGGGACCCTTGGCTTAATGTAACCCCCTCACACGCTTGTTGGAGGCGGAAGACTGAATGCTGCTTTCTGCGAAGGACCTGTTTTAACAATTCACCATTTCTTTTGAAGCCTTTGGTGGTGTTCTTCTCTCCCTGGAGGTTCGAGAAGCAGCTCTACAAGCTTGATCTCGGCTGGCCTAAGTTTCCAGAGCTGTTCACGGGTCAAACGTTTTGCGTTGCTGTTGACCACATCCATGGATTAGTTTACGTGGGACAGGTAAGGAAAGGCAGTGCCCTGCCGTCCTTTCTAGTAGAAGGGGATCCAGGGATAGCGTTGGCCGCTAACAGTTGTCGTAGCTGCAGTAATTCCGTCTGGTACCAGAATGTCAGAAGGGGAGGGGCAGCCCTGAGTTTAGATGTCCCCGGTTCTTTGGGTTCACTCTGCCTGTTAGGGGTCTCCCCCTCCCATTCATGGAAGAGGAAAGTTTCCTATGTCTGTGTTGGGAAGCGGTCACATTGTATGCAGGGGCAGTGGGGGAAAGCAGACGTGCCTCTCTCCAGAATGGGTGTGCTTTCCCTACTTAGTTAGTTAGTTAGTTATACTTTAGATTTATAAATTGCCCAATCCCTGCGTACAACGAAGTTAAAACCAAATGCCACAAGTTAAAATTCATAGATTTAATAAATACGTTCAATAAATTCTTAAAATAGTCTCAAGGTGGCGTCACTAACCTGATCCTTAAAAAACCATTCGGGACCGTGTCCCTGCTTCGCAGGCGAGGCATGAGGAGGGGAAAACGAAAAAGGTGGAAGAACAGGGGAGGGTGCCAGCTTTGGTGGGAAAAATGTTGCTGCCCTCAACCAAAAGCCTGGTGGAACATCTTTGCCTTACAGGCCCTGCGGAATTGCATCAAGTCCCGCAGGGCCCTGGCGGGGTCCGGCAGAGAGTTCTACCAGGTTGGGGCCAGGACCGAAAAGGCCCTGGCTCTGGTCAAGGACAGCCGGATATCTTTGGGGCCGGGAATCACCAGCATACTGACGTCTAGAGGAAATGTGAAACGGAAAGCAAGGGCCAGCGTTTTTGGCATGTTTGGGACAACTTCCAAAATGGCAGGAGTTGCTGTAAAGGACATTATCACAGCAGCTGAGACTGTTGTAATGGTGCTCTTTGGGTTTCTTGCTGCTGACAAACTCTGAACATGGTGGTTCATTCTGAAAATTCTTGTCACAGAATCTAGAAGCCAGGTACTAGAGCCAGTTGCCGCACCATCATGTCGTAGGCAGGGCCCTGGGCCGGGGGGGGGGGGGGGGGCGGGAACAATCAAGACAGTCAAGACACCTTGGTGAAACCTCTACCCTTGATCTACGAAAAGCCTTTTAGTCACCCAAAGGAGATATATTCCTTATGAACACAATAATACAATACACAACCTTTATTGGCATACAGCTTATGAACACATTCTCTGACAGAAAAAGGGGGTTCGGGGCAGTGCATTTAACACATGAAGCTGCCTTATACTGAATCAAACCCTTGATCCATCACAGTCAGTATTGTCTGCTCAGATTGGGAGCGGCACTCCAGGGTCTCAAATGGAGGTTTTTCTCATCACCTTCTGCCAGATCGTTAGTGGAGAGGCAGGGGGATTGAACCAGGGACCTTCTGCATGCCAAGCAGATGCTTTGCCACTGAGTCATGGCCCCTCCCCTATTCTTTTCTAAATTTTATTGGACTGCCTTTCTCCCCCTCTCTCTCACCTCCTTTTCAGTCCACTTGCCATTTTTTAGAACTGAACAGGATTGTTCAGCATAACAAAGGTGAAACTGGAAGATGCTAGCAAGCCATCACGGTGGTTCCACTTGAAATGGTTGCCTTCCTAGCCGAGGAAATGTGAGCCTTTGTCTTCATAGAGTTAACATTACGTTTCCCAAAACGAGGCTGTCCTAAAGTTGGAGGTTTAGAATTTAACTTTCTGTTTATGTAGATCTGAGTCAGGCTGCTTGATCACTAGCAGTATTTCCCCAGGTACCAATGAAGAGAGGAAGGTGGACTATTCTTGGCTTCTGCTTTTCTCAGAGGTATCTGCTTTTGACGGAAGCAGTTTCAGCTCAAAGATGGATCCTGCCAGCCAGTTCTCAGCAAAGAACGACAATACTGAACGCTGGCTGTGACACACGGTTCCAGGTCGTTGGGCTTATCAACAGTTTGCTTATAGCAGGTTTTCAGGAAGTATCCCGGTAGACTGTGGTCTGTGGTCACACGGCAAGCCTATAACAATTTGTTCTCGCTATGTTTTTGATAGGGGATATTTTTTTCCGGGTTGGAATGATCACACATCCCTCCCCGCTTGTATTGCACAATGAGGCTTCAGGCACCATTCAGATAGCAACTGTTAGCCGTGAACGCTCAGTGGAGCTTCCATGGACAGCCATAGAATAGCACTGATTATCTAGTGAAGAGGGGGTCACAGTAAAGATGCCCCACTTGTGGGGGTCCCCCCCTGCCAGTCTGCTCTGGAAAAGCCAGTTCTGGGAGAGGTGGGCTCTGGGCTCAGCGAGGCATGTCTCCTGCAGCCCCAGCGAGGTGAAGAAGGAACACAGGCAGCAGCAGGGAGCAAGGGGAGAGAACCTGGACGAAAGTGCCCACCCGCCTTCAGAATGCTCCTCGGAGGTGTCGCAGCCCCCTCCCCCTTTGCTCCAAGCCTGCTATCAATCACGTTGGGTCTCCCAGCGACCTGCCTTCCCCGTGGTAACTGGAGGGAGGAGACAAGTGACGGTTCCCTCTCGGTTTCTGGGGAGGGGGGAGGTCAGCTCTGGAGAGGAGAGGGGAAAGAGTCAGCTTCTCTGCCCCCTTCCCGGCACCACGTGAAGAGAGGGGGTGGAAAGCAAGATTTGTTTTTGGTGAAAGTGCTCAGGGGAGGGGAGGGGCCGCAGTAGACACAGGAGTGCGATGGATCAGACCCAGCAGAGAAGGAAGCCGGTCGGCAAGAGGAGCCTCGCTGGAAACCAAGAAACCCAGGGACCAATGGGGGGGGGGGCAGGAGAGAGGAGAAGAAGAAGTCCATGTGCCTTTCAATGTTCATGCAATGAACGTGTTCAGTGCAGGATTGCTCATGTGCACAGTGGTGGAAGCTGGGGGGGAAAAACACATCACGAAAAGGACATTCAGGCAACCTAATCGTGATCATTGCAAGAGATGGCTGTCCAGATTGGAGAAATCGCGGATTCAAAGTGCAAAAACCCAGAAAATTAAGTACTTTCCGTGTAGGAAAACTCGCTAGGGAACCGGGAGGATTGTGTGAGTGAGCCCACTTTGGTGCGGGAGGTGGATGCAGCCATCTGATCAGCAGTTTTAAATGTGAGAGAGAGCAGCGATCAAAGTGACCGTGTGAGCACGGCCAGTGAGAAGAGTCTGATCAGTATCTGATCAGCCCCCCCCCCCCCCCTTTGACAAATAGAGATGGTGGGGAAAAACTGCTTTCCAGGTTCATTAAGAGAAATGAGAATATATTGAGTTGCTCTATGGGGTTGAGAAATGCCTGGGATTTCCCACTGCAGTAGTTGAATGTGACTGGTCATCTTTGGTTCCTTCCTTCCTTCCTTTCTTTCCCAACGTTAGAACAAAATTGAAAGGAGGGTAGGCTTGCCAGCTCTGAGTTGGGAAATATCTGGAGATTTTTGGGGTGGAGCCTGAACGGTGGGTGTTGCCTTCTGACACACTTCCGGTGATGTCAGGGGGTGTGGCATATGCAAACGAGTTATGCTAATGAGCTCCTGCACCTCTTTTTCTACGAAATGACCCCTGGTTATGTCTGTGTATCTTCAGAGAGGCGATCGTGTGCCGAAGGTCCTGGTGTTTTCTGAGGAAGGCTACCTCTTAGAAGCGTGGAATACAACCCTCGAAAGGCCCCACGGCATCTTTGCACTGAGCACAGCCAACGATAGTTCAGTGTGGATCACAGATGTTGGAACAGGTAGGTAGAAATGTTACCATGGGACAAAACCGTGGCTGCCTCCCCTGCCCTCTGCAGCTCCAAATGCTTCCCGAAATGTTGCTCTGGGGGGACAGGGGAGCCCCCCCCCCCAACAACACTAGGAGCAGTCAGAGATCTGTACCGGGGAATCAGTAAAAGACAGCTTCCTTTTCCATCCGTAGAAATCCTCCACTGGATCTATGCCAGTGATTTTATAATATCCAGTTTAGGGTTCAGTGTAACTCTGGTACGGTTCACACAGAGTGCCCACACACAACTCATTCAACCATCCATTGCATTCAGCTTTGAAAAGGCAATTTTATGCCCGTAAGGTTAGGTGAAAAACAGCAATTGTTAAATTGGACAGCAAAGACTTGTTGGTTTTTTGGACGGTGAAAAACAAAGGATGTGTGGTACTCAACATTTTCCCATCGTGATGGGTAGATAACTATGACCAGGCCCTCTGCATTTCAGTGGAAATGTTTTCTCACACATAAAGTTTCAGATTCAGTCTCCAAGCTTTATAAGACTTGCTGACTTTCTAAGCAAACATGTATGCAGCTGTGCAACAGAATAAACCAAGACAGAATAAACTAAGACAGTTTACAACATTGTCAAAATAAGAAAAGTATAAAAGAGAGACTTATACAGTTAAGCATCCACTAAGTTCAGCGGATGGGGTTTTTTTTATAACAAAGGGAATCAATTTGTCCCAGCTGCGCTGAAAGTTTTTAACGCTAAAGTAGGTACACAGTTGTTATATGGTATCCCATGATGGATTGGCGCTTTTGATTATTCCTTGGAATATATCCAAGCCATATTTCTTTGCAGAATCTTGAGAATGCTGCATTGCATGCCATAGGCATTCCTGTGCCTGGAAACTGGACAGGCCCTCGTCAAAACTAGGACATGGCTTTTAACTATGAAATATTGTTTGCGAATGCATTATAATTCTAATCCTGATAGCCTTATTTTCCAAACGCTTTCGGAGGTGACAGGTACAAAGATTAGTATGGGGGGTGGGTGGGAATAGGTGGGACCAAGTGTTGGGTTGCCAACCTCCAAGTGGTACCTGGAGATCGCCTGCTTTTGCACTTGATCTCCAGACAGCCAAGATCAGTTCCCCTGATGGCTGCTTTGGAGGGTGGACTCTCTGGCATTATCCCAATAACTGAGAACGTGGTAAACCCTCACCTCCTTTTCTAGATCTACTGTCCAAGGTTTCCCATTTACTTTAACATCTCCCTGTACCAAAGGATCATGAGATAAGTCAGGGATCTGTCTGCTCTCCCTAACTCATCTCATGATCCTTTGGTACAGGGCGATGTTAAAGTAGAAGTGAAACCTATGGCATCATTCCCTGCTGAGGTCCCTCCCCTCTCCAAATCTTGCCCTCCCCATTGGGTTGCCGGGTCCCTCCTGGCAACTGGCAGGAGATGGAGGGGCGCTTACCAGGAGCAGGAAGGCGGCCCAGCTGATGTGCAGTGATGTGTCACTGCCCATGGTACCTGTAAGTTACATCATCATGTCATGGACGTTGGGGGGATGATGCTCTGGTATCTGGGCAAAAACTCTATGGTAAATTTGGCTTCTACCATAGAGTTTTTGCCCAAATACCAGTGTCACCCCAACGTTCCCAACGTGATGTCACTTCTGGGTCACCTGGGCAGTGTTGTAGACACATTGCTGCACATCAGCTGGATCTCCATCTTTTAGGGGGTAAGTTCCCCCCACCAGCCAGCTGTTTGGTGGGGGTGGGGGAGTGGGTCCCGGCAGCAGGGGACCTCCACCTCCACTGGGGGGGGGCAGTCTGGCAGCCCTACTTCCCCAGGCACCACTTGCAAAATCTCCGGGTATTTCCCAACCCTGAGCTGGGCCACCCTAACAGAGTGCAATGTGGGAGAGCTTCAGTGTGTACTTTGGAACCAGAAATACCATAAATGCCCTCCCTAGTTCCTGTCCCGTTGCAGATAAGCACGCTCTGAAGGGCATCCTGCACAGAGGAAATGCCTTTTTGCTGAGACATCTTTGCCTTTTCTGAATGCAGGTGAGTACGGACACACAATTAAGCAGTACAGTCCTTCAGGCAAGCTCCTTCAAGTCCTAGGTATCCCAGGAGTGGCAGGTTCAGGGACGAACCCCATCCAGTTCGATCAGCCAGCAGAGATTTATGTGGAACACACTGGAGATATCTACGTTGTCGACGGCGATGGAGGGATGAATAACCGCCTGCTCAAATTGACAGAAGGTGAGAGGGGGAGTGTAAATGTGGCACGTATAGTCTTTCAAGCTGGTTCAGGCTTGTAGCGTATTCTTGGCTTCTTTAGAGATGTAAAACTCCGTAGCAATGTTCAGCTGCTTTCTATTC
The DNA here is from genome assembly GCA_029233225.1 of Lepidodactylus listeri. Classification (NCBI taxonomy): domain Eukaryota; kingdom Metazoa; phylum Chordata; class Lepidosauria; order Squamata; family Gekkonidae; genus Lepidodactylus; species Lepidodactylus listeri. The sequence goes on from JARCFY010000016.1 coordinate 21,498,895, forward strand.
TAGCTGACCCACAGTGTGGTCCTAATAGAGCGACACCCTTCTAAGCCCGCTGAAGTCAGTAAGGCTTACAGTGCAACAGATTTGGGATCCTGTAGGAAGTGAGAACGAACAAGAAGACAAGTGATTTATTTGCGGATCCACCGTGTTTTTGGCTTTCGTTAGAATTAGGAATGAAATTTTAACAAATAGCAGGAGGGTTTTTCAGTGACACTCTCACACTCATTACCCTGTTGGGTGGCCAGTCCAACATGAATGGTTAGGGAAGAGAGTAACAGTGCGCACACCACTGTGTCAGAAGAAGAAGAGATTGGATTTATATCCCGCCCTTCTCTCACTTGGAGTCTCAGAGCGGCTTACAAACTCCTTTCCCTTCCCCTCCCCACAACAGACACCCTGTGAGGTAGGTGGGGCTGAGAGAGCTCTGAGACAACTGTCCTTGAGAGAACAGCTGGTACAGAGCTATGGCTTGCCCAAGGTCATCCAGCCAGGTGCAAGTGGAGGAGTGGGGAATCAAAACCGGTTCTCCCAGATTAGAGTTCGCGCACTTAACCACTACACCAAACTGGCTCTCAGGCCGACATCATGTCCCTGGGTGATCTTTCTCTTTGGCTTGATTCAGTCCTGTTGTCTCTCTCTCTCTATGGTCCTGTGGCCCTCCTTTCTTCTAGGAGCTGGCATCTTATTTATTTATTTATTTATTGTTGGTTTTGATTTATAACCCGCCTTTCCTGCACAAGCAGGCTCAAGGCGGCGTACAACAAGTTAAGGAGCAATAAAAACACAAATACATAAAAGCGATACTATGAAATTCACATAACAACGATATACATCCAAAGTGCAGTTAAGGGCAGATGGCTGTATGACGGTCCGATATAGCTAAACCAGTATCCGTGGTTGCTCTTAGTTCCAATACCATAAGGGCCATAGCAGTTCAGTTTTTGATAGCTCAATTCCTTAGTGGCGGCTCCTGATCATAGGCCTGGTGGAAGAGCTCCGTTTTACAGGCCCCGGGGAACTGTAAAAGGTCCTGCAGGGCCCTGATGTCTTCCGGGAGCTCATTCCACCAGTGTGGAGCCACCACCGAGAAGGCCCTAGCTCTGGTGGCAGCCAATCTGGTGTCTTTCCGTCTTTGCTGACTCCGTCTTTCATTCTGGGGAGTCCTTTCCCATCCTCTTGCCTGGTCTTTTTCGCTGGCGGCTTTTACACATCGACTCTTGTCCCTTCATCTTGCAGCTGTCCTTCTCAGACTTCTCTGAAGACATCCGTCTCTTTTTATCTCCGCTCCTCCTTCTTCAACCTTTCCAGGTCCTTTTTGGTTCTCTCGCAGTCACTTGACCTGTCATTCATTCTTCTGCCTAGACATGGAGTTAACAGAAGTTAGAAGTTCAAGCCAGAAATCATTCATGGGCCTTTTAAGTTATATTGGGCACAGGTTGATCACAGAAGGGGCGTGACTCTGCTTAGGGTCACACTGCCAGTGAGCGAGTGTGTTTCAGTTATATTGCCTCTCTATAATGGTCAAGCTGAATGAGGCTGGGGATCCTTTAATGGTAACCTTCAGGTGCTTACTGCCCTGATTTGGATTAGACAGGGAGGGGAGAGATAGAAGAGGAGGAGGAGGTGGAGGTGGAGATGATTGGATTTATACCCTGGCCTTTCCCTACCCAGAGGAGTCTCAGAATGGTTTACAATCTCCTTTCCCTTCCCCGCCCCACAACAGACACACTGTTGGGTGGATGGGGCTCTGCCACATATTTTATGTCCTGATGTAATCTCCCAAATATTAATAGAACTATTGATTTGTGGGGTTACTGACAAATGTTAACTGGCCGTAGATCTTGAATAATACTTTCTACATGGTAGCTGTGGACCATAATCCCTGCATTTTGAAACAGGAAGATTAAAATGTTTATTCAAATGGCTTTCAGAATGTTTGCCATAATCCGATTGTGCTGGCTATGGCAGTAATGCAGGGAGAATTATTCAGCAGGCATCTAGACCAGTGGCAGCCAAACTTGCTTAACATAAGAGCCACACAGAATAAACATCAGATGTTTGAGAGCCACAAGACATGAACAAATATTACACCTTTTTATTGGAAAATATGTAAATTTGCTTTTTATTAACGTTAAATGAGACTGCCAAAAATAAAAACAAAAGGGGTAGAGACAGATATTGGTAATGGTATTTGTTTGTTTGTAAATGATATTTATTTGTCTAAGAGTAAGAAAGAGAGGTGGAAAGAAAGAATGAAAGGTAGAAAGAAAGAGGGAAAAACAAAGGAAGCAAACAGATGAGGAGAGAGAGGGAAGGAAGGAGTGCTTATTCTGTAGCTGACATACATTAAAACAAGTATAATGTGCACAAAATCTCGAATAGGCTTAAAATTAGAACTACACTGTCTGTCACTTTCAAACTCTTCTCAGATAACAGGAGGAGCCCTGTTAATGTTGGAACTTGCATCCAGTTTGAAATTCTTCTTAAAAAAAAAAAAGATTAAGAAAGAAAGTTGCCTGCTTTCATACTCTTCTTTTATTCTAAACACGGAAGTTGGCATGGCGTTTTATCAATTGCTGTCTCTCCACAGACCTGAAGACTCTATGGTTGCGTGGGGAAAATGGTTCTGGCACAGCCCAGTTCAGGATTCCGCACAGCGTGACAGTGGATTCTTTCGGACGGGTAAAGTACCAGTGAGATCTGTAGCAGAGTCTGGTAGAAGCCCCTCGTGGCCAGTTTTGAAATATAAAGTTCCACTCACGTAACCGTAATTCTTAACCAAGCACTGTGGATTGGAGCTTTCTATAGTATAAATTCTGTTTCCCGCAGAGAGCCAGTTTGGTGTAGTGCTTAGGAGTGCGGACTCTAATCTGGGAGGACTGGGTTTGATTCCCCGCTTCTCCACACACAGCTGCTGGTGTGACCTTGGGTCAGTCTCACATTCTCTCAGAGCTGTTCTCTCAAGGGCAGTCCTCAAAAGAGCTCTCTCAGCCCCACCTACCTCACAGGGCATCTTTGTGGGGAGGGGAAAGGAAAGGAGATTGTAAGCGGCTCTGAGATTCCGAGTGAAGGGTGGAGTATAAATCCAGTCTCCACCTCCTCCAATTTCTTTGTTGGTTCACAGGTTTTGCCCTACCTTTGAATGGCTGGGGTTTTGCCTGTTCTTCTGTACTCTTTTGTATATGCTGCAATGAGTTAGCTTCTTTTTAAAAAGTTTGTCCCTAGATTTTTCTGGGGTGGTTCTTATTCATTGTCTGTAATCTTTGCATCCCATTTAAAATATATATATATATATATATATATATATTCAATGCCCAGAAGAGCCCTGATGGATCAGACCATTGATCGAGCATCCTGTTTCGCACAGTGGCCAACCAGCTCCCTGGGCAGGCCAACAAACTGGACAGAAAGCCCAAGAACCTCCCCTCACGTTGCCTCCCAGCACTGGGTCTCAAGAGGTTGGCTGCCTGTGAAGACAGAACGCAGAGTTATTCCTGGGAAAGGCCACTGATTTCATTGGCGTTAACGCCGCATCAGATTGTGCTGCAGGTCACACAGAGACGTGCGATTACATGTTAGGTCCCATACATAGAAAAGTAAACTTGGCTTATGTTTTGCACGAGGCAGAATGGATAAAAGGCAGGGGTTTCTATGCAAGCCCACACAAAGGGCTGTGGGCGGCGGCGCCTAGATGCTGATCTCCTTGTGGTTCTTTTAAAAAGGGGGGGCAGTTTGCAAAGGGGGGGGCGCCAAGGTTAGTGCAGCAGACTGACATTGTGATCATTGGCGGGCACAAATGCCTTGAAGCTGGTTCACGAGTCCCAAATTGTAGCACAGTTATTACAGGAGGAAGGACGAAGCTTGGGCTGCGTGTTTACGTGAGGTAGATGCCAAAGGTGTGCTCTGAGGCAGGGAGCGATTGGGATGGAAGATGAGCAGTTGGCAGATGAGGGCGATAGCGGGGCAATTTTGTGCAATCCCTCCTTCCCGTTGCAGCCCTCTGTGCCCCATGGCATAAGGCTGGGCCGACACCCAGCTTCACCTTTTTGGGGAACATGGCAGCTGGGAGAAGGTGAGGAAAGTTTCTGAATACCTCCCAGTCACAGCTCACCCATCATTATATGTGAGTGTCAGCAAACAGTTCTGAAAGGTCGGTGGGACCAGACTTAGGTTTCCAGTTAACCTGCGGGTGGCCCCCGGCCCGAGAGAGATCCGGCTGTCCTGGTGGAACTCTCTGCCAGAGAACATCTGTGTCCCACGGGAGCCAGTTTGGTGTAGTGGTTAAGTGCGCGGACTCTAATCTGGGAGAACCGGGTTTGATTCCCCACTCCTCCACTTGCACCTGGCTGGATGACCTTGGGCAAGCCATAGCTCTGTACCAGCTGTTTCCTCAAGGACAGCTTGGGAAAAAGCTCTCTCAGCCCCACCTACCTCACAGGGTGTCTGTTGTGGGGAGGGGAAGGGAAAGGAGTTTGTAAGCCGCTCTGAGACTCCAAGTGAGTGAAGGGCGGGATATAAATCTAATCTCTTCTTCTTCTTCTTCTTCTTCTTACCACCTTTCCATCTGGCTGGTAAGGCAGAGATGTTCCGCCAGGCATTTGGCTGAGGACAGCAAGCGTCTGGCACTTTCATACTCCCACCTCCCCTTCATATCAGCAGCCAGGATCTCTTTTCGTTTTGTAGGCATGTAATGTCTGTGCAAGCTCAGGCCTTGCTTTGCCAGCTTGAGGCATTTTTAAAAGCCCCCGCCCTTTTCTTTCGTGCTCTGATATTCCTGTAAACCTGGGGATTCTGTGATATTTATAGAAAAGTCCCTCCCCTTCCATGGATGACTGCCCTTTATGATTTCTTTGTATGCTTAGGGTGGAACATGTTCAAAACTAAATGTGTAGATAAATACTTGTCTGTTATCCATAGTGAGTTGTGATAAGTTACACCAATCTGTTTAATACTCAGTTGATACAATCCACTATAAACATATTTGTAAAGTAGTTTTGTGTATTTAGACTTGCCAAGGTATTTTTTTTAAGGTATTTGATTTGTGTTACTAGGTATGGGTCGCCGACAGAGGCAATCAGAGGATCCAGGCATTTGACAAAACCACAGGGGAATGGCTGGGATCTTGGAGCAGCTGTTTTGTGGAAGACGGCCCTTATTCCGTCAGGTATTGTATCGGTTCCATGCAGTTGTGGATAGCCGGGGAGGGGAGTCTTCTTTTCCACTTAATCAGGCTAACACCGAACATTAAGAATTTATTCGTAAGGTGGGCAGTTGGGGCGTGCTCAGAAAACCCTCAAACAGCCGGTATTTTTCGGCTTCACGTAAATCAAACCCGAAAAATATTGGTAAATGCTGAATTTCCCCAATAAAATTCCAGTAAAGTATTCGGATTGGGGCTATATTCAATATTCCTGAATATATCCGGGTCCTATTTAAACCACCTGAGGGAAAGGAGGCATGTTAGAATGCCTTCTTTCCCTCTGGTAACCCCTAAAGATTTCCCTGTCAATTTCACTCCCTCCCCCCAGTCAGCTGGGGGTGAAATTGACAAGGGAAAGCCTGGTTCTCTGCCTTCCCTTCTCTAGCTGACAGGTTGTAGCTGGAGAAAAGCAGGCAGGGAACCTAGGCATGTTTGCAATGCCTTTCTTCCCCCCTCGACATTGGGGAGAGAAAGAAAGGCATTTAAACATGGCCCCCGCCCACTTCCCCAGGCTTCTCCACAATAGCAGAGAGGCTTGGGGAAGGAACAGGGCATGTTTGCCTGGCTGCCCTCTGTCTTCCCAGCCTGCGTGCCTTGGCGAGCTGGCTGGGAAGACAGAGGGCAGCCAGGCAAACATGCCTGCTTCTCTTCCCGATCTTCTCCAGGCGCCCCGCAAGGAGGGGGGAAAAGGCATGTAAACCCAACAGCTGACTGGCGGCTGAGGCTGCTGTTGGGTTTAATGAGACCTTTTTTGGTATAGCAAAATGAACCCCCCAAAAAGCTGGATAATTACGGCTTTTTAGGTTCAGCTATACCGGCAGCCGAATACTGAACTGTGATCTGTATTCGGCTTATATGATACTCAAAAAATACCGACAAGGTATTTTTCTGGTATTTTTTTGGTTCAGCTATAGCCAAATGCACACTCCTAACTGGGAGCCCATTTTGATGCTTTTTTTTTTTTACTGGACGTTACGTCCAAACACTGAAAAAGAGATGCCATATTGAGCTGACACTATTGTCGACACACGGTCATGCAAAATACAAAAAAGCTCTTCCCAGTATTTTATAGGAAGTCTTGACATACCTAGTATAGCCACCAAGATCATTTGCAGATTTTTTCGTAGCAGCTATCTTGTGCATGTATCTGGGTGTGGGTGTTTTGATAACCCTGTTCCTTTAATCTGGGCCAGCATTTTAGACTGCCCTAGTCCACTCAAGGGCTTGGTGTGGGCAGGATGTTGTCACTGCAGTTCCAGTCAGAGAAAGAACTGGACTTAACTGAACTGGACTTACTAAACTGGACTCCTGTTTGAAACTGTGCTGCCTTCCTGTGATGCCTGGCATTTAGGGCACCACAAGGATATGCCAAGTAACAAGAGAGACTGTGATCCTTTTATTATCAGATAGAATAAGTTATACGATAAAGGTTTGATTCAGCTTCTCAAATGGGGCTTAGAGCTGTAAAAAAAAAAGAAAAAAGGATTTTTTAAAAAAACATTGCCTGGTATACAGGCGTGACTGCATGTGCATCCATATTTGACCTCCTGTCTGCCGTTCTTTGTTCTAACATTTTAGTAGTTGGATGTTTTTCAGTCTAAAACCTGTTGTGTTAGATGGACATGCCCAGTATGATGAATGAACTAAAGTTGTTTGAGCACGCCGGTGGTCCCACGCAGCTGCGTGGAAGGTGCATTCCGGCAGAACAATTCACTGTTGTCCTAGAACCTTGTGAATGAATGGTGTCACCCATGTGTCTGCTTTCCATAGTGGTGCTCTTTCCTACTAAGTCATTCAGACTATTGTACGTAGGAGCAACTGTGGGGCTAGCAGATTCAGATTTATGTCAGGCCATACTCATTAGGCTGTAGGCCATTGTCTTAGGTGAAAGTGTGTCTGTGTGTGTATATTTTTTTTTTCAAGAGAGAGAGCTAAAGACAAAGTCTCAGATCCCATAACCGAGTAGGAGATGCTGTCGCCAATTTCATCTCCTGTCTATATCCCCCTCCGAAACCGCCCTTCAGAGTGCTGGGAGACCCTCCAGAGTGGCTGTCTCCTGACTTGGGGCAACTGTTAGGATTATTTGGGGGGGGGGGGTGCCTCCAGAACAGCTCTGAGAAGTGCAGGAGAAAACCAGCATCCTCCCCCGCATACAAACAGACTTGCCTTTCTGCTAAACACAGTGGGATCTTTGTATTCAAGCTGAATTCTATCGTTCTCTTCCCCCCCCCCTTCTTTAAATGGTTTCTCCCCCCCCCCCCCCGCTAGGTTAACTGCTGACCAGAAGTATATGATCACGGTTCAACTGAACATCGACAGAATCTTAATCCTGGCTGCCCCACCTGTGGGCTCTATCGGAGACTGTGTGGTGGTGGACACGATCCAGCTGGCAGCAAGAGTCAGGCCCCACCTTCTGGATATCAGCATGAAAAGCGGAGCACTTTATGTGGCAGAAATCGGGGCTCAGCAAGTCCAGAAATACGTGCCTTTAAACTAACAACTTCTTTCACGCTGCGCAAGCGGCCCCTGGTCATTCTCGCTTCTCGGGGGTTGTCGTTGGGGTGTGTGTGAAAAAAAATCAGTGGATTGCGGCGTGAGAATACTTGAATTGCACATTTTCTGTGCCTATTTCAGAGACTGATGCTTTAGCAGTTTTGGGTTTTTTTTAAACTGAACGGGGCTATTTTTTTTCAGGATCTGTTGAAGGGGTGGTACAGCTACTTTCAAACCATACAAGGGCAAATTCCGACACTCATGGCTGCTCCAAAAGGAGTTCTGGTCAAATACAGCTCCATGAGTCAGTCAATAGCCGGACAAGGTGATGTCTTCATGGGTCTGGCTGTTACTTGGTAGCTGAACATGCCCAGTTAAGTGACAGTACTTGATTGAGTGTTCAAATGGGAGAAGGTACATCGATCATCTGGTCAGAATGCCAAGGCTGCAGGAATGATTAGGCTGCATGTATGCTCTTCAGACAACACGACTTCCTGGTGGTCTGAATAATGGCCAAGGAATTCAGGTTTGTGTACTACCAAACCAGACTCGTACATGGTAGCCGTTATGGATCCATGAGAGGAACATAGTGTATGTTATTATATGTACATACTTTTTAGACTGTATGCTTTAATTATGGTGGTGCTGGTCACGTATGGACAGGCAGGCTGTAACCCCTGGAAGGGTTAGGCGGAGCTGCAGGAACAGACAAGAGCCCAGGAAAATGCTGTGTTGTGTACACTTGATCTTTGGGTACACACTCAAGGCGACAAGCGGTTCATCTCGCAGGGATGCCTCGGGCTGGAAGCTGAACCAGAGTCAGATGACCTGGAAGCCTTTTGTTTCTCAGAAATAAACAGCTTGAGCCCATGATCTTTGTCTCTCTTTTATCAGAAATGGCATAACAAGCAATTCCTAGGAAGACCAAGGGTCATTAAACATCTGGAGGGGGGGGAGAACAGGAAGCTAGAAGAAGGCCAGACAAAGAGCAGCTAAAGAAGCACAGAATGAAAAGCAGTGTTTGAACAATGGGGTTATGGGGGTTAGCCAATAAATATGCAAGGGCAGGGGGGATTATGGGAGTTGGCTGATAAATATGCAAGGATGGAGACAGAACAAAGAATTGGCTTACCTGGTGGATTTTCCTTTGTGTTCACTCCTGCTCATAATCCAGTCATTGAAAATTGTACTAATAAGTAAAAGAGGGGAAATTTAAAAGGCAGCAGTAGATGGCGGCAGTAGAAAGTCCTGCCAAGTCGCAGCTGACTAATGATGAGCCCGGAGGGTTTTCAAGGCAAACGGTTTCAAGGGTCTTGCCAATGCCTGCCTCTGTGTAGCAACCCCAGACTTCCTTAGTGGTCTCCCATTCAGTCACTGACCAAGGCCGACCCCGCTTAGTTTCTGAGATCTGACAAGATTGGGCTAGCTTAGGCCGTCCAGATCGGAGCCACAACGAACAGGCAGTTGTAAATAAAATAGTATTGACAGCGTGTGTCGGTGTAGCACTGTATAACTCCACTGAAATCCAGGAAAACAGCAAGACGAGGGGGGAAAGTGGGCCATTCCAAATGCTTCTTTTCAAAAGGACAGTTTTAGCGCTGCTCCTAAAATGCAGAAGGGAATGGGGGCCAAGCAGGCATCCTGGGAGTTCTACAGTCTTGGCAGCTACTTTGGCTCACCATTCATGTTGTTTCCGTGTTTGTTGTTTCCATTCAGGGTTCAGGGCAGAAAAAGCCTCACCCAACTGAATGGGCCCGCAAACGTTGTATTTTGTGCTAGAGAGTGCATATTGCTGAATTCTTTGTTCACAGCCGTGCAGGTTCCAAGATTCCCCTTTGCTTCTCACTGCCTCTAATTACTGCCTGTCCTCTGTCTGGAGAGTTTCATACAGTGAGGTAGAAACTTGTATCTCACCCATAACCATGGGAATGAAGTGTCTGGTGGGGAATGTGAATGTGCTGGCCTTAATTGTTCTTCTGAAACTGTTGTTTCCTATCTTGACCACTTCTTGCATGCTGTGGAGCGAAGATCTGTACAAACATATTGCCTTCATTGAAGCACACCCTTATAGCCTCAGTTTTCTTCTAACTCTGTTCCAAATTGCTCCTTGGAACTATTTCACAGAGATAAAAATAACATGAAGGTTTTGTGATACTGATGCATGTTAACTAGGGCAGCTTCCCCCAGAGGCGGTTCTCCGTGTCGCCGTTGTTTTTGCTGCAAATGCAAAGCGCGACACAGTGGCTTTCCCTGTACTTTCCTTGCCTGAATCTCTTGCAACCCGCGTTTCCACACAAGAGCTGTTTTTTAAAAAAAAATCAGGAATCACTAGATCCTATGGCACTGATCTACAAGTTCCCAGCTTTCATTTTTCAAATAGTTGGGCCTCTAGCCCTTTCTGTTGTGGAGTTATAAGGGGAAAGGTGCAGTGTGTATGGATTTAAACCCATGTGTCTCCACCCCAAGTAAAATGCGCTATTTGCTATACTATCACACATCAGAAGCTGGTTTGTGTATAAAAGCTTACTACATTCTACCTTTGAGTAATGCATTAAAATTGCCTTTGGGGTTTTGTTTTGTTTTGTTTTTAAAAAGGCAGTGTGCATTAAATAGATCTAGAATAACTAGTGAGCATCTAAATTAGGTTCATGGGATTACTGGATGTGTCATTAACCAGATTCAGACATGAAAATGTAACTGTTGTAGGGCAAAAAAAAAAAGGGGAACCTAGGCCCCGTCCACACGAGCAAGATAAGCCGGACGAGAAGTGACACAAATTTGTGCCGGCTCAATTTGCGCCGCTTTTGCAGGATCACACAGGTCCATGGACCTGTGAGGGTGAACCGCCGCTGTGTGATCACACACTGTTGCAAGCGAGTTGGGGGTTTTTTTCCGGCCATTTTCAGTGCGCTTATCTGCTTCTACAAGGGATCGATGACTTGCCTCTCCACCTTCGGGGTCATCCGATGATGCGCATACCGGGAGGGGAGGGGAAAACCCCCCCAAAAAGCCCACTCCCCAACGCCCCTTGTTTGCACTGGTGTGATCACACCAGGAAAGGTCAGTTCTGGACTGTTGCAAACCATTTGAGACTGCCTTTTCACTAGTAGCTAACAAAGCTGATTACCCACCGGCTCAAAGTGGTTTGCGACACTTTGACACCGGCTGCAGGACGCTTCCCAGATGTGCTTGTGTGATCACGCCACTTTGAGCCGGCGGAGAATCGTCCTCCTTGTGTCGCAAATGGGTGCGTATGATCACGCCCCTAATCTTTTTACCATTTCATATGCAAGCAAGCAAGACAGATAACTGCTGAAACACTTGGCCATTATGGGTCATATTTAGTAAGAGCTCACACAATGTTTTTTCCCCCATGTGTATTCCAACAGTGCAAAAGGGAGGGGATGTTGTTAACCAGAAGGTGCAAAGAAACATGCAGCACAACCCCCGGACCATATCATTATTGTATTGAAATTGCATTGTTTTATGTGTTTTGCCTCGAAGGATAGCTCTTTCAGAGCTTATTTATACGTGTATCTGGTTGGTGATACAGCATGGCTGGTATGGATGTAAAACGTAAAGATAATGAAACATTTGCGAACTGGGCCTTACAAGTGTGGAGATGTGTATCCACTGGCGCGAAGCACAGGAGTGGGGAATGCAAGAACTCGCTCCCCCCCCCTCGTAAATATCTGATCCCCCACTGTGTGGCTTCACTGCTTTGCTCAGTTTCTTGACTACTTCTACCACTTTGCCACACAGCTCTTTCAAGAGCTCCCCCTGAGATGAAAACAGTGCTCCCTTTAAGGTGTGGAGTCTTGTGAGCAAAACTTCTACGTTGTGAGCTATTGGCATTAAAGTTGTGAGCAAGTGATTTGGCTGCTGCATGAATTAGTTTGCTCTGCAGCCATCCTACCTAAAACATGTGAGCTGGAGGCTAATCAACAGTGAGCTAGCTCACACTAACTCAGCTTGGAGGGAACACTGGGAATGGACAAAAACCCCTGTAGATGTATTTAATAATATGCAAGACTAGTTTTTCCCCCCAAGATATACCAGACCAACCTCCTGCCTTCCTCCCTTGCACCAGTTGCATGTGGGCTGGATAATAGCCCTGTATGGGTTGATTCTAGCCCCTGGGCCATATGTTTGACACCCCTGATCTAGGCTATCCACAGGTCAGATAAGCCCAGATCATGGACATAGTCGTCACATTCTCCGAGGTATGGTTGACCTATGTGACTTACTGAGTATCCACCACTTGGGATGCCTTCAATCTCAGTACTGTAGAAACTAGGCAAGTTGCGCTACTGCTTCTGTTTCACGTTGACTCTGCAAAAGGCAAGCAGCCAGTTCCACCTACAGTTAGAATACTGAAAGGTATCAATACATAGTGAGGATTTTGCATATGTCTTTCTTCTGGGTTCCACGTTCTCCACCTTCCACTTCATCTCTTAAGTACCAAGACTGAAATTTAAAATGCAAGAGATTTGGGAACTGTTAACTCCAAAGGAGAAAAGTCAGATCAGGACCACACTGACAATAAGTTGTTCCTCCATGGAATCAAGGAGGGTTCCAACAGGGTTGCCAACTCTGAGTTGGGAAACACCTGGAGATTTGGGGGGGGGTGGAGTTTGGGGAGGGGGGTTGGAAAGGTGTGAGATCTCAGAGGGGTACAATGTCCACCTTTCAAAGCAGCCCTTTTCTCCAGGGGAACTGATCTCTGTTGCCTGTTCTAATTTTGGAGATCTCCAGGCCCCACCTGGAGACTGGCAAAGCTAAATTTGAAAAATCACCCCCCCTTTTCCTTCCCACCCCTTTCCTCCCTTATAATTGCTTTCAATGTTCTAGCCTTTCCTGAACATTTCAGTCATCAGACTGGTCTGGGTGGGGGGTCCTCCCCCAGCGGTCTTAATTTACAAAGTCCCCTTTTTTTTTTGGCCTCCAGAGAAGCTCCTTGGAGCCCCTGCCTTGCCTGTGGGTGGCCCAGGGTTGCTGTTTTTGCGACCAGCCACCATGATTTACAACCCTGAAATATATTGCACCAGTCAGTCCCCAACCCTCTCAGGTAAACACTGTCGCTCGTGCGTTACACCTCCTGCTGCCGGGGTCTTGTAAGCAGTGTACCCAGGCAACTTCTACAGGCAGAGAGGTGGGCTTCCTCCCAATCATGGGATTGTAGAGTTGGAAGAGGCCATACAGGACATCTAGTCCAACCCCCTACTCAATTCAGGGTCAAGCCAAGAATACCCGACAAGTGTTCATCCAGCCACCACTTGAAGACTGCCAGTGAGGGGGAGCTCATCCCACCTTCCCAGGCAGCCGATTCCACTGCTGAGCTACTCTTACTGTAAAAAAATGTCATAATAACCAGCCAGTACCTTTCCATCCATTCTTTAAACCCATTATTGCGATTCCTGCCCTCTGCTGACAACAGGAACAGCTCCCTGCCGTCCTCTAAGGGACAGCCTTCCAAATACTTATGAATCCAGGGCAGACATAGTGGTTAGCAGGGCTTTTTTGGTAGAAAAAGCCCAGCAGGAACTCATTAGCATATTAGGCCACACCCAACAGCAAACTCATTAGCATATTAGGCCACACCCCTGACAGCGCAGCTCCCTCCCTGGATCAGATTCCCCAGGTGCCCCGCGGCTTGTGGGGCACATGGGGAACCCGAGGGAAGGAAGGCAGTTTCTGAATCGGCTTCCCCGGGCACCCTGCAACTCTGGGGCACCTGGGGAACCCAAGGAGGCGAGGCAGTTTAAACTGCCTCCCCACCCTAAATTGGCTTGGCTTCCCCAGGCACCCCACAGCTTGTGAGGCACTTGGGGAACCCGAGGGGGGGGGGAGGCTGTAGGCGTGGCCAACTCGGAAGCCAGCCGGAACTCCGTTCCTGTGTGTTCCTGCCCAAAATAGCCTTGGTGGTTAGCATGTCCGTCTAAGATCAGAGAGACCCAGATTAGAACCCGCACTCTACCATGGAGCAGAGGTCCATCAGTGGCTATTAGCCAGAAAGTATAGATAGGAACTCTCGGTCTAGGGCAAGTGATGCTCTGTGTTCTTGGTGCTTGATGGGGGGGGGGGGCAACAGTGGGAGGGCTTCTAGTGTCCTGGCCCCACTGCTAGACGCCGAGGGCACCTGGTGTTTTTGGCCACTGTGTGACAGTGTTGGACTGGATGGGCCACTGGCCTGATCCAACATTCTCTTATGTTCTTAAGCTTGCTAGGGGACTTTGGGCTCCGTCACATTCTCTCTGCCTACCCTGCCGATACAATAGAGTGGAGGAGGACAAAGTAAGCTATTTTGGGAACAAAGGGGGGTACAAATGATGCAAGTCACTCCCCATTTTTTGCAGAGGTAATTTCTCCCAAGTGTGGCTCCCATTCCTGTGGGAACTTCTTAGTCCGCATGGGGACACGCTGCTTTGAAGACAGGCACACTTGGGGGAAAAGAGAAAACCACCAGCTATTAACATTTTAAAAAATGAATAAAAACAGTACACTGGAAGTATCATAAAGACATTTATACTGATTCTAAGATACAAACAATAGTACAATTTATATTGTGATACAAAGATGAATATTAAAAAAACAACAAAAAACAATACAGCACAATACAGCACAATACAACGACTGACCTAATGGTATTAGTAACAAAATCTGGAAGATCTTTGTCATTGCTCTTGCATAAATACTAATAGTCTACCGTACCACACATATAAGAAGCTTCAGTGGACACAACTGCCCTTCACAGGAGTACTCTATCTAAAAAGGCTACATATGCTGAATAAAATATTGCAATTTTTTTCTGTAATAACCTCGAAAAAACATTGACGTTAATAAAAATTTATATAGGTCTGAAAAGGCCAATAATAAAATTTGAGAACATGTGTACACGGATTATACAAAATACTGAAAAAAAGTGGCCTGTTAGGTTTAGTTTTAAAAATGTGGTTTAATACTGCAATTCAAATCTTCTAGCAAATAACAAAAATAATAAAAAAATAAAGAAGTGCATGGGGTTTTCAATGTAATTGCTCTGCTTCACGGTGCTTGTGTGTATGGGACACTTCAGGCGTTCACCTGCAGCAGAGACAGAATAAATAGGAGCTGCTCACACATCCTCTGTGGCTGTTATTGGGTCTTGTGCAATGAGAAGATGGGCCATCCATGCAAAGGTGAACTTCCTGTGGGCGAGGGTTGCCCCTTCCTCGCCCCTTCCTCTCCCCTTCACAGGAGACCCAGAAGTGACATCTGAGAAATCAGCTAGGATTGCCAACACCCGCTTGGGAAATACCTGGCGATCTGGTAGGTGGAGCCTGTGGTTTAGAGAGGGGAGGGACCTTAGCAGGGTATCATGCCATAAGAGTCCACCCTCCAAAGCTGCCATTTCCTCCAGGGTAACTGATCTGTTGTCTGGAGATCAGTCGTAATCCCAAGAGATCTCCAGCCACCATCTGGAGGTTAAGTAAACCAAAAGAGTACACAGGAGAGATTGTGTAAACCAAAAATACGACACACCGTGCTAACTTGCGTCAAAATTTCTCTATTGTTACATAACAGACATGGAATACAGCTTAGCTAAGATGATTTTAGAAGAACTTGCAGCCATACCTGAAGTCGAGCCACGAGGTGTCTTCGGATGAAAAAATTCCATAAATTCTGCTCAACTGTATTTACGTATTTGAAATAGTCTATTATATACCCAGGAGAGTTATGCATTGGATGTATGAGTATCTATATGTCTAGTTAAGCTATATTCCATGTCTATTATGTAACAATAGAGAAATTGTGACATTAAGTTAGCACAGTGTGACGTATTTTTGGTTTACGCCACCTGTAGGCTGGCAACTCTAGAAATCAACAGAAGTATTTCCTCTGTTACTGATTCAGGTGAAATGCCCAAGGCCACACCACGAAGGAAGAAAATGGGAAGCAAGATGTGTTATGCTGCTTCTCCCTGGAGTGAATGTAAAGACTGAAGAGGAAAAGTTTGCAAGGGACAGAGAGAGCAGGGCGGGGACTGTAGTGGAAGGGGACGTGTGAAGAAAAGGGACAGGGGGAACTTTGCATACTATGTTGCATTTGTATGGAGGAAGAAAGTGTGTTTTGAGGGGGAATTGTCTGTGTATGTCAGTGGGGGGAGAAGAGAAGAATGACTGAGCGAAGAAGCCCGTGTGACATGTTACAAGACTGCAAAGGAACGTCGGCCAAGCCATACGTTTCACACAAGTGTATGGAAGGATAGTTTGAGCCCTCCTGCTGTTCAGAAAGGGGAGATGGGGAAGGCGGGATACACGTCTCTTTTCCAGGCCTTCGCCCTTCGCCACTCCCCAACGCCTCTTCCCAAAGTGGTTCTTTTTGTGCAAAACAAAGTGGTTGGCGGGTTACCATGATGTGCATTGGTGCATAATGTCGACCCTGTATGCTTTGTATTAATAAAGCAGCGAGTTGGTGTGTGCAGATGGGAACGGAAGACTATTTATGTGGGTTTCTGTGCTTCTCAGTGGAGGATGAAAAGACTCTCTTGGCCGTGACCTTTTGCCTGAGTAACAATGCCTTCCAGGGTGAGCTTCGGCTGGTTACAGCTGAAGCTGCATGGTAGGCAAGGTAGTCAAAGACCAGTCAAATTGTTCATAAACCAGTCAATCTTCATAACTTCTCTGCAAGGCTGGTACATGTAGGGAAAGGGGAAAGTGTGCAAAAATACGCAGGTGTGCTTTTTAGGAATCTCGCAATCAGGGAGCTTTTTGTCTCTTTTGTGTTAAAGTTTGTTTCAACTGCAAATCGGGCCAACACATCAGCTTGGGAAACCTCTAAAAGGCTAATACTTCAAGGCCTACAAATAGTTGCCCTCTAGCTGAACACAGCAACTCCTCCAGCCGCAAAGTGGTCTCGCTCCAGCTGCAAAGTGGTCTCGCTCATCATTCCAAGAAAATCAGTGCTTACGTCCAAGTGAATACCAGCTGTCAAGAGACACCATCCTGATCCATCCCCAACGCGCAGAGCTGCGGAAACAGCCTTTTAAAAGGCTGCGTTCTGGTCCTCCAACGTGGTATTTCTGTAACCCTTTCGATCGATAATCTGCTCAAACAAAGAAGTCACTTTTTTTTTCCAGATAAGGGGGTAGTTCCTGTAGTTCTACTCAAACAAAATCTGCTGGGAATAGGATTTTGTGCCTTGCATGAAACTCGGTTTATACCATTAAGAGAGGGAGACACCCCCACACACACACCACGATTCACAGCGTCACACATCAATTCCAACTTCATCGTTTTATTTAGGTCCGACTACAAGGAAGAGCGAATGCAACTCTCCAAGAGAGGCTGGCACACTCGTTTCTTTTCTGCTCTCCCCTACACCGGTTCGCTTGCTTTCTGGGTCTCACTCTTGCCTCAGTAAGGATACTGCTTCTGTTTCTTGCCTGAAAAACAGGCCAGCCAAGTGCAGATCAGCATCGCCGCAGCGGCTCCTCCTCCAGTGCAGTAATAAGCCCAGCCGATTTCGCAAGTGCCTGTGGGCGAGTCAAATAACAAAGGACAACACGGCTAGTGAATTTTATGTATGTTAACACGTATCCCACCCTCTGGAGAATGTGCCTGGGATGGCTGACGCAGAAGAAGACGATGAACAAAATATACACATCTCTAAAACAAGATGTAATAAATACAACAGGTTAACTATCATCCACGACAGTTCTCTTCCAGCACCTATTTCACTGGAAAAGTGTGTGCTCTGTAGCGCTGTGTGTAATAATTTGGAGCAACACTGTGAAGCACAATCATGTGGCAAATTCTGTAATGTTCTGAAGAGCACCTGGTCAGCCATAAGGTGTGCCACATCATTTGGCGTGTGCTGGGAACGACCACCAACATCTGGCGTTTTGTTTGAGACAACGCGTGTGGTACAGTCGACATTTAAGGACTTTAAAATTCCACTGACTTCTAAAGGGAGAGTTAAGAACCTACTTAAGTCCTTTCCCCTATAAAGATTCTTCCTACTTCTGTTAGGAGTGTGATCAGTGCAGAACTGAGCATCCCACCTGCAGAAACGTTTAAAATACTTTCTCACATCTCAGGCAGGGCTTTTTCAAACACCAGCCGTCAAACAAATGGTAGCTTCAGAACAATAGCCACTCCTCTCTGCCTGCTAGAAGGTGAAATCTCTTGGGGAAGGGAAGGGCCCTTTCTTGCCCCCCTGCGCATGACAGGGGCAGATGTTTATAAAATTGTTAACCATGCCAAGGAAGTTGAGTAAAAAAGAATGTATTCTGTCTTTCAACAACACTTACAACTCAGGTCATCGCTCATTTCCACACTGGGTGTTTGATCTGGCTTGGATACTTAAAGGGAAGCATGTCATTTTCCTTCTGCTCCCACACAGCATTGTGTACTCTCGTTCACTATCCAGTTTACTACAGTTTTTTTCTGAGAGACTGCAGCAAAGCTGGGGTAGCTGCCATGTAGACAGGAAAACAAAGTTGCACTTACTGGTAACCAATGTTCCCTCTAAGCTATGGAGTCTTGTGAGCAAAAATTCTGCTTTGTGAGCTCCTGGCATTCAAGCTGTGAGCGAGCCATTTGGCCACTGCATAAATTAGTTTGCTCTGGAGCCATCTGTCCTGAGCTGAGACAAAAACGTGTGAGCCGGAGGCTAAAAAACTGTGGGCTAGCTCACACTGACTCAGCTTAGAGAGAACATGGCATGTAACTTATGTTCATCAAAGTCTTCCGTGCATTGCAACTATGCCTGCACAGGTCTGCCAAAGATCTTCACTGGGTGACTGAACGTAATCTGCGACAGCCATTTTTGAGGCTTGCTCCACCTCCTGCAGCAGCTATTCTATGGACATCATTTTGTGGCTGCGCCCACCACACTGTCAGAATGCCACAGGTGCCCCCAGGCTCAAAAAGGCTGGGGACCAGTGTTCCCTCTAAGCTGAGTTAGTGTGAGCTAGCTCACAGTTTTTTAAGAAGAAGAAGAGGAGATTAGCTTTATACCCCGCCCTTCACTTGTAGTCTCAGAGCGACTTACAAACTCCTTTCCTTCCCCGCCCCACAACAGGCCCCCTGTGAGGTAGGTGGGGCTGAGAGAGCTCTGAGACAACTGTCCTTGAGAGAACAGCTGGTACAGAGTTATGGCTTGCCCAAGGTCATCCAGCAGGTGCAAGTGGAGGAGTGGGGAATCAAACCCGGTTCTCCCAGATTAGAGTCCGCGCACTTAACCACTACACCAGACTGGCTCCAGCTCACACATTTTTGTCTTAGCTAAGGAAGGATGGCTCCAGAGCAACCTAATTTATGCAGCAGCCAAATTGCTCGCTCACAATTTTAATGCCAGTAGCTCACAAAGTAGAATTGTTCTTCACAAGACTCCACAGCTTAGAAGGAGCATTGGTGGGGACCCCTGTACTACAATGTAATTTCACATGAACACATGAAGCTGCCTTATACTGAGTCAGCCCATTGGTCCATCAAGGTCAGTATTGTCTACTCAGACTGGCGGTAGCTCTCCAAGATCTCAGACAGAGGTCTTTCACATCACCTACTGCCAGATCTTTTCACTGGAGATGCCGGGGATTGAACCTGGGACCTTCTGCACACCAAGCAGATGCTCTACCACTGAGCCACAGCCCCGTCAAGTAGAGAGCCCTACTTATATATCCTACCAGCAACCCAAAGAAACTGGGTTAACCAGCTGTATACCTCAGAATACGCAGGTATCACTCCAGAGTGGCTTGTGGAATGATCTGAGTCAAAGGTTTATTAGGCATCATCTTACCACTTTAAGAAAGAACTACAAAGGAGGAACTAGGAATCAACTCTAGTTTTATGGCAGTGTCTGTTTTGGGCACTGGGTGGGGGGTTCTTGGGTCTGTTTGCTTTCTGTAGACAGAATCCCTGCAGGTGTTTGTGGTACGGCCCGTCTAACATGTCACTTTAGGCAGTCACTTTATAAGGCTTTAAACCAAGCCAAGGGCACCCTGACCCGGATAGCCCAGGCAAGCCCGATCTTGTCAGATCTCAGAAGCTAAGCAGGGCCGACCCTCCCAAGTACTTGGCAGGGAGACCTCCAAAGGAATACCAGAGGGACACAGAGGGAGGCAATATCAAGCCACCTCTCTGAAAAATGTCCAAGCCCCAGTAGGGGTCGCCAGAAGTCACCATGACTTCTATGCACGCAAGCGCGCGCGCACACAATACTAAATATATATATATTTTTAAAAATAAGCAAGGGCAAATGGCAGGGCAGAAAGGACTCTACAGAAGCCTAATCTTCTGGAAAGGCAGAATGGGCTGTTGTGGTTGATGAAGTATTTACCTATTTTTTAAAGCATTTTTAGGCCTCTACCATGTAAGAATCTGCAGTACAAAATCCTCCCAGATGCTTACACTTTCATACAAGTCCTTCCCCCCTTCCCACTGTGCTGTGAGAGCACCCTGACCATCTGCAAAGCACCTGCGACAAGATCTCTGAAGAACAGGCGCAGTCTCTTACCCAGTTCAAACTGGTTGGAAAGGTTGCCACAGGTCTGCCTGACTTCTTCACTGTCCCAGCCCAGAGGATAAAGAGCACAACCAGAACCAATTAGCAAGCCTGCAGAGATAAAAACAAAAGAAAACAGACACATAAGCAAACCAGGGTCTCCCTGGTCCTAGTCGAAAACTCTAACCACTTTACAATACTGCCTCTCATGATGGCGCAAATGGGTTAGAACAAAAGACTGGGAGTAGGAAATGGTATCCAAATCCTCAAGACTTCAGTAGACCACCACCGACTTTCTATTTGAATAGGAAGGAAGAATAACCTGAGTTTAAGGACAGTATTTACTAGGGACTGAGGACAAGATCCGGTGCTTGGCCTAAAAAAAACCCTTTGATTACTGAGAGCCCATGTGGTGTGGATGCAGTGGCAGACCTAGGTTTGAATCCACACTTCCGCCACAGAAACTTGCTGGGTGACCTTGGGTCTGTCACAAACTCTCGGCTTGACCTACCTTGAAGGGCCGTTGTGAGAAAATGGGGAAGGAGAGAACGATACTTCCAAAAGCTGCTTTGAGTCCCAACTGGGAGGAAAGCAGGAGACAAATAAATGCAACACAAACAGAAAATGCCACTTTGGGGCATGAACTCGTGGGCGCTCCATGAAATTGCTGAGAAGTTGGGTTAGAACGGATAAAAGGAAGCACTTCTTCACCCAAAGAGTAATTAACACGTGGAATTCGCTGCCACAGGAGGTGGTGGCGGCTACAAGCATGGATGGCTTCAAGAGGGAATTAGATGAACATATGGAGCAGAGGTCCATCAGTGGCTATTAGCCACAAGGTACAGATAGGAACTCTCGGTCTGGGGCAAGTGATGCTCTGTATTTTTGGTGCTTGGGAAGGGGGGAACAGTGGGAAGGCTTCTCGTGTCCTGGCCCCACTGCTGGACCTCCTGATGGCACCTGGTGTTTCTGGCCACTGTGTGACAAAGTGTTGGACTGGATGGGCCATTGGCCTGATCTAACATTGAAGAAGAAGAAGAGAAGAGATTGGATTTATATCCCGCCCTTCACTCACTTAAGAGTCTCAGAGCGGCTTCCAAACTCCTTTCCCCTCCCCTCCCCACAACAGACACCCTGTGAGGTAGGTGGGGCTGAGAGAGCTCTTTCCCAAGCTGTCCTTGAGGGAACAGCTGGTACAGAGCTATGGCTTGCCCAAGGTCATCCAGCCAGGTGCAAGTGGAGGAGTGGGGAATCAAACCCGGTTCTCCCAGATTAGAGTCCGCGCACTTAACCACTACACCAAACTGGCTCTCCAGTTGCCTTCTCTTATGTTCTTATGACTGGTGGTTAATTGCTAGTATATATTTTGCCACCACTGGGGTTTTTTTCTTTAAAGAATGAGCCTAAAACGCACCATTCTTGCAAGAAATTCCAGAACTGTTAACACCCTACCTATTCACCAGTAGATAGATAAATATGCAGATCTTTTCCTGTCACAGGTCTGTTTTGTATTCTGCATACACAGTTGTGACACAGCTCTCCCACTGGGACTTCATGGCAGTCAAGGTTTGAGATGAATGTGAGGTATGCCTACCAGTGTGGGATTCCAGACTGCGTCCCTGTGAAATTGGGAACCATCTGCTTACCAGATGCCCGTTCCTTGTTGCTGCAACTATTTGCTTGTGAAGGGCTAACAAATCATGGCAAAGGAATGGAGAAAACAATGAGCTTACATTTTTGCTAGGAATCCAAAAGAAACATAATAACAAAGAGCCGCAGAGGATTTCATGAAAGGTACTTGATACTTGGAGAGGGGGAGAGAATTAATTGTGAACTGGAGTTTATTTTTTCTAAACAAGATGATGAATTTATAAGTACGAACTCAGAACTGAGGAAGAACTGGACATTTGCATTCAAGGGCTGAACTCTCTGTCTTCGTCAGGCAGAATTTTAAGAAGCAAAATCAGAAAAACACATTCAAGGAAAATATCTTGCAGTCTGCTTGCGTCTTTGAGCGGCCAAGGAATTTAGGCAGTTTAGATGGATTTTCAAGGTGGAAGCTTAGAATTGGATAAACTGTGTATCCCATTTGCATTACAAACCCACAGATTATTCCTCGCAATGGATTATTGCATTACAGGGTTTGGAAATCTGGCAGTAATCTAGGAGTAAGCCTTCTGGCCTTTATGCCTCTGTGCAAATATGCAAGACACTGAAAGCTATTTTATAAATTTGGAGCTCTGTAATCAAATGGTAAAATATGGTTGCTTGTCTCAGTTGCATGGAGGGTTGTTACCCTCTAGATGGGGCTGGGGTTGCCAGGCGACGCTCTGGTATTTATGCAAAAGCTCTATGGTAAATTTGGCTTCTACCATAGAGTTTTTGCCCAAATGCCAGAACATCACCCCAAAGATGCCAACATGATGATGTCACTTCCAGGTCACATTGGAAGTGACACAGATGCACTGCTGCAACATCGACTGGGCCTCGCTCTTATTCCAGGTAAGCCCCGCCCACTGGCCAGCTCATCAGCAAAAGGGTGCTGGGGCCTCATAGTGGGGGACCCCCACCTCCACCAAGGGGGGTATAGCAACCCTAGGTGGGGCCTGAACATCTCTCAGAATTACAACTGATCTCCAGACTATAGAGTAGGCTCACCAGGCCTCGCATTGCAGTGTGAGATCTCCAGCTGTCCCTGATCCCACTTGGCAAGGCAGTTGGGGGGTGGGGGGGGAAGAGCAATAAACGCACCAACAGTGTGATGTCACTTCCAGTGCAAGCCCAAAAATGACAGCATGATACTGTCCCCCAAAACTCTATCATTCCCCCATCATCTCCCTGCAATGGCTGGCAACCCATGAGGAAATGGCAGCTTCGGAAGGCGGTCTCTATGGCTCCCTCCCCTCAGCAAACTCCACCCTTCGCAGGCAGCCTCCTGCAAATCGCCAGGAATTTCCAAAGCCAGGATGGGAAACCTTGCTGTATGCCATTTTCAGGATCAAGCCATTTTCCCATCCCAGGCTTCTTTTTATATCCGAGGTGATCTGCCCATCTTTCCGGATCGATCCTACTAAACACTATTTTTATTTTATTGCCGCATGCAAGCTTGGGGAACGACGGGGAATTATTTCTTTTTCCATTAGGCAAATTGGCCTGAAGTCTCATGAAAAATTTAGCTCCATCTAGATGGGAAAACTTCCAGCGCTATTGGCATCACACACTGTGTACTTGGCAAGAATCTCTAGCCTAGGGAAGGGAAATGACCCAGCTATTATCTGATCTGCTGTTTTCGATGCAGCTGTATGTATCAGATCACAGCTCTTTATTATTGAAACAATCATTTCTGAACAGCGGGGGCCCAAGAAAGCAAGAATTAATTCAGTAATATGCATTCATGAATTTGCAAATAACACAAGCGGCTCCAGCAGAGGACGAAGACTGTGCCAGTAATTGCTGAATTGAAAATGTTGTAAAAGGCCCGCTGGCTCTAAAGCGACTATTAAATGAGTTGTACTTTCTGCAAAATGAATGTTAGGACCCCGTAAAGACCCTTGCTTAGTGAATATCAAAGTGATGATTAAAGATTCCGCAATCGCTCATAATTACTTCCCATGTGACCATTGTTCATAAAGATGCTTTATAACCAAAGTGGCTGCCGCGGACCTGGCAGCTCATTAAACCCATAATAAAGGTTACATTTAATACCTTGCCTTTCTCAAATTACAGACAACTTGGCTAATTAAAACATCTCCCATACAGTAGAAAGTACAAAAAGCCAACACTAAACAACTCAGCCTAAGAATCCAATAAAACTGTCGCAGGTCACAGCACAGCTGAATAATTTCATTCAAAATCCCTCTTCAAAAAACAACACCACTCTCTCGAAACTTGAAATGCTGGAAATCCAAACAGAAGTCCACAAGAATAAGGCCATGAAGATGAAGACGCCATTTTGTGCCCCAGTTGCTAGCACAGATTTTCTGGTGTTTTTAGAAAGTGGGCATGGCCAAGTGGAGCTTTTGCTGAGCAAGGCTTCTGACTGGCCTAGCCCTCTAGAAGAGACACTCCAGATGAACGGAGGGAAGAAGTGCGACGCGTCACCTGGAAGTGACGTAGGCACATTGGTGACGTCAGGGGCAAAGCTCTGGTTTTGGGGAAAATTCTATGGTTTGAAGCTAATTGTACCATAGAGTTTTGCCCCAAAAACAGAGCATCATCCTCCAACATCACTACACCACTTCCAGATGACATATGCACATAGTGTTTGGGGCAGTAACTTTCCCCCGCTCGCCAGCTGTCCATTGCCCGGGGGGGGGGGAGCCCCAGAAACCGGGGAATCCCTCGTGCACTGGGGGACCTAGCAACCCTAGATCAGCCACCGCAAATTTGATTGGCTATGCAGATTTTTTTGAAATGTTACTTTGGCGGCAGCTGCCACCACAGCATAAGTATCTTCGCTGTGTGAATGCAGGTAAGCTGTGGCAGCCATTTTGCGGCTGGCTCCTCCTGCTGCGACAGCCACTTTGGGGCGGCCATTTTGTAGCTGCGCCCGCCACACTGTGTCAGAATTCCAAATGCATCAGGCTCAAAATGGTTTGTGGGCCCCTCTCCTAGCAGAGCTCACACAACAGACAGAGCTTGACGTAAGACTTCAAGAAGCACCTTAACTGGCAAGAGGGTTCATACGAGGAGAGAGCACTATCTCAGATACACCAAGCTCAAGTCCTTTTGGAGCTTTATAAATCAATACCGGCCCTTTGAATCCTGCCAGGAAACTGGAGAGCTAATGCGATTGCTGCAAAACAGGTTTTATAAGTTCCGTCAGGAAATGGGCCAGGCCCTCTACGCTCATCGCTGCTTCTGAATAAACACTGTCCTGGAGGGCAGCTCAAGCAGAGTTGTCTGCAGGAGTTAATCCACACATTCCTCATGCATCGCAGACAGATAAAACCCAGTCATTTGTAACACAAACAGGAGCATTTTCATCTTCTCTTCCGTTTCCCTTGTCCTGAACAGTGTGGACTGCCACCTGCCATTTTAAATCCAGGAAGTGCCATGTCAATTCATTAAGTAAACAGTTCTTTTTTTAAAAGATACTGAATGGTGTAGCAGTTAGTGTGCTGGACTAAAACTGGAAGACCTGAATTCAAATCCCACGCAAGCCACAAAGATCACTTGAGCCAAATGCTCTTTCTCCGCCAAACCGACCTCACAATGTTGTTGTACAGATAAAACAGAGGAGGGGAGAACCATGTAACTGCCCTGATTTCCTTGGAGAACACACAGGAGGAAACTCAGAGCCAGACGGTTTTGCAGGCACTCAGGTTTGTAATGTAATATGGGTTTTGTAGTCTTAAACCACCACAAGCCATCTTTTAGTTACATATTTGTATGTATGGGGTTGGTCATGCCAGCATCCAAACACTCTACTAAACAAAATTTATTTATTTGTCTATTTGTTCATTCATTTATTTAAAAAAATTATAGCCCACATTTTCTTCTGGCCATTGGACAAAGAGCCACTTAAATTAGAGGATCACTTCTTAGGCTGGAGGAACGCTACTTGGAGGACAGTTGGATCCACCCCAACATTTATATCCGATCTTTTGTGATCAGAACCCCAAATGTAAAATACAAATGAAAGGTTCAAACACAGAAAGGAGGGGGGGACAGGATCTGAGTAATGAACCCACAGGCAAGTACTGAAGGACAAGAATTAAGGACAGTAACTTCAAAAGGAATTACACTTGATCTTAGCCAAAAGGCTGAGAAGCAATACTTCAGAAGGAATTTATCTACATCTAAAATGAACCTAAGTGCCAGATGAAAAGGAGGAAACAAAGTTGACCTTGGTTCCTAAGTCTTGTTACTAGTAGTTTGTCCATATTTATGTAAATGCCCGTCAAGTTGCAACTGATTTATGGTGACCCCAGGACAGGGCTTTCAAGGCAAGCAAGAAGCAGAGGTGGCTTGCCATTGCCTTCCTCCGCAGAGTCTTCCTCGGTGGTCTCCCACCCAAATACTGACCCTGCTTAGCTTCCGAGATATGTCAAGATCAGGCTATACCATGCCCCTTTCCCTCCCTGCTGCTCTGTATAATAAAGGTAAAGGTTTCCCCTGCTCAAGAGCCAGTCAAATCCAACTCTAGGGGGTGGTGCTCATCTCCGTTTCCAAGCCAAAGAGCCAGCACTGTCCAACGACTTCTTCCATGGTCATGTGGCTGGCATGACAAGACACTGAGGCGCACGGAACACTGTTACCTTCCCACCAAAGCGGCACCTATTTATCTACTTGCAATGTCTTGCTTTTGAACTGCTAGGCTGGCAGGAGCTGGGGCCAGAGACAGGAGCTCACTATGCCACACGGCACTCAGGTCTCAAACTGCCGAACTACTGATTTTCTGGTCTGCAGCTCAATGTCTTAGCCTCTGAGCCACCACGCCCCCCAGTCTGTATAATACCACACCACTAATTAGAAGCCTTCCTCCAATAAGTGCCTCTTCCTTTGGAGGCAGAGCCACAGTTGGAGTTCATCTCCCTAGGCAGGAGGAACTTCCTCCTGGCTATAGAAGGATCCATGACTGAAAAGGCTATATCCTGTGCTGTACTTCTGGAGCACACTACAAGAGCCCTTGATAAAGGTTATCAGTGTAGGGGTAGGTTTATATGGAATGAGGCAGGCACTTGGGGGTTAAAACCAAACCAAAAACAACTTGGCAGCCTATACAGAGGGACAAAGATTGACAAGATAGAGGCATCTGAGGATATGTGATCCTGGATCTCTGAACAAGAATGTAGGCCCCCATCCTGACTGTTCGTGGAATGGCACAAATAACCATTAGACTTATACAGTGAACCAAATAACCCGGGCTAGCCTGATCTCGTCAGATCTCGGAAGCTAAGCAGGGTTGACCCTGGTTAGTATTTGGATGGGAGACCACCAAGGAAGTCCAGGGTCATTATACAGAGGCAGGCAATGACAAACCACCTCTGAACTTCTCCTGCCTTGAAAACCCCAACGGGGTCGCTGTAAGTCAGCTGTGACTTGATGGAAAAACCAGAACATAGTGCTTGCTCCCATACACATGGCAAGCCTTAAAATCCTCTGGCCGAGGATAAACATGCCATGTGTTGCATGCAGATGATTTCAGCAAAGACCCCCACATTTTCAAACTTTTGGCAGCACGTATGTTTTAGAGATGAGCCATGCTGTTGCCCAGAATAAGAATGCATAAAAATCTACTTGCAATCCACCACCGTGACTATCCATGTGTTTTAAATGACCGGTGAATCATCTACATTTACAGCTTCTTGTAAACTTTCGTTTTCAAATGCATTAAACTCTGTCCTACACACTTCCTCTCTAGTGATTTCTTCATGCCAGCTGTTTTGCTGATTCAATCTCACCTACCAAACAGAAAAGAAGAAACAAAGCTCTGGAGAAGAGATACTGATTCTGTTCTGCTTCTCACGTTGTAGATGATAAACTTCCTCCCATCACATGTGTAAGTAAGAAATCTGTGACCCGATTAGCTGATTTCTAAACTACATCCCTAGATAGAAGAGCTTTCTGCTTGGTAATGGTGTGTTGTTGAGGAAGAAGACACAATAAGAAATAACAGGTCCTAAAATCAGAGAACTGATTTGAGATTGGGAAAACTGTGTCCATAGAAAATCCCCTGTTCCCAGACCTGATCTGAACTATGAGGGACTGTGACTGAAAGTTAAAGTCATTGTTTAGCGTTACCCTGAATAAATAAATTAAAGTACAGTGTAAACTATCTAAACCAAACAATACGTCGAAAAGTAGGAATATCCACACATCAGCATCTCAGATATTTATTTATACACCACTTTTCTCCCAAAGGGGGACCCAAGCCATTTATGTCATTCTCTCCTCCTCCATGTTATCCTCACAACAACCACCTTGTGACATAGGTTAGGCTAACAGACAGTGACTGGTCCTCCTAGCAAGCTTCCTTTGCAGAGGAGGGATGTCTGTGACTCAGATACTAATCTAATGCTCCAGCCACACTGGTTCTCCACCCAGTCTATCCACCTACTCCACCAGATGTACCACAGAAGGTTGCAGAACAAGTAGCTACGAATGAACTCAAGCAAACAAGGAACATAAAAGAAGGGGGGAAACTCTTTGTTCTGCAATCTGTAACACAATCTGGGGGGGGGATTCCAAATGCAACTATCAGACAGGGCCCCCCCCCCGTCAAGTCTCACCCAACTCACAGCAACCAATTAGGCCATAAACGTCAGCAAAATCCCAGGGGCTGTTTCTCTCCTAAGTCCTGAAGGAGAAGAGGAGATTGGATTTGTACCCCGCCCTTCAATACCTGAAGGAGTCTCAGAGCGGCTTACAATCTCCTTCCCATTCCCCTCCCCACAACAGAAACCCTGAGACGCAGGGCTCATTTCGTAGCAGGAGCTCCTTTGCATATTAGGCCACACACCCCTAATGTAGCCAATCCTCCAAGAGCTTACAGTAGCCCCTGTAAGAAGAGCTCTGTAAGCTCCTGGAGGATTGGCTACATCAGGGGTGTGTGGCCTAATATGCAAAGGAGCTCCTGCTACGAAATGAGCCCTGCTGAGAGGTAGGTGGGGCTGAGAGAGCTCTTTCGGGAACTGCTCGTGAGAGAACAGCTCTGAGAGAACTTGTGACTGACTCAACATCACACCAACACCTGCATACGGAGGAGTGGGGAATCAAACCTGGTTCTCCCAAACTAGAGTCCGTGCTCCTAACCACTACACCAAACTAGCTCTAGTGGAAATGGTGATACCTTATATACAAGTGGAGGTGGTGTAAAGTGCCATCAAGTTGTAGCTGACTTATGATGGCTAGCCTAGGCCATCCAGGTCAGGGCTATATACGAGTATTTAAAAAGCCCTGACAAAGCCTATCTACAAAGTCTGCCAAAATTGCCAGGGGAGGGGGCAGTAAACATGTAAACTCCATATGAAGCAGCATTTCATCTCTGGACCATAATGTCCCCAAAGAGGGGGTTTCCTAACCTCAGCAGACCATAGCTGAGGCACCACAGTGGAAACACAACAAAAAAGTCCTTCATAAATCTACTCACTGCCTTTGTGTGAGCTCTGAAAGACTATACCAAGTGCATCTTAGCCCTTGCACGATACTTCCGCAAGCAATTTCCCAATGACAACAAGCCACTTCAGCCAAGCAAACAACTGGCTTTTGTGAGCCAAGGGCTTGCACTTAACACCATTCTCTGAGTCAAGAATAGTCCCAGGTAATACGAGGGGACAATGTATACACGGCTCTTGCCTACAATCGGGGTGGATGGGTGTGGAATGTTAGGAACCCCCCTCTGTTTTTAAGGATCTCAGCTTTTGATACCAAGGCACAGCGACTGACTGCAAGAAGGCCTTATAGTGAGTTGTGTGCCATATATGAAGAAGAAGAAGAGGAGACTGGATTTATACCCCACCCTTCACTTGTAGTCTCAGAGCGGCTTACAAACTCCTTTCCCTTCCCCTCCCCACAACAGACACCCTGTGAGGTAGGTGGGGCTGAGAGAGCTCTGAGACAACTGTCCTTGAGAGAACAGCTGGCACAGAGCTATGGCTTGCCCAAGGTCACCCAGCAGGTGCAAGTGGAGGAGTGGGGAATCAAACCCGGTTCTCCCAGATTAGAGTCAGCGCACTTAACCACTACATCAAACTGGCTATATATAATTTCCTAGAGCATAAAAAATGTTATTAAATATTTCATAACATTTCACAGAAGACACAGCCAACATAGCTGTAGCACCTCTGTTCTCAAACTAACTATCATTTCCTGAGGTCCTCTGCCCACACAGTCACACATTGCTTAAGGTTTTCCTCCGCCTGCAGAATGGTGTATCCAACTTTTCTGCAGCAGCCTATGCTTTTCTTCACTGACAAATATGGTGTTTCCTCATTTGAGTAAAGAAAATAATTCTTGCCCATTTACTGGAAAATCATCCCGCTTGAGGCTGTTTTAAAAAATAATATTAACTAACATGAACCTGTGTTTTTATTTCTCAGCTTGCTCTGAGAGCTCCTTTAATTGAAAAGCAGCTTAAGCTGCAATTGTAGGCAGACTTGCTAGGGAGTAAACCCCACTGAACTCAATGGTTCTTCACGTCTAAGTAAACATATTTTGGATTGCACTGCAGTAAATGCATACAATAAAGTAAATAATATTTTTACATCATGAATACATTGGGTATGCACACAACCTGAAACAGCTGGCTGGCTAAAAGAGACTGCAAGGAATACATCTTTCATATATCACGCTCTCAAAATGAGGGCATGAATTACACTCCAGAATGCTTAAGCCACTCCCACATTAGCTAAAAAGCTGGAATTTTGTTCATATGTAGGCCAAGACAGCCAGATTATGAGTGAAGCCTAAAAATAGGACATTTTTACATAGAGCAGTCACAACTTGGAAAATGGTGTGTATTTTATAAAGTCAACAAGTACTCCAATGCACACATACACACCAAAAAGTCAATCCACACAGAACAGAATGTTGGGCTATGGTGGTTCAATTGTCCTTAGCACCTGTGAATGAAAGGGGTTAACTCTAAGCTGAGTTAGTATGAGCTAGCTCACAAATTTTTAGCCTCCGGCTTACACATTTTTGTCTTAGCTCAGGAAGGATGGCTCCAGAGCAAACTGATATATGCAGTATCCAAATCGCTCGCTCACAACTTTAATGCCAGTAGCTTACAAAAGTAGAATTTTTGCTCAAAAGACTCCACACCATAGAGAGAACATTTCCAATAGTACCCAAATACACATGGCTCTGTGAATCTGTAAATGCATTTTTATGTAAAGATACTAGGGCAGGGGTCCTCAAACTATGGTCCGCGGGCCGCAGAGCGGCGCTCCGGGAGTGAAGACGCATGGGGGCGGGCACATGATGAAGCCCCGCCCCCAGCAGGGCTGCCGCCGCGTTCTCCAGGCCCGGCGCCGAACGCCGGCCCCGGGAGGAGAAGATCCCTCCCCCCCCGTTCACCTTTCCTGGGGCGCGGCAGGCCGCCGGCCCCGGGAGAAGATCCCCAACCCACCCCCCCGCTAACCATTCCCAGGGCGCGGCAGGCCGCCGGCCCCGGGAAAAGATCCTCAAACCCCCCCCCCCGCTCACCATTCCTGGGGCGCAGCAGGCCGCCGGCCCCGGGAAAAGATCCCCAACCCCCCGCCATGCTTCCTTCCTGTTCCTTTTCTTCCTCTTCCTTTCTTTCTTCCCCCCTTCCTTCCTCCCTCCCTCCCTTTCTTTCTTCTCTCTGTCTCCACCCCACCTACCTACCTTCCTTCCTGTTCCTCTCCTCCGTGTTCCTTTCTTTCCTTCCTTCCTTCCTCCCTCCCTCTTTTTTTCTTTCTCTCTCTCTCCACCCCACCTAGCTACCTTCCTTTCTTCCTGTTCCTTTTCTTCCTGTTCCTTTCTTTCCCCCTTCCTTCCTTTCTCCCTCCCTTTCTTTCTTCTCTCTGTCTCCACCCCACCTGCCTACCTACCTACCTTCCTGTTCCTTTTCTTCCTGTTCCTTTCTTTCCCCCTGCCTTCCTTCCCTCCTTCCTCCCTCCCTTTCTTTCTTCTCTCTGTCTCCACCCCACCTGCCTACCTTCCTTCCTTCCTGTTCCTTTCTTTCCCCCTTCCTTCCTTCCCTCCTTCCCTTTCTTTCTTCTGTCTCCACCCCACCTGCCTACCTACCTTCCTGTTCCTTTCTTTCCCCTTTCCTTCCTCCCTCCCTCCCTTTCTTTCTTCTCTCTGTCTCCACCCCACCTGCCTACCTACCTTCCTTCCTGTTCCTTTCTTTCCCCCTTCCTTCCTTCCCTCCCTCCTTCCTCCCTCCCTTTCTTTCTTCTCTCTGTCTCCACCCCACCTGCCTACCTACCTTCCTGTTCCTTTCTTCCCCCTTCCTTCCTCCCTCCCTCCCTTTCTTTCTTCTCTCTGACTCCACCCCACCTGCCTACCTACCTTCCTTCCTGTTTCGTTCCTCCCTGTTCCTTTCCTTCCTCCCTCCCTCCCTCTCTTTCTTTCTTCTCTCTCTCTCCACCCCACTTACCTTCCTTCCTTCCTCCCTCTTCCTTCCCCCTTCCTCCCTCCTTCCGTCTTTTTTAATTTCTTCCTTCCTTTACTTCTTTCCTTCTTTCTTCCTTTCTTTCCTTCCTTCTTTCTTTCTTCCTTCCCTTCTTTCTTTTCTTCTTCTTTTCTTCCTTCCTTCCTTCTTTCCTTTCTTTGCCATCAGATAGGCTTGGCGGCTCTGAGTTGGGAAATACCTTGGAGATTTTTGGGGTGTAGCCTGAGCGATGGGTATTGCCTTCTGACACACTTCCGGTGACGTCAGGGTGTGTGTGTGTGTGTGTGGCCTTCTGACACTTCCGGTGACATCAGAAGGTGTGGCATATGCAAATAAGTTATGCTAATGAGCTCCTGCATAGGAATTTGTTCATAGTTTTTTTTTTAACTATAGTCCGGCCCTCCAACGGTCTGAGGGACAGTGAACTGGCCCCCGGTTTTAAAAGTTTGAGGACCCCTGTACTAGGGAATAACTAACTTACTCATGTTGAAACTGTTAGTATATTTCTTGATGAGCCAGAGCCCTGAAATTTGGCACTTCGTAGCCCAAGATACCCTGATTACTAAAGCTGAAAGAAAGACCTCAAAACCAGGAAAATAAAGTGCACCACAAAATAGTTAAGATACTTCTAAGCAGTGTTCCCTCTAAGCTGAGTTGGTGTGAGCTAGCTCACAGTTTTTTAGCCTCCAGCTCACACATTTTTGTCTTAGGTCACAAAGGATGACCTAAGAGCTAACTAACTGTATGCAGGAGCCAAATCACTCGCTCACAACTTTAATGCCAGCAGCTCACAAAGTAGAATTTTTGCATACAAGACTCCGCAGCTTTGAAGGAGCATTGCTTCTAAGTCATCCAGAAAGCTAAAAATTTGGTATATAAGCAGCGTAGCATAAGAAACATGGATTACTAGAGAAGTCCAGAAGTTGAAAAACTGTTAATACCTAGCATGCAGTTTTCCTCATAAAAATGGCTGGTATTTCTATATATACTAGCGGGGGGGGCCCACAAGGACGTCTGGGGAGGGTCTCATTTTCCCTTCCTGGGCAGCCCCACAGCCTCTCCCCTTTCCTGTTTCCTCCTCTCATTCTCATCCCCCAGCCAACCTACTGTTGGTGTTTTCCACATGGGGAAAGGCTTATGTCGTTTACCTGTCAATTCAGTTCTCAGTGTTGGAATCGGTGAATTACTCTCCCCCATGATTTTTCCATGACAAGCAGCAAGGGGAGTGTGGGAAAGAGGGAGGGAGACGTGAATTCTCCCAGATAGGGAAGAAAAGCAGGCATAATAACTTGGCCTTTCCCTACCCAGCCCTAAGAACAGCAGGAGGGAATATCTGTGAGGAAAACAGAGCAGAGGGGAAAGGACTGAAAACCCTTCCCCTGTAATGCGGCTCCGATCCAAATCCCCCTTTCCTTTTTTGCAGCATTTAAAACGTCAAGACAAAAGACATCTTATCATAGTTCTTCCATGTAGGATATCATTCAGTCCTCAGGATAACTACAACTTTTAAGTTTCACGTTCATTGTTGCTAATCTGCATTACAACTCTTGTCATGCTGTTATTTCCATTCAGGCTTGGGATAAGAAGTATCTTTGGGGAATGGAGCATGCAGGCACACTAGAGGAAGAACAGACTACAAAGACCGGGATACCTGGGGGAAAGGTTGGGTGCATACAGGGGGAAAGGTAAGGGGGCGCATACTGGGATGAAAGAGGGTGGGGAAACAAAGGATTTGAAGGGAGGGAACAAACTGGAAGGCATATTTGGGGAGGAAGGATCACACATCCGTGAGGTAAGGAATGAGAGAACTGGGTCATGTACGAGGAACAGGAGTGGAATAAATAAAGAATTCAAACACTTTACTAAGAGGTCATGGGAAGCAACTCTGAAAGGTCCCCTCCACCCACCCACACTGCCTCAGCTGGAAAAAATCAAGAGAATACAAAAACTAGCAAGTTGGCAGCAGCCGCTTGTAGGAAGGCATCCATATTTTAATATTCTCTCTCTAGCACCCTCCTACTCCCCCTTCCAACTAACTACATTAAAGGCTTTCCTTGTCTGACTTTCTGGGGTCTCAGACGGGGATCTAAAGAGCACTACGTGAGGTGAACGGGCTTGTGAGAGAAGGCCATGCCCCACAAGAGACTATAGTGTTGGTTACCATGGGAGCAAACCACAACACAGCTATTTATTCACACACCCAGTGCACTCCCACAGCTGCACAAAGTGTGGCCTTGAAGAATGGAAAAGCCTTGCTTGACAAAACAGACTCATGGCACAATTCAGACACCACAGCCAAACTGGGGTTTGCTTGGGATGGGCCCAAGCCTGGTTAATTGCGGGCTCCCTCTCTCTCGACTCGCCTTGCATAGTGTCAAGTCTTCAATCTAACTCTGATTTGTCATGAGCACAAATGCCTTGATCAACTGATGCTAGTTTATTTCCAAGGGC
This sequence comes from Lepidodactylus listeri, assembly GCA_029233225.1. Classification (NCBI taxonomy): domain Eukaryota; kingdom Metazoa; phylum Chordata; class Lepidosauria; order Squamata; family Gekkonidae; genus Lepidodactylus; species Lepidodactylus listeri. The sequence goes on from JARCFY010000016.1 coordinate 21,533,607, forward strand.
AAAACCAGCGATGTGATTTTTAACAAGTAGGCCTGACTTGAGTTTTTCCGGCAGCCAAACAGGAGCTGTGGGGAACAGCTTTTTAAAAGTATAAGGGGTGGGATTTGGCTGAAGACCACAGAGTGGGGGAGGTGGGGCTCTTTTTCCTTGCCTGAAAATGCCCAACGCCATTTTCCTTGCCTGAAACAGCCCAGGGAGGGAAGTTATATGCCCCATTTTGAGGCATGGAACGCTATACATACAGCTCCAAAGTGGGGCAAATAATTCCCCTCAGGACCATTTCAGCTTGGGAAAACAGTACAGGTAGAAGACAGAACCCCTCTTCCCCCAGCACCATAGTTCTGAGCTGAATTGGGCCCCACAAACTTTTAAAAGACTGTTGCCCTCCGCTGCTGTGTGGCTGTTCGGAAAGAGACTCAGGCCGCGGTCACACAGCCCCTTTAAATCCAGGAGGGATCGGCGGCCGCGGCTGCTGAAGAGGCGGCCGCGGCGGGAATAGCCTCTGCGGCCGCGGCGGCGGAAGTGGGGGCAGCTAAGGAAGCCGTGGCTGCGGTGGTGGAAAGGGTGGTGGCGGCCGCGGCGGCGGCCGCCGAAGACACTTCAACTGAGCCGATGGAGGCGACGGAGGCGGCCCCAGCTGAACTGCAAGTGGCGGTGGCGGCCTCCGACCCGCCATCCGCCAGGGTAAGTCGGGGTTTTGGTTTTTTTCACTCTTTTACATTTGGGCGCATGGATAGCCATGCGCCCAAGTGTAAAAGAGTGAAAAAAAAATGGCCGGCGGGGCTATCTGGACAGCCCTGCTCTCGCAATGCATGCGAGAGAGGGCTGTCCAGATACCTCCAATGCGGGTTCCTCCCGCAACACCCGGGAAAATACTTGATTTTCCCGGGGTCTGCAAATGCGGGAGGAACCCGCATTGGATCCTGCTTCCGCACGGGACTAGGGGGCCAGCCGTCTGGTCGGCCCCTTTAAATGCGGGAGGAAATTGCCCTTCCTCCCGCATTTAAGGCCCGTGTGGCCGCAGCCTCAGGTTATTCTAAATTATATCAAGTAGTTTGGCCCCTACAATACAATCCTAAGCAGAGTCACACCTTCCTATATCCACTGGAGTAATTGGGCTTATAACTCTGCTTACGATCGCTCTGTAGGATACCTAACCATGTGTTTGTCCCCCCCCCCCCCCCCCCCGCCCCCGTTTAGGAATTTTTCATTTATTTTTATTTATGGAATTTATGGGTCACCTCTCTAGAGAACTGTTCAAGGCAGCTGGCGACGAATCCCCGGATAAAAATCCTAGTTACCGGGAAAGGAATGAAATGCAGATGTTTAAAGTGTTCTCTTTCAGACACGAACACAAATTGGGAAACTGAAGGCAGCACATTGTACAAGAAAGAGGGAAGAAGAAGTGTGAGCCAGCAATTTAACCGTGTCCATGCCATCAAAAAAACTCTCAAGTTTGTGATGTAGGACTGGAGCATTTGAATATTTACAGTCTTGCTTCATTTGTTTTTAAACTATTCATTGTACCTCTGGAAGTGGAAACTCACCATCTGAGACCAATGTGCCCACGGCGGAAAGAACTGCACATAACCAGAGCTATACTTGCACCATATAAGAAGTTTCCTCTTCATGCACATATTTGTCCTTTGAACTCTTTAATTTTTAAAAAGTATTTATTCACTTTTATTATACCTGTTCAGATTTCTTACTCAATTTGTTAGTTTCAACTGGTTTCTGTGAGAAGCACATTTTCGACTGGTAACTGGTAATTCTTCCCCCCCCCCCCCCCCCCACTTATTGGAATGAAATTATCAGGGATTCCACAACTCACTTAAGGGATTCTCCAAATTTTAGGCAGATAAATGTTCTTGCTTTATAGATAATTAAAATTCTCACTTGCAGAGCAGGTACAAGGAGATTTGACAACATTGGCAAGTCACTTTTCCTACTTCCCGGCGAATCTGAAGTAGGTGGCGGGTTCCTTTTGAAATAAGACAGAAAACACAAAAGCACAGGAAGCTGAGCTCTGGTCTTGACTCATTACACTCAGCAGATTTCAGTACTTTCCTCTCTGCCCAGACAACTTCTGGTATCTCACACACACACACACAAAAAATGCTTTAAGCACCAGAGTAAGACATGGGAAAGAGGAGGATTTAGTTTCTTTCAGCTTCATGCAACAGTTTTAATACTACCCCTCTCCCATCCTTCAGCTTTCTTTACATATGAATGGGAAACTGCTTGCCATTTTTCTTTGCTGGGAGTGGGTGATCAGTACTGGAGCAGTGTAATAGGAGCAGTGGATGTGGGTGATCTGTACTGGAGGAACGATGCACTGCTCTTACGTGAATTAAAGACACTGAGAGATCTTTGATCGCTCCCACACAACTATTTCAGATCCGTCCTTATCCCAGATCTCTTCCCTTTCATCTGATTTGGTCCTGCCTGTCATGGGTGAGGAGCAGATGGAAAGTATTTGCCTCTATTCTATTATCCCTCTCAATTCGCCCTGCTGCAGCATGTCTGCCTGCCTTCCAGAGATCCCAAGCAACTGTTTGCCTTTCTTTGCTACAGTTGCATGGCTGGTCATACAGAGGAGGGGGGCAACATAGCACAGACTCATCTGTGCCTCTATTCCTACAGTGCCTGCCTTCCAGAGAATACAAACAAAATAGAATGTATCCAACCCTGGGCGGAAGAAGAGCTGCTTAAGCTGAAGAAAGTCTTATTAGGCTGGAGCGAGGGCTCAAACTTTGCTCAGTGGAGGAGCAGGATTCGTGCTAATGTTTCCTGCAGGCATGCTGCCTATTACAGGGAGAGGAGGGCGAAATGTACCCTCTGCCTCTATCCCAGTCTGCGGTGCGGGCCTTCTCAGAGTCAGCCCAAACCTTTCCCCCTGGCAGACAAGCAACACAGCAGCAGAGCAGAGGACACACTAGAAAGTAAACAGGATCTGCTTTTGCTAATACAGAATCAAGCAAGTACAGTAATTGGTGGAAAACAGCTGAATCACCATGCATAAAACACCTACAGGGACAATCCTCTTTAGTGGGAACACCTGCTAACTCTTCTAGTTGACCGACATCCCTGTCATATCTGCTCCGATGGTCCCTCCTGCTGCTTCTGCCTCAAGCAACCACCAAAAGTAGAGAGGAGCACACCAGAACAATGCTCATCTCTAAAGATTATTGACTATACTTTTTAGTAACTGTATCAGTTATATTAAATATATGGGGGACTCAATCTAGATTTTGACTGGTTACTTTTAGAATGCATTAATGATTAAGCCACACCTAGATTAGATTAAACAACCCCCTGTTTAATTTTTAAAAGATCAGTTGCATCAATACAATTTTCCTGATTTCAATCACACCCCTCTCTCCAGAATGACTGTGAAAAAAAACTTCATAAGCGTGGTTTATACAGTTGGTGTCAGTGGAAATGAGAGAGCCAGAAACCAACACATTCTGCTATTTTAGTGCCATCCCTTTTTTTAAAACAAAAATTAGCTGTGGCATTTCCACAAGATGCTGAAGAAATCCCCTTCCTTTCCCCGCTGTGCACAATTCTTTGCAAGTTCCCACTTGTACAATGCAGCTGGGGATTGTGTGTATCTTGTGTATAGTCATACTTGCATACATTTTGTACTGATGTTCATTTCTTTGCACTTTTCCATGCTGTGGAGCCAGGAAAATGACTCATGGTTCAAAGCTGTGTCTCCCAAATATTACCACAGGGCTTTTGTTCCTTCTACTTAATGCATAGGGGAAGTGAAGGATAAAGCATCATCTTGCCAGGATCTTTACAACGCTGCATTCTGATTGGTGCTTTTCATTCTACTGTTGTTATTGGTTGTGGTCTGTGAACAGTGTCTCAAACAGAGGGCACCTGTGCATTTAACCGTGTCTCTTTGGGACTGGCAGTCACAGCTGATGCAGCTGTTATTCTCATGACACTGTCAGCCTACCAAAGAGGGAGCACAGGATACTGACTAATTTGCATAATTGCACTTAACAGCAGCCATCGTAACTGGGCCGTAAGGCTGGGATGCCCATCTATTTAGTGAACAGGGCAGGGGGGGGATGCCTGCCACAATGTGTAAGTCCACATAAAGAAAACAAACCACACGCCAGATTCATCTATGAGCTACTATATCGACTAACCAGAATTGCAGGTCCCTTGTGAAACAAAACAAATTATGCAATAAAATGGCTGAATTGGGGATAAGAATGTCACAGCTGCATTGACAAAGTCCACTTCCTTTGAATTTCGCGCCTTTCCAAAGAGCAGGTCCCTAGGCTTCCTGTTTGTCCAGAAAACATAACTTCAGAACTGTCATACTGATCCACTGGTGCAACAGTATAGGATTAGACTACAACGCCACTGTTGCTGTCCTGTAAGAGCTTGACTCTAACCTCTCATTGTAATAACTGTAATGACTGTCAATCACAGACGCAGAAAAATGTTAGGGCATCTTTCCGTGAACTAAACAATTGAAGTCTGACCCACATGCAGTCCAGAGGAAACTCTCAAAATGGTGCCCTTTTACACCTAATGGCAATGAAATCTAACACACAACTAAGGGTAGTACTCAGGCACAGAGCAAAGAAAAAAATTCATGAAGCGCCAGTCTCTCCTTACACACTTTAATCAGCTGAGGAGGGGATTTTGAGTGACAGTCAGGCACACGCACCTATACTTCCTGAATGGAAGCTTTATTTACCAGAACTCTGTGGCTAGCTATGCCTCCATCAAAGCTGCCATACAGAGATCTTGGGGGGGGGGGGGGGGGGAGTATTTTTGAAGTGTCCTGAGAAAGCAGGCAACAACACAGCTCTTGACAAATCAGTGCCAATATCCTCTGTTCTGTTATCGCAAACACATCTCAAGAATTCCACACAAGACCAGCTTTCATAAGAACAGAAGATAACGGACATTTTCATAGATCTGGTGTTTCTTCCCTCAATAGCAGCTGCAGAGGGTGGAAAAAAAGAACACTTAAGGGAGAAAAACACAAAGCAGTGAGGATGGCTGCCACAACACTGGAAAAGCTAAAATTAAAACCATATGGTCAGGGACAGTAAAACGAGTATAGAGCTGAAAAGACTTAACAGGCTTTTGTGGCAATTTAAGGGAGGGGGAAACCATTTGTGTGGGATTCACTCTCAAAGTAGAAGGACTGCAATCCTGACATATACCAATTAGTGAACGAGTCTCACCGAAATCATTTGGACTTACTTCCAAGTAAACATTAGAGCTGGATGGGGACTCAAATGCTTTCCCCTACATGTAATGGGGAGGAGGTAATATGACACAGATGAACACTATAACTCTGAAGCAGTCCCCCCCCCCCCCACGCACACACACACTGTCAATGGGACATACAACAGACTGGTCGTCTTGTAGACTCCGGAGGCAAGGAACTGCAAGTATAGAACATCAGAGTCACGTGACAGGAAGAAAACCAGCCAGAATTATGACCTCAGTGGTTTCAAAGCTGGAATTGTGGGCAGAATACATAAAGAACTGGGGACAGGAAACAAAAGCTGAAGTCCAGGAGGCATAGCATGGTGAGGAACAAACTAAAGGTCAGAGCCATGGTGGAATCTTCTATTCCACTGCGTGACCTTGCCTCACTGTCCTGCTGCTCTTCTGAGCGCGCAAGCAAAGAGAAGCAGGAGACGTGGCACTCCAGTTCTCAATGCATAGACACTAGCAACACAGACTGTCCCCCCCTTCTCCCCCCCCCCAAAAAGCAAAAAAAAAAAAAGTGGCAGCTCGACAGGGGTTCATGACCCACCTGAGGGCCCCAGCCAGGAGCTGACCACTGCAATCACGTACATTTGGAATTTCAGAAATCAAATCCCGACACTTCATGGAACCAGCATCACAACTGACTGTTCTAGACACACCAAGTCATTTTTCCCCGCCACTATTTCCCTCCCTAAATATATTCATAACATGCAGCAAGTGCAAGATCTAGCAGAAAAATTAATGCGAGCGTATGATTTGATCCTCAAATAACAACTGAGCAAGTGTACAAAGAACAAGAGACCTACTGTGCATCCAGGCGGGCAGGAAGTGGCTTCCGGGGTCAAAAGTTTGCCGTTACTCACCTCCCAAGAACTGGATGCCTCCAGCAACCCTGCCCACAGCTCTGGAGATAAGCTCGGTCACACAGCATCCCATGAGGGCAGTCAGGGCCACCAGGAGGAGAAGACCACAGCCCAAGCCTGTCACCACCGTGCAGATCCTCCACTCCACGCTCGGAATGGCCAGGAAAGAGGCGTAGCGTCCGCACTGCTCCACCATCACAGTGATCTGGCGGCTCTCGTCTCGTACCGGGTAGGAGCACCTCCGGAAAGTGCCGAACGACACCGACTTCTCCAGCTGAGATCCCAGCAGCCAGTAAGGCATGAAGAACCCGACGCAGGAAACACCAGCACAGAGGAAGGAACAAAACGCCCAGATCACTCCAGTACAAGTGAGGCTAGATGCCATTTTTCCAGTCATAGCTATTAACGGCAGTGAAGAGGTGCCCGGGGGCGGGGGGGGGGGGGGGAGAGACACCCAATTCTTGGTGTGCTGCTTGGATTAGAAGAAGATTGGTGAGGAATTCCCCAAGGTCTTTAGTCCCAATAATGCCTCAGTCCAACAGAATCTTCCCTAAGAGCCATCGTGTTTGATTCTTGTATCACTGATCTTAAAAATGTGGCGGTAAGTTCTCTCGCTCTCCTCGGTCCTTTGTCCCTTCCGAAAGGTAGCTGCAGAGATTCAGAAGCAATCGGGGGGGGGGGGGGGGGGAGAGCAGAACACATTAAAAAAATTTTAAGATCTCTCATAAACAGTTTTCCCCAGAGGCTCAAACCCGGCACACAAAGCCATTTAGTCAACAATGCAGCACGACCGGAGAAAAACATGCAACCTGCACCTTCTACAGCAGGGTGGAGAATCCAGAAAAGGATGCTGACTGTTCCCTCTAAGCTGAGTTAGTGCGAGCTAGCTCACAGATTTTTAGCCTCTGGCTCACACATTTTTGTCTTAGGTCAGGAAGGATGGCTCCGGAGTAAACTTATTTATGCAGTGGCCAAATGGCTCACTCACAACTTAAATGCCAGTAGCTCACCAAGTAGAATTTTTGCTCACAGGACTCCACAGCTCAGAGGGAGCATCAATGGGAGAGAACATGTTCAGCATGCAGTTTTAGTGGGCAAAAGTTGCGGAGGTCAATTCATTTGAAATGTGGTGCGGGAGGGCAGTATTACGGATACCATGGACTGCCAAAAAAGACAAATAAATTTGTTCCAGATCAAATCAAGCCTGAACTCTCCCTAGGAAGAGGCCATGACTCTGTGGTAGACCTTCTGCTTTGCATGCAGAAGGTTCCAGGTTCAAGCCCCACCATCGCCAGTGAAAAGGTGATGTGTATGAAAGACTTTGGGAGGCTGCTGCCAGCCGGGGCAGACAACACTGACCTTGATAAACAGTCCAGTGGTCTGACTCAGTACAAAGCAGCTTCACGCGAGGCAGATGGCAGGAGAAAGGAGAGTGCGGACTGAGTTAGGCCAGGGTTACTGAATCCAGCCCTGGATGAGGCGCATGTTGCTGTCACAATAGTGGGACAGGGAAATATTAGTCAGGAACAGTGTTTTCCCTCTAAACTGAGTTAGCGCCTCCAGCTCACACATTTTTGCCTTAGCTCAGGAAGGACGGCTGCAGAGCAAACTGATTTATGCAGCAGTCGAATTGCTCGCTCACAGTTTTAATGCCAGAAGCTCACAAAGTAAATTTTTTGGTCACAGGACTCCACAGCTCAGAGAGAGCATTGGTCAGGAACAGTCTCTCTCTCCCCCTCCGCTGCTGCATACCCCCACCTAGGTCTGCCCACTGACCTGGAAATATAACCCCCAAAACCAGCCTGGCTTGTTCCTGTGTCTTTAGCAGCTGCCAGGCGTGCAGAAATCAGCCAGTGAAGCTCTTCATAGTATGCTGACGAGCAAGCTCACCTACTCCCTCCCATCTGCGCTTCATACAGCTGTTAAAGGCAGAAGTTCAGTGGCTGGTTGAAGAAGAGTTGGTTTTATACCCCACTCTTCACTACCGGAAGAAGCGGCTTACAATCCACCTTCCCTTCCTCTCTACACAACAGACACCCAGTGAGGTAGGTGGGGCTGAGAGCTCTGACAGGCCCAAGGTCACCCAGCTGGCTTTTGTGTAGAAGAGTGGGGCATCGAACCTGGTTCTCCAGACGAAAGCCTCCCGGTCTTAACCCCTACACCAAGCATGAGAGGTTGGGAACCTTCCAGAGAGCCTGCTGTAGAGGCAAAGACATTTCTGGATTGTATGTAAATAAAGGCTAATTGCCAAGGGATGTTTCTCACGGCTGGCACAATTAAGAAACAATGAAGTGGAGAGAGAGATGGTCTGGGCGGTTGGTAATGCGCCTTGTTGCGCTGCTCTGGATGGGCAGGGGAATAAGCGGTGCCCTGCTCTTGCAGGCTGATTCAGGAAAGTCAGGCTGGCACTTAGACACCCCTGGATTTCTTCACAAACAGAAAACCGATTAAACAGGTCCAGTGTATTGATCTCGCTCACAGCCCGGGTAGGAAGTTGAGAGTATAGAACCTGGCAAAACTGGTAGGAAAATATGACTGCTCCAAGCTAAGCAATTTCCACCTAAAATGAAGCCAAGGGGCCCATCCCACGAAGTAGAATCTCTTTGCACCGTCAGGGGGGTGTTGGTTGCCAGTCCCCTCTCCATTTCTGAGAGCCTCCTCCCTCGCTTCAAAGCGGTTTGAAGAACAGAAAGAAAGCGTAAGAAGCGCTCGGCAAAGACACCAAAGCGCAAGTCTGGCGGGCGCGCTGTCAATGCGCGGAATGGGGGGGGGGGGCACCCCCAAAGCGATGAGTCACGGCCCCTCTCCGGTGCGCTCCAGTGCCAACACGCCGTGCCAACCATGCCGGACTTGGTGGGAAGTTTGCTCCCGCCTGTGTCCCCCCCCCCACGCCCCATCCTCCAAAGGGTGTTGGGGGCGAAGCTGGAGGAGCCTGGCAGAAAGGGGGGGGGGGGGTGAAGCGAGCCCACCCGCTCTCCCCGCTTCAGGCGGGCGGCGCAGCCCCTCCCTGCCGAGCAGCCCCGCTTTCCTGGGGTCCGGGAAACCGGCGCCCGGGATCGAGATCCGCCCTGCACGCCCCCACCCCCACTAGCCGGCGGTGCCTACTCACCTGCCGCCTCGGATCCGAGCCGGCCACGCATGGAAGCTGCAAAGCGGCCTTTCTCCGGCTGCTGGACGAAGCAAGGCGGCCAACAGAGGAGGAGGCGGCGGCGGCGGCTGGCCCGGGAACGCAGCGGCACACCAGCTACCCGCCCCTCTGGCTGCCGTTGCTCCGCCGTGGCGCTCGGCTCCCTAACCCGGAGGAAGAGAACAGGGGGAAGGGCCAGGCGGGTCCCGAAATCATTCCCAGCCTGGGGAGCTCCGCCCCCTGCCGGGCCGGGAGAGGAGGGGGCGCCTCGCGCGAAGCCTTGTAAGGCAAGGAAGGAGCGAGAGAGAGAGACACACAACAGAGAGGAGAGCGCATCTCTTCGACGCGCAGGGCCGTGGCCAAGGGGGAGGGTGGGATGGCTTGGTCGGAGGGGTCTTTTGTGAAAAGCGAAATCATCTCTTTTTAAATAGTCCGCCTTTTCCTTTGGTTTCACTTTCGAAGCACTGGATCAAACGGTGACGCTCCCAATAGATATATTTTTTAAAAAAACAAAGTGAGAAAGCCAGCCGTCATTGTTTTTTTTAATCTGGCTACAGAGGCCAATATTCCGCCCTCAGGCATTTCCCCTCTGCTCGGACCAAGCTGATTACAATGTACCTGCCCCCTTGGCCTCCTTTATGAACATTCTGTACCACACCCCCTCCTGCCTTCTGACATCTGCATTTCTACCGGATTGTGTCTGACTAAGGGGGCTATGGCAAACCTAGACAGCACAATAAAAAGTAAGGGACATCACCCTGCCAACAAAAGTCTGTATGGTCAAAGCGATGGCATTCCCAGTCATGATGAATGGCTGTGAGAGTTTGACCGCAAGGAAGGCCGAGCGCCAAAGAATAGATGCTTTTGAATTATGGTGCTGGAGAAGACCCTTGAGAGTCCCTTGGACTGCAAGGAGATCAAATCAGTCAGCCCTAAAAGAAATCAACCCTGACTGTTCCCCGGAAGGCCAGATCCTGAAGCTGAAGCTCAAATACTCTGGCCACCAAATGAGAAGGGAGCACTCACTGAAGAAGACCCCGATGCTGGGAAAGATTGAAGGTCAAAGAAGAAGGGGACAGCAAAGGATGAGATGGTTAGACAGTGTCATCGATGCAACGAACATGAAATTAAGCCAACTCCGGAACATGACCGAAACCAGGAGGGCCTGGTGTGATGTGGTCCATGGGGTCGCGAAGAGTTGGATTGAACTGAACAACAACAGAAAGGGAACTGTGACTCTTGAAAGCTTATATACCCTGAAACTCTTGAACCAAGCTGGAGTCCAGTGGCACCTTTAAGACCAATGAAGTTTAATTCTGGGTGTAAGCTTTTGTGTGCATGCTTATATCCAGAATTAAACTGTGTTGGTCTTAAGGGTGCCACTAGACTCAATCTCTGTTCTGTCACTTCAGACCAACAGGGCTACCCACCTGAATCTATCCTGAAACTCTTATTGGTCTCCGAAATGCTACTGGACTCAGATCTAACTGTTGTACTGCAGACCAATACAGCAACTTTCTGAAACCGTCTGTTTTAAAAAACACTAGCCCCTATACCCGACAAATGGAGTTTTGACCCACAAAAGCTCATATCCTGGAAATTGTGGTGGTGGTCCTTAAGATGCTGCTGGACTCAAATCTAGTTCCTACAAGACAATAAAAGTACCAACCACATAGAAGTCATTGTGGGACAATCGATTACATCTGTTAAGCAATCATTTGCCCACGGTTTCACATGGTAAAATCCTTGGGGGGGGGGGGCAAATAGTTGCTATTTTGCATCAAGAATGCACCATGTGTGGTGCATGCAAATATGCAGGTGGGGGTGTCCACAACCTGGGCACCGCCCTCAAGGAGCCCCTCTCTCTGGTAGCTGGCTAATTTCAGCATGTGGAGGCACCTGGATAAGCCCGCTGCAAAGAAAGATCTTAATGGACAGGCTGGTCTCCATGAGAAGAAGTGATCATATCCAGATTCCAGGGCCCCAGACCATCTAGGACCCTAGCAGTTAATGCCAAGCAGCCAAACAGCCCAACTTAGCTAATCAAATCAGAGCTTAGAAGCTCAATGAGGCTGGCCATGGTCAGTACTTGGCTGTAAAGAGGCTCTTCCCCAAAAAAGTATTTTGGGTCTCTCGCAGGCCCCTCCTCCTGCTGAGACAGCCTCTCTTGGGATCTTGGGAAACTCCCCCCCCCCATTTGATGTTAGGCTGCCATCCTGCTCCTCTGAACGACAAACTCAGTTTGCTATTCACTGCAGCTAGAGCAGGATTTCACCCAGGCAGTGAGGAAGGGACCTGGCCATCAAAGGGAACTGGGGGGAGTTTCTTGCGGTCCCTATTCAGTTTTTAGTCAGCTTCTCCTCCAGGGGTATCGGGGGAAGGAGACAGCCAACAGAGGAAAGGGAAGCTGTTCTATCTCTCCCCAAGACTGAGAGCATGGGGGGCCCTTTAAGGAAGGGGGCAGGGCCCCCAATAGCCCCAGCACAGCTACAGACCAGTGGGAGACCACCAAGGAAGACTGGGATTGCTTTGCAGAGGAAAGTAATGGTTGCTTTGCAGAGGGAAACATTTGCTCATCTCTTGCCTTGAAAACCCCATAGTCCTGGGGGTGCACACAAGTATTATCAGTCAGTGCCAATGTTGTAAAGGTCCAAGGAAGTTATTTTGGAATTGGGGCAATATGTTCCTTATGGCCAGCCCTAGTCAACAATTTGAAAATTGTTTTTAGGACCAGTTGCGGTTTCTGAAACTAAAGCAACCTCACTCCTGGAAGTGGCCAGGACAAGGATATCAGCAACAAGGGAATGCCCCCAGTGTACTTGCCAAAGGCAGTGAAAGGCAACAAATACTATATGACAATCCTGCTGTAAAGCTGGATCTAAGAAATTGACAGTGACCTGATCACCATCTAGAATAGGAGAAACAGCGTTATCGTGGGTTGATCAGTCAGAGAGCATCTCTCCATCTTGCAGGAATAAGATTCACTTTTGTTCATCCCGTAACCAACCCAAAGAACCTGTTCTAAGTCAGTGCTTCAACTGATTATGGTGTAACTAGAGCTCGTTGTCCTGACCTGGATAGCCCAGGCTAGTCCAATCTCGTCAGATCTCAAAAGCTAAACAGGGTCATCCCTGGCTGGTCTTTGGATGGGAGAGCATCAAGGAATACCAGGGTCATGACATAGAGGCAGGCAATGGCAAACCACTTCTGAACATTTCTTGCCTTGAAAACTCTGCAGGCTCACCATAAGTCAGCTGTGACTTGATGGCAGCAGTGACAACAAAGAACTGGTTAGTTGTCGTAGATTTTCTGGGCTGTATGGCTGTGGTCTCAGCATTGTAGTACCGGACATTTCACCAACAGTCAGGTACTACTACAAGCCAAGACCACAGCCATACAGCATGGAAAATCTACAACAACAACTAATGAACTCTGGCTGTGAAAGCCTTCGACAACATAAAGAGCTGGTTGTCATTAGTATATCACTGAAATCCAAAGCCCTGAACTCAGTCACTTAAGCCATTTTATGTAGACATTTAATAGTACAGGAGGGGACAGAACTGAGCTTTGAGGAACCCCCTAGAATCAATGTCAGGGTGAATGAATCAGTCCTCCAGTGCCACTTTCTGGAATTTTCTGGATAAGGTGGCATGATACCTCCAGTTGCCAGACCTGGTAGCCAGTCCATGGTTGACAGCACTGAAAGGCATTGAAACATCCAAGAGGTTCAAGAAGATCTTTCTCCCCTCCTTCTCTTGGTACAGATCACCCATCAGAGTGATGGAAGCCATTCTGTCAGATTGAAATAGGTCTAGACAATCAACTACATCCAGGGGGATCTTGTGCTATACCTGTTCAAGCACTTTGCCCAAGAGCAAGTTTGTCAACCACTGATTTGGTCACATCATCCACAAGGTGAGGCACAGTGGACATCCCAGGCGCTGAATCTGGGTGATGGTGACAACCTCCCTACGGCTGTCAACCTTGCCACTATCTGGCTGCCTGGCTACAAGAGTCGCTCTTCTCATCTCTACTTTCCCAAGCCTCTCAAAAACCAGAATAGCAAGCCATGCATGCCCTACAGAGGTTCCCATACTTCCAGGAGAATCCTTCCCCTCCTGAGAGCTCAGCCAGCATTTTGGTTCACCTGGCACAATTTGCCTTTTTGATTCTTTAAGACTGCATTTACACACAACTGGTTGTTTCAGTTTTTTTTTTTTTTGTAAAGAAATTTTTATTTTTCAAAAAAGAAACATCAAAGATAATACATTTACCTTATACAAATCCCTTTTTCCATATTATATAACATTTTGTTCTATTTGTACTTTCTATTTTTATCTTGGTTTGGTGGTTTCCCACCACCTCTGAAGCATAACACATTTTCCATTTTATTCAAAATAGTAATACTTATATCTATGTTTCATTTCTGGTAACGGTTATATATCTTTAAAATACTGGTTGTTTCAGTTTTGATGAGCTTGCACATGAGGCTCCTGTACGTGTTTCCCAGCTGAAAACCAATTGTACTGACCAAAGGTTCCTTCCTTCAGAAGGAAAAGCAAGAAAACAGATAAGAGCCAGTGTGATGTAGTAGTTACATTATCAGAGTAACATCTGGGAGACCCAGGTTCAAATCCCCACCCTGCCACGGAAACTTGCTCGGTGGCCTTGGGCCAGTCACACACTCTCAGCTGAACCTACCTCACAAATTTATTATAAATTGCAGGAGAGGAGAACAATGTAAGCTGCCTTTGGTCACCATTAGGGAGAAAGGGGGTATAAATGATGCCAACAAATAATAAGATACACTTATCTGAAAAATACTATACCAGAATTGCAAAATTAGGCTTTCAAATAATGCTGATTATTATTGTGTTACTTTCTATGGAAAAGGCTTCTTTTCTTGCTTTCCTTCTTCAGACCATAAAAACATGGTGACATACCAAAAATCAGTAAAAGTACTTAAAATGTCTTTTAGAGTGCACTGATTAATATATTATTGTTCTGATATTCTTTCCAATGACTGCAGTATTTCACCAGTGACACAGTCCAGGCAGAGATTTGAAAAACAAAAACCGGAGATAAGTCGCAGTCTCGCAGACCCAATGTTGGTTTTAGTTTAGCTTGGAGTAATTTGTCATTTAGAAAGACACAAGGAAAACTCTGGCAAACCTCAAAGTGGAAATTTCCCATTGATTGCTGAACTGTTGGCAAAAGTCTTGGAGGAATTTGTGGAGGAATTTCCTCCAGGAGGAAAGGATCTTGGAAAGGGGAGGGCAGAGAGCCTGACTGCTGGTGCAGGTTGGGGCCGCTGCGCGCGCTTTTGCCTGCGCGCATCTGCTTGGCTGCGCCGGGATCAGGATCCGCCGAGCAACCGTGGCAAAAAAGAAAAAAAAGCCTGCCCCCCAACTCCCTTCCTTCTTGGGGCGAGGGGCTGTCCCAAGCCGGCTTCCCCTTCCTTTCGGCGGTGACTGACAGAGATCGCAGCCAGTCTCCGCCCAGCGGAGAGGGGGGTAACTTCACTCTCTCCGGCGGAGCCCGGGAATCGACCTGGTGGCCGCTTCTATGGCAAGGCGAGAAGGGCTCGCCCGGTAGGCGAGACCAGGCGAAACTAAGCGGCGGGTCGGGCCGGCCACGATGGGAGTCGGCCACTGGACCCGAGGCGGAGCCCTTAAGCGGAGCCGCTCTGGAGGCGCCGTGGCCCGGGTAGCGCAGCCGTGCCCGAGGCGCGCCAAGATGGGGAGAGATGGCGAGGTGCGCGGGGAGAGAGAATGGCCCGAACGGCCACGAGCGGGGGGCGGGGAGCAATGCTCCCTCTAAACTGTGGAGTCTTGTGAGCAAAAATCCTACTTTGTGAGCTACTGGCATTAAAGTTGTGCGCGAGCTGCATAAATCAGTTTGCCCTGGAGCCGTCCTTCCTGAGCTAAGGCTACAAATGTGTGAGTCCGAGGCTAAAAAAATCTGTGAGCTATCTCACACTAACTCAATTTAGAGGGAACAGGGGGGGGGGGGGGGGGGATGGACCCGGGACTTTTGGGTTCCGGTAGGAAGAAGGCTGGAGCCGGGACTCCTGGGTTCTTTTAACCGGGGAGTCTCGGAGATCAGAGCCAGGACGCCTGGGTTCTTTTCGGTAGGAGGCTGGATTCTGGACTCCCTTAGCCAGGGGGTCTTGCGGCTGGAGCGGGGACTGAAGTGGAAAAGAGGGACTGTGGCCGGCCGGTACTAATGCAATTGCCCTGGCCTGTTCCCCCAGCAACTGGAAATCAGAGGGGGGTTGGCCCCTGCCGGGCTTGGCCCCTGATGCATCCTCCCTCCCAAGGCCAGAACAGCCCCACCTTGTAGTGACAGAAATCAAGCTTGTCCTGCTTGCCTACTGACAGAAACTGAGGGCATCTGTTTCTTACAGCTACCGGTACCGGTACTTTGTTTAACCCCTAGTGTTTGTTTTAACATTGGTGGTTTTTCTTGAAACCTAGGCCAGTTTTCAAGTTTCAGGTTTGTCTTATCTGTTCATGGGTCCAATCTCTAGCTTTCACTCTCCTCAGATTTGGCAGACTTGGCTACTAGAATAGAAATGTTTCCTGTTCAGAGCAGGTCCACATGAGAATAAATACAGCTCCCCCCCACCCCCGCTTCAAATTCCCAAAGACTTTGCCAGAGATTTCCAAGCTCTTTAATCAATCCAGACAGTTTGTTAAACTCTTTGCAGTTTTACCATTTGCAAGATTAGATATACATCGACCTTCCTTGAAGCTCTTTAATGCCTGTTGTCTTTCTCTCTGGGCCCGGGGGCTTGTTGGTCACTTAAAATAGGCAGTTATGATTAGAAAAGATTCATTAGAAGCAGCTTTGAACAAATTTGTGCTGGCTAGGCGGGATATAAATCTAAATAAATAAATAAATAAAAATAAATAAAAATTTTGCATCTCCCCCCCATTAGCAATAAAAACTGCATGCAATATAGCTTGGTACAAATTGCTTGTGGTCTGTATTTAAAACATTACTAACTTTAAAAAACAAATAAAGTTTTAAAGGAGCTGATGACCAATACCCTTATAAACACACTACAACCTCATACCTGAATTGTGCGAAGTAACAGAAGTGCATTACTGTTAAAACACTATGATTTTAACAGTAGTGTAGTAGTTAAGAGTGTTGGGTGAAGATCTGGGAGACCCAGGTTAGAATCCAGTCACAGAATCTCAGACTTACCTACCTCACAGGGCTGTTGTGATGACAAAACGGAGGCGAGGAGAACGATTTAAGGTGCTTAGGGCCCTGCTGAGTAGAAAGGGTATAAATCAAGTAAATAAATAAATACTGTTATTGGCTCAGAAAGACAATGTAGGGGGTCACAGGTGTTGGACTAGAAGAAGAAGAAGAAGAGATTGGATTTATACCCTGCCCTCCACTCCCCAAGGGAGTCTCAGAGCGGCTTACAAACTCCTTCCCCTTCCCCTCCCCACAACAGGCACCCTGTGAGGTAGGTGGGGCTGAGAGAACTCTTTCCCAAGCTGTCCTTGAGGGAACAGCTGGTACAGAGCTATGGCTTGCCCAAGGTCATCCAGCCAGGTGCAAGTGGAGGAGTGGGGAATCAAACCCGGTTCTCCCAGATTAGAGTCCGCGCACTTAACCACTACACCAAACTGGCTAGGCCTGTTGAGACTTCGGTGCAAATCTTCCTCTCCTCTGAAGCTCACTGGGTGCTCTTGGGTCAATTGCTATGCCTGCATTTAATATACCTCACATGATGAGGATTTAATCAGAAGAAGGGGGGATGTGTGCTTCCCTGAGCAACTTGGAGGAAGGCAGGGGCAGATGGGCCTTTATGGAGACAGGAAAAGTCTAGGGAGGCTGATGAACTGGGGAGTTACCTCCTCACTGGGGCCACCCACCACAACCCCATGTGATGGGTGGCTGCAGCCATAAGCCAGCAGCTCTTGCCCTATGTGAGGTGGGTGCGAGCCTGCTCTTTCTTCCTCCTCCCTTGACAAGGGGGCAGGATCTGTGTTTTTAGTTATGTTACTCTTTAAATTCAGTGTACACTGCCAGAAAGTGAACTAAGAGAAAAAGGCCTTTGGTTGAGAATAGTGACAGTTTTTCATCTTGGCTGGCAATCTCTTCCGCTCTCTACATTGGCAGAAGAGGAGGAGGAGATTGGATTTATACCACGCCTTTCACTACCTGAAGGGGTCTCAGAGCGTCTTACAATCCCCCTTCCCTCCCCCTCCCCACAACAGACACCCTGTGAGGTAGTAGTTGGGGTGAGAGAGCTCTTTCCAGAACTGAACTGCTTGTGAGAGAGCAGCGAAACAACTTGTGACTGACCCAAGGCCACACCAGCAGCTGCATGTGGAGGAGTGGGGAATCAAACCCAGTTCTCTCAGATTAGAGTCTGCACTCCTAACCACTCTACACCAAACTGACTCTATCAAAGTACCCCTTCCGCCCTGTCCACAAAGCAAGCAGGAATCTGAAATGGGATTAATTTATTCACCATTTGTTTTAAAATGTGTTGTTTGATTGTAATTGTTTTATCTAGTACATGCTTTTATTCATATTGTATATCATCCAGAGCCCTGCAATAGCAAGGATTGCGTGAATGATAATGATGATGAGGATGATAATGATAATTGCCACCATCAAATCTGGTAACACATGAAATTGTTGCCGCCAAGGGTCTGGTAACACATGAAATCTCCTCTTCAAAGGAGCCACTGTCTCAAAGAGAACTGAGTTCTGTACCCAGCTGCAGTTCCAGGAGATCCCCAGGCCCCATCTGGAGGTTGGTGGGGAGGCGAGCCTTTATGGGGACCCGGAAAAGTCCTGGAGGGCTGATGACCCGGGAAGCCACCTCCCCACTGAGGCCACGCCCCCCCAATTCAGAACCGTACTCCGGACCCAAGTCAACCCCGTCATAGACCCACACGCACCGGGGGGTAGTCAAATTCAGAATGCTGGAGAATTCGAAAGCTTGCACAGTGTTTTGTGCTTCTGATATAAGATACGTCGCGGCCTCTGTTTTCCAAATACATTAGAACATTCTTTTGTTCTCCGTGGAGTTCCCTCACAGGTCGGAAGGGCGGAACCACACTCTCCCAGCGGAGGGGAGGCTGGGCCCGGTGCAGCGACGCTCCTGGTCCGGGTAGCCACGCCAACTCCGGGGAAAGAGCGAAGATGGCGGCGTCAGTAGTGGCGGCGGTGCCCGAAGACCAGCCGCGAGAGCCCCCTGGGACTGGGATTGCCTCCGCGCCTGCCGCGGGTTTCCCTTCCCCCTCGCAGGTGCCTGCGGGCACCTCCGGTTCCAACCCGCTCTCGCGCAAGCTCCGGAAAGTGCTGGAGACGCGGCTGGAGGCTGACAAGGTGAGCGAGCGAGCCAGGCTGGCTGCTGCTTCCATCTCTCCCTCCCTCCTGCCCGGCGAGGGAACTTGTGCCGCCCCCTTTTCTCTTCCTTGGATGGTGGTGGTGGGGTCTCTAAGCCAGTTCTCTCTTCCAGCGCAGCCCCCACTCAGCTCCTCTCCCTGTCTCGGCGGGGAACACTATTTGGCGCTGCCCCACACCCCCGGTCTGAGATTGTCGCGTGTATTTCTCAGGCAAAATAATAATAAGAAGAAGAAGGTTCTCAAGAGAAAGCTTTGTAGATGTTGTAGCTCCAGCCCTGAAATTGGAATGTTTAACTAGTTTAGCGATACTTTCCGGCCAGTACTGGTGTTAACTAACTTAACGAGGGGTCATTTCGTAGAAAAAGAGGTGCAGGAGCTCATTACCATAACTCATTTGCATATGCCACACCCCCTAACATACCGGAAGTGTGTCAGAAGGCAACACCCACCCCTCAGGCTCCACTCCACAGGTGAGTGAAACTGACCTGCTCTTCCTCCATTCCCTTCCCCATCCAATACTTTGTGCAATAAAAATAAGTGTAAAGAACACGCCCTCATTCTCTTCCTGCTCACTTGAAACCACCAGGTTTCAAGTAGACTTGAGATACCCAGGACATGTGCACCACCCAACCCTTTCCCTTCCCCTCCCCACAACAAGACACCCTGTGAGGTAGGTGAAGCTGAGAGAGGTCTTTTGAGAACTGCTCATGAGAGAACAGCTCTGAGAGAACTTGTGACTGGCCCAAGGTCACACCAGCAGCTGCATGTGGAGGAGTGGGGAATCAAACCCGGTTCTCCCAGATTAGAGTCCAACTCCTGACCACTACACCAAACTGATGGGGTGGAAGCTGCTGAAGGGTTGGTGAAATTTCTCCAGTACTTATGTGCCATGTGCCCAGATAAAAAATGGTATACTTAGAAAATTTATATGCCACCTTGAGCAAGTCTCTGGAAAAGCAGCACACAGTCATAAAAGGAACAATGATAAAATTATCAATATTAAAACAAAACATTAAAAACAATAAAGACCCTAGCAGGGCTTTCCCCAGGGCACTGCACCTCTGCACTGCTCGGGGAAGCCGAGGCTTGGTCATGTGCCTGCCCCCTGGGCTCCTCACTCCCGGAGCTGCGCTCCTGTGTGCTCCCGCTCCATCGGACCCCTGAACTTAACATAAGGAAGGAATGGTCCCAGTCAATGCTCCCTCTAAGCTGTGGAGTCTTGTGAACAAAAAGTTCTACTTTGTGAGCTCCTGGCATTAAAGTTGGGAGCGAGCAATTCGGCTACTGCATAAATCAGTTTGCTCTGGAGCCATCCTTCCTGAGCGAAGATGAAAATGTGTGAGCCGGAGGCTAAAAAACTCCGAGCCTGGCATACACTAACTCAGCTTAGAGAGAACACTGGTCCCAGAGTATATGTGTTTATTTTTATTTGTTTATTTACTTTATTTATATCCCATCTTTCACCCCAGTGGGGACCCAAAGTGGCTTACATAATTCTTCTCTCCTCCGTTTTATCCTTACAAATCACCCCTTTGAGGTAGGTTAGGCTGAGAGTGTGTAACTGGCCCAAGGTTGCCCAGCAAACTTCCATGGGGATTTGAACCTGGATTTCACAGATCCTAGTTCCAACATTTTAACTACTAAACCACACTGGCTATTTCTTGATTAGTTTGGATTTTGCATTATTAAATTTCACTTTGTACTTCCTGTATTAAATGGCCCCTTCACCCTGCAGTCTGTTCGTATTTTAATACTACTACTGTCTTGCAACTCATTTAGAGTTACCAGCTGGCCTGGAGAAAGCCATCCTGCCCCGTTCAGAGACTTAATGTTCGGAAATGGGCAACTGTGACTTTTCTTAACATTAGAGTCTTGGAACGAAAGGCGGATGATAAAAAAAGCAAATAAAGCACCCTGTAGAATACATCCCATTAAACCTCTGTTAAAAAGACAGGGCATCTTTCTCTAGGCCAGCTAGCAACTTGACTATCTGAAGAGGTTGCCTTTACTTCATGAAAATCTAATCTGAAATAAAATGTGGTTAGTCTCTAAAATGCCTGTAGACTTTTTTTGTATTTTGCTGCAATGGACTGTTCAGAATTACTGCATTTTACCCTTTACTTCCTGCATTTCATGGCCTCTTGATCTTTCTGGTTGCGGTATTTTTGTTCAAATACCCCTGTGTAAAATAATACCATAATGAGAGTCCACTTGTCACAGCTAAAGAAATAAACTGTTGTTTACCAAAGCTTAAAGTGAAATAAAATTTTGTTGCTCTTTTGGGTGCAGTGAGATTTCTCTTTTTTTTCCTGCCCTTGAACTACTGACTCATAATTCAATTGATTTTTGTATTTATATCACCCCAAGAATAACTTCCTGAATGTGCCTATCCTTTTTGGGGCTCTTCTTTCTCGGCACTAAATTAATTTGCTCTGCCAATAATTTATCCTGTCCTTGCTTCTGAAGCAAGCAGGTGTCTTGGTTAGTCTGACCAGAACTGTTGTCACTTTTAAAATTTTATGTAATTGCACTTTCTGCTGTAGTTTTCCTCCCTAACCTAATATGTTTCTCTGTCTAGTGGCAACCCACTACATGCATCTAATAAAGCTGGCTCTAGACCGAGAAGACAAGAATGCAGGAATAAAATTCATTCTTTAAATGGTTATCTAACTATTGTGTACTTAATCTCAAAGTGGATCCGGTTATACCTGTTAACGAATAACTCAACTGCAAACGTAATCCATGACATGTACAATCTAGAGATGCTTATGGCTGGGTGGGGTGGGGAGGGAAGTTAGTGGACACCAAAAGATCTTTTTTTGTATGGTTATTCCCCAAGAGCCAATGTGTTATAGTTGCTAGAGTGCTGGACTGGAAGATGTGAGTTCAATTCATTACTTGGGCCACCAATAACTCTCTTAGCCTAATTTACTTTACAGATTGGTGTTAAATCTGACAAAATAACTCAGGATCTTTGCCAGTTATCCTTAGACTGCTGGTTCACACATGCATGTATGTTACTTAATGACTGTGGGGAAGGAATTGTGTTTGAGATTATGTGAGTAGACACTGAAGTTCTATCCGTGGTACATCTGTATGGCCCATTTATACATTGTAGGCCTCAAGTGTTGACAATCCACTTGTCCAGATGCTGCGAAGTTTAATAATTAGCTAATAAAGGCCATTAATCACATCAAATAACAAAAGTATTGACAGATCTAACTCGCCAGGATGGGTAAGGATCAAGTGAAGAGGAGGCAGGCCTCCAATCACCATGAATTTTGTTCACGTTCTCAGAATCTGCAGCCTAAGAGGCTGTAAAAAGTGACCAGCAGGGATCTCTGGGAGCATTCATCGTGTCTGCAGCTCTCTGTAGTTTGACTTGATATAAGGCAGTAGTCCATTGATCTGTGCAATTACAGTACCACAGATGGGTGGGTTAGTGCTATATTGCTAATCCTGCCTATCCGAGACAGAATATTGTTATTATTTATGTATTTAGAAAATTTGTGACTGGAGGAATTTGTTGGCTAACTGAATTGCTTTTATAGTTTTTAATCCACGTGAGTCTTAGTGATGAAGGTTGTCTATAAATGAAAATAATGATGATGTCTTTATGTTGTTTTTACAGGAAATGTTAGAAGCACTCAAGGCTCTTTCAGTCTTTTTTGTAGAAAACAGTTTGCGTACAAGAAGAAATTTGCGTGGGGATATTGAACACCGCAGCTTAGCCATAAATGAAGAATTTGTCTGCATTTTCAAGCAAGTGAAGGAGGTATTCTATCTAATTAATTAGCACCACGTGTCCAGTAATTCTAAAACAAATCTGTGTTCGCAAGGCAAATTAGCTTTGTACAAGCTATGATTTAGAGTTTTGTGTCCTCTGCTATATTTTATTGTGTCGTATTATATATACATATATTTCTGTTGTGTGAAACATTGCTAGGGGAGACTGATACATTCAGAAATTTAGGTAGAATTAACACATATTGTCTGTCAAGCAAAACAATGCATGATTTAGTAGATACATTAATTTGTATAGTAAAATTTACAAGACAGTGAATTTAAGCTAAAAGACAAATGGTAAAATCACATACAATCTGGCTTGGAAAATTCACCCATTTTTGGACACAGCTGATCTAGCTACACTGATCCATGCTACTGCAACCTCAAGACCAGACTGCAAAATGCTAAAGATTGGATCCAGTCCTTCCGTGAATTGAGTGAGTTTTGTACACTAGCTCTAGAGATGAAACAGAGATAGCAGACATGTGCCACGATGATCCTCTAATGAGGACAGGAGTCCGTGGGCCTACCTGTGCCTTATAACTTGACACTTGTGTGTGTTTTTTTTGGGGGGGGGTGTTGCTAGTACAATGTTGCCCAGGCTTTTTTCTGAATGCAGGTGTCCATCCCTGAAACGGGACTGCATGAAAAGTCATTTGTTTTGCTCAGCTTTCCATTTTTCCCCAGCTTTCCATTTTGCACATGGTGCAAAGAAGAAGCTGGGGGAAATGTGGAGGAGGTATCCTGATCATAGCTATTGTTATTCCAGATGTAAAAAAGCAAGACAGATACTTGCTGAAGCAACAGTTGGCTGTTACATCAATCCTCCTAGAGATCTGAGTGTTTTACTTGCATGCCACAGAGATGCCTGGGTGCTTAAACTTGAGCCTCTGTTTGTGGATACGGAATCAGGTTTTCAGGGCTTGACAATAATGTCTGATACCTTTGGGGGATACTCCGTGTAGATATACTTCATCAGAAAGGTCTGGTGTTTCAGAAGAGGAGGCAGGGAGATGATGCAGAATAGCTGATTGTTTGCAAGTTAGCATTTTGAGCCACTAAGAACAATGTCTGTTTCTGTATGTTTTCAGGAGCTTGAAGGCATTAATGAAGATGTGCAAATTATGAGTAACTGCTGCCAGGAAATGACCAGTCACCTGAAGGTACTATATAAATAAGAAGTAGCGTATTTTCTTCACCTTGGAAAATTTTGATATACAGTACTCAAAGTATGCTCTTGCTTCCAATATGTACAACTTAGATCTTTCATCCAGAAAATGGATAAGAATTATGATCTCAATCAAAGTTTAAACAAGATTAAAAATACAACACCATCGTTCAAACACCATTGTTAATTTTTTTTTGGCTTGGATTCAAGCCATAATGTCTTGATGGAAATAGATCTGAATCTGATTCCTGAAAAGATAAATGGGGAAAGGACTCGCAGGGGAACTTTTCAGATAAGCAGTGGAACTGCTTGTGTAAAGAGCCAATTAGAGATCTGGCTGATGCAGCTCTTAGAGAAAAGTACTGCAAGAGTTTGTACTACACTGATATGAAATTAAGAAATATTTATAGACAAGTCTTGGATGTTTCTTTCAGGTGTAAAAGGGGAGAGGATCCCCCCCCCCGCAAGCTGGAATACATTAAAAAAGCTGACTCTGTATGATATTACTAGATAGAAGCTTAGAATTAACCCTTTAGCTACTTTGTTAAAATATCTAAGAAAAAAGATTAAGAGATCAATCCTGTAATATTTGTTCATGTTTTGTGGCTCTTAAACATCTGACTTTTATTCTGTGTGGCTCTTAATGCTGAGCAAGTTTGACCACCCCTGTTCTAGTTGCAGTGTTTTGAAAACATCCCAGTTTGGGTGTAGTAATCCATGTGGATACAACAGGATTATGTAAAGTTTGGCAGTTGATGCTAATGTGTAACCTATATTTATGGGAAGGTAATTTAATTTATCAGAAGTTTTTAGCACATTAGTATTTTATAGATTCTTGGAAAAGGATAATGGCTCGGGAAAATGTGGAGGTTAAATTTCTGTCTTTAACATGATGATACAGTTCCTTCGGTCTCTGTCATTTAAGGTCTGTAATTTTTCTGTTTTTTATTTTAAAAGATAAAAATATTATATAATGCTATAAAAATGTAGTCTGAATGTAGTAGAATGTTGGAAACATGTATGTGTTTATAAAACAATTCTCCATACATGGTGGCTAGAGTTTGATCCTGTTTAAAATTTCCATTGACAGGAAAGACTGTTTAGAAATTAGCGGAAGAATTCAAAGAACATTTATTATGGAAATGATGATAGATTGGGGGGAAACCTGGCCTTAGCCAAATCTGAGAAATTCTGATCTAAACCTTCCATGAAAGAGAGGCTGTAAAAAGTCTCTGTATGTTGCACAAATGGAAAAACACACATTATTGGCTGATTCCATAGAATGTAAGCACGGAATCTTGTAATAATAGCTGGGCAAAGAAAGTTTGTGGCGTTCTGGAATAACAAACTATAATAGATGACAGGTCCCAAGCGATTTGGGGTTCCCCCCCCCCCCCACAATGTGCATTTTTAAGGTATATGTTTTGATTCTGGTGGTGGTGTTAACATAAACCAAAAAGCCTGACAAAGAGACAGAAGGGGGGCTCAGGGGAAGCCGTGGACGAAGGCATAATCCTGAGGGAAGGGGGGGGGGGTAAAAAAGGAACAGGAGAGAAGCAAAGGCAGGGTGAGGCAGAGGGCTTTTGCCTAGATTGAGGAAGTGAGTGTGTTTTAGCTCTTTTGAAACCAGGGCAGCCAGAGGGCTGGGAAGTTGTTAGGAGGGTATGCTAGGAGAGGGATGGGAAAACCTTGTAGGGTTTAGGGATATGGGAGAGGTTGTTCCATAGGATTAGTTAGTGAGATGGGGGATCTTGCAGTGTGCAGGGATTGAGGGAGAAGGGGCTGGCAAGAAGACAGGGGAGGGGGCAGGGAGGGACAGCATAGTTTAAAAGACACATTGTGCAGTAATTCAATCTCTAGGATCGAGACTTAAAACTGGATTCTGCATTTCTGCTGGGCAAGGAAAAGGAATGTTTAACTACTTCTGAAACAGAACAGCTTTCATCCGCCTCACCATGTTTAAATGGCGTCTAATTACATTGAAATTAGAACAGTATAAACCATGCCTTGAGGCGGTTTGAGGGCTTTAGTTTTAATTAATCTGATTCCGTGTTCCAGGCAGCCAAAGAGCAAACCCAGGACTTAATAGTCAAGACGACTAAGCTTCAAGCGGAGAGGTACGTATTTATTTTTGCTTAAAACGACAGGGGCTTTATAGGTTCTGCTACTCTGGGCTAATTCACATGGCACTTGTTTGTTCAGCTGCTTCTCATATAGGAGGGTAGGTAGCCCGGTGAGGCAAGACGACAACGGCTTGGCTGTGCTGGAGTGTTTCAGCAGACGGAAGGCCTTCCCCCCACAGCATGCAGCTTTCTTTCCTCTCCCCCTCCACTGCAGCCCAGCATGCTCCCCCCCCCCCCCCCGGCCAGGGAACCACATTTCAGGGTACGTTTTGGGCTGCCCCGGGGACGGGGCGGGGGGAGGCAAGAACATTATGCTCTGTGAGTGGAAGCCCTTCCAGCCTCAGAAATATTCTTGTTGGTCCAAGCTTACCCTATCCTACAAATCAGTTCTTCTTTATAGCTGAATCTTAACATTTTTGAACAAAATACATTGCATGACGATAAGTCAAATGTCCATATTGTTCTGAAAACTTCATGTGGCCTCTTAATACAAGCTTGAAATTGTTATATTTGTTCCAGCACAAGTATGTACAACATGTCTTGCAAACACAATAATTGTAGCCGTCTGCACATCTTTTAGGGTTGTGTTGTACATAGTCCCAAGGTCATGGAGCTTTTTGACTTATTGTGTCTGGTGTGAAATTTAGTAGGACGAACATGGGGGGGGGGATTCTGTTTGGTAGTTTGGTTTGTGTATAACAAAGTTGGAATCCAGTGCCACCTTTAAGACCAACAAAGTTTTATTAAAGCTATAAGCATTCATGTGCAAGCACACTCCTTCAGATACAGGTTTGTGTGTGTTTCTCTGAATTTCAACATGGTATTGTCATTATTTCCTTCTAAACGTATTTATAAATTTTCTTTTGCCTTTCTGCTATTCGGAAGCAACATTCAAGTTCAGTAGCATCTTAAAGACAAAAAAGATTTCCGGAGCATAAGCTTGTAAGAGACAAAGCTCTGACAAAGGAAGTTTTGACTCTTGCAAAACTTGTTGGCCTTTAAAGGTGCTACTGGATTCTAATTTTGCTTTTTCTTGGAAAGCCAAAACAGCTACCCACTTGATGCTAATTGGGAGAGATTCTAGATTTCTGTTAATCCAACTGCCTGATTCCTTTTCTCCAGACTTCATGATTAGAAAGCAAGAGCATTACATTCACTGTTGCTTTGCGTAATATATTCATAGGGAAGATCTGACTTGTAGAATTGTAAATTTTTAGAGGTATTGTTGATGCATTAGGGGAGATATGCTCATGAAAAGATCAGTAGGTGTGCTAAGCTTAAGGAGTGATGATCAAGAGGCACAAGGAGAGATATAGAAGAACAAGATATTGGATTTATACCCTTCCCTTCACTACCCGAAGGAGTCTCAGAGTGGCTTAAAATCCCTTCCCCCTCCCCACAACAGACACCCTGTGAGGTAGGTGGGGCTGAGAGACCTCTGAGAGAACAGCTCTGAAAGAACTTATGATTGACCCATGGTCACACCAGCAACTGCAAGTGGAGGAGTGGGGAATCAAACCCGGTTCTCCCAGATTAGAGTTTTGCGCTCTTAACCACTATACCAAACTGGCTCTCCAGTTTGGAGAGTTGTGGAGAGAGGAAGGGAAGGTGATTGTAAACTGCCCTGAGACTCTGAATGAAGGGTGAGGTATAAATCCAATTCCTCCTCTTCTTCTTCTTCCTCCTCCTCCACCACCACCACCACCACTGCCACCTGGGGGGAGCAGTGGCACCCACAGACACCTTTCCAGGGGCCTGCTAAGTGTCTTTAGAAAGTAGGTGTGGCCAGGTGGGGCTTTTGCCCAGCAAGGATTCTGATTGGCCATTGGAGATTTGATTGCCTGTGCAGATTTTTAAAAACGTTGCTTTGGTATCAGCTGCCACCACAGCACAAGGATCGTCACTGTGTACAAGCTGAACAAGCCATTTAATGACTTCCTGTGGCAGCCATTTTGTGGCTCTGCCCACCACAGTATGTCAGGATTCTAATGGTCCCTCAGGCTTAAATAGCTTGGGGACCCCTAGACTAAGATTTGGGTTTCAGCTTTCTGAATAATGGTATTTACGTTAAATTTTCTAAATAATGGTATTTATGTTAAATTTTACCACAGCAGTTGGTAAAATTACCAGTCATGCCACCTGTTCAGTGATTTGGGCAGATAAAATTAGCTACTCTCCAATGTTCCCTCTAAGCTGTGGAGTCTTGTGAGCAAAACATTCTACTTTGTGAGCTACTGGCATTAAAGTTGTGAGTGAGTGATTCGGCCACGGCATAACTTAGTTTGTTCTGGAGGCATCCTTTCTGAGCTAAGACAAAAAGGTGTGAGCCGGAGGCTAAAAAACAGTGAGCTAGCTCACACTAACTCACCTTAGAGGGAACACTGCTACTCTCTGCTCTGGCTCTTTTATGAGTCAACTGAACTACCATCAAGTGATGACTATTCTAAAAATGCTGAGATTATTAGCTGGCGTATCAAGTAGACTTTGGAATAGCTTGTGAGCTGTGGACCGTAGTGAAATAAATGAGACTGACCACAAAAAGTGACACCGACTTCCTTCTTGCAGCCAGAGATTAGAATTAAAAGCACAAGTAGCAGATGCTTTCATAGCAGAATTCCAGCTTTCTCCAGAAGAGATGAGCGTCCTTCGACGTGCAAGGGATGGGCCTATTACAGAGGTAAGTATCTTAAAATGCATAACAGGAAAAAAAATCTAACATAATACAGTAATTATTCTTCTGATTGGATCTTGTTTTAAACCAACCATTCTGTGAAGCATCTCCCCCCATCCCACTCCGGCCTTTCGGCTGTCAGTATAATGCTTTGCCATAATGCAGGGGTGGGCAAATGGCGGCCCGGGGGCCACATGCGGCCCGCCACAGAGTTTTTTGCGGCCCGCCAAGACAGTTGGCCCCTGTCAGCACCTGAGGAGCTGCAGCTTGAACTTATTGACATGCAGTCAGATCACACTGTGAAAGAAATGTTTAACGCTGTGACATTAGTTGACTTTACAAATCTTTGTCTGCTGAAAAGTTTCCATGTATGAAGAAATTTGCTGGGAAAATGTTCTCTGTATTTGGGTCTACATATATTTGTGAGCAAAGTTTTTCTTGCATGAAAATCAACAAGAGTAAATATAGACATTAACAGACATTTGACAGACATTAACTTGCAGGCTGTGATGAGAATCTCAACAAGCAATCTCACTCCTGATTTCAAAAAAATTGTAGAAAAGTGTGATAGGGTACATTTGTCTCATTAAACTGATTCTAAAATTAAATGTGCTTGCAGCTATAGATGATATGAAATTAGCACAATAAATAAATTGAATAAAACTACCACTATTTTATTTAATTTATATTTATTGATTTTTATGATACAATTTATACCTTTTCTGAAATGCAAAGTTAAGTAATGAATGCAATCGTTTTAAAAGGTGCGGCCCTCCGCTAACCTCCGCTCCCACAAAGCGGCCCTCGAGCCAAAACAATTGCCCACCCCTGCCATAATGGATGCACAATTCATTGATCTGATGAAGCAAGCTCTGACTTATGAACACTTGTGCAGGAATAAATTTTCTAAAGCAGGGGTGTTAAACATAAGGCCCGGGGGCCTGGATCGGCCCATCCAGGGCTCTTATGTGGCTCGCAAGTAACTAGTGCAAGAGAGGGAACAGGAGACTGCTTCCGGGGGAGGGGAGTGGGCGGAGCCACTCCTATTGTAGCTTCAGCATGGTGGAACAACCTTATCTGCAGCAGTCAAGCAGGGTGGGAGCGTCTGCCCAGTGCTGCACCACTGGCTCTCCCACCCATGTGGGTTTTCCTTCACACTCCCCCTCGCAGCCCATGGGGCCTTGCAGTGAGGATACAGTGACTCAGAGCTTACCAGCTGCTGTCCTTTAATACAGTTTGTATCTCCGGTGCCTGACATTACATTTTATGGTACAGATGGCCTAGCTCGGCAGAGTGACTGACCTTTATGTCAGATCCGGCCCTCGTAACAAATAAGTTTGAGACCTCTGCTCTAAAGTCCCTAAAGTGCCCATTGGACTACAGTTTTGTTTAGCATATTGGAAAGAGGCTTTCTTGTTGTCATCTTCCTTCCATGTAGTCTGAACAGATCCAATGTGGCATAGTGGTTATAGTGTTAGACTAGGGCTGGGGAGAGACTTAGTTTCAAATTCCCACTCTACCATTAGGCTCATTGGATGGCTTTGGCCCATTTTCCGTTGGCCTAATCTGCCTCGCAGGGCTGTTGTGGGGATAAAAATGGGGAAGGCCTGAGCTCCTTGGAGGAAGGGCAGGATAAAAACCTAGCAGAAAATTCTACAAAGCAAGAATCCAGTGCAAGTTTTGCTTGAATCCGATGGCAGAGTTTTCACCATGAAACATCTGAATAAAGTATCCTCTGTCCTCAAAGCAGGTGTGAGCCTTCCAGCTGGGTTTAACTTCCATCTTAAAAACAGGGGACCAGAATTTTAGTTAACCGGGGTCCCAGAGCTCTTTTGCATCACCTACTGCAGAGGAGGGCAGCTTTCATGTTTCTGGGAGCCACGTAATTTTTTTTCAAGAGCCTTGGGAACTACCAGTTATACCGCGGTGGCTCAGTGGGTGGAAGCTACAATGTGGACTTGTAGAAGAGCAGAGCATTTCAGCACAGGTCTGCACTACTTGGGTAGAAAACCTTCTTTCTGCCGTTTACCAGAAGCAGGCTACCCCCACTCCATAGGAATGCCATGTGGGGGAAAATGCACATTTACCTCTATGTGTTCCCTGGAAGAGTCCAGTAGCAGCTTTAGTGCGGGGGGCTTCAGCTTCCAAATTTGCAACAAGGGCAGCCCCATGTAGAGAGTGTTAAAGTAGTCTAGTCTCGAGTTGACCATTGCATGGATCACTGTGGCCAGGTCGTTGCGGTCAAGGAAGGGAACCAACTGCTTTGATCCTGGTGTCTTTCCAGAGCTACCCTTCCATCCATAGTGATGCTGATGTCATCCAGATTGCCGGCTTCTGGCGCTGCCTGTAGATGGTAGAATATCAGATAATGGCATTCAGGCACCTGGTGAGGGCTGATTCTATGATGTGTGTTTCAGCTGAGCTGCCGCTTCTAAATAATGTGGGGGTTTTTGTGGGGCTGTGATATTCTGGAGCCAGGCATATTGAGAATCATCCATCCATTCCCTTTAAGCTTGATTTTACAGACACATTCATGGCCATACAAAATCCCCCGGAGAGGAAGATAAATTACGGATAGCAGCTGACTAAACATGATTCATGACTCTCTTTCTGTCCCTGCTATGCCTAATATTAAATGTACAGAGTTTTTGTCGGATTTTATACAGTGATGTTGTATAGCGATGTTGTACAGTTGCAGGCTGCCTGAGAAGTGTGTGTAACCTCCTTGGAAGTGAACGTCAGTGAAAATGTTCAGAGGTTTGTACGCGGGGAACGTGACCGATTTTGTCAAAGTGGAGGCAGCCATTTTTCTAAGTGTGATATACAGCAGAGCATTTTCCAAACCATCCTTCTTCTGTGGTGTAGAAAATGGAGAATGTTTCTGTGTGGACAGTTTGCTTTGTCAGTGCTTTAAATCGTGCAATTTAATTTCATTGCAGGGTTTTTTCAAAGTGTTGGGGAGAGTGAAGCAAATTCACAGCGATGTCAAGATTCTTCTGCGTACAAATCAGCAGAGATCAGGGTGAGTTCATATTGAATGATTACAAAGGAACAGCCTGGCTGAATTCATTTGATCAATTAGGGCAGTGTTTTTCAACCTTTTTCGAGCTAAGGCACATTTCTTTCATTGAAAAAATCCCACGGCACACCTGACAATATCTCACAGCACAGTGGTTGAAAAACACTGAAATACAAGATAAATGGGTCATTAGTTGCCTCAGCTCAAGTATTAACTATGACAGTATTACAAATACACGTAATAGCCACTCAACTTGAAATCGTAAGTTACAGATCCAAAGTGTAATGGCTCCTTCCCATAACATTGACCTGAGTTTCAGAAGAAATATAATGTGGATGTATTTTAATACTGCAATTCTGCTAAAGTTTTTCAAATAGAGAGTTTAAACTCTTACTCTTATGTGAACGGCATTCCGCTGACCATAAGTGATTTGAAGAGAAGCACAGTACACCCATTCTTCGCTGAGGGACAGTTACTGATTTGAACCCCACCCTGACAGAAACAGCTGGCTGTTACCATCAAACATATTCATGTGTACTGGAATGTCTTGGTGCAAATCACCCTACCTCAGGCCGGCCACAGAGCATGCGAGCGGAATCAGCGAGACCGCGCCACTGTTCTTTCTCGCATGCACAAACGTGTCCCGGAAGGTCAGCCCAGAAGGCACATTTCTTTCATTGAAAAAATCCAGCGGCACACCTGACAATATCTCGCGGCACACCAGTGTGCCACGGCACAGTGGTTGCAAAACACTGAATTAGGGCATAAACCGTTGTTTAAATCTATGCGAAGTGACATGATCAGAGCCATCTATTGAGGAATATCCACGTGTAGGTGAACTTAAGATTTTTAGGACTTTTTTGATTATGCGAAGCACTTCTTTGTTAAGTATCTTACATGTTTTAAATTTGCAGCCTAGAAATTATGGAACAGATGGCTTTGCTGCAAGAGACGTCCTACGAGCAGCTTTACCGATGGGCTCAAGGTACCGTTAATTTTTTTTCAGAGAAGTCTTCTTCTTTGAAAGCTTGTTTCACCTCTGAAGCATAGACAGGTCAGCCCCATTTTGTAGACTTTTAAACATGAAAATAGAATCATCATCCTCATCATCACTTATTATTTACTTCATTCGTACAATGACTTTTTGCCCCCATGGGACCCAAAGTGCTTAAATTGTTCTACGCTCCTCCATTTTGTCCTTACAACCAGTGTTCCCTCTAAGAGAGCCAGTTTGGTGTAGTGGTTAAGTGCATGGACTCTAATCTGGGAGAACCGGGTTTGATTCCCCACTCCTCCACTTGCACCTGGCTGGATGACCTTGGGCAAGCCATAGCTCTGTACCAGCTGTTCCCTCAAGGACAGCTTGGGAAAGAGCTCTCTCAGCCCCACCTACCTCGCAGGGTGTCTGTTGTGGGGAGGGGAAAAGAAAGGAGTTTGTAAGCCGCTCTGAGACTCCCTTGGGGAGTGGAGGGCGGGGTATAAATCCAATCTCTTCTCTTCTTCTTAAGCTGAGTTAGTGTGAGCTAGCTCACAGTTTTTCAGCCCCTGGCTCACACATTTCTGTCTTAGCTCAGGAAGGATGGCTCCAGAGCAAACTAATTTATGCAGCAGCCAAATCGCTCACTCACAACTTTAATGCCATGAGCTCACAAAGTAGAATCTTTGCTCACAAGACTCCACCGCTTAGAGGTACCATTGCTCACAACAACCCTGTGAGGCAGATTAGGCTAAGAGAGTGTGACTGGCCCAAGTTCACCCAGATAGCTTCCAGGCCACGAGTGGGGATTTGAACCTGAGCCTCCCAGATCCCAGTCTAGCACTCTAACCACTATGCCACGCTGGCTCACGAAGTGCTTGCAGCCAGGCAGGCTTTTCCCCTAGCAAATCCAGCTGCATTGCCTCTCTCCGGGCTGCCATCCTGCAACAGGAGTGCATATAAACCCTGTTTTGGAATCTCAGAGGCGTTTGGAGTAGGACCAGCACTTTCTGGGAAACGGGGGATTAGAGCATAATGGTCTGACCTTTTGATAATTTCATGGGGGATTTTAAATGGGGATTGTCCAAGAGTGCAAGTTTAGAATTGCAGAATACTTAGTATTAGAATGGCAATATTTGAATGTTTTGGATTCTTACTTCTGCAATAGTAGTAGGACTCCGCCCTGACCTGGATAGGCCAGGCTAGCCCAGTCGCGTCAGATATTGGAAACTAGGCAGAGTCAGCCCTGGTTAGTACTCGGAGGGGAGACCAGAGAGGGAAGAGATTGGATTTATACCCCGCCCTTCACTCCCCAAGGGAGCCTCAGAGCGGCTTCCAAACTCCTTTCCCTCTCCCTCCCCACAACAGACACCCTGTGAGGTAGGCGGGGCTGAGAGAGCTCTGACAGAAACTGCTCTTTTCCAAGAACATCTCTGACAGAACTATGGCTTGCCCAAGGTCATCCAGCAGCTGCGAGTGGAGGAGTGGGGAATCAAACCCAGCTCTCCCAGATTAGAGTCCGCGCACTTGACCACTACACCAAACTACACCAAACACTACATTGCCGGGCAGGCAGTGGCAAACTACCTCTGTCCATCTCCTGCCTTGAAAGCCCTGCGGGATCACCATAAGTCGGCTGCAAATTGACGGCCCTTTCCGCCACTAATAGGAGTTCTCCAGGAACCCCTTTGGCACCACGATCCTAAACATCTTGGTTAGAAACTAAGCAAATACGAGAGCCCTGTCACTGGATTCCATTAGCCCACCTTTTCAGGTAAGTGTGCCAAACTAGAAGCAGGACTGGAACAGGCTTTCCTGGTCATTTGTATAGTACCCCGAATGCTGGTCACACTTTACATCCCGTTTTCTGTTAATCCTACCTTGCAGCTATCCTTCGGATTGGTTAGCGTTTGACAAAAGTCTGCATCAGGAACAGCTGGATTCTGCTGCTTGCCGTAGCGTGTTCAAAACAAGCATATTTGCATAATTTGGCTCGTTTTGCCTAATTGAGAACCCCAGTGTGGTGTAGCTGTTTGAGTATCGCGCTAGGATCTGGGAGACCCGGGTTTGAATCCCCATTCTGCCAGAGAAGCTGGCCGGATGATCTTGGGCCAGTCTCCCACTTCAAGGTCTAATTTAAACTAGTCAGTTTGGTGTAGTGGTTAGGAGCACGGACTCTAGTCTGGGAGAGCCGGGCTTGATTCCCCACTCCTCCACGTGCAGCTGCTGGAGTGACCTTGGGTAAGTCATAAGTCCTCTCAGAGCTGTTCTCTCAGGAGCAGTTCTCAAAAGAGCTCTCTCGGCCCCACCTACCTCACAGGGTGTCAGTTGTGGGGAGGGAAAGGAGACTGTAAGTCACTCTGAGACTCCTTCAGGTAGTGAAGGACAGGGTATAAATCCAATCTCTTCTTTTTCTAGTCTCTGGGTATCCAGCTGGGTCTCAGATTCCAGGACGCTGGAGGACTCTGACCAGGGAAAGTGTCTCTGTTTAAGAGCGGGTTAATTCTACCTGCCCAGACTCCTCCAGCACTGACTACACCGTCACCCCTTCTTCCAGTTGCGTGTGTACTGCGTGAGAGTAGATTGAAGGAGCAGTGTCATTATTTACAGACTCCTCTTTAAGGCAGTGCTCATAAGACAGGCGGTGGCTTTGGGGACAGTGGCAGAGGTCCCAGTACAGTTGATGCCCTGACAGTTGCTAAACTTCCCCCCGCCCAGAAGACAGCTTGTAATCTTTTCCCCTGAAAAATTCAGCACCTTAATATGGAGTAGATGAAAGCTGGATGCAGCTTCACCGTACTGACAGAGGGCCTGGATCCAAAGATTGTTTTTGCACTGTTGGAAGGAGTGGGGATTTTTTTTTTGCCAGTTCCCCTCCCTTTCATTTCACACCCCCTTGCTGTTCCTGAGGGTCCCCTGCCCACCAGGGACAGCATTTTAGGGAGCTTAGAGAGTTGTGGCGGGAGGGGGGAATTTATCCTCTGCCCTTTCTGCTGCAGAAGTGACAGGTAATTATTATTGTTATTATATGTTGCTGTTGTTATTTTGCTCTTTCGTAGGTGAATGCAGGGCTTTAACACAAGAGTCGTGTGACGTTTCTCCAGTTTTGGCCCAAGCAATGGAAGCTTTACAAGACCGACCTGTTCTCTACAAGTATGTTGATGTGTCACCTACAGCGACAGCGCCGTTTCAGGTCCAGAAGCAGGATGCCTGGTCCTCTTGGCTGGACTTGGTCAAGAGCTGCTCACAGTTACAGTCCGGGCTGAATGTGGCACTGCATGTTTTAATAGAGTGTGTAACAGACAAACGTCAAGCTCAGGGCAGTTCCGAGCATTGCAAGAGACACCGAAGCATCGCTGGTTCGTGTCTGTCTTCTCCCTTCTTGGTAACACCGAGAATAACACAGCACTTGTCAAGGAAACTGTGTGTTTCTCTACCTCACGTCACCAGCTGTCAGCAGCACCAGGGTGGGGAAGGATGCACATTTCAAGGTGTGAACTCACACATCGTCTTGAACTGTTACCAAGTACAGGGAAGAATGAGTCACAGAACAATGCCAGGTCCTGCTTCTCTTCTGACGCCTTGTTACGGCTGCAGTAAGAGCCTTTATTTTTTATAGGTCAGGTCATATAAATCCAATCTCTTCTTCTTCTTAAGTCTTATTACTGGCATCATATACAGTTTTCCACCTTTGCTTTTTCGTACTGGCTTCTCCAGTTTCCTATTCCTGTCTGCCTGGAGGTTCCAAGAAAATTTGCATCAGGCATGTCCCCCAAAAAAAGAATGGGGAAAAGCTGTTAGCAAAATAGGTTTGCAGGATACAGACCCTTGACTGGTGGTAAACGCACCACTCGCAAGAACCGTGACACATTCATTCATTCTAAATGGAATTATTTTACTGGCAACCTATGCAGTGGTGACATCCGTGCCCATAAAACTCTCGGCACGTTTGCTAAGAAATGGGGCTTGCTCTCTAGAAAGGATGTTCAGGGATTGCAGTGGGTGTTTCAGTTTAAAACACAAAGTTAAAAATAGCAACAACATTCAACCACAGCAGCGTTTAAAAACTATCCCTGCTTACCGTAAACTGTAAAACAAATATGCTGGGAAACTAACCGTGCAGTTCTATGCAGTCTACGCCAGTTGAAATAAATGCATTTAGATTGGTGTAACTCTGCGTAGGGCTGTAATAGGGGTAGAGGGTGTGGCAGAATCAGTTGGCAAAGGCTCAGATGAATGGATTTTGCCTTGGACCCAAGAGATTTTTAGACTTATGTGTATTTTTATATTTCATTATTAAGAGCCAGCCCAAATAAGACATTTTTATGGCACTCAGGGGTGAACAGACTTGTAGCCTTTCCATTCTTGTGGGGAAGTTTTTGATACCCTCTTTCTCTGTCCCTTTGTCACACAGAAGCAGTGCATAGAAATGCCGTTAACTAACAGAGACTAGAAAAGAGCAAGAGTCCAGTAGCACTTTAAAGACTGACAAAATATGTGGCAGTGTATGAGCTTTTGTGAGTCACTGCTCACTTCTTCAGATACAGCTAGAATGGGAGTCCATCTGTCCTATTTATTGGAAAGTGGAGTGATTTCAGATGCCGAATGACAATAGCAGGAAAATGGCAATAGCAGGTGGGATTGGATTTAGGTGAGGTATGCATAGAGGTAATTGGCATGGAGAAATCAGTATTGGTAATGAGACAGGAAACCTGAGTCTTAATTCAGTCCAGGTGGATGCATTGCCTTGAGCTTTATTATCAGTTGCAATTCAGCAGTCTCTCTTTTTCATCTCCCTTTGAAATTCCTTTGCAAGAGAACTGCTAACAGAGACTGAAA
Organism: Lepidodactylus listeri; assembly: GCA_029233225.1. Lineage (NCBI taxonomy): Eukaryota > Metazoa > Chordata > Lepidosauria > Squamata > Gekkonidae > Lepidodactylus > Lepidodactylus listeri. The sequence goes on from JARCFY010000016.1 coordinate 21,570,815, forward strand.
TGCAGAGAGAAACAGATCTCTGAAAGCCACATAATCATAATGCTGGCTTGGATCCTGTTTAGGACTTCAATGGATGTGGGAGGGGGCCAATTTCATTAATTCCCCTTCTCATGGGAAACCCCTGATTGCCCCCCCCCCCAGCTATACCTGGGGTCTCCAGGAATCATCAGAAATCACCCCTCCCCTCCTTGGACCCATGAAAATTCCAGTTAGGAACTAAGCCGCTATTGGATATGGCTCACTGAACAGCTTAAAAATAATACCTGCATTTTTTGTGGCTTTATGATGTATTGCATTTTTTTGATAGTTTTGTAAACAGTGATGATTCTTCTCGGGAATTAACCTTCCTGTGTTGCTTCCTGCTGATAACATTCCTCAGCAGACTCTATATTGGGGTTCCCCAGCCTTTTTGAGCCTGCAGGCACATTTGGAATTCTGATACAGCATGGTGGGCGCAGTAACAAAATGGCTGCCGCAAAATGGCTGCTGCAGGAGGTGGAGCTGGCCACAAAAGGGCTGCTGCAGGAGGTGCAGCCAGCCACAAAAGGGCTGCTACAGGAGGTGGAGCTAGCCACAAAATGGCTGCCACAGCTTAACTTCAGTCATATACTGTAGATCCTTGTGCTGTGCTGGCAGCTGCTAACAAAGCAACATTAAAAATAGCGGCACAGCCAATCAAATTTCCAATAGTCTATCAGGAGCCTTGCTGTACAGAAGTCCTACCTCCCCCCCACCCCCCCAGGGGCATCATGTTGGGAACCACTGGTTTGTATGATTTTTATTATCTGCAACTGTCCTGATTTAAGTGTTGGTTAAAACTTGTCCCAGTAGTGGCACTGAGTAATTCCACTCTTGCATTTCTCTTGTTTGAAAATGTAAGCTTTTTCGTGTTTGAGTGACCTGTTGCTCTCATGCCTTTAAAAATCAGTTGCAGCGGCTGCATTGAGTACCCAGCTTTTCCAGCACATGGCAGTAGTTTCCGATGTTACTGAATCAGAAATAACCCATTTTTATTTAATCGTGTATTTTTGTGCCTGCTCAAATTGTTGGCTTATAGCAACGCCACAGCTAAATCCTCTGGTAGGAGGCTGGGGCACAATTTCACACAATAATCACTTGGCCATTAAAAGCATTTTGAGTCTCAGCAGATAAAACTGCACTATAATTCTATTTATTTGGTGTCATGGTTAAAAGTGGTGGACTCTAATCTGGGGGAACTGGGTTTGATTCCCCACTCCTCTGCATGCAGCCGATCTTGGGTCAGTCACAGTTCTCCCAGAGCTGTTCTCTCAAGAATTTTCTCAGGGCTCTCTCAGCCCCACTTCTCTCACAGGCTGTCTGTTGTGGGCAGAGGAAGGGAAGGAGATTGTAAGATGCTCTGAGACTCCGAGTGAAGGGTGGGGTATAAATCCAATCTCCTCCTCCTCCCTCCCCCCCGCCCACCTTGATTACTGTGGTGGCAATAATTCTGTGCATTAACATATTCAAATCAATTTTCGCTGCAGATATACCCTCGATGAGTTTGGAACAGCCAGAAGAAGTGCCGTGGTCCGGGGTTTTATTGATGCTCTTACTAGAGGCGGTCCAGGAGGTACTCCCCGGCCTATCGAAATGCATTCCCATGATCCTCTAAGGTACAGCAGTGACCATGTGTGTTGCAAGTAAAGGGGGGGGGGCGTTACTGGCAACGTAGCCGCCCTTTATTCACCAGAGTATTTTTGTTCGTTGCTGTTTTAGGTATGTAGGAGACATGCTGGCCTGGCTACACCAAGCTACCGCTTCTGAAAAAGAGCACTTGGAAGCCATGTTAAAACTCGTGACTGCCGAAGGTACCGCTGAAGTTTAAACCTTCCGAGGAATATAGTGGGAAGCCAGAAAATGGATGAGGCGGAGGTTGACAGGTGGAAGGCAGAGGGAATCACTCACACTCCTAGAAATGTCGAGCCAAGATAGTGGTCTTTAAGGATAGGGAAGATTTGGGCATCTTTGTGGGGAAAATGCCGAGTACAGCTAGCCACAGAAGGGACCAAAGATCAGCAGAATGGAGGCAAGGAGGAATTGGGATCAAAGGAGTTTAAGTTGTGGGGCTGGAGGTGAAAGGGGGAAACGGTCATTCTGTAATGAAGGAGAGGTCGTGCAGACAGGGAGTAGAGGGAAGGTACAAGACTCTTGAGATCGACTGCAAGATTTTGGACAGTGGAAGAAGAGGGAGGGAATGGTTGGAGCAAGTCCTTAGCACAGAAGAGAAGGGGACTGTGAGTCATTGAGGGAGGAGCAGTAAAAATAATCAGCAAGTGAGAAGGCAGAGAGAGGAGGAGAAAGTGAGTGAGCTTTCAGTAGAGGAGATCTGCCTCATCAGACCTTCCCAAATCTGTGATCCTGATTCTTTGTAGTAGTCCACAAAGTATGTTTGCAAAGAATTACATTTGTTGGTTGTGGTAGTGAGGAGAAGTTTATGAGCTTGTCAAATGGAACATCAAAAAATAATCTGTGGCCCTGACCTGAATAGCCCAGGCAAGCCCCATCTCGTCAGATCTTGGAAGCTAAGCAGGGGTTGACTCTGGCAAGTACTTGGATGGGAGACCTCCGTGGAATACCAGAGGCGGGAGGTGGGGGCAGGCTTTATTCAGCCACCTCTCTGAATATCCTCCAGGCCCCCAGTAGGGGTCAGTCAACAGAGATCGGCATGACTTCCAGGTGCACACACAAGTCCTTTCTGCACTTGGATGTCATCCCTGGTTTTATCAGAGTTCAATTCGCGACACAGAACCTTGCATTTATCCCTGGTTGTAACAGCATCCGTTTATCCCGGGGCAAGTGTGGGGCGAAACCAGGGTGACCTCAGTGTAACGTGGAAACACAAAATACCCTGAGATAATTATAGGGGTGACCTCGAGTGTAGTGCAGAATGTAAGTTCGGGGACAGGATTTAGGGTCTAGTGCAGAATCACTCACAGTCAGTCACCAGAGGTCGCCGTGACTTCCAGGTGCGCTCACTTGCACACACATACATGCACAGAAGAAAAATACAAAAAAAAAATCTGTGGAATAACTGAATAACTTTTGTTTTTTAATTTTCAGGCGTGGAAGAAACTATGCAAGAAGTAGTTGGACACATCACTGAAGGTGTTTGCCGGCCTCTTAAGGTAAAATATGTTACTTTATGTGAACCCTCAGTGTAAACATTTAGCTGTTTTTTTAAAGAATTTCCTCACAGGCCTATAAAAATAGTGAAAAAGCAGCTTACAGGATATTTTATAAATGTAACAACCATGTTTCCTGTTACTATAATTATTAGTGGCCTGTTCCCCTAAATGATTGGTTGATGCTGGCAATACAGTATGAGGCATAGACCATTCTTGATTACATCCATTTTCACAGTTTCTTGACCACAGATTTTTTTTTTTAATTTAAATTTTGGTCCTTTTTAAAGATTCAGCCTTCATGTGTTCCTTGAAGCTGACTTGTGTGTAGATGTTGACTTAAAAGGGGGGGGGTGTCTGCATGGTTGAATGTGTGTTTTTGTCTCATCCTATTTCCCTCAGGTTAGAATTGAACAGGTGATCGTGGCTGAACCGGGAGCAGTCCTGCTATATAAAATTTCTAACCTTCTCAAATTCTACCACCACACCATCAGGTAAACTCAGAACAGACCATGAAGAAAAATCAGATTACAGGGTTAGTTTTTTTTGTGGTAGTAGAGTTGGTTACACTCAAGGGGGGGATCATATAGTCCTCCTTCGAATGAGTAATAATTCTTCTGGTGGGTAGCCATGTTGGTCTAAAGCAGCAGAACAAAGTTTTGAGTCCAGTGGCACCTTTAAAACTAATAAAGTTGTATGCTGGGTATAACTTTCCATCTGCACGCATGCTTCTTCACATACCTGAAGAAATACACAGAATAAAATGTTAGTCTTAAACACGCCACTGAACACAAACTTTTCTGTACAGCAAGGGAGAGAGTGCTGGACCTTGTGGAACCCTGCAGGGTATTTCCCATTGGGGTGAACAGTGTTTTCCCAGCACCAGCGTCTGGCAACTGCCTGAAGTAGGGGCCAGAACCCTTGCAAAGCAGCACGTCCCACTCCTTCAGTCCAGAGAGAAGGGTCTCAAAGATTGCCTCAGTTCTTGGCGCTGAATGCAGCTGAGAGATCTGAGGGAAATGACTGGGGTGGAACTTCCCCCTCCAGAGTTTATTACTCTCTCACCTTCGACTAGAGCATAAATCCTCCATGCAAAAAACAGTGTTCCTTATTTTTAGTCTTAGTAAGCTAAATGGCAGGACCTGACGTCTCTTTCTTGGGTATAATTAAACCTCCCTCTGTTTTTTTTCCAATTTTCAGTAATATTGTGGGAAACAGTGCTGCCATGCTGTTAACAACGATTGAAGAGATGCACCTGTTGAGTAAAAAGATATTCTTCAACAGCTTGAGCCTGCATGCAAGTAAACTGATGGATAAGGTTTGTTTCAAGGAATATGAATGCATTCTGCTATTGACAAGCCAGGCTTAGAGGTTAGGGCTATGCTAGAGATGGATAGAAAGAGGCTGGTGGTAGTTTTGGGCCACTGCACTGTGTATATATCTGTCACCTGACGTGATAGGGTATTGCTTCATATTGATGAACCTCATTTTGAGAAATATGTCCGCAACAGGTTTGGCTCTTGTTTTTCAGATTGAGCTTCCCCCTGCCGACCTCGGCCCAAGCTCAGCACTGAATCAAACACTCATTCTGCTGCGTGAGATTCTGGCGTCCCACAATTCCTGTGTCGTCCCCGTGGATACTCGACAAGCCGACTTTGTGCAGGTAGACCTTTGGTTTTGAGGATCTTGATGTGTGAAGTTTATTTTAGCAACCTAGAGACGGGGCAGTATGTGGACGGGAAATGGCCAGAAACAGCGTTAACTGAACGGTTAACTGTGGTCGGTATCAGGTGAGTCGAATGCAGCTGTACTGCAACTAAAGACAGATGTGGTAGTGGTGACGACTCGGTAGTATCCCCATTCACCAGTTGCCAGACATGATTTCCTCTGTAAAAAGCGAAGAGGAGAAATGTTGGAGGATAAAGATGGAGCAGAGGACGCCTCATAATTGTGTAGCCGCTCCTCACCACATCGGTAAATAAACTGTGATGGCTCAGCCGAGGTGTCTTGGCTCCTCTGGGGTGGAGGTGGAGAATAGGCCTGTCTTCTGAAGACAAGGAGGAACTGATGAGGAAAATGAGCAGAGTCCTTGAAAGGAACCTGGTCTGTGTGGAGCCTTCGCATACAAGAAAGAAAGTTGGACCACTGAAGTGAGAGGAAAGGCTAACCACAGGGTTCAGTCCTGTTCTTAATCCTGAGCTCAGGGATTTCACTACACACACTGGACTGGATTCCGCCTAACATTTCTGCTGACAGAAGGGGGAGCCTCCGTTCCCCGCTCCCACAGCAGACCTCCAACTCCTCCCTCATATTGTTTCTGGGGGATCCACGACAGGCCCGTATCTACGGTGGGACTATTCAGGGCTCTGCCCCCTTTCTTAAAGGGACAGCCCCACAAGAATTTCTCCTGTGAAGGCTTTTTAAGGAGAAATTACAGCCAAGGAGTGGTGGGCTGAGGAGACTGCAGGGAGCTGGGTTTATTTTTTTTTAAAAAAACTGTAAAATTTGCCCCACAAGCTACAAAATCCTGGCTACGGGCCTAGTCCGTGGTCCAGCAGTAATGGCATGCGGTGCATTTTAGTCAGCGGCAGGGAGGAGGGAGCCGAGGAAATCGCTCCCTGCTAATGGAAGTCCAAGATTTCCATGAGACCCCAAGCCTTTTATTCCAAACGGCTGCAGGCAGCTTTTCTGTAAATTTGCGACCACAGAATGAAAGGCTGAAAAATAACAGAGTGAATGGCAGCCGTACATGTTAACTCCTGGCGTACCGAGCTCAGCTGACACTGTTTAGCCAGCCAGTCTAAAAGCCGGCCAGAATGGGGACGATACCTCACAGCCATTTCTAAAAGAGACGCAGGCCCCAGCTGTGAAAGCCTCGCTTCCGGCAACTGAGGTTTTTGCCTCCTGTGCTGATGGGGATCTGAATCGGGAACTTGGCTGACATGCAGGCCGATACAGGTGATTCCCCCCTTCTTATTAATAGACTAGGTCTGTCCTGCTGCTTGTCTGTAAACCAGAACAGTACCCTGCATCCCTATTTCGTTTCAGACACAGTTACTCTAGACACAGGAGGAATAACAATTATACTTTTTTATAGTGCTCAAAGCAGAGCCGTGCATAGCTGTTGCTTAAGTGTCTCCAGAACTGCCCATTTCTCAGTTTTGTTTAGCATCAAGACATCTATCCTTTTTTTTCTTTTTTTTAAAAATAGAGTTCTGTGCCGATGGCGGCTGTATCCTCTGATCGAAGACCTAGCAGCATGGAAATGCAGTGAGCCTTGGAGGGGGAGGGGGAGGATTTATACCCCGCCCTTCACTCAGAGCAATGTAAAATCTCCTTTCCCTTCCTCTCCCCACCCCCCTGACACCCTGTGAAGTAGGTGGGGCTGAGAGAGCTCTGAGAGAACTGTTCTTGAGAGAACAGCTCTGATAGAACTATGGCTTGCCCAAGGTCATCCAGCTGGCTGCATATGCAGGAGTGGGGAATCAAACCCAGTTCTCCAGGTTAGAGTCTGCTGCTCTTAACCACTACACCAAACTGGCTCTCTTGTAGACAAACATGATATCTCCCTTTTCAGCCTCTGTCCTACTGCCTTGGAATCATAACAGAGCGATCTACAGGTGAGAAACCCCATCAGCATTTCTTCTGTGGGTTTCCCTTCCTCTCTCTAGGTTCTGTCCTGCGTGCTGGACCCTCTGCTGCAGACGTGCACCATGTCTGCTAGTAACTTGGGGTCTGCGGACATGGCGACCTTCATGGTGAATTCCCTTCATATGATGAAGACAACCCTGGCTCTGTTTGAATTCACCGACAAACGGCTGGAGATGTTACAGTATCAGGTAAACGTCCAAAAGTCAGCCCCTCGGTGTTTTCTTTGCCATTAAACATTAACGTGAAATAAATATAGCGTGGTCTTCTTAAACGTGTGTATCCTTGTAGCCTTTGTATATAAAGTAAACACTCCAATGCCTACGACAACACACACACACAAAGAAAGGTCTCCATTAAATGGGGAGTTAAAAGAATTTCTCAAATAAAATGAAGGACTGCAGGGAAAAGCAAAGGTCAGCCAGAGCTGCAGCATCAACTATTTTTAAAAGAATGGGGAAGCTTGCGAAAAGGGCCACTGTTTTCCAAAATGGGGGGGGGGGGGGGGGGGGGCAGAGTTTCCATTTTTACTTTTATACCCTGCAGGAAATGGACTCTCCATTTGGGCCATCTTTTGGGGAGGTAATGAGAGTACAAAAGATTTCATGGGGTGCAATTTGACCCTCCTCTTTCCTCTTGCCCAAATTGGAGGTGAGTTAGGCTCGACTTAATCCCAATGGGGAAAGGGGATTGCTTCCTTTAATGTGACCCAGAGCCTGGTCCGGTCCATGAGACATTCCTCTGTGAGCCCCCAGTCACAGAAGTGAAGCTTGTGGCAGTTGGCGGCAGGGCCTTCTCAGTGGTGACACCTCTCACTTTTGGAATGCTCTCCTCCTCCTCCTCGAGGCTCGCCTGGCACCTGCTGTCTTGCCCTTTAAGTACCTGGCCAGTCTTTTATTAAGCAAAGCTTTTATGATCTTACTTATCTTTTATTAGCTGGTTTAACGATGATCACTGTTTTATGAACACAAATTTATGAATACCTCCTTTAACTTCTGGTTGTGCTTGTTTTTGAGGGTTTTATGGCCGGTTTTTATGTTGTAGTGTTTTATGTGCTTTTGTTTCTTGTAAATTTGTTAGCTGCCTTGAGAAGATCTCTGAAGAGGTGGCCTATAAATCTCCTGGGTAAGCAGTACAGCGCTGCTGTAGGTGACCCACAGCCATATGCAGCCCAGAGTGATTCTCCCTTCTCTTGGCCAATGTGTTTGCCCAAAGGAGCAGGGAGGTTTCAGTTTCTCAGCAAAAGGTTGCTTCATGATTGGTGTTCTTAAAATGAATGAATGAATATAGTTTATTGCGGTCAAAGACCATAATACAACAGATAAAGTTAATATAACAGCTATCAAAACAATAGTAAAATAATATGTCTTGTGTGACAGTGTAATTATAAAACATTAAAAAAAATTTTTTTTACAAATTTTACAAATTCCAATACAAATCAGGTAAAAATTAAATTTAACCAGTTAGTTATAGTCCCTCCACTCTCTCCTAATACAGTAGGCTAACCAACCAAATTTAGCCACCATACGAGGTTATAGTCTGATTTTTTTCCCTCCTCCTGGTCTTTAAACAGTCATTTTCTCTCATAGAGAAGAGCTATCATCTTAAGAATTTTCCCTAACTTATTTAAAATCTGCTTTTCTCCTGAATGGGGACCTTAAAACAGTGTACAACGTCATTTTCCCTGCCTCCAGTTTATCCTTACAGCAGGAACCCTGTGAGGTAGGTTAGGCTGAAAGACACTTGAGTGACTGACCCAAAATTGCCCAACAACCTTACGTGGCAGAGTGGGGATTTGAACCTGGTTCTTGCAGATCCTAGTCTGACATTCCTATCACTACAGTGCTCAAGAAGAAGAAGAGGAGATGGATTTATATCCCACCCTTCACTCAGATTCTCAGAGCGGCTTACAATCTCCTTTCCTTTCCCCTCCCCACAACAGACTCCCTGTGAGGTAGGTGGGGCTGAGACAGCTCTTTCAAGAACAGCTGTGAGAGAACTAGTGACTGACCCAAAGTCACACCAGTAGCTGCATGTGGAGGAGTGGGGAGTCAAACCCAGTTCTCCCAGATTAGAGTCTACACTCTTAACCACTGCACCAAACTGTGTCGTCCATGTGGGGCAGGAAACTTGCACAAAATTCATTCCTAGACAGACGACGTGTTTTTCTGAACAACAACAAACAGCAGGCTCAAGATTTTAACATGGTGAAAACAGATTATTTTACATATGTTATGTGCAGCTACTTTTCGAAGTGTTTTTGGCCAAGGCCTTGAAATGACTTCATTTCACAGAATAGCCAGAAGGGGAATCCCATCCATTGTACTTAACTGATTTCTTCCGTCTTACTTTGGCTAACAAACTGTCAACCGTGAATACATTCCCAGTACGTGAAGATGTCTTCCTTTCATATTTTAGATTGAAGCTCATTTGGACACCCTGATCAATGAAGAAGCTGCCTTTGTTCTAGCAAGGACCGGCCTGAGTTATATCTACAGTATTGTACAGCAGCACAAACCAGAGCAGGTGCGTAGTCGTTAGGGGAAACAGCAAGGAATATCTAAACTGTGCACAGTGCAATTAAACATAGTCTCTTAATATACCAAGTAAATATGGAAGAATTTTTTCTGTTTGTATTAGGTACATATCTTTCTGAATGCCACTATTCTGATATAGCAAAATAATTTCAGCTAATCATATATACTGACCTGGAAACATAAGTTTATAGTATTTTTCTGGGATTCCAAAGAGTTGTGCCGAAGGGTTTGGCCTTTCTTTGAATAGGAGTCACACACATAGGGGCTCCAGTGGTTAAGACGCTGAACTGCAGACCGGAAGGTCGGTAGCTCAGCAGTTCAAGACCTGAGTGCTGCATGATGGAGTGAGCTCCCATCTCTGGCCCCGGCTCCTGCCAGCCTAGCAGTTCGAAAGCAAGAAATTGCAAGCAGATAAATAGGTACCACTTCGGTGGGAAGGGAACAGCATTCCGTGCGCCTCGGCATCTAGTCATGCCGGCCACATGACCATGGAGATGTCTTTGGATAGCGCTGGCTCTTCGGCTTGGAAACGGAGATGAGCACCGCATCCCTAGAGTTGTATTCGACTGGCTTACTTTTACACACACACACACACACAATGTCATGTACTAAAGTGCTTGTAAGAGTCCCCTTAGTGTGAAAACTGAGTTGCTCTATGAGATGAGGGGGTGCTGCTATTCAAGAAGCAAGCTCAAAGCCCTCTTTACTGTATGGGTCTTCAGATCCTGGCCTTTTGGCTCAGATCCCCAAAGAGCCTCTAGGGCCCACAGAGGCTCTTTCACTGGCAAAAGGAGGGCTCACAGCTCACTGACCTCCAGCTGCCATGCAGTATATCTCGCCATTCCAAAGGGTCAGCTGACCTTCCGAAGTGTCATGTGAGGCACAAGAGGCCGTAGCGTGAAGAGGTGGCAGGAACATTTTATGGGATGAGAATACTGCTCCAAGTTCTTTGGATCACAGATGTTTCTCTTTCTTTGGATCTTTAACCCATCCTGCTCCAAAGGTTCAGAAAAGCTAAATGAATGGATATTTCATTTATAAAATATTACAGTATTTATTTATTTATTTGTTTGTTTATTTTATATCCCGCCTTGCCAGCAGGGCCAGCTCAAGGCGGCTAACAATACAAGATACCATAAAGGTTCACAATAAAACCATAAAACCCAGATTAAAATTACAACATTACAAAATTACCAAAATTGCAAAAGTTACAAAAGTTATAAAAGATGGCGACTTCAGAGATTTTTCCAGCAGACCGAGGCGACAGGGGTGCAACCAGCCGGATCAGGGCGATGTTATTAATCAGTTCTCCACCCGATGGCGGCCCCTATTTGAAAGCCTGGCGGAAGAGCTCCATCTTACAGGCCCTGCGGAACTGCATTAAGTCCCGCAGGGCCCTGATGTCATCCGGGAGCTCGTTCCACCAGTAAGGAGCCGCCACCGAGAAAGCCCTGGCCCTAGTGCAAGTCAGCCGGGCGTCTTTTGGACCGGGGCAAGTCAGGCGGTTTTGAGTGCCCGACCTCAGTGACCTCTGGGGCCGGTATGGGGAAAGGCGGTCCCTCAAGTAGACAGGCCCCCGACCATAAAGAGCTTTAAAGGTTAACACCAGCACCTTGAACCTGATCCGGTACGCAATAGGCAGCCAGTGCAGCAACTGCAGCACAGGCCGGACGTATTCCCGCAAAGAGAGACCCGTCAGCAGCCTGGCCGCCGCATTCTGCACCAGCTGCAGCTTCCGGATCTGGCACAAGGGCAGCCCTAAGTAGAGAGCGTTACAGTGGTCAAGACGAGAGGTGACCATAGCGTGGATCACTGTAGCTAGGTCTTCGCGTTCGAGGAAGGGGGCCAACTGCCTAATCAGCCGTAGGTGGAAAAAGGCTGCTTTGGCAGTGGCTGCTACCTGGGCCTCCATCGACAAAGAGGCGTCCAGGAGCACACCCAAGCTCCTGACCCTCGGAGCTGGCACCAATGGCGCCCCACCAAAGGGCGGAAGTGGATGCCCCAACCCCGACCCGGTCCGACTCAAGCACAGGACCTCCGTCTTCGAAGGATTCAATTTCAGTCGATTCAGTCTAAGCCAGCCCGCAACCTCCTGCAGCGCCCGCTCCAGGTCATCTGGGGTAGAGCCGGACCGGCCGCCCAACAACAGATAGAGCTGGGTGTCATCCGCATATTGATGACACCCTAGCCCATGCCTCTGGACAATCTGGGCGAGGGAGCGCATATAGATGTTAAATAACATCGGGGACAGAACCGCCCCTTGAGGAACACCACACACCAGTGGGTGCCTCTGGGAGGTCTGTTCCCCGAGCGCAACCCTCTGTCCCCGATCTTGGAGAAAGGAGGCAAGCCATTGTAAAGCGAGCCCCCGTATCCCTGCATCGGCGAGGCGGTGGATCAGCAACTGGTGGTCGACCACATCAAAAGCCGCTGACAGATCTAACAATACCAGTGCCGCCGTACCGCCTCGATCCAGATGTCGTCGGAGGTCATCCGTGAGGGCGACCAGAACCGATTCCATCCCATGACCCGGTCGGAAGCCAGACTGAAACGGGTCTAGCATGGAGGTGTCATGAAACATGAAATGCAAAGAGGAAACTGGCTAAGTTTCCTGCAAAAGGTAAAGGGATTGTAATGCAGAAAAAGCTTTGTTTGGTTTTTAAAAATTATTTATTTAAGCATTTTTAAACTTTAATAATATATCCCACCCACCCACCCACCCAAATACAGCTCTTACATATCAGAAAAGGGGAGGGAAAAGGAGAGTCTTCCCTATATCTCTCTGAACTCCAGAATTTTTTTAAAAAGGTCTGGACATCAATAAAAAAGATATGGGTAACTTTAGAAAGAGATTTTTGAGGTGTGCAACATAAACTTGAATCATTTCATCCTGCAGTCTGTATGCATTTTAAAATTGCAGGCACAAAACATTACAACTCAGAGCAAGTCAAGTACAAAAATACAAATTTGCAGGAAAAGCTTTGTTATCTGGAACAGGCATCTCCCAGAGAGCAAGCTCCATCTCCCCCTGCCGCCAGCAGCTAACCCCTGCATCTTTGGGCATGCATTGCCCCGCTGCTACCTCTTTAGCCTGCCAGCTGATTCCTCCAGCTGTTGCTGGGTTTCTGACAGCCAACTCTGCCAGGGAGCATCATCCTCAGGCGCCTCCTTTCCCATGTGCCTGCCTCAAGCTTTTGGGAACCAGCTTTACCAGCTGGCCCACTTGTCTGCCTACCGCATAGGATGGCTTAGGCAGGAAGGGGAGGGCTCTTACCAGGTGTGGGGGGCATGTTGCCATGGCATTCCTAATAGGAAGGTTGATTGGTGTAGATTGCTCCAGGTACGGGGTGGGGAAGAGCAATAACCTTGAGAATCTGGCCCAGTTGACTGACTGCCAAAAAACCCCCAAACCATTCCCCATGACAGTCAGATAACAAAGCTTTTACTGCCGATTCATATAATTTAGAGTTGGAAGGGACCTCCAGGGTCATCTAGTCCAACCCCCAGCACAATGTGGGAAATTGACAACTGTCTCCCCCAGTGACCCCTGCTCTATACCCAAAAGATGGCAAAATTATAGTCTAAATGATTTTGTGGTGTTTTGGTTTGCAGTGATTATGTACAAGGCTGTAGCACAGACAAGCTGTTCCTCAAGCTGAAAAATAAACCGGGTGCAAGGCAGAAGTACAAATAAACTAAATTGGCATAAGTTTAACCCCAAAGAGGCACTACCAGGAGCCCAAGTAAATGTTATGAAGAAATCACAAGGTTTCTGTGGATATCAATATGACTCAGTATTTGTAGAATAATGTATGAATGATTGCTTGATACAAGAGTTCATGGCACAAAGTACTTATGACAGTGCCTATTTTAAAAATATAGCACTAAGTATGGTAGTATACCATAATTATGACCAGTCCGGCATTTTCTAATGTAACTTTGCTCATCAGCCTGTGTGGATCTTGTTCTATAATACATACACAAAAGCAGGGACTCACAAGGAACTCACAGGGGAGGGGGCATTCCACCCACAGTAATTCCTCTCGCTTCATTCTGCTCCCACCCCCTCTGCTGACTTTCTCACCTTCTGCCTACCATTTCCCCCCACGGTTGCTGCTTCTTTCCCACTACCCTTCCCCCCCACAACTGCTGCTTCCTTCTCCTCCGTTTGCTTGTTCACTTGCTCGCCCACTGCCACCACCTTTCTCCCTCGCCTTTGGTCACTTGTCTGATGCCTCCTCCCCTCATCACCACCACCACCGGCGTCTTACTTTCCCTTCTCCCTTGTCCTGTTGGCAGCAGAGTTGGGCCCTGCTCAACAAAGTCAATAGAGTTGGGCCCTGCTCAAAATGGCAGCTGAGATCTCATGATGTTGTGTTGCAAGATCTCAGTTTTCTTTCCTTTAAGTTGCAATTCCAGGATCATTAAAAAAAAAACACTCTTTTTTTTTTGTTCTTGGATTTTTAATTTTTAAAATTTATTTATTTATTTTTAGAGCCCTCGAGTTCGCCCAATCTGTACATGGTACCGTTTTGCAGGCATTTTTTGGTCTGTGCTCTGGGGCCGTGGTCAGCATTATATAGACATCTGCAACTTTACATGTGATTTGTGTTGGATTTGTTTAAAACGACAACAAGTTGTACTCTAATTCAGCCACAGAAATTTGTAACTGTGATTCACATGTTACATTTCCCAGGACTATTACCTCCCTCTGTAATCCAGAGACTCACAAGAATATTGCATCTTAGGATAACTGTTACCTCTTCCCCATTATCTGTGTGAAGACTGTTCTAGAGTCTTGTGAGATGTGGCATAGCGGAGATTGTCAATTTGTATTTAAAAACACACACAAGAGGTTTCCACATATCTGTGTGCCAGAAAGTCACAATGGCACAAGTTAGCACTCTCTTTTGTGATAAGGTTTTAACTGATTTATTTATTTGGCTGGGTTGCTGTACTTTCAGGGGCCCTTGGCGAATGTACCCAGTATGGACTCCACATCATTAAAAGCTGCAATGGTAAGGCATAATATTAAGTTGTGCAGTGGTACATGCTGTTGTGTTCCAAGTGTTACGACAATGAGGAGGAGGAAAAGGAGATTGGATTTATACCCCGCCCTTCATTCGGAATCTCAGAGCGGCTTACAAACTCCTTTCTCTTCCCCTCCTCACAACAGACATCCTGTGAGGTAGGTGTGGCTGAGAGAGCTCTGACACAAACTGCTCTTTAAAGGACAGCTCCGACAGAACTATGGCTTGGCCAAGGTCATCCAGCAACTGCAAGTGGAGGCGTGGGGAATCAAACCCGGTTCTCTCAGATTAGAGTCCGCGCACTTAACCACTACACCAAACTGAGTGAAAATCCTATGAAATATATATTTAGCTAAAGTTTTGTTTTATATTTAAAGGTATTTTTAAAGGAACTTTAAAATATCCCCGTATGGTTAATCTGTTGCATGGCAATCAACACCAGGAAAAAAAGCTTTTGAAGGAACCCCACTGATGCTTGCAGGAGCTCAGCCAAAACTGTGTTTTTGTTATGTCTGTATTTTGACATTTTCTTAAATCATATTTTCATCTTGCTAAAAGGACTGTTATAAAGTTACTCTTCATGGGGGGAAAAATGTTTTAAAATTCCCAGTATAAAGTAAGACACCACACTTCGGTACAGATGGTCAGATACTTAAAAAAGAAAATGACATTCTTCAGCAATTTCTCATTGCAAATTCCTGGCTCAGAAAATTATTTTGTCTAATAACTAGGACGTTCAAGTGTTGTCTCAGGTCCCATAAAGTAATATTCACCAAATTCTGTTCTGTCACAACTGTTCCAACTGGGGTGTTTCAAAATACATCCCATTTGTTTCTAATAATTAATATCTGGCATGGATTTAATTTAAGCGGTTGAAATGGAGTTGTATGCACAGAAGTTTTACACCTCGGAAATCAACAAACAAAAATTTAAGGGCTATTACCGCTGTGGTTTGCCTCAAACTGCTGAATGCAAATCTTAATTGTCAAGAACATGAATTGTTTGTTTTTCTTTTAATGATACGGGAGTCCGAGTGCCTCTGATTTGCATGCAGAAGGTCCCCATGTCTGTTTCCTGGCATCACTAGGTGGTGTGAAAGACGTGCACCTGAGAAAGCTGCTGTCAGAGTAGACAATACTGGCCTTGATGGACCAATGGGCTGACTCGGCAGTTTCACACATTCATGTTTTCAGGCATGCAATATCCAGGTTCTGGCTTTGCACCCTGGACTTCCTTGATTCACTCCCTTGGAGTATCTAGTAAGGACAGGGAACAGAAAATTGGCTGGGCCAGTCTCCTCCCTTCTATTCCCTCCTGCCCATTTTTTCACTGTTTCACCTCCATATCCCGCATGCTGGCTCCAGCTCTGACTCCTCCCCTGCTCACTACCACCACCAGCTCCTCCTCTTCTGTGACGTGAGTTTGGATTGCTATGGCAACCTCAAATTCCATCTGAGCTCTTGTTCTGTTTTGTTTTCCCCCAATGTCTGCACGTGCTATGGTTGTGACTGGGGACATGAGGGGAGCATGAGACCAGCTGCAGTGCTGTGTCACCTCCAGTAAAATCCTGGAAATGACATGTGGTAGCTCTAGGAATCACTGGAAACTCTATGGTTTTACCATAGAGTTTCTGGCAACTCCTTGACCTACCCAATGTCACTTCTGGGTTTTTACCAGAAGTGATAGAGTGCATGGGTGGAGCTTGCTCCCAAATTATTATTAGAAATCATATTTTTAATAAACAGGTTTTTTCCCAGCAAAAAAGTAGTATATTATTGAAATCCTCTAGATTCCCCCTTGTGGTGCTGAATTTTAAAATGTTTCTGTGCCTGGCCCCCTTACGTAGGTTTTTTACTTGCACATGGGCCATTCCTTGGTGATTAGCTATAAGGATTTGTGTGCCATCGTCTGGTCAAATCATGGATTTCTCTAATACTATATGTTCTTCTTTTGTTTAACATTAGGTTCAGTTTGATCGTTATTTGTCTGCTCCTGACAGCCTGTTAATGCCACAAATAAACTTTCTTCTAAGTGCTTCCGTTAAGTAAGTATTTGTGTTTTGTGTCCTGTTTTACCATTGTAAACGTGAATCCAGTTCATAATTCACTATTCTCTTGTGTGTCTACACGAAGCTGCTTTGACAGTGTGCCTGCAGAAGGCCCAAATGCAGGGAGGTTCTAGAGCTCGAACCAAAGTCAGTCGCGCCCACCAGCTTGGCTGGCAGCTGAGTGTTGGCAGAGGACGGCAGTGGGCTTTCCTACATAATTCAGGACACCTGGCAAAGTCTTTCCCTTCCAGTTAGTATTCTTCAGTAAAGTTTATTAGTGGGTTTAGATGCACCCGTCTTTTACTCTCAGCCCTTTTGGGGAGGGTTACACCCTTCTCCCCATCTAGCAGATTTTGGCTCTGGTCACACACACTAAATAACCCACTTTCAATCCACTTTCAATGCACTTTCCAACTGGATTTTGCCAGTTCACACAGTACAATCCAGTTGGAAAGAGCACTTAAAGTGGATTGAAAGTGCATTATTTAGTGTGTGTGACTATAGCCTATGTTGGGGCAAAGTGCAGCTCTCCTTCTGGAATGACTCCAAGAAAAGGGAATGGGCTGGTTTCATCCTGCCCTCTTGATTGGCAAAAGCTTGCAGCCTTAACTTCTATAACTAATGGGGATTTAGTGAAAAGTCAAGGAGTTTCACATAGACCCCTCCCTACTCAAATCTTCCAGTGATGCTCCTTTGATGCCAAAGTGATTGTGTGTGGTGGGGGGGTGTTAGGCTCAAGGGGGTACAGACCAAACAGCACATCCTCAGAATCTAGTGCTACCTGCAATTACTCCTTCCCCTAGTACTTAATAGCCATAGAATCATAGAGTTGGAAGGGACCTCCAGGGTCGCCTAGTCCAACCTCCTGCACAACGCAGGAAATTCACAAATACTTCCCCCCACATCCCTTACTCCATGCCCAGAAGGTGGCAAAAAAATCTCCGGGGTGTGTGTGTGTAGAGATCAATGCAAGCATCTGCAGCTGCCCCCCCCCCAGTGGCAGGGGTATTCCTGGGGTCACAAGGGAAGCATGTGGTTGTCCGCAGTAATTTTGAGGAGCAGCAAGCCAACCCATGGTCCTTTTTCTGCAGAGTTGCAGGGGAAGGTCTTAAATGTCTAAATAAATATTTGTCCGTGCATTATCCTTTGTGTGTTGATATAACCTGTTGCTGTTATTGTTGTTTTAGACAACAGATCATAAAACAGTCCACGGAGCTCGTCTGCAGAGCCTACAATGAAGTATATTCAGCCGTGATGCATCCAGACAATGAATATAAAGATCCTGAAACAATATTACAGAGATCTCCCCATCAAGTTCAAGCACTGCTCTCCTAAGCTTATCTACTCTCCTAAACTTATCAGCCACAAGACTTTTTACTTTGGGATTTTCCCAGTGTTTTAAGATCAGACTGTGTCCATGTCATTGTAAAACAGGTAACAGTGGGTTGGTTTTTCTTCTCATTGGCAGTTCTGCTCAGAGCTGCACACTCGGGTTGCACTTCTTTCATATGCTGAAACCCTGGTGATTGCTGCAAGATTTAAGCTGCCTCATCGGTGGCAGGGTTGTGGCTCTGTTGGCAGATGCTTGCTAGAGGGAGGACCGTGAATGCATACATTCGATTAAAGATCACTTTTGCATTATAATGAAACTGGGGGAAGCGTTGTCAGGAAATCCAGGTTTATTTGGGTGAGAAATAACCCATGGGGGGAAAACTTAATTGTAAAGAGAACTGTAGTGTAATGGCAATGTTTTCGACGTCTGTTGCTGATGTTCCAGTCTTCACACACCCCTTTCATGTCCCTGACACTGCTGACGAGCGGACGCAGACTTTGTGAGCCAAGCAGTGTCTGAATTTTGCTCACTTTCCCCCTCCCCCATTATCTGTTAACAGTGAGCAAGCTGAATCTCCAGAATTGGCTAAATAATTTTTGCAGTATGAGAACTAAATGAATAAAAAATGCTAGCAACGGTGAAACAAAGTACTAGGTAGGGGGAGGCATGGTTGCTGTTGTTGTTGGTTCTTAATAATCTACAAATCAAAGATTCTCAGGTTCTGGATGGAGTTTATTATCTCTGCGGTCTACCTTGTGAACTGTTAATTGCAGTAGGGTTAGTGCTTACAGCCAGCTTTCAGAATTGTTCTTAAAACGTTTGGAAGGGATAGTGCTTTTAGAATCAGAGGGTTGGATCCTACCTGGATCCACTGGCGCAAGGGGCAGGAACGGCCCTTCATGACAACCCCATCCCATGCTGCTTTTTGTCCCCACGGGGCCCCGCGATCTCCGTAATTGCTTTTACAGGATTCACAAAGGGCCCCTCCCCTTGCTTTGCACCATCCAAAAACCCATACACTTCAGCTGCCACTGCTGTTCAGTGAGATTACCACCACCTAGTCTTCAGCGGAGAGTTCCTTTAAGAACACAGAGAGAGAGGAAAGGAGAGCCAGTGGAAAGTAGGTTCAGATCCCATTTGGACAGAGCTGAGGCAGGACTTGTTGGTCACCGGCAGCCTCAGTCCCTCGTGTATAACAAAAAGAGAGAAACAATCAGGTCGGAGTGCTGTCGCCTACCATAAGCCTCAGGAATGGAGTGCAGATCTAGAGTTTTGAAAGACGTCATGGTCACAATTATCGCCGATTTGCTCAGGTCAACGAAACAAGATACCGGTGTTCACCGGAATCATTAGCGCTCTGAAGACAAAGCTTTCCTTGACGGCCTTGCTCACCACTGTGGTTTTGCCAGACAGTAAAAGAATGTTTGACAGGCTGCATCGCCGGTTATATTTAGAAGGAAGTAATTCAGAACATGCTATTCATAGAGCTTAGATAAATAGGCGCAACCTTTGGCAGCTCGAAGGTAACGCCAGCAGTGATTTTCTTCTAAAGTAGTGTTGCTAATTTAAACACACACCCCCTTTAAAAAAAATTATAGTGTATATTATTTTTTTAAAAAATCCATTTAAAACAACTTGCCTTGCGCTGCTATTGCAATTCGCTGGTTGATTTTCTTGTTTAGAAACTTAGGCAGTGCAAATCAGTACCCAGTCCCACACAGATTGGTCATTATGGACTGAAGGAGTTGGACCAGCAAGGGTTTTGGCACCAGACCCAAGACCAGGACTTGGGGATTCTCCATACAAGCAACATCTCTCAGCATTTATTTCAACCAGTTGCATATGGTAGCTTCTTGCAGTTCACAAGCATTCTCCATTTCGCCCTATAGTCTCAGCTAGTTCCTTTGAGTTAGCGAGACTGCAGCTTATAAAGAGGGGCGTTCATTCCACCATGTGAGCCTCCCATCCACACTCTGAAACGCAAAAGACCTAAAACAAGGTGACCTTCAGGTGAGAACTAGAGCTTAGACATAGGAACATACCACTTCTGGAAAAAAGCTTGCAAACAGAGATGTCGTCTGAGGATGGAAAAGCAGTTTGACACCTGTTCCCCTTTTTTTTCAGTTTTCTGACTCTTAACCTTAGCCCTTTTATTGCCACCAGAAAGTAATGTATATAAATATTCTTCAAGTGTCTTATGTTGTTTCTCTTCTCCTGTAAATATTCTATATGTATATATAAATATGTAAATATTTTGAAAAATAAATGGACCCAAACACAATATCCGAAACCATATACTTCAAGAGCAGTGTTCCCTCTAAGCTGAGTTAGTGTGAGCTAGCTCACAGTTTTTTAGCCTCTGGCTCATACGTTTATGTCTTAGCTCAGGACGGCTCCAGAGCAGACTAATTTATGCAGCAGCCAAATCGCTCACTCACAACTTTCATGGCAGGTAGCTCACAGAGTAGAATTTTTGCTCACAAGGCACCACCGTTTTGAGGGAGCATTGTTCAAGAGTGAAAGCATTGTTTATACCGGTGAGGTATAGAAGTTAAATGCCCTGGCCAACATGATCCCAACCTGCCTTGGCTGCTCATATAATGGATCTGCAAAGAAGGAAATTTAATTATTTGCTGCGGCATTTCTACTGGTCATGTATTAATGCTTCTGTTAACGCCACTAGTACTTTACACATACAATAAGAACAACTGGCTTTGAATTAGGAATACTGACTTGCTTGGCGATATCTAAGGATTTGGTGCCACGCATGAGCCTATAATTTTTGGATTTGCTAATTTAGAGCTCTGTAGCGATTTGGATCCAGTGGAGTTCTTCCACGGGGAGAAGGATTTTCACCCATGGAACATGACTTTCTTGTCTTCCCCTTCCTGCTGCAGCCCCAAAGTAACAGGGACTCCCCAGGAACAGCATTTGGAGGGGAAGGCATTTTGGGCTGCAGGAAGAAGGGGAAGGTGAGAAAGAGTGATTGACGCAAGGAATTCACTGCCACAGGAAGTGGTAGCGGCTACAAGCATGGACGGCTTCAAGGGGGAATTAGATAAACATTTGGAGCAGAGGTCCATCAATGGCTGTTAGCCACAAAGTATAGATAGGAACTCTCAGCCTGGGGCAAGTGATGCTGTGGTGCTTGTGGGGGGGCAACAGTGGGAGGGCTTCTAGTGTCCTGGCCCCACTGGTGGACCTCCTGATGGCACCTATTTTTGGCTACTGTGTGACAGAGTGTTGGACTGGATGGGCCATGGGCCTGATCCAACATTTGGCTTCTCTTACGTTCTAAAGTTCCTATATGTGGGCAGAAATCCGTCCACCCACAGCAATGTTCCAGTGGATCCAAGCCATAGACGTACTCTGTTGGGTGCTTGTTGGTACACCTGTAGCTGGTTGGTTACAGGCTTTTTTCATACACTTCACACCTTGGTCTTAGCCAAAAGGCCGAGAAGCGATTCTATACACTTGAAGTTATGTTATACTTTCAGAGGGTAGCTATGTTGGTCTGCAGTAGAACGGCCAGAATCGAGTTCAGTGGCACCTTAGAAACAAACAAGATTTTCAGGGTGTGAGCTTTTGAGAGGCAGAGCTCCCTTCGTCCTGTTACACTGAATGAAACCATTGGCCTGTTGAGGTCAGTATTGTTTGTTCTGATTGGTCTCAGTCAGAGGTCCTTCTCCTACCTGATGCTTTCAACTGGTGATGCCATGAATTGAACCTGGGGCCACCCGTGTTCCAAGCAGATGCTATGCTAAAGAGCCATGGCGCCTATCGCCCATTGTCCCCTGGGTCCTCAATGCCAAGTTTTTGTCAGGATGAGGCTCCCTATAGCTTTCACCTCTCCTAAGTATAACTCAGTAGCAGCAGTTGGCTTTATTCGTTGCCAGATTACATTTGAAACACCAAGGCATAGGTTATGCGTACAGTTCATTTAGACCAGCAGGGATGCCAAACTAGCTTCAGTGCCCCCTTCCATTGCTGTTGACTCCCAAGTGCTTACTCCTTACTGGTGCAATCCTAAACAGATTTAGAGTCCAGCAGCACCTTTAAGACCAACAAAGGTTTATTCAAGGTAGAAAAAGAAGAGGAGGAGATTGGATTTATACCCCGCCCTTCACTACCCAAGGGAGTCTCAGAGCAGCTTACAAACTCCTTTCCCTTCCCCTCCCCTCCCCACAACAGACACTCTGTGAGGTAGGTGGGGCTGAGAGAGCTCTTTCCAGAGCTATTCTTGAGAGAACAGCTGGGACAGAGCTATGGCTTGCCCAAGGTCATCCAGCAGGTGCAAGTGGAGGAGTGGGGAATCAAACCCGGTTCTCCCAGATTAGAGTCTGCGCACTTAACCACTACACCAAACTGGCGCCAATTAGAAAGGTATGAGCTTTCCTGTGCACACATGCTTTTTCAAACACATTGGAATGGTAGATAAGGTTCTAAACTTATAGACAGGGACTGAACAGCAAATTAACATCTAACATGATGTTTAAGTTATGCAAAGTGAAAAACTAAAAAACAAGGTTATAAGGTCAACAGTTGTAAAGCAAAAAATATGTCAAAATAGCAGATAAATGTCTAAAGGTGTTTTTTTCTAGTTGTGGGATGTAATGTTAATTTGCTGTTAAGTCCCTGTCTATAAGTTTAGAACCTCATCTGCTATTCCAATGTATTTGACAAAGTGTGCATGCACACGAAAGCTCATACCTTGAATAAACCTTTGTTGGTCTTAAAAATGCCACTGGGCTCTAAAAATTTTTTTTAATTTTCTTTTTATTAAGTTTCCAGAAAAGAAAAAGAGAGAAACAAGAAAAAACAGACAAAGATAATAACAGACTAACAGATACAGAGTCTGTACTGTATGTATCTATATTAACATTTCTACTAGAATCAATATCTAATTCACCCAAACTAGCTTATCTGAGTTTTACAAGAGCATACAATTAAAGTTAGTTCATTTTTTAAAATGTTCTTCCAACCATTTATGAAACCTTAACCAATTATTTTCAAAAATTTCCTCTCTTTTATCTGCTAATTTCAATGTTAAATTGTCAATTTCTGCAGTCTCCAATAGTTTATATAATATTTCCTCCTTCGAGGGAACTTCTCCTTTCCAATACCTGCTCTAAAATTGTTGTACTGCTTCAGACCAACACGGCTGACCATCTGGATCCGAGGTGACCAAACTTGCTTAACGTAAGAGCCACACAGAATAAACATCAGATGTTTGAGAGCCACAAGACACAAACAAATATTGCACACATTTTTCTTTTAAAATATGCAAATTTCATTTTTATTAACATTAAATGACTGCCAAGAATAAAAACCAAAGGAGTAAAACCAGATACTGATAATGATATTTATTTGTCCAATGATATTTGTTTCCTAATGATATTTATTTGTCTAAGAGAGAGGGAGGTGAAAAGAAAGAAGGAAAGAGGGAGAAAGAGAGAGGGAGAAACAAGGAAAGCAAATGGGAGAGAGGAAGAGAGAGAAAAAACATGACTCCCCTTTGTTTCCCCAGCCACCATGCTGGGAGCCACACAATATGTGTGAAAGAGCCGCATGTAATTCCCAAGCCACAGTTTGGCCACCCCTGATCTGGATCAATCCTAAACAGAGTTATATCTTTCTAAGCCCATTGGGTGTGACTTGACTCCATTTAGAATTGTACCTTAGGTCTCCTGCCAGTTTTGCAGCTAGCCTAGGGCAGGAGATGTTCTGTGATATCTGGCTAATTGCTGTGGCAATCGCCCGCCCCCGCCCCCCAATCTATGAATGGTTTTTACACTGATGTGCCAGTGTTTTAAGGGAAATAAAATGTGTTGTGGTATATCTACAAAGTTATACGACCCTCTGTGAATGGAGGCATTTCTGTGAAGTGCTTTCCAACCACGGGAGCAAAGGAATCGCGGGCTTTTTTGCCTGCCGTGAGATGCTGTAAAGAAAAGGTTTGTTTGTACTTTGAATACCGAGAGCCAACAAAAATAGAGAGTTCCTAAAGAGAGAGTGACGTTATTGGTGACAAGCTTGGCTCAAACAGCACAAGTTTATCAGTGTTCAAGGGGCCCTCTTCAGCGTACCCTTTTGTCAATGGCCAGCATGAATGGAAGTGAACCATTTCCTGTAAATCTATGTACTCTGCATTAGACTTTGACCCCACAACAAGTCCGCCCTCGAAAATAAATGGCACAATAATTATTTTTTACTTCCACATGAAAAAAAAGTAGTTTCCCCTCTCTTGTCCTATAATGAGAGGACTTTTATGTTCAGAATAAACCTCATTAGACCAAATATATATATATAAATGGAATATCTCAAAAAGAGAATCATTGGACAAAAATAATTTTTGGATGCTTTATGAAAGGATATGCCTTTATTAAACAAATGGAACTCATGCTTTTAAGCCAGTCAGAAATTAAGGGCTGTATTTGATTCTCTCATTTCCTCCCCCCACCTTCCGATTTCTAATAGTGGCTTATTCCACCCATTAAGCAAAGGTAAATGAGTCAGCAGGCTGCTAGAAAGAGCAAACATCCAGCCACAAAATGAAAAGCAAAAGCCTATTAATTTTCTCGATAATGCTCAAGATAGCGAGATGGAATCCCCCCCCCCCCCCCTTTTAGACGTACAATGTCAGCCTGTTTCTATGGCTTCCCTTCGGAACTGCTGAGAATCAATAGGTGGATGAAATCACTGGTTGCTATAACTAGCATGCATACCTAGAAACTCCGGTTATTGGCCTTATCACTTTTTCATTCATTTCATTTGTTTAAATAAACCAGTAGCTTGGCCTCTCCCAATCCCCTGGAACAGGCACAGCTAATATTTCCCCCCCCCCAACGTTTAAACTTGTGGGCAGCATAAACAAAATATAATTAAAGCACCAAAATAACTTGGCCTGTATACTGCCGCCCTGCTGGGCAAAGTTTGCAGCTTTCTTCCAGCGACCCTGGGCCAGTTTCTCTCTATCCTCCCCGAGATTTCAGTAAAGAAAAAGGATTCCTGTCCACAGAGTGAGACTTCCCTGCCTTCCTCTGCAGCCCAAAATAAGAGGAGGAGGAGACTGGATTCATACCATGCCCTTCACTCGGAGTCTCAGAGCAGCTTACAAACTCCTTTCCCTTCCTCTCCACACAAAAGACACGCTGCAAGGTAGGTGGGGCTGAGAGAGCTCTGACTGAGAACTGCTCTTTCAAGGACAGCTCTGGCAGAACTATGGCTTGCCCATGGCCATCCAGCAGCTGCAAGTGGAGGAGTGGGAAATCAAACCTGGTTCTCCCAGATTAGAGCCTGCGCATTTAACCACTACACCAAACTGGAAAGCTGCTCTTGGGGGAAAGGGGGCCACCCCCCCAGGGGGTGGGTGGGGGTATCAGAGGGCTGCAGTGGGAAGGAGTGGAGTTGATGGATGGCCATGGATGGGACTCAAGCCAAAGACTACAATCCGAACCCCGGGATAACACGATCACTGATCTTGGGTATTCCCATTATTTTATGACACGTAGTGTTCCGTCTTAAGTTTCTGAGCAGCCTTCAAGGCCATCTCCATGCAGTAAAGTGACAAAGGCGTGGACTGCAGTTGCCAGCTCCACATCTGACCAAAACGTTCGGTGCGAGAGTAAAAGTGCTTCCAGTTACTGCCCAGTCTTGGCGATCCAGACGCAGTGATTAATCCTGGAATGTGCAGAGCCCATGGGCTGGGGCAACCAGAGGCCGCTCGAGCCTCAGGAGTTCTAGACCTCCCAGCCGCCCCACGCCCACTGGGTGCTTGCCAATCACCATGAGTTCATGTCTACAGTCGTCTTCAGCTGATTCACTCCTCAAAGGAGGCCCTGTTATACTGCTTGCTTGGCAATGTGAGGTGGTGCTTGGCTGGTGTTATCTTTGCTCCACTTACGTGACTTCTTGTATTTGCTAATCTGCTTCTTCATCGATGGATCGGGTCTCCAGTCCAGCTCATACAGTCTCTAAATGAGACATGCGTGGCATGATGAAAAGCAACTACTCCCAGTGCTTGTGACAGCTATCAGTTCTGACAGCTGCTACAGGTGCTCAAGAGTGGAGAGTCCTCTTTCAGAGCCCATCTTGGCCCCATGCTTCTGGCAAGCAGGGCACGCCCCTGCTTGCTTACGTATCCAGCCTTCCTTTTTACAAAAACAACCATTTTTTTTGGTGTTTTGTGTGTGCGCTTGTGAGCCTAGAAGTCCTGGTGACTTCTGGTGACTCCTAGTGCGGTTTGGATGTTTCAGACAGGTGGCTTTGATATACACCAGTTTGGTGTTGTGGTTAGGAGCGTGGACTCTAATCTGGGAGAACGGGGTTTCATTCCCCACTCCTCCACATGCAGCTGCTGGTGTGACCTTGGGTCAGTCACAAGTTCTCCTGGAGCTGTTCTATCACGAGCAGTTCTCGAAAGAACTCTCTCAGCCCCACCTACCTCACAGGGTGTCTGTTGTGGGGAGAGGAAGGGAAAGGAGATTGTAAGCCCCTCTGAGACTCCTTTGGGTAGTGAAGGGCGGGGTATAAATCTAATCTCTTCTTCTCTGTGTCCCGGAACTGGTATTCCTTGGAGGCCTCCCTTCCAAGTACTTGCCAGGGTCGGCCCCGCTTAGCTTCCAAGATCTGACGAGATCAGGCCTGCCTGGGTTATCCAGGTCAGGGTGCCTTCCTTTCTCTCGAACAGCCAAGCAGGAGAAGGCATTGATGCTGCCGAAATCTTTCGTTCCCGTGTTCCTCATGCCTGAGTAGCTCCCCCCCCCCCCCCCCCCCCGCTGACTGTGCAGGTAGGAGGTAGTGCGGTGTGCACTTGTGTACTTTGAGCAATGCCGTTTTGTGCAATCAGCAATTAGACACCCCTTCCAGTAGAGTTAACCACTGCATTAGGAGAGCTTAGTTATTTTCTTACTTCATGCTGGTGGAAAGGTGGAAAGTCACAGCTGACTAATGGCAACCCTGTAAGGTTTTCGAGGCAGGAGACATTGCCTGCCTCTGCATAGCAACCCTGGACTTCCTTGGTGGTCTCCCATCCGAAGCAGGCCGACCTTGCTTAGATTCTGAGATCCAGAGCATAGTGGGTGAGAAATGTAGGAGGGCACAGTTTTGCTTCCATAGCTGTTTGCAGGCAACCTCTCCTGCCGGCTTCTGTAGTTGCACCGGACCTTTCCATTGTTGAGCCGAAATTTCCAATGGGTGTGTCCAGCAGCATCTCTCAACTCCTTGAAAAGGAAATGTATTTATTTGATTTTATATATAGATCACCCTCCCCCTATACCTAGGGCTCAGGGTGGTGAATAACATTTCAATAAACACATTTCAGAAAAAAAAACATATTTCAATAAATAAATACATTTACAGTCAATTTCCGGCTTTTCCATCCCAGCCACTGCATTATGTTGTTTTACCAGGAAAATCTTTGCTGTTAGACTCAAATGTTATATTCTGTAATCCACTTGCTGACTGACTGGATTATTTTGTTTTTACTCAGAAGTCTAGCTGTTAAATTCAGATATTGTTAGCATTCAAGCACTACCATCTTTTTAAAAATCCGCTCATTGATTGACTAAATATTCCTATCCTATCTGTCTTGAGTCTCTTCTGTGAGAAAGGCAGGCCTATAAATGAAATTTAAAAAAAAAATTGTGCGGAAGTTTTCCAGGTTCTGTGATAAAATTCTGGCAGCCAAAGCAGACGGAGACCAAACTGGATTTATAAAGGAGAGAGTAAACAAAGTGAGATGATTGATTCAATTTATACCCTGCCCTCCCTGCCAAAGCACAGGGCGGCTTACATAAGAATTAAAACACATAGATGATAATAATAGAACAATCTTAAGCCCATATAAAAACAATCTTAAAACCATATAAAAACAATTCAGTCTAAAACAGTTCAATAGCATAAAGTGCTAGCAATGACTACTATAACACAATTGCTTAATGATGGCAGTAATGTATGGATGCATTCAATGGTTTATCTAGCTATTCAGCTCACTGGTCTTCCTTGATGTGATTGGCTGGCACAGACTGTAGATGGCAAAAGCAGGGGACAGGGCTCTCACTTCCAGTTGTTATTGGCGGCGGCTCCTTAATTGAAAGCCTGGCGGCCCTGATCTCTTCTCGGAGCTTGTTCCACCAGTAAGGAGCCACCACCGAGAAGGCCCTGACCCTGGTTGTAGCCAACCTGGCGTCCTTGGGACCCAGGAGGGCCTGGCGATATATAATTATAATTCATCTCTTTAGATATTTTTATCCCACTTTACTCCCCAATGGTAGCCCAAAGCGGCTTACAACATTTTTCTTCCCTCCTCTGTTTGACCTTCACAGCATACAGCCTATGAGGTAAGTTAGGCTGAGAGAAAGTAACTGGCCCAAGGTCAGCCAACAGGATCCCACAACAGAGTCGGGAGTCATACCTGCATCTCCCAGATCTGACCTAGTCCAACACTGGGGTCTGAAAGGTGACCTGCCTATCCCCCACCCACCCCCATCCTTGGAGACAGCCTCTCAGCTACATGCTTCAGGAATGTGCAGGGCTGTCCTCACACTTGTAGTTCAGCAGAATGTACACGAAGGCCTCATTTGGGTAAAGCAGCAAGTTCCTCCCATCAGCCCTACAGACCGCCCCTGTGATTTCCACAACTGCACCACTGGCGTCTTTCTGCCACAGCAGCACAAAATGTCCGTCTCTGGTTGCAGAACCCGGTGACATCATCTCCCCACTCAGACGGCACCGAAGGAAAATTGGAATTCTTCCTGTGCCAGCCATGTTTTGTTCTTGCGTTTCTTTTTCTCCACGATTACATTGTCTTTGGAAGGTTGTCTGCCCAATTCACACTGCAGTGGCTGCTTGGTCACATTTGTTAAGCAGGTATGACCCACATTCCCCATGCTTTAATTTCACTGAAAAATGGTATATTGCACTGGAATACTGGGCTGAACGAGAGGTTCTTCCAGTGCACCTATAGACAAGTATGGGGCTGTGGTGCCTCAGTGGTTAAGACACTGAACTGCAGACCGGAAGATCGGTAGTTCGGCAGTTTGAGACCCGAGTGAGCTCCTGTCTCTGGCCCCAGCTCCTGCCAACCTACCGTTCGAAAGCAAGAAATTGCAAGTAGATAAATAGGTACCGCATCGGTGGGAAGGTAACAACTTTCCGTGTGCCTCAGCATCTAGTCATGCCGGCCACACAACCACGGAAACGTCTTTGGACAGTGCTGGCTCTTCGGCTTGGAAACGGAAATGAGCACTGCCCCCTAGAGTCAATTTGACTGGCTTTCGAGCAAGGGAAACCTTTACCTTTACTTATAGACAAGTATAGGCACCAAGAAAATGGCATTGCTGTCACTATTAGGCTAATATCCTACTGTATTTAACAGTAAGTAATAGTATAAGACATCATTGACCTTTTCCTTTGTAGATGTTCCATATATGCTTAAATCAAAAGCTCTACTATATGTATGAGGACAATTACGTTGTATTCTATTTCTGCTTCTCCATGTTTGTTATTGATTATGATTTGAAAATCTTAATAAAATGTTTTTTTGGGGGGGGAGTAGGTAAGTAGGATGATCCATTTCAAAATGAAAAAGGGATTCCAAGACTGGTTGTCCAAATGTGTTTTGGAACTGCTGAACTCCCCACAGTATGGGGAAGTTGTTGATCAGATTTTACAATACGTCACTAGATGGCACCCAAAATCTGCGCTGAAAGGGAAGCTGCGTTCAGATGTGGCTCCATCAGGGACCTTGCTGCAGTTTCTGCAGGAGCACTCGGTTGAGGTCAGATCTACTTCTGTCCAGCAGCAGGTACATTTGCCTCAGCGGCAGGTGAGATCTATCTCTCCCTACTCTCCTGCGTTTCTGGCTCAGTCTCCAGTGGGGATTTCTGCACCTCTCTCTCCGACCTTTTGTCATCAGCACATACACACACACCAAATAGTCCTGGCACATTCACCTATTTAAATTTTTATCCAGCATTTTTAAAAACCGCTCAGGGTTTTTTCCCTTTAAGTTGATGCATTGGTCCTGGTACCGGGGGGGGGGGGGGGGGGGGATGTTTTGCTTTAAAACTGGTGCAAAAGTCAACCCATTGGCACTCCGGCACAGCTGGCTTCTCCTGGAAACAGGAAGTACCAGTTGATCCTGGCATTTTGCTAGTTCACCGGCCCAAAAAGGGCGGAGCAGACCACACCACACTCATTGCATAAGCCATATATAATCAGCCTTCACCCCTCGATGAGTGATGTCACCTTCTGTGACACATGACACCTAAAGCGTTCTGCTCCTTTTGTTTTGTTGTTCCTCTGGGTCCGCGGAAGGTTTCTTTGTGATCCGTGCGTTTTGTCTGCATCCTCAAGGAGCTCTTTCTCTCCTTCGTGGAGTGGGAGGTGTTGTCAAGTCGCAGCCAGCTTATGGCAACGTTGCAGGGTTTTCAAGGCAAGAGGTGTCAGAGGTGGTTTGCCCTTGCCTGCCTCTGCGTAGCGACCCTGGAATTACTTGCTGGTTTCCCATCCAAGCACTAACCAGGACTGGCCCTGCTTAGGGTCATTTTATACCTCCCCTCTAAAGTAGTTTGACTGCTGTCTTTTCCTGTTAGCTTCTGGGATCTGATGAAACCAGGCTAGCTTCTTCTGTAGCTTTCTTTACAGATTTATCTGTGTAATACAGGTGTTTAACAGTTATGGCCCCAGGTCTTGTGCAAAGGAGGGGCTCCTCATGAGCTGGCCACTGTCTCATTTTTAAATCTCATCAGGATGAAAGAGAAGTTTGTCCACGAGAGAATCCATACTCCACGTTGCCCTCCTTTTCTCCCCCCCCCCCAGTAGTGTGGCTATTATTCTGTCACGCTGGTCCTTCATGCATAGCCCGCTCGTCACTCACCAAGTTCTCTCAGTGTGTGGTGAGTTGCTGTGATGGTTCCAGGCCAACTTCTGCATCTGGCGCATGGCCTCTGTAGCCAGGCCCTCAGGCCCTCCTCTGTTTTCTTTCATTCTGTATCTCCACAGCCAGACAACTGATATCATCAGGATTGTTTCCATAGCAGGGTCTGGAATGTGTGTGGCCGTTGCCACAAATTTCCTCGTTTCCCCGGTGAATTCTTGCTGATGCGGCTCTCCTCGTGTAGTGGAACGTGGATCTCCGGGGCCATGCCAGGAAAGGAAACATTTCTTCCATGTGTTGTTTCTGTGGAATTCCATCCTGGATGTTAGCCTCATCGTATTTTCATTTGGAATTCCTTTTTCAGCCCTCTTCCCCCTGGAATCAAACCTCTGTCCTGTCCGCCTTCCTTATTCTGGCTTCACAATAGCCCTGTGTTAAATGAGTTCAGATGTGGATTGGTTTGAGGCTCCCCTACGCAAGCCTGGCTCTGGATTGCCTAATAATTAAAGCAGCCTTGGCTACAGAGAGAGCTTGCCATTATAGATTACTGGTTGGATTGTACGCAGTTCTGGGGGGAAGGGTTTTTTCTCATCTCCTTCTACCCTCCCAACAGCTGTCCGTACAGCGTTAATAACATAACATAACAACATAACATGTTGGATCAAGCCGATGGCCCATCCAATCCAACACTGTGTCACACAGTGGCCCAAAACCAGGGGCCATCAGGAGGTCAACCAGCAGGGCAGGACTCCAGAAGCTCTCCCACTGTTGCCCCCCCCCCAAGCACCAAGAGAATCACTGCCCCATTCATAATCTCTCTTGTCTTATCATGGCACTACAACTGCTACGTAATGGTCATGTTATCTCAGCAGTTTGGCCTGCCACCCAGCGGATTAGCAGGCAGAAAAGGGGATGGGAAAACTGATAAAAGAGGCTGCGATGGGTATTTGCCTGCCCAGCCCCCCAAATATCTTGCACAGATTATCAAGTGCTTCACTCTCCTTCGATACTTACTTTGTGATTGGGAACACATTGTGATTTGGGAGGTGTAGTCTCAGAGTGCGCCTGACCTGACTTTCATGGAGACAAAACCTGAAATAGCCCCGAGGGGTTATTTGCCCCATGGGAGGAGGAGCATCACAGAGGGCAGGAAAGGTGGTACAAGCAGGGGTTGGGGGAACCATGAGGGCCAGGAGTTTGAAGTCCAGGCCTGTAGCTACAGTGGGGCATGTCAGGGCTAAGCCCCCTCAAATGTGAGGCACACCCAACAACAGCTGCTGCCCCTCTCCCCCTGCCCTTCCCCCTCCCTTCCTGTGATATTAAAAGGGCTTTCCAGCTGAGTAGCGGGAGCACATGGCCTGTCGATCAGTTGGAGGGCCCTTTAAATCTTGCAAGAGGGGAGGGAGAGGGGCAGCTGTATGCCTTTAAATGATTCCCTTTAAACTGTGTTATTCAAGCACGGGCTGCCTGCTTGGAGTTCAGGGAAGGTGTGTGGGTGCTCCTTGCCCTTCCCCTGCTGCCCCACAAAATTTCCCCATGCCCCACCAACCCAAAATTTCTGGCTATGGGGTAGTTGGAGGCTAGAGTCAGGAGGTAGTCAAAATTTGCAGCAGCCTGTGTACTACCTATGGGGGGATTATTGCTGTAGGGGAAAGAAGGCCTAAGAGCCAGCCCAACATTTCCACTGACACCCTGCCTTTCAGCCTACCCTAGAATGTCTCACAAGCCCACCAAATACACAGCTTTCAAGCCTCTGGTTTTCGTTGCCACACAAGCACTTGGCATGTGATTCCACAGCACACAGTATTATACGGTAAAGAGATAAGGTCAAGGAAACGTAAACAAGGTCTATCCTGTTTCAGGACAGAACTAGACGAGGATTACCCTCTCCTAGTCTATCCTGTTCCATCCAACCAAGGGAAGATGGGTCCAGGGGAAGGATTGTTACGTAATAAGCACATGGCGTGTGAATGTCTCTCTGATACAATCGCCATTCAACATCATAAAAGTTAGCGACAGAGAGACAGAAAGCAAGTTGCATGTGCAGGCCCTGGTATAAACAGACCCTCGGGGGATGAACGTCTGTTGCATTTACGCAGGAATTCAGGGGGCAGGAGAGCTAAACTTTGAGCCTGTGGTGTTGAGCAACATGGGTATGGAATGCTCTTCTCCCCCCACCCCCCAACGGCCCCTGCTTTCACCTTGTTTTTGACACGCAGCCAGAGTTCCTGAAGGCCACCAAGCGAATTAATTGTTGGTACATCCCTAAGGCACCCACAGGGGTGGAGGTGGGTGGCAGGGGCGGGCAAACGGCAGGTGTGGGTTACGAAAACGCTGTGCAACAAACTGCCAGGCATTTGTGAGAAATATGAAAAGTGGCACAGTGAGGCAATGTACACCTCTCGTATATGCGCAGCCCATCCCTTGTTGCTGTTGTGGAAGGACCTGCAGGTGGCTATAGGACTGCCAGTAAGAACTGCCCTTTGGTAGGGGGCAGAGAGGCAGATAGGGCCGCTGCTTCCTGCGACTTTGGAAACGTGCCGAACAGCTGCCTTGGCTGGATGCTCCCATAGAACAGCTGGGCCACAGGGGAATTCCCTCCCTCCCGAGGTTTAAAACAACATCAAAAGACTACACTAACAGTGTTCAGAAGCATGCATTAGGGATGGGTGGTTTGAGATGCAATTAATGGTTGATACAGATACCAGCAGATCAGTCCCTTTAAGGCATGTTCCACCACGTTCTGTACAAAAAGCCACAATGGCGATGTTACCTATTACAGTGTTACCTATTACGTGAGTTCACCATGGGGACTCGCAGCCATACAGCAGCTGTGAGTCACCGGTGGCAGTTCCCGCACCCAGGGGCCTGGTTTGACTTGTGACTAACACACCATTTTTGGTGAGCTGAAGCAGCCTGGGGGGGGGGGGGGGCAGCAAAGGAAGGCTTTATTTGCTTTGGCACTTGCAGCATCCTCTGGCACTGGGTCATTTGGGCTCCTGAAAATGACAGTGGGGAAGGAGGAGGATGCTGAACCAAAGAGGGTTCCCCTGCTGTGGGAGATGTCCCCAGGGGCGCGCAGGCCCTGCTGTCAGTTCCTGTTGGCAACTCCTGTAAAGTGTAATGTGTAGTTCAGCCCTGGGGGTGGGGTTGCAGCCTCCAGGTGGCGGCTAGAGATCTCCCGGAATTTTAACTGATCTCCAGGCAACAGAGATCATTTCCCCTGGAGGAAACGGTAGCTTTGGAGGGTGGAGTGTATGGTAGGGTTGCCAGGTATCATTGATGGTGGGGTGGGGAAGGGGGTCTTCCGCCGCCATTGGTGGTGGGAAAGGGAGTCTTCTGGGAGTGGGGCGGGGCTCCACAATGTGATGTCATCATGCAGAAGGGACATCATCACTGGGGGACATCGTGCAGTGACACTCTGGTTTGAGGGCAAAACTCTGTGGTAAAACTGCCCTCAAACCATAGAGTTTTGCCCCAAAACCAGAGTGTTGTTGCACGATGTTCCTGATGCGATGACATCACTTCATGTTGGGGATGTCGCCCGGCGACGTCACTGTTTGGGGTCGGGGTTTCCCTTGCCAGTCAGCTGGCCGTCGGCAGGCAGAAGCCCCCAAAACTGGGAGATTCCCTGCCCGGACCTGTGGAATGGCACCCCTACTGTATGGAATCATGTCTCCCCTCCCCAAAATTCCACTTTCCCCAGGCTCTGCCAACCAAAGCTCCAGGAATTTCCCAAGCCAGAGCTGGCAGCCCTGGGCATTCTAAGAAAGAGCGACTGATCCAAGTTCCAGGGCTTCGGTGGCCTTGTGCTTGTCACTTTCTCAAGCCAACCCCCCCCTCACAGGGTTGGTGTGAGGAGAGAAGAATCCTGCGTGCTGCTGCCAGCTCCTTGAAGGAAAGGCAGGAGAAAAATGTGGTGAGTGGACAGACATTTGACTGAGTTCCCCCAGTTCCAGTCCAGCACTGAGGCCTCTATTCCACACTGGCTCAAGCCAAGATGTACGCACAACCAGTGAGAAAAAACACTCACACTTGGTGTAGTGGTTAAGAGTGGTGGCCTCTAATCTGGAAAACCAGGTTCAATTCCCCACTCCTCCACATGGAGCCAGCTGGGTGACCTTGGGCCACTCACAGCTCTCTCAGAGCTCCCTCAGCCCCTAAAAACAAGTCTAGCTCACCACTAGCATGACGCTAAGATCTAGAACGTGTGGCTGCCAGACCATCTTTGGATCTCCTGGCTATTCTACACACAATGCCATACGATAATTAATTAATCAATCGCCTGCTTGTGGCACCTTATGGACTGAGTGTGTGATCATAATTTCTAAGTGAGGAATACTAATATTCAGTCAAACTGGCCGGCAGATTTGTGCTTCTTCGTCCTCTCCATCGTCAACACACCCCTTGTTCGCATAGGCCTGGTCCGCTTAGCTACATATATTCATCATGCTTCTCCCAGCTCTTGGCTGTAGTCCGTGGATGCAGGAGCTGAACTGTTAGCTGAGTTCAGTATAGAGGCCACAGATGGAGCCCATTTGCAACGCTGTGGGTCTGATCTTTTTGAAAAAAACAGAATTTCTCTGAGCATGACCAGAGTTCATCGCTTCACTTCCTTGCCAACAGAATGTGCAAAGACGACCTAGTTCAAGAGCCCTCAAAGATTCTCAATGACTATCTTTGTAGAAATTACTGGACTGAACGGAGGATAATGTATTTATTATATTTATTTATTTATTCTTCAAATTTATATCCCGCCCTCCCCGCGAACGGAATATTCCACTTCTCTCCCCAGTTAGGACTCAAAGCAGCTTAGAACATTGCTCTCCCCTCTTCCGCTTTTTCACAGCAGCGAGCCTGGCAGGTAGGCCAGGTGGAGAGCTTGTGACGGGCCCAAGGTCACCCAACAAGCTTCCACGGCACAGGTGGGGAATCGAACCCATGTCGCTCAAGGCCCTAGTTTGCCATTCTATCTACTACATCACACTGGCTCTCCCTAAAGGCTCTACCCTTAGTCTAGGAGAGGAGTGAACTCTGCATGCATAACCACTGCAGTCCTGACATTCTGTGATCCCAAGTGCAGAATTTTACCCTGTCCTGGATGGCCCAGGCGAGCCTGATCTCATCAGATCTCAGAAGCTAAGCAGGGTCGGCCCTGGTTAGTATTTGGATGGGAGACCACCAAGGAAGTCCAGGGTCATGATACAGAGGCAGGTAATGGCAAACCACATCTGTATCTCTCTTGCCTTGAAAATCTTATGGGATCACCATAAGTCAGCTATGACTGGAGTGCCAAAAAAAAAAAAAAAGCTGGGAATTTATATATTTGGTGAATGATGGAAATGTTCCTGACACTCTGAATTCTGGTGTTGCTCGTAACTATTGATAACTGCATAGGATCATGGAGTCGTGACAGTTGAGTCGCATTTCCCAGTTGGTCTGGCCTGGCCACTTTAGGTTAACAAGCCAGTTCTTTCACATTTTAATCATATTGCCATTTGTTCCCCACTTGCAATTTGTGGGCTTCTTTCACTGGCTCTGTACTACGAACCAGGGCTAAATGGTGGTGTAATTAGGTAAGATGAGGGTCAGGTCACTTTGCCCCTGTAGCAGCCTGGAATGTTGCTTCCTGTGGTGAGATGCAAATGTGTCTGCTGGCTTCTTCCTTCTTCCTGTGAAATGCAGCTCTGACCTGGATAGACCAGGCTAGCCCAATCTCATCAGATCTCAGAAGCTAAGCAAGTTAGTACTTGGATGGGAGACCAACAAGGAAGTCAAGTGTTGCTATGCAGAGACAGGCAAAGGCAAACCACCTCTGTCTCTTGCCTTGAAAACCCTACAGGGCCAGCATAAATGGGTTGCAACTTGACCGCAGTTTCTACCACCACTGAGAAATTAATTACTGTATGGCAGTGGGTGTATTACATCTAGGAGATCCAAAGGTTGTCTGGCAGCCTGAGACTCTAGCTCTTTTTGTGGTGAGCTAGGTTTATTTTTTGGGCTCACAAGACTCCACAGCTTAGAGGGCGCACTGGTGGCAGCTATTCCGCTCCACCACCAGAGGGGTTTGGGGGACAGTTTTTTTAAAATCAGTCAATAATAGCTAGATCACTATAGTGATCTCCTGTAACAGTCTACTAGTTCTCAGCTTTCATTTTTTAAAAATAAAAGTAAGTCTCTGGCTCTCTAGCCCTTTGGTTGCAGAACTGTTAAGGCGAAAGGCACTGGCTGCACATTTCTCCTTATAACTCCACAACAAAAACGGCAGCCATGGAGAGATGAGGTAAGGAAAGGACAGGAGAAACATCTGTATGGATACTTCGTTGCCACTGTGAATGCCCCTGCACAGCAGAAACGAGAGCTACATGGACAATCATCACTGGATGGAAGCAGGCCCATGGGTCTGGTGAGTGTTCAGACAGGACGCTGTCCAGGAATGTAAACCCCCCCCCCCACTCTTGCCATAGAAAGTTAAGTCTTTTTGAGAGCCAGTTTGGTGTTTCTAGTATGTCTTTAACCAGAAGAACCAACACTATTGTTGGGTTTTCAACTGACAGAGGACCGGCTATGGAAGAGTTAATGTTACCCAGCATACAGTAGCCAGAATTGCTCTGCCCTCAGTGTGTTATAATGGTGGACTGGGGCTCCATCCTTGTGGTGGGAATAGAAGGGTTAAAAGCATTAATCTGTGAAACGTTAGAGGGTATGTTATTGCCAGGAAATAGCAGTTGGACTACATGTCTTTTTTTAAACGGAGCCATTTGGCTTGGTCAGGTCAGACGTCATAAAAGGTTACACACAATCCAGGTTGAGTTGTGTCTTACTTCATTTCCCTCCTGGGACTGAAAATTAGCTTAGAATCCTCCTCCTAACATGTCAGCTTTCTAGAGGATTTCCTTCAGTCATCCAAACCCAAATGTGTATTTCTGAAGAGATACTGCTTCATCTATTTACAAATGTGTATTTCATCTCTTATTGAGCAGCCATAACTCCCCACCTGAATGACCTTCCCTGTTTTCCACCATCTTTGCCACATGGTTTGCCTGGCTCTGGTGTAAGATGTAGAGGGAATGGACAGGAACAATATTTTCACTTGTCTAGAATGGTAAAAATCATCGTGCCGGTCCCTATGGGGCTGTTCAAGCTGGGACACTAAACACCCACCCTCTTCTCAGTAAGAATTTCATCAGGTGACTGTGGGAAATCTGTTCCCCCCATTTCAGTTGTTTGCCTAAGAAACTAATGGTGATTTATAGGGATGGGTGGAATGGTATGGTATGGGCTGATCTCAGAAGCTAAGCAGGGCTGGTACTTAGATGGGAGACCACCAAAGAAAGCTCTACAGGGGAAGGCAATGGCAAGCCACCCCTGCTTCTCATTTGCCTTGAAAGCCCCTTGGTGAGGTTGTCATAAACCGATTGTGACTGGACAACACAGAGGTACGTTCCAACACACTTCCCCAAGACATCAGATCCCAGAACCAAAGTTTGTTTCGTTTATGTCAATACGTGGCTGTTAGGTGATCAGAATCAAAATCACCTCTCTTTTCTAATAGGGCAAGGTCACAGTCACCCAGGTTAATCCCAAAACCAGATTTTAGTGTTAAGACCAATTCTGGCAACACAATGCTCCCTGTGGGCTGATATAAACAACAGTCAGGCCGCTTTGCATGCTGGCATCTTTGAACAGCTTGAAGCGTTTCCGTGAGGGAGGAGTACAGTCGGCGGGCACTTCAGCTGTTGTTGTGGCCCGAACTTTGGGCAAATTGACAAACGCACATCATAACTAGCTGCACCAAACCAGCCTCTCTCACACAGTGCCCCCTTGTTGAAACACCACTGCTTTACAGACCCCTGGAGACACCCGACAGAACAGACTGTATTTCTGCTCATTTTGCAGTATCTGCTCCTATACATTTTTAGCAGAACTTGTTAAGCAGGTAGGAATAGGATCTGGGATATGGCCTGAGTCTCTCTAAGAATGTTTACTGAATTTTGACCCTTTCTAAGAAACTGCCAGTTTGCTTCTGAGAACAATTCAAAATGCTGGATGTCACCTTTGAATGCCATAAACAGTTGAGGGGTGGTCCTGAAGGATCACAGGCTTTTGTCTCCGGTGATGGAAAGTGCCATCAAGGTGCAGCTCACTTATAGCAACCCCAGAACAGTTTTTAAGGCAAGAGATGTTCAGAGGAGATTTGCCATTGCTTGCCTCTTCACAGCAATCCTGGACTTCCTTGCTGGTCTCCATCCAAGTACTAACGGGGGCCAGCCCTGCTTAGCTTCCCAGATCTGATGAGATCGGGCTAACCTGGGCCATCCAGGTCAGGCATTTTTGTCCCTACTGTGTGACAAGTGTTTCTAGTCAGACCCTTGTCTGTGTAGCCCCACTGCTGAGGTAGGACCAGAGAAAGGGCCTTTTCAGTGATGGCACCTCACCTTTAAACTCCCACTCCACAAAAAGGCACTCAATTTTTTCCTTGTTTTAAGAATCAGGTACAGAGTGAGTTTGGTGTAGTGGTTAAGTGCACGGACTCTAATCTGGGAGAACTGGGTTTGATTCCTCACTCCTCCACTTGCAGCTGCTGGATGACCTTGGGCAAGTCATAGTTCTGTCAGAGCTGTTCTTGAAAGAACAGTTCTTGAAAGAGCTCTCTCAGCCCCACCTACCTCACAGGGTGTCTGTTGTGGGGAGGGGAAGGGAAAGAAGTTTGTAACACGCTCTGAGACTCTGAGTGAAGGGCAGGATATAAATCCAATCTCCTTCTCCTCCTTCTTCTAATCTGACTTTCCCCCCTAGGCTTTTATCAATTGTTTTATTGTTTCTTTATTATAGAAGATTTATTTTTCTGATGTTTCTCATTTGTTTGTAGCTTGCTGTTTTTGGATTAAATGGTATTAATTATTGTTGTTTTTAAGATTATGTTTTATAATGATATTTTCATTGCTTTACATCTGCAGCTTGGAAGATGTCCAGAGACGCTTTAGAATAAGAATAAAATGAGATGTTTATATTGGGCTACTAGTATCTTCCACTTCAGAATCTGATGTGCAATGGTGTAAGATGCATTTGAATCAATTTTACGAGGCAAATACACTCCTTTATATTTATATCCAACTACATAAAGAAAGAGAGAGAGATTCTAAACAGAATAAAAACAGTTGCCATAAAGCCTAAACTGAAAGGGATCGGGGAACACACAAAGACTCCTATCTTAAAAGAGGCTCATTATGGGAAAGGGAAAGCTTTTAACTTGGTGACTCTCCTGGAAATGGATCGTTAATATAATTTCCTATCAGAATTGCAAAGCGGGTGAATAGATGCCTAAATCTACAAAAATAGCTAATGCATCTGCTAAATACTGCATAAATGAGTATAACTCTCCTCAGCGATCCTTCAGTAATGTGCAAGAAAAAGAAACAAAAGCTCTCACAGAAAAACATACTAATTTTTAAAAAAGATCAGGATGTCATACAGATTATTAAATACCCAATTCACATGTTATGGTCTATATACGCTGTGTCTGGGTTCCCCACTCTGTTTTTCAGTCAGGCGTGAATGGCGAGTTCCCCTCAATTCCCTTCTTCTGCACAGTACCTGAAGGATACATGGAGGTTTCACGGAAGGGGCAAGTAACACCTCCTGTGCCCATTTCAGGACAGGAAAATGACACATGAGAAGGCAGAAGGTATTTCTCCCTTCATGCTATGGTCTCGATCCAAATCATGTACCACACACACAGGAACTGAGAAGAACCCACAACTTCTGTGTGAATTAAAGTCAGGGTGAGGAATCCAGACACAACTTGTGGAGATGGTAATGTATAGCTCAGCCCTTTGAGACTTGAGGCAGGATTGTTCCTTAGTGAGATTTAAGAAATCCAAAGAGATTTTTGGCCCAGCCCTTAACTGACCTCTGTGATAACATATTGGCTCAAGGAACAGTTCTTGGAATCTCGCAGAGACACAATAGTGATTCCAGTTGTTTGAGTGTATAGGATGGTTCTTTGGTTGAATCCTAATTCCATCCATCATTTTGCTGAAAATGTGAGGAAAACTCTGAATATATATAATATATATTCTTGAATTCCTTCTTTGGACTTCCAGTCACCTGACAGGAACATTTTAATCAAATTTGCTTATGAATTCTGGCAAATAAAATTTGGCCCCAGCTTATTCTAGGCAGTTGAAGCTTTATATAATTAAGTGTGGATAGAAGTTATAAGGACCCATTAATTTCTAATTCCAAGATGGCCATAACAGAAATATACTCTTTCCTGACTAGGAGTGTGCAAGGGGGAAAATGATTTTTTAAATCGGGTATATTGGACCTGAAAATTATCGGTATTTGCTGATATTCCCAAATCCCAATACCAGTATGGTATTCAGATTCTGTAAATATTCAGGAATCCTGAATTTATTCTGGTCCATTATTCCCTATGGGGACCACTGAAGTCAATGGCAAATCTCCTGGGGTATATTCAGTGGGGAAGGGGGTTTGAGGTAGAGGCATCAAATTTGAAGAGTAGCTGCTGGAGCCTCTCCTCAAAAGAACCCCCAAGTTACGAAGAAATTGTACTAGGTGGTCCAGTTCTATGGGCACCCAAAGAAGGTGCCCCCATCTTCCATCATTTCCAATGGGGGGAAAGTAGGAAGGCAACACAAGCCCAGCAGAATGTCCCAGAAAATGTCTGCAGTGGAAAGTGAAGGGCGGGCATTTTTGCAAGGCTAGCAGCAGAACCAGTGCAATGTGCCCAGCAGAACCAGTGCCACTGTGGCAGTGCCAAAACCCAGTAGGACTAAGGTCAAATCTGAGAATCTCTGAAGTAGAAACTGAGGGGAGGAGCAAGGACAGCAGAACCAGTGCCAACCTACTAGTGCCCAGCAGCAGAACCCAGTGCCAACCTACTAGTACCCAGCAGCAGAACCCACTGCCAACCTACTATCGCCCAGCAGCAGAACCCAGTGCCATTGTGGCAAATGCCATCTCAACAGGACTGATGTCAAGCACAGAATCACAGTCCAAGCGAGGGGGAGGGGGATTTGCAAGGACAGCAGAACCAGTGCAATAGTGCCCAGCAGCAGAAACCAGAAGCAACATTTTTAGCTAGATTGCTGAAAAATGCAGTATCGGTGTGGCAGCAAACGGGCTGGGGGAGATGATAGGGTTGTTCTTGGCCAGACATGCTCAATTGACTGCTCATAGATCTAGCCTATTTTGTTATTTTGTATTTTGCAATTTTGTTTTATTGCACTGTTTATCTTTCGCTCTGTCCTCTAATTTTGTTACCTACTCTTAATGAGTATACATTTCATACAGGCTTTATTAGATTGTTTTTAGTTATGTAATCCACTTTGAGTCTCCCTGAGAAAGGCGGACTATAAACAAAGTAAGTAAAACGAAGTCGGATAGAGCAGGACAACAACTGAAAAGCAGGACCTGCAGGAAGGTGGAATGATAGAGGTACTGAAAATAGTCGCCCAGGAGTCTGTGGGGTAGTGGATTCTCTCAATGGCAGCAGTGACACACATATCATTATGTGTTGCTGAGGACAGGGTGGAGGGCAGTCAATGTCCACTAGGGTGTCCGGGGGTCTGCTTCCAAGTATCAATATAGAAAGAAAAAGTGTGCAGGCACACGAAAGCTTATACCTTCAACAAACCTTTGTTAGACTTAAAGGTGCCACTGGAGTCTAAACTGAATCCACTACTTCAGACCAACACGGCTGACCACCTGAAATATAGAAAGAGACATGCTTTGGATTTAAATAGATTCATCTGTGTTATTAAACACAACATGGAATTAAAAATTTGCTACCTAGCAAACGTTGCAGGAACTATTCTGTTGTGCCCTGAAGTAATCCGGATCGTGCTTTTTGCTGGTCAGGGAACCCTATTCCCCACCCCCCA
This sequence comes from Lepidodactylus listeri, assembly GCA_029233225.1. Classification (NCBI taxonomy): domain Eukaryota; kingdom Metazoa; phylum Chordata; class Lepidosauria; order Squamata; family Gekkonidae; genus Lepidodactylus; species Lepidodactylus listeri. Next base: position 21,613,342 of record JARCFY010000016.1, read on the forward strand.
CCCCTGTGTGTGCTTTCTATTCCTTAGCACAGAGCTGGTCTAAAGGTGCTCTATATGGCAACAGTGCTGGTTTGGAGGAAAATAACATTGATGAAAACACTCTCGGTTGTTTTTCACCCATTTTTCTCATGGCCCTGTAGGACTTCTAGGAAATAATAAACACACTTTTGCTCTTGTTAAGCCATTGCCCCAAACACAATAACTCTGGATTGTTGAGTCTACATCTGACTGTAAACATACCCTCTTAGCAAACAATACATTGAATAACTGTCTTCGAGTGACCTTCAGAAAAGTAGCATAATGGGCTCCGATTACTTATTATCATTGTGTGGCTGTTTACCTTCGCCGCCACCATCCAACCCAGGCGTGGCGGTTGACTCGCCAAGGCAAAAGGTGCAAATTGGTGGATACTGTTATTGAAAACTGAGAAAGAGCGACCGCGGCGAATCCTGAGGTACTACAAGAACTGATTTGACAAGAGGCAAGGCCAAACCAAACTGATCTCTCCTTGACAACCGTATATAGCCGTTAGGCACTGACCAGTGAATTCTGACGACAGCTTTAATCTCTGATAGGAACACCTCGTTCACTAGCTTCACACTTCTATGCTTCACCAGCTTACTGTGTCAGGGCAGGAGGAATATTTATCCGCACCTTCAAGGCTAAAGCCGTACCCATTTGAAACTACAGACTTTAAAAAACAAACAAATGAAAGTTAGAATGTAGAATGTTATAATGTTATAACACTATCATAATCTAAAAAGTCCCCTGGTATGTGTATGTGGGGGGAATGGTAGCTAGGGTTGCCAGGTTTGGGTTGGAAAATACTTGGAGACTTTGGGGGTGGAGCTGGGAGAGGGCGGGGTTTGGGGAGGGGAGGGGCCTCAGCATGGCCCAATGCCATAGAGTCCACTCTTGAAAGCAGCCATTTTCTCCAGGGGAGCTGGTCTCTGTCAGCTGGAGATCAGTTGTAAAAGCGGGAGATCCCCAGGCCCCACCTGGAGGCTGGCAGCCCTAATGGTAGCTATGGTGGCTAAGACAAAGAAATGATGCTGATGTGGGCATAGGGTTGCCAAGTCCGGGTTGGAAAATACCTGGGGACTTTGGGGGTGGAGTCAGGAGAAGGTGGGGTTTGGGGAGGGGAGGGGCCTCAGCATGGTACAATGCCATAGAGTCCACCCTTCAAAGCAGCCATTTTCTCCAGGGGAGCTGGTCTCTGTCAGCTGGAGATCAGTTGTAAAAGCAGGAGATCCCCAGGCCCCCCCTGGAGGCTGGCAACCCTATGTGGGCAGGGCCTAAAATGCATAACTTCCTCTCTACATAGGGTTGCCAGGATTGGGGAAATATCTGGAGACTTTGGGGGTGGAGCCTGAGGAGGGCAGGGGTTGGGGAAGGGAGAGACTTCATTGGGGTATAATGCCATAGAGTCCAGCTTTCAAAGCGGCCATTTTCTCCATTTCCTGACGCCTGGAGATCAGCTGAAATAGCAGGAGATTTCCAGTCACCACCTGGAGGCTGGCAACCCTACCAACCTCCAAAGGGGCTTTGACTTAGCTTTTTAGCAGCAAACTGCATGGGAAACATGGAAGCTGGACAAACAGAGGGCAATGTCATGTGGAAGACCTGAATACAGGACAGCAATAAAGGAAGCAGTGAGGAAGCCATGTCTGTGTGTATTTACAGGCTAGGCGGGTTACTGGCTTGTACCAGCACATATACATGATGATGGCCATCATATAATTGTACTTCTTGTCAGGGCAAACTAAGATAAAATATGGAGGTTTGCAAAGCAGCATTCTTAGGCCCACTCTGCATCTAGGGTTGCCAAGTCTGGGTGGGAAAATACCTGGAGACTTTGGGGGTGGAGCCAGGAGAGGATGGGGTTTGGGGAAGGGAGGGGCCTCCGCATGATAGAATGCCATAGAGTCCACCCTCCAAAGCAGCCATTTTCTCCAGGGGAGGTGATCTTTGTCAGCTGGAGATCAGTTGTAAAAGCAGGAGATCCCCAGCCCCCACCTGGAGGCTGGCAACCCTATCTGCATCTAGCATTTGCTCCGTTGTTTTACCAAACCCACACTGGAACAAAAAAAGATGTGGTTCAAAACCACATTCAAATACCCCAGGCCAACGCCTATTGACTGCAGAGTCACCCCCAAATAGCCACAAAACGGCCATAAATCTAGGCAGACAGTTCCATAAAATCCGACAATCAATCAAAGTGAAAGTGGCATGCAATGTAGAAGGGAATTTCTGTTCCATTGTGGGTTTGGTAAAAATGTCCATGGCACTATACCACCCTGAGGTCTCCCCCACTCCCCAAATTCCACCCTCACTAGGCTCTACCACAAAAATCTCCAGGGATTTCCAAACCCAGAATTGGCAACCCCAGTTTTTTGACAAGTTGGATCAAGGTCCCCTGGACCAACTTGCTTTCTCTGCAGCTGCAGCTACAGTAGAATGTCATTTTAAAAAACACTGGGAGCCCAATTCACCTTGGCCCCACACTGTTTTCCAAAGCCTAAAGGGCCCCGGCTGGGAGTTATTACCATCCCTTTGGAGCTGTACATGCTCAGTATACTCCACATGCTGCTGCAAAGTGATGCCAATAACTCCCAGCTGGGTCCCCCTGCTGTGTGGCTGCAGGGAAAGTGAGTTGGGTCTAGGGAACCCTGGCACAATTAAACCAAAAAACGTATTGGCTGAGGTCATACGAGCCGTTTGCCACAATATAGTAGAGTTGCCTTTGCAGATTGAAACAGCACGATCAGACAATGACATCTGCCTTCCATGCCCCAGTCGTTGGCTCAACCCTGTGTTGAGTAATCACGCAGCGGGGAAAGTCCAATATTAATGGATGCCAGCACTTCCACTCTGCTTTCCTGAATGTCTGAACTCTCCTGCTGCAAAAGGAACCCAGAAGGAAAGTCTGAACCCATAGATCTGTTTCTGCTGCTGGGGTTTTTTTTGGGGGGGGGGGGGAGTTGCTGCCTGTATGCACATATGTGCATGCACCCACTGCATTATTTTTTAAAAAGGATTGGGCAGCACACTTTGTGGTTGAGGCACTGCAGTAATGGGAATGCCTGACCATCAGACGAGCGTGCGGGAAAACCGCCCCAGGGTGCGCTGTCTGGTTGGTCTGCCCTGTAACACTGTGTAGCTTGACACTAATGTAGGTCTGCATTTTCCCTTTCATTCCTTTAGTTCTAGTTAATTTCATGCAGCATCCATGCCCAAAGCATGAGTACAGCAACTGTGGCTCAGTAGTAGAGCACCTGCTCACCATGTTGTAGAAGGTCCCAGGTTCAATCCCTGGCATCCCCAGCTAAAAGGATCCGGTGGTAGGTGATGTGAAAGATCATGACCTGAGATGGCGGAGAGCTGCTGCCAATCTGAATAGACATATGAATATGATCACCAATCTCCAGGTAGTGGCTGGAGATCTCCTGGGATTACAACTGATTTCCAGGCAATAGAGATCAGTTCACCTAGAAAAACTGGCTGCTTTGGAAGGTGAACTCTGGGGTGTTATGCCCCATTGAAAACCCTTCCCTCACCCAACCCCACCTTCCTCTGGCTCCACCCCAAAAAACTCCAGGTATTTCCCAGCCCATATCTGGCACTCTGAGTTACTAACCTTAAGGGACCAATGATCTGATTCAGTGTGAGAAAGCGTTGCGTGTTCACTTCAGGTAGCTGATTATGAAATCAGGTGGTGGCGGCAGTGGAACACTTAATATTGTTTTCTAAAACTTCATAGAAAGCCAAACCACTATCAATATTTTTACCACTGTATTCAAAACAACAATCATTTAAAATATTTAAAAGGAGTGACTTGCCTTGCTATAAAGTTTTTAATGGCCAGTCCCCCACAAAAGCTGATACTTAACCATTGACTGGGCAGCTCCAGGAAAGAGATGGTCCTCCAGCAGAGAACACAGGAAATAATTTATTGGTCTGGAAGGAGAAGGATAAAACAAATACTGTTTTCATGCACTTTCAATCCACTTTCAGTGCACTTGGCAACTGGATTTTACTGTGTGAAATGGCAAAATCCACTTGCAAACAGTTGCTGAAGTGGATTGAAACTGCATTATTTAGCATCTGTGAAAGTGCCCACTGATTTAAAGGGACAGTATTCCTGGGAAGCTTCAAGCATGTTTTGACTGCCTACTCTGGGTAGCCTGGGAGCAGCAATTTGTGATTGAAGTCCAAAAAATTGACACAAATCAGGTTGGGAAAAATAGAGTTGGGGGGGGGAGGGGGAACCACCAAAAATACTGAGATGCCATTAGTTAAGAATAACATCTTTAGACTGTCTGTAAAAATAATAATAAGGAATGAATCATTTCATTTCCAGACCAATGATTCAATGTAGGACCAGCCAAGACTACATGAGAAATTGTTTCCCAAAATTAAGCGCAGCAATGTTGCATGAGAATAAATAAAACTAGAAAGAAAATCAAAGGGAGATTGAAAAAGTAGCAGTGGGTACCCTTTCCCCCCCTTTATAATCAGAAATTCAAGATCTTTGAGCGTTTTTTTGCACGCATAAGGAAGTTGTCCTCTAGCTTTCCCTCAGTAATTCTGAAGGCCCCAAAGAATTTTAGGCAAAGGCAAAGAAGAAAAGGCCTTTATTTCCTTCCGTGTATTTTCTAGTTGTTGTGGTGTGGTTCTTCCACACATTACATTTTGAACAAAATTAATGTTCTGTCAAAGAAGTAAACAGTTCTGGAAATTAATAATTTTGTTAGTGTTATTAAAAAAAAACCCTATACGTTATTTTGTATGGGGGCTATGACTAATAGTTCAGGAATGAAGTCTTTTCTTTAAAGAACACTTCCTCAAAAGATAGCAGATGGAGGTAAAGGAGAGGGCTAAAAGAATGGGCTCAGAAGGCGGTGTTTTTTCCCCTGATGTCATATTCAGCGGTGGAATTTTCCTCTAGGTCTTGGAGGCTCGTCAGCCCATGGATTTTTCCTACAGCTGTCAACAGACAGAATGTGCTTCATTGGCTTCAGGCACTCCAGGGGTGGGGCACGTCACTTATCCTCAACGGTTACATTAGAATGTGGTGACGGACGTGAGGTATCCTAGGCCTTTCTGGACTTTTCACGTAAAAGCGTACAGAGGCTTTATGCCATTGTTGCAGGGGGGAAATAGAGTACAAGCTCATACAGCACTAATACGGGAGGCACATTTTGTAAGATATTGCTCCCTATAAAACATGCTCACCCATTGGATTTTTTTGGAGCATGTGTGTGTGAGGAAACAGACTTACAGCCCCATTCCCTCTTGTCCTGTGGCTATCCTGGGTCTCTGTATGGTGAGGCTGCTCCTTCCCCTTACTCCCAGGAGTACTGAGTTCTCTCTGGGTAGTAACTGCTGCCACCGACAAATCTTAAAGACTTCCACGGGAAGTATCTGTATTTCCAGCACTGTATATTGTGTAGCCATTTAAAGTCTCCGCCGACTTGCTGCATCTCCTGCTTCACTCTTACTTAGCTGGCGTGGGGATACCAGTGGGATGATTGGGGACGGGGACATAGAAAGGCATGTGACACTGCTGACATTACCGCATCATTTCTGGCTACAACTTGATAAAACCATAGAACTTCCAGAGATCCCTAGAGCTACCCATTGTCACTTCCAAGTTGTACCCAAAAGTGACATACTGGTAAAGAAGTCTGTGGTGTTTTCTTCCCACACACACCACCACCACCACCACCACCACCACCACCACTTAGAGCAATGGCAGTGATCAGTGAGATCTCAGGCAACCCTACCTATCACATTTTCATACTTCCGCTCTTCAGGGGTGGCACATTGAACCACTGCCCATGCCCACCCCTTTACTGTTCTTTGTGAAGCTGGGCCAAATTGGGCATGGTATGTTTACAGAGATCAGGCTGTGAGCATTCAAAACATCAAAAGTTTAATGAAGAAATTAAAAAGCCCATGCATGACCTGTACAAACATCTGACTGAGCTAGCTTATCAAGACCAGGCAAAAACACAGTCTTCTTCCCAGTTTGGTGCAGTGGTTAAGAGCGCGGACTCTAATCTGGGAGAACCAGGTTTGCTTCCCCACTTTTCCACACGCAGCTGCTGGTGTGACCTTGGGCCAGTCACAAATTCTTTCAGAGCTGTTCTCTCACAAGCAGTCCTCAAAAGAGCTCTCTCAGCCCCACCTACCTCACAGGGTGTCTGTTGTGGGAAGGGGAAGGAGATTATAAGCCACTCTGAGTCTCCGGGTGAAGGGTGAGGTATAAATCCAATCTCCTCCTTCTCCTCCTCTTATTTTTTTCCTAACACTAGACATACCCCTAATAATTTTGTTGCTAGGATAGGCTATTAACTCTTGAGGTTACAGCAATTTAAAAGTCCCCCATTACCTCCATTCTCTGGCTTAAGGGTTTCTCTCCATTGTCAAGACATGGTCAAGATGGACTCCCAGTGTAAAAGCTAACCTTTCAGTGGCTTGGAAAGTTGAAAATGCTCCCAGGAAGTGGCGAGAAGAGAGCATCCTCCGGTGTGTTCAGGGAATTTATAATCTCCTTTCTTCCTGAGCCAAAAAGAAGAAATACAATCTAGCTAGTTTGGTTTTCCCAGTCTCTGTCAAAAGGTACAATGTAAAAGTGTCAGAATGCTAAACCTTTGCTCCATTTGGCCAGGTCCATCTCTATAACTAAGCCCTGAAGGGCTGGGTGCTTGGAAGAGAGCTGACTCATTTCCTGTATTTTTCCTTCTGCCAGGCTTTTACCAGCATTAAAGCTTCTGGAAGGGAGAACAGGTCTGTCTCTATAGCAGGTATTTCCCCTGGCCCCCACCAACACTTCAGAGGCCAACAGGTGGAAATGGGGGGGGGGGAATGCACCAGTGGTGCACCACAGAGTTAAACCATAGAGTTTTGGGTGAATCCTAGAGCAGGGCCCCTGACATAATGGCATCACTTCCGGTTTAGTGCTGTTGCACCTATTCCCCCACCCCCACCCCAATTATGGGGTATGCAAGTTGCGACATGCAGCTGGCATTCCTGCTACTGAAACATGTGTTGAGTGAAATATTAAGGTGAATTCTTGGCTGGAGGGCATTTCTCCATAGAATCTCTTTGAGAAACTGCTCACAGAGAAGGGGCCAAGGTCAGGTTGACAATTCAAGTGCTTCAAAATAAGGAGCTCATTGGCTTGGGTCCTAACTGCTGCTTTCATTTGCAGCCCTCTTGGGTTTGTGGCAGAAGCAATCCTCTGCTGTGCTACAGTGGCATCTTAGGAAGAGTCATGGGGTTCCACAAAGAACTGAGACCAGTCGTTTGTGAAGGAACTCAACAGCTTTTTATACATATGCTACAACTTTGGCCTAGAGGTCCCAATAGGGCTGCCAGGTCCCAACGACGTGCAGGTGGGGGTGGGAGGGAACTTTCCAGGAGGAGGGAGGAGTGCTGCGATGTGTCTATGTCACCAGGAAGAATTAGCTACAAATCAGAGAGTTTTACCCCAAAATCAGAGTGTCGCCGACCAACATCCCTAACATGCCTATGTCACTTCTGGGTTACGTACGCATGTCACAGTTATTTCCAGCTTCTTGGAGGTAAGAGTGGGTAATTTGGGGGGGGAAAGGAGCACCCGAAAGTGGGAGACCTCCGCCTGGACCAGGGGGTCTGTCAACTCTAGACCCCAACTGCATTCCAGCAGCCACCTTAACAACAATAATATAGGGTCTTCTTCCCAGACACCACGAGGTGGCTGATGGCCTTGTCTTCAAACATTCACTCTTTCTTAAGTACCGTCCTTTGCCACTCTCTACCATACTCTGTATAGTGTTTCCCTCTGGCACTTTCTGACTCACTAGAAGACACTGATCTTGCATGAGCAGAAGCTCTGAGCACTGCAGGAATGTACGGCGCTGTAGAGGAGTGCCTGTGGAACCCAAAGCAAGCTGAAGTATGCCTTAGGGTCTAAGCCACTGTGAGGCCATAAGATAGTAACATGTGTGATAACATCGGCAGTACTTTATTAGGGTACACCAGTGTGACGGGCCTTTTCTGCCAACTTAGGGGACTAGGGTTGCCAGGTCCCTCCTGGCAACCAGTGGGGGATGGTGGGGGGACTTACCAGGAATGCGAGGGAGGCCCAGGCAATGTCACCAGAAACACGACCATGTCACTTCTGGCATGTACCAGAAGTGACGTCTTCACCCTGTGGTGTCATGTTGACACGCTGATATTTGGGCAAAAACTCTATGATAAAAATGGCTTCTACTATAGAGTTTTTGCCCAAATACCAGACTGTCGCCCAGACGTCACTAACGTGATGACATCACTTCCGTTGCATGCTGGAAGTGATATTGCCACATCACCAGCGATGTCGCCTGGGCCTACCTCTCTCCCCCAGTAAGTCCCCCTCACGGCCCGTTGATTGGTGGCGGGAGGTGGGGCCCGGTGGGAGGGGACTCCTGCCCCCACAAGGAGGACTGGCAACTCTAGAGGAGACTCATACAGCCTCTTATGGTTTTGGGGAACCAGGTTTGTTTTAACCATGGATCCTTCCCCTCAGCTACCAGATGTTTTAAGGTAGCAAGTGTAAAGCCTTTGGGTTCACTACCATGAGGTAAGTTTTGTAGCGAGCAAGTAGAACACTGATATCACTGAGGCAACTGCATATAAATATCAAAGAAGATTTATTTATTTACAGGATGGTTTCCAAGAACAGATCAGCAGCACAGGTCTCCAGGCTGTCAAAGGAGAGGCCTGGCTGAGGCACATAAATTTAAGCAAGTTGTGGCTTCAGAGTGTAGTTTGAATTTTCTTCAACACTTTCAGGCACAGACAGGCTTTTCCTGACTAGCCACTAGGCTGGATCCTCTCACGGACATAGGATTTCAAACCCACACCAGCCTGCCCTTTCCCAAGAGTCAAACTGAATGGCACAAGATCTGCTTATTGCCAGAGACAGACTAAAATAATCAGGTACTCTGTCCTCTCCCAGAGGTAGCGCTAAACTACTCTGGCATGGCAATGGGCAAAGCTACCATTCTAACTGTACTGCGTGTTCCCTGAGGCATATCCTGAACCTGAACCTAAACACCACCAAACATCAGGAGAATGCTGATCGCCACTTTGGGGTCAGGAAGCAAATTTTCTCCAGGCCAGTTTGGCTGGGGATCCTGGAGGGCTTTTTTTTTTTGTCATCTTCTGAGCGTGGAACAGCAGTTACTGGGGGTACGGAGGGGGAGGTATTTGTGAATTTCCCGCATTGTGCAGGGGGTTGGACTAGATGACCCTGGAGGTCCCGTCCAACTCTACGGGTGTGTTCAGATGCACCCTTTAATCAGGTTTCGTGACTGTTCAAGAACTGATTTTATATGCACGATCACAAGGCATCATCTGCCTCCCGTCCCGATTCGCTGGCTTCCTGCTCAAAAATCCCCTTCATCCAGATCATTTTGTTACCGGGTCCCAAGTGATATTTTCTCAGCTCTCCCATTTAAAGCCGCAGTTTATGAGCATAAGTGGAGCTCTGCTCTCGTGTTTATAAAACCAACGTTTAAATGGTCACTAGTTTTGAGTTCGGGATCCCAAAGAGGCCAGTTTTGGCTGAAAAGTTTAAAGCGAAGTCTTCTGTCACAGTGATGAAATCACAGTGTTCTGCGATACACAAAAAAGAATGGTGGGTGAAAAGCGGACGCCTCGGGCTTCTGAGCGGGGAGGGGGTTTAAACCATTGGAAGTGGCTTGACACCGGAGGAGCAATCAGACAGGGAAAACTGCGGCTTTAAACGGGAGAGCTGAGAAAATATCACTTGGGACCCGGTAACAAAATACTCCGGATGAAGGGGATTTTTGAGCAGGTAGCCATCGAATCGGGACGGGAGGCAGATGTTGCCTTGTGATCGTGCATATAAAATCAGTTCTTGAACAGTCACTCAAAACCCTGTTTTGAGTTCAGGATCCCAAAGAGGCCAGTTTCGGGTGAAAAGTTTAAAGCGAAGTCTTCTGTCACAGTGATGAAATCACAGTGTTCTGCGGAACAGTCAAACGAAAGCCGTGATTTGCCCTAGTGGTTCTGCACATGCGCGAGGATAATTTTTTCCCAATTCTATGGATGAGCAGCTATGTGCATGTGCAAACTTAGAAAAAAACCTGACACACACTCCCATGTGATCGCGATTGTCCAGAGTAAAAATAATCACAAGAGAGCGGGGGCCATTTAAACCAGCCACACACCATAGAGTTCTGCACAAAAACCAGAGTGTCACTCCCCAACGTCACTGACATGCCTACATCACTTATTTCTGGCAACACTGCTGTTTGGGGGGATTTCCTCCCAACAGTCACCTGGCTGGCGGTGAGCAGGAGCCCACAAAACCGGGAGATGCCTGCCCCCAACTGGGGAATGGCAACTCTTCTGGAGCAGCTTTGGGAACTAGCAGAAATTACAATTGCTGTGAGACTTATTTCTACATGGGAGCTGAACAAATGAACCAGGGCTTCATGCAAGGGTGGAAATTCAGGACAAAGTGTTTTTACAGCACCACGCTAAGCATCGTTATACCCTTCTAAATCCACTGAAGTTACAGGCCTTAGAAGGTTGTTACCCAGCTTAGGATGGCACCATTAATTGCCTGTGCAGTTCAGAAACAAGACCGATAGCTACCCATGGGATTTATCAGAACTTAAGAAAGTGAAGCGAAAGAGATAGGGTGACAATAGCTAGCAAGAGATAAAGGGTCAAGGGAAGGCATCTTCAGATCCGGAGAGACAACAGCCGATTTAAAACAGGAAGGGAAAGGACCAGAGGATAAGGAAATGTTGTGGTTGTGAATAGACCAGATAAGATAGTAGGCAGTGCAGATTTCGGAACAGGGTTAAGAGAACAAGCGTCAGCATGAAATATGACGGAGCTGGAGAGAGTGGGGGAAGAAAAAGAGGGAAGAGGAAAATCAGACATGAGTGGAAAGCAACCTTCTGGAAATCCATGAGCAGAAGCATTTCTTGGTCATATCCAGCCTTCTAGTTCTAAGGGGCATTCCTGAACAATTCCATTATCAGTAGTACTGGAAGGTGCTGAGAGACCTAGAAGAATCGCCTAAGTCTAATTTCCTCTGTCCTTCTCCCAATGCAAGTTACCTACCAAAGAAACCAAGGGAGTCTCCATACCCAAACCCAGTATAAATCCCAGCTGAAATAACAGATTAGTATCGCTGCTGCGTATTATTATCGTTGTTGTTGTTATCATATTATTATTATTATTCAACAGGCACAGGGCAAATAGCAAAGTTTTAGAATATTTTAATGGAATATTACTCTTTATTCTTATGTAATAAAACCTATTAATGAGTCTCACACTTGTCAGGATCCCAAAATTGCCTGGTTCTCCCGGGCCCTAAAGAAGCCAGGCTGGTTGCAACGAGGGCCAGGGCCTTTTTGGTGGCGGCCCCTTACTGGTGGATTGAGCTCCCAGATGACATCAGGGCCCTGCGGGAGCTTTTACAGTTCTGCAGGGCCTGCAAGACAGAGCTCTTCCACCAGGCTTTCAATTAGGGTGCCCCTTCCACATCATGGCCCTGGCTCTAACATCAATACTACCACCAACCTGATGATCAACAGCCTGGCAGGAGCCTGGACTGGGGGGCAGGCGACTATTCAACTGCTGAGAGAATGTTGCCATATTTTATTATAGTGATGTTCTGAGTAGTTATGAGTTATATACTGTGATTTTAACTTAATTTTGTTCTTAGCGTATTTTGGAATTTTAATGTATACATCTATATGTATGTTCTGTAAGCCGCCCTGAGCCTGCTACATGGGGGAGGGCAGGATAACGATGATGAAGATGATGAAGAAGAAGGAGGAGGAGGAGGAGGAGGAGGAGGAGGAGAAGAAGAAGTTCTTAAATTGTGTCCTGTGTAATTATGTAATTAAAAAATATTGGACCCAGTGTATATGAAACATTATGCTATGTAAACAATCCTGTAACGACATATTGAGTATCATCCATTATGTCTGTTGAAGATCTTATACTGCCTGTGTTTGCTTCACTGATTGAGAAAAACAGATCAACATCTCAGAACTTCAAAGAGCACAGAAGTCAATTCTCACTACTACCTAGCGCCCGGTCCTACACATGTTCCTGATTAAGTTCCAGTCAAACAAAATTGGGGGGAACTCCACCCGGACCAGGGGTCTGGCAACCCTAGGTGTCCCCTTCTAGCGCGGGAACTTCTACTCAACATCTCATAGGTTCTAAGCTAACTAACTACAAACTAGCATACACAAACAAAAAAGTTAACTCTTTCATGGCATCAGGGAGTGAACTTGCAAATATCCCAGCACAGGATGGAGGGAGCCTGGGAGTTTGTCTCAGGGGTGGGGATAGGGCTGTCAGGTCCCACGGGGGGTGGGTGGGGGTGGAGGTTTTCCCGCCGAAATGGCTCCCAATCCACCAGTCCGGATCAGGTGGGTGGGAACCAGCCTCCAAAGGGCCTGGTTCGGGCCGAAGTGCCTGGCACAATGATGTCACTGGGAAGTGACATCATCGCGCTCGGCATGCCGCTGGCCAACACTCTAGCAACCAGCCTGAAAAATCTATGATACCATAGAGTTTCCAGGCTGATTGCTAAAGTGTTGGCCGGCGGCATGCCCAACGTGATGATGTCACTTCCAGGTGATGTCATCGTGGCACGCACGCACTTTGCACATGCACGAATGTCCCAGAACAGGACCAACTCTTCCCCGCTGCAGAAGGTGAGTCACTTGGCGACCCTAGGTGGGGAGCCTCACTGAAAGGAATCTGTTTCAAGTGGCAACGAGGCCAGGCGGTAGGCAGGAATGAGGATCCTCGATCCTTTCCCTTCTGGTGGTTTATAGTTTGTTACATGCGTTCTCCCCTCAACCCCTTCTATATAGGGATCGAGACACGTTCACCCCTGGGGAACCCCACACACAGCAGGAGGGGAACAGTTTGCAACTGGGGGGGTGGGCAAATGGCTGCCAGAGAAAGAGTTAAGCACCCCTCTCACTGCCATCTGGCTGTTCACAATTGCTCTCCCCAAAGACGTTTTTCATTTGAAAACTGGGGGGGGAGGGGTAGAAGCTTCATATCATGTGGTTCATGTGTCAGACTAGGAGCTGGGAGACCCACCCAGTTCGACTCCCTGCTCGCTATGCCATGGAAGCTTGCTAGGTGATCTTGGGCCTCAGTCGCATACACTCAGCTTAGCCTGCCTCACAGGGTTGTTGTGAGGATAAAATGGAGGCAAGGAGAACAAAGGAAGTTGCCTTAGGGGGAGGAAGGTGGGGCATAAATGAAGCAAATACATAAAAGTGTATGTCTCGTGGCAGTCTCTCCTTCAGAGTTTGTCTAAAACCAATGGGATTAGGCAGGAGAGTACTGCACCACCAAGCAGTACTCCAGGCAGGAGTCTGCTCATTAGCACAGACTTTCAAGCCAGCCTGCAGCTCAGCAAGAACTCAGAGACAGAGCAGACCCTAGAGACACGGTCGTATTCAGCGTTTTGTCATGTCCTCGACCCAGAAGGGCTAGCTCGGGCATGTCTCTGTAATGCCAGCTCCCTAGGAACAAAATGACCAGGTTTGTTTTTATCCATCATATGGTTTAAAATGCAATTATTCAGATCTCAGCTGGTCTGTTATCTCTTGAGATTTACATTCACTAGGATGTTACTAGACCTAATCCTTGTGACCTAAGATGTTCGGGTGAAAAAAACAGGGACAAACTCCTTTTTTTAGGGACATCATCCCTTATACCTTGGCAAGTTTGCCTGAGATAACTTAATACTTATTAGAGGAGCAAGGTTTCAGTTATTTAAAACAACCAACACAAACAAGTTGGACTTTAAAGAAAGTACACCTTTTTAACATAGAAAATGGCAAAAATCAGATGCGGGAGGGCATTAAATGATGTGAAAATGTTTTGGTTTTCTTGGTGAAACAATTGGTTGATAGTATTTCTGCTCTACGAAGTGTCAAAATCAAGTTGTAGATAGGTCACATTCTAATTAAATAATTTTTAAAAATCTTATGCTGGAGTTGCAGTCTTGTTGAGCACAATTCCTTGAATTTGTAGACCTCTATCAGACTTATTTCCAAGCACACAAGAAAACTGCCCCACCTTTAAGATCAGCAGCATATGCTCTGATGATTGTGACAAACTTTGGAGGTAGGCAGCGAGTGGAGACAGGGCTTTTTCTGTGGTGGCTCCCCAGCTCTGGAAAGCCCTACCCACAATAATCCACAGGGCACCTGGCTCATTAAATGTTAGGCCTCCGGGTAAAAAAAACTTTTTATTCATTCCGGCATTCCATTAGATTGTACAGAATTTTCTTTTTTACTACTTTTATAATCTTGGGTCTTTTTATTATTACTACTATCTTATTCAGGGGTCATTTCATAGAAAAAGAGGTTTAGGAGCTCATTAGCATAACTCATTAGCATAATTTATTTGCATATGCCACACCCCCTGACATCACTGGGAGTGTGTCAGAAGGCAACACCCATCGCTCAGGCTCCACCCCAAACATCTCCAGGTATTTCCCAACTCAGAGCTGGCGAGCCAGCTTTATGTTTTGACTAAAGACTCTTTAGGTTTCCTTTGCTCTTGCAGGGAAGGTGCCCTACAACAAGCATGAAAATATAGATCAAGTTAGTATGCTTTTGCTTTTTTCTAGAGTGCATCACCATACGTGCCCACTCTTGGGCTTGTTACTCCCAGAACAGCATTCCTGTGCGTTCCTGCTTGAAATGACCCCTGATCTTATTTGAAAATGCTTGTTAATGTTGCTGTTTTACTGCTTTCATCAATACATATTGGTTATGGGTTTTGCTTTGTGATGCCTGCCATCAATTACACTTCCTCTTTGAAACAGTTCTTAATTATTTGACAGGCATATACAATGGTGTGATTGAACTGAGTGTCCAGCGTTCACAATGGAACAAAAAAAAATCTATACACTCAGATACGGCACTTCTAATCATATAGCTAGTTACAGAATTTGTTGTTGAAGTTACAGAACTGTATCTATTCACAGGGACCAATTTCCTACAAGGCGCTGCCCCAGCATTATTTCTCTGTTTTCCCCGATTGCCTGCTTGAATTTCCCACTATTTGCCATGGGGCGCATTTTGACCCATGGCTCCACCTGATTTTCCCCGCGGCTTCAGTGATCCTCAAAAAACAGGATCACTGAAGCCACGGGGGGAATTGTGCGAAGCCACGGATCAAAATGCGCCCCGCGGCAAATAGTGGGAAATTCAAGCAGGCAATCGGGGAAAACGGAGGAACGATGCCGGGCAGCACCTTGTGGGAAATTGGTCAAAGTTTTGCATTTTCATATAAGTCCCAGTTCCCGTACTCCTATCACATATGCTAACAAGTTGGTTAAAAATACTAGGGTAGCGGCAAGTAGATTCGCTAATGGACCATTGGCCAATTCCCAATAAGTCATCTAGAAAAGGATATGAACTCTGATCTCTGCAGTCTGGAGGTGAGCTGTAATTCCAGGGAATCCCCAGGTTCCACCTGGAGGCTGGCATCCCTAGAGTACTGTCTTCCAGCTGGGGCCAGACGTTCTCCTGCAATGACAGCTAACCTCCATACTCCAGAGATCAGTTCTAGCGAGGCCCCGACCTACCTTATCCAACTTAACAGTTTTGTGCATTCACCACCCGCATGCAGACAGCGAGGTCCAGAAATAGAGACTGGCTGCTGTCGCACGCTGTTGGCGGCGAAGTATGGCTCAGCCTGTTTGCTCTTTTAGCAAAGCCCCATTTCAGGGTTGCTGGGAACCTTTGTTTTCTGGCCTTTAGTAATGGGGATGGATTGATTTAGAGTCATGGGCCACTGAACTGAGAGCTCAGGTGTGGCAGAGAGAGCAGCTGCCCCAGTGCTGACTAGACAGCAACTGAATGCACAAATCTTTGATTAGGCTCCCGGGAATGGGAGTAATTAACCACAGTGAATAGAGCAGCTTGCCTTGGACTGCCTCATTAACTACAATACTGGTGCTACTTTTAAAAGCTGGGGGGGGGGGGGGGGGAGTTGTAAGTGTAACTTCCCACACAGCTGCAGGGAAGTTGAAGTTCAAGAAGGACAGAGTGAGAGCTTAAGCATTTTCGGAGTCACCAAGCGGGTTTTTGTGGGCCCTGGCATTATGGGTCAGTCCTGACAGAGCACAGAAGATCGCAAGATATGGTTGGATATCACTTTTCCAGCCTCCTCCTGGGTGATTCATGGGAGCGAACAATGGGTTTAATCATTAAAAAAAATGAAATGGAGTATTTTTATTTTGAAATTTGAGTCATACTAAACTTCTCCTTAAAAAAAAAAAGGACATGGATGCAAAGAACCAAAGTTTGCCCAGCTCTAAAAAAACTGAATCCATAGCTCTGTGCCAAAAGACATTCACCCCAACTGACACTGGGAAATGTTTCTGCAAATACGGTTGTGTACACACAGCCTGGGGCTGAAATGTCTGAGCCAGGGCTGCATGCAGGTAGCCTAGTCAAATCGTCTCCCATTGTGCTACTTCCTCGTTTTGAGATATGGGGAAAGAAGGTATTACTAGAATTAGCAGAGCATTTGCTAATTGCACTCCTCCAATAGATTATGAGTGCTATTCAAGGCAATCCAACAACAGCCCTGACTTGGATAGACCAGGCAAGCCCGGTCTCGTCAGATCTCGGAAGCTAAGTAGGGCTGACCCTGGCAAGTACTTGGATGGGAGACCTCCAAGGAATACCAGGGCTGGGACGCAGAGGCAGACAATCAAGCCACCTCTCTGAAAAACTTCCTAGCCCCATTAGGGGTCACCGGAAGTCACTTTGACTTCCAGGCTTGCAAGCACATACACACAACACAACACTCACCGAGAGAGAGAGAGAGAGAGAGAGAGAATCCAACAAGAGCTTCACACATGGTGATCAAAGTTTTCACCCTAACAAATACACACACAGGACGTGCACATTTTCCCTGGGTGGATTGGGCACTTGGAGGGAAAAAGTGGTTATTATATTTAAGGAAAGGCCCATGGGAAATTCATCTTTCTTTTCAGGTCAGGAAGCAATTTTTCTCCATGCCAGTTCGGCTGGAGATCCTGGATGTTTTTTGTCATCTTCTGGGCATAGAACAGCGGAGCAGAATGGGTTGCTGACGGCTGCAGGGCGGTGCCCAGATGTTGTTGTCTGATTTGCACCTATGTCGGGTCTAATTGCACGTATTATCGCAGCCTAAGAGAGTCAAAGATATAGAAAGGCAGGACACTGAACATCCTTTCCTTCTACTGCTCTGTTACTATCCCTTTGATGTGTAGATTGCTATAGGGAAACTTCCTTCCTTCTGGTCTGACACCTTCTCTCCACACTATGCCAGCCTTCTCCATCTCGGCACCATGAGAGCAGGACATGTTTCCTGCATCTCTATCCATCTTAGCTAGTTAGACTAGACTAGAAAACTATTTCTATCTGGTCAAGAATGGAGTTCCTTACAATAAAGGACTCGTGTTAGTTTTGCAAAGATAAAGAGGTTCTGTGTGTAACTTTTTTTTTTGACAGCACACACAAACTAGATAGACTTTGCTGCGTTATGTGCCTTGAGCAGTCTGCTAACCCAAATAAGAACATAAGAACATAAGGGAAGCCAGTGTTGGATCAGGCCAGTGGCCCATCCAGTCCAACACTCTGTCACACAGTGGCCAAAAACACCAGGTGCCCTCAGAAGGTCCAGCAGTGGGGACAGGACACTAGAAGCCCTCCCACTGTACCCTCCCAAATAATCCTTCATCTCTTTCCCATTTAGCTCCAGTCTTTCAAGTTTCTTAGCTTGTCCCCTCGTGGACCCAGAAGGGCTGGCACCAATGCTCCCTCTAAGCTGTGGAGTCTTGTGAGCAAAAATCCTACTTTGTGAGCTACTTGCATCAAAGCTGTGAGCAAGTGATTTGGCTGCTACATAAATGAGTTAGCTCTGAAGCCATCCTTCCTGAGCTAAGACAAAAATGTGTGAGCTGGAGGCTAAAAGACTGAGCTAGCTCACACTAAGTCAGCTTAGAGGGAACACTGGTTGGCACAGGCGGGCAATCCACTTGGCTGCTTTCCCATTGTATGCAGAATGGTGTCAACCAACACCACGAGTATGATTCGCTGGTATACATCCTTCCGATCCAAATCCAATCCCCAAATCCAGGGACCCTCGCTCTGAAATAGCTGCCTTGAATACAACCGTAGTCATTCTCCAGAGCAGCTGTTCTAGTGGCCTGTTGCATTCATTTCCCCTCCTCCTAAAGCAAGTGGGGCTTTCCAGACTAATTTGTGATAAACCGGTGATCAGGCTTTTTAAAAAGCATTTGTGCTCTTTTGACGAGAGACGGTAAGGAATTTTAACCGAGTAAGGACTGCAAATAAGATTAACTAAGATAATTATGGGGTTGTGCAGTGGTATGCAAACCTCATGGCGGAGAGGAATAGAATGGGGTCACTACACGCCCAGAGAGCGCATGAGTCAGCAGGAAACACTCCTTCGTTCACTGAAAATGAAGCACACTTATCTCCCTCAGTTAAAAGTTAGTGGCTAGAGGTGTGTGTGAGTGTTCTAATTGCATCTCATGCTGTAGCCGGTGTCTATGACATGATTGTGCTTGTCTGCCCTAGCCGGGTGACCTCGGCCAAGGACCCATTGTTCCATATTGCTGTCGATAGCTGATTTTCCCATTGTGCATAAGAAAATTTCCATGTCACGTTTTTCTTTCTCTGCTGAATCTCGTTCTGCTCACAGAACGGACTATGTAATCTGACGGTAAAGCTTTGCGGGTGTCTTGACTAAACCAATATCTGGTCTTCCTCCCGGTGCAAAGCATTCATTAATGTGGCCACAACTTGCCTCTCTGCTTAACGCAGGTGCATGCAGTAATCAGTGGGTGGGACCCCTGGAGTTTGGCCAGGCTCACCTATAACGTTTATTCAGGGGTGCCAAATAGCCTGGCTTGCACCTGTGTCTTCAACTGCAGTCTGATCAGGACAGATCAGCAAATGAAACTTTCCTGGCAGGGAGATAAGGCAACGCTTGCTGATAGTTCAAGGGAAACGAGCAAGGAGTAGCCGGAACGTTTGGCATCTGTACTGTTTTCTTCAATGGATTTTCTTTTCTCTCTTTTTTTCATTCCTGTGTATGTTTTCCAGCTGTGTGTATGTGTGTTAGGTGCTGTTGAGTCGCTTCTGACTTGCAGTGACCTTGCGAATGAATGACCTCCCAAATGTCCTCTCCTTACCTGCCGTGCTCAAGTCTTGCAAACTGAGGGCTGTGGCTTCCTTGACTGAGTCAATATTGGGTCTTCCTCTTTTCCTGCTTTCCCCAGCATTATGTCCCTATTGTCTCCTCCAGTGACTCTTGTCTTTCCATAATGTGACCAAAGTACAACAGCCTCTGTTCAGTCATTTTAGATTCTAGGGAGAGCTCAGGCTAGATTTGGTCTAGAGCCCGCTTCTCTGTCTTTTTGGTAGTCTGTGGCACCGTAAAACTCTCCTCCACCATGACATCTCAAATGGGTTTTACAGCTAGGGTTGCCGCTTTGTCCCTTTAATAAAGGCTTAGTGTGTGAAAACAGGCAGCTGAAAGCTTTTCATGGCTAGGGATGGGCATGAACCACATTTTTGGGGTTCAGTTCCTGGCCAAACCACAAACCGAACCACAAAACGATACGAACCAGTGGTGCTCCCCACCACTTTTGGTGGGGAGCAGAAAGCAGGGATTTAAGTGGCTCCAAGCCATTTAATCCCCTGCTTTCTGCTCCCTGCAAAAAGTAGTGGGAAGCAGAAAGCATGGTTTTAAATGGCTCTGAGCCATTAAAACCTGTGCTTTCTGCTCCCTGCCAAAAGTAGTGGGGGGCAGAAAGCAGGGGGTTAAATGGCTCCTAAAATACCCTAGGGGGAGCTGGTTGTTATGGTTGCGACTCAGGAGACCAGATTCCTTGACAGGTTCTTCAAGAGAAGGAGTGCTCAAAGAAACCAGGACAAAGAGCAGTAGGTCAAAAAGGAAGAACTTGAGAATCCAGTGTTCAGGCATGCTTTGAATATGGGTCAAGCAACTATGACATCACCAAGAGTCTCACAAAAGTTCTTGTTTCAGTTAAAGCCCGAGATTTGCGCAGAGGGTATGTTTAGGTATCAGAAAGGCTTTTACCTCACACTTGGTCTGTACAGCTTTTATTCAACTGTGTGCAATGTAACAGATTCAACAGCTGTATTTCCTTCCGTCATAAGATGCCACTGCACAAGCATTGCTTCTCTTTACAACGAACAAGACTTCTTTCTAAATTATTATTTAAATCTTTACAAGACATGGTCCGAAAGCGATTGTAACAAAATCTCAGTTGTGAACTGTTACCATCCAATCCACCCAATAAGCTTTCAGTCAGCTCTGGCCAAGCCATTTCAAACTATTTCTCCCCTATGCACTAAATAAATGGAGCAAGAAATGAGGCAGTCTGGTGATTGAATTGTCACTGGAAGATATTTTGTGGACTGAGAAATGTACTGATTGATGCTTGATGGGTTAGAATCTGGGCTGCCCATCCTCAAAAGCCTCACAGGTTAATTATATAAGAACACCAAATTCATACCATTCTTATTCTGGGACCTCAAGCCTCCTAACTGCAATTATTACTTTTCCGTGTATTTAATAAAGTATGCTTGTGGTGGATTTGCAAGTAATGGGTTATGTTGTTGTTCAACACTAATAAAGAAAATTTTGAGCTTTAAAACACTTTCCGCACTGTGGGCTGTTGGCTTTCCGTGGGGGTGATCAGTTTCCATGAAAGGAAAAAATGTTCACTTAAGGGGATAAAATGTTCCTCATGTTCTTGGGAGGGCAAACGGACAGGAGCGGTAGGGGACAGAGGACCCATTGGACAATTAAAGTTTAAAATATTATAAAATGTGTTAATATTTCCTTGTACGGACACTGGTAAGGGAGGGAGACTTTTGTTCTAAATTGCAAATTTTAGAGTTATTAGAATTATTGTTTCTGGGCTGTGTCATCCAGTGGGGAGTTCAACTGGGACCCTCGTTTTGGAAGCTGGTGCCCAGAGTGTTTGGCTGGAGGCTTCTTGACCCACCAACAAAAGGAAAAGGATGGACTTTGGGGGTGAGAAGCTGTGAAGGAGGGAGAAGTTAACAGGGGAGAACAGGGATGGCAGAGATTAGTTGCCCTGGAGAAAATGGATGCTTTGGAGGGCGGAATCTGTGGCATTGTACTCTGCTGAGATCTAAGCCCCCCAAATCTTCAGAAGTTTCCAAACGTGGACCCGACAACCGTACCACCCATTCCCCGTGTCAGTGGCCGGGGGCGACAGGCCACCCTAGTGAAAGGAAGAACTCATGTTCAAGGTTGCAGTTCTCTCAACAGCCAAACACACGCAAAACCCCTGCAATGCAATTGACACTCATCGTTCTCAACAAATGACGCAGGGGGACTGTATTTTCCTAGTCCCCCAGCTTACTTGCCAAAACCACAGCATGGAGCACCAAATGTGCTCTGGATTGGTGGTCAGAATTATATTGTAATGAATAAATTCATCTATGAAACTCTAAGTGTATTTTATCATGTTGAATATAAATATCATAAATAAATAACGAAGGTTCTTATACAAATAGATATCAAAAGTGTCCATTCCAACCATAGAAAGCAAAGAAATCCTATAGTAGATTGGATTTATACCCCACCCTTCACCACCTGGTGGAGTCTCAGAGCAGCTTACAATCTCCTTCCCCTCCCCACAACAGACACCCTGTGAGGCAGGTGGGGCTGAGAGAGCTCTCTCAAGAACTGCCCTTGAGAGAACAGCTCTAAAAGAACCTATGACTGACCCAAGATCGCACCAGCAGCTGCATGTGGAGGAGGGGGAATCAAATTAGAGTCTGCATTCCTAACCACACCAAACTGGCTCTCTTGTATCTTTCTGCAGTAAGAAAGTTCACTCCATCCCATCTGTATTAGGGTGATAAAGCATATCAAGTATAAGAATTCAGATCCAGAGGACTGTCAATAAAGGGCCATTTCGAAAATTCTCTTTATCAAGAGCTGATGATCCTTCTATACACATAAGTAGTTTACATTGGCAACACGGTACATTAATAACAGAATGCAGGCAGCCTCCATAAATCTATCAGTATCTGCAGACTTTCATATCAGGCTGATGTACGTAGTCACGTTCCTGCTGGACTCCTTTTCCTACCCAGACTTTTCCCTCCCCAGAAACTGCCCAGAAATCTCCGGGGGTTTCCAAGTCAGAGCAGGCAACCCTCCTCAGGAAACAATACAGTCAGCATTCTTAAGAGCAGAATACACTAACTCCTTCCCCTCTGCGTTCTAATAGGGAAACCGTTTTTGCAAAGTACTTCAAACCTTGTTAGGAATAGTCATAAATAAAGCCTTCTGACTTACTGGAAATGCAACAGAAGCCCAGCTTAATTTAGCCCTAAGAAAGACCAGCCTAAACATTGTTTTATGCAAGCCCATTCCTTTTCTTTAATTTAAATAGAATACAAATATACCTAAGAATCAAAATTCTTATATATCAATTCATGAAATAGATCAAGTAAAGCATTATCTGGAACTCTTACCTTCAATTTTTAGTGAAGAAAACAAGGTGTGACTATATCTAGGACACATGTTTAAAATTACATCTGTATTTCCCTAGTCAGGGCACCTATCAATATTATTGTTCCAACATCCAGTGAGATGAGTGATGTATAAATGTTTTGAAAGCGTATTAACGATTTTTTCTTATTGTGCCTTCAGTCTTCTAATAGCGAAGTCGGCCTATCTTTGGACACTTAAATCCGGTGGCTGAAGCTGTGAACAGGCAAGACAGATCTTTCTACAAACCTAAAAAGGACCCCAGGTTTGCAGAAAGATGTGAAATCTAAAAAAAAACAACACTGGCTGGTTTTAAAAAAACCCAGAGATGATAACAAAGGCACCTGTAGCTTTAGGCAACGGATTCCCTCAGGAGCTGTCGCTAGGCAACCACAGTATTCCAAGATGGGTTTATGTGAGGAAAAAGGAAGCAAACTAGAGTCTGTGCTCCTGACCACCACACCAAACTGCTCATCTTGCTGTGGAAGCTGACTGGATGATTTTGGACTAGTCACATACTTTCAGCCTAATCTACCTCACAGGGTTGTTGTGCAAATAAAAAGGAGGAGAGGAGAATAATGCAAGCTGCTTTGGTCCCCACTATGAAGGAAGGAGGGGTTTCAGTGAAGTAAATAAATAATAAATATAGCTGAAGATGGGAGGCAATTAAAATATAGGCTGGTGAATGGCTGAGAAGGAGAGAATGAGGCAGGTAAAGGGGGAGAGGATATGGGGGAGGCTCGCCGAGAGGGGGGGAAGAAGGAAATAGTGTGGGGAGGGGAATACAGGGGAAAGTCCTTGAGGGGTCCTTACCATACAAGTGGGCCTGCCCCAGTGCCTGGCCCCACTCAACTGGGCAGTGGTTTTCCTAAGCAGAGGCTGCGGTGGGGGGAGGTGAACAGCTTAAGACAGAGGGACAGATAAAGGAAGGTTGGGCATTGGGTGAGAAGGAGGTAGGGTTGCCCACTCCACAGGAAATTCCCAGAGAGCTGGGGGGTACAGACTCTTCCCTCCAAAGCAGCCATTTCCTCCAGGGGAACTAGTATTGCCAATCTCCAGGTGAGGGCTGGAGTTTGCCAGGAATAACAACTGATCTCCAGATGACAGAGATCAGTTTGCTGTGGATTGCATTCTGCTCTGTTTGCCTTTCCCTTTTCATGGCATCCTTGGTTAACTTCTTCTCCAGCTCAGCTGTAAGCTCTGTGCTCTAAACGGTGTTAATCACCCACTTTGAAATGTGTGCCCTTTTTTCCATCTCTGCAAACTGCTTAATGCTTTTAGGTGTTGTTTGCATTCTGACCACTGCAGCCCTGTCAAGACGTAGTTTATTAGGTTGTCAGTTTTTTCAGAGAACATCCTTGCTCTGATCATTCCATTGGGGCATCATGGCTTTAGCTACCCACTTTGATCTGCAAGCCATAGATATATTTCCTCCGAGAGTGGAAGGCTGCTTTATTTGGAGACTACTAAATTAGAGCAACTTCCCCACTATATGGACACATAGAAGTAGTTCCACATGGCACAGAATATGACTGGCTGCTTCCATTTGGTTATTCTTTTCTCCATCCTGCAAATGTAGAGACATTTGTGGAAGCAATGGAGTGTCCACGTGGTAATTCCCCACATACTTCCCTCGCCTCAAGTCTCAGGTGGCTGACATTGCCCTGTCCCAACTGGAGAGCTTTTCTTCTGGTCTCTAAAAAAATCAGTAATTAATTTCTTAATTTATTATTTCACATTTTTACCCCGCCCTCCCTGCAAGCGGACAATATCAATTGTCAATTACCATTTAAAAAAACAACAACTAAAATGCCCTCCAGAGCTGCAGAGGCAGGGGAAATAATGCTCATATGGGCAAGAGCTGCAAAATAGAAAAGAACTGATGTACACATACACATCCCGGGGGGGGGGGGGGGGGGTGGTACAAAACTATTTTGATAGGATTCGTTCACACCAAACCAGCACCTGCCCCAAAGACTGTGAGCTGTCAGGATTTCACTGCTGGTGAGATTTCCAAGGAACTGAAGGACCTCAAGAGCAGAAAGGCACCAGGCTTTGACAGCATCCATAATGAGTTCCTGATCTACAGCGGCACATTCACTAAGAAGTGGCTCACAAAGTTTTTTACTGACATCATGAGAACAGGAAGACTCCCACAGGGAATTCAAGAAAGCAAAGACAGTTGCTATTCTGAAACCTGGAAAACCAACACACCTGGCGGAAAGTTACAGACCTATTTCCCTCCTGAGCTCCTGTTATAAACTCTTTTAGAGGCTAATCCTGAACAGAACTAGTGACAGAATTAATGAACATGTCCCTATAGAGCAAGCAGGATTTAGACCCCGTTGTGGTTGTGAAGACCAGGTGCTCAGCTTAACTTTCACTGAGTCAGGGTATCAGAAGTGTCTTAAAAGTAGTTTTCATCAATCTGACTGCTGCTTATGACACAGTCTACAGGGATGGTCTGCTGTACAAGTTTTTACAAGTTTCCCCCCCAAGGAACATTATTTCGACTCCTAAATAGCATGATGAGCAATAAAACTTTCCAAGTAATTATGGGTCAGTCAACTGGCAAGCAAAAGAAATTGAATAATGGTCTACCCCAGGGCTTGGTCCTCACTCCAGTTCTTTTCAATCTATACATCTCTAATGTTCCCAAGACGATACCCAGGAAGTTTGCTTATGTCAATGGTTATGTTATGGTGATTGCAGTAAGGCACAAATCAATTGAAAGGACTGAGGAAATACTGATTAGGGACCTTAAAATTTTGGCTGACTACTACTGTAAATGACAGCTTATCCCAAATCCAGGGGGGGGAAAGAATGCTTCTGTTTCCATCTCAATAGCAATCTTGCCAACTGTGAACTGAATGTCTACCTTAATGGCACCCAATTTACATACAACCTAAGTACCTTGGCATTACCCTGGACAGGACCTTGAGCTATAAAAACCATCTTACCAATGTAGCAGCGAAAATACACATGCAAAACAACATTCTCCAAAAATTACGTGGTACAACTTGGGGTGCATCTGTTACAACACTTAGATGTTCAGCTTTGGGGTTGGTGTATAGCACAGACATAGACATACACACAGACACACACACACATATATAGAGAGAGGGGGGTATATATGGTATATAGTGGAATATGGTGCTTCAGTGTGGCTTAACAGTCCCCGTGTCATGTCCATAAACTTGATGTCCAACTCAATACAAAGAGAAACATCAGTGGATGTATTTAACCCACTCCAACCTATTGGCTACCCACGTTGTGGCACATTGCTCCCCCACATCTCTGAAGACCAGATGCTCTTCTCTGTGAATATAGAAAGATCACTGAAAGCAGAGAGTTGCCCATCCACAAAGACATGGCTGATGCAGGCCTATCCAGATACTCCACAATAAGAACTGCACAAATCCTGTAATCACAACATTTCGATCTAGGGAATGAGTGGTTGCGAACGTGGATGTATTGCCACCCAATATCCATAACCTGATAAACACCAATGAGATGCCTGCAGGATTTGACTTGTCACATAAAGTATATGAAGATGGCTAATAGAATACAAACAGGCTCTGGCAGCTGTGCAGACCTATTGTTTAAATGGGGCAAAATACCAGGACCCAAATGCGACTGTGGTGCAGCCCACCAAACTATTTTCCATCTGCCACAGGAATGTGAGCATCATGCTTTCTAGGGAGATGTGGCAGAGCTATTTGAACCCTCCCCAGCTGTGACTGAGTGGATTAAAGATTTAGTATTTAGGGGGATTGCCCAGTCGGTGTGCATACCCGTTGTTATCAACTTGGTTCCGTATTTTATATTATTATATGCTTCCTGTGTGTAACGCTGCCATATGATAAATAATAAATAAACCAACCAGGTTTGGGGAAAATCACAGCAAAACAGAAGAAAAGCTGGGAAGTGGACAATTAGGGGACAACATCATGGCATTGCTTCTGATAACAGCGGTTCAGTCAAGAAGTCAGGTGGAGCAAAACACTCATGTGGAGGAAGCCACAATCTATCCAGAGGTTCAAAACAGATGTGACATTGGTAGGTCCGTGATGGGGATTTTCCCTGTGCCTTTTAAAACCAAAATACAGTCATGCGGGAGGGCGGCATGTAGACCCAGCTACTGTCTCCTCTGGGCAGAGCTGGTTCTATCTTCCCTCGCCTGGTATGTGTTTTAATTCCTCTCGCTTGTTCCCGATATATGCTTTATCTAACAGCAAAATGATTGTGAGTGTTAAAATAATAATAAATCCTGGAGGGGTGGCACACAAACAAATCCTGCCCTGTTATCTCCGCCTAAACCGCCACACACAGATAAACCGCCACACACAGAAAAGAGAACGAGAGATAGAAACAGAAACAGGGAACCCTGCCAATATCAAAGCAAACAGCAGAGGTGCCCTGCAGATCCCAGCCACCCCAAACAAAGCCAGGATGTCCTGTCGTGTTTCACGACTCAGCTTTGATTCCATCACGGTCTAACCACTCGGAGTGCTTTAATGCAGCTTTTAGCAGTCAATGCCTTCTTTTTGAACCAATTAAAATAGGATGGTTGTATCATAATGTAAGTACACGTTATCATGCTCAGTTTGGTTGCGACACAAGGAGATAGGGTATTATTTCTCATGAGATAGACAAGGAAAGGGCGTGGAACGGTGCTGCGCCTCCACCATTGTTTTGTCCCTCTCCTCTCCTATTTTTCCATTTCACTGTGTGGTCATTATATGGCGTCTCTAGCACACATCAGATATGACTTTCCATGCCAGGGAGCCAGTATCTTCAAACACAGACTCAACTCACATTCTCTTTTGTTTCTCTTTATGCATAACAGTATGTTTTCCTTCTGTAGTCTATAATATCAGTGCAGCCAGAGGAACTAGAGGGCTCTCCTATGAGACAAGCCTTCCAGTTTTTGCCTTTCTTTCTCCAGTAAAAGGCTGGTCTACACTGATGTGAACAAAAGCAAATAGGTACCTCGGCAGTTCAGGACCCGAGTGCCACATGACGGAGTGAGCTCCCGTCTCTGGCCCCAGCTCCTGCCAGCCTAGCAGTTAGAAAGCAAAAAATTGCAAGTCGATGAATAGGTGGGAAGGTAACAGCATTCTGTGCACCTCAGCGTCTAGTCATGCTGGCCACATGACCATGGAGAAGTCTTTGGACAGCGCTGGCTCTTCAGCTTGGAAACGGAGATGAGCACCGCCCCCTAGAGTTAGATTCAACTGGCTTTCGAGCAAGGGAAACCTTTATCTTCACCTACATCCATTGCTGGTGGAGTTGCAGTTATATTGCTAAGTTTTGGCAAAAGATTATAACACTGATACATCAGATGACAGGTTATTTACTTCCCCTAAACCCCGAACTTTTATTACTCAATCTTTGGGATGACCCCTCTACACCTCAAATGAGAAAGGAACTGATAGTAACATTATTAACAGCAGCCAAACTGGTGATTGCCTCTAAATGAAGAGATAAATTCTGCCCTTCAACAGATTTATGGTTTCTTAAAGTCTGGTGATGTTACATCATGGGAAAAATAGCAGCTCAGATCATACAGTTAGAGATCAAAGGTTTTCAGACGAATCTTATAGAAAAAATGGTATCTGGCTCTGGACTATATGGTATGTTCTGAAGTATTACTTAATCGTACTTGTTCATTTGATTTACTCTAATTATAAATTTTCAGGTTATGTGCACGTAATTAGATAGTTATTATTAGTTATTAGAAATTCCAGTAAACCCCTATTAGAACTGTATGATCTTTTGTAATTTGTTATGATATATTATCAATGTTATATGTTAAAGCAAGGGTGAATATATACAGGTTGGGGCATAATTGTTCAGTTAGTGTTTCTTGGACTGTTTTTTTTTAAAATTATGGTTCTAGTTGTACATGTTTTGTTATGCTGTTTTTAAAACAAATTAAATATAAATTAAAACAAAAGCAAAAGCAAAAACCAGCAGAGCTAAATGAACTTATCCATTTTATAGACAGGAACAACATCTCCATTTTGCAGTGAAAGGGGATGGCATTTTTTGCTGATTGCTGCCTCCTACTGTAGATCCCACATTGCACCCCCCCCCCCCCCACAGTTATTTCTGTGGATCCACTAACCCACGGGAACACAGTTTTGGGAGCCAAAGAAGGCTGCAGTGGGGTCGGGAGGCAGGGAAGTTGATTTTCTCTATCACATATGTGGGATTGGCTGGCAACCCCCAGGAGCACAGAGAAAGGCAGACACTCTGCAAACTACTGCAAACTACTCTGCAAACCCCATCCACCCGGCATGTAAATCCACTTGGACAGTGACCTTTCAGGGAAGACGACGAAAACGAAGAAGAAGAAGAAGAGGAGGAGTGGGCTTTTATACCCCACTTTTCACTACTCAAAAGAGTCTCAGAGCAGCTTACAATCTCCTTCCCTTCCTCTCCCCACAATAGACACCCTGTGAGGTAGGTTGGGCTGAGAGAGCTCAGAGAGAACTGTGACTGGCCCAAGGTCACCCAGCTGGCTTCATGTAGAGGAACGAGGACTCAAAACTGGTTCTCCCGATCAGAGTCTGCTGCTCTTAACCACTACACCAAACTGGTAAGTTTGGGAGGAAACGAAGCAAAACTGAGGGAAATACAGAAAGTGGGCATATGGAGGACTGGGTTGTGTGGATGTGGGAGGGGGGAATGCTCCAGTTTGCCAGCCAAGATGGCTCAAAACATCCATGTGGAAGCAACTTTATGCTTCAGTCCTTCCCGTAGGAAGTCCAGAGCTCTTTACACCAGATTCTCAATTAGGAATGCAAGGAACACTGGCCAGCTTTCTGGGAGGACCCCAGGCCGAAAATGACATCGGGAGATGTAGGATGTCACATATGCCCCAAAAGCTGAATGTGATGTAAGTGCCTTGGGCAACACTGGATGTCCAGAGCATCACCCAACACACTTACGCCACAGCCAGGTTTTGGGGAGGATGTGATGTCACACATCACTGGATGTCATTTTCAACCCACGCCTTTACTGCCAACACTCAGAGGAGCAAGGACAGGAGGGAAGCCCAGTGACCAGGAGGCCTCCTGCTATAAGCAAGCATAGAGTGTCCCTACTGTGCATGTCCTCCATCTTGATATTAGACCATGTCCACCGTTACTCATCTTCACCAGTACTATAAGAAGACAAAGAAGTAGAAGAGGAGGACGAGGAGGAAGAGATTTGATTTATACCCCACCCTTCACTACCTGAAGGAGTTTCAGAGCGGCTTACCATCTCCTTTCCCTTCCCCTCCCCACAACAGACACCCTGTGAGCAATGCTCCCTCTAAGCGGTGGAGTATTGTGAGCAAAAATTGTACTTTGTGAGCTACTAGCATTAAAATTGTAAGTGAGCGATTTGGCTACTGCATAAATTAGTTTGCTTTGGAGCCATCCTTCCTGAGCTAGGTGGGGCTGAGAAAGCTCTCTTGAGAACTGCCCTTGGGAGAACAGCTCCGAAAGAACTTACGACTGACCCAAGGTCACACCAACAGCTGCACATGGAGGAGTGGGGAATCAAACCCGGTTCTCCCAGATTAGAGTCTACGCTCCAAACCACTACGCCAAACTGGGTTAGATACTCCCCAGCCATCCAGGGTCATCCCAATTACAACTTCAAAATATATAATGGTGCTTCCTTTTATCGGGTTAACTTTAGTTGATGTAGAACCATGCAAACTGGCTTGTAATCCAGAACCCGTCATCAGGCTGAGTACAAGGACACTTTTCTCCCAGCCATTTCAGAAAAATGATGTTTGCCCCGAGTTCTCTTTTCATGGGTTTGTAATCAGAACAATTAATCAACACCTATCTCCACGGGCCTTTGTGGGTGCCGGGCACAAACAGAAAGGCTTTTATATAAAGGAGTCCATTGTTTAGAAATAGTAGTGTTTCAAAAGCGGTGAAAAAACAGTGGAATGGATTGTGGCGCAGGAGAAAATGACTTGAATAAAAGATCCAAAATATTGTACCGACTAAGAAAAGGGGGGGGGGGGGACCCTTCAATTGTTTCTTCGTTTCACACTATGTGCATTATGCTCTGCACTTTTGACACCGCCAGCTGCCTCTGGAAAGTGCTATTAAAAGTCATTCCAAGTTCCAGCTGTGACAGGCACCACAGTCCATTCTGTTGAAGAGTCATGCTGCTTGTACGTGCCTGTGAGCCCAGAGCAGAAGTTCTTCACTTTCTTTTTAGAGTGGTTGAGTACAGACAGGTCTGTATCAGGGGAAGGCAACCCCCACCACATAATTCTCACAGTGGCACACCAGACCATTCTACCTGGCACACAGATCTCTGCCCAAAGAACCAAGGCACTGGCAGCGGTACAGAAGAAGGAACAGGCCTCGCAGTGGTGCAGATAAAGGAACAAGCCCGGTCCATAAAGGAACAAGCCCGGTCCATCTTAGCCTCCCAAAACTGCCCAGGCACCAGCCAAATCCAAGGTGAGCCCCTGAGATGCTGGCAGCGCCTCTGGGGTTTGGCTCATCCAAAGTATGTGCAGCCAAGTACAATCCTCGTCTGCCATCTCCCATTATTTAATTTGCAGATGCACTAACGTCTTCACCGGTGGGCATTGCATTTTGTTCAGCATATAGGCCAATGACAGCTTTGGGTGCCCGTGCTATCTGAGGCTAGATAGGTGTCAAGCCTAGAAAGGACTTTCTCGGTCATAGTACCAAAACTTTGTAACTCCCTCCCCAGGCAGGTTCATCTATCTCCCTCTACTGTTGTTTTCCACCAGCAGGTGCAGACTTTTTTTTTCGGTTTGGCATACCCCCAATCAGGGGTCATTTGGGGCCGGAGCAGGGCGGAGCAGTGCTCCGCCAGCCCAGGAGTGGACACTAGGGCAGCCATGGGCCAAATCAGATTCTCTGATCTGATTCGGCCCATCGCCGAATTGCTGCCAAAATTCAGTGGCAGCTTGAAAGGCGGCTGGAGGAGAGGGGGTTTGAGGGAGAGGCTCCAAACTTACAGGATAGCTGCTGGAGCCTCTCCCCCAAATACCCACCAAGTTTCAAAAAGATTGGACCAGGGGGTCCAATTCTACAGGCCCCGAAACAGGTTGCCCCATTCCAAGTAGCGTTTTTTCCCCACCATAGAGAACAATGGAGGGGATGGGGCAACCTGTTTGGAGGCCTGTAGAATTGGACCCTGTGGTCTAACCTTCTTGAAACTTGGTGGGTATTTCGAGGAGAGGCCCCAGCAGCTCCCCCACAAGTTTGGAGCCTCTCTGTCAAACCTCCTCTCCTCCAGACCCTCATACATCCTATGAGTTTTTGCCATTGACTTCAATGGCCCATAGGGTATAATGGGGCTGAAACTGACATTTGGCCAGTGGAAAGACTCCCAAATCAGCTTGCATTGCCGAAACTGACAGCAGCCAGAACAGATCCGGCCTGATTTGGCCCGATCTGAAGCTGGGAGACGTACACCGTGATGTGATCTCCAGTGCAAGGGGGGAGACTTTCCAATTTCCCGGGGGGGCAGGGGCTGGGCCAGAGGGGGGAAGGGAGGCGGAGAGAAAAAGAGAGAGAGATGTTAGGATTGCCACCTGCAAAAAAGAAGTTCCTTGTGCGTGCGCTTTGTGCGCGCTGGGACAATGTTGCTGCCACCGCAAGAGCCTCTCCCCCCAGCCTGGCTCCCCCATACCCCTCACCCCACCCATAGAGTTACCATAGAGTTTTCAGGGCGATTGCCAGAGCGTCGTCCTGGCAACATGCCCGGCGTGATGACGTCACTTCCGGGTGATGTCATCACGCTGGGCAGTTGGCCCTAGAGAGAGAGAGGGAGGAAGGGAGGAGTGGGTGCAGGGGAGCCGGGCCGGGGGGGGGAGGCTCTTGCGGCGGCTTCTTGAGAGCCCTAGCGCAGGCAGCAGCCAGGGCCAGGAGGCACGGCGGTGGGCGGGTGCTCTGTTTCACCCGGGGGGGCTCAGTCCCCCCTGGAAAATTTCAGGGGTGGCCTAAGCCCCCAAGACCCCGCGTAGTTGATGCCTATGCTCCAGTGACACAAAACCACAGAGTTCCTGTGCTCCTTGTTCCACCCTAAGCAGCCAGTAATGGGTCTGTGTGCCCGTCATGGAAATAGGGTCTTCTCTGCGCTGTACCACCAGTGAGACGCTTCAGTGGGGTGGGATGACGATAACCATGGATGAGCTAAAGAGTAAAGCCTCCTCTTTTACAGGGCTTTCCATTTTCGACATTATGTATTTACACTCCAAAGAAAGGGAACAACCCGTCCCCCCACTGAATGCCTTGCTGGGCAGGCCTCACTGGGAACAGGCCGAGCCCCCTTCTCCTGGCTAATCAGCAGAGAGGGCGGTTTCCTCCCTAACATGTATTTAGACTTCACGGCATTGGAGACCCAGATCCCAGTTATATTTCTTCCCCAAGAATAGCTGCAGGCTTCTCCCTCTAATTAAATATATTGACGAATCCTTAGATCCTCACTGATGCCAATTAGGCAAGCTTGGTTCCAGACTAGGATTTCTGTGGGCATAGGGATTTCCACCTACAGGTTGGAACTCTCTGGCCTCCCCCAACCCGCAACAGCCCTAAATGCCCCCAACAAGATTTCAGGGGGGCATTTCAGGCGGCTACTGGAGGGCAGAGATGAGAAGGTTGAACCCTGTGGACGTGAATCCATGCACCTGTGGATATGCTAGTCTGTATCCAAGCCAGCACTGGTGCTGCTTTCTGCTGACTGCAGCTTCCATCCATTTCTGTCCAATTTGTAACATCTAAATAAACAGTTTGTTCCATTTATTTATTTTTCCTTGTAAATGAGAAGAAGGAAATTCCAAATTCAGCTTAATGGAGATTCATGACCTTTTATATTTATTCACCACTCTTCTCCCCAATGGGGACTAAAGGAGCTAACAACATTGGGCGATTCTGCATTGGCTTTTCTCTCCGTTGTTTTACCAAGCCCTTCTTGGAACAGAAATTCCCCTCTACATTGCATGCTCCTTTCACTTTCTTTGATCATTGGGTTTTATGGTGCCTTCTGCATAGATTTATGGCCATTCAGGTGCCTTTTATGGTGCCTTCTGCATAGATTTATGGCCATTTGCAGCCAGTATGTCATTGCCCCGGAGTATCTGAATGCAGTTTTTAGTGGCACCTTTTCCTCAGTGTTGAGAAAATGTGGAGTGAATGCCAGATGCAGAATTGCCCATTGTCCTCCCTCCCCTTCTCTACTTTAATCCTCACCATAAGTCGGTGATGTGGGACAGGCTGAGAGAGAATGACCAGCCTACAGACACTCACTGGCACAGTGGGGATTCAAACACCCATCTCCTAGACCTTATTTCAACACTCTAACCTGTGGCCCCCAACATGATGTCTGTAGGTGACATGGCATAGCACCCACTGACACATTTCCTGGTGCCCATGTGGTTTTAGGAAGTGAGCGGGGCCATTTGCAGCTTTTGCTTAGCAGCACTTCGGATTGGCCTTTGGAGATCAGATTGGCTCTACGCGGGAGGGGGGGGGGGTCTGAACCACCACAACACAAGAACCCTCACTGCATTACTGTATGTATATGCAAGAAAATATTTGTAAACAATATGCCTATTTTGAAAGACACACTATTAAACACAGCCTCAGCTTGAAATATTGAAGATTTACTATTAGAGTTATGCAGGGGTCATTTTGAGCAGGAGCTCGGTGGAGCATATCTCCGGGAGTTGGTGCCAGCCCACCCCCCACGGGTAAATGCCTGCTTGTGTCATGGCTGCAGCAAAATGACCCCGTCCCCTGGAAAGGTCCTTGTTCCTCTGACCAGCCTTCTGAAGGCTTCAGCCACCACTGAAGCTATCCTCTCAGAACAGTGGTATTTCTGAGGCTTGGATTAGTAGCTGTCCTCTCTCTCTCTCTCTCTCTCTCTCTCTTGCCTTCTGACATACTTCCAGTGATGTCAGGTAGTGTAGCATATGCAAATAAGTTATGCTAATTAGTTATGCTAATGAGCTTCTGCACCTCTTTTTCTATGAAATGATCCCTGGAATTATGCATAACTTCACTCCCTGACATTCTGTAGTTGGCACTGCCTTCGGTGGCAGCCATTTTAAGATAGGCTCTGCCTCCTCCAGCAGCCATTTTGTGATTGCGCCCAACACCCTGTGTCAGAATTCCAAAGATTCCCACAGGCTCGCAAAAGTTGGGGGGACCTCCCCCTGCTTTAACCACCAGGCCATGCTACGATAGACTATTAGGTGCTATTTAAGTCTGAAAGATATTTTTCTGCTCCTCCAGAATGATGCCGCCTTTAAAGAAAACGCTGAGAAGCTTCTTCTGGGTTTACGTGCTTCTGAAATCTCAGAGGAGAATATTTTAGAGCTGAGTTAGAGTGGAACTTGGACCGATTTCTTTTTGTCAAGTCATTGCAAGGTTTTGGACTACGGTAGGCGGGGGGGGGGGTGGAGTAGAGGAAAATATTCTGCTTGAATGTTGACATGAAGCTTAAGCGTTGAAAAAGTCTTAGTAAGAGAGCTGGATTTCCCCCCCTTCTTCTTCCTTCAGCGTGGAAAACATTCGTGAATAGCTTCTGCAAAATTCTGCAGACCCAAGAGCTCTGATGTCACTGTGCTGTCTTCCTCGCCGGGCACAGGAAAGTCTGCGTAATGGCAGATCACTTCAAAGCAGTCGTCTCTCTAAATCTTGCCGTCGCTCATGCAGAGAGATGAGCCTGGAGGAGGTGACACAGGGATCGCCCGTTTCCTCTGTAATTCCCCTAGCCCTCTCTGCTTGATCAGACTAGCTGTAAACAAAATTACCAGGGGTAGTATTCAAGCAGCGGGCTGCTCAGGTTGTTAACGGAGTGTTAGCCTGTAGTAGCAATTTCTCTAACAGGTTGCCAGGGCTGTAGGTAGAGCAGCACCAAAGGGGGTTGCCATGTCACCCTGGAACATTCTTGTGAAGTGGCAGTTTCCATTTGCAGAACGAAAGCTTGTTTTTAGAAAAAGGAACGTTTCTAGCAACTTTCCCCCCTTTAGTTATGATGGCAATGGCTTAAAAGGGGGTAAGGGTAGGGATGCCAGCCTCCAGGTGGGACCTGGGGATCCCCCAGAATTACATCGTATCTCCAGGTTACAGAGATGACTTCCCCTGGAGAAAACGGATGCTCCGGTGGGTGGACTCTGTGGTATTATCCTCCACTAAGGTCCCTATCCTCCCCAGGTTCCATCCCCAAATCTTCAGGTGCTTCCCAACCGGGATCAGACCACCCTGCGCTCCATCCCCCACTAGTGGCCAGGAGGGACCTGGAAACCCCCAGGTAAGGGGTAACTTAGAGGAGGGATGGCTAACTCCTTTAATTCTCTTCCCAACCCAAGTTGTTCAGGGACAGACTTCCCCAACCATGATATCACTGCTCCTCCCCAGCAAATTGGCTGGAGATGGAATCCCATTCCTTCCTGACCAATTTCCCACAAGCAGCTATGCCGCCTTCACTCTTCCGCTTGTCCTGGTTGCATTGGTCAATTTCACACTCTTTGCTGTGTGGCTGCATATTGACCTGCATCTCCCCCTGATTTCCTCCGCATCTTCTCGATCCTTATTTTTTGAGATCGAGAAGACACGGGGGGAATTGGAGGAAGATACGGGTCAAAGTGCGGCCGCACAGTGAAGAATGTGAAATTGATCAATGCAACCGGGGGAAATGGAAGAGTGAGGGCGGCACAGCTGCTTGTGGGGAATCGGTCCCTGAAAAAGTTACATCCCCACCTAGTAAGGAAGGTTGATTACAGCCCTTCATGTCCCCAGCCTACTGATACCCTTGTCTTCCTCAGGGAGCCCAAATAGTGGACTCTGTGGAGATAGGAAGACTGAAGAGAAGTGCGCAATCCCAAATTTTCTGAAGCACCAAAGGGGACTATTTCTGGGCAAACACCTAAATATGCATGTAAAATCTTAATGATTCCTGCCACACCTCCAACAGATAATATAATCTGATTTATATATTTCCTGGAGTCTCCATTGTGTTAATTGCCACTTATAAAAAGTTTCCCTTTGAACGACTGCACAGTAGACTTTTTCTTGTGTTATTCCTGAGCCAGTTCCAAGCTCCAGATGTTATTCCTAAGATCTGTATCTTTCTCCTCATTCTTCTCTGAAACCCGCCAGAAAAAAAAAATGTCAGAGGCAACATAAGAAGTTAGACATTACAGCTCCGCCCCATAATGAATCAATAGTTCTACAATCTACAATGTAGAACATAAGTCTCCCTCCCTTACCAGTGTCCATCCATAAATCATAGTTACCTTAAACAAGGTGTTAAGAGCAAATGATTATGGTTTAAGTTTCACAGCAAGGCAGTCTGGCTTCCCTCTTCAGCTTTCCACAAAGTCTGCAACCTTCTGTCCCTAGAGATTCCACCCCCTCTTGGCTCATTCCATTCTCAGCTAGGGGGCTACATGAGCATGGGCAGCTGGAGGGCTTGTGTGAGTGGAGGGATGCATCCCAGGAGGGATGCACAGGCAGGTAATGAGAGACATGGGTGAGTGGGTGGGAAGGGAGCACCTGGGAACTCTCTGCCCAGAGCCTCCCAAATCTAGAACTGGGCCCAACCTACGGTTGCTGGCTCTGGGTTGAGAAATAACTGCCGATTTTTGGGGGTGGAGCCTGAGGAAGGCGGGGTTTGGGGCATAATGCCATAGAGTCCAACTTCCAAAGTGGCCATTTGCTCCAGAAGAACTGACCTCTGTCACAGGGAGTTCAGTTTTAATAGCAGGAGCTCTCCAGCCACCACCTGGAGGTTGGCAACCCTACCCTGACCCTCCCCCCCCACACACTAGGGTTGCCAGCTCTGGGTTAGAAAATACCTGGAGACTTTGGGGGTGGATCCAGGAAAGGGCGGGGTTTGGGGAGGGGAGGGGCCTCAGTAATGTACAATGCCCTAGAGTCCACCCTTCAAAGCAGCCATTTTCTCCAGGGGAGCTGAGCTCTATCTGTTGTAAAAGCGGGAGATCCCCAGGCCCCACCTGAAGGCTGGCAACCCTAACACACACTCACACTCACACCCACATAGAAAGCACAAGACTTCTCCCCTGCAGAAGTTCAGGTCAAAAACTGGAGAAGGGCTATGGAACAGTTCAAGGATTGTTAAGAACCCATTACTGGGCTGTGTTTCATCTGTTTGTGAAAAATGAAGCCAACACTCTCTATGTCCAGGGCATGCTTTTATACTTCCCGTGATTAATGTGATTTTTTTTTTAAGTTTAGTGTCTTTTAATAGTTCAGTACCTCTGGGTTTTCTTTTCCGGTCTCTCTTTTTCCTTCCACAACTTTTTTTCTTTTCTGCAGAACTATGCTTGGCCTTTTCTCAGCTTGAGATAGGAAATACAGTTGAGGCGCAGTTTGCTTCTCTGCCCACAATGCTCTTGTCATACACTTTCATCTTTGGCCACAAAAGAACTAACTAGTAGAAACGGGCTGCAGCGGGAGGCCAAGCTGTTCTCTCCTCCCTCCATGCCAGCCAGCCCTCCCCAATGCAAATTTGTCATCATACCCTGTTATGTATTAAGGCTGGAACATTCCAGGACTGTCTACCAGAGACTGGATGAGCTTGGAGCTCTAGAACAATAGCTCACCAGGACTCTGGAGGAGACCAATGAGGAATCAATGTTATGTAAATAGCCTATCGTTGGGAGTTGGGTGTGGTTTTGCATGCTAATTAAACAGGGCTGTTGCCCTGGGGTTTTATCCTTGTTCTTGCTGAATCACAAATAAAGCTGAGCTGATCACTAGACTTGGGTTCTGCTCATCCATGGAACCCAGTATTTAACACATCTCCTCAACTCTCAGTAAGGAACTGGGGGTTGAAGGACCTGAGGTGTTAAAGCAAATGAGCTATCGGCAGCCTCACTTAACTTCAACGAACCCCTGACTAGAAATAGAAGAGTGTTGGCCATAGCCCAGACTATTTATTCTAGGACCGTGAGGCTTAACTTGAAATCTCACGAATTAGTCTGTCAAGTGTAGAGGGCCATAAATCCAGAATTTAGTGGGGATGTGACACCATCCAGCCCAAAACTGAATTTTCCTCCGGGGGATCTCTGTATTCTAGAGGTCCATTCTAGGAAAATTCCAGACCCCACTTGGAGGTTGTGGTAACCAATGCTCCCTCTAAGCTGTGGAGTCTTGTGAGCAAAGATTCTGCTTTGTGAGCTCCTGGCATTAAAGTTGTGAGTGAGCGATTTGGCTGCTGCCTAAATTAATATGCTCTGGAGCCATCCTTCCTGAGTGAAGACAGAAATGTGTGAGCCAGAGGCTAAAAAACTGTGAGCTAGCTCACACTAAATCAGCTGAGAGGGAACACTGGGGTAACTTTGTCTGGTCCTCCAGAAGAGACACCTCAGCCATAAAAGATTATTTCCTCCACTATAAGTCTGTCCTCTATTGGTGCTCATCACTGGAGAGACCCTTCACTAAGACAGTACTCCTACCTTTAAAGGTAAAGGTTTCCCTTGCTCAAAAGCCAGTCGAATCCAACTCTAGGGGGCGGTGCTCATCTCCATTTCCAAGCCGAAGAGCCAGTGCTGTCCGAAGATGTTTCTGTGACTAGATGCTGAGGCGCATGGAACGCTGTTACCTTCCCACCGCAGCGGTACCTATTTATCTACTTGCAATTTCTTGCTTTCAAACTGGAGCTGGGACCAGGGACGGGAACTCACTCCGTCACATGGCACTCAGGTCTCGAACTGTCGAACTACCGATCTTCCGGTCTGCAGTTCAGCGTCTTAACCACTGAGCCACTGTGGCCCCTACTCCTACGTTTAGTTAGGCTTTTATCTACAAGAAATAAGGCGTTTTCTGTGATCCTGCCCTGTATAGGGAACTTCTTCTGAGGGGATACTCTATTGTCTGCTGGCAACATCTTTGTCATTTCTTAGGTACCGGGTGAAGCCTGCCCCATACTTTGGTACCTGTAGTGATAGAATTTACAGTTCACAGACATTCTCTTACATCTTACAATGTTAAGGAATTGGTAATTTGTGGGCTTGCTCTAAGATCACATGACTTTAATCTGTTCTACAGAGAGTTAGAGACTGCTGTACAATGTTTAGGCTGCAATCCTAAAGATGCTTTACTGGGAATAATCCGCACTGAACAATATCGGGCTTACAGTCGAATAGACGTGCGTAGGGCTGGTCTGCATTTTGACATTGTTTTTAACTGTTCTTCTCTCTGGTACTCTTATCTGTGGACCTACACTTTTAATTTTGGCTGTCAAGTCACAGCTGATTTATGGCAATCCTGTGAAGTTTTCAAGGCAAGAGACGTTCAGAGGTGGTTTGCCATTGCCTGCCTCCACACACGACCCTGGTATTCCCTGGTGGTCTCTCACCCAAATATCGCCTTGAGCCAGCTTGCCTGGAAAGGCGGGGTATAAATGTAAATAATAAATAAATACAGGGCTCATTTCGTAGCAGGAGCTCCTCTGCATATTAGGCCACACACCCCTGATGTAGCCAATCCTCCAAGAGCTTACAGTAGCCCCTGTAAGAAGAGCTCTGTAAGCTCTTGGAGGATTGGCTACATTAGGGGTGTGTGGCCTAATATGCAAAGGAGCTCCTGCTATGAAATGAGCCCTGGATAAATAAATAAATAGATATTGGCCAGGGCCAATCCTGCTTAGCTCCCAAGATCTGATGAGATCAGGCTAACCTGGTCTATCCAGGTCAGCTTTCTTCAAGCCACTGTAAACATATTTTATATCATTTAAAAATTTTATTTTAAAAAACGTAAATCCCACACTTATATAACAAAAGGGACACTCGTTGTGGCTAACAAAAGTTACACTTAGAATTGGTGGTGGTGGTGGAAAGTGCCGTCAAGTCACAGCTGACTTATGGTGACACCGTAGGATTTTCAAGGCAAGAGATGTTTGGAGGTGGTTTGCCGTTGCCTGCATCCACCATAATAAAAAAAAAAATGCAAAAGACTGAAAATTAAAGAACTAAAAATCATTCATTTA
Organism: Lepidodactylus listeri; assembly: GCA_029233225.1. Lineage (NCBI taxonomy): Eukaryota > Metazoa > Chordata > Lepidosauria > Squamata > Gekkonidae > Lepidodactylus > Lepidodactylus listeri. The sequence continues at coordinate 21,653,998 of JARCFY010000016.1, forward strand.
ACACCAACCCAAACATCCCAAAACAGTGTTCAAGCTTTTTGTGTTCTCCAGCACTCTTCATGACACTGGATGTTCAAAAGAAAAGGGTAGAAAAAGATACCTCAGGCCACATTCTTGAGGCGTTTTATTCCTGTTTGTAGAACCCAATAGACTTAGCATATGTTGGTTCCAAGGCTGCCAACTCCAGGCTGGGAAATTCCTGGTGATCTCTGGGCAGTGTCTGGGGAGGGGAGAGACCTCAGTGGGATATAATGTCATAGAGATTATCATCCAAAACAGCCATGTTCTCCAGGGGAACTCATCTCTGTAGTCTGGAGATCAGTTGTAATTCCAGGAGAACACCAGGTCACACCCGTAGGTTGGCAATCCCGGCTGGTACACACATGGCATTGGTATCAGACATCCTAGGCCTTCTGGAAGAAGAAGAGTGGCTTTTTATACCACACTTTTCTCTACCTTAAGGAGTCTTCCCTTCCTCTTGCCACAACAAGTACCTCGTGAGGTAGGTGTGGCTGAGAGAGTTCTGAGAGAGCTTTGACTGGCTCCAGGTCACCCAGCAGGGCTTCATGTTGAGGAGGAGTGGGAATCAAACCCGGCTCTCCAGATTAGAGGCTGTCGCTCTTAATTACTACATCCAAACAGTGACAGATTCCACTGTGAATATAAATACCAGTGGTTAATCAAATGCCTCTCTCCAAATAGAACACAGAGGTCCCTCAAAAGGATGAGAACTGAGGGGAAACAAAGCAGTCCTTACATAACGTCACAGCCATGGGCAAAAATATAGGGGAGGAGTTGGTGGTCTTAACTAAAAACATCATGCAGGATTCTTCTGGAGGTCAGAATCACAGCAGGTTTGGTCTGTCAGCTAAACCTGCCAAATGGGGTGTCCAGAGACCCAGAACAGAACAACTTTGGAAAGGGGTAAGGGACAAAAGAGCACCCTGCTCTGACAGAAACCTCATTGGGAGACCCTGAACCAGTCTGTGTCTCTCAGCCTAACTTAATTTATGAGGTTGCTGTAAAGATGGAGTAAGAAATGGTGAACCAAGTATGCTGCCCTGAGCTTCTTGGAGGCAAGGCAGCATAAAAATGTGATAGAATAGATCATATTGGATTTACCTCAGCACAACTATGCATAGGATTGGGCTGTCAAAGCCATTCCAGGCAACAGTGTGACAGAATGATGCACAATTGTAGGCACTAATCCAGCACAAGAGGTAAATTTGCTACAGTAGGAAAGGATTTTTGTGATGCAAATCTTCGACTCCTCTAAACAGAACAGAACTAGTCAGACTTCTTGCATATGTTTTCCTAATTTAGTCCAAGCGCAAAAATGCACCACAGCTTAGGAGTTTGGCACTTATTTGGAACTGGAATTTATTTGGAACTGGAACTTACAAGGAAGGATAGTTCTCCAACAGCACAGAGAAGAATTCAGATGGAGGCATTTTTTAAAGGAGGAAGATACACAGGATTGTATTGTACTCTGTGTTTTTTAAAAACATAAAATTGATTTGTTACCCCTGTTGAGCTATGGGAAGGAGGGGGATAAGTATTTTAATTAATAAATGAAGAATTGAGACAAGTAGGGGTCTAGGCCAAACCAGTACAAGCCAAACTGCTTTTGGTTACTCTTTTTTAAAAGACAGCTGTAATGTGTTAAAGATTTCCCCCCACACAATAAAATAAAATAAAATAATAATTTGCTCATTTTGTTTTGTTAGGAAAGCAAGCCTGCTTGGATTTGGACAATGCTCCACACTGTACTAGCCTTTGTTCTACTGTGTGCTTTTGCAATGCCAGCTTTGCACATTTCTAGATTCCTGGAAAGGAAGTGAGTTTCGCTACGTCAGAATTTTCTCTCTCAAAATCTCTACGTCAACATCCGAAGTCTTCTCGCTGCTTCTCCATCTCACAAAAAAATCACTTCTCCAAAAGAGATTGCTTGCAGATTTCAGCGCAAGAGAGAGAATCATATCAGAAAATCAGAACAGATTTTGCTCCCTCCCTGGAGCTTCCAAAGGGGGGGGGGGTGATTTTGTTGCCTCACAGCTCTTGTCAGCAGAGCATATAGTTTAGTCACCTAAGATTATAATAGGGAAAGAGGATACATTAAGCAATTACAGTAATAGCAGCCTTGTTAAGAATGAGTTACCCGATATGAGATAGCAGTAATGACAACTGGAGCACTGCCGTTGCATGTATGGGCTTGTGTAGCTCCATGGTAAAACACCTGCAATTTGCCCACAATATTAACCTGCTGATTCCCAGGAGAAGCTCAAGCAATGTGTTTTCCAAATGCTTATGAGTAATTCAGAACAAAAAGGATGTAAGAATCGCAGGAGCTACCATGTTTCCAGTATATGTAAAGAGGCACGATCAGGAACCAAAGGCCTTGAATGTACAACAGGGACTTATGGTTGCCAAATCCAAGTTGGGAGATTCCTGGAGATTGGTGGGTGGAGCCTGGGGACAACAGCAAACTTAGACCTCCATAGAGTCTGATAGAGATCAGCTGCCCCCTCAAAACTGCTTTCATTGCATTGATCTCCAGCTGACAGAGATCAGCTCCCCTGGAGAAAACGGCTGCTTTGAAAAGTGGACTCTATGGCATTGGACCATGCTGAGGCCCCTCCCCTCCCCAAACCCCACCCTCTCCTGGATCCACCCCCAAAGTCTCCAGGTATTTTCCAACCCAGATTTGGCAACCCTAAGCCTGAGGAGGATGGGGTTTGGGGCATAATGCCATAGAGTCCAACTTTCAAAGCGGCCATTTTCTCCAGGTGAATTAATCTTTATTGCCTGGAGCTCAGTTGTAATCCCAGGAGATCTCCAGCTACCACTTGGAGGTTGGCAGCCCTAAACAGAGAGTGTTTGTTAGAAAGAGAAAGAGGGAGAGTGTGTGTGTGTGTGTGTGTGTGTGTGTGTGTGTGTGTGAAACCTGTATATAAATGAAAACATAAAATTGGGGGGAAACCCTGTTACTACAAACCATATTCAGAAACACAGCATCTATATAAAAATAATAAAACGTTTCCATGCTTCTGTCAGAGGTTAAACCAGTCCAGTTACCTTTATTGGCATGTAGCACATACAGACTCATATAGAACAAGAACAACAGCAACAGAAAATAGTGCTTGCAAAAGGAACAAATGTAAAAGGAGTTGCCATGTAAATATACCAACAAAGAAGGCCAATCAATTAAATAAAGGGTGAATAGAAATGGCAGCAGAAAGAAATTTGGCAACAGTTTCCATTATCTCAGATCTGGATTATCAAGAAGTTTAAGACTCTTTAGACTATCAGAATACTCCTCTAATTAGGTCAAAACAGAGTTTAAAAATTTATTTTTTTAATGCTTTATTTATAGTTTTTCATTACATTTATACAAAAAACAATGAACCAGTATTAAGTATACATTTGTTTGAGTCATCTTTCCTTATTTTTATCTAACCATATATGGTCTTTCCCTTGTAAGACAGTAAGACAGTGTAAGCTTGTCCATTTCAATAATATCCAACACTTTCTGTATTAGATCCTCTTCTGAGGGTAGTCTATCTAATTTCCAACATTTTGCAACTAAAATTCTAGCCGCAGTTAAAATATAGCATATCATATATATATCCTTTCTCTTATATAGATCCGGCAACATATTCAACAAAAATACTTCAGATGTGAATGGTATGGCATTACCAATAATATCCTCTATTATTTTATGTATTTTTACCCAAAAGTTTCTAATTCTAACACAACTCCACCACATATGGTAAAATGTTCCCGCCTCTTTCTTACACTTCCAACCGTTATTTGTGGCATTAGGGTAACATCTGGCTATTTTCTCGGGTGACCAATGCCATCTATGGAACATTTTGTATATATTTTTTTTGTATGGAATTGCTCTCATAAGCTTTGCTGTTTTCCATATCTTTGACCATTGTTCTAAGTCTACACTTTTTCCAAAATCTTTCATCCATGCCACCATAGTATTTTTGACTATTTCATCTAACATATAATCCTCTATTAGGAAATTATGTAGTTTTTGAATCTGTTTGTCACTTGACGACAGCCAAATCTTATCCAAATCATTTTTAACTGTAAAGAAACCTATTTCCTTATCTTTATCATATCTAGACTTTATTTGTATTTTCTCCCACCAAGTTAATTTCATCTTTTGCCATATCTGATTTTCTTCTGTCTTTAATTTATTGTTGCCATCTAACAACCCTTCATATGTTTCTCTTTTCTCTTTCATCATTAGAGTGGGTTTAACATAGGCCTCTAACGGCAATACCCATTCGGTATCTTATCATAGTCTCTTTCTCTTGTTTCTTCCATATTTTATTTAATGCTCCTCTTATTATGTGTCGATTAAAACACCTATGTACTCTTGCTTTATCGTACCAGGCATAAGCATGCCATCCCATAGGTAAGTCATAACTTTCCAAGCTCAGCAGTCTTATATTTTCTAATACCAGCCAATCCTTTATCCAACCTAAAGCTGCTGCTTTATTGTAAAGGTTCCAATTTGGTAAGCCAAATCCCCCTCTATCCTTTTTGTCTTGTAGTACTTTCCATCTAATTCTTGGCTTTGTTTTATTCCATATAAATTGACTACACAGTCTATCTAACTCTTTAAAAAACCTTGTTGATCTTAACACTGGTAGGTTTTGCGCCAAGAAAAGGAACCTAGGAAGTATATTCATCTTGATTGTAGCAATTTTCCCCATAAATGATCATTTTAAGGTCTTTCCATTTTGATAGATTTTTTAATCTCCTGCAGCAATTTGTTATAATTATCCTCTATCAATTAAATATTTCTACTAGTCAATATTATACCTAAATATCTCACTTTTTTTTGTTATTTCCATGTTGGCTATTTCTTGGATTTGCGATATTTGTTGCTTTGTACAATTTTTTGTTACTATATTAGTCAATTTCCATTATCTCAGGATCTGGATTATCATGAAGAGTAAGACTCTTTAGATACTCCTCTAATTGAGTCAAAACAGAGTTTAAAAATTTCTGACATAGCACATTGTAGAAGGGGCACTGAAACAAAACATGGGGCATTGTTTCGATGTGATCATTTGTGCATGGACAACATCTATCAGTGAAGGGCACACCCTGGAAGCGGCCAGATAATAAGGTTAAGGGTAGTACGTTGAATCTGGCCAGAGAGAGGGCTCTACGAAGTTTGGGGATAAGAGGTTAAACATTCCATAGAATGTGTCACCACCACAAAAGTTCCTTCCTGCAGTGCTCGGGCACCTTTCTTTCATGTGAATGACTGAGTTGCGGGCACACTTTTTTTTTTTGGCAATATTTACAACTAAATGCCACACTGTTGAATTTTTATCTATTACCCTGGCCTACATACCATAACTAGTGTGTCAGCATTTAATTGGATCCCTAAGCACAGACTGGTTATGCAGGAAATTCTGTGTGTTTTTCCATGCAATGTACCATTGTTTCAGGTTACTTTTATCCCTCCATGTCCTATTCAACTCAAATGTGCAATAAATGCCTGAAAATGCCAGAAAACCAGGCAAGAGACCCAGACTAGGAATTGGTTTTACTTTTCACTTACTTAGCACTTCTCAAGAGGAAGCATTTCTGGACTTGCTGGCACAGGTCTCCTTCAATCTCTCTTTCAACTGGCCCATGATAACGTTTCGATTCTGACAATTACCTGGGAAAGCTGCAAAAAATGCATCTATTAGACAAAGACTACTTGATCTAGAATTACAGGATTTCCGTCCTTTACACCTGCATATCTACTCACAAACTCATCTTAATCTAAATCCATTGTGGCCAAATGGCCCACTGTTTACACAATCTCAGCCTTCCTTCTCATCGTAGAGCCTTCACACTGGCTCACCTGAATGTCTTTCCCTCAAACATGCTGTGGGGTCAATTTAACAATACCCTCCCTCAGGAAAGACTCTGCAAATGTTCCAGTATGGCCCCAGATTCAATTTTCCATATCATTGTGAACTGCCAGCCAGGGGCGTAGACTTTTGTAAAATCCGGGGGGGGGGGCTCTTTAGCGCGCGCGCTCACTGGGGCGATGTCCCCCCCCCTCCGGGAAACCTCCGCGCTTCCCCGGGCCCTTCTGAGGCCCGCCAGCCGCTGCTGCCGGGGCCTCTCCCCCCTTTCCCTCTCCCTTCGCCGGGAAAAGAGGGAGGGAGAGGGAAGGATGGAAGTGGGGGGGGGGGGGGGAGAGAGGCACCGGCAGCAGCAGCTGCCGGCCTCGAAAGGGCCCCGGGAGGCACAGCGGCAGGCGCTACGTTTTCCCGGGGGGGGGCTCAGTCCCCCCAGGAAATTTTGAGGGAGGCTCGAGCCCTCAAGCCCCCCCGTAGTCTACGCCTATGCTGCCAGCTGTACACATCCTCACGTATGAGATTCTTACCCCTTCGGCCACACTTGTTTACTAATAACCTTAAAACTGTTCAATACTTTCTTAATGATGTTAATACTGATACTAAAATTATTGTTGCAAAATTCTTAGCTGAATCAGTTGCACAGATACAAATTTTTAAATATAATATGCATATTTTATTGTCTAAACTTACCCACTGGAATTAAATGTATCTACTATATACTATTATGCCATTAAAGGTGTCTGAATCTGAATCTGACTAATATTATGGTAATCTGCACTGCAGAGCTGGTTCTCCTGTAGAAAGCTTTCCTTCTTGCAACATCTCTCTATTTTAGCTGGCTTTACATCTTGTCTGTCTGTCTGCTAATTATTACAGCTCTGGTGTAGATAGAATTGCCCAAACCTAAAACTGGAAGAACTGGAGTTCGTGACTGGCTGGAGGAAATGGCAGTTGCTTGGCCTTCTTGTATCATTGCAGTGACTGGCTGAAAGACAGGTCAGTCAGACACAAGGTTAGATGCTGAGGTCAGCTGTGGCAGTGGGTTTTTCTCAAGACAACAGGAGGAGGCATGGAAAGTGTAAGAACTCCTGTCCAGGAGTTGCCCTGGTTCCAGTTTCCCCTGGCCTTGCCCCGGGGACTCACTGAGGCCGCGGGGCCCAAAAAGGCAGTTCAACTCTCAGCCTGAGGTACAGAGTCAGAGGGAGGAGGAGGCATCAAGGGCCAAGCCAAGCCACGCAACCACCATAAAGCCAGGGAGAGAAAGAGGTGAATGTCACTGGCAGAAGGGGTCAATTTCGGGAGCAGAGGGCAACAGGAGGATCAAGTGGCTGAAGATGGAAAAGGTCGTCAAGCACTGCAATCATGTTGCCAGTCCCGAGGCATCAGGGCCAGGAAGGGTGGTAGGGGCAGATGGGCCACCCACCCCACCTGACACTGAGGTAGCAGGTGGGAGGAGGAGCTAGAAACAGGTGTTGGGATTAGGAGCCATGCCAGCTCACTGGCCCCCGTCTGGTGAGGAGAAACAGAGACTGAGCCAGGAGAGGGGAGCTGGGCAGGAGACAAGAGATTTAAAAGGAAACAGATCGACCGGCCAAGGAGGAAGAGCCCACAACTCTATACTGTCCAGTACAGGCCCGTAGCTTCAGTGGGGCATCTCAGGGCTAGGCCCCCGACTTACTGACAAGGCCCCCGACTTCCAGTCCAGCCTAGGGCCCCTGAGTGGTGGCAGGTGCGGGGAAGGAGCCGGGTATTCCTTTAATCCGATTAGCCAGTGCCCCCTAAGAAATTTAAATGCCCCCCAACTTTAAAAATCCTGGCTACGGGCCTGGTCCAGCAGGTTCCAGAGAGAAGGATCTCTGAAGATAAGAGTCCGGGAGTGAGAGAGGGCGATCTGGGTGATATTAATGCCCCCCCTCCTCTCACAAAGTTCTGAGGCCACGTCAGCTGGTTCCACTGAAGAAATCAAGCCCTGAATCAGCCCAACCCTCCACCCATGGACCCAGGGGAGATGTGGCCTGACAGTGTCTTATACTGAATCAGACCATCAGTCCACCAGGGTCAGAACTGTTTACTCAAACTGCATCTCCAAAGCCTCAGGTCGAAGTCACCTAACACCTGATCCTTTTAACTAGAGATGTCAGGGATTGAACCTGTGACCTTCTGTGTGTCACAGGTGCTCAACCACTGAGGCATGTTCCCTCCCCTCTGGTCCATCTTGTACAGTACTGACCACTCGCAGTACCTCTCCAGGAACTTAGGCAGATGGATTTTTCACTGGTTCTGCTAGTGTTATTAATGGGAAAAACCAGGGATTTAACTTGATGCCTTCTCCATGCAGGACATATCCTGTGTCTCTAAAACCATAACACCTCCTAGGTATGAAGCTGCCTTATACTGAACCATTGGTCCATCTAATTTGTTTTCACTAGTTTCCACTCCAAGATCTCAGGCTGAGGTTCCTTTCTCAGCAATTGCTAGATGAGACCCTATTTGTAACAGGAGATGCCAGAGACTGAACTTGGAAAAACAATAACCCTTTGCAGTCATTATGGTTTTGATGCTCCTACCTCGCATGCTGGGAAAGCGCCTTATATACAATCCTGTTTACACATGTGGTGAATGTTTTATGTCCATGTGATTAAAAAAAAGTTTGGCTTTGGATTGTGTGTAAATAAAAATAAACTCACTGCCCTGTTCACACAAAATGGCAACTGCGCATTTGGAAAGGACCATGTGTGGTACATGCTTCCAAGTATGTGAGGTAGGATCACCAAAACTGTAATGACTCAAAATGGTTTCTGTGTGCAAAACATGTACTCTCCTATTGAGCTATGATCTCCTTGTGACCTGTGTTTTCATTTCTAGCCCTGATGACAAATATAAATGTATTTCCTTGTTGCTTCATGAGATTGACTTCGTCTGCTGAGGTGAGATGGTTAAAGTCAAACCAGGAAAGCCGTGACCTGTTTGAAGGGAATTTTCTGATTGTCAGAGCCTCTAAAGGTTTTTTTTACTATGATTCAAGGCTGATCATACTTAAAGCAGCATCTTTTTAAAATTTTCTTCATTCTATTTTTGTACCCTTAATGCGGTGCCAGAAAGTTTCTTCATTCAGCTGTGCATATTTTACAAATGAGAAATGCGGTTTCAAAATGTGCTCTGATTTTAAGTCTGCTGATTACCATGGCCCGGTTCCAATATAACCTGCTGGGGGTTTGTTCCTGTGGAAACACAACACGAGCAGAATTAGAGGGAAAGAAAAGGGCAACAAAGGAGGGAAGCTCAGGGTGTGACTCTTGAGGCAAAGAGCAGAAGAAATATTCACATCAAAAACAATGCTCAAGTGTGGCTCACATGAGGCATCTCCCCTCCCTCCACAAGCAAAGGGACCACTATTTGAGCAGCAGCGTATGAAATACAGTCAGTCAGTCAGAAACTTTATTGGCCTAGGTTATAAGCATAAACAACAGAAAAAGGAGTGGCCATGGTGGCTCAGCAATTAAAACGCTAAACTGCAGACTGGAAGATCAGTAGTTTGGCAGTTCGAGTCCCGATTTGACCTTATGCTCCCTAATCCTCATAACAATTAGAAGGTACCTTGCTACTCAATAGGTATTATAGGGACTCTAGTCCAACAAAAACAATTCTCTCAACAGAATAGCCCTGGAAATCATGCAAGAGGGGACTAATTGAAAAATCCCGCACTTCAATATAGAAATCACAGCAGAGCAAAATATGGGCTACCAATTCTGGCTTTCTGTCTCTACATAAGCAGAGTCTTTCATGATGAGGGACATTTGCAGATCTCTCATAAAGAACTGCTTATGGGAGGACATTGAATCATGTGAGCAAAAACGCTCGACATAATTGAGGGGCTGCGGTGGCTCAGAGGTTAAAATGCTGAGCTGCAGACTGGAAGATCAGTAGTTCGGCAGTTCGAGACCCAAGTGCCGCATGACGGAGTGAGCTCCCGTCTCTGGTCCCAGCTCCTGCCAACCTAGCAGTTCGAAAGCAAGGAATTGCAAGTAGATAAATAGGTACCGCCTCAGTGGGAAGGTAACAGTGTTCCGTGCGCCTCGGTGTTTAGTCATGCCGGCCACATGACCACAGAAATGTCTTCAGACAGCACAGGCTCTTTGGCTTGGAGAGGAGCACTGCCCCCTAGAGACGGATGCAACTGGCTTTCGAGCAAGGGAAACCTTTACCTTTACCTTAAGGTGTGAAAAGTAGACTGCTAGAACCCCATAACCAGGTATGATATCAAACTCCAAAAGGGAGCGTATCCTGCTTGCTAAGGAACAGAGAGTTTGTTTTTCAGAAGTTTCAGTTTCAAGGATCTGAAAATCTGGGGATTCTTTTAGAGTAAGAAGATAATTAAAAGCAGGGCTTTTTTTGTAGAAAAAGCCCAGCAGGAACTCATTAGCATAATAGGCCACACCTAACAGCAGAAACATATTAGCATATTAGGCCACACCCCTGACAGCGCAGCTCCCTCCCAGGATCAGCTTCCTTAGGTGCTCCACGGCTTGTGGGGCGCCTGGGGAACCCGAGAGAAGGAAGGCAGTTTCTGGGTTGGCTTCCCCAGGTCTGAGGAACCCAAGGAGGGGAAGCAGTTTAAACTGCCTTCCCTCCCTGGATTAGCTTGGCTTCCCCAGGAGCCCAACGGCTTGCGAGGAACCTGGGGAACCCGGGGGGGTGGGCTGTAGGCATGGCCAACTCAGAAGCCAACCGGAACTCCATTCCTGTGCGTTCCTGCCCCAAAATAGCCCTGGTTAAAAGAGATACCTATAGACTATATATTCCACAAAATTAAGTGCGACCAATTAGACAAAAAAGAATCAGACAGCATAAAACAGACCTAACTCGGAGACTCTGCCCTATAGCAAAGGAGTAATCTAAATTTCAAGGTTAAGAGCCAAGCTCTAGTTTTTAGGAGGCACTGCCCTGCCTCTAAGCACATGGCCGCATAGCTTACGGGGTGTCAAACTCATTTGTTATGGGGGCCGGACCTGACATAAATGAGACTTTGTTGGGCTGGGTCATTTGTGTCATAAAATGTAATGCCAGGTAGCGGAGATATAAACTTTACAAAGGACACAGCCAGTTCTTTACCAGACACTCTCAATCACACAGGAGAGGTTTGCCTATCTATCTCTCCTGTGTGATTGAGAGAGACTGGCAAAACAAGACTACTGTGATGTGGCAGCAGCAAGAGAAATGGAAAAGGAAGTAGGAAACAGCCAGGGCCTTGGGGGCTGGATTGGGGCCCTCTGAGGGCTTGATCCGGCCCGCGGGCTGCATGTTTGGCACTCCTGGCTTACAGTTTGGGACCCCCCAAAAAATGCTGTGCAGGAACATTTCCTGGATTTGCACAACATGTAGATTGAAAGCACTGATCCAAATGGGAGTCCCATAAAGTATTTGGGATGCTGGTTTAGCATTAAAAGCACGAATAACCCTACTGCATCATCTGCATATAGTAATAAAGAGCCAAGTTTAGGGAAATCGGCATCTCCCACTCGCTAGGTCATTCATAAATTAAATAGGTAAGGAGCCAAAATGCAACCTTGTTTGACTTCTCAATTGGAAGAAATCTTAGGAGCCAACATACCCAACTGACTATATCAAACTTGACAACTAGTGGAAGAATAGAATTTACAGATAAGGAAAAGTAAATGTTTATCCATACCCATCATAGTCAGCTTATTCCACAGAAGGTTCCTAGGCATAGAATTGTAGTCCCCTTTTAAACTGAGAAAAGCAGAAAATAGTTTTTTCCCCACCTACGCCACTGTATTTTTCTACCAAGTGAGCAAGGATAATACCATGATCAAGAGTGGATTTACCCAGGGCTTTTTTTGTAGAAAAAGCTCAGCAGGAACTCATTAGCATAATAGGCCACATCCAAGAGCAGAAACTCATTAGCATATTAGGCCACACCCCTGACAGCGCAGCTGTGGGGCGCCTGGGGAACCCGAGGAGGGGAGGCAGTTTAAACTGCCTTCTCTCCTTGAATTGGCTTGGCTTCCCCAGGCACCCCGCAGCTTGCAAGGCGCCTGGAGAACCTGAGGGGGGGGGCAACTTGGAAGTAGGTGTGGCCAACTTGAGAGCCAGCTGGAATGCCATTCCTGTGTGTTCCTGCCCCCAAATAGCCCTGGATTTACCAGACCCTGACCTGGATAGCCCAGGCAAGCTTGATCTCATCAGATCTTGGAAGCTAAGAAGGGTCAACTCTGGCAAGTACTTGAATTGGAGACCTCCTTGGAATACCAGAGGGGGGAGGTGGGGGCAGGCTTTATTCAGCCACCTCTCTGAATATCTTCCAGGCCCCCAGCAGAGGTCAGTCACCAGAGGTCACCATGTCTTCCAGGTGAACACACAGTCACCAGAAGTTGCCATGACTTCCAGGTGTGCCTGCACACACACACACACACACACACATTTTTAAAATCCCCCCCCCCCAAAAAGAGTAGATTTACCAGGATAGAAGCCAATCTGTTCTGTGCCCAAAAGATTTTGATCGGACATCCAGGCATCCATCGTGGACCAACTCAAGTCTTCTTCGCGAAAGCTGCATTCAGCTGTGGATCTCTTTAAACATTCTTCTTTAATGAAAGTGATAGGTAACGGGCCAGCAACAGCACAACGGGAAACCCTGAACAATGTGAAAAACAACCTTATTTTGCATCTTGACAATGGTCCAAAAAGACTCCTGTATGAAGGGCCAAGAGAAGCCCAAAATCTGTGATTCTGATGAACATCTAATCCATTTTAGCATAGAACACACGGTCCCACTGTCAAAGGAGTATACAACAGCATCTGATATTGAAGTTGTTCAAAGGTATGCTTATCAGCCTTTGCTGGAGAACTGTCTGAAATAGGGCAATTGCCTGGCTGGAGCTGACTCAACCTGTATAACTCATCATGCCACCAATTAACTGATTTCCATGCTTTCTGTTAACGGCCTTGAGTATTGTATCAACATCATTGAAAGGGGAGGAAGTTTAAATAATACACACAATCCTGTAGCCCCAGTTTACACCAAACCTGTAGACCAATTTGCCTTGCCTCTAAAATATTCTCCTTTGTTGCTTCCATCAAAAATATTACCAGTGGGAGTGTGTTTTTGGACCATGGTGGATCCTTGGAAAAGGTATTTGAGATTGATTGACTGTCTGAATACAATCATGTTCCAGCCCTCAAGATACTGCGGCTGGCAAAAAAAGAGCTGGTGATGTTGCTATTTTGGATTTCCTTAAATGCTTTGACAGTATTCTACTTCAAGAACTTGGGTCCAGAGCGAAATACAGTTAGAGGGATAGAGGTCTTGTTCAATTGGGGCTTCTAAAGCAGGGCATAGGGGCCGCTGTAGAGCAGGTTTGTGCTTGATATCTACTCAGATAAAGGCCGAGCCTACCATTTTGTCCTTGTTGTGTATTGACGCTGCGGTTGCCATGTGCTCCCGCAATGGCTACCGCCACATGGCACTCGCATGTGGTCCGAACCGACCTGAACTTTGGCCAGGTAGAACAATAGACGGACGGATCCTGAACGGCCACCAATCCTGTGCCTAGGTTTCCTCTGGGGGACCTATGAACTGCAACTGTGATCTTAAGGTCCTATCCGGACATTTGGGTGAGATCGGGGGATTATCTCTGACCGGTAGGGCTGCCAAGTCCAACTTGGGAAATATCTGAGGACTTTGGGGGTGGAGCCAGGAGACTTTGGGGGTGGAGCCAGGAGAAAGGAAGTGACATCATTTTGTGATGTCACATCCTGTGATGTTGCTTCCACATGCTGACACATGAACTCATGAAGTTTCCTAATACTGAGCTTCTGCTGCTGCCTTGAGCTTTATAGGCTTGCAAGCAGCATTACCCAGACTGTGACTTTTATGCCACTGTTTTTGTCGCTGAACAAGAGTCAGTGTTATGTAGCCATCAGTTTGTTTGGCTGGGATCTGGGAGAGCCTGGCTCAAAACCCTGCAGTGCCATGGAATCATTTTATTTAATACTGAATCAGGCCATTGGTCCATCAAGGTCAGTATTGACTACTCAGACTGGTAGTGGCTCTCCAGGGTCTCAGACTGAGATCTTTAATGTCACCTATGACCTGATCCTTTTTTAGCTGAAGAGGCTGATACCTCCTGCATGTCAAGCAGATGCTCTATCACTGAGCAACGGCCCTACTGAATCCTTCCTCATCTCGGCAGAATATGAAGCACTAAGTGCTGCACAAGTGCTAAATATGATTTTCATATCATAAGAACAGGAGGGAAGCCACAGTGGATCGGGCCAACAGCCCATCCAGTACAACACTCTGTGTCACACAGTGGCCAAAAATACCAGGTGCCCTCAGGAGGTCCAGCAGCAGGGCCAGAACTCCAGAAGCCCTCCCACTGTTGCCCCCCAAGCACCAAGAATGCAGAGCATCACTGCCCCAGACAAAGGGCTCCATTTAGACCTTGTGGCTAATAATAGCCACTGATAGACCTCTGCTGGATGGGGACAGAGAGAGAGAGAGAGACAGACAGACAGACAGAAAAAAGAAAGAAAGGGGGAGGGGGAGAGAGAGAGAAGGAAAAGAGCTGGCAGACCCCAGCAGCTTACCCCAAGCAGCTTACTCCAGCAGCAGGCCACATGCAAAAGCAGGCCCTTCAGCAGAAAGAGCCTCTCTGGGCGGGACTCTCTTGCTCTTTCTTAAAGGGGAAATGTCTGTTGAGGCTTTTTACTGCAGGGCAGGCTCTCTGCAGACATTTCCCTTTTAAGGCAGCCATTTTGTCCCCCCGGTGGGCAACTTTGGAAAAGCGGGAGGGAAGGACTAAAAATCAGTGTTTCCCCCGCCCTACCGGGGGACTTGGCAGCCCTACTGACCAGCATAAAAGCGGGCGCGAAGCCCGGGGTTTTCTATGTACCATCTGAACCCGCAATAAACTACCATGCTGTTTTCACCGTTACCGGCCTCCCGACTCCAGTACTTTTCCGTCCTCCTGCTCTCCACTGGCCCAAGCGGTCCCTTTTCAATTGCCCTATTTAAGCCTGCTTGTGATTAATGTACATTTACCCCCTTGTTTTAATAGAGCTGATCTCTTAGCTCAATGGAACTGTTTAAATGCGTATGTTGAGGACCTTAAGCAGGAATACCCTTCAGCAGAACCCTTGATTGTTGGAGATTTTAATGCTAGGATTGGGAAGGATAACCAGATTTTTGTGTAAGGCTATGGGGTTTCAACCCTTCCTGATTTTCTTCTTCCTATAAGGAATTCCAAAGACCCCCATGTTATTTTAAATGGGTCATAGAATCATAGGGTTGGAAGGGACCTCCCAGGTCATTTAGTCCAGGGGTGGCCAAACTTGCTTAACGTTAAGAGCCACACAGAAGTAACATCAGATGTCTGAGAGCTACAAAACATGCCCAGACAAAGATGGCTACCTCTCTGAAATTTCTCAATAAATAGGCTGTGAATAAGATGAATATATATTTTTAAAAGTATAAAATGTAACACATTGGAAGGACCAACCATCTATTTAGATAAATGACGGGTAATAACAGACAGGCAATAACATTGCCCTTAGTAGACTGTGGGCTTTAGGGACTGCTAAAGATCAAGCAGGCTGGGAGATAACCATGAGGCAGAGGAACTGTAAACTGTCCTATCAGCAGCGCCATGCCCATTGCTCAGGAAATAGCCGTATCAGTTAACCAAACAATGGTAAGAGTTCTTCTAAAACAAAGCCCTCCACCCGGTCCAAAGACAGTTAGCTGTAGTTATTAATTTAGTTATATACTCTTTTTTTCCCTCTCCCAAGTGGCACCAAAACTGCTTTACGGCATAATTCCCCTCCCCTCCATTTCACGCTCACAAGGCTGAGAGTGTAAGACTTGCCCAAGGTCACCCAGCCAATTTCCACTGGCAGAGTGGAGATTCAAACCTGGATGTAGTCTTGCACTCTAACCACCATACACAGTGTGGTCTCTTTCAAGTCCCGCTGGAATTAAAGGGGCAGGCATTAGTAGGCGCACATTTATTCTATTCTACTGATTTCATTAGGGCTTAAGTTGTGACTGACTTTTTTCAGATTGGGACCAACATACGTCTGGTTGCCACAACTGAAAATGTGATTTACATATCCAGGGCTTGACTGTGCTGGAGAAAATAGCTACTAGCCCTAATTTCTAAAATGGCTACGCATCAATGGGGTGGGGGGTGGGGGAATTGAAGCTGTCCCTCTTTCCCTAAAACAGTTAAGTGAACAAAGGCATAATGATATTTAAAAGTATGATGAATCTGAAGGGTTTGCCATTCCTTTTTCAATGGAGGGAAGGTGACAGGGTATATAGCCTGTCAGATCTCGGAGGCTAAGCAGGGTTGGTACTTGGATGGGAGACCACCCCAGGAAGACTCTGCAGAGGAAGCCAATGGCCAGCCACCTCTACTCCTCACTTCCCTTGAAAGCCCCTTGCCATCCATCAGCTGTGACTTGACAGTAACTCATACTCATATTCCTTTTTCTCAGGATTTCTGTTTATTTGGGCTTAGGATGGCATGTATTGTTTTCCCTCCCACCAATCCGTGAGTACCTGGTGCGCTTAACGGCTAAGGAGAGATCGGAAGCCAGGTCTCTCTGATTCCCGTACAAGGCTCAAAGCTCAGGCCTTTTAAAAGCATGTTTAAAAATGAGCTGGGACTCTCAGATTTCAACAAAACCCGAAGATGCACCAAAATACTTCGGAGGCTGCATTGCCTTGTTATTCCAGGCATGGAAATCCGCAGAAGAGGAAGCCATACGTGCGATTAAAAACAGATCAGTAAGCCTATGGATGGGGCTTGTCTATTTGATCTCCTACGAATTCCTCAGTCTTCAAAACATTGTGTTAACAATTTATTAATTCTTGTGTGACTCATTGTATAGTACAACTCCACATAGAATTCATTATTGAAAGAATGTGAGCCTTTTGGGGGATATGTTGAAAGAGAGACGTGGGAATAGAAAAAACAGTGTGTGACTCAGTATTTATTCAGCAATACAGACTCCGTGAGCAGAATTCTACAATCCTTATTCATCAGGAGTAATAAATTAGAAGCTCCACAAGACAAAGAAATTATCATGGGAGGTGCCCTTAGACTAATGTTGTTCTATCACTGGGGTTTTTTTTGCAGGCTTTATATCCTAAGATTTCAGGGAAACCTATTTCCATAAATTAGAGTGTATGCTTGGGCTATACATGCTAAAGAGGAAAATGCTCACAGCCAGTGTTCCCTCTAAGCTGAGTTAGTGTGAGCTAGCTCACAGTTTTTTTAGCCTCTGGCTCACACACTTTTGTCTTAACCCAGGAAGGATGTCTCCAGAGCAAACTAACTTATGCAGTGGCCAAATAACCTGCTCACAACTTTAATACCAGTAGCTCACAAAGTAGAATTTTTGCTCACAGGACTCCACAGCCTAGAGGGAACATTGCTTTGCCCAGTCTTCAGTGTGCGACAGTGCGTGCTTCAACCCCAGCTCCTTGCTCATGTAAAATGTTATGCTTGCATGTCCATGCGGTGTGCTTTTGAGATGGCTCAGAACCTGAAAACGACATGCCCATCCTTATAACAGGTAGGCAAGACCGAGATGGAGTGGAGCAGAGGGCTAGGGGTAGACCATGAGGACTACAGAATGGGGCGCAGCCCCGTAGCTAGGGATTTTTTTGGGAGGGGGCCTCGGGGAGGCCACCAGCCAAATAAAATAAAGTTAATCAAATTAACTTTAATTTAATTGGTGGATCTCCTTAGAACTCCTAAGGTAGCTCTGCACCACCCCCCCCCCCCAGGCTCCAGGGAAAGGGGGGGTAATGCCAAGCGGCCGCAGCTTCCCTCTCCTTCCCCCCACCCACAAGGGAAGGCCTTCATTGCTCGGCTCCCTCCCGGGGCCAGGAGAGGTGAGGCGCACAGCGGCTGGGCTGGCCACATGGGTGGAGTGCAGGTGGGCGTGGAGCAGAGCCTGCCTCCTTGCCTGGCTGGGCTTACCTGCTGCTTGCGGGCAGCACAGCAAGCATCTGGTGGAAGCCCAAGATGGAGGTCAAACCACTGTAAGCACTGGAAGAAGAAGAAGAAGAAGAAGAAGAAGAAAAAGAAGAAGAAGAAGAGATTGGATTTATATCCCGCCCTTCACTCACTTGGAGTCTCAGAGTGGCTTACAAACTCCTTCCCCTTCCCCTCCCCACAACAGACACCCTGTGAGGTAGGTGGGCTGAGAGAGCTCTGAGACAACTGTCCTTGAGAGAACAGCTGGTACAGAGCTATGGCTTGCCCAAGGTCACCCAGCAGGTGCAAGTGGAAGAGTGGGGAATCAAACCCAGTTCTCCCAGATTAGAGTCCGCATATTTAACCACTACACCAAACTACAGCAAAGGAGCATATCTCGGCAAAAGTACTATACGTGAGGCCCTACTGATGCAAAAGAAAAATCTTGGTATTTAATATTTACACGGCATTTTCAAAGCACTAAGTAGGCGCCACAGCAGATTAGGCTAACAGTGCAATTCTATGCAAAATTACTCCAGTCTTTTTTTTCTTTTCTTTTTTGGCCGTTAGGGCACGGCCAATTTATGGCAATCTGAATGGTTTCAAGGCAAGAGACTAACAGAAGTGGCTTGCCATTGTCTTCCTCTGCATAGCAACCGTGGAATTCCTTGGTGGTCTCCCAACCAAATACTAACCAGGGCTGACCCTGTTCAGCTTCCAAGATCTGATGAGACTCGGCCAGCCTGGGCTATCGAAGTCACGGCAACTGACGTCTAAGCCCACTGAAATCAATGGGACTAGACTTGAGTAACTCTGCAGAGAATTGCACTCTAAATTGACAGTGGATCTACTCCAGGCACCAAAGTTAAATGAGATATCAAAGGGGGGGGGGATTGAGGGGAGAAACAGGAAGCACACATTTCACTGATCAAAACGTAAAACTGATAATGCCCCGTTCATTGATACAGTTGTTCTAAATAATGCAACATGAAATGGCGACACTCAGTAATATTTGGAAATCTTTGGACATGGCTGCCCTGACTTTGAGTTTACGAACAACCAGAGGGAGCTGGCAGAGTTTGTGCTCAAGAGAGATCTATTTTCCCAACTCACCAAGAAAGAGGATTGTGCTGCTGATCTTTCTGAAGTGTTGTTACACCAATCAGCCTTACTGACTCCCTAGTTTGGGGAGAAGAAGAAGAGGAGAAGATTGGATTTATACCCCACACTTCACTACCTGAAGGACAGGCCCGTAGCTAGGATTTTTTAGTTTGAGGGAGCATTTAAATTTTTAAAGGAGCAGTTACATTAAAGTAAAATTAATCTGAATGCCTGTCTTTAAAGGGGACGTTCTGAATCTGTTTCTAGCTCTTCCAAGCAAGGGACAGGGCAGCGAGCGTGTCAGTTCCTAGGGGAAAAAACCAGCTCAAAGGTCATTTAATTGCCTTCAGAAGCCATTGAAATGCCTTTTGAGTTCTCTTCCACAGGGCAAGAAAGCTTAGAAGGGCCCTCAAGAACGGCACCTTTAATACATCTCCAACAACCCCCCTTTCTGCTAGCCCAGTCCTGCTATATACCACCTAGGTCATGGTGAGTCTTTCAAAAGCATTCCCATGAGCCTTTGGGAAACACCCTCAAAAATAAGGTTTCTGGCATGGCTATTTGTGGGATGGGGCTTTGAATTAAGGGAGCGGGCTGGCAAAATGCCCCACTGTAACTACAGGCCTGCCGAAGGAGGCTCAGGGTGTGTTCAGACGGGCAGTTAATCCTGCCATTGGCCTGGCTGTAATTTGATCTAGATCTTTTTTATCCAGGTTGCACGACCAGACAGCTCCAATGATCCCTCTAAGCTGTGGAGTCTTGTGAGCAAAAAATTCTACTTTGTGAGCTGCTGACATTAAAGCTGTGAGCCAGCGATTTGGCTACTGCATAAATTAGTTTGCTCTGGAGCCATCCTTCCTGAGCTAAGACAAAAATCTGTGAGCCGGAGGCTAAAACACTGTGAGCTAACTCATACTAACTCAGCTTAGAGGGAACACTGGACAGCTCCTCCATGAATCGCTTTACCGCACATGACTCCGCAGTGGATTGTCTAGATGGCATCCACTGTAAGGAGCTGTACAGTCAGCTGCTTTTTTTAAAATCCTGTTTGTGCATGTGCATATGTGCTTCCCCATCTACTTGTTTTTCCGCACATGCGTGGACTAATATGGTAAAAGCACCGCCAGCGGTACCTTCCTGTAGGTACCATTTCAGTTAACAAAGGGCATAAATATCATGGGACCTTCAGAAACATTAAATTGTTTGGATCGTTTGAGTGGAGCTCAGCGGACATTGCAAGTTTGAGCGGTTATGCACGCATCACTAAGACTTTTTTAAAATGGCGGCCATTTGGGAGGGTCTGGAGACCATCCCCACAGGCTGATTGCATGCTGGTGGAATGACCAGATGGGGGAAAGTCTGCCATTGTCCCGTCGGCCAGCTTAGGACCAGACTTTCACCACTATATTTTAAGTACGGGTCCCTGATCACGGAAGTGGCACAATTTCCAGATGTTGTTGTCTGGATGTGCACTTTAAATAGCCAGCTGAATGCAACCTCAGAGCGGCTTACAATCTCCTTTCTTTTCCCCTCCCCACAACAGACACCCTGTGAGGCAGGTGGGGCCAAGAGAGCTCTTTTGAGGACTGCCCATGAGAGAACAGCTCTGAAAGAACTTATGACTGGCCCAAGGTCACACCAGCAGCTGCATGTGGAGGAGGGGGAAATCAAACCCGGTTCTTCCAGATTAGAGTCTGCACTCCTAACCACTACAACAAACTGGCTATGATTCTTTAAAAATAGTAGGTCCAGTTTGCTTGCTATTATGTTCACCTGCCAGACACTAGGGCTAATGTTTGCTTGAGGGCAGGCTGGCAGAATTGCTGAGCAGGTGGAAGAGAAAAGGCAAATGTTACACTTGCCCTAGGGTTGCCAACTTCCAGGTGGTGGCTGGAGATCTCCTGTTAATACAACTGATCTCCAGGTGACAGAGATCAGTTCACCTGGAGAAAACGGCCATTTTGGAAGGTGGAATCTATGGCACTATACCCCATTGAAGTCCCTCCCCTCTCCAAACCCCGCCCTCCTCAGGCTCTGCCCCCCCCCAAATCTCCAAGTATTTCCCAAACCGGAGTTGGCAACCCTACTTGCCCCCACCTGAGCATGAAACAATGAGAGCAATCAGTGATAACAATCTGAAATCTTGACTTCCTCAGTTTTCCTTAAAATCAGGTGGGGAAGGGCAATTTGGATTGAGGGCATGGCATTGGGGTGAGTAACCCTTTCCTGCGCACTGCTTTCCCAATAAAAATCTCTGCTCTCAATGTTGCTATAGGCAAAACAGACTTTTTAATAAGCTTAATTAAAATCAGGGCCGTGGTGGCTCAGAGGTTAAGATGCTGAGCTGCAGACAGGAAGGTTGGTAGCTCGGCAGTTTAAGACATGTGTCGGAGTGAGTGCCCGTCTCTGGCCCCAGCTCCTGCCAGCCTAGCAGTTCAAAAGCAAGAAATTGCAAGTAGATAAAGAAGTATCACTTCAGTGGGAAGGTAACAGCATTCCGTCCGCCTCGGCGTCTAGTCATGCCGGCCACATGACCACGGAAAAACTCTTCGGACAGCGTTGGCTCTTCGGCTTGGAAATTGACAGGAGCCACCGCCCCCTAGAGTCGGATTCGACTGGCTTTCGAGCAAGGGAAACCTTTACCTTTAACTAAAATGAGGGCCAAATTAGACTCTCCCCGAGTGAGGTGACACACAAATCAAATCCTTGTCCTTTCTGGTTAATTCAGTCTTCCCAGGAACAGTTGAGACCTCTTTTTAGCCCGGATAATTATTGACTCCCTGAGAAAGGGAAACTTTCCGAGAGTCCTAAATAAGGCCATGGTGAAGCACTAGTGAAAAGGCCTTCTTAGGTTGACCTGGCTAATTACAGACCTGTCTTCAGCTTTCCTTTTTTGGGCAAACTCATTGTGAATACAGGAGCAGAGCTACCTCAGGCGTAAGGGAGTGATCCTTCCCTCCCTTGCAGTCTGGCTTCAAGCAGAGTTAGAGGGCAGCTTTGGCTGCTCTACTGGATGATCTCCATTGGCAAACTGGTAGGGGTAATTCTGCCCGGTCAGTCTGCCTTGACCTGTCAATGGGTTTGGAGATGGTTGATTATGCAGTTCCTCACCCCCAGTCCACTGATCTTCAACCTGTGTATCAGGATGGACTCTTTGCTGACTGTCTCTGCTGGGTTGCAAGCCCATTTGAGTTGCCAACCTCCAGGTGGTGGCTGGAGATTGCCTGGGATTTCAACTGATCTTCAGGTGACAGAAATTATGATGAAAGAAGAAGAAGAAGGAGACGGAGAAGAGGAGGAGGAGGATTGGATTTATACCCTGCCCTTCACTTAGAGTCTCAGAGCAGCTGACAGTCTGCTTCCCTTTCTCTCCCCTGGGAGGGAGGTGGGGCTGAGAGAGCTCTGAGAGAACTGCTCTTGAGAGAACAGCTTTGAGACAACTGTGACTGACTGCATGTGAAGGAGAAGTAGGGAATCAAACCCGGTTCTCCAGATTAGATTCCGCCACTCTTAACCACTACATCACAGCTGGCTGTTCACCTAGAGCAAATGTCTGCTTCGCATGATGGACTGGATGGCATTATATTCCGCTGAAGTTCCTCCCCTCCCCAAACCCCGCCCTCCTCAGGCTCCACCTTCAAAATCTCCAGGTGTTTCCCAGCCAGGAGCTGGCAACCCTAGAACCCATAAATATATCGAATTGCCATTTGTTTTTGCTGCTTTGGGGAAAGGCTTGCTGTATTGTACACACTCAGAAAGCCGGGGAACTACGCATCCCACTGTTGCCACGCGCACTAAGGGCCAAACCAAATGTGACGGCATCCTTGTGGCAGCCATGCTGTCACATCTAGTTTTGCCCTCAGAGGATTGGCAGAGCAGCATGATAAAGTCAGCCAGTGGGTGAAGGTTTTTTTTTTCTTTTTAGCACAGGTATGGCCAGAGCCAAACACTCCCTCCCATGAAAACCGTCTCTCCCTTCCCCACAATGGTCAGTCCTCCAATGCTCTGAACACGTGCCTGTAGCATGGAGTGTCCATGGATGTTGCATCTGGTTAAATACTGGGGAGGGGGACAAATTGGGTAATAGATAACAAAAGACGCTAAAATTGTGTAATGAAAACACAACTTCCTCCAGAGGATTTCAGCCAACACTCACGAAAATAAAACGCAGGCCCAAAATAGATCAAACGAGTCAGAGTCTCCAGGAGCCGCATATTTTGGAGACTGGTCATAGCCAGCCCGGCTCTTCCAAATCAACAGCCCATTTTGATTGTGGTCGTTGGAGAATCACTAAATGGCTCGGCCACAGTCGGCGTGTTATTGGGTTTGCTGAAGCTCAAAACATCTTGCCACAAAAAGCTTAAAATAAGACATCAAAGAGGCAACACAAATATATACGTGGAGGGCATCTGTGGAGATAGAACGTTTCATACGGCCTGGAGGTTTTCTGGCACTTACTGTAATAGTCTCTGGCTTAATAGCTGCTGTTGTTTGCGTTCTGCAGCTCTGCACATTCAGAATCCTTCCCCCCAAAAAACCCCCTCCAACCACTGATATTTATTTCACCGTTTCTCTGATCCCTGATCATCTTTGCTTCCCTTTGGGCACAAGGAGCTTGATGAACCGGGGCTCCGCCCACCCTACCGTGAGACTGTGGAAGCCACCCCTCCGACCTGGCTGGCAGATCTGGCTGGCATATTCCCTCCCCCCTCCTCGCCCCAAGGGGGTTCAATGGGGCCATTGTTTCTGCCTGAGCAGCTGCGATCCAACTTTGGCTACCCAAGGGCAGCGCTGCTGTGGGAGCTCTGAAGGGCAGGGCACACAAAGACGGCTTTGGTCGAGGCCTTGTAAAAGGCCAGGGAGAAATCTGTATTCACAGACTGTTTTACAGTCTGAACATTGGAGCTACTAACTTGACGGACGGAGACTCCCTCCACCAGCACTACCCGGCCACACACCCCATTCAGAGCACCTTTGTGGTTATTAGCTAGCAAAAGAGCCATACGTTTATTTGTTAGGGGTAGTATGCTCTGCCTCCTACCTCTCCTCCTATAGTTCAGCTCCGTCCCCCTTTCTTGCTTCTTCCTCAGTCCAGTTTCCTTCCTCTTCTTCCTGTGCTGAAGCCAGCTACCAAAATATCTAGCTGTGCCACCCAGCAACCTCTAGGGTTCTCCTGCCTTCCACACCTGCCCTTAAGAACCTGATGGGTTGGTAGGGTTGCCAATTCCAGGTTGGGAAATACCTGGCAGGAGGGAAGGCAGATGGGTGTCTGCAGGAAAAGCAGCCAGAGAGAGAGAGAGAGAGAGAGACAGACAGACACTGCTGAGAATTTGGCTGAAACACCTGAAGAATGCAGGGTCTCTCTGTCACTTTCTGGGGATCTGATGTAAGCCAGCAGCTGCCCAGTTAGGGGTGCTTCTATGCTGTGCTGCTCTGGGGCTCTCCTTGTGCCTTTGCAACTAAAGCAAAGACTACAAAAATGCCAGCCATCTCCAGAGATCTCCAGTGAACCAGGGTTCTTTTTTTCTTTAATCCCACTCAAGGATTCGAATGGTTGGTTGATTTATTTAAAACAGGTATAAACACCCTTTCTTTCAACTTGTGTTGGAACTGTAGATTTATAAGCGCCTGCTGAACACTAAACCTAGGAGCTGACCTCTTTTCCCAACAGTTTGTTGGCCTTTCCCAGGTAAGTAGTATCTCAGAGAGTGGACTGGCTTGATAATCCATTATGGGCAGAAGATTAAAATGTTCTACCTGAAGAACTGTGTGCGCACACGAAAGCTTATATGCAGAATAAAACTTAGTTGGTCCTAAAGGTGCCACTGGGTTCAAACTATGTTTTATCAAGATGTTTCTAAAAAGCATCTGCTTTGCCCTTCTATGAAGAGTTCTTACAACACTTGAAATGGACAACTGCCTCTTTCTTTACCTAGGTTAAAAATTTATATCTCCATCTTTCTTTCTTTTTTTGGTGTGTGTGTGTAAAAGTCATAGTTGAGTTCTGGCAACTCCTAGTGGGGCTTGGACATTTCAGAGAGGTGGCTTGATAATTGCTTGCCTCTGGGTCCCAGCCCTGGTATTCCTTGGAGGTCTCCCATCCAATTACTTGCCGGGGTCGGCCCTGCTTAGCTTCCGAGATGTGATGAGATCGGGCTTGCCTGGGATCTCCAGGTCTGGGTTATATTCCCATCTTCTTAATGCAGTTTACAGACAACAGATTAAATGCAATTTAAAAAAAAAACATCTGGCTGGTAGCAGAAACTAAAGTGTCCTTTCTTTCCCATCAGCCATCCCAGCATTTGAGCAGAGTGCTTTCTGGCAGGGAGAGGGGATGACAATACAGAAATCTCTGGAATGTTACGGCATACATGGCAATGATGTCATCACTCTTAAAACTGAGTGGATAAGAAAACTGGTTCTGGGTTAAATGCCCTGCATGCAAAGATGCCCTCACTGCTGGACTCCACTTCTCAGGAGCAGGAATTCTACTGAATACTTGAGTGACTTGGTCTTGCACAGTCCAGACAAGTTACCTTTCCTTCATTCACCAATCAGTTTGACATCACTTCATGTTGCCAACAGTCCTGTTCACACCAGAGTTAGGGTTGCCAAGTGACTTACCTTCCGCAGTGGGGGAGAGTTGGTCCCGTTCTGGGACATTAGTGTGCAAGTTTTGTGCGCGCATGGCGTGATGATGTCACCCAAAAGTGACGTCATCATGTTGGGCACACCGCCAGCTGACGCTCTAGCAATTAGCCTGGAAACTCTATGGTACCATAGAGTTTTCAGGCTGGTTGCTAGAGTGTCGGCCAGCAATGTGCCAGAAGAAGAAGAAGAGATTGGATTTATATCCCACCCTTCACTCACTTGGAGTCTCAGAGCAGCTTACAAACTCCTTTCCCTTCCCCTCCCCACAACAGGCACCCTGTGAGGCAGGTGGGGCTGAGAGAGCTCTGAGACAACTGTCCTTGAGAGAACAGCTGGTACAGAGCTATGGCTTGGCCAAGGTCATCCAGCCAGGTGCAAGTGGAGGAGTGGGGAATCAAACCCGGTTCTCCCAGATTAGAGTCTGCGCACTTAACCACTACACCAAACTGCCAGGCGTGTTCTGTATTCTTTCAGTTGGTCTTAATAATAGCTATCACACAGCTTTTTAATTTGGACCAGAGTTCCAGGAAATAGAAGTCCGAGTAAAAAAAATGATGTTCTAACCGCACTTCTCGGTAGAACTGCCCAAAACTTTAGTAAGAAAAGACATCTAAATGTCCTTTAACGAATTCATAGACAATAGCCCTAGTAATCTGTAGTACACTACAAATGTTCAGTCAGGTTGGGCCATGGGTTAGAAACAACGCATCAGGTGGAACAGCAACAAATACCCAGCTTCCTTAACTTAATGGTTTATTTTTTAACACCGGAAAACTACAGGGCAGATACCTTGGCTTGGAAAATAAATGTAACACTTAACTAAAAGCTTTTCTGTTTCTTATTCTCAAGACTATGCTGGCTGGATTTTGAATAGTCTGTGTAGGCCCAGAACTCCTGCAAGCTACCAGTGAGCGAGTGAAGCTCATTCCCTCCTACTAACCACAAAGCCTGCTTGCATTGAGGCTGTCTTAACAAGGCAACACACAACGTCAGAAACACCACACCAGAAGCAGCCAGCTACCTTCTGTACACAACAGGGCTATGACCCTCCCGCCCGAGCCTTTACCGTCTGTCCTAACAAAGCCCAAGATGCAAAACATGAACATAAAGAGTGACAATAACCTGCCCGAGGCCACAGTGAATTTGTGAGAGAAAATCCTGAAACACATACAACAGGTCTATGATATAAATTCTTCTACACGTGTCCACCTCTCAGTTTATGTAATTCCCATGGGGTAGAAAACTAAGCCTGAAAGAAACTGGACTTGCCCCTCACATATGATGGATTCATGTGAAGAAACCTATCAGCACCCTCACCCCCACACAGTGCGGTGTAGAGGTTAAGAGCAGTGGACTCTTAATCTGGAGAGCTGGGTTTGGTTCCCCACTCCTCCTCATGAAACCTGTCGGGTGACCTTGGGCCAGTCACAGTTCTCTCAGAACTCTCTGAGCCCCACTATCTACCTCACAAGGTGCCTGTTGTGGGGAGGGGAAGGGAAAGGTGATTGCAAGCCGCTTTGAGACTCCTTAAGGTAGAGAAAACTGGGATATAAAACCAACTCTTCTTCTTCACACAGAGCAAGGAATGCAAATGAGGAAAAAGCCAGCGCTTCCCTCCTACATACTGAGTACCTTTGGCATATGGCCCACTGCCCCACCGGATGTAAAAGTTTATTTTTGATGGATGATGATGTTGGTTGGCGCTGGTCGTCTGTGACACTGTGACACAGCTAAGCAGGTTCAGTACTTGGATGGGAGACCACCAAGGAAGACTCTGCAGAGGGATGCAATGGCAAACCACATCTGCTAAATCACTTGTCTTGAAAACCCTACGGGATCACCACACTCACACACACACACGCACACACGAGTCCTTGCAATTGCAACCATAAACGCTTTGGGAGGGACTGAGGTAATATAGAAGAAGAAGAGTTGGGTTTCATACCCCGCTTTTGTCTACCCAAAGGAGTCTCAAAATGGCTTACAATCTCCTTCCCTTCCTCTCTCCACAATAGACACCCTGTGAGGTGGATGGGGCTGAGAGAGTTCTGAGAGAACTGCTCTCTTAGAGAACAGCTCTGAGAGAACTGTGACTGACCCAAGGATACCCAGCTTGGCTGCATGTGGAAGAGTGGGGGATCAAATCCAGCCCAACACTCTTTGTCTCCAAGTAAGGGTCATCCATGTACCAATCTCAAAAGCCTTTCCTCCCCAGGCATTACAATTTCAGCAGCCCAAACTTGCATAAGGGATGATTGAGCTATTCATGACTGTCTTAATATATGCACTCACTATTTTGTGTAAACAGGTTAATGCGTGTATTTTCCAGCTTACAGATTTTTGAGGGTATGCACTCGTGTGTACTGCAGCAGCAAAATACTTGTGCTGCCCTATTCACACAAAATAGCACCGAGTACATTGGAAGAAACATGGGTGGCAGTGTTGCGCACTCTCCCATTATGCAAGGTTGGAGCACCAAAACTGTAAAGACTGGACGGGGCTAAAAAGATTAGCATATATAAACACAGACCACACTGTGTCAATCTGACCAGAGAAGCTCGATGCCCAATTCCTAGTGTGGCCATGAAATTCTTAGTTGAGCAAATCCAACTCAGAGGACATCCTAAAAGAAACCTGTGGTGAGGAAAACTCCACACCACCAACTGATCTCTTGTTTGGGCAATGAGAGAGGAAAGGGGGAGAGGGGAAGAGGCTTAAGTACAAAATCTTTTTGGGACTCAGAAATCTCTCTTTCAGTAACTCATCTACAGTTATTACATTTGTCTTCCACAGGTAAACATCGGCAAGTGTCCCAAATGTGACTGTAATTGGCAAAGAAAATGTGAGGGACTGGGGCCCACCAGCTAATTAAATCAAAGCACAGTGCAGGCCGCAAGTTGGGGCACTTTGGGGGCAGCCTGGAGGGAGGGGGCCCAGAAGAAATACTAGGGGGCCAGGCCCCATGGTCCCCACGTTAGCTACAGGCCAGCTTCCCTCCCTCTTTTCAACTTTGCCTAATGCTGCTTATACATTTGATCAGCCTATCCTAATATAAAGTGAACAAACAGGACTTTGCAGGCACTGAAGCTTTGCATATCCGAGGCATCACAGTCGTAAAGTATAAGGCTAAACTTGCTGGTTATAGAATAATTCCTCTCCTAGTGAAACCAAATTATCACGGGGGATTCTAAATGTGCTGTTTGTCTCTCAAGCTCTTTTTCAGATCCTCCAAATTACCAACAGTTTCCAGAAGTTGACTGTTAAATATTTCCTAGACCTATTTGTGGTCCCAAATATGTTGGTTTGGTAACAGCAGTATGACCCTGGCAATGCTTTCTTTCTGGAAAATATCCATTTCCACTTCCAGCATGAAACACTGCCTAGAACATTTTCTTTTAAATTGTTGCTCTCTCCTCTGTCCCAGACAGTGTAGTACCCTAACGGAAACAGTTCCGAAAGGATGAACTGTATAGATGACGTCCCTGCTAGTCCAACCTGAGTACGTAATACTGCAAACAAACAAAAAAGTTCAAAAGGAAAATCAAGGAACAAAATATTGCTACACATATTTGGGTAAGTGAAATCCATGGAATATTAGCAAAACGCCATTATAGAACATTTTGGACAGCCTATCCTGTTTCAGTGGGGGGGATTTTTAAAAAAAATGGGGCAGAAATCCTCAGTACATCCAGTTATGCTAAAACCGCTGAGAGTTGTCCGCCAGTTGAGAAGCTAGGATCAACACGTTCAAAAAGGCGATTCCAGACATTACATAATGGTTTGCAACTGAGGATCAAAGTAGACTTTACAAACATATCTCAACATTTCCTTTAATATTAGAAAAGGTCTGTGACCCAGACAGAGTAATTTGGATCAGGAGATATTAATCCTTTCGCTCTATGCCTTATCTTGAAAAGCTATTCCCCCCCTCTAAGTGGCTATAAGGGGAAAATATGTTTCCCGCCTAATGTACCTAACTATAAAATCCTGATCCAAAAATCCTAACTATAAATACACATAGATGGGGTCCGAACTGGCAGAGACTGACCAAGAGAGAGACCTTGGAGTCGTAGTAGATAACTCAATGAAAATGTCGAGACAGTGTGCGACTGCAATAAAAAAGGCCAGCGCTATGCTGGGGATTATTAGGAAGGGAACTGAAAACAGATCAGCCAGTATCATAATGCCCCTGTATAAATTGATGGTGCGACCTCATTTGGAGTACTGTGCACAGTTCTGGTCACCACACCTCAGAAAGGATATTATGGCATTGGAAAAGGTGCAGAAAAGGGCAACTAGAATGATAAAAGGGTTGGAACACTTTCCCTATGAAGAAAGGTTGAAGCGTTTGGGGCTCTTTAGCTTGGAGAAACGATGACTGAGGGGTGACATGATAGAGGTTTACAAGATTATGCATGGGATAGAGCAGGTAGAGAAAGAAGTACTTTTCTCCCTTTCTCACAATACAAGAACTCGTGGGCACTCAATGAAATCACTGAGCAGTCAGGTTAGAACAGATAAAAGGAAGCACTTCTTCACCCAAAGAGTGATTAACACATGGAATTCACTGCCACGGGAGGTGGTGGCAGCTACAAGCATGGATGGCTTCAAGAGAGAACTGGATAAACATATGGAGCAGAGGTCCATCAGTGGCTATTAGCCACAAGGTATAGGTAGAATCTCTCGGTCTGGGGCAAGTGATGCTCTGTATTCTTGGTGCTTGGGGGAAGGCAACAGTGGGAGGGCTTCTAGTGTCCTGGCCCCACTGGATGACCTCCTGATGGCACCTGGTATTTCTGCCCACTGTACGACAGTGTTGGACTGGATGGGCCATGGGCCCAATCCAACATTGGCTTCTATTATGTTCTTACCTAACAGCAGCTTCAGGGAGCAATATCTGTGGGGGGATTAAAAGGGGGTGGGAACTAATCCCCCAGTACTGTGGCCCAATTCAAATTACCTGACCCTCCCCACAGCTGCTTTTTAGTGTTAAAAGAAAAGTTTGGGAAAACTGCTCACATGTACTCCACAAAAATAGGTTTTAGCCTTGAATGGGGGAGGGACTGTGGCTCAGTGAGATACCTCTGCTTTGCTTGTAGAAGGTCCCAGGTTCAGTCCCTGGCATCTCCAGTTAAAACATCAGGCAGCTGCTGATCATGTGAAAGACTTCTGGAGAGCCACTGACGGTCTGAGTAGCCAGTACTGACACTGGTGGACCAATGGTCTGATTCTGTATAAGGCAGCTTCATGTGTATTCATGTGTGTAATGTACTCTCAAAATCCTGACCTGGATGGCCCAGGATAGCCTGATCTTGTCATATCTCAAGAGCTAAGCAGGGTTGACCTTGGTTAGTATTTGTACGAGACCACCAAGGAAGTCCAGGGTCTGTGACACAGAGAGAGGCCCTGTCAACAGGGCTGGCCCCAAGTTTTTTGCACACTAGGTGAGGCTACCTTGTGGCCCCCCCATATGAGGCTGCCTTGTGGTGCTCCCCCACCACAGAGCCGCCCTCTCCACTGCCGGAGACCCGCCCGCAAGGGATGCCCCCCCAGCCCCAGTGCCCGCCTGGGCTCACGAACTCCCCAGCCCCACCGGCAGCCACCTGCACCGGCTGGCTGCAGTGCCTTGCCAGCTGCCTGACGGGCCCCCGAAGCCCGGCCGCACTCACCTCAAAGCCCGGTCGTTGCTGCCACGCAGGGGAGGAGCCTCCACCAATGCCTCCTCTGCCAGGTCTCCTCAGGCTGGCCTCTGAGCATGCACAGAGAGGGGCTCATGCTGGCCACACAGCTTGGCCTGGGCGCAGAGAGGCGGGGCCGGAGGGGGACAGAGGCCAGCCAGGGCAGGGGGGGAGGAGGAGGCATGCTTTCCTGCAGCCGGGGAGCCTGCGGCCCCCAAGGCAGGCAGATCACGGGCCAGCGCCCTAGGCAAGCGTCTAAAATTTGTCAGCAAACTGTCTCTGAAGCCTCTCACCCTGAAAACCCTATAGGGCTGCCATAAGTTGGTTAAAACGTGATAGTACTTTTCACCACCAATATACAATCAACAGGAAAACATGGCCAACTGCAGGATGTGCTGACTGCACATAACTGCAAATGCTTTCAGGTACCAGTTCGTCACATTCTGATTTCATATTTTTAAGTGTACACTTAGCAGAAGATACAACATGTGGCTTGCAAACTGTGGTGAGAAGCAGAGGTGGTTTGCCACTGCCTTCCTCTGCAGTCTTCCTTGGAGGTCTCCCTTCCAAATAGTGACCCTGCTCCAGCTTCCAAGGTCTGATGAGATTGAGCTATACCATGCTTCCTTCCCTATCAAGCCCTTTCTAGACAATTTTTCTTTCACATAATGTGATTTATTGACTGTAAATCCTCACACTGTTCCTCAAGGAACCTCTTACACATTGTGGCAGTGAAACTTCTGATAATGATTGGTTGGGCATCTATGATGTCATGGAATGTTCCTGTACATTCCAAATGCTCAAGGAACAAAGCAGTCAGCCACATTGTGTTCACAGGCCAGCTAGTGTTCTAAAAGATCAATAACCTCTCACAGCCACCAAGGAAGGAGAAGCAGATTAAGTTGACTGGGGAAAAAAACCCAAAGACAGGGAAGCTGGGGAGAAGAGGATGGCTAAAGACCGTTGTTAGAAGAGGTGGTTGCGTGAGACAATGGAAGCGGAAGGAAGGGCAAGTAGAAGAGACAGAGCTATAAGGCAAATGTCCTGGGGAAGAGTTAGAAAGAGTATGGCACAGAGAGTAAAAGGGGCATAGAGTTGCTATGGCCTGAGACCAGTGTTCCCTCTAAGCTGAGTTAGTGTGAGCTAGCTCCCAGTTTTTTAGCCTCCGCCTCACACATTTTTGTCTTAGCTCGGGAAGGACAGCTCCAGAGCAAACTAATTTATGTAGTAGCCAAATCGCTGGCTCACAACTTTAATGCCAGGAGCTCACAAAGTAGAATTTTTGCTCACAAGACTCCACAGCTTAGACGGAGCGTTGCTTGAGACTACTCCTGCAGTTGTAAAGAAGGGGCAGCCCTACTGGCTGTGAATGGGCAGTGGAACAGGGCAGAGTTTGTTTTTTGAACTAATTCAGTCATTTGGCTTTAGACTGCTAGTAGTTTGTGGCAAATACCCATTATTGTTCCAAACACCAAAGTTTTGTCTTAGGGGCCGGGGGAGCAACTTTCTTCTACAGCTGGTGGCTTTTATATCATTAATGCCTGGTGAGAGAACTCCTATGTATAACCACACCAATTTGTAGCTTCTCTTCCCTCCTGCTTTCACATTCTCCCTGTCCTTAACAAAATAGCAGTGAACGTCAGGCAGCATGGTTTCTTCCTCCCCATAGCACACCCTCCCCATTTCCATTAATCTTTTGCCTTTTTAGTTCACTAAAAGCTGTGCACTTCTCTTGAGCATGCATTATTTGTTCTTAAACTGGTTTTTAATAGTTTTAGTGTATTGGATTATCTATGGTTTTAATGTTTTTTAAGATGACGAGAGCTAGCAAGCTGAAACTTAATCCTAACAAAAAAGAAGGGAAAGGTCTGACTCAGTAATTGGGTTTGTTTTGTTTCATGTTTTGGTGTGTGTGTTCCTTTAAATGTTTAGTTTTTCTGCAGTACTGTAGGGGGGGTGATAGAGGGAAACAGGTGTGACTTTGATTGGCTGATGACTGAGCATGGGAGAGATGTTCTGAGAGGAATCTGCGTGTGGGTGTCTATGATGATTTCTGTGTGTGAAGTTGAAGAGTGAGCATAGTCTGTGTGACTATATGGTGTTGAGTCTTTTTCTGAGTGATTTAGACCAACAATTTAGTCTGTGTGACTAAGATAGTTGATTGTATTCTGTGTCAATAAAACAAAGAGACTAGCCTGTGTGGCTATAAATAAGAACATAAGAGAAGCCAATGTTGGATCAGGCCAATGGCCCATCCAGTCCAACACACTGTCACACAGTGGCCAAAAACACCAGGTGCCCTCAGGAGGTCCAGCAGAGGGGGGGGAGAGAGAAAGAGTATACGGAGACATGAGCCTGTCAGAGTGGATTTTGGAGAGTGAGAGACTGTTTATAACACCAAGAATTACCAGTTATATTTACAAGTTCCTTTCTTCAGCAACTGTTCAAAATGACCAGAAACCTATTTTGTTCTTTATTAAATTAATTAATGTTTGTTTTAAACTTATTCCAGATATCAATACAGTACTTCCTCAGGGCCACACAGTCCTCTGAAGTCACCAGACCCTAGGCCATACTACCAAAATAGAGAGATTTGGAATGTTAAATTCCTGGTGGCAGCAGAAAACTACCAAGTGTATATTCACAGAGAATGTTTAAAGGAGAAATAGGCTCCCCAATAGCAAGACCCTCACAGGGTCATCTCCTGTTCTGGATAAGCTTGCTCTCCCTCTAAAGCAGCAGGTTCATAGCTTTGGGTGGCTCCTGGATTGGAGCCTCCAATTTGTTTCCGGGCTCAGTTCAAGGAGCTTTGGAATTCCCTCCCCAGGGAGATTCTTCTGTCTCCCTCTATTGTTGTCTTCCGCACCAGCAGGTGAAGACTTTTTTGTTTCATTTGGCATACCCCCAATTACGGTTATTTGACCTCCTCCCTGGTTCTGGTGCTGTATGTTTATGTGTTTTTATTGAATTATTTTATAATTTTAAATGTTTTAAATTGTTCAGATGTTTTCATGTTCACCACCTTGTGGATCCTGATCAGGTGAAAAAAACTAGATGGTTTTAATAGTGTTGTTATTCAGGTTCTAAGGTACTTGGGAGAAAGGTGAGTACTTAAGTCTTTGAACTAAATACTTTCCACAAGAAGACTTTTCTACCCCATTCCCAAACCATCGACATGGATGAGTCATAGCTCATCACTGGGGTACCACATCAAGGGTAGCACTAAGAAGATAACCTAGTTTCAAAAAATCATTTTGAAAGGGCAGGAGGAAGTCAAGGCTAGCCATTGGATTATATTATAGCTGCGCAAGTTCACAAACCAGTTCAGGACGGGTGAACTATAAACTCTGTAGCTAGCATTTCTAGTTGGTAATAGAGGTAGCTAGCAAAAAAACAAGAAGGAAAAAAACATGGCACCGGGGGTTGTCCTCGGGGCAACGCCCCTCTTAAATTTGCCCTGCCCCCTCCTCTGCCCAGGTGCTGAGCCACCACTTCCAGTGATACTGTGATGGATTTCGGTGGATTGAGGGAGTCAGTTTGGTGTAGTGGTTAAATGCGTGGCCTTTAATCTGGGAGAACCGGGTTTGATTCCCCACTCCTCCACTTGCACCTGGCTAGAGGACCTTGGGCAAGCCATAGCTCTGTACTAGCTGTTCTGTCAAGGACAGCTTGGGAAAGAGCTCTCTCAGCCCCACCTATCTCACAAGGTGTCTGTTGTGGGGAGGGGAAGGGAAAGGAGTTTGTAAGCCGCTCTGAGACTCCAAGTGAGTGAAGGGCGGTGTATAAATTCAATCTCTTCTTCTTCTAATTTTGCTGCCCCCTTTGCCCCCCCATTTCTGGCTATGGGGCTGGCACCAGCTATCATTGGTTCAGGTTGTGATATCTAGAACAGCTACTGCTTCTCCCCCCCCATTATACTATATGCAAGCTCTTTACAGTCTTCCAAAATACAAACAAGGTAGATTTTTAAAGAAGAGATTGGATTTATATCCTGCCCTTCACTCAAGAGTCTCAGAGCAGCTTACAATCTCCTTTCCCTTCCCCTCCACACAACAGACACCCTATAAGGTAGGTGGGGCTGAGAGAACTCTGACAGAAACTGCTCTTTCAAGGACAGCTCTGACAGAACTATGGCTTGCTCAAGGTCATCCAGTAGCTGTGAGTGGAGGAGTGGGAAATCAAACCCGGTTCTCCCAGATTAGAGTCCGCACACTTAACCACTACACCAAACTGGTAGTATGTACTCCTGGGAGGCCTTGGACACGTGCTTCTCTGTCAGCTCTGTTATAAAATGAGGATGGCTTTTAATAGGGGAATGTTCTCACACACACACACACACACACCAGCATTAGAGACAGAGTTCAGCTACAAATGGCCATATCTCTGGTCAGACTACAGCCTCATTAAAATTTTTACAATGCTTATGACATCCAGCTTGTATGAGCTGAAGAATGTGTGATGAGACCTTTCAAAATCTACTGAACTGAGGATGAATTAATTAGCATTAGCTAAACTTTCCCAACAAGCACAGTAACTCTTTCCCAGGCCAAGCATCATTAGGTTTAAAATCAGCTCCCTGCCATTTACTTTTATTGCAGAACTGTTTATTGCTTTAAGCAGAGAGTTCAGGTGAAGTTGATGCTGGGATACTTAGCTCTGCTTCTATTAAGAAGAATAGCAAAGAACTTAGAATAGCAATAACCCTATATTTCCCTGACCTGGCTTGCGACTGCCTTGTGGTAGGTGTTATGGGATATATGCCTAAGGTTGCCAGGTCTGGGTTGGGAAATACCTGGAGGGGGTTTTGGGGGGGGGGGGGAGCCTGGGGAGGGCAGGATTTGAGGAGGGACCACTGCAGAGTCCACCCTTCAAACCAGCCATTTTCTTCAGGGGAAATAAATAAATAAATAATCTTAGTTCTCTCAATCAACTGTAATGATAGCAGATCGACAATGCCACGCGGAGGCTGGCATCCCTCGTTATGCCAGAAATGTAAGGAACCCTCTATCAAACTTGGTACTCTAAAGAAAGCTGCCCATCAGGGAGAGCCAGAACTGCGTTTCCCATTTTGATGTAGGGTTTCTCAGGCCGCTAGGGTTTGTATTTGTCATGTGGATATGAAAGATTGCACCCATTGCTTGGGAGCGGGGAAAAGTATTTCACCGGACTTCACATTTTTATTAGATTATACTGAGTCTGGCAAGCCTTTTAATCACAGAGGTTTTAGATAGATATTCCAGGTGTATTTCTATATAGCTTTATTTTCTAAGGACTCCTATATGGCCATTGGAATTAGACTATAATAAAGAACAGAATTCAGAATTATGGACAATTTATACGAAATTCCTGCATTACAACAGTGCCTTGTGGATTTGTTTTCCAAAGCTCAGTGGAAACAAATGCAAATCTCCCGCTTCAAACACTCTGCGCCAATTAAGTTAATGCACAGTGGCATAATTATTATGGTAGTTGTACAATCTGGAATTCTACAGATGTCCAAGTCTACAATTTATAGTGCAATCGCAATCACAATGACAGCCCTTTAAGTCCAGTGAAAAGTGTAAATGCTTAGATCTTGCCTGTCTCAGTTGTGGGAGGTGAGCATTGGGGACTGCACTGAAAGAAAAAGGGCAAACAATCTCACAGAGCACTCCATTTACATTACAGCCAGAAATCTCAGTTTATTCATGGATTTACTCAGCTAGAAGGGCGGGGTATAAATTTGATAGACAGATAAATAAATAAAAGTGCTGGCTCATCTTGCAGGCTCACACAATGTTTTGTGTCAGTTTGGCTGGTCCTTAAAAGATGGTATTACATGGATTTTGGTTTTAGCTTTTGAAGAGTCACCCATTATTAAGCCCCAAGTCCCCCTGTTTACAAAACTGAAATGCTCATTTATAAATCTTTTGGGTCGCCGCCTCAACAAAATTTGCCCAAGCTACATTGCACTCTACCTCCCAGGGTTTTGATAAATTAATATCCTGAAAATTTTCTCCGGCTTATATGAATGATTTCAACTAATAAAGAACCAGAATCCTTTATCAACACATAGGTCACCATATGAAAAAGACAACACAATTAAAGCAATGTATATACATTTATGGCTTTATACAAAGGCTTATTTTAGGTTTGAAAAAACATCAGGCACTTTTTTCTTTACACATATCCCAAAGATAATTCTGCGGGGTACAGCGGTGAAATGCCACCATATTCTTACAGCTCATCCAAATGAAATGTGAAGTATTTCCATGTCAGCGTGGCAACAGTGCTGGTTAGGCAGGAGGAGGAGAGCGACTTCTTCCATACAAAAGTCCATATAAAAGCTAATGCAGAGTTACATTTCTTTGCTTGCAAGAACCACAGTACATTTTTATAGTAATTACAAAATACAAAAAAGAGAGAAAGATATAATCTTATTTAAAATTAGTTATAAATTAACAAGCTTGAAAATTTCATAAACTGAACTTAAAATTTTGTCTCTCTCTCTCTCTCTTTTTTTAAAGCAACACCCACCCAGTTGTTGAACAAGTCCAGACTTAAGACTGTTAGATGAGCTGGTCCACTTTTATTTTTTCTCCTCTTCTTTTAAGAAACGTTCTGTTGTGCTGGCAGCATTCGTCAGCACGACTTTTGCTTACCATTCTAAGCAACTTGTCAGTTTAATCAAGACAGAGGTCTCACTGATGCAACTAATAATACAGGTTACAGAGGAAACAATATATTAAAATGTAAAGTATAGGAACAGTTCTACTATATAACACACTTTTCACAAAGAGTACAGACCAGTAGGGGGTGGGGAGCAAAATACAAGGCTGCTTGGTACAACAATCTGCACATTTCATAAAGACACCATTTACAGTCATTTTTACTCAAGTACTACAGAAATTAAAGTCTATGCAAAAAAGCACGTTTCATCAGCAGTCACAGAGTCTTCCGTTCAGAATAATAACCTTCATCAATCTTCCACTTTCCCCACAATTACTGGGCAGCATGATCTATTAAGAGGGATTTTCTGCTATCATGATCACGCTAACAACAGGTGAACAGTGGGGATGTGCCATATGAAAATATGGACAGGACACGGGGATCGGTGCTCAAGGAAGTTAGCATTCTAAGGAGCCATCGTAAGTACACAACACAATATTTCAGAGTCTATATTATTTGCCTATACTTTAACAACCTACTATTATAGATCTCTCCAAGAGACTGGGACTATGTAAGATTCTGAAGGTGTTAGGATCAACTGAAGCCGAATCATATAAATAATTATGTCTCCACAGCTTGTCATTGTGATCTGTTACTGCAAATTATGTCCACACCGCCTTAAAGCAGGTTTTAATCCCTTTGAATGTCTTTACACTAAGCAAGAAGCAGTGGGGGGGGGGGGGGGAGAGGTAACAGACCCCATCAAGCCAATTTAGAAAAAGCAAAACTGACACCAATTATTAATGGAAACAATATTAAACTGAGAAGTCCCTACACTGGGGATACCAAAATGTTATGAAACTTCCATGAAATAAATACTAATGTAAAGCACTGGTCATAAATCCATGCAACAGTGAAAACTTGGTGGTGGTCAGTTTTCACAGTAACAGAAATTTTGTATATACCTACAGATCAGTAGCTGGGTCGAGGAAAGGCTCAAAGATGTTACCTACTTTTAGATGCATACATGTGTCAGGGTGCTAATATGAACTTCTCCCCCCTTACTCTAGTTAAAATACTGTATATAAAATGTTAGGAATGTTGCTAGACATCTTGAATTAAAAATTTTTAAAGTAGCTTGTATAACAAAGTAGAGATGTAAGAAAAATAGCAATATGCATATTACAAAAAAATTCAAGTTGATTAATAAAATTAAATGATCCGGAAGTTAGGCCCCCCCCCCAGCAATAAATCTACAAAACCAGTAAGAAATATGATAAAGTTTTCAATCCGCTTTTGGACGCGGAAGTCTGAGTGGCCAGTGACTTTGGTCAGATCACATACAATGGTATGTTTTCATATGAAATGTAGAGCGATACTAATACATTTAAGGCGGCTGTCCACAGGTCCCCATGAGTTCAGCAGATGAAAAAAAAAAGAACTGGATCAGAGGCAAGTCAAGGTGTAAAACTACCACAGTATTAAAGTTTCAACTTTCTCTCAGAATTTTTTTTAAAAAGTCTTGCTTCTACAGCTTACACTGGTCACAGTCACCAAACATGATGAAAACATTGTAGTGAGAGTTTGGCACTTCCAAGTAAACGCACTTCCAATGGCACATACCTACCCACAGCAGCAAACGACCTGCAAGTATCTGGCATACATCCAGTGCAGAAAAAAAAAATCTATCTGCTGCCAAGTCTGACAAGAGAAATTTTTTTTTACAAGGAATATACAAAGGCTGAAGGATATCTTTGGACTCTCTTGCTCAGTTCCTGCAGTTAAGAGATCTCTGAAGCACTTTAAACTGTAGCCTAGGACAACAGAAGGAAAATACAAATATTCAGAATGCAAGACAGAAAATTATAATGCTCATGTATCTAACAGCAAAACCCTAAGTGGAGTCACACCCTTCTAAGCCCGGTGACTTTAGTGGACTTAGGGTGCAACTCTGTTTATGGCTACACCGTAAAAGAACCAAAAACGAAAGGTTCAGTTTCTTACCCATTCAAGCCAATTACAAATATCAGCACATATTGAAGAGTATATCGTTTCAGAATCTTTTACAGGATTGTTAAGGAGGCTGACAGCCAAAGGTGGCTAATTTGTTACATATGATGTAGTTAGTCATACCAGGATCCTATATACCACTATCTGTCTCTCAGATTTAAGTGAAGGGTGGGAGGGGGAGGTTTCCACTTCTCTTTAGTCCACAAATGTGGATTTTATACAACAGTATACAAAAAAGAAGAAGAGGAATATGTTAATTACAACACCCTGGGCCCAGTGTTCCCTCTAAGCTGGACAACAAATTTAGAGTCCAATGGCACCGTTAAGACCAACAAAGGTTTATTCAAGGTATGAGCTTTCGTGTGCACACATATGATCTCTTCTGCATCAGATCAACACGGCTGACCAACTGGATCCCTTAAAGCTGAGTTAGTGTGAGCTAGCTCCCACTAGCCTCCGGCTCAAACTAGCCTCCGGCTCACACATTTTTGTCTTCGCTCAGGAAGGACGGCTCCAGAGCAAACTAATTTATGCAGTGGCCAAATCGCTCGCTCACAACTTTAATGCCAGTAGCTCACAAAGTAGAGTTTTTGCTCACAAGACCCCACAGCTTAGAGGGAGCATTGCCACAAAAAAACACTGGACTCTTTAATAGAGACCACTGAAGCATTTCATACCTCATTGTACTTTCTGTACTTGTCTGGGCAAATTTTAAGGCTTAAAAACATAAATCGATTCTCGCAATCATTTTTCATTTGATGACTGTTTGAGGTCCTCTGAGGGACAGTCAGCTTTGGCCTAGCCTGTTGCCCTGGGGCCCTATCTTTATGCAGGCTTGATCCAAGATCCTCAACCGTGAACCTGATGTCAGTTTCATCACATAAAATTGTTTACAACATGTATAAGACTGTATATTTTTTTAATTTTAAAAGGTAAGAATGAAGGGCAATAAATAACAGCAATCTTGGAATCCAAATATTTAATCCAGGCCAGGGGAGGGGGAGTTTACCTTTTAATAAGAGCTCTTTTTACACAGAGGAACAGATGCTAATTGCTAATCAAAGTGACTATATAAGCCCTTTCTTCTGTTTTGCTTACTGCTGAAGAGCGTAACATGTGGCCGGGTGAACCCAAGGTTGTGTAGTCCATGCTGAATCCCAGGTAGGGAAATAACTACTGCCTAAATCCCCCCCAACCCACTTCTTGCAGGAACACAGCATGCAGTTTACCTGGGAAGGAGGGATTAGGATGATGACTCAGGCAGCCTGTATTACAACCAGTGTTCCCTCTAAAATGAGTTAGTGTGAGCTAGTTTTTTAGCCTCTGGCTCACATGTTTTTGTCTTAGCTCAGGAAGGATGTCTCCAGAGCAAACTAATTTATGCAGTAGCCAAATCGCTCGCTCACAACTTCAATGCCAGTAGCTCACAAAGCAGAATTTTTGCTCCCAAGACTCCACAGCTTAGAGGGAGCATTGAGTACAACCCCTCTGCTAGCAGGGATGCAGCAACCGGTTTCTCCCCGGGACATGACAAGAAGCTGGCTTCTCCCAGCCGGGGGGGGGGGGGGGGGGTCCAATTGAAACACATGGCCCTGGGATGCAATGGAGAAATTTCCTTTCCCAAGGTGGGGGTCAGAGAGGCAGCACTGTCTGTGACCTCCCCCCATGGGAAACTTCTCAGCTCAGAAACGGGGCCAGGTGCCACCACGGGAGGGCAACTTAAGCTTTAATCAAGATCCATTAACAGATAAAAGGAAGGACTTCTTCACCCAAAGAGTGATTAACACATGGAATTCACTGCCACAGGAGGTGGTGGCGGCTGCAAGCATGGACAGCATCAAGAGGGAATTAGATAAACATATGGAGCAGAGACCCATCAGTGGCTATTAGCCACAAGGTATAGCCACAAGGGGAACTCTCAGTCTGGGGCAAGTGATGCTCTGTATTCTTGGTGCTTGGTGAGGGCTTCTGGTGTCCTGGCTCCACTGCTGGACCTCCTGATGGCATTTTTGGTACCTGGTATTTTTGGTCACTGTGTGACACAGAGTGTTGGACTGGATGGGCCATTGGCCTGATCCAACATTGGCTTCTCTTATGTTCTTATTATAGCCCATGTAACTGTTTGACCTGTGCACCCATTTTACTCATTCCTTCCCCCCACATTTTTTACTTTGTCTGTTTCAACTCTGTTCTCACTCCAGCTTAACGTCTAGCTCCTATTCTACTGCTCTGCTCTAGATTATTGTCCCAACAACTCAAATTAAGGACAGAAGTTTCCTATTTCAAATGATTCCCCAAATCCTTCACTGCACTTTTGTCTTGAAGTTGCTACCAGAACACCTGTCAAGAGCCAATATTTTTCATCTCTTAGTCCCTCTCTGAAACCTATTTATACAGCAAAGCTGTCATTCCAGCCTCTCTGCCCTGACAACCTTAACAATACTCCTCCCTAACAATATAAGCAATGTATGGAATTGCACTTGCTTACGTTCTTCACTGTGAAGTACCTTCCTTTTCTCTGCCTCCCTTAGTCCAGATTCCTGTTCAAGTTCGACATGTCTGACAGCTGGATTTGACAAGCACTTAGGTGTTTTAAGACCTCATTAACAAAGAAGAGCTTAATGTATGCAGCTTTGCCCTGTGCCACAACATTATAACTGAAGAAGTAATTCCTGACAAATTTTGTCCCGTACCACTCAACAGAAGCACCCTTCTTTGTGTGAGGAATAAGTAGCAATACATACAGAAATAATAAAATACAGGAAACTGACCTTCCAGTCTTACCCAGGCACCCAGCTGTGTGTTGTTGTCTTTACACCGTGCGACAAACCTTGGTTGGGCAACACATTGTCAAAGTTAAAGTCTAACGTCTCCCCATCCATGAGGTCATTATGAATTATTGACTCCATGTCGCAGTCCAATCGTTCAATCAACATGTCATCTAAGTCACTAGGGAGCTTCTCCTGATGGAAAGATACTATTCCCACCCTTCCGTAGCCATTACAGCTGTTCACAGTGGTGTAAGGGTTGATGCTATTCATTTGCATGGGGTGGCTCATAGGCACTTGCATTGAGGTTTTCACTGCAGACGAACGGTGTACGCTCGAAGCGTGAGACACCGTGCTAACTGTGAGAGACAAGGTATGGCTGTTAACTACTGATGTTGGCTGGATGTGTCCTTGGTGTGGGTGGGTACTGGGGGCAACAATTTTGTTATGATTCTGTTGACTGCCGTATGGCGTCATGGCTGAGTTAGTGGCCATTAAAACATTTGGTCCCAACACTCGGCCACCGGACTGGGAAACATGAGTGTCTACGGATGTCAAGATGTCACTGTGCGGAGGTGAATCAGAAGTAAGCAACTCCTTCAGCAGTCCTACAGGGCAACTATACTGGCTGATGTTTCCATAGCTCGATTTATTGTCTTGAAGGGTTTGCATAGGTATCTGGGACAGTGTGTTCAGGCCAGTCTGACCGTAACTGTATTTCCTGTAGTCCGCATTTGGTGAGCCTATATTTGTGCTGGACGGAGCATATGAATAGCCTGACGGTTGCTGCATCATGGTAGCAGGTGGGGATTGGGTCGATCCAGCCAAAGATGTGTTTGGGGATAGAAGGTTGAGGTTATCCAGCAGGTTCTCCATGGTTTCTGAACTGCTCATCTCAGAAAGGCTAGGCAGAGTTGAGGCCATTTTGGTTGCTGATGGAGGGTAGACCATGGTGTGCACTTCCCCTTCTCCAAGGTCGTCTTGTTCTGGCATGATTGGAGAAAGCCTCCCACTAATTGTACTAGCATTGGAACTGGTTCTAGGTCTAAATGTACTCCAGTTATTATCAAAGTCGTCGTTACTATGAGAGCTGGGGCTGGCGGGCCATTTGGAGAACTGTGCACCTGGACTGTCGCCATCCCCATCTTGACCTGCCTGAAGAGCGGCTTTTTTCTTTGCGGCTCTGCCTCTGCTCTTGGCGAACTTGGTGCTGTTGTCCATGGACGCAGCCCTTCTTCTGGGAGACTTGCCGCTTTTGCCTCCTTCTGGGTTGAGCATCCACCACGAGCTTTTTCCTGTCCCTTCGTTCTGCACTCTAATAAACTTGCTGTGCAGCGAGAGGTTATGGCGGATTGAATTCTGAAAAAGAAAATGGGGAGTGAGAAAAGTGTTGACCTCAATAGATAGAACAACTCCATCGAATGCACAGCTATAGAAATAATCACAATTCCCGATAAAATATTCAGCTCCTCATTTTAGCTAAACAGACTCTTACATTCCTATGGCAATGAAGTTTCCAAATTTATGCTTTAAGGCAACCGTAGGTGTTTTTGTACCTAGGGACTTGAATGTCTAACTACTTATGGCAACACATGCTTCCACCTTTAAAATTTCTATGAAACCCAAGGCAGAAGAAGGGACATTATTTTCTACTTGTTCATAGTATTCTACTTGTTCATAGTATTCTGGTATCCTGAAACCCAGCTCCAAAACCCAAGTTCTTTGCACAGAGCCAAACAAACTAATGCAATGA
Organism: Lepidodactylus listeri; assembly: GCA_029233225.1. Lineage (NCBI taxonomy): Eukaryota > Metazoa > Chordata > Lepidosauria > Squamata > Gekkonidae > Lepidodactylus > Lepidodactylus listeri. The sequence goes on from JARCFY010000016.1 coordinate 21,698,500, forward strand.
ATAACATAAACTCAGTCATCCCCAGATAATTACAAAGCAACTAAGTGATCAAAATAACAAAATTTGGACGTATGAACGATTTAATACATTCTTCATCAGGTAGAATAAAGATTGTTAGAAATTAGTTTATAGTCAGCAAGAGTATAAATTGCTAATATTGGCATAATAAAAAGCGTATCTCTCCTTTTCATGATTCCCAATGAAGCCCAACAATATAAAAGTAACTGATGCTGAATGTTAAGAGCAAATGCACAGAAAAGATGGCACAATGTAAATGACTGCTTTATCTCAGCTGACTTTTTTAAAAAAAACACCTGGTTTCAGTCAGTTCACTTTCTGCAAGGGTTGTCAAACTGATTAAATAACTTTACTCAGTTAATCTGCCTTTAATAACGATTGCAATTGTGTATTACAAAATCTAAATAAAACTGGCTGAAATATTGAATCAGGTGTAAGATAGTTCAATACCACTACTCAAGGATAGGGGAGGAGACTTTAATACTCTTAATTCTCCTTTACAGTAATACCCAGGAGCCAAAGTTACTTAATTTGCAGGGCCATTGATTAAAACTTTTTCCTTGCCCATTAAAATTCATCCCCATGAACTAAATCACAGAGGTAGAGCTTTAGAGAGCAATCCTTAGCAGGTCTATCCAGAATCCTGTTCAGATTGATTCAATGGGGCTTACAAATGCTTATAGGGTTGCTAGATCTCTCTCCCCCCCCCCCAGCCACAACTCATGGTGGTGGTTGGATAAGATGGCCAGATCCATGTTTGGAAACTCCTAGATATTTAGGGATGGAACCTAGGGAGGACAAGGACCTCAGGAGGCTACAATGCTGTAGAGTCCACTCTCCAAAGCATCCATTTGCTCCTGGGGAACTGATCTCTGTAGCCTGGAGATAAGCTGTAGTTTTGGGGGATACCCAGGTCCCATCTGCAGGCTGGGATCCCTGAATGCTCAGCTGCAGGGCCTGGGGTGGGGGAGTGACACAACTCATGTGATATGATTTGGGGTTATACACCTTCAGGACCTTTCAGAACTCTTTAGTGCTACTATGAGCTGCTGGAATTCGAACAGGACAAAATTCTTGTCTTTATAGAAAGTGCCTACATATATCTTTGCATGACGCAGGCCTTATGACAACTAATTTCTCTATCAGATGCTAAGTTTCAAATGTAGGCCAAACCAAGGACAGTAATGCGAAGGAGGCTGTCTGCTGGCCAATTCTTTCAATACATGTGCCTGTGTTTGTTTTTTCAGTTGTGAGAAAGGACTGGATTTACAGGGGCTGCTTCCTGCTTTGCTTCCGGAGAGCCATCGACATGTGATTCCACGGACTCCTCCCTTGCTGTCGATTGCCCAAGCCATGGAAGTATATCTTCAATTCAAAGTATATCCTATACTTTGAATTGTGAGCCCTCTCCCCAACAGATTTTTCAGGACTTTTAAAAAAACACACATCCTTTAATATTTCAGCTATGCAAAAATATATAGCTTTCAATTCCTCCCTTGAAACCTGTCGTAATTAACCTTGTGAATTTGCCAAGATGTTGGCATATTAATTTCACTCTGCTCTATTAATCTAACAGGCTGGTGCTTGTTGCACTTAAGCGATTCAATGGGACACAGTTGGCATGTTGGGTCAAATCCACTGAAGGTTTTCAGGTCTAAAGCAAGCATTTAAACCGGGCTCCAAATAGCTTCAGAAGACAGGTAGAGCACACTTGTAGCATATTCCTGGAACCCCATCCTACATCAAGAGGTAAGCCACTGAGATTTGTACTAAGAGCTGAATTACACATTATTTGAACATAATTTTCCAACACCATCCTTATCCCTTAGCAACACCCCCCCCCAAAAAACACACCAGCTTCAGGAGGACTCCACTCGCCAAGTGGAGGCAGAAGACGGGCTGCTTTGCTCTCATGCTGTTTGCTCTTTCAGAGTGGAGTCAAGGGAGGGGACCGCGAAGTCAGTCTGCCCTGTAGGAGGCTGCACTCCCGCTGAAGGAGCAGGCTCATTGCTTGGGGGTGCTACTGGATCCTGGTTGTCTCCTCCGCCTTTTATCAGCTCTGGCTGGTTTGCAAGCTAAGTGTGATCTGGCCACTGTGATCCATGCTCTCATCACATCCAAGTGAGATTACTGCAATATGTCTGCCTCTGAAAGTGGTCCAGAAACTTCAACTGGTCTGAAATGTGACAGCCAGAATATTGTTAGGGCTTGATTAAAAGGTAAAGATTTCCCTTGCTCGAAAGCCAGTCGAATCCGACTCTAGGGGGTGGTGCTCATCTCCATTTCCAAGCCGAAGAGCCAGTGCTGTCTGAAGTCTTCTCCGTGGTCATGTGGCCGGCATGACCAAATTGCGAGGCGCACAGAATGCTGTTACCTTCCCACCAAAGCGGTACCTATTTATCTACTTGCAATTTCTTGCTTTCGAACTGCTAGGTTGGCAGGAGCTGCAGGCAGATATGGGAGCTAACTCCGTCACTTGGGTCTCAAACTGCTGAGCTACCGCCCTTCCGGTCTGCAGCTCAGCGTCTTAACCTCTGAGCTACCGCAGCCCCGTAGGGCTTGATTGGGGCTGGTATTTTTGACCACTGTGTGACAGAGTGTTGGACTGAATGGGCCACTGGCCTGATCCAACACTGGCTTCTCTTATGTTCTTATGACAGGACTTAATGACCTGTGCTGGAAGATTTGCACTGGTTACTGTCTGTTTCCACGCACAATTCTTAGCTTTCGGACCCTAAACGGCTTGAGGCCAGGGTACCTGAAGGACCGCCTCCTCCCATCCTCTCCAGCCAGTCACCTGAGATCTGCCTCTCAAGCCCTGCACTCTGTACCCCTGCCTTCAGAGGTGAGGTGTGTGGTGACTAGACACAGGACATCACCTCTGGAATGCCCTCCCCTTTGAGACTCACCTGGTACCTACTTCCCTTTTTTCCAGGTGCCAGGCCAAAACACATCTTTTCCCCCAGGCTTTTAATTAGAGGCTCTACCATGCCAGGTTCTTTAATGGTTTACTTCTGTTTTATGGATAGTTTTCATGCTGTTTATGTCCAGTGGCTTGTATTGTTTTAATTGTAAGCTGCCTTCAGCAGGACTCTGGCAAGGTAGCACAGAAACATCCTAAATACCGTATTTTTTGCTCCATAAAACTCACCTTTTCTTCCCAAAAAAGTGGGGGGGAAAGTGTGTGCAACTTAAACCCTCCTCACCTTTCCCAAGCCATGGCACCGAGCGGAGCTAGGTGCGTCTTATGGTCAGGTGCGTCTTATGGAGCGAAAAATATGGTAAATAAAATTCTGCACCTCTCCCCAAGGTGCTTTCTTTCTCGAGGTGGGGGAAGGTGTGGGTACCTTTACTTTTCTCCCTGTCAGGGGACAGCAGCTGGAGGGTTATTTTAAGCAGTAAAATACATCCAGGGGGAAGAGTTAAATAGCTACTACTGTTCCTCCGGTCATGATTCTCATCTCCCTTGGTTGTGTCTTTTTGTTTTAAAAAAAGTACTGGTGGAAAGTTGTACACAGCTGCGTGTAATATATAGTTTGACTCTGGTGCTTTGGATCCCCAAGGGTAGTGCCAGATAATCTTTGCGAGGGGTCGCATGTTGTATTCCCCCCCCCCAAAATTATTGTAAATTTTAATGTGACAGCATATCTGGGAGTTTGCCCAGGTGAAGCCTGCGGTAGATTAATACCCGCTCAGCAATTAGGAGCTGCAACATCAGCACCAAAAAATTTCTCAAGGAACAAACACTGTCAAGTAAACTCCAAATAAATTGGCGGCGGGGGGGAGATGTATATATGTGTTCAAGAGGTGGGACCCGCGGTACTCACGGGGGGGGGGGGGGGAGAAGGAGCTCTATGTGGAGAAGCAGCCACAGGTAAGCCTTCCTTCCCTCCCCCGGGCAACGGCAAGGCCCCCCCCCGGTTGCAAGGGTAAGGCCCACGTGGCTCAGAGCCGCCGGGCCCGCCAATCTCCCCCCTCCACCCCCGGTTGCAACGGCGAGGCTCGCACGGCTCAGAGCCACCGGGCCCACTGCAGTTCCCAGAGAATTTAAATATCCCCCCAGAAATTTTTTTTTTACTTTTAAGATTTTTCTGCACACGTGGGGAATTCCCCAAGTATGCAGAAAAATCTCCCTGCCCCCCAAGTGCCCCCCTCCACCCGGATTTAGATATCCACACAGAGGGGACAACTTGGCTATTAGTATATAGATAAGCAGAGCTACTGCACCTAGGGATACCATTCTCCAGGTGGGGGTGGGGATCCCCTGCTTTTGTGGGCTTCTGCCCACCGCTGGCCAGTTCCCAAACCAGACATGGGATGAGAAGAAAAATGCCAAAGCAACAGAGAGGTAAGGCAGAGTGAGAATTTTGCTTTTTTGGCAGGGTATATGTCAACATCTGACATTATCTCGCTTTCACAGAGAGAGAGAGAGAGAGAGAGAGAGAGAGAGAGAGAGAGAGAGAGAGAGCGCTTCACACAGGAACAGGGCAGACATGTGAATAGCTGCACAACACTGACACATTATGCCTTGCTAGGCTCTAAGTGTGCAGGAGCTTTTTCCATTCCCATCTTGACATATAAGTCTCAACAAGAACTTCACATAAGTCTCATTCACATTAAAAAAGAAAATCTAGCCTGAAGGAGAGTTTTGTGCCATTTGAAAACTTCAGTATTTTACTATGAACATTGGCTGGTCAAAGCTACCACCCCCACCTCTGACTGAGCTGGATGCTACAGGCTCTCTGGGTTTTAATTTGCGTCAGTGTAGGTTAAGAATATTCAGTACGGAAATACCACGTGGCCTGGAATACTCAGAAAAGTCCGGCGCTCTTCGGCTGCCCGCTCAATAGTGATACTATTCTACCTGAAAATGTTCACGAGAAAGGTTAGGTGAAATTTGTTGATTAAAAAAACAAAAAACAAACTGGCCATGTTTTAGAGTCCTGTTTTGTAAAGATCATCTATCCTGCCACGCCGCAGCTTTAGTGTTTATGATGGAAACAAGTTCTCCTTTCCGCCCCTCTTGTCTCACTCTCTCTGACACACCCACAGTCTATGAAAAACTAACTTTCATTCCATCTACACATGGAAGTCTTTAGTATTATACAGAAGCTACAAACTGCCTTAGTCATCAGAAAGCTACAATCTCTTATTCTTGTATTAAGGACATTCAAGGTCACTCCTGGAGTAGCTAAGCCATCGCCAAAGTTTGCCAAAAACAACAAAAGTTCCAAACAGGAAAAGGTTTGCAGCAGAGTGCCTGTTACATAAATTCCTGTTTTTCCACTCAGCCAGGAGGAGATTAAAGAGACTATGATTTACTACCTTGGAAAAAAAGTGTGGAGAGAGGGGTAAATATTGCAAAAAAATACGCAGCGTTGTTAATGATGTTGTGTCTACAAAGCTCTGCAAAATGCAGACGTGACCTGATAATAGGCATAGTTTCAAGCGCTGGAACTTGGAAAACTGGGTAAGCAAATGCAGTTGCAGGATGTAGTGGGAGGCCTTTCATCGAGAGGTGCTGCATTCCCAGACAGGGCTTGCAATAAATATGCTGAAAGTGCCAAATTTTACATTTATTCAGAAAACAGATTCGCTCTGAAAGTTTCAGAATTAGAGATTCTGGGCTGGTTCTATTTGTCAGTTCCTTTTGATACCCGATTGCAACTTTGGTCTATAACATTTTGTTATTATTTCTAACTCTGCCTCTTAACTTCTTAAGTACCAGCCTAGAAATTTTCTCCTTTTTGCATGCCCAGATGTATATTTCCGTTTTGCTCCAGGCTGTAAGTGTTACATCCACTGCGACTTCCATCCTCAGGCAACCATGTCATGCTACCTCACCACCCACACACTTTCCTAAATAGCCTTTAAAAAATAAAGAATGCAGAATAAAGAATGCAGATAAGGCAACTGTATACTGATAACCAGATATAATTTGTTTACTTAATTTTGTTCAAAGAACGTGGACCAGTACATTAACATACATATACACATATGTGAGTAATGTAAATGTTTATATAGCTTTTTCACCGTAGTTTCGAGTTAGGCTTATGGGAGTTTTCCACTAGTTAGAATACCCCAGTCAATTACCTCTACCGTTCAACAGCTGAGGGACAGGCTTATTCTGTAAACATGCAGCTAAAGGAAGCAGCAAAATGACCAACACATAACGTTCTCAACTTCTCCACTACCTCAGAAATAAAGTCATAAATCAAAAAGAGTATTCCAACACTTCCCTTCAAACACAGCAGAGAACATTTGGTTAAATCCCAAGAAAAGTGAAACTCTTTTCATTGGGATTATTACATTTATCTTTACACTGAATAAATGCCTTATGTGCCCTGACCTGGATAGCCCAGCCTAGCCTGATTTCATAAAAGCTAAGCAGGGCCGATCCTGGCAAGTAAAGGGAGACCTCCAAGGAATACCAGGGCTGGGATGCAGAGGCAGGCAATAGTAAGCCACCTCTCCAAAATGTCCAAACCCCACTAGGGGTTGCCAGAAGTCAACCATGACTTCCAGGCGCACGCACACACACAATACCCCCCGAAAATGCCTTATGTGGTTCAGAGGGCAGTCTGCACCAACAGACAAATGATCCACCCAGCCTAACCTTTCCATAACCGTTTTCGTTCTTAAGGACCACTCCCAATCAACATCAATGTACAGTTAAAGCAAAGTTGTACGATCCTGGGGTATGACACCTGACAAAGCAAACTTGCTGAAGTGTGGGCCTTTATCAGCGCCTGATCTCCTGGGAACCTTATGCATACAGCCTTGACTTCAATAATGGAAGAAAGACTACAAAAGTAAATATGGCAATGATGTCACTGCGTCTGGTGTTTATCCACTTTGCTACACTTCACTGGCTTCCATGAGCAGGGGAATGTGGAACAAGATGGCCGTGTATTCTGGAGCTACGTCAACTAAACACCACTGGTAGGAAATAAGAGACAACAGCAACCACGTGTACAATCTGGCCAGAAGATTCACTTTCCTTATCATGAAATGCAGCTCTAAAAAGGAATGAAGAGATCCAGCAGAGCATCCTTAAACCCTGAAAGCAGCATCAGGTATGGGAATTATGTAGCATGCAGCCATATTTGTAATGCAACATTGCAGAGGTAAGACAGACATTCCCATGTAATCAGCCTACCAATTTTAATTAATCTTTATGAATTTTTTTATTTTAAATGTTATAGACAAATATAATTTATTTTAATGGAGGGAGGGAAATTAACATCCTCAAATGCTGGAATGGAACGTGCATGCCATGGCTCGGTATAATGAGAAGCCACAGTTTTAGCTAAACACACTTAGCATGACTGCCTGAACACAGCCCCGTCTACTAATGACGGTTAGTTAGGGTCTGCCAAATCCAAATCTCAAACTATGGCTTGAAGTGGGCTTATCAGTTAGTCTTAAACAGGTGATGTACAAACAGGAATATCCTGGCTTGTTCCATAGCGATGTCCTTACAACAAAAATGCCTGAGCAGAGAAAAGGTGATGAAACCAATATCTGTCAAGGCAAACCTGTATTTTATCATTGTGAAAGCAGGATTCAGCTTGCAGATAAACTAACCATAGCTAAAATAAACCACAGCTTAATGTCGTACCTGAACCGAGCTTTAATACACATCTGTAGACCCCACCAAAATGTTCTGCACTACCTGAAAATGATGGGAATTACAGTGCACGGTTTCTATTGTTGGCATCAAAGTTCACATGGGGCAACAGGTGCTCTATTCTGTGGGATTTGTCTAAAGACTATGAAAGAGAAGAGATTTAGATGGGAATCACAGAATCGTAGAGTTGGAAGGGACCTCCTAGGTCATCTAGTACAACCCCCTGCACAATGTAGGAAATTCACAAATACCTCCCCACTCCACACCCGCAGTGACTGCTGTTCCACGCCCAGAAGATGACAAAAATATCCAGGATCCCTGGCCAAACTGGCCTGGAGAAAAATTGCTTCCTGACACCAAAGTGGCGATCAGCCTTTCCCTGGGCTTGTAAAAAAGGGCCACAAGAACTAAGCACTGAGGCAACCCTTCCTGCCCTCCTTCTCATGACCTGCCTGAGTTCACATATTGCTGTCAGATGGCCATCTAGATTCTGTCTGAAAACCTCCAGAGAAGGAGAGCCCACCTTCTTTTAAACATAACGCTGGGTGATGGAGACAATCAATCCATTTTTTTTTTCATTATTGAAAGCACTGGTATGCCAGTCTTTCCATCCAGGTGTTCAAGGTGACTAATACATCTGATAAGTGGCATGACATGCATTTTCAAGATATGTACTTTGATCTACAGGCTTGAAGTCGGGACTTACTGGCAACTGTAATCAGTGTGTCCAAATCATATTAACAATACTCATATTTGGGGAAAACAAAGGAGAATAAAAGGAACCAAAAAACCCCACAGAGCACTCAGATACTCAATGGGTTATTAAATTGTGGAATTCAGTGCCATAGGAAGGCCGTGACCTCTAGGCCCTGTTTGTTGGTCCTCCTAGGCAACTGGCTGGCCACTGTGTGAAACAGGATACAGGTCTAGACAGATCACTGTCGTAGGGCTTATAAATCCACTGAAGCAAACAGAAAGCCTAGTTAGCTAGATCTCCAGTAAACCTGGCTTCCAATTTAAGGACATCTCCAGTAAACATGGCTTCCATATTTTTATATCCTAAAACATGTCCAAACTGATCTATTACATTCATTACCTGGGATGTCTACTGCAGGGTGGTGATAGTGGAGAGTGCCATCAAGTCACAGATGACTTAGGGTAACCCCACAGGGTTTTCAAGGCAAGAGACATTCCAGAGGTGGTTTGCCATTGCCTAGCTCCATGTCACTACCCTGGTATTCCCTGGAGGTCTCCCATCCATTTACTAGCCGGGGTCGACCCTGCTTAGCTTTCGAGATCTGATGATACCTGGCTAGCCTGGGCTACCCAGGTCAGGGATTGCAAACTACTGTTGTTCAGTACAGTAGGGCATTAGAATAATGGGCCCATTTGACTTTTAATCTGAATGGCACAAGTGAGGTTCAAATGCACTTTTTCTTGATACCGCATCTCACTGGAAGAAGCCAGATTTTTATGCTAGTTGGTTATGATGGATGATTGACAATACAACCTTACACAGAGTTACAACCTTCTAAGGCTATTTATTTCAATGGTTATAAAAAGGTGTACATTTACTTACGATGGCACTGCTAGGGGACTACCCAGTGAACAAATTCTGCCAGTATTCAGATATTCTAACGGACAGTTAGAAGGAAAAGTGGTACACCACCATCTCAAATAAACGAGTAAAATTTCGAGTGAATAGGGTTACCAGACCCTTGTTGGGAAGTATCTGGAGATTTGGGGGGTGGAGCCTGAGGAGGGTGGGGTTTGTGGTGGGGAGGGACTTCAGGGGGGTATAATGCCATACAGTCCACATTCAAAAGGGGCCATTTTCTCCAGGTAAACTGATCTCTGTTGCCTGGAGATTAGTTGTAATAGCAGGATATCTTCAGCTTCCACCTGGGAAGTTGAAACCTCTACCAATGAAGCATATCTAAGAATAACACCAGCATCAGGAGTTTGATACGTCTACTCTCTACGAAATATAATGATTATTAATACTGAATATTGATCACTATTGTGTGACAAATCCTATGAGAACAAGTGTGTCTGAAATCATCACAGAACTGATATTTGTGTTATACTGCAGAGGCTATGTGAAAGTCTCTGCCTCCCTGAAGTGAAAGAGCTAATAGGTCCTTAAACTACTTCATTCTGTAGTTACTTTGAAGGAGTGATTGAGGTTACAAGAACCCCCAAGTGTACGTATAAACACATTTTTTGTAAATTTGTTTTATGGTTACTTTATCATGGGGGTGCCAACCTCCAGGGGGGACCTGGCCGTCCCCTGGAATTACAGCTGATCTCCAAACAACAGAGATCAGTTCCCCTGGAGAAAACTGCGAGGTTTCTATGGCACTGTACCCCACTGAGGTACATGTCCTCCCCAATCTGAGGAGTTTCCCAACCTGGTGCTGGCAACCCTACTTTGTAATAATGGAACACTGATCAAGACCCTAAAGAAACACATTTGTCCTTTGTTTTATTCTAATACATTAAGTGCTTTTTAAATACTTTTTGTCGACTTTGTGAGATTGCTACTTGTGAAGCTCTGACTCCCAAAAGCTCACGCTTAAATAAACATCGTTTCAGTCTTTAAGGTGCCACTGGACTTCTGTTTGATTCTGCAAAAGCAGACTAGCAACTGCTAACCCCCCACACCCCAACAATTAAGAATAGATATACCCCTTTTCTTCAACCTGTGTACAGCCCAAGCCATCAAGGACTTCAGAGGTCAAACCTTAACATTGCCCCTGGGATGCAGTCAGAGTCAAATGTATCCTGAGGAGTATATGCATCATGTTCTCAGAAGCTCATCGCTGAACCAGTTTATACACTAAACACACGTGTGTCCGTTTTTAAAAGCCTTCTGAGGCTGGTAAATAAAACATCTTAAACAACTGTAGCTCAGGCTTTGTTCCTGTTTTATATTTCCTGCAACCCCAGGACATTACGGAAAAAAAGAAAAAAAGGAATGCAACGGTCTGTTCTGATGGGCTGGGGGCCAAGAACCTCCATTGTTTTCAATGGAGGCACGCTAGAACTGGCAAGGCACGGTGGAAATGACACTGGATGGGGAACTGGCTAGGCAACCACTCTCTCCACACACACACACACACACCATGAGCTTTCCCTCAGAAATTCCAGTACTGTACTACGAACGCTGAAGGGAAGCACATACCATTCAAAACTGCAAGGGGAAAGGACAAATGCCTCTTACATTCGTAACCCACCCATCCCCCAAGGAGTTCAGCCCCGGTTTCCTGCAGTACAAGAACGAGCTCAAAGAATGTGAATGGGATAGGCGGCTACAGATATATATATATTAAAAGGAAACTGCTGTGAAAAATTTATCAAGGCTATAAAACTAAAATTTGTGGCACGAACAACTATTGCATTGAAATGGAATGGAAAGCAGAGGACAAACTGACACTAAGTTTATGGTATAATAAGCTGTGGAACCTATACATAATGGAGAAGACAATGGATATCATGAATCCAGTAAAGATTACTGATGGATATAGTGAAGTTACTTGTATATGGTTACCAATTTTATCTTACCCTTGTTTCTCAAGAAGTAATACCAGACATTATAAATACCATTCATTTGTGGTAACACTGACCAAAACATTAAATACTTGTATTGAATATATAATTCAGTTTTATTATATCTGTTTGTCAAGAATGCACTTATCCTGTAAAACATTTGTTACAATTGTTGTTGAAAATTGAATTAAAAAATTATATATATATATATATATATATATATATATATATAAACCTGAAAAGCAAATAAACATTTTGCGACAGTAAAAGTATTGCCTTCCAAACTCTTTCAAAAACACTGATACAAGTAGTGCTTAGGGGTGCCAGCCTCCAGGTGGGACCTGGGGATCCCCTGGAATTACAGCTCATCTCCAGACTACAGAGATCAGTTCCCCTGGAGAAAATGGATGCTTTGGAGGCTGGACTCTGTAGTATGGCACTCTGCTGAGGTCCCCATCCTTGTGAGGCTCCACCCCAAATCTACAGGAGTTTTCCCAGTTTGGAGCTGGCACCACTAAACCTCCATCCCCCACCGGTGGCTAGGGAGGTCTGGCAATGCTATACTGGAAAACAGGATAAACTTTTATTTAAATGAACAGGCTGTGAAGAATTTACAAATTTATAAACATCCCAGAGGATTTGAAGGGGGGGGGGGTACTTTCTACAATAAGTGGGACAAAGCTACTAAGTGGCTGCATTGCCAGTTAAGTGAAATAAATTCAGTGTGCAAAACAAACAAAGCTATGACATGTAGTTTTATAGCCGTGTGTGTATATATATATAATGGAACACTGAGGTCTGGCACTCACCTTAAAAATCGGGGGTGGGGGGGATCGACCCCAGCAAATGTTGTGGCAGCAAGAGGGGCTCCAGCCTTCCCTCTCTTACAACCCAGACTACTTTTGACAGGAAAGAAACGGCCCACCATCTCTCTACCATAGGTTGGGAAATTTCTGGAGATTTGGGGGTGGTGACTGGGAGAGGGAAGGGTTTGGGGAGGGAGAGGGCCTCAGTGGGGTATAATGCCATAGAGTCAATCCTCCGAAGTAGCCATTTTCTTCCGGGTAACTAATCTCTGTCATTGGGAAAGCAATTGTAATTCCTGGAGATATCCAGGCCTGACCTGGAAGTTGGCAACCCTACCCCATGATCTTCTGTCAAAAGAGGCCAGTGGTGGAAGGGAGGGAAGCCCCCCCCCCCCGGGAGAGAAGCCTCCCCATTTCTAAATCGAGTCCCGGATCTGATGTAAAATTGAGACCCTCTAAGTGACCCACATTTATTTATAACATTCATATCCCAACTTTCCTTGTGGTTCAAGGCAGCTTACAATAATAGTTAAAAACATCACCAACCCCAAATGCCTATCCCTTAAAAAGATGCCTGCTGCAATTCAAACCCTCTCAAAAGCCTTGGAATACAGGCAGGACTTGCAGCACCTCCTGAAAATCTGCGGTGAGGGGGCTACACTTCTTGAGGAAGCCCATTCCACAGAGCCATGATGGGAAAGGGCTAGGCTCTGGTTGATGCCGGACAGGCCACCCGAAGCAGTGGGATAAGCAAAAGATGAGTGCTGGACTGTAGTGGGTTCACAGGAGGAGACAGTCTTTCATTTCCTGTACTATGTGAGAAGATCCCTAATATCACTTAACACAGAATAGTTTTGCCTTAATGGGAATTAAGTGCTTTGCCAACCTACACATTTATTTATTTATTTATATTCTCATTTATATCCCGCCCTACCCCGCCATAGTGTTAGAGACCTTTAATCTTTAAAAAGCAGCTATAGAGGACAACGGTTAAGGACTGTGACCAAAGTAATAGAGCAAAAGGCTTAACCCGGGGTGTCAAACATACAGCTTGTGGGCCGGATCCAGCCCCTGCAGGGCTCCTATCAGGCCCATGAGCAACTGGCTTTCCTCTGCTTCCTGCTTCCTGCATCACAGCTTGCTTTTGCCTATCTCTCTCCTCTCCAGCTTCCTGCTTCCAGGAGAGAGAGAGAAAGCCAAGCCTCCTTTCTCTCGATTGACTGAAGACTCCTCCCCCTCTTCCTCCTTGGAGTGACAGAGAGAGAGTCCCATGGCATCTTTAAGAAAACCAACAACGTTTTATTCCAAATATAAGCTTTTGTGTGCATACATGCTTCTTCAGGGGGGGAGAGAGAGAGACAGAGAGAGAGTGAGTCTGTGTGTGTGTGTGTGTCCCCGTCCCATGGCACTTATAGAGATGCTCCTTTTTTTAAGTTCTAACAGATGGAGGGGGGGGGGGACGGACTTAACAGCACAGCTTTCATTCTTTATTAGTGAAAGGGAGTAAGAGTCCAGTAGCACCTTAACAACTAACAAAATCTGTGGCCAGGCCAGGCTTTCATGAGTCACTGCTCACTTCTTCAGATACAGCAAGAATGTATGTCTATCTGTCCTTATATTTTGGAGAGTGAAGTGATTTCAGATGCCAAATGACAATAGCAGACATTGGTAATGAGACAAGAAACCTAGGTCTCCGTTCAGTCCAGGAGGATGCATTGTCTTGAGCTTCATTATCAGTTGCAATTCAGCAGTCTCTCTTTCTAATCTCCCTTTGAAATTCCTTTGTAAGAAAACTACTATACTTAGGAGAGCAACTGAATGTCCTGGAAGGTTAAAATGTTTCCCCACTGGTTTCTGAATGTTGTGGCTTCTAATAGCAGTAGAAGGAGAGTGGTAGGGTATGTGCTTTCATGTCACTGCTCACTTCTTCAGACTTATTTCCATTTATTCTTTGCATCCTCCTGGACTGAATCCTCCTGTACCAAACTGAGATCTCGGTTTCCTGTCTCATTACCAATGCCGACATCTCCACACCTACTACCCCTCTGCATATTACACCTAATCCAATCAAGCCTGCTATTGCCATTTGGCATCTGAAATAATCTTTATAAAGTTTATATCTCCGGTACCTTGTGTTACACAAGGCCTGGCCCGACAAAGTGACATTTATATCAGATCTGGCCCTCGTAACAAATGAGTTCGACACCTCTGGCTTATCCCTTCCACCCCCACCCCCACTGTTCTCCCAGTAGGAAAAGGAAAGGAAAGGGGACAACAAAGATTTCTGTCGAGTGGGGAACTTGAATTAAGGCTATGGCAGAGGGGAGAATAGGTTTTTTAACACTTCATCTCTCCAATTCCTTCATAGAAATATATTCAAACATTACAGAGGACAATATTTTTAGTGAGTGAATTTGCATTGATCTTCTGTAGAGGATAAAATCAATTTCTCCATTCCTGTTGGTTCCCGATAGCTATCCCAGGGGGCAAGTAAGTGGAGGAATGTTCCATGTTCACCCACAACAATGCTATTTCTCTACAGCTGCCTAACTCCTGAGGCTGTTTGCACATCTTAAAGGGTACCGTGCACTGAAGTGTTAAACAGCCCAAACAGGAGGTCCCAAGACTTTGTTGTGGAGGGCATTCCTCAAGTCAAGATTAAACTTTCTAAAACTTTCCAACACATAATTAAGACATGCACAAAATACCTTCCTAGCCAGAAATGGTCTTTGCCTGCAGGCTAGCTAGGGGCATATGAAGTAAAGAAAGAAATAGGATTGTTTGGACATACGTCATCCTTTAAAGTCTCTGCCATCTCCACTGACTCTCAGCGTTAGGGCTGCTAAGAGGCCTGGAGAAAAACGTCCTACATCGTTAATATCAGCAATCGTTTTGCTAAGCTAAGGAGTGCAACCTTGTTAATTCTCCTGGATCTCTCAGTGGCTTTTGATGCCATCCATCGTGGTGTCCTTGTAGACCACCTCTCTGGGTAAGGACTGGGAGACACTGTTATGCAGTGGTTTCGGTCCTATTTTGAAGGTAGATTTCAAAGGGCGGCGCTGAAGGAAGAAGAAAAGTTGGTTTTTATACCCCACTTTTCACTACCTGAAGGAGTCTCAGAGCGGCTTTACAATCACCTTCCCTGCCTCTCCCCATGACAGACACCCTGTGAGGTAGGTAGGGCTGAGAGAACTCTGAAAGAACTGTGACTGACCCAAGGTCACCCAGCTGGCTTCATGTGGAGGAGTGGGGAATCAAACTCAGTTCTCCAGATTAAAGTCCACCACCCTTAACCAGTACACCAAACTGGCTCTCACTACGCCAAACTGACTGATGCTGCATCCCTCAACCTCTGGCCTACAGAGTCCTGCAAGGATCTATCTTGCCCCCAACATTTTCCAGTCTACCTAAAGCCACTGGAGGAAGTCATCTAGAGATATGGGCTGAGTTGCCACTAATATGTGGATCAACTCTGTCTCACACTTCCAGCAGATCCCAGGGAGGCTATGAAAACCACAAACAGGTGTCTGGAGGCAGACTTGGGATGGACGAGAGATAACAAACGGGAACTTAATCCCAACAAAATGGAGCTACTGGTAGGGAAAGGTCAAAATCATGTTTTTAAAAAATCTGCACAGCCAATCAAATCTCCAGTGGTCAATCAGAAGCTTGGGGGCAAAAGCCTCACCTGGCCAAGCCCACCTTCCAAATCAGTTGGTCTCAGCGTACAGGTGTCAGTGGGTGCCATGTACCCACGGGCAATGCTCCCTCTAAACTGCGGAGTCTTGTGAACAAAAATTCTACTTGGTGAGCTACTGGCATTAAAGCTGTGAGTGAGCAATTTGGCTGCTGCATAAATTAGTTTGCTCTGCAGCCATCCTTTCTGAGCGAAGACAAAAATGACTGAGCCGGAGGCTAAAAAACTGTGAGCTAGCTCACACTTACTCAGCTTAGAGGGAACACTCCCCACGGGTACCACATCGGGGACTCCCACCCTACAGGGTCACCATAAGTCAGCTGCAACTTGACAACACTTTCTGCCACCACCCCCATAAGACATTCTTCCTTCCCTCCATGTGGGGCTGGACGTTTTGGTGACAGTTTGCATCAATGAAGTAATGTGATCAAAACCACAGGAGACAAAGAAATACAGGCTCCAAGAATGGTCTCCTCCTTTTGAGGAGGTCCCCCTCCTATTTTGAGAACCAGGAGTTGCTGGGATATCATTTGAGTCCACTAATATTGTGGGTTCCAGATAAAACGGATAAAAAGTTTGACAATACTTATTGCACCACTGAGGAAGGCAGTAGCCGAACCGTGCTTGGTGTTTTGTTTGTTTTATCACATTCTCTGACCAACCGAATTATGTGTTACCTGGTGATTGCTTTGTATGAATGGGTTTTAATTACTGTAAACTACTGTAGAGCGACTTTAAACAGTTTGTGTGGTCTACCGGTTGTTACTTTATTATAACTAATGAATGATTAAAACTCATTTTTAGTTCTGCTTTTCATTTGTATATATTTTTGAGGCTTGTTTACCTAACCCTTTTGACTCTCTGGTCCAGATAAAGCATGCCAGTAGCGCTCCACGGCAAACCATCTTTACTGCTTCTCACCCATGCTACTTCTTGCAGCCTTAAGGCAACAGTGAATCTGGGGCAATCTGTACGAAGCAGATTTAAATAAATAAGTTTAAAATTAGGAAGGCAGGTGTCCCAAACTCAGTCACCCTTTAAAGGGGCCACTTAATAAGCATCCATCTGCTTCCTGTTACATTTCACAAAATTAACGTTCACCTTGCTCACTCAACCATGTACACTGCTTTTGTGTGCACTGCGAGCAAATAAGAAGCCAACGTTCTTTACAATATGGGGTTTTGTTCCCTTACAGAAGCCAACTTCTCTCAGTGCAGTGTAGTTTATTCGACTTTTAAAAGTACAGCAACTAGTCGAATTACTGATCATCCGCTACATTTCTTGTCTGCATTTTGCACTTGTATAACTCTAATCAGATTATGCACGGCAGAAAGGTTAGAAATTACTGGACTTCAGATAAGGAAGACACTTCTTTCCGTACACGACGATTACCTCTGGTGTGTGAACCAGCCAAAGACTTACATAGGAAAAAGTATAGCAGATCTGAGCACGTCACTGGCAAAATAATGTCATATTAGTTAGGTTTTTAATTTTTTAGGGCATAAATGTATTGAAACAAAATAATTTTACGCTAATTAGAATGCACATACACATATATACACATTGTTTTCTAGAAGACTCCAGAATCCAGTCCTTCCCAAAAGCTGTGTGTGTGTGCACGTGTGTGTATAAAGTGCCATCAAATCAGAGCCAACTTGAAGTCACCGCAGTAAGGGGCTTTCACGGCAAGTGAGAAGCAGAGGTGGTTTGCCATTGCATTCCTCTGCAGAGTCTTCCTTAGTGGTCTCCCAAGTACCGACCCTGCTTGGCTTCCACGCTGCCTTCTCTCCCTTCCAAAAGTTTTACAGAACTGGCCATACTACCTACATGAAGGTTTTGTCCTCACGGCAAATGCATCAGACTTCATGGCAGTCCTGACTCCTGGGCACATGTGACCTGCACAGGGTTGTCATCATTTGTTTACGAGTGTCTGGCCCCTGTGAATGAATGCCTCTGAGCATGTGTAGAGCTCCCCTAAGGAAAAATAATTCTTTTGACCAACAGCAATAAAAAGATGTTTGGAGCAAAAGGTCTTTATGTATGAAACTTCCTTGAGAAGGGAATGTCTCCTTGCTAGTCCAGAGTCCATGGGATTTCGTTCCTGCGCCTCACCCTCAGCCCGCCGCCCCCCGCTTAGGGTGCTGATGGCTTCCTAGGAACTGCACCACCAGAGAAATGCCTCTGGGAAGATGGTAAGCAATCATCCAGAAGAGAGCACGCAGTTTGGTCTCTCTATTCTGGGGAGGGGGATCAGGAGATCACCAAACATATATGCAGACTCAGGGGTCATTTAGAGCCGGAACGTGCAGGAACGCTGTTCCGGGAGTAACAAGCCCACGAGCGGGCACATATGGTGATGCACTGTGGAAAAAAGCAAAAGTGTACTAACTTGAGCTGTATTTTCATGCTTGTTGTAGGGTAGCTTCCCTGCAAGAGCAAAGGAAACCTAAAGTGTCATCAGTCAAAGTGTAAAGCTGGCTCACCAGCTCTGAATTGGGAAGTACTTGGAGATTTTTGGGGTGGAGCCTGAGCGGTGGGTGTCGCCGTCTGAAACACTTCTGGTAATGTCAGGGGGTGTGGCATACGCAAATAAGTTATGCTAATGAGCTCCTGCACCTCTTTTTCTACAAAACGACCCCTGTAAAATACTGCTCTATAAACAATATTTGGTTTAAGGAATTTTGCTTTAAGGAAGAGCAGCACAGTCTTCATGTCAACACAAAGTTTTAACAGAGCACCTAGGCAGCCGTCATGCCCCATCCAGAATTTTAACTAGCTGCCAGCCCCTGAGGCCATGCCTCTGTGACAACTGTCTACAATGGTTTCTCTGACTTCCTCCTAAGCTTACAGTTAAACATAGCCAGCAGGAAAAGTTAGGTGTGAGTCTTATAAACTGAGCGGTGAAAAAGCAGAAGGGGGCGGGGAGAGAGATTGATTTAGGGGAGTGGTATGAATTCCTGTCCCTGAATCTGCACAGTTAGGAAACAACAGGCTTTCACTCCTGCCATTCCTAGATTCTCACATGCATGGAATCTTTTTATAAAGAGAAAATATTCAGCCATGGAATTCTGCCACCAGCATTCAGAAGTCACAAGTGGGAACCCTCAAGGTTCACTTGCGGGAGGCATCTTATTTCCCCAACTTCCACTGTTTCCTCTTCCCCCTTCCTGAAAGCCCCCATAGTCTCTCCCCATTTCCCACTTCCTTCTCTCCTTCTAGGGTTGCCAGTCTCCTGGAGGGAGGGGGCTGGAGATCTCCTGGAATCACAACAGACTGGAATCACTACGGAGATCAGTTCCCCTTAGGATTGCCAAATCAAAGTTGGGAAATCCCTGGAGATTTGGAGGCGAAGCTTTGGGATGGCAAGGTTTGGGGAGAGAAGCAACTTTATCGGGGCTTAATGTCATGAATTCCACCCTCCAGAGCAGCTGTTTTCTCCAAAGGAAATGATCTCTGTCATATGGAGAGCAGCTGTAATTCTGGGTGATCTCCGGTTCCCACCTGGAGGTTAAGCAACATTAGTGCCCTGGAGGAAATGGCTGCTTTGGAGGATAGAGTTATGGCATTATACCCCTCTGAGGTCCCTCCCCTCCTTAAACCTCCCCAGCCCTCCCCCAAATTCTAGGAATTTCCTAAACTCTTTCTCTTGTCTTGGCAATTCCCATATCTTCTCCCTGCCTCATTCTCTCCTTCTCAACCATTCACCAACCTACCTGTTATCTGCCTTTCATCTTTAGCTATATTTATTCTTTATTTACTTCATTTATGCCCCACGTTTCTCCATAGTGGGGATCAAAGCAGCTTACATTATTCTGTTCTACTCCTTTTTATCCTCACAAGAACCCTGTGAGGTAGGTTAGATTGAAAGTTGGTGACTGGTCCCAAATCATCCAGTGAGCTTTCACAGCAAGAGGAGGATTCGAGCCTGGGTTTCACAGACCCTACTCTGAAGCTCTAACCACTACACCACACTGGCTTTCATTAGGTGGCAGCTGTTGAACAGCAGCAAGCAGCCAGGCCTAGTTGAGTCATGCAGATTGGGTTGTATCAAATCACCCATAAGCTGCTTCAAGACCTAGTCCAACCTCCAAGTGGGATCTGGAAATATCCCAGAATTACAACAGAATTCCAGATATGTCCCCCTGGAGAAAATGACTGCTTTGGAGGATGGACTCTATGGCATTATATTCAGCTGAGGCCTCTCCCCTCCCCAAACCCTGCCGACTCCAGACTCTTTCCCAAAATCTCCAGGAATTTCCTAGCCTTGAGCGAGCAACCCTTGTCAGGACTGGCCCCCAGGAGTCCCCCACTCAAAGGCCAAAAATAGGCCTGAAAAGAGCTCTGCCCCCATCCCCTGCCTTTTACTGACAGAACCATGCTTGGAATACTATGGTTGCCTAGCAACAGCCACTAAGGGAACCTTTTTTTTTAAGCTATAGGCGCTCCTTTTATCATTTTTGGATTTTTAAACTCCAATTTTTTAAAAAAAAAATTCACATTTTCCTGCAAACCTAAGGCCCTTTTCAGGTTTGTAGAAAGATCTGTCTTGCCCATTCACAGCTCCAGTCACTGGATTTAAGTATCCAAAGATATCCAATTCCTGATTTCGCTATTAGAATATAAGATGTTAACTGTAGGACTGTAAGATGTAGTTACCACATGCTTTTTTCCCTGAAAGCCTGAGGCAGCTGTAAATTCATCATTGTCATTAGCCTATTTCAAGTTTTCCTCAAAACCCTGGTGTGGAGGAGGGCTCAGAAAAGTAGCTAGACAGTGACAATGCACTGCTTTAGCAAATACAGTCATCTGGCTGTTCATTCATGCTTTAACAGTTGTTCAAACACAAATGCTAGGCGTTAAATACTAGACATATGGTAATGTTTTGATAAGGAAGCAAACATTTTTTGGAAAGGAGATAAAGCATGATTTCTTGAAAAGGCACCAACACTAGAAGTCCTCCATCAGAAAATAAGATGAGGTTTAGATATAAGAAAACTCACAACTCGGATGTGACTCCAAGGACACATCCATGCATCTGAGACTCCATGGACACATCCAAACCCCTCAATATGTATTGTATCAACAATATGCAACTAAAAAAAACAGTTTCTCTTGTGTTTTCCAGTGGCACACTGAATACCCAGCCATACATAGTAAGGCATCCAGATGTGCATCACATCTGCCTCATGGGCATGCCCCTCCCCAATCCTTACAGGTTGGATATGGTAAATGACTGGCTCTTTTTCCTGCCAAATATCAACTGTTCTTTCTCCCTATTTTTATTAAAACAATTATTATTAAAACAATAATCCACAGAATTTATCAATAAATGTTTGTATTAGACTGCATATATTATAAAGTTTATTTTGACACTGGGCAAGAGTTTGTGCATCGTCTAAGTGTTGTCACATCTGCTGGAGTCGGTGTCCTTCAAGAGTGGTGGTAATTAAACTTCCTTCTCCAGCTGTATCCACCCAAGCCATTTCCACCAGGTCTTGTCCTCCCTAACACTCTTCTGAAATACTACTACTACCACAGCTATTTCTTTATATAATTTTAATTTGAGGCATTTTAGACATTTTATATATTGCATAAGTGAACCTAATTCTCACTGAATTTAGTAACTAAATGTGTATTTTAAGATATTAGGGATCCAGTTTTATATAAAATTGTGATGGCCAATGGTCATATACAATAAACTTCATTCATTCATTCATAGCTATTTCTTTGTAAGAATGCATGGGGAATAAATGTAAAGGCTGGAACAAAATGTTCCTCTATTCTGTAACAAATCACTAAGAAAGCATTATAATTGACTAAAGGAAGGATGGCCACACCAAATCCCAAGCACATCAGACAGACATTGGGGATCCTCATCTGTACTGCATTGTGTCCGTTCCTCTTTCTTGGCCCCGTGACTTGAAAAGCAACATCTTATTATTGAACATCTTATTTCCATGGCCTGCTGGGCCTTCAGGGCTTAACACATCTCCTTCATACAGCTCTGTGACACAAACCTAAAAGACCACCGTAGTCCTCACCTTGCTCCCCCTTATTGTCAGGTGTGGTCTTTCTGTGTTGGTAGGATTGCCAATCTCCAGGTAGCATCTGGAGATCTCCCACTATTACAACTGATCTCCAGACAATTAAGGTCCATTCCCCTGGAGAAAATGGTTGCTTTGGAAGGTGGACTCTACGGCATTATACCCTGCTGAGGTTCCTCACCTGCCCAAAATCCGCCCTCCCAAGGCTCCACCCCCAAAATCTCCAGGTATTTCCCATTCTGGAGCTGGCAACCCTACTCGTTGGCTAAGCCCCTCCTACTGCATAAGGCTATCCAAATGCTCTACTATTCCTACACAGAAGCAGAACATGCAGCAATGCTTCCACCCCATTTATTACTGCAGGAAAAGCACTACTGTCAGGAACCACTTAGCAATGAGGCCAGACGCACTGCATTTACCCATCATGTTCATTGTAGTCCTACATGCAGAGCTTTGCTTAAGCAGCAGAAATCATGTGTACTTTACACCTCATGTCCTTGCAGACCAGTTCAGTTACTAAGTGGACTTTGTTCTTACAGCTGTGTGTGCAGAACGAGAGCTTGCAAAAGAAAATGTTCTAGGCCAGTTTTCACATTTCTGTTGCTAAAGAACTATCAATATACTTCCTTGTGGAATTTCCCCAAATACAAGCCAAGACAAAAACGTCACAAAAATATTCATTATACTCTTGTTTTTACTGTGGATTAATTTGAGCCCCAGACAGTTACATAGGGTTACCTAACATGCCAGGAAGAAATTGGTCTCAGTTAACCAAAGTCCTGAAAAACAGGTTGCTTACCTGTAACTGATGATCTTCGAGTGGTCATCTGTGCATTCACACCATTGGGTCCTGAACCAAAGCTTCAATGAGGCAGTAGGAATAACCCCAAAATTGAAAGCATACCTCACATAACCTAATATATACAGAGAGGCACATTTTTAACTAAGCTTGTTGAAAGCAAACAAAAGGCTTGATCTTCACCAAACCAACTCTTCAAGTCTTGTAAAATTAAAATAGTTAATTAGCATTAATCAGGTAATCATTAGAGAGGTGGAGGAGTCCAAAAGATGACCCAGACCAATGACTTCACTCAAAAGGGTGGACAGTTTATCCCTCACTCTGCATTTACCCATGCAATTTAAACCACAGGGTATCTCAAGCAGAGAAACTATCAATTAGGCTGCAAGCCCTGAGAATTTCAAATGTCAAAGAGGAATTCCTGTAATTTTGCCACATTTAAAATGCACCCAGGTCACAAGGAGGAAATCAAACTTTTCAGGAAAGGTTTCCAGGGCCTTTTTAACTAGTGTGTTTGAGAGAACACACACAGAAATAAAGAAATGCTACAGGAAAAGATTCTCATTTTTACAAAGAAAAGAAAGCATTCACCCAGTAGTGATACGTATTGTTTATTTTTACTGATACAGCCAGGGATGCCAGCCTCCAGGTGGGACCTGGGGATCCCTTGAAATTACAGCTCATCTCCAGACTACAGAGACCACTTACCCTTTGGAGGGTGGACTCTGTGGGCACTATACCCCACTGAGGTCCCTGTCCTCTTTAGGTTCCATCCTCAGCTCCCCAGGAGTTTCTCAACTTGGATCTGACAACTCTACCTCCCCATACCCACCCGTGGGGAGGGGGCGCCTCGCAATCCTAAATACAGCCCCACACCAACTACAATATTATTTTGCTTAATACTGCAAATGTGTTTTGGATTTTCCATTCTAGCCCATATGTATTTGCCACATCCAATCACTTCATTTAATTTCTTTCATGACTTGCAGTTGTCTTTGGTTGTCCTCATCCATTTCTACATCTCTTTCAGACAAGCTCTTTTACCTTGCAGCTCAAACTATTCCAATCTTGCACCTTAGAACTTGTTCCTCACATACCTCAGAAGTGGCACATATTTTAGCTCAATCCATAGACCAGATCTTGACAAGTCTTTTTTGGCTCTAGAACCCAGCCTCAAAATTTAGGTTCCATGCTTGTTTTTCAGTAGCCAGTGTTTTGCTTATTAATTACCATATTTTCTAATTATTGCTACCACAAAACCTAATTAGTTTTGCCAGCCTCCAGGTGGGGCCTGGAGACCTCCCGCTTTTACAACTGATCTCCAGCTGACAGAGATCAACTCCCCTGGAGAAAATGGCTGTTTTCAAGGGTGGGCTATACGGCATTGTATCATGCTAAGGCCTCTCCCCTCCCCAAACCCTGCCCTCTCCTGGATCCACCCCCAAAGTCTCCAGGTATTTTCCAACCCAGACCTGGCAACCCTAAATCTAATCCTAACCTCTTCAGTTTCTTATTAAAGCTATGCTGTACATAAATACAGGGATAGCATTGGTTATCACTGCTACAACAAAAAAATTATTTCCTAACCCTAGCCTAAGTTGTCATGATTCAGATAACTGTATTATTGCTTTAAAAGCTCCATTTAATTAAATATGGCAGCCAGAATAGAAAGCAACTGGTTAAGAAATAATTTTTTTCTCCACCATTAGACAGTGTAAAGTTAATATATAAACAAGCAATGTCAAGAATTTCATGCACATGTATTTTATGCCACACAAAACATATTCTGATGTGAAATGGCAAGCTCTCATTGAGAGATACCACAATAAAATCATTGCTAAAAATACTATGCACCTCAGTGAATCTTCTGTGCATCCTGGTTACCTGGTGGCTGAAATTTGTTACCCCCTGCCATAGACTGCAAACACCAGTCATTTCACTGTCTTTTTTACAGTACCCTATTACAGACAACCATCCTTAAAAGATGAAGCACAAGGAAGAAGTACATTCTAATTAACACATGAAGATACACACTCACTCCTTCGCGTACAGGGAACATTGTCACTGCTATACACATAGCAGGACTTTCATACTACACATTCCAAGTGTGCTTAAACCATGTCTTTAAAAGCATTTCACTCATTCCAAAAGAGAAAATATTTTGATCTCCAATGTTTAACATTTTTCCATTACAAAATCTGAGGAGAAACTTATTTCCAAGAAGTCCCCCCCCCCCCAAGGTTTCCACATCTCCATGCTTAAATACAACAGAAGTGGTAGATAATCTTATCTGTTGGTCCCCAGAAAACTTCCAAGCAACAATAATGAAATACATTTTCATTATTTATTTTATTTAGAATTATTTGCTGGTTGCACTTAATAACAAGGAGTAATTACACTACTGCTATGCTGTATCTAAAAGCATCCAAAATGGAAGGTGGCCACTGCTGCTAGGAAAATCTAATTTAACATTTTATGAGTGAGGGGAAGAACGGAACTTTCTTTGGCTGTAACTTCAGTTTAATCCTAATAAGCACTCAGATAAAATTTCCTGCTGCTTTTGCCTTATTTTTCAAAGGATATCTGATGATGACCACTGGGCTACCTCTCCATTTGAATTAAAGCATCCTGCTCCATTTCCTCAGACACAGACTACTTCCACATGGCAAGGACTTTCTGCATGGCTTTAATCGCCACTGGGAATAGAGAGGCACACATCCACATATGGGAGTTTTCCATGCCCTTTCCTGTCTTTTTTCTTACTTTTCCCTTCCACGTGTGCTCTGCAGCAACTCTGTGATGGTTCTTGGGAGCATGGTAGTCATGGCTGCCATTGTGACTCACTGCCCCTTTTGTTCTTTCCTTCGCACACGTGCTATAACAGCTGTAGGAAGATCACTGTTTTTTAAAAAGGGCCCTCAAAAAGCATTCTAGTAGCATGGCATGGGGTGGGAGGGAAACCCTGGGAAAATTGCACCCATGTGGGTGTCTGTTTTGCAAAGCAGGAAAAGAAAAAGAGGGGTTTTTTTACATTCCGTTCTTCTCTACCTTAAGGAGTCTCAAAGCAGCTTACAATCACATTCCCTTCCTCTATCCTCAACAGAACAAAGTTTGAGTTCAGTGGTGCCTTTAAGACCAACAAAGTATAATTCTGAGGATAAGCTTTCATGTGCATGCACACTTCTTTAGATACATCAGACAGATTCAGCTGTATGAAGAAGTGTGCATGCACACTAAAGCTTATACCCAGAATTAAACTTTGTTGGTCTTAAAGATGCCACTGGACTGAAAGTTTGTTCTGTTGTTTCAGAGCAACACAGCTACCTGCCTGAATCTCTCCCCACAACAGCCACCTTGTGAGGGAGGCAGGGCTGAGAGAGTTCTGAGAGAACTATGACCGGACCAAGGTCACTCAGGAAGCTTCATGCGGATGAGTGGGGAATCAAATCCTGTTCTCCAGATTAGAGTCCACGGCCCTTAACCACACTGGCTCTCAAAGGCGCAACAGCATTCCTTTCAAATGGTGGTCTAATTTGCTTGAACTGCTTTCTTTTCCGAAAGGATCACAGTAAAACAGATTTGGGAAAGAGTGCATTGCAGATGGGGGGAAATGCCAGTTTGGAAGATAAGGGGGCAGGAACTCTACTTGGAAGCCATAAATTGAAAATACTGAAATCTGCTGAGCTTGGGAACAAAACCACCAACAAAACACATTTAATGCTTTTTATCAACAATAAAATTAACATTAAATTATTGCTTTAAAATCATAACATTATTAGTAAGATAGATTACTAATTAAGAATGAATCTGCAATGCAATGAATGAATTTCACCTACTGCTTCTTTAAACCAGCAGGGCTGCTAAGAGTTGGGATCCTTCTCTACCTGTTCAAAAGTCATCGGTTCTATCACCAGCCACCCAAACCCTAGCCTGGCCACTTTCTTTTTACTATTTTTGGTGTAACACACTGAAAAAAATTTCTGCCACTACTTTAAATTAGGTATGTCTTGTCACTACTAAAAAATAAATCTGCAAAAAGAGGTGCTGTGTATAGCATTCAAAATCAGAACAGCCCTTTAGAAACCCAGAAGCATCCTGTTTGTAGCTCACTGTAACAAGCAGGTAACCCCCGGCTTTACACCCAAGTTGCTCTTCCACTATCCCTTATGAATTTGATTTAAAAGACCCAAGGGTCAGAAGGTTCATAGCAACTCAGAGCTGAAATAATAAATGGCTTATTTTCCATCCTGGTGGAGGAAATACATCACAACCCATTGTGGGACACTCACAGATGCTGTTTTTACAGGAAAGTATAAAAATAACCAAATCAGTTTGCCTTGCTCCATTTACTCAAACAAAGCCCCTTACTACAATTAAGATTAGGAAAAGAAAAAGCATGTTGTCAACAGGTTCAATGAATTTAAAGGGAAGTGGTAGTTTAAAGGGGGAAAATCGACACGAAAAATGTTATTTTAAAAAAAGGAAGAAACTGGCAAAAACTTAAGTTTAGGAAACCTGCATAAATCAGTTATTATGCGCCAACTGCTTCTTAACATTACAACAATCAAATAACACAAACAATATATCAACCTACAAAACGTGAATGTAAGTTTGTTCAACACCATGTTTGCAGATTCTACTGAAAAGAACTCCCTTAAGAGGCGAACAGGCAGGAAACCACTATTAGATTACTGTAGACACAGTGTTCAATCATACAGAAGAATAGTAAAAATAAGGCCTCAGTTAATATCCTCTATCCAGGAAAATGTTACCTTCTATCAAGGAATTCATGTGCAGCAATATTAATGGTATAATTTCTTGAAAGAACTAGGGGATGCAAAGGCAGTGCATTAATAGCTATTCTACCTGCTTCATTGAATATCTTCAGATTCTTATTCTATACACTGGATTAAAATCTGAGAAATAAGTTTGGAACTCAGGCAAATTTACAAGTCCCAAAGTTTTCGAAGCATTTCATTCTCTAAAATTACCTATCACCATCTGAAACTGTCTGGACTACTCTCCATACCACTGAACACTTGCCTTCTACTGGAATAAAACAGGAGTCTTAAAGACTGAAATTTGATTCCAGCATAATTTTTTGTGTGGGATTCAGGTGGGTAGCTTGACAGCCACGTTGCTCTGAAGCAGCAGAACAAAGTTTGAGTTCAGAGGCATCTATAAGATCAACAATGTTTTTATTCAAAGTACAAGCACACTTCTTCAGGTACAGTGAAACAGAACTCCCTCAACCATTACATATGCAAAAGCTCTTGCTCTTGGCAGCTAGAGCTCCATTGAGGCTGACTCCATACTTCAACTACATCCTACCCTGAATGCTGAAAACGAGGTGGGGGGAGGTGATGAACACTGGATAGAGTAGACCATAGGTGGTGGGGAAATCTGACCATGAGGGACCTGTTGATTCTGCTGCAAAGAGCTTCTGAAAGAGGAGCACCCTTGTGAAGGTCTGAAGGTTCTTGGAAGTATGGTGATTATACTCCAGCCCCCTATCTACAAGACTGCAGAAAAGTGGACAAGGGAGAACTGGAAACATCAGCTATTGGGAAAGCTCAATTTTCTCAATATCTGCAAACAGTCAACTGTAAGCTCCACCACAAACAAAAATCGACAACCAAGTTCAAGTTCAGTAGCACCTTAAAAGACCACCAGAAGTTACCAATATCCCTTAATACTCCGCCTCTGTATCACAGTTGCCACAAACTCCATATCGGCTCTCTTATAATGCAGATACAGGAGCAAGTGCACCAATAATTAATGGTAAAATGCCAAGCAGATACAACTCTCAAAGAAAAGAAAATTACAACAGTTGTAAATTCTTCTACAGATAGCATGCAAAAACACGGTTTTGATTGGTCTACTTCACTTGAAGCTGAACAAAACTGAAGAAATTGATGTTTCAAGAGCATCTGTTGTCTTAAAAAAAGAATTCAAGGGATTATATTTTGAACCTTCCAGTGGAAAACCCATTATCGTGTGTCATTTATGCAAGAAATTCAAATGGTTTGCTTTGTTTAGAGTAGACGGCTCTGTAATCCTAGTTTTATTGCGCTGCTTATTAGATGTGTCCTCCTATTTACTGCACTGATTAACACTGTGTAATCCTCCTAGAGTCTCAGGGAGAAAGGCAGGCTATTAAAAAAGTATTTGTTTAGTTCATTTATACTCTGCCTTTCTCCCCAATGGGGACAGAAAGTGGCTTACTCAGCCTCCAGTACATCCACTTGCTCTCACCTGGCACCAATATTTAGGGTGATTCAATCCTTAACCTCTATTACTGAGAGAACGCAAAATATCAGTAATTAGACTATTAGCTGTGAAGTATTTGTTAGCTTTTTTGCGGATAATGTCCTGTTGCTCCGCCACAACCTTCAGGCCTATGTTGATACAGTACATGAGCTGGAAGCTCCTTGGCCACCTTTGGATTCGGTATTTGACTACTTCAGATCGCTCTCGTTGGCTGATGTTGACAGGATTCTGAGTGCTGTCAGGCCTACCACATGCCTCTTGGACCTGCATCCCTCATGGCTGGTGAAAGCCAGGCCAGAGGGAATACGGGGCCCTCTGATGGACATTATCAATCTGTCTCGAGATTTGTTAGTCTATCTGGAGGGTCTGAAAAGGCCTGTGGTAATACCGCTCTTGAAAAAGCCATCTTTGGATCCTTTAGATCCCGCCAAGTATTGCCCAGTTTTGAATCTATTGTTTCTGGGCAAAATAATTGAGTGGTAGCAAAGTGGCTTCAATGCTTCCTGGATGACACATCAGCACTTGCCCTGTTCCAGTCCGGTTTCCACCCTAGCCATAGAATTGAGATGGCACTGGTCGCCCTCACAGACTATCTCTGTAGACAGCTGGATTGAGGTGGGTTGGCCCTGCTGTTATTGTTAGATCTTACAGCAGCATTCGACATGGTCGACCACGACCCGCCTACCCACCAACTTATCGACATAGGAGTTCGTGGGGTAGTCTTGCAGTGGCTTGCCTAATTTCTCCGAAGTCGGGGACAGAGGGTAGCGCTAGAGAGGAGGGTGTCACCTAGGTTCCCCTTAACATGTGGGGTTCCTCAGGGGACAATCCTCTCCCCAATGCTGCTTAATATCTATATGCGCCCCCTCACCCAGCTGGCACTGAGTTTTGGGCTGGGATGTCACCAGTACGCTGATGACAGCCAACTGTATCTGTTGATGGGTTGAGGATAGCAATGGGTACCATCCTACCTGGCACTCCCTCTCCCTCCCCCACCTCGCTTTTCCCACTTATTGTGAGACAGGTGGCTCAGTGGTTAAGATGCTGAACTGCAGACTGGAAGATCGGTAGTTCGGCAGTTCAAGACCCAAGTGCCGCGTGATGGAGTGAGAGCCCATCTCTGGTCCCAGCTCCAGCCAACCTAGCAGCTTGAAAGCAAGGAAACTGCAAGTAGATAAATAGGTACTGCTTTGGTGGGAAGGTAACAGCGTTCTGTGCGCCTTGGCATCTAGTCATGCCAGCCTCATGGAGAAGTCTTCAGACAGCACTGGCTCTCCGTCTTGGAAACGGAGTTGAGCACCGCCCCCTAGAGTCGGATTTGACTGGCTTTCGAGTAAGGGAAACCTTTACCTTTAATGCATATTGTATGTCTATTTGGCACCATCTGATGTTATTTTAACTCCAGGATTTTAAACTGTACAGTTCTGTTGTCAATTGTCCTGAGCTCTGTGAATTCACAGAAGGGCGGAATATAAATCTAAATTATAAATAAATTTCCCTCCCCTACATTTCCCCCTCACAACAGCCCAGTGACGTAGCCTAGGCTGAATGTGTGTGACTGTCCCAAGGTCACCCAGAGAGCTTCTATGACAGAGCAGGAATTACAACCTGAATCTCCCAGACTCTCTAATCTATCGCTCTAATCATTACACCCAAAATAAGATCCAGGATTAAATACCTTGTTACAAATCATAATTAATGCCTTAATCAACTATAGACCATGACTGAATGCTAAGAGATGGAGCTGCAAAGCTGCTACTACACATTTCTTGCAGCAAACCCCCCCAAGTTCTGCGGCACCTTAAAGTCTGTCAGATTTACTGTGATCATCTTCATGGGCTATATTTCATCAGATGCTGGAAGTGGACACTGAACATGTCAGGAAGATATATATCGCTCTTTGGTTATGTATGTGATGCTTGCTTTTTTGCAGCTTTTATCAAAGAGTCGAGGACTTTCAGGAGGCAGAAAGATGGCATGTTAGTGGCTGGAGCCCAAGTATTCCAGAAGTCCCAGCTAGTGACAGCCAGCCCAGTCAGTTCTTCATTCTGAATAATGTCATATTTTGTGCCAGTTTTTCCAGAGGCTATAATTTTCCTTGTCCATATCTTGGTTGTTCAATACTGTGACCAACATGTTAATGTCTAAAGCAGGGGAGGAGGAGGGCTTTAAACTTCAAACCATATTTTGCTTAAGGTATTAAAAAAAAAAAAACTTTCCAAAAATTTCTTCTTTTGTAAACAAAAATGCCAGGTGGTCAGGAATGGGCACGGGTACCTTGCACAGTCTTGTGAGTTTGGTCAGCCAAACTCTGCTCTTCAACACGCTTTCTGTGTGGCAGATGGGCCACTCTGGTGCTCCTTTCCCCCTGGTGCTTTTATCGTCCCAATCCACCCCCCTGCCAGAGAGGAGGAAGCAATACAGCTTGCTTTTCTCCAGTAGGCAAGTGCCTCCTGCCAGAGAGTACAACAGCACCCACATATCTTGACATACACTAAGAGATAAGAACCACCTCTTCTTGTCCTTTCATGTCTCAGTACTGGTTTTCATAGGTACGTACTCTCTCCCTTCTCAGGACTGTGGGTGATTCTTGGTGTTGAGTAATTTACATACACAAATGCCTCTCCAGTGCAAAGTCAGCGGTAATCAGCCTACTCCCCCCTACTTCCCTCCACAAAACAGAGGTAGAGAAGTCTTTGTGGAGACATGTGCAGATCATAAATGCCTTGGATTCTGTTTCTAACTTCAAGGCTAAGCGATGGCTGCTGAAGACCCAGAAAGCAAAACGAAGCCTCTAAAAGAGATGGGGGCCTCTGTCCCATGCATAGCTTCTTACTCCTCCCTCTTAGTACCTTTCCTCCGTTTTGCCCTCCATCATCCGAGGCACTGGCAAAAATGCTCCAAGTTTTGAAATACTGCAGTCAGACTGAACTACGGAAGTCATGTACATTGGTTTGTGAATAAGAGCGGGACCATGGGAAGAGACCCCCTCCCCAAGGCAAGAATTATGTGGCTTGCTCAGGAAGAAAAAAAATCCTTACTGACACTGCAACACCTTCCTCCAAAAAACTGCTTCAGAACGCCTTCTGCTGAAACAGGTAGGGGCCAGGAGAGGCATTCTGTGGCTTACCGATATTGCGTGCCCTGAAAGCAGGGCTCTTTTTGGGCAGGAACGCACAGGAACGGAGTTCTGGCTGGCTTCCGAGTTGGCCACGCCTACAGCCTCCCCCCCCTTGGGTCCCCCAGGTGCCTCACAGCCATGGGGCACCTGGGGAAGCCAATCCTAAAGAAGCCAAGCTGATCCAGGGAGGGAAGGCAGGGGTGTGGCCTAATATGCTAATGAGTTTCTGCTGCTGGGTGTGGCCTATTATGCTAATGAGTTCCTGCTGGGCTTTTTCTACCAAAAAAACCCTGCCTGAAAGAATCCACGCGCACTGTGAAAAACGTCCGATTCAGATGCTTCTTTAGATTATGAGCGTTTTGGAACTTTCTGTCTGCATATATTACTACTATCTATAGTGAATCTTGGGGATGCTTCAGAAGGAAACACACTCACTCCAAATGTAGAAGCATGCTTCTGCAGCCTACAACTCCCCACCCCCACCCCCAAAATCAAGCCAAGATTTTTTTTATGAATCATTCCACCTTCTCTAGGTTACAGTAGTCTAAGAGGCAGACCACTTATGGCAGGAACAGGTGGGAAGGCAAACACATTCATCTCCTTAATCTGTACTCACATTTTTCCTACTTCCTCAACAGGAAAGCATGAGTAACACTTTGCAAGTGAATTGTTGCTTAGAATGAACACGCACAGAACAATACGTACTTCAGTCTGTCACCTGAACTGAGATTTTACATTTGTATAAGCAGGAATAAGTACTATGGAGATAAGGGGATGGATGCTCTCCACGATGTCACGTCATGCGGTCCCACCTCTGACTCCAAATTCAGAACTGCTTCTAACCGCTATTTTGCTTGTTTTCCAAACTCTGATGCCATATTCCCATTAAGATCCTTACCACCTCTCATATGCCACAGGATGGGTCCATTTCAGTGGAATTCTTAACTCCAATTCATAACACCAACTGGTACATTCTTTAACTGAAGCCACATTAGATGGTTATCTTCACAGCATATTAATTTGATTTGATTTTGTTGGTATTTGTTATATTTGGTCATCTACTCCTTCTGGTGTTCCTGTATCAGACGCCTACCCTATGTTTATTCATCCTGAGCTCTCCAGAAAACACTGGGCGGCCTGTATGGACTTGTTAGCATGATTTGGTCTGTTGCATCCTCACAGATAGCAAGATTTTTAATATTCCCTTTTAAGAATCGCATACCTACCAACAACAATTTAAAAGGGCTTGCAAATTAATAATATTTTGTATTAATTACATCACTTGTCATCACGCAGACTACTGAGGTTCATTTAGTGAATGTGGTAACCACATAAAAACACAGAGATACATCTGGAAACAGGAAGTGAAGTCAAGGAAGCCAAAGGGCAAGAAAAGCAGACGTGTGCAGAAACAGTCATGCTATCCCAGGGCCAAGCTAGAGGAGATGCTGGAGATCCAAGATCAGGTCTCTCATCCCTTTGGAGTTCTCTGAATAGCTGCAGGTACCCAATCTGGATCATGAGCTTGGTGCAGGGCAAAGGGGGCTAACTCCTTCCTTAATATGCATTGGTCTGATGGCAACAGCTCTCCCACATCTCAGCTAGCTCGGCCCCGACTGACAGCATTTCCATAGTGGTGCAAGCTGAAAATTTGCCCTTCTTCAACAAGAACACTTGTTTTAGCAGCTATGCAAGTCACTGCTCATCTGAAGCACACAGCAAACTGTCCTAGGAATGCAGCCAAGGTCCCAGCTGCATTCGCCTATCCCTCCCACACCTTAGCGATTTCCCAAGCACCTATCTTAGCTCTTTCTAGCCAGAAAATACAGTGTCGTGTTACAGCCACATACATGAGAAACGGCACTGTGAAATTACCTTGACAGGCGTATTAGAGAGCTGGAAGAGGCCCACAAAGTAGCATAGCTGCAGAGGCAGGAGAGAGGGGGGGAGAATCTGACCAATGGAACAGGGGCGGGCAAGCACTCTCTGACAAATTATTTGCAAGGTTTTTGTCAGCACACTGCTGATTTTCAGATATTGTGAATGGTTAGATGTGGGTTCAGCGGGTGCAAGACACAGCAACATTAAACTCATGCTACATTAGTGCAGATAAGTTATGAACTCATGAGCAAAATGTGGGTAAGTTGAGGGGAATTCCTCCACTCAGTGCCAGGCGTGCCAGCCTCCAGGTGGTAGCTGGATATTTCCTGGGAT
Source organism: Lepidodactylus listeri (assembly GCA_029233225.1). NCBI lineage: Eukaryota > Metazoa > Chordata > Lepidosauria > Squamata > Gekkonidae > Lepidodactylus > Lepidodactylus listeri. Next base: position 21,732,648 of record JARCFY010000016.1, read on the forward strand.
TTAAAATGTTCTACAGGCAATAGAGATAACTTCCCCTACAGAAAATGGCCACTTTGGAAGGTGAATTCTATGGCATTATATGCTACTGAAGTCCCTCCCCTCTCCAAATCCTGACCCTTCAGGCTCCACCCCCCCAAATCTCCAGGTACTGCCCAACCCAGACTTGGCAACCGAGGGTCCTACAGAGTCAGTCACCAACAAGTGTCCTTAAACAGGAATGCTTTATTGAGAAAGGTCTGCTATGGTCATCTACACTTCTTGTGTTAGTAATGGCTGACACAGCCCCAAGCAGGACAATTATACAGAATTCAAAAAGGGGTCTGGTAAGGAATTGCAACCTATCACCATGTCAGAGAAAAGGCACTTAAAATACTGGTTTATGTTTCCCAGGGGAAAAGCCGGAAGAATTAAGAGTCAGACAAGAGAAAAGATACATGGGCAGGCTACCAACAGTCTCCCAAGGTCAAAGCAGCTCGAAGAGCGATAAGCATGCCATGAGAAATATAACATAACATTCCACAGACCCGATGTCAAAGGTTCACTCATCCCACCTCCCGGGCAGGAGATGGCAGCATTAGCTGACAGAAACCCTACTCAACTGAAAAAAGTGTTCAGTTTACAGGACAGGCCAATATGCAAAGCATCTGTCTTATCTTATCAACCCTATGAAAAGCTACGTATGCCCAGACCAATGAGAAGCCTCAAGAGTGCGGTCAAAGAAAATGGCACGGGCCAGGACATCCACCAAAGCTAATACAGAAATGAAATAATACAATATCCACATGCACAAAATTCAAACAGAACATGAACAGCCTTCTAGTTACTTGAAAACTTATGCATCAATAGATTCAACCTGCCAGAAACAAGAAGCATAAGATTTCTAGTATTCCCATCTATCTCCCTACTAAAAAAGGTCAATAGATGATAGCACACCAATCTTCTAACCCCAAGGAAAGCAGAACCCATGCTTTCAGAGGTGCACCCAACCATGCACAGACAACTGCACTGGGGCTCTATGTTTTTGGCAGCCAAGCTCCATGTTCAAATTGTTCATAGCAAGAGAGAGGGCTGGATGGCCATGCACTGGAGAGCCAAGTCTGTCACCATGAGTTCCCTGAAAAAGACTGGAAGGAGGGAAATTGAGCATAGGGGCCTCATAGTACCAGGGGAGGGTCAGGACTCAGTTGAACTCTGCGGTTACCCCTCTGCATACAGGTGGCTCTGTTCACACACAGAGATGGGTCTGCCCCGACTGAATTTTTTTTTAAAAAAAAAAATGCTACGTATCACCTGGAGTACTCTACTGAGGAAGCCTGGCAGACTGATTAACTTCTACAAATAAGCAGTAGAAGTGTTTCCTAATCATGAGATCACAACAGAAAAGCAGAGGGCCAACTACATCTTGAGACTGTGTGAAAATTGATGGTCACTTTATTAAAGTTGAGAGCCAGTTTGGTGTAGTGGTTAAGTGCGTGGGCTCTAATCTGGGAGAACCCGATTTGATTCTCCACTCCTCCACTTGCACCTGCTGCATGACCCTGGGCAAGCCATAGTTCTGGCACAGCTGTTCTCTCAAGGACAGTTGTCTCAGAGCTCTCTCAGCCCCACCTACCTCACAGGATGTCTGTTGTGGGAAGGGAAAAGGAAAGGCGTTTGTAAGCCGCTCTGAGACTCCAAGTGAAGGGTGGGGTATAAATCCAATCTCTTCTTCTTCTTCTTCTCTTCTCAAATTCACATGAAATAAATTCTTTCCCTCCACAGTGTGGGAAAAATTTGGAAGAAACTTGGAAAGAAGATGGTAGCAAAGCATTCCCTGTCAGAATGTCTGATAAAAAAAACACACACACACCCCACTATCCCTATTTTAGGACTGTTTTGTGTTGCTGACTTTAATTCTGCCCATTATGACATGGACTGAAAGCTATTAACACGGCAGCTATTCATACTCTGCGCAGACAGGTGTCTGAATCACATCCTAATTAGCGCCCTCACACATGATCTACTGATAAAAGGGATACGATAATATCCTGAATAAAATCTCAAATCCTTACGAGACTTTGTCTACCACAGCAGCACTGCAATGTCTACAGAAAAACTATCCATGTATTGAGCAAAAAAATTTCAAGGGCTCTTCTGCTTGGCAAATGCTCATTTATTCTCTGTCATTTTGAGTACATTTTGTCCACCCCTTACAAGGAGGGGAAAGCAGTGTATAACTTTCACTCCTCCTCCATTTTTATCTTCCCAACAACCCCGTGAGATGTTGGCTGAGACTCCGTGACTGGTCCAAGGTCACCTAGCAAGCTTCATGGTAGAGTGAGGATTTGAAACTGGGTCTTCAAGATCCTGGTCCGACCCTTTAACCCGTACACTACATATTGCTGTTGTTTTTTAAAATAACCTTCATAGTAACCAAAGCAAGAAAATGCATAATGGCAGGAAAAATGTAAAGTCACATAAGCTAGTCATAAAGAAATTGAAGCGGATTAAACGTACAGTATGAGATTAAAAGGACGAAACAGGATATATGACTGAAATAGGAAATAAACATCACAAAAGAGGAAACGCTAACAGTCTATATTCTGTGCTCTTGGCCAGTGTTCCCTCTAAGCTGAGTTAGTGTGAGCTAGCTCACAGTTTCTTAGCCTCCGGCTCACACATTTTTGTCTTAGCTCAGGAAGGATGGCTCCAGAGCAAGCTAATTCATGCAGTAGCCAAGTTGCTCGCTCACAACTTTAATGCCAGCAGCTCACAAAGTAGAATTTTTGCTCACAAGACTCCACAGCTTAGAGGGAACATTGCTCTTGGCACAGTGCAGAAGTGCAAAATGAAACTCTACAAATTAGCTTTTCAATTCTTTTGCCTTTGTTTCGTAGAAAAAAGTTGGATATCTACTGAAGCATCACTTGTGCTCCCTAATCCTTTGGATAAAACCGCAGCTATCCCACCTGCTTAAGGGATATAAGACTCTACTTGTTTACTTGCAAGCATGAGCAAGAGACTCTGAATGTTTGACACCACACATCTATGGGCTTTGAATCAGTAGACCGCACCCTAGAATTTCCTCTGTACAGATGCTTATTCAGAGCTCAGCAATTCCCCACCAATATTTTTAAGAGGCCTGCGTTCACTGAGATTTTGGTCTTAGGGCACAAAAAACCCCAGAACATAACCAGAATTTCCTCTGAAGCACTATCCTCATGCTAGACCTCGAAACAAGGAAATCACACCCTGATGAGAGTACGGAGCCTCATATCTTCCACCTGCCTCCCTGGCCAGGGAGACTAGAGGAACGTGTTTTCAATTTGATTTGAAAAGGAGCTAAGTTGAGCGGAGGGGGAGAGGAGGTAGTGAAGGTGGCAATTTAACTAGATTATCTTTGCTGCCACATGAAGCACATTTTGTGTATGGTTTCTTTGGCTGCACTCCCTATTAAGATTTATTTGAATATTTTAGAAATGCCTTTCTCCCACACCAGGAACTCGTATCACTTCAGCTGAATAATAAGCAGAGTTACACCCTTCTAAGCCCATTGATTTCAATGGGCTTAGAAGGGTGTTAAAGCCACCTAGAACTGCACTGTAAACACATGGATTCATGGCAGAATGAGTTCCCCTGAAGTATTCCATTCTGTAATGTTTCTGCTGTCTAGCTGCAAACCTGATGACAAGTGCCTGGAGCTGCAGAGACCACCTATAGTTGGGATGTCTTTCACTAATAAAGACTAAGCAGGTAACAAAGGCATCATTAGGGGGGAGGGAAAGCTGTTATACAACATTATTAACCTCAGCTCCCCTCTGGGATTGTGTCAACCCCCAAGCTGCAATTTGAGGATCATTACAGGGTTGCTATAAATCACTCTCTTGTAGTCCCAGTTCCAACCCACCTGCAATATAACGATAACAATAGGCTATGCCTAACCTGCCGTATGAGCACAATCTCTCCTCTATTCCTCCCTTGCAATATGGAAACAGTAATATTGGACAGTTTATCTTATCTTGGCACAGGAAGTGCCTGCAGAGGAATACTTACAAACTAAAAAATAACAGAAACAAAAATCATGTTTTCCCCATTTAAGAGTCATACTTTCTCAACCACCAGCAACAAAAAAAGAGTGCTTAAAGTGCTGCTATCATGGCAATACCTGGGCAGCAGATTTGCTTCCTTAAGGCACGTTAACAATTGTGCTTTTATTGTACAACTTCTCCTTGACCCACCCCCAAATCTTAAATCAGCTCAAACTCACATTCATATGCCAATACTCTGTTTTGGCAACCAGTTATAAATCCTGCCTCATTCTTACAGTCCACAGAGTAAGTAAAGCTAGGTGATTCCCTTAACCGGAATTTATATAAATACATCCAGAACTCAAGAGGCGTTTGTGAAAAACTTTACACCCAGGTTCCACTTATATTATGTCTTAGAATGTGCACTTTGTGCACCCGAAGTGACTACTATGCAGCCAAATACTGATCCAGATCCAAATCTCATCTCCAGAGGTTCTTCACTTAGCACTACCACTTAGCCAGCTTTTCCTCATCCTACTAAAACTGTGCTTGATAGAGGTAACTACTATCAGAGGTCTGGCTGGACAAACTAACATTAAGGGCCTCAGAGGAAACAATACACACCGACTGTGGGGCACTCCAAGGCCAAAGTTCTTTAATTTCTTCCCAAAAACATACAGTAGATGTCAGACTGCCTCGAGAACTACACTGAGTAAGGTGACCCGAGACTGGTATGAGGATTTAAAGACACATGCAGGTTTCACACAGTTTGCTCACATTAAACACACCGATCATTTTTCGTAACATTACAGGATTGATTCAGATGCTTTATGAACAAGGAGACGCTAACAGTTCTTATAGAGACAGATTCCAGAGCAGTAACACAGCTTGTTGCACCAAAAAAATGGGGGGGGGGGGGAATTACATGAAGACATCACATCATGTTTCAATTAAGCCGAGACTGCATGATCACATGCTTGCGCTTCACTCCTCCCTTCCTCCCTCCTTGTGTGGAATGTGATTAAAGATTCTGAGTCTGAAACAAACTGATTCCCCAGGAAATCTGGATGCAGGCACCCCGGTACACTGGAGTTTCTTTAACCCCATGAGCAGCAGAACTCTCAACTTTGCTGGAGCTTGTTGAGACGTCTGAATGTGGCCAAGGACACTAGCTGCAACTTAGCAACCCATTCACTGCAGCACAAGTTTTCATGAGCCAGAGCCACTTCATGAAGAATCCTTCCTGACAAAAGCTTGTTCACATAAACCTCTAAGCATTTAAAGTGCCACAAGACTCAATGGTCACATTCAGGCATCATGAACAAGCCATGATGTTCTTCATGCCCCCTTGATCCTGTTCCCCCCACCCCCTCAACAAACACGACTGCTTGTTTTAAAAAGGCCTGCATTAAATGACTGTAGTGAGGATCCATTCATTCGTCACAGGCAGTGGGCTCTAGTCCAGAAACATTTAAGCTGGGACAAAGTATTGTGTGTCTTTAAAATCCTATAAGGCTCCCATTTATTTAAACCACAGTTTGTTCACAATGTGAACAAGACTCAGCTCCTCAGGCTCAAGGGCTCCCTCCTAACTCCCCCCCCCCCCCCCGGTGTGTGCAAAGGCACAATTAAGGACTCCGTGGTTTAGGAACTATTCGACCAAACTCCTTGTCCATCATGGTGCCTACCAGGGGTCATTTCGTAGAAAAAGAGGTGCAGGAGCTTATTAGCATAACTTATTTGCATAAGCCACACTCCCTGACATCACCAGAACTGTCGGAAGGCAATACCCACCACTCAGGCTACACCCCAAAGATCTCCAGGTATTTCCCAACTCAGAGCTGGCGAGCCAGCTTTACACTTTGACTAAAGACCCTTTAGGTTTCCTTTGCTCTTGCAGGGAAGCTATCCTACAACAAGCATGAAAATACAGATCAAGTTTGTAAGCTTTTGCTTTTTTCCACAGCGCATCACCTGGGCTTGTTACTCTCGGAATGGCATTCCTATGCGTTCCTGCTCGAAATGACCCCTGGTGCCTACAGACCAGCACCGTAACTAATCCAGGTCTGTTCTTCCCCAGTAACTGGCATTAGAAACCACAGTCTAATTCCAATTTGTTTGTTTTTTTCACTGAACATTTCTTGGATATGTATGCATGGCTGCTTCCACAGGGGGGGGGTGGATGTGGGCAGACCCCAAAGTAGCGTAGAAATGGTGTCCACATACACGCATATTCCTGTGCTCCCACCTACCCTTTCATTTCTTCCTGTTACATTTGCACAAAAGGGCAGGTAGGATGGCAGTTGTGTTGGGAGACTAGCCCCTGCCCCTACTGAGCTTTGCTGTATCACTACAGTGATGCTTGACATGGGAAGGGGGGGGGGGGTTTAAAGGACAATGATGAACTGCCACATGCCATTTTGAAAGGAGAGCTTAGCTCCGCCCCATCCCCCTAGTGACAACAGAAGGCGTGTCTGAATGGTCACTCCTCCGCAGCCAATCCATAGATTCCCCTCTGATCTGAAGAAAAACATGTTTCTTTTTTCTCCACCTTAAAGGTAAAAGCCACCAGAACTTAAAGAAATCATGCTCAGAAGGAGCCAGTGTCATATAGATGTTCCCTATTAACACAGGGGCCTTCTTGCCCCTTTCTCCCTCTCAGTGTGCTAAGCAGATTGAAAACTCAGCCAAAATAAGTACAGGAATCCCTGTACTTATTTGCAAGTTTGCAAATGCAAACTTAAGATATGAACTTTTAAAACACTTTCACAGAGGGGTCATTTCGAGCAGGAGCTCGGGGGAGCTCAGCTCCGGGAGTTAGTGCCAGCCAGCCCCCCCCCGCCCCCCGTGAGGGAATGGCTGCTTGTGTCATGGCTGCAGCAAAATGACCCCATCCCCTGGAAAGGTCCTTGTTCCTCCGACCAGCCTTCTGAAGGCTTCAGCCACCACTGAAGCTATCCTCCCAGAATAGTGGTATTTCTGAGGCTTGGATTAGTAGCTGTCCCCTCTCTGCCAGCTCTTTCTTTCTTTCTCTCTCTCCCTCCCTCCTCTCTCCCTCTCTTCTTTCTTGCCTTCTGACACACTTCCGGTGATGTCAGGGGGTGTAGCAGATGCAAATAAGTTATGCTAATGAGCTCCTGCACCTCTTTTTCTACGAAATGACCCCTGCTTTCACATAGTGAAGTTGTAGGGCAAATACTGTAAAGATGGGTTATAAATGCACCTGCCTAAGAACAGGCAGTATTATAGAAAATACCTGAGCAGAATCAGGCAAACAACTGAATACTCTCTATCTGCTAGCTACAGATGAAGTGGTTAAATAACCAGTTAAAAAACCAAAACAGACTCTGCCTGTTATAGAATTTAAACACACGCAATCAAACTTAGCCACGGCTTCAGGTAGCTGTGGCTACATAAAAATCTGTTTGTTTGGGTTTTTTAGAATGAAATTTGTACACGGTTGAAGTTCTTTACATATCTCAGGGCAAAAATTTATGTGCACCCCCATACCCAATTTAGCTGCAAGTGTCAAGAACCATTCAGGTGGACCTGAGTGGGGCTTACTCTTTCTCCAGTATTTCACCTCAGTGGGCTACTGAAGAAATTAAGAGGAATGAGCAATATCTGAAGTACTGGTTTGTCAGAAGTTTCAGTACGATCCTGTGCAGGTTTGTGCTGTCAGCTTCCAAAAGCTTTCAACTTTCATTAAAATAAGCTATATCAAGCTTTCAAAAGCTGCAGATGTTTGATGAAGGAAGCTACAATTCACAAGTTATTAATTCTAAGTCAGCATGTTACCATGATTTGTCCAAGACAAAATCACCCGGGGTAAACCAGTTTTTTTGCACTTGTGAAATCTAATGAGCACCAATTAGCACTTCCTATTTTAATTCTCCATCAGTACACAGAATACTGATGTGGAGTACTGTTAGTCCAGTTTTACTTACATGTTTCAATTTACAATTGTACAGATTCAGCAAAGGGAGTGGTAGGATACAGCCCCATGAAAGTGAAAAATCTTTGACATGGTGTTTGTTAAGTTCAGATGCTGGAACTGCAGGCCAACCAGCCTACAAGAACTACATGAACTGCAGTCAGGTTGTTTATTTTATACTGAATGGAAACAAATTTAAAATTTCTGAATCTGGAAATTTCCCTTTTTTGTTTGCTTAGCTAACACATTGCTCAAGACCAAACCACACATAATGCTAGATTTTTCATGATGTCATTTGGTCCTAAAAACAATTTCAAAAATAAATTGGGATTGCACCAATGTGGAAGGGAGGAATTTGGGATTCACTCTTCTTCTGGTACCATTTTCTCAAATAAAAATGCCCTGTGGGGGGAGAGATAAGAAACCAGAGTGGGCCCAATCAATATCATCTCTGCAGAAGACAGATAGTAGGGCTAAAACATACATCCAGAGTTTCAGCCACAGAACTTCATTATCATGTTTAGTCTAGATTTTCACAAGAGTTCCATCGCCGATACCCAGATAAACAGCACCCTGGTCAGCAACTAGTTTTTTCAGGATGATTGCTTTGATAAGGAGATGAGTGGGTAGTAGGCAATATTCCCTCTATTTATCCCCCTTTTGAGCAGAGCAGTTCACATCCTGAGCAGAATAGAACTACTGTAAACATAAAATGGACAATGGGCAGTGCAAGACACTGCTGCTGAGTGGGGCTTCCGATGTTAATAAGCGACCACTCACAAGTGCAGCTTAAAGGAAACCCTGGTAGTGGGGCCAAAGCCCCATCTTCTCTTTCCAAAAATGGCTTGATGCCAAATCCTACTGCTGAGAATTCAACTCATCCATACCCCTTTTGCCCATCTAGAAGGAAAACAAGACGGGTCCCAGGCCCAGGGCACAACACACGGGGCAGAATTTAATCAGGTCTTAGCATACAAGTTAACCGTTGAGGAACTATTGTGTATAAAAAAGAATCAGACCATACCACTGGAAAGCTGTTGCCAAATGGCACAGTTTTCCTTGTGAGATTAGTAATTTAGTCTTCCCCATTTGTCAGTAAATTTCAGAAATAGTGGTAATTACTGGGTCCTCAGTCAAAAGCATTTCCTCCCACTGCATACTGGATCACGTACTTCCTATGAAGTTTAGGAGTAGCTTACAATCCATCAAAAGCAATCAATCCCTAAAACTGGTTATCATGCACATTTCGATATTTCACACCCACCACAGAGGAAAACGAAGTTCAAGTAACCCATTCTCCCCGTCTCCGTTTTATATCCACAACAACTACCCTGCAAGACAGGAGGGGCATTTGAATGCAGTTACATGATCAGAAAACAGGTGCATGACACTTATTTCTAGTCAAGCAGAAAGCCCACATCTTTTGAGAAATGTAATTTTTATAATTCAATGCAAATAAACTGCCTCTTAAATTAGTTTTTGCATAGTGACAGCAACCTACAACAGAATGCTGTTGGAAAGTTTTGTGTGTTTGCCTTCTGATTTACTGACAAAGAACACAGGGGATCTGTTCTGGAACGAGGTCGCATGAGAGCAACCCAGCACAAGCCAGGCTCAGAGACAACCAGTGGCAGACTCAGTTCACCATCAACGCCACCAGCCTCACAAAGCAAGCGATTACCTGGTCTCGGACTCTGCAAGAGGCTTCCCATCTCAGTGCCTTAAGCGGGGCTGATTCTCCTGCACTTTGAAAGGCCTCTCAGACCTGCCAGAGGAAGTGACAAAACTCCTACTTGCAGCCAGCTGCCTACTGAGTTACACGTCCAGCCTCAGCAACTTCAACAAAGACAGGAAGACACCCAAAACTCTCTGGGGACTGAGTAATCCCCCCCCCCCCCCCCGCTTGAACTTCTAAACCTTCACCTGTGACACTGCACCTCGGCTCTGAACACCACCGGTGAAAAAATGCAAACACAAGAGAACAAGCCTCACATAACCCTCCACACACTCATGCCCCAGGGTCAGCATGCAAATGGAAAAGTAATGCAATGTGGACAGATAGAGGCAGCAATTACCCCCTGCCCTTTTTACCCTGCATTTGCTGATTTACCCGTATTCCTCCATTTTCATTTCCCCCCCTCTCCTCTGTGCTGGCCAAAACAGATGACGGAGCACAAAGCAGAATTTGTGCCTTTCCAATTTATTTTTATTTATTTACTTTGCTACACGCCAAAGCAAACTATACCATTTAAACGCCGTTTAAACTTATTACGGTCGGCTATTTTAATGTTTTTTTAATTGCTACCCACTTTGGGTCCGAGTTTTCTGGGACAAAGGCAAGGTCCTTTTTTTGTGACAAGCAAACTCTGTCACCTAAAGTTTAAGTGCGTGCTAGCGGGATATTTTAATTGGGGGGGGGGAGAGTTTCCCCCCTACCATGCACTGATTTTTGTCGTCACCCACCTTGAGTCCCAGTTTTCTGGGAGAAAGGAGGCGCCCTTAAAAGTTTTAAATAAACTTTTGCTAAGTTTTGGGGACGCAAAAGCTTTTTTTTTTTCCCTCCCTCCACCCCCCCCAAAAGCCCCCCCCCCTTGCTGACCTTCCACCCCGCGGAGCTGTTGCTGTCCCCCTTGTCCTTGAAGTAGGGCACGTTCTTAACCATCCACTCGTAGATCTGCGAGAGGGTGAGCCGCTTCTCCGGGGCGCTCTCGATGGCCTTGGTGATGAGGTCCGCGTAGGACAAGTTCCCCCAGGCGTTGCGGCGGGACGAGCTGCTCTTGCGGGGCCCGGCCACCGAGGCCAAGGCCGAGCCCCCGGCCGCCGCCGCCTGTGGCTGCTGCTGCTGCGGAGGGTGCTGGAGGCAGGGGAAGTCGCCGCAGGGGCAGCCGCCCGGACCGCCCAGCTCCCCGGCCCCCGCCGGGCCGCCGCCCGCCTCGAAGCCCTCGCCGCCGCCTTCTAGCAAACTCAAGAGGTCCCCGCCGGGCGAGGAGGCGCACAGGGCCGCGACCCGCCCGCAACGGGACGGCGAGGCGGTCCTCGCTGGGGTGGGAGTCGGTGTCTGTCCCGGGCTGGACGGGGCGAGCTCCGGCCGGGGCAGCGGCCAAGTGCAGGAGCGGGGCCGGGGCAGCGGCTGGAAGTCGGGGTCGGTCTCCACGAGCTGAGGCGCCTCGGCCATGGCGGAGGAAGAAGTAGTAGTAGTTTCCCTCTCTCGGGGCAGCGGCCTCCTGTCGAGCGACGCGAGAGGCGAATCAGTGTGCGAGCCGGCCGCTCTCGCCTGGCGCCTTCCCGCACTGCCTGCCTCATACAACAGGTCTCTCTTAACCCTGGCTGCCGAAGCTGCTGCTGCTGCTGCTGCCGCCGCCGTCTCCAGGCCCGCCTCTTTGCTTCAGGCTGAGGGACGGGCCGGGGCAAGCGACCCAATGGCCGCCCCCGAAACGCCCCTGGAGGCGCTCCGACCAGGCGGGGCTTATTATGACTCGAGGCCGGCGCCTCTCCTGTTCCCTCAGCGGCAGCGAGGGAGGAGGAGGAGGAGGAGGGAAACGTAACACTCTCGGTCGGCAACTCGCTGCTGGGCCGAAGAAACGCGAGAGGAACAAGAAGCCGCCACGATAGTCAAAGCCGGGCAGAAAGAGTTGGCTGAGCCCTACGGGGAGAGGCCGAGGCGGCTGTGGGAGTCCCCAAGGCCAGAGAGGGGGAGGCTGTGTTTTCTGCCCGGGAAAAGGGCGGGACGCGCCTCCGCCTTCCCTCGGCCTCGTTTGCGCGCCGCTTTTCTGACTTCGCGTGAGAAGGAGGAGGAGACCTGCGTGTGCTGGAGGGGCCATGTGTGAAAAGAGGCGCGCAGAAGTTAGGGCGTGGTGGCTTTCGGCAGGCAGGCAGGATGTGCAGGTGGAGGGTGCAGTAGTAGCGGAAAGCGTGGATGTCAGCGACGCTGGCGGTGCGGTCCTAAGCAGAGGCGCGCCCTTCTGAAGCCTATTGACTTCAAAGGTTTTGGAAGGGTGTTAACTCTGTTTAGGACCGCGTTGCTGGTGGAGGATGTCGCTCTGAGAGAGGCATCCGTGTTAGGAACTTTCTTGAGTCTCATTTATTGAGGCTCATTGGTTTGGCAGACCGCAGGGACCTTTTTCATAACTTATATGTTTTTTTCCCTCTAGCTTAGATGAACGTATTTTAAACTTTTTATTAACTGCATACGTGCTTTTTAAAGCGGGTGGGTGAGTGAGTGAATTCAGCCCTAGAAACGTAAGGCTGTTGAATGCACACTCCCATTGAACGGGGGAGGCGGTTACACATTCAGAAGGTTGTGCTGCCAGAAAACCTAAACCATTGGGATGAGAACCATACCAGTTAATACAAACAACAAGAGAAGTTTAGGAAGCCAGGTTGGTCCTTGTGTCTGTGTTAAGTGCCCTCAACCTGCTTCTGATTTATGGCGACTGCATGAATTGACGTTCTCTAAAATGTCCTATAGTTCTAGCAGCCATTCTCAGGTCTTGCAAACTGAGGGCCATGGCTTCCTTGATAGAGTCAATCCATCTCATGTTGGGTCTTCTTCTTTTCCTGCTGCCTTCAGCTTTTCCTAGCATTATGGTCTTTTCCAGTGACTCTTGTCTTCTCATGTGACCAAAGTACAGTAGCCTCCGTTTAACTATGTTAGCTTCTAGGGAGAGTTCAGGCTTGATTTGGCCTAGGGCCGACTTATTTGCCTTTGTTGGCAGTACGTGGTATCCATAAAACTCCGCCAACACCATATTTCAAAGGAATCTAGTTTTTTTCCTGCCAGCTTTCTTCATTGTCCTAATTTCACATCCATACATAGTAATGGGGAATATTATGACATGAATTAACTTGAACTTTTTTTAGTTCCTTTGTGGCTACTGTTCCCAGTTTCCATCTGCTTCTGACTTCTTGGGTGCAGTCACCCTTGAGTAATGGTGGAGCCAAGGATTAGAAAATCTTGAATGATTTCAGTTTCCTCATCATCAACCTTAAAGTTGTGGAATTCCCCAGTAGTCATATTTTTGATGTTCAGCTGTAATCCTGCTTTGGCACTTTTATCAGTAGTTGTTTCAAGTCTTCACTGTTTATTGCCAATAATGTGTCATATCTCAAACTGTTAATGTTCATTCCATCAATTTTCACTCCACCTTCATTTAAATCTAATCCAGCATTCCTTATTATTGTCGTTTCCAGTGACTCTTGTCTTCTCGTAATGTAACTTATGTTCTGCACATGGGTTGAAGGGATAGGGAGATAAAATGCATCCTCATCTGACACCTTTGCCATATTCTGTCCTAACAGCAGCCTCTTGTCCAGAGTATAGATTGCAAATTTAAAAAATCACATGCTGTGGCATATACCCATTTCCTTTAAAGCCAATCGTAGCTTTTCATGATCCACACAGTCAAAAGCTTTGCTGTGATCTATGAAACACAAGCTGATTGTCTTCTGAAATTCTCTCATATGCTCCAGTAACCGACATAAATTTGCAATGTGATCTCTAGTGCCTCTTCCTTTTCTGAATTTAGCTTAAACAGCTGGCATTTCTCATTCTGCATATGGTAACAGATTTTGAGCATCAATTACTTGCATGAGATATTAAGTTGATGGTCCAAGAGTTGCTGCAGTCTTTGACATCTCCTTTTTTGGGAATTGGGATGTAAATTGAATGTTTCCAGTCTGTTGGCCATTGTTTTGTTTTCCATATTTGTTGAGACAATCGTGGTTGAGATTTAGATGGACTCAGTTTCTGTAGCAGGTTGGTCCTTAGGAAAATCCAAAAACAAACTTATATGTAATACCTCCTACTAAGTCCAACCAAAATATCATAACATAGTATGCAAGCTTTTGAGTTCTCCAGGTCTCTTCATCAGGCTGGAATTTAAACAACAGGGGCAGGGAGAAAAAAAGAGCATTCACAGTGTAACCCTATGCAGATTAAGATTATAGATTACTGGAGTAATTCCCCTGTGACGAACCATGATCTTAAGATCTGTTCATCAGTATCTTGCATAGAATGCTTTGTTGACTTCAGTCAGTTAAGACAGAATAACAGTTTCTTGGTTCCCATCATTAGTCCTGTTAATCACATTATATTGAGAGGGAGGAAAGAAAACATAATTTGAAATAGCACTGGATAGAGTTAATGCAAGTACAGTTATCATCCTGCATAATTGCACTACTGCTGTGGTACCAAAAGGTGGTTTCTGGTGAAACTTCACCTTGAGAAAAAGGCACAAACTTCCCAAGAGCTAGATTTGAGTCCAGTAGCACCTTAGAGACCAAACAGATTTTGAAGGTATAAGATTTTAAGAGCCAAAGGCCTTTTTGTCATGAAAGTAGGAATAGAGATCCCTGAGTCCTTATATCCTGGTCAAAAGGTGAGAGGGGTGTTGCAGAGAAAGGAGTCACAGTGCAGAGGTTAACTGCAAAATGTAATTAGTTTGATTAGGTCAGGGGAGACATGCAGAGGGGCAGAAAATTAGCATCTGTAGTGGGATAAGAACCCTGTTTCCCTATTCAGCCCTGGGAGAGGAGGAGTCTATTGTTCTGAATCCGTGAGTGAATCTAAATTCAGCAGTCACCCATTCTAATCTCCCTTTAAAGCTTCTGTTTGGTTCTAATCTCCCCTTGAAGCTTCTGTTTGAGGACTGCCACTCTCGGGTCAGCAATGGAATGCCCTGGAAGATTAAAATATTCTACTGTTTTTTGAGCGTTGTGATTTTTGATGTCAGATTTCTGCCTGTTTATTCTTTTGCATAGGAACTGTCTTGTTAGTCCGACGGAGAGGTTGAGGTGGAAGAGCATTGCTGGGACTTGAATGTAGTACTTCTGCTGTAGACCAACATGGCTGCCCTCTGAGACTTTCCAAGACATTTATTATTAAGTATATAAAGTACATTGAATGCTAGCTTTAAATTCTTCCTCTTTTTAACGTGTTCTGCATCCCCAGCTGACCAGTTGATTTTGCTCCCTTAAACCCCCCCTGCCCGTTTTAGCTGTCTCTGTTATCATTAGCTAATAAATAAGCCTTGGTCTGGATCGTCTGATCTTGGAAGCGAGGCAGGCTGACCCTGGTGAGTGTTTGGATGGGATACCAAAAGGAATACCAGGGTCGCTCTGCCAAGGCAGGCAATGGCAAACCACCTCTGAACGTCTTTGGCCTTGAAAACCCCGTGGAGTTACTGTTAAGTCAGTTGCAACTTGATGGCAAAAAACCCCCCCAAATCCCATATAACTTCTGATCTCACATCTTTATCCCATTCTTTATCCAAGGAGCTCAGGATGGCATATATGGTTCTTGCCTTCTCTATTTTATGCTCACAACCACCTTGTAAGATGGATCAGGCTGAGGAAGAGAGACTGTTCAGAGGTTACCCAGGAAGCTTCATAGCAAGCGTGGCGGGCACGACCTAAGTGTTCCCCATTCAACACTCTTAACCTCTATACCGCACATTTCACTGGTACAATAACTTTTTTCCTGTTATAAAAAAATATTTCTCTTCTTGAAATTCTGAACAGTTAGTCAAATCAAGTAATTTGTTTACTTTGCAGCCATCCTGCTTCACCTCTGCTTATTCTTCTTGGTGAGATCCAGTGTATGTAGGGGTTAGAGTGCAGCAATAGGACCCTAGGAGATCGGCTCAGATCCCTGTCTGCCAAGAAGCTTGCTGAGTAAGTTACACTCTCTCAGGCTGACCTATTTTACCGGATTGTTGCAAAGATAAAATGCAAAAAGCAGAACCGCCCCCCTACACTCTGGAAACCCTGGCTCTTTTGCTCAGCAATATGAGGATCCTAAGTTTACTCTAGCAACTGCAAAAATTATCTCAGGCCTTTTAGCCCTTGCATTTAAAAAAAAGCAAGCATGTTCTGCTGCTCAAGATCTGTGAATCAATGAGCATAGAATTTTAAGTAGAAGAAGAAAAAAGGCAGAAGCTTGTTATGACAGACCCTGTCCACTTCCCTCCCTTAGAGGCAAGATTTTCCCTCCGTATTTTCTTTTGTGTCCCTTCACTGACTGAGAAGCCCTGGTAATGTGTATTCTTCTCTTTAAAGTAGCTTTAGCAGTCCCACCCTGTAATATGTAATGGCTATTTTCTCAGCCCAGGACCTGAGGGAAGGGCCAGGATCTCCCTTTAACCTCAATGACAGAAAATGGCATTTGAGATGCTTTTAAAATTCAAAGACAATGGAAGGTTTTATTTAACATCAAGGTGCAGGTGAAGTCAAGGATTGAAAATACTGAGGTAAAACAGTATAAGCACAAATTCTTATTCTTATATATCCAGCTAGTGAGAGGTTCTTGAATTATTCAATTACTATAGTTCTTTATTTTGAGAGGTTTTAATTCTTGGATTTCCCCAAAACACTCCAGCACACTTTATTTGTATAATAGCAGACTTTTTTGATGCCCAGAAGGCTGGTACCCTCTTTCCAGTACCCACAGAACACCATAAATCTTATTGAGTTGTTAACTGACTTTAAAAGTCTTCACAAGCAGTTTCCAATCACACTAGACCAGGGATCTCCACCCCTCAGAGATAACTTTCCCTGTTTGACTGGGTAGGGATTGTTCTTCTTTCACTAGAAGATTTATCCTCTTTTCCTTTTTGCCTGAATGGGAGACTTCTTATACTACCCAAACATCCTTGCCAAACTTTTCTCTAGTTTGCTGTCTGTATTCAAACTTCTCTCATCTAATACTGAATTAAGACTAGATAAAGTCATGGGTGAATTCTGACTGTCAGCACTAGACCTTTTTTCTGATAGGACCAGTCTAAGATGGTCTCAAATACACATCACAGATAAGGCAAGAATCT
Source organism: Lepidodactylus listeri (assembly GCA_029233225.1). NCBI lineage: Eukaryota > Metazoa > Chordata > Lepidosauria > Squamata > Gekkonidae > Lepidodactylus > Lepidodactylus listeri. The sequence goes on from JARCFY010000016.1 coordinate 21,749,408, forward strand.
GACCCCCCTCTTTCAGCATCTTTATTTTCTTAGCTGATGCCAACCAATCAAATTGCCTGGAGCAGCCTGTCACGCAAGGCTCTCTGGCTCTGCGACGTATTAAATCCTGTAGTTTTAGATACGGCACTTCTAAGCCTCTTCAAAAAGTACAGTCCATCACACTTGAACATAGCTCTGAGCGCCTTGGAGGGAGGCCAGAATAAAAACATACTAGCTGAGTTAGGTATGTTCTGCTAGAGAATGAAGGAAGGTGAAGTAGCTGACTTCTAGTCCTCCTGGGAGTCTGGTGGGGGGGGCCAGTATCCACAAGGGTGACGTCTGGGAAGAAGAGATCTGCCCCCATGATCTTTGCAAGCTTCTTCTTTTATGGGGAAAGCAAATGGAAGATGGGCGCTGAATTGTTTGTTAGTCTTTTTGCTTGAGAACTGAATGCATATAGCTGGAAGCCAACAAGTTTGCTTCTTAGATTGCCTGCTTGGGATGCTTCAGGATGTCAGTGTTCCCAGAGGTGGGAGTCTCAGACTCAAAAGAAAAACAGGAAGCTTGTTATCATGGGGGATTTGGAAGCGTTGTTACAGGTGATGATATTTGCTGATATCTTTGTGTTAACTTCATTAACATTTTGGACTAGCCACAATCATCAGGGGCCACAGCACAACTGGTGGGCATCTTGGGGGTGGCTAGTAGGACAATACTGGTCTTCTGCAAAAGTATTTTGAGAAAATTAATGGTTAGACTAGGGGTGTCAAACATGCGGCCCGTGGGCCGGATCAGGCCCGCTCAGGGTTGCAATCTGGCCCAACTGCAGCTGACTCTGTGCTGCTTCCTGTTTCTAACATTACAGCTCCTTTCCCCCAGTCTCTCCTAGTTCCTGCTTCAGAGGAGAGAAAGAAAGCCTTCCTTCAGTTGGCTGAGGGCTTCCCCCACTTCTCCTCCTCTGGGGAAGGAGGGGAGGGAAAGAGCCAGAGAGAGGGGGGAAATAGTGTCTCGTGGAACTTTTAAGAAGACCAGCAATGTTTTATTCCAGGTATAAGCACACTTTTTCTTCAGAGAGAGAGAGGGAGCAAGCAAGCGAGCCAGGGGCAGTTACATTTCATGGCACACATAGCCCATCCCGACCAAGTGACATGTCAGATCCGGCCCTCGTAACAAATGAGTTCAACACCTCTAGGTCAGATATTCCCTTATTTTATAGTTGCTATTATTACAAACTATTCAGGATGCAGACAAAAATCATAAGCGATGTTCCTAAAATAAATCCCCCCCCCCATTTTTACATGTAAAAGAATTCTCAAATTATCATAGCATTCTTTGCATAGTCCTTCATGTCAGCTGTTTGTAAGCAGAATGCTAAAGATCCTTGGGCCTCCTGTAAATAAACAGATACTAAAAACACTGGTGGAATTCCTCCTGATCACAGATGGCAAAGGATAACATCCATTACAGCGAGATCCATAATTTCTTCCAAAGTTCTTTTGTCATGAGAAAAATCAAAGTAGATGAGTGTGCCGTGATGCACTGCAGCACCTTCTCAATATTCATCTTAGATGCAATTGTTCCCACGCAAGGGGCTAGTACCAGACAGGAAACTTGACTCATATGACTGGTGTTGAAGCCTCAAGCTTCTCAGAGCCCAGCACTCAGATTTTTTTCTCTCTCAAAACCTTGCTAGAACTGTGGCCTATAAAGTTATGGTTGATAAATAGGTAAGTCAGCAGATCATGAGAACAAAGAAGGAGGCAATTCTCCTCCATCGAGTCAGGGTGCTGTTGGTAATTAAATATAATGATGCTGGATCTAGGCAAAGATCATATGAAATGGTAGAATCAGTTCTCAAGATGGACTGTATAAAGACCATGGCACAACTGGGGAATTGACTTATTAGCTCGATTCTCAGAACGGAGTGTAAGAAACCAGAAGGGCTGTGTATTTAAGTTCTTAAGGAAGCAATCTGAAGTAGGTAGTAAGAGCACAAGTTTGATTTCACAGCACATAAAACTATCCAGATGAAAAGCACATGATTTAGGTTAGTCACCCCCCCCCCCATCAAGCTGCAACCGACTTACGGCAACCCCGTAGGGTTTTCAAAGCCAGAGACGTTCAGAGATGGTTTACCATTGCCTGCCTGTGCATAACAACGCTGGTATTTCTTGGTGGTCTTCCATCAAAATGCAAACCAGGGATGACCCTGCTTAGCTTCCGAGATCTGATGAGATCAGGCTATCCTGGGCTATACTGCCATGGTTAAGTGTGCAGACTCTAATCTGGGAGAACCCCACTCCTCCACTTGCACCTGCTGGATGACCTTGGGCAAGCCATAGTTCTGGCACAGCTGTTCCCTAAAGGATAGCTCTGGAAAGAGCTCTCCCAGCCCCACCTCCCTCACAGGGTGTCTGTTGTGGGGAGGGGAAGGGAAAGGAGTTTGGAAGCCGCTCTGAGACTCCAAGTGAAGGGAGGGGTATGAATCCAATCTCCTCCTCCTCCTCCTCTTCTTCTGAAACACTAACCTTCCAAAACTGAGATAATAAGAACATGGTGCCTAAAATTTAGCGAAGAATAGACTCCACATATGGACCGTGCACAGCAAGTTCCTCAAATGATGTGTCAGCACCGTTTAAGTCTTGTTCCTTGTGCCCACTGCCTCTCATGCCACTGAAAAAGGAAACTCAGCAGGAACCCCAGAACAGATCTTGGTGTCAGGACCCCTTTTCATATAGGATAAGGCCGTCCTTAGCCAGACCAAGTCCCTGTTTGTTTAGGGCACTTAAAATAACCACCACCAACACTTTGAATTGTGCTCGCAAACAAATCAGCGGTCAGTGCCGTTCTTCCAAGACGTAGTGAGGAATTGTTACTGGAAGTGAGCTCTTAGGACTTGAATTTGTTTGTTGGGTAGAGAGACTGTGGATATCACAGACTTCAGACTTGGGTCATGGTTAGGTGAGTTTCTGAAGCCAACCTGAATCTGTAACACTGTTTCAGTGGTAAGTGCTATTTTGATCTTTATCATTTATATTAGGGATGGTTTCCATATTTTTATTCTTCTGCAACTACTTGGTTAATTGGTTAATGTCTGGTTCTGATCATTCTTACAGGTTACATTGCAATGGGAGAGCCTGTGCGGTGTATTGGTTAGAGTGCAAAACTAGGATCTGAGAGACCCAGGTTTGAATCCTCACTCTTTCGTGGAAGCTTACAGGATCTCCCGCTTTCAGCCTTCACCTTTCCACAACCGGCCAGCTGCCCAGTGGGGGGAATTAACCCCCCCCCCCAAGTGGAGGAATGCCAGAAATTAATCCAGCATGTCTACATGACCCGGAAGTGATATATGCATGTTGGGGATGTCAGGGAGCAATGCTCTGGTATTTGGGCAAAACTCTATGGTAGAATTAGCTTCTACCATAGAGTTTTGCCCAAAAACCAGAGCGTCACCCCCAATCCGTGCTCCCTCTAAGCCGTGGAGTCTTGTGAGCGAAATTCTACTTTGTGAGCTACTGGCATTAAAGTTGTGAGTGAGTGATTTGGTTACTACATAAATTAGTTTGTTCTGGAGCCATCCTTCCTGAGCTAAGACAAAAATGTGTGAGCTGGAGGCTAAAAAACTTATTCAGCTTACTCTGCTCAGTTACTCACACTAAGCTTAGAGGGAACACTTACCTGATGTGTCTATGTCACTTCTGGGTCATGTTGGCACACCATGTTAATTTCCAGCGTTCCTCCCTGCTCCTCATAAGTGTACCCCCCCCCCCCCCGCCATCTCCTGCCGGTTGCTCTGAGGGACCCGGTGACCCTACCTGTGGGCCAGTCTCGCACTCTCAGCCTAACCCACATCACAGAGTTATGAGGATAAAATGGAGGAGTGAATGATGAAAGCCTCTTTGGGTCCCCACAGTTAAGAGAGACGGGGTACAGATGAAGTAAATAAATAACTAAATGTGAGAGATGATTTTGTGGCAGATACTGCCAATGTAGCAGCTGTGGCCATTGTTCTTGTGATGAAGCAGACATTTCTCCTGTTGACTGATATAAAACCTTTATTTCTGGTTTATCCGCTGAGTTTACTTGTCAGTCTTAGAATATTCATGGTATTTGTGAACTGAAGTGAATGATTGGTGTCTGAGGAAAAAGAATACACGGGTCGAGGGACAGGAGTGAGTTTTGCGGGCAAGGCAGGGAAAGAGATGACTGGAAATCTCCATGGGTGGAGGCCCCAGGAGGTAGAAAACTTTAGGGGGAAATAACCTAGAGGCTGGATGTGGGCTGAGATAGGGAGGGAGCCTACTGAGAATCAGGACATTGAGGGAGGGTAAGGTAGATGGGAAAAGTGGGTCATTTTGTAGAAAAAGAGGTGCAGGAGCTCATTACCATAACTCATTGGCATAACTTATTTGCATATGCCACACCCCCTGACATCACCGGAAGTGTGTCAGAAGGCAACACCCACCGCTCAGGCTCCACCCCAAAAATCTCCAGGTATTTCCCAATTCAGAGCTGGCGAGCCAGCTTTACACTTTAACTAAAGATACTTTAGGTTTCCTTTGCTCTTGCAGGGAAGCCGCCCTACAACAAGCATGAAAATACAGATCAAGTTAGTATGCTTTTGTGTTGGTATACCTTGAGGTGGGGCAGTTGCTGGGGCCCAGAACTTCTGGTGGGGCCCACTGCCACTGACTGCCCCACTTACACATCTCTCCCGCCGCCTGTCTTATACCTGTACTCCCAACTCTCCAATGTCACTGAGGAAGGGCGTGTGGGTGGTGCATAGTGGTGGCACTCCTGGTGGCAGTGGCAGCAGCACTCCCAGCTACATAGACTGTGGCCAGTGTTATCAGGGAAAGGACTGGCAGGTAGTGCAGATAACTGAGTATGGGTGGAAGGATGCACAGGCAGTTGGGGGGGGCATACCGACAGGGCTAGTTTTGGGCAGGAATGCACAGGAACGGAGTTCCGGCTGGCTTCCAAGTTGGCCACACCTACATCCTCCCCCTCCTTAGGTTCCCCAGGCACCCTGCAGCTGCGGGGCCCCTGGGGAAGCCGATCCAGAAACTGCCTTCCTTCCCTCGGGTTCCCCATGCATCCCGCAAGCCATGGGGCACCCGGGGAAGCCAATCCTGGCAGAGAGCTGTGCTGTCAGGGGTGTGGCCTAATATGCTAATGCATTTCTGCTGTTAGGTGTGGCCTATTATGCTAATGAGTTCCTGCTGGGCTTTTTCTACCAAAAAAGCCCTGTATACAGATATGGGGGGAAGAAAGGCATGAAGGCGGCCTGGCATGGACAGATGGGGGGGCCTCCAGCAGCGTCTGCCCAGGGCCCTCCAAAGCCTGGAACAGACCCTGAAGAAAAATCAAACAGGCTATTCAAAACAAGACAGGAGCATAAAACAATGGGCATGCAGCAAACAATGAGCACCTTTTTAAAAAATATCAAAGCAGACCTCAGGCCAGACACAGGCTACAAAACAGCTTAAGAAAAGCTTAGTTAAAAGCTTGAGGGAAAAGAAAGGTTTAGGTTTTGGCACCTAAAACTGGGTGGCATTCACAGGGAGGACAGGCAGGAGGGTTGAACAGCAAGGAGACTAGCGGGCTCCCGTTGCAGGCAGAGGCTCCCCACACTGAAAAGAAGATGGAAATATGCAAGAAAGGCAATGGGGGGGGGGGGGAAGTAGAGCTGATGAATAGCCTTTTTGATGTTGATGAAGGGCGAGCAATAGGAGCTGGAACGCAATAGATCAGGGAACAACTGTACATGCATCCTCCCTGCCCACACTGTGGATGGAGCTAATAGCAGCTTCAGGGGGAGAGATTTAGTTAAGGAAAACCTGCCCGAGGAACAATTCCTTCCCCAGTTCTGCTTATCAAGTGAAATCCAGACAGAGATTTTATCAGTGAGCACAGTAACACCCTTTTGAGCCCGTTCACTTCAGTGGACTTAGAAGGGTGTGCCTCCACTCACTTAGGATTGCGCTGCCAGTCATTTTCCATATTGCATATGGCACTAGGGCTCACTCGCTGAGCGTGGTGCGAGGAACCTTTTGCAAACTTGAGCCATGTCATAGCCATTTTCTTTCAATAAAAGCAGCTTTCTAAATACGGTTAAGCCTGCAGAGATTTAAGCACATATGAAGATTTCAGTCTGTTGAGTTATACAGCATCCCTTTCTAATCAGGCTCTGCTTCACCGTCTGTCAGTATCTGGCCACAGTGATCCATGCTCCAATCACAACCAGGTTAGAATACCGTAATGCGCTTTACATGGGGCTCTCTTTGAAACTGTCTGAAAACTTCCTGGGAGTTGCCAGCCCTGTGTTATTTTTACTTTAACTCCCCCCCTCTTTTTTCCCCCTCTACTTTTTATACCTTTTAAATTCTGGAAAAGCAGGCAAACGATGTTTTAAATTACTAGATAAATATGGTGCAGAGACTGGGAACAACTGCAGCCTTAGGTGCTAAAGTTGGCATCATTGGCATCTCGGGTAGCTTTTGCGCTTGCACGTATACAAGCATGGCACAGCAGAATTGCTCAAGCAGTTGCCAGAGCAGAGAAGCACTGCAACACGACTTCTTTGACCCTCTGCATATAGCAATGATCTCTTCCCAGTGTCAACTAGCACATACAACTTCGACCTCATTGAATAATACGTCTGAATACCAACCGCCTCACTCATTAACAGATTTAAATTAATAAAAAACATTGGGCGGGGGGGGGGGGTCACAGGCCCGTTGCAGAGGTTCACAGCACATCTTTATTTGTCACAGGGGCGTTTCTCCCCCCCCCCCGCCTTCCCCCCCATCATATCAACTACGTTATAAGCCGTTGCCATCTGGACACCATATCAAAACACCCCCAAAAAACCTTTATAAAAATGCTGCTAGAATACTGTTTGAGGAGTTTAAAAAAAAATGAATTCTTCAACAACTGATTGTTTTACGCTTGGGCTGTCTTTCGCTCAAAAAGCAGCATGACATTTTATCTGTGAATAAAATAAAACTTAATTAGACGACCCGGCTCTTCTGTTCTAAAGGTGCGTGGTGTAGTCACATGAGGTAAAGAGTTTATCGGGTTTCAGAGGCTTGGTTGCATCAGGTGGTCCACCCTTTTGCAAAGGCCAACGTGCCTGAGAATAAACATGACATGAATAGCGTATGCATTTTCCAAGGTGTCATGTTGCTGTTTTGTTGTTCAGGTGAGCCACTATGGCATCATTCCACATCCCACCGTTTATGTGTGTGTGTGTTTGCGGGGTCATGCGGGAAGGCGAAAGAGCCTAGCTGCGTATAGTAGCTTTTGTAAATCTTTCAAAAGTAATGCTTGAACAACAACAAGAAGAAACCATCCCCTTGACAGTTACGTTATATGCCATTTCTTCCCTTTAATTTGAAGAACGGCAATTATTTTTGTATGTTTCACCAATGGGATTTGCAGCTGTAATTCAATATGATGCTTTGCAACCCTTAAAAGGAATTCTCCATTAATGTTTTCCTCCCGCTTTCAACAACTTGTGGGAAAAGCTGATATGTCCAGTCATCACATATTGTAACGAAATATAGATCCCACTCGTTTTCGAAAGGATCAAAAACAATAGCAGTGTCATCAAAAAACAGGTAAAGATGTACAATACAACAGAGTGGTGATTTTAATGACCTTCTGGTGGCTGAATCGCAGCTGCCAAAACTCACAAAAGTAAGTTTTACTTTATTTCCAGAAGGTGATTGGCTTCATACTTGGGCAATACAGTACTGTGTAGTGGGTATCAGTCAAGGATCTGGAAGTCCTGGGTTTGAATCTCCACTCGGTCATAGAAGCTTGTTTCATAGCCTTGGGCCAGTGATGACTGAATGGAGAAAGGACGATTATTGTAAACCCCCTGAGGTCCCTGCTGGGGAGAAAAGTGGGGTAGAAATGAAACAAATACAGTTAAGTACGATGGTTGCAGTTTGTTCTGTAGAAATGGAGCCACCCCAAGAAACATCTGCGCTTCCCAAATGTTGACGAACATATTTAAGGCTGAACTTCTAAGGATGCTTTCCTGGAAGTAAGGCCCATTGAATAAAATACAGCTTCTTTCCAAGTTGACCTGCTTAAACCTGATCAGGCTAGCCCAATCTCATCAGATCTCAGGAGCTAACACAGGGTTGGCCCTGGTTGGTATTTGGGTGGGAGACCACTGAGAAAGTCCAGGCTTGCGATGCAGAGACCGGCAGCAGCAAACCACCTCTGAACGCCTCTTGCCTTGAAAACTCCACGGGGTCGCCATAAGTCAGCGGCAACATGATGGTACTGTCTACCACTAAGAGTCCCTAGCAGTGCAATCCGAAACCAAATTACAGCCTTCTAAGCCCATTGACTTCAGTAGCTGCATGCCCTCCTAAGAGGGCTGCCAACCTCCAGGTGGCACCTGGAGATCTCCCACTTTTATAACTGCTCTACAGATGACTGAGATCACTTCCCCTGGAGAAAATGGCTGCTTTGGAGGGAGGACTCTGTGGCATTATACCCTGCTGAGGTCCTTCACCTCCCCAAACCCTGCCCTCTCCAGGCTCCACCCCCAACATCTCCAGGTATTTCCCAACCCAGAGCTGGCAACCTTACCTTCTAACCAATGCTCCCTCTAAGCTGTGGAGTCTTGTGAGCAAAAATTCTACTTGGTGAGCTACTTGCATTAAAACTGCGAGCGAGTGGTTTGGCTACGGCATGAATTAGTTTTGCTCTGGAGCCACCCTTCCTGAGCTAAGACAAAAATGTGTGAGCTGGAGGCTAAAAAACTGAGCTAGCTCAGACTAACTCAGCTTAGAGGGAACACTGCTTCTAACTGTGTTTGGGTTTGCACTTCACATGGCCCTGGAGCAAGCTGAGGCCAGCAGCCCTGCAGTGTTGGCAGCTCAACAAGGGCCTGGGTGATGGGGATGATGACAGGAGGTACAAGCTTGCTACTAACCAAACTCCCCCCCCCCCCCCCACAGGCACCTGGATCATATTGGTGGGAAGGCACACTTGGCTAATCTTAAATCACAGCCGCTTTGTATTTATTGCGATTTATAGCCTCTGTTACATCCAGCACTAAAATAACATTACCTAATTTTACAGCCAATCAGTTCTATGCAGTTAGGCATGCCTAAACCCCTTGAAACCAGTTAACAGGAGGAGAGAGGAGGCCAGGAAATACTAACATGCCCCAAAATCACACAGTGAGTTCATGGCACACATGAACTTCCAAAATGCAGCTTGAAACTTGGGTAAGTCCGATCCTGCCCACTGAACCATACTGAGAGAAGCTTATATTTACATACTTTTTATATTTCATATTCTGATGGCCAATAGCTATATGCAATAAATTTTGATTGATTGATTACATACTTGCCGGTTATACTTGGCCCAGCTCCTGCCAACCTAGCAGTTTGAAAGCAAGAAATTGCAAGTAGATAAATAGGTACCACTTTGGTGGGAAGGTAACAGCGTTCCGTGCGCCTTGGCGTCTAGTCATGCCAGCCACACGACCACGGAGAAGTCTTTAGACAGCGCTGGCTCTTCGGCTTGTAAATGGAGATGAGCACCACCCCCTAGAGTCGGATTCCACTAGCTTTCAAGCAAGGGAAACCTTTACCTTTTACCTCCTTGATGTTGGTTTGGAGACAGCCACTCTGCTCTTATAAGCGTGGACAGGAGACTTCTGCCCAGAGTGGGGCTTCTTCCGCCAGACGGAGGCGCCAGACTTAGCTGAGCAGCAGGAGGAGATGATCCCTCACCATTTACGATGCTGTCCTAAGAAGGTCTACTCATAATCCTACTCAGCTCTGTTCAGTGATGCTTACTCTCAGGAAAGTGTTCTTACGATTTTATACAATTACAGACTGAAATTGAGCCAATGGGAAAAAGCCATTTGGTCTGTGTACACATTCTTTTAAAACGCCTCACAAATCGTGATCAGAGTGGCACACCAGATCCATTGGATTTGCTCCATTCTCATCTGACGTGTAGCCATTTGGTAGCAAAGAAAGTATTCTCTGAAGGCTGGGAATTGGTATCTCAGTAGTCTAATTCTTTCCCTCTCCTTGCCAGGATTGCCAGGTCTGGGCTGGAAAATACCCGGAGACTGGGGGTGGAGCCGGGAGATAGTGGGTTTTGGGGAGGGGTAGAAGCATGGTAGAAGGCCACAGAGTCCAGCCTTCCAAACAGCCATTTTCTCCAGGGGAGCTGATCTCTGTCAGCCGGAGATCAGTTGTAAAAGCAGGAGATCCCCAGGCCCCACCTGGAGGCTGGCAACCCTAGCCTCTGGGATCCCTGCCAGGATATTAGCAGCATCATGTTGCAAAACCAACAGGGGCTTTATGTAACACCCCCCCCCCCCCAAGGATCCCTGCAGATACCTGAAGTGATGCTGGTGAGACCCTAGGGGCTGTGACTAGCATAACACAAGTTTAGACAAGCATGACTGGGAAAGCAGTGTTCTGTATCAAGGATGGTTGTAAGACAGCAAGTGAACATTTTAAAAATATTGTTTCCGTTTGTAGTGACCTTGGAGCCTCATTTGGTGTAGTGGTTGAGAGCAGCGGACAGTAATCTGTAGCCCCAGTCTATAGCAAGGGATAATTTGTAAAGGATGTGTTGACATCAGTGTTCCCTCTAAGATGAGTTAGTGTGAGCTAGCTCACAATTTTTTAGCCTCTGGCTCACAAAATTTTGTCTTAGCTCAGGAAGGATGGCTCCAGAGCAAACTATTCTACACAGTAGCCAAATTGCTGGCTCACAACTTTAATGCCAGTAGCTCACAAAGTAGAATTTTTGCTCACAAGACTCCACAGCTTAGAAGGAACATTGTTTGACATGTGTAAATTGCCTCAGAAGAACCAGAATGGATTCCCTACTCCTCCGCAGGACACCAGCTGGGTGACCTTGGGTCAGTCACAGTTGCCTCAGAGCTCTCTCAGCCCCACCTACCTCACAGGGTGTCTGTTGTGGGGAGAGGAGGGGAAAGGAGACTGTAAACCGCTCTGAGGCTCCCAGTGAAGGGAAAGCTATAAATCCTCTCCTTCCTTCCTTAATATGAAAACGTTTTCTCATAAAGGTTTGATTTCAGTAGTCAAACCAATTTCATATATTGGTAGGATATATTTGTATGCAGGTCTCTCTCTCCAAGTTGTTATAAAAAGAGACAGCAGTAACATTTGCTATATCTGCAGGGGGGTTTTCTAACCATCCAGTCTCATCAGTGGTAAATGGAGCCTGTCCTTCCCTGAAAATATGAACCACTACTTAAACGTCTGATTTGATAAAGCTGCAGCCTAAGCAATTAGTGGCCTGACTTCCTTTCCAGCATGCAAAGGCAAACAGAAACTAGCAGTTAAAGAGGAGCCGACCTGACTAATTTCAAAAGTTGCTGGCTTTGTAACATGCAGCGTGTAGGTTTAACAGATTTTTTTTTAAAAAAATTATCTGTAGCGCCAGTCTATAGCAAAGTGATAATTTGTAAAGGGTGTGTTCATCACATGTGTAAATGGCTGGCATCAGAAGAACCGGAATGGATTGTAGCCTCTTAAATGGTAGTGTCTGGCGTGTGTGATGCTTTGAGTGCTGCAAATCCCATGCTGGGGGAAGCGGAGACAAAATCAGATTCCTGGTGCCCATCTTAAATGAGGAAAAGTCCAAAGTATTACAGCTCACACCGCTACTGACCTGGTACTGAGGCAGACACAATTGTTTTCATCTCCATGCAAAAGGCATGCTGGGTTCCAGCTAGGGTTGCCAACTGGCCTGGAGGGGGAAAAAACCCCTGTGTGTGTGTCTGTTAAGTGCCATCAAGTGACTCCCGACTTATGGTGACTATGAGGGCGAGGGCCGTGGCTTTCTTTATAGAGTCCATCCATCTCACGCTGGGTCTTCCTCTTTTCTTGCTCAGCTTTCCCTAGCAACTTTTCCAGTCCCTTTGGTAGAGGTTTAGTGCATGGAAAGGGGCAGCCAAAGCATCATCTGATAAATTAGGCCTGTATTAAATGGAGAGGCCAGTTTTTTTCCCCCCCAGGCAGCTGACATCCCTCAGGTGCATGGAGGGACACTGGAGACTGAAAGGGGAAGAAGGAAAGCTTTGTTCCTTGAGTGGAACTCCACTGGCAGGAGGTAGGATTTAACTTTAAACCAAAGAACCCTTCACAGATTACAAATACAACAAATCAAATACTATTAACTTGCAGATTATCACACTGACTCTTACATCCAATACCTAATGCCCTGATATCAAGTTTTTCTCAAATATAATGCTCTAACGTTAACGTTAACTGGCTTGTTCTGTATCTGATGTTTTGGGTGATCCTTATAGCAAGGCTTGCCATTTATCCTTGTGTGCCATATCAGAAGACCCTCCTACCCGCTCCTGCCTACCTTAAGAAGGATATTGACAAGCTGGAACATGCAGGCTGGGCTGTCACCAGTATGCAGATGACACCCAGCTGTATCTGTTGTTGGGCGGCCAGTCCGGAGCCAACCCAGATGACCTGGAGCGGGCGCTTCAGGACGTGGCGGGCTGGCTTAGGCTGAGCCAGTTGAAATTGAATCCAACGAAGACGGAGGTCCTGTGCCTGAGTCGGAGCGGATCGGGGGTAGGGATCCCATTACCAGCCTTCGGGGGGCGCCACTGGTGCCAGCGTCGGGGGTCCGGCGTTTGGGAGTGCTCCTGGATGCCTCCTTAACTATGGAGGCCCAGGTAGCAGCCACTGCCAAGGCAGCCTTTTACCACCTGATTAGGCAGTTGTTTCCCTTCCTTGAACGCAATGACCTGGTGACAGTGATCCACGCTATGGTCACCTCAAGGTTAGACTACTGTAACGCTCTCTACATGGGGCTGCCCTTGTCTCAGCTCCGGAGGTTGCAGCTAGTGCAGAATGCCGCAGCCAGGTTGTTGATGGGCCTCTCAGTGAGAGACCATATCCAGCCTGTGCTGAGGGCGCTGCACTGGCTGCCTATAGCGTACCGGATCCGGTTCAAGGTGTTGGTTTTAACCTTTATGGTCTGGGGCCTGCCTATGTAAGGGACCGCCTTTCCCCATATACGCCCCAGAGAGCACTGCGGTTAGGCACCCAACATCGCCTGGCCCTAGGGAGGCCAGGTTAGCAACCACGAGGAACAGGGCCTTCTCAGTGGCGGCTCCCCACTGGTGGAATGAGCTCCCGGAGAACATCAGGGCCCTGCGGGACCTTTTGCAGTTCCGCAGGGCCTGTAAGCGGAGCTCTTCTGCCAGCCTTTGGAGCCGCCACTGGGGGGAATGGCCACTAACATGGCCTTGTACATCTTACTGGCCTGATACATCTTTGGTGGAAGCCTCCTGGCCGGAGTATGCAGGATGCGGTTCCCAGTGCTGGATTCTGTTCTGCTGTCATCTTTGCTGCCATCTTTTATGCTATATTGTTTGTTATATATCAGGATGTGATTTTAATTTTGTATGTTCTAATTTTATATGTTGTTAGCCGCTTAGAGCCGGCCTATGCTGGCTAGGTGGGATATAAGTCCAAATAAATAAATAAATAAATGTCCAGAGGAGAGCGACGAAGACGGAGAGCAAGTCCTATGAAGAAAGGTTGAAGGAGCTGGGTATGTTTAGCCTGGAGAGGGAACGACCGAGTTGATATGGTAGCCATCTTCAAACCCTTGAAGGGCTGTCATATAGAGGATGGAGTGGAGTCTGGACCAGAACCAGTGGACTGAAATTAAATCAAAAGAGTTTTCGGCTAAACATTAGGGAAAACTTCCTGATGGATAGAATGGTTGCCCAGGGGAATAGGGTGCCTGGGGAGGTGGTGGGCTTTCCTCCTTTGGAGGTCCTTTGGAGGTCCTTACGCGGAGGCTAGATGGCCATTTCATAGTAATGCAGATTCTGTGAAGGCTGGCAAATCACAAGAGGCTGGGTGTGAAGGGATGAGCTTGGCTCTCATGGCCCTTTCTTCCATATCCAAGATAAAGCCGATCACCACTTTGGGGTCAGGAAGGAACTTTCCTCCAGGCCAAATTGGCCCGGGATCCTGGAGGATTTTTGCCTTCCTGTGAGCATAGAGCAGGGGTCACTGGGTGAATGGGAGGGAGGTAGTTGAGAACTTCTTGTGTTGTGAAGGGAGTTGGACTAGATGATCCTTGAGGCCCTTTCCAGCTCTATATTTCCACTTCTCTATGACATGTTCTTTAAGATCTATGGAGTGTCAACTAATTTTTTTTCTGTTTTGCGTGTATCTAAACGATATAAAAAAGATTCAGCAACAGCTTTAAATTGGCCTGATTTTAGCCATTCCTCTGATGATGGTTTCACTCAATGCCACTCCTTAGTACCCACCCATCCCACATGCCTTTTGCCAATGGAGGCTCCATGATCCCGCAGTGTTCCCTCTAAGCTGAGTTAGTGTGAGCTAGCTCAGAATTTTTTAGCCTCTGGCTCACACATTTTTGTCTTAGCTCAGGAAGGATGTCTCCAGAGGAAACTAATTTATGCAGTAGCCCAGGGGTGGGCAATTGTTTTGGCTCGGGGGCCACTTTGTGGGAGCGGAGGTTAGCGGAGGGCCGCACCTTTTAAAATGATTGCATTCATTAGTTAACTTTGTATTTCAGAAAAGGTATAAATTGTATCATAAAAACCAATAAATATAAATTAAATAAAATAGTGGTAGTTTTATTCAATTTATTTATTGTGCTAATTTCATATCGTCTATAGCTGCAAGCACATTTAATTTTAGAATCAGTTTAATGAGACAAATGTACCCTATCACACTTTTCTACAATTTTTTTGAAATCAGGAGTGAGATTGCTTGTTGAGATTCTCATCACAGCCTGCAAGTTAATGTCTGTCAAAGAGCATCTATATTTACTTTTGTTGATCTGGCCGACCGTCTTGGCGGGCCACAAAAAACTCTGTGGTGGGCCGCGTGTGGCCCGTGGGCCACAATTTGCCCACCCCTGCAGTAGCCAAATCACTTGCTCCCAACTTTAATGCCAGTAGCTCACTAAGCAGAATTTTTGCTCGCAAGAATCCACAGCTTAGAGGGAACATTCTCCAGGATAGCCCTTTTCACCAGCAGAAAAGCTGATTGCCTCCAGACTGCTTTTGGAATATTTCCTGTGCAAGACTTTGGATTCACCACTGAGGTTTACTTACAGGAATGACATTTTCATCAGCTTTGACTCCTGGGCTCAACTGCATGATTATTAGATGTCCCAAAGAAGTGTTGCCATTTCCAAAGACGGCACCTTCCTCCTCCGGCTGAGGCATTTGGATGATGCACGGTCCTGAGTGCGCCAGCTAATCTCTCAAGCTCATTCAAATCCGCACCAGACCGTTTAATTATACCCCTGGAAGCCACTCAGAGCCAGGGCTGCAGAAGTGTTAACTGAATTATTTTATTTTTAGCTGTGAGCTCAGTTTCCAGTATTTTAAGGTTCTACAGCACTGATCTCATCAGATTTTGGAAGCTCAGCCGGGTCGGTCTTGGCCAGTATTTGGAGAGGAGACTACGGAGGAACACCAGGGTCACAACACAGAGGCTGGAAGGGGCAAACCACCTCCAAACATCTTTTGCCTTGCAAACCCTACGGGGCTGCTATAGGTCAGATGTAACTTTATGGCAAAAAATGGGCGGGGGATTACAGGGATGCCCTGTAAGAGTACTTTAAATTTAAGCCGGATGCTCTTGTTCAGACAGCTCCTCAGGTAAGTATCAGTGAAAGTACTATCCAGTGTAGGTAAAACTAGATAGAAGGACTTGTCAGTGGTCACAGGAGGGAGGAAGAGAAATTACTTGGGAATTCCTTCTCCCCCAATTGACTGGCTCGTACCTTCTCCTTCCCAACCAGTAAGATGAGGGTATGTGGAAGGAAGCAAAGGCCAATGCTCTGTTATCGCCCAAGAGAAGGGGGTCACCCAACGCTCCCTCTGAGCCGTGGAGTCTTGTGAGTGAAAATCCTACTTTGTGAGCTACTGGCATTAAAGCTGTGAGCGAGCGATTCGGCTGCTGCATAAATTAGTGTGCTGTGGAGCCATCTTTCCTGAGCGAGGACAAAAAGGTGTGAGCCAGAGGCTAGAAAACTGAGAGCTAGCTCACACTAACTCAGCTTAGAGGGAACACTGGCAATGTGGTGCCCGTGGGCACCATGGTCCCGGTCAAGCGTTTTTAGAAAGTGGGCTGAGCCAGGTGGGGCTTTTGCCCAGCAGGGCTCTTAGAGATCTGACTGGCTGGGCAGAATTTCCAAACGTTGATTCAGCGACAGCTGCCGCCACACTGAATGCAAGAAAATATTTTTAAAACATGTTCCTTTTTAAAAGGCGCCCCATTAAACAACTTCCGAGTTAGCCTTCTGCATAAGCTCACTCCCTCGTATTTTGTAGTGGGTTCCACCTTCTGCAGCAGCCATGTTTGTGTTAGAATTCCGAGGGCTCCCCCAGGCAAGAAAGGGCTGGGAACACGCAAAGGTGTGGGCAGGACAATCAGAGAGTTTGAGGAAACTAGAATTATCCCCCTCCCCCCCCACACACACACACAAGAGTTGCTCATTCCCCTTCAACCAACCCTGTTCACATACTCCTTCCCACTTCTTTCCAGTATGGCAGGCAATTTAACACCCTTTCTTCCAGATGAGCCAAACCACCAAAAATCTGGCTAGGTGCAGTTGCTGGCACTTGCTCCAAAAGTTACATCTTCTGGGCCCTTTAAAGACTTGGTCCTTCCTAACCCCATTGGAACTAGCTATTCTCTGTTTCCCATTGATCATGTTTCCAACATCTCCCCCTTTTTCCCTGTCTCACAAGGCACCCTCAGGGTTCTCTGGTTTTTATGGCCTCTGCAGCGATTTACAAAGTTTATTGCTATTGAAACCAAGCCGCGATATCCATCCAGTTTCTCACAGTGTTTTTACTCTGAATGGAAAACGTGTATTCCACATATGTACCTTAGCACAGTGTCAGACCTTAGCACAGTGCCTTCAGTCACCTGTGCTAGACTAAATTCTTCTCTCCAATATGAAGGGGTTTTTTTTGGGGGGGTGGGGGGGGGATACAAGTTGAACATTAATAAAAACTAGCCACCGGCTAGAAAGATATGTAAGATATGTGAAAACAAGCCACAATGAACAAATCTCTTCTAACAGTGAGCCCAAATAGAGGATTCAAGAATTTGAAGTTCATCCGCTCATGTTGGAGACCCCAGGATTTCCTGCTTATTTTAAACTTCAGTTCCCCCCAGCTACATTCATCAGCTCTGGGTTGGGAAATGCCTGGAGGTTTTGTGGGTGGAATCTTGGGAGGGTGAGGTTTGTGGAGGGGAGGGATCTCAGTGGGGTATAATGCCATTAAACCCTCCTTCCAGAGCAGCCATTTTCTCCAGGGGAACTAGGGTTCTCAGGTAACAACACCCTCCCCCCCCCCAGGCTGGGAAACTCCAGGAGATTCAGGGATGGAGCCTGGGGATGACAATGCCATAGAGTCCACCCTCCAAAGCATCCATTTCCTCCAGGGGAACTGATGTCTTTAATCTGGAGCTGATCTGTAATTCTGGGCGATCCCCAGGTCCCACCTGGAGGCTGGCATCCCTAAGGGGAATTGCCATCTGCAACCTGGATGCTAGTTGGTATTTTGGGAGATCTCCAGACACCATCTGGAGACTGGCCATCCCACCCCGAGCCCCACATTCAGGAAGATTTCTTTTAAAAACCCTGCAGCATGAGAGATGTTTTTATACCACTAGAACTATGCTGTTAGCCGCCTAGCGCCGGCTTGCTGGCAAGGCGGGATATAAATCTAAATAAATAAATAAATGAATAATAAACTTCCAAAACAGGGCTTTCTTCCCAGCATGAAGTGGCATGATAAAGTGGCATGCTTCCCAGCATGAGCGGTTGATAAAGGAGCTTCATGATAGACCGCTGCAAAAGAAAACTGTCTGAGATGAACTGATAATTCCAGAGCACAGGCAGTATAGAAGACTCTGTGCTCACTCACCCTTGAGGTTCATTCAATGAGGCGTCTGGGTCGAATGGGTTCTCAGTACGTCACATTTCTGGAAAACGTAACCATTAGGGGAATTTTTACCTGTGGTTCACTCGTGCATCTGCTTTGCTCGTCTTCGTTCGGAAAACCACAAGATCTTTTAGACGTGTGCTGAAGCGTCCCAAATATTTTTGACTTCCCTCCCCAATATCTTGAGCAAGAGTAATCCTTGCGTTTTTAGCTCCCCCCCCCCCCCCCCCCCAAATAAGAAATGTTATCAAGCACCCTGCAGGAAAACTGCCACCAGGCAGCCAAGTGCAAACCAAACCTGAAGACAGCAACTTGGCAACCACAGATAAGTGTTCTCCTCTTCAGCCCATTCCCTTGTCAGAAGCACAGCTGTGCTGGCTAAAAGGGGAACAAAACAACCAGAGCAGCTACAGACAGACAGTTGCAGTCAGCAAAAACCTCTCTGCCAATATTCGAGGCCTCCCATCTGTTTGCTGAGTACTTGAGCCTGAGGTTTGGCTGAGGTCCTCAACCCACGAGTTGGGACCCACCAGTGGGCCTGCTATGGCTGCCAACAGGCCAGGAGGAAAGCATCCTGCATGGTATAGTGGTTAAGAGTAGCAGACTCTAATCTGGAGAGCTGGGTTCGATTCCCCACTCCTCCACCCCATAAAGCCTGCTGGGTGGCCTCGGGCCAGTCACAGTTCTCCCAGAACTCTCTCAGCCCCACCTACCTCACAAGGCGCCTGTTCTGGGGAGAGGAAGGGAAGGTGATTGTAAGCCGGCGCTTTGAGACTCCTTAGGGTAGAGAAAAGCAGGGTATAAAAACCAGCTCTTCTTCAACTCTTCATCCTATCCCTTTGATAACAGGTTTAATGTGCAGAAACAGGCTGCTGAAGCTCTTCATGGCATGGAGCTGAGTCACATCACCTGATAACTGCTTGCAGACCAAAAAGGGATAGCTAGAGGGACCAGTTTGAAAGCTGGCAACCCGATGGATCCCAGACTCCCTTCTGCCAGCTTGTGAGCCCCTAAAAGAGCTCTCTGTGTGTGTGTGTGTTGTGCGTGTTGCTTTTTAGAAGGACCTGATGTATAGAAAGCCAGGTGCCATATCTCCTTTCTCTGCCTGCTTGCTGAGAGGAGCAACAGGACAGCAAGGTAAGACAAGTAATTCTTTCATGACTATGATCCTTGGCTTGTCACTGTCATACACCCCCTTGTGCTTGGCTTGCTTTTTTTCTCTCTACTGATTCGCTCCCCACAGTCTTGGCCTTGATACAGGCAACGTCATAACCCTGTCTCCTCTGCTTCCTGTCACCTGATGCACTGATGTCATGCAACTTCCTGTCATTTCCGTACCTCTGAAGCCTCGAAGACCTCTGCCACACACCGATCCAATTCCAGTGGTTTGAGCATTTGCGTTCACATTTCCTTGTTTAGTTTACTACAGATGCCCCTGAGGTTTGTTCTCTGTGCTCTATAGCATTTGCACTTGATTCAGTGTTAAACGCTGAATTTGATTTACTTTTGAATTTTGTAGAAGTTCCTAGTATCTCATAGAAACCAGCATTAAAAAAAGGATGCATGAGTACTTATGGGATTTAGACTGTCCTTAAATTCTAAAATGTATAGTCGCAGGATGGCAGTGGGTTAAAGAAAACTCGGCTCTGCACAGGGTAGCCAGTAAATCTGAGTGTCAGAAGGGGGCACATGGATGAAGTTTTCCCTTTCTTTTGCATACCCGTCTTTCTCCCAGAGAATAATCACAGCCAGTGTTCCCCCTAAGCTGAGTTATTGTGAGCTAGCTCACAGTTTTTTAGCCTCTGGCTCACACATTTTTGTCTTAGCCCAGGAAGGATGGATCCAGAGCAGCTTAATTCATGCAGTAGCCAAATCGCTCTCTCACAACTAGAATTTCTGCTCACAAGACTCCACAGCTTACAGGGAGCATTGATCACAGCCATCCCTATATCCAGCATACCTGCTTGATATGAACATTGTACAATTGTGAACGTTTCTTGGGCTCTCTTACTGAGTCGCACAATGTCGGTGTGAAGCGCTGGATTAGCACCAACAACATTCTCAAGGGTTTGGGTAGGTTTAGCTTGGAACAGACACTGGGAATCTTTACTTCTTTATCTGCCCCATCATGCTGCCCTCGCGAGTGTGGGGTCCTGGGCCAGTGAGTGGTCATTCACAGATCACGCAGCGATTTTACTGGCAGGCCCAAAGGCAAGGTGAAGCTGTATCTTTCCTGGAGTGAATTCTAAAAGGCAGCTTTTAAAAGCTAAACTCAGAGTCAGTGACCTCCAAGGATGAGGACAGCTTAAAATACACAAAAAACTGCGAGTGCGTGCACACACACACACACACATCTGGAAATACTTTTGCTGAATGAGAAAATGTCTACTCACCTTCAGTTTCACTACCAATTCAGAACAGCACCAATTTCTTATGTACTTGCTCAGAGCTGATACAGAACGGCTCATTTTTTGTAAAACTGCATGTTAGAGGGGGAAAATACCTGTCACCAGGGGTCCTTTCATAGAAAAAGAGGTGCAGGAGCTAATTAGCATAACTCATTAGCATTACTTATTTGCATATGCTACACCACTTGACATCACCAGAAGTAGGGTTGCCAAGTCGGGGATGGAAAATACCTGGAGACTTCGGGGGTGGATCCAGGAGATGGTGGGGTTTGGGGAGGGGAGGGGCCTCAGCATGGTACAATTCCATAGAGTTCACCCTTCAAAGCAGCCATTTTCTCCAGGGGAGCTGATCTCTGTCAGCTGGAGATTAGTTGTAAAAACGGGAGATCCCCAGGCCTCACCTGGAGGCTGGCAACCCTAACCAGAAATATGTCAGAAGGAAGGAAGGAAAGAACGAACGAACGAACTGGCAGAGAGGGGACAGCTATTAATCCAAGCCTCAGAAATACCACTTTTCTGAGAGGATAGCTTCAGTGGTGGCTGAAGCCTTCAGAAGGCTGGTCGGAGGAACAAGGACCTTTCCAGGGGACGGGGTCATTTTGCTGCAGCCATGACAAAAGCAGGCATTCCCCCGCGGGGGGGGGGGGGGGCTGGCACCAACTCCCAGAGCTGCGCTCCCCCGAGCTCCAGCTCGAAAGGACCCCTGCCTGTCATTCCTTATCCTCGAAACCGCTGAGAGATAAATACGTATTTAAAGGAAAGGCACTTAACATCGTCCAGGACTGATCTCATCCAGCACTGAAACCAGGTTCTGAAGCAAAGCCCCACTGAGACTTGGCCCAAATTAAGGCCTGGCTCCAGAGTAAACACTTGTCCCTTTAGGAAACGTTATTTGGCAAGCATCTGTATAAAAGACAACACCCAGTGCTGCCAAAACGTTCTGCAGGACTGCATTTCCTGTACTTTCTCTATTCTAGCAGACTTGCTAGCGTGTCGTGCTGATAGCAAGCGATCACTTTAAGATCTTTTGGGAGGTAGGTGTTACCTGGCACAGCTATGCAGGAGATGGAACTAACAGATTAGGTTGAGATGGCTCAATGAATGGGTTTTACTTATGCTCTGCATCTGACAGATCACTATATTCGTAGTTAAGGGCTTTTTTATGACATTGCAGCACCTCAGCTGGGCTGCAACATGCCAAATTATTATACTTGTTCTAAATGAGTTTTTAAATGTATGTATTTCAAGCATGTAAACAAATTATACAAACCTTCTAGTTCAAACTGTTGCTGGAGTCAGAGTGTAGTTTCATATGCAACATCCCGTTGAAATGCAAATATATCAAAACAACAACAACAAAAGACCCCTCTTCCTTTCCCTGACTGCTGTTCACTCTCTTCTTCCAGAAATCTAATTAAATGAAAAACGTCATACATGAAGGCATCCAACATTCGTTTCATTAGTCCTTGAATCAAAGGATTATTTGGGGCTTTTGATTTTCCTACCAGTTTAATAGTTAATAACATAACCCTTCATGACTCCTTGTTACTACACCTTTTATGTAAATCAAGTACAAAAGGCCACTTGCATAGGAAGCCGACCGTGAAACATTCCAAACTACCTCCATCACTTTCCCCCAATAATATTAAAACATCCAGTGTACACAAATCATCTGTATTCCCTCTTGAGTATCTTGCAGGTGGTGGTCCAGATTCATTTAGTTTTCTCAGCTTAAGAGGCATCATATGCAACCTGCAGATTTTATAATTGTCCTTTCTAGGATTAGCTGAGATTGTAGTCTTGGTTTGCTTAGTAAATTTTCCCCACATTTCTTTCATAAACTAATCCCAAATCTGTGCCAGATGTATTCAATAAGTTGACTTGCTCATATTCACCACCACATATAAGTCATAGATTTGACAATAAGCCTTTGGTTGTTTTCAGTGAACACACAGTTTCCAGTTAGGTCAGGCTGCTGTTGATCCCAGCTTATTTACTGTGTTTAGCTAAGGATAAAGTAGGAACCTATAAACACATACTGCATTTAGGCCTGCCAACTCTGGTTTGGGAAATTCCTCGAGACTTGTGGAGGGTGTAGTTTGGGCAGAGAAGATGCTTATCAGGGATGTGATCTCTATGGTACACCATGGAGTTTCCTCCAGAGTGACTGATCACTGTGGTCTGAAGATCAGTTGGGTAATTCCAGAACTCTAACCCCCAGCTTGAGGCTGGTAACCCTAACTGTGCTACAAATTCCTTTATATTGTCCCTTTTAAAAATCCATAATTATTATTGCTCGTGCTCTCAAATGATATTACTTAAAATCATCATTAATCAAATCTTCCATAAAAATAGGTGGTGTAAGAAGTGACTTCTCCACTTAATCTCTTTACCTCATGTTATATAACATTATGAGCAAGGGCACCTACGTGGACCAATCCCTTTCCTTTACAACACAGTGAATCTGTTGTACTCTGGATTTTCAAAGTAAACAGCGATTGCGGCTGCTTGGGTTGTCACAGAATATAATGAAATGCAAGCTAAGATCTCCCTCACAAGCCGTCTTCACAGGTGAGGCTGGGCTTTTCCAGTAGTGGTACTTCCCTTGCAGAATGCCCTTTGCCTTGGAGCTCACCTGGCGCCTGCTTTGATTTCTTTTAAGTACCAGGCCAAAATGTTTCTGTTCACTTGGGCTGTTAATGAAGGAGGTGATTTTTAAACAATATTTTAGCCTGGGAACTGTTGTTTTAAGCTGTTTGTGGCCTGTTTGTATTAACTATGTTTTTACGCTGGGCTGGGGATTTTTAATGCTGGATTTTACTTAATACCTTTTCATGTTTTTTAAATTACTTTTAATTTGAAAGATGGCTCATGCGGATTCCTGGAGAGGCTGCATAAAAATGTTCTGAGTAAAATAAATAAATGAGTTTGAAACTTATACTAGGAATGCAGGTTCCTGGAAATACTTGAACTGGAAGTATTTATAGTGACCAGATTATATTAGCCAGTTTGGTGTAGTGGTTAAGTGCATGGACTCTAATCTGGGATAACCGGGTTTGATTCCCCACTCCTCCACGTGCAGCTGCTGGATGACCTTGGGCAAGCCATAGTTCTGTCAGAGCTGTTCTCTCAAGGACGCTTCTGAAAAGAGCTCTCTCAGACCCATCTACTGCACAGGGTGTCTGTTGTGGGGAGGGGAAGGGAAAGGAGTTTGTAAGCCACTCTGAGACTCCAAGTGAAGGGCGGGATATAAATCCAATCTCTTCTTCTCAGGATCAATGGCTGCTTTGTTTTTGTGTATGTCCTCTCTTCTTGCATCCTCTACATTGAAGCAGGTGATCTATAGTCCCTTCTGTTACTATGGTTTTGCGGGAACAGGAGTTTTGGGGGCACTATAAGGAACAGTATGCCATTTCATCTAACATTGCATTTTTAATTAGTGGGAAATACGCTTAAATCCATTAAAAGGAAAACATTTTACATTGTGAACCAAACTGAATAACAGAAAACAAAGACAAGTTAAATTTGTTGCACACATTTCCTTTTCTTTCAAATTCTGTGTTTGAAAATACAGAAAAGGCCAGCAGGTAATGAGCACTCGGTCTGATGACAGTGTTAGGAATGCCACTGAGAGTTTGGAAGGCGCCTCCAGAACACCACCTTTTCACAGTGTTGTAGTTCCAGTCAGGGTTCTGTTAAGTCATCCCCTTCCACCCCAACCACACAGTGATCTGAGTTTCAGACTGTTAGCAGAGGTGCAGTCCTAGGCAAATGGTTAAAGGTAAAGGTTTCCCTTGCTCAAAAGCCAGTCGAATCCGACTCTAGGGGGCGGCGCTCATCTCCATTTCCAAGCCGAAGAGCCATTTTAAATATAGCTGCCTATGGTTTCTACTGATGGCGAAACATTTCAAATTAAATGTGTAATATTTTATAAATTGCTGAAGGATTTCAAAAGGTTGGGTATTCAGAATCTTGTCGCAACACTGAGTGACGTTCATACTGTACTGTAAAATGTGATTATGGGAAATTCAAATCTCTGTACTTTTCTTTATTAGACTGTTCACTGCTTTGGCTAAGCCAGTTAACACTGGCAATGAACAGGGAGTCCCAGATCTTTCTGAGACCGTTAATTCTTCAGAAGTATGACTAAGAAATCTCAAATCCCTATTCATCCTCAGGGGGCAGGGAAACAATGTCAAACTTCTTAAGAAACTGCATCCTCTTTTACTCTCCCACAAAGAACAAACCAGCCACCCCACGGATCCTGATCAGGTGGAAAGGTAGTGTCAAAATGTTTAAAATAAACCCTCACTCTCTGCTTACAAGGCCACTCACCTGCACCAAAATGCAAGGTCCACAACAGTTCTAAATCAGACCCACATTAAGCAAACCTATTGAGAAACTATCCAAATAAGCATATTTGCATAAAGTGACTAATTTGTGTATTTGGAACTCAAGTGGGTTTTCTTGGCAGAAGAATTGGATTTTTGTCTACATGTGCCTACACAATAACTTAACTGGGAGATCCGGTGCATTAGTTTTCTAGAGCTCTGTATTATCATTACATGCTTTATGTTAGAAAGGAAGCTGTAATTTCATCACCTGAACATGGCAGATTGCTTTTGATGGATCACTCCGCTTCACCGCCTCAAGCGATTACTTCGTGGAGATAACATGAGACAGAAGCTGAGAAATTGATTTCTAATGGATACAACTGGATGCGGAAACTAGGTTTGCTCTTCACAACTTGCCTAAAGCAAGTAGCAGCTGACCCTCGTGTGAGCTCTTGAATGTGGCTCTCATTGAGCACAGCAACAGGACAGCATGTGTAGGTGAAACTGTTTTACGGCCTCTTCAGACCATCAGCCTATCAAACTCAGTACTGCCTAACCAGTACTCTAGAACGGGGGTGGCCAAACTTACTTAACGCAAGAGCCACACAGAATAAACCTCAGATGTCTGAGAGCTGCAAGACATGAACAAATAGCACGCACCACGTTTTCGTTGAAAAATATGCACATTTGCTTTTTATTAACATTAAATTAGACTGTGTGAAAGAGCTGCATGCGGCTCTCGAACGGCAGTTTGGCCACCCCTGCTCTAGAATGTGGCCCCAAGAATCCCTGGGGAGGGGGGCAAGCTGCACAGCAGCCCCTGCCAGCTCATTGGTGGCACTGTTTGAGAGGCGGCAATCTGGCATCAGAGAGCCTCACCACTCAACAGCTGATTGCCCACCCCTTGCTATCCTCTCCAAATGCAGGAGACCCCCAGCACAGCACAGCTGCCCCAGTTGCCCCGTGGCTAAGTCTGCCCCCTGCTAGGGTCTCACCTACTACCTGAGGAATAAACCCCCAGAACCTCGGTATACAAGGCATGTGTCCCATCACGGACTCACAGCCCCTCCTCTGTGTTCGGTATGGAGTCATGCACGGCGTTTGCTTTGAACATGCTGACCCCCTTCTCCCAGCAGTAGCAAGCCGGTCGCCCTCAGCTTCGAGGCTGAAAGCAGTATTGATTTTCCTAAACTTCACAGATTTCAGAAGCAGAGAATTGCTGGAGCCCTTGCCATATTTTGTGGGATAGATGAAATTTTGTTTGAATTCAGATGCCGTCTCCTTGACTGTATCTAGAAAGGTAACGAATGGGGACGGGAAATGTTGCAGCATCTATGTTATGCCCCCCCCCCATCGTATTCATATGAAGCTGGTGAGTTAGCTCTTCCAGCTCTCCTCCTCCTCGTCATCAGGCCAAGGAGCAGCAAGTTTGGCTGTGATCTCATTTTTTGGCAAGCAAGGTTAACTTGACGTGGGTATATGAGCCAAAGCGGGATCAAAATAAGGCAGGCATGCCAGCAGTGGCACACCAGCCCATTTTCCTTGGCGCCCGAGGCCAGTTCTCTGCCCAAGCAACACAGACACTGGCAGCAGCACTGCTAGGGCCGGTAGGGTGGGAGAAGTTAACGGGCATGGCGCATGCCCAGTATTGTCTCCCAGACCTGCACAGTCGCCAGGCCAGTCCAGAGCAAATCCAGGAGATGCTGGCGATGCCGATGGGACTTGGCTTGCACGACTGGCCCAACAGAAACGGCCCACCCCCATTTTGTTTGCCAGCAGACCAATATCTTCACAGGTAGGCATTGTTGGTTTTCCGGCGGTTGGGCCCAGAACCGGTTGCCTACCTCTTAAATAATATTACTGGGAAGTTGCAGGGATCAAAGCGAGGGTAGCTCTTTAAGAACTACACAACTGTTTTAACATATGGAAGAAGTTTTACCGGACGCCCCCCAAAGTCAGGTTCACAACCTGAAGACACGTTTTGGCTTTTCTTATGATTCACTCCCATGTGAATTACACTGAAAAGCTGAGAAGAAAAATAAACTGGGATCTCCCACTGGGAGAGAAATGGTGACGGAAGCGCAAGCTTTGGCAGATAGTGAATGAGAATCTGTAAGAATGCCGATTTTTTTCCCCTCCTCCTCCAAATGTATTTCAGTAATGAACAGGGAAGACTGAACAATATGAGACTACAGAGTAAGCAGAGGGAGGGAGACAACAGAAACGTCCACTTAGTTTGTCTGAAACAGAATTACAAAACCTTATCAGCATCGGCATGGATTAATGACAAGCCACCTTCTTCTCTGAATGCGAGAGGCTTTTAAAAATTATTTTCATACATTCATCTCTTTTTCCAGACTGGACTGTACAACTGTCCAATATGTACCAACAGCAAAAGTCCACTGTTTCCTCTTTTCCCCCCCACCGAAGGATTTTCACTTTGCCATCTCCTCTCTTTCGAGAAGCACTTCCTTCTCATGTGCTTCAATCTCCTTCAGCAGCTCTTCTTTTCCTTTAAAGTAACTGCGGAACCAATCAATATATTCCACCTTCTCTTTGACGCTCATGTATGGATTTTTAGAAAGTCCACAGGTGACAAGCTCCATGAAATGGCGAATTGGTCCTTCCTTAGGAAAATCTGCCAAGTGTTTCTCCAGAAACAGGTGTTCATAGAATTCAGAGTCGTCTTCGAAACCTAACCAAGGCAACCACAGTAACGGTTAGATCATCGTAAAACCGACCGACCAGAGAAGAAATATAGGAAAGGAGAAACGGAATGTATGTTCAAAGTATGCTATAACCTCCTATTGGGAAGGTTTGGAGGTTCCTTTGGAGGGGGCATGTCAATGGATGTGTTCTGAAAACTTAAACAGACATCCTTAATTTTTGCAACAAGAACACATGCATTTAATTCACCCTAGTTTATTCTAGGAGACGGTTTAAGAGGGTAGCCGTGTTGGTCTGGAGTTAGAACAACACGGTTCGAGTCCAGTAGTACCTTGGAGAATGACAAGATTTGGGGGGGGGGTACCAGCTTTCGCGAGTCAAAGCTCCCTTTGTATCCAACAGTCTTTTTGGTCTCTAAGGTGCTACTGGACTCAGATCTAGTGCATTCAGTCTCTCAGTTTGTTTCACTAGAAATTACGGATCCTTGACCAGGCCTGCAAGAATCTTTGCTAACTTGTGTGAGAGACAGTTCAAATAACCAAAGGCTTAGCAGTCCACTAAACTGAGAGCCCGTTTGGTGTGGTGAAGTGCGTGGACTCTAATCTTGGAGAACCAGGTTTGATTTCCCCACCTCCACTTGCAGCTGCTGGATGACCTTGGGCAAGCCATAGTTCTGACAGAGCTTTCCTTGAAAGGGTAGTTTCTGTCAGAGCTCTCTCAGCCCCACCTAACTCCCAGGGTGTCTGTTGTGGGGAGGGGAGGGGAGGGGAGGGGAAAGGAGTTTGTAAGCCACTCTGAGACTCTGAGTGAAGGACGGGGTATAACTCCAATCTCCTCCTCCTCCTTCTCCTCTTTGGGAAAAGGTTTTGAAGCATAACTGTTCTTAAAACAAACTTGGCATTATCTCCTTTTATAAAATGGTTTAAGAGAATTACCCCCAAATGTCCTCCTACCGTCTTGGATCCAGATTAGATTCTGCGGAGGCCAGGACTTCTGCCTGCAGACCCACTTCCACCTCCCAGCGGAACCCCAAGTAACCCCTCCAAATCCTGCTTCTGGGGGGCACTCTCTCCCTCAGGAACAGGATTTTGAGCGTGGAGGGGGAGCATTTGGGGCTGCCAAGGGAAAGGGAGGTGGGAAAATCACACTGGCTGTGCAGAATCCCTGGCGCCCACAGAACTTCTGGTCTGGATCCAGGCCCCCATGTCTTCTCCCACACCAGTCACTGGTAAGAGCTAGAGGTTTTTTAAAAATGATCCTGCCTTCCACTAGGCAGATGGGACTTTCTAAATCCACCAGGATGAGGCCAGGGCCAAAAAACCCCTTGCCCTGGCTGAGGCTATGTGGGTGTCCCTCGGGCTGGGGGTCACCGGGAGGTGCTGACCAGAAGAGCATAAAGCTCTCTGGGGCTCCTATGGGGAGAGAGGGTCCCGCAGGCAGGATGGTCCCAGGCCGCACAGGGCTCTTAGAGAATCCTGAAAGGCACACAGAATGCGTGGAGCCACAAAAAGGCAGGGCTGGGGGTGGAATTTCTGGCTCAGAGGGATTTTAGGCTGCTGTCTGAGGCAAATCCCTGCCAACCCAACTGCGTCTGCGACATAACTCCTGCTTACTCAAACTTTGCTTCGCGGTGACCTCCTGTGCTTCCTCCGTGTATCAGACTGTGACCCTGCTTGTGACTAATAACTGATTCACATACATGTGTTGCCTGATGACTCATCCTTAAGCACACAAACAGCGGCAAGGCCTATGGTGGCAGAGGCACTCAGGGAAGCAAGGTCCGGGGCTCGCTGACTGCAGAGGCCTGGCCCGAGCGTTACCAGCCTGCGCCTGCTTCCGGCTGCTTCCACGTTCCGGTACGATGGGTCTAAACCTCGCCTGCCTGGGCACGCCCTAGCAGGGACCGTTCCAGCCTCAGCCCTGCCTGTTGCTCTCGGACTTCCCAGCTGAGTCACAACACGACAACAGCAGCTTAGGGAGGGAGGGGGGAGGGGTAGAGTAAAGAATGACTCCGGATGATGGTGGGTATCTTAAGACAGCTTCTCTGTTCCTCAAAGAAATGGCCTGGAGTCCCAATGAGATTTTTGTTGTTGTTTAAAATTAGTGCCCATCACTCTTAGGCGAATGAGGGAGGGCTTTCGATGATTGAGAAGGAAACAAAGACAGGAGAGTGACTGAAAATCAGTCTCCAGACTAACAGGAGACTTTCAGAGCAAGAACCAGCTTGGATTCTGGGGTGCTATTTGTCAGCACGGCAGCCACAGCTCCTCTGCTGGAACTAGGGCTATTTTGGGGCAGGAACGCACAGGAACGGAGTTCTGGCTGGCTTCTGAGTTGGCCACGCCTACAGCATCCCCCCCCCCCCCCGGGGGTTCCCCAGGTGCCTCGCAAGCCAATCCTGGGAGGGAGCTGCGCTGTCAGGGGTGTGGCTTATTATGCCAATGAGTTTCTGCGGTTGGGTGTGGCCTATTATGCTAATGAGTTCCTGTTGGGCTTTTTCTACAAAAAAAGCTCTGGGTGGAACAGATTTTTTTTGTTCACAGAGGAGGAGAGGGTGGCTTTTGCTGATTTCTCTCTCCTGCAGACTCCTGATTTGGCCTCCGCATTCTTCCTTCTGGTCCACTGACCCACAGGAACCTGACTTGGGGTTGAGGGGGAGAAGGTTTCAGTACAAAGAAGGACGTGGGGAACTGGCCTTCCTCTAGAGAGGCTCTGCTGGTGCTGCTCAGGATCGGCAGAGGCACCGCATCTTGGATTTCCCAGAAACCCCCCCCCCCAGCACCACCCGCCCAAGAGAGTAGGAAGCAAAAGCCGGACCTACAAAGACGTCTTTCAGGACACATACCAGCTTCGTTATTAATTGGAAACTCCCACAGCTTTCCTTCTTTCGTCCACTGTATCATCTCCTCAAAACTGTTCCGAGGGGGTCGCTGACCGACCGCGGCGATTTCTTTGGCGAGCTCCACATCCCAAATGTTCGGTTTCGTCACTGCATCCGAAAACATAAATATCAGCAAGTCGCAGTTGCCCAAAAATGGCTGTTAGCCAAAGGCGACAAAATATACGAACAGAAAAATTCAGAAACAGAGTCGGCGTGGTGTAACGATTAGAGGGTCAGACTAGGATATGAGAGAATCAGCTTCACTTCTGTTATGGAAGCTGGCTGGGGGACCTTGGGCCGGTCACCGATGCTCAGCCCATCCTGCCTCACAGGGCTGCTGGAAGGATAAAGTGGAGGAGAGGAGAACAACGTCGGCTGCCTTGGGTCCCCAATCGGGGGGAAAGGCGGGGTGAAAACAAAGTAAATAATGAAATAAATGTGCTGTGTTGCTGAAAGAAAATTCCACGCAGTGTCATGTGGATCATGAAAACAAACTTACTCCCCAGCTCAAAAAGTTAAAAAGAGCAAACTGCTTTTTTCAGTACATCGTTTTTCTCCCCTTCATAACCTCCGCGTTCGGTTGCCATTTAGCATCCTGAAGACTGGGACGGCTGATAGAAATCCCAGTTGTACCCCTTCAATGTTTCTGGTATGACTGGAAAGATCAGTGACGATCCCAGATCTGAGCACAACAGGACTGAAGCACATTGCCCAGCAGTTACGTTGGACAGATCTTTCTCCGGATTGTGCTCCAGGATCTAGCTCCCTTGGATTAAAAAAAGACACCCCACACACACACACAATTAAACAGCACAGAAAAGTTGACTAGGTAACTATCAGGCCCTGACCCCAGCCTGGTGGAACACGCCCCCGTCTGAGATCAGGGCTCTGCGGAACCTGGTGCCGTTTCACAGGGCCTGCAAGATGGAGCTATCCTGCCAGGCCTTTGGTTGAGGTGGTGGGTGCCCCAGATATTTGGCCTCTCCCCCCCCCCCCCGGAAATCTACCTTCAAGAAGTGGACACAAAGATGCAGGTAGAGTCCACCATGATCCCCACAGCCAGGCAGGCCAAGGCAAGCACAGAGCAGCAGCAGCAGCTGAAGGCCTGAAGCCAGAGGCCAGCAGCAGCCACCATACAAGAGCCCAGCAGCAACACCAGCCTTACAAGGGTGCACGTGCATCGGCAATTTGTGTGACGGAGTGTTGGACTGGATGGGCCACTGGCCTGATCCAACATTGGCTTTTCTTATGTTCTTATGATCCCGCACTTGAAACTCAGAATCCAAAAACTGCTCTTCAGTCCACATGGCAAGCAATAAGGTTCCCCCAGCGTGAAGGCTGCCTCTCTGAAATGTGCCCGGCATTGAAAGAAGAAGCACTAGTGTTGGGGCAAAGGAGGAACCGGATCTCAGCTGAAATGGGGTGACCGGTCTGAGACCAGCAAGGGCGGCAATCGTGAACGGCTGACTCCAGAAAATGGAGGCCAAGCCAAGGAGCAGGGGGCTGTGGCGCTCAAATGGGTTCTCAGTCAATCTGAATGGGTCTAGGAGACAGATCTCACTTTGTCACCTACAGGGCTGGCGTTCCAACTTTTTTAGGGAAGCCGATGCAGATTCTGTCAACTTCTACTAACTCTGCGCAAATGAGATTGTTAAAATTCACAGCTGTCTAGTTTACTACACAAAAAACATATGCGGCCTTCACAGGTTTGGCAATATGTAGACAGGGAAACAATCACACACACTCACACACAGAGACACATCCAGTCTTCTGTTCCACTGTGCAGCCTGATTTTTCCATCAAGAAACGGACTTACCCGCTCCTTCTCCAGCTCACAGGCAACTTCCACAGGACAGTGGGTGAATTTTATGACATCAGATAACCTACTTGGCTGGCTGTTAACTGCTTGTCTACTAACCTGTTTCAAGGGCTCCCTCTGGTGCAGGAGGAGGAACAGGGAAAATATCAAGCCTTTTCCCTGAAAACAGTCCTCTCCTAGGTTTAAAAGAAGAGAGAGAAATTTTGCATCATTTAGAAGTACAGTATTAGCGTGTCCTGCACAGAGGATCTTTTTAGGATGCTGCACGTGGTGTGTGGAAGGCAAGAGGGCAGAAACTAATACGTGTACCTCTCCATGTAATGGCAAAATGTACACTTAATCATCCCTGTTCCTTCCCCCGCCCTCCAATGAAAAGCAGCTGTAAAGATGGAATAGGGACAAGTGAGGTGGCTGAAGAAATTCACAGTTGTTGCGGATAAGATTCAGTATCCTGAATCCTGCGAGCCACTTTGGTGTAGTGGTTAAGTGCATGGACTCTAATCTGGCAGAACCGGGTTTGATTCCCCACTCCTCCACTTGCAGCTGCTGGGTGACCTGGGGCAAGCCATAGCTCTGGCACAGCTGTTCTTGAAAGGGTAGTTTCTCTCAGAGCTCTCTCAGCCCCACCCACCTCACAGGGTGCCTGTTGTGGGGAGGGGAAGGGAAAGGAGTTCGTAAGCTGCTCTGAGACTTCGAGTGAAGGGCGGGGTATGGATCCACTCTCTTCTTCTTCTTCTGTATAAGGCTTAGCCCTTATCCATGTCTAGTGGTAAGAGACTAAATCATGCAAACTAAAAACTAAAAGGCAACTCTGCTCAACTTGCATGGATGACAGAATTCAGTTATCCTTGGTTCAGAATTTTAATGCTCCTTCTTTCTTTCTTTTTTAAGAGGACACAGTAGACACAGCCCTAAAGGTACCTCCTAAGTTTACAACAAGAATATGAAGAAACCCCATTCCAGTTGCATCCTGTAGAGCAGGAAAGGGGGATTCACTGTCAAGAGCTACTCAATACTATTCCCCCAGATCCAGCTAGGTCATCCTTGGGCAAATCTACACATTCCCTCCAGATGTGTTGGACTGAAGTGCTGCTTTCTACCAATGGAAGGCACATCTGTTAGTAGAAGGGAATATCCTCCCCCACCCCTTTCAGCCTAGTGACCTAGCAAGGATTCGGGGGAACAAGGAACTCTCAGGGAAAAGGGGGGGGGGGGTGATGGAGGTCTGCAGAAGGAAGGGAAACCAGTGAAAATCACTCTCCCCCTTCCATCGGCAGAGAGCAACCTTCGGCTTCAACCCCATATTGCTCATTTCCTTGAGCTGGGTAAATGTCTCCCTCTAGTCCTAGCAGCTGCGGCCACTGCTTTCAAACAAGCTGCCCTATTTGCCCAATGCTCGGACAGTATCTGCTGTCATAAACTGGAAAAAGAACCTGCAGGCCAGGACAATAGACTTAGCGTTTTAAGAACGAATGTCAGGGCCCCAGAGAACGTCACAGCCATTGTGTCAGGAACCCGTCCAACAACTCCGTCCAGCGGTATGTAGCACAGATCCAGCTATTCCACTGACTTTGCTTTGTTGATGCTTCACAGCCAGCAAGCATGACTGCAGGAAATTCCTCTCGCACCTTGCTGTGCCATTTGTTCTTTCCTGCCTTCCAGAGATTAGCAAATGGAAATCAAGATGTGGTAGGTTTTGGACAAAGGGTTGAGTATTGTGGATCCATTCCACTTGGGGGCACTTTCCTCCAGAAGTCTTTCACTCCGCTGGCCAATTCAAGAGAGTTTTTCCACTAGAAGAAGAGCTTCTTGTGTGGGTGGGAAGTCCACTTGGGCTGGAGAAGGGCTCCAGCACTGGCGAACGGATTTGTGGGATCCAATCTACCTTTATTCCCAACTATGGCTATTTTTTTTTTCAAAACTGGTAAAATCTCAGAACAAATCCTATTTCCACTTCTGAGTGAGTAAGTAAATACAAACAGACCTTTAAAAATTGAAATGTTGCTCTGGCAATATGGAGGATTTTGGCATAGGGTAACTGTCATTATATAAATATTTCAAACATGTCACATGTTTCTTCTGTATCCTAAAGTTTTGTTCTGTTTCTTTTGCATCCTGATTCTTAAGTGCAAGGATGTGTTGCTGGTAACCAAGGCCAAGGTAATTCATTCCATAGGATTCCCTATCACTATGGATGGGTGTGAAAGCTGGACAACGAAGAAAGCTGACCGGGAGAAGGTTGATTCATTTGAAAGGCGGTGCTGGAGGCGTGTTTTAGGAGACCGTGGACCGCCAAAAAGACAAATAAGCGGGCTCTAGATCAAATCAAGCCTGACCTCTCCCTAGAAGCTAAAAGTGAGGCTATCGTGCTTTGTTCACATTATGAGAAGACAAGAGTTACTGTATAAGACAACAATACCAGGAAAAGTTGAAGGCAGCAGGAAAAGAGACAGATTGCCTCAGTCAAGGAAGCCAGAAAGGCCCTCAGTTTGCAAGACCTGAGCAAGGCTGTTAACAGTAGGATGTTTTGGAGGGCACTAATTCATAGGGTCTCCCTAAATCAAGAGAGACTTGATGGCACTTAACATAAGTTGCACTGGGCACATCATTTAGGTCCAAGGCCAACGGTGACATGTTCACTACTATCTCGTTTCTACATTTGCTCATACCTTTAACCTCTAGCCAGTTTGGTACAGTGGTTAAATGCGCGGACTCTAATCTGAGAGAGCCGGGTTTGATTCCCCACTCCTCCACTTGCAGCTGCTGGATGACCTTGGGCAAGCCATAGTTCTGTCAGAGCTGTACTCTCAAGAGCAGTCCTTGAAAGAGCCCTCTCAGCCCCACCTACCTCATAGGGTGTTTGTGTGAAGAGGGGAAGGGAAAGGAGTTTGTAAACCACTCAGACTCCAAGTGAAGGGTGGGGTATAAATACAATCTCTTCTTCTTCTTCTACGCTATGCCAGCTCCAAGCTAGACTTAACACCATATTGTTATTCTATGTGCCTGGATCCACCAGAGGAATGATTCCTGTCCCCCCTCCCCCCCACACACACTGCTGCCCCAAATGCCCAGTGGGAGAGGGAAGAAAGTCACGCTTCACATGCAGAAATTGTTTCCTCCAAATAAATGCTCTGGCAGATCCAAGACATGAACTGGGGTTTTATATTTTTCACCCGTTAAGCTACTTTGAAGGGCTGTAAAGATGACAACTAGGTGTACATAATAAATACAAAGGGCAAGGGTCTTTCCCCCCTCCTTTTACATAATAAGGTGATGGCTGCACTGATGAAAAATGAGCACATTATTTACAAGCTATTTTATAAAATTATTAATAGATCAGTATGTTGCTGCTCCTCCTCAGCAGAGCACAGAAACTAGAGTGACGGGAGAGCGCAGAATGAAAGCCCAGGAAATCACGCATTATCTCCAGCGCCATCTTCATGAAGCGTAGGGTACCGTACACCATCCACTGAGATCTGGACTATCCCTGCCACCACCCTTTCCAATGGCAACAAAGCCATGCAGAGGAACACTGGGAGACATACCTTTTCCCCCCAGTACGTCCACGAACAGCATCTCTGTCAATCATATAGCCTCGCCCATCCTCATCGAACTGAATCTGATTGGATGCCCGGAAGGCGTCCCGTGTCGGAGGGTTTCTTCTAATCTTCATATTGGTGACGATGTTGCTGAAAAATGAAGGATATTCCACATCTATTTAAGTGGCGTTCTTAGGATATACCACATTAACCATCTTTTTAATACTCTTGTCCTAATGAAAATTATGTGTTTAAAAAATCCCTAGAGGCCCTGACTTGGATAGCCCAGGCAAGCCCGATCCCGTCAGATCTCGGAAGCTAAGCAGGGCCGACCCCGGCAAGTACTTGGGACAGGAGACCTCCAAGGAATACCAGGGCTGGGAGGCAGAGACAGGCTATCAAGCCACTTCTCTGAACATCCTCCATGCCCTACTTGGGGTCGCCAGAGGTCGCCATGACTTCAGGCACAGGCATGCATGCATACACATACAAAAATAACCCACCCACCCACAATCCCTAGAAGCAGGAAACTGCAAATCTCCCCCAGGGCAAGAGAAGCCATCTCTTTCCCTCTGAATGGTTATGACAAGGAACACAAAGCATCACTGATTTCTATGGGTACAGATTCGACTACCTTCTCATCCCAAGACCTCAAATGAGCAAGGAGCAATTTGCCTCTTAGCATAGAATTCATCCGGACAGCAAAAGAAGAGGCCTTGAAGGTACACAGATCCACAAGGGATTATCAAACACCCTGTCCAGGATGCAGGCCAGGAAAACAAGAAACAATGTAGTATTTAAATAGTTGGGTCTGCAGGCACCTGATCCAGTTGCACCCCTGACACTAAGCACACTTCTAGCCCTGCTCAAGACACAGAGGTCAGACCACCTGTGACGATGTCTTCCCCCCAACACCCACAGTCCTTGGGGGGGAAAGAAACATACAACAAAAGTTCTGATTTTGAGCAGTGAAAACAGCATTTCCTTGAG
This sequence comes from Lepidodactylus listeri, assembly GCA_029233225.1. Taxonomy (NCBI): domain Eukaryota; kingdom Metazoa; phylum Chordata; class Lepidosauria; order Squamata; family Gekkonidae; genus Lepidodactylus; species Lepidodactylus listeri. The sequence goes on from JARCFY010000016.1 coordinate 21,786,026, forward strand.
AAATATTTAGAAGGGGTGATTCCCAGTGTACGATTTAGATATATAGATGGCAGCAAAAAAGCCAAGTAAACCAAGCAGCACGGTTCCTCAGCAGTTAGTTTTTGATTCAGGAAGTTTCCAAGAGGGCTCCGCTCTACTCTGCTTGCCAGCTACTTTTTCACTCTCATGCAAAGAACCATTCCGGAACCTGGGCTTTAGCGGACCTACAAAGGTTTTCTAGCCTCATTTCTTTATGAAACAGCTTGGCAATGCCCCTATATTTGGCGGCCACGCTGAGAGGGAAAGCAAATTCCCTTCCTCTAGAAAAGCCCTTCTTTCCTCCAAGCAAGTTACTGCTATATGTGTAAACATGCCCTACTTTTTTGGGACAGTCTGCTCCTCTGAGCCTTGACCTGGACACCCCAGGCTAGCCTGATCTCTTCAGATCTCAGAAGGCAAGCAGGGTCGGCCCAGGTTAGTACTTGGATGAGGGGGTCACTCTAAGTCAGCTGCCAACTCGATGGCGTGTTACACACACATGCAGTCCCCCGAGCTGAAACCCCAGAAGGCCTGGGGAGAACGGAGCGCAGTGTGGAACTGTCAAGGTTCTCTCGATACTGAGCTGTTCCTATAGGGAGGGAGGGCATCCTGCTGTGAAGCGACACCAAAACAAACATCTACAAAGCACACATTTCTTGGAACCACCATGACTGTGTTTCGCTCAGAGACATTCAGGACACATCGTAACTCTGAATTCCGTCTGATTTGTAATGAAGCTCAACCCTTTTAACTTTGATTTTCGGACAGTGATGCCAGAGTTTCCACTGAGAGAAACCTCATTCCGGCCTCTTGAAAAGAAGAATCCCAGTACTGTTGTTATTCCCATTTAACATCCAGCCCTTCCCGTGTCTGCTAAACAAACCGATGGGTGAAGATCTGGTAGAGCAGTGACATCCACAGGCCTGGCCATGTGAATGCAAGCATTTTTAAATGTGATTCACCCTAGAATGTGATTTACAGGCAGAAAGCCACATGACCACTTTTTTTTTTTTAAAGCAAGAACATATCAAACAACAACAGTGATCTGTTTATTTATATTCATTTGAGAATGTGGTTTTTCTAATGGGCTATGTAATAGAGAGAATCGTTTCTTGAATTTTTAACAGACCAGAGAAAATACGCCTAGTTAAAATGCAAAAAAGATGGGTATAAACACGACGACTGTTCAGTTGGATGAAAAGCCTGCTTGGTCAGTGGTCAGAGTATTGGGCTAGGATCTGGAAGGCCCAGGTTTGAATCCCCATGCTGCCAAGGGAGCTCATTGATGGGGGAGGGGGGGCCTTGGGCCGGCCACTCACGCTCAGCCTGACTGATCCCACAGGGTTGTTATTGTTGTGAGGATACACCGGAGAAGGAAAGGATGTTGTTCAAAGCCACTCTGAGTCCCCATTGGGGAGAAAAGTGTAATACAAATAAATAAGCGGTTAAACAAAGAGGAAAAAAAGGGGTTTGTTCACAGGTTAAATATTTCAGCTGGAGAAGCATGACCAGAGGCATTCTCTGGGGCTTCTTTTATTTGTGTTGTTACTGACCTTCCGGAGGAAGGTTCCAATATTCTGATGAAATATGCAGACCGCAGCAACTCAGCATTGCCTTCTAACGCTAACATAAAGTAGCACCTGGAAATTACGAAATTGGATCTCATACTGGACTAACGGAAGTGGAATGACAATCTGTGGCAGGGGTAGCCAAACTGTGGCTCGGGAGCCACATGTGGCTCTTTCACACATGTTGTGCGGCTCCCGATCTATTTGCTGTCTTTCTTTCTGTCTCTCTTCCTTCCTCCCCCATCTATTTGCTTTCTTTGTTTCTCTCTCTCTTTCTCTCTTTCCCCACCTCCTTCATTCTTTCTTTCCACCTCTCTCTCTCTTAGACACATAAATATCATTAGCAAACAAATAAATATCACTGGACAAATAAATATCACTGTCAATATCTGTTTTTACCCCTTTTGTTATTTTTGGCAGTCTCATTTAATGTTAATAAAAAGCAAATGTCCGTATTTTTAAATAAAAACGTGTCACATGTGTTCATGTTTTGTGGCTCTCAAATATATGACGTTTATTCTGTGTGGCTCTTACGTTAAGCAAGTTTGGCCACACCTGCTCTGTGGTATAACCGCAGTAATGAACAATAACAGTATCAAGCTTTTTCTTATCAAGAACAGGTGGATAAAAAAAATTGGGGGTCACTGGCTGATCGCAAGGAAATCTGTGAGCCAATGATGCAGCACCAAGGAAGATAAACGCAGTGGATGGAGATTTCTAGCAAGTGGTTCCTAGCTCAGTCATGAAAATATTAATTCCTTTTGCAAAATGTTTATGAGACTGTGTTTGTAATACTGCATCTGGTTACAGTCTCCCATGCTCAATAAGAATGAATCCAAGTTATAGTAAATGCAAGAAGCAGCTCAAGATGACAGCAAAAAAATGGAGAGCCTGATTTCAAAAAGTTCGGTTCGGTCAGTTAACTTTGAAAAGGACAGTTAAGAGAGCCTAAACATCTCACACGCTTCAAAACCAGTAAGCAGGTGCAAGCTGATTCAAACCAGCTTTTCGATAGTATGAGAACAAATTGCTTCATACTGGCCAACAGTCAATGTAAAATATGGGAGGGAAAGGGGGAAACAAAAGATTGTTAATATTAAGAGATGGGAAAATTCTAGAACACTTCCCCCAAAATGGTAAAGAGAAGAAAGGCTGGCTCTGTTTGTGAACTCTGGATGGCATGTTTGATATGAGAAGTAAGCTGAAAAGTTATATTCAGGTGGGTAGCCGTGTTGGTCTGAAGCAGCAGTTTGAGTCTGGTGGCACCCTTAAGACCAGCAAAGTTTAATTCTGGGCATAAGCTTTCGTGTGCAAAGCACACTTCTTCAGATACAACGAAATGGAAGATACCAGTCCATACATACAAGCAGAGGGTAAGCAGTAAATTAGCATACAGTATAATAAAGATGTTTAACAGATTCAAAGACCAGTAGAATGGAATGTAATTTGGAATGGTAGACTAGAATGTATTTCTCTGGTCTGGGGACAGGGGAGATAACTCTGCACAGCCAATCACTCCACTTCAAAGAAGAAGATGCTGTAAAGTTACCTCCATGCTTTAAAGGAGACAGATGGAGCGTAATGGAAAGGTCTCAGTTAATTACTCTCAGCGTTCCACAGTTAAGGATACATCTGCCCATCAATCTCCAATGCTGACATATTTATTTTCTTCACCGTTTTCTCCCCCCGGAATTAAACCCAAAGAAATGGTAGCCATATAAACAAAGCTTGTTATTCCTGTTTGGTCCTTGAATCTGTTAAACATCTTCATTATGTCATATGCTAATTTACTGCTTACCCTCTACCTGTATGTATGGACTGGTAACTTCCATTTCGTTGTATCTGAAGAAGTGCGCTTTGCACATGAAAGCTCATACCCAGAATAAAACTCTGTTGGTCTTAAAGGTGCCACCAGACTCAAACTCTGTTCTGTTGAAAAGTTATGTTCAGTTGCGATACATGCCTTAGCTGTAAAGTGCTGCGCACGCCTGGCATCTCAGCTGAACCGGTTCATCCTGGCTGCTCATGAAACAATAGCCCAGCAGTGATCCCATACCCCAGGCCAGGAGATTTTTTTTTTTACCATCGTCACAACTGACTTAAGGCCACCCTGTGGGGTTTTCAAGGCAAGAGACATTCAGGGGTGGTTTGCCATTGCCTGCCTGTGCATCACAACCCTGAACTTCCTTGGTGGTCTCCCATCCAAGTACTGACCCTGCTTAGCTTCTCAGATCTACAAGGAAGCAGGCTAGCCTGGACCATCCAGGTCACTGCCCAGGAGATGTACTGGCATGTTAATTTTGTACATGTAGCAGTGGAAGGCCCCATGTAAACAGAACACAATACTGCATGGGTAAGTTTTCCCTACCTGTCCTGTCACATGTTTCAGTTATGCCTCTGACTCCAAGAGCAGGGCAGTCCTAGCCTTGCTATTTTGTCACAAAACTGTTTGTCTTCATATATGTATGTATCACACATACACCACCTTCTAGAGCACCTCACGCATCTGATAAAGTTTACTTTAGCCTACTTGCTATGCACTTTCAAATAAATCTCCAAATGGGCACTCCTAAAAATACACCATTATTTTTTGTTGAATGTGTTTTCACATATCTTGTTCTGAGTGGATTAAAGTCATCTAAAAGTAGCAGCTTGAGAAAAGTCAACAGTGCAATGCTCATCATTAACTGCAGAAAAGCAGACAGGCGCTGATTGCTACATTCCTGTCTTTAATTCCACACTGCTACGGACGAGTCTCCACAAGCAGCAAAAGACCTTCTCCAAAGGAGGTCCACCTCCCCCTTCCAACATACTACTAGGGTCTTCCTCCTCCTCAGATGCTGAAAGACAGATCTGAACCTCTGCAAATCAAGGTCCAAGAGAAGACTAAAGAAGTGTGAAAGTGTTAGACCGGCTCTCAGGAAAGCTGCTCCTCAAGATGTGGGTGGGATCTATCCTAAGGTCTCTGCCAAAGCCAGCCGTCCCCAATGTCATGCCTGTGGGCGCCGTGGTGCCTGTTGACATCTTTCTTGGTGCCTATCAAGTGTTTTTAGAAAGTGGGGGAGGGCTTCTGCCCAGCAAGGTTTCTGATTGGCCACTGGAGATTTGATTGGCTGAGCAGATATTTTAAAACGTTGCTGTGGCAGCAGCTGCCACCACAGCACAAGGATCTTCACTCTGTGACTGGCCTCTTCCGCATTCGGATTTTCATCGCTTGTGTATTCCCATTGCTTTAGGGGTTTCCCCCCCCCCTATGTGTTTTGCTCTCTCTAGTACTCCCAGAGGGAGCAAAACACATGTGGAAAAGGGGGGGGGGACCCAAAGCAATAGGGACAGGAGTGACAAAAAATGACAAACGTGGAAGAGTCCATTGACGGTAAGCTGCTCCGTTTCCTGCAGCAGCCACTTTGTGGCAGCCATTTTGCAGCTACACCCACCACGCTGTGTCAGAATTCCAAACGTGCCCACAGGCTCAAAAATGCTGTGGACCCCTGGTCAAAGCTATTCTGCAGTTACTGTCTAAGTATTGCCTCTCTGGGGGAAATTGTTCTAAGACAAAAAGAGGCAAAGGTATAAATAAGACATTTTACTGCATGTCAACGCAGTACAATAAAACCACAATATTCTATTCTCTGGTTCTTAAAGGAGAGCATAAGTTTAGAAATCAAACTAAAATAGAACCAAGCCAACGCCAGCACTTGTTTTCACACTGGACTTCAGCTGCAGCAACGGGGCGAAGAACACCGTGGGAATGGGACTCCGTTTGCCAACCTTATGTCGGGGGCTTCCCCTCTTTTACGCGCCTCGGTAATGTCCTTCTCCTTTTTCAGCAGCTGAAGCAATTCCGAAACGGTCCTCTTCTTGTCCAGCGGCAGAGAAGAGGCGACGGCAGAGGCAGCTTCAACAAGCTCCGGACTGAGTGGCTTGCTGCTGGGAGAGAGAAGCGTGAGCAAGAACTGACCCATCCTCTCCTTGCCACATTTCCCAAGTTTGAGTCGTCACAGGAAAATAATCCGAGACAACAGCTGCAGCGGTGACTTGACATCAGACGAGAGCATCACCGGCCTCTTGTGACCCGCATGCATGTTCCTTTCTTTTCCTTCCTTTCTTTTTTTCCTTTTATGATACGGCTCTTTTGGCCACAGCCTTCAGCCTAATCATACATTGGGGAAAAGGAGGGGGAGAATCTCACTCCAGTCACAAACGTCTTTAAACTTTAAGCTGGGTTGCTAAAAGGTAGGATGCCACTGACCCGGTGATATATAGGTCCTTATCTTGTAAAAGAAAAGAAAGGCTCTGATGGATATCTGTAAGCTCATTCTTCTCAAGTATCGAGGTGCTGCATCCTTCCGAACCTTAATTTTCATTTAAAAACGAAAACACATGTTCAGCCTTCGCTGTCATGGAATCAACGTTTAGAATTACCCACTGAAGTCCCAGAGAACGGGCTAGATCCAGCTTAAATTTTCCAGTGGCGGAACTGGACTTTTGTGCCTTCTCCTTCCCAATGATCTCTGTAAAATGCTGCTATTGGGAGACAGGGGGCCCCAAGGAATGACAGAAGGGTGGATCTGCAGCAGGAGGTGGGAACTGGTGGAAACTGCCAATTTAGTCTGGCTCCAGCCCAGCATGCCTTGCTTCCTTACTGCATGACCTGGCTAAGACTGAGACTGAGAGAGATCTGGGGTTGTAGTGGGAAGCTCAAAGAAAATGCCAACATAGTGTGCGGCAGTAGTGAAAAAAGGCAAACACCATGCTTGGAATTATTAGGCAAGGGACTGAAAATAAAGCGGCCACTTTTAATGCAGTATAAAACTAAGGTGCGGCCTCATTTGGAATATTGTGTACAGTTCTGGTCGTCATGTTTCAAAAGGATATTGCAGAGCTGGAAAAAGTATAAAGATGCAAGATAATTGGGGGTGGGGGGGTGGGAGCACCTTTTCAGTGAGGAAAGGCAGGAGTCTGGGCCTTTCCAGTCTAGGAAAACAAGACTGCTAAGAGAAGACACAATAGAGGTTTATGAAAATCATGCATGGGGTGAAGAAAGTAGATAAATGGGGCTTTTTCTCCCTCTCCCATAGTCTAGAACTTAGGGGCACCCAATGAACTTGTTAAGAAATAGGTTCAGGACAGAAAAATGGAAATATTTCTTTACTCAACATGTGATTTAACTCTCAAATTCACTACCTGTGGACAGATGCCATCAGGAGGTCCACCAGTGGACCTCATGTGTTTTAAAAAATCCCTAGACGTAGGGAACTGCAAATCCTTCCTAGTCGAGAAAAGCCATCTCTTTCCCTCTGAACTGTGACCAAGAGCAACACAAAGCATAATTTTTCTCCAGGTGTACACATTTGACACCCATTGGAAATTGTGGAGTGCAAAGGTAAAAGAGCAATTTGCCTCTTAAAACATATTGCTGGGAGGCAGCATCAGGGGAAGGTCTCAGCCTCTGTGACCTATTTGTTTGGCCCTCCAAGGCAACTGGCTGGCCACTGTGTGAAATAGTGTGCGGGACTAGATGGACCATGGGTCTGATCCAGCAGAGCTCGTCTTATATTATGAGGAAAACAAACCCTTTTTATTTCAACAAGTTTTTCCAAGGGCGTCCCTCCCATGTGCAGTTATGCTCTGCAAGCTGAAAGAGCAGTTTCACACTTGGTGCTAGACAACTGTGCAGCAAAAGTAAGCCTAAATCCAAGGCTGCACTCCTAACTTCTCCGCAACAAAAGGGCTAGATGATCTTTTTAAAAAGAAAGTGGGAACCCAGAGGAGCAGGTCATCATGGCAACAGATTAGTATAACTGTATTGTGAAATAGGCATCTAACTACTGCCAATTTTAAAAGTCCTCCAACAGCATGGAGGGAAAGGACAGTCACAGGTGGCTTAAGTGAAGAAAGTTCAGGGAAACTGCTGTATGGATGTGCCACTGTGAGTGCCCCTGCATTTGCAGTGGCAATGAGAGCTACACAGAGAATCATTACCATGTGAATGCAGCTTAGGCTGTCAAGCTATAAGGCAGGACTTCAATCCAACTGACGCAGTGCCCTGCAAGCTCCTTATTCCTGTTCTGTTATCAAAACATTCTGTTTATTCTGGAAGTTAATGACATTCTTTACTACACTTCTGGGTGAATGAACATTCCTGCTACTACCCATACTGCCCCAGAAAAAGTATGAACCATAGAATTGGAAGGGACCTCCAGGATCATCTAGTACAACCCCCTGCACAATGCAGGAAATTCACAAATACCTCCCACCCACACCGTGAGTGAAATGCATATATAAGAACATAAGAAGAGCCCTGCTGGATCAAACCAGTGGTCCATCTAGTCCACCATCCTGTCTCACACAGTGGCCAACCAGGGCATAGAGGCCAAAACCTTCCCCTGATGTTGTCTCCAGGCTCTGGGATTCAGAAGTTTAGTGCCTCTGAATGTGGAGGTTCCTCCTCAGTTATCATGGCTAGTAGCCACTGACAGACCTATCCTCCATGAATCAATTTAATCCCATTTTAAAGCTATTCCTGTGGCCATTGCTACATCCTCTGGCAGTGAATTCCACATTTTAATCAATCTCTGTGTAAAGAAGTATTTCTTTTTGTCTGTCCAGAATCTACTGCCCATCAGCTTCATCTGATGTTTTCAAACTTTACCTCTTAGCTTTATCTCCTGCAGCTTTCTGGAACATGCTGCTTGTGCTCTCCATATGTTCTGGCAAGTCCTTTGTTTGATCTTTCATTTTCTGGGCTTTCAACCTCAGGAACGTCTTCTTTGAACTTATTTCTACCTTCATTTCATTAAGGATGTTCAGCAAGTTCTTCTTTGCAGGAGTTTGCGTTGATTCCCCCTTACTCTTATCATCAGTCTTTTTATCAGTATTGTTGACTGGAGGCACTGGTACATCTTTCGTAGTCCTGAAGACAGCAGAGGTACCAAAACTCTTGTGTGGCTTACTGGAAAGAGATAAAGGCATTTTTAGGTCTACATCTTCAGCATACACTTTAGAATGCAGTTTCTCGAACACTTTGCCATCACAGAAATGGAAGTGTCGCTAGTTCTAAATGCGCAACAAAGATCACAATTAGTTTTTATTCTATATGATGATGGAAAGTTGCAGCCAATTTATGGTGACCCTGTAGTGCTGCAAGGCAAGAGTCAAACAGAGGTGGTTTGCCATTGCCTGCCTCTGCGTAGCAACCCTGGACTTCCTTGGTGGTCTCCCATCCAAGTACTAACCGGGGCTGACCCTGCTTTGCTTTTGAGATCCAAGGAAACTACTGCCTTCTTTTCAAAGGAGAATCTTTATTGGAAGTGGTACCTAGTATTTCATTCCAGGACAAAGTGGTCTCATAACATACTGGGTATGGCTTATTTCAGAAATGCGACAGCTCTAATGAACTCTACCAGGTACTAGATTTTCACAGTATCCTTTACTTTTTAAGCTGTGACAAACAGATTTAAAACCAAGAAAACCCTCGGCAGCAATGTGAATTATATGTTCATTGTTATAAATCTCCAAACTTCAGTTTTTGCTAATCAGTTTCTTTTTAAAAAAAAAATTATTTGACAATTTGTATTTAGTACAACCAACACTGTACAACATTGTACATTTACAACCAATTGCACAGCATTATATATAAACAAGGGTTAATATACAACCTAATAGTGCTATACTCGTTGAACCAATGGTTTTATACATATATGATGAGCTAGTGTGGAGTAGTGGTTAGAGCATTGGTCTAGAATGGGAGAGACTCAGGTTCAAATCTTCACTCTACCATGAAACTCCATGGGTGACCTAGAGATAATCACTTCCTATCAACCATCTCCTTCCTAACATGGTAGCTGTGATGATAAAATGGAAGATGGGAGAAAAATGTTGTTGTTCTCTACTGGGGAGAAAGGCGGGGCATAAGTATTTAAATAAATGAATAAGACCTCTTTTTACTATTATTGGCCCTATCAATAAATGGGGAGGGAAGGAAAGTAAGGAGAGCTACAGGCTGTAATCTAAAGAACACTTTCCTGGGTGTAAGTCACTGTGACGTCCTTCTTTTTGGGAAGACTGTTTTACCTTTAAAACACACTATCTCCTCCGAAACACTCCTCCTCCTACACTCTCTCTTATCAGCCAATCACATCACACTCATCTCCCTCTATCACTCTCCTTACATTACTGCAGTCAAACTAAACATTTAAAGAAACAAACACCCCAAAACATGAAATCATTACAGTCCTATTCAATTAAATGAAGCTTACTTCTGAGTAGACTTGTTTAGCATCGTGCCACAATCAGGCAGTGTGAGGTTAAGTGCATAAATGGTTCAATCCTAATCGTGCTGCTTGTGAATACACATTAACTCTGCCATTTGAGCTAGCTGAAGTTGCAGAAGAGATTTAATTTGTTCACTGATTCATCTCACACACACTCCTATTCCTCTGTTTCCCCAAAAGCCTGCTACACTGAGTCATGCACCCTAGCAAGAGTCATGAGGGGGCTCCCTTCTTCAAGGCCCGATTTACACCTATAGGAGAATGAAGTGGTAGAACGGACTACACCAGTACAGATCACAGGTGGTATATTCCAAGCCTGAATCCTTCTTTGCATTAAAAACTCACACTGCAGGGGAGAAAGATTATGTGTGGAATCATGGTTCAGAATCAGAGCATCTACTTCACATGCAGAAGGTTCCAGGTTCAGTCCCCACCATCTCCAATTAAAAGGGGCAGGTAGCAAGTAATTTGACTTGACAGAATTTCCTCAGACCCTGGAGAGCCACTGCCTGTCAGAGTAGACAATGCAGGCCTTGATAGACTCAGCAGAAGGAAAATTCATGTGTACATATGCACCCTTTCCATTTGCTTACAGTGCCATGGGTCAGTGGTAGAGCGTCATGCAGAAGGTCCCAGGTTCAATCCCCAGCATCTTCAGTTAAAAGGATCAGGTAATAACTAGGTAATGTGAAAGACCTCCACCTGAGACCCTGGACAGCTGCTGCCAGTCTGAGCAAGCAATACTGACTTTGATGGGCCAATGGTCTGATTCAGTATAACGTGGCTTCATCTGTCCATGTGAGTTTTAAAGCAAGAAGTACCATCCCAAAACCTGCAGTTCGACAAGAGGCAGTCCATTCTACTCACTCATTCTCTTGCATAGGTTAAATCAGGCCCAAAATGTTCTGCTAGAGCAGCTATGGACTAGTCCAACCACCGCTAACCTCTCTGTGTTTTTAAAGAAAACATTTTTCATCCCCCAGGGAATACTGCAGGGGACACAATGTGTATATATCCTTGAGAACCTCCAAGGCATGAAGGTGCCTTATACTGAGTCACTGTCAAGGCCAGTATTGTCCATTGTGACTGACAGTGGCTCGCTACGCATCAAGGGAAAGAAAGTCTTTTACATCACCTCCTATTTATTTGAAGTATTATATGTATTACTCGCCAAATCCCCACAATAGTGTGACTCTAAGCGATTAATAAGTTTTAAACCATAAAACTATATCCAGCAAATTATCCAATAATTAAGGCAAGTGGCTAAAATTTCTTGTATTTCTCTCCCACATCTGATCTGTGGATGCTATATGCATCCTTTTAACTGAGGATGCCAGGGACTGAACCTGGGGCCTTCTGCATGCAAAGCAGGCACACTATCAATCCCCAACAACCTCATGAAGTTGTCTTATATCAAGTCAGGCCACTGGCCTATCAAGGTCAGCATGACCTCCTACCCTAACTGGCAACTAGTCTGTCGGGGCCCAGGATCTCAGGCAGATAATTTGCATGCCACCTACTTCATGCAGCCTGGCTACCCTTGAAAGCCACAGATACCGAGCAGCAGCCCTACACCCTACGTCTGGGGAGAAAGGGGAACACTTTAGCTATTCGCCCACGAGGAAATTACTCTCTGCCCTAGGATGATGTTTCCCAACCCCGGTGGTGTTGAGCATAGGGTTGCTGCTTGCCCCCCGGTACCTGTCCTGAGCTGCGAGGTCACTTCCTCGGCCACGAAGGCAAGCGCGAACCCTCCCGGCCTCGAAAACGCTCCTCCGCCACATCCTTCCCTGAGCAACGAGGCACCCAGCCATAGCCAGCCTGCTCGTCTCTGTAATCGGCCCCCCGTAAGCCATTTCCGCTGTCGGCTCCGGCGCAATAATCTGTCCGGCTGTAGCACATTAAAACCGAAAGTTCGGTTCCGTTGCTAAGAAAACGCCTTCGTAGGGAAGAGGGAGCTCCTCTTTCAGACCTTCCAGCAGACCAAAACGTAGACGTTAAGACGAGGGGAGAGACCACAGGTCATTTTAAAATCTCTAGTTTGTAAGGTTGACCTGAAGTCGGGAAGAGATCAGGTCTGGGAACACCCCTCAAGCAAACTGGAGCTTATCGGTAAAACGATATTATCTTAATCCTTTATCACATTATGAGTCTTATTTTTACTACATATCTTCAATACTTAATAGAGTATTAAATAAAGAGATGTAAACTGTAATCAATGTCATCATCACCTTTTTATGTAATAATCAGATAAATTCAAAAATTTTCACAAAATTTAACTACTCCCATAATATGATTAATAGGCTTGCCATTTCTGCTGAAATTCTTTCAGCAGTCTTTCAACTATAACTATATAGACAAAAGATATTTTTCAGTGTGTCTGCTGGGATACAGGGAGCTCCTGCATACAGTGTTTCTGGCATGTTTTTTCTGACTTCCCCTTACCCCAAAAGCTGATCTTGGAAACTTGGTTCTGCAAGCAACATCCACAGTAACAGGAGAAGCTGTAACTGGAGTCAGAGAAGCCCATAGCCATACAAGTGCCTGGCTGTGGATACTGGGAAGCTTAGGAGGACCCCAGCCATACATTAATAACAGATCCTCCAGATGTCATTCCTATTTGACCGCCAATTGGTCAAAACAGTTCAGCATTGATTTCTAGGGATTTAGACCGGAGTAACTCCGCATAGGACTGCGCTGTCAATGTTCTGTGTCAGGGATCCCTGACCTTTTTGATCCTGTGGGCACCTTAGGAATTCTGAAACAGCATGGTGGGTGCAGCCACAAAATGGTGGCCACAGAGTGGCTGCGGCAGGAGGTGGCGTCAGCCACAGCTCACCCTCAATTACAGAGTGAAGACTCTGGTATTGTAGTGGCAGCTGCTGCCAAAGCAATGTTTTAAGAAAATCTTCACAATCAAATCTCCAATAGCAAATCAGAGGATTTGCCGGGTAGAAGACCCACCTGTTCCCCCCCCCCCTTTCTAAAAACACTAGGCAGGCACCAGAAAAGGTGTTGGTGTGGGCGCCACATTGGGGATGCCTGTTCCATGTACTCTAACGTGTGTAGCCTGTTAGCTGCTGCATAGGTGTCAGATCATATTTTCCCCCATCTCTCCCAGCAATGAAAAACATCTTCATTCAGCTGAGAGCCAACAGTTAAAAGAATACAGCCAGGCATAGCAGAGGCAACCCAGTTTAAACAGAAGGAAGGCCTCCCATTTAAATCCAGTTTACAATTCACATAATCACACACTTTGACAAGGTCTTCTAATCTAATGGACCTTGTAAAAGTGCTGCTCTATGGGCGGAGTTCAGTGGTGGTGAGGAACAATGCAGACAACCCAATGCAAGTAGTCCAGGCTGGCAGGGGAAGGGGGAGTCAAATGTTATCTATTTATTAATGATTTTATTTAGGATATTTCTATCCCACCTCTCCAGAGTCCTGCTCAAGGTGTCTTACAATTAAAACAATGTCACAATGTTTTAAAAAGTCATTAAATATTAAAGGCTGCATCCCCACACTATGGACTGTCATGCCATCATCATGGTTTGAGCACAATCACTTGCTGCTGGATTACTGGATTGCTGCTTACGCACCGGCATCTACAAGTCCTTGGAAAGTGCTCTCTTGTGGCGGCCAATCCAATCCATTTGCAAGTCACTCCTATTAGACGATGATTGTGCAGTATCCAACCATGTGTGGATGTGGTTCAGGAAAACCCAGTTAAGAGTGATCAGCCAACCATAGCAGAATGATTATGTCTCTGTCCTGAGAGTGGGAGATATGTTTGGTCCTTCCTATATATGGTATTTTGTGTGTGTGCGCGCTTGCATTCCTTGAAGTCATGGTGACTTCTGGCAACCTCTAGTGGGGCTTGGACGTTTCAGAGAGGTGGCTTGCCATTGCCTGCCCCCCCCCCGGGTCCTGGCCCTGCTATTCCTTGGAGGTCTCCCATCCAAGTACTTGCCAGGGCCGCCCCTGCTTAGCTTCCAAACTCTGACGAGACCGGGCTTGGTCCGTCCTTTACAAACATCCAAGAACTCAGCCCGAGGCCTTTCTTTTCCTCCTCCTTCTCTGAGCCCCAACGCCCTCTGTTTCGGGGGTGGTAGAGATGGTCCAGCGGCCCCTTTGGCACTGAATGACTAAAAAGCAATGCTCCCTATAAGCGGTGGAGTCCTGTGAGCAAAAATTCCACTTGGTGAGCTACCGGCATTCAAGTTGTGAGCAAGCGAGCGAGCGAGCAGGCCGCTGCATCGATTAGTTTGCTCAGGAGCCATCCCGCCTGAGCTGAGACGAAAACGTGTGAGCCGGAGGCTAAAAAACTGTGAGCTGGCTCGCACTCACTCAGCTTAGAGGGAACACTGCTAAAAAGAATAACAATAAAGGTGTTGGCCGCCCAGAGGTGCGCGCGTGGCAAGGGGCACGTCCCTGGCGCATCTGTTCCCGGCAAGCGCTTCCTCCACCCGCGGTCTCCTTCGCCAGACTTCACATCACCGCTCTCTCCGCGCTGCTGCTTCTGCTGCCGGCCATTGGCGACGCCCCCAAAGCCTCCAGTTCCGCTTCCCGGGCCGAGCTCCTCCTTTCCTAAGCGAGACGTGCCGGGGACTAGACTGCCTTTGCCAGCCGGTATAATAACCGCCGCCGGGAGAGGCGATGCCGCTGTCGGAGTCAAGCGGTCAGCTGGGGACAGAAGGCGGCGGCGCCCACGGTTAGTGAACCCACGTGGCAGACTGTCACCCAAGGTTTCCTCGGAGGTAAGCCTCGCTGGGTGGAGGGGACCGATGGGTCTGATGCAGGCTAAGGAGCCTTCGCGGGCGCATCGGGTGGAGCTGTGAAGTGCTCGTGCAGAGCAGGCGGCGCCGATTCACACGTGCTGGGGACGGAGGATTTTAGCAGGGGTTCCACCGCTTCAGGCTGCAGCGTTTGGAAAGTTCCTTCTAATCTTTTTTTAAGGAGAAAAAGCTTCCAGCTAATAAGTACCGCAAGGAGACTGCAGTTCTGCCTTGCTACCCAGCTGCGGCGATATGCAGGGAGAACAGGTCGACCTGCTCCCTCTGGCTTTGAGGGCCAGCTTGCTGTTTGCCTACAAGGTTGGCTGTTGGTTTTTAATTAAACATGAAGGGCACATTCTAAACCTGGAATCCACTAGCTGCCTCAAGGCGGTCTATTCTAAAGCACCTTTGATTAATTATTTTACTATATTCTATTACTTTCCCCCAGTATTTAATTGTATTTCACTGGTGATTCATTTATTTGAAGTATTTCTGGGCCACTCTTATGTTGGACGGTAGACAAATCACTTTATTATCAGGGGTGGCCAAAGTTGCTTAAGGTAACAGCCACACAGAATAAACGTCAGGATGTTTGAGAGCTGCAAGACATGAACAAATATTACACACCACGTTTTAATAGAAAATATGCAAATTTGTTTTTTTATTAGCATTATATTAGACTGTGTGAAAGAGCTGCATGCGGTACCCAAATGGCAGTTTGGCCACCTCTGCTTTATATCCTTTGGGTGTGGTAAACCACCTTGGGGATTTTTAGTAGAAAAGTAGTCTGTGTAAATAAACTAAAGTTACCTCAGATCTTTGTTCTGCCTTCTTCTCTGGAATTATGAAGCATGCCATAAGAGAGCCAATTTGGTGTAGTGGTTAAGGATGCGGACTTTAATCTGGGAGAACCAGGTTTGATTCCCCACTCCTCCACTTGCACCTTCTAGATGACCCTGGGCAAGCCATAGCTCTGGCACAGCTGTTCTTGAAAAAGAGCAGTTTCTGTCAGAGCTCTCTCAGCCCCACCTACCTCACAAGGGGTGCGATCACACGGACGTTTATTGCGAAGCCGCCCCCCCCCCGCACTCGAGCCCGCTTTTCCAAACGGAAGGTACTTGTTTTTCCTGGTGGTTGGAAAAGCGGGCTCGAGTGCGGGGAGGGGGCGGCTTCGAGACGGGAGACAGATGCGGCCGTCTAGTCAGCCCCTTTAATTGCGAAGGGGAACAGCCGCGAGGCCCGCAATAAACGTCCGTGTGATCGCACCCAAGGTGTCTGTTGTGGGGAGGGGAAGGGAAAGGAGTTTGTCAGCCGCTCTGAGACTCCCTTGGGTAGTGAAGGGCGGGATATAAATCCAGTCTCGTCTCTTCTTCAGGGTTTTTCAGAACTCTTTAGTGCTACTATGAGCTGCTGGAATTCTTATCTTTATAGAAAGCTCCTACGTATACCTTCACATGACGCAGGCCTTATGACAACTAATTTCTCTCTATCAGATGCTAAGTTTCAAATGTAGGCCAAATCAAGGACAATAATGTCTGCTGGCCAGTTTGTAAGCCGCTCTGAGACTCCTTTGGGTTGTGAAGGGTGGGGTAGAAATCCAATCTCTTCTTCTTTTCTCATAGAGAAGCTTGGCTTCCCGGATAAAAGCTTTCTGATATGTTTTTATACCCTTCTTTTCTTCCGTGGAGCTCAAGATTGGTGAATGCTGGGGTCCCAGGAGGTCCCCTACCAGTTATCCAGGTGCTGGCGTGGGGATGCCAGCCTCCAGATGGGACCTGGAGATCCCCCAGGGTTACGGCTGATTTCCAGACTATGGAGATCAGTTCCCCTGGAGCAAAAGGATGCTTTGGAGGGTGGACTCCATGGTATTGTACCTCACTGATGTCCCTGTCCTCAGTGTTCCCTCTGAGCTGAGTTTAAATGGATGGTTTAAATCAGGGGTGGCCAACCTGTGGCTCGGGAGCCACATGCGGCTCTTTCACACATATTGTGCGGCTCCTGGCAGGGCGGCTGGGGAAGCAAAGGGGAGGCATGCTTTTTCTCTCTTTCTCCCTTCCTTCCTTCCCTCCTCCCTCCCATCTATTTGCTTTCCTAGTTTCTCTCTCTCTCTTTCTTTCCACTTCTTTAATTCTTTCTTTCCATCTCTCTCTTTTTCTCTCTCTCTCTCTCAATATCATTAGCAAACAAGTAATATCATTATCAATCACCGGTTTTCCTTGTTTGTTTTTATTTTTGGCAGTCCCATTTAACGTTAATAAAAAGCAAATTTGCATATTTTTAAAAATAAAAATGTGTGTGTGATATTTGTTCCTGTCTTGTGGCTCTCAGACATCTGACGTTTATTCTATGTGGCTCTTACATTAAGCAAGGTTGGCCACCCCTGGTTTAAATGATATTATTATAAGGTGCTATTGGCTTATATTGGAAAGGCAGGAGGTAACTTTTAAATAAATAAAATAGATTCCAGTTCAGGTTTTTTCCCTCCCTTTCTGTGGGAGTGTCGAGGTTAAAGTTATAGCTAAAGCTCTGAATCCGTTAACTGAGAAGCTTGGTAAATGGTTATAGCTAGGGTTGCCTGCCTCCAGGTGGTGCCTGGAGATCTCCCGCTTTTACAACTGATCCCCAGACAACCAAGATCGGTTCCCCTGGAGAAAATGGCTGCTTTGGAGGGTGCACTCTGTTGGCATTATACCCTGCTGAGGTCTCCCCTCCCCAGGCTCCACCTCCCACCCCCCACCCCCCAAAAATAATCTCCAGGTATTTTCCAACCCAGGTGGCAACCCTAGTAACCCTGGAGATGCATTGACTGTGCTGTGCCCTTCTTGCCTGGCAGCTGAAGGCTGCTCTTGACTCTAGAGTAGTGCCAGCTGGCATGATAGTTACCGTCAAATGCCTGACGCTTGAACATAAATTTAAAATAAATGTTTTCCTTGGCATTGCTGTTGAGGAGGCTCTAAGTTTCTTTCTTTTTTTTACTTTATAAAGGTTCCCTAGGTTAAAGCTCAACAACACTGGGTTTGTAGAAGCTGCCCTATTTTGTGTCCCAGTGGAGCTGGCTTTGTTTCAAGTTTTTTTTTCCCCCCTGGCAACTGTCAGAAAGGGCGAGCCCCCTGTATGGCTATCTGTGATTTGCTTCTAAGTAGGTTTCTGGGATTAGGAATTAGAAGTATTAAAGGAGCAATTGGTTCATAGGTTGATGAAATTATTGTCACAGTATTTGATGAGCAGCTTTTTGCAAATATTAACTTTATGGTTTTGCAATCTGCTTCTTGGTTGCGAATGTAAGAGAAGCCAATGTTGGAGCAGGCCAATGCCCCATCCAGTCCAACACTCTGTCACACAGTGGCCAAAAAATCCAGGTGCCATCAGGAGGTCCATCAGTGGGGCCAGGACACTAGAAGCCCTCCCACTGTTGCCCCCCCCCCCCCCAAGCACCAAGAATACAGAGCATCACTTGCCCCAGACTGAGAGTTCCTATCTATACCTTGTGGCTAATAGCCACTGATGGACCTCTGCTCCAGATGTTTATCTAATTCCCTCTTGAAGCTGTCCATGCTTGTAGCCACCGCCACCTCCTGTGGCAGTCTCTAGTCTGCCTAAAATGAGTATTTAAAGGCATTGTAAATGCATTCTATTTTTCATTATTTTCTCAAATGAGGAAAAACAATTGAGGGGAGGTAGAAGTGTTCTGAGAAACGTAGCTCAAATAAGAAGTATGATTTCACTGACTTGGATGCAGTTCCCATTTACTTTAATGAAGCTTTGAAACAAACTCCTTTAGCTTGGAGTGAATTAAATTAAAAGGGTCTGGTTTCATTCCCGCTGATTTTGTATGGTTTCTCTCACCTTGCTCCTGGCATTTTGAGAAATTAAGACCTCAGACATAATTAAATTATTTTTTTCCCTTCAAAAATGGCCAGATGTGTGTAAATCTTAATACAGAGTGGTACAGAATGCAGATCTTTTACTTTGCACAGGTCTTTGAATTACAGATTGAATACTTGAACCTTTTCACTGCTGTTGGCGTGTGCCATTCTCTGACTATATTTATTTAGGACAGTTTAATCCATCCGATCCAGAGGCCTGCTGACATTTTCTTAAAAAGCAAACAATGGGATTTAAAAAAAAAAAAAGTCACAGCAGTTAATTAAAACGAGAGGTCAGTCCCTCTGTGAACCTAAAAAGGGACGTAGTTCCATTGTAACTTAGGTGTTTTCCTCTTTCTCCGTAGAGGTACTCATTGCAAATCTTCACTTGCGTCAGGAGACGTCATAGTTTAGAACTACCGCCAAGCAAGTGAGCCATGAGGACAAACCCTGTGATTCAGGCTGCCATCGATCTCACAGCAGGGGCTGTAGGTAAGATGCTGCAGAGAGGATTTCCTCAACTTCTGAGAACCTGGTATCAGAAGCTTTTGTGCCTTTACACACACAAAAGAGGGCCGTTCTCCACCTGCACAAGGTGGGGTCTAATGACAGCGATGCTGGTCCTAAAAAGGACAGTTGTCACGTTCAGTGGGGTGACTCGTTTTAAGTTTTGACCTTGCTCTGCGCATCTCGTGCGTTGTTTCCCTTCAGTGAAAGCCTGGCCCCCACCAAAAGGTAAATGTGTAAACATTCTTGTCTAATAATTTTCTAACCATTGTTTTTAACTCGGTTAGCGCCAGCTTTCATGCTCACGTGAGCGTTTCAAACTGTGTCGCAAGGAAAACTGAGCCATGAAGGTAACCCAGGAGGAAGATAATATTTCGGTTGTAAATTGAAATATACGGGATACTTACTTTCCCATTAAACCTAAACCAATTGTGTTGCTTTGACAACATAAAACAAATCATTTGATAACGTAGCTTGCAAAGAAAATGGTATTGAGTGGTGTGTTTATGGATTTTAAAGTATAAATGCCTCTGTTTTCTACAAGTAAAGTAGCAAACGTGCCCAATATTACAGTGAGAGAGTGGCAGACTGCAGCTCCCCCTGCCAGTTTGGTGTAGTGATTAAGTGTGCAGACTTTAATCTGGGAGAACCAGGTTTGATTCCTCACTCCTCCACTTGCAGCTGCTGGATGACCTTGGGCAAGCCACAGCTCTGTCAGAGCTGTTCTTGAAAAAGAGCAGTTTCTGTCAGAGCTCTCTCAGCCCCACCTGCCTCATAGGGTGTCTGTTGTGGGGAGGGGAAGGGAAAGGAGTTTGTAAACCACTCTGAGGCTCCAAATGAAGGGCGGGATATAAATCCAATCCCCTCCTCCTCCTCTTCTATGCAAAAAGACCAAATCATCAGTATAAGCAACGTATCCTGAGCAATGATGGTTTATGTCCGCTCTGTAGGGAAGAATTGTTTAAATTTATTAGTAACTATTATAGCTAAATAAATTATTAAATTTATTAGTGATTAAAGCAAAGCACCTTTTGGCACTTTAAGGGCTTAGCGGGTTTATTGTGGCATAAACCTCCATGGGCTAAATGGGCACCTCATCGTGAAATGTTTAACCCAGCTGGCAGACATCCACCTACATGGACACAGAGGAAAAACATGTCAACAGACTGGCATATGCGTGGAAAGGATAATGTACAGTTCTGCTTACACTGCCAATAGTGTTGGGGCTACTGCAACGCTTAGCGCCTTGCCTGTTGTGCGTATTGTTCTTGGACACTATGAAGGCTAGGCCTTGAGCACATCATAAAAAAAAACTTGGAACCATTGATTTACGCTTAGTACAAGCCAACGCCAAGGTCTTTTTTTAGCATTTCTTTATGCATAAGGACTGTCCTGTTAGATCCAGCCCATGATACACAAGTGACCTTTGGACACTTTTATACAAATCTGAACATGGGTTTCTGGCTGAGAATTTGAATTCCTGCCTGTGGAACTGACCTGTGGAAACACACAGGCCACAACCTTTCTCAGAAGGGATGGCGCCCTCTCTTGTTCTTGAGGGCTGATCCTGAGGAGCAAGTGTATGTCTTCTGAGCCCTTCCTCTGCTTGTTTTGGAATCCTGTAGAAGGAACTAGGAACGGACACCCCACCCACAACCAGTACAAGTAAAGAGAGAGGTTCATATAGGAGCCACATGACTGCTGCCTTGGTGTACACTTCTAAAGAGGACAACCACAGGCCCTGGCCCTCCACACCACACTGGTCCAGCACTAGTTTCTGAAAATGTGCTGAGAGCCACACCACTCTCTGCGAGTTAGAAAATCTGCTGTTTTCCACAAATGTTTTAAAGTAGATGCCCACAGGAGTTGCGAGCTGTGAAGTTTTTGCTTGGGACTTCACAGGCCAGGGATGAAACCAACAGTCTTTTCTCCAAATTAAGCCACCGCTTGTACTTGGTTTTAGGGCTGCAGTTCCTCCAGAGTGCTGATCTCTAGTTTTTTGTGGACACTGCAGGTCGGATGGGGCGAGGGTTACCCAGCCAGGCTTCACTATTGTTGTCTTAATTTCAAGAGAAAACATTGCCCTGAAGTCCAAAATCAGGTATGGGGGAGGGCTGGCTAGCAGATATATTTTGCCTTATATGTGTATCTCACCCTGCTTCCAGGGCTGTCCTTTCCTCACAAGATACCTTGTGAGGTAATTCAGCCTTTAGTGACTGGCCTAACGTATGTATCTGAGGAAGTGTGCACGCACGCGAAAGCTCATACCTTGAATAAAACTTTGTTGGTCTTAAAGGTGCCCCTGGACTCAGACTTTGGCCTAACGTCAGTCAGTGAACTTCAAGACTGAACAGGAACTGGAGAGCCATGCTCAAGTCTCTCTGATACTCTTTTCACACTGACACTCAGTGTTATACTAAAGTAAGGGAATGTATTTATTCAACTGAAATAAATGTAGTAGAACCTGTTTGTTCTAGAGGCACTGATTTTCAACACGCTGCATCCTCATTCCGAATTCTGTCTCTGTCAAGCTTGGCTTTTGAACATTGTGAAATCACAGGGATTTCTAAAGCTCACAACTCACCTTTCTGTACAGGGGGTACAGCCTGCGTGGTGACTGGTCAGCCATTTGACACCGCCAAGGTAAAAATGCAGACATTCCCTAACATGTACCGAGGACTTGTTGACTGCTTTGTGAAGACTTACAAGCAAGTAGGATTTCGAGGATTCTACAAGGGGACCACCCCAGCTCTTGTTGCGAACATAGCCGAAAATGCAGTGCTCTTCATGTGTTACGGCTTTTGCCAGCAAATTGTGAGGAGAATTTTTGGACTGGACAAGAAAGCACAACTGAGGTTAGTGATTGAGCTTTAAAATTTTTTTTAAATGTTGATTCTGCATTGGAAGCCAGATGTGTTGATTGACATCCCAGTGGTGGCTGTGCTGCTTACCACTTTTCCCTGCAGAGAACGAAAAACTCCAGTGGCAGCGATTCCTACTGTTATTTCACAGAGCTGAAGTGGAAGGGAAACTGGAAGTCTGCACCGTTGGCCATAGTGGAGCTGCAGGTGGAGGAGCCTGGCTCTCACATCCCAGATCCAATTTGTCTTTCTTGCAGTGACCTCCAAAATGCTGCAGCCGGTTCCTTTGCTTCCGCTTTTGCCACCTTGGTCCTTTGTCCCACAGAGCTCGTGAAGTGTCGCCTGCAGGCCATGCACGAAATGAAGCTGTCAGGGAAGATCGTACAAGGACACAAGTAAGTCACCCGCACTGCTGCAGGAAGGCTGTTGCTTTAAAAGCCAGTTCTAGGACTCTCTGAGGCCAGGCTGCAGGGCATGCCACTCCTGAATGAACAAACTCTCATAGTGTCTGCGAGCCAGTTTGGTGTAGTGGTGAAATGCGCAGACTCTAATCTGGGAGAACGGGGTTTGATTCCCCGTTCCTCCACTTGCACCTGCTGGATGACCTTGGGCAAGCCATAGCTCTGGCACAGCTGGTCTTGAAAAAGAGCAGTTTCTGTCAGAGCTCTCTCAGCCCCACCTACCTCAGAGTGTCTGTTGTGGGGAGGGGAAGGGAAAGGAGTTTGTAAGCCGCTCTGAGACTCCGAGTGAAGATTGGGGTATAAATCCAATCTCTTCTTCCTCTTCCTCTCTCCTTCTAAGCTGTCAAGTCTTGTGAGCAAAAATTCTACTTTGTGAGCTACTAGCATTCAAGTTGTTAGAGTGAGCAGTTTGGCTGCTGCATAAATGAGTTTGCTCTGGAGCCATCCTTTCTGAGCAGAGACAAAAATGTGTGAGCTGGAGGCTTAAAAACGGTGAGCTAACTCACACTAACTAGGCTTAGAGGGAACATTGTCTGTGTCCCAAAGCCGTTAAGAAACTCATTGCCTATCCTGACAGATGTCTCCGGCTCTAGCGACAACCCTTTTGCTATAAGTTGCTACCTCTCTTGATCGTATCCGAAGTCTCTTCTTTCCTTTTTGTTCCCAACCCTTTCTTAACCTCCTATACGTGTTCCGTATCCAATTTTCTAATATGACACCACTTTCTACTCAAGGTGAGGTCATGAAAGAGCCTTCTCATTCTGAGTTTGTGACGATACTTGTAACAGAGACTTCGATTGCGGCTTTTCTCTACTGCAGCTAAATGCTCTTAGCAAGTCCAATAAGTACTTCACAATGCAGTTGTAAAGCAGTCACACCTTTCTTAGCCCATCAACTTCAGTGGACTGAGAAGGGTGTAACCCCCACTTAGGGGTGTATTGTAAGCCACACAGATGAAAGTAATGTGGGATACCCAGGTGGCTAGAATAAGTGCATGCTTAAACTGTTTAAAAATAAAGCCGAAATGTGTCTTTGAAAAGATATACACCTTGAGCTTCCCCGAGTCCTGTGAGTATTGAATGCCAGAACTGGAGCTGGAAATTCCCAATTCTGGCTCTTTGCAGTTAAGTTCAGAGAAATCTCGTTGCTCTTCTCCTGTTCGTGAATGCCCTGGCCCTTAAGCTTGTTTCTGTTTGGTTTGCAAATTGTGATCTGTCTATAACCATCGTTGTTCCTCTTCCAGTACAGTTTGGTCAGTGGTGAAAAGTGTTCTACAGAAGGATGGTCCCCTCGGATTTTACCGTGGTCTCTCCAGCACTTTGCTACGAGAACTTCCTGGCTATTTTTTATTCTTTGGGGGCTATGAACTGAGCCGGACATTTTTTTCTTTTGGGAGACCAAAAGAGGAGCTAGGTACGTTCTGGCTTCTTATAATATGAGCGAGATCGTCTGCAGTTAAATGAGCAGATCTTGAAGTAACTTCTGCTTTCCAGTGTTTAGCCCTAAACTTTCTCAGTATTTTTCTGAGAAAGATTCTTCTCCAAAAATGTTTGGTTCAGGTAGGAAGCACACTGGCTCTGACTTTATACAGAAGTGATCTTGTCATAGCAAGATAATAAAGGTAAAGGTTCCCTTGCTCGAAAGCCAGACGAGTCCAACTCTAGGGGGCGGTGCTCATCTCCGTTTCCAAGCCAAAGAGCCAGCGCTATCCGAAGACTTTTCTGTGGTCATGTGGCCATCTTGACTAAACGCCAAGGCGCATGGAACGCTGTTACCTTCCCACTGAAGCGGTACCTATTTATCT
This sequence comes from Lepidodactylus listeri, assembly GCA_029233225.1. NCBI lineage: Eukaryota > Metazoa > Chordata > Lepidosauria > Squamata > Gekkonidae > Lepidodactylus > Lepidodactylus listeri. Next base: position 21,810,162 of record JARCFY010000016.1, read on the forward strand.
ACTTGCAATTTCTTGCTTTCAGACTGCTAGGTTGGCAGGAACTGGGGCCAGAGTCGGGAGCTCACTCCGTCACGCGGCACCAGGGTCTCGAACTGCCGAGCTACCGACCTTTTGGTCTGCAGCTCAGCGTCTTAACCTCTGAACCACCGTGGCCTTCAGCAAGATAATACCTGTGCCTTAAAATTAAATACACGCTTTGCTTCAGGGGATTCATGAGCACTGGTGTCTTGACCAGGCTAGCCCAATCTCAAAAGCTGAGCAGGGTTGGCCCTGGTTAGTAGTTGGACGGGAGACCGCCAAGGAAGTCCGGGGTTGCTATGCGGAGGCTGGCAGTGGCAATTGGGTGGGGGAAAGGGAGCCAATCCTGGGATACCAGAGGTGTCAAATCCTCATCTGGTATTCAGGGGGGGATTTTCTCAAACCACCCATCACCTCAGATACCAACATGACTTGGGCTTCCCCTCTGCTATGCAGGTCCTTTTGCACTGATGTTCAGTGGTGGCTTTGGTGGCATCTGCTTGTGGTCGGCTGTCTATCCAATCGATTGTATCAAATCTAGAATCCAGGTGCTTTCCATGGCCGGAAAACAAGCAGGCTTCATGGGAACGTTTTCAACTGTACTCCAGAAGGAAGGTGAGAGTATAACACAAGAACCACCTCGGGGCACAAGGAAGGGATGTAGGCCTCAGAAGCTGGGGAACCGAGACGACGATGATGGGCTGTACCGCAAATCCTCTCCAGTAGCAGAGCTCCCCCTTACCCCAGCCTGCAAGTGGGAAACATATTTTACCGTCTGTGCCCATCTCTCTTTCTCTCCTGCCATCTACCTCATTTTGATTCATGAAGAAACAGGGATGTGGCATGGGGGAGGGGAGAAGAGAACCCCTCAGGTTGCTGTCTGTTCGTATGAAAAGGCCTGGCCAGCCCAGGGTGGTGGTGGTGGTGGTGGTTTATTTACAGAAAAGAACGCACAGGTGACGGATGCGAAACCCTGCCCCTTCTTTACCTTGTACTCCACTGAAGCACTCCCCACCCACACCCCAATGGGGGAAGTAAGCATGGCTAGAAGGAAAAAGCAATTAATTGAGGTAAAAAAGGGGAGGAGTGAAGATCTGGCTCCCCCTCACCAGCACCCTCCATTTTCTGTAACAAATGAGACCCCAGCTGCTGCCTTATATACAAGCAGTCAGGCAAGTGAATAAAAACATCCATTTCAGACTTCTCTTAGGAGACTACAGTTCCTTAAACTGTAGTAGTAGCAGTGGGGATGCCCCTGTTGTAGGTCCCAGCCCACCAGTCAAAGATTTGTGCTCTGCAGTCTCTGTATCATAGCCCTTATAGCTGAAATAATATAAAAACTGTACGGTATCTGGCTTTGATTCTTGCCATTACGATAATCTAACACAGGTATCCCAATGGGGCCAGTCTGTTTTTAGCACCAACATGCTTGTTGGGTCTTGGGGATGAAATCCAAAGGATCTGGGGGGATCTCCACAGCATGGTGTGTCTGGGCACCACGGTGCTGACCAAGTGTCTTTAAAAAGTACGTGGAACTTTTGCCCAGCAAGGCTTCTGTTTTTGATCAAGATCAAGGCTGCAGTTTTTGTGTGTTTTTTTTAAAAATGCTTTGGCGGCAGCTGCTACCACAGCAGCTTCACTGACCAACTAGCAGTGCACTGAATTTGTCCTGGGTAGGTGCATCATAGCTATACCCAGTTAACTTGGTTGGGCTTTGTAACCTCTCTCTTTTGCTATGCAGGAAGTAAATCATCCTTTTTTCTTTGGAAGCTGACACCAAACAGAGCTGGTTAGGAGCGCGGACTCTGATCTGGGGAACCGGGTTTGATTCCCCACTCCTCCAGCTCCAGTCTGTCACAAATTCTCTTGGAACTGTTCTTTCAAGGGGAGTTCTCGGGAGCTCTCTCAGCCCTGCCTACCTCACAGGGTGTCTGTTGTGGGGAGGGGAAAGGGACTGTAAGCTGCTCTGAGACTCCTTCGGGTAGTGAAGGGTGGGGTATAAATCCAATCTCTCCTTTTTCGTCTCTTCCCTAAAGAAAAGAGCCTGTCCCGTCCCACTTGACAGCACTTTATACACACCGCCTTCTGGGCTTTGTTTCCCTCTTGGGAAAAACAGATGTCAGGAAAAGTTTTACACCAAACAGTTCTCCCCTCTCCCCACCCATCCTCCTTCCAAAGAGTTCAGGGGCGGTTTACATGACAGTGTTAAAGTAGGTTAGGCTAAGGTGGAGTTATTGGCCCAGGGTCACGCAGTTAAGAGAAGTCTCTCCCGTCAAGTATTCGACCCTGCACACTGGTTGTCATGCCAATACGACTGGCTTTCTTTAGCTTGCCCTACTGAGCTGTTTAGACTAAGACCCCCAAACATTTAGCACTCCCAAGGATTCTTGACATTCTCAGTTGTTGCATATATGTGTCAATTGCCCAGTGTAAGAGAACATAAATGCTTTATTACCTACAAGTGTACCCCCTCCCCAGTCATCTCAAAGTCCAGTCCCAAGGCCTGCAGAAGAATTTAGCTTGGTTTTCTGGACCAAGGGATAAGTCTAGGGGAGGGGTTTTTGCTTCGTACTAGGTTTCACCCACAGTAAGAATTTCGGTCTTCTGTTTCAATGCATGGAAGGGTAGAAACAGCCATATTAATACAAACTCTGGTTTCGCAGGTGTGTTTGCCTTGTACTCTGGCCTGACGCCTACCCTGATCCGGGCATTCCCAGCCAACGGCGCTCTGTTCCTAGCCTTTGAGTACAGCCGGAAGCTGATGATGAACCAGTTTGAGACCAGCTGAAAGCTCTTATTGTAGGTTGACGCCACTGTGTACATTTATAGGTCAATGCAGGAGTTGGCCATGTGGACGAAGGTAACACTAGATGTCACACTCCTGTCAATGCATGCTTTAAAAGGAAAGAAAAAATGTATATGGGTCAGTTTTAATAAACATCCTATGTTTTCTAAGTATTTGTGTGGCTACTGAGATTCCATGCATTGAGAACAAGTTGTTATAAGCTGTCCCACGGATATGGAGTTGGTAGATACTGCTGTACTCTGTGGGGGGGAAACAAGCAGCTGTTGTTAGGGTTAAAACTGCAAAAGAAATCCATGAACACCTCAGAAGAGGGGAAATCAAACAGCATGGGCACTCCAAGGCAGCATTTATTGCCCCACATAAGAATTTGGGGGGGGGGGGAGCAATGTTGTTGCAACTGATCATGATGAGTACTTGGATGGGAGACTGCCAAGGAAATCTAGGGGTTGCTCCACAGAAGAAGACAACAGCAAACCATCTCTGAGTGTCTCTTGTCTGGTACGGGGTTCCTGTTAAGCCGGCTGTGACTCGATAGCGCTTTTACACACACGTCAAATTAGCACGTGTTCTGTTATGCAGCTGGTGCCAGTAATTGTTTTGGGCTAAACTCCCTGAAACCCTGAGCTCACCCTGAAGCATGTTCTGGAATGAGAGCCAGTTTGGTACAGTGGTTAAGTGCGTGTACTCTAATCTGAGAGAACCGGGTTTCATTCCCCACTCCTCCACTTGCACCTACTGGATGACAAGCCATAGTTCTGGCACAGCTGTTCTCTCAAGGACAGTTGTCTCAGAGCTCTCTCAGCCCCACCTACCTCACAGGGTCTCTGTTGTCGGGAGGGGAAGGGAAAGGAGCTTGTAAGGCTCTCTGAGACGCCAAGTGATTGAAGGACGGGATATAAGTCCTCTCTTCTTCTTCTTCTTCTTCTATGAAAGCTTCCTAAAACAATTCCGGCAGTTGACTCTCCCCATCCCCGAGTATTGAACACTAGATGAACCGAGCATTAGAAGCATGAAAAGGCTGTTTCCAGGCAACTCTGGATCTCTTCCCCCACTCCCAATTTCCAGTCCTGAGCTGTTCCCAGGACAATATGGGCAAGTTACTATCCTAGATTCTTCACCCACCCAGCTGTTGGTGCAACCAAAAGTGAGCTGTCTCATCCAGAATAATGGATGGCTGACCAATGACTTTTCGTTCAGACTAACTAGGTGGTCAAAAAGGACACAAATATACCGAAGAGTTTCATTCTTCTCACACACAAGCCAACTGGGAAATTAGTTGTTTTAATCATCACAGAAGTTGAGCAGAAAAAATATAAGGCAGATTATATCGATGTCCAGTTCCATGGTGCTCCCATCTCTACAGCATGGAAGTCTAAGGAGACCAGAGTTTTCACAGCACTGGCAAAGGCACATGCTTCTGGAAGAAACGGGAAGCGTCATTCCATTTAAACAGTCCCTTCTAACTCCGGGTTACGGTTCCATGAAATTCAACTCCACAGCAAAGTTTTCCGTGAAAATCTTCCACATCTTTGGCTTGTGCGGGTTATCCAGCTCGTTTCTGGAAAGGTATAGTCTGGTGGGGGAAAATGGAAATAATGGCATTCCTTTAATGCAAACCATGCAAGTTCTGTGCGAAAGCAAGGGTTGTTAAAGAGCATAGGCAAGGACAAGATAAGTAGAGACACATAACAAAGAGTCTTCTGGCACCGTGAACACAAATGCATCATCATGGCGCAAGCTTTTCTGGGCCAGGGCTCGCTCCATCTGATGCACAATGCACTGGACAAAGGCTCCAGCTTGTGCCACTTGTAATACTTGTGTGTCTTTAGATGCACCACAGAGATCACCTTTGGCAGCAGCAGGCTAACACAGCTACCTTTCTAAATGTGTCTTTATAGATACTTGTAGTACGAGTTTCTTACCCACAAAGCATATAATTTACTCACTGAGATGCTGAACGACACTTCAAACTGTCTGAGAGAAGTCCTGGGCTTTTCCGCGCAGTTTTTAGTACAGTGATGGCAGCTGCTGCTATCATCTGCTCTCATCTCTCCACACAAAAGTGTGGTTTGGATGCTGGGTAGTTTTTGTACCCAAGATGATGCAAAATCAGGAGACCAGCCATGGAGGAGGGGCAGGCAAATTGCCAGGGGCGAGGTAAGCTGTGGAGTCTTGTGAGCAAAAATTCCACTTTGTGAGCTACTGGCATTAAAGCTGTGAGCAAGCAATTTGGCTGCTGCATAAATTAGTTTGCTCTGGGGCCATCCTTCCTGAGCGAAGACCAAAAAAGTGTGAGCCAGAGGCTAAAAAACTGCGAGCTAGCTCACACTAACTCAGCTTAGAGGGAACACTGGTGAAGACGATGGGGCATGTCTTCCCACCTCCCCGTGGAGCAGTGGTGAGGAGCGCAGGCACCATTTTCTTGCCTCCCTGCAGTGGGGAGGAGGCTTCAGCACATCAGGCACCCAAGTCCTCAGGCTGGCCCTGGCAAAGAGAAGCCTAGGGCAGTGGGGTTTTGGTAACACAGCAGTAGTCAGTGGGTGCAGCAGCTGTACTGTACACATGCCTTCGCCATTGTGGAATGGTCTGCCTGAGGAAGTCAGGAACATTAGAGAAGCCAATGTTGGATCAGGCCAATGGCCCATCCACTCCAACACGCTGTCACACACTGGTCAAAAATACCCAATCTCCTAGCTTTCTGCAAACTATGCAAAACGAAACTATTCTGTGCTGGCAACAGGGTAGCACTGCCCGAAACGAGTCACAAAGTTACTTGGGCAAATTATTAGGGACTGTTGTCTATACTACTATGCGATGTTCCCTCGATATTTTTTTTCCCTCCTGAGAGGAGCAGTTCACATCCTGAGCAGAATAGAACTGCTGTCATTCAAAAAAACTGGGCAATGGGCTGTGCAAGATCCTCGTGTGGCTCCAGACGGCTGCTGAGCGGGGGCTTCCCGTGTGAATGAGCGGCTGCTCACAAGTGCACAGCTTAGAGGGAACACTGCGCATGCATGGTTTGCTGTAATGAAATCTTCCATAATTTTATATGTCACGTTAACGGCCCAATCTGCATCTAGCATTCGCTGCGCTGTCTTACCAAACCAACACTAGAACAGAAATTCCCCTCTGCGTTGCATGCTACTTCCACTTTGATTGTCGAATTTTATGTCTGTGTCCAGACTGCATGCAGTTTTCACTTCATTTGATCTCTTGGTTTTATCCTGGCTGTCTGCATAGATTTGTGGCAGTTCTATGGCCGTTCAGGGGTGACTCTGCAGTCAGTACAGCGGCGTTGGCCCGGGGTATTTGAACATGGTTTTGAGCCGCATCTTTTTCTGTTTCAGTGTGGGTTTGGTAAAACAATGGAGCGAATGCTGGATGCAGACTGGGCCAACTTTTATGCTTTGCTTCAGTTCTGTTTTTTGTTTTTTTTAAAAAATTTCTGGTTGGTTCTACAACCTGAATTCCATTTCACTGTTCACTGAAATGTCCCATCCTGTTGACTGTACTGACTCACTCTGTGTAATCCGCCTTGAGTCCCAGGGAGAAAGGCAGACTACAAAGGATGTAAGTAAGACAAATCGGTAGGAGGGGGGGGGGGGACCTTTTGGCATCCCAGTCCAGGTTTGCCCTCCAACCAACACGACAACTTACCTGTTGTTCTCTATAAAAGAGCTGTTGAACCAAAAGAAGAAAGCACAGTCGTCATAGCCTTTCAGAAGATCCTGCATTCAAAAAAGAGATTTTAGACTGCTTGTTACATGCGCACCGGTAATAGCCTCTCTTCCCTACTACCCATGACTAATGCTCATCTATGTCTAACTAGTTACATGTTATTTCTTTTGCTCTGTTACTACAATATTGTTAAAATACGGAATCTCAAAGCCTCCCAACAAAAGCATAACTGAACTAGAACAAAGCCAGCTTCTGTTAAGCAGCGTCCACTGTACAAGCTCAAGCATCGACAAGTCGTTCTTCTCTAGAAGTATTTCCCTCCTATAGTTCATCACTAGAAAAATCAGAAAAAAGAAGATCAGGGAGATTGATACATCTTCCTTATGAGGAAAGGCTGAAGAGTTTGGTATTTTTCAGTTCAGAAAAGAGACAGCTAAGGGGGGGGGACAAGATTGAGGCACAAGGTGGAGAGAGCCGAGAGAATGCTTTATCCTCCCCAAAATACTAGAACTCAAGGGCATCCAATGAAGGTGATGGGTGGTAGATTCAGGGTGGACAAAAGGAAATACTACTTAACACAGTGAGTGATTAAAATGTGACATTTGCTGCCAAAGGATGTAGTGATGGCCACAGGCATGGACAGCTTTAAAAGGGGATTAGACAGATTAGTGGAGGATAGGTCTATCAGTGTTTACTAGCCATGGTGACTGAAAGGAACCTCCACGTTCAGAGGGAGTAATCCTTGGATTATCAGTGCCAGACGCCAACATCACAGAAAGGCCAGTTTGGTGTAGTGGTTAAGTGCGCGGACTCTAATCTGGGAGAACCGGGTTTGATTCCCCACTCCTCCACTTGCACCTGGCTGGATGACCTTGGGCAAGCCATAGTTCTGGCACAGCTGGTCTTGAAAAAGAGCAGTTTCTGTCAGAGCTCTCTCAGCCCCACCTACCTCACAGGGCGTCTGTTGTGGGGAGAGGAAGGGAAAGGAGTTTGTAAGCCGCTCTGAGACTCCCTTGGGTAGTGAAGGGCGGGATATAAATCCAGTCCTTCTTCTCTATACCCTGTTGATGAACCTCCAGAGGAACTAGTTGGCCACTCTGTGAGACAGGGCTCTGTACTAGGATGGACCACTGGTCTGATCCAGCAGGGTTCTTCTTATGTTCTTACATCCCATTAGTAAAAAAACAGATAATTTTTATTGGGGGGGGGGGGAGAAAGCAAGGGGCAGCCCATAATGACTCCTTTCAAGCATCAGCCTATTGCTTTGCCTCTTATTTAGAGAATCAGTGGGTTCTGATGACCTTCTGTTATGAAATCACTCCCATCTGTGGGGGAAAAGGCATTAATTAAAATGGGCCACATGGAAATCAAGAGCCTCTGTTTTAAATACTACATTAACCTCAATGCTGTGTGAAGAACCATCAGCCTCTCCCATGATCACTCCGTACAGGTATCAGCCTGACTGGAAAAATATTAGAAGCAAACATTCAGGCCTGCTTTGTCAAAACAAAACGGTGATTTAAAGTTAAAATCTGCAACACTTCCATGAAGACTAAGCACCTCTTCCCTGCATCTAGTTGTGGCTTAAGATCCAAAAGACAGCCCCCCCCCAAAAGGTAGCATGAAAGAAAATTCTTCAAGTTACTTGTTTTAGCTCATATTCCAAAGCCCCTCCCCCGTCACCCTCAGCCTTATGAAGAAAGGCTGATGTTTCCAGCTTTACTTTCAGAAAAGATAAGAACATAAGAGAAGCCATGTTGTATCAGGCCAATGGCCCATCCAGTCCAACACTCTGTGTCACACAGTGGCCAAAACCCAGGTGCCATTAGGAGGTCCACCAGCAGGGCCAAAGAAAGGGCACTGTCTTTATGAAAGACAGGGCTCTGCTCTAGATAGTCAGAACGCGTCAGCCACATCAAGAAACAAAGAAGGCTTGCAAATTTTACATCGCTAGACATATCCTAAGGAAAAAAGAAAAGAACCCAACAGCTGGAAGAGAGGTTTATGGGAGAGATTTGTTAAGTTTATGCATGAAGTAGAGAGAGAGGGAGGGAGATTTTTCTCCCTCTCCCATAATTCTAGAAGTTGGAGTCACCCAAATAAAACTGATAGGCAGCGGACTCAGAAGATAAGCCCTTCAAATGTATAAAACAACATAGAACTTGCCATAAGATGTGGCAAAGGCCAGTCACACAGGTGGCTTTAAGAAGGAATTAGACAGATTCGTGGAGGAAAGGGCAATCAATGTCTATTCCCCATGACGGGTAAGGTAAGCAACCAAGTTTGGAAACTGTGCACCTCTGAATACCAGTTGCTGAGGCACAATAGTAGGAGAAACATGTTGCCTTTAGTGCTCTCTGGGGGCACCTTGAAGGCATCCACTTTAGCACTGTAGGAAAGTGTATATTGGCCTACACCAGCTTCCAACAAGACTGCTCTTATGAACACAGGCATGTGATTATGATGCGTGGAAGGAATCAGAGGGAGAGACATTCTTTGACTTACAGAAGTAGATTCAAATCGGACTTTCACATCGTTGCAAAGGACAGGGCAGTCTTCCAAACTAATTACCGCACAGTCATGTTCTCCATCAAAGAACCACTGTAAGAAAGGACACAGGCATCTCATTCTCACCTTCTAAAACAAAGGCGTTTGGGAGTTATGTGAACATATATGAAACTGCCCTTATACTGAAACAGACAATCCATCCATCGAGGTCAGTATTGTCACCCTGACCTGGATAGCCCAGGCAAGCCCAATCTCATCAGATCTCGGAAGCTAAGCAAGGTTGACCCTGGCAAGTAATTGGAAGGGAGACCTCCAAGGAATACCAGGACTGGGATGCAGAGGCAGGCAATCAAGCCACCTCTCTGAAAATTTCCTAGCCCCACTAGGGGTCGCCAGAAGTCACCATGACTTCCAGGCTCACAAGCACATACACACACAAAAATACTCTCACACAAAAAAGGTCTATATTGTCTACTCAAGGACTGGCAGAGGCCCTCCAGGGTCTCAGGCAGAGGTCTTTCACACCACCTACTATCAGCTCCTTTAACTTAAGATGCCAGGGATTGAACCTGGGACCAATGCTCCCTCTAAGCTGTGAGTCTTGTGTGCAAAAATTCTACTTTGTGAGCTACTGGCATTAAACTTGTGAGCGAGCGATTTGGCTACTGCATAAATTAGTTTGCCCTGGAGCCATCCTTCCTGACCTTAGACAAAAATGTGTGAGCCGGGGGCTAAAAAACTGTGAGCTAGCTCACACTCACTCAGTTTAGAGTGAGGCTCTTCTGCTGAGCCACAGCCCCTCCCCTCCCCTTCCAGTGTATAGACCTAGAGACTGCTCATCCCCCCCCCCCCCCCCGGTCCCATAAACATTGAAGTCATTGTAGCGCTCCATGTCTTGGTGGGCAAACTAACCAGGGCTGACACTGCCCAGCGTCTGAGATCTGACAGTCTCGGGCTAGTCTGGGCCATCCAGATCAGGGTGACTCTGATAGTGGACTACAGTCATTTCAAGGTTATAATAATATGCAGCACTAACAGCTCTTCAATGGTTCACATCTAGGAAATGATTGCCCATTGTTCAAAGGCACTCAGAATGAGATAACTTAAAAGGACTCTCTCTGGACGTGAACATTCCTTGACACTAGAAAATATAAATCCTTGGTTAATCCTCAAACTGATTTCCAATACTTCCTCCTGTTAATTTACTACTGCCTGTGGGAACAATACTAGCAGATACAGTCCTCCTCAGTTTTGGTAAGGAGATTACCGAATCTCCTTACCAAATAGCTCACTCGGTTTGACTTGGAGACCGATGCCTTCTCTTCAAGCCACGTTTCGTTTAAATCAGAACCTTTCAGCAAAGTGCTTTCCAGCCACTGTTCCCTCCAAGATGAGTTAGCGTGAGTTAGCTCACAGTCTTTTAGCCTCCAGCTCACACATTTTTGTCTTAGCTCAGGAAGGATGGCTCCAGAGCAAACTAATTTATGCAGCAGCCAAATCATTCGCTCACAACTTTAATGCCAGCAGCTCGCAAAGTAGAATTTTTGCTCACAGGACTCCACAGCTTAGAGGGAGCATTATTTCCAGCAACATTTCATCCTTTCAGCAATATCCCAACAGACCCAACTCCACTAATAAATGGTAATACGTAGCCACTTTTTTCAATAATTTTAAAACATTTTTTAAAGGAGTGCGCTCCTTTAAGTGGGGTGTTGTAGTTGACTAATTCCCACACTGAGCAAGGGGGCTGAAGTAGGTGACCTCTAGGATCCCTTCTAACTCTTGTCAAGAAACTGGTCTCCTTTAAGAGTTTTTCTGCCTATAGAAGTCATCACCCCCATCTGCCAGCTTGTTGGCAGAACTGTTGATTAGGCTGGAAAAAGTGATTAACTTGCAGCAGCTGGGAACTGTCCTCTAAAGTGGTTGACAGCTTGCAATTTAGAGGTCTTACTAACAGTACCCAGGAAGGGCAGCTATGCATATGTTAATACTTAGAGGCAGCTGTGGACCACAATCTCTACTTGAAGGTGAGGGGGTGGGAATCTCTTCAGGCCATGTCTCATGCACATATGTATTTTCGACCGCGAGAAATCTCTGCAGCAGAAGCAGCCATGAGAACACACACTTGGGATTAACCCATCACCCCTTACCTTGCAGTTCTCTTGGGTTGCACAAACACATTGGAAGACCACTTTCTTCCCCATCAGGATCTGCACTTTCAAATCAGACCCATTGCCTTTCCCGACTCCTACAAAAGCACAGATGTAGCATAATAATTAATAGCAACAACTTGCAGGAATTCAGATTTAGGAAGGTGTCCCCACAAACACATGCCCGCTGCCCCTGTCTATACAGATGTCACAGCAGATAAATGTGGGATAGGAAGCACAAAGAGTCCTACATTTTCAACAGCACTTACCATGGATAGCCATGACCTTGATGCTTTTGATTCTGAGGTATCTCTCCGGTGGGAGTTTCAAGTCATACTTGTTTTTCAAGATTTCATAATACCCCACGTATCTACTCTGTAATAAGGTAAGTGTTTTTAGAAACATAGGAAATATTGTACGAATGCTACAATATTTTCTAGTTCTACATAGTGAAAGCCTTGAGATACCCAGCCACCCTCTGCCTGTGGTACACAAGGAATCACCAAGTTTGCCATCTATGACAGACCCCTGGCTCTTCCTGGCTCTCTGGCAGATTTCCCCCCCCCCCCAGAACTTTAGCTCCCCTCAGTGACTGAGTTGCCCCCAGATAGCATGTATGTCTTCTTTGTCTTAATGAACTTAAACTGTCCCATCCGCATATAGATATTTATTTAGGCAGTTTTGACCCAACACAGGAACTTGAGAAAAAACACAGGAGCTGTCTTATTTTATATTTCAACCCTTACTGAAATGACCCTTGAGGTAAATAAGTTTCAAAACAGAAATAATATTTTGTTGAACAGGAAGGGAATATATATATAATAGGAGATTGTCAAGGTTTAGAAAGGCTGAGGTAAAACTTCATACTATATACAGATGAAAGCTTAGATCATACAAGAGAGTGTATTTGTAGTTTAGTTTCAAGGATTTCTAGTTCTTTCTTTGAGAGGTACTTTGTTTAGTATATTTCAGCACTCAAATAATTCTTATTAATGTTTCTTCTGGAGAATAGCATTTACTTATAGTTCCTAGATTACTCCCCTTAGAAATCTAGCTTCTCCCTTCTGGTATTACAGCTTTCCAGTAACTCTTGAGGTGTCTAAATTCTTCCCCTTTATCACAATCAGGGTTCTCTTCCCAACCCCTTTCACTGGCAGGATATTATTCTCCTTGTTCCTAAGAAGCAATAATTCCTTTTACTATTTGGCTTGTATGGGAGTTCTCTCTAACTACCCAGACCTTCTGCCAAATCCTTCTCCAGTACCCATTGTCTGTATAAAGCAGTGCTGTAGCTTTCTTGATCTTGAATCTGAATTCTCCCTCAGAGTAGTTTTAATACATCTTAGACAATGGAATCCCTCTTCTCTCTATAGAAGTACTTTTCTGACAATTCCCTGACCGAAATAACTCATTCCCAAAGTCTCTTCCCTCAGAATCAAACCCTCTGGCTACTGATCCAGACGTTAGATTTCAGACAAAGAGCAAAAGTGACTCAAAAAGATGAATGAATCTTTTCCCTCCAGCTCAGCTGTTTTATTTCCTCTCTCGGCTGATGCTGGCCAATCAGAGAGCGAGTAGAGCAGCCAATCACTTAAGCTCTTCTCTCCAGGGAAGATTTACTCATAACCTCCCTATCATTTTAAGCAACATTTTAAAAACCTGTTTTTCTGTGCGATCTGTCACACCATCTTTCAGCCAATCTCTACAAGCATCGTGCTCCCAAACATTCCTAAACCCAGGACTTGTGACTTTTTCTGACCCACAATGCAGTATGACTACGATCCAATGACTGCCATTTTGGTACACTTTCTGGAAGCACAAGGGAGCAGAGTAAACTATTATCACAGTTAGTAGCCACAGTAATCCACTGATGCAACATGCTGGCTGTGATGTCTTAACTGGAGCTTCAAGGTAGGTACCTACCTGGGATGGTGTTTCAACACCCTGAAACTTGGAGCTGGTGCTTTTATCGGTTCTTCTCTCACCAAAGTAATTCAAGCTTTCCTATGAAAGAGAAGAACCACATTACTGTAGCTATTGCTACAGCCAATAGACCAACCATGGCCACCCATCTGCTTCATCCCTCAAAGGGTAGACTCAATCCTGGCTTTCTTATACTTCACTGAAGTAAGGGGTGCTTCATAAGACCCCCCCCCAGGAGGTACCACCTATGAGGGTACAGGAAGCAGCCATCCAGAAAACACTGTGCTCCTAAGAAGAGTATGTTTTACTTGGAATAATGCCAACATTTGGTTATCACCCCACCCATAGCAGCTATTTTATTACTGGTCCTACCACCTATGCATCTTTTTTTGTGGCCGCCCCCACTAATCTCTCAGAATTCCAAGAGGCTTGCCCTGACCTGGATGGCCCAGGCAAGTCTGATCTCGTCAGGTCTCAGAAGCTAAGCAGAATCGACTCTGGTAAGTACTTGGATGGGAGACCTCCAAAGGAATACCAGCAGTCAGGAAGCGGGGGCATGCTTTATTCAGCCACTTCTCTGAATATCCTCCAAGCCCCCAGTAGGGGTCAGTCACCAGAGGTCGCCATGACTTCCAGGTGCACTCATACAAATGGGCGCACATGAACATATAAAAATAATAATACAAAAAAGGCGCAAAAAAGTGGGAAAATTCCAAGAGGCTCAGCAAAAGACTCTTCCATTGTCTGTATAAAATACACAGTAACCCCACCTTCTCATCACAGCAGTAAAATCCTCCCCTCCCAGGTGTCCTGGCAGCACAACTTCAGATTCCCCTCCCTGCAATTATGAGGCTTGTTTGCAATTTAAAAAAAAAACGATGGAGAGTTTATTTACTGAAAATGCTTCACAGGGTGGAATCCAAGGACTACTTCAAAAAGATTGGAGGCTGCAAGGCTGCCATTCCACACAGCAGCTCTTTTCAATGGGAAATGCCACTGCCGTGGACATGCTTGCTACGGAGGGTCAGAACAGAATTTCTCCATTCAAGCACTGCACATTTCTTACGGCAGGTAGCACAATGGGGATTAGGCAGAAAGGTGTGATATTAACACTGTACAGAAATAAAATGCTTCCTACGCAGCTGCACGGAACCATCGTGGGCAGCAGTGTGCAAACACTATGGTAACCTACATAAACATTTCTGGAGGAGCCTCCACATGGAATTCGAATAACATCAGAATCTGCCTCAAATCAGAACTCCTGCTAGAATCCCAGCCACGGTTATGGGTGGACATGGAACAATTCTCCATTTGCCCAGTGAACGATGCGGTGCTGGTTTTGGCCGAGGAGTTGCTCATTGGGATCCCATCCTCATCGCCAGTGAAGAGTACTGGACTCGGGAGACCAGGAACAGTGAAATCATGAAGCCTTTATTGAGTGATTTAGCATGCCCAGTAGATGGTCAGATCAAGCATGCTTCCAGGGCTCCAGGGCCCTCATTATATGCTGGCCAAAACCACATCTCTGGCCACACCCAAAAGACCTGATAGGGGCTTAACATATGCGCATGTTTGTCATAGGTTCCCTGGAGGAGGCTTTGACCGCATTGGCTCCCCAGGGAGAACCTAGGTCCCACATTGGTGGAGGCTTACAATCCGGACGTCTATTGTTCCTCCAGATTCAAGCTCCCCTCTCTGCCTGACCATGTGCTCTGGCCATGCAGCGGGCGCCATTACCTGGGAGCACATGGCAGGCCAGTTGTTACACAGAACATACTACATTACACCCAGGATCTGCAGGATGAAGCTACAATATCTAAAATGAGGTGGCTGCCAATAAAAACTTGGCATTTTCACAATGTGAATGCATCGCATTATCCAAAATGGTACTGTCTGACACTTCGTATACTACAGAGCTGCCATGGCAAAAACTACCGCTCTAAGACATCTGAGTAGAAGACCACAATAATTACCGAGTGGAAACACCCAGCCAAGGCAATCCTGATGTGTGGCCAGCACTTCTTGATCATCTCCCAGGGGGAATATTACTAATTTTAGGAGATTATGGCAGGTAGCGCCACAGGTACTGTGCTCTCCTACACAAAGGAGTTTTGCAGATCACATGCCCCCTGATTCCCTGACCACAGGACGTCCTACTTAACTCCTTTCCTGACTTCAGAGATCTCATGCAGCACTGCCCCTTACAATAGGTCCCTCGGGGAAAAAACCAACAAAAAAAAGAGGTTCCTTAAAAAGGAGGGGGAAGGTGTCAAGATGAAGGATAGACTATATTGTGTCTCGTGACTCGCACAGTGCAGTTACAGAACTGCTTATCACCCATAGGGGGAAGAGCCACTTCTTAGATTCCAAATGTTTTAATTCTCTCGAACAAAACGTCACCGCTTTTTGTACCTGTGCGCTCTCGAACTGGTTGCTGTCAATAAGCCAGATGCAAACCATAGTTCCGGTCCTACCTACACAGAGAGAAGGAAAGGAAAATAGAACTTGATAGAAGGAAAGGCATGACCAGTTGGAACAGTGAGAACACGTCACACCAGGCCTCCTCCCAGCACATCTGTAGAGTACCTGGCCCTGAATTTGGCCCACTTTTCTTACCCCAAGACTGAATGAAATGCCCTCTGCAAGGTCAACCCTGGCCCAGCCCACCCCATAAATTGTCCCAATTTCTTTTAAGCACTGGACACTACGGCATTGCTCACAATGCAGAGGCTGGATTTAGCCTTGTACCTGGCTACTTCCACTAGTCACCTCTGTCTCCTGTAGCCACATGGTATTTCCTAGAAGAACTGAGAAACAAGTCTCTACCTAACTACAAGACTCAACCACTGCATTGTGTCCTGTGTGGGGACACTCTTAAGCCCAGTTAGAGGCTTCACTCAGAGGACAGTATAGCAACCCCCAACATGGTGCCCTGAGCCATGTACAGTGCCAGTATTCATGGCACCCACTTCTTTCTTCCCCAGAGCATCTTTCCACTAAAGGTTTCTGGCCACTGTGTGATACAGAGTGTTGGACTAGATGGGCCACTGGCCTGATCTATCATGGCTACTCTTATGTTCTTATGTCCTAAAAACAAAAAGCCAACCTTGGCTTTCCTCTGCTTCACTGATTAAGAGGAGCCTAGGTGGTTTGCATCTTCACAAAGCACCCAGTCTCAAGCGGCTTCCTCCGTCACAGGGGGACGCTTGGCTTCAAACCTCCCAATGTTGTGTGACTGGCCCCAGCCCTCATGGCGAGGATTTTGTGGTAGCACTCATTCAGTCTTCTCAAAATTCCAGAAGTGCCCACAGGCACAAGAAGGGTGGCCCCCCCAATATAGCACTTCTCACGTAGGTTGCCACGACTCACTCTATACTCCAGCATCGGTACTGATTTCTGCACCCCAAGTGTTACTTCAGAAGCTTATGAAGACAGTGTGAGGTAGTGGTCAGTGTCAGGCTAGGACCAAGGAGAGACCCAGGTTTAAAATCTGCCTTCTGCCATGAAACTCACAGGGTGACCCTTATGCCAGCAGGTATCAAACCACTTCACTCCGCAAGCTTTGAAAACTTTCTTCCATCTTTAGTGGATCCTAAATCAGAATGAAAAGTTCACTTCGCTGAACAAAACTGGTTGGGGTACTTGCCTCAGGGCACTAAACATGGTCTTCATTTTATCTTTCCACCAAACCCTGCAAAAGTTGCTGTGCTGGCATCAAAAGTTCCTCAGAGCTTCTGGTTTCAGCCCAGCCAACTTCCACAGGGTTTGGCGTAGGGATAAAATAAAGAACACATACACCACCATGAGCTCCTTGACATAAGGATGGAATTTAAGAACATCAGCAATGAAGATTACTTTATCTAGGGATGAATAAACACAAGATTAAATATGCTTGACACATTTCTAAGCAAGCTGCTGTCTCCCTTCACATTTAGGAACAGAACAGGTTATAAAATCCAAACAGAACCCATTTTGGAATTCATAAGAACATAAGAGAAGCCAGTGTTGGATCAGGCCAGTCCAACACTCTGTCACACAGTGGCCAGAAATACCAGGTGCTATCAGGAGGTCCACCAGTGGGGCCATGAAACACAAACAGAACTTCTCCCGGTCATGAGTGAAAATTCAAGGCAAGTTCAGCCTCCACAAACTTCTCCCCAAGACCAGTCCTCTCTTTTTCAGTAAAACATGCTTACTTACCCTTCCCTCCTTTGCAGTGAATCGCTATAATGTTTCTCGGGTCCTGATTCATCCATTCTCTCACACTAGCAGTAAACTTGAGCATCTCCCTTAAGAGATAAAGGAAATACCGCACTTTATGATTTTGCTTTCTGAGATACTGTTTTAGAAAACATAAAATAAGATCCATTGTTTATCAGAGCAGCAATATTATATTTCCTCAAGCTCCTTCACAAGACGCCAACACAATGGGGGGTTGGATGCAGCCAGCTTCTTCATTCAATCTCTTAATTCTCCTCCTTTTTACTACTCCTGTCCCACAAGCCTTTTGACCGTGCAGGTTCCATGATCCTGAGCACAGCCCTTTTGGTGACCAAAAGGGACCCCACCTATGCCCTTCCTCCCCTGTGCAAAACTGGCTGAATCTATGAAGCCCTGTCATAATGGGTCAGAGAAACTAGCACATTTTTAAACTTGGCAACTAGCCCAAGAAGTTTATATTCACATTTCTAAGCCTGCAGACAGCACAAGCTAGCTTGATCACTGTCAATCTTGGAAGTTAAACAAACCAGAACTTGCAAGGTATATGAATAACCTCCCCCCCAACACAACTATGTATAATAGTATAGAAAATAACCTCTGTTGAATCAAGAATGTACAATGCCACTGTATAGTGGTTATATGTTAATACAATCACAAAGACATCAATTTCATATATCCATATCAGGTACAAACACAATTATCCATATACATCAAAGCATATGCAAGATCCACAGTACATGATTTCAAAGTAGAATCAGGAATTCACAAAGCATTTCCTTCCAACGAAACCATTTGAGAAACTACTGCTGCATGGAATTGCATCACATAGGAAATTTATGGAGAGTTCTATTCTGAGATTGCTATAGAGAATCACGGAAGGTGGGCCTTTCTTTGAAAAAGCTGTGATGTGAAACGAGACAACTAAGTAGCTAGCGTGCTCACTGGAAGGAAATGCTTCATGAATTCCTGATTCTACTTTGAAATCATGTATTGTGGTTCTTGTATCTGGATAAGCTTTGCCTATTTCATCCATTGGACTTTGATGTATATGGATAATTGTGTTTGTACCTGATATGGACATATGAAATAGATGTCTTTGTGATTGTATTAACATATAACCACTGTACAGTGGGATTGTACATTCTTGATTCAACAGAGGTTAATTTATATACTATCATACACAGCTGCGTGGGTTTTTTCGAATCTCAGAAGCTAAGCAGGGTCAGCCCGGGTCAGTAAATGGATGGGAGACCACCAAGGAAGTCTAGGGTTACTCTGCAGAGACAGGCAATGGCAAATCACCTTTGTTCATCTGTTGCCTTGAAATCCCTCCAAAGCAAACTAGCTTGGACTTGACAGCATTTCCTACCACCAAGCTGCACCCAGCACCATTCTGGCATATTACTTACCCTAGAGTAGGAACATTGTGGTCATCGATGAACAGCCGCTCCACCCTGTAATGGAAATACAATGGGTCATAGCCCTGTTCACCTGCAAGGGAAGAGGATTTACATATTTAAAGTGCCCCCCAAATAGTCCCTTGGAAAGATTTCCAGCTGTATTTTGCTCAGACATTTCAATCCATTGCCTTACATGGCAGGTTAGACTCATCTTCTCCCCCGCCCCCCCCGCCCTGAGGACTGATCTAGTTGGGAACACAGACCTGCTTGACAGGAGGGAGTCTTAAGTAGAAAAATGCTCTGAATCTGCAGCCTATGTATCCTTTACTGGCTTGCTGGCTAGGCGGGGTATAAGTCGAAACAAATAAATAAAAATAAAATAAATTAATGATCAAGCTGTGAACCTGGTGTTTGTTACTTTCTGTCCCTTAAGATACTAAATGCCCTGACCTGCAGGGCTCATTACGTAGCAGGAGCTCCTTTGCATATTAGGCCACACACCCCTAATGTAGCCAATCCTCCAAGAGCTTACAGAGCTCTTCTTACAGGGGCTACTGTAAGCTCTTGAAGGATTGGCTACATAGGTGGTGTGTGGCCTAATATGCAAAGGAGCTCCTGCTACGAAATGAGCCCTGCCAGTGACCTGGATAGTCCAGACTAGCCTGATCTCATCAGACTCTGGAACCTAAGCAGGGTTGCCCTGACTAGTATTTGGATGGAAGACCTCCAAGGAATACCAGGGTTGTGATGCAGAGGTGAGCAACAGCAAACCACCTCCAAATGCTGCTTGCCTTGAAAACCCTGTGGGGGTCACCATTAGAGATGTGCATTCAGATCTACCCAATCCAAAAATGTACCCAAAAAATACCTGATCCAGGATTTTTTTTTCCAGTTCCCCTGAAAAATCCTGGATATGTTTGGGATGCCAAAATACACCTGAAAAATGCCTGATTGGGACTTTTCAGGGGAACCGGGGGGGGGGGGGGGATCCTGGAAATATTCCCGGATATATTTGGGAATCACCCACAAACCCCAAAAAACAGCTGAGGGGCTGGAATAAATAGCCCCCGCTGCTCAGCTGCCCTTGGGCTTTCTTCTGCAGTCCCTTTAAACACCCCCCGTTTAAAGGGGTGTTCTCAGAGCCTGAGAGTTCTCTACTGTGGGATCAGCTGCTCTGCAGGCTCTTTTGGGCAATCCAGTTTAAACCAGACTCCCCAAGACAGCTCCAGCTGAGCCTGTGGGGAGACGTCTTCTTGCGAGACCAGCTGCCTTGTAGGCTGTTTTGGCAGGGCTGTATTATCCATAAGGCTGACTAGTAGGGTTGCCAGGTCTGGGTTGGGAAACACCTGGAGACTTTGGGGGTGGAGCCAGGAGAGGGCGGGGTTTAGGGAGGGGGGTCCTCTGCATGGCACAATACCATAGAGTCCACCCTTCAGAGCAGCCATTTTCTCCAGGGGAGCTGATCTCTGACAGCTGGAGATCAGTTGTAAAAGCAGGAGATCCCCAGGCCCCACCTGGAGGCTGGCAGCCCTACTGACTAGGCTGAAGCCTAGAGGCCTCACAGGGACTAGGGGACCATCAATTTTTTATTTTTTATTGCTGAGGCACTGTTGTTTTCTCTTCATAGACAGCCTGTAAAGTTGCCTAGGAGCCCAGCCGTGGGTTAATACGGTCCGGTCTTTCGAGCAGTCCAGTTTAAACTGGGCTGCCCAATGGAGCCCCAGATGAGCCTGCAGGGAGAGTTCTCCCCTTGGGATCAGCTGCTTTGCGGGCGGTTTTGAGGAGACTGCCCAAAAGAGCCCCAGCTGAGAGGACTTTCAGCTGTTTGGGGCGGCTTTGCCGGTGCTTTTCCCCCCCTCTGTATTTTTTGTTTGGGTCTACTGGACCCCCCCAAAATTGGGATTTCCAAAAAAACCCAGATCAAAATACTTTACCAGTATTTGAGATCTGGAATTTTTCAGGAATCCTAATTCCCACCCCCACCCCCAGGTCCAATGAACCTGAAGCAAAAAATACCGAGGGGGGAAACTGCACACCCCTGGTCACCATAACTCAGCGGCAACTTGATGGCAACAATTACAACAACAGTAATAAAAAGGTATTTCAGGCTGTTTATCTTGGGTCAGAGACTTCTTTTTCTCAAACAGAATTTCAAGCCAAGCCATAACCAGGGAAGTATATTTAAGCAGCAATGGTGGAATGCAGCCATTTTCGCTCCCCTACCAAATCATGTTACCAGTGGGGTGAAAGAATTTTTCTAGCGACAGTCCCCACAGTTGGCCAAATCCTTATGCACAGTTCATTTTTAATGACTAGAGAAGGATTAACTAAGCAGGTAGCCATGTGAGAACAGCATAGCACCAGTTCATGTTCTTTCAAGGTCAATTTAAGACTGTTATTGAATATAGCCAAATAAACTCTATTTTCCAACTGGCGAAAACAGTGAAGTCGGAAGACAGCAGAGATAAGGCACTTACTGCAAAGGTTGTAGACTTTATAGTGGCCTTCATGTTTTGTATCCAAGAACCTGACAACTTCCTACAAAAATGAAAGCAAGATATGTGAAGAGTTTGCAACTAGGGAGAAGGATGATTAATGCATCCGCTCTCAGGTTTGTCTTGTTTTTGTTTTTAAGACCGAGACTGGAAACCCAAGAGCGCTTCTTCAGATGTAAACTACTCCATGCCAATGCTACGGCCAGTCTACTGGTATATTTTGATTGTAAAGTGTGCTAAATAAAATACTTTGGGCCAGGGGCGTCAACTTTCTAAATCCCCCGGGGGGGGGGCAGGGGCTCTCTCTCTCGCGCGCACACGGGACCATGTCTCTGCCGCTCCCCCCCCCCGGGCCCAGGGAGGCAGACCCACGGCGGCGGCAGCCAGCTGGCCGGCTGACTGCTGCCCGCGCGAAGCGCGCGACTATCTCTTCGCTGCTCCGCCCCCCCCCCCCGGCCCAGGGAGGGAGACCCGCGGCGGCGGCAGCCAGCTGGCCGGCTGACTGCCGCCCGCGCAAAGCGCGCGCGATTATCTCTTCGCCGCTCCGTCCCCTCCCCCCGGCCCAGGGAGGCAGGAGGGCAAGCCGGGGGTGGGGGGGAAGGAGAGGCGGCGATGCCGGCTGGGCGAGCATTTTGCTGGGGGTGGCTGACCCCCCCCCGGGAAATTTCAGGGGAGGCTCGAGCCCTTGAGCCCCCCCCGTAGTTGACGCCCATGATTTGGGCCATGTTTCGCCTCCAATTAATCTCTAGTAGACTGATTAGTGGGGATTAATCATGGACTTTGTTTCCAAGAATTTAATTCAATTCGCATCCTAGTTGCTTTAGCATTCATTAAACAGACCCAATTTTTACCAACTCCTGTGGAGCAAAGGAGAAACAAAGGATCAAATATTAACTAGATGGCATTATACAACCAGCACTTAAGAAAAGCCACAAGCATGAACTACTCCCCGTCCCCAGTACAGCCACAGGGATGTAATCAGACCTTTATTTAGAAAGGCCTTTCCTGGGGCAATACTGCAGCTGTCTGTTAGCACTTAACTAGGTAAAGGTAAAGGTTTCCCTTGTTCGAAAGCCAGTCGTATACGACTCTAGGGATGTGGTGCTCATCTCCGTTTCCAAGCCGAAGAGGCAGCGCTGTCCAAAGACATTTCCGTGGTCAAGTGGTCAGCATGACTAGATGCCAAGGCACACGGAATGCTGTTACCTTCCCACCAAAGCGGTACCTATTTATCTACTTGCAATTTCTTGCTTTCAAACTGCTAGGTTGGGAGGAACTGGGACCAGAGACAGGAGCTCACTCCGGCATACAGCACTCGGGTCTCAAAACTGCTGAACTACTGACCTTCCGATCTGCAGTTCAGCGTCTTAACCACTTGAGCCACTGAAGCCCTAACAGCACTTAACTACCATAAGTCAACTCTGCAACTGCTTTGTTGCTCAGTGGGAATATTTTAACTTGTAATATACATCTTCTCAAGGTGAATATGCCATCTGAAAGAGACGGAGGAAGAAAAATAAAAGCTGGAGAAGCCCTGGGAAATTGGCAGGGGATGCAGTCTAGTTTTGAGGGAGGAGAGGAATGGCATTGTCTAGGCTGGTTCAGCAAGAGTTGTGTTTATTCCCCAACTCCAACCACAATGTCTGAGAAGACCTTAAGGCTTGAGATCATGCCCGGTGCTATTCGCACAGTCTTCCAAAGTTTAGGTTACCATTATAGGATTCCTGTAGAAAGACTGCTGCCCGGAAGACGGGAAGGACATTGCTATAACACGAGCTGAGGAGGAAAAGAATGGAAGGCATACAGTCATTAAGAGATTCGGGTGGGTAGCCATCGTGGTCTGAAGCAACAGAACAAAATTTGAGTCCTGTGGCAACTTTAAGACCAACAACTTTTAACCCTGGGTATAAGCTTTCGTGTGCACGCACACTTCTTCATGTATCTGATGTATCTGAATGTATCTGAAAAAGTGTGCATGCACACGAAAACCTATACCCAGAATTAAACTATGTTAGTCTTAAAAGGTGCCAGTGGACTCAAACTTTGTTATTAAAAGAGTTACAATGGTTTGTTACCTTAATGGAACTGGATCCCACAGATCCACTGAGCTAGCCAGAAGGCACATTCCTTCAGCAGAAGGAACTTCCATCTAATGAAAAGCGCTCTTGCATTTTGGGGGGGGGGGGGGGGGGGAGGTTTTTTGCCAGAGGAAAGCACTTCCACAAGCACAACTTATCTGTGGGATTCAGCCATTGGGGCTGGATCCAGTACAGTCTTTCCACAGGCACCGGGGCTTCCACCTGCAGGACACAACTTTCTCAGCCCCATCCTTCTGTAGCAGCCTGAAATGCCTCCAAATCCAGGCTGCCAAAGGAGGGCGGAGCCAAGAAAGTTGTGCTCTATGGTAGGAGTCCCTTTAGCCCATGGAACGGCTGTGCTGGATCCAAACCACAGTTGACATACAAACATTCACGTCCCTGAAGGTAATTTTTAACAACTTGGGAATCTACCTTCAAGAACACTTCAGAATCTGACTACTACAAGAGCATCATCTATTACCTTTTCATACCCAAAAAAATTGTCTCTGGATTTAATATAGTCTGCATGCATATCCTGTTATAGCTTTGTAGCCTTCTTCTCCAAATTCTAGCTAGGATTACAAGCTTGCAAAAATGTGATATGGTCCCGTTCCCCCCCCCCACATCTTTTCCCACTGGTGTTAAGTCCAAGAATGGCAGAGGGATGAAGCAGTGTTGGACATCAAGCCAGGGAAAAATGGACTCAAAACTTCACGTGGCCATGAGGTTCACTTGGGAAAATCAATCTCACCCTAAGCTAGTTTACATGGGTCTCACAAATGTGATAGTCTGCATAATGGCACATTGAGTTTCATAGAGGAGAGAGAGCATTTAAAAAAGAACTTGAAAAAAACATACAAATTTGCAGGGCAAAGATCAAACTTCTGCCATTCCTGCTTAATACCTCAACTTGTATTTTTATAAAATTTTGTGCTTTTGACATTTGTAAATAGTTTTCTTAAACACAAATACAATCTCTTGTGAAGTTGCATGCAGTAATTTTCTCACGGATTCTAGTAAATTTTTTTAAAGGCTGGATTAACAGATGCAAGGAGTCACGAGTACCAAAGGTGAAAATGGAGTGGGCAGTTTTACATTTGCATCGTTAAACAGCAAGCCTCCTGATTTATGAACAACCAAAGAAATTAACTGGCTGTCGGACTTCCGTCCCAGGAGGCTGAACTTCTCTTATACATCTGCCACTACAAAAAGTGCATAAAGAGGGTGATCAAGAAAGAGGGGGATACAAATTTCAACGGTGTCACAGTAATGCAAGAACAGTTGAGGGGAAAAGCACAGTGAAGGCACAAAACCAAGCAGGCAGAGATGCTCAAATGAAGAACAAACCTTCTAATTCTTTTGTTCCTTATAACCAAATTACAGCTCTGACTTGGATAGCTCAGGCTAGCCCGATGTCATCAGATCTCAGAAGCTAAGCGGGGGTCAGTCCTGACTAGTATTTCAAAGGGAGGTCTCCAACCAATAGCAAGGTAATTGCTGCGGAGGCAGGCAGTGACAAACCACCTCTGAAGTCTCGCGCCTTGAAAACCCTATGAGGTCACTTTTAAGTTAGCTGTGACTTGATGGCACTTTCCAACAACAGCACCCAGGTTAGAAGAGCTTGGATATTATCTTTTTTGTTGCTATTCCAAAGTTAAATGTGGCACGGCACTTTCTATTGCAGGACGTTACATAGGTTCCGATAGAGAGATGCTCTCTCACTTGCTTCCGAGGCCTTTCCTAGACAGTACCAAACCCTGATAACACAATACCCTGCCTTCTCTTAACAGGAAGCAAGATAAGCTTTTCCTAAAAGAGGATTTGCCATACTGGTATTTTTAAAAGGGGGCCAGGTGATGCCACAGCAAAGAATATATGGGGATAGAGCAAGCGTCCTCCAACACTAGGGTGGGATAGCGGGTTGCTGCTTTTAAAACCTTGTTTTATAGGGAGTTAATGGCCCAATCCAGCACTAGAGAGCACAACAAGGGAGCTCACAGTCACTCAGGACAAGTGGAGACATTCACAAAATGGCACTGGAAAGAGCACTGAGCTATTTACTCCTTCCTAGCAGGTTCCTGAAAAACCACATCACCACAGAGCAATTGCAAAGGATGCAAAGCCAAAGAGAAGAATCTCACTTCGCCAATAGGAAAATGCTGGTATTTCAAGTGCCAGGAAGCTACTTTCTGAGAACACATCTGCATCCCCTGGAACAAATGACGGACATGCTGTTCCACAAAGGGAATACCTGAAAAGACCATGCACAGAAGTATACGAAGCTGCCTCGTACCTCCAGACTGTAGGTCTATCCTAGTCTTGTCTAGTACTGAAAGGCTCTTCAAGGTCTTTGGTGCATATTTTCTCCAGTCCCACTAGCCTGAGGGTCTTTGGTGCATATTTTCTCCAGTTCTGCTAGCCTGAGATCTTGTAACTGCCTTGCACTTTCTTTTATCACTAAGTTATAGGCCTTGCCCAAAGCATGGTTACATATGGACTCCAAATAAGGGAAAAGACAGAATTTAATTTGGCATTTTTAGCCCACTTTTCACCAACCACTGTGGACTTAAAACAGCTTGCCACGTCAACAACTAAAGCTCAGACACCAAACGCTCAACTGATGGGAAACATGTAGCTAAACACACAAGGCACAGAGCAGCTGGGGCATCCCTTATCCGCTCTATTCTTTGCCAGAAATGTGAAACATGGGTACCAGTGACATTTAAACTGTCTACACCTTGACAGTATTTACACCTTAATATTTAATATATTGGAACACTGGCCACTCAAGAGCATTTCTCCAGTGGAAATGTGCGAGAGAGGAGAGAGAGGAGTGTTATCCTATGCACAAGGGACAAAGCAGCTGCTTCTGCCTGCAGACTCTGTTCAGGAAGCAAAAAAGAAGGGGGAAACAGTGGCAGTGTTGTGGCTGTGTGAAAATTTGTATTGTGTGCCCTTGGAATGCTATCCATCCTGCCACATAAAGGTTAGGCTTTAACCGCCCAAAGCAACTGGCAAGGGTTTTCTTAGCACTGTGTTGGTGTATTCCATCCCCCACCAAGAGAACCACTTAAATACCTTGAGGCCAGGGAGGGGAAACAGAGTAAAGGGGACTTTCCAGTGTTCAAACACACTTTCTCTCATAATCGTGGGATGCTGGATTTCTGCTGCTTCCCCCCACCACAAGTGTATTGACACCAGTTTCTAAATCAAGCTGTACATACCAGTGATATAAGTAAGGTCCAGATCAAAGCCATCTTTTATATAACGCCTTTTATTTTCTGAAACCTGTGATGAGGAAGAGAAAAGGTTAAGGAGGCCAAAAACCTAGAAATAAATGATGCCAAGGTTTGGTACGAATAGATCACATTTTACTTCAGTTCAACAGGGGTTGACAATGCTTTCTTTGGAACCGTTTTCCAAGGTCACTCTTACCAGCTTGGCTATTATAAGTGGAGCTGCAGCACGTCTCAAGCTCAAGGAACAACAAAACCGTTCACGTTCTGTACCCTAAATCTCCAAGAGGACAGGAATTTCTCATAACCTGTTCTAACCTTTACAAATCAGTAAACTGTTGGTATGTGTTTTAGGGTGGGACAAGGGAATTAGAAGTCAACTTCTGATTACGTGATCTATTTGATTTCTGTATGGGCCATCTAGTGATGTCCACATATATCATAATGTGTTGAGTTGCCTAAAGCATGTATTTGCAATGAACCAATCGTTGGCTTCACAGACTTTTATAAATCACTCTTCTGCTTCATTTCATAACCCTAGTCCAAATTTTCTAACAATATTTGCTTTTGCTCTGTTTCCTACTTTTGCAGTCCAGTCACCGGTCATCATCAGCACACCTTGTCAGGTATATGATCAAGTTCTTCCTGGACACTTGTACGAAAGCTTTCAATGTCTCCCTTTGCATCTGGAGCTGGGGTACAAACTTGAATGATGGTTATGTTCAAAGGCTTCCCATGAAGTCTGACTGATATTACTCGGTCAAGACTTTGCCTTACAGCCCGATTGCTTGTGCGACATCTCACCTCACTATTACAGCAACTCCATTTCCTCTGTGTTTGTCATTTCCTGAGAATGAACGATCCTTTGCCAGTGTCACCCAGTCGCTACCCTTCAAGCATTCATCTGCCTCCATCACCACTGAAACCATCCTCTCTCTTCTGCTGATGTGACCATTCATTCATGAAGGGGTGTGTATGCATCTTAGGCCCAATTTACACCTCCCCTCTGAAGTAGTTTGACTGCTGTCTTTTCCTATGCTCATTTCATGCTGGTTTCAAATTTCACTCCCTGGGTCTGAAGAGTACTAAGCAACAGGATTTGTTTAAAGCAGTATAATGCTAACTTGACCACAAGAGTAATGACCACATTAATGTAATGACCACATTACATTAATGAATGTAAACAGTAATTTTTAAACTAGAACAAGTATGGTTTGAAACTAGAAACAGGTATAGACGGGTTTTTCTTGAAACTAGAATGATTCCAGTGGGAAAGTCAGATGTAGATTTGACCTTAGTCTGGTGTCTCAGCTTTGATCAATCCACCTTGAGTAACTCTTAATGGAAGTCTAGACTCCCGAAGGTATTGCTCTCAGCTTCACTGACACACTCAAACCTCTTCCCCCCATTAAGATGTATACCCAAAAGCGGGGAGGCGGGTGCTGTAGAAGATTCTAATGCCGCTCCTGTGCAGTTCTGCACTTAAAATATAGATCTGGATTGCCATTACCCTTCAGATGCAAGGCATACAGTATTTTAATTTCTTCTAAAGGAAAACATCTAAGGTTAAAAAGTACTTTCCACCTTACCATCCTCCGGGATGCCCTTTCAAGATGTTTTTTCTCAGATGCCAAACGAAATATTCTAATCAGAATGATAATCCTCAAGGATCGGAAGAAAACCACCATTCTGAGCAACAGGAGGGGAAAAAAGGATCATGGAACGACACTGGCAAGAGGCAACATGTATACCCAGTTCCAATTATTAATTTGGCAAATCCCTCCATTTGGAAATGCCTTTAGAGACACTTGCAAGCCACGCGGGGTTTGGGCAGAGTGATCAGCACCATAGCTCCTGTGATCTACATGGTACAGCATACCAGGTATCTATAAATAATACACTTATGGTGGAGAAAATGAATTCCCTGCATTCTTCTGCCAGGTCCAAGTGACTGGAAGAGTACACTCATTTATATTCTCTCTGAAGAAGAGTTTGGAAAGGAAACCAGCATTATGGTCATTCCTTGGCATTAAGTCAGGGCCAAGGATACCTGATGCACGACTCTAACAAAACTTCTGTGAGCAACACCTCAGTCTTCACCACAGGTGGTCATGTGAGCCAGCCGTACCCTAAACACACACACACACTCCAGCATTCTCTTCTCATACATTTCCCATTTGGTGCCAAGCCCATGTGTCAAGGGTAGGCCGAACATGAGCAGAATGATGTTGGATTCACGTTTTTAGAAGTTAGATGCTATAGCATCTAGTAAGCTTATCCATTCGTACCCACCCCAGTCTACTTGCACGGCAGGGACACTCCAACAAAGAAAACAGTGATTTAGAGGGCCAGAGAACAGGAAGCAGTTTGTAATATTGTCTGTCTCCCCAGCGCCAGGCAGCAGACCTTATGCTTGCACCCCTGGGGAGACTGGCAGTAATACCATGAAGGTGTATCAGTAACAGACATAGACGAGATCACTAGTTGTATGCCCTGAAGTCAGTGACAGAGAGACAGATGAGCCATTTGGCCGGAAACAAATCAGCAAGACCACCTATCAGCTCGCCATGCTGCTTTGTTGCAAGATCAGTTTGACAGGAAACTGACATTGGCCCTATCTGCATTCTTCTTTTAATCCAGTGGTGTCCTTTTAATTCACTGTGGTGTCCTCCAAGCAATTTGCACTAAAATCAAACTCAACCTTCTTTTTAATCCAGGTTGTGTCCCCCTCACTCTGCGCTAAAATAAGAGTTCAACCTTCTTTTTATTCTGGGTTTTCCCCCCATACTGCATTACATTCCCTCCCTTCAGTGGTCAGCCCAGTTTCAGCATGCTGTTGCCCCAGATTATTTGGATGCTGTTTTTCCATGGACTTAGCGTGATTCTGCATCTGACATTCGCTCCACGTTTTCTCAAATGGGAGGAAAAAGTGCAGCTCAAAACCACATTCAGGTACCTCGGGGCAACTCTGTACTAACTACAAAGTCATCCCTGAGCAGCCATAAATCTATGCAGAAGGTACCATAGAACCCGATGATCAAAGAAAGTGAGAGCGACATGGAGTGTGGAAGCTACTATAAAACCCAATAATCAAAGGAAGTGAAACCAGCATGCAGTGCAGAGAGGAATTTCTGTTCCAGCATGGGTTTCGTAAAACAACGGAGGGAAAAGCCAGTGCAGAATCAGCCAACAATTGCCTCAACTCAAACACTAAGAAAACGTGGAGTAACAGGCATGCAGAACGAGCCACTGGAGCTTTCTAATATACTCCCCCGCTTCCTTGAAGTCGCTAAACCCAATTGACAGAAACTATAGAAACAAATGGCGATTGAGAACAATCACTGTAACTCAGGGGTCCCCAGTACTATTGAGCCTGTGGGCACTATTGAGATTTGGAGAACAGTTAGTGAGCTCCACCATAGCATTACTTCAGGGGGTGCTTGCAGGGGCCAATTGCAAAACGTTCGGAGGTTGCAAGCCAAGCATCCTCCTATGAAGAAGGCAGCTGTTTACAAATGCACAGAAAGATGATGAATCCTGGACTCTTTTTAAAGCACCTCCTGTTTCAATAAGGTAGAAAAAAGCCAGAACTGGCTCTTTGTTTTGGGGATGAAGAACATGGGCACTCGGAAGGGATATGTGTAGGTGCCTCGTTAGGGATCACTACTCTACCACATGTAACGAATGGAGCTTTTCTTGGTTCTTCTTCGCTATTAATTTGGAAACTAATGCTTCTCCCTAAACTAGAAGCACAGATGAAGAACATCTAAGACTCTTAGGGTTGCAGCCAACCTATTAGAGGACAGGATGCTCAACATGAGGCCTATTTAGAATCAGCATTAATTGTGCGCCCCAGACCATTCCATGGCAAAGAATTCTGGACATCTTCAACAGATAAAGGGAGGGAGGCTGCATGGCCCATACCTTGGAAGTTGTCCAACTCTACTGAAGTCACCCACAAGATAGGCTACATTTATCAACAGTGTGCCTACAACAATGACTGAATCCAGAATATTTAGCTTGGATTTGAAGTAATTCTGGAAGCTGAGGAAAAAACAAGACAAGGATACAAGTAACTAGTCAGCAGCAATTATTTGTAAATGACTGGTCATTGTTTCGAGTCTTTGGGAGGCCATTTATGCCTACAAAGTTTTTATCAGCATGAATAAAGAATATTCTATGCAAGAGTTAAGAACTATTATAGCCTCACCTTGCAAGAAGCTGTCTGGCAATTAACTACAGAACAGCAATAACCTGAAAGACAAGCAGGGGCAGACTGGCTGTTGTAGCCACCATGGAATTTCCCAGTGGGCTGATGGCCTCCCCCCGCCCCATATTTGGGGTGGTCCAGCCCAGGATAGAACAGCCCTGCTGGGCCTGAGAAAGACAAGTTGGGACCCAGGCACAAAGCCAGGCAGTACTACAGGACTGGCTGGCTTCTCCCTCCTTCCTTTGTGAGTAGGGGTGGGGGTTCCCCCTTTTGGGGGCCCCAATCTGCCACCAGCCAGCTGGCTGGCGGGGGAGCCCCGCCCCTGAAGAGCCCTGCCATGACTGGCATAATGACATCACCTGGAAGTGACATCATTGTGCTGGGAATGTCACATGTGGGACGCTCTAGCATTTGGCTAAAAACTCTATGGTGACCATAGAGTTTTAGCCAAATGCTAGAGTGCCCCCTGTACAACATGCTCAGCATGATGATGTAATTTCTGGGTGATGTCATCGTGGCATGCACACAATAAGACCTAGGGACCAAGTCAGGAGCCCCCCGCCAGCAGATGGGTCTCGGTCTCTGAAGACAAGGCTAACAAAGCCAAGTCTCTTGCTAGATTCAGCTAGGAGCCATTCTGGAAGTAGACCTGTACAAGCTGGGGCCCCCTGGGGAATTGCAGGGAAGGGACAATTGAAAATCCCAAAACCAGTATCTCCCCTCTAGAATTTTCCAACCTCCAAGGGCCTAACTACACATTACATTTTCCTCACATCCTCCTTGGATCTTGTACAGTGAGTTGTGTTTGCACTGGGGCAATGGCTCAATGCTAGAGCACCAGCTTGGCATGCAGAAGGTCTCAGGCAGTGTTTCCTTTAAGCTGTGCACTTGAGCGGCCACTCATTAACACAGGAAGCCCAGCTCAGTAGCTCAGTAGCTATCTGGAGCCATGCAGGGTCTTGCAGTGCCCATTTTAAGATTACAGCAGTTATATTCTGCTCAGGATGTGAACTCCTCCACTCCGGGGGGGGGGGGAATACAGGAAACAGTGGTCCCTGGTTCAATCCCTGGCATCTCCAGCTAAAAGAATCTGGTAGGAGGTGACATGAAAGGCATCCACTTGAGACTATGAAGAACTACCGCCAGAGAAGACAATACCAGTGTTGAAAGACCACTGGTCTCATTCAGCATAAAAGAGCTTCACATGGAACAATTCCCAGGTGTTTGTGGTTCCAATATGGAACAGGACAGAAAGGGCAGCGAGAGTGTACTTAAGCCTCCATCCCTGCATCGTTCTCCTACCCCAAAATGGCCACCATTTGCTTTGCAGGGTAAACTTGTGTGTAGCCATCAGTACACAAGTTTCCTCAGTGAAATAAAGCAGCTCCCAGCAGGGCCATTTCAAACTGGAAAAATAGCATGAGGGGGGGAAAGCTTAAGCCACCTCCCACGTATCATTACCCTGATCCAAACAGTATCCGCATGGGCCTGAGGTAACTAAGTCCCAAGTACAGGACTTCCATATGTGTCTGATCAACAGGGCACAGCGTGAACATGAAAAAAAATTGTAACATTGCAGTTAGGCCCTCAAGAGATTAAGCAGGTTGATTTCCCACCATTTCCCCTAGGATACAACACAACAGTCAGTTGCTTCCAGCATTCCACCCTCTCTATTACACTTTCAATGGTCATCAGACCAGCTCACCAGGCCAGCTTTGGAGGTTTTTCTTTAAATTTACAAATGCACATTTTTCAGCCTATTGGGGAAATCTCCTGAGTAGACAAGTTAGCCCCACTGGACAGCGCTCATTATCCAAACAGGGGACAGTCATTTTGTTACTACGATGCCAAAAAACCCCAAATAAATACATAATAGGGAACACATATTTAGCCCATATCAAACCATAGTAAGAACCGATGGCAAATTCCCTGCACACTGCAGAAGGAGAAGAACAATGTCTCTGAAGTTACCTGTTTCTTACTGAATTTCAAGGCATCTCTCCCTGACCCAATAAAAGCCTTTCAAAGTAGATTTTTATGCTAGTGATGTAGACTGACTGGTTGGTTGTCCTCAAGATCAAACCTAAACAGTGAGCCAGAGTGGTGAAGTGGTTACAGTGTCAAACTAGGATCTGGGAAACCCCGGTTCAAATACCTGCTCTGCCACGGAAGCTCACTGGGTGAATTTGGGCCAGCCCCACCCACTCATCTTAACCTTCCTCACAGGGCTGTTGTGATGAAAAAGTGGAAGAGAAGATAATGATGTAAGTCACTTTGGTTCACCACTGGGGAGAAAGGCAGGATACAAATGAAACAAACTCTCATCTTTTACTCTATAGAGGTTCCCACAGCAGTAGGTACACATGGATATATTCCACAGGTATTCACTTTCTTACCCTTCAAGATACACTCGTAAGAGAACGTCTACAAAGAAGAAGAGCGCTATAGCCAGAGAGATGACTTCAATTATCTTGTTATGGTGATCGATCACTAGAGATACAATCATAAGTAGAATGTCCACAAAAATAAGCACAAGACCAAATAATCTAAAAAAGCAAAGGGGGAAAAGAAGTGGTAAGCTTTCAGAAGGCAAGCAGTGCACAAAAGGAAAAATCTATACTGTTTTTATCTACTACGTGGTCAATATCCCATTACAATCTCCAGAGGAAAGACAAAAGAAAAATTATTAAGACAACATTTAACCAATTGATAAACTGCAGCTATTTTGGTGAACCTCAGTTAGTGATACAGACCTATTGAACAAAAACATTTAATACCAGTGTATTGTACAGATGGTGGCAGGGTGTACTATACATTGGGTTGCCAACCTCCAACAGATTAGTTCTCCTGGAGAAAATGGCAGCTTTGGAGGGTGGACTGTATGGCATGACATCATACTGAGGTTCCGTTCCTTCCTTGGCCTCCAAAACTATTTGGTAATTTATCCCAGAGTTGGCAACCTTAGCAATAAAGAGTCTAGTTATGACAACTGCTGATTATCATACCCTGATCACCACATACTGTCTGATGCAATGTTCCCTCTAAGCTGACTTAGTGTGAGCTAGTTCACAGTTTTTTAGCCTCTGGCTCACACATTTTGGTCTTAGCTCAGGAAGGATGGCTCCAGAGCAAACTAATTTCTGCAGTAGCCAAATCGCTCGCTCACAACTTTAATGCCTGTAGCTCACAAAGTAGAATTTTTGCTCACAAGACTCCACAGCTTAGAGGGAGCATTGGCTCTGATATGCCAAACTGTGTTCAGGCCACGTAGGCGTCCCACCTAAAATCGCTATTAGAAAAAACAAAGGAACAATTTCAAAATTCCCAAATTCGAAGCATGGCTAAAAAGTAGGAATGCTTTTATTGATGTTTATGTTGTGGCTTATACTTACCTGAATCCAAAAGACATCACACATGGAGAAATCTTCTTCTTAAGAATACTGGCATGGAAAACAAAAAGGGAGTGGACAATGGGAGGGTTATTATTAGGACTAAGGTGTCAACGTGGCAGATTTTCATAACCTAATCAACACTGCCTATGTTTGGTCCTTTGCTGGGGGCAACTAACAGAAAACTACACCACAGCAGATCTCAAGTGAGAGTTTGCTCCACCAGAAAAGGCCCTGGCTGAGGCTAGTCAGATATCCTTGGGGCTGGGGACAACCAGTAAATGTTGATTGATTGAACACTATGCTTTGCGGGGCACATATGGGGAGAGGCGATCCCGAAGATATTCAGGTCCCTGGCCATATAGGACTTTAAAGGTTAACACCAGAATCTTGAACTGGATCTGGTATACTATCAGCAGCCAGTGCAGTTGGTGCAGCACTGGCTGTATGCAAGCCCGCATGGGCGTCACCGTCGGCATACGCGCCGCCACATTCTGCACTAGCTGCAATTTCCAGGTCAAGTTCAAGGGCAGCCCTGCATAGAGCGAGTCACAATAATCTAGTCTGGAAGTGACCATTGCATGATAAGTCCTGGGGGGTGAGATAGGGGACTAGTTGCCTGACCAGCTGCAGATGATAAAAGGCCAATTGAGCAATGGCGTCAACCTGGGCCTCCATCAAAAAAAAGGAATCCAGGAGCACCCCTATGCTCTTCATCCTCAGCGTCAGTGTCCCACCAAGGGTTGGGAGCTGGATTCCCAATCCCTGCGCCATTTCCCTGACCTGGCCATTATTAGCCCACTGGGGAAACTTGAAAAACAGAAGAGAGTCACAGTCTCAAAAGCACAGAAAAAAGACCAGAGGAAACTGCAAAGAAAGCGCTATTTAAATAAATCATACAACAATCTTAAAATGTGAAATATATATAAGCAACAATTAATTGACAGTTAAGGAGTTGGTCCATAAAGATTTGGCATGGTTAATGAAGGTCTCCGGAATGATGCTTCATTTCGCAGGAAACTTCATCCGAACATCGACCATAATAACAAACATGCCTCCAATTTCTTGCTCATGATTCAAAGATAATCACAATACAATCAGCACAGCTCTACGTAGCTTCACAAGAAAGGTAAACAACCACACCAAATCTTTATGGACCATCTCCTTAATTGTCAATTAATTGTTGCTTATATGTATTTCGCACTTTAAAATAGTTGCATGATTTATTTAAATAGATAGCACTTTGCAGTTTCCTTTGGTCTTTTTTCTATACATTGGGGAAACTTAGCTATACTGATGGCTCCATGCAAGTTTCCTAAAGAGGCAAACAGGGGCTCCCCAGAGCTGTTTTGGTTCAGAAAACTGTGTGGAAGGTTCAGTATCTCTATCTCATCATATGCCATGACCCAATCCAAATTAGGGCTGCCCACATGTGGTGATTAAACTGCCAGCAGGTATCCAGGTACACATCTGACTGTCAGGTTCTGGTGCAGAAATTCTCACGTATAAACTGGTCAACATGTCTGTTATGTTAACAAGCCCACTGGAAAGGCCACCTCTCCCTCATTTCCGCATTACCACTGAAGAATGTTCTCTCAGATGATTTCCTCTGCATTGACAGCCAACATAATGTACTAGTTAAGAGTGTCTGACCAGGACCTTCGAATTCCCAGCTTCAAATCCCCACTCTGCCATGAAAGCTTGCTGGGTGACCTTGGCTCAGTCACATTCTCAGGTTATCCTTACCTCACAGGGCTGTTGTGAAATACATCGGAGGACGGCAAATGTTGTTAGCTACTTTGGGTCCCCAGTGAGGAAGAAAGTGGAGTAAACTTAAAGTAAATAAATAAAATTTCCGCAAGACCAATTTGGGGGGGAAGAGAGACAAGGGGGAGACCGTGAACAGACTATCCATAACTCTGATTTACCCAACAGATACAATTAACTTACTAAGCACATGTGTTCTGTTCTCCTTGATCTTCAGCATTGCCGTCATCGATCTCAACAAATGGATCCTTGGTCTGTTGACTCCTGCCATGGAATCAATCAAATGGTTACGGACTCTCCCAGGATGAGTTTGGTGCACCAACTTCCACCTTCCCAGCACTCTCTCCTGGCAATAGCTATTTAGAAGTTTTCAACCTCTGAATACGGAGGTCCCAACTAGCCACCATACCTGACTGAAAGGCCTGTCCTCCATAGATGCCTAATCCTCTTTTAAAGCCAATGGCCACCCCTATACCCAGTGTAAGCAATGGTCTCTTTTCTCCCTCCCACTCAGAACCTCCAAACATTAAGTGTCTCCCAACGCCTATTTAAGGCCATTTTGAACTCAGCATTTTATAAGGCCTGGCTTTTGGAAGCACTCAACTTACTGCAATAGCAACTTGTCCTACTACTGTCAAACTTGGTGTCTTGTTTGCCATAGAATTCAGTGTTATGGGATCTCAAGCTGGAATTCCTAAGGGGGGAGTGTGTAGTGGCTGGGCAACTATTTTCTAAGATGCCTCCCTTTTCTGGGATGAAGAGCTATGACCTTGGACACTGTCTCTGCTTGCTCCGCAGCTATAGATGATGTAACGGCAGTCTCACAGGTGGGGGCTGGAGCGTGTGAAATCTAGGTGGGCAGAATGTTGGATGTGATTGGACTGAACCCTGAGGGGGGGGGCTTGTTTGAACTTTACATAACTTTGGCCCTTGGCACCAGAACGTTAGTTCTGACACAGAAAGTCTTAGCTTGAATCATAAACTCAATAAACAAATCACTACCAAGAGAGTGTTGTTGAGCGTAACTTTGTTCCAAGAGTCTGACAACTACTAAATCAAACAGATTAAAAACCGCGCTGTGAGTTGCAGATCAGGTGTGACCACAAGTGGAACAGTTCATAGGACCAAGGACACTACCAGCATGTGTGGTTTTCTCTCACTTCCCGCCAGCTTTACCAAAATCATTTCACATATGTGTTTCAGTACTAAAATTCAAAGAGCATCTGTGCCGATGAGTACATCATAAGGTCACAAGTGTTACCAGAACGGTCTTTCAACAGCTGACTTTCTAATAAATCTCAGTTGCACCTAGCATACACAAAGTTTCCTGCTTCTAACACAGGCTAATAAAACAGGCACATGTCAAAGTTGACCCTCTGACCCAATAATCCATCATAGTCTCTTCGGTCCCCCCCCCCCAAACACACTTTATTCATTTGTTCAAGGAGGGCATACAAAAATGACAGTCATGTTCCTCTGCAGTAGAAGAGCTAGATCTGAGTTCAGTGGCACCTTAGAAACCAACAAGATTTTCGCGGTATAAACTTTTGAGAATAAAATCTGAATTAGGGAACTTTGACTCTCAAAAGTTTATACCCCCAAAATCTTGCTAGTCTCTAAGGTGCTAATGGACTCAAATCTAGCTCTTCTCCCTTGAGACTCAGAAGTCTGAGTCAAAGCTTTCCAATAGTTGTGCAAGAGACAATGGCATCTAGCAGCCAAGACTAAACTGAAACAATTCATTCTCCCTTCCGCTCCACCTACTACTACTCCTACCTAAACCAGCGTGCACAAGACAGGGTAAGTTAGAATGTAAATAACTGCATATGGGGATGTATACAATTTAAATTTATTACATCTTTTTTTCTAATGATGGTAAAGGCCAATGATAATTGCACCTGAATATGTATCGACACAAGGAGAGCCACATTTAGAACATTGGTCTTAAGGGCAACATTAGAGTTAGATAAAGTATGTAAGGGCCATTAAATTACATCTAGGCTAGGCCATCAGCCTTATAAAGGAAGGTTTGGTGGACCAGCAGGAAGATTTTTAAGGTGAAAACCAAACGATGTGTTGCATGACAAATTGTAGAAATGTCACATGGCACAGCGCAACCAGATCTGGAAACTAAGGACCTTTCCCCATTTTTAGTAATAAAAACCATCAGAAAACTAGACAATGCTTCACATATAAAGGGCCTCCTCTTCCTCCTGTAGAATAACACAATAAAATCCAAGCCCGTAACTGTGAAATTCCTCTTAGTCCATGGGAAGACAGTTAAACTAAAATACCCAGCCCATAGTAGGAAAAGATCGTCGAGGGAGAACAATTCTTGTGTTCTCTGCTTTGGGTGAAGGGGAACCCTGTCATCAGTCCTAACTCTTTTGACAAGTAATTGTATTGCGAGATCTTTGAAAGAGCCATTTTGGTGGGGATGCTTATTCCAGTCAAGATAGGGATTCAAGGGGACATGCAGATGGAATTTTTTCCCCTAAGGATAGCTGTATAGTGAAAATATTGTTGTGCATGTTCCTAATTTTAATTCAGGGGAGAGAAATATTCTCAGTGATAAGCTGAAGACACATCATCTTCCATCAACTTATGGCTCACTAGCAAATGCAGGCCAAGGAAACAATGGTTTCACCACTGTACTCTAGACCACGGCAGAGCAAATACCTACTGCTCTCATTAGATAACCGGTGCAATTACACATTGCTCAGAATAACTCACCCCTGAGTCACTTTCAGCCCCAAATCTTGGTCATAACTTTCAGCGGACATCTTAC
Organism: Lepidodactylus listeri; assembly: GCA_029233225.1. Taxonomy (NCBI): domain Eukaryota; kingdom Metazoa; phylum Chordata; class Lepidosauria; order Squamata; family Gekkonidae; genus Lepidodactylus; species Lepidodactylus listeri. The sequence goes on from JARCFY010000016.1 coordinate 21,848,829, forward strand.
TCTTCCTGCGTTTGGAATTAAAGAGGCAGTTTCCCTGGGGGGGGGGGGGGAGAGAAAAAAGTCAAACCTTTTAGAGAACAGCTAAAGACACGTCAACCACCATCTAAAGCTTTCCAATCAAATTAAAGCTTACATTCAGTCAAGACTGAATCTGCATTTCGCAACAAGAAGCAGCCATTCAAATCTGGGAGAACTTATTAAAGCACGGTAACAAATGCAAAAATATCCAAGTGTGCCACCTGCATTCTCTCCTCAGCCCCCCAGTAAAGTAGGTCAGGAGCATCGCCATATTACAGAAGGTCAGAGGAAATACAAGGTTTCTGGAGGGTACCTAGTAAGGTTGTGTTTTTTTTTGTTTTTTTTAACATTGTTTATTAGGTTTTATGTTTTACACAATAATAAATGCCTTTAACAATGTACATCTCTTCAAGAACTCTTTTCTATTAACTGTCAGTCCTTACCAATCAATATTGGGAAAGAAGATTGGGTTAACAAGACTATTCATTTACATTCACTTGGTCTTCTAGCCTTATTCGCATAACTGTTTTAAACCTTATTCCAACTATTTAAGTTTTACTTTTAACACACCTACATATAAAACTTTTCTGAGAATGGAAACCATTTGTCAGTCGGGTTTCTGAGCTCCCTCTCACCTACTACTGGGTCAAAAAAAACTGAACATTTTTCCTCTATATAGTAATTCCATACTTTATTCCACCATCGATTTATGGAGAGTGGTTTTTCGTTCTTCCAGTTTCTGGCTATTGTCGATTTTGCGGCCGCAATAAGTATTGTGATTAAGTCTTTGGTTGATCTAGGAATTGGTTTTTCTTGCCATAGGTGCAGAAGTATCGTTTTTGGGTCTTCTGGAATCTCGTGTCCAGTTATTAGTTTGATTTGTGACAGGACTTCTTTCCAAAAGCTCGAAACAGCTGTGCAAGTCCACCAGTTGTGGAAATAGGTTGCCTTATGGCCGCATTTTTTCCAACATAGTGGTGAGTTTTTAGTATTGAAATAGGATAGCTTCACTGGAGTAATGTACCAGCAAAGGAGGAATTTGGTTAAGACTTCTTGAATGGCAAGTGATTTAGTGTGTTTAATTTGGGTTTTCCAAATGTCTTGCCATTGTTCTTCTGTAAGTGTGACATTTAAGTCTTGGTGCCAGGCTTTTTGATATCGTTGTAGTGGGGCCGAATTGATGTCCACCAGTATGCTGTATATGGAGGCTATAAGGCCTTTTTTTGAAGCTGAGTTGTATAGCAACTGTTCAAAAGGTTTAAGTGGCTGCTGAAGATTCCTTTTGATTGCTGTTTGAGTCACAAGACTTTGAATTTGCAGGTATTCGTACCATTTTAACTTGACTTTGAATTTGTTTTCAATCTCGGCCTTGGCGGCCATTCGACCTGCCACAGTAACATCAATCAATCTGGTGATTCCAGCTGCCTTCCAAGCACTAAACGAGGTAGATTCTATAGTGGGCGGAAACCATTTTTGTGACGTAAAGACTTGTAGTAGTGAGTCGGTAGAAGTTATCTTAGGCTTGTATTGTATCCATATTTTGGTTGTTGTCCTGAGATATGGATTCTTTATTAGGCTAATTTGTCTTTTATTGTATTTTTTCCATAGGGCTTCATTAAATGTTTGGTTTATCAAATAATTTGCTTCCATGTAGCACCAATCGGGTAAGTTAGTTCTTTGTTGTTGTTGTCTGACCAGAGGGGCCAATATGGTTGCGTGTCTATACAGTTGCAGATCTGGGATTGCTAGACCTCCCAATTTTGAGCTTTGTCATATCGTTTGAAAATTGATTCTATGGCTCTTGTTGTGCCATAGAAACGTGTTGAGTATTTTTTGCCATTTTTTGACCAGCTGTGTGGGAATTTCTATCGGGAGGGTTCTGAAGCAATATAGAAATTTTGGAAAAATAAAGGACTTTAGAATGGCAACTCGATCCATCATGGAGAGGAGTTTGTATTCCCACGATTTAAACTGAGCTTGTATTTCTTTGGCTATCACTTCATGGTTGTAAGTGATCAGCTGGGTTAGGTCCAAAGGTACATTTATTCCAAGGTAGTGCCACTTTTTTGTTGTCCAGTTGTATAGGAAGCTGTTCTTTATTTTGGTTGTTGTCTCAGAGGTCAGCCTGATCGGATATAATGTAGTTTTAGTTTGATTCACTTTCAGGCCTGATATGTCTCCAAATTGATCTAGCATGTTTTGTAGCGTTTTAAGAGACTGTAGGGGATTGGTGATATAGGCTACCACGTCATCCGTGAATAAACTTATTTTGTACTCCTTCCCTCCAATCGTGATGCCTGAGCATTCTTGGTTGGCTCTTATGGCTCTCGCCAATGGTTCCATAGTTAGTGCAAATAGGATAGGTGATAAGGGACACCCTTGACGGGTGCCTCTGTGAAGTCTCATAGCTTTAGATTGACCGCCATTCACTAAAAGCGAGGCCATTGGAGCATCGTAAATGGTGGTGATAGCTGTCAAAAAGGTATTGCCCATCCCCATTGTGTGCAATAGTTTCTTAAGATATGTGGTCTCCACCGTGTCGAAGGCCTTTTCGATGTCAATGGAGATCAAAAGAGATTCTAGAGTTTTTGAGTTTCGTCCGTAATGTATTATGTTTAGCGTCTTCCTGATGTTATCTGCTATATCTCTTGATGGAATGAATCCAGTTTGGTCCATGTGAATATATTGTCCAATAATTGCTTGTAGTCGCTTTGCCAATATTGCCGTAAAGATCTTGTAGTCAGTGTTTAATAGAGAAATTGGTCTATATGATCTGGGGTCCATGGTATCCCTGTCTTTTGTTGGTATCAGGATGACGTTTGCCTGTCTCCATGTCTTTGGTATAACTCCTTGGGTCAGTACATTTTGACATATTTCTGTCATAGGTTTTAATAGGTCTTCTGCACAAAGTTTGTAGTATTCGGATATAAATCCGTCTGGACCCGGGGATTTCTTTGTTTTCGAAGCCTTGATAGCTGTCAGCAGTTCGTTTGCAGTTATTGGAGAGTCTAAGTATTTTTTGTGTTGTTGCGAAAGCTTAGGGATGTCCAGTGTGGATAGGTAAGTATCGATTTGTTCCTCCATGGGGTTTGTAGAAGAGTAAAGTTCTTGGTAGAAGGTTTCTAGGGTTTGCAGAATTCCGGTGGTTGTATTGTGTAGTCTTCCCTGTTTGTCTTTCAAACCTATAATGAATCTCTCTTGACGTTGTTTTTTTATTCTCCAGGCCAAATTTCTTATAGCCTTGGGTCCTCTATTATTTTTTTCATGCCTAAAAGTGAAGTGTTCTCGATTGATATTTAATAATTCTAGTGCTTCGAGTTGTTTTCGTAGGTGTAGCAGTTCCATATAAACTTTTTTGCTGCAGGTCTGTTTGTGCTGCTGTTCCAGCTTTTTGACATGAAGTGCTAACTCCTCTTGTTTAAACTTTTGTTGTTTCTTGTAGGTTGCTAAAATGGAAATGCATTTACCTCGAATTACCGCCTTAGAGGCATCCCACACCACTTCAGGTGGCACTGCGCAATCCTTGTTGTTTGTAAAGAATTCTTTAATTTCTTCCTTGATTTGTCCTACCATTTTTGAGTCTGTGAGAAGAATGGGGTTCATTCTCCATGAAAATTTACTTGGCTTGTTGCCTGTCATGTTGAGTTCACAGTATACCGGGGCATGATCTGACCATTTCTATATTCCGATTTCACTCAATGTAACCTTGGCAACAAGTTGTTGGGAAAGCAAAATGTAATCAATTTTGGAATAAACTTGGTGTACATGTGAAAAATGTGTGTAGTCTCTTTCCTTCTCATGTTTGAGTCTCCAGATGTCCATTAGTTCCATCGCTGTCAGCAAGTCTTTCAGTTTGTTGGTAGCATTATATCTGCTTTGTTTTTTATTTTTCAGTGAGGATCTATCAAGTGTGACAACTATCAAGTAGTTGAAATCTCCTCCTAGAATGAGTGGCCCCTTTTGGAAAGATTTAAGTTTGTTTAGTGCTGTTTGCAAGAAATGCTCCTGGCCTTTATTAGGTGCATATATAGTGGCTAGGGTAATAGGGTCTTTGTTAAGTGCCCCTTTTAAAAATAGGTATCTGCCCTCATCATCATTTTCCAGATTTTCTAATTGAAATTTGCAGTTAGCAGCGATTAAGATAGCCACTCCTCTTGACTTAGAGGTGCCTGGTGAAGTGTATTGTTGCGTAAACCAGTTCAGTGGTAGTATGTTCGAAGTTTTCTTTAAATGAGTCTCCTGAAGAAATGCTATCGATATTTTCTGATTTTTCATGTCTGTCGCAATTCGTTTACTTTTGATTTTGCTGTTCAGCCCGTGCGTGTTTAAAGTTAGTGTTTTTATTACAGACCCCTCCATTTTGCTATTTCTATTTTAAGTTTAACTAGGCTATGGGCCCGTCTGGAGGGCCTAACAGTTGAGTTATTACTTTGTCTCACCTGGTTGCCTACGTTAAGTTCAGAATTTTGGTTGAAAACCTGAGGTATTACTCCTAAGAAGTGCCTTAAATTCTTAAGTATCTTAGTCTTAGTCAAAAAGCCTAACAGATTTGTAACAGTTAACATAAAACACTTAGAACCCCATTCCTTGCCCTCACCCCCTTCCCCTCCCTGATTCCCTTTCCCTCCCATCCCCCTCCCCTCCCACATACCCACACATTTTGCCAAACACAAGGCTAGTAGACAGAAATTCTTTCTTACTTCAAAAAGTATAACATCTCCCCCCCACACCCCCTTCGTGCAGACTATGTCTGCACAGAGCCAAAAGGGCTCCTCAGTGAGGATCAATAATAAAGGCATTAATTGAGACCAGGAAAAAAACATACTCAGAGAGGGTTCTCAGAGTGAGCTTGCCCCTTCCCGCCCTCCCTCAACCTGCTTTTGTCACACTTTGCCCTTGGTACCTTTGAAAATTTTCTCAACCCTAAATGTAAGGCATGCAAACAACATCAAAAAGAGTAACCAACAGTTTTGCTCTGAGTCAAGTGCGTTGTTCAGAGCGCACTGGTATCTTGCTCCATTTCTGTGGTGTTCCTGGAGCTTGTCTTTTCCTTTTGCGGATTGTCGAGGACTCATCTTCCATTGGGGCCTCCAGACCAAGCGCGTTCAGCAAGTCGTTTCCTGAAGCAATGTCGTCTGCTTGGTAGGTGTTGCCTCTGTATCTTACTTGTAGGTATCCCGTCTGGGACCAGCGATAACGGATTCCTGCTATGTTGAGCTGTTGAGTAATTGGCTTTAGGTTTCTGCGTAGTTGTAATGCATCAGGTGGAACATCCGGGAAGACAAAGATTTCTGTGTCATTAAGCTTAAGGGAGCCAGCTTTCCGTGCCTCTTGCAGTATGAAGTTTCTAGTGCGTTGATCATAAGTTTCAGCTATGACATCTCGGGGGCCTCGTCTCTGGGCTGCTGCCATCGATCCTAGTCTATATGCTTTAACTATGGATGGTGCCACTCCTCCTTCTAATTGAAGAGCATTGGCTAGCCACGAGGCTAAAAAGGAGGTGAGTTCGGTGTTTCCCTCAGTTTGCTCAGCTATGCCTCTAAACTTTAATGAGCGCTCCCTCGCTCTGAATTCTAGGGCAAGTATTCTTTCCTTGGCCCATGTTTCATGTTTTTGTAGCCTGCGGATATCCCCTTGGTTTGTAATGGTTGCTTCCAGCGCCATTTCAGCTGATTGGGAGACTTTCTGTAGTGTAGTATTAATGGCTTCCATTGTCTTCTCAAGTGGGTGTATTTTAACTGTCAGCTCCTCTAGCATTACCTTGCGAAACATTTCTATCAAGTCCTGTTTATCTTTTTTCGTCAGTGTAGCGTTTTGTATCTTCTTCACCCCAGCTGCGGCTGCCATTTTATCAACACTCTGGCAAGCTTCCCTCTTGGTCCTTTCAGCCGGTTGTGAGGTAAAGTAAGCGCTTACCTCCGCTTTTTCGGACTCGCCTTGTTTATTGCGGCTTCCTCCGTTTTTGCCCATACTTAATTAGCCTTATTTGTGATACGGTACCAGCTTGTGGCAGTTGGGGAGGACGTTCAGGTGCGGAGCTCTCCCTTCAGGCGTCAGCCATCGACGCTGCCGACGCCCCGCCCCCACCTAGTAAAGTTGTTGCTCGGGTGACCTCTGAATGAGGGCTTTCCTGCTTTTGAGTTGTTCTCACAGAAAGGGCCAACCCATGCCTGAATTATCAAGCTGCAGGCAGTGTGAGATGGGAGTCGCATTATTTGAACGCTCTTCCATACAAGTGTTTTTCTTCTAGCAAGAAAGTCAGCATTTCAGTGGGGCAGAGATCCTGCACGGCACGCCAGTTTTCTACATGAAAGACCTTTCAATCAAACAAGATCCACAACTGCAGCCCCAAACGGTGCAGACGGCTTTCCATCGCAACAAGAGCTTAGAAACGTAAGTCAGTCCATTTTGGTATGAAATTATAAAACAACGACGCTCGGCTTCATGCCCTGTAACCTGCCGTTGGGATATTTGCAAGTTCTCTCCCTGATGTCATGAAAGAGTTAACCTGTTTGTTTATGTATGCTAATTCTTAGTTAGTGTAGCAATGGATGAGCTGTCATGCAGGTATTTCCTGCCAGAGAAAGGGTGGCACTGTGCTTAATGAGATGGCATTAAGATCAGCTATTGACTAGTCAGTAGACTGAGGATGTACCAGGAAGGGTGGGGGCTTTGGGTAAACTTATTGCTCTTTGTTCTCTTCTCTTCCTTGTGGACAGGAGGTTGAACCTACATGTAGTCAAGAGGTAGCTTCGTCAGCTTAGGCTGTTCATTGTTTTATCCTCTCGTTTATTCCCTCCCTAACATTTAGTAAACTTTCTTAAAGTTAATTACACCTGTGGGCTGCATCATTACTTTTACTCTGCTAAGTACACTCCAATACCTGCCAACAATGAAGAGTTAATTACAGAAAGAGGAAAGCACTCCCCAGACCTACTTCTTCTGCAATGTTGACAGGCAGTTTCAATATTAAGCATAGAAGCTATCTTTTGACAACAAATGTAGAAACGCTAACAGTATTTGATAGCCAACAGCGGTTGGTATTGCATACAAAAACCTGGTACTCGATACGTAGGTGTGGCTTAGTTCTTGACAACTCCAAGAAGATTCAGTAAGACAATGCAGAACAGGCTGTATTCTGGGATACCCAACAGTGCAATTCTTCCAGGTAGGGTTGCCAGACCCCTGGTCCAGGCAGGGGGTCCCCAATTTCTGGGGCTCCAGCCCACCACCAGTCAGCTGGTTGGCGGGGGAAGCCCCAACCCCGAACAAGGATGTCACAGGGAAGTGACGTCATCATGTGGGAGATATCAGGAAGTGACGCTCTAGATTTTGGGCAAACTCTATGGTTTGGAAGGCAAAAAAGATCCCGGAGGAGAGGCAGGATCCCCCTGCTGGCAGCCGGTTAGGACCTGGTAACCCTACCACCAGGCCTATGGTGGAGGACAGCAACGGCCCACACTGTGGCTTTCATCATGGCCTCCTCCGTGGCCAGTCCCTGATCCACCCAAGGGAGGGAACAAAGTGCAATTTCATGCCATTGTTAAATCCAGTTGTTTTTACTGTAAACTGAAATTATTCTGTTTATTTTAACCTGTTGTGCACTGCCCTGAGTCCTTCAGAGAAGGGCAGTCTATACATTTAATAAATAGTAGTAGTAATAATAACAATATGTGGACTTACTCCATTAAGGGCCCAATGAAACCTGCCTAGGATTGCACTGTTAAGGGTGTAATGCACATCCCTCTACCCAGCCTTTGGGATAGATATAGTCACTACCTCAATGATGCCCTTAAGGGCAACCTTCGACCTATAGAGCTGACATTTCTTCCCAAGGACAGTAACCATGTCCAGTTATTACAATTTTGTCATCCAACCTCATAACAGAAGACCATGCCTCCCATAATCCTCCTGACTGCCGTGTTGTACAAACGGGGCAACATACCTATATTCCAGCTTTGGAATACACAAATGTATAGTCTCAAAAATACAGGTTTCTGATTGCACACACTGAAACTGGAAAACAGGTGCATATGCCCTTTTCACACAAAATGGTGGCCATGCTTACCAAGAGGACTGCACAGTCTCACCTTTACAGGCAGGTGGAACTACCAAACAGGGCTATACTAAATCTGGGCAGAATGCTAAACTTGTCAACCCCACTACTGAGATACACCCCAAGAGGGTTTCACACACCCAACCAGAAGGCCTTGCAACATATAGGAACTGCCCCTTTCTTCATACACCTCTCACCTACTAATGTGATGTAATGAAAAATACTTTGCAACAGTGAAGGGCTCCATAACCTTTTTAAGCCCATGGGCACCTTTGGGATTTTTAGAAGGATGGTGAGTGTCTTCCCAAAATGGTGGCCACAAGAGGCGGAGCCAAACCCCAAATGGCTGCTACGGGAGGCAGAGCCAAATGCAACACCTCCCTCTTTACATTGCAAAAGAATCACACGGCAACTGTGTTGAACGCATGAGGCTGCCTTATTCATTGGTATTACCTGTCGCAGTCCTGACCTGGATAACCCAGGCTAGACTGATCTTGTCAGATCACAGAAGCTAAGCAGGGTCAGCCCTAGCTAATACTTGGATGGGAGACCACCAAGGAATACCAGGAGCGTGACACAGAGACAGGGAATGGCAAACCACCTCTGAAATGTCTCTTGCCTTAAAAACAAGTCTAGCTTACCACCTAGTGGTAAAAAGGTAAAGGTTTCCCTTGCTCGAAAGCCAGTCGAATCTGACTCTAGGGAACGGTGCTCATCTCCATTTCCAAGCTGAAGAGCCAGCGCTGTCTAAAGACTTTTCCATGGTCACGTGGCCAGCATGGCTAAATGCCGAGGCGCACGGAATGCTGTTGCCTTCCCACTAAAGCAGTGGTATATAATGCTAAAAGAGCTAGAACTTCTGACTGCCAGACAATCTTAGGATCTCCTGGCTATACCAGACAAACTGCCATGAGATGATGATGATTATCTGTAGCAGTCCTTCTGATCCTCCAGTGGCTCCAGCTGTTATTACAGCTGCGGTACACGCCTTGCCTTACAATGGCCCCACCCATTTTCTGAAAAGTTCAGCAGGCACCAGGGGAAGTACTGGCAGGTGCCACGGTATCCACAGGCACTAGGTTAGGGTTCCTGTCTGCTGACTAATTCTCAGTATCCCACACACACGCTCACATGTGTGACAAAACAGCCTTCTCTCTGACATGACTAAGAGGGACCAAAGCTAGACCCCACACGAAGGGGAGGTTTTAACTCCATCCTGGTAGAGTCCAGGAGACATTTTTTCACCCTCTTGCATGCAAAAGAATGACTTGAGTGGGGAAATAAAGCCCTGTATTGGGAAACAGAACGTGCCCAGCCTCCCTTGACACTGGGTGGCCTTTGTCAGCGGGTTTCCCATGGAGTTACACAGTATAAGGGTCCTCCCTCTACCCACCACAAGACATTTTACCTAGGCCAGCATCCAGGAACACTCCAAGATACAAGTTAACAGGGACCACACACTTGCATAGGGGAAACAGTAACAGGTCAGAAATAACATGCAGTTCTTTTGTTGTGTTTGTAATTCAATATATCCTGATAGCCCTAAGTGCTACTGGACTTCTGCTCGGAATAGCATTTTATCTTCATGGGCCAGCCCCGGGAGGTAGGTTAGACTAAGCTCCGAAAGCGTTTCAAAACTATATGTAAGATCTAATAAATAAAGGCCACACCCTGCAAAGGCGTTGGACTATCTTTGGAGTAGGGTAAGAGAGAAACGAGGTAGGAACTCAAAGAATGCATACACGTGTAGCAGTGCTATACTACCTGGTTCGTTTTAAGGGATGGGGAAAGGTCACGCTTCAATTTGGAACAGACGAATTTGTACTGCAATACGGATGATTAGGAGTACAGAATCACAACAAGAGGATATAATGATTTTGAAGGGAACACAGGAATGCGCCTCTCAGGGTAAGTGGGAAATCAGTCTTCTAGCCAGCCCCTCTGCAATTATACAGGAGGAATAAGTTCTACCATATTAGTGATTCTTACTCCCAAAACGTGCCTAGGACTGCAGCCTTCTGCTTGAACGATTAAAGTAGTTACAGTCCAGCAGCCTAACCCCTATTCCGTTCCAACTGCTCTTGAGAACTCCACCTGGTGTGATCTTTTGTTAAATAAGTAATGGGGTGGAGAAAGAATATTCCAGCCCATACGTAAATTATTTCCACGACGCCCACCCGACGCAAGCCTCTCTGTTAGGCCTCAGCAGTCCATCATTCGCACTCAGCATGAAGTGGTCGAGATTCACCGAAGATTCACACACACCCTCCCCCGGCCACATCAGCTCTTCCCCACAGCATGTCATTACCTTTGCTTAAAAGCCAAGTTCAACTCCAGCCAGCTTTTCGGGGGCGTGGAGGGGGGGATGCAAGGCGTGACCCTCTCAGGCAGAGCGGTGAGCGAGGCCGCTGGTCCCGGAGGAAACCGAGAGGCGAAGACGCACTGAGAAAGGAAACGGGGAGGAGGGAGGGGGAGAAGGGCGCCAAACTTCTCCCCAAGAGCCGTCGCGCCCCTACAAGGGGTGAAGCGAAGCCAGGCGTGGGGATTTCTCTGGAGCCACACCGGGGAGGGAGGAAGGAAGGAAGGAAGGAGCGAGAGAGAGGGAAAAAACGCCGCTTCAGCAGTTTGCTCGCGGGGCCAGCCCCTGAGGAAGCCTCTCCTCCCGCGGCAGCTGCTCCGACGACGCCGGCCAAACTCTGCTCCTCCGCGCTTTTACGCCCGCGCCGAGCTGGTGGTCCCGCGACAAACGCAGGCGTGCGGCGCTAAGGGCTCCCTGCGCAGCGACTCCTAATTGAGCGCGGCTTCTTGAGTGGCGGGGGGGAGCCGGGCGCTGCTGCCCCTCTCGGCTTCATGCTGCCTGAGGCGGGGAGGCGCCACCTGCTCTAGGGTCACACCTGGTCCCCATCACCGGCGGCAGGGCGGCAGTGACGACGGCGACGAGACAGGCCGATCATTTCCACGGGGACCTGCTTCCCGCGGCTTGGAACCCCGTTGCCAAGGTCACCGAGGCTGGGTCAGAGGAGGCCTTTATGCAGGAGAGTGGCCCCAGGGCGCACAAGCTCTCCGGGAGGGTTCCAGTGGCTGATTCTGCGCTGGCTTCTCCCTCCCTTGTTTTAGCAGACCCACGTTGGAACAGAAAAGGTGCCTCTCAAAACCACATTCAGATACCCCGGGGGGCGACGCTGTAGTGACTGCAAAGCCACCCCTGAACGGCCATAAATCTATGCAGAAGGTCCCGTAAAACCTAGTGGTCAAAGAAAGTGAAAGTGGTGTGCAGTGTAGTTGTGGTCAAGGGGGGGGGCCCTGGGCCAGAAACATTACAGGCCATTGTCTCCGGGGGAAGGCTCAGCATGTCCTGGAAAAGTTCAGTGGGGGGGGGGGCTCCAGCTCCCCAGCCCCCCTGAAGTTGACGCCTATGGTTGTGGTTCAGTCGCACAGTCCAATCTGACTCTTCGCTGCCCTATGGACCACATCACGCCAAGTCCTCCTGTCCTCTTGTCTTCCACTCAAATTCATGTTTGTTGCATCGATGACGCTGTCTAACCATCTCATCCTTTGCCGTCCCCTTCTTCTTTGACCTTCAGTCTTTCCCAGCATCAGGGTCTTCTCCAGGGAGTGCTCCCTTCTCATTTGGTGGCCAAAGTATTTGCGCTTCAGCTTCAGTATCTGGCCTTCCTGGGAACAGTCAGGGTTGATTTCTATATGCAGTGTAGAGGGTACCATAAAATCCGATGATCAGAGGAAGTGACGGCAGCATGCAATGCAGAGGGGAATTCTGTTCCAATGTGGGTTTGGTATAATTGAGGGGAAAGTGAATGCAGAATCGCTTGTTGTCGGAATTAGGGTGTTCTTGGTAGCATGTTGGCCTAGGAACACTCACCACACAGAGGCCCTTTGTGCACTCTCCTTTTAATCCATTTTCACCGCGGTGCCCTCCAAGCAATTCTGCACTAAAATCGGATTCAGCCTTATGCCCCTGAGGCTGGGCTTCCAAACACCCCGCAGGCCGGCAGTTTCGTTTGTGTGACGCAACGTTCATACCTGGGATGTGCGAAAAACATAACTAACTGGTCTGGAAAAAGGATAAAGCATGGCCTGCTCTTGACAGGAAGAAAGTTGGTTCATTTTAAAAGTGGTAATGCAGGAGAGTTTTATGGATACTCTTAAACCTCCAAAAAAGACAAATAAGAGCATTCTCAATCAAATCAGGCCTGATCTCTCCCTGGAAGCTAAAACAATGGCACTGAAGTTATTGTACTTACCTCACATTATGAGAAGACAAGCGTCACTGGAAAAGACAATAATGCTAGGAAAAGTTGAAGGCAGCAGGCCCTTGAGCCAGTCACATAGACTCATCCTAATCCACCTCACTGGATTTTTGTTAGGGGGATGGAATGGGAGGAGCCGCTTTGGGTCCCCATTGAGAAGAAAGGCTGGGTATAAATGAAGTGAAAAAGTCAATAGATGTGATAAGTCCTTTTTCTACAGGTGTTGGTTTCCCTAGTTTTTTCCAGCAAGATCACTTCATTTGTGATCATGGGTGTGAGCCCTGCCACCATTACCACTTTATAACCTTAACTTGTTATTTAGTGTCACTTTCCATATCTTGATCATCATCATGTTGCATGTTAATTTGCTGTTCATTCTTTGGCTATAAGTTTGAACCTTGACTGCCATTTTAATGTATTTGATAAAGTGTGCGTGCAAATGAAAGCTCATACCTTGAATAAACCTTTGTTGGTCTTAAGGGTGCCACTGGACTCATAACTTTGTTGTGCACCTTTCCCCCTCTTTGGCATAGACTGTCTCTCCCCCCACGATGTCATCTCACTTTTATTTCTCCTTTTACATCCTCTGTGTTGGTGTGTGAGCAGAGTGGTTTCTCACATCTTGATGTGTATTTTCTGGCTGGGATTTGTAGTAGCTCCAGCACTGTGGTCTCTTGGCTGTAGGCTGTCGGTGCAGTCTCACTTGGGTCTGTTTACAGTACTTTCCCTGATGCTTGGCACACCTGTTCCTATGTTTCATGTATAACAGGCTGTGTGGAGGGCTCTTCTGAGGTATTTTAAAGGATGTTAGCCCTGATTGTGAGCTCCCGTCTCTGGCCCCAGCTCCTGCCAACCTAGCAGTTCGAAAGCAAGAAATTGCAAGTAGATAAATAGGTACCGCTTTGTTGGGAGGGTAACAGCGTTCCGTGCGCCTCGGCATTTGGTCATGCCGGCCACATGACCATGGATAAGTCTTCGGACCATGCTGGCTCTTCGGCTTGGAAACAGAGATGAACACCGCCCCCTAGAGTCGTATTTGACTAGCTTTTGAGCAAAGGAAACCTTTACCTTTATTTCCTTTGGAGGCACCTCTGATGCTTGACCTTGAAGTAGTTCCCAGTTTGGTGCTGAGAGCCAGTTTGGTGTAGTGGTTAAGTGTGCAGACTCTAATCTGGGAGAACTGGGTTTGATTCCCCGCTTTTCCACTTGCACTTGCTGGATGACATTGGGTAAGCCATAGCTCTGTATCAGCTGTTCTCTCAAGGACAGTTGTCTCAGAGCTCTCTCAGCCCCACCTACCTCACAGGGTGTCTGTTGTGGGGAGGGGAAGGGAAGGGAAAGGAGTTTGTAAGCCGCTCTGAGACTCCAAGTGAGTGCAGGGCAGGATATAAATCCAGTCTCCTCTTCTTCTTCTCTTCTTCCCTTCTGAATTTGCCCTTTTCACTTTGGAGTTTCTTCACTCCCCCCCCCCCCAAATCTTTCCCATTTCCTTCAAAAACAGCCTGCTGTTCTTTGTAAGTATTTTTCAATAAGCAGAAGATGTTATTGTAAAAATACAGAATTTGCAAGAAAGTACAAAAACACTAGAATTAAATTTCAGCTTAGCTGTTCTACAGTTCTACCAAATTCTCCAAAAAGGGTTCGTACTGCCTTACAGTCACCAGAGGGAGCTCAAAGAGCCATTTCAATCTTTTTTTACAGTGCTTGTTTTTAAGAATAATTTTATACTTTTTTAAGGCTGTCATTTCCACTGAGGCCTCGAAAGCAAACCCAACTTATCAGGCGTTGTCAGAGTGTGAAGTACATTGATGCATCAGACTGTAACTTTGAGGTACGTTATTTTTTTTCTTTTTGATCCTACTACATTATATAAAAGTTTTTCTCCTAAGTTTTAATGAAAGGAAACCTCTCTAGGGAAACGTTGCATTGGATTACTTTTCCTAATCGAGAGCTTCTAGTTTAACTATATATTCAACAAGTCTTCTTGGAAACTGCTGGTCTTTATGGAATATTGTGTATCTCTGGCTACTGCTGTCTTGACGGCAGTTTTCAGCGTCACACCCAGGTCTGGCAATCTGGATCTCCCTTGAACAAGCTTAAGACTGGCCTTTTATGTAGATGGCATAAGAAATATAAATATCAGGGTCAGGAGGAAATTAAATGCAGAAGATCTGCAATTGCATAATATTCAGATCTAATCAGGAAAGAGATGGAGACCATTCAATAGTTTTGCTAAACTGGTTAACACCTGTAATGCATACCATAGTATACTGTGGCCAAGGGGGTAAGTATGGAAAGGAGTGACATCTCCTGGCCCCCAGAGGCCTGCCTCCCCATGGGGTTTTGTGGGGCCCACGGTGCTCTCTGCCCAGGACTCACCAAAGCCTGGAACCAGCCCTGCAGAGCACCACTGGTGTCTCACCCACAGCTCTCAATTCAGACTAGTCCAATGCATCGTTAAGCTGTAATCACCAATTTTAACATTTATTATTGTGTTTTAAATTTTTAACTGTCAGGGCTATTTGGGGCAGAAACACACAGGAACGGAGTTCCGGCTGGCTTCCGAGTTGGCCACGCCTACAGCCTCCCCCCCCCCCTGGGCTCCCCATGCGCCCCGCAAGCCACGGGGCACCTGGGGAAGCCGATCCTGGGAGGGAGCTGTCTTGTCAGGGGTGTGGCCTAATATGCTAATGAGTTTCTGCTGTTGGGTGCGGCCTATTATGCTAATGTTCCTGCTGGGCTTTTTCTACAAAAAAAGCCCTGACTGCATTTATTGCCTTGTTTGATATGATGTTACCTACCCTGAGCCTGCTTGCAGGATGGGCAGGCTATAAATATGAAAAATCAATCCATTATCTACATCCAGTTCTGGATAGTGATACTTATTTCTGATAGTATTTGAGTGGCAGGTTTTTCGGTGCTTACAGACAGCACCCAAACTTAAAGCAGCTAATCCCTGACTCAAAACAACAATGAGCCACTTAACAAAGAAACAAAGCCAGGGACCAATTGTGCAACAAACCAAGATGCCAGTTTTGGCCTCCTATATACTCAGATGAGCAATATCATCTTGGGCTCACCTTTCAATTTCATATGTGCCATTCTGTGTCAATAGCTCCCTTCTGCTCTCTACAAAAGACAGACAGGTCAGTCCCTGTGTGAAAGATTACATGGACACAAATTTAGCATTAGAAACTGCAGTATTTAGAAGGCAGTGAGGAACATTTCAGCCTTCCTTCCAGATCATTCTGTTGCTGATCTAGAAATCACTGTTCCCCTGAAAAGAACTATAAAGGGAGAATCTAGTGTGAAAGTGCGGAATTAGAATTCATTAAGAGATTTTACACTATGAGAGCAATCATAAGTAGGTTTACTCAGAACCTTGCTTTGAAGAGTGTTCTTAGGATTCCAGAAATTTTTTTAGGATTGCAGTGTTTTTTCCCCATTCACTGTTGAAGAAGGTCTTGGGATCTTGTATTGATGGTACCTATCTTAGAAAAACTACATGTAGGGTAAAAGATCTTCATAGTAAGAAGCTGCAAAAATGTATCGGAAAGAGTAGGTTTTAGCCCATGCAAACTAATGCTGGATATAATCATTTTATCCATGTCACTCCAGTGTAATCTGCACAGAACTCAGGACTACTCTGCCCATTTTTTGAACTAGTTGTCCAGAAGAATCCAGAAAAAAATTAAGAAACAAACTGTCCCTTACTTTGCAATCAAATCTCATGCAAATCAGTGGCATATCTCTCTACAAGAAAGGGGATTCTGCACTGACTTTTCTCTCCAAAGGTGCAGCTCAAAATCACATTCAAATACCTCAGGGCCACACTGTACTGACTGAGAAGTCACCCCTGAACAGCCATAAATCTATGCAGAAGGTACCATAAAACTTGATGATCAAAGAAAGTGAAAGCAGCATGCAGTGTAGAGGGTACCATAAAATCCAGTTATCAAAGAAAGTGAAAGTGGCATGCAATAGAGAAGGGAATTTCTGTTCCAGCCTGGGTTTGGTAAAGCTACAGAGGGAAAAGCCAATGCAGAATCACCCAAAGCCTTTCCAATTTGTCCACAGCTTAAGCTGGTGAGGGATTTTGTTAAAGCAACTGTGGTGTTCTGCTACATAAATATTTTGTGTGTATTCTGTGTTTCTATGTGGGATTTTGTATGGATGGTACTGGGGTTTAAAATGCAGGCTTCTAAAATAAGAAAGAGGGGGGCTGGATGGGTGAGTGAAGTGTTATGATTTTCCCTAAGGGGTGGAGATTACTGGTTTCTTCAGAGGGATATGTGTGAGGGAGAAGAAAAGAGCCGAGTGGGAGTGGAGACAGAAATCTGTTTAGAGTGAGAGAAATCTGCGTTCTTTGTGGAAGTTATTAGCCTAAGTGGCAAGTGAGGAAAATAAGCCTTTGTGGAAGTGATTAGCCTAATAAGCTTTTGTAGCTAGAACTATTTAATGAACTTTAGTGAAAGAAGGAGAACTGTACCTATTCGAAACCATTATGTTTATGAGCCATACTGAAACCGTTACTCTGTTGTTATTCTAGATAAACTTTGTTTATATCTAAGTAAAAACAGCTGTTTTATTTAACGGACCCCCCCCCTTTTACTCAGAGCCACCCCAACACACTGACCGTTCTGTCATTCTACCAAATATGACTAAGCCATCCTGTTCTTTGGTTTCAACTAAAAAGTCTACAGTGAGATCCTTTAGTGGCAGCAGAAATAAGTAGGAAGTGCTAAGTAAGGCAAAGAGGCAGAACCCTACAGAGGTGACATTATGGGTGTTATATACAAGGGGTCTCAAGAAAGAAGCATAATGTTACAGCATCCTCTTAGTGTGAAAAGGCAGTTTTGCACCACTGGTATTTGGCTCCAATATTGCCAGAAGAAGTTTGAATGCTAGTACAAATTCCATACAAAATAAATACCAGATTTTGTTGTAAAGTAGTTTGGTAGGAATTAACAATACACTAAGGCTTGCCTGTTCCTGGAAGAGGGAGTGAGAGCTTTTGGCAGATACTCCGTTGAGGGGTTCCAGAATCTCACAGGGGCGGCTTGTAGATAGAACAAAATGTTCTTAATTTGTTGTCAGAAACTTGTATTCCCTTTGTCACTGAAAGTGTCCTCAACTTTTTCTTTTAATGTTTTCATTTTCATCTGCATCTGTTTCACATATATCTGAACATGTACAGTGTGGATGTAATAAATGTGTGTTTACAAACAAGTTTCATTGTTTTTTCCTAGAGATGCCTAGTTTGGCCATATATGTATTTTCCCATACACTCCTAAAGCGTTCACTACAAGCATCTACTTGTTCTTTTTTATGGATAGTTTCACATTGAGCCTGCTTAGAGATGCTGACAGAATCCTTGGAAGCGTTAAGGGCTGTCACTTGCACTCTCAATCTGTGCCCATCCTGACTTTTAAAATCTTGCCAAGAAGAGGAGCCAGTTTGGTGTAGTGGTGAAGTGTGCAGACTCTAATCTGGGAGAACCGGGTTTGATTCCCCACGCCTCCACTTACACCTGCTGGATGACCTTGGGCAAGCCATAGCTCTGTACCAGCTGTTCTCTCAAGGACACTTGTCTCAGAGCTCTCTCAGCCCCATCTACCTCACAGGGTGTCTGTTGTGGGGATGGGAAGGGAAAGGAGTTTGTAGCTCTGGCACAGCTGTTCTTGAAAAAGAGCAGTTTCTGTCAGAGCTCTCTCTGCCCCACCTACCTCACAGGGTGCCTGTTACGAAGAGGGGAAGGGAAAGGGGTTTGTAAGCCGCTCTGAGACTCCCTTGTGTAGTGAAGGGTGGGGTATAAATCCAATCTCTTCTTCTTCTTCTTCTCTTCTATTGGCACCACCGGTGAAAACCATCAGTTCATTCCTGATGGAGGGGGCTCCCCCTAGGCTTTTGAAAGATGCAGTTATTAGACAGAAGTTTTAATCAGAAAACCTTCATTGGCTAGGGATGAGGTGGTTAAATACAGGCCAGTCTCCAATTTACCTTTCCTAGGGAAGGTGAGAAAGCATATAGTAGCAGAGCAGAGGATATCCGGTGAGTATCCTGCAGCACAGTTTTTGCCCCACTTTTCCTTCATTCAGCTTTGTTTTAGCTGTAATACAAAACAGACACGGCACATTGAATCGGACCAGGGGTTTTTAGTATTGGTTTCAGGGAAATATATTAAACCCATACTGCCACCTAGTGGGAAGTATGTAAGAAATATAAGATTCTGTGGCCAAACATGCCTCTTAAAAGACTTATTCTTTATACTGTTGATGTTGCAGATAAAGAAAAAAGGAAGTATAAAGGAAGATTAAGCCTGACCGTATTCATGTTTTCTGAAAGATTCAAACTGTCACTTTAAGAATGCGGAAAGCCATCCTCTCTTTAAGGTGTTCTACCGCCATTAATAATGCAAAGTAAGAAAAAGGGATAGAAGACAGAGAAAAGGGATAGAAGACATTCACTTTTTCCCTCCCCACAGCTCTGTAAAAAAATAATGCAACGATGACTCAAATGCTTCTGCTGCTGCTGCTGTTTCTTGTGCCGTTCAGTTCACCATCACCTCGACTTCTGGTATGTAGCAATCGGTGGTTTGCAAGGTTCTGTCTTTTTGTTGCTTTCATTATCACAGCAGCTGAGGTTCCAAACCGCTGCACTTACTCAGAACTAGCCATTTCTATGTGAGAATATATCCCCTGAAGATGCTCCTCAAGCCAGTGCACTGTAGTGGTTAAGTGCGGTGGACTCTAATCTGGAGAACTGGGTTTGCTGCCTCACTCCTCCAGTATGAAGCCTGCTGGGTGACCTTGGGCCAGTCACAGCTTTCTCAGAACTCTCTCAGCCCCACCTACTTCACAAGGTGCCCGTTGTGGGGAGAGGAAGGGAAAGGCAATTGTAAACGGCTTTGAGCCTCCTTAAGGTAGAGAAAAAGCAGAGTATAAAAACCTCTTCACTTCCTCTTCTACAACTAGCCTCGAGGAGAGCAAGTTTTGCTATTCTTGGTGTATTCTAAGTTTGAGACCAGTGGTACCTTTAAAGCAAACACATTTTTACTCTGGGCAAAAGCTTTTGTGGACATGTACGCTTCTTCATATAAAACTTCGTTGGTCTTAAAGGTGCCATTGGGCTCAAACTTCGTTCTGCTGCTTCAGACCAACACGGCTCCCCCATCTGACTCTATCTTGATATATTCTATTTTGTCCCTCTCCAAAACCAAAGCCTACTGCTGCTCAGGAATAGAACTATACCAAGTATAACCATCTGGTTCCTGGCATGGAACAGGACAAACCTTTCATCATCATTACCGTCAGTAGTAGTGCCTATTGTATTTTTACATCATCCTTCCCACAAGAAACGTAGGGTAGCATAAAAGAGTCTCCCTTCCTCCATTTTATCCTCAGAAAAATCTTGAGAAGCAGGTGAGGCAGAGAAGAGTGACTGGCTCAAAGCCACCTAGTCAGCTTCGTGGCTGAGTGGCAAATTTGAAACAAATCTTCCCACTGCTACTCTGTCTTCTGACAACGCAGTACATGAGCTCACTCCATCTTAGGCGCACCACTTTCCAGGCCTAATTAATGTAAATGTTCTCCCAGATGAGAAACTTGCTGAAATCCAGACTGGTTTAGGAACCGGCTGAATTAAAAGCACCACTTTCGTTGTGGCACATGATGAGCCTCTGGGGTGTGCTTTCATTTCAGGCCCAGTGCTAGCCTGGTCAGGGAAGTCGCAGGGTCAATGTACGATGCTTCCAGTCTGGCAAGGCCCTTGGTGGAATGGGGGTACAGATCTGGCTCAGAGTGCAGTTCCCAGAAAATCCTGTTGGTGTCCCTGCTGCTGAGCCACTACAGCTATTACTGAATTGGATTATGGGAGGAGAAATTAGGAGTTTCACTGGTGGTATCCTGGCCAGGGTAATCTTGGCAGCTGGCAGGAGGGGAGGGGATGGGGACATGGTGGGGTTGCATTACAGGAATGATAACATCACTTCTGGGGAGAAACGTAGTATCTGGTGATTCCTAGAGTGGCCTAGTGTCACTTCCAGGTTTCCCCCAGAAGTCATGCAATAGTGCATGTGACAACACTAGTTGTTTTTCTTTAAAAATGTTTAACCCGCCACCACTTGGAGTGGCAGCAGGCAACAGGACCTTGGGGGGGGGGGGTTCTCCGTCCCACCTGGGGGGGAAGTAAGCCTAGAGCCAGATCTACACTTCAAATAAAGATGTTATTTCTCCCTTTCAGGAAGAGCATAACTGCCTGTTAGAAAACAGTAAACTACAGCAGAGATTAAAAATGCTCCAGAACCTATCCCATTTGTGTGAACTGCAGCTGAAAGACCTCTTGGGGAACAACTATCACAGGAAAAAGAGCAAGGTTTTCTCAGCCATGAGAAGCCGGCAGAGTACAGTTTTGCCCACCACTAGTGGGAACCTCTTAGTCTATGACCAAGGTAATTTATACATTTGGTGCAAACTGTCTCTTGAGTTTATGAAGCTATGAAGCTGCTTTTTACTGAGTCAGATCACTGGCCCGTTAGCCTAACAGAATGTCTCTGTCTGGTAGCAGCTCTCTGGAATCTCTAGGAGAGTCTCCCAAAGTCTTTTCCAAAGCTTGCTCTCTGAGGGCCAGACCAAATGTTAAATCTACCCTATGATCACCATGGGGAATTGCAGCAGGATGCCAGCTGCAGGTTCCCCATGGCAACTCAAGTCACAAATGCCACAGGCGCCTGGCTCAGATCAGGACTGCAGCACAGGGAAAGACAGATTCCAGCCTTCTCTCTGCTTAGGGTTGCCAGACCCCCTGGTGGAGGGTGGAGTCCTCCGCCACCAGGCCCTGCTCCTCAGCCACCGATCAGTTGACTGGCAGGAGAACTTACCAGTAGAAAGAGGAAGGCCCAGGCCGTGTTCCTGGTGTCACGTAGGAAGTGACATCATCACATCAGTGACATCCAGGCAGCACTCTGGTATTTGAGCAAAAACTCTATGGTAGAAGCCATTTTTACCATAGAGTTTTTGCCCAAATACCAGAGTGGCGCAGTGTCCCCTTCCATTATTTAAGATCTTGTATGCTGCCACCAGCTGTCGGTCACACTAGTTGCAGTTGCTGTGCTGATGTGGCCTCTGTATTGATACAACACCCATTGTGGCAATCCCCTCTCTTGTGTGTTTATTTTGTTTAGACTGTACAATGGTGCTGAACAGTGGCAAAACTGAAAGCGGCTACTACAGAATTAAGCCGAGAAAAGACAGAGAACCTTTCCTTGTGTATTGTGACATGTCAGATGGGGAAGGATGGACTGTGATTCAACGACGCAGCAGTGGCAAAGAGAATTTCTACAGGTATGTGGTTGAGTGTCGTCAGTAGCTCAGGGAGGATAGGAAGGGCCATTGTGACATAAAATGGGTATCATTTTTTGTGCTGTTCAGACAGGCATTTGAAAACTTCCAAGTTACTGAAAAGTCGACTTTTTGGCCTGTTAATGCCTTCCACCATTACAGAAGGATTGCAGGCTAACTGGGAAATCCTTGGAACTGGTGTATTATGAGACTGGTAATTATTTCAGTTATGCACCTTGAAACAATGAGGCAAAATAGCTCCTTTTCTTTCCCTTAGATAGAGAATAGGGACTCTTGTGTCTTTTAATTCCTCGTGGAATATTTGCTTGTCCCCCAATCTTTAGTTTGGAAATACTAGAACTCAGGGGAATTCAGTGAAGCTGAGGGGCAGTAAATTCAGGATGGATGAAAGGAAATACTTTTTTACACAGAGTGATTAAAATGTGGAATTCGCTTCCAGAAGTTGTAGCGGGTGGCCACAGGTTTAGCTTTAAAAGGGGACTGGACAGATTCATGGAGGATAGGTCTGTCAGTGACTGAGGGGAACCTCCACATTCAGAAGCAGTCAACTTCTGAATACTGGTGTTAGGAGCCAACATCAGGGGAAGGTCTCCACCTCTATGCCCTGTTGTTGGCCCTCCAGAGGACCTGGTTGGCCACTGTGTGAGACAGGAAGCTGTAGCAGATGGATCACTGGTCTGATCCAGCAGGGCTCTTCTTATGTTCTTCTTGCAGAAGATGGGCTGATTACATACAGGGGTTTGGACAACTCCAGAGCAAGGATGATGAATATTGGCTGGGGAATGATAAGATCTATGACTTGCTCCTTAGAGGTAAGGACAATCATTCTGTACGCATGAATCTTGGCAACCAGTCCTTACCCAAATAAAATAGCAGGGCTGCTAAACCTTTTCTCCCTTTCAACCACTGTCCTGATCAAAATGTCCCTTCCCCTAAGTTGCTTTTCTGCTTACATGTAATTACATGTTATATTACTGTTTTGTATCCAACTGTCAATGCACAGAAGGTGCACAAAGTTTCCCCACATTCCTCTTCACTCTTGCAGCTCCTGGACAGACCATTCCTGGGCCCAAAGGATCTGTGTGGAGGAACAGCCATACCAGTTAGTGGGCTGGAGGGAGGATAGACAAGAGGATGAAATCTTTCTCTTTTTTCAGCATAGCTGGATTTGCAGAAGAGGTAGGGGGAACTATTTCACTCCCTTGTCATGACTCACTCCAGGCTCCCCAAATCTCTGGGTATTCTTCTGCACAAGTTATGTAACTTTGGGAATGATCTGTCCAAGGATTAGAAGGGAGCTGCAAGAATAGAAAGGAAGATTCTTGTCTTCTGTGCACAGAATGCTTGGATATGGGTCACTAATGTGCTATGTATGGTCTGGGAACCTGGGGGCTTCACGAAATCCATTCAGTGACTCCAACACAGGGTTCTGGTGAGTTTCTAACATAACACTGTAAATTCCAGGGGAAACATCATTGAAAATTGACCTGATGGACTGGCAAGGAGAGACAAGATTTGCAATTTATGACCATTTTCAGATGAAGAACAGGAAGGTGGGTAAGCCATTTTAAGAGCGTTGAAAGAGATGGACCTGTTTTGCAAACAGAATAGATTCTGGGAGAGGATCTGCTATATCAGTGTCTCAGGAGGTCATACTGTAGATGAAGGAGATACATTTCTGTTATGGACCTCATGCATACAAGAACACAAGATTCCAAGCAAACATAACTAAGTTTCAAGAAGATTGGACCAGGGGGTCCAATTCTACGGGCCTCCAAACAGGTTGCCCCCATTCCCTCCATTGTTCTCTATGGTGGGAAAAAAGTAACATTTTTTCCCACCATAGAGAACAATGGAGGGGATAGGGCAATCTGTTTGGGGCCCTGTAGAATTGGACCCCATGGTCCAATCTTCTTGAAACTTGGTGGGTATTTTGGGGAGAGGCTCCAGCAGCTACCCTGCAAGTTTGGAGCCTCTCCCTCAAACCCCCTCTCCTCCAGCCCCTCATATACCCTATGAGTTTTTGCCATTGACTTCAATTGCCCATAGGGTATAATGGGGCTGAAACTGACATTCGGCCAGTCATGCTAATGAGTTATGCTAATAGGTATGCTAATGAGCTCCTGTTCCTCTTTTTCTACGAAATGACCCCTGCTGATAACAGAACCTGGAACATTACATCCTTTGTTCCCCCACAACTGAATCTCTGCATCGTTATTTGTTCATGTGCCCAGGATTTAAGGATATTGTTAGCATGAGCTTGGGAGCAGAGGGATACTAGTTCAGAATAAAGTCCACCTTGCTGCTTTAGGAAAGAAATGGATGCTCTTTATTGTTAGAGAAATCCATACTGGAATAGGAGAGAGAGGCATTCTAGCTGTCTATAGAAGCCTAGGATGGAGACCACTGCAGAGCCCAAGGAAGGTCTGCTGTTGGAATACCCAGGCTATTGGAAGATTTTGTGACCTTCTTCGGTGACAAGGTGAAAGCTTCATTCTGTACATTCAGATGATCTGGGCAATATATTACTCATACTGGACTCTTCCTAACAGGTGTTTTTAATGGCTATTCTTGTAGGATAAGTACAGGATATGGTTTGGCACCTTCTCTGGGACTGCAGGGGACGCGTTATCTGGAGGGGGCAACTATGAACAGCAGTGGTCTGCGTCCCTCAGTGGAATGCAGTTCTCTGCCTACGACAGGGACAACGACAGGTTCCTGAAGGGCAACTGTGCAGAAGAGAACAAAAGCGGCTGGTGGTTCAACAGGTGAGTTGGTACGCAATGCTGAAACTGGTAGGATGAGCAGGTCCAAGAAGCTGAATCGATGTGCTTCGTCCTTTTCGTATTTGCTCCAGATGCGGGGGTTGAGAGTTCTGGATTTCAAAGACCTGCCTGATGCATGTATTGGTATTTCCCATTTGCCTGTAGACAGCAAGCACAGGAGTCACTTCCATGTTTGCAAGGAAGGAAAGCAAGAACCCTCCATCGTTTACTCTTAGCGTCATTTAAGCTGAAAATCAGTCATGACAAAATGGGGGTGCTGCTGGCGTGAGGGTTTGACCTGGGAACAGGGATACCTCCTGTTCTGGATGGAGCTGCACTCCCACTGAAGGAGAAGATTTGTAGCCTGGTGGGGGGTGCTGCTGGACCCAGTCCTTCTGGATAAACAGTGATAGTCAGGGGTGCCAGGCTGTCACTAGCTTTGGCTGGTGAGCCAGCTGCAGCCATTCCTGGGTGGGAAAGATCTTGCCACTGCGATGTATGCTGTGGTAACATCTAGATTATATCACTGCAGTCCACTCTATGTGGGGCTGCCCTTGAAAACTGGGAGCAACAGTTGGTACAAAATGCTGTGGCCGGAAGACTGACTGGGGTGGATCACAGGGACAATATCACTCCAGTCTTGCTCCATCTTCCTTGGCTCCCAGTGTGATTCCAGGCTCAACTCAAGGTGCTGGTGTTAACCTTTAATGTCTTGTGGCATTACCTGATGGACCACCTACTTCTGTATGAACATACCTACCTGACCACTCTGGTCATCTTTGGAGGACCTGCTTCAGGTTCCACTGCCATCTGAGGCAAGATAAGTGGCAACCTGCAACAGGGCCTTCTCAGTTGTGGTGCCAAAACTATGGCATTTCCTCCCTGTGGAAGTTTGTCTCCCTCCATCGTTGCCTTCTGCCAGACGGTAAAGGCTTTTTGTTTTGATTGGCTTTCCCTTGGTAATTCTTATTAGCGCTCTTCCCTGAGTGTTTTTATGTATTTATATT
Organism: Lepidodactylus listeri; assembly: GCA_029233225.1. Lineage (NCBI taxonomy): Eukaryota > Metazoa > Chordata > Lepidosauria > Squamata > Gekkonidae > Lepidodactylus > Lepidodactylus listeri. The sequence goes on from JARCFY010000016.1 coordinate 21,874,302, forward strand.
CGTATGTGTTTATATATTGTTTGTTTTTAATATTTTCCATTTTTGCCTTTAAATACGCTTTAATGTCTAAAAGGTTCTAATAATTGCTGACTTGGGGACCATTATTGGACAGAAATGCGGGGTGCATGTGGGTGTTTTGCTATCAAGTTGCAGTGGACTTATGGTGATCCCGTAGGCTTGCCAATACCTACCTCTGCATAGTGACCCTGGTATTCCTTGGTGGTCGCCCATCCAAATACTAACCAGGGACAACCCTGTTTAGCTTCCAAGATCTGATGACAGTGGGCTGGCATGGGCTATCCAGATCAGGGTAGAAATATAGGACAGAAACGTCATAAATGAATAAAAGCATTTTTAGAAGAAACATTTGCCACTTCAAGAGATGGGAAAGTGAATATTTGAATTATGCTGCTTCATTAAAAGGATTTGTATGAACATGCCTACTTAAGATGAACAGGGTGCGGCAGGCTTTCTTCCGTAGGCAGTTAACCCGTAACTTTTAATCCTTAGCTTTCCCCAAATCTGCAGACTACTTGTAAATGCATTGCAATTTACCATATATTAAATCAATCTGGAGGTACAAACCATTAGTTGTCCTTTCAGTCTGTTCACCTGCACAAGCCTTCCCATTAAAACAAAGGCAACATATACAAAAACGACAACACCTGTATTTTTAAGAGGGATGCCAAATGGAAGGAGCCTTTGGACAAGAAGGTACATTATGGGCCAATACAAAGGTCACTCCAAAACACCAGCTGCACATGGCTTTATCGTGGCGGGTAACCAAGGTTTTGCTCGCAGTAGATTGACAGAGGTGTAGCTTTTTATTTTACATTTTTTGAATGAGAACATAACATTGAAAGCAAACTTACATACAAAGGCCAAAGTCTCTGGACTTAAATACCCATAATACTAGTAGCTTTATTCATTTGTGCCAAAGTTTTGTTCTCTGTTAACACCTCCTTTTATTGTTTTTTTACCTCTCTTCCCTTCATGTCCACAAGATGCCATGCTGCAAATCTCAATGGACAATATTACAAGGATGGGAAATATAATGGTTCTTTTGACAACGGAGTCGTTTGGGCGACATGGAGAGGATTGTGGTATTCTCTCAAATACACAGCCATGAAGATCAGGCTCCTTTCGCTAGCTGACATACAGAGCGGAGATGGGGAACACTGAGACGATCTAAAGTATGCATGTCAAAGACAGTATATAGTGCAAATAAACCCTTTTAGGCATTATATGCATTCCTCAGCATGATTAAAAATCAGTTCATTTGCAAGTGGCTGAACTAGAGCTACACCGGTTCAGCAGCAGCTGCTAAATTTTTACACTGAGCACACCATGAACTGTGGTGCAGTTCCCACAGCTGTGTTTTGCTTTGGGCTTCCCATAGGCAGTCTGTATCTGCTAGTTGGCAAGGTGAAGGATTAGGTTTCGGTATGCCTTTTCCTCTGAAGTTCTGACTAGTGGGAACAGGTTCCCCTGTGGAGGGGAGAATGGAACGGTCAGCCAGTCAGCATTAAGAAGGAAGGTGTTGCTCAGTTTCCCCAGAGTAATGCTTAAAACAATCCTCAAACTTGTTCTCCTTCAAAATGTTTCCAACGGTCCTAATTACAGTAAAAAAAAAAAAGCTCTGTCCTGCAAAAGCAAGGTATGAAAAAGTTGTTAAACCATCCAGCATAGGGATCAAATCTGTGAGAATTATATAATCCGTTTTTGTTTATTGGATGGTGTAAACTCCCCCACTCCCCAAAATAAAGGCATTTCCGCTGAAGAGACGCTGCTTTGCACGCCAACCGTTTTAATGCTATATTGGAGTCTTTCCCATAATATGACCTTTTTTTTTTTTTTTGCTTTAGTGGCTCTTTAAACTGTGGAGGGGAAAGAAAAAAACGAAATGGGAAATTTAATAAAAGCAGAAGACTTTGTCTTTTTTCTCGGAGGTTTCATATGTTATTTTAACATGATGTTTAAAAATGGGAGATGTAGACTCTAACAAAAGCCTGCACATCTTCACTGGGGGTGGGGTGGGTCATTTTTGAATATAGTACTTGGGCCATATATTAACTGGGCCCTCTCCTTTAAAAAAAGGTGCAAATAGCTATGCCACTTCAAGAGAAAGTGATAGAATACAAGTTCATAATCCAAATGAAATAAAATTAAGGGAGAAGCAGCAATAAAGGAAACATGTCCTCTCCATCAAATCACTTGTGTGAGAAAATGTAGTTAATGTAAAAAGTTCTTCTATTTTTGTGTCAATTTTTAAAATCCATGTAGTATAAACTATTTTTAAAACTATATGTTTGTGTGTTTTTTTCATTTCTACTTGGTGGGGGTCAATTCTTATGCAGGAGCAAACTTCTAGAACAGTTTGTCCATTGGTCATGGGAGAAATGAAGCCCAAAATGAGAGCCAGTTTGGTGTAGTGGTTAAGTGCGCAGACTCTAATCTTGGAGAACCGGGTTTGATTCCCCACTCTTCCACTTGCACCTGGCTGGATGACCTTAGGCAAGCCATGGTTCTGGCACAGCTGTTCTTGAAAAATAGCAGTTTCTGTCAGAGCTCTCTCAGCCCCACTCACAGGGTGTTTGTTGTGGGGAGGGGAAAGGAAAGGAGTTTGTAAACCGCTCTGAGACTCCCTTGGGTAGTGAAGGGCTGGGTATAAATCCAACCTCTTCTTCTTCTTCTTCTACTTCTAATCCATACAGAATTTTTCACCTGATACTTCAATAGCAGTCTCTTGAGGTCTGGAAGGGTACATTTCCCTGTAGAGTTTTGAAGGTGGGTCTCTTATCTCTCTGAAGCAGACCTGTAACTGGAAGTAGAGCTTTGCTAAATTTGGAAGGCTAGTAAGCTGGCATAGTTTCTAGGGAGCAAACCTCAACTCACCTAAAGGAGCATCCATTGTTTAGCACATCGAGTCAGAACAGTCCAATGGTACCCCAAGAGCTACTATAATCTCTCTGAAAATTCATCACACATGTAGGTACCCAATCCATTGTTACTCAGATGGGCCTTTGAATGCCAGTGCTACATGTACACCATTCCCAGTTGCTCATGAGAAGAACTGGGAGCAAGAGGGATCTTTATTGCAAACAGCAGCTGCAGTAAGTGGTTGTTGGACCAGATTACCACTTGGGCCGTGGAACCCAGTCCTATAAGCTGTCGGTGCAAAATAGCATCTGGAATCAGTTCCTAAGCCAACCGTGACCGGGTCAGTAAATTTGGCAGTGCAGCAGTAGAATTTGGAGCTTCTTTGTATGTTGGAGTATCCACTTTCACCAGCTTTTCCAAAGCAGCTGGGTGTGTCTTTGTAGAAGTGTGAATAGTCGTAACAACTGGGTCCTCCATTTTCACTATGGAGACGGAATTTTAATCGCATTGTTGCACTGTTTTTAAGGTCATATTTCACATCATCCCACGGTTTCATCTGTGTCGCTGGAATGACATTCAGAGCACCAGTTTTTCAATGCTCAGAGTACTTGTTTCACCATCATCATTTGAGCCAAAATATCCAGGCAGATCGAGGATTTGCAGTTCTGATTCAGTGAGACCAAAAGAAGTGTTGTCATAAAAGTGGTATTTCGGATCTAATGGGAAGCTCTGGCATTTGCTCTTTCTATACTGCGTAGGGCTAAGAGTATTTGCTCTCTGTTGGCTCTCTCTGACAGCCAATATGGGAGTTTCTTTCCTCCAAATATCCCTGTGGTTCTGAAAGGGGACCTTCTTGTTTCTCTTTTGCTCAGGTCTTTCAGCACATAATACCTGGGATGCAGGCTGATGACTACTGACCATATCTGGTTTCTTCCCCGGAGGTTCCCATGTGTGGGGCCTCAGTGTCTCATAGGTCAGGGGTTCATTAGCAGAAGTTGAGCTGTGGTACGGGTGGAGCTCTTCTAAATTCTCAGTGGTGTGTTTAGATTTAGGTTGATGCTTTTCTTCTGGAACACGGTCCCACTTTCTGGCTTGGCAAGGGTAGAGCGGGGCCTGACACGGTGGAAGGGTAGACATGCTTCTCTTTCTGAATGGTTTGGCTTTTCTCGTTTCATGAAAACTAGCTGTCCGTCGGAACTGTGAGCATCTCAGATAGCCCGATCCTAGCTGCTCTCCTCTGTCTTGATATCTTAGCTGACGAATTAAGGACTGGCTGGGACTCAGGATGGGATTGGCCTGTGGGAGGGTAAAATCTCCCCTAGAACATGGCCTTTCCCCAGATACGCTGAGATGGTTGGGTGGCTGCTCCAGAAAGGGAGACTTGATTCTAAACTTGTTTGCTGTTGCCGTCGCCTCCTGGTTTTCTGTGCTCATGGTGTCAGTCAGAGGGTTTTGGGAGACATGATAAACCTTGGTTGTTTCTGTGAGACCCTTCTTCTTCATTTCTTTCAACTGCTGCTGGGCCAGGCGATAGCTGAAAATAGGGGGGATTATTTTTTGAGCATTGGCCTGAAAGTTCTCAGTACCAGGAATTTCTCCTCCTCCTTCTTCTTGAGCAAAACGATGGCTTCTCCTGAGATTCAAGGGTATCTCAAGAGATTCTGAACAAGGGTCTTCTCCTCCCCCAGAAAAGCTCTCTCGCAGCCATCTCTCCTGGCAGATATTCTCCTCATCAGAATTCTTCCGAAAGCCAGGTGAGTGGGCGGAGTCACAGAGCACAGGGGTGCTACACTTCTGGGCTTTACACAGCTTCCTCCATAAAGTGATAAGGATGGTTGCGAAGATGATGGACAGGCACAGAGATATGCCAGTAATAGTTACCAGATTATTACTTCCCCCCTGGCCTCCTTCCGGATGCAGAGTACTGATGGGTGTAGACTTAGTGGCTGAAACAAAAAGAAAATGTCATTAGATATCTATTGATTTACAAGGTATTTCTCAATTATGAAATATGAAACCTATTAACATAAGAGCAATAAATTGTCAAGAGACAGGCATCAAGTGAAAATCAATTACTTCTGGGGTTAGCAGCCTTTTTTATGGACAATATGTCAGTATTCCTGTCAAGATTTTACCCCCCACCACTTCACAAGGTACCTCCAGTGGCTACAACCACAACAGTTCTGAGAAGGGAGCCATTGATACTGTCTGCCTAGAGTGGCCGAAGTGGTGATGGCAGGAACCTCAGGAGGACTAGGGAGTGTTCTCAGGAACATCTGCCCCTCCTCCACGCTGTGCCTAACTTTTGCTACTGCAGCTGTTGAAATGCAGTAGAAGCAGGAGCGTCTACTTCTAATGACAATGCCTTTTATCCCAAATATTTATTATTCTTTATTATTGATTAGATTAGATTTATATCCCACCCTCCCCGCGACTGCTTAAAGAAGAGGGTCATCTCTCTTTTCCCCTCAGAACTTCTCTCTCAGACTAGCAAGATAACAGTGGTCAGAAAGGGTCTCCTCCAATGTTCAGATACATTTCGAACTGTGTAATCACAGCGGCATGGTCAAACTGTCAAGTGATGACTTTATTATTTTGAACTCCTTTGAGAACCCTTATGGTTGAAAAGCAGTAAGCATACACTATAAATCAAAAGATAAATACACACTGAAGCCCAGTATCCCCACAGGAGAATGCTACTAGCTTTATGTGACCCATAACCTCATTTGCCAAAACGTTGCCTTTTTAACCACTTCCAATCCTGGTTGCTCTTACCTGAGTTCACATCGTGTCTAGCTTTGACCTTTGCCTTGCTGTTGACCCTTGCTCCAACTCACCTGTTCATCAGGGGTCATTTCGTAGAAAAAGAGGTGCAGGAGCTCATTAGCATACATGCCACGCCCCCTGACATCACTGGCCGAATGTCAATTTCAGCCCCATTATACCTTATGGGCCATTGAAGTCAATGGCAAAAACTCATAGGGTATATGAGGGGCGGGAGGAGAGAGGGTTTGAGGGAGAGGCTCCAAACTTGCAGGGTAGCTGCTGGGGCCTCTCCCCGAAATGCCCACCAAGTTTTAAGAAGATTGAACCATGGGGTCCAATTCTACAGGCCCCCAAACAGGTTGCCCCATCCCCTCAATTGTTCTCTATGGTGGGAAAAAACATTACTTGAAGATCCTTGTTTTAGTATCCATATATTCTTAAGGATACTCAAAGCTAATGCAGTCTTAGGATGCATTAACAGAAGCATTGTGTCCAGATCACAGGAGGTGGTAGTTCCGCTCTATTCTGCTATGGTCAGGCCTCACTTGGAGTACTGTGTCCAGTTTTGGGCACCACATTTTGGGAAGGCTGTTGACAAGCTCAAGCGTGTCCAGAAGAGGGCAACCAGGATGGTGAGAGGGTTGGAATCCAAGTCTTATGTGGACAACCATCTTTCGGGTATGCTGTAGGGCTATCTTTCAGCTATGCTCCTGCAGAGTACAGGGGGTTGGACTAGATAACCTGCAAGGTCCCTTCCAACTCTAACATTCTATGATTCTATCTTTAGTGATAGACCACGAAAGTAAAATTCAGACAGCCAGGTCTGGATGGTTTCTGAGCACACACCTCAGTTCGAGATGCATCCGTACCTAAATGTCATGTCCACGCACCTGACATATAAAAGTTGCTAGATATAGCTATGCATTTGGGCTCCATATTTCACTTCTGTCTGCCTGAATGCTTCACATAAACAATATGTTCTAGGACAGAGAAGTCACATAGGCTACACAAGGAAGAGGGGAACAGAGATTTCATGAGTGAAAATGTCTTCCAAGCATCAAGTTTACTTACTGGAGCACTCCTCCAAAGAACACGGAGAAATCTCCTGACGCGTCCCACTGCAATCTTGTTTTAGCAGGACTGGGAATAATGCAAGACACTCACGATAACGCTCACGGACACCATCCCCACAGGTCACGCTACATGGACTCCAGGCCTGCCAAAGACTCCAGTGTCCTGTGGATAGACTAAAGTCTTATTACTTAAGGGCAACTCATTCCTTAAAAAAAAACACAGGAAAAAGAAAAATATACTGGGGTGGATTCTACTCGTATCCCCTCACTCCACTGAGCAAAGTTGGAAGCCTTCCTGAAACTTCAGTGGCTCTTCTGTTGGAAGAAGAACTACTGAACCTGGAGGAAGGCTCCTTGGAGGTTAGATCCACCTCACTAACCTCAAGAACAGGTTAAATTCATCCTCAACAAGATTACAATAGAAATTAATCCACTGCTTTCCACTGAGATTCTGGAGAATTGTTGCCCGTCAAGGCAAACTAAGGTCTGACTCAGTATAAGGCAGCTTCATGTATGTACTGATATTCATAACTTTCAAACCTTATGGGAAATAAAGTTATCCAAACATTCCCACCATCTTTCACAGCCCATTCCCTTGTCTTCTTTCCTTCACAAGTGAGTTAAAAGAGAAAATGTCCACTGGCTAGTATAGGAAAAGAGGCAAAGAATGGGCTGTGAGATCCACTAGGACACAAATCATGAGGAGAAAGGACACTGACCTCAGGGGATTCTGGAGACACAGACCAACATGAATGGACTGCAGATGGCTGCCTGCATGGTAACCCTGCCTAGGCAGAGAAGATCTTCGGCAGGTGGGGTCTTGGCTCAGTTAACCGTCCACCTACCAATCTGAGGCTGCTTGCTTGGGGCAATATCAACATTCTTTCCCTCATATCTTCCCTAAGCCTCTATACTGGTTCAGGAGAGGAAAGAGGTCACCTACATATTCGTGAGTATTTTCTGCACTTGCTTACTGGAGTTATTAGAGAAGATTTTTTAAAGTTAGCTAAAATGCTTCATACCAACCCCCAGTCAACTACTTTGGGTTGCATTCTATGCTTGAGCATACTTTTTAATTAATCCATTTCACACATTTGACTCAAAGATACCAAGAAATTTAAAATCAAAGCAGGTACAATACATGCTTATGTGAGCCAGCCCTATATAAAAGCAGAGAAATCCAGAGCCGTTCAGCACCAGAGCAAAGGACTTGTGGACAGGGCCCACTGTGACAGAAATATAAGACTGTGGTCACACACACTAAATAATCCACTTTCAGTGCACTTCACAACTGGATTTTACTGTGTGAACGGGCAAAATCCAGTTGGAAAGTGCATTGAAAGTGGATTATTTAGTCAGTGTGTGTGACCACAGCCTAAGTGAGTCTGGGGCATTTCTGTAAAGCAGTCTGAATTATGCCTCTTTGGTTCTCTTCTCCCATAGAGCTTTGCAGTATAGCTGATGTGACATTCTTGTAAAGCTAGGGTTGACTGCTTTCCCAGTGCCCTTGGCCTTTCTTTGTATAAAATGATTCGTTTACATTTTTCTGTGGTTATCATTTCTTAATCAGTGAAGGACTGCTGACTCAGGGGGCACAGCTATAGGATACTCCCATGCAGTCAATATAAAGTCAAAACAATTAGTTTATCTGCTGAAGGCTCCTAGATTCTCAGAATGAGCCTTGATATTGTAAGAGATACCCTTCTGTTAAAATGCATTAGCCTTACGTCAGTCATTTTGATTGAACCTATGGGTCCAGAGGGTACAAATGGTTAAAGATTTCTCCCCTCTGGGTTGGCCATTAGGGCTGCCAGCTTCCAGGACTTTAATTGTACAAGCATCTTATATTACAGTTTGTAGGCGTATCTTTTATGAACGCCCATGGTTTTGTATTGTGGCAATTTCATAGTAGATTGTACGGTAGACAGAGGTATCTTTTTCACCCAGCTAAGGACCAGCAGAAAATGGGGGAAAGGATTTTATAATGACTTATGGAACTCCATCTTGTGTGTGCAGTTCTGCATTGGTGGATAGCGGTGTCTACAGGAGGTAACAGATTATGCTGTGACATTATAATTATATTCTAGGTTCTGCAATGCACAGATTAATGGCATATGGCCATTATGATCCACCAGCTTCTCTAATGAAGCATTTTTGAAAGGCAATACAAACCAATATTCCTTAGAATTAGCACACATTCTTTTGCTTGTGGCAGGGAATCAAATCGGCTCGACCGTCTAAACTCAAAACAGTATTTATTTGTTCCCTCGTCAAACAGAGTGCAGTTGAATTCTGTCTGGTTGTCCTCTGGATTCAGGATGTTTTCGTGTACCCTTGGTGTCTTTTGACTCGGAGGGTCTTTGAATACAGCAATGTGCCCCCCAGCAGAAGTGCATGGAGGAGGAATAACTGAAACCACAACGGAGGACTCGCACATTGTTTCTTGTGTTACAGTGATCTTGTATCCAAACCTGTGCACAAGGTCAACAGGTCCCATTGAAGCAATGATGGAATGCTTCTTCGCTGATTTCAGTAAGGCCGCAACATATGCTAACTGGTCTACAACATGGCAATCCACTGTCACCCACTGGGACCTGGAAAGAGACAGCTCTTTGTGGGTCCTCAGGCCTACAGTCTCATCTGAGTTCAGTTTTCCTAAATCATACAAGCTGCTAGTCAGTATGACATCCAGAGAAATCACCGTCTTATTCATCAGACATAAATGTTCACTGGTAAACAGCCCAAGCTGAAGGGAGTTCCCAAGTCTCTCTGAGGTCCTCCTTAGATTGATATGAAATTCAGGCCACTTCACAACGAGAGGAAGACTCTCTTCATTCCACCAGCTATTGGTGCTGTTGCTGATTTCAGAGACCATTCTGAACCAGTAGCTCCCCACGCTCTTAAAATGATAACACTCAAATACAACAATATCTTGGTACTGGTTTTGTGAGAGCTGTTTTTTGGCAACAGTTTGGTTGGTGCCGGCTTCAAGCAGCGAAATGGACACGTTTTTCAGCGTCACGTTTCCATCATAATAATGGCGGAATTCAAGTGAGACGGTGCTGTTGCTTAAGGCTACATGAGTTGGTTGCTCGAGCAGAAGATATTCCATTGCTCCAAGAACTGGAAAGAAGGAAAACAACAATGTTGTTAAAGAGCAGTGGTAAGTGGAGGAGGGAAAGGGATTTAGGAGGGAAGTTTCTCAGGAAATTTGACATAACCACCTCTGTAAAGAGTCAGAGTTGAAAAGGGTCCTACAGACTAGATGCTAGCCCAGTTTCTAAAACCACTCTTCAATGAACTTAAACCCAGTTACATCGGACTCATACAACACAGGCAGAAGTAGCTTTAGGATCTTCCCAAATAATATAGGTAAAGGTTTCCCTTGATTGAAAGCCAGTCAAATCCAACTCTAGGGTTGCGGTGCTCATCTCCGTTTCCAAGCCGAAGAGACAGCGCTGTCTGAAGATGTCTCTGTGGTCATGTGGCCGGCATGACTAGACACCGAGGTATACCCTCCCCTAATTGTGCCAGACTAACTAACCATTAGCAGCAGCAATCATCCTACACCCACCCATCTGGCCAGTCACAGTTCTTTCAGAGCTCTCTCAGCCCCTAAAAACAAGTCTAGCTCACCACTAGCATAACGCTAAGAGCTAGAACTTGCAGCTGCCAGACAATCTTTCTATCTCCCGGCTATTCTATACACACTGCCATATGATTATGATGATTATTATCACCACTTAGGCCTTTGGCCCTAATGGACATTTCACTCCAAGTCTGTCCTCAGAGAAAACAAGTGACTCTCTTAGCAGCAGCTGTATTTACTCATGCAATACATGAAAAATAGTATTGCTCTTACCTGTAACTGTTGTTCATTGAGTTGTCTTCTGTGCAGGCACACTTTGGGATTGCATAGGGGCAGGACAACCACTGGAGGACTTTTCCAGCTTCTTCTTCTTTCTTTTATTTATTATTTATTTATTATTTCAAATTTTTTTACCCCGCCCTCCCCGCGAACAGGCTCAGAAGCTAAGGGGGAGCCCCTCCCATGTGAAGCAAGCTAGTAGCCGTTTTCCTGCTCAGTCATATGCTACAAGGGCGGGGGGTCCCCCTTTCCCTCAGTTCTCATAAGGAGAATTGCTGCCAGGGCAGTGGAGGGGCTAGAAAAGGCCACGGGGTTGGTTGTGGGGGCTTCGGAACTGAGATTGGATCCGAGGAAGCGGGTGGCCGGTACTCAGGGGCCGTTTCCATTTCATCCTCAGACAGTGAGGGGGCCGGAGACTGTAAGTGCAGTGACGATGTCCTAGGAGGAGGTAAGACCTCTTGAGTAGGTGCCAGAACAGAAGAGGTTGGAATGGCAGGAAACGACAGAGTTGAACATCTCGGAATTGACTGGCATTTTTGTGGTGCTTTTCACAATGTCTGGTCTTGGTCCTGGCCTTCTTGGTGGGATTTGGATCAGTGTCTGGTCGAAACCAGTCCCGGACCCAATGGAACTGAAGATACAGAAGGTGGACTCAATGGCTGATCAGTTAATCCTGATGATTTACTAGGGATTTTCTGCAGTCACTCCACCAAGGCAGAAGGTTTCACTGCACCAAGGCATTTGGAGCATGTTAGGTCCTTTCCCCAAAGGATAGCCTTCAACCTGGCTGCTCTATCAGATCGTAACTTTTGGGTAAATTGGTGGCAGTGTATACAATTGCCATTATTATGTCCCTCACCAAGGCATAGAAGGCAGTAGGAACGCCTGTTGGAGCATGTCATCTTCGGTCCACAATGGGAGCATTTCTTAAATAGTGCCTTCTGCAACATTCCTGACGAAAAGGGCAACAATTTTGCAGAGGAACAAGCCGAAAGGCAAAGGAGATCACTGGGATACATGGTGGCAAGAAAAGAACTGAAGGAAAAGGGGGATGGCCCTCCTTCAGAGCACATGACCGTTTGAGCGGGAAAGTGGCTCCTGACTCGCTCCAAAGGGGAAGGGCTCCTCCTAAGTTTCTAGAAGAGAGAAGAAAAGGCTGGAAAAGTCCTCGGGTGGTTGGCCTGTATCTGCACAGTCCCATTGTGGGACTGCACAGAAGATCGAAGATGAATGTCAGTTAAAAGCAGTCATTTAATTAAAAAAGCCACATGCTATTGGCTCCTTATGTGATCTTCACGTGTAGTGCGGCAGACTCTAATCTGGAGAATCGGGTTTGATGCCCCACTCCTCCACCACATGTAGCCAGCTGGGTGACCTTGGGCCAGTCACAGTACTCTCAGAGCTGTTCTCTCACAAGCAGTTCTTTCAGGGCTCTCTCAGCCCCACTTACCTCACAGGGTGTCTGTTGTGAGGGGACGAAGGGAAGGAGATTGTAAGCTGCTCTGAGACTCCGAGTGAAGGGCAGGGTATAAATCCAACTCTTCTTTTTCACATTTCAAGCTTAGTGAAACCTACCATTTTTTACTAGCATTCCTTTTATAGTAGTAGACACAAACAAATATAAATATCACAAAATGGTTTTATAAACTTGCTTGGATAAATTATTAAGGACTGTGGTCTGTATTGCTGCGTTTAGCTTCTTGTAGGCAGGTTCCTATTTATGTAATTTCTGTACCGCTTAATGTGTCATGTGAATACTTATGCTATGCTTCAGTTTTTTCTGGTGGTTCCAGATTTTTAAAACTACTAATGCTTTTGTTATTGAATGTCCCATTTTTTGTGAATGTACTGGCTCACTATGTGTAATCTGCCTTGAGTAACTATGACAAAAGTGGACAATAAATAAATAAATTAATTAAACCCTGTTAAAAATCATTATGTAAAGGAATACTATATGGAACATCCATTGAAAGAGAGAGACAGAGATTGGATTTATACCCCACCCTTCACTACCCAAAGGAGTCTCAGAGCGGCTTACAAACTTCTTTCCCTTCCCTTCCTCACAACAGACACCCTGTGAGGTAGGTGGGGCTGAGAGAGCTCTCTGTTCTTGAGAGAACAGCTCTGAAAGAACTTGTGACTGACCTAAGGTCACACCAGCAGCTGCATGTGGAGGAGTGGGGACTCAACCCCGGTTCTCCCAGATTAGAGTCCATGCACTTAACCATTAAACCAAATTGGCTCTCTTTAAAAAGACCCTTATTATCATATGTGAATTTAGGGCCAAGCCAGATGAGATAATGGAAGCTCTATGAATGGATAGATCTCCAGTATCTTTTAACTGGGAACTAGCATAGCAGAGGGGCCCCAATTTAAATCAGGGGGATGGAGCAGGTGGAGGGGGTTATCACTTCCCCCCATGCTGTTTTTCACTGAAGAGCAGCAATGCTGTATCAGACCAATGGTCCATCTAGTCCTGCATCCTGTTTCCAACAGTGCTCTAGTCAAATGTCAGAGGAAAGCCCAAAAACAGGCCCCACATCTGACTATCAAAGGCATTTTGCATCTGAAGTCAGATATCTCATTCAATAACATACAGGCTGTTTGCCAAGACCGATATATTTCCATTTGATGGCATGCCATTTGGGTGAGCACTTGGCCAGACAACCAGGAGTGATCTGTTCCCCGCCCCCAAATAATTAGGCAAAAGTGGAGGTTGAGCTGGTAAAAGGAATGTGAGGCAGGGACTACCCACAAAACAGGTAGTCAGTGGCTAGTTCATTAAGGAAAAAGCTAAGGAATGAAAGACCTTTAATACCATCCCAGATGATCCCCCCTCAAGCAGAATGCCTTCTTTCTCTCTTCCGTTTACTTCTCCCCTCACCATCTCTTGTTCTGTGAGGTGTGTACTGCTTAGTGGGTGTAACTACTGGGAAAGTGCCAGAAGTCAGGTACTGATATGGATGGGTTGTGTGGTATTTTGTGCTGAAATGGACTGAAATATTGCTCTGACCACTTGCCTGGTTCTCCTCAACAAAACTACCGCTGGGCACAACTAGACAATATGGTGTCCTTGGATACCGCAGCCATTTTACCTTGGGAATTCTCCTGCTTTAAAAATGCTGCAGGGACTTAAGTCTGCTTGGGCCCACAGTCTGTGGGGGAGGGTCTCCTTTCTCCCTCCTGTGCTGTTTTTCAAGAGTCCACGTGCCCCAGAGGCTGAAACGCTTAAAAAATGGCACAGGGGTGGGGGAGAGGAGCCCCTCCTGCCCATGCCTTGGTCTCTGGTTTAAGCCTTGACTTGAGTCCTGTCCACCTGGACATGGAAGTTTAGATGTGTTCCCTTGAGCATATTTACTAACAATACAACTCGTATGTTCTCCTCAGAGGAGCAAACAGCAGCATTGGAGTAAGAAGGGTGTCTGAAGTCAGGAAAATGACACAGGAGGAAAACTGGTGCCGGGAGAGAGAAAATGCCCCTTCCCCTTGTGCCAATCCTTTCCACCCCTTGCAGATGCCATTTCATAATTCTTTAAAAGAATGTGGAGATCCATAGTGGATCTAGCAACAGGTCATCTCATTTTTTTTGATTGCTAAAAATGTGCTACCATTTTTTGAACAGCTTATGAGACTGGCTGTAGGAATCTGTGGAAAAACCCCGGAGCACAGAATCATGGTTATCATGAAGGCCATTAAAAACAGGTGTTTGTTTGTTTATTTGGGTTTTCAGAAGCCCCATAGTGGCAGGGAGAGGTTGTTCTGCAGGGATGCCAATGGAGATTTGATTATACCACCTTGCTTATCTGTATTTTGGGTCCTGTATCCATTCACATGCACGTTTAAGGTATCCACTGACACCTACACATTGCAAAAGGTCTTTTGGGAAATGTTGCCCGCCTTTGCCTGTGCCACATACTCACCATAATCACAGAGCACAACTAGCAAAAGATTGGGAAACTCTTTCAGTGCCTGTCTCATTCTGATCAAATGGGCCCCCTGCCCCTTTTCCTTCCACATGTCCCCTTCTGGTCCAAAAACGCTGCTGTGCTTCTTCCAGCCACTGCAAAAAAAAAAAAGATCTGCCAGTCACATCTCCACCTCTGAAGAAAGCATCGACTACTTTAGTACAGCAGTGGTCTTAGCTTCACACAAGCATACAAAAGAAGTGACTGCAGACTGATCACGTGGGAAACTGTACAGTAAATTGGTTATGTGATGGAGCAGATACACATCCTAAAAAGGGAGCTCTCCAAAGAAATTAAAACAACCCAGCCTGTGCCTATTAAACCCATAACCTGGTGCAAAAAGCTGAGTGGGTGGGGCAAAAGGGAACAGCCAGATCTGACTGATTTTAAATCAATGCAGGACCATTTATATGGGTGGGCAGTTATTATAGCCCTTTGTTTCTGGAACCTGATTGCTGCTTGGCTCACAACTAACTGACAACCCAGTCCCAAAAATCCTATTGCTTTATTTTTAATAATATATTTTATTGATATTTTCAAAGTTTACAGATTCAACTTTAAAAAGACATCTGTATTAGCGATACATTTAAGGAAGTGGACTCTATTATTATTACACTAACTCTTATTTAAATTTATCCATTTCAGTAATCGAGACAGAACCCCCACATACAGCTGTCTCTAGTCTTTCAAAAACTATCAGTTTCAAAATAAAGATATAGTTGCAAGTCCATTTTCCTTATTCTAGTACAAATTGAGTCTTTTCCATACAAACGTCTTTTCCATACAAACGTTGGGAAATACCTGCAGGTTTTGGGGGATGGACCTTGAGAAGGGTGGGGTTTGGGGAGAGGAGTCCATCTTCCAAAGTGGCCATCCAGGTGAGGAGATTTCTGTCATCTGCAGATCTGTTGTAATCCCAAGAGATCTCCAGCCACCACCTGGAGGTTGGCAACCCTACCTGTGGCTGCAGCTAATCTTAGGGAGTCAAAGACATAAGAAATGTGCAGTGTGGCCTCACCCTGTCACTATCTTTTCCCTTTGTTCCGAAGTACATGTTTGAAATGTAGGCTTCTTCAAGAAAACATTACCTGTGAAAGTGACAGAGAAGTGCTAAAGAAAAGGCAAGGCTGGCTGTATTTTTAGAAACTGCGAAGCAAAGAGGGGAAAAAAACATTGAGAGCACTAAGGGAAAACCTTTATTTCAAGATTTCACTGTCACATTATTAATTTTTTTAACTTTTAACCTTTTATTTATTAAAAAAAACCCACTAAGAACCATACATTACCATAAGCAAAAAATAAGGGCCATACATTACATAACCTATGTAACAAAGACAACATTTTCAAAAGTTCAAAAAGAAAAGACAATAATGTATCCAGAATTTACCACACCAAACAAAAAAATATTACAAAATATATCACCAAATAACTTAAAAATAATTCATTTTGGCATGTTGCGAATTTTTAGGAAAGGACCTCTTGTTCCTTAAGAAAGGAAATAACAGGATACCAAGTTTCCACAAAGGTTGTGACATAGTTGTCCTCTGGGTTTCTGGCCACTCTATCCATAATCTTGGCCATTATACCAATTTTCTAATTTGGGGAGTTGTTTATCTAATGAGAAGCTATTAAAAGACGAGCAATGGCCAACAGTGGCAAAAGTAATTCTTTCCGTGTTTTTCTTTGTAGGGGGGCCACCCAGACATATTATTTCAGTATTAAAATATTAAAGGAAATACGTTTGCTACTATGAAGCCGAAGAACCCAAAAGTAAGGATAAACTTGGATTTGGTCAGTCTGTGCTTAACAGCACGAAGCCTGGAGACCAAGAAGCTTTGTATTGGCTCTGCCTAGAAAAGCGAGCGAGGCCCATCTATTGTTTCAGAGGGGAAGTGCGAGGGTCATGGAAGAGAAAAAACAAGCCAGAATGAGTCTGTCTCTGGGAAAATCAGCTATTAGAGGAGGAACATCCACTGTAGAGGAGGAACATCCACATGGGATGACTTTACTGAAAACCTCTGTGCCTTCTGTAGGCGGAAACAGTAGTGTTGCCAAGATTTCCAACATGAGCCAGACAATAAAGGTGATATCAGCAATAGAGAGTGCTGAAATAAATAGGCATCACAACTCTATTGTTGTTTGCAGGGATATATGATTGCAATAGTGTGGTATGGGAGTTTGCCATAGTCCATGTGTTTAGAAGAGAAAAGAAGAGAAGAAGAGATTAGATTTATACCCCGCCCTTCACTCAGAGTCTCAAGAGTGGCTTACAAATTCCTTTCCCTTCCCCTCCCCACGACAGACACCCTATGAGGTGGGTAAGGCTGAGATAACTCTTTCGAGAACTGTCCTTGAGAGAACAGCTCTGACAGAACTATGGCTTGCCCAAAGTGATCCAGCAGCTGCGAGTGGAGGAGTGGTTGTGCCCACCAACCTGTATCAGAATTCCAAAGATGCCCACAGGCTCCAAAAGGTCAGGGACCCCCACTCCAGATCATTTGTTTGCAGGCAAAGGAACTTTTACAGTGCAATCCTATGCCGTTACACCATTTTGAGCATCGCTGACTCCATGGGCGTCAACTACGGGGGGGCTCGAAGGCTCGAGCCTCCCCCAAAACCCCCGGCAAAATGCAGCGCCCGCGGGAGCGCCTGCCGGTGGCCAGTCGGCCCTCGCCGCCTCTCCTTCCCCCCCACCCCCGGCCTGCCCTCCTGCCTCCCTGGGGCGGGGGGGGGGGAGAGAGGAGGCGGGGACATGGTCCCGCTCGCGTGGGGGGCAGTCACCCGGCCAGCTGGCTGCCACCGCTGAGACTGCGCCCCGAGGAGACTGTGCCCCGCGAGTCTGCCTCCCTGGGGCGGGGCGGGGGGGAGCGGCGGGGACATGGTCCCGCTCGCGTGGCAGTCAGCTGGCCAGCTGGCTGCCGCCCCCGAGACTGCGCCCCTTGAGTCTGCCTCCCGGGGGGGAGAGTGGCGGGGACATGGTCCCGTGCGCGCGCGCGCGCTTTGCGTGCGCACACAAGACAGCCCCCCCCCCCGGGGATTTAAAAAGTCTACGCCCCTGGCTGACTCCAATGGGTGTAGAAGGGTGTAACTCTGCTTAGGACTGTATTGTTAACAGAGATGAACTGGTTACCACTTATTTGATTCCAAGGATCTGAACAAATCTTCCCCTTAAAATAAGCCCTTGGCCGTTGCCAGGTATTTTGCTTTAGTTTCTGCACAGCAAAGCTAGTTTTTAGAGTATCCACATGACACCCTCTATTCATCTATTGCTGCTACCTTTCCCAAACCTGGTTTGGTACAATCTTTTTGGAAAGATTACAGTCAAAGTGCCTTTGGATGCCATGTGGACCGGAAGCTGTGTATTCTTTCAGGTCCTGTTCACATCTATGCAATTCCCCTCGTATACAGGAAGGTTTTTGGTTTATTTAATGGGGGAATTCTAAAGCATTACAATGATCAGCTGCAACAATGTATTAGCTCCCAGTTTTCCATTTTAAAAAAAATTCTGTACCCCCCCTTTTTGTTGCAGTGTTATACAGGGAAATATGCAGCCTGTGCATTTCCCCTTATAACTCTGCAACAAAAAGGGCTAGAGACTTACCTCTTTTAAAAGGAAATCTGAGAACTAGTAGATTGTAGAATTTGATCATTATAATGATATAGTGTGACCTGATAGCCCAGGCTAGCTTGATCTGATTAGATCTTGAAAGCTAAGCAGGGCCAGCCCTTGCAAATATTTGGATGGGAAACCACCAAGGAAAACCATGGTTGTGACTCAGAGGCAGGCAATGGCAAACCACCTCTGAAATGTCTCTTGCCCTGAGAACCCCATGGGGGTCACTATACGTCAATTGTGAACTGATGGCAAAAAACCAACAAAACAATACCGTGATTTGGCAATTCCCAGCCTCTTTTAATTGGAGATGGAGGGTGGCATGGTGGAGGGAAGAGGGGCATGGGGCATGGAAAGCAGAAGGAGAACTGCTGTGGGGATGCACCATTGCTAATGAACAGGACTCTGTATTTGCAGCAGCAATGAGAGCTACACAGAGAACCATCTGGCTGTGGAAACAGCCCCTGACTACCTGCAAATCATGCATCTGATTCCACACCACCAGCAGATAGTGCTCTGTGACCTGCCCTTGGAGTGTGACTGGCTGAAAGCTACAAAAATACTCCAGAACAGCAGGCAGGAAGAGAATGGATTATGTCTCCCAAGCAAGGGTGCCTTGCTAGCATACATACTTAGAGAATGAGCGTGGGGCAGCAGTTAGTGTTGGACTACCATCCAGGGTCAACCCCTCAATCTGACACATCACCTTGGGCCATTCACTGTTGCTTAGCCCTAATCTGCCTCATGGGGCGGCTGCAAGGATAAAACGACAGAAGGGAGGGCTTTGTGCACTGCTTTGGGCTTCTCAGAAGAAGGGCAAGAGGCCAATGTGATGGATAGATATCACTGGCCCCTCCAGGGTACCTAACCAGCATGTCTGGCCTCAGTGTTAGAAGATGGCCTTGGCAGCAGAATTCAGCATTCTGTGAATCTCATGTTTTCATGGGGGGGGGGGGGAGAGTGCCCCACCCCATGGCCAGCAGGAAAAAAAATGTATAACATGACAGCAGACGATGGACATAAAAACAAGGGGCAAAACTTATCAAATGCCCCCCCCCCCAAAAAAATTAACAAGTATCTAAACTTGAAGCCTTCACTGAGTTTAAGGCTCAGACCAAATGGCTGCTCTGGACTCGTTCCCCCGTGCCTGGCCCTGCTGGGTACAGAAGGTAAAGATTTCCCTTGCTTGAAAACCAGTCGAATTTGATTCTAGGGGGCGGTGCTCATCTCCATTTCCAAGCCGAAGAGCCAGTGCTGTCTGAAGACGTTTCCATGGTCATGAGGCCGGCATGACTAGACGCTGAGGCGCACGGAACGCTGTTACCTTCCCACCAAAGTGGTACCTATTTATCTACTTGCAATTTCTTGCTTTCGAACTGCTAGGTTGGCAGGAGCTGGGGCCAGAGATGGGAGCTCACTCCATCAGATGGCACTTGGGTCTCGAACTGCCAAACTACCAATCTTCCAGTCTGCAGTTCAGCATCTTAACCGCTGAGACAAACAGACTTGCAAATTAGTGGCCCATCTCTGTGCCCCAAAGTCGGCCTTGGGGCACCCCAAATAACACCCTATTCTTTGCAGGGTGTGTGCCTTTTGAAAGCAACGACTGTAACTGATTTGTGGGATTACGAATATTTGTTCTTAGGATAAGATCATGTTCCACTTCAGAATGCTTCTTGATTCCAGAATAGCTGGTTTAAATCGATCACAGCAAAACTGAACAGGTGTCCAGCAGCACCTTCCGAGCTAACAAAATTTATTTCAGCATCAGCTTTTGTGAATTAGTGCTCACCTCCTCAGATGCATTGGAAAGTCCGTCCAAAGCTGCTCGATGTAAATCTAAAGACACTTTTCAAGGACCTTTTAAAAACCGTTAAGTATAAATTTAGCGGCTCCATGCCGAGAAAGTGTCTGATACACTCTCTGTGTCTGATGAAGTGCTGACTCATTAAAACTCATACTAGAATAAATTTTGCTAGGCCAAATCAGGTGTCATTTAACAGAAATACAATTAAACGGATGGGGTGTGAATTGCAGTGTTAGGGAGGCCCGAGTGCAGGTTTAAATGAGAAAGCAAAACTCAGAACACAAAGCTGTTTGGCACCTCAAGTGAGAAATTAGACGTTTCTTTAAAACAAACTTTAAAAAACCCCACCAGTTTTAACGAGATGATGACTAATTTATTGAAATAGTCATTCTAAAAAGGTGCTTGAAAAACAGATCAGGGACTCATTGGAACAGAACTTCTACCAGACAAGTCACCTATCCGTAAATATTTTCAACAGTTTTTAGTGCAATCTTGACCACAGTTCCCTGGGAAAACACCTCATCAATTACACCCAAGTAAACCCACTTTGGACTGCTCTGTTATTCAAAGAACATTAAATGCCGGGTGCACCTTTTAAAGAGTGTCATCAAAGAGCCTCCTTTAAAAACTGAATATCCTGGTTAAAGAACTCTGTTGAAGAATACATTTTGGGATAGTTTCCCCCACTTATTGGTTTCACAAACTTACTTGGTTAAATGATTGGGACTTCTGGTCTTAAGGATTCTACTATATACTTTCTGTACCGTTTACTATGCCAGTACTTATGCCTTGCTCCTATTTCTGCTGGTTCCCCTCTTCTACTATCCTACCGCATAAGTTACTGGATATCCCATCGTGGGGGTTGTACATGTGCAATCCGCCTCGAGTCCCTGTGAGAAAGGCGGACAATAAATAACGCAACCAGAAAATAAATCAATTAATCACGGCAGGATGTTCTTACCTGTTCCCAAGCTGCTTTTCCTCGCACTGCTGATCTGTCTACTAAGCATTGGTAGAGGTGGGGGAAATAAACGGGACTGCGAGAGGACGCCCGTGACATCCGCGCTCGGCTTGATTTGGGAATCTCTTTGCGGCGCTCAGCCCTCCGAGCCCCAAGGGAGGCTTTTGGGCCCCGCTGCTTCAATCTAGGGTGTCGTTTCCGCCGGCAAGGCGCTGTCTCCAAAGCACACTAGAGCGCCAACCAGGTCGGCAGCCCTCGCCGCGGACGCTCGTGGTCGGCGCGGGACTCTCTCTCGGCAGCCGGGGTAACTGAGCCTGAGCGGATCGCGGGAGCAGTGCAGAGCTGCGCCTCCCTCTCCAGGCGGGGCGCAAAGACGGGAAGCGCCGCCGTCAGACCCGCCCTGCTGCTGCTGGCAAGCCCAGCTTTGCCTTGGGAAAAGGAGGGAGGGAGGAAGGGGGCGCATCCTGCCTGCGGCCAGTCCCTGGAGTCTTCCTGCCCACTTCAGGCGGCGCCCATAGGTTCAGGATCAGGCCTACAGCTTGCACAGCGGGCAAAGAGCCAAGCAAGACGCTCCCTCTGGGGCACCGAGCCAAGCATCACTAGCAGTCCTCACCCGAACATTAATCACGGCACAAAAAGTGCCTGCACTCTTCCACATCCATTCTCCTGTCCTAGCGCTAAAGTAGCCAGCCTGTCCAAGCCCGAATTTCAATTAGCACTCCCAAGACTGAGTGGTGGAAAGTCACAGCTGACTTACGTTGACCCCTGTAGTTTTTTCAAGGCAAGAAGCCTTGAGGTGGTTCGCCATTTCAGAGATCGCAAGCCTGGCTAATCCAGGTCAGGTCTACTCCAAGATTTAAATGTACCAAGAAACCTCAGCTTCCCCACATAGATGGAGGGCTGGACCATTCATATAGCCAGACTAACCTGAGTCCATGAGGATCATTAAAAAGACTGGTGTACCATAAGACCAGAAGACCACTGCTCTAGGCCATCAGCCTGTCACCCCTCCCCCACCCATGGAAAACTCAGTTCCATTTCTATTCCCAACATATCATTTTAGGCATATGGATTAAACAGCAATATTATCTTCCCACATTACATTTACAGGCCTGACAATCCCCTCCCCCCCCCCCAGTGCTAGAAACCAGTTTTGTGAACAGGTCAGGATTTTTAGCAGCCTAACAAATGCAACCACAGTTGCTCGTGCTAAGGAGGAAACAATGCTCCCCCCCCCCATTTTTTAACAAGTAGCTTTTCCATGATACCCATCAAGAACAAAACTCAGCATGCTTTTACTCCAGTTAAAAGGGGCATGAAGGTGGTAACGATTTGAGTGATTCAGATTATTTTTTAGGCAATAAACAAAATCTGTATGTGTCCATTTGAGTGTTCTGTTGTAAGAGAAGAGAGAGGAGACTGGATTTATACCCCGCCCTTCACTTGGAGTCTCAGAGCAGTTTACAATCTCCTTTCCCTTCCCCTCCACACAACAGGCACCCTGTGAGGTAGGTGGGGCTGAGAGAGCTCTTTCGAGAACTGCTCCTTCAAGAACAGCTCTGACAGAACTATGGCTTGCCCAAGGTCATCCAGCAGCTGCAAGTGGAGGAGTGGGGAATCAAACCCAGTTCTCCCAGATTAGAGTTCGCGCACTTAACCACTACACCAAACTGACTCTCTTGTAAGAACTAAGAACATCAGTGCAGGAAAACTCTCCAAGGAATAATATGAGGGAAAAAACCCTTGAATTCTTCAACTTCCTGAAAATGCATTGGGGGCATCCAACATTGAAGCACAAAATTCATCCAAAATATGGACAGCAGACCACCGGGACTCAGGAGCCTAATGTATGAGGGAAATATATGCACAATAAAGAAAATCATGTTGAAATCACTGCAAGATTAAGCCAAATAAAAGTGCTTTGAGGTGTGTTTTGAAATTTGGTGCTGATTTAAAGACATTTTTAGATAGTTACTTGTATGAGTGAATGAAGTCTGCATAAGATCAAAATAATAGCATATTAACTTTTTTATTTGCACTGATGCATTTTTGTGGCACAGCAAGCATCATCTTAAAAGAAGAATTCCTTCCTGGGTGATAGAAAGGGGGGTAGAAGAGAGAAGAGATTGGATTTATACCCCACCCTTCACTACCCTGAAGGAGCCTCAGGGCGGTTTACAATCTCCTTTCCCTTCCCCTCCCCATAACAGGCACCCTGTGAGCAGTGTTCCCTCTGAATTAGTGTGAGCTAGCTCACAGTTTTTTAGCCTCTCGTTCACACATTTTTGTCTTAGCTCAGGAAGGATGGCTCCAGAGCAAACTAATGTATGCAGTAGCGAAATTGCTCACTCACAACTTTAATACCAGTAGCTCACAAAGTAGAATTTTTGCTCACAAGACTCCACAGCTTAGAGGGAGCATTGCCTGTGAGGTAGGTGGGGCTGAGAGAGCTCTCTCGAGAGCTGCCCTTGAGAGAACAGCTCTGAGAGAACTTGTGACTGATCCAAGGTCACACAAGCAGCTGCATGTGGAGGAGTAGGGAATCAAACCGGGTTCTCCCAGATTAGAGTCTGCGCTCCTAACCACTACACCAAACCTGCAGGGTTTTTTGGGGAAATTAATTTTAAAAAATAAAGCACTTTAACAGCTAGGCACTCCCACTGAAGTGGCCGAAGAGAGTCCCTCAGTTCAAACAAATGATCTCTGATTCATAGCCATTCCATGGGACTCTTACTAAACAGTAGTAATGTTAACTAATACAAAACTTTTTTGTGAATAACAGCTTTTACTTTGAGCTGAACAACTGAAAAGACTTATAAAAATATTATAATGACCATTTTTAAAAGTATGTTCACCAATTAACTGGATGGGGGTATTGCTTTATAATTGATCAACAAGTTTTTCATACATTAATCTAGCCAATCAACTAATCGTTGAAGCCATATTTTAAAAGATCTATTTTGTACTTGGCAATAGAAAACATGCAGCCAATGCATAATTCTGGGCTTACTGCTCTATAGTGGTGCAGTCTTATTTTATTTACAAAATTGGTACGCCGCCTTTCTGACCAATCAGAGCATCTAAGGCGGCATATTATATAAAAACACATCATAAGAAAATTTAAAAGAGTTCTCGATTAGCATTTGTTTCATGTTTAGATACAGAAACCAACATAGCGGTAACGTCCACACACACACAAAGAAGTCTTTCCCTCACAATGGTGGGTCCTCAAAACAAATGATTATTTTAATAACAGAAGGAAAACAATCCACTGTACTGTTTTAAAAGGGTGATGGCAAAATGCCCTCCTTCACAGCTATGCAAAAAGAACGGACAAAAATAGCAACACATCGTGGAGCTGAGAATCAAAGAATGGAAGGAAGGAAGGAAATCCGCTTGAATTTACAAAGATCCTTTACATTCAGCACAAAGCAACACATGATCTCCACATTTTTCATAAACACGGATTCAATCCTTCTGCAGGACATCTGCAGGCAGACACACACACACGTTTTGCTCCTTCGAAGTCTGTGTTTCCCCAGGGAATTAATAATTATGGAAAGAGCAACCACAACGCGATTTTGGATTACACTGATGTGAGTGATCTGTGGCTGCAATACATCACTGTTTTGGAGCTGCAGGTACAAAATCCACAGTAACAACAGAGAGAAAAATACAGTAAGGAAATTGCGTGCATTGAGCTCTGCCATCTCCTGCAGCAGACCTTGGTGACAATCCTCCTCCTTTCCTGAATCACATCATTTCCTTCCTCCGTAAGTAAAAACAAAACTGGCTCAGGTAGCACGTCCAGTAACTCCTCCGTGTGAATTTGCCCCAAAGACACAAACAGGCTGCAAGCCAGGACTGTGGTCAGTCTTGAAAGTCCTCTCCCTCTTTTGAGAACAAGGTACATCCCTCTACATTCTTTTGTTCAGAACGTCCAAGATAATTCTAATGGAATTTGAGGGGTGCGGGGTTAGTTAACTTTGCGTAAGAAATAAATTTGGATAGAATCGCAAGCCTTCCACAGAATCGTCTCTGCAAAGCTGGCCCATCTTTTCTGCTAGAAGAAGCCTAGAACAAGGGGGGGAAAGGACTTTTATTACCTTTTTTTCTTTACTAAACATTTTTACTTTATAACAATAATATACAAAAACACGTAACTATAAAAATACCAAGAACATACAAAGAACCACAATGGTAACATGAACATTAAAAACTACATGCTTTAGTTCACCATTCACTTTTATAATTTAGATTTAAGTAATTAGTTACAATACTAATAAAATACAAAGTCCAGGTACTTCTGCGGAAGTTTATATAATATTTTAGAATTTGATGTAACATAGTCAAAAAAGGAGAACCATTTATCAACAAAGTCATTTTTCCTAGATGGCGTTTCCATTATGAGCAATTGTGTCGCCAATTTGTCTGCAACTGCGATATCCCACACTTTTGAAACCCACTGTTAAAGTGTAGGAGGTTTATTCAGTTTCCAGTTCTGGGCTATCAAAAGTTTTGCTGCAGCTAATAGTAGGGAAGCCACCTCAGCTTCCTGTTTTGTCAGTGCTAAATCAGGCCAAAATCTGAGTAGCATTTTATCTAAATATCTAATTTCCAAGGCGCCCTCTGCATGCGGATATCTAAATCCATGCCGGGGGGGGGGGGGGGACCTGGGGGGTAGGGAGATTGTTCTGCACACTTGGGGGGCTCCCCACGTGTGCAGACAAATCCTAAAAGTTAGAAAAGTTTGGGCGGATATTTAAATCCCCCCAAAAGTAAAAGCGTTCCCTGCGCATGCTCAGAGAATGCTTTGGCCATTGGGGGGCTTGGCGGGCAGCGGGACTCACTGCCGCCACTGCTGTTGTCACGGGGGCAGGGGGAGGGAGGGGAAGAGGCTCGGCGCGTGGCGGGACTCACTGCTGCTGTTGTCAGGGAGGGCAGGAGGAGGGAGTGGATGAGCCTTGGCGCGCGGCAGGGGCTGAGCCTTGGCGCGCGGCAGGACTCGCCGCAGCTGCTGCTGTTGTCAGGGAGGGAGGGGAAGAGACTCGGCACGCGGTGGGGGAGGGAGGGAGAGAGGCTCACCTGCGTGCTTCCTTCTCGGCATGGAGCTCCTTCTCTTCCCCCCCCCCCACAAGTATCATGGGTCCTCCTGCTTGTTACCTTTATTATCGATACCTGACTTACTTAGAAAAACAAGACTTTTTATGCCTTACCTCTCTTTGGCTAGAAGTACAGACATTCCCACAAGCTTTGCAAACTCTTCTGCTGTGAGAGACCCCTTCTCAGAGACCTAGCAAACCATTAAAAAAGATGCAGTAAATTTGTACAGCAGTTTATACTGATTCTCATGTTCCTCCCCCAAAGGTTCAGCCCATTTATTTCCCCAGGGTTTGAGACTCCAGAGTGCCTCAAGATCGGGCATTTAACACACATGCGTAAAATTCTCTGTAAGCTTGTCATCAAGATGGAAGCCATCCTTAACAGGATAAGTTTGAAGAACATAATGTAAAAAACCCCAACAAAGCTCAGTGCTCTGGTTTGTGTATGACAACACACCAGATAGTTAGCCAAAGGTTATCAATGTAAAACGTCTGGACAAAGGCAGTATTTTCATGGCTCATTGGAACTTGATCTTGCTACCCATGACCCCTGTCCTGTGCACAGGCTACTCCACATGGTTAGTCTTCTGGCCATATCACACACTGCAGAAATTAGTGGAAGATGCCTCCTGAATCTGTAGCATATAACAGCCATACTGGTCTCTTCATTTTTTAAACTAGGTGTGAATTGTGTACCTGTGCTGTGAATCAGGGTTCCCTGGGTGGCATGAACATGGTCACGAAAGACACGAAGTGATACTCTATACCTGTGGAATACAATCATCACTTCTGCTATGAAGCCGAAGGAATAGATTTCAGCTGGGGCAAAACTGTCTTCAAATATCTGCTAAGTCATGAAGATTGCCTGGTAGTTTTGAGCAAGCTGATGTATCTCTCGGCCTAACCTATTTAGAGTCAGCATGGTGTAGATGTTAAGAGAGTCAGAGAAGGATCCGGGAGACCCAGGTTTGAATCCCCACTCTGCCATGGAAGCTGGCTGGGTGACCTTGGTAGGGTTGCCAGGTCTTACCAGTGTCCCAGTGGGGGGCTCCAGCCCAGTTGCTGGGGTCGTCTGGTGTGCACATGAAGCACGTGCCCTGCAATGACGTCACCTGGAAGTGACATCATCACGCTGGGCATATCGTTCATGGGACGCTCTAGCGTTTAGGTAAAAAAAACCCTCTATGGTCACCATAGAGTTTTTACCCAAATGCTAGAGCATACCCCGTACAACGTGCCTGGTATGATGACATCACCTCCAGGTGACATCATCGTGCTGGGCACATCAGGCGCAGTGGGGCTCTACAGGGTGCGGCTCCTCCCACCAGCCAGCTGGTTGGGGGCAGATTGAGTCCCCCAAAAGCAGGGTAACCATTGCCCCCTCCAATCAGGGGAATGGCAACCCTAGACCCTGGGCCAGTCACTCTCTCTCAGCCTAACCTCCTTCACAGGATTTTTGTGAGGATAAAATGGAGGAGAGGAGAACATTGAAAGCCACTTTCGGTGTCCACTGAGGAGAAAAGCAGGGTATACACAAAGCAAATAAAATAACACCTCCACATAGTTTTAGTAAGGAGAAAAACTGTACGATTCTACATATCTGAGCTCCTTTGAGAAAGGAAAGAATACAAAATGGGATCAAACATCTTCACAGCACAGGAAGCAGCAGTCCCTATTTCCTCTTACATCCTTCCACCCAGTTTAGCCCCTCTTCCTCCTGTTAGCAGGAAGCTCTCTGAAATTAGGCATGTGCCCCTAACCTATGGGTCAAGTTTCAGGCTTCCCTCCTTTGGAAATATTGAATACAGATTTAAGAAACTGCACCAGCTTTTTAAAAAACAACAACACCTGAACTGGCATAGTTAAGATGAATACATATTAAGCACCTTGTAACTGCAAAAGCATTACCACTGAAATATTTTGGAAAGCTGTATTTCAGGAGCTTCCAATTCCCCCCCCCCCCAAGGATCTGCCTAGGTGGGAGGAAGGGGTGGAAGCACTGCAAAAAGTATTTATTGTTACAGAGTCACAGACCTGCTTCAATAAGACTCTGAAATAAGAATATCAACAGAGGAGACCTATCTTGATTTTAGTGGGGTGTGCACACCTGGTGTAAGACAGCTCAACCCCTTGACAGGGTTGAGCATGTGAGTGTGAATGTACAATAAGCATCAGTGGGCAGGGAATTTCTGCTCTGACAAGAACCCCTCCCCCCAACCACCTCAATACTTGAGGTTTGGCGATGAAAATCATTCAAGTTTCCTGAGACACATTGCTGAAGAAAATTAAGTTCACATACCGTTTCCAGAGCAGAAGCCACCATTTCTTCTTCATTGTGGGACTGGAGCTCAATCACCATAACGCCGCTGTCAAATATACGTAGCCTAAATTGAAAAAAGAAAAAAAAGACAAAAGATGAACTAGCGGTCTGCAAGCAGAGACGTGGCTGGGTTAATTTTGATTTAGTAATATTCTACAAGCGTTGGGACATTCAAGTGGATCACAGGGTCCCATCTGCTGGGTCATGAGACTCTACAGTTTGGTGTAGTGGTTAAGTGCACGGACTCTAATCTGGGAGAACAGGTTTGATTCCCTCAGCCCCACCTACCACACAGGGTGTCTGTTGTGGGGAGGGGAAGGGAAAGGAGTTTGTAAGCCGCTCTGAGACTCTCTTGGATAGTGAAGGGTGGGGTATAAATTCCTCCTCCTCCTCCCCAAGTTGTGGGGGGAGGGGTTCGCTACTTTTTGGAAGGGGCCCTACACCCTTTGCAAACACATAGAGAGGAGCATCAGGACAGTGAGCCAAGATCACTCAGCAGCAGAGAGGATTTCTTTTTAGCTCTAATGGGTTCAGACACATTGGCTTCTCTTCTTCCTGTCACAATTGTGACATCATAAGAATTCTGGCTACAGCCTTTCAGCTTACTTGATCCCCTGGCTGCTAGATGGAGTTAATGTGGCTCCAGGGTCTGGAAAGGCTGAAGGCCCCTGCTCTAACCCAGTGTGAAATCCAGTTCCATGCACAGCTTTTCTGGCCCTCGCCACTCTGCCACGATGCCAGCAGAGACAACAGACGCCTTGAATGCCAGGATGCCTTTGCCACGCTGCAAACTAACCCATCAATCTATGCCCAAAATATTAGCCCCTCCCTTTCTGCTTGCTTTGATCCTACCAACAGGGCACAACCACCATCCATAGGAACTCTTTGCCTTGTATCTCTTACTACCCATTGTTCTCTCCATTTCCCATTTTTTGACCCACTACCTACTTTGTCCATTTAGCCAAAATGCCTCTTAATTACCCATTCCGGAACTTTTCTAACACATCACTTCTATTGACTCTATGCACTGTGCAATTTGTCATCTCCCCCCCGCCCCCAAGAATCTCCCCTCTAATTAGCTCTTTCTGGCCTCAGTTCCCTGCCTCCTATACAAGGTCATTCTCCATCTACACAGGTTACTATTTCTCAAGCCACTGTCTCATCCACATCCTTCCTGCACCCACCTCGCTTATGGCCCCTGAGCTTCTGCTACATCCCAAACCCTCTTCCTAATCCACAGCCCACTGCTGTGTGTGGTTTCACCTTGACCGATTTCCCATGAGGCGCTGCTCCAGCGTCGTTCTTCCCTTTTACATGCTTGAATTTCCCACTATTTGCCCTGCACCTCTGCCCAATTTCCCCCGCAGCTTCAGTGATCCTGTTTTTTGAGGATCACTGAAGCCGTGGGGGAAATCGGGCAAAGTCGCAGGTCAAAATGCGGCGTGGGGCAAATAGTGGGAAATTCAAGCACGCAATCGGGGCAAAAGGAAGAACGACGCTGCAGCAGTGCCTCATAGGAAATTGGTCCTTAACCGCACTGACTACTTCCCCTTCCCTCACAGAAATTCGACGGCAATGTGTTTCTCTCTGTAAACATATCTACCTTTCAAAGAGATCTGAAGCTATCACCTGAACCAGCCAGGTTATTTTTTAATTGGGGGGGGGGGGGGGAATCACAGAATTCATGGTCTCTAATCCTAGATAATAACCAGTATAATTTTACTTGAAAGAGAAAAAATCTGTTTAAAGATAGATCGAAATCCAACTCATGGATCTGTATCAAAGTTATCGACATTTTTTACTGACTCCATTCCTTTTAACTGACACGAGAAATACAGCACATGACATTTTTCTACCATAAAGATATGATAATAGAAAATGGAGGACATACTTAATTTCTGTGTCAAAAGGTGTTCTTAAAGGCCTCATAGGACAGACCAAACCCTCATCATACTATTCAGATATATTGTCAGAAATACATTTTGAAGGAATCTCACCTTATAGGCAATTTCAGTGCTTCTAACATCTTACATGCGTTTACTAGATCTTCAGGTGAAAGCAACTAATTATAAAAACAAACACAGACACATTTAGTCACATGCAAAAACATCTTATTTTCAGGCCTGGTTCCAACAAGATTTTGTTCTTGGCAGTGAACACCAGAGTAAAATGATATACTGTAAGTACCATTAAATAGGAATTGTGCCTGCACGTATTACTAGTACCATTCCTCCTGGAAACAAACACACACACACAAAAATGTGTGTATCTTAATGAGATAATATTCATGAACACAATTCATATTTGGAGTACCATGCATTATGTTAGATATTCGCAACTGCACAGAAATGAGTCCTCAGTCGAACCACAAGCACACACTAGTTCAAGAGGGCACAGCAGCCACATAGGAATAATGACATATTCCCAAATTGTTTACATGCACACTGAACTGGGATCTTTGGAATGTTTTACTGGCACTCCAGAATGCGCTAACTACCACTGGACTAATAGCTTACTACACACAGAATCCCAGTTTCATCAATAGCATCTAGTATCAGAGAAAAACACAGGACTATTTGGTTATGAAAAGAAGGATTTTACTGCAGAAAATAGCATGTGCTATATTTATTTTAAGCCATGTTTTGCAATACACGCTAGTCTTGAACGCCTCCATTTAAAGTACACAGCTTACTGGAAACTACTGTTCTCTCCAGAGCATCTGGATGTTCTGTAGCCAGATTTTGGCAGTGCAGTGTAAACATCTGCACAATCCAGAATGTTTATCCTTCTGGCATTTAGTGACTTATTTGCTGCAAAGTAACTAACAGCAATCTTGGCTCTCCGTCAACAGGCATTAACTATGAATACAGAATGGCTTTCAAAATCATTTCACTGTGAGTTGGCTTGTATAATGTAGAGGCAGACATGTGATATTTTCTAGCCTAACCTTGGACCAGACCAAAATTTCATAGAATCATAGAACTGGAAAGGACCTCCAGGGTCATCTAGTCCAACCCCCAGCACAATGCAGGAAATTCACAAATACCTCCCCCCTCCACACCCGCAGTGACTGCTGTTCCATGCCCAGAAGATGACCAGAAACCTCCAGGATCCCTGGCCATATCATTTGTATGAAACAGTAATATTCTTCCTTTCTCCTACATCCATGGGATCCAAGGTGGGGCGATCCACAATCTTCACTGAACTAACCAGTTCTGGGTTAGAAAAAGGCCTAGATGGGAAATGACACGAGAACTTTGTGTATGCCACTTTGGAATTTTTAAGGAAAAAAGGTGAGCAGACACTTCTGTCATCATCCTTCATTTTAGAAATCCAGCCACATTTTCACACCAGTTCTTCATTCACTTTGTCTTCTATTCCACTCCTTTTCATCAGCTTTCCCCCCTCAACTAGAAGATTTACTCTACTTTCCTTTCTCCTTTTCAGTGTCTGGTTCAATACCGGGAGATTTTCTTGCCTCCATTTCCACAGCCTCCTGTCTTACATTCATAGCACACTACTACATTAATTTTACTCCAGAAGAATCATCTAGTTTGCAATGGACTTTGACAGAAAGAGAAAGGAGAAAGGGCAGACAGCAGACAAAGCATCTGGTTTTCCTTCACAGCAAGAACGTCTATAGAAGTACGGGAATCTTCCAAAGCCAGCTTTGTCAGGGCACCCCACAAATTTCTCACCTCTAATCCTCGAGCACGATTCACCAAACAATATACTTCTGTGAGTGACATTATTCCTCCCCGCTCCTGTTGATATAAGACCAGTTACTATCATGTAATTCATCTTAAAATGTGAAGACGGAAGGCTTGCCATGAATCAGCAATCTTTCTTCATAATATGTATCTGGGTTACGGATATACTAGCCTCTCTAGGTCAGTATTGTCTATTCCAGGGGTGGGCAAACTGTGGCTCGGGAGCCACATGCGGCTCTTTCACATATATTATGTGTCTCCTGGCAGGGCGGCTGGGGAAGCTAAATATCATTAGCAAACAAATATCATTGGACAAATTAATATCATTACCAATATCTGCTTTTACCCCTTTTGTTATTATTTTTGGCAGTCTCATTTAATATTAATAAAAAGCAAATTTGCTTATTTTCCAATAAAAGCAGGTAATATTTGTTCATTTCTTGTGGCTCTCAAACATCTGATGTTTATTCTGTGCAGCTCTTACGTTAAGCAAGTTTGGCCACCCCTGTTCTAGGTGGCTCTTACGCTGAGCAAGTTTGCCCACCCCTGGTCTATTCTAACTGAGAATGGCTCTCCAGGACCTCAGATGAAGAAAGGTAGAGTCAAACAACCAAGACTTGAAATTCTTTTAGCGGCGATGCCAAGGATTGAGCTTGGGATCTTATATCAGCAATGCCTCAACCTGGCCACAAAGCCACACCCCACCCACCATCTGGCCTAGTGGCAATTTCCATTTTTCACATACAATTGATCTACAGATTAAAACTACAGAGCATTTTAGCCAAGATAGGCTGAAGAACATATGTGTATGTACTTATGAAAATGTAGCCCGCATTTAAAATAGTTATGGGAAGATGAAAACTAGTCTCTCTTCTTATATTGTTTGTTTAAAAGGCTTAGCCAAAAAGAGTATGATTTATATAAGAGAAAATTTGGCTTAGGAAATATATATGAATGTCTATTAGAATAAGATTGTTCAAGGCTAATCATTGATAAATACGCAGAATGGAAATTTATGAAGGGTTAAGGTTCAAATTTCTTATAAAAGATGTAATGCAACTAACTCTGATTTAAGGATTCCAGAAGTCTTGATAACTGGTATAAAAAGAACTTTATTATGAAGTAGGGAAATGATATTTAAAGGCAACTTGTAGAAGACCAATGTAGAATGTTTAGACAAAAAGGCAATTAGCAGAAAACATGTTGACCTATTGAGATGTATAGAAAAACTAGCAGTGGAATGTTTAGATACTGCATAAATAGTAATCTTATGGCAACAAGAATGCCATTGAGATATAAGCTGTATGAGGTAATTTAAAGGGTATAGTGTCAGTAGTGTTACTCTCATATCTGTTTGTACGTTTGTCATGTTTTGTTGGAAAATAATAAAAATTATTTTTAAAACCCCCAAAACTACAGAGCATTTTAGCCAGCAAAAGCACAACATGATAGCACTTTCCTGCATCAAACAGCACCCAGTCTTTAATACTAAATCCACTCTTATGACTTGTCAGACAGCATGGGGGAAATCTATTAGATTGTTCAAAACACATGACAATGTTCACAGGGACATTTCGCTCTCAAGATCAAATTACAACTTGTCCATGAAGGTTCTGCTTTCAAGTTTAATACAGAACCCAGGCTTTGACCATCAACACTTATGATGGAAAGCCCAGTTTCTCTACATCACATTAATTGAATAAAGACTTTGTTCACTAATTAAGCATATAAAAACATTAAAAAGAACAAAACGGGTAGCTGTGTTAGTCTGTCTGTAGCACCAGAAAAGAGCAAGAGTCTAGCAGCACCTTAAAGACTAACAAAATATGTGGCAGGGGAGGAGCTTCCGTGAGTCACTGCTCACTTCTTCAGATACCAAGAATCTGAAGAAGTGAGCGGTGACTCACAAAAGCTCCTACCCCTGCCACATATTTTGCTAGTCTTTAAGGTGCTACTGGACTCGCCCCTTTCCTATTAAAAAAAAAAAGACTCTTGTATTAAAACATTTAAAAAAATACTTTTAAGTGCATTACCTCCAGTGGTGCCTGTAAAATACCAGCTAGTTGCTTTGCCAGCTGCATGTGGTAATGTGTGCCAGATCCATGGGTTTCCCGAGTAACTGGATTAGCTATACCCATGCTCAAGAGATAGGATTTAAATCTGATTGTCTGTGCAGAGATAAAAGATTAAAAGGGGGGGGGGGGGAAATCGCAGTTAACCAACATTTAATGCATTTTAAGCAGACCCGGTCATGCTTGGAAGACTCTTTTTACACACCAAGTGGAGAGCAAATCCAACCCCAGAATCTTATTCTCCCCCTGCTCTCCAAGAGTGCAGACAAATAAAGATGGCATTCATCTCAACAGGAGTATTTAACAGTACAGGATAGAAGTGAATGAGGCGGAAGTGAGGATCAGACCAGCTTGTCCCCTGCACAAAAGAGAAGATCTGTCCTACAATTCTCCCTTCCCTTTCAGTATAAGAAAATAAGCAGGGCCACACATCTCACCATTACTCCAACCTCTACTGAAGATCGTTTCAGGTAGTTAGCCATATTAGGCTGTAGTAGTAGAATAAATAGGGTGGATCAGAGGTTAAGATGCTGAGCTACAGACCGGAAGGTCAGTAGCTTGGCAGTTTGAGACCACAGTGCTGTGTGATGGAGTGAGCTCCTGTCTCTGGCCCCAGCTCCTGCCAATGTAGCAGTTCAAAAGCAAGAAATTGCAAGTAGATAAATAGGTACCACTTTGGTGGGAAGGTAACAGCCTTCTGTGTGCCTTGGCGTTTAGTCACGCCAGCCACATGACCATAGAAAAAGTCTTCAGACAGCGCTGGCTCTTTGGCTTGGAAACGGAGATGAGCACCGCCCCCTAGTCAGATTTGACTGGCTTTTGAGCAAGGGAAACCTTTACCTATACCTTCAGTAGAACAAAATTCAAGTCCAGTAGTACTTTAGACACCCTGACCTGGATGGCCCAGGCTAGCCCAATCTCATCAGACCTCGGAAGCTAAGCAGGCTCGGCCATGGTTAATACTTGGATGGGAGACTGCCAAGGGAGTCTAGGGTCGCTATGCAGAAACAGGCAATACTAAACCACTTCTGAATGTTTCTTACCTTGAAAACCCTAAGGGGTCAAAATAAGTCAGCTTTGACTTGACAGCACATTCCATTTTAGAGACCAACAAATCTTTTCACGGTATAAGCTTTCCTGAGTCAAAGCTCATTTTGTCAGATACAAATACAATGAAAGTCCGTGAGCCCTGATGTCCAGGGAGTATCTTTCTATCTGACCAAGTGAGCTAAGTCTCATGAAATCTTAAACCCTGGACTCAAATTTTGTTCCAACCTCTAATATTATATACATTTCACAATATCCTCGCCACTGCAGCAGCTTACCCTACCAAGTGATCTGCCCATCGCCAACAAATAAGAAGTCCAAAAGAGGAGAGGAGGAAGCCACTGCTACAGAGGGAAGAAGTTGCTTCTATTTTCCTCTCTGAGAAAAGGTAAGGGAGAATGCCTCAGGCAGGAACAGCCAGGATTTAGCACATGAAGGGAAACTATCAGAGATTCTCTAGCCAGGAAGGAAATGTAGCAGGTTTCTCAAAATCACTTTTCCCCCACATCCTAGATGATTTCCTGCTCTTGATGGAAAAGGGGCCACAATAAGGCAGTCACTAGTAGTGCTCATTGTAGGCTGTCATGAGGCTATCTAATGTTGGGAAATTTGGCCAGTCCGTCACAAAGAGCTGAAGAAGTTGTGAGGAGCACCAGCATGGGTGTGTGCGTGAAAGACAGAAGTACATGTACTCAGGTTTGAGGATGAACATGTGGAACAAAGTCTGAGTCCAGTGGCACCTTTAAAACCAACAAAGTTTAATTCTGGGCATAAGCTTTCATTTACAAGCACACTTCAGCAGACACCATGACGAACATGTGGATAAGTGCCAGGTGGTCAGCCGTGTTGGTCTGAAGCAGTAGAACAGATTTGGAGTCCAATGGCACCTTTAAGACCAACAAACATTTATTTAAAGTTTGAGCTTTTGTGTGCATGCACACTTTTTCAAATACACTGGAATAGAAGGTAGAGTTCAAACTTATAGATACTTATAGAAACATATAGATAAAGTTTGAACTCTACCTTCCATTCCAACGTATTTGAAAAAGTGTGCGTACACACGAAAGCTCATACCTTGAATAGACCTTTGTTGGTCTTAAAAGTGCCACTGGACTCCATATTTGTTCATGTGGATAAGTGCTATAAGTTATGTCATATTACCAATTCAGAGTTTCGAAATATTGTCCTAGCATACATAGCATTTGTTGACCAAGTTACTGACATACAAACTGACCTCATCTTCAGTGATATCACCTTGCTTCTCTTTGATCTTATTAGCAATCGATTTGGACAATTCCACCATTTCTTTGGCCTGTTAAAGACATGATGCAGACACCAAGATCACTCTGCGAGCCCGGAAAAGCAGATCAGTTTTCTGCTGCCCTCTTGTCCTTCTTCATGGTACCAGCACACTTCAGCTCAGAAAGGAGAACAAATAGGGGGATACTTTACCTTTTCCATTAGTTTGCTGAGGTCTTCGAAAGCCTGAAACAATAAAAACACACATGGAAATACGTTCTGCCTAAAGGAAACTATTACAGTGTTTTGTCTTTTAATACTAACAGTCAGGGCATTTTTTTGTAGAAAAAGCCCAGCAGGAACTCATTAGCATAATAGGCCACACCTCTGACAGCATAGCTTATTAGCATACTAGGCCACACTTCCATGTTAACAGGTCATCTAGCCACACCTACCTTTTTCTTCTTATTCTGTTTACCTTGTTTGTTGTCAGAACCCAGGGATTTTTTTGTAGCAGGAATTAATTTGCATATTAGGCCATATGCCCCTAATGTAGCCAATCCTAATGAGTTTCTGCTGTTGGGTGTGGCCCATTATGCTAATGAGTTCCTGCTGGGTGTGGCCAACTCAGGAGCCAGCCGGAACTCCGTTCCTGTGCATTCCTGCCCAAAAATAGCTCTGCTAACAATTAAATTGGTAAATATTACGGTACAAAAATATATCCTTTTGCTTTATAGTCTGAACAGGCCCTACATGCAGTATTGAGATCACAGGTTACCCATTCCTAAATTATGAGAGGACAGCACCTGTTCAGCAATGGATCAACAGAACCAACTCCGATATCGAAGCTTGTACTTAGGTATTCACGGCTTCACAAACAACAAATATCCCCAACTTTAATGGAGCACTAAAACATGCAACATGATTTCATTTATTTATTTGCCAGACTCATAACATAACTGGAAATTAGCATCAACAAAGAAAAAAAAAGAGAACGAGGTAAACAAAAATCAGGGTCAATGTAGTTCTTCCTCTGATGGGAGTCGATCTAAGTACAAAGCAGACTGTGCACACACCTAACAGGAATTTCCTCTGACAAACAAACGACTGAGGGAATCAATTTTTATCAGCAACAAACAGCAGGTGCAGGAAACCCACTTTGGAGCACAGGGCACCCGTCCTGACATTAACATTCATAACATGCAGGAGTTCACTAATCCACCCCTCTTTCCCCCCCCCACACCCACTTTCCCAGCAACCCCAATTTGATTTCTTTTATCCCCTGACAAACAAACTGCAAGAGAATAAGGGTGGGTCTACCTCTTACTAGAGAAGCACGTCTAGCACAAAAAAGAGCAGCTTCCTTATAGCAAAAAAATTGGATAAAAACCCTCCCTCATTACAACTGTGGTATAATCAGTTTGTGGGATCTTTTTATTTTAAGTGAAATGACTTTCAAAATATCTAACACGTCTCCAGTGAACTACAAGAAAAAAGCTGTAGCAATTTGGTTTCCAGTAGTAAGTTATATGATAGAAAATGATATTCTACCAAAGATATGATCTGTACCAAGATATGATTAAATTTTAGTAGAATGTAATATGATATGTAATAATACAAGACTTCAGTTTAAACCACTGTAACAGGCTATTAATGATTGTTAGACAGTTATATCATATGTTTGTAAAATATGGTTTTGTTAGATATTGCAACGTTGTAATGTTATAAAGTTAAAAATTGTTAATTTTGAAAAAGAGCAGCTTTGTGTTTCCACCAACCCTCTTCCCTCAATAGGATATAGTAAAAATGAACATGTGACATTACAACACTATGCTCAAGATTCCTCCCCTTTCCTCTCCATTCCAGTGATTGAAGTGGAGCAGGGAGAGGCTGTTCTTTTTGACACATCCCAGAAGCTGACAGGAGGACCACATGGCTACTGCATCATGCAGTTCCCTTCTCAACATCAGAAATGATAAATAATCTCTATAATAAATAATCCATTCATTTTTATCAGTCCTATTTAATCTGCTGCATTGAAGACCAACAAGATATTACAACAAGGCCACTCAGGAAAGCCAGAAATTTCTTGTAAATAAGTGAAAATAACTGATTTTGAAAAGTTTTGTTTGCAGTCAGGGGCATCAAGTTTTTAAATTCCGGGGGGGGCTCTTGCGTGCGCGTGCACCCACCAGGACCATGTCCCCACTGTTGCCGCCTCCCCCCCCCCCGCCTTACCACTCCTGCTTCCGTCCCTCCCTTCCTCCGTCCAGGGGCCAGCTGGGCATTTGCTTAGCTGGCCCCTGGACGGAGGGAGGGAGGGACAGAGTGGCCAGGCCGGGGGGGGGGGGGGGAGAGAGAGACGGTGGCGGCCCTAGGAAGGGCCCGGGGAGGCGCGGTGGAGGGTGCACCGTTTTCCCGGGGGGGGGGGCTCAGTCCTTGAGCCCCCCCGTAGTTGACGCCTATGTTTGCAGTAATCACAGACGAATCACAGAATTTGTCTAAAAATCAGTTTCCACTGTGAGAAACACAGTATGTTTTTCAATGTCTAGCTTCTACCACGAATTCTATTCTGAATTTAATATAAATAATAAACACAGTCCTCTATGCTGCCTGAATCAGACAACGTGTGTATATTCCATCTTTGGTATGCATTAATGCGCAACCTGAAAAATCAGGGATTCTGATTGTGCAAACCAAAGTTGGACTATACGTGCCTTGCCCAATTCAGATAAAACAGCAATTGTGCATGTCAAGACAATCATGTGTAACATGCTCTCCCGGTATATGCAGCAGGAGAGCTGAAAATGTAATAACTGAAAGGGGCTTGAACATCCCACCTCCCTAAAAATGAACTAGGCTACATTCAGGATCCAAGACGTTACTCACACATTGCTGAGAAAATGGGACTTCCCTACAACAAAAGCAGGACCTTGAGGAAAGATATCTGCATCTTGTGGAGAATCCAGTATAAATGGTGCCACTGTTGTATTAAAAGCATCCTTCAAGCAATGATTCTGAATACTGATTCTGAACAGAGAAAATACCCACTCTTCCCCCACCCACCCCACCCTGATTTCTAGACTGATGGTGGCTGTCTGAGCATCCACTGTAGCCACACAGTGGCAGAGAAACGTTCAAAGTAACTCAAGTGCAGACAGGGGACATGGGCCTCTGGGGGGCAGCCACTCTTCTTAAAGAAGCAGCTTAAAGTAACTTTAAAGACTTCATAAAACGTGAACGCAAAATATGCTACTCAACTGTACTTGGAGTTTAAAGACTTCTAGAAGAGCCCTACCTTCCCCTAAGGAGAAAACAACATAAATTTCCAACCTTGAAAATGTAAAGTATCTACCTCAGATATGTTTTTATCCATCTCCTTTCTTCTTTCTTCTAATTTCCTCTCAATACCCACTATTCCTGCAGCTCTTATTCTTCCGGTCTGGAAAAAAAAACCCCACAGAAAATGCATCAAATAAAAGAATCTGGAAGGAAGTGCTTAGATCCTCTCACCAGCAGTATTTGGAAAGCAACAAGAGCCTATGCTTTCTTCGGAGACTTCTGGCACAGAATCAGTTAGATTCTAAGCCCATTCCCTACATTGCAGAAAAGATTTTGCAAAGAGTTGAACATATTTAACTGGCACTGTAGGTTATTATATTTCTTTCTTTCTCCTCCCAAAAATTGTTTGTTAGCTATGCCATGTAGAAGTAACGTATTTAATAAGTGAAAGACCTTTATTATATTTCAGCAATACTTCGTTGCAATGGATGTATCAAAGCAGACTTGTGCTTCGAAAATACTTAAGAACCTGATTTTAAAACCAGATTGGCATAGGAGCTGCTGAAAGGAACACGCACTCAGTGCCCATCCGCTGTTTCTACGGTGCTCGAACCAGTAGCTGTCAAAGCTCTGTCAAGGCTACTGCAGCATGCAGCTGCCCAGACCTCCCATTCCCAGGGAGCTTTACTGATCTCCCACTCCCAGAGGCCAATACTGGCAATACTCACATTTGGGTTGGATGCAGACAAGAAGGGTGGGGGGGTAGGGGAAAAGAGTCCGCAATCCCAAGGCTCCCTATGCAATACCGAACAGACCCAGCAGGTTCAAAACAACATGACCAGCATAAATTCTCTCACACCCAAAGGATTTCATTGAGGTCAGATCAAGGGGCACCACCTGGGAAGAGGGTGGCTATTAGGAGCTGGAGCCACCGGGATGGGGAAGGGCATGTTGTTAGGGTGGTGGGCCTGGTGAGGAATGTGCGTGCAGACCCCGCCCCATGGTCCCAGCTGAAGGCCCTAAATCAGGGGAGGATGTAAGGGTGGCCGTGGAGAGGAGTTGGGCCAGAAGACGGTGGCATGACCAACCCCCTGGCTCTGCAGAAGGGGGAATGAGAGCATGGGGAAGGCAGTGACTGAACTACCCTGGGCCCCCTGCTTCTGCTCGGAGGAAAAACCCTGTATATGGAAGACCGGATAAAAGTGTGAGTTGGCAAATACTTCCTTGCCTGAGAATCTGTGCTAAAAGGCTACATGCAGGGCTGCCCAAGGCTTGGCTTTTTGAAGTTGTCCATAGTTGGCCCCACCAGGGTGAAAAGGCTCAGGCACGACAGTGAAAATGGGGGTGGGAGTGGAGGGGGTCAGTGAATCATGTATTAGATCAAATCTGTGAAGTCCCCTCCTTGATGCCTCATGTGCTGACATTTGCCTTACTCAGGAAGGCAGTAATGAGCAAAAAGGCACCAATACCTGTGGACCTTTGTTAATCTGAATGGTCTGAGAAGCAGGCATGGTCTCCCATCTCCGCTGTGTCATCTCTTCTGATAGCCGCCTATAGAACTGCACATTAGAAGTACACAAATAGATTAACCTGACAAAGTACACTGGGGGATTCTCAAGCTTTATTTATAGGCAAATTAAGAACATCCACTGCGATATCGTCTCACTCAACAGACTAAAATACATGCATACCTCTATCTGACCATGTTCTTTGAATGAAAGTTTGATATAAGAATATTTGCTACTCTGCAAAGGGCCAGGATCTTTGTTGGAAGATGCTGGATGAAGATGGACCACAATTTTGGCACTATTACGGAAAGAAGAAGGAGAAAAATGATGGACTTTGAAATTACAAACACTGTTTCT
The DNA here is from genome assembly GCA_029233225.1 of Lepidodactylus listeri. Lineage (NCBI taxonomy): Eukaryota > Metazoa > Chordata > Lepidosauria > Squamata > Gekkonidae > Lepidodactylus > Lepidodactylus listeri. The sequence continues at coordinate 21,915,872 of JARCFY010000016.1, forward strand.
AAAAACAATTGATGTAAGTTTATAAAAGTTTGGCTTAGACAAATTACCTTTTCCCTATTCCAGCTGCTTGCTCCTCGATGAAGATAATCTGAGAAAGTGGAATAGCCATACAGCATTCCTATAATAAGAAACAGAGAAATGAAACAAATACATATGTACTTCAAGTGGCCAATAAAATGCAAGCATTATTTTTGCAATTAGTGGCCTGTATGCCTTGTTTGGTTTTGCAGGTAGTGTGATGGAGCAGCCTGAGTACTGGATGAGGATCTGGGAGATCCCACCTTCAAACCCCTCTTGGCTATGAAGCGAACTGGTGACGTTGGCCAACCACTGACTTTCAGTCTAATCTACCTCACAGGACTGCTGTGGGAATAAAACGGAGGATTGGAAAACTGCCTACGATGCCCCAAGGTCTGAGCAGAAAAGTCACAATAGCAATGCAATAGAGAGACCCACTTCAGTTATGTATTTTTTGCTTATCTATTGCTTGGCTACAGTTTCCCCCCCAATAAAGAATAAAAACATTTTGGGGAAAAAAATTTTTGCAACCAATTCTGCTACACATATTTCATATAGTATTACTATCATAGAACAATTCTGTTACTTATATATTTCCTTAATTAGATTCATTTGCTCTCAGATGTCAGTACATTCCCATATCTAACTGGTGGCATGACAATTACTCCCAGGTTGAACAAGACTTATTTGAAAGTGGTGCATTTGACAGTGGTAAAAGTAACAGCCAATCACATACCCCAACACAGACAGCAGTAGATAAGTACGAAAAGGATATGCTCTGGGAAAGAAATATTTGCCCCCAAACATCTGACACAGCCCGAGGTTTACATTATTTTCATAGGCTGGATTGTGTTTGCGTACACAAGCTTTGGAGAGGTCAGTAGTGGCTGAGGTGGCTCGGGTGACATAAAGCAACTCTCTGAAGCAATATATTCAGATCTCCAGAACTGTAGCAGTCTCACAACAGAAATGGAGCCAACCAGGTAGCAAGGCAAGTGCCTCTGTCACTCTGTGTGAACTGTTACGAGTGAGGTAAAAGAAGACAGAAGGCTTGCCATGAATCAGCAAAAATCCTGTTGGCACTGCACATATGGGTTTCATGCACACATAGTAATAAGATCAGCGTACTTATTGGGGTTTCGCAAATGAAGCTATCTTTTACTAAATCAGTCCACAGGTCCCTCAAGGCCAGCACTGTCTACCCTAACTAGCAGCGGCTCTCCAGGGTCTCAGTTGGGGGTCTTTCACATCAACTCCTACTTGATCCTTTTGATTGGAGAGGCCAGAAATTGAACCTGGGACCTTCTGCCTGCAAAGCAGATGATCTACCACTGAGCCACGCGCCCTCCCCTAGTTTAGGAAGACTATGAAGTCTGTTTTATTTTTTACATTTATAATGGAAACATCCCTGCAAAAATCTTGAGAGACCGATTTATTCCCGTCATGATACAAGAAATCTGAGCATTACAGAGAGCGGACTGTCCCCTGAAAAACTCCAGGACGAAACTGGGATTTGACCCTGGCTGTCTTGGATCCAGCTGCAGCTTCACTCACAATTTCAAAGGCTCATCCCTACTCCGACATGGGACGGGCACACACTAAAGGGACACAATAAAATGTAACCATAGATCAAAGCATGTTTTGCATTTATTTCCTAGACTCAACTGGGAAGGACTAGTTTAGCAAGCACCGTATGCCAAATTAGGAGAAGATTTATGTGTCTTTTGACACCTTGGGAAACAAAGAACCCTGCTGCACTAGAAAGATAAGGAAAACAGTCATCATAACTACAGCTGATGTTTATCCATTTTAGTTTGGTTTTCACAGAACAGGGAGCCTTTAGAATAATTTATACATGCTGCTACTCCAGAACACATGCACTGTCCACTAGAGATAACAGGAGTTGGAAAAATAACCTCAGCTGATTAACGTCTGTCTGCAATTTGATTTAGGGAGTGGCATTATTCCCAGTTCTGCCACAATCACGACTTAATTCAGTTTATGGTTTGGGCAGGCTTGTATACATGGCCTTCACCTGGCACTTGGTTCAACATTCACTATCAGAGTTAGTGCCCAACGATGCAAGTCAAGGCCAGCACAGAAGAATCAGTAATTTCCTCCTTATTACTGGATGTGGCCCAGCTTTGTCCATTACCAAATGCCACACTTAGGGCAGTGGCCACAGAACTGGAGGATGCTGTGGGTATCTGGAACTCCTTGGCTTAGGCTCCACACAGATGGAGCAGCTGCAAAGTACCACTGGCTGAAGGAACCACTCCACCTCACATCTTGGTGATTCTAGCCAAGCTTCCAAATTAACCCCACATTTGAGGCAATGGCCAAAGAATGCACCGCTGGGCACTAAAATGCACACTTTGGCACCACACATATACTTCAGGGATGCTGGAGGAGGAATATGCTTATATGCATACTGACTGCTGCTTAAGATTACTGTATCTTATAATACTTTGATCTGTCTCACATTTTGACTAAGGCAGTCTAACTGTTTCCTCTAGTACAGATCGATGTCTCTGGCTGAATCACCATATCCAACTTCAAATCTGGGCCCAGAATGCAGATTAAAAAATTCACAGAATAGGGAGATATATATATATATATATATATATATATATATATATATATATATATATATGTGTGTGTGTGTGTGTGTGTGTGTGTGTGTGTGTGTGTGTGTGTGCGCGCGCGCACATGCGCGCGCAAACAAAAGTGTGTAATATAGAATTCTATTTCTCAAGCTCATTAAAAAAATAGTGTGCCTAACAGCTAGGCATTAGCCAAAACTATTTCATAAAAAGATTATAACCCTGCCCACAGGCTTTTGGTCTAGCAAGATAACACAAGGAGGGAAAGGAACACAAAAAGAAGGGGGAAGAAGATCAGAAACTCAAGAAAATGAGAGAGACCAAGAACTTGAGAAAAGGAAACATGCATTCAAATATGGGGGGGGTCTAAAGAAAAGAAAGGGGGGAACACAGAGGCATGAAACAGTAATAATTTGGACCTCCTCCTCAATATTTTGTCTTCCAAGTAGGGGTAGGCACAAACTGGCTAACAAGCCAAAATTTGGGCCAAACTTGAACCGGTTTGGAGCCCAGGAACCAACGTCTGGGGAAGATGCCTTCCCCGAACATTTACTGGACTTTCAGCCGGTTTGGCTGTTCAGGGGCAGCCATTTAAACCTAACAGCTGAGCGGTGTAGGGTCCCCCGCTCAGCAGTTAGGTTTAAATGGCTGGCAGCGATTCAACCCTTCAGTTTTGCTCCTTGCTGCTTCAAACGGGGGGAGCAAAACCAAAGGGTTAAATGAAGCCCCTTCCTGGGCTATCCCCGCTCCCTTTCTCCTGGCCCCAGCAAACTGCAGTTGGGAGAAAGATGGAAGGGAAATCCCTTCCAAGGCGCTCCCTGTTTCCTTTCTCCCAGATGCAGGATGTTGCTGGATCGGTTTGGGTGGGGCCTGTTTGTGTCAATTCAGTTGATGGGCTGCCCCAAACCGAACTTTTTAGGTTCATGCCTATCTCTGCTTCCAAGATTCCCAAACTGAGGAGTTGATTTCCCCTCCCTTGTTTTCTTTTAACTGACACTCAATTTATCCCAATATTCCATCCTTTCTGGATCATATTTAATGCACATCAGGTCAGTCTGAGGACTCTCCCCCCAGTTAATTTTCAATTTACTAAGTCTTATTTCTCTGCATACCTGAGAACTCCTCTTGGCAGGGGTCCGTTGGAGCGGGAGCGCACAGGAGCGCAGCTCCGGGAGTGAGAAGCCCAGGAGGTGGGCACATGACCAAGCCCCGCCCCCTCCTCAGCTTCCCTGAGCAGTGTAGAGGTGCAGCGCCCCGGGGAAAGCCCTGCTAGGGTCTTTATTGTTTTTAATGTTTTGTTTTAATATTGATAATTTTATCATTGTTCCTTTTATGACTGTGTGCTGCTTTTCCAGAGACTTGCTCAAGGTGGCATATAAATTTTCTAAGTATACCATTTTTTATCTGGGCACATGGCACATAAGTACTGGAGAAATTTCACCAACCCTTCAGCAGCTTCCACCCCATCAGTTTGGTGTAGTGGTCAGGAGTTGGACTCTAATCTGGGAGAACCGGGTTTAATTCCCCACTCCTCCACATGCAGCTGCTGGTGTGACCTTGGGCCAGTCACAAGTTCTCTCAGAGCTGTTCTCTCATGAGCAGTTCTCAAAAGACCTCTCTCAGCCCCACCTACCTCACAGGGTGTCTTGTTGTGGGGAGGGGAAGGGGAAGGGAAAGGGATGGGTGGTGCACATGTCCTGGGTATCTCAAGTCTACTTGAAACCTGGTGGTTTCTAGGGAGCAGGAAGAGAATGAGGGTGTGTTCTTTACGCTTATTTTTATTGCACAAAGTATTGGATGGGAAAGGGAATGGAGGAAAAGCAGGTCAGTTTCACTCACCTGTGGAGTGGAGCCTGAGGGGTGGGTGTTGCCTTCTGACACACTTCCGGTATGTTAGGGGGTGTGGCATATGCAAATGAGTTATGCTAATGAGCTCCTGCACCTCTTTTTCTACGAAATGACCCCTGCCTCTTGGTATACAGAAACCGCTGTCAGTGGCCTTGTTCTCCTGCTTTTGTTACCATAACTGGTGCCAGCTACCTTTCTATTAGATAAAATGATGAGGTTGGAGCCTACAATGAATCATGGCAGGTATTTGAAAATTCCAACCCTTCCCTCAAAATCACTTCCTTCAAGATTTTCTTTAACATTCCTCCCACTCTGGCCCATATTTAGTCCTTCCTTATCGGGTCAGCTTTGGGGGGACTGGGTGTATTTTTCTTTTGGATAATTAATGAATTCATACTTTTATGCATACTTAAGAGATTATCTTAGAAAGGAGAGACTACTGTCTCCTCTGTGGGTGGCCCAGTTTTCCTGCTTTCATGATTTGCACAGGGGTCAATGACAATTTACTAAATTTCTATTGCTCATACAGTGTTGGAGAAATTAACCATCGTTCCATCATACACTGCATTTCTATAGCTTCTGTGGGCATTGCAAATATGTCAGAGAAATGTGATACTTACGTGATTTTTCTGATCTCTCCATATCAATCTGTGTGTACTCAATAGCAATACTCCTGCTTCAAAATTCACCTAGAGTGAAAACGGGCATATTTAAGATACTCAGCTCACATATGTAATGCATTATTTTTGCAGATTTTTGTTGTTGTTGTTACATACTATTAAGATTAGCAGCTTTAGGGAAATGCTAAGCAAAAGTCCTGTATTCAGGCAGCCAAGTTCACAAAACCACAAAATCCACAATCAAAATCATCCATAAATTGTAAAGCACAGGAAGTATGAAGCAAAACTGTAGATCAGTCATTTAAGAAACCCAATAGAAGCACAATATTCAGCCCCTGGCATCTCCAATAAGGATGACGTTATTGGTGCTGTGAAAGACCTCAACCTGAGACTCTGGAGTGCTGCTGCCTGTGCCCGAATAGAAAATACCAGTTTTGATGGACCAGTGGTTCAATATAGGGAGCTTCATGGGTTCAATGTGCTCAATCAAACCAAAGCACACAGTGTCACGAGTGGTGGTGCTCTGCTGTTGTTGTGATTCAGTCTATGGACATAGCTTCAATGTGCAATTTGATGGTGAATTTTAGGGGACTCTGTTTTAAAAATTATGTCATCCCACGGGGAGCCATGTTTTCTAATGTGTTTTTTACACAATGGTGGCACCCAAATCCACACATTTTTTTTAACATGGGTATGAGCTGCAATAGGATGGCAGTTTTGTGTTGTTTCAGCATAAAAACCGTATGAATCCAGGAGGACCCATTTAAAATCACATTGATTCAACTGGGGAAGTAAAACCCGGCAGGGACTGAACCCAAAACTAGCACTACTGGCTGCTGGAGGTTCCAGCGCAACATGCTTACCAGAGGTGCCAAACTCATTTGTTACAAGGGCCAGATCTGACATAAATGTCACTTTGTCAGGCCAGGCCATGTGTGCCATGAAATGTTATGCCAGGTACCAAAGACATACACTTTATAAAGCACCTCGGCAAACCCAATTAACAATATTTTTTACTCAAAATAGAAATATGCTTAAAACGGTAACACCCTTACAATATTTCCTCACAGTATCTCCCTGATGCCTGCTCTCCCACTTTCACCACCCCGTTACACATTAGCACTCGGACACTATACAGAGACGTAATGTACATCCACTTTCATCTGGCAATAAAGGTAATCAGTTGCTTGTGGGCCAGACAAGAGCCCTGGACTGGCTGGTTCTGGCCCATGGGCTCTTTTTATGACACCCCTGTGCTCACCATCACACTACCCCAGCTCAATACTTCATACACAGAGAAAACTAGCAGATTAAGAATAAGTCTTCAGCCTTGTTCTTGTCATGTTAGTTCTGCACAGGTACAGCACCTTTCATCAACCTGTTGCTTAATAAAAAGGGTATTAAACTGAGAAGCAGCGACAACATTATAGAATTGTGTATAGATCTTTAGAGTATTTAAAGAGCTTCATATGTATTATCTTGTACTGCTAAGAGCAAGCCTGCAAGGTAAGAGTATTCACCCAGGAACACGGTGCAGCCGGGGATCTTAAGAGGAGAGACTATGGTCTGTTCCAAGCAGAAGTGACATTCCAAATTGGGACTTCCTGACCGTAGTGTTTAAGACTGTAATCCTGACTTCGAAGAAAGTCTCACTGTGGCACTGACGCCAAGGCAAACATGGGTAAGCGCTGCGTTGTCCCACCAACATGCAAAGGCAGGAGGATATGTAAAAATAAAATAAAAAATCACACCCAATACACTTATCCTTCCAGGGGGAAAGCTGCAAAAAGTCACCCAACAAGAAGAGTTGCGACATACAACCACCTCTTGGCTTTCTTTTCACCCAAAAGACACGCGTCCCCTGCTAGAACACCACTTCTAGTGAGGAAAACTCTGCAACGATCATACTCGGTCGAGAGACCAGGTTTTCCGCGCCGGCTAAGCGAGGCTCAGTCTTCATTTGCACGGAGGAGCCGGGCCCGGAGGCCGCTGCCGTACCTGCCTGCCTGCCACTAGCCCACCGCCGCCGCCCCCAGCATCAGCTCCCCCTGGCCGTCCTGACCTTCTCCTCCCCGTCGTACAGGCGGACCCCGCGCTGCTGCGTGACGAGGTTCTCGTGGATCTCCAGGAGGCCGCTGGTCCAGGAGAAGCGATCCATGGCGCCGGCCGCAGCCTTCCTCCGCTCCGCCAGCAACCGAGAAGAAGCCGCTTCCGACACCTCCCTGTTTTGAAAATCCAGTCAGCCTCTCCGGCGGCCAGGGTGACGTCAAGCGCCGCCATTTTGCAAGGCAAAAGCCCCTGTGCTTCGTTCCCCGTGTTGGTTTCCCCCGCTTCGGTTCCTCGGGAAGCTTCAAGGATAATAGAGTCACAAAGGCTGCAGTCCTAAAAAAACACTTTCCCTGCGAATAAGCCCCGTTGAAGAAAACGTGGCTTGCTCCCGAGTAGACCTGCTGTCAGAATGCATTGCAATGAACATAAATCACTCGCTTAACGCTAAGTAGTGCAGCTAACTGAGCTAACTCGCACTAACTCAGCTTAGAGGGAACACTGAGGGGAACAGCCTCTAAAGATCTGGGAAACCAATAGAATTAATCAGATTAAAAAAGGAAGTGTGGGAAACCGGAACAGTTGTGTTTGGCTCAGTCTGACAGTAGAAAAGAGCAAGAGTCCAGTAGCACTGTTATGTCTTGGAGGCAATTCCTGTACACTTGTATGATTCTTTGATGTGACCAAACATGTAATGGCCCTAGCCATGGGCTCTGACCCCGTGGCCTGGAAAAGGTACAAGCTTGAGGTAAAAGAACAATAGCACCCAGGCTCCTAAAGATCCTAAAGATCCATCAATCAGGGGTTTAGCATATTCAAATGAACCAATGTAATCTCTGGTGGGAAGATTAACCTATCCTGCAGTGTGGGTGTGGATGGGGGGGGGGGGCGCGATTTTTCTGCGCATATAAGCAGACCCCCCCCCCCCCCCATCTCAGGTATGCTTGCTCCTGGCCACTATGCTGAAATTCACTCCACCGGCCTCCAGACTCCAGTACTTTTCCAGCACCTTAGAGACTAACAAAATGTATGGCAGGGGATGACCTTTTGTGAGCCACTGCTCATTTTTTCAGATACAGCAGTTGAAGAAGAAGTGAGCAGTGACTCAGGAAAGCCCATCCCTTGCCACGCACTTTGTTAGTCTTTAAGGTGCTGCTGGACTCTTGCTCTTTTCTATTACCGCAAAACAATGTTCTTTCACTTTCTGATCGAAGCTACTGAAAGCGTTAAGTACTGCCCCTCTCGTAGGGCGCAATAAGGCAAATGTCTCGTCTGAACAAACAGAACCTCTGATTTTATTTAGGTATAACCAAGAGGGGCTGCTGGACATCTTGAACAGATGCGCAAAAAGAAGGAATTGTAGGAGGCGAAGCAGGAGACGAACTCCCATCTGGGAGCCCTGCTGCACTTCTTTCATTTGACAGCTTAGAAAGGCAGTCAGACATCGATCCTGCCCGTGGAAGTTTCTTTTTTTCTGGCTTGGTTTTACATCGACTGCTGCTGCCCTCAAAACGGCCGCCGTTGAGCGTCGACTCAAGTCTGAAAAGCAGCGATCGACGCGGAGGCATTGCTTGCTGGCGCCCTCGCTCGACCGCTCTTCTCTGCTCTGAGACTGGCGTTCTGTTGTTGAATTATGCAAGGCACCTTGAAGCCTTTTGAAGTGGAAAGGCCGCTTATCAATTTCACATATCTAAGGGTTCTTTCAAGCAGCAATATTGTGTAGCAGCCCTGACCTAGATGTCTTAGGTTAACCCGATCACATCAGATCCGGAAGCTAAGGAGGGTCGGCCCTGGTTAGTATTTGGAAGGGACATCACCAAGGAATGCCAGAGTTTGCTACGCAGAGGCAGGCAATGGCAAACCATCTCCAAACCACGTCTCTTGCCTTGAGAAGCCTACAAGGCCATCATAAGCGGACTGCGACTTGACGGCACTTTCATCTTCACCGGGTAACAAAATTAAAAAGGAGATAAAAGCGCAGGCAACCTAGCCTAGGAAACGCCTGCGGAACAAAATGAAAAGAAGCAGGACTGACTATGTGCAATGATAAAGAGGTCCATTCAGAAGTCAATCCCATGGTCTCCCGGGTAAATGCCAAAAACTGAAGCCTTAACGGCTAAACTACTAGCTTTGTTTTTGCAAGCGGGGCGTGGATTGTCAAAGCCCTGGAATGCGTTTACTGCTGTGCCCAACTAGCACTAAGACCCCCGCGCAACCGAAGACCAAACCTGCTTCGGAAAGCCGGCCTTCCCTTGGCTCCTCCCCCTTCCTAGGGAGCCGCAGAGCGTTTGCCTTTCCTCCTCCGACCTATCACGCCTCCCGCTCGTTCTAATTGGTTGATTCAAGCCCCGAGGCCGCGCCCAGGACAATAGGCGAGGGCGTTTTCGCGGCGTGGCTTCCCCGCGCGTGATTCAATTCAAATCGACTAGAGTCCCCGGCGGGTGTCGGTTGCATTCGGGAGAACGGCAGCTCTGGCGAGCTGGTTCTTGCTACAGCGCAGGTAGAGGAGTGTGCAGAGTCCTTTATGCCGTCTGCAATCAACCCCAGGTTTTCTTACTTTGTATACAGCTCGGGGAGGGAGTGATGTTGTCGCCGGTTATTCAAAAGCTCCAAGCTGGTTTTGGGTGTAGGCATGCTTGGAGGAGAAGCGGGAATAGCTAGGGATGAACATTCTGATTTTACTGTTATCATATAGGGTTGCCAGCTCTGGGTTGGGAAATACCTGGAGATTTCGGAGGTGGAGCTTGGGGAGGGGAGGGGAGGGGAGCCTTCTGCATGGCGTAATGCCGTAGAGTCTACCCTCCAAAGCAGCCATTTTCCCCCAAGGCAACTGATCTTGGTTGGTTGGAGATCAATTATAACAGCGGGAGATCTCGAGGTACCACCTGGAGGTTGGCAAGCCTATTTGTTGAGTATTCTGGATGGATATGTCTTCAACACTGTCATATCTCTGTTGTAAGTTGCCCTGAGCCTTGCTTCCTGGGGAGGGTGGCCTAGAAGTTTAACAAATAAATAACTCCTTCTGAGAAGCCAGAAAAGAGGTATTAATTTTTCCTTGTAGCTGTTGCTATTGTTGTGCTGTTTTGGATATTAAGCTTTTCTAATGCCATACCCTTCCTAACTAACTTTCAGGTAGCTTAAACATTTTTTCCAAGATGCTTTTTTTAAAAAAAAACTGTTTAAACTACTCCACAGTCTGAGTAGACAATACTGACTTTGATGGACAGATGGTTGCTTCCATATAAGATGGCTTCGTATGTGTCAATGGCTAGTTTTGTCCACACAAGCTTTTATTTCTATAGAAACCATATTTTGAGCTGGAGTACTAGGGCACTTTAGGCTATAAAAGCTTAGTCCAGCAAAAAGCATTCATGAATCACACACCTCTGCAGCTGATGAAGTGAGCTCTGACTTGTGACAGTTTATGCTGGGATAATTTTTGTTAGTCTTTAAGGTGCTACTGGGCTCCTGGTTATTTTTGCTGTGGCAAGCTAACACGGTGGCCGCCCCAGCGGAATTATATTAGTAGGTACACTGAATCCTTAACTTCTTGCTACAGTTCTCCTTGAACTATTCTGAATTTAATAGAAGCAGGAAGTAAATTGGGAATGATACTGGTAAAAGGACAGGGCAGTCTAATCTAGATTGAAAGATATGGTGGGGGTGTTGCTAGAAAATGTGAATATGCTTGGTTATCCTAGGGGAAATGGGTCTTTCTGTGACCCTGCTGCCACCATTTTTTTAAAAAAAAGAAAGAACCTCCAAGTGTGATTGGATTGCATTAGTGGTGAAGTCATCCAACATTTTCTGGATGCTAATAGGTTTAGAAGAATGATGCTTGTTTGAACAAGTGATAAGTTGTTTCTAGTGCATGGTTACTGTGCAGAGGAGGAGATCTGAAAATTCACAGGATAAGTTTTTGCCCCGCTGGTTGTTTGAGAGTGGAAAGGAATGGCCAGCCATTTCTGAAAGAATTGCCACTTTTTTTTCTCTGGGCCTGATGCTGGAGCAGCCCTTGACATGAAGAACTTAAGCCAGTGATTTTATTTGATCTCTTCGCTAGGGTAAATTTCATCAACTTTTTTTGTGTGTCTATTAAAGATAAAATCCACCCTCTAGCAACCTTTTTAAAGCCAGGAGGGGTCTGTGGGCCAAAGAGACAACAAGAATTAAGGGTTGCTTAAAATCCTGTGCTACAAGAAACGTATGGAGGATAAAATCCTGGCTGTTGCCACATCTTCTGTTCCAGTGTGATAAAAAAGCCATACCTGATGAAAATCCATAAAACAAGTTGGAACAGAAGTGTGGATCTGAAGTACAATATTAGGCTATGAATTAATTGGCATTTTTATTCTTTTTAGGTCCTGTATGCTGTGTTGTATTAGTGAGCATTTAATTCCATTCCATTCAATTTGATCATCACAGTTGTCAAAAGGGTCTTATGTGTTAAAAGCATAGCAGTTAAGATAATGTGAGCTAACAGAGGAGGCAGAATCTGCTGGGATATATTTCCTAATCAATTGCAAATTATATGCATAAGCATATGAAGCTGCATTATACTGACCATTGATTATCAAAGTCAGTGTTCCCTACTTTTCACATTACCCAGGACCTGACAATTTTAACTGGAGATGCTGAGAACTGAGCCTTCTGCATGCCCAGCAGATGCTCCACCACTGAGCTACAGGCCTTCCTGTGATCGTGGTCACTCTTTGACCTTGATCACGTGAATAATGCCCACAGTTCAGTTATTACACTGGGGTCTCCATGCAGGGTTCTTTGCACCTGTCAGCTAGTTCAGGATGGAAAAGGAAGTATGCAAATCTTACAACGAAGCTAATTCTGATAGAATGGCTCTTAGCTTTAAAGCAAACAACATTTTATAAAAGCTGGTTTGACACTTAACTTTCTCTCCCCCCCAAATGTAGGAATGTCAGTTGAAGTGAATCTGCCAGATGAAACATCACCAAAAAAGCAGGACATGGTAAATATCAAACATATTATTTGGTATTTATTTGCTTCAGTTCTCAGTTCAGATGCAGTACAAGTACTTTACAATCAAGAAAAAAAGTAAGGGATATCTGTTATAAAAGAGAATGAGCTAAATTTGCCCACATGAATGAGGTGGCAGAATCCTATGGGTTGTTAAGTAAGATTGTTGAATTGCAACCTGGAGAACATGCTTGTGCTTCTTAACATCTTCCACGAAGCAAAAGGCAAGGTAGGTATGGCGTCTGTCATCCATTCCTTCCCTCGGAGCCTTTCTGTTGGTGCTCATTTGCCTGCATGTGTGAGAAGTCCTTGCTTGCCTGAGTGCACAAGATGAATATGAGGGAATGGGTGGGAGCACCATGTTGTCTTGGCTGCAGGGCTTGGATTTGCAGGGAATAGTCCCCCAACTATACATTTTTGATTCCCATTTTAGGATTATTATTATTATTGTTATTTCCTTCCCTCCCTCCCTCCCTCCCAGCCAAGGCTAGCTCAGGGCGGCTTACATAAAATCAATACATAATTTATAATAAAACATGCATATCAATTAGATTAAAACTATTCTAAAATCATTTAAACTATACAACACAATAAAGTGCTAGTAACATTAATTCCCAGTGGCTGTGATTACTCAGATATATTGATAGAGCAATGTTTGTAGAAATTAAACAACTTCAAACATATGTTTTTGTTATACTATAATTAAGGTACCCGTTTCTCATGATGTAAACACATTTTAAGATAGATACGGCCTTTTTTTGGATAGCCACTTTATTGGTGAATAAAGTGACTATCCAAATAAAAATGCTTAGATGTGTCTTGTGCTAAAATTCATAGACTTAGGTGGTGAGGAAACACAAATACCAAGGGTTTGATAATGATCAGGCAAATTAAACTCCTACAGTTGTCTCACGTTATGTTGGAGGTGTGATGGGAGCATTGAAGTATTCACATTTCCTACCTTTTACCATTGCTGATGGAAGGGCTTCTTAATCATAGACTTCCTTCCTCCGAAAACAGAAGGAATTGTGTGTGTGTGTGAATCTAATGCTGTGACTACTGTAAGCCAGCTTCTAGCTATTAATACTATCTTATGTTAAAGTCACCCTGACGTGGCTAGCCCAGTCTCAACATATCTCAGAAGCTAAGCAGGGTCAGCCCGGTCTAGTATTTGGATGGAGACCTCCAAGAAATACCAGGGTCGCACTTCAGAGGCAGCCAATGGCAAACGGCCTCTGAACGTCTCTTGCCTTGAAAACCCTACAGGTTTGCTGTTAAGTCAGCTGTGACGATGGCAAAAATTTAAAATGTTAAAGCCTAGTCTTCTGCAACAATATTTCAGTATTATGATGCCAGACAGTGAGGTTAAAGTAATGGTATTTGTCATCTTTCTTCTTCCTTCTGTACTGTGGTTTAATGCAAGGGTTTGTATGCTCCTTCGTGTTGGGAGAACCTGCATGGAAGTAGTATCGCTTAGTATGTTAATCTCATTTCAGGAAAACAAAGAAAATGCAAATAGTCCTGCATGGAACCTAGCGGGTCATGCTCTGGAAAAAAGTTCAGCGTTTCCATCATCTTTGAATTCATCTGCTGTCCTGAAGCAAACTACCAGAGGTATAAACTGTGGCCCTGATGCTATTACGACGGCTGTTCCCGAAGTAGAGCCTTCTGAAATGAAGATGCGTATGTCGTTCAGTCAGACGTTCTTGCTCAAGAAAAGTGCAAAAGAAAAGCAGCAGAATCCCAGTGTGCGCCTTCCAGAGAAGCATGTGCTTGGCTCCTATCGTGGCAAGATAGTTTCATCGAAGATAAACTCTTTCAGGAAATCTCCAGGGAATGAGGAGAGAAAGAATTCTTTGGCTGCTCCTGGGAAGCCAGTGGCAAAGACTGAACCTACAAAGGACAGAGTCACCAACACAGGGAACACTTCTAAACCCATACCTATTCCAACACTTCAAACCAAGCCTCCTGTTAAGGTATTGGTTGCCCAGCCCAAAGCCATCTGGAACCGTGAGAAACCATCCGTCAGGACTACATTGGTGAATCAGGTGGCTATCCAAAAAAAGCCCAATAAGAACTGGACACCAACGTTAAAGACAGGACCATGTAATGCTGCTAACTCTGAACAAAGACCAAAGAAGGCCGTTCCACCGGCAGGAACTTTGGCAGGCTCTGCTTCTGAAAGTAGTGATACCAGGCGTGTGTTGGCTTCAAAAACAGTTGGCAACAGGAAAAGTGCTCTGCTCCAGTCTGCAGAAATGAGAAGGTTATTGGCAATTTTGACACCACTTTTGTTCCATGCAGCCAAGCGAGATATGCTTTTCTACATTGTTGAATACACAAATGGGCTCTGGTGCTCAAAAATCCAAATGTGTATGTTTGATAGCAGACACAACTCTCGTAGGGTGGCTACTGTTTAGTGTCTAGGAGCAGATTTTCGTTGTCTTTTCTACATGTGAGGCACTAATAGCTTGTAGGATATGCTAATCACGGTTCTTGAAACTCCTGAATCAGCCACTGAGAAATGTGAAAGCTAATAAAAAGAATTGCTTGACAGCAGGCTTGGGAAAGACCAGATTGGGCCTGCAGTTCTAGGGATGCATGTCAAAGGCACTGGTCCCTTTGGTTCAGTGAGGATCTGTGTTAAAAATGACTGAAGTCACCAGACATTGAAAATATAATGGCACAAATGCTCTCAAAATGTTTCTCTTACAATGTAACTTTGAATGTATCCAAGAGTGGGCTTCTGGACCTTCATGCTTGGACTAAACCATGGTTAGATGATCAAAGAATACCTTATGGACTTGTGTGTTCTTCCTCCCTGTTCTTGTGGGGGCATTGCTTCACCTTTTCAGTTTTGGAGCTATCCAGGATTAGTCTTGCATCTGCACTACTGTTCTTTGCTAACCGTAGCACTAAACCATAGCTGGCAACCAAGATTTAAAAAGGGTTTGCAAACTGTAATTTGGGCCAACAGTGGTTTGCATTAACATTAGTGTGTAGAAGTGCACTACTATACATAGCTCTACAACTATTTAGAGGTGAGGTAGGAGGAATGCAGAGGTCCATCAGATATTCCCACTTCCGTATTAGTAAGCAGTTGGGTAACATGACTGTAGCGAATGTCTGTTGCATGATAAATTGAAATTATCGTATGGCATTGTGTGTGGAATAGCCAGGAGATCCCCAGGGGGATAGTTTGGCTGCCAAAGCTATAGCTCTTTTTTGAGTGGCGAGCTATGCTTATTTTTAGGCTGAGAGTGCCATGACTTACTTAAGGCCACCCAGCCAGTTTCAAGTAGGGGAATCGAACCCGGTTCTCCAGATAAGAGTCTGCTGCTCTTAACCACTACACCTAACTGGCTCTGTTGCATGGTTATCTCTGCTCTTGAAAAGGGAACATATTGATAACAGTGGCATACATACTTGCAGATTTCAGCTGGCTGAATGGCAAGCATCTAAAGGGAAAGCGTTGAAGAAGCCAACTGCTCCCTTACCAACAGAGGTTCAGCCTGCAATAAAAGAAGAAGACCAAACCATAAAAGAACCGCCGGAATCCTTCTGGGCTGCCATAGCAGAGGAAGATGAACAACAATTATTCAGTGATACGGTCAATAAAACCCTCAAGGAATGTCTGTCCTTAATTGGGAAGGTGAGAAATCTGTTAAGCCACAAGCATGCTCTTTTGACATAAGAGGAGGTAAGTAATGGGATCTTATCAGATTGTGATGTCAGAATTCCAGAACAACTTGTCTCTTTTTGGATGGCGTTTGATTAGGTCACTTGATGATTAAAAATCTGTTGTTTGAAAGATCCTTCTTAAGTAGGAGACCAGCTAATCTGGAAAAAAATAGATTAATATTCCTCCTTCCAAGACACTTCCTACACCAAACTCAGGGTGATATATGTGGATGATTGCTGCCTGTAGTTGGTGACATCCCGCAGTAACAACAAGGTGCTGCCTAATAGGTGTTAGATTCTTACTTGGCAGGTGCACCAAAAAACAAAACTTGAAATGCCTTGTTAATACCACCAGTTACCACCTCAAGCTTTGCTGACACTCCTTCACACCCAGCGCAGGGCTTCTGTTAGGGGTGTGCATTTGGCTCTAACCAAGCCGAAAAAATAGCCAGAAAATTTCTTAATGGTATTTATTGGCTATTTCAGCTGGATATGGAGGGGTATGTATTTTCAGGTATTGATCATAGCCAATCCTGGATAATCCCCCCCTTTATTGGGATTATCCAGGAAAACAGCATAGCCACATTTAAATGTCATTTAAAGAGAACATTTCCTTTAATAGCCACTCTGGGTGAAGCTGCAGCTTTATAAACACATTTAAAAAGACTGCAACATCTTTAGATGCCTTTGGGTCCATTATAGCCGATGAAGTCCATTATAATCAATGATCCCCATAGGCTATAATGGGAACCTATGTGGGGGTCTGTTTTTTGAGGTAGAAGCACCAAATTTTCAGTGTAGTTTCTGGTGCCTCTACTCAAAAGACCCCTCCCAAGTTTCAAAAAGATTGGACCAGAGGTTCCACTTCTATGGAGCCCCAAAGAAGGTGCCCCCACCCTCCATTACGTCCAGTGGAGGGAGAAAACAGCAAAAAACAGGGACTGATGGGGGTCCCATAGGGTATAGTGGAGCCAGGGGGAAATGAGATTTCTGAAAACCCCTGAATACCATACTGATAATTGGGATTTGAGTGTTTTATAAGACTCCTCTCTCTTGAATCTTAGGCTAAAGATATCTCAGCTCAGGGGTGGGGGGGTGTGGCTCAACTCTTGTACTGCATGTTGAATAGTGGCAGAGAACTGGACATCTGACAAAAGTGGGCACATGGAAATTTTATGCTACAAAAACCGGGTTGTCTGTAAGGTCGCAGAAGATACTTTGCTGCATTTAGTCCAACAGATGCTTCTCTGGAATTCCTGTTGAAGGGTATGTGGGGCTTAACTCGTAGCTAACAAATACTCTGTCTCTTTCTTTATATCTTACACCCCTCTTCAGGGTTACTCAGCTGATAAGATACATTCCACTTTGGAAGAGCTGATACGGAGTGTTCCAGATACAAAAAAACTTGCAAAGTATTGGGTATGCCGGATGCGTCTCGAACAATTGGGTACTCTTGAAAAGGTCATGGCTGTCTATGAGGAAGCAATTCTGGCAGGAGCACAGGTATGCCGTCCTCACTGCTACATAGCTTCTGCTGTATCACTGCTCTATTGTATTACAAGTGAATTTTGAGAAGTCTTGCAAATGAGGCGTTAATTTTTAAAACCCAAGGATGTATTTAGATTTTGTGATGTCTTGGTATCTTTTACAATGTCAAAGCTGAAACACGAAGCCAGAAGCTGCATTTGAACTGACCTACGACTAACAAGTCTGTGTTTCTTCCAGCCTAAGGATGAGTTACGTAGTACGTTAACGGATGTTTTGAAAGATATAAAAAATCTACCCAAATCTGACGGTAAGAATGTGTATTTCTAATTATTTAGGATATTTCTGTGTTTCCTCTTGAGAGCCCTGCTCAAGGCAGCTTACAATTAGGATCACCACAAGATAGAAAACAAACCATTCAAGACAAGCAACACAGCATAAGAACTATCCACGAAACAGAAGCAGGCCATTAAAAAGCTGATAAGATAAAACCTCTTAATCATAGTTCAAGTAAAAAGTAGCACTTGCTGGGCAAGTCCTTCTGCAACGACTGAGCAGGGCGCCATGAGTGGCGGGACAGGGCACAAGCATGGCAGCAGGACCCAGCGAGTGACCTGTGGGGTGCTGAGGCCAAGGTGCCAGGCAAGCTGGCGCACCACAACATCTTCCCTGTGTTGGAGTGCCCCTCTGGTGGCTCTTCTCACAGTTGGCTGGGGAGCAATTTGGCCAGAGGGGTGCAAAGGAGCCCCCACGGGGCCTACAGCTCCCCTTTTCTACCAAACTCGCCAGGCAGCTGTGGATGGACAGAAATGCCCTCTAAGGGGCAAAAGAGTTTGCCTCCCCAGTTCGCCTCCCGGGAAAGCAGTTTGTTCTGAAGCTGTTTGAAAACACTGGGCTTGTCAGCTGCACTCCCTGGGTTTGGTGGAGCCGGAGCTTGCAAGTAGATGGGTCTTCCTAGCGGTTTTATATGATTCCTTCAAGTGCAAAATAACGTGTTGCAGAACCAGAGTTGCCAGGTCCCTCCTGGCCACCAGTGGGGGTTGGGGGGGGGGGGGTAGGGTGGCCACAACCAGGCTGGGAGCGATTGCATCGGTCAGCCAATCCTAATGGAGAGAAGCACAGAAAGGGGGAACGGGGAGGAGAGCGAGAGCCAGGGAGGGAGGGAAGGTGTGCCAGTGAGGCTAACTCCACCCATCCCCTGCCGGTGCTTAATGCCCCCTCTTCCCCCCCCAAAAAAAGTTCTGGCTACAGGCCTGCTGTTTGCCCACCTGGTGGTGGCTAGGGCAGCAGAGGAGGAAGGAAGAAAGCAGCAGCAGCACCTCCTCCTGTCCACCATTTGTTCTCCCTTGCAGGAGCAATGAAAAAGAGAAAGACCAGTGCTGCCACTTCCTCTTTCCGACTGCTGTCACCTTGCTGCCTGCCTGCCTTCTTTTCTGGCTTGCCGTGGCTCCTACCAGCACCCTCCTCCTTCCCTCTCAGCCTTGCTCTGCTCTCCTGTCCTTTTCCCTTCTCCTCTGCCTGCACGTGCCCCTCCCCCCTCCCCAAGCAGCAGCCACCTTCACTCCTGCCCACCCTGGCTGAACATGATGCGAGTATCAAAGGGGGAGAGACTCCAATACTACCGTCTTTCACCAGTCGGAGTCATAAATCCCACTTTTCACTGGGACAGATTCTACGTTGCCCCAACTAATGCACGTGTGTGATTTTCCAGGAGACTGTAGAAAGAGAGACGTGATTCTTAGTTGCACCGCAGAAGCTGATTTAAATGAGGAGAATGTAGAAGTCCAGCCGAAGAGCGAGGTGGAACCTAACAATGAGGAGACTTCCTTGCAAGCAGAAGCATGTTTGAAGCCTGGAGAGGAGAGCATTCCGGATGATGAACAGCACAGAATTAGAGAGCCATGCCAGTTGCCTGCAGTGTGTAAAAAAGAACAGAATGTCAGTGAAACACCGAAAAGTGGAACCCTAGAGTTTAAAACCCCAGAAAATGACAATGCAGGGTCATACTTGATTAAGTATAATGTATCAACTACTCCTTCCTTGGAAAGGTAAAGTGTAATGTCAGGAGTATATGCTGTCTATAGTGGCTCGTGTGTATCCATCCATGTGCCAGAGGCCCACTGTTTTCTAGCGTTCTGCTCCTTCCAACCCCTAGAAATACAGTTTTTAGAGTCAGAGGACCTACACAGGAATACCTGTGCACACTGGGATGTTGAAACGAGGCAGGAAAAGCAGCAGAAATCGCCCCCTCCCATCAGAGGAGCAGCCACCATTTCTCTGGGTGGATCTTGTGAACTTGTGGGGTGGGGTTGGAGGGGGAATGCAAGAACAGAGAAGAACATGGGAAAAGTTGGTTTCATGTGCTGCTGATTGGATATAGGCCAGTATTACTATTACTAGACTTACAAATGCCCACAGAAGTTCCTGTGCCTCTTGTTGAGGTTCTCCTAAGCAAATCGGGATTGGTGATGGCATCTATAAAAGCTGTAGAAGCAGGGCTCATTTCGTAGCAGGAGCTCCTTTGCATTTTAGGCCACACACCCCTAATGTAGCAATCCTCCAAGAGCTTACAGAGCTTTTCTTACAGGGGCAACTGTAAGCTCTTGGAGGATTGGCTACATCAGGGGTGTGTGGCCTAATATGCAAAGGAGCTCCTGCTATGAAATGAGCCCTGTGTAGAAGGAAGGGCTTTTCTCCCCTTATATTAGTGCCAAGATCCAGGTAGGCTGGAACTCCTATCCCTCTGGATGTAGTGTAGAGGGGGCATCTCATAGATTGATAAGGGTTCCAAATAAAATGCTTTGTCTTAACGGACAACCTAAACCAGTATCTAACGCCAAACTGATCTTGATTTATGTTTTATCATGGTCTTGCATTCATCTTATTTATTATGCCCTTGTCTTCTTGATCCCCAAGTATGAAGAAAAAACTGCTGGGTGAAAATAGCGAGTCTGCTGTTAAAGATCTGAAACTTCTAACTCCGGTGAGACGTTCTCGGCGCATACAAGGGAAAGAGCGCAAGTTACCAAACATGCTGAAAGATCACAATCCATGCGTTTCTTCACTGGAACAGCTTGGAGAACTGGGAGAGGAAGCCGTTGCCTTCGTGTATAGACCAAACAATGCACTACACAAAGTCATGGAAGGGCAAGACAAAAATATGACCTTACAGGGTTAAAGCAGTGCCTTTGGTGCAAGCGTGACGCTCCCATTTTCATAAGAAAAGGGAGTAGAGGGATGCTATATGCCTTCATCTAACCAATATTTTTAAAGAACACTGTTCAGCTCATAGTTGCAATTACTAACCAGGCTATTAAATATGTTTTATGTATTAAATGTTTCTAGTTCCATACTGCCCTTGTGCCCTTCAGTGTCTTGTAAAAAATGGGTGTGCAGTCTTTGTGTTATTATTTTAAAACTTTCTATAACTTCTTACGAGCAGGGGCACATGTTCTTTGAAGAAGATGTTTAATACTATGAAATAGTAAAAATTAGAAAATAATTCTAAGACTTAGTAAAATAAAAATATTGATGTTTTATGGCACTGGTTCTTTTAAAAAACTAAGCTGAGTGAAAAGATAACAAGCGCACCACTTTTTGAAGACCATTCTGAGAGAAAGGCATATGTATCCAATGATCTGACGACCTCACATAGTAGGACTTTTCCTGTTTCTAGCTCTTAACTGCGCCCCCCTGAAATTTTGTTTCTGTACGTCCCTCAGGACCCTAGGAAGCAAAGCAGGGGCCCCTCGGTGGGCATGGGGAAGAGGAAATCAACACCGGCTCTTCCAGAGATTTAAGCACCTTCAGCCTTGAACAGTGTGGTTGGGTATAATGCCACTGATTTGAACACTTGTCTCTGCAGCAGTTCTGCTTTATTCTGTGTTCACTTGGGAGAGAAGTACTAGGGAGTTTGGTGAAATTTGGTTCTGAACTAACATGCAGACTCAAAACTTACTGCCAATCAGTGTTCCCTCTAAGCTGAGTTAGTGTGAGCTAGCTCACAGTTTTTTAGCCTCTGGCTCAC
Source organism: Lepidodactylus listeri (assembly GCA_029233225.1). Classification (NCBI taxonomy): domain Eukaryota; kingdom Metazoa; phylum Chordata; class Lepidosauria; order Squamata; family Gekkonidae; genus Lepidodactylus; species Lepidodactylus listeri. Next base: position 21,937,192 of record JARCFY010000016.1, read on the forward strand.
ACAGCTTTGTCTTAGCTCAGGAAAGATGGCTGCAGAGCAAACTAATTTATGTAGTAGCCAAGTTGCTCACAACTTTCATGCCGGTAGCTCACAAAGTAGGATTTTTGCACACAAGGCTCCCCATTTTAGAGGGCGCATTGCTGGCAGGTCTCCTAGTCTGCAGACCCTGCTGCCTTTTATCCATTGGCTGGGCATTCAAAGTCCTCACATGGACAACTTAGTTCAGCATTATAAATTCATGATGAGTTGGAGGCTAATAGCTAATGTGTATTTTGGATACCTAAAAATTTATTTTGAGCTATGTTTGGAAATGTTGCATTGCAGTAGGTGTGTAGAGAGAAGCTGCTATAGCACAACATTGATATACATTGTGAGTCTACAGGTGATGCCAGGAGAACTGAATGGGGCAAAATGCTCTTTGGACACCTGTTTACCCGCCAGCTCCCTACAGATCAATATCTGCAATGCCAAAACTAGGGTGGTGAAGAATACCATTCACAGACTCTATGGTGGTTATCATTTTACCCTACCTTGGTTCTCTTGCATTTTACCCTCCTAGCAATCCTGTGGCCCTGTCCTGGATAGCACAGATTAGCCCAATCTCATCAGATCTCAGAACTCAGTTCAGAAGCAACCATAGCTTGGCTCCTGACATTACACTGGGCACCAGGTGAGCATCAAGGGGGTATTCCATTAGGGAGGCACCATTCCTAAAAATGCTGTCTCTAGTTGCCATCCATGTTGCCTGTGAAGGTGAGGGCAGCGAACAGGACTTGAGGCAGATCTTTGTGCATGTTGGGGGAGGGAATCACTTACTGAGCTCTATTACACTGCTCTTGCAAGCATAAACTTTCCAGTTAGCAATGCTTATTTCGCTGCTGATGGTAAAGGATATATGTATGGCTTAGCGCACCAACGTATCCATAGCTTTCTATGAACACGTGAAACTATCAAAGTCAGACCACTGGCCTATCTACCTCAAGTATTGCCTACTCTGGATGTGGGTCTCCAAACTCTCAGGCAGAGGGCTCTAGGGTATGGCACAATGGGATGAGTTTGCATGATCTCCAGTGAAACATGGGTAATCTTGGGCCTGTTGCGCTTTTTGCTTAACCTACCACATAGGGTCACACCTGATTTACAGCAATCCCATACGATTTTCAAGGCAAGAGAAGTTCAGAGGTGGTTTGCCATTGCCTTCCTCTGCACAGCGATCCTAGTACTCCTTGGTGGTCTCCCATCCAAATACTAACCAAGGCTAACCCTTGGTTCTCTTTTAAGGATATTTTAAGAGTGTTCAGTGGTTTTTGTTTTGGGGTGGGGTTTTTTGTACTTTTGCATTGTGTGCGCGCGTGTGCCTGTGTCTGGAAGTCATAGCAACCTCTGGCAACTCCTACTGGGGCATGAAGGACATTCAGAGAAGTGGCTTGATAGCCTGCTTCTGCCTTCTGGCCCGGTATTCTGTGGAGGTCTTCTAAATAGTTGCCAGAGTCAGCCCTGCTTACCTTCCAAGAGCTGTGCTGTTTCTGTGCTGCTTTTATTCCCCGTTTGTTTTTAAATATTGGTCATTATGTCTTTATGATTTTATAGTCCTGTAAGCCACCTTGAGCCAGATTCTGGAGAAGCGACTCCCCTAAATAAAAAATTGGCAAATAAGGTAGATTGGCAAAGCTTCCCATGCCAAACAGTAACATTTCCTACATCTGCCACCGGTAAACAAGATTTGAGTCGCATCTTACATTTATTTATTAGTACCTTTTATCCTGCCGTTTGTCTGAGGAGCTCAGGTGACTGAACCAAGGTCACCCAGGGGCCCTCATGAAAGTGGAAATTTGAACTCAGGTCTTCCCAATCCTAATCCAACCACTACACGCTACACCGGTTTACGCCGACTACATCTCATTTCTTCAGAGGGGATGAGGCTCCTTGCTACGCACGTTTTGTGTAAGGGTTTTATTTTTAAAAAGCAACGTCAAAGGGGATTTGCTTTGCACACACCTACATTACCTAGTAAGGGTCGACTCACTACATTGCATCCGAAGAAACGCGGAATAAAAACGGTGTTAAAAGACTAAACCGCTTCTGTTGATTTTTGCTGCACTCGACTAATTCCTCCTGAATTATGGGGCATTAAATGTGGGTGCGGCACAACGAAGCCTGATCGCCTGACGCTTGAATAGTCAGCTGCAAAAGAGGGACTCCGGCATCGCAGCAGCGGTTCTCTCGCTCTGCAACGGGAGGGAAAGGCCAGGGACCACCCACTCCCCTTTCCGCTCGTCCCAGAGACACCCTTTTGGAGGGGAGGAAGGAAAGAGGAAGCGCTCGCCCTTCCCTCCTTTGCCGCTGCCTAGCGCGGCGGAGCTGGGGCAACCGGCAGGAGGCCCGATGCTTGCAGAGCTGGGGTAGGTGAAGGCAAAATCGTAGCGGAAAAGGAAGAGGTCGGGAGAGACGAGCTGCGGCCAAGCGACCCGCCTGCCCTCTCGTCCACTCTCGAGGCACAAAGAGAAGCAGAGCCGTTTCCACAAGTGGCACATAAATGGGGGCGGGGTGGTGGTTGGTTGTGGTTCGCCCTCCCGCCTCTGTAAAGTGTGCGCCTTCTACCCTGCAGGCCGTGTTTTTGTTAGGTTCCCCCCGCATGCCCCCGGTTGGGATAATACGTTGGGGAAACTGGTATACTGCCCCTTACAGATCGGGTGGAGCCGTGGAACAGTGCTCCGCTTTTCGATTGGTTGTGCAGAACAAGGCCCTTATGGATCAGGAATTCATGCTGTGTAATAACTGAACAGATATCGCGTGAACATTGCCCGTTTCAGGCTGACTCAGAGCTGGTGCATACATCCAACATGTAGTGTAGTGTGCATCCTGCATGCAATGCGCCTGGTTGGCAGGATGGGAGTTGAGGTGTTATGTGCCTCTGCGGGCGCATGCAGCTTGCCCATGCTACTTTTTTCCCTTTTTAGTAAAACCAGGTGCCCTATAGTCCAACATAGACGTGTTTTGAGAGCTGTTTGATCAGCTCACAGGTGTCGTTTTTAGAACTCTGGAACCCAGTGAGTGGCACCAGCGAGGTGGGCCAAGGGAAACTGGCACCAGATTGATAGGCAGTGTGCCAATTTCATCGTAAAGAACATTGTGGCTATTCTCTGGGTTATGAATCCAAGGCCTCAAGGTTGGCAACTCTGTTGGAGCAGGAAGCCACAATTTCTTTAGTCATTTTTTGCGTACAGTTTGCACACCATTCAAAGGAGGAAGTCTTTGGAGCCCCTGTGATGGGAATGAGAGGTTGCCAAAGAAATTTCTCATACGCACTTTCCTCAGCAGTCATGGCAGAACACACAAGCCCAGCGAGTAGCCACGGTTACACACCTCACAAACTCCAGTTTGTCAGTAAATATTTTAATTGCTGTACATGGTATCCTATACATAAGGATTTTAGAATAAAAGTTGGAGACAAGTAGGGTGTCAGTATGGCGTGGGTGTGGGGATTAGTTAGTCCCATATGAAATCCTCTAATTTAGTGTGTGTGTCATTTTGCTATTTTCAAGCAGGAAATCTCTGGGGGAGACATCAACCCAGTGTGCTTCGAAAGTTGCTTGAAAAGATTCAGGCAGTTTGATAACCATGGATGAGTATACGGTCCAGTCAGTGCTCGGAGAAGGATCGTTTGGCAGAGTTCTTTTGGTCCACCATAAGAACAGAAGTCAGAAATATGCAATGAAGGAAATAAGACTTCCCAAGGTAATTATTTATTAACCTAATGCCGTGCAAACCTATGAGATGATGTGAAATTTCTCCTCAGCCACTGCTAAGACCCGTACAGCAAACCATCACAAGGGAAGTCTAATGGAGTGTTTCCTCCGAGCCAACTAATGTCCTGTCCCTTGGTTATCGAAATTCTTTACATCCCAGAGGAAGCAGGGCAAGGGGAGAAACAACAATCTAGCAACAAAACTATTTAACATATGACAAAAGCTGCAGCCCTATGTACACTTATTTACAAGAAAGTCCCATTGCAGTAGCTGGGACTTGCTTTTGAGTAAACATGGTAGGATTGGCCTTCCAAGTCTCAGTGAAAGCAGTGAGACTTAAATGAGTTGCAACTTGCAACTACTTTATGCCATTGGATTCAGCAGGACTTAGACCTGGTCTAGGCATGCACTCGAATGAGGTGGCAAAGAGCTGTTGGAAGAATAGCTGGCTGCTACCTCAAACTGCGTGTGGGGGATTGCATGTTTCAAAGTACGCTAATAAATCCTTACAAGTGGCAAACTAGCACAGCATGCAAAGAGCTAGGCTGGAACCTCTCTCCCTAGTGTGCTAACGGATGCGCCGAATGTTTATGTGGGCAACGAATAACAATGTGAGTTTTCCCACCGGTAGTCTAAAATGGGACAACCGATTCTACCACCTTGGAATTTTACCACCACATTCCTCTTTATTCTACTTCATGTTCAGGCCAGGCCTTATTGTAGCTGGATCAGGGACATAATCTAACTATATACTGGCAGGATGACATGTGTCTATTGTCATATGATGTATGAGACCTGAGCCCTATATAGGGGAGGGTGGTCTAAAAATCAAATAAATAAAATAAAATAATCATCTGTATCTGTCATATATTTATTTGTTTATTGGCTTCATTTGTACTGTGTCTTTCTCCCCAGCGGGGACCCAGTATGGCTTACATTGTTCTCTCTCCATTTGATCCTCACAGCCAGCAACCATGTGAGGTTTGTTAGGCTGAGAGTGTGTGACTGGCCCAAGGGAACCCAGCAAGCTTCCATGGCAGAGTGGGGGAGATTTGAACCTGGATCTCCCAGTTCCTGCTCTGACACACTAACCACTACACCACAGTGGTGCTCATGACAAGCCACTTTGGAAATGTACACTGAGAGAAGGGATATCTGATGGGTGCTATTCTGATCCATCAGTGGCTATTAGCCACAAGGTATAGATAGGAACTCTCAGTCTGGGGCAAGTGATGCTCTGTATTATTGATGCTTGGAGGGGGGGGGCAACAGTGGGAGGGCTTCTAGTGTCCTGGCCCCACTGCCGTACCTCCTGATGACACCTGATATTTTTGGCCACTGTGTGACAGAGTATTGGACTGGATGGGCCATTGGCCTGATCCAACATTGGCTTCTCTTATGTTCTTAGGTTCTTATTTTAAAAAACAAATATATAAGGATGATTTTTCTCCAAAGATCAGCAAAGACAGTTCCATGTTGGAAGGCCACTGAGTAGTTGGGAATGAACTGTAATTCTGTTTTGTTTTTTAACTTGTTTGCTCACTTGACTAGCATAAAGTTTTAAATTGTGATTTCAACTTTATGCTTTAAAATTGTTTTTATCATTACTAATGGGTCCAATGCTTTACGTTATCTAAGAAGTATATTCTAATATCCTGTAATATGTTTAAAGGTTTGTTAATGTAGAAGTGATACCATTTTTCTGACTAACGATGTGTTTTCAGTCGAATACGCAGAAATCTTGGAATGAATCTGTTCTGTTGGCTAAAATGAAACACCCAAACATTGTCACTTACAAGGACTCGTTTGAAGGTAAATATTCACATTTAAAAATGCTTACACTATTGCACTTGTAGAATTGTACTTCCTTTGTATCTCTGTCCTGGTCTGGTACACTATTGATGCTGTATGAGTAAAATAACAGTAATGCATTTTGCACACCAATATCACCAGTAATGTATCTTGAATTCCCCGAAATTAGTTGATGGACACTTGTACATAGTGATGGAATACTGTGACGATGGAGATCTCCTGCAAAAGATCAAGCGTCAAAAGGGGAAACTGTTCCCAGAAGATAAGGTAAGAACAGAATACTACTCCTAAGTGATAATCCTTAAGGTCAAAATGGGTCAAAACCACTCCCCTCCTCTGCCAGTGTGAGTGCGGTTCCATTCATTGTTCCCTCTAAGCTGAGTTAGTGTGAGTAAGCTCACAGTTTTTTAGCCTCCAGCTCACAGACTTTTGCTTTAGCTCAGGAAGGATGGCTCTGGAGCAAACTAATTTATGCAGTATCCAAATCGCTCGCTCACAACTTTAATGCCAGTAGCTCACAAAGTAGAATTTTTGCTCACAAGACTCCATAGCTTAGAGGGAGCATTGGTTCCATTGCCCTAAGTATCTTCAATGCCAGGGGAGTACCACCTTTAAGGATCCAACCTCGTGGATAATATGTGCCCGCTCACAAAATTTGGTGAACAGTTTCATACAAAACAGAGCAGTGTTTCTCAACACGGGTGGGTTCGGGTCATGTTGTTATTCCCCAAACTGAAATTGGAAGCACATTTCACTCTTACATGCAAAGTGAATAGAGTTGCATATTTTCTCGGTCAGTTCCCAGGACAGTAAAAGCAGGCATTCTACTTACAGTTTCAAGACGCTCTACTTAATGTTTGTTTGTTTGTTTTATTTAGAACATTTTTATGCTGCCTTTCCACCTAACTTGGGGTCCCCAAGGTAGCAAACAATGAAAAGCATTAAAATAAGCATATAAAAGTGTTATGTATTGACCATGCGGTCGCCATGTGCTCCCATAATTGCGACCGCATGGCCAGAGCACATGGTCAGAGCATGGCCAGAGCACATGGCCAAGAAACTACCTGAGCTTCAGCCAGGTAGAACAAAGGCCAGGTGGATTCAAACCGGCCACCAATCATGTACCTAGGTTTCTCCCAGGGAACCTATGAAATGTAAATAGACTGATAATAGCCTGTCAGGCCAGTTGGGTGAGGTCAGGGGATTGTCCCTGACCAGCATAAAAGGAGGGCTTCGAGCCCTGAGTTGCATGCTTCATCCGGACCAGCAATAAAGATCTAGCTGTTTCACTATTCCATGGACTCCTGACTCCAGTACTTATCAAAAAGTATGTAACCGCTACCAACACCACCATCACTACCGTCACTGTCACCTCTGACATCTGACAGTTATGACGAATGAGCCCGACCTCTCTGGGTCATCGTCCCCTGCTATGCCCACCTTCTCGTCTAACTATAGCCCGAACCGAGTACCATGCTCATCTGACGGGAGCTGAATAGCTGATTACACTGAGGAACTAAAGCCAGCATTTTTTAATGTGATATTTATGGTTTTAAATTTTGCATTGCTATATTTTATATTGTACACAGTATTGTTTGTTGTATTTTATATTGTTGTAAGCCGCCCTGAGCTGGCTCTGCTGGAAGGGCGGGGTAAAAGTTTAACTAAGAAAGAAAGAAACAAACAAACAAACATAATTTTAAAAAATTAAACACACTTACACGCGATCAAGAACGAGGTTTCGGTGAGGATGCCACATGAAACATAACTCTTCACCAGCTGCTGGAAGACAGTGATCAAGGGAAACAATCCCCTTGGGGAGGGAATTCCATCATTTTGGTGCCACAACCAAGAAGACCCGTTCTTGGGTTGCAACCCACCTAGCCTCAGAAGGTGAAGAACCCCCTGAAGACTGCCTTCTGGCATCTCAGCCTGCCCTTTGTCCAGTCAGTAAAGGTTAAGGGATGGGAGTGTGTTTTTTAAATAAGTGGTGCTTCTGGGACCCATCTGCACTGATAGCGTGAGCTGCATTGTTACATCCGTGCTTGGGATTATGCCACAGCCCAGATGGGGTAGGGAAAATCAGTGCTGCGTGGGCATTCTACATACTGGCTTAAGTTTTCAAGAGGTTGGTCATCACTGATCTATACCATACAGGCATACCCGGTATGAGGACAGAATATGTATTTTTCAGAATACAAATCCTGGCAGTTCTAGAACATTCCAGGGAACCATGAACAAATCTGCTTGTGGAATAGATCTTTGCTGCTTTCTTCTTCTCGCTGTAGTACTTCTTTAAAAACTTTTCCTGAGAGTTAGGACGGGAGAACGCTTGAGATGTTGCACAGGGGTATTCAGTGGAGTGGAAATCACCCTTCCCTCTTGCATGGGGGGAAGTTAATTATGTGTATATCCTAATGCATCAGATACCTGCTTGAGGGGGAGTTTGAATCCAGTTAATTGTTTTTCAGTATTGAAAGATAATAAGCAACCAGTGTTCTGTCTTCACATTTGGTGACTTGGTACCGATTGAAATGTGTAGTCATCGTTAGGGTGTGTTTCTCTTTTTTTTCCCCCCTTTACGTTTTTCTCTGTTTTTATCAGTACAACACAAATCTATTCACCTTGTCCTTTTCTCTCCCCCAGATACTTAATTGGTTTTCCCAGATATGCCTGGGAGTGAAGTATATTCATGACAGGCGTGTATTGCACAGAGACATCAAATCCAAGGTGAGTAAAACCACCTGATGGTTAGAACTGCTATCCTTGCCCTCCTACTTAGAGGAAAGAATACGTCAAGAAATGAAAGCCTAAGGCCTGCTCCTTTGTAAAGTATATCCTTCAAAACATGGCTGATGCTACTGCTCTCAGGAGAGCCCACAATTCATTGGGTGTCTTATGTTTGAGATTTTGTGGGCTGGGCTAAATGATATCAGCTCGGGGTTCATACCAATCCCGAATACTGATTAGTGCCAACGTGCGTTCTCATGCATGCGTGCATTTTTTTGTATCTCAGTTGTCTTTCCAATGAGGACCCAAAGCAGTTTAGAACATTGTTCCCCCTGCCTTCATTTTCTCACAACCACCACCATGTGAGGTAATTTAGGCTGAGAGAATGTGACTGGCCCAACATCACATGGACGCAGGAAGCTGTCCCGTACTGAGTCAGACCCATCAGTCCATCAAGGTCTGTTCAGACTGGCAGCGGCTCTTCAGGGTCTCAGGCGATGGCAGGGTTTCAATATGCAAAGGAAGTGGAGCACTGATTGTTTAGAGAAAAATAAGTAGGTTTATTAAAGAAGAACAGACTGGTATAGAACATAGAAGAGAGAGAACCTTAACTGTCTAACCTAACTGCTGTGGGAGGAACAACAAGCAACAGGAAGCTCTGCAAGAGCAGGAAGTCTCCAGAAGAGCCAATCAGGAGACAGCAAGGACACAGTTTGAAAAAGCTATGCTAACTACAAGTCCTTCAGCTGTCCTCCTGTAAAATGATCTTCAGATCTTCTTCATAAGGCTGCACTATAGATCTTGCATACTCCAACATCAGGCACATAAATGTCACGTGACCTGCTCCCTGATCCTTTTTACTGGAGATGCTGGAACCTGGGACCATCTGCATGCCAACCGGGTGCTCTACCACTGAGCTGCAATCTCCCAGCAAACTTCCGTGGCAGAAGTAAGGATTTGAACTCGGGTTCTCCCAGGATCTTCTATTGACTACACCATGCCAGCTAGGACAGTGTTGAAGAGTGACTGGTGGATAACAGCAAAGTTGACCGAATCTCTGAGGGAGTAGCTGTCATAATTGCCATTTTATCTCCTATTTTTCTGGTGCTTTTGACTTTGCATCTCCAAGGAGCATTAGATCTCAACTCATCTTACACCAGTGTAATCTCCAAAGAACTGACAGCCAGCTTACCTAGACTATGGGACAGTGTTGCAGACCAGTAAAACAAGTTTTAATTAAGTGGTGATTTACTCAATGAGGACATTAACATGGGGAGTGATAGAGTTTTGATACTGCTTTGTGTATCCATATATACAAGATCTTCTTCCTATTTTGTAATACAGAATATACTCCTCACACAGAATGGAAAAGTAAAACTGGGAGATTTTGGATCTGCGCTTCTTCTTACCAGGTACGTAAATATCACGTTTGGATTGGGGGGGTCTGTGCTGAAGAACTGTACGTGCTCATGACAACTCAGACCTTGAATAAAACTTTGTTGGTCTTAAAGGTTCCACTGGACTCAGACTTTGTTCTAATACTTTTTAAAGCTACTTGCTAGCTGGTGTTGGAATGTTGACTGCCATTTGCTCACATTCTTTTTGCTTATTTTTTGGAAAAGCCCGAAGGCGTATGCTTGTTCCTATGTGGGAACTCCTTATTACGTGCCTCCAGAAATATGGGAGAACACCCCTTACAACAATAAAAGGTAAGGAGTTCATCAGAGTAAGAGAAGGTTCTTCTTAGTATAGTGCAGCATTCGTAAGTCAACCTATGTATATATTCTGGGTAGAATCATCCTGGCTTTATTTTGAAACCAAGATTGATTTCTGCAGAATCTGGAACTCGTGACAGAGAGTAGCTTGGTACCAGATGGAAAAATCTAGGCAAGTGAAAGCCTATGTGAACAACTTAGGGGAAGTCCAGACCAAACAAATACTGGAGGTTTATGTGGGCAGTGGCTCCAATCCAGTAAAACCAAACTGCATTCCGTGTTCTGGATCAACTGGAAGGTGTGACTTCCTTGCCTTCCCTTCTGTTGCAGTGCAAAAAGGTCCTCCCCCGGAGGGGTCAGGGGCCCTGGGAATAGCATGGAGGGGAGTTGGAGATCTGCTGTGTGAAGAAGGAAGAAGTGGAAATTGCACCCCTCTTGCGAGCACGGAAGTTCTCTGGGGCTTCTAAGCCCATGTGTGATCTGCTGAGGCAACAGCTGAAAGCTGATGTGCCAACGACTTTGCTGGAAACCTAATAATGCATGAATAATCAAATACTTTGCCCATAGGGAACCCCTTGTGGCAGCCTACTTTGTGCAGTTGACTAGTGAGATTTTAACAGGTGGGATAAAGATGTACTAAGGATTGTGTCTACTAGGAGTATGCATTCGGCAATAGCTGAATCAGAAAAATGCTCGAAAAATACCTTGTTGGTATTTTTCAGGTATCACATAAGATCAGAGATGTGTATTACCAGTATAGCTGAACCCGAAAAAACTGATATTATCTGTTTTTTGGGGGTTCATTTTGCTATACCGAAAACAAGTTCTCATTTAAACCTAACAGGCTGAGCCGCCAGTCAGCTGTTGGGTTTAAATGCCTTTCTTTCCCTTCCCCAGATCGGGGAGGAAAGAAGGGCAATTTAAACATGCCTGGGTCCCCTGCCTGATCTTCTCCAGGTGCAGCTGCAGCGGGTTGGCCGGGGAAGGGAAGGGCAGGCATACAGGCATGCCTCTTTCTTCCCTGAACCTCTCCACCTTTGCGGAGAAGCTTGGGGAAGGGGGGGGATGTTTAAATACCTTTCTTTCCCTTCCCCAGATTGGGGAGGGGAAAGAAAGGCATTTAAAACATGGGGCACCTGGAGAAGATCAGGAAGGGAACCCAGGCATGTCTGCATGCCTGTCCTTTGCTTCCCCAGCGGGCTGGTTGGGGAAGGAAGGGCAGGCATGCCCCCTTCCTTCCCTGAGCCTCTCCGCTTTTGCGGAGAAACTCAGGGGGGGCATGTTTAAATGCCTTTCTTTCCCTTCCCCAGATTGGGGAGGGAAAGAAAGGGATTTAAAACATGCCTGGGCTCCCTGCCTGATCTTCTCCAGCTATCCCTGTCAGCTAGAGAAGGGAAGGCAGAAAGCCAAGGCTTTCCCTGGTCAATTTCACTCACAGCTGACTGGTGGGGAGTGAAATTGATGGAAATCTATAGGGGCTACCAGAGGGAAAGAAGGCATTTTTAACGTAAGTAACTTGTAAAATTATATGCTACATTTCTGGACATCCGTATGTAAACTTTTACTTTATGGCTTGTTTTTATTGCCATCCATTTATCTCTGTGCACTCACAAAGTATTTCAGTGATGGTAAATGTGATATTTAACTATGGCCTTAAATAACCGGCCCTTCAAACCTGTCTTTCCAGTGATATATGGTCTCTGGGATGCATTTTATATGAGCTGTGCACTCTTAAGCATCCGGTAAGTACTCTGTTGGGTGTATATTACTTTCAGGAACTGATGCAGGATGATGTTTTATGTTACAGTTCATACTTGGAGGCCTACATTAGGTTCTTAACGTTCACATCAAAATGTAAAAAACGACACTACAGCCGTTTCCATTCATTGCTCTGCATGCATTAGCGTGAAGCTTTACAGAAATATTACTGTGGAAACGGATCTTTGCAGATAAATTGGTCTATGTATTTTTTTTAGATATTTATGTCCTACTTTTCTCTCCAGTGGGAACCAAAAGCAACATACAATGTTGTTCTCCCCCTCCATTTTATCCTTATGGCAACAACCCTATAAGGTAGATGAGGTTAAGAGAGTGTAACTAGTCCAAGGTCACCCAGTGACTGTGCATGGCACAATGGGGATTTGAACTCAGGTCTGTCAGATCCTAGACTAAACCATGCTAACTGATGTCACTATTAGTCTGGCATTAAAGTATGGTGGGCCTTTTGGGGGCTCTAACCCCTTTCTTAAAAGCACAGCTCCACAAGAATTTCTCCTGTAAATGTTTTTCCCCCAATCATTTTAAAACATTTTTAAAGGCATGTACTCCTTTAAGCAGAGTGGGATGCTGTAGTTGACTAATTCCCACGCTGAGCAAGGGGGTTGGAATAGGTGACCTCTAGGATTCCTTCTAACTCTGTGTCAAGAAACCGGTCTCCTTTGAGAGAGTTTTTCTGCAGAAGTGTTAGCTTTCTTGACTATAGAAGTTATCACCCCACCTGCCGGCTTGTTATCAGAACTGTTGCTTAGGCTGGCAGAAGTGATTAACTTGCAGCAGCTGAGAACTGTCATCTAAAGTGGCTGACAGCTTGCAATTTAGAGATCTATCCTAGTAACAGCTTTCTGTTGGCTAAATGGTTTTTCTTTATGCACTGAGAACTTCAGCCCCACAAGAAAAAAAACCTGCCCCACAAGCCACAAAATCCTGGCTACAGACCTGCTATTAGTACAATTTTGGCAATCCTACCCAGCTTTTCTCCCAAGTGGGGATCCAAAGCATCTTACAAAAATACCCCCATTGTAATATGCACTGACAAGTATAGTTTAAACGAAAACAAACAGAATATCTTCTTAAGATAGAGACACTGTGTTCTCCGGCTGGTCAAAGCAGATGATGATCAAATCTCAGGAGACTCTGTCTTGTGTAGGTGGCCAATAGGTCCGGAGAAAAGTGTCCTGTCCCTTTAACAGAGGCCCAAAGTGTGGAAACAGGCAGCTGAAGTTTTTCATGGCATTGAGGTAAAGAACATCACCTGGTAACTCTCCACTGAGTCACACCCTTCTAACTCTGTTGAGTTCAGTGGACTCAGAAGGGTGTCAATCAGTTGAGGACGGCACTGTTGTCAACAGGGTAAGGATTATTTAGAATATACATGCAGGGAAAGACAGGAGACAAGAGCTGATGTATTCATTTGGACAGGGGGAACATTTCCTCCAGGTACAGGCCCTGTGGTAATTTAAAGTGTGCCATCAAGTTGCAACCAAGTCGTGGCCACCCCATTAAGTTCGACCTCATGGGGTTTTCAAGGCGAGAGACGGGCAGAGGTGTTTTGCCATTGCCTAATTCTGCATAGCAGCCCCGGTCTCCCGTCCAAGTACTAACTTTGCTTAGCTTCTGACGTCTGATGAGACCAGGCTAGTCTGGATCCTGTAGCGCGTGCCTCCTAATTCCTCCACTGTTGCAACTGCTGTTATATGGCATGCGGCTGGTGGGGAGAGAGAGATTGATTTACAGCCACAGTTGGCTTTTTTAAGAAAGCAAAAAACAGTATTGCAAGTTGCAGTAGTCTTCTAGACTGTTTCAGTAATGTAGCATGTACTGCTTGGTCATTAACAGTCATTTATACCAAAACTATAGTAATCTCTTTTCATACAATGCCTAGATTTTGGAAGCACTTTTATAAATCCTCCTCTTATTAAGCTGTTTGCTTTTTTTCCAATATTTGTTCAATGTAGTTTCAGGCCAATAGCTGGAAACATCTCATTCTTAAGATATGTAGCGGATACTACAGCCCACTTCCATCCCACTATACCTATGAACTTCAGTATTTGATAAAGCAGATGTTTAAGAAAAATCCCAGGAACCGTCCGTCTGCTAGTACGATCCTTAAAAAAAACTGCTTGGCGAAGCTCATCAGAAATTTTGATTCAGCAGAGGTAATGGTATGCTTTTGTCTCTGGAAAACTGAACATACTTTCCTTTTTCCACCCCCCCCTTGGACAGACTATTTTTTGCCATAGTATATAAACGTAAGCATGGTGGCTTCAGGGGTAGTAATAGTAGTTTGACTTGTCACCAGTGCTCCCTCTAAGCTGTGGGGTCTTGTGAGCAAAAATTCTACTTTGTGAGCTGCTGGCATTAAATTGGTCAGTGACCAATTTGGCTACTGATAAATTAGTTTGCTCTGGAGCCCTCCTTCCTGAGCTAAGACAAAAATGTGTGAACCGGAGGCTAAAAAACTGAGCTAGCTCACACTAACTCAGCTTAGAGGGAACACTGATTGTCACAGTCATATATTTGACTGGTAGATGGTGTTCTGCAATTCGAGACTTCACCACGTTCTTGGGAGTTGTGGAAATATCTTCACAGGACCCTTGCTGTTCCAAGCAAAGCTGTCTTCTGGAGCTGAGCTGGTGTTATTTACTCAGTGCCCAGAACGTCCAGGTGTTTCTTGAGACTTCCAGGCACTGTTCCAAGGGCTCCAGTGACAACTGGCACGATGGTCGTCTTCTTCGTCAAACACTTCAGTATATAGAGGAAGACTTCGACCTCACCGTTGCATGATGGAACTTCTACTGGTAGAGGAAGGAGCATTGATTTCTACCAAATTCTCCCATTTTTGCCCCACACTGTTCTTAACACTCTTTTGACACCCCCCCCCCCCCCCAACAACAACAACGTTTTGGGAAGCTAAGTGAACTGTGGTCCTGTGTATGTTACAGAGAATGTCCAAAATGCAAAATAAACTACAGAGTGTTGACAGTGTCCAGAACGAAGAGTGTAGAAGAGAGAATGTATGGACAGTCAGTGAAAAGTACTGGGGTCGGGAGGCCGGTGATAGTGATTTCAGCATAGCAAGTTTATTTCAGGTCCAGATGAATCATAAAAAAAATGGAGGTCAGGGGGCCTGCTTATATACACAGGTAAGCCGCACCCCTGACCTTGCCCATATAAGGTAATTGGATAAGGTAATTGAATAAATTCCAAGTTAATTGAATAAATTTCAAGGTAATCCCAGGTTAATAGTTGGATAATCCCAGGGGCGGATAAGTCTCAAGGTAATTGAATAAGTTTCAAGGTAATTGGATAATCACAGATTTAATCACAGAACGTAACAGTCAGAAAGCGTGAGGAAACATTGATACTGTCCAGTGAATAGCCTTCATTAAAGAGCTACACTCACGAATATTAGCAATGACTACTGAGTGATTGCCCGCTATCTGGTATTTGTCTTTATTTCTGGACATTCAGCAGGTACGCGGAGGACAGCCTTGTGAATGTGACTGTCCATTGCATTTTGACAATTCACTGCAACATGTATGTTGTGATTTCTGTTCTTCCAAAAATGCAGTTTTGGATAACATAGTTATGACCTTATTATAACATAGTTATGACCCAAGGTATCAGAAAGCAGGATTCTCTCCCTTGTGGCATTAAATATAATTACATTACATTGCTAATAGTCTTTGCAGCATTTATCCCTGGCCGAGAGGGCAGGATAAAAATCTAATCAATCAAGCAATCATTTCTTTTTACATGTGTCTTGGCAAATTTAGTTAAAAAAAATGTGTCTACTAGTCATAACGTAGCAGAACAAACATAACGATTGTTGGATTTTAGACTTGGTTACAATTAATATAGTTCTTAAATCTCTTCGAGAAGGAAGGAAAACATGCAAGATTGAAAACTGGCGGTTCAGAAACAGAGCACATTTCCAAGGAATTCAGTGAAATGGGATTGGAAAAAACAGGTATAGATATAGTAAGTTTAATGTATGTGGAATTCTAAAGGGCTGGACTCATTCTGATGAGGTCATTGGTATTGAAAAGGTTCCAAGTCAGATGCATCTTTAACTTTTGATCGCATTACACCAGGGGTCCCCCAGCCTTTTTGAGCCTGTAGGCTGGGCACTTTTGGAATTCTGGTGATACAGTGACAAAATGGCTGACACGGGGCGCAGCCAACCACAAAATGTCAGGGAGCAAGGTTACGCATAGCTCTAATAGTAAGTCTTAAACAATTCAGGCATAAACTGTTTAACAGGATGCCTTTTAATCTGCACAGCCAGTCAGATGCCCTGGTGGGCAAAGGCCCCATTTGGCCCGCCCACTTACTAAAAACACCTTGGTGTGTACCAGGAAAGGTGGTGGTGGGCATGATGGGAACCCCTGGATTACACAGTAATATCAGAACCGATTAAAGGAAAAATTGCATAAACCATTTCATTAGGAAAGTGTGAAACCCCCTCAGAGGCTGCTTTACCAAGACCCCACAGACGACATTGGGAAAAGGGAAGATCCAGTACTCTGGTCAACGTCCTGGACAAGGCATCTCTGCTTTCTTCCAGTGTTACAACCAAAGAGGATGAAAGTAAGATAAGATTTCGTATCTTTATGGGGTTATATATAATTTGAAATTGTTGTGGGTTTCCTTCTAAATTAGAGCGTATAAAATGCAAAAATATACCCAGTAATTTAGTGACTTTGTTGGAGAGTCCATGTTGGAGAATGACGCCTGTATACTACCATTTAGTCTACAGTCTTAATTGCTCCTGTTGAGGGGTCTGGCAGGGAGCTTCCAGATGGGTGCGGTCTTTCTGAGTTTTCAGAAGTGTTATGAAGAGGCTTGGAAAACCCCTGGCCAATTCCAGGTAGAGAGTAGAGAAGCAGGTTGCCCATTTGTAATGATTTCACAATATTAAACGTGTTAGAGCGTTTGGAATGGAAACAGGGACAAACTAGGGAACAAGCATTTCAGACTTCCGGCACATTCCATTTCCTACCTCTGTGTGCTGTGGTACCTTAGAAATTAAGTGGATTATTTTGGCATAAGTTCATGAGCAACATTCAGATTTACACAAAGTGGAATTAAAAAATAATAGGTATCCATATACTTAGCACGCTGAAATATAGACTGCCACAACTATTTTCTCTATAAAGAGTTTTGCTTTCATAGGCTGAGGACAGACTGGCAATCTAAAGCGGGGCAGGCACGCTTCGCAAACGGAGGAAAGGAGCACGTTCAGACATGCGCATCTGTCCGTCGGCTCCGTTGCGTACTTACCCGTCTCCCAGTCGCTTTCCTTCCGCTTTACCCGGACACCGGTTTTTCCCGGTGTTCAGGGGCCTTCCTCCGCATGCCTCCCGCTTCCAAACAGTGTGAACTGGAAGAAGCGGGAGGCATCCGGAGGAAGTGTGAACGCACCGGCAAAAAGTTTTGCGCATGTGCGCATGTGCGCACATGCGAAAAACATCAAAGGAAAACAAAAAAAAGTGCAGCGGCGCGCACAAGCCGCGCGCGCTGGCTATGCGGCAGTCTGAACGCTCCGTGGCAGTCTGAACGCTCCGTATCGCCGCTGATCCGCATTGCTCTGGCCAGTGTGAACGGCCAGCTCCGTGGGTTTTTCCCCCCGCTCCAGTTCCCTCCGCTTTGCCTCCGCTTCAGATTGCCAGTCTGTCCTCAGCCATAGTGAACTCATGTGAGTACTGTAACTCTTTTAATGCTTATTGTTCTTTTAAGTAGGTGGTCAGGTGAGAAAATATGGTGAAAATATCACGCGTAAGCAGTGGACCAAGGAACCTCCTGAAACTGTATTGCATATTCTCCACAACGCTGATATCAGTTTAGCTTTTAAAACGTACACCATCTGCAAAGCAGGTAAATCATGTTGCATCAGTGGTCTGCAACTCAAGATGTGATTGGCAGGGCATATAAAAGCCGTGAACTAAAAACCCATGTGCATGTTGCTGTGTGCGAGAAACTGAACATTTACACTTGTCAAATGGGTGATTGGTTCGGTCATGCCTCCTCTTCCTCCTTTAAAACCAGATCCAGCAAAGAAATTTGCATACAGCTGAAGCTGGTTATTTTAGAAAGTTTTGGCAGACCCAATTCTGTTTCAGTTCGATAAGTGTTGCGTAGTGATGTTGTACTTATATGTTGAGGCCTGTGAGGACACCATTTTGTCTCTCATAGTTGTTCAGAGCTCAGATGGACAGTTATAGCAGGGGGGGAAATCCAGCAGAGGACCAAAATCACATTCTTCATAAAGTATCAAGAGTGTTGTTTCCATGTGGGTCCTATATAAACAGTTTGCTTACTATAAGTTAAGAATCTGTTAGAGCAGAGGGAAAGAAAAAAGCAGCCATTTTTTTTCATGGGAAACAGTTGAATGCCCATAGAAATAATATCTTGAGAGGATGTTGCTGATCGTGGAGAGGGAGGATTCATGCAGCCATTTTCTCTGTGGTCACCCCTGCAGGTGACCACGTGTCTCTGGGGAGGCAGGGGGAGAGGCCAGCAAGCTCACTCCTGTTCTTCCTCCCCGCACATACAGTGAACGTGTGGGGCTGTTGTGTGTGCCAGTCAGGCTATTGTCTTCCAGAGCAGAAGCCTCATAAGCTAGTAACTTTGTGTCCGGCAATCTCATCCCAGTTCTTTTCCACTTTTTGTCTGCCACTGTCCCTGTGATAATCAGGCATTTCCCATATATTTTTACCTTTTTCTCTTCCGCTGCGGTATTTTACTTATTTTTCTTACTAAATACTGAGTTTGCATACCTATGTGCATTCATACCCCCAATTAAATTTGGACATTTTTTTTTTTTAAAAGGTGAAATTAGTGCAAACCTTCTGATGGTGTATGGTCACATTTCTTTGGTCTCACTAGCTCAGCAAAGACACCAGGTTTCCTGATCTCCAAACCACGGTTTGAAGTAAGCTTGCAGTCCGTGGTTTGACATTAACAAACACAAACTACACCGTGGAGAGCACAAATTACTCAAGGTCAGAGAACATTCAAGTGCTACTTAAAGGCATATGTCTCCAATACAATTAATGAAAAAATCATGCACACAGATCGGAATGTAAATCCTTTAGTATGATCCACATATATTTATTACTTGTTAAAGCACTAAGGCTTTGAAACAAATACACAACTGCAAGTATACACAAAGAAACCCCCTTTGAGCAAGTCAAGTAAACGGGCTGTATGTAGTCCTTGAAAACAACTGTTATCTTCTTTACTGCTTCTGAATTTCCAAGCTTTCAGGTCTGCAGAGAGGCTGAGAAAACTGGCTCTTGTCGGCCGCAAAAGTTTCAATTGTTCTTCAGAGCCAGTGTATTCTTATGGAACCACAACGTTTACATATTTTGCATGCCTTATTACACTCCCACATGGGCTCAGTTGCACTCCTTTTGGCAAAGTGGTTTTTGTTATTGTACTCAGTATCTCCATGGTCTTGTATTAAGTGTTCATGGTTTGACATTAGCCATCTGTAGTTTCTTCCAGTTTTGGACACAGGCAGTCATAGGGGGCGGGGAAATCTGTGTGGGGAAGAGAAGCTAGCATCACAGGCTGGCAGTCTCCAAACCATTACTGGAGTTCAGGGCCCCATCCACACTGTCACTTTTGTCGCTCATTTCTCCCTATTGCTTCCGGTTCCCCCACCCCCCATATGTTTTGTTCTCTCTAGTAGTCCCAGAGGGAGCAAAACACATGTGGAAAAGGGGGAGGAACCCAAAGCAATAGGGAGAAATGAGCGACAAAAGTGACAGTGTGGACAGGGCCTTGGAAACGTGTTGTCTGATTTAAGGCATGGTAACTTCTGATTTGAACAGGTTTTACACTTTTTTTTCAAACCACAAAAACCTTGCAGTACCTGTTTGCTAAAGACTAAGGTTGGATGAGTGTATACGCTATGCAAATAGATACTTTCCCACCACCTTCTGCTCACTAACAGTAGCATATGTTTTTAGCTTAATTATTAAATGTGTCCTTAACACAGATTACAGATATGCTGAAAACAGTAGGAGGTACAGAGGGAAGAGGAACTCTTGTCGTATAGTAGCCAGTGATTAGGTTTTGCTTAAAGGGAATTAACAGGAAAAAAATCAGCAAGGTTCAATGGTGCAAATTCACCATGAACAAAAATATTTGTTTAAAGAAAGTGGACAGCAGGAGAGGTTTCCTGACGAAACAGAGGCATTTATCTCTTAATGAGATATATAAGATTTAGCATTTTAAAAAACCCTGGAAGTAGAGAGTGAACAGTGATTGATCGAAGTATGTTTTTCTTATACCAAACATTATACCTTAGGCATAGCTTAAGCACTGTTTACTCCCATATGAATTTACCCAACCATTACAGTCATCTGTGAAGATGGTGCATTGGGTTCCCTCCACCATCTGAAGCTAGAACTGTGCCAACCCGAGAAAGGGCCTTCTCGGTCATGGCACCAAAATTATGGAATTCCCTCTCCCTCCCCTTAAGCAATGTCCTCTGCCAGACAGTGAAGACATTCTCATTGATTTTTCTTCCTATTCATATGTCTATGTTTGCTTTAATTGTTTTTAGTAGTTTCATGTCTTGTTTAATGTTGATTTTAAGTGTTTATTGTTTGCCACCATGGGACCCTAAGTTGGGTGGAAAGGTAGCCTAAAAAACACTGAATCGTTTACAGTGCAATCCTATGCAAAGTTACTCCAGTCTAAGCCCACTTGAAATCACTGAGTTTAGGCTAGAGTAAGTCTGTAGCACTGCACTGCCTAGTATTTGGGGATGGGGCAGCTGACTGTTTTTATTTTGGCAATATTAAAAGCCTCAGATGATCTGTTGAGAGGACCGCTTGCTGAAGAAACCAGAGCATCTGATGAACCAGATGGTGAAATTACAATGGAGGATCCTGAGAGACTTGAATCAAGATCTGATGAGGAAGACACGTATGTTTCAGTCATTTTGAAAACATTGGTCTAGGATTTTCTTTAGGTTTCAGTGATTGCTCCTAATCCCTATGTCTTTATAGAAGATCACCTACTAGTAATTTAATATTATTTCATGGTTATTTTGGCATTAAAATGCCAGTGGTTCGCCATAGGTATTGTGGAAATAAGGGAAAAAATGTTTATATCGTTTAAAAAACATTGAACAATAGATCGAATCAAACCATTTTAAAGAGAAGATCTCCTGTAGATTCTGTCTAGATCCTGGAAGTTCATTCGGAGAAATTAGAAGTCCTTCTCTCTCTTTGGTTGTCTTTGTTTTCTTTTAAAAAATTGTAATAAAACCTGACTTTACATCTTTTTGCAGGGACTTTGAAGCAGAAGATGATCCAGACTGGGTTTCTGAACTGAAAAGGATGGTGGAGTGATAGACAGCAGAAAAGCTGAATAGTGGAACTGAAGAAATTAGAACTATCAAACTCTGATCCAAATCAAGATTTTCATACCCTGATGCTGACAAAACAGTTTGAAAGCCAGTTTACCGTGCAAGCATTCTAATGCATATACAAAAACTCCACATGGAATTTCTTTGGTCCAGCAATAAATGTGTACTGACTGAACTGACGCTAGGGTTTTTTTTCTTTAAGAGGGAAAATATAGGACTGTTAAAAATGATAATTTTCTTCTTGAATAAAGCTACTGAAAGTATGTGCTTTTGATCTCAAGGTTTTTGTAAGCCAATAAAAATATAGAAACAGATATCAGTAACCTGGATGCAGAATCCATGTGTTGTTAAACACTGTAATCATTTAAATTCCCAGTTAAAATTTGCTATAGTTTTTGCATTGAAACTATGACATGACCACTTTCTTTCTTTTTTTTCATTTTCACAAAATTCCTTGTGGTATGATTAATTAATAGCATGTGAACTGTAAAGCACTAAATCCATCATAAGGTGTATGTATAAATATGTGTAAAAGAAGCCTGCCACTTAAACCTATTTTCAAATGGAACATTGTTCACAAAGCCTTCACACAGCATACCTGTCAACTGCAACACAAGCTGATTTACTTGTTACATTATAAATGACAAAGGAAATGGTTCCCCACCCCAGAATATGCTGAAGGGTTTCATGAGTTTTTGTATCATACATCAAGGAGAAATGTATTTAATTGATATGCAGTTAAGAGCTAGAGCAGTGGGAAACAAATATTTTTAATTGATTAGCATGAGATTTTGCATATATGGGCTAAGATAAATGGGAGCTTCACTGAAGTGTCACTCAATAAAAGACCATTTTCCAGAGGGCTGTTAGGATGCTAACCTGTTGAGCACAAATTAATAGGAGTCTTGCTACATCTTAATGACTTAACAAGCTGCTCCAGCCTAAATCCAAACACACACACACACCAAAGTGTTAGAATAAAAACTTGTCAGTGTTTAAAGGGCCACAAGACTTTTTTCAATATAGAGACCTGATTTCAGTTGTGCACTTGTAAGAGGTTGTGTGTTATTAAGCATTTTTGTTGGCCTGAGATAAGAAAATAGGCAGATGGAAGTTTGCCTACCACTTTGATCTTCCTTAGGTAAAATCTTTACCTCTTTCATCATGCCAGGTTACAGTCTTGGGGCACCATAAAAACTGCCATAATGTTCCTGTACAAGTTTTCATGACTAGAGCAGGGGTGTCGAACTCATTTGTTATGAGGGCCAGATCTGACATAAATGAGACCTTGTTGGGCCAGGCCACATGTGTCATAAAATACACAAAGATTTTTTTTACTCAAAGAACATGCTTAAAACAGCACTCTTGCAATATTTTGATAACTGACTCTTTTTGCTCTGAATTACTGCATCAAAACGTCTGTGCTGTTGCAATCTTGAGTCTGCTGTTCAAGTGTGTATCCGTAAGCTGCAAACCTACTTTTGATTTATTGACATTCACCACAGAAGTCTCATGCTCAGAGTTCTGAGTCCAGGACCCAGGGGAAAAACATGAAATGGCTAAGTGATTTAGAGAGTCTGGCAAAGCAGGCTATGATGCAGCAGCAGCAACAACAGAACTAGAAGCAGGAGATGGCCAGGTCCAGTACGGGCCTGATAGAAGCTCTCTGGGGGCCTGATCTGGCCCCCGGGCTGCATGTTTGACACCCCTGGACTAGAGCCTTGTTCTTCATGTGAGTGGAGCCTCTTTATGTGGTAAAAAATATGTAGGACTTCTGAAACGAGATCAAGGGGCTATGAAATGTAGGACCAAAATGTGTATGTAAAATTTGCATCACGAAAAATACAGTGGCTATTCACTCCTTACCGGAGGGGGGGGGTAGTTAACAACAACAGTAATGGCTCGGTAGTCATGGATTTGTAATGACAAGCTCACTTACTAAAATAAAAACCTTAGTTTGAATTTGACATAATTACATTTCATCCCTCTCCCTCCCCCTTTATTTTTCAAACCTACCAGCTGAGCTGGAAAGTATGCATTGTGAGGAACCACCGCATAGCATCTGAATAAGGCCTAGGAAAGTAAAGTTCATGCTAGTTTTTAAGGTGCTACAAGACTCCCGTTTTTTACTGCAGCGTGCGCGGCTAACCCCTAGGGTTCAGGTTCAATAATTTTATTGCTCATACACCAATAGGTCATAAGCAATTAAATATACAAAACATAGTACATACAATGAACAACAGCATACATTATAACTTACTAGGATTGCCAGCCTCCAGGTGGGGCCTGGGGATCTCCCGCTTTTGCAACTGATCTCCAGCTGACAAGAGATCAGCTCCCCTGGAGAAAATGGCTGCTTTGAAGGGTGGACTCTATATGGCATTGTACCATGCTGAGGCCCCTCCCCAAACCCTGCCCTCTCCTGGCTCCACCCCCAAAGTCTCCAGGTACCTGGCAACTCTCCTAACCCCTCCTGAATCCTATTCCCTTTGCAGGGTCAGGGGAAGAAACATCCATCCTCCCTTCTAGCAGCAGCAGCTGCTGTAATGCGGACTGAGGCACTCAGTAGGACGTTTCTGAGGTTGAAATAGCCGGTCAGCCTTTGAACCTGGAGAAGGAGGGGCGCCAAGAAGGCACGCCCCACTAGTCGCCGAGACCGGTACCGTCTTTTCCGCCCGACCCAGTCGAGCTGTTCGGGGACGGCAACCTGTTATCCGCTTTCCTCTCAGTCCCCACCTTCCCTGAGCCCCTTCCGCCCCTTCTCTCTCCACGCAGGTTTTGCCGCGCCCGAGAGAAAGGCAGGAGGCCGCAGAGACAGGCAAGCGGTAAGGCGCGCGCGTCTGTGTTTCCACGGCAACGGAGGCGAGAGAGGCCGCAGGAAGGCCCCTTCCTCCTCCATGGGGGCGGAGAGGTGGCTCTGGGGAAGGGGGGGAGAGAGAGATGAACGTCCCCAATCCGAGTTCTTCCAGAAGAGGGGTACAGGCAGTGCTCCCTCTAAGGCGTGGAGTCTTGTGAGCAAAAACTCTACTTTGTGAGCTTACTGGCATTAAAGCTGTGAGCGAGCGATTCGGCTACTTGTCTGAATTAGTTTGCTTTCCTTCCTGAGCTAAGGCAAAAATATGTGAGCCAGAGGCTAAAAAATGGTGAACTAGCTCAGCTTAGAGGGAACACTGCTGGGAAGGGGGCACCTCCTCGCCTCTCCTGAACTGGGCTTGTCCCCCTCTGGCGGTAATGATGAGGGGATGTTGACTGCAATCTGCAGGAAATCCCCTCTTTTTGTGCTTTGCTCATGTCTTAACCACACAGCTGAACTACTGTGCGCTTCCATAAAGTTTGCCCCTGTCCAGCTCTGGGGAGTAGTCTGATAATGAGGCAGCTTTAAGCATTCACTCCATGCTTGTTGTTTGGAAATAACAAAACCACCCCTTGTCGCCCTGTGCAGTGCATGCACACACAAGCAGGCAACTGATAGCAACATAGAGTAATGGTGTGGCTTGATATAAATTGACTTCATTTGTTCACTTCATTCCACTGATGATTTATGCCCAAAAATATAAAATCACCCCTTAAAGGTGCTTTGCAACACATACAGGCTAGGTGGATAATGAGAGGATAATTAAAGGACTTTAAAGCAGCAACTGACCCAATGAAAAAGAGGATCTTTCGCAACACTTAACAGGTGGAGAGCAAATCCACCCATCCACAGGGTGTATGTAAGAAAAAAAATACTCCTTTTTTCCTTCCCCTTCTCTGATTTCATACATGCAAAATAGTGCTGTTTTTTAGGGGGGGGGGTTTAATGATTTTTTCTCTGTAGCTTGGGGGGGAGTTTTCTGTTGTACACAGTGAATGCATGTCCTGCATGCAAGATCCTAATAACTGATCTGCATTTTTTCTTATGCTAGGCTGCTGGTCCAACATCGCCTGTGAATTTGGTGGCCTGAACAGGGATTCAGACCCATGCAGAAGTCCTGCAGTCTAGCCACTATACCACAGTTCCTAATCCAGAGAATTTTGTGGGCCAGATTCCAAAATTAATGACATCCACTTGTCCCCCTTTTTTTGGCATGTGAACAGATAATGCTTACAATACGAGATAGAGAGATTGTGAGAGGTTTATATTTCAAATATTCTAAATTGTAATATTTTTGGATTTCAGATGTTTCTCTAAAACAAAAAAACATGGACAAGTATGAAATAGTTAAAAAGATTGGGGAAGGTGCCTTTGGCAAAGTATTCTTGGCTAGAGGAAAAGAGGATAACCATCAGTGTGTTATCAAAGAGGTCAATTTAATGAAGGTAAGCGACCGTCATTTTTCAGTCACAAATGTCTTATGGAACCATGTACCTGCTCTGACTGGGCTTGTGAAATAATATTTGCTGAGTCAATAGCAAACTTCTTCCTCTGCAGCATACAGCTGGTAGGAAGGAGTGAAATATTTTTGTGCTAAGTGTCTGTTCTACATACCATTGAAAATCACAACCAATAGGGAGTCTCATGGGGGGGGTGAATTGTGAGGTTTCAGAATACAGTAATGTAAAATACAAGTTTAACTGTGGTTTGTTGTCTAGGTAGTTGATATATGCACACAAGCATATACAGAGAGAATGAGAGAGAGAAAAACTTGTAGAGATTATGGTTTTTATGGTGTTTTTATAACCAGTCTTAAAATTCTGTTTCTGTTTTAATGTGACATCTTTTACCCATGTAACAAAATGTCATTGGTTTATGTTTTGGTCAGGGACTGTGAATAAAACATATCTATCTGAAGAGATAAATTATGAAGTTGTAGCCAAAGGTAGGGTGGCCACTGCCATCAGACACTTTCTGAAGCATGTAACTTGGCCATTGAGAAGGGCACACATCCACAGTTAATACCGCTTCTGTGCCTTTCAAAATGCTTTTTCATTTAGTCCCCAGTCTTGAAATCTTACTAGATTAGTGTTCTGCTGGCCATGTTGGTATCCAGCAAGTTTCTTATGTATGCTTTCATTTATATTCTGATGTGCTTATTTATTATGAAGAGAAGAAGAGATTGGTTTATACCCTGCCCTTCATTTGTAGTCTCAGAGCGGCTTACAAACTCCTTTCCCTTCCCCTCCCCACAGCAGACACCCTGTGATGTAGGTGGGGCTGAGAGAGCTCTGCGACAACTGTCCTTGAGAGAACAGCTGGTACAGAGCTATGGCTTGCCCAAGGTCATCCAGCAGGTGCAAGTGGAGGCATGGGGAATCAAACCCGGTTCTCCCAGATTAGAGTCCGTGCACTTAACCACTACACCAAACTGGCTATTATGTGTGCACAGTATTCCCTCCCCTCAGGCCAGAGGTTGTGGTTCAGTGATGGAGCACCTCCTTGGCATGCAGAAGATCTTAGGTTCAAGTCCCAGCATCTCCAGATAAAAGGATCAGATGGTATGTGATGTGAAAGACCTCTACCTGAGATGCTGGAGTGCTGCTGCCAGTCTGAGTAGACATCATGGACCCTGATGGACCAAGAGTGAGTCACTATAAGGCAGCTTGATGGGTATAACAGCAGTGAACTGATTTGAGAGATCTGCATGCAAAATTCACAGTTACATATAGCCTCTTCCAGAGAGTAGTAGAAGTAATTGAAATGTGTGACTTCCCCCCCCCCCCCAACAATGAGTCAATTTTAAAGGAAATCCATAAATGTTTTTAGTTTCAGCTTTGACTGAAGTTGTTGTCTGAGTCTGGCAACCCTATAATAACATTGCATTGTCAGCCAGAACCCATAAGTACTGCAAAGCACACATGAAACAACTAGAACATTCAGTATTGAATTTTTAACATGCTTTTAATTTGCAGTATTATTACTAATTAAGGGTGATTTCACTCTTGAGCCTTACAGCAACTAGTTGTCTGCTCTTCCTCTCCCTGACCTTCTGTATGGTACCCCTTGAGTTTATCTCACCACACAGGAGGGAAGGGGTTGGATTATGGGAACAGAGGAGACTTGCTGACTTGTTTCTGGCATCAGTGGGAGATCAACAGGGCAACCATAAACTCAGAATTAAGTCCCATTTTATTCAGCAGGGCTTACTCACCAGAAAGGGTTCTGAGGATTGAAGCAATAAAGAATTGTTTGTGGACCCTAGTAAAAGCACCAAGATAGTTTTTATCCTATTGCTGGATGATGATGATGATGGAGGAGAAGAAGAAGAATGATCACAGTCAGATATTTGACTAGTACAGGGGTGGGCAAACTGTGGCTCGGGAGCCGCATGCGGCTCCTTTACATATATTATGTGGCTCCTGGCAGGGTGGTTTGGGGAAGCTAAATATCATTAGCAAACAAATATCATTGGACAAATTAATATCATTATCAATATCTGCTTTTACCCCTTTTGTTATTATTTTTGACAGTCTCGTTTAATGTTAATAAAAAGCAAATTTGCTTATTTTCCAATAAAAGCAGGTAATATTAGTTCATGTCTTGTGGCTCTCAAACACCTGATTTTTATTCTGTGCAGCTCTTACGTTAAGCAAGTTTGGCCACCCCTGTTCTAGGTGGCTCTTACGCTGAGCAAGTTTGCCCACCCCTGGACTAGCAGATAGTGTTCTGCCGTTTGAGATCTATCCAAGGTCTTGGAAATGGCAGATGTATCTTCATAGGATTCTTGCTGTTCCAAGCATCACTGTCTTCAGGAACTGAGCTGGTGTTTGCTCAATGCCAAGAATGTCCCTGGTGTTTCTTGAGCCTTCTAGGCACTGCTCTAAGGGCTCCAATGAGAACTGGCATGATGGTCACCTTCTTCTCCCAGAGGGGCTCTAACTCTATTTGTAGGTCTTGGTATTTGGTGATCTTCTCCTGTTCTTTCTTTTTTAGTCAGCTGTCTCCTGGGATTGCAGTGTCAATGATCCAGTCCCGATTTGTCTTATTTTTTCTACAATTGTGGTATCAGGAGTGTTATGCTCCAGGTGTTTATCTGTTTGCAATCAGAAGTCCCAAAAAATCTTTGTTTCATGATTCTTCATCATCTTGTCTTGTTTGTGCTCTCATGAATTTCTGGCTGATGGTGAGCCATACTTCTTGGAAAATTTAGTGCAACATAGCCACAACTATCATGACATTCTTTATAGTCAGTTTTACTGAGCAATTTTACTGCAGGCACTGACCATGTGGTCGACTGTTTCACCCTTTGTCTTGCAAAGTCGATATTTGCTGTCACCACTGGTCTTCTGAATCTTGGCTGTTATACTATTTGTTTTGAGTGCCTGCTGTTGTGCAGCTACAGTGAATCCTTCTGTTTCTTTCTTCAAGTGTCCATTTCTGAGCCACTTCCAGGTATTTTCAATATCAGCTTTGTTCTCTGTGTCTTTCAAATATTGTCCATGCAAGTGCTTTTTCTTCCAGTTTTCAGAGTGAATTTTGATTGCAATCTTTTTGTAATCCTCTTTGGTTTCTGTAGCGTGAAATAAGTCTGCCTTGTACACTACAACTAGAAGCTTCTCTTTGCTTTTCTTGGTGTAGTCATTCAGTGCTCATTTTTCTTCTTCAACTGCCTGCCTTTCAGGAGACCCCTTCCACCTAATTTTCTTGGCAAGTAAAGATGATCAACACCACTATTAGGGTATAGTGAGTGATGCATCATCATCATCTTCTGAGCTTTGTGATCTGTTGCTTCTAATTCTGCTTGTTTCCAGTCAATAATGCCAGCTGTGCATGTTAGAACTGGGACTGCCCACATGTTAATTGCCACCTTTCTTAGTGAGACTCAAAGCAGATTACAAAAACTGAATAGCAATTCCATCAGACGGGAAAGACCTCCAATAAACGGTACAGACTAAGATGACAGAATTTTAAAAAATGCGAGTGAAAACCGGTCTAAGGCATGACATACCATAATGAAAAAAGGGGGTTATGAAAGGTAGATTAAAGTAAAAATATAAAAGGAGGTAGACTATATCACTGTTTATTATAGAAGCGACCGCCTGTGCTGTTCTATTATGTCACTGTTCTAATCCTTTTGTAAAAATTTTTGCACATTCTGTGAAATGGCAGAAGTGTGGAGACCTTCCAGGCTACTCCAGGTAGGCCATACCACAAGACGGGAACCACCACAGAAAAAGCATGTGGATGGGGCAGTTGCCAATCTTACCCATTTGCAGGGTGTCACCTTCGGAAGGGTTTGTTCAGATGAGCACTCCTTTAGCCACTGTTGTCGTGTTTATCATGATTGCTACTTACATAATAGTTCAGATGAACAGGAGTTTCCCCCCTCCCCACTAACTTGTTTCTAAACTAATTTAGATGCTGAGGAAAGAAAAAGAATCCTCTCTGAAAGAAGTTGCTCTTCTGGCCAGGATGAAGCACCCTAATATAGTAGCCTTCTACTCTTCACATCAAGGTCTCCTTTTTATCTGTGGTTGTCATTTTTTAAAAAAAAAATCCTCTTTAAATTTTTCCCGTTTTTTGGAAGCAGCTAAAATACCTGGGAACAATTGGTATGTGTGAGGGGAACCTGGTGTCCTCATTTGCTTCTGAGTCACCCTAATGCCTCCCATAAATAATTGAGTAGCACACAAAACAGGGATCCTTAGCATGAGATAGCAGAAGACAGCGGAAAAACGCCGAGGGAAGACCATCAAAGATTAAATGCATTTGAAATGTCTAAGTATATTAAGTAAATGTTTAAACTGCAAATAAGCGTCTATAATAAGTTGATGGTCCACAACCCACAACAAATACAAATAGCCTGTGTGTTCATGGCATATCATACATCAACACTGAGATACAAATAAACATAAATGAACATAACGATTTATGCTCACAGGCACTGATAACAACAAATTTAGAGTCCAGGGGCACCTTTTAAGACCAACAAAGGTTTATTCAAGGTATGAGCTTTCATGTGCACGCAGGCAAGGTTCAAATTTATAGCCAGAGAATGAACAGCAGATTAACAAGCAACATGATGATGATCAATACGCAAAGTGACACTAAATAACGTTAAGGTTATAGGGTCAACAGTTGTAAAGCAATAAATATGTCAAACTAACAGATAAATGTCTAAAGGTGTCTTTTCTAATTGAGGGAAGTGACTGGGAATCTTCATTCTCTCTTGTCAGGTTTAACACTTCCTGCCCCTCCAAAAAATGCTGTTAATATCAGCAGACATCCTAATGACAATCATTTTCTGTTAATTAATTCTCTTGAACTTTGGAGGTATTGCGTAGATTGCATGTTATGTTATATTTGCAGTTCCATTATTCAGCTGTTTATCCAGAAGAAGAGACATTGAAACATCTATATGGAAAGATGTTGGTTCAGCTATAGAAGATTTTTCACTGGTCATCCTCTGCTTGATTTATGACTCTAGGAGGTCTTTGGACACTTTTATTGCATTTAAGCAAGGAGAATCCACCGGTTGGATTTATGTGCATACCTTGTTACCAGCGCCTGTGAGCACAAACTGTTATATTCATTTATGTTGATTTGTATCTCAGTGTTGATGCCATGAGCGCATAGTGTATTTGTATTCGTTGTGGGTTGTGGACCACCAACTCACTATAGATGTTTATTTGTAATTTAAACATTTACATAATACATCTTATATTTAGACATTCCAAGTACATTTAATCTTTGATGGTCTTCCCTTGAAGTTTTTCTGCTGTTTTCACATAAATAATTGTCGTCATGCTATAGGTCTGACTGGGTTTTTTTGAAGCATCCTGAGTGCTTCACAAATAAAATAGATGACCTCTTGCTTTTGAGGGCTAATAATGTAATAAGGTAGTTTCCAGCTTCCCTCCCATCTGTTGGTAGTCTCCTGTCATAACTTTTGTTGCCTTGAGGCAAATCCACTTTATTATGGACTAAATAATGGAATGGGTGTCCTGGTCTCCTGCTGGTTTCAGTTACCTTGCGAAAGGCAGCTATTTTATTGACCTTGCTCTTGTGGCTTTAACAGACTACATGATCAAACTGTTTCTAGAAATAGCTGTGAATATAAATGTTAAATAGTGTACTCCTTTGAGCAGATTTTAACAGAACCATGGTTAATAAGACACAGTACATCAGCTTTTTGTTTTATTTTGATTAAATTTACCATTGATGCACTGGAAGCAGTTAATTGATGTATTGATAATTGATGCAAAAGTGTATTCAAAGCCAGATATATTTTATTGTAGAGAACAATAAGCTAAATATTATTATGGAGTACTGTGATGGAGGGGATCTAATGCAGAAAATACAACAGCAACGCGGAGTGTTGTTTGAAGAAGACAAGGTAGGTTTGCATTTTGGAAAACTTTCCCCTCACTTCATCACAGAAAGATTTTTTTCCCCACTTCTCTGTTGTTGATTGAATTTCCTTATGAATGAATGTATATTTTGACCTTGGAAGTACAACTGCTAGGACCAAGTTTTGGGAAGGTCAGCATCTACCAAGAGTGGCATTTTGAACTCATCCTTCCTTCTTTTTGAGGCAACCATCTCTTAAGGAGAGCAAGTCTCAAAGGGACATTTCCAATAGGATCCTAGAAGTCAATGGACTTAGAAGAGTGTAACTCTGTTTAGGTTGGCACTGTTAAGCTGTCAGTGTGAATACCCTTTCAACTGGGCATAGTCTGCCTGATTTTACTATTATCCAAGTTCAACTGCCACTGCGGCTAATAGATGGGTTTCTGG
This sequence comes from Lepidodactylus listeri, assembly GCA_029233225.1. Taxonomy (NCBI): domain Eukaryota; kingdom Metazoa; phylum Chordata; class Lepidosauria; order Squamata; family Gekkonidae; genus Lepidodactylus; species Lepidodactylus listeri. The sequence goes on from JARCFY010000016.1 coordinate 21,969,016, forward strand.
TTATAAGGGCTGCCACTGTAGAATCTACATTTTTTAAAAAAAAATATTTGGGGAGTACAACACTCATCTAATAATTTTTCACTTTCTACTGTTTTATAGGAACATAAGAGAAGCCAATGTTGGATCAGGCCAGTGGCTGATCCAGTCCAACATTCTGTCACACAGTGGCCAAAAACACCAGGTGCCCTCAGGATGTCCACCAGTGGGACCAGGACACTAGAAGCCCTCCCACTGTTGCCCCCCCCCAAAGCACCAAGAGTACAGTGCATCACTTGCCCCAGATTGAGAGTTCCTATCTATACTTTGTGGCTAATAGCCACTGATGGACCTCGGCTCCATATGTTTATCTAATTCCCTCTTGAAGTCGTCCATGCTTGTAGCCACCGCCACCTCCTGTGGCAGTGAATTCCACGTGTTAATCACTCTTTGGGTGAAGAAGTACTTCCTTTTATCTGTTCTAATCCGACTGCTCAGTAATTTCCTTTGAAGAAAGATTTCCTTTTTGTGTTTCTTTTTCAAAAGTCTGGTCCTGTAGAAATTTTAATGATATAAAAGCTGTTGTATATTTTGTTTTTTGCATGTAGATCTTGGATTGGTTTGTACAAATATCTTTAGGACTAAAGCATATACATGACAGGAAGATTCTACACAGAGATGTAAAAGCACAGGTGATTTTTGGAGCTCGTTTTTCATTTGCAATCAAGGGAGAAATGTTAATTATATTTTCAGCATGGCATACCATTTTCTTTGCAGAACATTTTTCTTAGCAATAATGGAAAGACAGCGAAACTTGGAGACTTCGGGATTGCAAGAACATTAAGCGAGTAAGTGTGTTCTATTGTTGATGCTGGATCTTTAAATGGAGGCTTTGTTCCATAGTATATTGAGATGAAGAAAAATTTGGAGAATAGAATGTACATACTCAATATATTATAAATTATTCCTAAAAGACCATGAGGTTTGCACTGAATATAATTTCTGTAAAATATAATGTAGCTGTAACCAGTTTTTAAATTAATAAAACCTTTTAAATTCCTTTGGAAAAATTTTTTCAAGCACATGATTTTTTAAATCACCATTTTCTTTAGTACTATGGAATTTGCTTGTACCTGTGTAGGAACACCATACTACCTATCTCCTGAAATCTGTGAGAACTGCCCATATAACAATAAAACGTAAGTATAAGACTGTTTCTCACTGACTTTCCATAGCAGTGCCAGTTTGGTGCAGTGAGCCAGTTTGGTGTAGTGGTTAAATGCGCGGACTCTAATCTGGGAGAACCGGGTTTGAATCCCCACTCCTCCACTTGCACCTGGCTGGATGACCTTGGGCAAGCCATAGCGCTGTACCAACTGTTCTCTCAAGGACAGCTTGGGAAAGCGCTCTCTCAGCCCCACCTACCTCACAGGGTGCCTGTTGTGGGGAGGGGAAGGGAAAAGGAGTTTGTAAGCCGCTCTGAGACTCCAAGTGAGTGAAGGGCAGAATATCAATCCAATCTCCTCTTCTTCTTCTAAAATACCACAGAGTATGTCATAAGAGTGGCCAAAAATCTGAAACAGTTTTGTAGTCTCATAAATTAATGAAGAAGTTCTTTCTGCCATTTTTCAATATGGCAGCTTTTCCCATCCAAGTTAGATTTTTTTTTTTAAAAAAATCACCTTGTTTATTTTAGTTATCAAATGAATGACCCTGCAGTTTTCAGCTTTTTTATTCTAAATGTTTAGGTTGGGACATTAGTGTTGGTAATTGCACTGTGGTGATGGCTTGCGAAAGTCTGAACGGAGCTTTTTAGCCATTTTGGAAAGACCATTTCCTTTCGAGGGAATGATCTGTAGCAAAATATGCTGCAGTTATCTGCCTAGGAACAATAAGATGTTATGGAACCAGTTCCCTCATAAGAAAATAGCTTCCATAGCATATGACAAACCCAACATGTTTTTTTTTAAATCAAATATTTTAAATTATATTAGTGAACACAGAGTTGAAAAAGGATACTTTGTTGTGTTGCTAGATTCAGTTTTCCCTGATACGCTGATTGCTTCCTTTTACTGAGAGCCAGTTTGGTGTAATGGTTAAGTGCGCGGACTCTAATCTGGGAGAACCGGGTTTGATTCCTCACTCCTCCACTTGCACCTGCTGGATGACCTTGGGCAAACCACAGTTCTGGCACAGCTGGTCTTGAAAAAGAGCCATTTCTGTCGGAGCTCTCTCAACCCCACCTACCTCACAGGGTGTCTGTTGTGGGGAGGGGAAGGGAAAGGAGTTTGTAAGCCGCTCTGATACTCCAAGTGAGTGAAGGGCGGGGGTATAAATCCAATCTCTTCTCTTCTCTTCTTCTTACAGAGATATATGGTCTCTTGGATGTGTTTTATATGAGCTCTGTACTTTAAAACATCCTGTAAGTATTTGTACAAGTTGGTTAGTCATATGTCATTGAACATAATATCACAATTGGGGGTTGTTCCAGTGTAGCATTTTGGTGATGGCTGTTGAAACCAAATTAGGTAAGATGGTGGATCTGTCAATTTTTTTTTTCAAATGTTAAAAGCTACCATAAGGCTGGAAGATGAGGGTCATTGCTTGGAGGGATGGAGAGTTTAACCCTTTATTCACATGCAGTTTTCTGTGTTTGATTCCTTCCTGGTGACATTTGCCCAGGGACAGGAAACTTATAGGTACCCTTAGATTGGTGGAAAGTGATGTATGGCAACCCCATAGGGGTTTCAAGGCAACAGATGGGCAAAGGTGGTTAGCCATTGCCTTCCTCTTGTATAGCAACCCAAGTCTTCCTTGGTGGTCTCCCATCCAGGTTCTAACCAGGGCTGACCCTGCTTAGCTCTGAGACCTGACAAGATCAAGTTAGCCTGGGCCTTCCAGGTCAGAGCACCCATATATTACCCAATTTTTTTCCCATTGGCCTCTGCGGGTTAATTTAAATAGGGGAAATGGTGAGTGTGAAGGACAGGGTTGACATCCCATCCCTCATTGCTGTGTTCCGGATGCACTGTGGGCTCCTCCAGCAGTTGCTTTTAATATTTGAAAACGAGTGGGAGATCTGATTGCATATGTATCATTTCATCTATTTGGGCCCTTGGAATTATTACTGGAAGCAACAAAGGTGCTACATTGTGGACCATCTAGGAAGCCAGGCTTTGTAGATTTAGCACAGGAAACCCCATTTCCAGATGTAATGTAGGAAGAGGTGCTCAATCAATTTCCTATGCCAGTATCGTAGGCTATACAATCAAAAATCACTAAGCACAGGTGGTGTTTAACTGGTCTGTTCACAAAACCATGGTGTCTGAAAAGAGTAAGAGTGTAGAATTATTCCCATTATTTCCACCTAACTTTATGCATGTAGTGATGATTCTCGCCTGTGTTAAGGTATATTTATACTGATCTTTTTTTCATATGACATGTATTTAGAGAGTGGTTCCCTGAACACTTGCACTAAGTTCTCTCAATGTAGGTGTCTTGAATCCTGACAAAAATTACCGCCGGCAGAAGAATGTCCATCAATGCAGTGTGACCTTCTCATTTCCCCCTCTCCTGCTGCAACCCTGTTGCACCCCCTGCTCTTGAGGGATAGGGACTCCCAGGAAGAGCATGAGGGGAGAGTTGGAGGCTTGCTGTAGGAGGGTGAAATTGGCAAATACCTTTGATTCATCACAGCTTGTAGAGATTTTATATCAAAGCCATGTTGTTAACAAATATGAATTTGCTTTCTGTGGAGGAATCTTAGCTTAATGAATTCAGTGGATTTTTCTTAAGGTGCCGTACTGAAGAAATTACAAAGTATGTGCTTTGAAAATGGTGCAGCACGTTGTGCAAGTTGCATACACTTGCTTAGCTTACTTTTTCAGTGCAGTGCTTCAGTTTGTTGCAAAATCCATATCACTGAGGGAACAGTTGTTGATAGTCGAAAGCAAGGGAAGACATGGGTAGAAGGTGGGAGTAGCAGAGAGATTAGGGGGCCTGGGATTGAGAAATCCTAGCCTTTAATTGCTGGAATCCCTGAGTCTTTAGTGGATGCTGTCGACATTTTTTTCAGATCTTTTCTACAGCATCCCTCCAGTTGGATGCTAGATTTTTTTAAAGAATAAAACCTGATATTCCCCTGTAGCAGAATGTTAGCCTTTTTCCAACTGGTTGGGATACAAGTAGGGATAGGCATTCGTATCACCCCCAACCCAGTCTTTAGCCTTTGGGATGAAAGGAGAGGACATCACAGATGAGGGGTAATAAACCTGGCCTGATTGATTGGAAGGCCTCACTAAAGGCCTCACAGATGAGGGGTAATAAACCTGGCCTGATTGATTGGAAGGCCTCACTCCTTTTTCCTAGTTCGTCTTTGGTTGTCTGCTAGCACGTTTAAATGTTTTGTGTTTGTTAGCACAGGGCTGCAACATGTGGCAGTTTACTGTTTATGGAATGTATTTTAATGTCAGTTTGAAGGCATAAATATACACCAACTCGTGCTGAGGATCTGCCGAGGCCATTTCGTGCCGGTATCTACAAAGTATTCGTATGACTTGAGAATTTTAATATCCCAGTTGTTTAAAACAGCTCCAAGAAATCGCCCTTCTATCAACTCCATACTGAAAAAGCCCTTCTTGGAGAAGCGAATAAAGAAACATTTATCTCCAGAGGTGAGTGTGTCTCACGTGATTTGGGGAGCTACCAGGAAGCTCAACCCAATAAAAGAATATAAGCTATCTCCTCTTTCCTTGGTTGTTAACCATACCCCTTGCCCTCTTTTTCTTCTGTCTTGGTGGGGAGTTGCATCTTGTTTCTTTGGTCCCCTGGGCATGCTGTGCGATATCTAGGGAGGTGTTCATCAAAGAGTAGAGTTGTCCTGTGAGCAACGCTGCTTTCCATATGGAAAAATAAAGGCAAGGCTTTTGTGTGTCCCACACCTTGGGCTGCCAGAATGAGCTTGCAGTTTGGACAGCTTGCTGAGTGGGACATATTTGGATCAACATACATACAGCACATAGAGAGATAGGTGTGTATGTGTATACATGTGTCTGTTATTTGCTTCTAGGTAATTGAAAAAGAATTCAGCCACACCGTTATTCACAGAAAAAGACCGCTAGCTTCAGTTTCATCTGGTAAGTTGTTACCCCCTAAGGTTTCTATAGACTACTGAAATGTGTATGCGCATAAAAACTAGTTTATTTTAAAATGAGGCTGGTCCTGAGTTAATCTGACACATTTCAAGAACCAGAGATGCTCTTTAGTAAGTAGGCAACTGGCCAGTCCTTAAGGAAAAGTGCAACATCAAAGCTATCCTTCAGCAATGCATTTAAGCATGTGCGCCTTGTTGAACAGAAGTAGGTGAGAAGTAGGATCAGGAGCTCTAGGCCTTAAGGAGAAGTTTGATGGCAAGGCTAGGGTTATGTATTGATCCTGTACTGTATTTGCAAAAGGTCTTAGCTTGAGGTTGCATAACAAAAGTGACTAGGATCCTAAAATGGACCAGTAGGGTGACAAGGATCCCAGAGTAAAATCAGTGGGGAAACAATGCAGTGTAAATAGCCTATCGTTGGGAGTGGGGTGTGTTTGGGTGTAACCTTTTTCAGGCATAAATACCCGGCTTCGGCCAGGGATTTCCAGTCTTCTTTCTCTTGCTGAATCACTAATAAACTATGAGCTGATCACGTGACCGCGTCTGAACCCAGTATATTTCAGCTAGATTGTCCAAATTTGCTCCAGTACACTGAAATTGTAGTTTGTGTGCTGTTCACTAGAAGTCACTGGGCTAAAAACAGGTCTCTTATGTTACCTAAAAAAGCACGAACATGGATTACAATGTGTGTTTTATGTATGTGAGTGTTGTCAAGTTGCAACCAACTTATGGTGCCCCCAGCTAGGGGCTTTCAAGGCAAGTGAGAGGCAGAGGTGGTTTGCCTTCCTCTTCCTTTGTGGTCTCCCGTCCAAGTACCCATCCTACATAGCTTCCAAGACTTGATGAGGTCAGACTATGCCATGCTGCCTTCCCTCCCATGTTTTTTATAAGCATGCCAAAACAAAGTGCAAAAAGATATATCAGAAGCAGGGGTATGTTGTGTTTTTGTGAAAAATGAATAAAGTTTGAATTTTTAAAAAAGTAGGGATGTATTGTAAACTGCAGATTGAAAACACCACCTGAACCTACAACATGAAAACAAAATGTGACAAGATTACAATTATAAGCAATGTACAATGTACCCATAATAAGTGTACCGATACATAGAAAAATGGACAGTTTAAACATATTATACATCTAAAAGGAGTTAAAACAGATGGCTCCTTCTTGATGTATAGTATATTTAAACACTTATACTGCCCATTTTTTGTGTATTATTACACTTCTTATAGGTGTAAGCTGGTATTTTTTTTCATCTTGGCTCAGGCAGTGTTTTCAGTTTGCAATTTACAGTATGACCCTACTTTTCGTATACCTCCTTGTACTTTTGTGCTGTTTTTGCATTCCTTCATGGTGTTCTTTTTCTTTCTTTCTCTGGTGTCTTTTTTTAGGCATACTAGTGTAACACTGAGACTAGCCCAATCTCATCAGATCTCAGAAGCTAAACAGTGCCAGCCCTGGTTAGTACTTGTTTGGGGGACCACCAAGGAAGTTCAGGGTTGCTACGCAAACCATCTCTGAACACCTCTTGCCTTGAAAACCCTACGGGGCCACCATAAGATTGGCTGTGACTTGACAACAAAAATTCAAAGCGCAATGCCTATCATTATGACTGGCAAAATGGTGGCATCTGTATTGCCTGCAGATTGGTCTAGGTTACTAGAAAAGGTCACTCAAGTTACAGAGCCCAATTGCATGCGTGCAAATTATTTATTTACTATTTTTTTATCCTGCCTGTCCTCCAAGGAGTTCAGGGTGGTGTGCATTGGCCCTTTCTCCTCCATTTAATCCTCCCAAGAACCTTGTGAGATAGGATAGACTGTGACACGCCCAAGGTCACTCAGCAGGCTTCCGTGGCAGAGAGAGGATATGAACCTTTATCCTATTAATGGAGCCCATCCAGTCTCTTTTGTATCATAGCTATATAATGCGCTTTAGGCATGATTATTAAAATGCTTTAATTATATTCTTAAATCAGCTCCTAAAGCTCAGAAATTAAAAATCCGTGGTTATCATCCTCCGAGACCCAAGATGGAGGTGCATGCTGGAAAACAAAAATTATTATGTAAAAATGAATGCAATTCTCCTTCAAGACTCCAGGACCCTGTTGTCCAGGTAACAGAAAATTCTCTGTGGATTCTTCTGTGCTGTTTGCTTTTGTCTTGCAGCAGTCAGTGACAATAATGATGTTTGCCTGAGAAGGATAACAAGGCTTATAGTCAAATTTTACTTAAATATGTGACTGTGAATGCTAGAGGGCTGGTTCAGAATACAGCAGCCTGATTACTGTCAGCAGCTAGCCAATGGGAACTATTCTTGCCTGTTTTGAAACAGCTAACCTGGCTGCCAGTTTATTTCAGAGCTCAATTCGAGGTGCGGTTTGTGACCTTTAAAGCCCTTGATGGCCTAAGACCCACGTATTTAAAGGACCATCTCCTTCCATATAACTGGACCATTTCCTCTCATCTATCCCCCTGTGTCCCCTCAGGCTGTCACTTACTGGTGGCTGCCACACTTAAGCCAGAGCTGTGCCTTCTCCACTGTGGCCCCAACTCTGTAGAATGGGCTCCCCGAGGAGGAGCCTTTAGAATTTTTTTAGGAGACACCACAAAGCCATTTTATTTGCCAGGGCTTTTAATGGAATATAAACTGCAGGTATCTTTTGGGTTGAGGGCAATGCTCCCTCTAAGCTGTGGAGTCTTGTGAGCAAAAATTCTACGTTGTGAGCTACTGGCATTAAAGTTATGAGCAAGCGATCTGGCTACTGCATAAATTAGTTTGCTCTGCAGCCATCCTTCCTGAGCCAAGACAAAAACACGTGAGCCAGAGGCTAAAAAACTCTGAGCTAGCTCACACTAACTCAGTTTAGAGGGAACACTGGTTGAGGAGATTATTTGGGGTTTCCGTTAGTTGGCTTTAAACTGTGATGTTTGTAGTTATGATTAGTAAGCAGCTTTGAGCCAGAAGGAGAAGTGAAATACACATATTTCAATAAAATTTAATCAATAAATAAAGGTGAAAAGTCTGTTATTCTCCTACATAGAAGCCAGGCTGATAACTCTCTGGATGAGTAGAAAGGGGGTAGGGAATGCTTTTAAGAAGTTGTTGAGTTGGTTGTTTAGGCTTTTGTCAGGCCGTGGTAGTTGATAGTATTACTTAAAAAGTAGGGAAGAAATGCTGAAAATCACCTGAATATTTTAGCAGTAGAGATTAGAGCTGGATGTACCCGTTTGTTCACAGGAATTTTAGATTTGTTTGCCTTCATAACTTTTTCATTTGTGATACGTTTCCAGCACAGGAATCCTAAGTTTAAGTTGTGTGGGAAGCCAGAGGTTGTCAAGATGTATGGGCCCTACGACCATTATTATGAAAAACTTGACAAGTTGCGGGAAAGGGCCTCTGGGGAAGGTGACTGTCATCATATTAGCCAAAGAATGGAAGATTATTTTAAGCAGAAAGGACAAGAACCACCACCGCCGCCGCCTCATTGGTAATAATTTCTTTTCCTGAATGTTTACATCGCTGTTAAGATACAGGAATTTCTAGCTATATAAGAACCTACAAGATTGTATTAGTTTATTCAAACTCCTTGGTCTAATCCGTAGCCAGCCTAAGCCTATTGATTTTGGCCCGTTAATATTCAAAGCTGGCACCCCAAAATGAAACCTATTATCAGCAATTTTATTTACAGTGTGCACTTTGAAATATGTGGCAGTAGGCAGCTGATACCATTTTCAGCTAGAGGCACTCTGGAATTATTAGGCCATTAATGACTCAAAACAGAGGAGCAAAGTGGAAAATAACATTTTATATTGAATATTTTAATGCAGCTTTTCGTATTACATACAGCCAGTTTGGTGTAGTGGTTAAGTGCACGGACTCTAATCTGGGAGAACTGAGTTTGATTCCCCACTCCTCCACTTGAAGCTGCTGGATGACCTTGGGCAAGCCATAGTTCTGTCAGAGCTGTTCTCTCAAGGACAGCTCTGGAAGAGCTCTCTCAGCCCCACCTACCTCACAGGGTGTCTGTTGTGGGGAGGGGAAGGGAAAGGAGTTTGCTCTGAGACTCCAAGTGAAGGGCGGGATATAAATCCCATCTCTTCTTCTTTGTCTTCTATAGGAAATCAGCAAAATAAACATAAAATGCCGTGTCTGTCTCCCGTTCAGTTTCTCAATCAATGTTTCTGCTTTCTCTCAGGCCTGCAGACTACCTTCAAAGACGATTCAATGCCCAGCAATACAAGATAAAAGTAGAGAAGCAACTTGTAAGGCAATACTGATTCATAAAATGAATTCATAAATTGGAATGGATAAATGAGTGACAATTCTGTTATTAATTAGTGCAGGGATCCCAATGGAATGCTTTTAGAAATGCGTTCACATGAAAAACCACTCTGAACATATACATTTTAATTTCAGTGTTCAATGGGGGTGGTAGGTTGGTTTCAGTAAAGGAAAGAAAATCTGTTTCATATGTTAATGGCTATATTTCTCAAATTAATAGGGGCTGCGGCCATCGTCTGCTGATCCTCGGTATCATGAGATGCAGAATCAGGAGATAAAGGAAGAGAGGCTTAGAGTCCCCCCAAAAACTGACGCTCAAAAAAATGAAATGAAAGAACAGGTGAGAAAGAGGAGCTGCATTGCTCTTGATAACTTGTCTCAAACAATACTAGCACTCTGCTTGGATATGGTTTGAGGAAAACGTAAAATCTTTTGAAACCACCTCATTTATCATGGATGTAAACCAGCTACCGGCAGTGCAGTCCCAAGCAGAGATACACCCTTCTAAATCCATGGGCACTGCAAGCTTGCTAGGGTAATATTCAAATATATTATATAACTGATCTGTGTAAAGTTGCTGTAAAGAAGTCTGTGAGGCACATTTCTTTGCAGAGCAAGGTTCAAGCTCAGTAGCACCTTAAAGACCAATTTGGTTTCCAAGTTATGAGCTTTCGAGAGTCAAAGCTACCTTCATCTAATACTCTCTGTTCTAGTCCAGTTAGTTTTAAAGTATGTTGCCCAGTTCAGATATTTATGATGCTTGTGGAAGTGTACTGTAAAGCACATTCCTTATGGGAACGTGGTTTTGAGTTTAGCCAGTTGTCAATAATCACACAATCCATTCTTGATGGATGTGATAGTAGCCTCATGATTTCCTGATTTCTCATTGGCGACAAAAACTGGCTTTTAAAATTTTTACCAGCCCAACTGAGCATATAGTTCAGAAGAGACCTCCTTGTTCTTTGTGTGTTCATCCAAATATTACATAGATGTGCCTGTTACATGCATTTTGTTGTTGTTCAGTCGCACAGTCGAGCCCGACTCTTCACGACCCCATGGACTAATGTGCTTTTTAAAGGTGCATGCATGCTCAGTTGTTTTTAACTCTGATGATGTTAAACAGGAATACCTAGAAGAGCTGCAGAAAATTCGTCAACAATACCAAAGTGAAGTCAATGAAATTAAGCTTAGAGCAGAAGCATTAGAGGTAAATTTCCCCATTCCAACTATTTACCCTGTCTTTCCCGCACCATTTCCACAATGTAAAGAACTGACAATGTGATCAATTAAAGCGACTTCCAGTTCTTGAAATAAGAATCTTGTGAGTATCTGTTGTAGCAATACCTTAAGCATTCAGGGAGAGAATATGAGATTTTTGCCGTCAGACCCGTGTCATTTTAGGATGTTCACCACTGAACAGAACACCAGGGGCTGCCTCCTAAGAAGTGGGAGTGGATCTGTTTATGAAATGGATCTTTCCTTTTGTTCCTCCCCCCCTTGCAACCTTCCTCCCGTACTCTCTGAAAGGCAGATCCTGAGGATTCATGGACTTTTCAGAATGGCCTGATAAGCTCTGCAGAAGGATACAACTCAAAGGGGAAATCTGTGCAAATCTCAACACACACCTCTTTTGTGAGAGAGGAAATATTGTGAATGTTTTCATCAATGATAAACACTGTACACTTCATACAAGTGTTGTTAAAGCACTGCCTCCTGACAAATTTCAACTACCTACCATACTATATTCAGCTTTGTTTAGTAGAGAAATTCTTAAGGGGGGTAATTTTACATATCCCTGAATGTAGATTTTATTTTTTAGATTACATGTTAGGTTTCAGGAATTATATTTGGATTGAGTGCCTTTTAAAAAAATGCCCTTTTATCCTGTCATATATTTATTTGTGAGTTTGCCTTTTTTCATTTTCATTATTTTAATAATCTTTTAGTTGTTAAATTACCCTAGGCAACATCTAGCACACTTTTTAATCAGTAAAAAAAGTGTAACTTGAGTATGGTTTGTCCTAAAGGAAAACACAAATGTAAATGGCAAAACCTATCTTGTAAAACAAAAGAAGACCGAGGATCAGCCGCCTCACAGCAGTGACACCCCTGGAAGAAAAGACAATCCAGTCCAGGTATTGACACTTCTATGACACAACTATAGTTATGTGTAAAATGTGATGATGGAATAGTCATATTAATCTGAAAAGGTTCATGATGATAATTATAAGATGGTACAGAAAGGCTAAAGCAGTGATTCAGTGTACTCTGTTATCTTCCAGTGCATTCCCAAAGAAGAGTTATACCCTTATAAGTCCACTAAAGCTACAACCTAACTAACTAATAAAAATCCTAACTATAAATACATGTTGAAGAGGTCCAAACTGGCGGAGACTGACCAAGAGAGAGATCTTGGGTTTGGGGTCATAGTAGATAACTCATTAAAAATGTCGAGACAGTGTGCAACTGCAATAAAAAAGGCCAACATTATGCTGGGGATTATTAGGAAGGGAATTGGAAACAAATCAGCCAGCATCATAATGCCTCTGTATAAATTGATGTTGTGACCTCATTTGGAGTACTGTGTACAGTTCTGGTCACCACACCTCAGAAAGGATATTATAGCATTGGGAAAAGTGCAGAAAAGGGCAACTAGAATGATAAAAGGGTTGGAACACTTTCCCTGTGAAGAAAGGTTAGTGCTTGGGGCTCTTTAGCTTGGAGAAATGACGGCTGAGGGGTGACATGATCGAGCGTTACAAGATTATGCATGGGATAGAGCAGGTAGAGAAAGAAGTACTTTTCTCCCTTTCTGACAATACAAGAATTTGTGGGCACTCAATGAAATTGCTGAGCAGTCGGGTTAGAACAGATAAAAGGAAGTACTTCTTCACCCAAAGAGTGATTAACTTGTGGAATTCACTGCCACAGGAGGTGGTGGTGGCTACAAGCATGGACAACTTCAAGAGGGAATTAGATAAACATATGGAGCTGAGGTCCATCAGTGGCTATTAGCCGCAGGGTATAGATAGGATCTCTCAGTCTGGGGCAAGTGATGCTCTGTATTCTTGGTGTTTTGGGGGGAGGGACAGTGGGAGAGCTTCTAGTGTCCTGGCCTCACTGGTGGACCTCCTGATGGCACCTGGTATTTTTCGCCACTGTATGACAGAGTATTGGACTAGATGGGCCATTGGCCTGATCCAACATTGGCTTCTCTTATGTTCTTAAAGCCAGTGGGCTTAGAACAGTGTAACTCTGTTTAGAACAGCAGGGCCAGTCTCCTACAGTGCTTTTGAATCTGCTGCTAGGCCAGTTAATGTACAGCAGCCACTATAATCTTTATCTGCTGTTTTAATAAGAGTCCTTTACGTTTTTTCCCCCATCCTCCTTTAATCAGTGAAAGAACTGGTCACTGAACCATGCTTGTACCATATATATTGTTGGCTTAGTTGCATATCCCTTTAAAAGTACCATCAGGATGCTTAAAGTGGAGCAACCCTGCATAGAATTGCACTATAAAAATATTGTGTTTTAACTGGAAATATCTGTGCACGTTTAAAACAATGATTTTTCTCCCTTTAAGGTTATTGAACAAAACTTGAAAAAACTGGGACTGCGTAACTGGAAGGACAGAAACATCACGGAAGTAAAACACAAAGCAAAGGTTAAAGAGTAACAGATTTTCTTTTTTTCCCCTGTTCTCATTGTTTTGGCTGGTCTTTTTATATTGATAACTCTAGAAATTGGTTTCCCCTGGTAATTTATGTAGTTAAAGCCTATTTTTTACTCATTTCTTGGGTGGGAGGAGGGACCCCTCAAAACAGTATACAACAGTAATTAAAAATGAACAGTATACATAAAAGTAAAAAAAACACAAATAACAGAAAACCCAAATAACAAATATCAACAGGTAGATGAGAAGATATTTTATTGTTTTGTTGAATTTACTGACTTGTTATCACCTGAAATAGTTTTTTTGTAAGCTGCCTTAGTATCTCTTTTGGCAAAATGGAATTTTATCCTTATTATGAATATGTGATGAAGGAAGGCAGCGTGGTGTAGCTTATTCTTGTCAGATCTTGGAAGCTAAGCAGAGTCAGTATTCGGATGGGAGACCAGCAAGGAAGGCCTAAGAACATAAGAGAAGCCAGGGTTGAATCAGGCCAGTGGCCCATCCAGTCCAACACTCTGTGTCACACAGTGGCCAAAAACACCAGGTGCCCTCAGGAGGTCCAGCAGTGGGGCCAGGACACGAGAAGCCCTCCCACTGTTGCCCCCCCCCCCAAGCACCAAGAATACAGAGCATCACTTGCCCCAGACTGAGAGTTCCTATCTGTACCTTGTGGCTAATAGGCACTGATGGACCTCTGCTCCATATGTTTATCTAATTCCCTCTTGAAGCTGTCCATGCTTGTAGCTGCCACCACCTCCTGTGGTAGTGCCTACAGAGGAAGGCAACAACAAACCACCTCTGAAAATCTCTTGCCTTGCAAGCCCCTTTCTGGGGCTGCCGTAGGTTGATTGCAACTTGACAGCACTGATGTACATATAAATATGTGTTGTTTCTGGTGATCGGTATTGATCACTCACCCACCTACTGACTTCTGACAACTGGCCTTTATCTCATCTGTACCATCGGGCCAGAATTATAGCCAGCTGACTCCTGTTTTAAGCTGTACCCATTGTTTTAATGTTTATATTGTGTTTTAAATTGTAATTGCGTTTATTACAACGATGTCCTGAGCCCGTCCGCGGGATGGGCAGGATATAAATACAAATAATAAATAAATAATGAACACCCCATTCAAGTGAGGAGGGGCATGTCCTTAGCTTTGTTTTCTTTAACTTTCTGTTAGTCTCTTGTACGTGTCCCCATACTGTAGGAAGGGAAGGGGATACAGACTGTAGGTGTGGACGGATGCTGCTTGTTTCCATTTGGCAGGAAGAATTACCTCCCCCATACCTAGCACTGCATACGTCTGCCTGCATTTCAGGTAGACAGGTGTTAGAAGGTCTTTTTTAAATTGCATATTTGTAAACTACAGAATTTAACATCCTTTATCAGCTCTCTATTTCTGCATCCTATTAAAATACTTTAAACTATTTTTCAGGGTGGTATAAAGTTTCAGATTGATTTAGAGGATGGCGTTCCAGATGTGAATAATTCCCAAGGCAAGAAAGAGGTAAATAGTTTTGTGTAACACAATATAGCAATGCTCCGTTCTGATGATGTGTTTGGATCACAGGCAGACCAATCTGCAAAGTCTTCTCCAGGCATCTCAGGGAGGTGAACATCTGTGTTTGCATGCTGGTTCTTCCGCTGGAATAGATGAAGCAGCCTCACATGGAAGAATTATGTATGCAAGCAAATTAACACACATGGAGGTGGGAGCCAGTTTGGTGTAGAGGTTAAGAACAGCGGACTCTAATCTGGAGAACTGGGTTTGATTCCCCACTCCTCCACATGAAGCCAGCTGGGTGACCTTGGGCCAGTCATAGTTCTTTCAGCGCGCTCTCAGCGCCTGAAAACAAGTCTAGCTTGCCACTAGCACAATGCTGAGAGCTAGAACTTGCGGCTGCCAGACAATCCTAGGATCCCCTGGCTATTCTCCAGACAATGCCATACGATGATGATGATAAATCATTAACATACATGGATTCCTGGAAGGCTGTGATTTGTTGCCATAAAGTCTGACACTCCTTGTGTAAAATTAGTTTTTTCCCAAAAGAAAATTTGGAGAAAGTGTTGACATTCCAGAAAGAGAGCTCTTGCCGAAATGCAAGATAAAGGATTAGGGGATTGCGCTTGTCTAAATTTGTGACGTTATTGCAGTTCTTTATTTTTGCATGTTCTTCCTGAAGGAGAAGTTTTCATGCAAAAGCTAAACAATGTGAGTGAGCGTAAATAAGTTTCAGGATTGATATTTCTGTGAGTTCTGTCTGATTTCAGGAAGAGAATGAGCTTAATGAAACCTTGACTTTTGAGGATGGAAAAGATCTTAAGGAAAAGCTGACAGATGTCTGTAACAATTATACTGACAGAGCTTTGGCAGAATTATGCTGTTTGGAGACAGGTATTTATCTCGCAGTTGCTAAACTTATTAGGCTGATGTCTCCTCATTAATTAGGCTTGCAGCTCTACACATTCAGGTTGGTATTACGTGTACACTTTGCGAGCTGCTTCATACAGCTGTTTTCTCAGCATAAGATGACTCCCAGTTGCCCTGGACCTGATCAGCTCTTTTAAAAAACATAGAAAATTTGTTAGACATGTGGCTGATCCATACACAAGAACAGGCTGCAGGACTTTATCACAGTCTCTTCCAAAAGGTCATGCAATGGACAAAAAAAGAAAACTGCCTAAACTCTTGTGTGTCACAGATTATTTAAGTCTCCTTGATTAACCATTGACGGGGGGGGGGGGGGAATAAATCACAGTCAACACATTAGTGCAGGAGGGCGGGATACAAATATAAATAAATATAAATAAATAAATAAAAACATCAGTATTCTATCCACACAGAGTTAAATGCAGTTAACAGTCACCTCATCTTTCCCCTTAGATTCTGAGAATGAAGATGATTCCACAGCAGACAGGAAGCACTGGCAGGCTGCAGCCCCACAAACTCTCCTCAATCTCTTAGGGAATGCAGAGGTGATATCTGTGTCCCCAGCCACAGGTGAAGGTGATTTTTTGTTGCATATTTTCTGTTCTTACAGCACAAAGAGAGTGATTTGCTGCATCCACTACAGGTTTGTCTTTGCACTGGAGTGTGAAATACAGTGGGCCTTTCAAAAAGGTGCTGCGTAGTGAGGCTAACATATCCTGTTTCTCAGCAGACGCAGTGACCATTGTGCCTTCAGAATTCCCTGAAAAAAGGAAAAAATGGAGCCAGGAATCCCCGGGGACGCTCCTGAACATGTTAGCAGAAGCAGAGTGCTCCAGCGACACTCTGAACCAAGAGGGAGAACCCAGTAAGTTTTTTCTCACATCCCAAGCAGCAAAGCAGTTCACAGCCAGGCTGAAAATATCCAGCTTCTGAAGAAGTAGTTTGTTAGTAGGACAGCTGTATTCAAGTCCAGTAGCATCTTAGAGAGCAACAAGATTTTCAGGGTATAGGCTTTTGAGAGTCAAAGCTCCCTTCATCGTTTCTGACGAAGGTAGCTTTGGCTCTTGCAAAGCTTATGCCCCCAAAATCCTGTTGGTGTCAAAGGTGCTACTGGACTTGAATGGAGCTGTTCTACTGCATACAGCATATGGTTACCCTCTGAAACCATCTGTACAGTAGGAGATTCTGTTCTTAAGAGTTGTTTCTGTTCTTAGAGTTGTGTACTGCTAGTGCCCGGGCACCCATTTCTGCTTATTTAGACCTCATCCCAAAGTTTTAGGGCAGGTTGCAGCGGTTGGGGGAGGGGAGGCATAAAAACAACTTCTCAAAATATTACTTGTACGTTGTAAGAAAATAAAACATTTTTTGCTAAACCTTGTAAGAACACTAAATCCTAATTACTAATGTCTTGAGCAGGGTAAAAAAAGTAGGGAACCAACATTTTAATCAGCCAATAACGGCTTTACCAGCAGCTTGATATGCAGAGAATTGCTTGGCCATGGTGACCTTATTTCCATGCAGTAAAAATGTTCACCTGCTGACTTTTGTGCATAAAATGTTCACCTGCTGCTAATTCTTTTTTTTCTGACCAGTTGATAATCTTACTAGAAGGCTAGATGCTAAAAAGTCATGTACATTTCCTATAGCCAGATGAAACATTTGTGCTGAATCCCATAGCTGTGTTTTTAGACCAACCAGTAGCCTCAACAGGATGTGTCAGGAAACTAGTAACTGAAATTTAATGTCTATTTTCATGTTCTAGAACCATTTCTATCTGGCTTCAGGCTGGGATTTGGAACAGAGATTGCTTTGGTTGCCTTGGACAACTAGAGGTGTGCGCTCAGTATATACCAGGGGTGGCCAAACTGTGGCTCTTCTACATATAGTATGTGGTTCCTGCCAGGGCGGCTGGGGAAGTGAAGAGGAGCCATGCCTCCCCAATCGGTCTTCCCTTCCCCAGCCAATGTTCCCCTCCGTGGGTAGGATTGAGGTGGAGGGAAGCAGAGAAAGAAAGCAACTAACTTTAAATGCATTTTTAAAGCCTCACCCCCGACCCCCACCCCACTGGCTGGTTGGCTTGGAGGAGGCATTCCATTCGCCAAGCCAAGCCAGTTAGCGTGGGTGCATGGGGGGCCTGGAGGACACATTTAAAGTTCTCCAGATTAGAGTCCACCACTCTTAACCACTACACCAAACTGGGTCATTTAGAAAAATGTGCTCTCACCTTTCTGTAGGTTCAAGGTTGTTTACAAATTATAACTGACTAACTAAAATGTTTTCCCTTTTCAGAGGAGACAGTTACCCCAGGGACTCCCAAAACTGATGAAGCTGATTCAGAACCAATTTCTGCTGTTGACGTGGATGAAGACAGACTTGAGCCAAGATCTGATGACGATGACACGTAAGTCAGTGCAGTTAATACAGCTGGTTCTTTGAGAATGTCGGGGCGGCACCGTGACTAGTTCATCAACACTACTGTTGTCATATTAATACCCCTGATCTTAAGGCTTTTGGAGGAAGGGAAGAGTCGATGACTAAATTGACGGAATAGTCCTTCTGGCTAGATTAATGTTAGCAACAGAGATGCTGTTTGCTTTCCATGTCCTAAAAAGATCACGCAGTAGATTTCCCATCTGCCCAGCTTACATCTCAATTCACGTGCAACTTACTATCATAAACATGTTGATAGTGAGTTAATGATGTATAAGATTATTTGTTTGACTTTGTTTATAAGCCTGCCTTTCTCACTGAGACTCAAGGTGGACCACAAAAGACAATTCAATCCGGCAGCCGAGGACATCCAATAAACAATGCACTAGTAACTAAGTTTACGGAGTTAGAAAACAGTGCAATCAAAAAACCGTTGAAGGCATGACATACCATAGTGCAGAAAGTAGATTACAAAGGTAGATGATGATGTAGTAAAAGCAAAGGTAATACATACAGTAAACATTGCAATAGGCTGCAACCCTTCCCTTATGAAAGGGTCCTCCTGAGCTGTTTCGTTATATTACAGTTCTAATCCTTTTAAGAAATGCTCTCCTGAATGTTTCTGTTTTGCATATTTTGCAAAATGTAGTTGGGGGGGGCCTTCCTGATAGAAGTCATTGAGTTCAGTTCAGGGTGTTGGTTATCACCTGCAAAGCCCATAATGGCTGGATCCACATACCTGCAACCTGCAGGGCTGCCTCTTCTGCTGTGTTCCACCAGAACAACTTCACTTCATCTGAGCCAAGGCTTCTGAGGGGGGGCCACCCAGCAAATGAGTAGGACTGGTCACTGCCCATTCACTGGCATTCTCTGTTGTGGAACAGCCTGCCTGAGGTCAGGAAGCCTCCCACGCTTCTATCATTCTGCAGAATGTATAAAAAAAGAATTGTCCAGGAAGACATTTTTACGAAGGGAATAGGGCTGTGGTGGAATGGAATGGTTCAGGAGTACGATCTTTATAAAAGGAAAGGATGCGGTCTGTTCCAGTGTTTGTTGGGTTACCTGCTGTTACGACATTGTTTTCTCTTGTAATTTTTCTGACTATTGTAATCCTAGTCCTATTCGTCTAATGAGTGTCTTATTGTTTTATATCATATGGCCACTTTGAGTATTAGCAAGAAAGGTTGGCCATAAATAAATTAAAAAATACAAATGGAAGATACACTAGCCTGGACTGCTGAACTTCAGCAGCAAAATGTCTCTCCCTGTTCTCTGTAGTGCATCCAAAGGCATAAAATAGGCAAAAATTACACTTCCTTATTACTTGAAGTTACACCTGAACTGAGAGGCCACTTCTGGGTAAGCTAATGTGTGCTTCAATTGCAGCATCTCTTTGCTTTGTGCCTCCTTCTTAGAAAATGGTTGCCTAAAGGCCCCATAGATGTAGTGGCCATATGGGATTTCCTCTGGAAGCCCACATGGCTGCCTGCTGGGTTTGTAGTCTTGCTGAAATCAGTTTTGTGACCCAGTGCTTCCCAAGGGAATAACAATATCATAGCTATTGTACTCTTCCCATGATAGTGTGGCTCAACAAGGCATACTGCTGTAAATTGTAAGAATCAGTGCAGCCACAGATAACTACCCCTGTGGAGAGGTCTGTTTGCACAAACAGCACTTTCAGATAATCCTGCTTACGTCATGAACCTTCGCCTTCCCAGGGTGACAGTGCAGGAGCCACCCCATATACAAAGCAGCCCCTTGGACTTTCAGATCAATTTTAGTAGACTTACTGGCCAACTTGAGAATGGAATGTTTGCTTTAAAAACTCTCTGGATATTCATTTTCTGCCATTAATTATACAGTAACTTTGAAGAATCTGAAGATGAATTGAGGGATGAGCTGATAGAATCCTTGGAGAAAGTCATATCGTCCCTGGAAGAAGAGGCTTTAAAAGCTCCAGCCGAGTCAGTGGACCCCGATCAACAGGAAAAAGAAGGCATAGCTGATAAAACACCCGATGGAGCTTTGGAAGAAAATGGTGACCCGACTGGGAACAAACAGGAAGCTGCAGTCAGTTAACATAATCTTGCACAGTAGCTTCTAAAGACTTACAGCAACCAGAGTTAGCTTTACAAAACTAGTGCCTCTTTGTAGGGTCAACAGCCACCGCTGCGTAGCAAACCAAGTATTAGGTTTCCAGCATTGGAAACAATGTGTTCCACTGCAGCTCACATTAATGAACTTGACAAAACACACAACTGCCCTCCCAGTCTCTACAGTTATAACTTTCTTATGTTAACTCATGCTAGTTTTTGATGTTGAAACATTTAGGTTCCCTGTTTCTCTAGTTTATTAAGTGTTTCATATTGTTTTCCATTGAAGAACTGCTTGGAACTGGGAAAAATTGGTCGTTGATTGTTCTAGCTAATTCAGGTACTGCAGCTTCAGTGACAGGACTTTTGGCTGGGCTGAAGTATGTTATGTCCAGCAGAATGTAATCTTGTAATGACTGCTGAAGTGGGGGGGAAATCTCAATGACTACCTATTTCAGTAATAGTTTTGTCTTAGTACAGAGCTGGAAGTTGGTGTCAATTTAAGAGTAAAAATGATTTCCAATTAGAAGGAGATTCAGGGCTTGATACTGTAAAAGTTAATTGAAAATCAAACTAGCTTTTAGCTGTACACACTTAACAAGTGCGCTACCCCCTTGCAAAACTAGTTATTTTGCAAAGCTGCAATCTTAACAAATGTCCTGAAGCATGCGCTATGCGTGAATTCATCTGTACTTCTCTTACATAAAATACAAATGTTAAGATTCTAACTTGCCATGCTAATTTTATGGCCTATCCCTAAACTCACACTAAAGCCAGTATGTGACAGAAGTACTTCGTTGCACAATATAATTAGTAAATAAAGACAAGATATAAATATAGCACCATAAGCTGTCAAATGTGTCCAAACACATAAATAACACTTTATTTAAATAATTGTTCCACTGATAATAGGAATGTTTCCTCAAATTCTTGGTCAGCAAATCTCTTTACAGACTGACGGGCATTTTGCCTGATCTCCAGTCTTTTTGCCGGAGACAATGCAAAGATATGAGCCATAGTATCTGCATAGTCCTCTTCATTTTCTGACAAAAATCCAGTAACATGCCCTTCAAAGGGCACCACAATGTCCAGTTTGGGGCCTCCGGAGTTGTGAGCAAGTATAATTGTGCCCGCTGCCATGCATTCAACGATTCCTATTAAAAAAGGCAAAAGAAACAGTTGTGACTTAACACTTCTCATCTGGAGGAGAAAGGAGGGCACCCTTGACTGACAGAAGGGTGTTTGCACATCTGAGGGCAACCCACAGCCTTCTGCAGTCACCATGGGGAGGCAGCTTCTCCTTCGGCCGTTCTGTTTCTGCCCTGGCACAGGTCTTCCTGCCTCCTTACAGAAAGCTGTGCAGTATCCCGCATCCTGTCCCAGTGGGAGGAAGCATTTATTTATTTACTTCATTTACCATTTGCCTGTCTCACTGAGAAAGGAAGCTCCACACAGGCAGGAGAAATCACAGCAAGTCTGCTCAGTCTTTTGTGATTCTACAAACCTACGGCTGCGATCACATGCACAATTAGCCCCAACATAGGTGTGAATGTCGGGCGGATTTAACATGCTCAGTCAGACCCGAACATCTGGGAAGCATCCCACAGCCGGCAGCAACCCGTGTTACTCCACCGCAGAAATGGAGTAAACAGGCACCAGGGAAAGTCTGGTAGCAGATGGGTTGCTATGGGCCACAGGTGGACTTTCCCCTGTCTGATCGCTCCAGCACACTCCCATGGTGTCGGGATGATCTGATCAGGCCATCCTGACTCCATGCCGTTGTTTTTTCCCCTTCTCAGTATGCGCATCATCGCACACTCCATAGGGAGCCCTTGGGGCTGAGGTGCAAATCATCGATCCCTCATTTAAGCACATTGGGAACAAACGGCAATACCCCCCCCCCCCACTCACCCGCAATGGCATCTGATCATGCAGTCCCACAGCTTCGAAAGACTGTGATCGTGCAACTGCAGGTCAACTTCTGCCGGAGGAAATAGCCTCTCCCCCCGCCCCCCCGCTTTATCTTGCACGTGTGACCTCAACCTATATCAGGCTTAAAAGCACTAGAGAAAACATCCCTAACATTTAAATGTGTTCCCAGCATTCGATGCTGTTGTATTCCCTTGGCATAGGAAATGGGTGCCATTTTGCTGAAAAGATCACCTGTACAAAATGGATAATGATGAAAATGGATAAGGTAAAAGCATACAAACAACAGTCTAAACCAGTCAAAGGGCTTGGTTCCAATGGAATGACAAAACAAAGTTTAGTGCTCCATGAGCAGGCACTGAAGGATCTCCAAGCTTTCTTGTGCAAACCCCACTCCCTGTACACATGGTACAATGATCAGTTTTCTTTAGGCCAACCCATAGTTTACCTTTCCGTCCAAACTGAGAAACTGGTTTCTGTTTGTCAGGCAAGCTGGCATTCTCACCATTTAGAATCCTGGATTGTAGAACAAGCACAGGCCCCAAGAAACAACTTTTATGTTGTTATCACGCCAGATCATATGCAAAACTACTTACCGATTCCAAAGTGTTCGTTCCACATGGTGTGAAGACCAATGGTTGCATTTCCTAGATGGGTCTTCAGCTCTTCAAATGAAATGTTCACCTTGAACTCCACCCTTTTCTCAACACCCAGTTCTTGACAGAGCTTTTTAAGGTCATTTACACGCTGGTCATCTTCTTGGTTACGGCAGCCCCCAATCAGAATAAGTTTTGGTAGCGGCTGCTGCCCTGAAGTCTTCTCCAACAGTTTAGCAAAGGCTCTGATCTGCAAACGATGGTCCTTTTCTGGCCTGAACTGGCTTACCGAAACAATAGTATGCTCTGCGGTGCTCTTTTCCTTGCACAGAGGAATATCCAGGAATGCCTGAACGTCACAAGGTGGATATACAACGTTTGGGTAGACACCACAGCGCCAAAGGAAAACAATGTGACTGAGCGTCCATGAAGAATTGACCATGACAACATCAGCACAAGACCCAACTAACCCATATGCGAGAGCAAAAAGGTAATAATACACAAGTTTCAGTTTACTTAACAAGGGATTTTTTGCAATGATGGTGGCATTATTAAATCTGGCATTCTGATTCTTAACCACAGAAAGCATATCTGTACTGATGGTAGGGTAGTGAACGTAGCATCCTACACGACAACCTCCTAAATATTTAAAGAGAGGAAGCGTGAAGGCATAACCCATGGAGTCTATGTAAACATCAGGGACACACTTTGCAAGAGCTTCCCAGCCCAGAACCAGTGACCCTAAGCTCTGTCCCAGCAGAGTGAAATATGGGTAAAGGGAGGCTTCCACAAGGTAGCGCTTTTTCAAAAACACAAACTTCACTGGTTGATTTAATCTGATGTTAAATCGCCTGTAAGCACCTTGGAGAATATTCTCAGCTGTGACATCCGTATCACCAGTGTAGATAATATAGGAAGCATCTTTGTACCTGGAACATAAAACACAGGTTACTAATCAGACTCTTCTGTGAAAATGTTCACTGTACAGTACACCTGAACACGTTTCCTGCTCAGATTTTTCAGTCAATTTTTTTATAATTAAATATTTTATTATAATTAGTTTAAACAAAAACATACATGTAATACTTTTTTCCCAGAATACAACATATTATGTGGTTTATCACCACAGCTTTTATCTACACAGCTAGTACTATATACTAACAGTTCTTCATACTTCACAGCTTATTGCCGAACAATTATATATCAATTATATAACATAACAATTAAGTGTCAAGAGAAGGAACCAAACTCTAACCTCAAAGCCATTTGTGTAATTGAGACCGATCAGAAGAAATGAAATTATTTTGAGACAAGTATTCCAAAATCGGGAACCATTTTCCAATGAACCTAGATTGTGTTGAGTGTTGAGACATATATTTTAATTTGTTTGTGACAGCATCCATAATGTAATGATTCCATAATTTCTGGAACCATGGCTCCAAGAAGTTGGAATTCAGGCTGTGCAATGCCATGGGAAAGTAACACGCCATCTCCAGTGATATCACCAATAAAAACTGAGTAACTTCCATAAAAAAACAATAGCAAAAGAATTAAGCGTATTGGTGTACTGGAAAAGTGTTAAGCGTAGTGATGTACGACAAAAGAATAAATGTAAACCCAATTAATTGGTATTCTGCTTTAAGTATTAACAACAATTGTTAAAGTCCCTGTAATCTGGAAATTTTAATAGTCGTAACTAAGCAGGTATACGGTACTTTGAGCATTCTAAAATACTTCATATGTTTTTCAAAATTTATTTGCTACATTTATACTCCACTTTTCTTCTCAATAGGGGCCAAAACCGGCTTACAACATTCTGCTCTTCCCCATTTTATCTCAACAACTCTGTGAGGTAGGATAGGCTCAATGTATAGGACTAGTCCAAAGTCGTCCATTGAGCTTCCACACATTGCAGAGTGGGAACTCAAACCTGGTCGTCCTTGGTTGTTGTGAAGATAAAATGGGAGAGGAGAATAATGTAGACATCTTTGGGTCCCCACTGGGAGACACGGTGGGTATAAATGTAGATAAATTTTCATAACCAAAAGTTCGAGCTTTGACTCCCCCCCCCCCCCGCCAAAAACCCAGACAGAAAAACAGGTTTCAGACACTGTTTGCAACATATTGCTGTTGTGCACTTGAAAATCTTGGAGACACTTAACTGAGCTCTTAAAGTCATGGGGACTACAGAAATCATGCCTTTTGACAAAACAGAGACTCTGTAGTGTAAGATTTACTGCTTATACTTAATACCGTAACTGTAAACCAGTACCACTTCGTTTTCCTATAAGTGACCTTTATTTTAACCAACAGTCTGCACTAACTGTATTTTTCTACAGTCCCCCCCAAGCATAAATTCTGAAATTAATCTGCAGCTTTCAGACACAAATGCATAAGCAAGCTAGTGACTTCTTCTGTACTTAAGAACCAACACATGATCTAATACAGACAATTAAAAAAATTCAAAAATGAAAACAAGACAGCAAGGTTTTGGTTGCGGAGTGTCACCTTAGAAAGCTACAGCAACAAATGCAAAAATCATACACTGGTACTACAAAAGTAAAGTGTACTTACTTATTCTGTAAAGCTCGTAGAGCACACCATAAGACTCTCTCCCCTCCACCACCTGCATTACAATATGGATGAAAAAATGCAACCACACGTGGCCTTTTCCCATCTTTCCCGGGGGAGATTAACTTGTTTTTCCTTTGTTGGAGCCACAGCCGTATACCCCACAGGAACAGGGACAGACAGATACACAGAACTCCACTAAGTATTAGTGCAGGAATAGCCAAGGAGTACAGCAACCTGAAACAAAAAAGATGAGCGGAATGTATGGCAACAGTTCTAAGAGCCTGTGGAGTATATGTATTAAGTAAAGCCAGCAAGAACCATTTTTTGATGTTCCGTGGTTGGATGGTTATGGAGCAGAGAGCAGCTTATGCCAGGAAAGTAGTTGAAATGATCATCTACTGACTGACTTCCTCTCCCCCTTAAGTGGCCAAGCTGATTTCAGAAGCCTGCCGGATAGCCCTAAGTCATTCAGGTCTTGTCTGTCACAATGAATAACGGCAAAGAAGATCATACACTAAAACACCACACACACTAGCATGGATATCGATGAGAGAAAGCCAGTCTGAGAATATTGGTTCAATCAGTGTGACATGATGAGGTGAAAATGCCAAATCCATTTCAACAGGAACATTCCCCAACAGTTATTACCAAAAGTTACTAAAATACGGGGATCAATCCAGGCACCCTGCTCAGCAAAATCCGATGCTTCCAATGGAAGAGCTACTTCAGTTAAGGAAAGACTTCAAACATTGCTGTACAGACAGGCTACGTCCACCCCAATACCTTGTAATCACATACCTTTCTATTTGGTTCAAAGAAAACCTGTAGCTTAAAAAGTTATGCACAATGCAAAGGTCCACAAGTGCACTCACCAGAAGTAACCATATCTTTTAATCTGAGCATCTTCCCAGCACTAGTTGGCTTTTGTGGCTGAATGCCGCCAAAATACATCATGTCAGAGACAAGACCTACACCCACCCACCTCCAATCCCTGAGAAGGGAGGTGCTGAGTCAGTGGCAACCTCAGATTTTGGCTGGCTATTCTGGCTGGTCATAATTTTAACCCCCTGATCCAGTGCATTCAGTCATCTCCAGCAACTACATGATGCTAAGTCCTTGTAGACAGGCAAATGAGTTTTACATATTTCCTCTAGAATCAAGATACAGAATTAAAGTCTGCAAATATCTAAAACAAGATAGATTTGAATCCAGTTACACCTTATGAGAGCAACAAGATTTTCAGGGTATAAGCTTTTTTGTGTGTATTTCTGTGTGTTTGTGTGTATGTATAGGGGCCGTGGTGGCTCAGAGATTAAGACACTGAGCTGCAGACCAGAAGGTCGGTAGTTCAGCAGTTCGAGACCCGAGTGCTGCATGACGGAGTGAGCTCCCATCTCTGGTCCCAGCTTCTGCCAACCTTGCAGTTCGAAAGCAAGAAATTGCAAGTAGATAAATAGGTACCACTTTGGTGGAAAGGTAACAGCATTCCGTGCGTCTCGGCGTCTAGTCACGATGACCACATGACCACAAAAACCTCTTCAGACAGTGCTGGCTCTTAAGCTTGGAAATGGAGATGAGCACCACCCCCTAGAGTTGAATTCGACTGGCGTTCGAGCAAGGAAAACCTTTACATGTATGTGTGTGTCTGCCTGGAAGTCATGACTGACTTCTGGCAACCCGTAGTGGGGCTTGTCCGTTTCAGAGGTGGCTTACTATTGTCTGCCTCTGCATCCCAGCCCTGGTATTCCTGGGAGGCAGAAGCCTGCTTGAACTCCTAGTTGGAATGGGCTAGAAATGCAACATATGGAACATGAGAAGCCACTCTGCCAACAGATGGCCTCCCTTGGACCTACTTAGGTCCCCTCCCCCTCAGGAAGCTTCAAAACAGCGCAGTCGCGGGAGTGAGAAACACCACCACGTTTGACAGCCCCCTCCCCACCATTCGCCTCCATAATGGCAGCCACTTCCACAGCGTCGTTTTTGTCACTCGTTCGTCCCTACTGCTTCAGAGTGTGTGTCTCTTCCCCCCCCCCCATGTTTTGCTCTCTCTAGTAGTCCCAGCGGGAGCAAAACACATCTGGAAAAGGCCAAAGCAAGAGGAGAAAACGAGTGACAAAAATGACAGTGCGGAAGGGCAGGAAATCCGAGGCGCAGCAGGTGGGTCAGCAACGGGACTGCGGGGCTGCAAGAACCAGCGCAGGCACCGGCCCGCCATTGGACAGGGAGCGCTCCGAAAGGGCCCCAGGAACCCAGAGGCGGAAAGGGGAAGCCTGATGGCGGACGCCCTGAGCAGCTCTCACCTGAGAAGCGACCAAAGCCCCGCGAAATAAGCAGCCATCGCGGCGGCGTCAGGGGCCGCCGCAGCTTCGCTACTCGCCTGCGCCCGACCTCCGCCGCCCCTGTCGCCACTCGGCAGCTTCCCCTTTAAAAAGCACCGCCCTGACTTCCAGTTCCTGTGTCTGCCGACGGGATTTCCTGATGCCTTCGGACGCCATCCCCCCCCCCCCCCCCTTCGGTTAGCGAATACGGAGCGGCGTCTGCTCCTGGGAGATAATGGAGGGGTCGTGCATCTGATTAACGTGACCGCGCTGGGAGAACAGTGCCGTCCTGAGAACACTTTCCAGGGAGGAAGCCCCATTGGATAGAGGGCTCAATGTGTATTTGTATTTTGGAAGATGCAAATGTGTATTTGTATTTTGGAAGATGTATTTGTAATTTGGAAGATGCATGCAATTTGTAACAAATTGTATGCGTGTTGAAAGGTTTTTAAAAATAAAAATCTATCCCCCCCCCCCCCCCCCCAAATCTATTTTCCCACTGAAGAGAGTGATGTGGGATCATTCTAAGGAGACCCGCTGAGGATTGTTGTGGTCTTTAGAGACGTCTTTGGATTCCCGTTTTGTTCTCCTGCTGCTCGGCTGCCCGTTAGGGCTACTGCTACCTTTTAATCCTAGCTAGGGTTGGCAGCCTGGTGTTGTGAAGGCGGTAGCCCTCTTTGCCTTTCTAGTAAAGGTAAAGGTTTCCCTTGTCCGAAAGCCAGTTGAATACGACTCTAGGGATGCGGTGCTCATCTCCGTTTCCAAGCCGAAGAGCCAGCGCTGTCCAAAGACGTCTCTGTGGTCCGGGCTGGGAAGATGAGGTTTTAAAAAGCATTTATGATGACACTGCCTTCCAGGGTGAAATGAAACAGGAGTCCGGAGAAACACCTTAAAGCTTAACCAAGTTTCTTCCAGCATGTTGCGCAGCGCGTCTGCAACACCCCTTCAGAAGTTCCAGCCACTCCAGCCCCTTGCAGCCACTCCAGCCACTTTCAGCACCCCAGCTTTCCCAATTCTCACCAGCATTCACTCTGCTGCAACTCCTTATAGCAACCACACTTACACAGTCCTGTGGTAAACTATATACAGGATTTATTATTTACAGGATCAAAATGCTTCGCCAGAACCGTGGTACAAGAGAATGGACATACATCAGTACTGTACAATTCCATATATACATGTAGTGACCAATCAGCTTCATGCTGAGTCATTATGACTGACCTTACTTCAGTGCCAGCCATAACCAGTTTAGACCTGCACTACACAGCTACCAATTTGACAGATAGCTGTCAAATAGATCTTGCTGATCTTAGTGCTGGAGCTTAACACTGTCAACACTCCCCCTTAAGATTCAGCACACAAGATCATGTTAAGACTCCCCCTAAGAGTTAAGAACTTTGTTTCATCCAAACTCTTAGTGAACATGTCTGCAATATTTTCCTTAGATACACAATGTTTCCTCTGAATAGTGTCTCTTACATTTTGGTATCTAATGTTGATGTGTCTGGATCTAGGCCGGATACCTTGGGAGTCTGCTAATAATTCAGCTGCTGTGTTATCACATTTTACAATCATAGGCATGCTACATTTCACATCAAAATCTGTTAGCAACTGTTGTAACCATTCTAGCTGAATAACACATTCATTGATGGCTGCAAATTCAGATTCACAGGTACTTGTTGACACAAAACATTGTTTTACAGACTTCCATATCACCAAAGATCCATTTACAAATATCACATAACCAGTTGTTGACTTGGCATCCTGATTAGTGCCCCAATTGGAATCACTGTAAGCTAGAACCTGTTGAGTATTGTTCCCTTTCAACACTAACTTACACTTCAAGGTTCCTTTTAGGTATCTTAGAACTCTTTTAGCAGCATTCCAGTCACGCTTACAAGGTTTGGCACTCTTTTGACAAAGAATATGAACTGCATGACTAATATCAGGGCGAGACCATGTTGCCAAATATGTTAAAGATCCTAACAGTGATTGATACAATCCCTTTTGGTCAAAACTTTCATCTTCTGGCTCCCTAGCATAACCAGTAGACATTGGAGTAGACACAGAGTTAGCATTGACCATGTTATATTTTTCCAACAACTGTATAATTTTGTTTTCTTGGCTTATCTCAAAATAACCATCAGTGTTTCTACTGATATCCATCCCAAGATAATGACTGATAGTACCTAGGTTTTTCATTTTGAAATATTGCTTTGTTGTTTGTTCAAACCATTGTAACTGTTCCACCTGTTTGTACATGAAACACAAATCATCAACAAAAACCATAAGGTAGCATTTGTTTCCACTGATTACCTTGCTGAACATACAGGGATCTGCAACACTCTGTTTAAACCCCATGTTTGTTAGAGTTGTAGTAAGGCATAAGTTCCAGAGATGACCACTCTGCTTAAGACCATATAAACCCTTCTTCAATTTCAATACAAGGTTAGTATTCTTATCCACAAAACCTGGAATTTGTTGCATGTATAGTTGCTCATCCAAATCAGCATTCAGATAGGCGGATGTGAAGTCAAAGTGTTGAACAAGCATCCCCTCTATTCCTGCCTTTGTCAGAGCCACATTCAAAGTATTGCTTTTTACAGTTGGTGCAAATGTCTCATCAAAATCTTCCCCAAACACTTGAGAAAATCCCTGAGCCACTAGTCTGGCTTTCCTTTGAGGCATCCCACCCTGCACAGGTTTCAGCTTATATAACCACCTGCACCCAATAAGCTTTTTCCCTTCTGGCAATTCAGACAATTCAAACACGTTATTTTCACACAAAGAATCATATTCAGTTTGCATAGCTTGCAACCAAGCTTGTTTTTCACCTTCAGGCAATTGAGTAACATCATTATAACATGAAGGTTCTTTTGCACAGACAAAGTTAGCCACTTGTGTCTCAAAACCATATCTTTGTGGAGGAATCCCTTTGTTACTTCTCTCAGACCTTCTAGGTGTACTAGGTTCAGACTTAATACCACCTGAAGCAATGGGTTGAGAAGAAACACTAGGTTCAGGACTAGAAACATTTTGTGAATCACCTGTTATTGGCAACACTGCCTGGTCTGGTAATGAGTTAGCATGTATTCTGTGCCAATTCCTGCCTTCAGTGAAATTGGCAGACCTGCTAAAACTGACTTGGTGATGATCATTTGAGAACCTATATGCTTTCATACCAGATTGACATCCTAAGAAAGTCATTTGTTTTGATCTAGTACCACCTTTCCTGCGCTGATTCAAAGGTATGTTCACCCACGCTTTGGAACCAAACACACGCAGATAATTTAGCTTTGGCATTTTCCCATAGAGCAATGCAAATGGAATATTGTCTATCACCCTTGACCAGGTTCTATTAGACACATACACAGCATATTTTAAACTTTCAGCCCAAAACTGTTTAGGTAACTGAGCATCAGCAAGCATTGCATACATGATGGTTTGTAAAGTAGCATTTTTTCTTTCTGCCACACCATTTTCCTGTGGAGTGGCCACATTTGCTACACGGTGCTTTACCCCTAACTTGAGTAACCATTGTTTCATTTTGTTTGACATGAACTCTGCTCCCATGTCAGACTGCAGTGATTTTAAATCACCTAATTGATTTTTGACCTTTTTGTACCAATATTTCAGAGTTTCAAATGTGTCAGATTTGTTTTTCAGAATATATGCCCAAGAATATTTTGAAAAATCATCAGTGATCACCAGTGCATACCTGTTGCCAGATATACTGGGTGGAAAGGGTCCCAAAAGATCTACATGCACCAATTCTAAAGCATGAGTAGACTCCCTCTCACTGCTGCGAGCTACAGGGAAAGCCTGTGATTTGACCTGCTTGCAAACCTGACAGTCTAGGAACATATTACAATCATTTATCCCTTCTCTACCTGTCAAAGCAAGAGTTTTGTTAATAGCATGAAAAGAGGCGTGTCCAAGCCGGCGATGTAACAAGTGTAAGCACGAGTTATGAGGAATTTTGTTACCCGGCACACTAGCTGTTGCTGCCGTAACAGAGTTATCTAATACATACACTCCATTTCTCAAACTTGCTTTTGCCACTTCCCTCCCACCTTTCTTAATAACACACAGTTCCTTTCCAAAAGTTACTTCAAACTTAGCACGGTCCAGTGCCAAGACACTAAGCAGATTACTTTCGAGCGTGGGTACACAGAGTGCGTTTTGAAAGGTGTAATTAAGAACTGATAAAGTTAGTTCACCTCTGGCAGTCACATCTGCTGTATGACCATCAGCCAGACTTACATGACGTTGCTGAGCCTCCTGTAGATTCCTTAACATTTCAGGGCTTTTGCAGATTATATGGCTAGCCCCACTGTCAAGAATCCATGCCTGGTTTTCTGTGTCACCTGTAACAACAAGAGATGCATTGGGACGGCCCGACAACATGTCTGAGCGCCCAATGTTTTTTATCTTCTTTTGCTGTGATGGACAGGATTTCTTTAGATGGGAAGTTGAACCACAGACGAAACATTTCCTTACACGCAGAGCCTTGACCGGTTCCTCACGTTCAATCCTCACATCCCTCCTGCTGCTGCCAGCTGACTCCACCGTCTGGGCTCGCTGCACGGCTACTGAGGAATGTTGAGACTTTAGTTTCGCTTCATAGTCTAAAGCACGACCTATGATCAACTGCAGAGTTAACTGATCAGGCTGCAGTCCTTCAAGTGAAGTAATTAAAGTGTCAAACGCAGGAGATAAGGAACTCAAAAGCAAATAACATCTGTCTTCAGCAGAAATCACCTTGCCGCGTTGTTCCAACTGCTGATAAAGCTGAGTCAAAGCATTTACATGCTCCCTAATTGATTCATTAGGCCCTTGGATTTTTCTGTACAAGCGACGAGTCAGAGACATTATTGTGCCAGCAGATTTTTGCACATAAACTTGTTTAAGTGAGTCCCATGCTTCTTTAGCGTTGACAGAGGATGAAATATGAATTAATTGGTCGTCACTTACTGCCAAAACGATGCTTGCCAGCGCCCGCTCGACCTTCGGCACGTCTCCCACTGGAACTGGATCCGGAGGGTCATTAACATACAGCCAGAGGCCCTCTCTGATAAGATAGTGTTTCATCCGAAACGCCCACGTATCATAGTTTGTGGAAGTCAGCTTGTCCACCACCTGGGTAGTCGGCACAAGAGCCATAATTTCTCTCCGCTCCCCCGACACTCACAAGCTGGATCTGTTATCTCCACTCTCGGCGTGTCACACCGCTGCCAAGGCTTCTCCGGGCAAGTCACACTCCCCCACTCCTGGAAGAAGTCAGCAACCGTCCTCCCGCAGCTACACAGCTGGACACACACTCTAAGCACGGCTCACCGGCGTTTGCAGAATGCAGAGCTGGTTCTCCACCGAACTGGGTCTCCTTCAGGCTGGGCTGAATCTCCAGCAGGCTGGGCAGGCTAGGCTCTCCGTCAGGCTGGGCTCCGTCAGGCTGGGCCCATAACCCTGTTGCGCAGCGCGTCTGCAACACCCCTTCAGAAGTTCCAGCCACTCCAGCCCCTTGCAGCCACTCCAGCCACTTTCAGCACCCCAGCTTTCCCAATTCTCACCAGCATTCACTCTGCTGCAACTCCTTATAGCAACCACACTTACACAGTCCTGTGGTAAACTATATACAGGATTTATTATTTACAGGATCAAAATGCTTCGCCAGAACCGTGGTACAAGAGAATGGACATACATCAGTACTGTACAATTCCATATATACATGTAGTGACCAATCAGCTTCATGCTGAGTCATTATGACTGACCTTACTTCAGTGCCAGCCATAACCAGTTTAGACCTGCACTACACAGCTACCAATTTGACAGATAGCTGTCAAATAGATCTTGCTGATCTTAGTGCTGGAGCTTAACACTGTCAACACAGCATGCATTTGCGCGAGTCACCGCTCATTCCGTGAGACTCTTGACTCACGAGTCACGACAGCTCACGCTGCCATGAATTCACGGTGTAACACTAGGGACAGTTGCAAACTAACAAGTCCTTCGAAGTCAAAGGACTGAAAATATGGAACTATGTTTAGATTCGGGCGGGTATGGCATTGTTGGACTTCAAGGTGCCACTGGGTCGGTTTCATTTTGCCGGAAGGGCTTGCAAGCCCGTCCGTAATAATAAACGCATATTGTGGTACTTTGAAAACTTAACACGCTTTTATTCCAGCATCAGGTTTAGTGAATAGAGCCCAGTCCTTGAGGTGCTGTCATGACCTGAGTAACAACATCGACACGGAGATCAGTTTAAATTGTTTTCACAGATCGTCTCAATTGCCACTGTTCTATTACGTGATTTCAACGTTTACTGGAAAGCCGCCCAGTGCGCAGTTTCCAAGCGTTCATTTTATTCGTTTAAAATGTTATCTTAATTATCACAATATAAATTACAAAACCCAGCGTTTCATTATATGCAAACGTGTGGGTCCCTTAACCCACCCGAACAATAAAAACGGAGCTCCCGGAAATACGAAGCACGTGTGTCGCTCTAACATTTCCTTCTCTAAGGAAGCATCATCGAGTTGGATTAGAGCTAGTGGGCGGTTCGTGGAAGGGGAGAGGGACAAGGAAAAGCCAATCAGGTGTCTATGTTGCCATCCCGCATGAAAAGTAGCCAATGAACATCGGGGGCTTCGCTTCGCGTAGCCAATCAGCGAAGGTAACTCAAATTTCAAGCCTAACTTTGCTGCTTAAGTGGAAGGTCATATCTATTTTCCTGAGGACTTCAAGGGGTTTTCGCGTGAATTGTAGTGCTGTGTTGTAAACAGTGGACACCAGATATCACAAATCCATAGTGGATTTTTAAAAAAATTACTTTCATTATGCCAAGGTCCTGTTTACATAATAGCCGAGTTTAGAATAAGGGACAAATAGGATTATCATATAATTTATGGATTTTATCTGAAGTGTTAATAGTACGAATGCATAGGAATCTCTGTGCTGTTTCACGTGTTCGATCCTCAGGGCTGGAGCAAGGAATTCACTGCAGTTACTCAGGTGCTCCAAGGAGGTGGAAATACTGCTGGGGAAATGCAGACTAGTTTTGTGGGGGATTGCTCTGAAATTTAATTGTTTACCTCTATGATCTTTCTTCCGTCAAACCTGGGAGAGTTTATACATTCATATTTTACATTAAAAGTCTGGATTTTAGAAAAATTATTATTATTTAAAGTTTTTTATTTTTGTAAGAGTAAAAGTGAATCATGATGTTATAGTATTTGAACTCCTGAGTACTGAAGAGAGCTGGTTGGTGTACTGCAGGGGTGTCAAACATGCGGCCCGGGGGCCGGATGAGGCCCCCCAGAGGGCTTCTATCAGGCCCGCACTGGAACTGGCCATCTCCTGCTTCCAGTTCTGTTGCTGCTGCTGCATCATAGCTTGCTTCGCCAGACTCTCTCAACTGCTCAGCCACTTCATGTTTTCCCCTGGGTCCCAGACTCAGACCTCCGAGCATGAGATTTCTGTGGTGAATGTCAATAAATCGAAAGTAGGTTTGCAGTTTACAGATACACACCTGAACAGCATACTCAAGATTGCAACAGCACAGACATTTTGATGCAATAATTCAGAGCAAGAGGTGTCAGTTATCAGATACTGTTAAATAAACAAAATATTAAAAGAGTGCTAATGTTTTAAGCATGTTTTTATTTTAAGTAAAAAAAATCTTTGTGTTTGTGTCCTTTATAAAGTTTATATCTCCACTGCCTGGCATTACATTTTATGACACACATGGTCCGGCCCAGCAAGGTCTCATTCATGTCAGATTCGGCCCTCATAACAAATGAATTCAACACCCCTGGTGTAGTGGATAGGAGGGCAGACTCTAATCTGTTAGATTCTGCACTCCTCTGCATGTAGCTGTTGGTGTGACTTTGGGTCAGTCACAGTTGTCTCAGAGCTGTTCTCTCAAGGGCAGTTCTCAAAAGAGCTCTCTCACCCCCATCTATCTCACAGGATGTCTGTTGTGGGGAGGGGAAAGGGGATTGTAAGCCACTTTGAGACTCCTTCAGATAGTGAAGGACAGGGTACAAATCCAATCTCTTCTTTTCTTCTTTTACTGGTAGCAAATGTGAGTTTCTGGAGGGAGGGCAGGGGACTGAGATGACTACTTCCGAGCTATAGAAAGATTAGTGACTGCGTCCTGAACCCAACTGAACTTTCTTTGTAATGCTCCTCCTACCTTCTGACCTGGATATGAGGGCTGAGGGATCTTCATTCTCATTTATATCTGGTGAGGTGAGCTCTGACCCTTGAAAATATTGCTCATCTTTATGGCGCTATCAGACTGAAATGTTATTCTCCTGTTTAATAGTATATGTAGGGCAGTAGAACTGTACAAAGCTGTTGAACAGCACCATTGGGAAGAGGAAGGGTGGTGAAATAACATTTCACCCATGTATACCTGTATTTTTAAAAAATCAGAACTTTGCAAGGTAAATTTCTAATTTGCACTCTGTGTATCGCAGGAGGTTAATGTATTTTAGTTGTTTACTTTATAGTCTGCCATTTTCAGTGGGATTCAAAGCAGATTACACAGGGTAAATCACTGCGATCAAT
This sequence comes from Lepidodactylus listeri, assembly GCA_029233225.1. Taxonomy (NCBI): domain Eukaryota; kingdom Metazoa; phylum Chordata; class Lepidosauria; order Squamata; family Gekkonidae; genus Lepidodactylus; species Lepidodactylus listeri. The sequence continues at coordinate 22,005,049 of JARCFY010000016.1, forward strand.
AGGATGAGGCATTTGAAAAGCAAAGTAATAGAAGTAGGATTACAGAAATCTGAAAGAGCATAAAGTCTTAGACACAATATGTTAAACAGTGTACAAAATTATATTGTGTAAGTAGAAAAGAATGCAGTGAGAGCAGAGTAATACACGCTGCAAACAGATAATACACACTATACATAATGGTAGCAAATGTTGCAGTTTTGCCATGCTTTCAGCCACCCTTTTGCTTACTTGTACAAAGCAGGTGATGTGTCCGGGGGGGGGGGGCATACTCAAAAGCGGAAAACAGTCAAAAATCAAAGCAAATACCAAGCAAAGCTGTGTAACAAAAGATGCTGCAATTATGTAATAATGAATACAATAATTATAATGAGTCAGCAAATTACAGCACAATATCAATAGTCCATATACATACATAATGAAGTCCAATAAGATACAGGTTCAAGGAGAAGTCTTCAAATAACATGTAAATGAATCATAGGATGAAGAATCCGGATATATAAACTTTGTTTCATTGAATGTCTTCAGTAATGACTAGTACTATTTCTGCACAAAACAGATTCCATAAGCTTCTAAAGTTGTGAGAACAAAGTTTCCAAAAGATCCTTATTTTAATGGGCAACCAGTCCTAATCTATGGTCAGAGCTCGCTTCCATGGCTTTAGTCATTACTGAGGAAGTTCAACGAAACGAAGTTTATAATATCTGGATTTTTCATCCTATGATTCATTTACATGTTATTTGAAGGCTTCTTGAACCTATATTATGATGACCTATTTCCATATTATTTGAGGACCTCTCCTTGAACCTGTATCTTATTGGACTTCATTATGTGTGTATATGGACTTCACTGACATTGTGCTGTGATTTGCTGACTCATTATAATTATTGTATTCATTATTACATGATTGCAGCGTCCTTTGTTACACAGCTTTGCTTGCTATTTGCTTCCATGGGGGGGGGAACCACATTCTCCCACTGATGTATACACCAGTGATTGTGTGCAAATTTGATTTCTCTGTGTTTGTGATTTGTCATTATGGCTTTCGGTGCTCGTAGTTATTCCGTATTAATCAATCCCGAATAAAAGGGTTTGCTCATGAGTGCTAAAACAGGGAAGGGTCACCAAATGTAGGACATCTTAGTTCAACAATACAGTTATTACTGTAAATATCAGAGAGCTGCTGTTTGTTTGCTGGCACAGAACGGCTATAGGCCCAGGTCTGTAGCTTTGCTTTTAGGAAGTCAAAGAGCAACTGCAGGTAAAAGGGAGCAAAGAACAAGCAAAGCGACTCACGCGGAGCCATTTGCTGGTACAGGAGAAGTCATGTATCTCTGAATGAAACTTATACATGCAGTTTCATGCAGTCAGCCTGGTAAGTAGTGAATGCAACTAGATTAATGGGGTGTAAGTGCATTCCCGTGACCGTCATGTGGTTCGAAAGTCCTGGTTGCCAAAGCTGTTGGCTTTGCTTTTCCTCATGCTATGCATTGTGTACTACACTGACATCCCAGGGGAGCTACAGGAGTGTGAATGCTTAGCTTCCAAAATGCCTGGAAGTCTGTTGGACCGCAGAAGTTTTAGATTATTCAAATACCAAGTAAGTTTACGGATGCCCAATTAAGATTTCTTGTGCAGTGTAATGAATGGGAGCGATGTTGCATGATGCATCGGTTGCCCTGGGGCTGAGGTGGTAATCCTAAACCATTATCCTGGAGCAAGCCTCTTTGAACTTTGTGTGACGGAGTTCTGAGTAAAGAGGCATAGGGTTTGGCTGTAACTTTGATGAAAGCAAGGGGAATATTCCGGGGTTGGTGAAAATCAATGCTGCCTCTAAGCTGTGGAGTCTTGTGAGCAAAAATTCTACTTTGTGAGCGACTGGCATTAAAGTTGTGAGCAGGCGATTTGACCACTGCATAAATTAGTTTGCTCTGGAGCCATCCTTTCTGAGCTAAGAATAAAATCTGTGAGCTGGAGGCTAAAAAACTGAGCTAACTCACACTAACTCCGCTTAGCAGGAACACTGGTGAAGAGTTGCAAATGGTTTGAGGATCACAGCTGCAGCAATTGTGCTGATGAAGAACGGATTAACTGCAAAACCAAGAAAATGGGTGTAGCGTAACTGTTTAATTTGATAAACACTGCGAGAATTAAACTGGGCCAAGGAGAAAGCGCTGCAGGAGACAATTTTAATTTCTTCTGTTAATCCTATTTGTATCCCTTTCAGAAGCTCTGAACAGTGCCTGTGAACTGGCTTTTGACACAAGAGTGCTATGGAGTAGGTAAAGCTACTTCAGAGTAGTGATCCAAACTCATTAGGTGCTATCCTAAGCAGAGTTCTAAATCCAATAGATTTAGAAGAGTGTAACTCTATTTAGGATGGCACTGTTAGTGAGCTTCGTGTTTGGATAGGGATTTAAACCAGGTCTCCCTGGTCAATACTCTATGCTTCCTGCTCTACAATGTCCGAGTACATTATGGTGTTTGTGATCCTAAGTGCTAGGAAAAAGGACCATGGAGGTATCTCAGTCCACTGTTGGTTCTGCCATACACATCTTGAGCTTCACTGCCTCCTGGGACCTCTTCTCACTCAAGCTGTCAACTTGCAAAACAGTTCCTCCCATCCCATATTCATTCCCATTAAAGTAAGCACTTTCCTCCCTCAAAGGAAACTGCTTGTGACTGTGGTCATGGGGAGAGGGGATCTCACTGCTTTATTCTTTTACCACTCTGGCGTTGCATTAACTCGGTCAATAGGAGGCAGAGGTGATGGCTATAGTTCCTCCAAAGAATTAGTGGATACATTAACTAAAGTGCTTTATTTGAACTGAGCAACTTTTTTTCTTGGCAAAGACAGAAATTAGGATGGTGAGTCAATTCTGCTGACCTCCTGTATAATCCAGTAAGGGTTTTTTTGATGCATATTAGATGTGCTTCTCGAAGGTAAACTTCTCACCTTTCCTTTAGTTCCTTCTAACACTCGCACTCAACCTGGTGTTTCCTTTGTGTGCCATTTTAAACAAGCCTCTCTCCGTCAGGTTTGTTCTTGAGTCCCTTGGGTCAGGTTGCAGTTCCATTGTTCAGGACACTTTTAGAATGCTTTCATGATGAGAGAAACTAAGGGATTAGAAATGAGGTTTTCTCCCTCTCTCTCCTCTTTCAAGGTCAGGTTAGACATATTTGTGGTGTAATACACTTGGGTTTTGCCCAGCATTTCATCTGGAATGCCTGTGGAACAGGACAATCTCTACTCAGCCACAGAGCTTACTGAAACCGGTCCAAGTTTCTCAAACTGGTCTATCTCACAGGGTTGTTGTGAAGAGGGAAATGAAGGAGCAATATCCTGAGTGCTCTGCAGGAAGGGCTGAGGAGGAATGCAGGAGGGTTTGCACTGGTGACATTTTAGCTGCTTTGTCTTCCTGTAGCATAACCTGATTGATTTTTTAAAAAATGAATGGAGAGGGCAATAAGAGCAAAGAGACTAGTACTGCTGATAATTCCAGAGAAGTAACCATATTAGTATTTTAAGGTACCACTAGACTCCTGTTAATTTTTTGCTACAACTAATTAACATAGGGCTGCCAAGTCCAACTTGGGAAATATCTGAGGACTTTGGGGGTGGAGCCAGGAGACTTTGGGGGTGGAGCCAGGAGAAAGGAAGTGACATCATTTTGTGATGTCACATCCTGTGATGTTGCTTCCACATGCTGACACATGAACTCATGAAGTTTCCTAATACTGAGCTTCTGCTGCTGCCTTGAGCTTTATAGGCTTGCAAGCAGCATTACCCAGACTGTGACTTTTATGCCACTGTTTTTTGTCGCTGAACAAGAGTCAGTGTTATGTAGCAGTCAGTTTGTTTGGCTGGGATCTGGGAGAGCCTGGCTCAAAACCCTGCAGTGCCATGGAATCATTTTATTTAATACTGAATCAGGCCATTGGTCCATCAAGGTCAGTATTGACTACTCAGACTGGTAGTGGCTCTCCAGGGTCTCAGGCTGAGATCTTTAATGTCACCTATGACCTGATCCTTTTTTAGCTGAAGAGGCTGATACCTCCTGCATGTCAAGCAGATGCTCTATCACTGAGCAATGGCCCTACTGAATCCTTCCTCATCTCGGCAGAATATGAAGCACTAAGTGCTGCACAAGTGCTAAATATGATTTTCATATCATAAGAACAGGAGAGAAGCCACAGTGGATCGGGCCAACAGCCCATCCAGTACAACACCCTGTGTCACACAGTGGCCAAAAATACCAGGTGCCCTCAGGAGGTCCAGCAGCGGGGCCAGAACTCCAGAAGCCCTCCCACTGTTGCCCCCCAAGCACCAAGAATGCAGAGCATCACTGCCCCAGACAAAGGGCTCCATTTAGACCTTGTGGCTATAACAGCCACTGATAGACCTCTGCTGGATGGGGACAGAGAGAGAGAGAGAGAGGCAGACAGACAGACAGACAGACAGAAAAAAGAAAGAAAGGGGGAGGGGGAGAGAGAGAGAGAAGGAAAAGAGCTGGCAGACCCCAGCAGCTTACCCCAAGCAGCTTACTCCAGCAGCAGGCCACATGCAAAAGCAGGCCCTTCAGCAGAAAGAGCCTCTCTGGGCGGGACTCTCTTCCTCTCTCTTAAAGGGGAAATGTCTGTTGAGGCTTTTTACTGCAGGGCAGGCTCTCTGCAGACATTTCCCTTTTAAGAGGCCAGTGCAGGCTCCAACGTTTCCCTGCTGGCAGCCATTGCCTCCCCCGGTGGCCAATTCTGAAAAAGCGGGGGAAAGCTTTAAAAATCGGTGCTTCCCCCCGCCCTTCCCCGGGGACTTGGCAGCCCTAAATTAACATGATTTTACTTTTCATGGCCTAGAACCCAGCTCTTCAGAGACTCAATGTCACAAAATAAAGTCTTGTTAGTCTTTTAGATACCACTAGACTCCCATATAGACGACCTCTAGGCTGGCCATTGCTTGGTGGGACAGAGTACTCAGCCAGTCTAATTTTAGATTTATGATCTGTGTTGGAAGGGTGCTCTCTGGGTAGGATTGCCAACCTTTAGGTGGGGCCTGGAGATCTCCAGCTGACAGATCAGCTTCCCTGGGAAAATGGCTGCTCTGAAGGGTCAACTTTGTAGCATTGGACCATACTGAGGCCCCTCCCCAAACCCCACCCTCTCCCAGATCCACCCCCAAAGTCTCCAGGTATTTTCCAACCCAGACCTGGCAACCCTATCTCTGGTTGCTCTCAAAAGGCTCAGTGTGTTGGAGGATTTGGGAAAGGTAGCTTTGGTGAACAAGTGTTGCTTTGCCACAGTTCTCAAAGTGTCAGATAAGTTTCCACTTGGAGACCTAGAAGGGAAGAAATGAATGAGTGGAACCAGATAATGACAACCAAATAGTGTATGGAAAGAGGAGGAGAGGGACAAATTAACATAGTTTTTTTTTTAAGTTCCCATATTCATGCTACCACACACCCAACAAACGTGAACATGCGTTCAGACTGCAGTGGGGAATTAGCCTGCATATCTGTGCTAAGAGCAGCAAATTTTTAGTAGGAAAGAATGACAGAGATCTGATTATTAAATGAGTGTGGAGTTTATTGAAGGATTTGGGACAATAGTTGTGTGTATGTGGGGGGGGGGGGGGTGTCATCCTAAGCAAATACCAGCAAATCCTAAGTCAGAGCACAAAGCACATAACATATTCCTTATCCCATCTAACCATGTGACAACAACCAGACATCCAGCAGAGCTACTCCAGTTTGGAGCAAGAGTTACCTTTAAACTAAAAAGGTGTAGATGTGGGGGGAATGGGGAAACAGGATGGAGGAGACGTGGAATCTGTTGGGAGGGAGGTGTCCCGTCTTCCATATGTGAGGGCCTAAATAACAGAGAGGAGCAAAGGGCCAGCTCTTTCTGTGTTTTGGAAAATAAAGAGAGATAGATCAAGATAGGGAAGCAAAAATAAACCCGTGCTCGTCTGCGAAGAAATCAGATGAAAGAAGGAGGCACCCAGTATGTTGAAAGCCTGTGTTGCAGTCCAGTTGTGTTGCCCAAGTCAGATGCAAATTACTGGTTCTTAAACCAGGCTAGTTATATTGCTTTTGGCCCATAGAATAAAATGGGTTATTTTCAGGGAATAGAAGATTACAACAGAGGATAAAGGAATACTTGTGGGTTGGGCTACTTATTAGGAGAAAATTATAGAACTGACTAAATGGTACTGGGGAAGGGCAGCAGGAAGGGAAGTTCTTGATTGAATTATAATTTAGAATTAAAAACGGGAGACATGACGCTGGGTCAGATTAGGCAGGAAATTTGGGGACAATGAGAAGATTTGACTTGGAGATTCCAGGCTGTCACAGGACACTTAAAAGTTCGAACTGTGAGAATGGTCACTGATTACATATCATGTGAAAGATAATACAGGGAGAGGTGTCTCTCTTCTAGCCTGGCATGGCTAGTTGCTTTTGTCCTGTTGGCGCTCCCTGATTTCTCCCCAAAAAGCTTCCTTAGAAGCATTTGCTGTGGTCATGGATGCAAGATCCTTTGCTATATTCATGGCCGCAAGATCCTTCTTGGGACACAAAGCACGGCAATTGCCGTCCATGCTCTGTGCTTTCCTCATCGTGGAACATGCTCATGGTGTTACCACATGCAGTACATACATACATTCAGGCTGGGAATGAGAGCTGTGCAGGTGAAAGGGGGGCTGGTAACATTCATTCTGACAACATAATCACGGGACCTAACAACACCAGCTGTACCACCTCAGATTCATTCACTTGTTCATCTTCCAGTGTTATATATGCCATCAAGTACAGGGTTACCAATCCGCCGGTCAGGGCGGGGGTTCCTCCAATTTCAGGGGCTCCACCCCCAAACAGCCCCTCCCGTGTCAACATTGTTGGCATAATGATGTCACCCAGAAGTGATGTCATCATGCCGGGCGTGCTGTGTGGTGACACTCTAGCATTTGGTCAAAATTCTATGGTTACCATAGAGTTTTGACCAAAATGCTACAGTGTTGCCATGTGACATGCCCGGCATGATGATGTCACTTCCAGGTGATGTCATCGTGCGGCATGCACGCTTTGCGCGCTTGCCAGAAGATCCAGGGATGGACCCGGGAGCCCCCTGCTGGAAGCCTGGTAAGACCTGGTAACCCTTATCAAGTATCAACAATGCCGTTCACTCTCTGCAATGGAGAAACAGGTCAGTTCCTATGCAAAAGAATAAACAGACATAAATCCAACTTTAAAAAACACAACACTCAGAAAACAGTGGCAAAACATTTTAATCTTCCAGGACATTCCATTGCTGACCTAAGAGTGGCCGTCCTCAAACAGAGGAGCTTCAAGGGCAGATTGCAACATGAGATTGCTGAACTCGAGTTCATTCACAAATTCAGAACAACAGAACCCCCCCCCCCCCATCCCAAGTCTGAATAGGGAAACAGGATGCTTATTTCATTCCATATGCTAATTTTCTGCCCCTAAACTTTTCTCCCCTGCTTTAATCAAATTCTGCATCCTTCCTTTGCAGTGCCCCTCCCACCTTCACTCTGGTATATAAGGTGTCACGGATCTTCATTCCTGCTTGCATCTGACGAAGGGAGCTTTGACTCTCAAAAGCCCATCCCCTAGAAATCTTCTGGGTCACTGGACTCGATTTTAACAGTTTCACTGCAGACCAACATGGCTACCCTCTCAAACTATTTTTTTAAAGTTATTCTTCATGCTCATTCTTAAGAGTGGCCTACCTTCAGTCTCCTTTTCATCAGTAAAAAGAGGATTTTGAAAGCTAGTTTTGTTTTTTTTAATATATTTATTTTCATTTATAAGTTATAACATTCTACAATATTTTACTAAACCATCTCATTTTGAGCCTTAACAATTAGCTGCCATCTTCCGTTGGATGGAAAGAAGCTATCAAAATTACAATTATCCTGGCTAGGGAGTAAATGGAAAGCTAGTTTTGCTGTGGTATATTTTCACACACGCATTTCTGATTTGGGGGGTGTGGTGGGTGAATGCTGATTTTCTGATTAATACCTCTCTCTGGGGGGGGGGGGGAATCCCCCCAAACAGTAATAAAAATACAGCTGTGATTCACTAACCATTCTAAATTAACAGTATTGCTTCACTTTCAGCACTAGTAAAGTGCATGAAGTGGCTTGCGAGGACAGTTTAGTATTAAATCCCTTCTGCCTCTGTGCTTCTTTTCTTCTAGATCTCTGAAGCATCTATGGCTCCACTGGTGGACCTCCTGATGGCCCCTGGGTTTTGGCCACTGTGTGACAGGGTGTTGGACTGGATGGGCCACTGACCTTGATCCAGCATGTCTTCTCTTATGTTCTTATAGGTGGAACACTCTGCCTGGGGCAGTGATGCTCTGTCTTCTTGATGCTTGGGGGGGACATAGTGGGAGGGCTTCTGGAGTTCTGGCCCCACTGGTGGACCTCATGAGGACACCAGAGTTTTGGCCACTGTGTGACACAGAGTGTTGGACTGGATGGGCCATTGGCCTGATCCAACATGGCTTATGTTCTCAATGTGTGTTCTACTTGTTACTTTCCTTTGGGGCCAAGCCACAAAGAGAAATTTGCCCATTGGGGTGGGGTGGGGGACGAGAAGACAGTGCTGTAACATATGTGTAAGAGTCTCCTTGATGCTTCCTTTCCTGCTAAGCTGGGAGGGGATCTAATATTTCTGGGCAGGTTGGCAGACTGAGCCAGTCCCTGTGTCTGAGATCATGCACTGATTTTGCCAGGGCACCAAGAAGGGGTTATTTGAGGCACAAAATTCTGGGGGACCAAGAAGCTGGGCAAGTCATGTGAATTGTTTTCATGTGATTCTTGGGTTGGATTTACGTAGTGTAGAGGGGGATGCCATGTGGCTACCTGCTGCCCTGCCCATGATCCAAATTTAGTGTGGATGGCAATACCAGTGGAGGAGCAGCCTGTTAGATTAATACTCAATGAGTGACAGTTTCCTATAAGGAAAGGCTGAAGAGTCTGGAACTTTTTAGTTTAGAAAAGAGATGACTAAGGGGGTATATGGGACAGAGGTTTCTAAAATTATGCACAGGCTAAAAAGAGTGGACAGAAGTAATTTTTTCTTCCTTTCCTAAAATGCTGGAACTTGAGGGTATATAATGAAGCTGATAGGCAGTAGATTCAGGTGAGACAAAAGGAAATATTCGTTTGCACAGTGAGTGATTAAAATGTGGAATTCGCTGTCAGAGGATGTAGCGATGGCCACAGGAATAGTCAGCTTTAAAAGGGAATTAGACAGATTCATGGAGGATAGGTCTATCAGTCACCACTAGCCATGATGACTGAAGGGAACCTCCACATTCAGAGGCAGTAAACCTCTGAATCCCAGTGCCAGGAGGCAACACTGGGGGAAGGCCTCGGCTTGTATGCCCTGTTGTTGTCCCTGAAGCGTGACTGGTTGGCCACTGTGTGAGACAGGATGCTGGACTAGATGGACCACAGGTCTGATCTGCCATGACTCTTCGTATGTTCTAGCGGAACAATAGCGTAGTTAGTACTGTAGTTAGTACTCTGTGGACCTTGATACATAATTAAAGCCTGCATTTTAATTAGCTTTTGTACACTGGTGGTGGAAAGTGCTGTCGAGTGCTATTAAGTCACAGCTGACTTATGGCAACCCCGTAGGGTTTTCAAGGCAAGAGACTTTCAGAGGTGGTTTGCCATTGCCTGCCTCTGCTTCACACCCCTAGTATTCCTTGGAGGGCTCCCATCCAAATACTAACCAGGGCCAACCCTGCTTAGCTTCTGATGAGACTGGGCTAGCCTGGGCCATCCAGGTCAGGGCACTGTACCACAGTGTCCCCCAAATCTTCCCCCCCCCCAGTGCCGATAATGCTGTATCACATCCATACATCATAGGGAGATAGCTGTTTTCTGACCCCTGCCCTTTATAATCTGGCGAGGTATACACTCCACTGAAGGGCACTGTGTGACTTCCAATTAAAATGTGTTGTGTTTATGTGTGTTGAAAACAGACTTTCTGATGCCTCGTATGCATTTCTGTCCAGAAACTGGTTAGAAGGGGGACACGCACAGCCATCCCCCAAGAATTTGACAGGAAGACTAAAATTTGCAAACTGGCCCTCCTGGCAAAGAAAAGGGCCATTGCCCTTTGTGTCTCCTAGTATCCCGCAGGTGCTGGGACATTCCCACATCCGCATTCCACATCAAGCCTTGCTATTGTGATTGTGAACGGAGGGTCGTATTATGTTTCCAGACACAAAAATACTCTTCTTCAGGGGCTGGGAAAGTTTCTACAGCAGAAGTGCAGCCTTGAGGAACACAGTACAGTCTGTGTAACAAAACTAAATGTACATTTATTGTACAAAAAAGGAAAATATCTCTTTCTGATTATGTCATGTAACCTTCCATTCACAGACAGAAGTTCTACTGATCAGTCTTTGGAGCGATAATACTATATCTAAGCAAAACCAGGAATTAATTGCAATTTTATGTATAGCAGCTAAAACAGTATTGGCTAGGACTTGGAAGATAGAGGTACTTCCCTCAACTCATGACTGGCTTATTAAAGGGTGTGGTCTATGTGTGCATGATAAAATTTCTGTGTTAATAAATGAAAAAGAAAATGACTCTTACACATTAGATTTTGAAGTGTTATGGTTTCCATTTCTTAGCTTTATTTGTAGTCACGAAGATATTAAGTGGCTCTCTAGTTGGACCAAAGTAATATCCATTTGTTAAACCTTGTTTGTAGGAGATACCTGATATAGAATGTGTTGTATGGTTTGTTAATTTACTATTGTAAATGTACTGGATTTTTAAATTTTATTTTTTAAAATTAATTTTAATTTAATTTTAATTTAAAATTTTAATTTTATTTTTTAAAAAAAATTATTTTAAAACAATAAAAATACCTCCTCTCTCTCTCTCTCTCTCTCTCCCTCCCTCTCCCTCTCTCTCTCTGTGCTGCTGTTTCCAAAGTCAGAGGCACTAGTATTGGAAGCATTCTTTTTTGTCTGGCTTTTAGGTTTTGGTACGCATAGAGATGAGGAAATTCCCTTGATTCAGTTCTGTCATGGTTTTTCTGATTGTCTACGTACGGGCTCTTTGCTTCTCTGTCTTTAGAACTGTTCTGAAGTGTTTCACTCATGTTTTGCTTCGCTGTTTGATAGAAAATTTCATATGCATGATATAGGCAAGTTATGTGTCTGGTAGAGTTATCCCCATGGGCAAATTCAAAATGGTTGGTTAAAAACAAATGCCAATCCAGTTTCCCACTTCCAAGATTGGGCAAAGCTGCTCTTATTTAATGAATTAGATGAGCCGGAGGAGAGAGCTTGAATTTGGCATGGAAGTCTGTTCCAGAGGGAAGATGCTATTGAAGTGGGAGAAGCTTATGAGAAAAGAAAGAGCCAGATGAGGGGGCAGATCCTGGAGGGAGCCATTTGGTCACAACAGGGTTGTGTCACAATGGAACTTGACTGGTAATCTAAAATTGTATGGATCTGTTAGCAGACTGACATTACAATCCCATACAGATTTAGTAAAAAGGTAAAGGTTTCCCTTGCTCAAAAGCCAGTCGAATATGACTCTAGGGATGTGGTGCTCATCTCCATTTTCAAGCTGAAGAAGCAGCGCTGTCCAAAGACTTTTCCGTGGTCATGTGGCCAGCAGGACTAGACACCGAGGTGCACAGAACGCTGTTACCTTCCTACCGAAGCGGCACCTATTTATCTACTTGCAATTTCTTGCTTTCGAACTGCTAGGTTGGCAGGAGCTGGGGCCAGAAATGGGAGCTCACTCTGTCATGCAGCACTCGGATCTTGAACTGCTGAACCACCGACCTTCCAGTCTGCAGTTCAGCGTCTTAACCACTCCCATACAGAGTTACTCCCATCTAAACCCACTGAAATAAATGAGTCTTGATGGTGGCAGAAAGTGCTTTAAAGGTTTCCAAGGCAAGAGACAGAGACCAATTTCCCATGAGGCGCTGCTCTGTCATCGCGCTTCCCTTTCCCCCGATTGCGTGTGTCAATTTCCCACTATTTGCCCCGCACCGCTTTTTGACCTGCGGCTTTGCCCGATTTCCCCCACGGCTTCGCAATCCTGTTTTTTGAGGATCCACGAAGCTGCAGGGGAAATCAGGTAAAGCCACGGGTGAAAATGCCTTGTGAGGTAGGTGGGGCTGAGAGAGCTCTGAGAGATTGGCCCAGGGTCACCCAGCAGGCTTCATGTGGAGGAGAAGTGGGGAATCAACCCCAGTTCTCCAGATTAGAGTCCTCCACTGTTAACCACTGCACCACACCATTGCCTGCCTCTGTGTAGCAACCCTGGATTTCCTTGTTCTCCTATCCATGTACTAACCCTGCTTAGCTTCTGATATCTGACAAGATCAGTCTATCCTGGGCCATCCAGGTCCAGGTAAAAATCTTCAGCTGAAGTAATTCTGCAGAGGGCTGTCTCGTCATTGGTGTGCATTCTCTGCTGCCAGGTGAAATAGGAAATCCACAGCATGTGTTCCTTCTCATATTTTAAAACAGGTCTCTGCAAATAAATAGAAATAATGTGCCCCAGTGCTTGTCTCTCGACATTTTGGATGTGCACTTCAGAAAGGTGAAAACTTGTCTGGCGGAGTTAATAATACACCGGATTGCCTCATTCCGGTCATGTTTGACAAAGTTGTGAAAGGCAGCCTTGACTGAGGACACGGGACCGTGTGCAAAGATGAATAGCATTGAATGCATTTCCTCACTGTGTGAAAGGACAGCAGTTGGTGGGAAACACACCAACCTGTTTGAAAAGTACACAGCCAAGTGCAACCCACGGGTTATGAAAAACAAGACAAGGAGATTTAATCTAGGCTTACAGAAGAGTGTAGAAATTGTGGAGGGGAAGGTGATGCAGTGATATACTGAAGAGCTCCTTGTAAGCGCTTTCTTCTCCTCACTTGTCTTGGAAATGGAAACCTTGAGCTATTTGAAAGAGGGCCAGTCCTCAATTGCAACTTTAAACCATAAAAACATAAGTCTGGTGTCTTTCTCCAAACAGCAGTTGTCTAAAAAGCTCCACGTGCTGGAGGACGGAGGATGTCCCATGAAGAGAAGCCAGCTGTCTCGGAAAGTGGAAAACTCTTCCTTCCATAACTCCCCAGAAGTGCTAGGAAGCCATAGCGGACAGGTCAGTTTAAGGGAATGGGGGGACATCAAATTAATGTGCTCGTAATCTTGTTATGCGCAAATTTCAGTCTTTTTGTTTTAAGAGGAACGGCATTTGAAAAGTCCTAAGCTGCCTTCACAGGCAAAGAGTATCATTTAAATGCTCTTTAATAATGAATTGCTAGTGAATCGTTCACATTTGAATGGCATGCAGTTTTGGATCCACAAAGAGCTCTAGCTTTGAAACACTTAGGTACCTCTACCATTGTCTTCTTTTTCCATTGAGGATTTTCCAGCTAATTACCTAAAGAGTTGAATTACTTGCAGTGTCTAGCAAACTCCTTTTAAAACGGCTTCCTCCAGTAGCTGCTAAGCATCAATTTGTGGTCAGCATAGAAACGAAAAAGAATGGTAATTGCTTCATAATGACAGAAAAGCTGCTTATGAGAAACTAACACTAGCATTCTCCTTTACTGGTGCAACGGGTTGCGGCCATTGGAGCTAGAGCTGTCCTCCTTGAATTTGTCTCTGAATCCGTTGATGTGGCATCCAAATATTGACCAGGGCTGACCCCTGCTTAGCTTCCGAAATCTGTCGAGATGGAGCTCGCCTTAGCTATCCAGTTCAGGGCCTTTGGAACTTAAGGTTATGTATAACAGAGAAGGCATTTTTTTTAATGGCAGAGTGCTTTGCACTAAGCACTGACGTCACACTGCCTGGATTAGAACTAAAGCATCAAATACGTTTCAGTTTAAATAACACAGCTGCGTTTTTCATCTGGTGCGGTAAGTTCATCTCTTTGGTTAGTTTGTGCTTCGCTGGTTTTGCCATGGTGCAAATGTTTGTTGCTTTGAAATACAGGCTCAATGTTTTGCTGCACCAACAGTTTGTCGTTCAGATATTCAAAACATAGCTAAGACTGAAAATGGAGCTTCGGGCATGCAATTTTTGAAGCTGAGGTGCATTGCATAATGTGGGTCAAATGAGATTTACAAACTATGGCAGGCAGACAATGCTCTCTGTGCCTCTGAAAGGAAAGGTGGACTACACGATCTACAGCAGATCCGTGATAGGGTTTCCTGAGATCTGTACTTTGACTCACATTCTGCTGCATAAAAAGTAAGAATTGGACCAGAGAGCACCAGGGTGTTATCTCATCCGGACACCTCCTCCTGGAGCATCTGTTAGTCCCCAGATGGAGGGGGGAGGGGGATACAGGTACCTTAGCTGCTGGATGTTATCTGCGTTAAGTGAAGAATATTTACAGAACTCACACAAGATACTCAGTCCAAAATCAGTACAGGAAAAGAGTGCTCCAGGATTGGATGTGACTTGGAAAGCCAATAAGGAAGGGTTTACTTTGCTGGTTTTTAAGTATTGAGCAGGAGGTGATGAATCCAAACAAACTGGCTTTTATTCAGTGACATTGTTCAGCTCAAAAGACAGCTCTATGAGAGCAGCTCTTTCATTTATACTGTTCCAACACATAACTTTCAACAATGTAACTATATACAAGCAATACTATTGGACCCAAGCAGGGCTCAGCGATTGGGTATCTAGATTGGCTTCAGGACCAATGGGAGTCTTTGTTAATCAGCCAATAGGAATTGGAGCTTTAGGATACCAGAGCCCTTTCCAAGCTATTACTGCTTCATATTCTAAACACAAACACAGCACTGGTGTAAATAGTTGCTGGGGGTAGAGGGGTTGAAAAAACAAAAGGACTATGAAAGCTATAAATGGACCAGGAAAGAACCTCCTGATGGCCCAACAAAGGATAGAAATAAATGACATCTGTGTCCTTTTGGTCCATTTTCCTGTCCACCGAAGATAAAATGGACAAGGGGGGAGTATTGGTTGTACCACTGTTGTGTTCTAATGGCAACTGCACATGTGGTCAGGGGCTCGCATGTGGCCGGGCGAGACACAGAGCTTCGCTCCGGGAAACAATAGCCTGGCCAGATCGTAAAAGAGACCAATCAGCCAGCCAGGATTCAAAAGGGAACCAGTGGTTTAGGGTGACTCACGAGTGACCCTATCAGTATATTTGGGTGAGGCTGGGGGCGTGGTTTAGAGGTGAATATAAGCAGGCCCCTGAGCCCCATTGAGACATGTGTTCCTGAACCATCAATAAACCTTATGAGCTGATTTCACAAGAACGCGTCTCTGAACACAGTACTTTATAACCACCCTGAGCTCCTGTACTATAAAAAGTACAGGAGCATCCATTTCATCCTCCTGTTTTCTTGGGCCTCCAGGGGCTGCTAATGAAGGTGTCCCAAACTGCACCTACCAGCTTGGGACACTCCCCCTGACCTCTCCTAGAAGGCTGGCGTTCTCTAGAGCATGCCTCTATACCATGGCGCACACTGCAGGACCTGTGTTTTATTTATCGCAGTACCTCAGGGTTTATTTCACTTCATAAAGAAGGGAAAGGGACTGGCTTGGATACACTGTT
This sequence comes from Lepidodactylus listeri, assembly GCA_029233225.1. NCBI lineage: Eukaryota > Metazoa > Chordata > Lepidosauria > Squamata > Gekkonidae > Lepidodactylus > Lepidodactylus listeri. The sequence continues at coordinate 22,020,659 of JARCFY010000016.1, forward strand.
GGGGGGGGGGGGCTGCACACAAACAGACACCTCAAAAGTGTGTGCACCCAGCCCTACCTAAGAAGCTATAAACATTTTACTTTATTTCACCAGAGCCTACTCTCTCTTTTTTTCCAGAGGGGAGGGGTGGAAAATAACTAGAGAAGGGTGAAAATGACTAGAGAAGTGGGGGGGGGGGGGGGGGCGTGCACTGGCTCCTGCCAGACATGGAATTGCTTGTTATCACATACATGCAGGCGGGGAAGACTAAATTCTTTCACAGGTAGAGAAGCAGTTGGGGGAAGTGGAAGTCTTGCAGTGTGTGAGACTCCTGATAACAAACTTCAGCCTGTCACAGCTTAGGATGATTTGCACATTGGTTAACTGAGGGGATCAAAATTTCCCCAGGCTGAAAACAGCCTAGGATTGGGCTAGAAATCTTCACTTCACCCCCTCCCGAGTCCCAGCCCAGCGTGAGTTGTTTGTTCTGTTGGGACTCCAGACACTCAAAAGTCTTCCCTCCAGTACACATCTGTGTTGTTGTTTTTTAAAGGGAAGAAAAATTGTTGTATTTGCTAGCAGGGGGGCACGCGCTGGATTTCTCTTGAGTTTTTGGCAGGCTTTATTTCTTTTTTAAAAAAATAAAAGATTGGGGGGGGGGTGTTCTTGCTTGCATGTTATAACGTGGGCGGGGTGGGGTATAGAACCAGAGACTCTGGCATGCTTGGGTAAGTAAAACTAGGTTTTCTCTGCCTGCTTCTCTCTGTGTGTGTATGTGTGTGTGTGTTTCAAATTAACACTGCTTTCTATGAATTAAAATTGTTGCTGGCATGTTAAAGGCTGTTTGCTTTTTGAATGCTTAAATTTGCTCTCTCTGCTCGCTGCCTGCTTTGCTGGTGGGTTGACATTCACACAAAGGAGGTTGACATTCACACAATGGGAAACCCTGCTTTTTTGGAGGGTCTGTGCACTCTTTTTCTCTCTCTTTCTCTCTCTCACCCCTGTCCATTTTGGACATGCATTGTGTGGCTGCTTCTGTTTAAAACTCTGCTGGGAAGACTGTCAGCTTGAAGGGTAAATGCTCTGCTGTGGCTTGGCTTTTTAAAAGGGACATTGCTTTTCCTTTGCTGGAAACCGGCTGGGGGGCGGTCTCAGACCCCCTGGGGAGTCTGCACTAGACACTGCTGGCATAACCCGAAGGGGGGGGGGGGAAGGGGGTGTTGCTGTGCCCATTTTCCTCACTTCTAAAATACCTGGTTAGGTGGTTTCCACAGTCTAGCAAATGTGTTCAGCAGCCAAAAGTGTGTGGCAGCCCATTTCTGTTACTAGATACATGTTAGAACCAGTAGTCATTCCTTTTTCTCGGGGGGGGGGGGGGGGGAGGTTGTGGTGTGTGTGGGGGGGAATGACTTGGGGGACGCATGGTGATTTCAGCTTTCCTTTTTTTTTCCAAGCAGGGGGAGGAAAACTCCCCCCCCTTTTCTTGCCGGTCTGTGCCTCTAGCATGAGAGAGCTGCCAAGTTTGAAATCTCCAAGGGTTTGAACTTACACCAAACACAGTTTTCCAGCACATTTTAAAAAATAAAACAAACTGCACACAGGCTTCCCCTCTGAAAGTCTCTCTGCTTTACTCTCTCCCAGTTTGAAGTTTGCATCAAGCACAGGTACACAAAAATGGCTGCCTATGTACCAGGCTCCTTCTGCCCCAGCAAAATCACTGCTAACAGCCCCTAGCACCACCCTCCTCCATTCCCTCTGGCTGACACCAGTCGCCATCTTGCCCACCGTCATGAAGCACAGCCCCTTAGGGAGGGTGGGGGACGGAACTTCCGCTGCGTGCATGGGGGGGGGAGCTGTCAAATGGAGGGTTATAAGAAGTGTATACCTTATCACTACTTGTGTGTACAAATTGTTGAAGGTCATGCAACACACCTCGTGCCTGAACTAGGACTTTAATCTAGGACCTGACGGATCAACGCTTACCCATTCCTCAAGAACATTTAACAGGGGTTTAAGAGAACTGCAACTCTTTCAACCCCACTATTGCCCCTTTCTCCAAAGCAGCTATCTAAAGTTGGGTGAAGACAAACACACACAAGTGGGGAGGGGGAAGCACTTGGTCAGTGGCCTATTTTTCATGGGCTCATTGTGCAACGTTTCATTCCTCTGCAGTTACAATGATGAAACTAGGAGCCACCTTCGGTCATTCTGAAGGCTATTCAGATATTCTATTGTTTAAAAATCAAACACACATTACTCTTTTATTTTCTAGACTGTAGCAGGGGACGCTTCCCCCCTCTCCGTCCATGCATCGACAATGAAGCACAAGTTTGCCTTTGACAATGTTGGCTTTGAGGAAGACGTGGACCATTTGCCCTCTCTTCATTCTCAAGTGGACGTTGTTACAGTCCGTATTTTGGATATGACTTGCCAGGCATGCGTACAATCCATACAGGGGAAAATTTCCAAGCTAAAAGGTATTGTGGATATCAAGGTTTCTCTCGAGCAAAAGAACGCCGTCATAAAATATTTGGGAGTGGAAATCAGCCCCCACCAGATCTGCCAGGAGATCAAGGACATGGGATATGATGCCAGCACGGTAGATGCGACACATTCTCCGAGGCAACTGACCAGCGAAGCTTCTGTTAAGATCAGGATAGAAGGCATGACCTGTCAATCGTGTGCCAACACTATTGAGGGAAAGATTGGGAAACTACAGGGTGTGAAGAGAATTAAAGTGGCCCTTGTCAACCACGAAGCCAGCATTGTTTATCATCCCCAAGCAATTAAGCCTGAAGAATTAAAGAACAGCATAGACAGCCTGGGATACGAAAGCACCATTAAACACAAGCAAGACCCATTGACACTTGGTGTGATTGACAAGGGGCGTTTGCAGCAGACAAATGCAAGAACGCCAGCTGGACTTGATGACAACAGAGATGCAACAGAAAACCATGGAAATGACCCATCTGTTGTTGCATTGGCTGTGGAAGGGATGCGTTGCAAATCCTGCATGGACATAATTGAAAAGTCCATCTCAGACTTGCCTGGTGTGCATCGTATTCAAGTGTCTTTGGAACAGAAAAATGCGGTTGTGTGGTATAACCAGAATCTAGTCACCCCGTCCTCACTGCAGCAAGCCATCCAAGGCCTCCCTCCGGGTCATTTCAAAGTATCCTTTTCTAGTGGATTGGAGAACTGTAATGGAGTGTTTCCCTCCCATGCAGCATCCTCCTCTTCTGGTCCTAGCCATCTTCCCCAAGGACATCTGCAAAGTGAATCCAGCACCACTGTGATCAGCATTGGCGGAATGACCTGTAACTCCTGCGTGAAATCCATCGAAGGCTTGATATCTCAAAGGAAAGGGGTGGTTCACATATCAGTATCTTTAGATGAAGGGACTGGAACCGTACGCTATGATTCAGCTCTGACAAACCCTGAAGAACTGAGTGCTGCTGTAGAAGACATGGGGTTTGATGCTTCTGTGCTAGCAGGTATGGTGTAGCTTTCGATAACTCTGAACAAAAGCTGGCATAGACGTTTAGTAAACCTATTGTAAATACCTTATAGTTACAAAAAAACACCTGATGCTCAGGAGCTCTGTTTAGGCCTAGTAAGGTACTTTATACTTTTTTAAAAAGTATTTAAAAAGTTATTTTAAAAGTTTAAAATTCACATACGTACTGGGGGGGAGAAATAAAGGACACAGCACCTCAAAATTATTTCATAAGATAGCAGTGACAATATAGAATTACAAGCTGGAGGACCCGTGATACTCGCAGGGGGGCAGGTGAGCCTCTCTCCACTCCCTCCCCCTGCCCTCCCCCGCCACGCGCTGAGCCTCTTTGCCCCTCCCCCTCCCTCCCCAAAAATCGGCAGCGGTGAGACCAGCCATGTGCAGAGAACACTTTAACTTTTCGGGGGATTTAAAGATCCCCCCCAAAAATTTTTAGAACTTTTTGGATTTTTCTGCACACGGGGGGAGTGTCCCCTGTGTGTAGGAAAACCTCCCTCTCCCAGGTGCCCCCCCCCCCATGCAGATTTAGCTATCCGCACAGGGGGCACTTGGCAATTAGTATATAGATAACAAACAAGCAGCGGGGACCCACGATACTTGCGGGGGGGGGGAGTATTCCACATGACTCCCTTGCTGAAGCAGCAGGAGCTCCACATGGAGGAGGAAGCTGCTGCAGGTGAGCCCAGCAGGCCTTCTCTCCCTCCCCCCAGCAACAGCAACAAGGCAACGGCAACTTTTGGGGGGATTTAAGTAGTCCCAGTATAGTTTTTGCAACATTTCAGATTTTTCTGCACACCTGGGGAGTGCCCCAAGTGTGCAGGAAAATCTCTTTGCCCTCAGATTTAGATATCCACACAGAGGGGCCATCTTTAGATTTAGAGCCCAGTGGCACCTTTAAGACCAACAACAGTTTATTCATGGGATGAGCTTCCGTGTTTATGCACACTTTTTCAAATACAATGGAATGGGAGGTAAGGTTCAAACTTATAGACAGGGGCTGAACAGCAAATTAATATGTAGCTGTTCAGCCTCTGTCTATAAGTTTGAACTCTTACCTTCCATTCTGTTGTATCTGAAGAAGTGTGCCTTGCACATGAAAGCTCATACCTTGAATAATCCTTTGTTGGTTTTAAAGATGCCACTGGACTCTAAATTTGTTCTACTGCTTCAGACCACTGCGGCTGACCACCTGAAATATAGAATTAGTGACACTGTAAAATAAATTCCCTTGGACCGGGGGGGTGGGGAGAGAGCAAATGAGAACACTTCCCCATCTCCAGTTTTGGAAATAATATGACACATCTGTTGTTTAACCACATTCATGGCTACCTCTGCCCCCCCCCCCCCTTTCTCATTTTCCCTGCAGGAAGAGGCATGTATTTCTTAAGAACCACAAATCTAGATACAGAGCCTAGATAATGCTGTTCAGCCAAGCTGTTACTGTATATTTCTATTCTTCTGTAATCTTTATACTCCCTGGGCCATTTCTGCTTTTACTTAATCATTATAAGTTCACTCAGCCCTCCTTAGATTCCAGTTCTTTACATGGTTCTTCAAATGGACCATGATAGATCCGATGCATCCTGTCGAGTTCTTCCCAACATATTGCAGGAAACTTCTCCAACACCTCCTTGAGTTTTTTGCTCCGTGCTTTCCTCCCAGCCTCTGATTTGCTCATACTCTCCACTATGCCAGAACTTTCAGTACTCAGCTGTTCCTCTGGGACTTCCATAGAGATGCTTTGGTCTTTGCTTTGTATAATAGGAGCCAGGAACTCTATACTGAATCAGAGACCATTGGTCCATCAAGGTCAGTATTGTCTGTTCAGACTGGCAGCAGCTCTCCAGGGTCTCTAGCAGAGCTCCTTCACATCACCCACTGCCTGGTCTTTTTTAAACTGGGGATGCCAGGGATTGAACCTGGGACCTTCTGCATGCAAAGTAGAGGCTCTTCCACTGTGCCACAGCACGTCCCCAACTGTTGCTTAACTTCGGAATGGCCAGCAGCCTGGAGTGCCGGTCTTGCTGTCTCTCAAGATGTAGAGCAGAAACTCACAGGGTTCTGTCCAGAAAAGTATTGTAAAACTGTGAATGAATTACAGTGCTCCAGATGGGCTTTGTACACCAGTGGTAATTCCCTTTACTGACAGAGAAAGATATTGAAACACACACACACAGCCATCTTATGTTGAAATTTCTGTAACTTTCAATTAATCTGGAACATGAGAGTTTGACCACGAGATGAATGCCTTCATGCTTTTTTAAAATTAGCCATGTAGAATTAATCTAATTGAAGACGGCAGGATGTGGGGTGGATAATGGGTTTGTTCCAGAATGATATGGCTAGGCGTGAGTGAACAAGTGTGAGAGATCACAAGGTTCAGATTTGAAATTGGACACCCAAATTCCATGGACCAAGCTGGACTTGGAATGGGAAACTCTGTTCCAGGGCAAACCTTAACTGGGTTGCTTGTACCATCAGTCACTTGGAGCAGCTGTAGAGGCGCTAATGAAGCAGTACACAATTCAAGAGCTGTGCTTTGGTGTCTAGAGCAACAGTAGGCGGAAGACAGAGGTCCAGCGAAGGACCAACTGATTTCCCAAGGCTGGGGCTTGCTAGTTGCTGTGATTCTTCCAAAGAATACTGGGCTTGAGGGTCTGATCCAGCAAAGGCACTTATAGGGATTGCACATCCATCTCCTTTTCTTAGGATACTTTGAAACACAGCTTCGCCATTTCCCTTTCATATTTTGTGTTTTGTCCTTGCAAGTCAACTTTCAAGAGTGAAGCTGAGATTCCTAATGGATTGTTTGTGTCTGGATTCTCCAGGCAGAACACTTGTAAGGGTTTTCATAATGCAAGCATTGTTCAGCTAGCTGGGTCTTGCGTATTCCTGATAGCGTACTGTTGTTATTTAGCTTGCAAGTGAGTTGGACTCTTAGCCTCGGTCGTGGCTTGTGTGGATATGGGAGCAATTGTTTTGGGCTCTCCAGGGGACTTCAGTGACAGCATTAGCAATTTACTTTTTATTTTGCTGTCACGTCACCACCAAAATATGTTGGCCCTGTAGGGTTTTCAAGACAAGAGATATCCAGAGATGGTTTGACATTGCATGCCTCTGCATAGCGACCCTGGTATCCCTTGGTGGTCCCCCATCCAAGCATCAACCACGGTCAACCCTGCTTAGCTTCTAAGATCTGATGAGATCAGGCTAGCCTGGGCCATCGAGGTCAGAGAATTAACATTAGGCCACCTCTTCCACAAGAATAATGTGATGCCATAGTCTGAGTGAGACAGATCCCGGGACAAATATGAGATCCTGACTAGCTTCTACTCCTCTCCTGCCACTCCGTCATCCAGTTTTCCCCCTTGCAATGCTGGCTTTTGAATTGTAAGGGTACTACCAGTACACAGCTGGTACTGTGCCAGCAGAGATTCCCTACATTGGGTGTATCTTGGGCATCTGACACAAGGAGGCAAGACGAATACTGTCCCTGTTTGAAAGGCATGAGTCAGCTGCAGTAGCTTTCTGTAACTTTTACTTCCTTGCATTATAGAATCTAGCAACTTTTATGGATGAGATATACCAATTATTATCTTTTTTCCCCAACAGCCTCTTAAATATATGAAAACGATTGGCATCTCTTTCTCTTCTTCCCTTCTGCTCTAGCTTCCGTCAATTCAACCTTTCTTTATAGCAGTGTTCCCTCTCAGCTGAGTTAGTGTGAGCTAGCTCACAGTGTTTTAGCTTCTGGCTCACAGATTTTTGTCTTAGCTCAGGAAGGATGGCTCCAGAGCAAACTAATTTATGCCGTCGCCAACTCGCTCGCTCACAACTTTAGTGCCAGTAGCTCACAAAATAGAATTTTTGCTCACAAGACTCCACTTAGAGGGAGCATTGGTTCCAGGTGGTCAGCCATGTTGGTCTGAAGCAGTAGAACAAATTTAGAGTCCAGTGGCACCTTTAAGACCAACACAGGTTTATTCAAGGTATGAGCTTCCATGTGCATGCACACTTTGTCAAATACATTGGAAAGGAAGTTAGATTCTATAAGTCTATCTATAAGTCTGAAAACTAGCTTCCTTTCCAATGTATTTGACAAAGTCTGCATGCACACGAAAGCTCATACCTTGAATAAACCTTTGTTGGTCTTAAAGGTGCCACTGGACTCTAAATATTTCCTTATAGCGTTCATCTATGAGATATTTTTGTCCTTGGGTTTCTTTTCTGGATCTCTCTTCATTTATCTCCATCATTTCCCATAAATATGGTGCCTCTTTATGGTTGGGCTATTTCTCACATTAATCTATTTCATGTCCCTTTTCAAGACACCACCACTGGAAGGCTCACCACTGGAAGTAGTGAGGCCGGTGAACCAGGTCCTGCTCTTCTGAGAACCAAACCTGTTTCTGAATTGCCATATGGAGATGTTGTGCTGGAGACAGAGAATTTGCATCATGATCATCCAAAGCCACCCTGTGCGGGAACCACTGAAAAATGCTTCATGCAGATCACGGGCATGACCTGCGCATCTTGCGTCTCAAACATTGAAAAGAATCTGCAAAAAGAAAATGGTAAAACAACGAATACTCCTTTGTGATCTTCTGGTGCTGTGAGCCAGTGGTTTTGGGACACTGCTGGGTTGCTCCGTACTAGAATGTTGGTTATCTTTAGAAAGTAGTTTGGCATCCTGGCACTAGATGGGAGATGCTGATATTCTTGGAATAAGTACAGCCTCGTTTGTACGGTTCTTAGCAGTGTGGCTCAATATGGCCTCTGAAGCTTGGCACGCAGTTCTAAGTGCATCTCCTTGGAAGCAGGTCCCAATGATTCAAGGATATGTGTTTCCAAGGCAGAGTGCCTACAGTGACAGATTGAGTTCAAGATGGGATAAGTGCATTATATTTTGTGGGTGGCTTACTGCGAGGCCTTAGAAGCAGCAGCTCCAAACAGAATGCTGGAAAAAAAAACCCTGAGTAAGTACAGAATTTAGATTAAAGTCTTCAGTTTCCATATTGCAAAACTGAAACATGACCCGTTTTCTGCTCCCTGGACTATGTGGACCCTTTCTTGCTCCTGATCTGGGCATGCTTTAGCTAACAGCAAAACATATCATGCAGGGGCTAGAATGAGGTCTTGGTCTGAGGTTATTTTAATCCCTGTTTATACAAGAATTCTACAGGTTAATTACTACCAAGGGGGTGGAGTAAAGTGTTCTGGCTAAGAGACCCATCCATGAACCCAGGAGTGCCCATTTCGTTCGTGCCTCTTCCGTAAATATCTGCGCGCCCTTGACTGCTTGGTACTTTATTCAGCCCAAGGCCTCCCTGCAAAGTTGGGGGCAGTAATACTTACCACCAAGAAAGGACGCAGCAAAAGCCAGAAGAGAAGTCAATGCAAAGCTGAAAAATGCTGTTAAGTTTAAAAATCTCTTTTGCTGTTAGAAATACAGTGCCAAGTTCCTAGTGTGTTTCAAGAGGAATTTTTGTACCAGATTGACACCCCCTGATAAAACAGAGGAACTTTTGTCTCCTTGCATGAGACTGAGTCACTTGCTTTTTCTTTCCTCATCTTGTGCTTATGATTTAATAATTAAATGGGCATTAAGTAGAGTTGCCAACCTCCAGGCAGGGATCACTCGATGGCAGGGATCAGTTCCCATGAAGAAACCCTGCCCTCCCTTTGCTCCACCCCTAAAATCTCCAGGATTTTCCCAACCTGGAGGTAGTAACCCACGCATAATGTTGCTTCTTAAACCTGTCACTTGGCTATTGCAGGCTGTTTTACTGAACTGGCAAGAGCCATTCACCAATGTGCTGATTCTGAATGGGTGTCTGCTGTAATATGTGCACACATTTGTCTATATTTTGTTTATTTTATTTTTAATTGGAAAATATTTTGGTACTTATCAAGATCTTTATCTGAGGAACTAGGGAAATGAAGGCTGGGCTTTGAAATTTATAGGGTGATGTACATTTTGGAAGTGACAGGACAATGAGAAGGAATGGATATCAAGTTTGAAATAAACATACTGTCATGGGTTCCAAGTTCTTCATAAGCTCTGTTGTTTTCCTTACAACTTCCCTATAAGGTAGGCCAGTTTTATTATTCCCCCCATACTTCAGATGAGGATTTGCCTAAAGGCAGCTAATGGGTTTATGGCAGAAATGAGACCTGAATCCCATTTCCTTTCCATTGGAAGCCCCACTAAAGTGTCTTGAGTTTAAGGTTGAAATTAAGGGGTTTAGATTGGGAGTGACTCTTCACGGGATTGCATGGTGGTTTTATTTTTAAAAATATGGAAAGGAACTCCTTTCTTTACAACCCTAATTTCTCTGCCTTTTCAAGAGCACAAACTGATGCACAGAAACTGAACAGGCAAAGCTTTTCCCAACAAGCATCAGGGAGATGTCATCTTCTAAATGTCTATGTGTCAAGCCACTGGGAAAGACACGCAAGCAGGTCTAGCAGAAGGGGCAGGGCGAGGGCATCCTTGGAAGTGAAATCATAGGAACTTGGGAATGTTTTTAATGTTTGACCAAAGAGTTGTGAAGTCATTGTGTTCAGTATGCAGAATCCACTGAGAAGGTTACCTATTACCAAATGCACTGTTTGTTTGCCGGTTGGTTTAGTGGTTAAGAGCGGTGGACTCTAATCTGGAGAACCAGGTTTGATTCCCCACTCCTCCTCCACATGCAGCAAGCTGGGTGACCTTGGGTCAGTCACAAGTTCTCTCAGAGCTGTTCTCTCAAGAGCAGTTCTCTCAGAGCTCTCTCAGCCTCACCTACCTCACAGGGTGTCTGTTGTGGGAAGAGGAAGGGAAGGAGATTGTAAACCACTCTGAGACTCCAAGTGAAGGGTGGGTTATAAATCCAACTCTTCTTCTTCTAAATGCTGGTAGAAATGCTCAGTAGAAATTGCTTGTATCTTAATCCCCACCCCCACCCATCAGGGTAGACTGTATTGAATGCTGAGTGTCTTGGAGTCCTGTGAACTCTTCTAAGCCCAGAAGTGCAGAATAGCACTGGCCTGGCCCGTATATGCGTATAAATTATTCTCTGTGTTTTGGTAGGTTGGCTGAAAAAAGTGTTTAGTACCTTCCTATTGAACCATTTATTCAGCAAGTGATGAAAATGCATGTGTGAACCCTTCCTTATGCTGTGGTTGCCAACCTCCAGGTGGCGGCAGAAGATCTCCCGGGATTTCAGCTAGGTGACAGGGATCAGTTCCCTGGGGGCAAATGGCTGCTTTGGAGGGTGGACTCTATGGCACTGTAACCTGCAGAGGTCCCTCCCTTCCCCTTAACTCTCCCTCTCTAGGCTTCACCCCACCCCCAAAGCTCCTGGTATTTCCCAACCCGGACCCGGCAGCCCTACCTTAAGCCTTGTGGAATGGTCTGGCTGAGGAGGTCAGAGAGGCTCCCTGGGTTTCCACAAACTCTGGAAAAGGGAATTATTAAGACAGCTTTTCTGCTCAGGCAATGGGGTAGTACTGTACAAAATTATTCAGTTATTTGGACAAATCATTAGGGACTGTGCATAGTTTGATGTAAGTTGGATCATACCATATAATCTTGGATCGTTTTAATGTTTCGTGTTAACATTTATGCTTTGCTTCATTTATTTATTTCAGAATTCTGGTTGGTTTCACAACTCAAATCCTATTGCATTGTTTAGTGAATGTCCCATACTGATAACTGTATCGACTCAATCTGTGTAATCCACCTTGAGTCTCAGGGAGAAAGGCAGACTATACATAACATATTTTTTATTTTTAAAAAAGGGATGCCAGTTGCATGTCATTTACTTGTTGCCCCCCCCCCCCCCCCCCGGTTTTGTGATCTGTATCTGATTCAATCCTGTCATTTATAGGAATAGTTTCCGTGCTCATTGCCTTGATGGCGGGGAAAGCCGAAATAAAATATAAGCCAGAGTTGATTCAGCCTCTGGAAATAGCCCAGCTGATTGAGAATTTGGGCTTTGAAGCTTCGGTCATAGAAGATTACCCTGATGCAGATGGCAATGTAGATCTCAAGGTGAGAATCACAGGGTAGGCTGTCATTTGTCTGACAGAAATGTGATGAAAGGGCTGCATCGTACAACAGAATCTGTGCTGTCTGAATTTCAGGTTCAAAGGTGTGAATTCTTCAATTTGAGATTGTGCATTTTAAGTGCTACAGGAGTGTCGGTGATGATTGTGGAAGTTGGGGGCCCTGGAACTGAGACCCCTTTCGCGGCAGGCCGACTGCCCCACCCTCCCCTTTTCTGCTTAATTCCCACCCTCCTTGATTAACTCCGGACAGGTGGGGGCTTAGTAAACCACTGCCACTATCACAGCTTTTGAAAGTTCATTACTTTAGAGAAGCCTAGGTCACTCACCCCCCTGCTCCCTCTAAGCTGTGGGGTCTTGTGATCAAAAATTCTACTTTGTGAGCTACTGGCATTAAAGTTGTGAGTGAGCGATTTGGCTGCTGCATAAATCAGTTTGCTCTGGAGCCATGCTTCCTGAGCTAAGACAAAAATGTGTGAGCCGCAGGCTAAAATAGAGTTGCCAGGTCTGGGGAAATACCTGGAGACTTTGGGGGTGGATCCAGGAGATGGCAGCAGGAGAGGGCAGGGTTTGGGGAGGGGAGGGGCCTCAGCATGGTACAATGCCATAGAGTCCACCCTTCAAAGCAGCCATTTTCTCCAGGGGAGATTATCTCTGTCAGCTGGAGATCAGTTGCAAAAGTGGGAGATCCCCAGGCCCTACCTGAAGGCTGGCAACCTTAGGCTAAAAAACCATGAGCTAGCTCACACTAACTCAGCTTAGAGGGAACACTGCCCCTCCCTCTCGTTTCCCTCATGAACTCCCCTGATTGCACCACTTTTCTTGCAAGGGGGTGCTGCCTGGATCAGCCACAGAGTCTGATAAATACTAAAACCCTAGCAGATTCTAGGTTGAAAAAAAAGCCCAAAGGTACAAAAACATGCCAAAACTATAGGACGTTTTGCATGGAAACATCCAGTCAAGGCAAAGAGACGGGGTCTGGGCCCAAAAGCTAGTGCCCCAGAATGAGCAGCTCTGCGCAAAGCATGCGTCAGCCATTTGGCTACTATTGGGAAGCTAAAAAACACGCAGCTATTGCATTGGAATTTAAGCTTTGTACACTCAGCAAAGAGGCCAGTGAGGTTTTAGCTCTAAAGGAATTAAACAACGATACAGGTTCAAGGTTGCCGGGCCAGGTACGCAAAATGATAAAATACTCCCTAACCCACCTAAATGGAACTTATTCCCTAATATAATTTACATGCCCTCAGGAACTGGCCACTGTAACTAAGGTTCCCAGCTCTGGGTTGTAAAATACCTGGAGATTTTGGGGGGGGGGGGGGGGTGGAGCCTAAGGAGGGCGGTGTTTGGGGAGGTGGAGTTATATCTATGGGGTATAATACCATAGAGTCCAAAGTGGCCATTTTCTCCAGGTGAACTGATTTCTGTCAACTGTAGATTAATCATAATAGTGGGAGATCTCCAGCCACTACCTGGAGGTTGCTGTGATCTTATTCAATCTTTCTGTTTTAGTTGTTCAATACATTTTACGTAAGCCGCCCGGAGTCTGCCCTGGCAGGGAGGGGAGGATATAAATTAAATAATAAATAAATAAACTGTGACCCATGCTTCTCCTGCATCCAGATCCATTTCCACCAGCCACAACCACTCTATTAACCAGTTCTAGGGAAAGGCACACCTGACTTTCTGAAAGAAAGAGATGCATAAATTCTCCCAAAGGCCCTGCCCCCCCCACATGAACCCAGGCACACTGGGTCATCTGGTAGGCAGGGAGCCACTCCTGTTGCTTGAATTTTTACCCAAGATATTGAGGGCAGGAAGAGAAAGATTACCTGCTCCAGGGGTCATTTGGGGCTGGAGTGAGGCAGAGCAGCACTCTGCCAGCCCAGGAAATGGACACTAGGGCAGCCACGGGCCGAATCAGATTCTCTAATTCGGCCCATCGCCAAATTGCCACCGAAATTCAGTGGTGGTTTAAAAATTGGCTGGAAGGGAAGGAGTTTGAGGGAGAGGCTCCAAACTTACAGGGTAGCTGCTGGAGCCTCTCCCCCAAATACACACCAAGTTTCAAGAAGATTGGACCACAGAGTCCAGTTCTACAGGCCCCAAAACAGGTTGCCCCCATTCCCTCCATTGTTCCCTATGGTGGGAAAAAAGTAATGTTTTTTCCCATCATAGAGAACAATGGAGGGGATGTGGCAACTTGTTTGGGGGCCCGTAGAATTGGACCCCATGGTCCAATCTTCTTGAAACATGGTGGGTATTTCAGGGAAAAGCCTCAGCAGCTACCCTGCAAGTTTGGAGCCTCTCCCTCAAACCCCTTCTCCTTCAGCCCCTCATATACCCTATGAGTTTTTGCCATTGACTTCAGTGGCCCATAGGGTACAATGGGGCTGAAACTGAATCGGCTTGCATTGCTGAAACTGACATGTGGGGGTCATTTGGCACCCGGAACAGATGTGGCCTGATTTGGCCCGATCTGAATCAGGCCAAAAAATTTTATTTGCACACCCCTAGTGGGCACAAATGTCAGTGGTGGCAAGCCCCTCCCCCAGTGGGCCTGTGGAGGACGTGAAGCGATAAGCAAGGTTTAAACTTTAAACCCCTTCTGTTTAGAGTCGCGCAGCAGTGGCGGCACAATCTTTCCATTGTATTCTATGGGGCCCTTCTTGTTTCGTTCCCCCCCCCCGTCCGCCTTGGCAGGCTAGCTGGGGAAGGGAAAGGGAGGCTTTTGAAGATGCCCCCCCTTTTGCTTCCCTTTTTTACACTATTCCTGTGATGTCAGGGGCGTGGCATATGCTAATGAGTTATGCTAATAGGTATGCTAATGAGCATCTGCACCTCTTTTTCTACGAAATGACCCCTGACCTGCTCCTTCTAAAATCTCTATTAAGCACACAGCCATTTGCTTCTGGCTCAGATGCTGGAGAGGAGGGATGATTTTGAGTGAGAAGGTCCTTCTGTTAAGGAAAAGCTGTAGAAGCCCTGGAAATTCAGTGAAAGATCAGTTAAGGGGAATGGCCACAGCCTCATGGTACAGCGCGTGATCTGTGTTTGCAAGTTCCCAAGTTCGATTCCTGGCATCTCCAGTTTAAAAGAATCTGAGACAGATTTCAGCTTGAGAACTCTACCAGTCCACGTGAAGAGCACTTGAGGGCCAGTTTGGTGTAGTGGTTAAGTGCACAGGCTCTAATCTGGGAGAACCGGGTTTGATTCCCCACTCCTCCATATGCAGCTGCTGGTGTGACCTTGGGTCAGTCATTAGTTCTTTCAGAGCTGTCCTCTCAAGGGCAGTTCTCAGAGCTCTCACAGGGTGTCTGTTGTGGGGAGGGGAAGGAGATTGAAAACTGCTCTGAGACTCCTTTGGGTAGGGAAGGGCGGGGTATAAATCCAAATCTCTTCTTCACTTGGCTTGATGGATCAGGGGCTTGATTTGGCAGAAGGCCATTTAATCTCTTAACACTAACTGTAACTCTGTTCAGTTCAGTGCAGTTCTTTATTGTTATGGTCATTTGACCAAATATACAGTCAGTTCCACAGTCCACACAACAAGCAACATTCATAGGACAAAACACGATCCGACAAAACCCAAACCTGGCTACTGTTAAAATTAGACACATGTAACTGTAAACGTAAAGTATTATGCTGGTTAAAATGGTTAAAATGCACCCCCTTCTTCTGTCTAATTCGGCGAACCTGAGCAAAATTCTCCTACTTTAGAGGTAATATCCTTACGAATGAATAAAAACTCTGTTCAGATCCTAGGGATGACTTGTGCTTCATGCGTGCATAACATTGAATCCAGACTTGTCAAAACTCCCGGCATCCTCCATGCGTCTGTAGTGCTGGCCACATCCAAAGCCCGTGTCCGCTTTGACCCTGAAGTCATCGGTCCTCGAGATATTATAAAAATTATTGAGGTAAGTTATTGAAACAGATGTTTTAAAAACAGATGTTCTGAACATTAATTTATTTGCGGTGGTGGGGCTTTCCCTCAGCTTCTGCCCAAGCTCTCCTCAAGGTAGGAACATCAAAATATAGTAACGGCATACCCAGCTTTTAAATCTCAATCACCCCCACAGCTGTCCAGCTCCAGTTATTAAAAGCTAACCTGAACAGTCTTGCAACATTTCCAGAAACCATTTGTGCTCAGAGGGTTGTTTCTTCTTCTTCTACAGCTGAGCTGTCTATGGAGAACTCCGCTATACAGGCCTTTGCTGTTTGAACTTTATGCAATGTAGGTGCAGAGAAGAAGGAGCTTAATGGAGGAGAAGTCCATCAGTGGCTACTAGCCATGATGACTAAAGGGAATGGTCACATCCAGAGGCAGTAATCCTCTGAATATCAGTGCTAGGTGGCAACATTAGGAAAAGGCCTCTGTCCAGCTTGTAGCCCTTATAGTAAACAAAATGCTGCACTAGAGGGACGACTGTCCTGATCCAGCAGGGGGCTTCTTATGCTAAGGAATCTGAAAGGTCGCAGTGGAGTACAATGGGTGTATAGAGCTCTTGCCTCCTTTACTCCACTCTAACTGAGTACATGCACCAAAGCTAGTACACTTCTATCATGTCTTCCTCTTGTTGCTCTGTGGTTATCTTCCTATTGTAGCAATTCAGCTTTTACATAAGGAGCAAGCCAGTCCCTTTTGATAAGCAAATACAAAACCTTTTGTGATGCATGGCCCAATCCTTGGAGATCGAAGTGACCACAACTGAACACAGGACCAAGGACAAAAGCTTGAGCCGACTTCGTTCAGAATCCGCTGGCATTATCACTTTCCCCATGTTTGGGGGCCTGAACAACCTGACACAGGAATTGTGGCAAAAAGCATCATTGCTGCAGACCACATCCTGTTGTGTTGAACGCTATTATAAAGTTAAGCAGGAGGCAGCATAAAAAACGTCACCTCAGAACACTACAGAGAAGTGCTTTTATAGAGGTTCCATATAAGAGGTCTCACAGAAAAGAATGAAAATGTCACAGGCCTCTTCCTAGATTGCAGCATAGGCGTAGAGTATGAGGGGGGGCTCGAGGGCTCGAGCCACCCCCGAAATTTCCCAGAGGGGACTCAGCCACCCCTGGCAAAATGGAGCACCTGCCGCCGTGCCTCCCCGGGTCCTTCCGAGGCCCGGCCGCCGCTGCTGGAGAGGGAGAGGGAAGGGGTGGCCGGGGGGGGGGAGAGCGGCTGGCGGGCCTTGGAAGGGCCCGGGGAGGCACAGCAGTTTCCCGGGGGGGGAGCCCCCACCCCCCCCAGAATTTCCAAAAGTCTATGCCCCTGGATTGCAGAGTACCCTGAATGTTCCTAGGAGCATGAAGATACAAATCCTCTAGCTGTTCTCACATCAATTTGTGTGCATTTATGTCCTTCTTATTTTCTGTAGTATCCATCATGGTGTCTTCATTCATTTACTTCTGTATCTCTGTATAATCACAATACTAGATGAGACCCTCAGGCTGAAATCTGTGGCTTTCTGGAACACAATGAAATATATTCTGAGCATCATGTTAGAGGGGCTCTAACAGATGCTAATCAGATTTACTGACCCCAATTAAGAGTGAGAGCCCCTGTCTGTTTTGATTTATACTTATCACTTAATTCCAGATAGCTTTTAGCTAGTTTCAGAAATGGTTGCAGAGCAGACCCAGGGCTATAATTTTCCAGCTTGCTCTCAGAAAATGTGTAATCTGTACGTTTGTGCAGGGGGGAAATGGCAGGGAATATCTGTCATCCATTCCCAAAGACTACAGAAGGGAGCCCAAGCCATAGCACCTATATCCTTGCTGCAACTGACCCCGATGTGCATGATGCATGAGTAACTGTTCAAAATTACTTTCTTTCTTTTGGTTTTCATTTTTAAAGGGAATTGGTTTTCAACCATCTCTGATTAAAAAGGGTCCACGAGATCACAGCTTAGATCACAAAGAAGAGATCCAACAGTAAGTACAGCAGCGAATGAGAAAAGGTATGGCTGACAGATACTGATAAATAGTTTTCCAGTTTGTTTTCTTATTAATTAATTTGCTTTTATTTTGAACATTTTTGTGCCACAAGGTAGCGAAGATAAAAACAACAACCATGAAAACATTTGAGCAATTAAAATGCATTTAATATTATAAAATAAGTCAATCAAAAATACAGACATAAACAGCTTTGACAGTTTTGACAGCAATGCTTTTAAATTGGACAGCTCAGTGTAAATTTTTCTGAGTTTGGCTATTATTCTGTTTGGCCCTTATAGACCTCCAGGCAATCAGTACATGAATCTGTCTCAGTAAATACTGAAGAATTCAGAGTACAACAGTCATTTGGTTTACATTCAGAAATATTAGACAACATTTTGTTTATTTGTTTTAAAAAATTACGCCACCTTTCCATTCGGCTTAGGGTCCCTAAGGTAGAAAACAATCAAAAACATTAAAACAAGCTTTTAAAATATAAAGTGCAAGCAAATAATATTATTTGTTCTCAAGTAATGTCTGGGTTGGCTTTGTTGGTGTTGGGGTAGGGGACATCTCACCCTGTCCTCTCCCGATGTCTTTTACTGACCAGAATCCAAAGCGTGAAGGTTGGCAATACTGGTGTGGTTGCCTAGCAATGGTCTCAACATCCACTGAGTTTCCTAAAGCTACAGGCCCTGTTTCTGTTATAGGGAAGGATGTTAACTTCCCAATGTACTTCTTTTAGATTTCAGATTTTTCTGCAAACCTGGGGCTTTTTTTAGGTTTGTAAAAGATCTGGAATGCCTGTTAATGGCCCCAGTCTCTGGATTTAAGTATCCACAGATTTGTCTGCACTGGGAATTCGATATATTGATGAAAACAATTAAAATGGCAATTACACCATGTGCACAATTAAAACCAACAGTTAAAACACATACTCAGGAATTTTACCCACTCAGTTGAGAGGGATGTCTGGTCTTCTCATGCTGTGGATTCACTGCCTTTTCAGATGGAAGAAATCATTCTTATGCAGTCTGATATTTGGTATCCCTGTTTTGATCTTAATGATTTACATGCTAATACCTGATGGCCAGCAGCATGGATCGTCGGTGCTGGAGCAAAACCTAATCCCCGGATTATCTATTCTAAACCTTCTCTTCTTTGTCCTTTGCACTTTGGTTCAGGTACGATTCGAGAGTATTTTCTTTCCTTTATCTTTGTAATCTCCTGTTGCATAATCGGATATAATCGCAGTGTTTACACTGAGAGAATAGAATGGCCTTATAGCCAGGATTGTTGATGGGGAGCTGAAACTTTTTGTTTTGTCTTGACAGTTCCTTGGGGGCTGGTACTTCTACATCCAGGCCTATAAATCGTTAAAGCACAAGATGGCCAACATGGATGTCCTCATAGTGCTGGCCACAACCATTGCTTATGTTTACTCCTGTGCTATCTTACTGGTCGCAATGGCGGAACAGGCAGAGCAAAGCCCCCTCACCTTTTTTGACACCCCTCCAATGCTGTTTGTGTTCATCGCTCTCGGTCGGTGGCTGGAACACATCGCGAAGGTAAAGCATCCTGCAAGTAAAATGCTTTACTGAGTAGGAAAGGACTCCACAGTCTGTAGGGCAGAAGGAAACGTAATCTGAAAAGGTCCTTTCTTGGAAATCTGCATGGGATAAACTGCATGGGACCCCTAACTTCCTTAGCAAGTTTGTAATTTGACTGTTGAGTTGCAATGTCTGCCTTGAGACTCTGGTATCCTGGGGGGGGGGGGGGGGGGGCAGGCATCTGTTCTGGCACGGCTGAATGGCTGATCATTGCCACAGATTGTGATTCAAAGATGAGTGCAGATCTCAGTTTGGGCTTAACTGTGGGACTTTGCCGTTGGTGGCTGCTGAGTGCGGGAGGAACAAATCACATCCGTTCCTTCCTTTGTCTTGTTCTCTGTTGCAAGTCTGTGTCCTTTTAAACATACATTTGGCTCCCCGCCAGTCCAGAACATGCTAAGTAACCTGCTGGTCAAGCCTCTGAATAGATCTGCATCTATTCCAGCACTGGGCATTGTAGGCCACCTGGAGTCCGAAACAACAACAATACAGGAAATACACACACACAGACACACACAGACACATATATATCCTGCATTATTGTATTGTGTGTGTATGTGTGTGTGTGTGTATACACATATACACGTATGTAAATAATTCATGAATCTTTTGAGACAAGGGGGTTTCAATCTCATGTAAATTTACTGTGAGAAGAGCTTAATTTCAAAGCCACTGTTTCTTGCCTTGCTGACCTTGAACACAATCAACTTTGTTTCTTCTGCCTCTTTCATATAGCTTGCCTTTTATCCTCCTCTCCCCATAGGCCAGTTTCCAGCTTGTCTGCACCTTTTCTGAACCGTTTGGAATATCCTGTTCATTTTTAACATATTCCAGTTTGTTCACTGGCCAGTAGACCAGCACTATTTATCTATTTCTGGAGTCCCCAGCAGGGTTGCCAGGTCTCCTCGTCATGCCAGCTGGGGGGGGAGGCATTCTGGGATGTCCCTGACTCAGTGAGGTCACCCAGAAGTGACATCATCATATTGGGGCTGTCATGGAGTGATGTTCTGGGTTTTGGGCAAAACTTTTTGGTAAAGCCAGCTTCAAACCACAGAGTTTTGCTCTCAAACCAGAGTGTCGCCATGTGATGCCCTGATGTGATGATGTCACTTCTGGGTGACATCATTGTGTTAAGGACATTGCACACTGACGTTGCTGTTTGGGTGTGGGGTTTCCCACACTGGAGATTCAATTGGCTGTGCAGATTTTTAAGAACATTGCTTTGGCAGTAGCTGCCACCACATCACAAGGATCTTCACCATATGACAGAAAGTAAGCTGTGGCAGTAGTAGTAGCCACTTCATGGCAGCCATTTTGTAGTAGCCACTTCATGGCAGCCATTTTGTGACTCCACCCACCATGCTGTGTCAGAATTACAAAGACACTCACAGGCTCAAAAAGGTTGGGGACCCCTGATCTATTTGTTTTATGTACAGTTCGCCTTTCTCACTGAGACTCAAGGCAGATTACACAGTGTAAGTCAGTGCAATCATAAGGATGAGACATCTAATAAGCAATGTAATAGGACAGGGATTGCAGAAATCTGAACAAAGCATGAGAATTAAACAAGTGGTAAATGATATTATATAAGTAGAAATACAATTTTATTTATTTTATTTATTTATTTAGACTTGTATCCTGCCTAGCCAGCACAGGCCGGCTCTAGGTGGCTAACAATATAAAATCAAGAACATACAAGGGTTAAAATCACATCAAAATATACAGCTAAACAGTAAAACCATAACAGATGGCAGCAATACAAAACCAACACAAAATCTCCTGAACCATTCTCCTGAACCATTCCTGAGCCGGCCTTGGCTGGGAGGGCGGGATAGAAATGTGAGAAATAAATAAATAAATAATATAGCTCAGTCACGTTTATAAAAATGCCCTCCTGAACAATATGAATTAAAATGGCATCCTACATTACCGGCCTTTTGTGTGCACCAATTATGACTTTGACTCTTAATCCTCTGCAACTCCTATATTCTTTGGGCAATGCCAGTTCTAAGGCACTATTTGCGCATTTTGTTTATGGCATGAAATACCTGACTGTTCTTGGTAGAAAAATCTGAATATTGCTGTGCCCTGTTTGCAGGCAGTGCTAGATTATTCATGTTTTTAGAGCCCATGGGGCTCAATGGAAAAGTGAATCAATGTGCTAGGGAATGTTTCAGGCTCTAATTTTTGTTTGTTCTTGGATAGAGTAAAACATCAGAGGCGCTTGCCAAATTGATATCTCTTCAAGCAACAGAGGCTGTTGTAGTGACACTTGGAACCGACAACAGTGTCATCAGGTATATCCATACGGCTGCCAGCTCTGGGTTGAGAAATACCTGGAAATTTGGGGGGTGGAGCCTGAGGAGCATGGGGTTTGTGGAGGGGGAGGGACTTTGATGGGTTGTGATGCCATAAAGCCCACCATCCAAAGCAGCCATTTTCCCCAGGTAAACTAATCTCTCTGTTGCCTGGAGATCAGATGTAGTAGCGAGAGATCTCCAGCTACCACCTGCAGGCTGGCAACCCTGTATGTCCGTGGTGAAAGGATTTTTCAAACACAATGGTAATATTGGCTTTTCTACTATTATGGTATCCGGCTTAGTGGTAAATGGTATGTGGTGGATATGACTGTGTTTTGGGCAACAGAGCTACTGGGCCAGTATTTCTTACCGCACATCTTTTTAATATGTGTGCAGGAATGTGGGTTTTGTTTTTAAG
Source organism: Lepidodactylus listeri (assembly GCA_029233225.1). NCBI lineage: Eukaryota > Metazoa > Chordata > Lepidosauria > Squamata > Gekkonidae > Lepidodactylus > Lepidodactylus listeri. The sequence continues at coordinate 22,042,472 of JARCFY010000016.1, forward strand.
CAGTGGCAGCAGGGAATGAAAGCACCAATAAAATTCCTGGGTTCTTCCCTGTCACACCAGTAAGCTAAGTGCAGAGTCTTCCTGAGACCCAAAGGAATCTGTTTTGATTCTTAGCCTGTCCTGGGAGCAGGGCTATTTTTGGGCAGGAACGCACAGGAATGGAGTTCAGGCTGGCTTCTGAGTTGGCCACGCCTACAGCCTCCCTCCCCCTGCCCTGGGTTCCCCAGGCACCTTGCAAGCCACAGGGCCCCTGGGGAAGCCAAGCTGTTCCAGGGAGGGAAGGCAGTTTAAACTGCCTCTCCTCCTTGGGTTCCCCAGGCACTCTGCAAGCTGCGGGGCACTTGGGGAAGCTGATACTGAGAGGGAGCTGCACTGTCAGGGGTATGGCCTAATATGCTAATGAGTTTCTGCTGTTGGGTGTGGCCTATTATGCTAATGAGTTCCTGCTGGGCTTTTTCTACAAAAAAGGCCTTGCCTGGGAGTAAAGCCCAATTCACTGCAGTGACCCTTACTCATCTTCCCACTTCTCTTCTACTTCTTCCTCCTCTTCCTTCTCCTCCTACTCCTCGTCCTCCTCTTCCTCCATTGCCTCTCCCTCCACCTCTGCCTCCTCTTCTTCTTCCTGGAGATGGTTTCAAAATAAACTGCGGCCAACCACCAGGCTATCAATAAATAAAACTGGCAACATTCTTCCACAAAACCCCACATGGAAATACAGTAAAACTCATACAGAAACAGAATAAAAATACATAGTCAAACCAGGTCAAGGGGAAAAAGAAGTGGGGGCTGGGGTGAATTTAATGGGAAGCCAAGGCAAAAAACAACCTGAAACCTCAGAGAAGAAAAACGTTTACAGCTAATGCCTGAAGCTCATGTTATAGTTTTTGTCTTTGCGTCCCACCTGCCTGCTGGCTGTATTGAAGATCTTATTCCACTGCAGAAGTTTAAGCAACCACAACTAGATGTGCAAAAACACAAAACACTCTAAACTACTACTAAACATGCATGTACACTTATAGGATGCACAATTATGCTTCGGTATCTACATCCCGGTTGAGATAATGTACAACTTCTCTTAACAATTTGGATCATTGGGTCTTAACTGTGACCCCTCTGCAGGGAGGATCAAGTACCTGTCGAGCTGGTTCAGCGAGGGGACATTGTCAAAGTGGTACCTGGTGGAAAATTTCCAGTCGATGGGAAAGTCATTGAAGGCAGCTCTATGGCAGACGAATCCCTAATCACTGGTAACTTGTATAGGTTTCGATAATCTTTGGGCTGTGTTTCCAAGGATAAGCCTTGTAGACACGTGATCACTAATGCAAAGAATTGTTGCTATGCTTGATCATTGAGGGAGAGGCAAAATAGATAAGGTAATGACTTGTATTCTGCCATGCAGTTCCAAAGACTTAAGGGCACTTTTTTGTTTAATAGGGGGGGGGGTGATTTATGCTGCTTGTGTCCCCCTGTCCCCCAGCTCACTGCCAACACCCCTGATTTAGTGCTGGGGAATTGCCTAGTGGGAGCATGCAGTTGGAAGGGGAAATATCCTGAAATTGCCACCCCCCTCTTAAGAAAACGCCAGTGGTGTTAAATCGTTGGCATGTGGTTGGATACAGGCCAGTGCTTTTTAAAATGAACTTTCATCTGTTGGTGAAAGTATACAGGATGTGCCAAAGTCTTTTTCCCTTAAGAATATGGTGAATTCTCTGCATTCTCAGGAACAGACAGCAAAGGTACTGGCAAATTCTTGTAAGTAGTCTGGGAGCACAATGCTAAGTACCTTGAGAATAGCTCCCCTTTACGAGCAACTTTGAACCTTCTCCTTTAACCCTTCCATCTTATTTGACTGATTTATCAGACTCCAAATATAGGAAAGCATTTACCAAAGCATGGTTGGATATTTTACAATTGGCGACATTAAGAGGCTGATGTAACAGGATTCCATATAAAGAACGTGTCTGTATTTGTGATCAGAAATCTATCGAGGATCTAGGCCATGAGGTCTTCCACTGCCTTAGATTTGCGTTAGAATGCGAACGATATTTGCATTGCAACATCTGTCTTAATTCTTGGAACCAGGAATAAGAAGCTTTGGGGGGGGGAAACCGTGCCAGAATTGCCAGTGTAAGACTAGATGGATGTTCCAGGAATGACAGTGATCAGTTCTCCCAACCACAATCCAGTCAAAATGCGATGATGCAAAATTGCATCACTTTGGCCACCTTTGAAGCTTTCCTCTAGCCAAAGGAGTCTTCCTCCAGCTTAAGTGGCCCTTCCTTCCTATCTAAGGTCGGACACATGGTGCCATACCCTAATGACAATTATGGGTGAAATCATGCAGACCTTGAAAACAGCTAAGGCAAATAGCATCACAAAATGACCCTAGAAAAGAGCACTTCTCCGATTGTATGCGCGCATTTTTCTTCTTGCTGACCTGGTCCAGGTGGTTAAAAAAACACATGTATATGGTATATTGGGTTTGATGCATGGAAAGCCCAGACTACGACATATTGATCAGCATAGATTTATTGAGTGCACAACAAGCATGCAGTACTGGCTGAGATGGCCAACTATATTCAACTCCTAGGACACACCCACAAGTCCTACTGGCGGGTTTGAATTTCTCGCCAGGGTTCTGATTGGAGGGCTAGTGGTGGTCTAGGATCCTGGACCCCTATTGTCTCTTGGAGTCAAGCTCTGACTGTATGCCGCTGGCGCCCAGTGGCGGTCAGCAAACATGACAGTGTACAAATATGCAAGCGAGCTCTCAAAGCAATTAACTGAGCAGGGCTTTAGAGGTGGTGATGATTCTATAACCTCTTCCTGAATCAAGGATTCGTGTTCAGCTGCCTGAATTTCTTGTTTGCTGAGAAGCACTGCTAGGTTGCCATGGGGAAGAAAAGTAGGAAGAAAGGCAAACCAGTGAGGTTCATTGTTGCAGGCTTATCAAGGTCTCTCACTTGAGAGTACATTAATCTCCTTTCCCCCTTGATCTGGAGTGCCTTGGTTCCCTGGTGATAGGCTTTTGGTTTTATCAAATTCTGAGCATATACTCCGGTACAGCTGTTTCTTGGTAGGGGCCAGTAAATGAGGGAGATGCTGTTATTAAGTGGATATGGATGGATATTGTCTTTGTAGGGGAAGCCATGCCCGTCACCAAGAAACCTGGCAGCACTGTGATTGCGGGCTCTCTCAATGCCCACGGCTCCGTGCTTGTCAACGCGACTCACGTGGGCTCTGATACCACTCTTGCCCAGATTGTGAAACTGGTCGAAGAAGCTCAGATGTCAAAGGTAAAGTGGCTTCAAGCCTTGGGCTTTCGGCTTTCGAATCGCTACGTTCATCCCTATGGCGGACACCATGTTAAGCTCTACAGGAAGAAAAAGGCTGCAATCACACATGCTAAATAATGCACTTTCAATCCACTTTCCAACTGGATCCATGCTAGGTTGCTACTACAGGATCCACATCTGGCATCAGCCTCTGGTCCTCTCTCCACTTCTGTTCTTTGGCTTGCCTGCAAGACTGTTGGAGGAGGAGGAGGAGGAGGAGGAGGAGATTGGATTTATACCCTGCCCTTCATTCGGAGTCTCAGAACGGTTTACAAACGCCTCTCTCTTCCCCTCCCCACAACAGACACCCTGTGAGGTAGGTGGGGCTGAGAGAGCTCTTTCGAGGGCTGCCCTTGGGAGAACAGCTCTGACAGAACTATGGCTTGCCCAAGGTCATCCAGCAGGGGCAAGTGGAGGAGTGGGGAATCAAACCCGGCTCTCCCAGATTAGAGTCTGCACACTTAACCACTACACCAAACTGGCTCAAATTGGCTGAACTGCTGCCCCACTCAGATCTCTCTCCTCCTCCCTCACACCCACGTACTCCTAGATATCCTCCTCCTTTGTGTCTGTGTGTGTGTGTGTTTTTTTGCTGGCTCCTTCTTGCTACCATCCCAGGTGCCTTTACTTTAGTAAAACAAAAAAAAATGATTTCCCCCCCCCCCCCCCCATTGGAAGCGCAAGGCCTTTTTTTTGAAAATGTCTCATTAGTTTTGTTTTTGCTCAGTGATTCTGTTTCTGAGCAGAAACGAAAGACTTCCATGAGCTAGCGTGTGGGAGGCAGGGTTATGTGTTCTCAGAATTCAAGCGTTAATATCTGGCTGCTGGGGAAAGGGATCTCCTGAGCCATCCAGTGTTGGAGAAGTGAGTTCATGGTCAGCTGAGTGCTCCTTCTGTCCAGCTCTGGGAAAGCTCTTCTCCCACTGATACTGGGGCATGTGAAATGGTCCTTTTTGTAGTAGGGCTCCTCTCTCATCTGTTTTGTGCAGGTAAACTGGCTGCCATACTGCTAGTGCCGCATTGGCTATAATACAGTGGTTGCCTCAGAGCCCAGCTAGAAATGATACTTTAGCCCTGGTCTGTGCCAGGGACACCTACAACAGAAGTGGAAGCACAAGAGGGGAAGCTGAACTCTTCTCATACCTTCTTCCTGTCACCTTGTACCTCTTTCCAGCTGAGCTCGCTTCAGACATTGGGACCTGAACCAATGCTCCCTTCTAAGCTGTGGAGTCCTGTGAGCAAAAGTTCTTCTTTGTGAGCTACTGGCATTAAAATTGTGAGCGAGTGATTTGGCCACTGCATAAATCAGTTTGCTCTGGAGCCATCTTTCCTGAGTAGGGTTGCCAAGTCCGGGTTGGAAAATACCTGGGGACTTTGGGGGTGGAGCCAGGAGAAGGTGGGGTTTGGAGAGGGGAGGGCCTCAGCGTGGTACAATGCCATAGAGTCTACCCTTCAAAGCAGCCATTTTCTCCAGGGGAGCTGATCTCTGTCAGCTGGGGATCAGTTGTAAAAGCGGGAGATCCCCAGGCCCCACCTGGAGGCTGGCAACCCTATTCCTGAGCTAAGACAAAAATCTGTGAGCTGGAGGCTAGAAAACTGTGAGCTAGCTCACACTAATTCAGCTTAGAGGGAACACTGGCTTGAACTGAGGAGAAAAGCACCTGGGACTGTAGTCAGGGACAAGCAAGTCTTTGAATACCACTGTTATTTTCTCAATGCTTCTAGTTTCCCATCGCTTTCAGGTCTCCACCACCACGACAGAGAGATCTCTTTTGTGTATATGTATGTGTGTGTAATTTGTCTTGAAGCCATTGTGCTTTGACAGTCATTATAAGTGTATGTGGGTCATACTACAGGATTTATATTTCAGTCTCTATGCGTTATATTCCTATAGGCTGTATTGAAGACATATGCCTTTAAGCAGTACATGAGTGTAATCTTCTTTAAGTAATCTGTGTCTTCCACAGTGTATTCCTGTTACTGCGTGAAAAAAATTAAATGCCCTTGTCTTTGCTGTCCACAGGACTGAGGTAGATCAAATTTGGTTTGGCTTGCACAGTGGCAAGAGCCAGTTAGGGGATTTTGGATGGAGGGGCTTCTCTGTAGGGAAACATGAGCTGGGGACCGGCACGTTGTAGAACAGTCATATCTGTGAAGGAAGGCTTTGAGACAGGAGTTCCTGTGTCTCCCTTTGTATTCTTATGTGCAAGTATAAACATCAACTTTTCTGAATTTTTACAGGCACCCATCCAGCAACTGGCTGACAAATTTAGCGGGTACTTTGTCCCGTTTATCATCATAATTTCTACTGCAACACTGGTAGCATGGATTGTGATTGGATTTATAGACTTCGATATCGTGCTGAAATACTTTCCTGTGAGTACTTTGTTCGTAGAGTTGCTATGGTGTGATGCCTAGAATGTCTGGCTAAGATCTGGGAGGCCCCCCAATTCAAATCCCTACTTCTCCATGGAAGCTCATAGGGTGACCGTAGGCCAGTCACCCTCTTTCAGCCTCACCTACAGGCCCATAGCCAGGGTTTTGTGGCTTGTGGGGCAGGTTTTTTTCTGGTGGGGCTGAAGTTCTCAGTGAAGAAAGAAAAGCAATTTAGCCAATACAAAGCTGTTAACAGAATAGATCTCTGAATTGCAAGCTGTCAACCATTTTAGATGACAGTTCTCAGCTGCTGCAAGTTAATCACTTCTGCCAGCCTAAGCAACAATTCTGATAACAAGCCGGCAGGTATGGGTGATGACTTCTATGGTTAAGAAAGCTAACAGGCAGAAAAACTTTCCTAAAGGAGAGTTTCTTGACACAAAGTTAGAAGGGATCCTAGAGGTCATCTACTCCAACTCCCTTTCTCAATGCAGGAATTAGTCAATTATAGCACCCCACTCTGCTTAAAGGAGCTCACGCTTTTAATATAATAAGCAGACCTGGTTTGAATAGGTAGGATGGGAAATGCTTTCCTGCTCTCACAGCCGAATGATGTAACAGGGAGAGCTGGAGATTATTTTTCCTGAACATATGCAGAGGGCAGTTCAGATCTGGGGGAATTCCCAGGCCTGCTTATCAGTAAGGGTTATAGTTTCTGGTATCAATACAGCAATTTGTCTCCAAAGCTCCAGCATCAATGGCGTCTGTCTGCTTATTGCAAATGCTTTGCAGGGATGTGAAACATATGGCCCGGGGGCCAGAACCAGCCCATCCAGGGCTCTTATCCAGCCTCCGAGCGCAACTAGTGTGAGGGAGGGAAGACAGGAAGCTGCTGGTGGGGGGGGGGGGGGAAGCGGGTACATGCAGTGAGGTGTGTGTGGTTGAAGCTGTAGAGAAATAGAAGGGAAATGGCTAGGTGGTGGGACTATAAGGCTGAGGGAAAATAGTGGGGAGGAGTGTCAGTGGAGGTGGAGAAAGAGACAGGGCCAGCAGGGGAGAGAAGAGAATGAGGGCCACTGCATGGATTGGGAGGCAACTGGGCTGTCTTGTGTGTGCTACTCTGAGGGGAAAGATGTCCTGGCCTTGGAAGTGAGTGGAGGAGCAAAGGGGAAAAGGGGCAGCGATGAACTTCTGATCAGCCATGGAGCCGGGTGGCAGAGTGAGTGTTGGGGAGGGTGGGGGGACAGCGACCTCCCTTCTCCTCCATACTTGTTCTCAGTCCATGAAGGAAAAGGGGTCACGGAAGGAGAGAAAGCACCCCTTGGAAGTTTTGGAAACAGCCTCTCTGTCAGGCCTTCCCCTCAGCCCTGCAGCTTCTGTGGGTAATGCATGAGGGAATCTGGGAGAGCCAGGTTCAGACAACCCCCCCCCACAAGCCAGGACCCTGTCGTCTGGGTCACCTGGGGCTGGTCACTCAGCCTGGACCACCTCACAGGGTTGTTCTTGGTGGGGATGGGATGGTGGAGGGGGAAGTCCTTAAGACCCTTAGAGGTAGGACGGGGGAAGAGAGGAAACAAAGAGCAAGAGACGGATTGTAGCCATGCTTGGCTGCTGAGGCTGGGCGTATGAATAGAATAGAATAGAATAGAATAGAATAGAATAGAATAGAATAGAATAGAATAGAATAGAATAGGGTTTATTGTATATGGCCATTGGCCGTTACAGTTTTTAGATAAAACTGGATCCCTAACACCTTAATATACACATTTAATTATTAAATGCATTCGTACAATATCTAAAATATCTAAAATACCTCAGACTAAAACTGTGTACAAGGCTGGGCGTATGGGGGGGGGGTGCTGAAAAACTACCTTATTTACTTGCAAGGAAGATGACTTCTCTTCTAAAGGTGCTATATATACAAAACGTAACTAATTTGTATGGAAATGTAAGATACTGCCCCTTTTACGGTATCCCTTGGGGGAAAAGCTAGTCTGGCATATGATTAAATACATTTGTGGGGGCTTTTGTGAACTCCCCAGTAAATCAATTGCTTTCATTCCTAGGAATCAATTGCTTTTGTTTGTACTTTCAGTTTTAAAAAAAATCATTAATTGGGTTTATCTTTTCAGTACCTGGCATTATATTTTATTGCACTCATGACCTGGCCTGCTTAAAGTGACATTTATGTCAGATCCGGCCCTTATAACAAATGAGTTCAGCACCACTGCTTTTACTGTCTTTTATTGCTGCGAGAATTCCCTGGCGAGCACAAACCCGTTTTTTTCTTTCCTTTCCCTTCCAGCATTACAGTAAAAATATTTCGAAAGCAGAAGTCATTGTACGGTTTGCCTTCCAGACCTCCATCACAGTCCTGTGCATTGCCTGCCCCTGTTCCCTGGGGCTGGCGACCCCGACGGCTGTGATGGTGGGCACCGGAGTCGCCGCACAGAACGGTATTCTCATCAAAGGTGGGAAGCCTCTGGAAATGGCACACAAGGTTAATATTGTTGCTGCTCGTCTGTGCCTGGGGGCGGCTGTTGGTGTTCCCTCTCGGCTGAATCGGTGTGAGCTAGCTCACAGGTTTTTAGCCTCCAGCTCACAGATTTTTGTCTCAGCTCAGGATGGATGGCTCCAGAGCAGACTAACTTATGCAGTAGCCGAATCGCTCGCTCACAGCTTTGATGCCACAAAGTAGAATTTTTGCTCACAAGGCTCCACAGCTTAGAGGGAGCATTGGCAACTATTAAATTCCCAGTCTGGGATTCAGTAGCTTTTTTTTTTTTTTTTTGGGGGGGGGGGGGGGGAGTCAAACACACATTTCTTAAGATCAGATAGGAAGCAGAGGTCCTCCCCAGAGAGTATTTCTGAGGTGCTGCTATCTCCTGGTTGCAAGGCAGGTCAGCCGTGGCCTTGGGGCAGGAGGCCCTGTTCTTGCTGAACTCCCCAGAGATTGATCTTTTCCCTCCGACTGTTTGACTTTACATTTTATTCCTTCCTGGGTTTTTTCTTCCTTTCGTGTGAGGGACTGGAGTTTGGGTCACCCACAAATAGGGCTTTGAGTGAGATGGTCTACCTGTCCTTTCTCCTAGGCCTAGTCTGTGCATGAGCAGGTTTCTGAGGCACTAAAGTTATAGTTGCCAACCTCCAGGTGGTAGCTGGAGATCTCCCACTATTACAACTGATCTCCAGGGGACAGAGATACCAGTTCGCCTGGAGAAAATGGCTGCTTTGGAAGGTGGGCTTAGGGTTGCCAAATTACTTACCCTTCCCGGTGGGGGAGTCCCAGTCCCGGTCTGGAGGCCTTGCGCGCACGCTTTGTGTGCACAGGGCGTGATGACGTCACCCAGAAGTGATGTCATCATGCTGGGCACGTTGCTGGAGCAACGCTCTAGCAATCGCCCTAAAACTCTATGGTACCATAGAGTTTTATGGGCGATTGCTAGAGCATCGCCCCAGCAATGTGCCCAGCGTGGTGACGTCACCTCCGGGTGACATCATCACGCTGGGCAGATAGCTGGATCAGGCCACTTCAGGAGTGGGGTTCCCCCCACTGGCCAAATCCAGACCGGCGGATTGGGGACCCCTATAGCAGGGGATTCCCCCCCCCCCCCCGGGGGACTTGGCAGCATTAGGTGGACTCAATGGCATTATGCCCCATTAAAGTCCCTCTCATCCCCAAATCCTGCCCTCCTCAGGCTCCACTCCCAAAATCTCCAGGTATTTCCCAATCCAGAGCTGGCAACCCTAACTGAAGTCCCCTTGAAGGGCCCCCCTACTCCACTCCATTTTCTTTCTTCACAGGACAGAACAGTGCAGGAGGCAGCCTTGGTTTACCTTATCCTCCATCTTCTGGCAGTTTCCATACATAAGGTTGCCAGGTCCCTTGGAGTTGCCGGGGGCAATGGGGGTGCACTCACCAGGAGCAGGGAGGAACACCGGAAATTAATGCAACGTGCCTACATGACCCGGAAGTGATGTAGGCATGTCGGAGGGGCAACACTGGCATTTGTGCAAAAACTCTATGGTAGAATTAGCTTCTACCCCCTGCATGAGAAAACTTGCTGCAGGGGTCTATACCAAGCCCAGCAGTTATGCAGCAACATAAGAACATAAGTTAGCACCTGCTGGATTAGATCAATGGTCCATCTAGTCCAGTGTCCCATTTGACACAGCAGCCAACTAATTTACCTTGGAGGGCCAAAAACAGGGCATAGAGGAAGGCCCAGAATACTGTGGAACAGAGAGCCATGGAGAACTGGGAGGCTGTGGCATAAAAGAACTCTCTTGCCTGCTTCCTGTTGCTCAAATCTACAGTAATTCTGTGGAAGGACTGGCATTCCATTGGAACCTAAAGCCCCAGGAGTAAACCACCCTTGACCATTGGGGGCTGTAGGCTGTAAAATATTTGAAGAATCCAGGGGAAAAAAACAATAATAATGGAGGAATGATGCTTTGGTTTTGGGGCCTCAGCTCCTCCATGATAGCTGCACCACCTGCTGTGGCCAAACCGAAAATCTTGTTGGTCTCTAAGGCGCTACTGGACTTGAATCTAGCTGTTCTACTGCAGACCAACATGGCTGACCCCTGAAACCAGGTTTTTTGGTTGTTGGTGTTTGGGTTTAAAAAAAAAAAAAAAAAAAAAGAGGTGTTGGAACTCCAAAGAGGGAAATGAAGTTTTCAATCTGTGTACTGAAAACTCATGAACTTTTAAACATTTTTAAAAGAATTTTGTCGAAGAGGTTCCGGAACTCTGTTCCGGCATGTTTCCCCCAGATAAAAAGCCCTGCCTGAAACTATCTTCAAGACAGTCCGGTTCCTCCATCCAGTGTTATTGTTGTTTTGGGGTATCCATTATATAGTTAACCAAGTTCTTGATCTTGTGTAAGTGCATGTTTTCAAAACAGACATAAGCTAGTGCGTAGCAATGACCAGAGGTGCTTCAGGCTCCCAGGAGGATGATGGCTGTTGCTTTTTTGTTCCTTGCAGGTCAACACTGTGATGTTTGATAAAACGGGGACAATCACTTACGGGGTTCCCAGAGTCATGAGAGTCCTCTTGTTAGGTGATGCAGCAGCCACTCTCTCTCTGAAGAAGATCCTTGCTGTTGTTGGCACGGCGGAAGCCAGCAGTGAGCATCCCTTAGGGGTGGCTGTCACGAGATACTGCAAAGAGGTACCTCCAGAGCTACGTTTAATCAGAGTTCAGATGGGATGGTGGGGAATCTGCCCGTACATGTTAGCAGCTGCCTCCTGCCTCCTAGCCCACACTGAGCTTCCGGGACAAGCTCACCTGCAACACTCAGCATGGGTAAGGGGTGGATTAAACGTGCCGTCTCCTCTCATAGATCCTTGGGATCACTGTGTGAGATCTGACTCCAGGAAGACTGCAACTGACTCAACTTCTTCAAAGAGCTGAAGGACAGGAGAAATGGGGAAGACTCTCTTCTCTCCCTCTCCCCCTCCTCCACCTCTTCAGGCCATGACTCCAAGGACCAGCACCTTTTTGCAGCCACTCCTGTCACTTGAAGAGGGCCGGCTCAAGGGATTTGGGTGCCCAGGGTGACCTACGACTTGGGTGTCCTCCCATTCAGTAGAGAGAACAGCAAGAAACCATCCCATTAAATCTCTGCTATAAAGGGATGGGTTGTTGGCCACCGTAGACTAGATAAGTTAAATAGTCTGAGTTGTTATAAGGCAGTACTTCAGCACAGGCTTTTTTTTGGTGTTCCTAGAGCTCTGGTGCCCTAGGCAATTGCCTAGGTTTGCCTCATGGTCAGGCCAGCCCCACATTTGAAGAGGCACTTTGACAACAGCAGCCCATTCCTACTTGGCACTGAGTCTGGAGACACTCTGCCTTACTACAACACCATACAGCAGTTTCTTTTCTTCCCAAATGGATTTGATGACCTGTTCGAATGCTGGGAGGTTCTGTCAGCTCACTGTGTAGCATTTCATCAGGGTGTGAACTCTCTCTCTCTTTCTGTGCTTGCACTGAAGTGATGCTCCGAGATGGTTGCAGGGAGAAGCAGGAGGCGTCCTTTCATCAGGTTGCTGCGCACAATCCACTTGCGCTTGGCCCAGAAGAGTGCTCAGAGCCAAAATGGAGATAGAATGCTGCATTCCCCAAGGCTCTTCTGTACCATTGCACCGCACCATTGCTTTCTCTCCCGCAATATCTGTCATTGTTTTGGGTGGTGTTTGATAGAAGTATAGTGGAGATCCAGCCCTGGGAAGGGAGTTGGAAGGGAGTGAACCCTGATGATGAGGAGAAGGGCATGGGATCTCCACTATACCATTTAAATACCCTATGTCACCCATCAAGGTTGATGGGTATTTCCCAAATTTACAATAAAAGCATGCCAACAAATAATTCCAGCATTCAAAGACTTTTGTTGCATCAAGAACATTTTGAACTGCTGCAAGAAATTCCTCGTTCTTGGAAAGGTCAGAAAGGATTTCACCCTTCTCCTGCCTCTTAAATTACAAACTGGCTTTAAACTCTAAATGTAAACTGGATTTTGTAGTGAAGCAACCAAAAAGTTTGTGTTGTGAACTTTTAAACTAACTTTCCTGTTGTGGGGAATTGGGAGGACATGAGAGTTTTTCATTGTGGCTTTTTCAGGAGCTTGGCACGGACGTCCTAGGGTATTGTCAGGACTTCCAGTCAGTTCCTGGCTGCGGAATAAGCTGTAAAGTCAGTAGTGTTGAAGCTATGCTGGGGGAGACGGAGCGGCATTTGGATAGCCTGAGCCTTCAACTTGGCAACACTGACAGAATTCCTGCAAACCAGGGTTCTCAGACTCTGGTCTCCGAACTGGGAGGTAAGCTGTAAGTTACTTGAGAAGGGGGCTAAATCAGTGGTCCTCAACTTGCTACCCATGGGTGCCACTTGGTGTGTTTTCTGGCTCTTCCCCTTAGCCTCTCTTCCTCAAAGCAAAGAGACAATTGTTCCTGCTCCAAGGCTAGCTGGAACTGAGCCCCATCGCAAGTGAGTGATCAACACCAGTCTACTCGGCTCAAATAATTTTATTGGGCTCCTCATGCATTCGAAGATCATTACCTTATGATCCAGCTGTTGAATGAATGACAGTGTGTGTCTTTAGTGATAAGAATCCATTTGTATGACTTTGATTAAAAGAGATCATCCTGTGCATCACAAACACCAAAACATGAAATCATTGCACTGGCGTTTCACCAGAAAGATAGATTTGAGTCCAGTACCACCTTAGGAGACCAGCAAGATCTCCAGGGTATAAGCTTTCGAGAGTCAAATCTCCCTTCTCCAGATACTCTGATACTGGCAGATCCCCACTCGTGCTGTGGAAGCTCTCTGGATGACCCTTGGCCAGCCTAAACTGTCTCACAGGATAGTTGTGAGAATAAAATGGAGGAGAGGAGAATGATGGATTCCCACTGGGGAGAAAGGCAGGGTATAAAATGAAGCAAATAAATAAATAGGCTTTCTCGATCTGTGTAATTGCATAGCAGGAGGTGCTGTGCCTACCAAAAAAATGCATGTATGGCACAGCTTTGGGCAAGTGGGCACATTGTTCTCAGAACCCCTCCTCTGTGATTTTTGGGGCCCTCTTCAATGCTCAGTTATCGCCCTTTGAACAACAGCTCCCATTAACCTGCTCCATGATTACTTCTGTGCCCAACAGATGTGGCAGTCCCTCAGACCTACTCAGTATTGATCGGCAATCGGGAGTGGATGAGACGAAATGGCTTGCATATCTCCAGCGATGTCCATGAAGCCATGACTGGCCATGAAACGAAAGGACACACCGCTATACTGGTGGCTATAAATGGGTAGCCGAGACACTTAAACACCTTCTTATTTCACATTCTGTGGCTTAGAGTCTAGCTAGGTTGCTTGTTGAGGGGGTCAGAGGATGAGACAGCTGCAAGATCTGAATGGTCAGCGGCTAGCCAGTGGAATCTGACCCAGTTCCAGCGGCCTTTAAACACTCAAGCCGTTTCCAACTTGAGAGGTGCTCAGCATCTTCCTGTTGGCTTGAGTGTTGTAGAAGGATTGGGATTTCAGGAGAAGAGTTCCTTGGCTATTTGTTGGAAAAATTTAGCTGAGTCCAACATAAGATGCAGTGGAAAAATAAAGCAGCCAGAGTCAGTGTGTTTAGCTTATTGGGGGGGGGGGGGGGAATTACCTGAAAGATAAAGGGCAGTGTAACTTTTGGAAGGAAAATAACAAAGACACTCAAACTATTTAAACTCCATCTTGTTCCCAAGTTAGTTCAGACTGCTGTGCGAGAAAGTGAGGAAAAAGGAAAGTCAGTTCCCCCCAGGCCCCCACCTTCTTGCGTATGTGACAACAAACATGTACCTTATCCTGAATTGTTGATCGGCCAATAGCCATTGACAAACTAGCCTCATTATGAATGACGCCTCCTCTTCCTTGGTGGGAAGTACCTGCATGATAGATAACAGACTACATGCTAACTAACTAACATTAGCCTATGTAAACAGTTTAACTCTTTAATGACTGAGGGTTTGACACTTGCAAAACTCCAACACTATTTTCTTCTCCCTTCCTATGTGAGGATTCGCAGGCGCTTAGAAAGGAGGTTTGGAGGCAGGAAGGGACTCCCCTGTGGGAGAAGCAGCGTAGTGGAAGTGAGTGAGACAAAAGAAAAGAACTGAAAATAGGAAAGGTGATACTTGCAGAACTGGGCAAGGCGATAGGGGTGGGAGGGTTTCTTATTGGCCACTTTCCAGCCTATCATTTTTGTGATAGGTTGTGATAGGTTCACTCCCAGCGTTCAGTCAACAGGACTGTATTGTATGCAAGTCAAAAACACATTTCTGGGTGACTCTCTTTCCCCCCCTGTACACTTGCCAGTCGCTTAGCATCTTGTAATGCATTTTAAGATTGGGTGCTAGTATTGTTAGACTGCTTCAGGTACCTTTTAAATATATTTTTGTTTTAAATGTTTTATTAAGCTTTTCAGTGTTACAACAAAGTTACATCATAGATTTATGCATTTTACATTCAGTAATAAGTCTAAAAGAAACAGCAAAATCAGTACAGTCGCATCACTTAACATTAAACAAAACTATATTTTCAACTTTCATAATACAATAATTGTATCTACACTTGAAACAAGTTCTTCTCTTTCCGAAAGATATTCCAAAAACGAGAACCATATCGATATAAATTTAGACTGGTCCTCATCATTATCCTTTTGCATTAAAGATCCCGTTATTTTATCTAACGTACACAGTTCACAAGACTTCATTAACCAGTCTTTAAGTAATAATTGTTTAGAACTCTTCCACGATTTAGCAATGGTTATTTAAATATATTGTTGCTTGCTTGGGGAGGCCATGGGATTTGGCAATGGATGCTGCCTGGGTTAGCGCTTGATTTTAAACTGCTGAATGAAGAGGAGTTGTTTCCTTCTGCAGGTGTGCTTTGTGGCATGGTTGCGATAGCGGACTCCGTCAAGCAGGAAGCAGCTCTGGCGATGCACACCTTGCAAAATATGGGCATGGATGTGGTGCTTGTGACGGGGGACAACAGAAAAACTGCCAAAGCGATTGCAACTCAGGTACTCCTCGTGGTCTTAAATAGAGACGCACACATGTAGGCTTCATTGGCCTGTGGGATCAGAATGCAGACTACTGTTTAGATTGGAGATCTCCAACAGAATAGCTTCTGCAGGTCCTAGAAGACCTAGGAACAGATGGTGCAAGAGCCAAAGACCCAGAAAGCCTCAGTAAACTGACCTGATCTGTCTCTCGGAGCAAAGAAAATTGGAACTACTTCTGCCTTTAGCTGGGGGCGAGGAAGCAAATTGCAAATATATTGCCTGTAAAAATACATGTGAGTGTGTGAGAGAGAAAGATTGATTCTGATATTGAGAAGAGAGAAATGATCCTGGCTCTTGCTGGGTAAAAGCAGGCCTTCTGGAGCGTGTGCACACACATAACTGTTCCTGGGGTCTGCCGCACAGCAGTGGAACTGAGACTGCAAGCAATTCATAAGGATGGATGAATTCTCCTTGCACTAACGCAAGATATATTTCCACCTCTAGGTTGGGATCCGGAAAGTCTTTGCTGAGGTTCTCCCATCGCACAAAGTAGCCAAGGTCCAGGAACTCCAAGTTGCTGGGAAGAAAGTTGCCATGGTTGGAGACGGGGTCAACGACTCCCCAGCTTTGGCAAGAGCTGATGTTGGCATTGCTATTGGAACAGGCACAGATGTTGCCATTGAAGCAGCAGATGTTGTTCTTATTCGTGTGAGTGCAGTTTGGTGCAGCCAGTTTGGTGTGCGAGAGCCAGTTTGGTGTAGTGGTTAGGAGCTCGGACTCTAATCTGAGAGAACCGGGTTTGATTCCCCACTCCTTCACATGCAGCTGCTGGTGTGACCTTGCGTCAGTCATAAGCTCTTTCAGAGCTGTTCTATCAAGGGCAGTTCTCGAGAGAGCTCTCTCAGCCCCACCTACCTGACAGGGGGTCTGTTGTGGGGAGGGGAAGGGAAAGGGATTGTAAGCCATTCTGAGACTCCTTTGGGTAGTGAAGAGTGGGGCATAAATCCAATCTCTTCTCTCTCCTTTTTTTCTTCCCTTCACAGAATGATTTGATGGATGTGGTTGCGAGTATCCATCTCTCCAAGAGAACAGTGAGAAGAATACGATTGAATCTAATCCTAGCCTTAATATACAACCTCCTTGGGATACCCATAGCAGCAGGTAAGCCATGATGGTCCGGATCATTCACTTAGCTGCCAGATTGCCTTTGTCATGGGGCCGTTTACAAAGATCACTTACCCAAATGAAGAAGTTTGGTTTGACTGCTTGCCCTCCCTGTCTCCAGGAGTATTCATGCCTATTGGAATTGTGTTACAACCATGGATGGGGTCAGCAGCCATGGCAGCATCTTCAATATCAGTATTGCTCTCTTCTCTGCAGCTAAAATGGTGAGTTCTAGGAGCATTCATCCATAAAGTCGTGACTGTGAGGACTACAGCTAGCATTCTCATTTTAAGTATACGTAAGAGAATCTGTGCCTACTTTTACCCAAAAGAATCTTAAGTGCCAAACCATCAGAGGTGGGGCATACTGCACTTCAGTTGATTATTCCGCTGGCTTGGATCCTGACAGAGGGGAATTCGGTCAGTAGAATGGGACTTCCCCGCTGCCCTTTCCCTACTTCTGCCTGAAGTGCTGCTGCTGGGGGATGCCCCCACCTCCCGAACAACACGAGGGGCAAGTTGGAATCGGCAAAAATCGCCCTCCCCTTCCATTTACAGAAACTTACTACAGGATCCCAACCAGTGACTCTTTCAGTTAGTATATTGTCCTTGGATCTTACTTAAATTATATAAATTAAATAAATTAATAAATTAATTAATTAAAATTTCTGCAAGCAGGTTTTGTGCCTGAAGAGCATGACTTCTCCACCTCTTCTCCCCCCCAGCTGCAGCCTGAAATGCTACTGGGGGACGGGGACCACCAGATGCAGCTGGATGGGAGAGTGTCACTGATGGAACTGCTGAAAATCTGGCTCCTCCCTTAAGTGACCTTAAAAATGGGCCATCTAAATTGCCTAATCTGCTTTGCTGGTCATGTTCTTAGAGCAGAGCCTGGGTATCTGTAGAACAGATGTCTTTGTATGAACCTTCGGCATTCTGATGTGTTGTCCACTTTCCTTAGCTACAAGAAGCCAGACGTGGAAAGATACGAAGCACAAGCTCAGGGGTCCATGAAGTCGCTGACTTCTTCCGAAGTCAGTGTCCACATTGGAATGGATGACAGGAGAAGGGACTTGCCCAAATCAGGTGCTTGGGATGAGATCAGCCACGTGTCTCTTTCTTCCCTGACCTCCAAGCGAATGCCAAGACATACAGAGAACCTTCTCGGGGATGAGGCGGACAGATGGTCACTGCTCACCAATGATCAGGATGAAGACCAGTACATTTAAGAGTTTCATCTTCTTGCAAGGATGCTATAAAGTTCATGCAACTTCTTTGCCTCTGGCTTTTCCATTGCGAGAAGCTTGGAGCTCTTGTGTTTGGCTTCTGGAGGGAGCAGTGGTGCTTTCTGCAGTCTGACGGCAATGGTAGAATATAGGGGGAGGCAGCGTTTGATTCGGTCTTGGTTGCTGACCCTCAAAAGGTGGACGGGGAGCCTCGTCTTCGAGGTTTTCTGCACATCCAGCTCTATATACAAAATGCTATGCAAGGATATAGACTGCACTGAATAATCTTAGGCATGAAATGTTGCAGATGACAGCAGCAAATGGGGACAGGCTACTATGATCATATCCAGAGAATTGTGGCCAAGAGCTCCAACTGTGGAAAATAACTCCCCCCCCCCCACACACACACACTGCATCTTTGCCCAAACACTGCCCTGCCCTGGGGTTCAGGGGATCTCCAAGAACAGTGCTGGGTGTGATGTAAGGGGGTCTGCAGTAGGAAGGGGAAATCAGCAAAAATTACTTCTCCGCCACTGTTGATGGTACTGCCCTTCTGCTAGTGAAAAACAGGCATTGGATCCAGCCTGCTGATGTTCCCATTCAGGAGGAGAGGAAAGTTCCTGTGCTTAATTAGGGCTAGAAACCAAACAGGGTGGAGTATTGTTCCTGTGCCTATAAGATCCTTTCAGCCTCTGTAACTGGATTCTTTGTCTGCCACGAGGGCAAGAAACGATGGACCCCAAACTGTGATGTCAGCTTATGCTGTCAGTATATGTGGGCATTTGCTTCTGTAACTGCTTTTGTATCCTTCCATCAGTAGCAAGTTCCCTGTCTCCACGTTTAACCTGCGTTTTGCAAAGGTGGAAATGTATTCTATGCCTACAAGCATATCATGTCAGACTATGAGTCATGTCAGACTACGAGCAATATTAAAAGTGAAATTATTCCACTGGGTAACTTCTAACGTAAGCTGGTTACAGGTGATAAATTGTGGACCCACTACTGTGGCAAGGAAATTTTCTGGCTAATCTTTTAGAATGGGGATATCCTGTAGGGTAAGAACACCCACATTTTGATATATTTGTTTTTTTCAGAATAACATCTAGAGGAGCACAGAGTTACCAAGTAAAGGGTGAAAGACATTTTAGGTGCAAATAAATAACTAAAACAGAAGAGAAAGCAGTGTTTCAGAATCAGTTAACCTGATCTTAAACTGGTCTTTGCAGACCTTGACATACCTCTAAACTGTTTTTTAAAAAATGCAAATCTACCAGTTCTGTCAATCTAAGACATAAATCTAAGACAACAGGCTGGTTTTATAACCTAACTCATCTGCTATACTTTACCTTCATTAAAGTGGGGTATTTTTGCTATTAAAATGTTTAATGAATGATAATGAACAGACACAAACTTTAACTTGGAATTCATTTCTAATTCTTCTCAGAACAAACCAAGTCAAGGTTTTTACATGGTTTAGGTTTTTACAAGGTTTTTACAAGGTTTTACACCTAATGCTTCCCCTAACAATCTCAGAATTTTCTTCCATTATAACCATACACGAAGCGCACCCCATGTTTGAAAATCCCCTTTAACCTTATTGCCCCTGTAATGCTTTCCATCCACTCCTGTGTTTTCCATCTACTCACTTTTGGGGAAATGATATACACCATTCTGTAATTCCTTTGCAGTGGTTTCCAGCCATGCTTATGGCCTGTCTTTGGAACAAACCCACGAATCCTGCCTTCCTAAATTTTTGTCCCCCTTTTTCATGTGACTTCTGTTTTTCAGGCTGATCAAATTCAAGACTACTTCAGTTATACTGATAGTGTATCCTTCAAGTTATCTCTGACCAATAATTTTTCAAACCTCCTCTCCTCCTTTGTGTGATCACATGGTTGTTAATTGAAAATATATGCAACAATCTTGGGTGTGGACAAATATCTACAAAAAATGTCTGACCATAAAAAAGGAAGAGCCCATGTGGGGGAAAAAAAATCTAGATCTGGAAATAGAATAGCATTGCCACCATTATTCCAATTTTTGCCCAAGTAACCTTCTATGAGAAGGCATATGGGGCTAGATAGTACTTTAATTTTATTCCCAGCAATTGAAACTGCACTAGCAACATTACTTAGGGTCTCTTTGCATCCATGGCAGATATTTTAATTCAATGCGGGGAAAACGTGTTCTACATGAATCCAGCTGTGCTGATCTTGTCTTGTCTTGTCTAAAATACAGCTGTCTGGATGGTTGCTCAGTAATTAAACATCTCCACATTTGAGCATTGTTTCCTGCTTTAATTATTTTAGTTTCCCAAAGCAGTTGGTTAATTCTGGGCAGAACTCAGGGCTTGCTGAATTGTAACTAGGTTTGTTAAGATCTTCAAATAGAGAAAAAAGGCTGGCTTGCATTAAGAACTGTGTCTGCATTTGTGAAATTATCCTATGCTGATCAGGTTTGCTGCCCCACAAAATGATGTCTTAACATCTCTTGTTATCAGTGTAACTTGCTATCAGTGCTTTGTTGTGATATTAAAAGTTATTCTGGTAAAGCTGCTTAGTGGGTAAAAATGTTTCAGAAATTACAGCAGATGATGGATATGGTAGGAGCCATTTGGGGAAAATTCTGCAAGTCCTTCACCAAATCAGAGCTAGTTGCTTGACAGGACATAACTGATGGAAACCACCCATCTCTTAACCCCATCTCACAACCTCTGGCCCACAGGTGTGGCCTTATTCAGTTGTCAAGTGACAGGTACTTGCTACCTGTTGAGCAGTAAAATCAAATCCCTACTGAGCTCCACCTCTGCCCAAACTCTGCCTTCCCCATTGTTTTCCCCTCACCCATGAGCCTCACCCAGGAGTGGGGAATCCAACCCAGTTCTCCCACACTAGAGTCCACGCTCTTACACCAAACTGGCTCTAGCTAGATGCATCCGTCTGCCAAAGCCTGCAGTTCTACCTACCTCTGGTTTTTAGTATGGATTGTCCATCTTTATAAGCTGGTGCTATTTTAAACTGCAGCTGCAATGCAGCTGCAAATCACAAGCCAAGTGGGCAAGACAGAGCCTCTTTGATAAAGAACTGGCTTATTAAATACATACTGTCAGTAATCTTATAAAAGAATAGACAACTTAATTACAGTTATTATACAAGCTACACGCTACCGGGAGCCGCCAGTTTCACATGTGTGCTTTCTCTCCCCTCCTCTTGCCTTTTGCACAGCAGTAGAGTTATGGGGGTGGAGGGAGAAGACTTGAGACTCAACAATTCAGTTGCATTAAAAGTGACAGTGCTCCTAGCTTCCTGCGTCCGATATATAATTGTATAGTGTCAAGGTGCAGCTGATTTATGGCAACCCCAGCACTGTGGGGTTTTCAAAGCAATGGATGAAGGCGGGGGGGGGGTTACCATTGCCTTCCTCTGCAAACAACCCCAGCCTTCCTTGGCAGCTTGCCATCCAAGTACTAAGCATGGCCGGCCCTGCTTAGCGTTTGAACTCTGACGAGATTGTTGGCAGAGTTTAAATATGCAAAGGAAGTGGAGCCCTGACTGTTTAGAGAAAAATAAGTCGGTATATTAAAGAAGAATAAACTGTTATAGAACACAGAAGAGAGAGAACCTTAACCATCCAGCCTAACTGCTGAAGGAGCAACAAAAACAACAACAGAAGCTCTGCAGGAGCAGGAAGTCTCCAGAAGAGCCAATCAGGAGACAGGAAGGACATAATTTGAAAATGTGGGAGGTCCCTAATCTAGGTATACTAACTACCAGTCCTTCAACTGTCCCCCTGTAGGGTGATCTTCAGAACTTCTTCATAAGTCTGCACTATAGACCTTTCATATTCCAACAGAGATCAGGCTACTCAGGGTTATTTGGGCTGCTCTGCTTCCAAAGAATCAGGGGTGTCGAGTTTTAAATTCCCGGGGGGGGGGGGGGGGGGGCTCGTGCTCGCACGCTTCGCGCACGCACACACCAGGACCATGTCCCCGCCACCATTGCCTCCCCACCCCACCTGGCCACTCCTGCTTCCATCCCTCCCTTCATCCGTCTAGGGGCCAGCTGGGCATTTGCTTAGCTGGCCCCTGTACGGACGGAAGGGGGGAGGGACGGAGGCAGCCAGGGTGGGGGGTGTAAAGAGAGAGAGAGAGAGGCGGCGGCGGCCCTAGGAAGGGCCCAGGCATGCAGGGCGGCGGGCACTCCATTTTCCCGGAGGGGGCTCAGCCACCCCCCGGGAAATTTCGGGGGTGGCTCGAGCCCCCCCATAGTTGACGCTTATGCAAAGAATCATAAAGACAGTGCTGGGAGAAGCCTATAGATCAACAGCTTTTTCACACCACACACACATTAATCAGTTTAACTGAGATACCACAATCAAAGAACATGTGAACAGCTTGGAGATGCTTGCAGCACAGATCACTCCAGGTAACTCAAGAAAAGGGCAAGGGCAAGTTTCTTGGGTCTGCTAGCCACTGTACCCTGGGAAAAATTTCCCCTACCTCTACCCCAGATCCTGAGCCCTAGCCAAATCCGGCCCCCAGGTAATTATAATGGAAATTTTATTGGCTGTGTACCACTTTTTATCTAAACTTGTGGAAGTCTCTGAAGTTCCAGAATTAGTATGAGTATATTAGCCCTGAGCTCGTCATGGGATAGGGTGGGATATAAATGCAATAAATAAACAAATAAAAATAAAATTAAGGCTGAGGGAAAGATCCCTTTCAGACCCCAGTGGACCACACTGTGGCTTCCTGTGGCGAGTTAAAAGGGATGTAGAAGGTGCTGTACTATTTCCAGAGGATCACAGGCTGGAAAGGTAGCAGTGACAAAACAAAAATACCCCATGGAAATAACAAACAGCTCAAGGTCTAATAACACAAAGTTTTACTTAAAGGCATATGTCTCAATATAACTTATTAAAGCACATTAGTACTTTTATAAGTTATATTGAGACATATGTATGTGCTTTAATAAGTTATGTTGAGACACATGCCATTAAGTAAAACTTTGTGTTAAGCATTAGTGCTTTAATAAGTTATATTGAGACATATGCCTTTAAGTAAAACTTTATGTTATTAGACCTTGAGCTGTTTGTTATTTCCATGGGGTATTTTTGTTTTGTCATTGTATTCCATGTCTCCGTGGTCCCATGGAAAAGATAGCAGAGCACGCTTTGAATGTGTGGAAAAGGCACGTCTCCTTGGCTGTCATAAATGAAGAAATGAAGAGAGATTTTCCTTAAAAGAATTTTCAGGTTCT
Organism: Lepidodactylus listeri; assembly: GCA_029233225.1. Taxonomy (NCBI): domain Eukaryota; kingdom Metazoa; phylum Chordata; class Lepidosauria; order Squamata; family Gekkonidae; genus Lepidodactylus; species Lepidodactylus listeri. The sequence goes on from JARCFY010000016.1 coordinate 22,065,380, forward strand.
TGGTCTGGCAAAGTGTATTTAAATTGCTATTTAGTTGACATGTTGATTTGATTAAGTTGGGGAGAGGGAATAAAATTACTCCCCAGGGTTAACAGTGTATTAAGTGACAAGCCGTGACAGAATGTTTTTATTCTAACCCATCTCTTATTCTTCCACCTCCTACACTCTTAATATATTTGGACCTGAAACAGTAAAAATGTACGGAAAGGAACAGTTCAGTGTTCATATATAAAGAGTTACCCTAGAACAACAGTCACCAACGTGGTACCTCCATTGGAAGCGTCTGCTGTCATTTTCCACTGGTTATTCTATGCAGCAGTTCATCTCACATAATTAGCAACATAGTCCATTCACTGCTCTCATAGGTCCCCATAAGAGTGCAAAAGAATATTACTCTGGCTTACACCATGCCACTGGTTCAAAGTTGAGAATGATGACATTCATAGATGCAAAGAAAGAGATTTAGACTTAAATTGGCCTAAAAAGGCAGGCAATACCCCTACCATGGTGTTGTTGGTAGTTCTATTATTTACTTATAGTCTGCCTTTCTTACTGTGACTCAAGGCGGATTACGGAGTTAGAAACAATGCAGCCAGAACATCGTGCAACCAACAATGCATAAAACTGGCTTACAAATTATATCAATATAATATATACAGACACTGCAACAGAACTAAGTTGTGAAACGGGAACAGTGCAATGAAAAAAAAATGTAATTTATACATAAAGGTAAAGGTAAAGGTTTCCCTTGCTCGAAAGCCAGTCAAATTTGACTCTAGAGGGCAGTGCTCATCTCCATTTCCAAGCCGAAGAGCCAACGCTGTCTAAAGACTTTTTCCGTGGTCATGTGGCCAGCACGACTAGACACCAAGGCGCACGGAATACTGTTACCTTCCCACTGAAGCGGTACCTATTTATCTATTTCCAGTCTCTTGCTTTCAAACTGCTAGGTTGGCAGGAACTGGGGCCAGAGACAGGAGCTATTCTGTCACACTACACTCAGGTCTCGAACTGCCAAGCTACTAACCTTCTGGTCTGCAGCTAAGCATCTTAAGAGTACGGGGGGTGGGGAGTGGAGGAATACATCCCCTTCCAAGATGGAAAACTAGTTTTTGCAAATGTGAAAGATGGGGAGATTATAGAGAAGGTCAGTGAATTTTTTTGCTTCTGTGTTCACTGTGGAAAGTGTGGGGCAGATACCCATACCACAGCCACTATTTTCAGGAAGGGAATCTGAAGAACTGAGACCTATTGAGGTGACCAGAAATGAAGTTCTAAGATCAGTTGTAAAAGTGGGAGATCTCCAGGCCCCATGTGGAGGATGGCAACCCTACCCATTCTGGTGAAGTCTAGCTACTGAACAGGGTTATGCCCTGTCAAGCAAGTAGTTCTAAGTCTGACTTGGTGAAGGACTTGCAGAACTTTCCCCATATGGATCAAAGGTCTCTCCTAAAGACGATTCTCTCTGTGAGCAGTTGGACATTCTCTGTCTTCTGTATATTTGCATTCGGAATGTTACAGAGGCTCCATGGAGACTGAACGCCATCGTTCTGAAGCAGAATCGTTCCTTAGGTGTGGGGGGAAGGCTATTTTTATTTGGGGAGGGGGTCTACTAGAAACTTTATAGTATCCTTTATGTGTTACCTAAGAAAGGTAAGAATTGATCCTCCCCTAGCCTTCCCACAGTGATGGTCTTAACTACCCGGTGTCCAGGACAGCTGCCCAGGGCCCCACACTGGGAGGGGGCCCTGTGCCAGAGTGCCCCTGAGCAGCCCCAAATGCCCAGCTACAACTCTTTTCAGATGTTCTGTGACTGCAGCTCAGTGGCAGAGCATCTGCTTGGCACGCAGAGGGTCCCAGGTTCAATCCCCAGAGTCTCCGGTTGAAATGGTCAGGTAGTAGGCAATGTGAAGAACCTCTGCCCGAGACCCTGGAGAGCCACTGCCAGTCTGAGTAGACAAGACTGATCTTGATGGAAAGATGCTCTGATTCAGTCTAAGGCAGCCTTGTATGTTCATGTGCGTTGGGACCAAGAAAACAAAATACACTTTGAAAAAGACATATATAAAGACCTGTGCAAACTTATTTGTCTGATAATTATATTTAAGTTAAATGCAATATTATAATAGAAGGAAACTTTATAACTTTCTGGGGATGATACGATATTGATATACCAGCAGTTGAAATCATTGCTTGACACAAGCAATGCTTGCCAAAGCACGTTATTACATCGCACTGCCATCGTTATACTAACTGTTATATTAATTGTTTTAAACTGCTTATTTGGATTTTGTATTGAAATGTATATTGTTTTATTGGTTTTATGTGAGCCGCCCTAAACCTGTCCTGGTGGGGAGGGTGGGGTAAAAGCTAAATAAATAAATAAATAAAAGCACAGAAAACACAAGAAGAGAAGAAGAAGAAGAGATTGGATTTATATCCCACCCTTCACTCACTCGGAGTCTCAGAGCGGCTTACAAACTCCTTTCCCTTCCCCTCCCCACAACAGACACCCTGTGAGGTAGGTGGGGCTGAGAGAGCACTTTCCCAAGCTGTCCTTGAGAGAACAGCTGGTACAGAGCTATGGTTTGCCCAAGGTCATCCAGCAGGTGCAAGTGGAGGAGTGGGGAATCAAACCCGGTTCTCCCAGATTACAGTCCGCGCACTTAACCACTACACCAAACTGGCTACACCAAACAAGTCCATCTCAGTGCCCGACTGTTTCTTTGAGGCCTTACGTATGATGTTAAGCAAACTTGCATTCTGTCCTGCGCTTTTTGCGGCTTGTCTTTTGACATGGTGCATATATATGTGTAAGAATTATTTCATAAAGCATGCTGTACACACATGTTCAAGGTTAGACAGTGTTACCGATGCAATGAACATGACATTGAGCAAACTCTGGAGGATGGTAGAGGACAGGAGGGCCTGGGGTGCTGTAGTCCATGGGGTCGCAAAGAGTCGGACTCGACTGTTGCAACTGAACAACAACAATCTATGATAAAATTGTATTTAACTTTAATTTAATTACCAGACAAATTTGCACGAGTCTTTATATATAATTGTTAGAAATTGCTTTTTCAAAGTGTATTTTGTTTTCTTGGTATCAGCAGCACCGTGTTCCCTTTTTGACTTATTTCATGCATGTCGGGAGTAAGGCAGGCCAACTGTCGGGTGTCCTACAGCCTGATAGCACAGCTACCGCACTCAGTGATCAAGGTGGAAACGGCCCTGGAATGACTGCGGAAGAGCCTAAGGATGCGATACTCCATAGGCCCAGTTGTTTCAGGGTGGGAGGGAGACCGAGGCATGCTGCACTGCAGGCTGACCTTCCAAGTGGTCTGCATTAGAGTCAACACAGTGTTTATGCTGAAGACCTGGATCGGTGCTGTCAAATGGCAAGTTGCAGGGCCGGCTCTATCACTAGGCCAACTAGGCGGCCAACTAGGCGGCCGCCTAGGGGCGCAGCTGGCAAATGAGGCGGCAGGGAGACTGAGACTCAGCGAGACAGCGCGAGAGCCCAGCATGCTTTACAGGTAGGGCCGGCTCTATCACTAGGCCAACTAGGCGGCCACCCAGGGACGCAGCTGGCAAATGGGGTGGCGGAGAGACTGAGAGAGACTCATACCAGGAGATACTGTGTTTTATGCAAACCATGATTTACCATTATGTCTGAATGCAGCTTTCCATTCAGGCTAAGAACTACACTTAGCCTTGGGCCAATGCAGATAGGCTTGCAGGCGCTGTGGCCAGCCGGTGCAGGTGGCTGCCGGTGGGGCTGGAGAACTCGTGAACCTGGGCAGGCACTGGGGCCGGGGCAGGTATCCTTTGTGGGCGGGTCTCTGGCGGTGGAGAGGGCGGCTCTGTGGTGGTGGGGCGCTACAAGGCAGCCTCGCCTGGGGGGGCGCCACAAGGTAACCTCACCTAGTGTGCAAAAAACCCTGGGGCTGGCCCTGAATTCTGGTTCGCCAGGTCTTGTAAGCCACTCTGAGCCTGCAAAATGTGGGGAGAGCGGCCTAGAAATCAAATAAATAAATAAATAAATAAATTTACAGGTAGCGGCAGCAGTGCTCCTCAGCCGTGCTGGGTGAGCAGGCAGAGCCAAGGGGGCTGGCAAGGGAGAAGACCACATGTGCTGCATTTGCATTAACTATGTGTGTGTGAGAGTGAGTGTGAAGTGTAGGGCTGCCAAGTCCCTCGGTAGGGCGGGGGAAACACCGATTTTAAATACTCACCCCCGCTTTTTCAAAGTTGGCCACCGGGGGGACAAAATGGCTGCCTTAAAAGGGAAATGTCTGCAGAGAGCCTGCCCTGCAGTAAAAAGCCTCACCAGACATTTCCCCTTTAAGAAGTCAGCAAGAGAGCTTCCACAGCACGAGAGGTCCGCCCAGAGATTAAGGAGGGACTGAAGGAGCTGCTTTTGCATGTGGCTGGCAACGATGCTGTAGTAAGTTTCTCTTCCAGCTCTTTTCCTTCTCTCTCCCTTTCTTTTTTCTGTCCGTCTGTCTGTCTGTCTCTCTCTCGCTCTCTGTCCCCATCCAGCAGAGGTCTATCAGTGGCTATTATAGCCACAAGGTCTAAATGGAACCCTTTGTCTGGGGCAGTGATGCTCTGCATTCTTGGTGCTTGGGGGGCAACAGTGGGAGGGCTTCTGGAGTTCTGGCCCCGCTGCTGGACCTCCTGAGGGCACCTGGTATTTTTGGCCACTGTTTATTTTATTTTTATTTAGTTTGCGATTTATATCCCGCCCTCCCTGCAAGCGGGCACAGAGTGTTGTACTGGATGGGCTGTACTGGATGGGCCGATCCACTGTGGCTTCTCTCCTGTTCTTATAATATGAAAATCATATTTAGCACTTGTGTAGCACTTAGTGCTTCATATTCTGCCGAGATGAGGAAGGATTCAGTAGGGCTGTTGCTCAGTGATAGAGCATCTGCTTGACATGCAGGAGGTATCAGCTTCTTCAGCTAAAAAAGGATCAGGTAATAGGTGACATTAAAGATCTCAGCCTAAGACCCTGGAGAGCCACTAGCAGTCTGAGTAGTCAATACTGACCTTGATGGACCAATGGCCTGATTCAGTATTAGGAAACTTCATGAGTTCATGTGTCAGCATGTGGAAGCAACATCACAGGATGTGACATCACAAAATGATGTCACTTCCTTTCTCCTGGCTCCACCCCCAAAGTCTCCTGGCTCCACCCCCAAAGTCCCCAGATATTTCCCAAGTTGGACTTGGCAGCCCTAGTGAAGTGCCTTCAAGTTGCTCCCAACTTTGCATTCTTCCTAAAATGCATTTATGTTTGAAAATTGGTGGGCGCACGGGAGGGGGGCGCCAGAAGGTATCCTCGTCTAGTGTTCAAAAAAACCTGGGGCATGCCCAGGCTTCAGTGCTCAGGTTTCTTCCGCACACACCATTGCCAGAGAGGCCTCATAGTAACTGTGGCAGCGTGTGAAATTTGTGCTCCTTCCTATGGTTGAAATTTGAATTGAACGTGCCCAGGAGTCTGCGTGTGAGAAGGCCCCTCATGCAGCACTGTTGTCTGGAAGTCAGCATGAGCTGCGTCTATCTCACCACAGGTGGCTGGAAGTGTGGGCCCTCTATTTCATAACGACACATGGAGGAGGGATTATTTTTTTAACACGGCTGTTCTCCGTGCTGCTAAGCACCATCTTGAGCAACCTGCTCCCCAAGCAAATTAATTTTACTGTCTCTCTTGTGGGCAAACCACGTGTGGGCGCATCTTTGCTTTGACTTGCAAATGTAATTATAAAGGAAGCAAGACAAAAAAAGGCCGAACTTTTCAGGCAGTTTATGGGAACGAGCTGGCAATTTAACATAATGTCTACACACGGAGATGATGAGGCACAGCGGAGCGCGTATCCTTCAGAACGCACATTGATTTGGTTAAGAAGTCTGTGCGCACCCCACCCTGTGTGTGAGTAAAGTGCTCTCATATCTCTAGGAGTTTCCCAACCTGGGTCTGGCAGCCCTCCCCCCCTCCCCCCCCCCACACACACACTGTTGGCCAGGGGGACCTGGGAAACCTATTCTGAAAGCAGGTCAGCCTCAGCCAACAGACAGATCAGGTGGAGACCAAGGGGCACATGGCGGTGGTGGTGGAAAGTGCCATCAAGTTACAGCCAACTTCTGGTGACCCTGTAGGGTTTTCAAGGCAAGAGGCGTTCAGAGGTGGTTTGCCACTGCCTGCTTCTGTGTCGTGACCCTGAACTTCCTTGGCGGCCTCCCATCCAAATACTAACTAGGGCCGACACCGCTTAGCTTCCGAGGTCTGACAAAACTAGGCTAGCCAGCTCTGTCCAGGTGAGGGCTGAGGGGTACGAAGCACTCCAGTGTTCATGCTCCCCACTAGGGTTGCCATTCCCCCGATGGGGGCATGGGTTTACCCTCTTTCGGGGGGGGGGGCAATCCACTGCTGACCAGCCAGTTGTTGGGGGGAGCCCCATCCCCAAAGAACCCTGTTCATGCCAATGTACCTGGTGCAGTGACATCACCTGGAGGCATGGAGAGGGACCCCCCCCCCCCCCCGTGCCGGCAGCCAGGTAACACCCGGGAACCCTACTCCAGGCTGTGCGTCCAATCATCATCCTAAACCTCAAACCTGTTTCTCATGGGTGGCAGCACAGTCAGTGGAGCACCACTTCCTAAGGAGCTACAAGCTCTGTTTGTTTGTTTTTCTTGAGCCACAACTCAGTAGAAAGTTTTCCATTGCACTAGGATTGCCAGCCTCCAGGTGGGGCCTGGAGACTGCTGGAAATTACACCTGGTCTCCAGAACACAGAGATCAGTTCCCCCGGGAGAAAATGGAGGCTTTGGAGGTTGGCATTATACCCTGCTGAGGTCCCTCCCCTTGTGAAACTCTTCCCTCCTTAGGCTTCAACCCCAAATCTCCAGGAAAATCCCTACCTCCAGCTGGTAACCCTAACTCAAGTGGTTGCTTTACACCCATGTTGCGACCCTATCTGATAGCAGGCTGCAGATATCTCGATCTGTCTTTTCTTTCTCGTATTGCAGGCAATGGCTGTGAGACTACTATGTGAAGCAAAGTGGACTATTAATATTTGTGTACCAAGTGCAATATCTTAAAAAAACAGAATATCTTTTCCATGCCTTTCCCTCAACCGTCCAGGGGTTCCTCTAATGCCCTCTAGCGGCACAATGAATTCATACACCTAGCTGAACGTGGGCGTGCAGGGAATAAAGCTCTCGCTGGAACGGCGGAGATGTCTGTTTGGAAGCCCTGGAACCTGATGAACAGCCAGCCACAGAGTGAGGGATTCACAAAGGAGGGATGTTGAGTCTCAGCTTTCCCTCAGAGCTGCCAGCCACCTGGAAACAAAGCTGCTCTGTGTTTTACCTCATGCCAGACACTTTTGTTGAAGATTATTGAGCCGTGCGACAGTTTCTCCTTCCAGATTCTCTCTTGGCAGGTGAGTAGGGGGAATGGTGTGGGGGAAATAGTTGCAGCAAACAGAAAGCAACTGGTGGCTTGCAAGGGCAGGGGAGTTGAGGAGACCGTGTGCTGTTTTTAACTGTTGGAGGGGGGAAAGTGAGTAGTTGCAGTCAGACACAGTCCCAGCGAATAAAAGATACTGCTCCCACAAAATAATGGGTGGTTCAGTTGGATTGATGCAAATATTTTTTTATTGACTTCATTTTTTTCTTGGCTTTCTCCCCAATGAGGATCCATCATCGTTCTCCTTTCCTCCATTTCATCCTCCCCACATCCCTGTGAGGTAGGCTAGAGTGTGATTGGCCCAAGGTCACCCAGCAAGTTTCCATGGCATGAGTGAGGACTCGAACCTGGGTCTCCAACACTCCACACCGCTACACCGCTTTGGCTCTCACAAAAAAATCTGGTCATTGTATTGATGCAAAGATAAGAAGACTGTTACATCCCAGAAAGCTCTTTGTTAGAGTGAAATTGAGTTGTTAGTTCTCAGCCAGCAATCCCTCAAAATATTTCTTACAGTGCAGTCCTGAACAAAGTTATACCCTTCTGAGCCCACTGACTTCAAGGGGCTTAGAAAGGTGTAACTCTGCTTAGGACAGCACAGCTGGACCACTACTTCAGGGTCAGCCCTTCATGGCCCTGTCAAGTTGGACCACTGGGTTTGCACCATCTTTCCTCTCCCTGCAAGGGTTCCTTTTTACAAGGTTAATCATGGACATGTGGTGTAGCTGATTTCTGGGCCAGAAGGAGCCATGCTTAGGATCCTGACAAATAGTCACTTCCCACCAGGTAGCCCGTTTAAAATTGTGGCCTAGTGGCGATTTCACAGGGCTTCTGTGGACATCTCTGTTGTTCTCGGCACTCACCCCTTTGCAGTTGCTGACAGGTGGAGCAATTGAGCCAAATATTACTTAAGTCTCGGAGCAAGCCTATCTTGTCTGGGTAGTCCTAGGGGTGTCAACTGTAAGCAGATATAACATCAGTTCTGGGTAAGAAGGCCAGCAGACGTCATGAAGAGAGGCAGCCATTTCAGTGTGAAGATGAGATTAAATAGTCATGGGTTCTAGGACCTATTTCCTCAATTGCATAGAGTCAAAAAAGCCACTAGATTTCGCCACAAACTGTTTCTGGTGTGTGTGAGCAAGCAAAGAAAAATGGAAGCTCCTGAATATACAGGTTGCTTACTGAATATACAGGTAGCCTGCCAGCAGCTCCTTGGAAATCTGTAGTTGCAGACTCAGCAGGTTTACAGTCTACGTTAAAAGAAAGGACACAGTAATTACATGGAAAATAAGACTGCTCCAAAGGTGGGCTACTTGAGCTTTATGGCCAAAAAACAAATAAACAGACAGGTCTGGCTTCCATTCTGAAAACAGAAATTCCACCTCTGATATCTGGCCAGCATGATCGTCTCATGTGCTTCTTTCAATGTCATGAAAAAAGCTCTCTCTCTGATGTGGATATGATGCCTCCTCTTACTTTAGGGTTGCCAGATCCCCGTGGGGGGGTTCCCTTGCTTTTTAGGGGCTCTGATCTCCCAGTGTTGGCCATTCAGTTGTGTTTGACTCTTGGTGGTTCTATGGAGTACCAGACTCTCATTGCATTCATAATTTACACAGAGCAACATCCATCCACTAAGTTACTAATAAATGGCCGGTCTTCTGGCTCCTGGTTCACAAGGCATACCTCACACAACCCACTGGCACAATGAACAGTCCCCACTGTGTCTCTAGAGCAGAGGAAACTTGACCCACAGAATTCCTAGAGCGCCTCAGCATTTACTTTGTAAGGGGGGAAGTGCAGGTTTTTAACTGTTTATTCATAGCCATTGTTGCTAATGAGGTAAGTATGCAAACTTCATAGGAAAAAAATCTAAAGTCCTCAGAGGAAAGAATCCGGTTACTCTGAAACAGCACCATTAGATCTTCTTCGTGGTCTCTGTGCATCACACCTCTGGGATTAAGTGCGCCTGTGCCGATCCCGATCGGTAATCTTCAAAGCCTAACGGATTTTCGCGCCAGCTCCCCGGTCACGTGCACGTCCCACTGCGCATGACCCGGGGAGGGGCATGAGGATCCCGCCAGTTCCTTCTGACCGCTGCTAACAGCCCCCAGAAAAAAAGGTGAGGGAGACCGAAAGCAGAGGGGAAGCAGGGCGGGTGGTGTGAATGCACAGATGACCACTCGAAGATCTCCAATTACAGGTAAGCAACCTGTATATCTTCTTCGTGGTCTCTGTGCATCACACCTCTGGGAGAATAGCGAGCAATAAACACACCACATACCCGGAGGTGGGTGCTGGAGGTCTCACATCTGAGCTGCTTGCAGAACTGCACGGCCCACCACAGTACGCTGATGGACGCGGACATCTAGGGCGTAGTGCTTCACAAACGTGTGAGGGGATGCCCACGTTGCAGCATTGCAGATGTCTCCCAGGGGAATGCCCTTGAGGAATGCTGTGGAAGTAGCCACGGCTCGAGTGGAGTGTGCCCGGAGGGACGCCGGTAGTGGCCTTTTGGCCAGAAGATAGGCGAGTTTTATCGTCTCAACTATCCACTTCGAGAGTCTTTGAGACGACAGCTTCTGTCCCTGCCTGGGCAAGGCATAAGAAATGAAGAGAGCTGGAGACTTGCGAAAGGATTTTGTCCGGTGCAAGTAGAAAGACAGGGCTCTCTTGACATCTAAAGTGTGTAGGCTACGTTGCGTTGGGTCCTGGGGACCAGGAAAAAACACCGGCAACGTGATATCCGCCCCTATATGAAAGTCCGAGACTATCTTAGGCAGGAAAGCGACATCTGGAGCCAAAGTGACGGCATTATGATGAAACGTGAGGTACGGTGGGTCGCAACGGAGCGCCGAGAGCTCACTCACGCGTCGAGTAGACGTGATGGCCACCAAAAACGCCACCTTCCACGACAAAAGTTGAAGGCTGCATGAGGCCATGGGTTCGAAGGGTTTTCCCATCAGCTTAGTGAGAACCAGGGGCAAGTCCCATGCCGGGACTGGTGTCCGCACTGGGGGATAGAGGCGATTCATTCCCTTGAGGAATTGCTTCGTTGTTGGATGGGAAAACACTGAGTAGCCATCAATCTTAGGATGATTGACTGAGATGGCTGACAAGTAAACTCGGATAGATGAGTGACACAGTCCCCTGTCTTTACATGACAGGAGGAAACCAAAAACATCTTTAAGCCCGGCGGGGACTGAGGGCCGTCCCACAGACGCCAGGAAGGTTAAAAACTTAGTCCATTTTGACTCATATGAATGCAGAGTGGAGAGTTTGCGTGAGTTCAGTAGAACTTGAGCAATGCATGATTCTAACCCTAAGTTTGGATCAGCCAAACTGTCAATTTCAGACTGGGCACATCGTGGTGCAGTACCCAGCCCCCGTGCATCCCGAGGAGGTCTGGGTCCGTCGGGAGGTGGAGATACGTCCCTCGTAAGAGACTGAGGAGCGTGGGGAACCAGGGTTGTCTCGGCCACCATGGGGTGACGAGAATTGCCCACGGTCGCTCTGCTAACAGTTTGTGGACTACCCTTGGTATGAGAGGAATCGGGGGAAATAGGTACAATCGTTTCCCCGTCCACTGGAAGAGGAGACCGTCTCCGAGAGAGGTCGGGTCCGTTCCTGCTCTGGAACAAAATAGGTGACACTTCTTGTTCTCTCGAGAGGCGAATACATCCACGGATGGATGCCCCCAACGGTCGAAGATCGGAGTCAGGTAGAGGGGGTTCAGTTCCCACTCATGTAGGGACGCTCCCCCTCTGCTTAGGAAGTCCGCTTGGACGTTGAGTAGTCCTGGGAGATGAGTCGCTACCAGGTGAATATCTAGTGCCTGGCACTCGTCCCAAAGCTCTATCGCTAACCGGCAAAGTCCATGGGAGACCGTCCCACCCTGGCGGTTGATGTAAAACATGGTGGTGTTGTTGTCTGTAAGGACAGTCACCGTCTTCCCCGACAGGGATTGGCAGAAAGATCTCACTGCGTAGAGAACTGCCAACAGCTCTAGGAAGTTGATATGGTTGTGTGCCACAGAGGGGTGCCACATGTCACCCACACCTACACCGTCCAAATGAGCTCCCCAGCCCCATAGGGAGGCGTCCGTAGTGACAGTCGCTGAGGGGGGTGGAAGCCGGAAAGGTGCACCTGAATGTAAATTCTGGGGCACAAGCCACCAATTCAGGGTCTCTAGGACCTGGGTCGATATCTGAAATCGTTTGGAGAGGGAATGGAAGTTGGGGCGGAAACGCCTCAAAAACCAAAGCTGCAGTGGTCTCATCTGCAATTTGGCGAAGGGGATTACTGCTGTTGTTGCGGCCATCAGGCCTAGCAGGTGGAGGATTTGTTTGGCTGTAGCCTCCTTGGTCTCTTGGATAGACAGGAGAAGGGAGACTATATCCGCTGCTCTGTTGGGGGGTAGGAACGCTCTGCATTGCAGGGAGTCCAGGATAGCTCCGATAAACTGAACCCGTCTGGAAGGGGTAAGCATGGACTTTTTGAGGTTTATCGTCAGCCCTAGTGATTCTAGGGTACGAAGGGTAGTAGAGATGTGGCTCTGTAGTTCTGTCGTAGAGGGGGCGACTAGAAGCCAGTCGTCCAGGTAGGGGTAAAGGTGGACACCTTGAAGTCGCAGATGTGCCGCTACTACTGCCATAAGCTTCGTGAAGACACGAGGAGCTGTAGAGAGGCCAAAGGGTAGGGCCTTGTACTGGAAGTGACGCGGACCAACCACGAAGCGTAAGTACGGTCTGTGCGACGGGTGGATCGTCACATGGAAGTATGCGTCCTTTAAGTCCAGCGTCACCATCCACGCGTTGGCTTCTAGTAGCGGTAGGATGGTCTGTAGAGTGGTCATACGGAATTTCTTGTAGGTGATGAACGCATTGAGGCTCCGCAGATCCAATATGGGATGAAGTCCGCCATCCTTTTTTGGGACCATGAAGTAGCGGGAGTAGAACCCCCACTGAAGGTGGTTTGTTGGTACCTGTTCTATGGCATCTTTTGAGAGGAGGGCTTCGACTTCCGACGATAGGGTGTCGGAGGGGTGTGTGGTTACGAAGTACGATTCTTGTGGTATCTGGAAAAATTCTATTCTGTAGCCTTCTGCTACGACCGACAGTGCCCATTTGTCTGTCGTGATACGTTGCCATGCTGGTAGAAAGGGTGATAGACAGGTGGGAAGATCGGAGCGAGTGGGGGAGTCAAAGACTCTGCTTGTTCGGTTTGGGTGGCTTAGCCTTGGAAGCGGAAGCGGACAGGAATCGTGGCTTGTGGCCATAGAGTTTCTGTTGATAAGCAGTAGACGATGGTCTCTGCCATTGGGGTTCAGTGGGAGATCTTCGTGGTTGCTGTTTGGACCAAGATCTCTGCCATGTCTTCTGCTTCTGTTGTCTCGATTGTGAGACACCCAAGTTACGAGATGTCTTAATGCTCTTATCTAAATCATGGAGGACTGTGTCCGTTGTGGAGCTGAATAGTCCTTCACCCTCGAAAGGGAGATCTTCCACCAGGGACTTTGTGTCTTGTGGAAGCGAAGTCGACCTCAGCCAGGCGTGGCGGCGAAGGGCGACTGCTGAAGTGAGTGTCTTGGACGTGATGTCCGCAGCATGCTTCGATGCGTTAAGCTGGTGCTTTGCTAGCACCATGCCTTCCCTCTGGATCTTCCTAGCAAGGCGTTGCTTATCCTCAGGAAGATGGGCCAGAAGTGGTGTTATCTGCTCCCAGAGGGAGTATTGGTACCTGCTCATGCAGGCTGTGTAGTTTGCCGTTTTTATGCCCAGTGCACCGGCTGAATAAAATCGTCTCCCGAAAGAATCTAATTTCCGTCCCTCTTTGTCCAAGGGGGAGGAATGTCCGCTACGGCCCCTGGCCGAGGGGGTCACTACAACCGAATTGGGCTTGGGGTGGATGAATAGGAATTCTGCCCCTGGCTCTTGGAGCCTGTACATGTGGTCTAATCTCTTGTTGGAGATTGGAGTTGAGGAGGGGTGACCCCAGGATTCTTTGGCAGTGCTCAAGAGCACCGAAATTAGTGGCAACGCTACCGCGGTGGATGTATCCATCTGTACGATGTCGAAGATGGCATCGGTAGCGGTGGGGGTTGGCTGGACCGTGGCAAGTGCCAGGGAATGGGCCATTCGTTTGATAAGCTCTCCATAGGATTTCACGTCCTCGGAGGGAGAGATTGGTAAATTTTCAGCCACATCAGGGGATGGTGACGGCTGGATGGAAGATTCATCATCGGATGATTCGGGAGATTCGGGTATCGAATGGTCGGAACGTTCGGAGGGAGACATAGGGGTCGACGGATCTGGTTGGTAGGGAGGGAGGTCGACATCGGGCGAGGTAGGTATCGGCATCGGTGGTTTCGGTATCGGTTTCGGTATCGGAGTCGGTGTCAGTGTCGGTCTCGGAGCCGGGGGATCTCGGCATCGGGAGACTCTTGACGACATCGATTGGCGATCCCACTCCGCCGGGTACCACTGTGGAGGTGGCGGGTAGGAGGAACCATACAGGTATCGCCATTGAAGGACGTCCCACGGCACCGAAGATGGAGGGCGGCGCCAATCTCGCTCACCTTTCGGTGCCGGCAGCGGGTCGGGTCCGGTCTCGGGACTGCTGTGAGGGATCTGCGTCAGCTCGATGTCGGGTTCCGAATCTGTGAGCTGGATGGGTCGCGGCATCGGGGAGGCGGGGCTGCCCCGGGGTCGCTCGCGCCCTGGAGGGTCAAGCTGCGGAGACCCGTGCTGGATCATGTCGGACGCGGGATGCGTCGACGAAGCACCCGAGGTTCTGTGCTTCAGCTTGCCCTTACCCTCTTTGCCCTCCTTACGCTTCTTAGCGGGAGTTCGTGGCAGTGAGAGGGGTCTTTTCGGTGCCGATTTCTCTGTACCGGAGGGGCTTCGCATCGGTGGCGACGTCGGGCCCGTCGGTGCCGATGGGGATGTTACCGAGGCGTCGGCTGTGGACATCTTCGGTGACAACGCTGCCTCCAAGAGAGCCACTCTGAGTCGGGCCACCCGGTTCTTACGAGTTTGTTTGGAGAACGCGGCGCAACTCGAACAGGAATCGACACGATGCGACTCGCCTAGGCACAACAAGCAGAGGGAATGCTTGTCTGGGGGAGCGATTTTACTCCCACAATTAAGGCAACGTTTAAAGAAACCCCACCGCTGGGCCATAGGCCGGGCGGGGAGTAGGAAGAGGAGAATCCGAAAGCGAGTCCAGAAAAACAGTCCGCAGGTCAAGAAAACAAGAAAAATCAGTCCGAAAGGCCTTTCCAAATTGGAAAAACGAAGGTCAGCTACCGACCGGAGCGGAGAGGGGATCCTCACGACGCGGCGGTCAGAAGAGAACTGGCGGGATCCTCGTGCTCCTCCCCGGGTCATGCGCAGTGGGACGTGCACGTGACCGGGGAGCTGGCGCGAAAATCCGTTAGGCTTTGAAGATTACCGATCGGGATCGGCGCAGGCGCACTTAATCCCAGAGGTGTGATGCACAGAGACCACGAAGAAGATCTAATGGTGCTGTTTCAGAGTAACTGGATTCTTTCCTCTGAGGACTTTAGATTTTTTTCCTATGAAGTTTGCATACTTACCTCATTAGCAACAATGGCTATGAATAAACAGTTAAAAACCTGCACTTCCCCCCTTACAAAGTAAATGCTGAGGCGCTCTAGGAATTCTGTGGGTCAAGTTTCCTCTGCTCTAGAGACACAGTGGGGACTGTTCATTGTGCCAGTGGGTTGTGTGAGGTATGCCTTGTGAACCAGGAGCCAGAAGACCGGCCATTTATTAGTAACTTAGTGGATGGATGTTGCTCTGTGTAAATTATGAATGCAGTGAGAGTCTGGTACTCCATAGAACCGCCAAGAGTCAAACACAACTGAATGGCCAACACTGGGAGATCAGAGCCCCTAAAAAGCAAGGGAACCCCCCCACGGGGATCTGGCAACCCTAAAGTAAGAGGAGGCATCATATCCACATCAGAGAGAGAGCTTTTTTCATGACACTGAAAGAAGCACATGAGACGATCATGCTGGCCGGATATCAGAGGTGGAATTTCTGTTTTCAGAATGGAAGCCAGACCTGTCTGTTTATTTGTTTTTTGGCCATAGAGCTCAAGTAGCCCACCTTTGGAGCAGTCTTATTTTCCATGTAATTACTGTGTCCTTTCTTTTAATGTAGACTGTAAACCTGTTGAGTCTGCAGCTACAGATTTCCAAGGAGCTGCTGGCAGGCTAACTGTGCAATCCTAAACAGAGTTATACTATTCTAAGCTTGCTGAAATCAAAGGATGTTGCTCTGCTTAGCATGGCACATCAGCGGTTCTGAGCTGCATAACAGCCGGAATCCTCCACCAGCTCAGCAAAGCCCTGTCTAGTAAAGAAACACATTGCGAGTCTGTTGTTATTGTTGTTCAGTTAATTTTTCTACAACTCAGGGAGAACAGACTATTTATTTAAAATACCACCCTTCTTCTCTCTCTGTACCAGCTTCCAATTGTTCTCCCGAGGGTTACAGAACCTTGCGATTGGGCATGACAGCAGGCCTGGAGAAAGCGTGCCATCGATGCATCTCAAAAATTGCCAGCAATGGTAGGTGAAGGTGGGGGGTTGACAGGGAGGGGGCTGCATGGAGAAATCTGCAGTGCAATAAGCACATTTAGAGCTGCTTCAGCGGCTTGGGAAAACAATAGAAACGTGTGGGCAGTACCTGTGAACATTTCAGAACTGTAGGATGAATGCAGGCATAACGGAAAGTCTGCCCTGGATTGCAAGAACATTATTTCAGCAAACAGTGGATTGGATCCAACCAGCTAAGAAGGGGAGGAGAATGACCACCAGAAAGACCATGCTGGGAATAAAACCCATGTGAGGGGGGGTCTGTAGTGAGGAGAATTAGTTGAGACAGAGCAAAAAAGTTGGCTTTATACTGAACCAGACTATCAGTCCATCAAGGCCAGTACTGTCTACTCAGACCAGCAGCAGCTCTCCAAGTTTTCAGGCAGAGGTCTTTCACATCACCTACCACCTGATCCTATTAACTGGAAATGCTGGGGACTGAACCAAGGACCTTCTGCATGCCAAGCAGATATGCTATCATTGACCTGCCACCCCATGCTTATGTATGCATTAGGCATACATAATGTGTGCAATAACCTTTCTACACACATATAAGAAAGAGCAGCTCAGCTGGCTTTTCAGTTGCCCCAAGCCTTGTAACACAATGCTCCTTTTCCTTACAGCTTGCCTCATTTTTGGACTCCTGAATTTCCTAGCGTTGCCGCTGTCTATGGCTTTTGTAGGTAAGCTGCCTTTCAAAGAAATGTGTTTTTAGCACTGAGAAGATGCATACCGAAATCTCCGTCTCTCTCCGATTTTGGCAAATTTAAAAAGCCAGGTCTGCATAGATTTACAGGGCACTCATTACAGGTGTTGGTAAACGTAGATGGCTGCCATTGAGACCTCTGTGGCTACTGGCTATTAGACCTCTGGGTTCAGGTGAGTGAAATTAGTCATCCCTCACTAAGGTGCAGTGGAATGTTTATGAACATTCCAAGCTGCTTAGGAGTTCAGAAGACTTATCAGCGCACCAGGCCCAAGATTAGATGTGGTTGTATATGGGTGGGGTCCTCTGTACACTGAAGGAGTAAACAACGCTATCAAAATGTTAGTCAACTGTTAAACTTGGTGTATAAAGAATGGAATATCTATGGGATGTGTGAATAGCATCTTTGAAATTTGAAATTGCTGGTGCTGGGCCTGGCAGCGGGTCTCCTGCACAGTAATGCAGACCGTCAGTTCTGCACCCCTCTGAGGTCTCCGCCCCAGGCAGCCGCCTAGGTTGGCCTAAGGGTAGCACCGACCCTGCTGCCAAGTCGCACCTGACTTAATGGCAACCCCACAGGGTTTCCAAGGCAAATAATTTAGCAGAGGTGGTTTCTTCTGCAATGCCCTCCTGCAACATCTCCCACCTGAGTACCTACCCTGCTTAGCTTCCAAGACCTAAAGAGATCAGGCTATACTATATTATTCTATGTTGGCTGTATGTTACATACATTAAAAAAGGGAGGGAAGCAAATGTTTCAGGTCATGCATGACCTTGTATTGTTAGTCTTCTGTGTAAAATGCTGAGCAGGTATGGTACCAGGTTGCATGCTTGGCATTTTGAGAGGAAGAAGGTTTTTTTATAAAAAGGATCCCTCTAAACAGAAACACACAAGCTGGCAATAGTCCAAGTGTCTCTCTAACGCCAGGTGAGATACACAGATCCCTTCAAAACTGACTTGGTGGCCCTGCTATTGGTGGCGTCAGAGATAAACATAAGCTGATGCATACGGTAAAAAGTCTCTTGAAGCCAAATGTTACCTTGTTTTGTAAGGGGATTTTGAAGCATTTTGGACTTTTGAGAGAAACACAGATCTATTTTTTAAAATATTATTTTAACCCTTATGCTGCTAATTCATAATATAACCTGTGCCAGTGAAATAGATATAAAAGGGCTATGATTGTTGCTGTGGGTGTTAGAAGACTGGGGGACATCCTAGCACACTGAAGGAACAAAGACAGAGGTCTGAAAGGTGTGGTCCTTGAGTGTGGTATGGCTGGCTGTGTGTAGTTACATGGAACAGATACTGGTAAAGTTGGGTTACATGGAACAGATACTGAAAACTTCGTCCTTTCATGGACCAATTATCTTCTTAGCTTACTGTTCTTTTGTCTCAAAAGTCTTCAACAGACTGAGATCCAACTTTCTTACTGGCAATCACCACAGCTAAATATTTATCAGCTGCTAAGGTAGTTTTCCATTCCTCATCGACAAGGAAAAACTGGATTTTTTTTTGAGGTGATAAATTCACATAACCTATTAAAAAGGGGGGCGGGTTGCAACAAATATCTTTCTCTCAAATCAGACCAGATTCCACACTCCCAATAAAATATCTTCTAAGGACTCAAGCTGATCAGAGCCACATTTACAAACTCTGCGTGTGAATCGGCCTTTGAGTATGGCTAAGGGGGGACCTAATTACCTGAACATCGAACAGCCTTTAGAAGTCACAACAGCACTTCCAGATAGTGACAATCCTGTCTTCCATAGGCCTTGTACGTTTTATACAGTGTTAGGATTGTGGCATCTGTACACCTTTGAATATTACCTAAATAACTTCTCTCTCTCTCTCTCTCTCTCTGTTTGTTCCTCAGGAATGAAGTTTTTAGATGACTGTCCAGTCCAGCCACTAATTCCCTTATATCTGCTTGTGGGCGGGGTGGTTGGCAGTTTGAAGGTACTACTGTTCCCCTCACCAAGTTTTCTGTGAGAAGCCCTAGGTGTGATTAAGTATGCTTGGAGTGAACTTTGAAAGTTAGGGCTAAGGCATCAAAAGTTTCCTCTGAGGAGGATAGTTTGGTGTAGTGGTTAGGACGGAGTGCAGATAATCTGAGAGAACCAGGTTTGATTCCCCACTCCTTCACATGCAGCTGCGGGGTGACCTTGGGTCAGTTACAAATTCTTTCAGAGCTGTTCTCTCACAAGCAGTCCTCAAAAGAGTTCTCTCAGCCCCACCTACCTGACAGGGTGTCTACTGTGGGGAGGGGAAGGGAAAGGAGATTGTAAACTGCTCTGAGACTCCTTCAGGTAGTCAAGGGCGGGGTATAAATCCAATCTCCTCCTCCTCCTTCTTGCTGGGTGCCTGTTTGGTGTACCTTTCCTCAAGGTTTTAGGTTGGCCAGCTTCTGCTTGACAAGGGGCTCCTATATGCAGTGAGCAGGAGAAGTAATTTTATCAGGCCTGACCTCCAAAAAGCTGAGCGTGGCAGACATGTTCTCCACCATTTTATCCTCTCAATAATCCCGTGAGACAGGCCATCCCCTGCGCATCCTAGCTGAGTGGGGATTTCAACCTTCCCTCTGCTAACCTGACTCTACTATACCACAGCAGTGCGGGGGGTGGGGGAATCTAAGAAATGTTTCCCCCCTACACAGAGAAGCCCTATTCAGGAGTGTAGTTGGCAACTATTTGGAGTGTGTCATATCGTGAAGCCTCCATTTAGAATCCTAAAATGGCAATACTGGTATGTTACGGAGGCTGGTTTAAATTGAACTTGCTGTCATAATTGGAAAAAGAATCACCACATTAGGTTTGGAAGTTTTTTCCCTCCACCAAATCAGACTGGTTGTTGCTTATAGAGGGTTCTTGATGTCACTCATAACAAAGGTTGCCAATTCTCATTTTCTGGCAGGGCTGCTGTGCTTTTAGCAGCTATATTAAAATTTATACCATATGGGGACCCAAAACAGATCACACCATTCTCCTTCTCCTCCGTTTTTATCCTTACAACAATCCTGTGAGGTAGGTAAGGCTGAGAGTTTATGACTGGCCCAAGGTTAAGCAGCAAGCTTTCATGGCAAGAGTGAGGATTTGAACCTTGGTCTCCCAAATTCTAGTTTGACACTCTAAGCATTAAGCCACACTGGATCTCCAAATAATCCCTCAAAAAGGTGAAGCCTTCCTTGCATGGAGAATCGATGGACAGAACGTTCACCTGCTCAGTTTCTACATATTGGGTCAATGTTAAATGAATGACTCCTGCACAACAGGGGTAATCACTCAGCCATGTGAGCAGGGACTCATTGGTATGGGCCCCAATCATGGAAGAAGGAGAAAGATTTGCGCAACTGGCCTTGCCTTTGTGGTACTTCATTTATTACCCCAACCACATGGGAACGGTTTATGGAGACACATCTGCTATGCAGCTAGGGTAACATTAGAAGGGCTCTGGAAGTTCATGCTGTAGGGCAGAGGGTCAGGTACTTGCTATCCATACAATCTGGTTATTCTGCCCGCACTGCTTGCACCTGGTCTTCCTCTTGCCACAGTGATTAAACACAATTAAAATACAGTCAGCCATCAGTATGCAGGAGGCAGATCTGTCATCTGTTAACCCCGTCATCTTTCCTCTTGTTTCTCTAATGTACAGATCATTCTCCTGCTCTTTGACTCTGCTCGGATGAGGCAGCTGCTTTCCAAATCGGTCATGATCGACGATGACGACGATGACGAATACCCATGGAGGCAGAATGCTCACCGATATTACATTCACCTGACCCTCAGCCTCTTCCTCTTCCTCTGGTTCATTCTGGGGAACTACTGGGTGTTTTCCGCCTACCTGCCTAATTTCATCCCACCTTTCCATCACCCGCAAGATTACTGCGATAAAACCCTGTATCTTTTTGCGGTTGGGGTGCTCCTCGTCAGCCACACAGTGCTGGTCTTGCTGATCTTCTGCAGCTGCTGCATCTACTGCTTTTCCAAACAACGCTACGCTGCGGAGGAGGACTGATTAGAAAGACGGGGACAGGATAACAGTGGGCTGAGCAAATGCCATTGAAGGCATCACGAGCACTATTTTATGGGCTACTTTTTCAGACCCAGAGAGGAAAATACTTATGGGGGAAATTTGAACCGAATATTGTTTGGCAGCACCAAAGGTCTCTGCTCTAGGCACATGCCATGCTGCCTCAACTTTCCACGGTGCATGCACCTGGAAATACACGCGCTACTATTCACCCTTTTCAAATGCTTCCTCGGATACGCCTATCGATTTCCCTGCCCAAAATGGAAAAATGTGAAACAGAGGAAAACAAGGGTCAACTAATCTTGCCTGAGTAAAGTTTATATGTATTATATATATATATAGGTATATATATATAAAGAGTAGTGATGTAAATTTTGCCATATAAACATTCCAGGTTTGGTCACTTAAAATATTGCTGATGTATTTTGGTTGAAGTGCTCCTTTTTTTTTTAATGGCATTTAATGGCTGAAAACTTTTTGAGGGGTCTTTGTCCTGGCTCACAGCCTTCTGTATCCCACTCCCTCCAGCAGCTGGTTGTATTGGTGGTCTAGGGGAGTTCTCTCCAGATACTTAGATGGAGAAACCAATCACTTGAGTGGTAAGAGGATACAAAAACCTGCTTTTGAAATAGCTTTAGCTCCTGCAAGACTCTGGCTTTCAGCTTCTGGCTACAGGATAATGTTTTAGATCAGTGTAACTTTTTAGATCATTGTTCCTGTATAAACGGGGAGATAAAGAGCTATGGGAATAGAAGCAGTCATTTTTTTTTCTTTTTTTGTGCTACCTATTTAGAAGGATTAAAATTATGGGTGGAATACTTTCGTTAGTTGGGAAATGTGATGGTTTCGCTTTTTCATCACTGCAAGAGGCATGATATTACATCTTGCATTTGAGCGTTTTTACTCTGAAATTTGCATTGACAGTATTCTTGGAGCTTTGGGCTTATGCTCTAAAATGCCACATGTTGTTTGTTTAAATCTTTTTGTGTGTGTGTGTGTATGGACTGATGTGATGACCCTGTTCTTTTTCAAGACGACGGCTTCTGAAGACTGAGGTGGCTGACAGCTGTGTTAAAATATTTATTTTGTTGCTTTCCTTCTATGAATTATGCAACATCGTTGAGCACTCCTTTCGTAAAGAAAACAAAAACATTTGCAAAGGGTTTTATGATTTATGTAGTTCTTTAAATTGCTTGAGGTAGGCCATTAGTCCTGCTTCCGGTTTACAGGCAGAGAACTCAAGTGGAGGGACTCACCCAGAACCAACTTCTGCTGGGGTTTTAACATGTTTTCTAGATCGAAGCTCTGGTGGTACAATGAAGTACATCACAGACTGATTGCTCTCCTGTTTCACAGGCGCTGTTCCCCAGTGCCTTTTGTATGAAGCTATACTCAAAGAGTTGTCATTCACAATGGATACTGAAAGGCAGAGAACTGAGGGGGAACTGGAACCTTTGTGCATGCCTTACAATTGTATTGCTCATTGGAATGGCTGTTGGAATAAGTGAGGGGGCTGCTTACTTACCTATGGCAAACACTAGGTCCCCCCCCCTTTCATTTACAGGTTCACCCAGGCCTCCCAACTCATCCTTCTGATGACATATACTAATTCTGCTGGGGTGGGGGGAGGTACTCTTTTGGCTCTGTAAAAACTAACAGAATTACTGAAGCAGAAAGATTTCTGGCCTCCTTGATATGCATAGAGTGCACTTTGTGAGTGTTTAAATATATCCTCTCAAAGGCCATTCTGAATGACTAGGATTGTTTTGTAGAGGTTCGTATTAAAGTAATATAGAGGTACCAATGCATTTCAGTGGCTGTTCTCTGTAGTATATTGCCTGAAGACACAAATGCAAAGATGACAGGAGAAAAAAAACCCCTTCCCTCTGTGTTCGACAAAGTATAGTCTCCTTTGGCTGTGGGGACCCATTCCTGGAGGTGGAATGCAGCATTTGCCAAATGGACATCATTATGATTGGCAGCTGGACTTCTGCAAACAGATCGTTTTTTTAATAAAAGTCTGGGGTGACTTGATAATAAAAGCTAATTTTGCAAGGTATTAAAATATACTTTCCCGCCCTTCCACAGTGCTTGTAGTTGGGAGTCTGACAAAGAGTCTATAAATATGTTATGTTGTGTAGTGTTGGGTATATGTTTCTCATTTGCAACAAGCTCGCCCGACAAATATATGTTTTTGAATGTAAACTGTAATAAATATGGTGTAAGTTTGTCTATTTTATATGTTTCTGTTTTATTGTTAACTATTCATGAAAATAGAATTTAGAAACGGGACAAAACTGATACTGCCTTCCCTGTTAAAAGTGGCAGAATACCTTTATGTTTACTAAAATGTTTCTCGGGGGGAAATTAGGAAGGATGTAAGAACTCTGGAAGGTGATCCTTGGTTTACCAGCATTAAAAATTAAAATGGATCTGATTTCCCTCTTGGTGTTTGATTCTAGTCCTTTATACTTGTAAAGTGTTATGTACAATGGATTTGTCATGCAAGACAGAGGTGGGGGGTCTTTTTGTGCTCTCATGCACAAACATCACTGATGGGTCAGAAACTAATGGTTGCCTGTAAACTGCCATAGCTCTGCAAAAAGAAAAGAAGTCTTGTGGCATATCAAAGAAGGCCAATATTGATGACTTATAAGCATTTATGTGTTTAGAGCCCACTTCTTCAGATGAGTGCTGAGAGGGAGAGGACTGTGAACAGTGGGTAAAAAGCTATGAACAGCAACCTTATAAAGGTCCATTGGCATCATATGAGCAATCATGAGTCACAGTTCACCTCTTTAGATATGTGGTGGTCAAACTGGGAATCCTTCATATGAAGAAGGTTATTGGGGTGGGGGTGGGGGATTAAAGCACAGTTTGCATGAATTCCGTCACGTATAACTTCTTTGTGTGTGGTGGAGGTAGAGAGAATGGGAATGTTAGGTGATAAAATTTCTGTGGAACAGAAAAAGTATACAAGATCGCCACAATGACCCATTCCAACAGCTGGAATCCCTGAGAACGCAGATTACTGGAATAGGTTTGGTTGTGAACTAGGGGCTTAGCAGATCAGACGGCTTTCTAAGCCAGGGTTAAATGGCTTACCACAGACGACTTAGTAACATTATCAGTGATGACAGCTGTTGTACTTATATATTTTTGTGTCTATATAATTCTGCTGAATGAGGCACTGGCCCACAAAACCTTATGCTTCAACAGGTCAGTCTTTATGGTGCTACAAGAGAACTCTTCCATTTTTCCTGAAACAGGAAAACATTTTTTTCAGGAACATTTTTCCTGATCCCACGGGGATCTGTGACTACAGACATGCAGCTGTTAAAAGAAACCTTACAACATGTTCAAGTTGAACTCTGCCTCATCAACAGAGCAGGCCAGGCTGGAAGCTGCTGAGGTGGCAGCTCAAGTTGCTGACAAAATAATGTTGCAATGCTATGAAAAGTTGGATGGCTATTTGAAAGCACACTCCTAAGGGCTGTTTATTGAAAAGCCTCCCTGAGATTTATTTTAGTGTAAGTGGGGAAAAGATTACAACCTTGTAGGTTAATCCTATGCCAGTTTGGTGTAATGGTTAAGAGCGTGGACTCTAATCTGGGAGAACCGGGTCTGATTCCCCATGTCTCCACACTGAGCTGCTGGTGTGACTTTGGATCAGTCACGGTTCTCTCAGAGCTGTTCTCGAGAGAGCTCTCTCAGTCCCACCTACTTCACAGGGTATCTGTAGTGGGGAGGGATGGGGAAAAAAGATTGTAAGTCGCTCTGAGATTCCAAGTGAAGGGTGGGGTATAAGTCTAATTTCTTCTCTTCTTCATCAGTTGGTTCTGGCAGGGCAGTTGCTGCCACGATGTCACTGGCCAGGAACTGTGTGTTCTTGAAGGGTCTGCCTCAGAAGGAAAGAAAGAGTGGGGGACCTTCATAAATGAAATGTACACGATGAACAAGGAGGGTGAAAGGGGCGCCCCCTTTTCCTTTCCATAACAATGGTAGTGTATTTAAGCCTGAAGACCAATGCTGTCAGTATAACAGAAACAAAACAGAGTCTTGGGGCACCTTAAGATGAACACATTTACCAGGCCAGCAAAATACATATATATAGTGTACCTTGAGAAAGGCTGGTTCAGCCCTAGAAAGAAAGATGATCCTGTGTCTTGTTTGCTATGAAATAAGCTCTACTGGTTTAATGCGTCTTACATACAGGTAAGTAGGGGGGAAAATAGATTAATTCCCACTGAATACATTACTACGGTTGGATGCTTTATAGACGACTGTCTTTTCCTTGTAGAGCTGCAACGCAGGCTCCATGAGGAGCAAAAAGGAAGACATAACAAAGATGGGCTTGAAAAGAATCTCACAACAAACATGGTGAATAAGTAGGGCAGTTTCTAGGGAGACAGTGGAGTGATGTAAACCACTCAAACATGCATGTTGGCATCTGGAAGTGCAGGACAGACTTTATTGATTGGAAGAAAGGGGACTCTTAGTACCTTAAGAGCAAGCAACATTGGATTTCTTCAAGTTAAAAAAGCAATACTTTCATCACTCATATTATTTATAGTCACTAATAGCAGCTCGTGGTGCATATTGATTAAAGAAAGGGCTGTTTTACTTAAGTCCAACTGCTCTCAGAGAAAAAAATAGCCACACAAAAATAAAATATTGATGAAAATTATTTCAGGTAATCATTGCAAAGAGGAGTGGTTTCTAAGTGCCACCGTCTTCCACAAAATAACGGAAAGTATTTTGAGAATAAATAAAAGGATGCAAAATCCCTTTTATCCTCCATTTTAAACAGTTGTTCCTGCATGAGTGGGATCCAGGAAACAGGGCTTAGGAGACTGAAATAAGGTTGGTATGTTCCCCCCCCCCCCCCCCCCCGCTTTTTTCCCTCAACAGACAGGGCATTTGCTTAGCTATCCCAAAGTCCAGACAGATGGCGCAGAGCTATTGCTCTGTGGCCACTGGCTTCCTACCAGGAATAGGAAGATTAACAAGCTAAAAAATACCCAACTTGACCTCTTAACCCGTTGAAAACCGCTCCTCCTTCCTACATGAGCCTGCAATCAGACAGCTGACTGAGTTAAGATTAACATTTTTGAGTGATATTTGGACCTTGCTGGAATTTATTTTTTCCAATTTTTTTCCTTTTCATTGTTTGTCTCCCCAGAACATGTTATGATCTTAACGCTTACGGTAATTAAACCATGAGTTTCTCAGCATCAGCACAGAGTAGCCAGTATCTAAATCTTTCAAAGTCGACTGCTGCCTTCCCAGTCTAGCCCTGTGCAGGAGAATTTACAGGCATTGGTTCCAAACTTAAAAATAGAACTACTTCTCTAAGTGTCCTGGCTTTGAAGAAGATGCTACATTCGAAACGGGCGGAAATCTAGGTGCTCATTGGCCATCGATGCTGAGAGGATCCTCAATAATTTCTTGTTGTGGACGATTCAGATGTGCAATACATATTAATTGGCACTGTAACCTTTCACACATTTGTATGGATCGTGTAACTTTGTTACTGAGTTTGCAATTGATTGAATCACTTTGTGATCGACTGTGCGTTAATAAGCATTACAGACAGAATTGCTGTTAATCGTAATTAATGTGTTCCATCGGAATTATTCAGATATCGTCTGACACTGTTTTGCTGTCTTTGTACAGACTTGTGTATTCACCCTGGTCCCACCATTTATATATGGCCTTTGAGGTGGCAAAGAGGGTGGCTGGGTGGGCAGGCAGGCGAGTGAGCATCTGCCTCCACCACTGTCAAGGGGGTACAGCTGCCAGGTGGGCGTCCGCCACGATTGTTGAGGTGCCCAAGTGGCCGGGCACTTGGGTAAGTCGTCGCCTCCGCCATTGTAGAGGAGAGGGGACATGGTGGCTGGGTGGGTGAGAAGACACCTCTTTGCCCAGCTGCCTGCCTGCAAAGCTGGTGATGGAATCTCAGTGCTCAGCAGCTGAGGGGAGAGTTGGAGAGGGCAGCTCAGGCTGGGTGGGTGCCCAGCCACCCGCCTGCAGTGGTACCACCTGAGCCACCCTTCCCTGACTCTCCCCTCAACTGCGGAGCACTGAGACAGAGGCAACGCCACTGCAGGCAGGCACATGGGCAAGGAGTGGGTAGAGTGGTAGAGGCAGGGAAGGGGGCATGTGGTTGGGTGGGCACAGTGGGTGTGAGCAGGGCTCATTTTGTAGCAGGAGCTCCTTTGCATATTAGGCCACACACCCTAATGTAGCCAATCCTCCAAGAGCTTACAGAGCTCTTCTTACAGGGGCTACTGTAAGCTCTTGGAGGATTGGCTACATCAGGGGTGTGTGGCCTAATATGCAAAGGAGTTCCTGCTACAAAATGAGCTCTGGGTGTGAGAGAGAGAGGCATCAACAACAGTAGCAGGATTTGCACCCCAGTGTGCACATCACCATTTAGAAGAAGAAAATGAAACCTCAACGTAATCAGCTATGTTTTGTGCAGGTCACCACCACCAATGCTCCCGGCTAAGCTGTGAAGTCTCATGAGCAAAATTCTACTTTGTGAGCTACTGACACTGAAGTTGCGAGCGAGTGATTTGGCTACTACTGCATAAATCGGTTTGCTCTGGAGTCATCCTTCCTGAGCTGAGATCAAAATGTGTGAGCCGGAGGCTAAAAAACTGAGCTAGCTCACACCACCTCAGCTTAGAGGAAACATTGGTCACCACTTGTATATTCTAACAGTCAACCTGGACAAATCTGAGGACACGTAAATCTGAAGACTGGAGCCGTGAGCAGACAAGGTGGATCTTTTGACTACCCTGGAAAATGCCTCAGATTTACAGAAAAACCCAAAATCATAAATAAATAAATAATAAAAATGTAATGGTTACAACCCCTACCCCGAAATGATAAAGGGAGTGCCTGTAGCTGAAGACGGGCCGGGGGGCGGGGGGGAAATAAAGATTGGTTGGCTGGTGGGCGGAAAGGAGAGAAGGAAGCAGGAAAGGGGAAGAGGCTACGGTGGGCTTCTCAGGAAAGGGAAAGAGGACATTGTGGGGAGGAGGGAAGGGAAATGCTTCCCACAAGTCCTCGCGGATCCCCCACTTGTTTAAAATAAACCCAGCCCATAATGGCAGTGTTGTGAAACACAGAGATGTATCTTCCAACTTGGGTATACATGTGGAAAACTGTCACCCGGTCTCTTTTCATGGCAAATCAGATGCAAACAGTTATGCACTCGCTAGACTTTAAAGGCAGCTGCTGGAGCTGAGTGTAGGTTTCCTGCAACAGAATCCCTTACTAATTGCTCAGAGGTTTTAAACTGACTGACTTGCATGCTTTGAAGGAGGCAGTTTTCGTTTCAGCGTTTTTATTATGTGAAAAGGAACTACCTAATAAAGGTAGCAGAACAAAGACGTTAAATTCAGCCACATTCAACTGGGGGATTACACTGAGAATTAAAAAGAAGTTACAACAACCGGCCATTAAAAGAAACACACACGCATATGCCCAGCCGGAGGGGCAACAGGAACGGAACAGTTAAAGTCTCCAGCCATGCCCCAAAAACACCAACCCTAGCCAAATCCCCAAAGGCGGCACTGCCATTGCTGGTCCACCTGTAAACCGCGTGCCACTCCCACACACAGGCAAGCTACCTGCAGCTATTTCAGACCACTGCTTTGAATGGGTTTATATTGTCACGGGCAATGCTCGGAGGCTAGGCAGCTAGTACAGCCATTTTGAAATCGCTTGCTAAAACAAGGATTACTCGACTCTGCGACAGAAAACACAGGGCTTTGTCTGCATCTTTCCCCTCCTCCCTCCTCCCCCCAAGTACCATTTACTAGAATGCAATTACAAATTATGCCTCTCCCCCCCACCCTTAAACAACAGTTGCGGCTGCCCAGATCTTTCATGGCAGAGCTTGCCATTCAAATGTCTGTTCAACAGCACTCCATCACGAAACACAGAAAAGAGGAATCCTTTGCTTTCCCGCCGCCTCATCTCAGAAGAGAAGATCGAGCGTCTTCAGGCTAAGTTGCAGAAGACAGCTTTTGTATTGCGACAGACTACTCCACACTGGACCCTCAACGTAGAACCCGAAGACTATAAAAACGGCACCACACACATTTTCCAGACAAATTCCAAACAGCTGAACGGCGCCAGATTGTAGTTTTTTGTTTTGTTTTGTTTTTTTTAAAAACAACCACCTTCTGTCGTTTGAGAACAAAGAGGAGTAGAGTATTCTTGTGCAAGAGTTCATGCTGGTTCCAAAAGATCCCTTGGGTAACCATCCAGAGGTATTGAGAGATCTCCCTTATCAGTCATCACAGAGAACTGAATTAATCTTCTGCAGGAGATTCTGTATTAGTTATCCCTTCCTCAGTACACGGAGTTGTTTTCACTGACATATCAAGATACCACTGGTGTCATATCCCACAACTGTCAAAAGACAAAGGCAGGGAAGTAAGGGGGAAAAAACCAATTTATTAAATCTTCATAATCATAGAATCATAGAGTTGAGAAGGGGCCATACAGACCATCTAGTCCAACCCCCTGCTCAATGGAGGACCAGCCTAAAGCATCTCCGATAAATATTTGTCCAGGCTTTTCTTGAAAGCTGCCAGTGAAGGGGAGCTAACCACCTCCCTAGGCAGCTGATTCCAGCTTTGAACCACTCTGACTGTGAAAAAGTTTTTCCTAATATCCAGCTGATACCTTTCTGCATGTAACTTAAACCCGTTGCTTCGGGTCCTATCCTCTGCTGCCAACTGGAACAGCTTCTTGCCCTCCTCCAAATATTTCCTTTCAAATATTTAAAGAGAGCAATCCTATCCCCCCCTCAATCTCCTCTTCTCCAAACTAAACATTCCCAAGGCCCTCAGCCTTTCCTTATAGGGCTCAGTCTCCAGACCCCTGATCATCCTTGTCACTTTCCTCTACACCCTCTCGATTTTGTCCACATCCTTTTTGAAGTGAGGCCTCCAGAACTGCACACAGTACTCAGGGTATGGCCTGACCAAGGCAGTATACAGAGGGGCTATGACCTCCTGCGATTTCAATGCTATGGCCCTTTTAATACAACCATTTTAATACATCAAATAACCATCCCCCAAAATATGGTTTGCTGCTGCTGATTATTGGTCCCTTCCCCTCACCAATAAGGGTTAGAAAAGGGACTTCCCAGCAGGGAAAAAACAAGATGACATTCAACTGGGGGGGCTGAATCCAGTATACCTGCGATTCCTATCCCGAACTCTTACCTTAATAATCCTGTCTGCCCCAGAGGTCAGCAACCACACTCGAGTTGCATCAAAGTGTACGTGGGTGACGTTGTGCTTGCTGTCGTGGAAAGTGGCTGTGGGAGCACGCCTTGGGGGAGGGAAAGGAGAGGCGTAAAGAAGAAGTAGAGATTGGATTTATACCCCACGCTTAACTCGAAGTCTCAGAGCGGCTTTTAAACTCCTTTCCCTTCCCCTCCCCACAACAGACACCCTGTGAGGCAGGTGGGGGCTGAGAGAGCTCTTTTGAGAACTGCTCTTTCATGAACAGCTCTGACAGAACTATGGCTTGCCCAAGGTCATCCAGCAGCTGCAAGTGGAGGAGTGGGGAATCAAACCCAGTTCTCCCAGATTAGAGTCCGCGCACTTAACCACTACATCAGACAAAAGACCCACATAACTGAGTAACCGTCTAAAGCAAACATCACGCTTTCTTGCATCTAGACTGCTTTAAGGGAGCAACTTCATTCTGATCAGGGCTAGAGGACACACAGGTTTGGTCCTAGTAATTCGGGGGCCCTAGTCTGGGATGGGACCCTGGAATCACTGTGTCCCCACACAGCCAGCAGACATGAATGGCTGTCACTGTGAGCAAGCAGCCCAAACACCAAACAGGCGATTGCCAGTGGTAGCAGCAGAAGCCTGCTCTTTTTCTTCTCCCCCTCACTAGAGGAGAAGTCATGGGCAATCGCCGCCCCCCCCTCCCACCAGCACGGGGCCCAGGACAACTGCCCCCCTTGCCCACTGGCTTAAGACTGCCCCTGGACACACACTGCAACAATAAAAAAAAACCCTTCTAAAAGAATTTTTCAAAATTTAGTCTCTAGTAATATTTGGGTTTCCCTCAGAAACTGACATGTTTTGAGGGGAGGGTGGAGGTGGCTAGTAAACAAAGGAAAGCAGGCTGAGAGACCAGACCAAGGACTTACTCTTCATCCGTTATTGACTCAAAACAACTGTCGCAGACTCTCACTTCAAATTCAAAGCCCATGAGCGGTATGGAAGAACGCTTCGAACTGCATTTGCCACAGACTGCTTTCCCACACTTTCGGCAGTGATGCTGAAGTCAAAAGCAGAGAAGGATCAGCTGGAGTCAGTATGTGCATCAGTTTACATTTATAGCGAGCCCTACCCAAGAAATCAAGAGTGCAACATGTAAATTTCTACAGCACTTTCCTCCACAGAATTCCGCCAACGTAGACCAATCAAGAATTAATAACCTATTCTGGAAAGACGGAAAAGCAACTGAAGATGAAAGGATTTAGACCCTCCCAAGTCTCCAATCTAATGCTTCATTAACTGAATACAAAACCACTGAAAACATTTCTACAGGAGACATTTGATTAACAAACACTGCTCTTCTCATTTTCCTGACAGGAGAACTACGAGATGATCCAGCAAAACAGAAACCTACGCAAGAGCAAATTTTAAAAGGTTGGATTCTATAGGAGTGTTCTGTCAACACAACAGAACCTTTGACCAGGCACCTATTCCATTTGCAGAGGATTATTTCTGCTGACACCTCCCTCCTGTTGCAGACTCCCTCTATCTGCCCATCAAATCTTTTCTGGGTCTCAACCTGTCTGAAAGAGCATGAATTTGGGAGCCAACAGTAACTTCAGTAAAAGAGAGGGGAGAAAGACTGTGCCTTTTGCACATGGCTTAGGTTCCAACTTCCAACCCACAATAATTAAATTTTAGAACTGTCATATAAATTTATTTTATGAGAAATGCTAAGCACAACACAACTTAAGATACAAGTTTATAATGAAGATAGTATGTTTAGTGGGTAAGATTTTGTTATTGCCCCCTCTACATCTACCTGAGGTTGTGGCCATATTTTATGTATCGTGCAATTCCTGATGAACTTTTTCAAGGTTACCTAATATGAAATTACTGTACTATGGTTCAAAAGGATCCATTATTTTAAGGAAGGGGTGAGTGGGAAATCACTGCCAAGCTAGGGCAGTCTCCTTTTTGTTTATCCATCCACAAAACAGTTCCACAAGAACCAACCTAGAACTGTCAACGTAAGTTTCCCATGAAACAAGATTATGTTTGAAAATTCGTGAACAGAAGTCAGAAGTGGTGGGAAGACGCTGCATCAACTAGAACAGAAGGCTATCGATGATCTAAGAGCCACACATCACAAACCTGTCTCAGGCCTATTTTCTTGCTGTCCCACATTTGTTTGAAGTTCCAGAAGAAAGGCTGGTCGCACTTTTGACAGGAGTCGCTGTCTAACCACTCGGGTGTCTAAATGTAAGAATGGATGAAAGAAATCCATGAGCAGAGACGTGCAGGTCAAAAACAGCCCCTTAAATTCAAGCTTTGCTAATACTATGCACCATCCCATGACTACTGTGCAACATGCTGTACAAAAAATGCTGTTCAAAAATCTGTATTGCATATTTATGCACACCCAAGTCTGCATTATACTGAATCAGACTAAAGTCCATTAAAGTCAGCACTGTCTACTCAGACTGGCGGCAGCTCTCCAGGGTCTCAGATTGATGGCTTTCACATCACCTACTGTGTGTACGCATTATGTATCCATTGCTTCTGAGTTATGGTGACCTTATGAATGAATAACCTCCACAACTTCTCACTTTGCAAACTAAGGGCTGTGGCTTCCTTGACTGAATCAACCTATCTTCATGTCAGGTCATCCTCTTTTCCTGCTGCCTTCAGCTTTTCCTGGCACTACTGTCTTTTCCAGCAAGTCTTGGCTTCTTACAATGTGACCAAAGTACAATAGGCAGTGTGACCAAACAGAGGCGGTCTCCCAATCCTTTTCACTGGAGGTGCCAAGAACTGAACCTGGGACCTTCTACATGCCAAGCAGATGCTCTTACCACTGAGCCACAATCCAGCTGCTTATTGTGCATGCTAAATTTATACAGGCAGCTTGATTTAGCAAAGTTGTTAGGAACGAATGACCAATATGCTTGCAGTTAGAGCTGTTCTTAAATTAAACTAAATACTACATTAAATTAAAAAGCTACTATATATTAATTGAACTGTTTAAACTCATTTATATCTTGCCATACTCCACTCAATTCCCCTCCTGGGTGGTGGGCGGGGGGGAGGGGGAGAGAACACTTTGCAAAGTTAACAAAAGCAACATTCAGTTAGGATAAAAATGTCCATCATGAAAGCAGAACTGTTTTTAAAGACTATTTTTTTCTCCAGTTCATAGCCAAGGTTAGCACAAACACTACAAGGCCATCCGCACAACAGCAGCACACTACAAGGCCATCCGCACAACTCCCTTTTGTCACAAGGGAGCCTTTATTTGATCCTCACCAACCAGGGAGGAAATTTTAGTCTGATTAACGTTTAATAGCCAGCAGCTTTGTTATGGGTCCTTAATTGGAGAAAGGCGAGCCAGAAAGATCCTAAATAAATAATGGGTAAATTTGGAGTACAAGGAACGTACAGCTAGAGCAACATCAAGGGCATGTTCAGCGAAAGAGAATGGGAGACGTATGCAGCTGCACGTTTTTCAAGAGCAACTCCACAAACATGACAACTAGAGACTTACAAAGCACGCACACACACAAAATTAGGATTTTAAAGAATCTAGGTTCTCTTACCAGTATTAAGAGCCCACACACATTTAAAGGACTTCAACAAAACTATACATACCATTCCAATGCTGTTAAAGTGTAATTAACATGTTATCTATAATCAATATGATTGCACTGCTGTAAGTTCTGCTTGTGCTAGTCTAGGCTGGTTGCAACAACAGGACTTACAGACTTAACGTTTTTATTCTAGCGTGAACTTTGTGAATTAGTCCATATATCCAGATGCCTAAACTCAGCTGTGATCCAGAAGAAGAAGAAGAAGAAGAAGAAGAGATTCGATTTATATCTCGCCCTTCACTTGGGAGTCTCAGAGCGGCTGACAAACTCCTTTCCCTTCCCCTCCCCACAACAGACACCCTGTGAGGTAGGTGGGGCTGAGAGAGCTCTTTCCAGAGCTGTCCTTGAGAGAACAGCTGTGCCAGAGCTATGGCTTGCCCAAGGTCATCCGGCAGCTGCAAGTGGAGGAGTGGGGAATCAAACCCGGTTCTCCCAGATTAGAGTCCGCGCACTTAACCACTACACCAAACTGGCTCTCAGGGTTGCTCTTACCTGTGACAA
Source organism: Lepidodactylus listeri (assembly GCA_029233225.1). NCBI lineage: Eukaryota > Metazoa > Chordata > Lepidosauria > Squamata > Gekkonidae > Lepidodactylus > Lepidodactylus listeri. The sequence goes on from JARCFY010000016.1 coordinate 22,099,624, forward strand.
TTGTTCATCCAGTGTCTTCTGTGCAGTTCCCCATTGGAACAGCTTCCGAGTGGGCCTGCCATGGAAAAGTATATTCCCGATCTAAAAAGTCCTCTAGGGTGCGCTCCTCCACCCTCTCATCATTGTTAGGCATCCTTTTCCCACCCAAAGAACGGTCACATGGTCCAAGGGGGTGGCACCCACTCCCTCAGTTCCGCCTGAGCCACCAAGAGTACCAGAAGAAAAACTGGCCTCTGAGAACCCACCATGGGGCAGGTGGGGAGAATGTGTGCCTGCACAGAAGACACTCAATGAATAACGGTTAAAGGTAAGAGCAACCTTGTTTCCATCTTCAGTCTTCTGTGCAGTCGTCCCCCATTGGGATGTTACCAAGCTACCAACCTAGGAGATGGGGTGAGGTTCTCACCTGAACATGTCATTTGAACAGAGAATGCAGGACGACCTTGCCAACCTCTGCTTCTAGTCTCACCTGCAGGTCTGGAGCATAGTGTTTCGTGAATGACCCCAAAGACAACCAAGGAGCTGACTGGCAGATCTCTAGCAGCGGGACACCTCTCAGCACTGTGGCCAGAAATGCCCGGACCCTGGTAGATTGGGCTCGAACATGTAGAGTAAGTCTGGGGCAACAGGTAGGTGAATAGACACCCCCTTGGATCTTTGAAGAAAGGGAGCAAACCATGCCTGACGTGGCCAACTTTGCTACCCCTCTCAAGCAACTTTGCTACCATTCTCATGAGGAGCGAGAAAAGGGGAAACAGGTAAAAGAGGGTTCCTGTCCAAATGAATTGGAAAGCATCCCCCATGGATAGGGGGTCGTTGCCCGCTAAAGAATAGAAACACGGTGTCTTGGCGTTCCATAGTGTGAACAGATCTACCCTGGGTTCCCCCAAAGGTTGAAAACAGGCTGGATATACCACTATGTAAGAGTCTATCGACCATGCTTGGCTACACTGCCCATTCTACAATGACAATCGATCTCAGTATATAGCCCCAAACCTGTCAACTCTTACTAGGAAGATCTGAACAACTTTATGTCTCCTTCCTTCTTGCACATTCCTCCCAGGAGACAGTTTGGAGTAGTGGCTAAGTGCGCAGACTCTAATCTGGGAGAACCGGGTTTGATTCCCCACTCCTCCACTTGCACCTGGCTGGATAGCCTTGGGCAAGCCATAGCTCTGTACCAGCTGTTCTCTCAAGGACAGCTTGGGAAAGAGCTCTCTCAGCCCCACCTACCTCACAGGGTGTCTGTTGTGGGGAGGGGAAGGGAAAGGAGATTGTAAGCCGCTCTGAGACTCCAAGTGAGTGAAGGGCGGGGTATAAATCCAATCTCTTCTCTTCTTCTTCTTCTTCTTCTAATAAAGTAGCTAAATTTTGCCTTTGGGCATCTGGGATACACAAGCGGCTGACTCAGTCTTAATAATAACCGCTGGAGGAAGGCACCATCTCTGTCCCCCCATGATCAGTGCTCACCGTCTTGACTCTTGCACTGCACTTGCCCCCATTTAATTTTTTTTATTTAATTTTCTTTTTATCTTTATTATTACCAATCTTGTATCAAAATAAATTTGGACTGATCTCTCTTTTGGGCTGCCTTTAAATGAAAAGCCCTGTCACTTCGTGCTTTGGGGGTGAACTGCTGGCAAATGCAGTGGGACCCAACAATACATTCTTCTCCAAGACAGAGAACGCAAAGGCTGTGCTCATCAGAGTGTGGCATTTTGGCACCACATTTAGAATATTTCTTGAATAAGGCCTTTTGAGCCATCGGGGAGGGTGTAGAAGCAGTGCCCGTAGAAGAGAGGTTGGGAACTAAAGCCACCCACAGCCCCAGGAAAGAGAATGAGACAAAGGAACGCACAGCCTTCCTCCTCTGCCCGGCACACATTAAGGCAATGGGTTCCAAGAGAAGATTATCCGACACAAACAGGCTAATCCTCTTTCTCTTTCTTCTAGATCTTTCTTCAAAGGAGCCACACTGGGAAGAACCTTTCCCAACAGTGGTGAAAAGAAACTGAGGGAGTGGGCGACCCTTTCCTTGGACCATGTGACCATCCTTTGACCCTTTGAAAAGGACATATCACAGTGGTGAGGGGGGGAGGAGTGCCCTCTAGAGGATTTTTTAGCTCGGGGCAGGCCTGCTTGGAAGTCATCCCAATGGGGGTCTGCACAGAAGACAGAAGATGAAGATTTTCTGTTAGAATTTAAAAATAAGTTTTCAAGGTGCCCCAAGACTTGTGTTTGTTTTTCCTGCAACAGACTAATATCTACGCTTCTGAAATAAGCACGGGGTGTACCCAGAGCGTAAACTAGAACGGACGTACACAATTTAGCAAGAAAGGAATTACAGGTAAACAGAACAATACAGTGTACACAATATCAAACATAAAGCTTTGTTTCTAAGACAAATGTTTTCCCCCCCATCTTGATCTTCCATCCAAGGAACTACTGTGAACTGCTAATGCGCCCAAGTGAGTAATTCATATAGGCAGAGTGAGATCTGCTATCTGTGATGAGACAATCATTTTTCCAGTGGAAAAGTTTGCTATGGTTGTTCCCTGGTTAACAGACTGATTGAGAGATAATGGAATCAGTGCTTGTATTTAATTCACAGAAATACTGCATCATATACAACCACAAATAGTTCAGTGAACTGGCTGAACTACTCACTGCTGAGCAGCAACATTTCCTATTTGTGTAGTGGGGCTGGCACTGCCAATGTAAGGCTTAATTTCCTAGAGGGCACACAAGGCAGCAGTTTCCCTGGATCTTTGCTTAGAGCATCATTCAGCAGTGCTGCCCAGGTAATGATAGAGCCACGCTTTGTCCCCCATCATCCCCCCCCCCCCCCAGCCACCAATTTCAGAGCCAGACTGCATTTAGAGTAAGCCGAACAAGGGACAAGCTTTTAATCTATGCCAGGCTACATCATAACCAGTGAGCAGTTCTAGTCGTTGGTTTACAGGCATAATCTATTCCTAGAAAATTTTGCTTTGTTGTAGACATTATCAGCATTTACCAGGATGAAAGAGAGATACATTGCAGGCTACCTGCTACATATAGGTTGCAGTCACATGAGCCAGATAAAGTGAGGGGGAAGCAGGGCTATTTCCTCCGGAGGAATTTGACCTGCAGTTGCGAGATCACACCTCCCTTTGAAGCTGTGGGTGCAGTCCGTCAGTGTGTGATCAGATGCAACTGCGGGTGAGCCAGGGCTTTCTTTTGCCATTTGTTTCCCATGCGCTTAAATGAGGAACTGAGGAATCATACCTCCGCACTGAGGGCTCCCTATGGGGCTTGCAATGATGCGCATACTGAAAAGGGGGGGGGGGGGGGACAACAACACGGTGTCGGGATTGCCTGATCAGACCATCTTGATGCCATGAGAGTGAACTGGAGCGATCAGATGGGAAAATCCACCCGTGGCCTGTCACAACTCGTTTACTACCAGATTTTCCCCGTGTCTTTTAACTCTGCTTCTGTAGCAGAGCAAAACGGGTTGCTGACAGCTGTGGGACGCTTCCCAGATGTTGTTTTCTGATCTCTCCCTTTAAATCCACCTGGTATTCGCGCCTACATCGGGTCTAATTGTGTGTATGATCGCAGCCATAAACTCCCTTCTCAAAATTTCTCTGAATGCAGTGCTAGAGGTTTATAAATTATGCCTGGAAGAAAACTTGGACCTCACGAAACTGACAGGCAGTAGAATTAGGACAAGCAAAAAAAGGGTTTTCACCCAAATGCAGTTAGTTCATGGGCTCTGCTGCCATGATATGCAGTGATGGCCACTGACTCGGAGGGGTTGAAAGGAGGCTTAGAGAAATGGCTGCTAACCACAATAGCTAAATGGAACCTCAGTGTTAAGAGGTAGCTCATTGTTACACTGAAACCCTGGTTGTTGGATTCACAAAGATGACTGCCTGGAAACAGGATCCTGTCTTAGGCAAGTCTAACTTGGCAGGGCTTTTTAGGCATGAGCCTGTGAGTTCCGTCTTCCCTTGTTAATCTGAAGAAGTGAGTAGTGACTCATGAAAGCTCATACTATGTCACAAATTTTGTTAGTCTTTAAGGTGCTATTGGATTCTTGGTCTTTTCTACTGCTTCAGACAAACACAGCTACCCATCTTACTAATTTCCTTACTAATGTTGACTAGGCACTGTATTTTTGGCACAGCTCAAGAAAAGCCGATCACTTGATCACTTCCTTCCTCATGATCTGGATGTCACAAAGAGCCACTGCCATCCCATTTTAAAAAGAGACATACAGTTTAACGAAGTTGTTTAGCAGAAGAGGATGTCTTGAGGTGACAGTTGGAAGGCAAAATTCTCTGCTAAAACAGATCTGTGAGATATTATGAAAAAATCTGAGGGAAAGTCTAGCTGAAAAGCTCACAATTTTGCCTGGAATTTCTCCTCAGTGTAATAATGGAAGGGGTTCTGTTCTTGTTCAAGTAAACTCTACCATTCCAACCAGTACTGAAACAGCAGAGGTTAACCAGAGAAATCTCCAAGAGGTAAACATAACATACAAAGCTAATACGTTATCGAGTTCTAAAGCAGCCATTTGGAAATTCGGGCATTCAATGAACCTTCCAAAGGCTTACAATGAAATAAGCTGCCATTTCCCTGACCAGATATAAAAGAAGAACTGAGTATGCACCTCCTGTCTCTCAACATCCATATTCCAGACAACGATCCCTCCATCTGCTCCGCAGGAGATAAGCTGCCGCGTGTGATGGGCATAGGAGAGTGACTGAATTTTATCACTGCAGAGAACAAAAATAAATAAATAAATTTCAGCAATGTTAATGACAAGGAACAGCAGCTTGAACAGTTCAGTCCTCTTTCCTTTCAGACAAGGTATCCACAGAGCACCTCTCGGCACGAGCCAAATTTCTGCAGTGGAGAAGACCCAAATCTATAGGTTTACCAAAAGTTATATATACCCCATATATTAAAGGCGCTGTCTGAGAGAAAATGTTGTCCATGAAGCGACAAGACATACCTCTGGAATCAGCCAACAGTTCCTCTAAGCAATATGCCCTAACAGTTGACTGTCCCATACAGCAACAGATTACTGTTGAGAGCATTTGAGATCCCCGAAGTCTAGATTTCCACAGCATTTCCCAATCTGTGGTTCCAAAGTGGGTTCCAAAGCCTGTAAAAGTGGGTCCCAGGGTTTTGCACTTTTACTGATTTGTGGATGCTCTGTCTTTTCCAAGTGGATCACCACATCAGGTAAATTTGGACTTGCGCGTCACCATACTGAAAAGTCTGCAGTTCTACAGTACATTGCTGAGCTACCCAACTGTTGGTCACTCATTAAAACCAAGACTGGAAAATCAGGATTCTGGATCTGGAAAGAGTAGGAACAGGGCAGAAAATCGCCTCCAAATTTACTCCTACTCTATTTAAATATAAAATCCCTCAGTGAGAATGCTTGGTCTTCAGACCAAAAAATGTATTTCATATTGTCATCCCAGTTTAGGATGGCCTATATGTTGTTATATCTTATGATAATACCCTCATAACATTTTGCTTTCAAAACCATCTCAAGAGGTAAACTATGTCAGAGCAACACTGCCAAAATGTTTCGTGATGGAGTGAAAACTTGAACTCAGGTCTCTCCAGTACAAATCCACTACAATCCCTGAGTGCTCTAATGGGGGATATATTTTGCTTTTACACACACAGACACATGCATGTGCATGCACACACATACACACACACACACACAAAAGATTTAGGGAGAGCCATGACAACCTCTCAGCCCTGAGAGGTATGGTGAACCAAAGTTTCAGAAAGTAAAACCAGACTCTTCTTAAACCCTATGTTTTGTAAACACATTCTGAAAAATTCAGTGAAGCCACAATGCTACTCAACAGTATATTTTACTAAATGAAATAAGAATCTCTTTGTGGCTGTGATATATCGGGCAAGAACTTTGTGTTTTTAATAAATTGGCTTTATTAGTTGTAAGCTGCCACGAACAGGTCTCTGGACAGATGGCATATACAAATCCTAAATAAAGGATACATAAATGCAAGAAGAGAAGCATTTGATTAGTGTACCGTACTTGTGACCTTGCAGCTCTATGGCTGTTCCTTTCCTTCCTCCAATGTCCCACATGATAATCGAATGATCGGAACTGCCTGAAAACAAGACACGCTGCACAGGATCCCAACAGAGGGCAGTGATTCCACCTGGATATTTTATGGCAGAGGGGATGGGGGTGAGGGGGGAAGAAGAAACAGTTTCCTGTCAAACATTAACAGGTTATATAGAGGATTTCCATCTGCTCTTTGGGAACCTCAGCCTTTGTTTATTCTCCTTCACCCAACCTAGAAAGGCATATTGAACTTTCTGCAGCTTTTTAATATTTGTTCTTCCTTTGGAAAAGTTTCCTAAACCGGAACTCCATTTTGAGAAGTTTTACTTTCCCAGTCTAGACAGAAGGGTCTCTGCATGAATTTGTTAGTGATGAAAGGAAATGTAGCCTAGTTTCTACTTCTAACACGTGTGTTGAAGTGGTTAGAGCAGGGGTGTCAAACATAAGGCCCGAGTGCCGGAATCTGCCCGTCCAGGGCTTTTATGCGGCCCATGAGCAACTGGTGCAAGGGAGGGCATATTGGGGGAGTGGGCGGAGCCTCTCCATTGTGGCTTCAGCATGGCAGAACAACCTCGTCTGCGGCAGTCAAGCATCATGGGAGCATCTGCCCACCGCTGCACTGCTGCCTCTCCACGTACGTGGGGTTTCCTCTGCGCCCCCCCCCCCAGCCCATGGGGCCTTGCAGTGAGGACACACCAACTCGGAACTTACCAGCTGCTGTCCTTTATACAGTTTCTATCTCCAGTACTTGGCATTACATTTTATGGCACACATGGCTCGGCCTGACAAAGTGACATTTATGTCAGGTGCGGCCCTTGTAAAAAAATGAGTTTGACACCTCAGGGTTAGAGTGTCAAACTCAGGATCTGGGAGACCCAGGTTTGAATCCCCTGCCACAGAAGCTTGCTGGCTGACCTTGGGCCAGTCATACACTCTCAACCTCCCTCACAGGGTTGTTGTGAGGATAAAAATAGAAGAGAGGAGAACGGTGTTGTCTGCTTTGGATCCCCACTGGGGAGAAAGACGGGGTATAAATAAATAGGTAAATAAGTGAATAAACACCTGCTGTCAAGAAAGAAGAGATCAAGCTGTAGGTAAGATAAAAAGGACTTTCAGGTTCCTAGTTTCAAAAGGATTTATGACTGTAAGAAGAGCTGACTAGTAACATCTCCCAGTTCAGATTCCAAGAGCCGAAAGAAATAATATTTATGGCAGGCTCCAATTCTTCCCCAGTTCTGGGTGTGGGTCTGACTTCCAAGCCAGAACCTGTCCCCCACTTTAAACCTTCTGAAGCACACCCTATTGGCTGTCTCTGACTCCCTTCTTGAACCCTCCTTCTTCTTGTATTTAATATTTAAATAAAATTTAAGGTTGAGGAGCCTTTTGTAGTTTTTAAATGTTTGTAGCCAGTGTTCCCTCTAAGCTGAGTTAGTGTGAGCTAGCTCACAGTTTTTTAGCCTCCGGCTCACACATTTTTGTCTTAGCTCAAGAAGGATGGCTCCAGAGCAAAATAATTTATGCAGTAGCCAAAATGTTTGCTCACAACTTTAATCTCAGTAGCTCACAAAGCAGAATTTTTGCTCACAAGACTCCACAGCTTGGAGGGAGCATCGTTTGTAGCCCACCCTTCTCACACCACCACCAATTTGAGACCTAAAATGATTAATAAAATGAATTAGACACAATAAACCACAAACCATTTTCCCATGTTAAAAATCTTTGTTTCACAACAAGTCAGAAAATACACAGAGCACACTGTGTATTTTAAAAAATGCTTCTGAAACCAAACAGTGCTGTCATTTTCACGATTTTTCCAAGCAGTCAAGAATGCCAGCAACTCAGCATTTTAGGACTGAATAGAAAAAGCACAGGGCTCTCACCGAATCTTGGCCTTCAAATCCACAGACGGCTTTCTTCACTAAAGTCAGCCACAGCCATCATTAAACGCTAAATTTCTTCTGCATTGCAATCATCAGGAGTTTCCAGAAAGTGGGCTCTTTTCATAACGTTCCCTCTCACATCCTTTCACACTCAGAGCCAAACTACATCTTACAACAGACATAGGTTCAGCCTGGGGCCATGAAGGCCATTTTAGAGGAAAATTTAACCATTTCAAAACTGCGACGAGGACCTGATAGGGCCTGTGGCACAGCGGCAACAAGAGATCTTGTTTCCATCCTCCCCACAGCTGTTTCGATAACTAGAAAAGGCACAGGGAGGACAAGATCGCCAATTCCACTATAGCAATTTTTAAATAGCTAAATTTTCCTCTAAAATGGTGTTGGACCCGTGTCCACTGTAACACATACTTCCATCCTCTATAAGACAACCTTGAGGAGCCGAATTTGATCCAAACATACCTGTATGTCCCCTAAACGTTGTGATGAGGTTGCAGTTTTCTTGCTCCAGTTTAAGGATGGTCACTTGTCCAGAATGATCACCAATAAAAACATGCCGCGTGTCCACATCAAATCTGGCAGAAAAGAGCTCAGGAATTTTGCAGTGTTCCAAGACAGGAGTCTTAAGTCTAAAATGTGAATTTGTAGAGCAACTGCTAGGAGAAAAGGATTACAAATCCCAAGAGAGGTACTTAAAGAACTCATCTGGCAAGTACAGAGCTGGGCATCATCATAACCCTTAAACCAATAGTCCTTCTGTTCTGGGGGAAGGGTGCATTTTTTTTTATTCATTTAACATATTTATATGCTGCTTTCCCCCCGGAACACAGGACTCAAAGCTGCTTACAAATATCAAAAACACAGAAAATCTAACATGCATATATTCACTTAAAAATTTAATACATTAAAACATATATTGGCCACACCTGTTATCCAAAAATTCAAAATTGGAGAAAAATACTATTACCAGTAAAAATCACTCACAGAGACAAAAGATCAGCTATGAAACACAGACATTTAGAACGGGGAAAAACACAGAGAAGGTGACAAATCTGCAGATCAAAGTAATAGGCAGCCTCTTTGGGGAGGGAGGCAACAGTGGGAGGGCTTCTAGTGTCCCGGCCCCCATGGTGGACCTCCTGATGGCACCTGGTATTTTTGGCCACTGTGCAGCAGAGTGCTGGACTGGATGGGCCATTGGCCTGATCCAACACTGGCTTCTCTTATGTTCTTATGTTCTCCCTTCTCAGTTCCAGGCCTTTATAGCATCTCTAAGCAGGGGTGGGGCTGCAGCTCTGCAAGTGGAATCAGGAGCTGGCAATCTGCAAGCCAAGGTGGTAAGCCTTTCTATGCATGCCAAAAAAGTGTGTCAGCACATGAAAACCACTGCAAGCCTCACACTGAACAGGAGAGAATGACACATACCCTGTAATTTTTGCTTTACTTTTGCATTTGAGGCAGTCTGACTTCTCATCTAAAGCCAAGTCACTGTCTGGGTGTAGAGGGCAGTGTAGAAACTGAGTGGTTGGGCCCTCAGCAGAGAAGCCCTTGGTATTTCTACACTCACACACCCCCTGTTCAAGTATCTGAAAAGAATGCCAACCACTTCAATTCAAAACCAGTTTCAGTGATTGTGATTTCACAATCAGAATGGCAGCAGCCACACCCGCCTCACTGTCATTCTTCATACTGTTCCCTTCAGGGCACCGTCTATCAACTTTCAACAGGAATCCCTCTTGCAGCAGCAAACTTCAACTACAAGATACAGGGAGAAATGTGACTGAAAACTCTGAACTTTCCCTTCCAAAAAACTAGCATGGTTAGTTCCAAAGTAGGAAATACAGATCTGGGATAACCTCAAGAGGCCATTTACAAACTGCCTGACTCAGCAGCACTGAGATATTCCCACTTTTTATTGAGATGGAGAGAGAAAATGGCCGAGGCCAATCAGCAGAACAAGAATTCCTACTCAAGCAACGCATGAAACAGACCAGAGTGACACATTTTTGCCTAAACAAAAGTCAACAGTCAAGAGACCTCTAAATCTGCACTCTTGCAAATGGCAAAGGGATCATCAATCGATTCCCTATTTTTCTATTTACTTTCTGCATTTTCACAGAGTTTGGATGAAAGGTATTTAAGCTTGGACGGGGATGTCTGAAACAGCTCCATCTAGTCCACAATGCTTGGCCCTAGTGTACCTTTAGGAACACTGTTGACTTCCACATGGAAATGCATGAACTTTTTGCTCCAGTTTGGACTCCCAAATGCTGCAGATTGTTCCCGGGCTTGCACACAACCTCAGTGCCCATCCATTTTCTTTCCACATTTTCCCTGTGCTTTATCAGAACGTCTTTGCTCTGTTGTTTCCTCCTGACGCAGAGAGGAAGCATGTTTCCCTTCCATCATGCTGTGCTCCACAAGGTACCGGCCACACTTCAGCACGGCCATTTTGTGCTGTGGTTAGATCACTGAAGCGTCTTTGAAAAAGGTGTCTAAAAAGGTGTATTTGAAAAACTGTCTTGCACTCGAAAGCTCATACCTTGAATAAACTTTTGTTGGTCTTAAAGGTGCCACTGGACTCTGAATTTGTTCTGCACCTTTGAAAAGATATACACATGAAGCGATTTGATGGTCTGAGAGGAATGTTTACATTTGCAGAATTTGTTATTTCATTTACTGAATGAAATTTACTTAATAATGATTTGTTGTTTATTCTTACTGTGAGTTACCTGTTCCTACGTATTTCTTCGGGGTGGGCAGATTAGAGTTCTATTGCAGACTAACATGGCCATTCTCTGAAACTAACTTTTTTGGCACACAATGAACCACCAACAAGAAGCTGACCAACTGGGGATGTTTCTCAGTCACCTCATAGTGTGCCTACTGCAGAGGTGGCCAAACTGCGGCTTGGGAGCCGCATGCGGCTCTTTCAGACATATTGTGTGGCTCCCGATAGGTCAGCTGGGAAAGTGAAGGGCAGGCATGCCTCCCTGGTTGGTCTTCCCTTCCCCAGCCAGTGTCCCCCTCCCTGGGTAGGCTTGAGGTGGGGAGGAGGAAAGAAAGCAACTTTAATTTTTAAACGTGTTCTCAAAGCCCTCCCCGCCTGCTGGCTTAGAGAAGGCATTTGTCTTTTTAAATTCCTTCTCCAAGCCAAGCCAGCCAGAGTGGGGGCAGGGAAGGGGCTTGGAGGATGCATTTAAAGTTAAAGTCGCTTTCTTTTCACCTCTCTCTCCCTCCCTCCCTCTCCCCATCTATTTGCTCTCTCTCTCTCTCTCTCACACACACACACACAAATATCATTAGCAAACAAATAAATATAATTGCACAAATGATCAATATCTGTTTTTACCCCTTTTGTTTTTATTTTTGGCAGTCTCGTTTAATGTTAATGAAAAACAAATTTGCATTTTAAATAAAAACATGTGTGTAATATTTGTTCATGTCTCAAAAATCTGACGTTTATTCTGTGTGGCTCTTATGTTAAGCAAGTTTGGCCAACCCGGTCTATTGCTAAGGTTCGTGATTATGACACCAGAACAAAAGGTTCTATAAAACACTGAAGAACTGAAGTAAGCAGAAGAGCACCCTTGTATGATTTCTGTAAAGGATACTGTAGCCCACAGGGACCTCCGCTGACGCGGTAGGTGCCAAGCCGCTGTCCGCTTTCTGAGCAATGCCATGTGAAGAGCTTATCCTGACCTATGCTCAGCAACCACTCCATTTCCAGAACAAACAGAACCATCAAAACCCTGCTCTGGTGAGCTGGAAAAAGAAAAAAAGAAAGATATTAATATAACGTGGGAGAGTTTCTCACTCTCCCTTCTTCATCCTTCCCACTTCTTTCCCTAGGAGAAACAAATCCCTCAAACGCAACTTCCACACAGACATACGCAGGGCTACTTTTGTGTATTCCTCCTTACCAATGTGGGACAAAGGGTGGGAAACCAGAATTAAGAGTCTGCAGGGTCATGCCCACTCCAGGTGGGGAATGGCAAAGTGGAGGGGGCCACTTGGAAGCAGCGGGGCAGATTTTTTTTTTTTTTTTGGCCATCATCACAGCTGACTTATGGCGACCCCACAGGGTTTTCAAGGCAAGAGACATTCGGAGGTGGTTTGCCATTGCCTGCCTCCGTGTCACAACCCTGGTATTCCTTGGACATTTTCAATACAAATAATGACCATGGCCGACCCTGCTTAGCTCCCGGGATCTGACAAGATCAGGCTAGACTGGGCTATCCAGGTCAGGGCAGAATGCATAGAGCCAAATAAAATCTCTATTAAATGCAGACTACAGGCATCGGAGGCAGAGAAATTTAAGTGTCAAAGAAGAAAGAAATGTAAAAGTGAGGTACTCCCAGCGGTAAGTTTTAATCAAGACATTCACTGTTTCTGGGGCTGTCCCTCATACCCCCCAATATAGAGTACAGACTGGACTGCTAATTAGTCATTCCTCATTTTCATACCTTCAGGATCTGATGAACATAAGGACACCTTATACCAAAATCAGACCACCTAGCTCAGTGTTGTCTCCTCTGACCGGCAACAGCTCCCCAGAACCTCTGGGACCCTCAGTCCTGCTACGTGAAATCTATCTAACTGGAGAAGCCAGGGATTGAACCTGGGACCTTTGGCAGGCAAAAAAAAGCACTATATAACAGAGAAAGACCCTTCCCAAAACAGAACTGCCTTATAAGTGAGTTAGACCACTGGTCCATCTACCTCCTTATAGTTTTATTGGCACCAGTTCTTCAAGGTCTCAGGCAGGGCTGTTTTCCAGTAGTGTTACCAGCAGTGCCTCTTAGACACCCTGCATGAAAACAGTGTTGTCTGCCACTAAGCTATGGCCCCTCCTTTTCATGTTTCGTGCTATTCCAAAACACCGGGGGGGGGGGGGGGGGGTCCAGTTATCTGGCCATTAAATGTTATATATCATCAGTGAATTACAATTTTGAATTGATTCTTACCCTGGCTACTCTATTATCTCACATCACAGTAGAACATCAATGCAATTTACGCTGGATGCTCTTTCAGAGGTTTTTGTACAATTCAAGGCTCATCTTAAGTACTATATCCATAGAAGGTAGGGGTCTCTGGGAAGTGGCCCACGACCTGGACGGCTGGCATAAGTAAGCCTCACCATATGCCAGGTGGCAGCATTTGATGGGGGAAATTAGCTTTCCATGCCTTCTTCCTGTCACGGGTATGCCGCCAAGGGGCAACAGTATGTTCCCCAATGGTAACAGACTACTTTATCCTATACTCGTACGGCATTTGTAAGAACAAAGCCCAACTCTAAATATATAATACATGTAGATGCTGTTGATCAGCCCCAGGTTATGCAAGGTAACTTTTTCCAAATAAAATCGTAGGGAAAGTTTTGAGTAAACAAGAGTCAAAGCGTTGGTGAACTTTCACACAGATAACCCATTTGGGGAAATCTGAAGCAAAAGGGAGGGAGGGAGGGAGGCTGTTCTAAAAAGAAAAAAGGTGAAATACTCTCCAAGGCACAGCCTAGGGGAATTGTTACTTATCTGGGATTTTGAGGTAGCATTTCCAGCTACAAGACTGACCACAAAGGCCTGGACAAAGCATACACACACCAGTGTTGTATAGTGGTTACAGTGTCAGACTAAGATCTGAGAGACCCAAGTTTGAATCCCTTTTTTGTCATGGAAGCTTGCTGGGTGATCTTGGGCCAGTCACAGATTCTCATCCTAACCTACCTCACAGGTTTGTTGTGAGGATAAACAGGGCACAGGAGAATGACGAAAGCCACTCTGGGTCCCCCTTGAGGAGAAAGGCGGGGCATAAGTGAAGTAAATAAATAATATTTAGAATAAATTGGTTTATTCTAACAGGATATGGAATGCTATTGTTTCAAATTAATGAAAAAAAATCATATTTCTTCCATTCTTTAACCAACTTTCAGTCTGGCCTTGTGAAAATACACCCAGCCATTGCAACTGAGGAAGGAGGGCTCTGACTTGACCATAGCAAACTGTCCATCTCCTCCCACCCCAAAAAATACCTGCCTCTGAATCTCAAGTCTTCCAGTTGTAAGACTCAGGAGGAAGGTTTCACTTTCCATTGTGAACAAACTTTTAGACAAAAGAAAATCTGAGCAGTAATAAAACTTGTTTAGCATATTCCATTTAATCAAACTAAATGCCTGAACAAAAATCAAGTTCCTGTGTAAAAAGTGATGAAGCTTTTTTGTGCAACAGTGGCCAGTTTTACAACACATATGAAAGGAGAACATTTAGATATTTGCAAAAACGTTTAAAATATGCATCCTGATAGTAAACATCTGAATTACAAACAGCAGGTCTGAGAGATTATTAAAACCTGCTCTGTATTTACTTCTGAAGACCTATGAGGTAAGAAAACCAAGATCCAAAGTAGTTTTTTTTCTACAAATATTGACTACATTTCTTACCCTGGTAACTTTTAACTGGTGTCATCTTGTTGTAATCTTCTGACAAAATAAATTCCTGGAAAATAACAAAGCAGCTGCTTTAGAAATATGAAGTACGAAATGTTTGAGAATTGATTTGCAATATAATATATATGTTCTTGTTAAAATCCAAGAATTTATCAGTTGCACTGGATTTCAGTCTCCCCATTCTAGGTTTCTGCTTGTCACTCAGACTGCCTAATAAATAATACTGAAGGGCAAAATTAGCGGGTTATATGCAACCTGTCCTGTTGTTTCCGTAGCATTTTCCCACTTGCTTTTTACTATCCACAGAATGGCTTACTTTTCTGAACAACTTTTGCAACCCTCCCCCCATGAAAAAGCAGTTGAGCAACTTAATGTACATAATAGTGGGGGATCAGCACATGTGTGCTGATGAACTGTGGTAGGGATGTACATTGGGGTACATATTCCAAAGAGAGTAATACAATGCTGAACACACACACAAACACAGAGAGAGAGAGGGAGAGAGAGAGAGAGAGAGAGAGAGAGAGAGAGAGAGAGAGATGACTTATACTGAATCAGTATTGTCTACTCATACTGCCAAAAGCGCTCCAGGGTCTCAGGCAGCGGTCTTTTACATCATCTACTTCTTCCGATCCTTCCAGGGAATGAACCTGGGACCTTCTGCATGCCAAGCACATGCTCCACCACTGAGCCACTGTCCCAACCGCAAAAACACTGGATCACAGTATGCACACTCAGCTTCTCCCCTCCCCCTTTACCTACACACATCCAAATGTTCATACCCGGCCCCCCAAGTAAATCAGATAGAAGAAGGCGTAAGGAAATCTTGGGATAACCATCCACATCAGTAGTTCAATAATATCTGCTCTGAAAGTCAATCTTTCACTGTTCACTCAGTATGGGTGTAAGACACCCTCAAGTTCAACCAATGATTATTATTCTTATTTATTTAATTTATACCCCACCCTACCCAACAAGTGGGCTCAGGGTGGCTTACAACATAACATCAGACAATAAAAACAATAAAACAATAAACGGCAGCAACAGATGATAACAAAAACCCGTGCCTCGTGTCAGGCAAGGAACAGCAGGTACCCCAAGAAACTCCAGTGCTCAAATAATATCCAAAACAGCAAGGGCACTGGGAGAGGGACCATGGACAGGGGAGGCCAGAATGGTTGAACATCTGCTCCCCCAACCAAAGGCCTGGCAGAACAGCTCCATTTTATAATGAGTCTATCTAAACAGGATATACCACTTCTCCTTCACTAAGAGGCCCCAAGCAAGCCATGATTTAAAGCCGATAAGAGCAGGCAGACAGACGGGTCAATAACCCCTGCTCTGCACTCTGTCCTCTTTCCTCAAATCCCCACAGGGTTGCAGATGAATGTTTACTTCACACACAAATACAGAAATCAGGATGGCGAAAAGAGCACAGAGAGAAGCTGCAGAGGAAAAAGGTTCAGATACTTTTTTTTCTTTAGAAACCGCAATCAAAGCCCAGCATGCTTTAATATACTGGAACTATTCTAAGACACCCATCATCTCATTGAGCAATAAAAATAAACGGACATCTTTAGGAATAAAGCTATTTATAAACAGTTACTGGAGCTGAGCCAATCAATCACCCACTCAGCATTATCGGTATGGATCAGCAGCTAACTCTGACCTAGGCTGAAACAACTCACTGATCGTAGCTATTTCACTTGCCTGTTTCTCATCTGCAATTCCCTTTGCTCCAGGACAGCAAGGGGCCAATTTCTGCCTACGGATTGCAAAATGCAGGTGACTTTTCTGTACTTCAAACGTCATCCCTGCACTGCAGTTTAGGCCTGGAGAAAGATGGGAGTAAAGCAGGAGAAGCATCTCCAATGGCCTTGGTTTCCAAATTCTTACTTTAACAGACTCACAGTTTTTCAATGCTGGGAACATTTAGCATGAGAGGTTTGGGTTGGTTTTTTTTAATAAAAAAAGATACGTAAAAAAAAACCTAGCAAAATCTCATCCTCTTTGGGGACGGAGGGGCACACAAATTGATTTCAGGATTAGAAGAGGATAAAGGCTTTAAACAGAAACAGTTTATTAATCAATGTGTACAAAGCAGTCTGCTCCAAATTAAGAGGGAGAGGTCCATGGTGAGAGCAAGTATGGCGTAGTGGTTAAGAGTGGCAGCCTTTAATCTGGAGAACTGAGTTTGATTCCCTGCTTCTCAACATGAGGTCTGCTGGGTGACCTTGGGCCAGTCACAGTTCTCTCAGAACTAAGGATGGGCATGAAGCCTCATTTTCCTTTGTCAATTTAAGCAATCCAGGGCCTTCTGAATCAGCAATAAAAGGCGTGGGAAAACATTAAGTGGAAGGAAAACCAAAAGGGGAAAGGATTATTGATTCACTACCATTCCTCAACACATTTTGAAATGTCACTGCTGGTTTATGTCCACAGCCAACAGTTTAACATTAGTGTATGGTGGCTTGGATCTTTTAGAAATGTTAAGAATTGGATACAGGAGCAAAAAGAGAATGAGAGAATATGAACTGAGGGGAAGACAGTGAAGACCAAAGGAAGGAGAGTGGCGACTGAGGATCTGCGTATAATATGATTCTCCATCAGAAACATTAGAGAGGGCTCAGCAGATCCAGTTCAGTATCTGTGTTTTAACCAGAATACCAGGCCTACTTTCAGAATCAAAAGAAGGGGGTAAAGTAGTCAGAGTCGGCTTCTGCAAGGTTTTAACCTCTTGTTTGAATTGCTCTTAGACACCATCCCTTTAATGCTTAACCTAAACAACTAACAAACTAGAAAAAAGGTACTGTATACAACTTTCCCTCAAAATAATACCCTCCTTATGAAATTAAGTGCTAAATGCCTATCCAAAATGCCACAACCGTCTTTCTAACTGATCGCTGGTCTATTTTATTGCTCCCCTTCTTATGGTAAAAAATCCATTTTACAGCAATTCTTGACTGGTCATGTTTCTTTCCCCTTTTTATTTATTAAAAATAAAGATGTTTCCACATGAGATTATAGCCAAAAGTCTCTTTGAATTCCACAGCTATGTACTATACTCTTTAACTCGCTTTCTCTGCCAGTCTCTTTATCTGTCCACTGTAACCCACAACATCTCGTGCCACAATAAATCTGTCAGTGCTTTAAAACTCCACAAGAGTCTTTCTTTTGTTTTAATGAAAGTGCTCTGCTGATCTGGCATGGTTTCTTCAGACTGATTTCCACTAGAGTTTGACAAATTGGCATTTAATATTTGTACTAGTATCTTCCCAGATAGAGGTCAAACAAGCAAACATTGAGTTCCTTAGTCTGGATTTCTGCTCTTTAAAAGATAACTAAAACATAGGCTTTTGACCAGCTTTCTAGGACAATAGTTTTCTACATTATTGTTATTACTCAGAAAATTTATATTGTTACCACCACTGGGACTTGCTTGAGGCAGCTCATAAGGTAAAAAAACCCCACTCACAATAATATATGCCCAACAGTGATAACATTATTAATATTTAAACAAGCAATAAACACCACCACAACCATCTTAAAGAGAGATCCATAAAACAGCTCTTGGGCTAAGTGAAGACCCTAAAAACGACATAAAATGATAGGGTGGTGAGAACCAGGGAGGACTGTGAGGCACTCCAAAGGGATCTGTCAAGGATGGGCGAGTGGGTGTCAGTGTGGCAAATGGGGTTCAATGCGGCCAAGTGCAAAGTGATGCACATTGGGGCAAAAAATCCTAACTATAAATACACGCTGATGGGATCCGAACTGGCGGAGACTGACCAAGAGAGAGATCTTGGAGTCATAGTGGATAACTCACTGAAAATGTCAAGACAGTGTGTGAGTGCAATCAAAAAGGCCAATGTTATGCTGGGGATTATTAGGAATGGAACTGAAAACAAATCAGCCAGTATCATAATGCCCCTGTATAAATCAGTGGTGTGACCTCATTTGGAATACTGTGTGCAATTTTGGTCACCACACCTCAGAAAGGTGCAGAAAAGGGGAACTAGAATGATAAAAGGGTTGGAACACTTTCCCTATGAAGAAAGGTTAAATTCAGCCAACCAGAATTCTTAGTACTTACTGATATTGTACCATTGTCTAGACCTACGGACAGCCGTCTTGTTTCTGGATTAATGCACATGCACGAACATGGAGCTGAAAAACAAAAATGAACAGGTTGATAAATTAAGGCAATTACACTCATTGCTCTTGAAAGTCATCTAGCCAGTTTTATGCCTGCCTGGAGAGGAAGAATCCAGAATGTGATACCCTAAAATGGGGTGTTGTTGTTTTTTGACATGGATGGATGTCATCCAGACTAGATGGATCTCATCAGATCTCAGAAGCTAAGCAGGGTTGCCCTTGGTCATCAATAACAACAGTTTAATACAGTCAGAGACCAATCTACTTGGGCAAAGTCTCCTTACTTATTTCCAAGCATGCTGATATTGCTGCCAAAGTCAAATGGCTTAGTTTGGGCATAGTTTGGTCAATTTGACTTTGACAACACGAAAATCTTGAAGAACTGAGATTTGACTGGTTAAAGATCATTAATCGTGTTTAGATAAAATTCACTGTTATAGTGAATGGTTTGATAAAAGTGTGTGTGTGTGTGTGTCTGAAATTATGTTCGGAAGTTTGTGAGTAAATAAAAATTGTTTTAAAAGACAGCCTGATGAATTCTGGGAAAGTCAAAAGTTTGCACACCATTTTGCTACATTTTGGTTAGCCCTAATAAAAAATAATAAATACCTTGACCTGGATATCCCAGGCTAGCCTGAGTTCATCAGCTCTTGGAAGCTAAGCAAGGTCGGCCCAGGTTAGTATTTGGATGGGAGACCACAGAGGAAGTCCAGGGTCGCTATGCAATGGCAAAACCACCTCTGAATACCTCTTGCCTCGAAAACGCCAAGGGGTTGCCATAAAGCAGCTGTGACTTGACAGCAAAAAAATGGTATTGCACCATTTTGGGTTTCAGATATTTTCCTATGTGTTATCTATGAATAGTTCAAAATGATCAATCATAACTAGAAAATGTCCTCTATCTGTCTAACCTAAAGACTGCATCCTAGCAACAGATTTTATGACACAGTTCTTTGGTTCTCTTTAATCTTTTTTCACTGAAGCACTACAGTAGCCGCACTACTGTAATAAAGCAATATACCCTTCATTATAGTTCGATAGGCTGTATGTATTCCCCTCTGCAGGAGCAGATAAAGCACACCCTGCCATTTAGTCACAATCTCTCCTGGGCTTAATTTTAAAAGTCTGTAAGCTTTGATCAGGTTAAATTGGTAGCTTTACAGATTCAGTTATTCAACTGAAACCAGTTTGGAACAGTGGGTAAAGGCACATTTTTAAGGATATTTGGTTCTAGCCTGTTACTGTAGTAAGAAAAAAAAATGAAGGTATTTTTCTGTTCCTTAACACACTCCCTGCAAAGATACCTATGCCATTGTTTTAATAACAAGGAAGTTTAGAGGTAACTGACTGCTGATCAGGAAGGACAAAAGGAAATATATCTTTATGCAGAGAGTGATTAAAATGTGGAATTCACTGTCAAAGGATGCAGTGATGGCCACAAGAATAACCAGCTTTAAAAGGCGATTAAATACATTAATGGAGGATAGGCCTATCAGTGGCTACTAGTCATGGTGACTGAGGGGAACCTCCACATTCAGAGGTGCTAAATCTTTGCATCTCAGAGCCAGGAGGCAACATCAGGGGAAGGCCTCGGCCTCTATGCCCTGTTGTTGGCTCTCCAAAGGAACTGGTTGGCCACTGTGTGGGACAGGATGCTGGACTAGATGGACCACTAGTCTAATCCACCAGGGCTATATTTATGGTCTTATGCTTTTATTAAATCAACTAGAAATTCTGTCTTCATCTTCACTTTTATTTAATGGGCTGGTTGCGAGAATAAAAATGAACACCCAAGGTTCATCACTATTTTGGAGGTAAAATAAGTGTGTCATTTATGCCTATAGTACAGAAGCTAACATGGGTCCATCAATTAAGTAACTCTGGTCTAAAATAACCTGTCTTTAAAATGAGCCGTGACCAATGCTCCCTCTAAGCTGTGGAGTCTTGTGAGCAAAAATTCTGCCTTGTGAGCTACTGGCATTAAAGTTGTGAGTGAGCGATTTGGCTACTGCATAAATTAGTTTGCTCCAGAGCCATCCTTCCTTAGCTAAAACAAGAATGTGTGAGCTAGAGGCTAAAAAAACTGAGAGCTATTCACACTAACTCAGTTTAGAGGGAACACTGGCGGTGACACTGCTGGAAATCTGGCAGCATTTACAGTATGCAAACCACGCATGCCTACACAGAATGAGCCACTTTGTACTAAGAATATTTAACTTCTTTTATTGCGTTTACTCAAAATATTTTAAATCACCCCCATATAACCATCCTGCAATAGCGCACCCTTAAAAGCCAAAATCAATTCAAGAATGCTATTTTTATGCCCTCGCAAATGTAAACGATCTCATCTTCAACAATAAGAGACTAAAAGGCTCTCTATAAAACTCGCTCATGGGAGATTTGTTGCTTCCCCCTACACATAACAGCTACCTACAGCCTGTCTGGCACTCTTTTGGGAGATATCTGCATCGTGGCTCACCTCTCAAATATTAATGCAGGATTAGGAACTGACACTGTTTATTTCCACGGAGAGAGTTTATTTCTACATGCAGTTAGTACAAGGGAAAAAAATATGCTTCTCCCTTGGCTTTTATCACTACCGGTTGTGGGCTCGGTGTACAAAAACAAGGGTGGATCCCCATAACACACCATTCACAGGGGAAGCCCCACCACCGCCAGCACACACACACACACACACACACAGAGGAACTCTGAGATCAACGGAGACTGCACTCCACTGCAAAAAACCCCATCAGCAGCAATCAAAAATTCCCATAATTATTAAACTGACACCAGACTGGAGTTAATAAATCAACGTGATTTGATGTGAAATCAACATAAAGTATCTGTCTCATTTTTTATCCCACCTTAAAGGGCCTGAGGCCAGTCATAATGGCCAGGTGTAGCTTGGCATGCGGTTAAGAAGTGTGGAGTACAAGGACAGAAGGAACATTAGGTGCTCCAGTGTTAAACACTAGATGTGTCAATCAACATGTGGCTTGGGACCAGGCCAGCGTTTTTTGGGGGGGGGAAACAACATTTTGAAATTGGCTTCGCTCCCACGGCAGCCATTTTATACTGATACTGCTACCTGTTCCCACATTCCAGAAGTGCCTGCAGGCACCACAAGGTTGGTAACATCTGGCATAGACAGTGTCCAGATAAGTCACTAATGGCTTCAGTGAGACAAATACACACACCGTGGCATTCAACACAACTTCCACAGCTGCAAGGAAGGTGCCACCTGAACATGCAAGGCCTAAATAATGTCTTCTCGGTGCCAGGGAAATGTGATCTCCATCCAACAAGCAGGATGACCTGGAATCAAAACTCCTGGATACCACACTAGTAGATAACTGTGAATCAGCTGAGAAGTAAAACCAGAAGGTACCCCAACCTGTGCAGGAACTTCCTGAATTAAAACAAACCACCGATCGCAGAAACTGAACAAAGGACCTTTTACTGCATCCTGACCAAAGACCACACTAGTCTCATGCCCACATACATAAGGCCAAACTATGTGACCAGACAGTGCAGCTACCAATTTGGGACAATATATCCGGATACAAATCCCATGCTCGTAAAACTGTTATGTTATGGGCAATGCACCATCTTTCTAAAAGCCACAAAGAAATTCACCATCCTCAGATTTCAGTTAAAGAACAGTTTCGGCTATACTGAAGAGGAAACTGTTTCCCCTTATTTTTGCTTTTGAAGATTTTCCTTTTACAGCAGTTACTGGATTACTGGAACTTTGAATTATTTCCAAACACGGTGGAGCATTTAGATGTTAGAAGTGCTGTAGGAATGAGGTTAGAAGTGCTGTAGGAATGAGGGTGACAGGACTGGATTAACAAGAATTGCAAACATGCTGGCAATACACCAAGATCAGCACTTTCTGTGAGACGCTCCAGAAAGTTGCCTCTTCTAAGGTACTTCTGCAGACTTGCCACTTAACTGAGATATATATATATATAATTTCCAACCTTGCAAAATGAATGAAATATTAACTTATTCAAGGTGTCTTGATTCCTTTCACCATTACATGCCATTGTTCCATACACTGTATTACTCACTTTTATGCTCAAAACCACCTGCACATTTGAACTCCACAGAAAGGTCTTCAGTCTCTTACGTTCAGCCTCCCACATTCAGGAGCCTACACATTTTCCATTTTAATCTCCCGTGCCTCTCAGACTCCGCCATGTTAGGTCTCTTCAGTTTACTGTCTCTCATAGGAGTAACTGAATGTAAGAAGAGTCTGGTTGGATCTGAACAGTGGTCCATCAAGCCCAGCAACCTGTTTCACAAAGCAGCCCAAACAGTTGCCTTGGAGGATCAACAAACAGGGTAGAGAGACCAAGGCCTTTCCCTGATGCTGCATCTCAGTGCAGATATTCAGGGGTCTACTGCCTCTGGAGTTCCCTTTGGTCACCATGGACAGCAGCCACTGCAGGACTGATCCTCCATGAATGTGTCTAATGTCCTTTTAAAGCCATCTATGTTCATGACCATCTCTATGTCCCCTGGCAGCAAATTCCACAATCCAATTACTTGTTAAGAAGTACATCGTCTTGCAGCAGCAGGACTCACAACCGACACACATCCCTCCTCGATCACTCAGCCCATTCTACCTGTTGCAGACTGGCCTGTCTCAGTGTTGGGGGCAATAGCTATGAGACAGAGGAGACCAGAAAGGTACAAGGAATGGCACACCTATATATACCAAGGCCCAGTTCAGTAGGAAGTCTCCAGATTTAGAGAGTGTTTAACAGTTTGATTAAAGAATTTCCCTGAGTACAATCACACTAAAGCAATCAAAAGTAAAATAAGTTACCAATCAAGAACTAAGAAATAAAGAGGTGATGATAACGACGTATGGGGGCAGTTGTAGGGGTTACACTACCTGTCCAGATGTGCAGAAGTTCGTAAAGAGAATAGCACAAATGGCCAGTGTTTCATGCTATGGAGAAGGCGGCCCAAAGGGGAGACTTTGGGGGTGTATTCAAGTATAGGCGCCCTCAGAGTGCACACCGAGGCAGGGCGTGCTCTGTTTTTATAAGAATCCAAGAGGTGATCTCCCAGGCCAGAACTTGATGGGTCTAAGGACTGTTAATGGTTGATGGTTGAATGGATTTCCAGGCTTAGACAAAAGGGTTAATGGGTCCCTGATGGGTGTCAGGAAGAATCATTAATAATCTTAATGTTTGATTAGTTTATCTCAGTATCCTGAGGGAGGAGGCAGGAAGAACAGGTGTGGAGACAAAGGGTTTCTACATGGATATGGGTGCCGCACAAAGAGAATCACATGGGTGCATGGAAACAGAGAAAGGTTTGCCAGATGTCTTCTGAATGTCTCTGAAAATGCAGATACTTTACCTGGGGGAACTCATTGTTATTCCATATGCATACCTATGCCAGGTGGAGGGGGAGACTGGAAATTGCCTTGAGGGCTGCCTTGTGCAACCTGAAACTGAAACCCTTTTACAGAGATCTGGTTAACTCTGTGGCACAGGCCAAGAGTGTCATCTTTGGCCTGAGTCTGTGGGTCTCTGGTTCAGGTCAGAAGTGGGGTGCCCCACTATTGGGGCTACACGTGAGTAAGGCAGCAGCACCCTTGGGCTACATAGCCGTGAGTAAGGCAGGAGTACCCTTGGACCTGCTGGAATTTGAGATGTGTTGCTTGGGGAACACAGTGCAGTCCTACTTTAGGGTTGTCTTATTGATCATGTGGGCCAAACACCAGCCTTGGTGCTGGAGGCAGAATTTCCCGCCTCCTCAGGCAATTGCTTCTGCGCAGCTGCTCTGACAGCAAGCTCAAGTTTATGTCAGAATGCTACAGCCACCCTAACTGGCATTCGCTTCTGAAATCTGAAGTTCGAAATGTCTAAGGGCCAATTCACACATCACCATATGCAGCAATGCAGATGAATAGACTAACACTGCTTATGATTAAGTCTTGCAAGGAAGGGAAGGGCTTCCACTCAGCAGTCACCTGGTTTTACATTTATTCAATTTAACTATACATTTATTCTTACCAAAACCTCCATGCATTTTTTTTTAAAGCATGGTTTGAAAAGGGTCGCTGAAAATGTGACAAGGAGTTACCTCTTACTGACAGGAGGCAGAACTAGTATTAAGGTGTTGGGGAAATCGCAAGCACAGAATATTCCGTAGTAGACTAGCATCCTACATCAAAAAAATCATTTTAAAACGTGAACGAATGTAAAATTCCATCAACATTACGCACGATGTACTTGAACGATGCAGTGACATGGATTTCAACTGAGTAGTTTCAATTGCTTAACTCTGAAGCTAATTACGATCTGCTACATTTGAACCTACAACCTACTCACCATCTTTGTTTTCTCATCAAACCACCACAGCAGTGTACACAGACATCCAGAAATGTACCCACAGTCTCATCCCACTGAAAAATTTTTTCCCTCTGGTGACTCTACAGCTCAGGCTTTAATTGTCTTAATTAGTATATTAACTAAAGCTTGCAGCCCTGCACTGAAGGGAAAACACTGCCAAGACTGTCCACGCCAAGAGTGTATTTTGGCCTAAATGCACGCCATGAGAACCCAACGAAAGCCAAAGCGTTCTGCTGTACGGATCCGGCTCACTTAATCAAGAGATGCTCTTGTGGTACGCAATAGGTAGCCTTTGATACGTAACCTTCAACCCGAATATAAGTGGGTTGGAAAAACACATGACCACTGTATTCTACTTTTCAATGTGGGAGGTAATACTAACCAGGGTCCACATCACACATATATTCTCCTCTTCTGAACAGGCTGAGATAGCAGACTGCTAAGCAATTTTTCTGCCCTCCCTCTCCTACTCAGGTTTTCCATCAAAGTAGAATACAGAGACTATGCACTATATTTTAGGAGGTGGTTAACAAAGGGTACACCCGTTCCCCGGCATACAACCAGTTCTACAATCTCCTTACATAAAGTGTAAACACACACACACACACACACAAAACTGGATATTCTCTGAAGATACCCATGATATCTAAAATTCAAGAACCATTTTTCTTGCCACATGCCAAGAAAAATCAAATCTGGAGTGCAAATGCAGCTCAATTTGCCTTTCTTAGTCAAGGCCGTTTTCTGGGGGCATTCCCAGTTCTGGTGCAGAAGTGCGTTCTGAGGCTCTGTGCTTCCTAGCCCTGCAGGGGTCTGATATGGACTGGGACCACTGTGTGTGGAGACAGGGGGGCTTAGACCTTCGACCCTGCTGCTTTCCCTAAACTGAAATTCAATTAGGCCTTTGGATTTATTTATATAAAAAATGTTTTCTCTGACTCTCCAGGGAACCTGCCTGAGGCGGCTTACAAAATGAAACCGAAGCATAAAACAGTAAAAGTCGTTAATTAAAACCCAGCATTAAAAAGCCTATGCTTGGATTCTAGAACTACACATCAATTTTCTACCTCCCAACACTCTTTCTGCTTTCAAATTACTCAGTGCCTGGCTGTGGAAATAAAGTTCTTGCTCAACATCTATTTAACAATTTAAGAGTCTGTCAAAGACCCTTTTACCCTAACTTGCCACTGCCAAGTTAAGCACCACTTGGACTCTCCCACAAAAAAATAAGCCATGGTAAGGAAAGAAACTATTTTGTGACCTGAGACACACACACCCCTTTTCCAGCCCTGCCATGGTGCAGAGTTCCCCTCATGAATCTTGGCCAGAAGCATTCAAGGCCAGCCCAAGGATTTTTGGCACCTTATGCCAATGAGTGAACAGCCACCTCCCACCCACCCACCCACCCAGCTCTGCCCCCAACAGAGGGAAGGATCTACATCACTGCAGGCAACCTACAGGGACCAAGAGTGCCTTCCGGTGTTGCCAGCTGCTGCAGGTATATGACAGGGCTGGTTTTGGTGCCCGAGGCAATACCCTATGTCCAGCTAAAGGGCCCTGAATGCACTTTACAAGGAGCCAGCCCAGAGCAGCAGACAACATGCAGACAGGCTTCAATTAGTGTGCTAAGCTCTGAGCTCCCAACAGATAACTGCAAAAAGGGGCAGTGAAAGACTTAGGAGGGGGGAAGGGAGATCATCATTATAACTAATATTAAACTGGCCAGCCTGTCTGAATGATAAAAAGGCCCGAAACTGAACCACCCCCAGATAAGACAGGGGTATCTATCTAGCTTGGGGTCCTCTAGGTGCAGAGAAAAATCCTAAATATCCAGCTTGATGAGTACTAAATATGTTCCAGACGAGAGGCAATGTTGAGGACAACTGTCAGTTAAAGGGGGGGAAAGGAAGAGATGAAGCTGCTCAACCCTTGGAGAGTTTAGAAAACTCGGGGGGGGGGGGACCTGGAGTGGGAGTTAGGGTTTTCAAACTGCCCCCCCATTTCTAATAGGATCCCCCCCCAGCTTACATGAAATCATTCTAAGCATCCCAAAATACTTACATGGCATTGTATGATATATGCTAGGCCAATACAGACCATTGTCTCTCTTCAGCCAAACACGAACCGTTCTGCAAAAGAGGGGGGAAAAGCATCTTTAGCATTTCCCCATCATCATCAGATCACCTTTTTAAAACCAACACAACCATGCAGATTTGGGCAATAGAGATTCTGAAATGTAATCGCTCGTTATGATTTAACCACAGGGGTTCAGACAGACTTTAACGGAAGGGGAAATGGGACCTATCAGCCCAAAACTACCCCTAGGTTTGAGTGTAGTTCAACAACCCTTCGCAAGTCTAAGTCCAGACCTGTGAGACTGGAGTTTCTTGACATGGCAGCAACTAATATAGTAGAACGGACCTGGAACCTTGAAACAAAATCAGGAAAGAACTTTAAAGTTGCTTAGTGGATAGACATTCCCAGGTTGAGGTGCAGGAAAAAGAAAGGGGGGGGGGGGGATGGTACAACTGGAGAAATTACAGTGTTAGGACAAAAGAAAAGATATTAGTATGAGATCTGCTGCCACACTACTCCTGAGGCACAGGCAAAAAAACAAAGACAGCAAGTTTTTAAAAAACGATGTTACTATGCACAAGTAGCTCTAGGAAATATCCAAGCTAGAGTCTGCACTTCAGAAGTTCCAGCTACAGTCAGACAACACTGCATTCAGGGTTTCTCTAGATACAACAAGGGTCGGTTTCCTCACAGCAAACTGGAATTGTAAATAGGGACTGATGTTTGATTTAGAATCCCAGTTAGTGGTATGGGCGGGTAGGGGGATGCCAACCAGCCCAGATAAGCACATCTGGACTGCTCTGCAAACTAAGGGCTTCTTTGATGGGTTTCTGAAATCAGGAAGCCCTCAATCGTGCTCCACACCTGACAGAAGCACACAAACATGGCAATAACCCATGTTCACGCCAGTCACTAAAATTAGCTGTGAATGATGGCAGAACATAGGTTCTCTTATTCCTAAGTGGACTTTGGACAAAGCCTTACCACATCCACATCCAAGTATTTTCTCCCAACAAAGGTAAGGCAAACCTCTGGTTTTACTATACACACTAATTCAGGTGGGTAGCCATGTTGGTCTGAAGCAGTGGAACAAAGTTTGAGTCCAGTGGCACCTTTAAGACCAACAAAGTTTTATTCCGGGTATAAGTCAAGTCAAGTTTATTGTCTTGGCCATTGGCCATAACAAAACAAAATAAAATAAAACAAATAAAACAAAATACAGCAGACATTATACACCAAAATGGGATAAGCCCTTCAGTAACTTGATGTAAATCCTAGACTTAGTCTTATCTTTTTTGCCGCCGGTGCAAACAGAGCCATTCTGCTGGTAATATATGTGTCATTATCAGAGAGCAAAAAAACAGTCATGTCCAGATCTGAAATTCCATTATGCAGAGGTATAATGGGGCAAATGAACCTTTGCCTAAGTGATTCATGCCAAGAGCATCTCATAATATAATGCTCGACATCATCCACTTCACCTATGCCACATTGACATATCCTAGAGACAGCAGGGGAGCCCAAGAAGCGACCAGTACAGACCATTGAAGGTATGGCATGAAACCTTAGGGTGGTAAAAGCCCTCCTTAGATCAAGGGTAGATTCTGGGTATAAGCTTTCATGTGCACACACACTTCTTGAAGATGTGTGAGTGCACACAAAAGCTTATATTCAAAGTAAACCTTTGTTGGTCTTAATAGGTACCACTGGACTCAAAACTTTGTTATGCACACTAATATACAGGTCTGCATCACTAATGTTAATTTGTTTCTGATTTGCTAAACATATCCTTCTGAGTGAGTCAGTATAATCAACAAAGTGGGACACTCGATAACCAATGCATTCGGAGTTTAAGAAGTCTGGAACCATCAGAAGGAACCAAAGCATAACGTAAGCATTAACATGATACATTAAGCAGCACAGAAATTATATAATAGGATCCTACTTACAATAAGCTATGTACACCAATACAAAACACAGCCCCAGTCATTTATCCCAAGTAAATCTGTGAACAATTTTGAACAGTGCAACCCTGCCACAAATGATACTCAAAGAACTACACAAATTTAAAATGTGTGCACACAGAAGATTATGACTAGGAGGAAGGGGAGCCAATTGCCTCTCCTAGAAGTTCTAACACTAGGGAAAAAGCAATTAGGAACAGAAGGAAGCATTCTGGGTACATTGAGTATTAAGATACCCTAGCTCAGGCTAATACTAGCTCAGGCTAATACTTTATACAAGAAGGCATTAGTCCTTCATGTTTCAATACATGTTTGATATGCTGTGTACAGCTCGGGGACCATATGTTGTGCCAGACACAGCGATACGTTTGAGCTGATTTCATTTAGCTGCATTATGTGCTTTGTTTAAGAAACTTCTAACCTCAGTGTTGTGTCTGCCCCATGATCCTAAATCTGCAGCTAACAGCTTTTTACTACCCTGTGTAAAGCAATCAATTCACCTCTGTGTGTACTTAACACTGAAACTGTGCCAATAATTACTGAACAACAGGGTCCAATTCCAACCTACTCCTGGCAGGAGAGCTTGATGCAACACAAAACACATGCACAACAATTAAAAGTTGCTAGTATGTTAATTTGAAGAGCAATGGAATGAAGAGCGTTTGAGGGGGGGTCAAAATTACTGGTATGCAATCAGCTTGACCAGCTGGGGAAGATATATAGAAATAAAAGAAAAGTAGCAGTGGAAAAAACATATCTTTAATCCGAGCAACTCTTAAGCCATAATAATTAGCAATGCTCTAAAAAGGCATGTGCACCCTCCCACCAATGGAGCCAGGTTACAGCATCTCTAACATAAAATTTGAGTGGGGGACAGAGAATAAAGAAGGGCTGGATCGTGAACAGGACTCTGAGGACAAACCAGAATCTTCTCATGCCTTCCACTCAATGAACAGCACCTTTAGAGCTAACCCAGAGGTTCGGGGTGGGGGGGTTTGAATCAAATTCTAAGGTCTTCCCAACCTTACTGCAAAATGCATGATTGTTCCTAAGCTGTCGTGATGGGCCTTGGTGCCTCACCCACAGATGGCATGTCGGGTGCAGGAACATCACATTTTTTAAAGCAACAGACAGAAACATTCCAAAGCTGGAACATTAGTTGATTTTTCATTTTGTTCACCCACTAGGCAGTTACTGCGATTTTAAGTGCCATGTCAACTATTACAGACACTTACTGGATGGGACCCCTACAGTTATTACTGATGATGAGCAATGTCACTTTAGAGACCAGCAAACGCTGATCGAATCTCTAGCAAAAAGCACTGTCCATTTACGTTCGGCAGCCTATCTAATAAAAACAATCCCAGACCAGCAAGCTACCTTACAGTTTCTGCAGAAACTGCCACACGCTTCTTTCCACATTTGACTGACTTCTTCTGGAATGGCATGGAAACCTGTCCCTCTTTCGTGGCACAGCATGCGCCTTCCCAGATTTAAAATATGTATGTATTTATATATAAGGCCAAAGGTTCTTGCAAATCTCACTTGCCTAGCTTTGACAACAATAAGATACTGACTCAAATCCCTTTACAGCTGTCAATATGTTCTTCTCGGTTCCTTCATCTACCTCCAATCATGTGGAGATGGGATGTAACACCGTGACACACTAGATACATGTGAAGACTTTGAATTTTGTTCAAAGAGTGGGATGAGAGGATTCAATGATGTTGCGGAGTGATCAAAGACTAAAGCAGGGGAACCACATCTTTTAAGAGAACCCAGCTATAAGAACTGCAGTCAGAAGAAGGGGGAGGTTAGCTCCTTTTTAGTGCCTTAAATGACCTCTCTGCTCCCCAGCCCTACTTCATAAAGATTCATACTTAGATTTGGGCCTGCAGCAGCTATCCAGCACTTTGGGCCTAACTCTTCCCAGGACTGCTGATCAGAAAGATGTTTGGAGACAACTGAGTTGGAAAAGTGGCTCCCAAATTCACTCCACCTAGAGAAAGTACATAAAAAGAGGCCTGCTGGATCAGACATTCATCTGCTCCAGTATCCTGTCTTACACAGTGGCCAACCAGTTCCTCTGAAGGTCCAGCAACATGGCATAGAGGGCAAGGCCTTCCCCGATGCCACCTCCTGGCACTGCTATCCAGAGTAAGTGTGTACATGTGCAACATCTAATACACATGCACACACACAAAGAGAATGTGGAACACCTCAGAGAAGAGCTTTTAGGGAGCGCTTGCGATATGTGAGTTCTGAAAGGCATTAAGATGTGCACAAAATTTCAAGCCAAGACCGCCTTTGAATCTTTTCATCTTTGTTTAAGCCTCCACACAGCTCAACAGGCTCACCCACCCAACACGTCCTTAATAAGACTGCTTATTTCCTTAATACTTAACCAATGACAAATCCTTACTTCATTAGTTTAGAGGAGCAGTGCTGTATGCTCAGGCGATTTGTACTTTCTAAGCCACAAGCTCAACAACCAGAGCTTCTTCAGCTCCTGAAGTTTACAGCTGGAAAGAAACCTCACATTTCACAATAAAAGACATAGATAGATATCGGCAGGAAAATGGGTGCTGCAAGAAACCGCAAACCAGAACAATCATCTGGTTGCTTACTTTTTTTACCCAGGGCAGACAGATGACAACAGTCGATCCGGCAGAGCTTTTTGTCCTGCAATGCAGAACTGACTTGGTCTGAAGGATTCCAACACAAAGGCCGTGAGAGAAAAGGCCGCAAAAGCCTCAAGGGGCCTATTCCGGATTCCTTGGAGGACAAGGCAGCTACAAATGCAATCACTAATATAAAAATTAACTTGGGCAATTGTGATGTTGAGAACTGAAATGGGTTCTTAAATTAAGTTCCTAAATCGTTAGATTACCTCACTAATCTATTGAATATTATCAAATAGTCCTGATATTATCTGATTATTACACTCAATTGCATATGTAACTTCTGCCATTTGATTTAATCCTAAATACATACATGGCTGAATGGATTAACTTTAAAAAAATGAAATGGGGCCATGTCATTGTGCAATGGGGGGAAAGAAGCCCATCATAAAAACCAAGTTAAGCTGGGAAATTATTTCTGTGCTCTAATTTGGCTTCCTTTTCCAGCTCCTCACTTTGCATGCACAGACTTAATGGAAAGCCAGGGCTGGAAAAGGTTGACTGGCCATCTCAATTTCACACTTTCTGCTCTTCAAGAATTCACCTACTGGGACAAGGTAGTCACATTTTGCTTCTCCTGCTGTGAGAACAGCGGCCAACTAGCTGTCTATGCTCCTTGGAAGCTTGACTTATTTATGTCAAACATTTTTAGGCTGTCTTTCCACCCAACTTAGGGTCCCAAGACAGTTAGCAATAGAAATGGTTAGACATATTAAAAGCACTCACAGATACAGACAAAACTAATAAAATCAATTAAAACAGAGATGTGGACAGGAAGGAGTGTCACTGAGAATCAGGAGGGAATGCTTGAGAAAACTTAAAAGTCTCCACCTTCTGGCGGAAGACAATGATAATGGAGGAGGAGGAGGAGATGATTGGATTTATACCCCACCCTTCACTACCCAAAGGAATCTCAGGGTGGCTTACAATCTTCTTTCCCTTCCCCTCCCCACAACAGACACCCTGTAAGGTAGATGGGGCTGAGAGAGCTCTGAGAGAACTGCTCATGAGAACTTGTGACTGACCCAAGGTCACACCAGTAGTTGCATGTGGAGAAGTGGGGAATCCAACCTGGTTCTTCCTGATTAGAACCCATGCTCCTAACCACTACAGCAAACTAGGTCTCAAACTGGCTCTCAGATGGCATGGGCACCCAAAGCAGGGCCCCTGAAGATGACTGTAGCGGTCAGGTAGGCTCATGTGTGAATATGCAGGTCCTTAGCTCGAGAAAACTTCCAGAGGCTCGGCCAGTCCCACTGAAAAGCTTGCCTTACCAGCTCCACCTAGAAATGGTTACCTTAACACAGCAGAGGACGGTTCACAGGGGCTGCCCTGGTATCCTCTTTAAAGAGACAATCCTATTTTATCCAGATTATAATTCAGTTTGGGTAAACATTGGCAAGAGGGTAAGGAGTGCTACGCTTCTCTCATACTGAATGCTTCATCAAAGGAGAGCTGTAGTTAAATTGCTTTTGTTCTTGTAACTTCCACAGCATGGACTGCTGCCTCGATTCCTGAAGCGGCTGTCAACCCATTTTCTTCCCTGTTTTCTCAAAGGGTACGCATTTCATACAGTAACAAAATTCCGACACAAAGACAGTTCTAGGCGAGAATACGTGTGCTCACCACGCTTCCCATATCACATGCAACAACCACGCCCAAGGACGAGCCATCATGTACACAATCCTAAAAATCCCCCACTGATGCCAAGGAGCCTTTTTGATCTGAACAGCAAACAGATTGGTTCATCCCACTGCATGCTGAAACCACGCCATGCTGTTGCAGCACTACTGACAATACATAAGAGAAGACAGCAAGAGGTATACTAAGACAAGCGCTTCAAGCTAGAGGGGTTACGACTGCTTGTTGCAGCTAATGAACTGATGCGAGAGTGCTCCCTGTTAGTTCTGGTTCAGTGGAGCGCCACTAAGAACTAAGCTCCACTTGGTACTGGATTCTTGCTTCTTTCCTCAGCCCGGATTTAAAACAAAGCAATTTCCACTCAATTCAATGCAAAGAAGGAAAACAAAGTCAACACAAGGCCTGAAAAATAAGTTCCAGAAAAATGTATTATTAAGCAGAGGGAGAAACAGTTTCCCAGTGTCTGAGAATGCACAAGTCAAAGAATTCCCTTTATAATTTCCATCATCCTGGAAAGCTCTCAGTGTTCTCCTTGAAAAGGACAGTGACCTTACGGATCAGCTGAGATGGCCAGAAAGCGATGCAGTGCTGTAAGGCATGGGGCCCCTGCTCTTATGCTTGAGATTTGCAACACAATCCTATGCAGAATTACTCAGTCTAAACCCAACTGGCTTGGATCATATATATTCTTTTGCTCTGCTTACATTTCTCTGTGGTCAATGGAGAGGAAGTTCTCCACTGCAGAGTGTGCTTCCTCGCGCACTAAAAGTTCTGGAGCTCACTGAAAAACATCAGAATTGCACAGATGGATATGTCTATTGCCAGCAAAAGCAAGTTCCACAGCAAAAGACTAACTCCACAGCTCCTGCAGAGAAGCATGCAGAGACCAAAGGTACAGGATTGTTCTTCCCCAAGTTCAAAAGATGTGCATTTCACAGGTGAAAGAGATGTGGCTCAGGGTCTGTATTTACCTGGCATTTTGCATTTCCACAGCCAAAATCTACACCTCATTCTCAATGTCAGTGTGACTTGTAAGCAATACTTTGCAGGCTCAAATGTGACTTATAAACCACAGCTGGCCAAGTATTTTTCATCCTGCCAACAGCGTACAAGAGAATTGTTCAAGAGGGCATTTTTAATAAAGAGAATGGGGCTGCAGTATAACGGAACAGCATTCTGTGCGCCTCGGTGTCTAGTCATGCTGGCCACATGACCACATCTTTGGACAACGCTGGCTCTTCGGCTTGGAAACGGAGATGAGCACCGCATCCCTAGAGTTGTATTCGACTGGCTTTCGAGCAAGGGAAACCTTTACCTTTACATATAACGGAATGGAAGGCACTCTGGTAAAGGAGAGAGAGCAGTAGTCTGTGCCACTGTTTGTCATATTATTATATTGCTGTTACAGTACGGTTCACTGCTTTCATTACGTTGCAAAAAAGTGATGTCTGGCATCATGTCTGATACCTTTTTTGAACTGCTTCTAATTTTTGTAATCCTACTACATTACTGGATCTCTCATGCTATTTGACTGTGTTGTTTTACACCATGCATCCACCTTGAGCCCCAGAGAGAAAGGCAGGCTTTAAGTAAAGTAAACATAAAACTGATGCAATACAGTCTTCACCCACAAAAGCAGCCCCGGGTATTAGCGTAGCTGAGCTAACATGAACCAGGCAGTCACGGACAGGATCAGCAACAGTTTCCACAACTGCAGGATTCCCACTTTCCTAGGAATTGCTACTGACCCTACTTTTTGTCTGTCCATGCAAATGAGTTCCAAGGAAAGCCAGGATGAGAAACAAAGCTGCGTGAATCAACTCTAGCAGAGGCAGCAAAATACAAATATAGCTTCAGTGTGACAGCACCATTTTTTAAAACTCATTGTACCAGAGAAGAATGAACAGCTCACAGTAACGGGAACCCTTAAGCAGGTCCTTCCTTAAATTCTGTAGCAGCCCAGACTATCCTAATCTTGTCAGAGCCTGGAAGTTAAGCAGGGTTGATCGCCAAAGACGACTGTGGTTCCTGTGAAGAAGAAAGCCGTGGGGAACTACCTCTGCTCCTTTCTTGCCTTGAAAACCCAATGAGCTGGAACTCCATGGGGTCGCCATGAATCAGGTGCAACTTGATGGCCCAGTTTACTTTTTACCTCAAATTCCAAAATATATTAGAAGGAAGAGGAGGATTGGATTTATACCCCACCCGTCACTCCCTGAAGGAGTCTCAGAGTGGCTTACAATCTCCTTTCCCTTACCCTTCCCACTACAGATACCCTGTGAGGTAGATGGGGCTGAGAGAGCTCTTTTGAGAGCTGCCCTTGAGACAACAGCTCTGAAAGAACTTATGACTGACCCAAGGTCACACCAGCAGCTGTATGTGGAGGAGTGGGGAATTAAACCTGGTTCTCCCAGATTAGAGTCCGTGCTCCTAACCACTACGCCAAATTAAAGATTTGCTACATTTAACTGCAGGGTGGTTGGGAGGATAAAATGGAAGAGGAGAGAACCCAAACGCTAATCTGAGCAGGCTACATCCCACAGACACACCCTGCAGAGGAGATTCAGCAGCTCCCCATGTTTCTATCCATCTACATCAGAAGTCAACGTAAAGAGTTCTTAGATCATCATCCCACCACAAAGTGGCTCTTTGAAAAGCTGCCAAGAGGCCAATCATCAAACTAAACCATCTCTCTTTGTTGGGACAAATGCTCTAGCCACAACCCTGTATCAAGTTAAGCATAATTAAGCCCATTACAAGCAACGCTCTAACCACCAACTAGGACATGTGTGTACAGCCTGCGTGATACGCAACCAGTATCAGAATAGACAACACCTGCAATTTCAAATATAAATTGCACAGATCTGATAATCTGCAGGGCAATGGGAAGAAATTTTGATCAAAATCACCCAGCATCTGCGCGCAATTTGCTGCCATTTGTGTTGGCCTAACAACCCATGACTGTGTATCACAGGTGGGCCACTGCAAGGCAGAACAAGAAAGTTCATCAACACATAACACTGAATGAGAACTGCATGCTATTCACAGATATTTTTTGTTTAGTTTATTGCTATTACAGTCCTTAGACCAGATATGCTTACAATTGCAGTTATTAAGCTATGCAGCAGCAATTTCAATTCAGAGAAGAAACCTGCCTGTTTCCCCCCCCCCCCCCCCCCAATGATGAGAGCTGAGAAAGGCCAGGTAATTATCAGAAAAGTCTTCTAGGGAGTTTACACAGGTACCATCAAAGACAGAAGCCAGGAGGGCCAGAAGTTATAGACCTTTCTTCCTCTTCTACAATAATGTAAACCAGTGTGTATGAATTTCTCTGCATGTTAGATGCCTTCTTTTTGTTAAAAGATCCCTGTTGTTCTTACAAGGTCTCTCAATGTCCCAGAACACTGAGTTGTGTTTTAAAAATAAAAACACATTTCATGGAAACATGAAAGGCTGACTTCATAGCCAATATCCTATTTATTCTGCATTTTTCAGGGGGGAATCTTATTTTCATTGCTATATCCTCTTCTTCCTTCTTTCCAAGAACCGGCACACGCAACTGATAAGCTTGGAGCACAGAGGAGTTACTTATGCTGCAACCTCTTGCATTTTGACTTACTTGTTCCCCTCTCTTTTTTAAAAAACATAATGTAGTGTAAGAAAACTAGTATCTTTTTTAAAAAAAAATTACATCTGTGTCCCATAATGAAACGAAGAAGCACAATTTCTCCTTATTGTTAAAACAATCTGAAGTTCTTTAAAAACTGGGAACAGAGGGGGAAATTTTGACGTGCTGGAGAAGACTCTTGAGAGTCCTTTGGACTGCAAGGAAATCAAATCAGTCAATCCTAAAAGAAATCAACCCTGACTGTTCCCTGGAAGGCCAGATACTGAAGCTGAAGCTCAAATACTTTGGCCACCAAATGAGAAGGGAGCACTCACTGGAGAAGCCCCTGATGCTGGGAAAGACTGAAGGTCAAAGAAGAAGGGGACAGCAAAGGATGAGATGGTTAGACAGTGTTATTGATGCAGCAAACATGAAATTAAGCAGACTCCGGAGCATGACGGAAGACAGGAGGGCCTGGTGTGATGTGGTCCATGGGGTCACGAAGAGTCGGACTTGACTGTGCGACTGAACAACAACAATCTATACTCTGAATACAGCACATATGAGATTCCTCTGAAGTTACAAAAACCATTTTTATGAGAATTAGTTGAACATTAAGGCCATTTTTACCTTATCTACTAACTAAAGCAACACCTTCAATTGCCCTCAGACAAAAATCCTCCAAATACCCAAACTCTTTGACCTAAGCCAAAGGGTGTTGCTAATCTACTGTAGAAAATGCCCTACACGTTCTATGATTGCATATATGGCTGAGGCAAAGTAAGTAACTTCACAAGCTAGATCACCTCAAAACCAAAAATGTAATCCTATCTGGCAGAATGTACCTAACTGGTAGCAAATAAAGAGAACTGACCTTCACAAATATCTAATGTTTAAAGTGCACAAATTCTACCTTTTTAAAAAACTTTCCACTCTGGCTTCTCCCCTGTTCTCCTCATATTAAGTATTTTCAAGTAGTATATAGATATTCCAATAATGTGTAGATTGGATTCTTCTGTTGTGACTTTCTTGCAATAGCAGGAGAGAAATTTAATCAATACCACACTTCCCTATGATCCCTTGGACACAGGTCACCAGCCTTTTCTATGGTTTTAATAAAAACAGCTCACAGCAAGGCCTAATGTTTTATTCACCAATGATGGCCTGTAAGTAAAAAGAAATCATGTCTAGACACCCGCTGCATACTTTGCAAGTTACTTGTTCACTATTTAGGTTTGTCCCAGAATATTTAGCATAACAAGACATGCCCTATTATTCAGCACAACTAGGTATAATCCTTAACCTCACCCCAACCAAACTATGAAATCATAATAAAATAGGGCATGCTTTTACACACACATTTATTTCACATACTTGAAGACAGGGCCCAAGATACAGCACCTTTACTGTAAGTAACGTGGCCAGGGAATAATTGGTGCCTGCCCCATTTTCTATGATGGAAGAATGATGGGATATAAATATACTTCTATCCATCTATCATATATCCCCTCCCCTCTTCCAAGGAGCCCAGAGTAGCATTCATGGTTCTTCTCCTTCATTTTATTCTAACAACTCAAGTCAGGCTGAGAGGTCACCCCTCATGGTTTAATGGGGATTTGAATCTAGGTTTTCCAAGTCCTAGCCAGACATGCTAATCGCACCACCACACTATAAATAAACCAGACTCTACTCCCCCGCTTAAGTCCTGCATTCCCCCTATTAAGTCTGGGCAATTACTATGCCTTTTTGGTTCATTCTGTGGAAGTATGTATCTGTTCTGACAGCATGGTCAGACAGACAAATCAAAAGAAAAGAACTACAGTGAATGGCTGCTAAGCAGTCTCCACAGATCTCTCCAGGCTAGCTTCAGATGCAATGTTTAAACACTTGACGTGGTCTCCCTCATTGTCAAAATGGCTCCAGCTTTACCAGTACAGTACAGAAATTATTCCTAGGCGCAACATGAACATATGACCATGTGTGTTGCAAGATATTCAAACATCACACTGATATAAGATATTTTACCTCACAGTTTCTTCCTAGCTATTCAGAAAGGGAACTGGTATCTACTAGAAGAAAGAGAGCAGTTAATGGAGGTAGACCTGCCCCCCCAACTGAAAGCATCCTGTCCAAAACAGAAAGGCCTGTCATAATTAGGCTATACCACTATCTGACACCATCTCCTAAGCCAAGGGGCTGTTGCCACAGCCTGTCTGTTTAGGGCAGATAGAGGGGAGAAAGCATAGCCCATGACCACATCCAGTCAGCCTATCACGTAGCTAAGTTGCGGTGACAGGAGTATTTCCACCACAAACAAGACTTTTCAAGCATCACTAAACAACAGACCAAGTGTCACAGTTAGTCCAGTTTGAGACTTTGGAAGGAGACCCCACCCATCCCACAGGACAAAGTGACTAGAAGTCAGCCTGAAGCTGGGCTTTTTCCTTCCTTCCCTTTTCTTCTCAACACCAGTTTCCATTCCTTTCTCTGCTAACACCCCCCCCCTTCCTTCATTTAGTTCTTCATCATTGCCCTTCACATTTAACTTTACCCCTCACAAATTGCTAAATTTGATGGGAACCACTGTGCGGGTGCATCATTTCATCAGAAGTACTCATGGCCATTCATAAAACAGATCTAGACTTTTTTTCCCTTTATAAAAGCTGGCGTTTGGCAGATGACGCAAAAAAGAGCAGCACGTGCCACTTCAGTGGGAAAGCCTACAAAACAAGTCCTTCCTGTTTTTAAGCTCACACCAGAAGGCTAAGCAAGTTCATGTCAGATGAACTACAGATTCTGATGCCTCGGGTTTTCTAGGCTTTCCCATAGTGTATACATACTAGATGAAACCTGAAAGCTTAATGCCCCTAACAAACAAGGGCAATGTATGAGGTCCAGGTTATTCGGCAGCAACCATAAGATCTCTTTTCAGCCATGATCAGTCCCTTAAAGCCAAGCTACACATTATGGGTGGGCATGGGAGATGGGCTGCTGATACTATTTCTGATGAGAATTTAGTAGAAATTTCCACAGGGGTCTGATCCTGATTGGGCAACACCATACATCTTGTCCCTCCACACATTTTCAAGAGCCAAAACAGCCCCTGTGATTATTTCACCACTTAAAAAGGCACTGGGGGATAACGAGGTCGCAAGGTGTTGCCACACTGTGGGGCCCATCAGGACTGGGGTTTTGCAGCAATTTTTAAATTGTTAAATTTTAAAATGGCATTGACGGCCATGGGTTGCTCCATGCTGGCTCATGAGTGCCCCTCAAGTACTATGAAAAATGCCAAAGGAATCGGGGGAAGAGACCATGGTGAATTTTTGCAGGTTTGTCCTTACCAATAATACTACCCAATAAGTTTTTCTCCTTTTGGAAGTAACAAATTGAAACTCAACAGATCATGACATCTCAAAAGATTACCCAAGAACTCCATGCCTTTTCTAGGGCTGGAATCCAGCAGACCAAAAATATCATACAACTGACAACCTTGATTTCCTGATCACAGACACAAGTTAACACATGAACACTGCCTGCTTTAAGGGCCAGGATAGTGAAGGGACTGTGGATGAATGAATGGTGCTTGTAGCAACACAGGGCAAGGAAGTTCTGGTTCCGGACTCTCTTCTTCCTGCACCACGGATACTTTCTTTCCTCTGTGCTGTCTGCTATTCCGTGCTAGCGTCAGGCATTATAATAGGGAGGTAACATCTGCTCTTTCAGAAAGAGAGAATTTCCATGACAGATGTTGAGGAAGAAATTTCAGGGCACAGGCACAAGACTGAAGGGACAATAAAGTTAAACTAAAAGGGGGGAGGGAATGCAGTACAGATAGTTTTCAACCATCGACACAATAGAACTGTACAGAGTTTCTCATTCACTTGCTACAACTGCTGCTGATGTGATATAACCAATACTATATATGAGCTTGTGCACAGTTACATCTGCACTGTAGCAGAGTGTGTGTGTGTGTGAGAGAGAGAGAGAGAGAGAGAGCGCACACAAACGAACGAACATGAACCGACTGGAATTTTCGCAGAAAAGACCATTTCTCCCCTTCTATTCAGTTAACTACTGGGATTCCTCAAAGCGTTAATCTTCCACTGGGTAACATTTCCATTTTTCTGCAGCCCTAAGCATTCAGGAAACAGATGACACTGTGTGGCAATTTTTCACGCTGCCTGACAACTCATGTTTAACAGAAAACAATTTGCCAATTTTTTTTTGAAAAGCAGAAAATGATAAGGCAGTGCTTCCAGACAGTGGTAAGAATGCGACCTGGGTCAGCAGGCCAAGTCTGTTTCTTCCACACCCATACAAATCACTGTCAGAGTGCTTCATTTCTGAAGAAAACCAGTTATGGACCTTTACACAGAGAGAGCAGAATCACAAATCTAGTTTCTGCACCCCCCTGGAAATATTGGCTCAGTATGAAAAACTGAGAGCCACATATCTACGGATGAGCACCAGTGGGCAAGTCTTCCATATGAATCTCTGTGCAAACCACAGCACTATTTTCCTCTCATAAGTTCAACAATCAAGCACATGGTCATAACATAAGAACATAAGAGAAGCCAATGCTGGATCAGGCCAATGGCCCGTCCAGCCCAACACTCTGTCACACAGTGGCCAAAAACACCAGTTGCCATCAGAAGGTCCAGAAGTGGGGCCAGGACACTAGAAGCCCTCCCACTGTTGCCCCCCCAAAAAAGCACCAAGAATACAGAGCATCACTTGCCCCAGACCGAGAGTTCCTATCTATACCTTGTGGCTAACAGCCACTGATGGACTCTGCTCCATATGTTTATCCAATTCTCTCTTGAAGCCGTCCATGCTTGTAGCCGCCACCACCTCCTGTGGCAGTGAATTCCACGTGTTAATCACTCTTTGGGTGAAGAAGGACTTCCTTTTATCTGTTCTAACCCGACTGCTCTGCAATTTCATGGAGTGCCCACGAGTTCTTGTATTGTGAGAAAGGGAGAAAAGTACTTCTTTCTCTACCTGCTCTGTCCCATGCATAATCTTATAAACCTCAATCATCACCCCTCAGCCTTCGTTTCTCCAAGCTAAAAAGCCCCAATGCTTCAACCTTTCTTCATAGGGAAAAGGTTCCAACCCTTTTAAACATTCTAGTTGCCCTTTTCTGCACTTTTTAGAAAGACTTACAGGGACTTCACATTATTATTGTGTTTGTGTCCCTGGGGAGGAATGCAAGGCAGAGGATGCAACAGCCTTGCTGAAACGAAAAAAAGTCTGGCACCTGGATACATGGGGAAGCTCCTAGGAACCGT
The DNA here is from genome assembly GCA_029233225.1 of Lepidodactylus listeri. Classification (NCBI taxonomy): domain Eukaryota; kingdom Metazoa; phylum Chordata; class Lepidosauria; order Squamata; family Gekkonidae; genus Lepidodactylus; species Lepidodactylus listeri. The sequence goes on from JARCFY010000016.1 coordinate 22,141,868, forward strand.
ACAGTTGACGCCTTAACTCTAGGGAAAGAAAGGAAAGGACATAAATGGGCTAAAGTTAGGGAGGGCGCAGTATAGATTGGGTTCATTTTAGGATGTATAACCATTCACTTATATTGCCAGGAGGGAAACAACAACACCCCCCCACACACACATCCCAACCTAATTCCATAAACAGACTAACTGCTTATTCTATTTCCACACTGCCCAATATGCAACTAACTCTTGAATATTCTCTCCAGCAAAAATATATGAAACTCTGTTAATTATGAAGGGAGGTTTGAAATGAAAACTGCTCATGCATTCTTCAAAGCAAGAGAAATCGATTCCATCTCTGGGCAGAATGCAAAATTTGGGTTGGGGGGGGGGGGTGCTTGCACCATCAATCACAGTACAAGCTAGAAGAGAACAAAATGCTTATTTTACCGTTCGAGTGTATTCCCCCTGTGGCAGGTGGAATACAAGGCTATCTTAAGTACAATTCTAAAATGGATTTGTTAGCATTAAACACTGCTCAGCACAATAATGCTATCCACAGAAACCCCTTTTTAATACCTTGAAATCCAATTCAAATAATCTCGTCTAGTCCTCTGTTTGCAAAGCCAGACAAGCAACAAATTACCAAAACCCTTCCCGCTCAGAATTCTTTTTTGGTTTGAAAACATGCAGAATGATTCAAGACAGACACAGGTTTTTAAGCAGGCTGATTCCACGTACAGGCAATCCGCACCACAATTTGAGTGACAACAGTGGAGTAGAAGACAACAACAGTGGTTGCTTGCATCTGTTGCTGTCTTCCAGATCTGTCTTGCTGACATCTGGGAAGAAGGCGACCCAATATCACCACTCAGGACCTGCTGGGAGACAGAAAATACCTCTAAGAGAGGTTTTTTTGTGCCATGCCGGAACTCAAAAAGCAGGTGTGGACAGGCAGAAGCATCCCACTGAAAAGGAACTGCTTATTTCACAGTCTTACAGTGAAGACTAAATTTTCATTTTTCAGCTCTCCACTCTAAACATCCAGTCCCTCGGCTCTTCTAAACAACAGGAAACGGCATCCAAGCAACCAAGATATTCAAGGGAATTCTGACAGTTCTCATTTAAAAACAAGTTTCTGTAACTGTGAAAACTTGGGAAAGTCATGTGACCCGTTGACTTCTCCCAAATGCAGTCACAGATTACAATGACCCAAATCCTGGACCAAAGAGGCAAGAAGGTCAAGTGAATTTCAAGGAGTTTCACTGTCCAAGGAACAGGGAGACAAAACTCCATCTATTAACTGATGCAAGTGAAAACAAGGGATTAGAAGTGAAGTAGGAATTCGTTCCTTGCCTTTAATCTCCTTATTTTTAACTGGACCTGCTGTTCCAAGTGTTTTTTTTAAAAGGCTTCACTGAAAACTGTTACATAAAAGCAATCTTTTGAAGTCATTCAGGAACTGAGTTAAGGTTCCCCCCCCAATTGTTAACGAAGTTTGAAACTTTGAATGTGACAGACAGTTAAGCTTACAGAATCAGATATTTTATTAATTTTCATTCATCAAAACATTTATATTTCACCTTTCCTCTCGGTTCAGATTAGGCTTAAAGAAAGCGTGTGCCCGTAAGAAGCACTGATAAGAGTCTGCAATGCTCCATTTGTGTACAGTTCAAACAATGCTGCAAAAGGAACAGGAACCAGAAAGCATCTGCCAACACGTTCAGTGGCATCTAAGAAAAACAAAGACCATCCCATGACCCGCTGAAGCAAGAAGAATTTTTCATTCCATTTGTAAAACTGCATGGAGAAAAGTACAATACATTGACAAAGTCTCAAGGAATATTAGTTTGGCCACTAGGAATATGGCATCTCCATACCAACATTCCACACAGACGGACTACAAGCCATCAGGAACATTACCCTTGATAGTACCACAACTCTTACCACCAAATTCAGCCTTCTCCCATTATTGCTTCAGATCTGTACAGTCAGGTGGATGGCACAGCTATGGTACCCACATGACTGCAAAGTATGCAAGCATGTTCACAGTCTGGTCTCCTCAGCTCCTACATACGAAAAACTCCCCTGTACTTTATTTCCCATACTATAGTTTCATTATGCATATGGGAAGGAAGCTCTTTAGAGGTTCTACCCAGATTTCAACAGCTTTCATCCTACTATCAACCTTATCCTAGCCCTATCCACATAACAGCTTCATTTTCTGAACACCACTGTGTGATTATATGAGGAACAGATCAACAAAGCCAAAATGGTACCCAAAAACAGTGCCCCCAAAGGCAGGCCCAAAAGAAAGAACCACAGGATATCACTGGTTGTCACCTACAGCTCCCAGTTCAAAGATGTTGAATGCATCATTGGTTATTATTCTGGGTAATACTTCTCTCCTGCAAGACTTAGGTGGAAGACAGCCACCTAACCCAGAGCAGCTTCTTGCAAACAACAATGGACCAACAGCTCACAGCTCGGCCTAATGTTTTATTCACCAATGTTCACAGTCTGGTCTCCTCAGCTCCTACATACGAAAAACTCCCCTGTACTTTATTTCCCATACTATAGTTTCATTATGCATATGGGAAGGAAGCTCTTTAGAGATTCTACCCAGATTTCAACAGCTTTCATCCTACTATCAACCTTATCCTAGCCCTATCCACATAACAGCTTCATTTTCTGAACACCACTGTGTGATTATATGAGGAACAGATCAACAAAGCCAAAATGGTACCCAAAAACAGTGCCCCCAAAGGCAGGCCCAAAAGAAAGAACCACAGGATATCACTGGTTGTCACCTACAGCTCCCAGTTCAAAGATGTTGAATGCATCATTGGTTATTATTCTGGGTAATACTTCTCTCCTGCAAGACTTAGGTGGAAGACAGCCACCTAACCCAGAGCAGCTTCTTGCAAACAACAATGGACCAACCAGCAGAGACATAAACCCAGGACCAGACCCCACAACAAACCAAGACGCCAACTTTGTCTCCATATACGTTCAAGTAATGCTATTCCCGGTCTAGCCCAAGCTAGCCTGATCTCATCAGATCTCGGAAGCTAAACAGGGTTGGCCCTGGCTGTATTTGGATGGGAGACCACCAAGGAATACCAGGGTTGTGTGTGGAGGCAAGCAAACCCCCTCTGAACTTCTCTTGCCTTGAAAACCCCATGGGGTTGCCATAAGTCAGCAGTGACTTGATAGCACTTTTCACCACCAATACTACTACAGGACCTAATAACATTGGACTACTTACTCATCCCTCTGTGATATATGCCATCATTCTTCTCTTCTTCTATATGCCATCATGTGTCAACAATGCCTTTCTGCTCTCAACAAACGTATCAGACATTGTTTAAAAGAACAGACACAAATCTACTAGGACCCTGTTTCTTACCTGGAAGACACAAGTCTTTCACAAAATAACTCCAAAGGGATTCCAGCATGAAATTCCAGGGGGTGAAAACCTTCCCCCCAAAATCTGTTTGCCTTCAGAAGCCAAAGTAGGTTTAAAGAGTCCATATGAAAAAGATCTCTCTCCCCCACATCATGAAAAGCCAGCCTACCTACTACAAAACCTATGCTTCTTACTTTACTCAAAAGAGGACTTGTATTTTTCTGTAGGACAGAGAGCTATATTTCACAAACAGAACCGTTGCATGCCAGCTCTGTGGACCTCAGGAGAAGCAGCAATGGCAAAGCCCAGCCTGTTATGAGAACATCAATTGTTACATGCCTTCTTTGAGCTGACCTCAGCCATGACGCAGCCAACAATGGACACACAGGCCAGCTCTCTCTAGCTAGACATTCCAGAAAGGGTGAAGTAGCTGGTAATAACAGGCGTCTGGTTATGCTGAAGAGCAGCTTTCTCTGTGTGCATGGCCGAAAACAATATAATGCCTTCATAAAATGAATTCCACAATTTCTGTGTCACTAGTTCTCACCAGCCTCATCTCAGGATGACTGCAATCCCCACTCTCTGGGGAAGTATGTTATGTTCAAGAAAACAAAGAGCAGAATTTAAACTTACATTCTAACACTACTGTCCCAAGTATACTCAAAGGGACTTGGAATCAATGCTCCCTCTAAGCTGTGGAGTCTTGTGAGCAAAAATTCTACTTTGTGAGCTACTGGCATTAAAGTTGTGAGTGAGAGTTCTGGCTACTGCGTAGGTTAGTTGGCTCTGGAGCCATCTTTCCTGAGCTAAGAAAAAATGTGTGAGCCAGAGGCTAAAAAACTGTGAGCTAGCTCAAAATAACTCACCTTAGAGGGAACACTGCTTGGAATCCCTTTAAATCCCTGCTTTCTGCTCTGGCCAGGAACCAGCATGAACCCCACAAACTGCCTTAAAAGTCTGTGGAAGTTCATAACTGTGGACCCTCACGGACTTCAGTTCCTGAACCATGAATAGGGCAAAATTCATCACGAATTTTGCTTCGTGGTTCCATTCGCACCCATCCCTAGTTGTAACACAGGCCGCTCCTGTCTTTGCAAGAATTGTTGCAGCGTCAGCAGAAGACCAGAAAGGGGACCAAAGTTATCTGCCGTTTGACATACCACCACGTTTTGTGGCTCTGGCTCTGAGGTTTTATTGTGTGAATAAAATTCATACTGAAAGAGGAACAGGAAGGCAGTTGATAGCTCTGCAAGTTCAGAAAGTGCATCTCACTATAACCAGGGGGTTGTTAAGATGGGGGCTCGCTAAGGAAGTCTTACAAATCCCTCATGTGCCAAAATTGCTAAATTCTCGAAATGAGAATCTAGTCATAAAATCCGGAGCAGAATAAGAAACCAGCGTGTCTTACCGGGAGTCATCACTTTTCTTATCACCGCTGGCTAAGGCCTCACATTTACACACAACTGCATCAGGCGACATGACAAATCCCGGGTGCCAGATCACCATGGCACTTAGAAATTTCATCATGGCATCTAGTATTCTCAACAGCTGCAAACCCCTTCATTACTGCTGTTTAGCTTGCATACCACTGCCCCTGAAAGCTCTGGTTCATTCCCCATTGCCGTAAACGGAGGAGGAACTGCGCTAGCTTCAAAAAGCGCTCCTTGACCCGAAACAATAAGTATGGAGGGGGGCACTTTTCAAAGCTAGACCAATCCCTCCTCTAATTATGTTCAGACAGGGGAGGTGGAACAGATGAACGTTTTTGGCAGCAGCACTACCCAAGCTAAAAAAAACTGGGATGGGGCGTGTTTAAAGCACAAATCATTAGCTTGGCTGCCACTACACCACTCACTCCCCAGAGGAAGGACTCTGCTAGCTTTGAAAAGCACCACCCCATCCTGAATGTTAGGGGCAGAGCAGATAACTGTTTCATGAGAAGATGTAACAAAACATAGTGCATTAATGTAGTTTATAACGGAAAACGGAACTCTAAAGAGGTATCTGTATAGAGATCGGCTTCACAGAGATCCTAACAGCCTTTCAGGCCATGGCTCAGGGGCAGAGCATCTGCTTGGCATGTAGGAGATCCCTGGTACAATCCTCAGCATGTCCAGCTAAAAGGCTCAGGTAGCAGGTGATGTGAAAGACCTCTGCCAGGGACCCAGGAGGGCTGCTGCCAGTCGGAGTGGGCATTGCTGATCTTGACAGTCTGACTCCGTCTAATGCAGCATTCATGTGACGCTTCTAGGTTGGTTTTTCTAAAGCAATTCTGCAGTTCTTCAAACATTAGTGTTTTACATACAAGTTAGAGCAGGGATCCTCCACGTCATTCCCACAGGCGGCACGGCACCTGCCGACATCTTTTCTGGCACCTGCCAAGTGTTTTTAGGAAGCCGGTGAAGCCAGGTAGGGCTTTGCCCAGCAAGGCTTCTGACTGGCTCTGCAGATTTTTTTTTAAATTGTTGCTTTGGCAGCAGCTGCCACCACAGTACAAGGACCTACACTCTGTTACTGCAGTTAAGCTGTGGCAGTCACTTTGTGGCTGGCTCTGCCTCCTGTGGCAGCCATTTTGTGGTAGCCATTTTGTTGCTGTGCCCATCAGGCCATGTCAGAATTCCAAATGGGCCTGCAGGCTCAAGAAGGCTGGAGACCTTTGAGTTAGAGGTTAGCTTTCAATTGTAATGACGACAACTAAGGTTACCCTGTATACAGCCCTTGCGCTAAAGCACCAATAAAATTACAAGAAATTGTGAAAAGAGGTTAGGGTCAGTTTTTTGTTCAGGAAAACATGATGGCTATAATCATGGCTGCCCTGACCTGGGTGGCCCAGGCTAGTCTGATCTCATCAGATCTTGGAACCTAAGCAGGTAGTCCACCAAGAAGTCCAGGGTCGCTATGCAGAAGCAGGGAATAGAAAACCACTCCTGTTTGTCTCTTGCCTTGAAAATCCTACAGGGCTCCCATAAGTTGGCTGCAACTTGACTGTGCTTTCCACCACCAAAACATGGCTCCTAGACCCAAAGAAAATTTGTCGTAAGCTCAGCTATGCCCACAAGTAATATCAAGATGCAGAATACATTAAGGAAGCAAGGCAGATCATCAGCAAAAGAAAGTTACCATCCAAATGCTGCCATTTCAGCCTAGGAATAAACATTAACTAAGATGCTTCTACTAGCAAAGTTTATGATGACCATTGATGATGGACCATCTGCTCCACTAAGGCAGGGGTGGGCAATTGTTTTGGCTCGGGGGCCACTTTGTGGGAGCGGAGGTTAGCGGAGGGCGGCACCCTTTAAAACGATTGCATTCATTAGTTAACTTTGCAGTTCAGAAAAGGTATAAATTATATCATAAAAATCAATAAATATAAATTAAATAAAATAGTGGTAGTTTTATTCAATTTATTTATTGTGCTAATTTCATATCCTCTGTAGCTGCAAGCACATTTAATTTTAAAATCAGTTTAAAGAGACGAATGTACCCTATCACACTTTTCTACAATTTTTTTGAAATCAGGAGGGAGAGTGCTTGTTGAGATTCTCATCACAGCCTGCAAGTTAATGTCTGTCAAAGAGCATCTATATTTACTCTTGTTAATCTTCATGTCTTGGCGGGCCGCAAAAAACACTGTGGCGGGCCGCATGTGGCCCGCGGGCCGCCATTTGCCCACCCCTGCACTAAGGGCTTTTGGTCCCCTTGGACCAAAGTCAGTGGCCCAAATCTGCCTCACTGCCTCCTCCTTGTACATGAAACCACTGCATATTCCTTGAGCTTATTAACCAGATAGGTAAAACTAACACGAGGCACAGAGGGACAAATATAAGCTATTTGGTGCTCCAAACCTTCCTAAGTTGAGTGTTTCACTTCTGGCACACTTGCCAAACAGGCCAGCCATTACTGGACTAGGCTTTGCTCAAGACCTATTGCAATTGATTGGTTTTAATGCCTTTTCTTTTTAGATTTCCCTGTTTTCAAGCAAAGGGGGGAAGGACTATACACGGTGGTTGGTCATTTACAATCAGCCTTCGAATGAACCATATCAAAACACCACAAAATCCCATGCCACACAATGGAAGCCCTTTATCTGAGAACAGGTAAGCGTTGCTTTCGGTCCCTCTCATTTCCATTGCTTTGATCTTGCATAAACCGGGCCCTCAAGATCAACAGGCATGTTCTGATCGGCCCAGCAAAGAAACAATTTCAAAGGCTTTAGAATCACACGAGGGCACGTTCAGCCCAGACCCTTGACAACTGACACACCCAACTGCAAATCCAAACCTTGTCTTGTGTGTGTGCTTAAAAAAAGACTTTATGATCTGATATGCTGTTGTTACCTGAAGACAATGTTTTGGGTCAACACAAAAGCAGAGCAGCCAATTAGGTACCTAAGACAGAGCCAATCAAAAGTCCAGAAGAAAGAGCACAGGGACAGTGGGGAGGCAGGGAGAAGATTGGACCAAGTACGGTAACTATAAGTACAAGGGCGGGACAGGCAGCAACCAAAGAGGAGCCCCAAACTAAGCACAGATGATAGGAAAGTGGATCTAGAAAGCGGATCTATAAGGGATATTGCTGTATTTGCATCAATCATACAATGGGAAGGTGCCAAAGGAACGCTGGCTACAATCCGAAGGGCAGTGCTCCGGGACTAAGCCACACTGAATAATGATGTAGGAGGAGACGATTGGATTTATACCCCGCCCTTCACTACCTGAAGGAGTCTCAAAGCAGCTTACCATCTCCTTTCCCTTCCCCTCCCCTCCCAACAACAGACACCCTGTGAGGTAGGTGGGGCTGAGAGAGCTCTTCCGAGAACTGCTCGTGAGAGAACAACTCCGAAACAATTTGTGACTGATCCAGGGTCACACCAGCAGCTGCATGTGGAGGAGTGGGGAATCAAACCTGGTTCTCCCAGATCAGAGTCCATGCTCCTCACCATTACACCAAACTGGCTCTTCAATGACTTACTCCAATGAAGACAGATCCAGGTGGGCAGCCGTGTTGGTCTGAAGCAGTAGAACAAATTCTGAGTCCAGTGGCACACACTTTTAAGACCAATCAAGGTTTATTCAAGGCATGAGCTTTCGTGGGCATGCACACTCCCTCCGGTATAGGTGCCACTGGACTCAGAATTTGTTCTACTGCTTCGTATCTGAGGAAATGTGCCTGCACACAGAAGCTCATACCGTGAATAAATCTCTGTTGGTCTTAAAGGAGCTGCTGGACTCAAAATGTGTCCATAGGACTGGCTTGTGTGCCTTTCAGCTCTAATCCCTCTATATCTCCCTCCCGCATGTAAACAGAGTGCTCTCAGACCTCTGGCATGCTAATTGTGCCTAGCAGTCCAATCCTAAGCAGGGATGCGCTGAGAATGCTGCACTGGCTGCCCATAGCGTACCGGATCCGGTTCAAGGTGCTGGTGCTAACCTTTAAGGCCCTATATGGTCAGGGGCCTGCCTACCTAAGGGACCGCCTTCCCCCGCATATACCCCAGAGAGCACTGCGGCCGGGCGCCCAACATTGCCTGACCCTCCCTGGCCCTAGAGAGGCCAGGTTAGTGACCACCAGAACCAGGGCCTTCTCAGTGGCGGCTCCCCACTGGTGGAACGAGCTCCCGGAGGACATCAGGCCCCTGCGGGACCTATTGCAGTTCCGCAGGGCCTGCGAAGCGAAGCTCTTCCGCCAGGCCTTTAATTAGGAGCCGCCACTGGGGGATAGGGCCAGCGGCCAGCCCGGGAAATCTGCTGGTGGAAGCCTCCTGGCCTGGGACACTTGGGTTGCTGCTTTGCGTTGGATCTTCTGTATTGCTGCTATCTTCTGCAGTTCTGCTCTGTTGATTTATGTAGTTGGTTTTAATTTTTAAATGATGTATGGCTGTGACTTCTAACTGTTGTTAGCTGCCTAGAACCGGCATTGCTGGTTAGGCGGGATATAAATTTAAATAAATAAATGCACCCCTTCCAAGTCCCACTGATTCAACAGAATGGTGGTGTAACTCTGGCTAAGACTGCACTATCAGTGTCAAGGTTTTTCTACACAGCACATCCACACAGCTGCTTAAAAGATAACGGATCAGAGACAGAGATTCGTTCTTCACTGTTGCGCGAACCGGGGAAGGCAACAGGGTAAAAATAAGAAGGCCGACATGAATAGAAGTGGGGGGAAAGTTTGGTTATATTTCCATACAAAGAGTTATGTTTTAATGACTCAGAGGGAGCAATATTCGGGGATAATGTTCATGCGTGCATTTCGGGAAGATGACAACCGCTAAACTCTCCTGCTGCATCAGACAGCCAACGCAGCCAGATCGTATTCAGCAAAGGCAAGCTATGGGTTAGATGCCGGTACCCGCTCCCCATGCAATAGTGCACAAGAAACAAAGAGAGACAGCGATATTGGCACAAACACACACCACACCCATGAATTTTTAAAAGGGGGACAGCAGCTATATCAACTTGCACTTGCGATGACGCAGCGTGTTCATTATTTGGAGTTCAACCTCGGTGAGGGAAGGGGACTAGGTAAATTTGGCTGGGACTGAAACCTCAGGCAGGCCAGAAGGAGCAACCCTGCGGGGCCAGGTGACTGAAAGAAGGAAACAGTCAAACGAAAGAGGGCCCAGAAGCAGAGGGAGTGAAAGATGCCTGCAAGGTACACAACGGACTACAAAACAAGGACTGGCAGGGATGGATGGATGGAGGCTGGAAGAAAAGGGCAGAGACAGAGAACTGGGGCAAGGTGGATCTAATGTGAGAAGGGGCTTGATCTGAAGAAACCAACAGGAAAGCTTGTACCATGTGGCATCACGGCCCTGCAAGAAATGACTTCAAAGAGCCCATTCTGCTCAAGCGTAGAACTTTCTCCTCTGCAATGCGGTTCAAAGGAAACAACACCATAATGGAGGCCTGGAAATGGATTGAGCCACAGAAAGAGAGGAAATGGGCCAAGACCTCACCATGGCCAGGGCTGGATAGTATTAGTAAATTACGCAAAAGGGGGTTGAAGGGTTTGGGGATTTAACTGACTGTTACACAAAGGTTCCCCTAAACAACCCTTCCCAACAACCTTTTTTAAAAAGAGTTTGCAAGGGTGAAATTTAGAGAAAAGCGATAGAAGAAAGAGGGTGCCAAATCCTTCCTGCACCAACCACTACTCTGTTACCAGTCACATTCCCCAAGTTGTTCCAAACATACATGTACACTTTACTTCATATATACTACAGGCATCTGGAACCCAATAAGAGTAAAAGAAACAGGAGGGGAGAAGATAGAGTGGCAAACTGGGAAACAGGGAGAGTGTTAAGCAACCCTCCCCACGACTGCTTCGCCCGTTTGGTGTGGTGGTTAAGTGCGCGGACTGTAATCTGGGAGAACCGAGTTTGATTCCCCACTTTTCCACTTGCACCTGCTGGATGACCTTGGGCAAGTCATAGTTCTGTCAGAGCTGTCCTTGAAAGAGCAGTTTCTGTCAGAGCTCTCTCAGCCCCACCTACCTCACAGGGTGTCTGTTGTGGGGAGGGGAAGGGAAGGGAGTTTGTAAGCCGCTCTGAGACTCCTTTGGGTAGTGAAGGGCGGGGTATAAATCCAATCTCTTCTCTTCTTCTTCTTCTAAATTGCCCCTTCCAAATCGCTTTTACGTCTCTTCAGGGACACAACACTGTTTAGTTACATGGATCTTGCAGTGCCTGGCAACCCCAGCGCCACACACAGTTGCACAAAAGGGGACGGCTGCCCATCGACAGCTTCTCCAGCCACTGCAGCATTGCGACCGGGCAACCCAGAGGCTGCTGGAAGAGCCAGGAAGCTGCTGATAGGAACAAACACAGCCAACTCCTTGCCTGCAGGCTTCCAGTACAATTAGTTGCGCTAGCGGGAAACAACAAGACACCCAAGTAGGTAAAGCGATACCTTTCCTTGGATCAGGGTCAGTTACACTGCAGTTGAGGCGCTGAACTTCAGAATGAACAAGAGGGGGGGGGGGGAAGGCTGTCAAAACCCCAATAGCCCGTTCTTCCCAAAAATCCTTCTCCCCACCCACCCTTTTTTGTGTCTCAACAAGGCAGACTACAAATATATAAAATTGGGGGCAGGTTTTGGATTCTTTCTCCCCTTCCATCGTATGTTCATTTGGGCTGTTTCTCTCCCCTTCAAATCCTCATATATGGGCACAAGTATGTTTCAATTGGATACATCAAGGGTCGCCCATGTGGCTCCTGTGAGCGCCACAGGACCCGCCAATACCTTTTGTGGCACCTGCCAAGTGTTTTTAGGAAGAGCAAAGGGCCAGGCAGGGCTTTTGACCAGCAAGGCTTCTGGTTTCTTGGAGATCTGATGGACTGTGCAGGGTTTTTTTTTAATGTTGCTTTGGCAGCAGCTGCCACCACAACACAAGAATCTGCACTGCGTGGCTGAAGTTCAACCGTGGCAATCATTCTGTGGCTAGCTCCGCCTCCTGTGGCAGCCATTTTGCCACTACATCCACCATGCCGTGTCAGAATTCCAAATGCCCCCACAGGCCTAAAAAGGTTGGGGATGCTGGCATACGTTTTTATCCTGCACTTTCTCCAAGTAGCTCAAAGTGGCACACTCAGTTCTCCCCAATTTTATCCTCACAACCACCTTGTGAGGCAAGTTAGCCTGAGGGAGTGTGGCCTGCCCAAGGGCAGCCAGCATGCTTCACGGCCATGCAAGGATCTGAACCCAGGTCTCCCACATCTTCAGTCCAACCCACTGACCAGCACGCCACCCCGGTTGTCATAATGTACTGAAGTTCAGCGCCTGATGGGTGAGCTCAGACACTGCCCCCAGCACATCAAAGCTTGAAGATAAAAGTTAAAGGTTTCCTTTGCTCGAAAGCCAGTCGAATCTGACTCTAGGGATGCGGTGCTCATATATGTTTCCAAGCCGAAGAGCCAACACTGTCTGAAGACTTCTCCATGGTCATGTGGCCAGCATGACTAAACGCCGAGGTGCATGGAACGCTGTTACCTTCCCACTGAAGTGGTACCTATTTATCTACTTGCAGTTTCTTGCTTTCGAACTGCTAGGATGGCAGGAGCTGGGGCCAGAGACGGGAGCTCACTCCGTCACGCAGCACTCGGGTATTGAACTGCCGAACTACAGACCTTCTGGGTCTGCAGCTCAGCGTCTTAAACCTCTGAGCCACCGCAGCTCCAAGCCTGAAGAAGAACTCTGCAAAACTCCAAAGCTCACCCATCGTATGGCATCGTTTTGGCTGGCCCAAATAAAAGGTACCACGTTTACCCAAAAGGAAGACGACCATGAATGTAAAATGACTCTCCCCCCAAAAAGCTATACACAAAAAGTTTTTTCGAACTGCTGTATATACATGTAACTTGTATAAGAACATAAGACAAGCCCTTCTTTTTCTTGACAACACACGATGGGAGGGCGAAACCTGGTCTTCCTCATGCCTGGTTTCTGTTTGAAGGTTTTCCTTTGAACCAATGTGACTCACTGAAACGACTTCCTTCTCTTAAATCCGATAACAAGACACCTGCCACACATTTGCGGCTGCACTACTCCTAGGCATGCCCTCCCCAATGCATGGCGGCCCTACACGATCATCCCAAAACATGAAGCGCTGCAGCAGTTGCTCCGAACCCGCTCTTCCCAGTATAGCCCGGAATCCCATTCCCTAGGAGACGCAGCGCCCCAGGCAGGCAGGCAGGCAGGGGGGCGTCTGGCGTGCATGCAGTGGAATTCGCCACCTCCGATGCTGCGCTTGTACTCTGGGGAGGGCAGCTGCGTTTCCATCCCCTGCAACCCTGGCCGGAGAGAAGAGCTGCGCACCACGCAGCCGAGGTCTTGCCAAGTCTCCGAGCCGAGAGCAGAGCCAAGCGGCCGGCCAACTTGCGCAACTCCGCCAGCGGCACGCTCCAGCCCTGCCGGGGCCTCTCCAAACTTTGCGCAAGGCTGGCGCCTTCTTCCCGCCGCCGCCGCCAGGTGCGCTCCTCCCGCCCTCCCGCCTCACCTGTCCTCCGAGACGCTGATGAGCCCCTCTTCCTTGGGCACGATGGCGGCCATGCTGACCACGTCCTGAGCGCCCTCCACCTGGCCGAGCAGGAGAGGCCGCCGGGTGAGCAGCTCCGCGGGCAAGGGCTGAGCAGCCATCGGGAGCGCCGGAGACACGCGCGCCGCCAGCTGAGCCGCCGCCGCTTCGGGAGCCCCGAGCACCCGGCCAGCCCTGCCTGCCTCTCTGCCCCACTACGCATGTGTCGCCGGGGAGGGGGAGGGGGCGGAAGCAGCCGGGAGGGAGGCGAGAGGCTGAGCGGGTGGCGAGCGCGACTTCCGGACCCTGGTTGGTTGGTGTGCTCAGAAGTCTCCATGTGCGGGGAAAGAGCGGAGGGGGGAAAGCACAGGGATGGCATGGCATGGCATGGTGGTGGGGGCGGGATGCAAGAAAGGGATGCAAGGTTAGAGGCTGGGTTGGCAGGTCCCCCCCCCCCCCGGCCACTTGTAGAGGGTGGGTAGATATGCTGTCTCCAGGTTGAGAAATTTGCACTTGAATTGAATCCCTTCAATGGATCATCTGTTTTGAATGAAGTTCCATCTCAAATGCTTTGCTGGGCAGGTTTACAGGGAGCAGTAGCACCTTAGAGACCAAGGGTGTTTTGACTCTCGAAAGCTTATTACCCCCCCCCCCCCAACAAAGTCAGTCTCCGAGGTGCTACTGGACTCTAGTCTAACTACTCTTTTCTACAGAACAAAGTTTGAGTCCAGTGACGCCTTTAAGACCAACAAAGTTTGATTCTGAGTATAAGTTTTCGTGTGCATGCACACTTCTTAGTGTGCATAGAATACATAGAAACCACTTTCTCAAGCTATACTACACACGCTGCCATACAATCGTTGTTGTTGTTGTTATTCCACCAAAATGTTTAATACATTCTTCCTATTATTGATGGGCAACAAAAATCAAAGCCCCCACAATGAATGCCACCTTTTGATATTTCTTTTAGCTTCTTCCTTCCCATACTCAAAAACAAATTGCCCTTTCTTTGTTTCAAATTATTTTATTTAAAACATTTTTATGCCACCTTAAGGATCCCCAAGGCACCGCACATAAATCATTTGAATAATTAAAAACAACATTTAAAATGGTAAAATGATTCCATAAAATCAATTCTCAATAAAAACGTGTTTTCAGCTATTCTGAAAAGAAGGGACAACTTCATTAAGTGAGCCACAGATGGGCAGTGCTTGAATATTTCAAAGAGAATTTCTAAACCTCATGTACTTCTTCCCGACCTCTTGTTCTGCCGCTGGAAGATTCCTATTCAGAACCGGAAGTGAGGGCTGAGTAGAATTCCTTTTTTGCACATCTCTTTTGCAGTGGGAGGCAGCATCTTCATTCAATCGCTGTTGCCTTTGTGGAAGGTTCTTTGACTGTCGTGGTATACAGGGAAAGTTTGCTCTGCTGGGCTCCGATGATGAGGTGCAAAACTGGAAATAAGATATTGTTTTCTGAGCAGGCTTCTTTTGAAGAACTGTGTCAGCTTTATTAACAAGAAGCAAATTATTTATAATATGCTGTTTATCAAACAAAGCAGGAAGAATTCCAGGTAGTCAGCCGTGTTGCTCTGAAGCAGTAGAAAGTGTGCGTGCACAGGAAAGCTCATCCCTTGAATAAACCTTTGCTGGTCTTAAAGGAGCCACTGGACTCTAGATTTGTTCTAAAGCAGGAAGAATTATCCCTCTTTAACAGCTAGATCTTCTGCAACTCAAGCATTCTTTTCGTTGTTGCTGTCAAGTCACAGCTGACTGAACCCCAGTAGGGTTTTCAACAGAGGTGTTTGCCGCTACCTCGCTCTGCATAGCAACCCTGATATTCCTTGGTGGTCTCCCATCCGAATACCGAGGCCGATGCTGCTTAGCTTCCAAGATCTGACAAGACTGGACTAGCCTAGGCTATCCAGGTGAGGGATTACACTATAACTGTATTCTTTTAAACTGTGTTCTGCTTTGTCATTTGAATTTGGTTCAGTATTTTTGTGTTGTTTATTAGAGTCAGACACCAAAGTCTGTTGACCTAAGTAAAGCAGCCCTAGTACATCTCTCTGGCACCTAATTCTGCTGATGCTGAAGCCAAGAAGAAACACTGCAACTCCCATATCAGCAATGGTTTGGAAAAGCATTTTGAAAAGCTTTATAAGAAGCATAACTTTGAACCAGACCTATACTTTGAAATCAACCTTAAACAAACTTCAAAACGGAAACCTGTCACATGTCGCGAGATAATTAAATTGATTAAAAATTTAAAACGGAGGGAAATCTCCTGGTCTTGACGCATTTCGTGCAGAACTACTAAAGGTAGCCCCTGACCGGTGGGCCCAAGTGCTTGCACCCATATTCACAATTATAAATAAGGATGGAATCATTTCAGCTTCATGGAAAATGTCGCTGGTTGCTCCTATCTACAAAAAAGGGGACAAAGCTGACCCAAACAACTACCGACCAATTAGCCTTCTTGCAGTGATTGGCAAGATCTACGCATCTTACCGACAGAAAAAGTTGCAGCGCTGGATGGCTAAAGAGAAGATATTAGGTGTCGACAAGCAGGCTTTAGAAAGGGCTACTCTTGTGTAGACCACTGTTTCACTCTGGCCTCACTGATCACCAAATATGCACTAGACGCACCTAGCTCCTTATATACAGCCTTTATTGATTGAAAGGCTGCCTTTAACAGTAAAAATACAATAAACAGATGCACACACCTTCCCAGCAAGGAAACCAAGTCTCTGTAGTCCGGGGCCCGAACTGAGCCCAGGATTGGGTCCCACCACTCCCCCGGGGCCGAACAGTCACCCCAGTGGTGCTGGTGGGGCGTACCGGTGCCTTTTCCGTGGTAACCGGTACTTCTGATTCTGTAATAGGGATTTCAGCTCCACCGTCATCCATGGCGGGTACAGTAGGCAGGTCCCAATACGGGATTACTCAGTCTGTGAGACTGTCCCAATAGATATAGTCCACAACAGGTCTTCTTAAACAGATAGTCCTTTATTTGTAGAAAATATCATGTTGGTCAGACACTTCTTCTGTTAGTAATGCTTAAGCTTTTGAGTTACAATCATAATTAAACTGGATATGAAATATGGCCCAACTACCCTCTACCAATCAATACAGAGAATTCTTGGTGCCCAATTATACTGGCCCAGTGTTCCCAAGGAAAGCACAGCAAAATGAGTTCTCAAGGAGAAATACTGTTGAACATTTTGGGAGAACAGTTCCCAGAGAATTTAAGAAAATAGAATACATAACACCTGCGGTTCTTGTAACACATAACAGGAGGAACTTCCTTTCAAGGTCGCTAGCTGAGGGGGCTAGAGATAAAAGCGAATGAGTAATGAGCATGCGCAAAGTGAGCGAGGCGAAGCGAGGTGTGCATTCCAGGGGTGGGGGTCAGTCCCTGATGCTATCTCCCAGTCAGGACCTATAAGCATGGAATAAAACATTCAGACCCAAAACAATGCAAGTTAAACAGAAAGGCTTAGCCAGATGTAACATTGGAATATTGACACAGTCACCCCAGTCTATGGCAGTTCACTGACAAAAGGTGATGCTGAAGTGCCAGGGATCTGCAGTGCCTTTCAGCAGTGCCTTTCCCCGGCTGTCCGGTTGGGGGGGGGCGGTGTAGGAGACTAGAAAGGTGATGCTGAAGTGGGGCGGAGAAGCTCGGGAGGGGAGAGGCAAGCTTCCATGCCTGCCCTGTGCTTTCCCAGCCCCCACCTAATATGCTAATGAGCTATGCTGTCGGGGGTGTGGCCTAATATGCTAATGAGTTCCTGCTGGGCTTTTTCTACAAAAGAAGCCCTGCTCATAGGTACTGTTGTGGTTTCTAGTTTCTTCCATAGACACATGCTAGAGTACTTACTTTTTTATCAAACCTAAATTTGCGGCTTTTACTACAACACAAAAGTCATCATTTGCTACTTAGCATATAGAAGTACACTTCTGTGCATCCAAGGAAGTGAACTCTGACTCACAGAAGCTCATGCTGGAAGAAATTTTGTTTGCTTTTGAAGTGCTACTGGACTCCTGTATAATTTTGCTACAATGAACATGGCTACTCCTCTGGCATTAGTTAGCATAGAAAATTGTACTGTTTGGCTTATATGTAGTTTTAAAATATGCATGCCTTATAATTTAATCAACAGAATTACACCCTTAGGAGCCAGTTTAGAAGTGTCGTAACTTTGCTTAGGAGTGCCCTGTTATTCTACAAACAAAACTGCAAAGAAGAAGAAGAGATTGGATTTATATCCCGCCCTTCACTCACTTGGAGTCTCAGAGTGGCTTACAAACTCCTTTACCTTCCCCTCCCCACAACAGACACCCTGTGAGGTAGGTGGGGATGAGAGAGCTCTGAGACAACTGTCTTTGAGAGAACAGCTGTGCCAGAGCTATGACTTGCCCAAGGTCATCCAGTAGGTGCAAGTAGAGGAGTGGGGAATCAAACCCGGTTCACCCAGATTAGAGTCCGCACACTTAACCACTACACCAAACAGATCCTGTGCTTGAGTGAATGCTTGCTGCAGCCTATGCTACCTTAGAGCATGTATCTTAATTTTTTGGCTATATAAGAGGTGGGAACACATGTGTTCAACAACAGAATACAAATGGGTCATGTTCTATGTGTCATGTTCTGTACCAGGATAATGATCAAAGTTAATGTTCCTGCATGGAAAACTCCTCCCAGTAAACCAGTTCCGTGACCTCAAGCAGTCCAACTAGCTCACGCTAGAATTTTGGCTTCTTACTTCACATTTTGTTCTTGCAGTTGCATTCCCATAAATAATCCAGTGCAGTTGTTCATAGTACAGGCAGACAGCTTTACTGTTCCTAGACGAGCATTATTCTTCCTTCCCAACATACTTCTACTCCAGCTGCGTTGCTTTTATGGTTGCCAGGTCTGGGTTGGAAAATACCTGGAGACTTTGGGGGTGGATCTGGGAGAGGGTGGGGTTTGGGGAGGGGAGGGGCGTCAGCATGGTCCAATGCCCTAGAGTCCACCCTTCATAGCAGCCATTTTTTCCAGGGGAGCTGAGCTCTGTCAGCTGGGGATCAGTTGTATTGGTTTCTAAGGTACTACCAGACTCGAATCTAGCTGTTCTCCTGCAGACTAGCACACCTACCCTCTGTTTATATTTACCTCAATTTTGTATTATTTTAAAGAAACTAAAGTTTCTCCGTGTTTAGAATTAAAGAGAAAACCCTCTCTTGTCCCCCTCCTTTTGCCACTGGCTCAGGCGCGGGTGGATTTTATATCCAGGCTCAGATTCTACATACTCAAACAATTATTCCCACTGAGTGCCTCAGTGCAATGGGAAATACAGGAAAGTGACTGAAATGGAAATGTCTGTAACGGGTGTAGGGCTTGGATAATTCTCTCTGATCTAATATAGTCTCTGTCCGGTCAACAAAGGCTTTCTTCTTCATCTCATATGTGAGTTGAAACAGTTTCTTAGTGAGCATCAGTGCCACCCTGAGTAGAGTTACTCCCTTCTAACTTAAGTCCATTGAGCTCAGTGGGCTTAGAAAAATATAACTGCTTAGAATGGTACTGAAAAAGATTTGGGACCTATCATCTATACTTCTACCTAGGGATGCATGAACACCCAACAGTTCAGCTCCCATTCTGCTCGCTGATCGTGAACAAGGGAGCTGAATTTTCGATGTTTGATTCGTCTGTTCGTCAACTGGTTTGTGGCTGTTTGCTTCACTGTATTCCTTCCTAACCAAGCAGTACAGAGAAGTTGGCTTTTACTGCGTGCCTGTTCTCTCTCAGCCAAATTGGGTTCAACAACCTCCCTATCCTTGCTGTGTAACTGCTCCGCTCAGCGGGCAATTATTTAAACAGACAATTAAATCAGTCATGAATTATATACCTCAGTCATGGTCAAATGCAGAATATTAATAAAAACCCTACTGTGAGGACCCCGCCCCCTCCTCCAGCCAAGACCTCCTTGGTCAGCGGGGTCCCCCTCTTATTTTAGACTTAGTAGTTTTAATAGGCCTTTTAGAGCCGAAGTGCCAAGGAGGTCTGAAACTTGGGGAGTCTCTTAAAGGCACCTGGGCACAGCCATGAAGGCCCAGGAAAGAGGTAGGGTGTTGTGGCATCAAGTGCAATCCCCCCCCCCCCCCAAGCTCAGGGATTTCAGTAACAATAAGACTTCACTTCATTCTCCATAACAAAAGACTTTGCAACACTGGAATATCCCAGCATATCCCAGAGGTGTCTGTTCAGTCCAAAGATGTTTCTATTTTATTAACCAATGCCTAGTTCCTTTTTTCTTTTCATTTTTTACTCTATCAAGAAGGACGGTCAAGTCACTAATTTATGCTCCATCCTGTTTCAGGAACTGTCTTGACTCATCCCCACTTTTGTGTCAATGCAGATCTGGCTCATTAATGGTGGCTCATTAAGCACCAGGCTCTTGGTGCCCATGCAGATTTGGCTCACAATAGCCTAGGGTTGCCAGGTCCCCCCGGGGGGGGGGGGGTTGCCTACTTGATGGGCCCCTTATCCCCCAGCCTGGATCTGGCCACCAGGGGGAACCCCACCCCCAAAGTGCCAGGATCGTGGCAATGTGCCCGGCATGCTGATGTTGCGCTGGGCATGCTGACATCGTGCCAGGCACATTGCGAGGGGCGCTCTATCATTTGAGGGAAAACTCTATGGTTTTCCCTCAAATGACAGTAGTGACCTGTTTGCTTCCAGATAAATTTAAGATGCTGATTGTGATCTATAAAATCCTCAATGCCCTGCATTCACAGCCCCTCTTTTTTTTATGGTATGGCTTGCTTTTGACACTGAGGAGAATGGTGGAATACAAATGAGTAAAGTATGAGTAAATAAAATTAAAATAAAGTTAAACTGCTTTGGGCAGCTTCTGTTCAGGTGTTAGGATAACAAGGAACTCTTGTAGAACATTTTCAGTAGGGGCCGCTATCCCCTAGTACCGGCATCTGAGACACCCTTGGCTCAGCCTTGCTAGTATCGTGTAGGTGATGTAGACAGTCCCATTCTGACATCCTTCAGAGAAATGTTATAGAGTTGTTTTGGCTTCTAGAGTGTGACATATGGCTCTGTTATTGGTTTGCTGCTGCTTTGTTGGCAGAAGAGCTTACAACTGCAGTAGACAGAGAAGTGTAATAAACATACTGTGATATGCCTCGTTTATAGTGATGTTTCAAATTAAATCTTGCATTGACAAGGTGTTTGCAAAATATAGTTATGTGTGACTTGAAGATAAATGAAACAGATGAGTTTGTATCAGAACTCAAAAGCAAATGCAAGCAGTCATGGTGAGCCAATCATATAAAGCAGGGGTGTCAAACATGTGGTCCAGGGACTGAAACAGGCCCTTGGAGGGCTTCTATCAGGCCTGCACTGGAACAGGCCATCTCTGGCTTCCAGTTCTGCCGCTGCTGCATCATAGCTTGCTTCGCCAGACTCTCTCAATCGCTCAGCCATTTCATGTTTTCCCCTGGGTCCTAGACTCAGAACTTTGAGCATGACATTTCTGTGGTGAATGTCAATAAATCAGAAGTCGGTTTGCAGCTTACAGATACACACTTGAACAGCATACTCATGATTGCAACAGCACAGACATTTGGATGCAATAATTCAGTGCAAGAGGTGTCAGTTATCAGATCCTGTTAAATAAACAGAATATTACAAGAGTGCTGTTTTAAGCATGTTTTTGTTTTAAGTTAAAAAAAATCATTGTGTTTGTCTCCTTTACAAAGCTTATATCTCCACTACCTGGCATTACATTTTATGACACACATGGCCCGGCCCGACAAGGTCTCATTTACGTCAGATCCGACCCTCATAACAAATGAGTTCAACACCCCTGATATAAAGGATACATTAAAAATACCATTATTATTGAGGCAGGCTGTAAATTCCCCTTGTCGTGGACTAGTATGTTGAAGAGTCACCTGTGACTACTTATCCAGCATGTGATGATCTTATTTTATATATCTCCTTTGGGTAAAGGTAAGCAGTAGAAGTTGTTGTAAGCTACCTTTTCAGTACACAATCTTGTGTGCTAGGAAGGAAGGTCCATTAAACAGTGAATTTACAGTGCCATCCTAAATTACACCTTTCTAAGCCCATTGACATCAGTGGATTTAGAAAAGTGTAACTCTGCTTAGAATATGCTTTTAGTAGGGACTGAGTTGTCACGGCCTTTAATTCCTCTTAGATTTGCATAAATACCTTTACAGTGGCACCTTGCCAGTTTGGTGCATGTAGTGGTTAAGAGCGGCAGACTCTAATCTGGAGAACCGGGTTTGATTCCCCACTCCTCCACATGAAGCCAAGCTGGGTGACCTTGTGTCAGTCACAGTTCTTTCAGAGCTGTTCTCTCAAGAGCAGTTCTCTCAGAACTCTCTCAGCCCCACCTACCTCACAGGGTGTCTGTTATGGGGAGAGGAAGGGAAGGAGACTGTAAACCACTCTGAGACTCTGAGTGAAGGCCGGGGTATAAATCCAATTCTTCTTCAATCCCAACAAAAGTTTATTCAAGGTATGAGCTTTTATGTGCAAGGCACACTTTTTCAAATTAAATGTGAACGTTCAATTTTCAGACAAACTCTGTAACATTACTAAGTTGGTACTGCCATTCTAGAGACACATGAATGAATACAATAATTGCATACAAGCATCTTTGAAGAAGATAGTCGAAATGAAGCTCATATCCGGAATCTTCGTTGTACTTCACCTATGTGCACATTATGAAATTTCTGTAAATGTGTGCTTAATATATTGAGCAATATTATATTGTTATATGTATTTACTATAAATGTTACCCAAAGTTTATAGGCTTTTGCCTTTACTAGCGTCCAATTCCACAGCTTTTCTTATGGTCATTATCTTTTGCTGGGAAGGCTGCTTTTTTGTTGTTTACATTACAATTGCATTACATCAGCACTTGGCTTTGGGCCTTCTTGAAGGAATGGAGAATCAGTGTTTCTCTCCCATCCAAAGGGAGGGAGTTCGATTTTATTACCATGTTTCCCTGTGTCTTCTCATGGAGTGTTGACAGAACAGTCTGAAGTTCCTTTATAAGAAATCAGTCAAACAGTCATAGAGATGACTACGTTGAAAGTCAACATCATTCAGTGAAAGAACTGCTGAAGGATGCCGCAGTGTTGTTGTTTTTGTATTCTGTGTGTTTCCTTCTCTGGCTCCCTAATTTGAACAGACAAAAGCTGCACAGATGATATGATGGTATTTTCCCTTCCATTGTTAGCAGCATGCCCATCTAGCAACCTGAGGCAACATGGTTTTATGACCTTGCATCTTTCCTCACATTCTGTAGTAACCCACACACCCACACCCGGTTTTCCCAGCTCATCCTTTAAAACTTTGTCAGAAAAGTTGATTGGAACATGTATTCAAAAGAACTGTAGCCTTAGCTTACATGAGTTTTGGGGTTTTGTTTAAGAAGGGACGGAGTGTGGATGCTGTCTGTCACAAGAGGCATAAGAACCTGCTCCCTCTCAAGATACCCACTACAGCTTCCTCAGCAGCCATTACCACCCCCATGTGGAAAAAGCCATAGACAAAGCAATCTTTTTCATTATGACCACTATTTGTTAATATATAAATTGTTAACTCTAGAAAATGTTTTATGCAGTTCCCCAAACTAAGACTTTTTCAGAAGACTAACTGCTGTAACAAACAAAGGCGCCATGCAACTGGGTGAGGGGAGAACCAGTTTTTATTTACAGTCTCAGGCTACTCACAACTCCTCTTGATATTCACACAACACTTAAGGTTTACATTTTAAATCTTTGCCGTATGCTTTAGTTTGACTATGAGAATACTGATTGTGGAAGAAATCGTGGATCTGACAAGCTTATTCTGTAGGATTCGTAAGTCTTCCTATGAAGAGAATGGAACCTACAAAGAAAACAGGGTATTAAATTTGAATTTGTTAAGGATGTGTTCAAACTACTGTTAACAGCTCCCTATTTAATTCTTATTCTTACTGTAAAGCAGAATAAATTTTACAGGTGGATCACAGTGCTAAAGTTATAACGTGCTTACATTTGGCCATCAGCAGCATTTAGAAGTTGGGAACTGAGGTCTTCATGACTCAGTTGCTTGAAAATTGTTCTTTATGTATTATGGCTGACAGAAGTAAGATAATTTAATAGAATTAAAATAATTTAAATGCTGTGGACAGTTCCAGCAGAAGGTGAATGTTCTGATTCCCCCTGATGAAGCCTGAAAGGCGAAATGCATAAGGACTTTGTATAATAAAATCAGTCATCTATCACCTGGCATTTTTTTTCCTTCTTGTTCTGCTGACAAAAATAAGAGTCACTCAAGTAAAAAAGAGGTAATTTTAAGGGCTAAGCTAGGCTGTATCCATATGCTGAAGCTTCTCCATTCCCCTGTCATCCCCTCCATAAATACAGTGTCCACACAAGAGTTGTGTGTATATTTTCTTCCATCAGCTGCCATTTTCCCGCCATTTTTGCCCTACATTAACAGAGGGCAGGGAAAAGGCAGCTGTGAGGGGCTGAGGAAGGAAAATGGTGCTCATCTGGGTAGGACCTTCAAAAATGTGCACCTTACTTTGAGTGCAATCTTCCTCAAAACATTATATCAAACAGGGATTGGGAAAATTGGAGCAAAGCAGGGGGGGAAGCAGAAAAGAGAAAGTTAGGGGACCACAGCGTGTGGATGCTAAAAAAAGAAAATCCTGCTGCAGTTTCAATGCCAAACTGGAACAAATCCTCTGTGTGGAAGCAAACCTAGATGTAATAGGAGCAAGGGGTGGGGATCCTGGGCTGCTCCCACACTCAGGTTATTTTCTGTGGTAATCTGGTCGCAGATGAGATTTTCCTGTGAAATTGCCCTTGCAACGGAGATTCCATACAGCCCAAGGTCAACAGTTTTATCTCCATTTTAGTGGTAGTTTCCCTTTCACACTTGATGTGCATTGCAGTCCCCCCCCCCCCCGCCAATTCTGAGGATTCTTCACCCATCCTGTTTTAATTTATTTTAATTTGAGGAGCATGGGTAATGCAGCACTGCATGGAAACAATGCAAAACCTTTTAAAAAAACCCCTCTTCATCTTTGCAGACACATCTGACGATCGCTTCCCCCATCCCTAAAAGGCAGGCATTCTCTTCTGTTTAAAAAAACGCCAGTGACTGAGTAAACACTGGACAGGAATAACACAATACCTTTATCTGGTATCTGATGGTGGGAGCTTTGATGCTCGAAAGCATATACTCCAAAAATCTTGTTAGTCTCTAAGCTGTGGAGTCCCGTGAGCAAAAATTCTACTTCGTGAGCTACTGGCATTAAAGTCGTGAGTGAGCAATTTGGCTACTGCATAAGTTTGTTTGCTCAGGGGCCATCCTTCCTGAGCTAAGGCAAAAATGTGTGAGCTGGAGACTAAAAAACTGTGAGCTAGCTCACACTAGCTCAGCTTAGAGGGAACACTGGTCTCTAAGTGTTACTGGACTCAAATCTAGCTACAATACCTTTAACAACCTTTTAAAAAACTCCTATTTGCAGATCCTCCAACAATCCCCTCCCATTTTTCTAAAGGGCAGGCATCTCTTCTGTTATGCTAACTGTTGCCAGGGTCCAGCCCCTTGCAGTCACCAACAAATTAAGAGAGTCATTGATGAGTCATTGACTAGCTATTCACTGAAGTCCTGCAGTTGCACTATTTACCCTTCAGACCCAAAACACAGCTTGTCCAATAGTGCCCTGCCAAGGAAATACCAGGTTTTGTACAAGTTTAAAATAAAGCAGTTTTCGTTTGTGGAAAGAATGAGCTGTTAATGGACTGTGCACAAATATAGGCCGTCATGAAGAAACATGGGAAAACAACAAACACCAGTCGGGTGTCTGAAATGTGGGGAACTTCATCAGCATCTCTCAGATTAGTCAGATCTCATGATGAAGCCCTCCTCACAATACCACAGAGTCAAAAATCACCTAGCTGCGCCTCTGTGTTCTGTTAGTATTTGTGCAAAAGTTTGTCCAGTGCTATAAAAAGTAAAGTTCTATGGCAGCTCTTATGCAACAGATTGTGCAAGTGGACACACATCTTGAAATTTAATTTGACTCTTCTCATGCACCTTTGTAGTACAAGACATCAAACAACCCTGCCAAGATTAGAAGGTGAAGAAGCATCCAGTGCATTCTATCCTGCTGCATCAAAAAGCAAAGAGAGGGATGTACCTATTACAAAAACTGAGGAAACTGGAGCATGAAGGTCAAAACAATGTTTTATGGATCTTCAAGCTAAGCGGTACGTCATGTTTTAAATCAGTGAATGGTATTTTTCTGTCCTGCTCCTATGGGAAAGTGACTTGTGCTTACCTGTACTGGCTTGCCTAAGGAGAAAATTAAAAGGTCTGTCAGCTTTGAAGACAGGAGCCCGCGATCGTTTTAGTAACACCATAGCTGTGGTAGAAAACATTAGTTCATTATTTCCCTTTGTCCGATTCTAGGAAGCCTTACAAAGAAGTTCCAGTCCAGCATGTATACCAATTTGTGTCCTAATTGAAAGAAGGATGTTTTACTGTATAAGTGCGTCTCTAAATAACTTATTTTGCATCTGTTTGATGGATCTTTTTTTGCCCATACGTTTACGCTGCTATCCTGAGAACACTTTCCTGGGAGTAAGTCCCACTGAGTAAACTTGAGTAGGATTCTGAATTCTCCTATTTAGGATTGCACTGTTACTACACCCTGAAGGCTACCAGTTATTTGCCCAAGGACAGAGCATCTTGATTAGGATCTTCATTAGGGATAAGGTAAATTTGGGTGTCAAAGCTGTGCTTTTTGTAGTAGAGATAGGATCACATTACACACTGGGTAAGAGATCTACAAATGGATCATCTGACATTTCGTTTAATGTTAAGACGCAGCCATGGAGAGGACCCAGTCTGGATTGGTGAAGCAGTAAGTGGGGGAAGTTGGCAGCAGTTGTAGCTCTGCTCACACACAAAAAAGTTGTGTGTGTGTGTGTGTTCTCTGTTTTAAACTGGAGTGCTCAGTTATCTTCTTAAGACCCTAGGAGGCATCTTTATTCTGTTAATTGGCAATCAGACACAAGCTGTAAAGATCCAAGAAAGAAAATTTCAGGCTCAGTTGAATATTGGGGCAGCTCAGAAATGCATTCGTGTTCTGCATTAGTGCTACTCGTTCTGAGAATTCACTCCCCACCTATGTATGCTTCTGAATGCCATGGAATGTGACTCCATGTGCGCGCACACAAGGAAAATGCACAGGTATGCTGCAGCATTTTAATGACTCTGTTTTACTTTCTGAGCTTCCTCAATGTGGTTTCTGAAGAGGGGGCATCTACATGTTCTAAAGTAAATTAATAGTTGTGTGTGCTACATGTGCAAGCTACAATCACACGTTATAAACTGGCTTAGCAGAGCTCATCTTTGTCGGCACTTCACCACTGTTATACTAACACTAATCAGCATTGTGGGAAGAAATCGCCAAAGGGAAACAAAGATTGTGGAATGTTGTGGATTTGCCCTAAACCAATCTCTCACTTGAACTGCTGGCTCAGTAGTAGAGCATCTACCAGCTCCCAGTTAAAGGATTGGGTAGTAGATGCTATAACAGACCTCTCCTTGAGCTGCTGGAGAGTCACTCCCTGCCGGTGGGAGCAGACAAGACTGACCTTAATAGAGCAATGGCCTGAACTCAGTCTAAGGAAACCTGTTGTATTTATAGTGACTGAACTAAGGTTACAACTGTATACACTTGAAGGTAACCCACATCAAGTTCAATGGGTTTCTTTGGAAGTAAACTGTGTTGTGATATATTGAAGTTTGGATTGGTGCAATCCCTCCCTTGGTATTGGGTACCAAGCTCACAGTGGGGCACAGAGGTCTCTCAGAATGACAACCAATCTCCAGGCAAAACAGATCAGGTCCCCTGGAGGAAAGGGCAACTCTGAAGGGTGGACACAGAAGTCCTAAAAAGACATCACATCCCTACTGAGCTCCCCCAGCCCCAAACCACTCTCTCTCCAGGCACCGCCCCTCATTTTCTAGGAATTTCCCAAATCAGAGTTGGGAACCCTATCTTTGTGGCTTTCAAGTGCTGGACGTGTAATTCCTAGAATACCCTATTGGCAAAACTGCCTGTCTTGAAGGGTTAAGTCTGTGGGACTGAAGACCAATTGTTTCATGAACGGAGAAAAATTTAAGTAATAAGCATGTTTGTTAAAAACTCTTTCTGTTTACCTGTAGCTCCGTATGCCTTTGTACCATCTTCTGTCACTTCAATCTTTGCTTTGTGGATGGCTTCTGAGATAAACAGGTTTCCCTGTTCTAGGAAATAAAACTATGAATTACATTTGCCATCAAAATGCGAAGACAACTCTGGATATTAAAGAAGAAATGTGTCTAGACAGATGTGAAGCAGGTCAGATACCCTTTAAACAATGGGTATCACAATGCCTGATTAAACAGAATCTCATTTTACCTGTGCTGTCCTAAACAGAGTTACACAATCTGAAGCCTGTTGACTTTCATGTCGTCCTCCCAAGGTGTTAGTCTGCTTAGGACCACACTGTTAAACTCCAAAGCTGTGGAATTTCCTTTAGGAAGTTTTAGGAGAGTGGAGTAGAAATGAGAGATCTGCTATTACTGTGTCCCCAACAGAGGTGCAAGATTTCCAGAAACTCTGAAGCCATGGGGAGAGAATGGTTTTCATTTTTTTAAAGGATATTTTAGGAAAAACTGAAACATGTGGAATACTTTCTATATCACACCTACATTTATTTTAATGCTTTAACAACATAAAAATTCATAAGTTGAAATTTAGCATATAAAATTGTATGATTTGGCATACTTATGAAGTTATAAAGAATGGATGTCTTAGTTTTCTACAAAAAAAACACAGAAGAAGAAAAGAGATTGTGGTTTGCCATTGCCTGCCTCTGCATAGCAACCCAGGACTTCCTTGGTGGTCTCCCATTCAACCCTGCTTAGCTTCTGAGATCTGAAGCCTCAACCATCCAGATCAGACTGAATCATTAGCACATAATAAAAACAAATGTAAAGTGACCTGATAAAGCGCCTTAGACAAATGATTAGGCTTACCTGAAATACCCGTAAAATCTGCCAGAGTTGGATCAAACATATCTGTAATTCCTAATGCAGGCAAAACCATTTTTAGGTCCAAGTGGTTTTGAATTCTGAACCTGAAAAGAGGGAAGGTAGAAATTTATAGGTACCACTTACCAAGTTCCCCTATTTCAGTTTACTCTTATTCTCTATGGAAAAGTTGTCCCATTTAAAGGGACTGAATATATCTCTTCTCCAACTGGTCTTCTGATGTATAAAAATGAAAATCATAGCCCTGTTGCTTTCTCCAGCTGGACGAATCCAGGAGGCCTGCTGGATTCTTGTTTCCGAAGAGCCCCACTCTTGGTTTTAGAATGGATCTTTGCAACTTTTCTGCCCTACTTTTACAACTTAAAATGGAGAAGAGAAAATAACTCACTAGTATAGAATCAAAGTAACTAATTGTTTTGTATGGTATGTCCTTTTGAAAAGATTGTATCTACTTCTCTCTGTCTTTAAAAGAAATCTCCTTTTTGTTGTCAAACGATTCTTGACTTAGAATACTGAAGAGACGTTGTTCTTCTTCCAACAGAGACCTCATGGCACAGTTTACAAGGACCTTGATACCCAGCTAAACTTAGGCTCCTGGCAGGGGTCATTTCGTAGAAAAAGAGGTGCAGGAGCTCATTAGCATACCTATTAGCATAACTCATTAGCATATGCCACACCCCCTGACATCACTGGAAGTGTGTCAGAAAGGGAAGCAAAAGGGGGAGCATCTTCAATAGCCTCCCCTCCCCTTCCCCAGCTGGCCGGCCGAATGTCAGTCTCAGCCCCACTATACCCTATGGGCCTTTGAAGTCAATGGCAAATACTCATAGGGTATATGAGGGGCTTACTTTTTCCCACCATAGAGAACAATGGAGGGAATGGGGGCAACCTGTTTGGGGGCCCATAGAATTGGACCCCATGGTCCAATCTTCTTGAAACTTGGTGGGCATTTGGAGGAGAGGCTCCAGCAGCTACCCTGCAAGTTTGGAGCCTCTCCCTCAAACCCCCTCCCCTCCAGCCACTTTTTAAGATACCACCGAATTTCAGTGGCAGTTTGGCAGCAGGCCGAATCAGATCAGAGAATCTGATTCGGTCCATGGCTGCCCTAGTGCCCACTCCTGAGCTGGCGAAGCTCCGCTCAGCCTAGCTCCAGCCTCAAATGACCCCTGGCTCCTGGCCCTACAGATTCTTCCCACGATTACTTCAAGTGACGACTGCATCTGTTTTCATCTAGAAAACATTGACAAAGCTCTGCTTTAGATTGTGTGTGCTTAATCCTGGCAGATTTCCATATGTTTTAAAAGGCAGCTTTTTGTCACAGCCATCAACTTGGAAACACCTGAATTACAACCATCAAATCACAACATTTAGCACATGCATGAACAATGATTGCAAACTGCGGCAATCTAGTATCCTGTTAGTACCAAAATGAAATATCATCCAGCATAGCCTACTGTAACATCTGCAACAGCATACATATATATGCTGTAGAACAAGCAACCCATCTCCCCACAACACTCACCACACCATAAACTATGGAACATCTGAACCATGAGTTTCCATAAGGCACTAAGCCTACTCTCATTACTGTTAAGGTGAGCCATGTGACTTTTGCACCAGTTTGTCTATTGCTCTCTCCGCCTCACCTAGCCAGTCAGGGGTCTCTGCATATTTTCAGTGCTGTTCTACTTTCAGATTTCTAGACCTTTTTCTAACCTAAAGTTATAGCCTTGCAAGTCTGTTGAATTGGCCTTGGGCGAGGCTCAGTGGTCAGGGGCTGTGTCCTTTTTCATCCTAACTCCGAGAAAAAAAACACTTTTCCTTTATCATTTTTCCTTTGCTCTCTAGCAGTCCAGCCATGACTCAAACATTCAGCATTTGGCATACAACCTCTCACTCCTCTCTCCAAAACAATTATTTAGTCAGAAGAGGCCATGCAAATGTATGTATGGTTATCTTTTACCTTGGGAGAAATATATCCATCCTTTTTCTCCTCAAGCTGTTGGACCACGCTGAGAAGATTTTGGCTGTGAGGTGCCTCTCAGTTTGGGCTAGTGACGTTTTCTTGTCAGATGGAAGTATCACAAACATGCTGACATCCTCCCCCAAATAGGGCAGTTCCACCACATTGATCCATTCCAGATGGTCTGTCAGGAACTCCCCTGATATTCAGAAAACAAACTGAGTGTTCAGTAGTCTTCAAGCAAAGGAGCAGCTATGTTGAAACAGCTAGTAAGTTTTGTTTTTATTAAAGGAGGTACAGAAAAATATACTTCCAGATCATGGATTTTGTCATACCTTAAATGGTAAAATAAGTAAAAATTCCCCAAAAGAATACAGATCAAAAGCCCATGTGAGCTGAAGTAATCTTTAGATACCATCTTTAGTCATAGGGGAGTGCCAAAAGTAATCTGCCATGAAAATCGTGACATATGACAGACTTTTGTTTACATTATATGCTCAGAATGTGTATGCCCCGGTTATGACTTTTATCATAGGAATTCAACATAAATGTGTCATAAGAACACTGGCCATACCCCTTATTACTGTAGATTGTAAACCCACACTCTGAGGCTATACTTTTTCTCACACGATGTGTACTTTTCCACATGGATGGTTTTTCAACTCATGTAAAGAATGAAGTAAAGACATGAGGACTTTATGACATCAAACATGCATGCTTAAATAAACCCTGGGCTTTGATTTTTCAGTAATACTTACAAAACAAATTTAATTATAAATTTGTACATCTAAGTACCATGTAATCTGCCCATAAAATTTAGGGGGAAGTATAACTTGGTTGGAATTAGTTCTTGGAAATCAGCTTCCTTTCTGCTTTGAAAAAAGAACAGCATGAGATGTTCAGGACATTATGAGGGAGTTTGGAGAGCCCAAAATATTCCCTGAAGACTTACCTGTCTTGCACTTTAACCTTCCAGTGTGCAGCCCTTCTTGGCTGCCTGGGCAACAGGTTTTTTTTCTTTCAAAGATCTTGTGGACAACATGATCCCAACCAATTGCCAGCAGGCTATCACATCTCTCTACACAGCTAATCAGATTTGGCTATGTAAATGTTATAAAACCAATTCAAAATGAGGACAATCCTTTTCTTTCACTCTAAATGAGTGCTGGAATGGGCTGCCGTTCCATGAACGTTTTTGCCTCTGCCCTCTCACACCACCAAAGAAGGAGCGATTTTCATAATGGGTGAAAACGTCCACTGAAAGCTCTGTTTTCTTTTGACTCAGGCTTAGTCTGAAATAATAAACCTATTAATGGTTGACTTTTAAGTTGGTACTTTAATTGGCATTCATGTTAACTGCTGTAATTATTTGTCTGTTTGTTGATGTATATGCCTGCCTTTCTCCCAGACAACTGGGATCCAAGGTCGTAGCAGATTAAAAACCATGTAAAACACAGAAAGTTTAAAACACTGAACTATTAGAACTGCCAGCATAAACTTTATAAATGACGCTCATGAGAGATCCCAGTCCCTCAACACACAGGAAAGGGAGAGTTTAATCCTTCAACTTCCATTTGGTTTTGCTATTTGATTTTTATATCCATTGATAAAGTACTCTAGTGATTTTCACTGTTTTATCAGTTTTCTTTGAAGATAGATTCAGGTGGGCAGCCATGTCAGTCAGAAGCAGTAGAACAAAGTTTGAGTCCAGTAGCACCTTTAAGACCAACCAAGTTTTATTCAAGGTATAAGCTTTCGTGTATATGCACAACTCTTCTCTTTTTTAAAAAATATTTTTATTTATAATTTTCCAATATAACAAAAAAGAAAACTGTTAGAATGCATATAGGTGAAGCATCGTCCGAGAAAACAAAACAAAACAAAAAAACCAAAACCAAAACATAAACCTTTACAAAGGATACAACCATAATGATTAACTTACACATTAGAATATGAGTTTAACCAATTATAAAACTTGGACCAAATAGCAACGTTTTACCACTCAAATTGTCCATTTCTGCAACATTTAAACATTTCTGTATAATTTCCCACCTATCAGATAATGAATCTGTAACATTTACAAAGAAATAACTTACACATTAGAGTATGAATTTAACCAATTATAAAATTTGGACCAAATAGCATCATACCTATCAACCTTTTTACCTCTTAGCCTAATAGTCAAATTATCCATTTCCGCAACATTTAAAAAATTTTGTATAAATTCCCACCTATCAGGTATTAAATCTGTTTTCCAATATTTAGCGTACACTATTCTGGCTGCAGTAATGCCCTGCAATAGCAGATAATGTTCTTCTTTCAAATAAACGTTCGGAATAATATTTAAAAGAAAGAGCTCTGGTTTGAATGGGATAGTAATAGACATTATTTCTTGTAGTATCATCTTGATCATCCTCCAAAACTTAGCCGCAAAACCACAAACCCACCATAAATGAAAATAAGTACCCAAGTTTTTCTTACACTTCCTACAAACATTTGAAACAGAAGGCGAAAATTTTGACAACCTGACAGGAGATAAGTGCCATTGGTAGAACATTTTATGGATGTTTTCCTTATATGTAACAGCCTTAGTAATTTTCATGTTAGTAATCCACACTTTAGACCAGCTTTCAAGATCTATGTCATGGCCCAAATCTCTTGCCCAGAGTAGCATGGCTGGTTTCACTCTCTCCTCGTGCATTTTGAAAGTTAACAAAAAAGCTGTAAATTTTCTTTATAAGATTCCTATCTGAAGTCAACCAAACCTTATCCAAATCAGTAGGGACCCTATAGAACCCTTTAGCTGCGTCGATTTTAAATCTAGATTTCAATTGGATAGGCTCCCACCAAGAGAGAAAGATATTCTGTTTTTCTAACAAATTCTGGGTTTTCAAATTGTTATCCACATCCAATAAATCAGCATAATCAATCATCTTATTTTTAGAAATAAGAGAGGGTTTAATAAAGGCCTCTAAGAGCAACACCCAAGTTGGAATTTTAAGATAGAAAACAGGCTTAAGTTCCTCCCAGACCTTGAGGAGAGAGCTTCTAATTAGATGGTTTTTAAAATGAGCTCTTTCTTGGCCAAACCACAGGTAGGCGTGCCAGCCCATTACCATTACCTTCCAGATCAAGAAGTTTTATATCTCTTAAAATAATCCAGTCTTTCAACCAAGTCATTGCCGAGGCCTAATAATACAGGTATACGCACAACTCTTCTGATACCTGAAAAGGAGTACATGTACATGAAAGTTTATACCTTGAATAAGACTTTGTTGGTCTTAAAGATGCTACTGAACTCAAACTTTGTTATCAGTTCTCTGATATGCTTACCATATCTAGACATTCTTTTAGTACTAGGCACTCCATTTCACCCTCCTTTGCACGTCTTCCAGCAGTTACTATGTCCATCTTTAAATGTCTCTTATATATAAAGTTTCTTTTGACCTTTTAAAATTTTATATTTGGTTTGGCTTTTATTGTATCCCGCTTGGAGGACATAGATCATCATCACTAAGGGATGGACAGCATAATTCCCTAGACATCATTTTAAAAGTCTTTTGCTTTTAAGCAGCCTCAATATTTTTTTAATGTTCTGGTTTCATTCAGTGTTCTCTCTAAGCTAAATTAGTGTGAACTAGCTCAGTTTTTTAGCCTCTGGCTCACACATTTTTGTCTTAGCTCAGGAAGGATGGCTCCAGAGCAAACTAATTTATGCTGCAGCCAAATCACTCACTCACAACTTTAATGCCAGTAGCTCAGAAAGTAGAATTTTTGCTCACAAGACTCCACAGCCTAGAGGGAGCATTGGTTTCATTACAATTCCATTATAGTGCAACTGAAGGCTTTGCCTTGTTGGTGCAGAGGCCGGATCAAAGAGCTGGATTTTCATCCATTCATGTTTGGGGAGGTTGGGGGGTGTCCTCCCCAAACATGCATGGGGGGTCCTGTCTCTTTACTACCCAATATGCCTGGCGGAACTTATTGTGTCACAGGGATGGTGTTCTTTGGATGGAGTAATTGCATCAAACTTGATGTAAGCACAATTAGTAATTACCGTAATTGACTTCGGCGCTGAGATACATAGTTGGCACTTTCAGGGTGAAGCCCTCTGTGGTGGTAAAAGTCAAAGGCTGAGTATCCGTAAAGGTGAACTTCCTTTGCCAAGTGCTTTTGAAGTACATGGTGCTCACCAAAGCTATCTGGTTAAGGGGGGAATCGATGGTTTCCAAGGACAGGGAATTTGATTCTCCATCTACAAAGGAAAGCGAGTACAGTAATTAAGGCTGATTTTACACTTCCCCTCTAAAGTAGTTTGACTGCTGTCTTTTCCTGTGCTGATTTCACAGTGGTGTGAAATTTCACTCCAGGGGGTCTAAGTGCACTAAGAAACCACAATTGTTTAAAGCAGAATAAAGCGGTATTATACTAGCTTGACCACAGGAGGGCAATTAGTAGATATGGACATTTCAGTAGCAGCATGGTTTCACACCTCACAGAGGTGTGGGCAGGTTTTTTGGAACTAGAATGATTCCAGCGGGAAAGTCAGATGTAAAATCAGCCTAAGTATTGGCAAAGCAAAACTGAATGTAACCCATTTATCTGGGAGACTTGATGGTGGAGATTAGGGAGAGCTGGGTTTGCAGAGGAGAGGGACCACAGCAAGATATAATGCCACAGAGTCCACTTTCAAAGCAGCCATTTTCTCCAGGTGACCTGATCTTTGTAGTCTGGAGAAGGGAGGGAGAGATGAAAAGGGTAAAAGGCAGGAGGAAAGAAAGGTAAAGCTGGGTGTAGGAGCAAAAAGAGAGAGAGAGAGAGAGAGAAAGGGAATGCTGAGAAGGGCAGTGGAAAAGAAAACGGGGGAGGGGGCAGAGCCTGCCAGGGGGAGAAACAGAGAAAATTAGTTAGGTGAGTGGATGAGAAGGAAAGTGGAGAGACTGCAGGGACTGTCAGGGAGAGGCAAGGAGGAACAGTGAGAGGGAATACGGAAGTGGTATTCCCCCTCCCATGAGCCACACTCTCAACCATCAAGGATGCTGGAAGGATAAAAATAAGGAGTTGAAACCGATATACACTGTGGTCCTGGGAGAAATAATTTGTTCAAAATGTACAAGATAGACAGACAGGCAAATATAAAGGTGAAATGGGATACTCTCTCCTTTCCTAGGCTTTGTCCGCTGTCTGCCTTTACTGGTTGATGCCAGCAAGCTGCAATGCAAAAGACAGCGGAGCCAGTTTGGTGTAGTGGTTAAGTGTGCAGACTCTTAATCTGGGAGAACTGGGTTCAATGCCCCACTTCTACACATGCAGCTGCTGGTGTGACCTTGGGTCACTCACAAGTTCTTTCAGAGCTGTCCTCTCAAGGCAGTCTTTGAAAGAGCTCTCTAAGCCCCACCTACCTCACAGGGTGTCTCTTGTGGGGAGGGGAAGGGAAAGGAGTTTGTAAGCCGCTCTGAGACTCCAAGTGAAGGGCAGGGTATAAATCCAATCTCCTCCTTCTCCTCCTCTTCCTCTTCTTCTTGGGATGAAGGTGGCAGGGGCAGACTGAGAAGTTTCGATGGTCCAGAAACAAGACCAGCTGAGTGGTCCCGGAGGTGCTGCAAGCCAGCATTACAGGGGCCACTCAGTTCAGACCCTTCCAGCAGTGCCTGTGACAGTCTTTAGCTCACTCATTGTCTCCTGTGGGAAGCAACCAGTGATTGACAACAGTCACTTCTGCCACTGAAGGATCTGAACCCCACATCTCTTGCAGTAAGAAGTGGAGTTGCTGGGGCTTGGGTCTACTTGTTCCTGGCTGCCAGCAGCCCTTCAGGGCAATGGCCCACAGGAAACTGTCCCAGTAAGCTAAGTGGCCAGCCCAGCCGGGTGTGACCCTCTCCTACAATGTCCCCCTGGGTATCATAGTATGGGTATCCAGTGATTTGCTTGACTGGGAATTCCCAACATCTGGTGCCAAACCTGTGCATTGAAAAGCTGCACATTAGAAGGTGTGTGTGTGTGTGTGGGGATTTTAGATACTTTACCTCCAGTGTTTGCAGCAATCCATTCGTTTATCTGAGCTGCAGTCCTGTTCGGCTCGCTGAAGTTAGTGTGTCGCACGGTGTCATTTGCCCAAAGTGCAGCATATCGAACGAACTGAGGTGAAAGACACATTCCAGTTTGAATAAAGAGGGCACAGGCCAGCTGGGCTACGGTCTCTCGGCCTGAGTTGCTCCCATCTTTATATAGCGTGGGCACGCCTTGATCTGCTGTGAGCAAAACACACCCCTGTGTCAGTTTCTCAATTCAGTTTTCATGCCAGCTTTATGATTGTCCAAAGGCCATTTCAGAGGATGAATAAAGGGAGAACTGTATTTCCTCCATCATTTACCTGCTACAACCTTTCTAGCCATTTCCCCTTCAACTTGTTGAGTTTCACATACTGAAGTTAATGTCTGCGTGTCTAAAACCAAAAACTCATTTCTTATATTAAAAAGGTATTAGGAAAAAAACTCTTCTAAAACGCCGTAGTAATGTTAATTCCAGAATGTAGCTTTCTAAGAACCAAACTAGACCGTAGTTTTGTGTGCTTGCCTGGACGTCATGGTGACTTCTGGCGACGCCTACTGGGGGCTTGGATGTTTTTCAGAGAGGTGGCTTGATATTGCCTGCCTCGGCCTCCCTGCCCTGGTATTCCTTGGAGGTCTCCCATCCAAGTACTTGCCAGGGTCGGCTCTGCTTAGCTGACGAGATCTGACGAGACCGGGCTCGCCCTGGCTATCCAGGTCAGGACTCCAGACAGTATTTTTAACATGAGTTCACTACAAGGACTTGCAGCCACACTGCAGCTGCAATTCCCATGGGCAGCTCCTGTGTAAAAAAAAACAAGAAGGCCCGATTCTGATTGGGACGTGGTGCAGGGAAAAGGGAGGGGCTCCTGCCTGTGCAGCTGAAACAACCCAAGAGGAGTGTTATATCTGGAGGCTGCACGTACACTGACTCTTTATGGGGGGGATGATGTGACTCCTCTGTTCTCTCAACCTGTCTTGCAGGACCAGAGAAGAGAAACGAGTTGACAGGAACCCTGTGTAATGTGTAATGAGACCCTTAGGTCCAAATCCCCACTCAGCCATGTAAGACTGCCGAGTGATCCTGGGCCAGTCAGTCACTCTCTCTCTCTCTCAGCCTAATGACCTCACGGCACTGTCACTGTGAGGATAAAAATGGGGGGAAGGCGAATAAAGCTGTAAGCTGCCTTGGGTCCCTGCCGGAGATAAAAGTGAGGTATAAATATCTAAGTCAGTGCTGCAAAATAACTCCAGCCGGAGCCAAAGAGTTTTGCTGAGCTTTTACAGCCCCACTAGACCAAGGATTTTATTGCATAATAAGGACTGGCTGAAGGTCAGAGGAATTTTTACAAGGTCGTGTATTTAAAGACGTAACGGTAGCACCCCTGCTGCCTCATCCGTCCTCTCTATCCAGTTGTAAACAGGCAGCTTCACCTTCTCCAGGTCTTCAGTGTATTGATCCACAAGCTGCTTGAGGAGTGACTTCGTGGAAAATCCTCCCTGTTTATAATTCTTCTACCAGTGAAAACAGATTTATGGAGACAGGAACCCTAGCACCCTCATCAGCTGTCCATATAGCTCCCTTAGACAAGGGCAGAATTACAGTTGTCTTCTCCAAGGAATTTTCAGGGAAGCCCTGGATCCTGTACAGGTTTAGAACCGGATGGAACTGAACTCCCCCCCCCCCCCCGAGATCATGTTACAAGTCAGAGGAGTACAACAGCACCTACTTTCAACTGTGAAGCGTCAATATACCTCACTCCAGCGACCATTCCTAAGGAGAGCGAGATCTCCCACTGCAGAATTTCTGCTTTTGCAACCCCACAGAATCTCACCACAGATATGAACAATGGTTGTGTATCTAAGTCAGAGGTGTTGAACTCATTTGTTACAAGGGCCAAATCTGGCAGAAATGTCACTTTGTCAGGCCGGGCCACGTGTAATGCAAGAGACTGGAGACATAAACTGTAAAAAACAGGTGGTAAGCTCCAAGTTGGTGTATCCTCACTGCAAGGCCCCATGGGCTGGGAGGGGGGTACAAAGGAAAACCCATATGGGCCCACTGGAGACCCAGCAGTGCAGCACTCCCCAGATGCTCCCATGCTGCTTGACTGCTGCAGACAAGATTGTTCCACCATGCTGAAGCCACAGAGTGGGTCCACCCATCTCCCCCCCCCCCCAGCAGTCTCCTCTTCCCTCCCTTGCACTAGTTGCTCGTGGGCCGCATAAGAGCCTTGGATGGGCTGATTCTGGCCCCCGGGCCTTATGTTTGACACCCCTGATCTAAGTAAATCAAAAAAGCACCCAGCCTGATGAAATGTTCTGGAGAACTTGGAAGCCTGAAGGCCATTTGGGGATGTTTTGGTTGATCCTCGTAAGAGGTACTGAATGACATTTGTTTTCACAGCTGGTACATTACCATGACGGTTGCTGTATCCCAGAGCGTGCTCCAGTTGGGCAGAAGTGTTCCCTTCGGCTCCCAGCTGAAGAAGTCCCAAGGCAAGTGAGATGCTTGCAGGAGAAACGAGAAGGTCAGTCCTGTTCTCCAACTCTGCTAAGCGCTGGTATAGGGTGAAAGCAAACTCCGCCGTCAGGTGCTTTGGGTTCTCATTGTGCTCGCAGCTTCCAGCATTCAAGGAACAAAACACCAAGAGGAAGGTAGTGATGGAAAGGGACTGCATGAAGGCAGAGGGTTCGTGTTGCCAAAGGGTGTCACACCTGCAGCCGGCAATGGGGAAACTCAAGTTACTAACAAAACGGAGAATGCGCAGTAGCGAAAAGTCTCCCATGTCCAACTTGTGTGTCAGACATAAGTAAAGCTTCTTAGACTGTTCAGTTGGTCAGACAGTATTTTGTTGATTCATTTACTTCCTTTATAGCCCGCGTTCTCACTGAGAGTCAAGGCACATGACAAGATTAAAGACAAGGTGGTGCGACGCATGCTGTAAACAATGCAATTAAATTGCCTGTTTCTTCTCATAGACATTAAAACCACAACACTGTTCCTTGTGAAAAATAACCTCCAGAACAATGCCATTTTACACATTCTATAGAACAATAAGAGTATATCGTGCGAGGGGTTCACGTTGGGCCAAAATGGAAGAGTCGGCAAAATCTTAAGATGTACAAATCACTTTGACACAGATCGCTAATTGTCAGGAGTGCGTTATAGTTATTAGAATGATAGGCTGGGCTTGGGGAGGTTCAAATCCTCACTCCGCCAAGAAGCTCACATAGGGACCCTCGGCTAATCACTCTCTCTCAGCCTAACCTATCTTACAGAATTGTTACAAAGGGCGATTCTGCATAGGCTTTTCCCTCTGTTGTTTTACGAAACCCACATTGGAACAAAAATTCCACTCTGCATTGCATGCTGCTTTCACTTTCTTTGGTCATCAGATTTTATGGTACCCTCCACGCTGCATGCTACTTTCACTTTCTTTGATCATTGGGTTCTTTACCTTCTGCATAGTTTTATGGCCATTCAGGAGTGACTTTGCAGTCCCTACACTTTGGCCCCGGGTATCTGAATGTGGTTTTGAGCTGCACCTTTTCCTCAGCATTGAGAAATGTGGAGGGAATGCCAGATACAGCTCACACATTTTTGTCTTAGCTCAGGAAGGATGGCTAATTTATGCAGCAGCCAAATGGCCCTCTCACAACTTAAATGCCAGTAGCTCACCAAGTAGAAGACTCCACAGCTTAGAGGGAGCACTGGGAAAGGGGCTGCGTTATTAACAGATTAATGTCAGCTTGCTCTTTTGAAATGCTTTGCAATAAAATTGTTAAGCCTATGCACAGTGACAGGAGGTTAAAAGACATTTTTACCATGTTTTAGAATAACAACACCTATGCACTGAGATTAAAAAGGCTTCAGCGGTTCTTTCTGTGCAGTGCGAAGGAATGTGTTGAGAAGCATGCATCTCAGAACTGTCGACCCACTTCTGCCCCTTCTGCCTTTTGCTCGAGAGAGCCAGTGAGTTCCTACAGTTTACTCACCGTTAAGTCAAGTGGGGTTGCTTTCTGCTGCCCTTCTGTCGTGTCCAGCAGCTCGTCCTATGTTCAGATCCGGGTCTCTCCCCTTCTTTAATATGTAGCGGAGTGGGGTCTTAGTCATAAGACCGCACTGAAAGGGATAGTCAAGGATCATGGTCTCTGTCGGCGATGTCCGTACCACTCTGTCCAAATTCCTGTCGGGCTGTATACGGAGCCAGGCAAAGAGGCACACGGCGTTAGCCAGCAAATCCCAGGCAAAGAACAAGAAGGTACGGATGGAGAAAGAGCCAGCAGGTACGGTTCAAGGAGGCGTGTGACCTGCTGCTACTAATAGGAAGGATCACCTGCTGGTATCTATTCCCTCCCCCTCTTTTTAACACATTCCTTAGATTTCTTGTTCACAAGTGGAAGGAGAATGTTGTGCCCAAGCAGACCAGGCACCAGAGTTTATTTTGACATATTTATCTCCAGCTACCCCGGACAGGATTAGCCCCAGGGATCCTCACCCCAATTCCAGTTTTTAGTCCATGCATTAGAGAATGCTGGGAAACAGATTATCCACCTGACTGACCATTACTGGTCTTCACTTCTTGCTAATCATTTTTTTTTAAAGAGAGGAAATGGATGAGGATTCATGTCAGATAGGTGCTAAACTACCTTGTCAAATGTCTTCCTGGGATAGAATGAGGGGCATCAAGGCAAACATCCAAAGAGGAGGAAGAGGAGGAGAGGAAGAAGAAGAGAGGAAGAAGGAGAAGAGGAGGAGAAGGTGCCGAGAGAACTCTTTCTAGGACTGCTCTTTCAAGAACAGCTCTGACAGAATTTATGACTGACCTAAGGTCATACCAGCAGCCGCAAGTGGAGGAGTGGGGAATCAAACTCAGTTCTCCCAGATCAGAGTTTGCACTCTTAACCACTACACCAACTGCCCCATCCTTTCCACATCCCACTCTTTTAATCACTAGGGGGATTTTGTCACCTACACCCAGAAGCTTGTTGGCTGGTGCTGATATGATAAAGATATGTTTCAAACTGAAATACCGAATGGATTGACAAGCAGGACAAATGTGGAAGGAATTCTCTGTGGTAGAGCATCAGCTAGGCATGCAAAAGGTCCCAGGTTCTGTCCCTGGTGTTTCCAGAAGAAAGGATTAGTAGCAGGTGATGTGAACTTCTGAACTAAAGACACAGGCTCAACAGGAACCAATTTATACTTGTAAAAACCACACCTACCTTAAACAACAACCAATACCAAGTAGGCAGCTAGAATCCTTCATTTGCATGAACTATATACAAGTAACTATTCACAAGTAACTATTAACAGAGCAGCTATTGGGTAATAAGCAACAAACATGATTGGCTGTTACTGGCAATACAACCAGTAGTCTTGAAGGCCTTCGGAGCCTTTGCTCAGACCCAAGCTGCATCAGTACATAACAGAATGGCTTGCCTGGTGGGTGCAGGAAGGCTCCACTCTCCTGGCTTTCGACAAACCACACAACACTGAAATATTCAGGAGGGCCTTTTTACAAAAGTAACAGGGCTGTATTATAATGCAGTGGCTCAGAAAGATGCTTTAATAAAGGGAAAAGGAATATGGACTATACTGCTGCATATAGTATATACTACTATTAGTTGTGTGTTTTATGCTACTGTAGAGTCAGGTGGATAGCCGTATTGGTCTGAAGCAACAGAACGAAGTTTGAGTCCAGTGGCACCTTTAAGACCAACAAAGTTGGGTGTAAGCATTTGGATCTGAATACGAGTGCATACACATGAAAGCTTATCCTCAGAATTAAACTTTGTTGGTTTTAAAGGTGCCACTGGACTCAGACTTTGCTCTTATCCTACTAGGTAACTTTTTGCATTGTTTAACATGTGTTGTTAGGACTTATGCTTTGTTTCAGATTTCTGCATAGTTTCAAATTTCTGCAGTCCTAATCCTGTTACATTACTTATGGGATGTCCCACCCTGTTGACTGCATTGATTTATACCAAGTAATCTGCCTTGAGTCTCAGTGAGAAAGGCAGACTATAAATAATGTAAATTAAAATTAAAAAATAGGTGTATTTGGCAGTTCTGTAACCACACTGAAAATGCAACATCCTTGTAATGGTACTGGCAAATACAGGAAAGATGGCTGGGTTCCATGCCACTAAATTAGCAAGAACTATAGGAGTGGGCCTTTTGTGTCAGTACACACACACACACCACAACTGGGAGTACTGCAAGTCTGTACTAGAAATCAGCATACGACTTCATAATATACCCAGAGAAAGTCGATCACTGGTCAATTAAAGGTCATATCTTGGCCTGGGAACTAATGTTTGAGCGTGACACTTAAAGCATCGGAATAAATAGCAGAGAAAGTGGTCTCCTCAACAACAACAGTTACCTATCTGCAGCACATTCTGCATTTTATAGAGTTAATTTCTTACCTGGGATCCAGAACAGATGACTGCAGGAATTTTGCCTTGAGGGTGCCATTCTCTCATAGCCACAGGGTTTCTTGGGAATCTTTGGTGGCCTTTTGGAAACAAAATCTAGACACCAAAGCTGTTGTTTTTATATAGGGAATGCAATTTTTAAAAATTCAGAGCACTTATTTAACAGACTTCTAACCAACAAAAGGCCTTCAAGGTGGTTTACACTAGGAGATTAAAAACAAACCACAGAAATAGCACAGAAAACAGTAAAAACAGTTCTAAATTACCCTTGGACAAAGCTGCTTTTCCAACAGTGACCAAATAACAACAGAAATATCCATTTAAACCCCGTTATCATGAAACAACTAAGTTCCCTTGAAGTCCTTCTTTGTTTACATGTTTCTTTCAGACTGCATAAAGTGATGGCGTTTCCTGACTTAATTTATGGCTCACAACCAAATCTTCCATTTTGCTTACAGACACAAAGGATGAAAAGGCATATTTGTAAGTCAGAAACTAAGAACAGCTGTAGCAGGGATGAAGCCTCCCTTCTGGTGTTTTTCCAAGGGTGAAATGTTCCTTGGGCCAATTCCAGCATAAGCCATGAACCCTTCTTATGTGTTCCCTCATGGATTCATACCTGGTAGCTTCCAGTGGAGTTGTAACAGATGGATAGAAAAGATCTAGTGTCACTGGTTGCCACTGACACTCATTTCCCCCGGGCAGAGTGAATGAATGCCAAAATAGTATGTACCCATGTCACTCACTGGTGGTGTGAATTCCTAATTTTGTCTGCCTAAAAATTTGCCTCTGACAAGGCAGTGGTCAAGAACAAGCCAGTGGTGTGCCTGCAGAGGAAGAGGGGCATCAGAGTGTTGAGGACAAGTGGAGAGTTGTGTCACAGGGAAAAGTTTTTACAGCTACCCCAAAAAGTGGCTAATTTTCTGCTGTCATATTGCAAAGTACTGAGGTTGGAGATGCGTCAAGTGAAAACAGCTCGTAGTTTATTTAGAGGCCAGAACAAGGCTACTAGCTGGACTCACAGGTCTGCTTATATCCCCATTTCAGACCACACACACACACACACCCAACACCCATGATAGGTTTAATAATATGTGTGACACCCGATTGGTGCCTTCCCAGGATCCTGCTCCCCTGATAGGGTGCCGCCAGGATCCTGGGTATCTATTGTTCTTTGGAGCAATGCTCGGTAGCTTCTCCCAGCCACGTGTAAATCCAACCATGTGTCTGGCCCTTTGTGAGGACATAACACATATCTTACAGGATTTAGAGGGCAGAGTGTGCAGAAAGCCTCTTCCGTCATGACCAGTAACATTCACGTCGAAGCCAGCTCTTGGGAGCTGATTTGCTCTCACGGCTTAGGCCCCGCTCTCAAAGGAATAATCCTTTATTGGTGACATCACAGGGATCACTACGGTGACCAGAATGATGTCGCAAAAAAGCAGATTATGGCCTGATATGAGAAACCCTGAGAAA
The DNA here is from genome assembly GCA_029233225.1 of Lepidodactylus listeri. NCBI lineage: Eukaryota > Metazoa > Chordata > Lepidosauria > Squamata > Gekkonidae > Lepidodactylus > Lepidodactylus listeri. The sequence goes on from JARCFY010000016.1 coordinate 22,186,335, forward strand.
CTTCCAAAGAACAAATGTTTTGTAATTATGCAAATGCCTAATAATTATATAAATGTAACAGAAAGGGAATTTTCAGAACTGTTGGTGATGGACGTTTGAAAACAAGATTTTAGACAAAGCTGAGTGGCTACCACAGTGCCACAGTTCTAGCAACCAGATGAAAATTTACACATATTTCACCCTAGAATTACAGCCTCCTACATGTGTGCTTTTAACCTCAGCAAAAATACTTAGAGGATAACATTATCACATACTCAGTTTACACAAAAGTATTTCAAGGCTTAGCAGTATTGAGACTAAGGAATTAGCGTAGAAAAATGCATCATGTACTCCATTGTTAAATGCATTCAGAGACTCCTGAAGTACAACTTGTACTGATAGATGATGAAAAAGTACACAAGGATCTGCCATGTCCTTTTTGCTCTTATTCCCTCCTGCCTTGGCAGCACTGACCTATACATGAACACAGGCAACTGCCTTATATTGAATGAGAGCATTGGCCCATCAAAGTCAGTCCTGTCTACTCAGATTGGAGCAGTTCTCCAGGGTCTCAGGCAGAGGTCTTTCAAAACACCTGCCACCTCATCTGTATAGCAGCAGATGCCAGGGACTGGACATGGGACCATCTACATGCCAAGCAGATGCTCTACCACTGAGCCACAGCCTCTCTAGGGTTGCCAAGTAGTGGTGGAGCCTGGGGAGGGGATCTCAGTGTTGTATAATACCATAGAGCCCACTATCCAAAGCAGACATTTTCTTTGTGGGAACTGATCCCTGAAGTGCGGGGATCAGTTGTCATTTCAGGAGATGTCCAGTCACTCACCACCTGGAGGTCGGCAACCCTAAACAACTCCTCTATCTCCTGTTTCAACATGAAAGGCAAAAATCTGGGACAGACATTCTATCCTTCTCCAAATGTCTCAGCATTTATATAAGGAGTTAACCATAAATGTAAGAGAGTCTCACTGAAGTTGCAGTTCTCAAGGCTGCTTCTTCCTGAGGTGAACCAGTTAGGTGTAGTGGTTAGGAGCATGGGCTCTAGTCTGGGAGAACCGGGTTTGATTCCCCACTCCTCCACATGCAGCTGCTGATGTGACCTTGGGTCAGTCACAAGTTCTCTCAGAGCTGTTCTCTCAAGGGCAGTTTATTCAAAGGGAAGGCACCTTTATTCAATAGGGAAGGCACCTAGGCTTGAACCTAAAGGTTCTTTCCATTGGTCTTTTCCTTTAAGAAATGTTGCAGGAGTTGTCAAAAAGCATCTCCATAGACTGCTAGACCCGCTAACTTTTCCAGAGAGCAATCAATAGTTCTTTTGCACCCTTGCCTAACTGAGAGGCCATTTGGCTGTTAGCTGGCAGAACTTGCCAGCCCATTCAGCTTTTGGCTTTGTACTAACTGCAGGTCTTATTTCAACGGTGTCAAGAATACCAAGACCCTGCTATTGAAAATGAAGAATCTTGAGATCTACCTGTCACTGGTCTTCTGTAAGATCAGTCTCGAAACCTATGAGGGGGGAACCCCTCTCCTACCCCATCTGAATTTCACCATGCATGAGAAATACCTAAGATGAGGAAAAGTACAGACACAAAGAGCTCTCCACTACCTTGCTAGGCAACAGCCGCCCTGAGGGAGATAAATCCAAGATACCTTTTGCTTGGAGGGGAATTCTGGCCAGAGAGCTGACTGCTGACAAGCCATGAGAGATCCAGGAATCATCTTTGGTAACCAGTCAAGTGTAAACATAGCCTGAGTTATGTGAAGCAGAGAGCAAGAGCATTAGGTAGAGATGTGCTTTCATTTCTGCCTCATCTTTGCAGGTTTCAGCCTGCTAATTAGAACTGACTTCTGTAAACCTAAAAGTACTAACAGATTATTCTGGAATAAGTGGCGTAGTAGCATTATTATCATACCTGTGTAGCTGTCAAGTAGATCACCAGGTTTCTATTGTACCCGAGGAATAATAAATGGATCAGAGTGGCTGCTGATCCCCAGATTTGAGAGTCAGTTCCCACAAATTATCAGCCTACAAACTGCCAAAGATCATGTGTGGGTCTACTACTCTCGAAATGACAGGAGAGAAAATTCCGCATGAGGCACTTGTCTCTGAAACAGCTGTGATCAAAGAATTATTATAGCCATGCTGAAACAGTGGATTTCCTGCTTAGTTAAAGAAGAGATTGCTGAAGGTTTCTGAATGGACTACCCAGTTTTCCCTAACCCCTTTTGCCCACACAAAGGTTATCTATCTCCCCCAGCCTTCCACATTATGCAAGGAGACCTTTAAGGTACTTAGTACTTTCTGACCTCTAGTGCCCTATTTACACAGAGACAGGCAGTCAGCTTGCATTAATCCGACTCTAATTAAACCACTCGGCTCTTCTGATACTCGCTCATTGCAGAGTAGCTTGCTACCAGGAACGCAGAGGTAAAGTCAGCTGGATTAGCAGCCAATGCATGTGCTTCCCAAAGGGAGGGAGCTACCATTTAGTTTTAAAAGTGAAGGCATGAAAATCGTTTGTGGAAAGCTGTAGCTTCAATAACACAAGAACCATTTTGCTCTGCCTTTAGACACTGCATGTATGAATTCTGGGTTTTCCTGTTCTGTTTTGGATGTATAGAAACCAGGAAAAGACAATGTTCTGTATTCTCCTACACATTCCTAAGGATAATATATATCATTTTCTTCTTTTTAAAAAGCTTTGCTTAGCGTGACAGCCTATGTTTATATTTCCATTAAGTTATGGGCTGGAACGAGATTAAAATGATGATCAGGCATTTTGCTCTGTCTATAAAATACAAATTACAGGCTCCTAAAGCATCAATTTGCCTCGGGGCCATGCAGGAAAAAGAAGGAGGGTTTAACCCTTTAACTCCGAGTCAGTTTCACTACCCAAAATCAGGGTCCATGGCTCCCTATTAAGTTTTTAAAGGGAAAAATTTTTTAAAGGACAACCTTGCCTTCTTTAAAATGCTAACAGCAAGCAAAGAGCATAATTTCAAACACTGAAACTAAATGACAGTTGAAGGATTACAGTTTCTCCCTTTCCTAAATGAACTCAATGAAAACTGGGAATACATGAGTCTGTAATTTTCCATGAAATTAAATGAAATGCATGGATCTTCATCTCGTTTATATTACTTTGATCACAGGTACCCAGATTTCACTACTTGTTGTAAATAATCTGATGTCTGACCTAGCAGCAGGAGGCTGATTTGCTTGGCTGAGTAGGCAGGAATGTCATAGACTTTCTGGACAGTACTGGTTGAGCTGCTGTGATGTCACAGCAGGGCTGCTCAGCAGAGATCCAGGCAAGTGAGATATTAACCATGTAATCCTAATCAAAGCTACATCTTTCTAAATCCATTGAAGTCAATGGGCTCAGAAGGCTGAAACTCTGTTAAGGACAGCACTGTAAAATGGGGGTTGTATGCATCTTACATGAATTTTATAGCTGATGAGTAGTTTTTTTAATAAACTGTATTACTGCCTACATGCTACACTGGCATAGCAGAACAGCTGAACCAATGGCATAAAGACAAGCCATGGTGTTTTTGTCTGTTCAGTTCCAGCATGATGCTGTAACATGGCAGCCAATGGCACAGTTTTTACTTTGGGGGCAAGCAGAGGTATCGTAGGCTGAGAGACTGGAAGAGCTGAAAGATGAGAGGACTAGAAAGACGGAACAGGAACCCTGAGGGAACTTCCAAATGCAATTTATTTCTAGGCTTGCCATTCAGAGGTCATGAATATGGACACTTGTGGCTGATTCATACAAAATGAACTCTGCATTTATCTGTGAACATGCTGACGTGAATGGTGAAAAGGAAATAACTGGGCTTCCAACCTTCAGGGTGGAAAATGCAGTTATTAAATGATAATAAGGGTAACTGGATAAGAAATATCCTGTACCAATTTTAGATGCAGTAAGTAATGGGTAGATTGTGAGAGCGTTCCGCAAGATGGAAAGCTACACATCAGCATTTCTAAAACAGACAAAGGCCACAAGATGGCGCCAGCAGCTTGCTCAGATCAGTTTCCACTCTAATATGAGTACCAGCCACAATTTAGCTTCTGCACAAAACTCTAGCGTATCCAAGTAGTATGGTAGGGTCAAATGGAAGGCCAGGGGGTCTCGTTGGGCCCTCTGGAAGCTGAAAATCCAACCTGAAGAAGAGTTCTGGAGAATGCAGAAGCTTGCACACTGTGTCATTTGGTTGGTCCTAGAAGTCCCCAGGGCAAGCTGTGGCACCCAACCCTGTTTCATGCCAACTACTGACCTGTCCATCTTCAGAGCTAGGAAGGTGATGCCTTTAGCATCAGCACACTCTCTCCTTCTCTATTCCCTTTACATTGGAATAGGACAGAAGTATAAAAGAATGGTGACAGTGAACATAAGAGAAGCCAATGTTGGATCAGGCCAATGGCCCATCTAGTCCAACACACTGTCACATAGTGGCCATAAATACCAGATGCCATCAGGAGGTCTACCAATGGGGCCAAGACACTAGAAGCCCTTCCACTGTTGCCCTCCCCCCCAGCACCAAGAATACAGTGCATCACTTGCCCCAGACCGAGAGTTCCTATCTATACCTGGTGGCTGATAGCCATAATGGACCTCTGCTCCATATGTTTATCCAATTCTCTCTTGAAGCTGTCCATGCTTGTAGCCGCCACCAACTCCTGTGGCAGTGAATTCCATGTGTTAATCACTCTTTGGGTGAAGAAGGACTTCCTTTTATCTGTTCTAACCCGACTGCTCAGCAATTTCATGGAGTGCCCACGACTTCTTACATTGTGAGAAAGGGAGAAAAGTACCTCTTTCTCTACCTGCTCTATCCCATGCATAACCTTATAAACCCTGATCATGTCACCCCATAGCCGTTGTTTCTCCAAGCTAAAGAGCTCCAAGCACTTGAACCTTTCTTCATAGGGAAAGTGTTCCAACCCTTTTATCATTCTAGTTTCCCTTTTCCGAACTTTTTCCAGTGCTATAATATCCTTTCTGAGGTGTGGTGACCAGAGTTGCACACAGTATTCCAAATGAGGTCACACCATTGATTTATACAGGGGCATTATGATACTGCTGGCTGATTTGTTTTCAGTGCAGTGCATTGGAATGATGCTGATAAAGTTCCTGTGAATCTTTCCAGTGCGTGCGGGGTGTGATTTTCCAACCCCTTTGAGTTTTATATTTATTTATTTAACATATTTCTTATCTCCCTTTCCTGCTCAATGGGGAGCTGAACCATCTTACAAAAAACAACAATCTAAATAAGCAAACGTTTTTAATAAAGTACATGTAAATAAACGGAACACCCCCCCCCCAACTACAGTAAGCATCATGGGCTAGCATCCATCAAGGCCACAGGCTGCAAGCCATGGGCTATGAGTCAAGGGCTGTGCTCTAGCCATACCCAGAGTTTAAGTACCTGCAGTAAGGAAGAAACTTGAACTTGACTTGAACTTCTGGTACAATAGACTATATCTTGTGACAAGTACTCTTGTAGCTTGTGACTTGAACTTGATCTTGAACTTCTGGTAGCCATCTTCCCACAATTCTGCATAGGTGCAACATACTGAATGGAGGAAGGGACAGAATGAAATACAGAGATAGAAGATGACACTAAACTGAGCTTTTCTGAAATCTGTAATTACTGTGAGAAATAGTCCCAGGCCCTGGAATGCACAGGAGGATTTAAACACACAGAATTGGCCATTGTGAAGTAAGGAGTACTGCTGATCCATAATATTTTATACATAGGGTGTCCTATAATGGTTTTCTACAAAGGGGCTGGAATAGCTGTAGTACTTGCACTGTAAAATAAACTTAAAGCAACTGTGTTTTATCAGGAGAGCAGAAGCATCACTAATGCACAGAAATAAAAACAAAGATACAATAAAAGAGCTGGAGCTTTCTGATTGGGCGAGGGTTGCTGGTGTGTGGGTCAAGACGTTTTCTGAAAGGGCAGCTAAGGTGGGGGGGTCCCCCAGCTTGGCAGCCATGGGCACCATGATGCCTGCTGGCGTGTTTCCTGCCTGCCAAAGGCTTTTAGAAAGTGGGTGGTGCCAAGTGGGGCTTTTTCAGTGTTTCACGTTTATGGTGTAATGCAGACAGAGGCATTCTGTAAAGTTCTTTATCTGTGCAAATAGTGGGAGGTTATTCATAAAACACAGAGGGACTTCATTCTGACCAAATACAACTGGGCCAGACAGCTAAAAAAAGTAATGTGCCTAACTGGAACTTCTATCAAAGTCATCAGGTTTCCCCAGTTTTCACGTATTTTTATAATTCAGCCAAAGTTGGTAATAACATCACTATATCAATTTTTTTAAAATCTTTTCAAAAATTTGTTTTCATCAACATATTGCCAGAATCTCTCTTTCTCTGCACACAGTTGCACAGTGCTCTCGCCTGTCCTTCAGAACCAAGTAAAGGAGGGGAGGCTGCCAGGAGGAAAATGCATTAAATGCTACCGACCAGGGGTCCTTTAGTAGAAAAAGAGGTGCAGGAGCTCATTAGCATTACTTATTTGCATATGCTACACCACTTGACATCACCAGAAGTATGTCAGAAGGAAGGAAGGAAGGAAAGAAAGAACGAATGAATGAACAAACTGGCAGAGAGGGGACAGCTATTAATCCAAGCCTCAGAAATACCACTATTCTGAGAGGATAGCTTCAGTGGTGGCTGAAGCCTTCAGAAGGCTGGTCGGAGGAACAAGGACCTTTGCAGGGGACGGGGTCATTTTGCTGCAGCCATGACACAAGCAGGCATTCCCCCGCGGGGGGGGGGGGGGAGCTGGCACCAACTCCCGGAGCTGCGCTCCCCTGAGCTCCTGCTCGAAAGAACCCCTGCTACCGACAATTATACAATTATATCCCATACAGTAAAGAATTCCAATCCACCCCATCCTGAGCAGAATTACAGAACTTCCAGAGATCAAACACCACAATATCCCTGCAATGGAGACACAACCTTGAGGGAAACTGTGAATTCCTGCACATTTATTGTGCAAAACTGATTTTCTGAAAGGTCCTATAAGTAGGAAGATGTAAATGTTTTTCAGTCCTCAAAATACAGGGCTGGATTCAGCCAACCTTTTTGCTCAACCTTGCCCAATTCTTTTCCTCACTGCAGCTCCCATTGCACATGGTTTTCATCCATGCAGGTATCAGGACAATCCTTTTGTGTTATTTGAAAGATAACATTAACGCAATTGATTCTGCACTAGTTATATGATTCCCTGCAGTGGTGACACTGTGGAAAACAGAACGTTGGAAGAAAATAAAGATTCCATCAATATCTGAGTCATTAAGTGGAATACAGAACTGATGTCTAAATAAACAGGAACAATTCTGATACAGTTATTGAAAAAGTGCTTTGGAATGTGATACATTTCAAGATGGTACCATAGATATATTTCTTTATGCTGTAAATTCATTATCAATCAGTTCATATACTATGTATTGACATTTTTTCTATTTTTGGGACTAATAATAAAGGTTTTTTAAAAGTGACACAAAGCTTTATTTATCCTTGTCTAGTCTTCCAGTTAACAGCATGGATTTGGCAAACATTTTTGCACCAATATCCTTAAGGTGAAGGGGTCTATTAGATCCCAAGCTCCCCTTATATTTAAATTCCACCCTCAAGAAAGGGACCTCAGGGAATAATAAAAGAAACATTTGACAATGTTATAGAATCATAGACTTGGAAGGGACTTCCAGGATCATCTAGTCCAACCCCCTGCACAATGCAGGAAAATCACAATTACCTCCCCCCCACACCCCCAGTGACCCCACTCCATGCCCAGAAGATGGCAAAAAACCTTCCAAGATCCCTGGCCAAACTGGCTTGGAGAAAATTGCTTCCTGACCCCACGCTGGTGATTGGAATTTCCCTGGGCGTGTCTGAAAGGGCCACAAGAACAAAGCATTGATACAACCCTTCCTGCTCTCCAGGGGTCCTTTCGTAAAAAAAGAGGTGCAGGAGCTCATTAGCATAACTCATTTGCATATGCCACACCCCCTGACATCACCGGGAGTGTCAAAAGGCCACACATCCCTGACGTCATGGGCAGTGTGTCAGAAGGCAAGACGGGAGGGAGGGAGGGGGAAGGAAGGAAGGAAGGGGGGAGAGAAGGAGGAAGGGGGGAAGGAAGGAACAGGAAGGTAGGTAGGTAGTTGGGGGGGAGAGAGAGAAGAAAGGAAGGAAGGAAGGAAGGAAGGGGGGAGAGAGGGAGGAAGGGGGGGAAGGAAGGAACAGGAAGGTAGGTAGGTAGTTGGGGGGGAGAGAGAGAAGAAAGGAAGGAAGGAAGGGGGGAGAGAAGGAGGAAGGGGGGAAGGAAGGAACAGGAAGGTAGGTAGGTAGTTGGGGGGGAGAGAGAGAAGGAAGGAAGGAAGGAAGGGAGGAAGGGGAGAGGGAGGGAGGAAGGGAGAGGGGAAGGAAGGAACAGGTAGGTAGGTGGGGGGAGAGAGGGAAGGAAGGGAGGGGCGCTTCTCCCCCCCACTGGGGCTGGCATTTCCCCCCCCCCTTGCTTGGGCCTGAGTGGCGTTAAGCCACTCAGGCCTGGCTTCTCCCTCCCTTGGGCCCGGGGAACTGTTGAGTGCGGGAGGGAGGGGGGGTTCTGGGGGTGACTGGGGGAGGAAGAGTTTTTTTCCCGGGGCCGGCGGCCAGCCGCGGCCCCGCGGAAGGCGACTGGGGGTGGGACGGGGCTCCTCGGCGGGGCCGTCAGCGGCCAGCCGCGGCCCCGGAGAAGGCGACGGGGGCGGGACGGGGCCCGCCCGCCCCCTTCTCTCCCGGAGCGGCGCTCCGGCTCACTCCGGCCCCAATGGAGCCCTGCTGCCCTCCCTCTCAAGATCTGCCTAAATTCACAGAATCAGCATTGCTGTCTGATGGCTATCTAGTCTCTGTTTGAAAATCTCCAGTGAAGGAGAGCCCACTAAGTCTAAAATTGTTCTTAACCACATCCCTAGGGATACTGTAATCCCCCAGAGTTTTACTGTTGGCAAGCTGTATTATTAACTGTTTTCACCTCCTCCAAAGTAACTAGAAGTCAAAGATCAAGATAAGAAATAATATAGTTTTATTGAAAATAGCACTGAAGTGCTGAGAGGTTTCACATATTTGACAGCCACTAACAGTTAAATTCTCCACCCACCCATCATAGGATCTAGAATGAACAGCATACTGAAGGCAAGATCATAAATACTGGCGATGACATGACTTTTTATAACTCAAAAAGCTTTTGTATTCCTTTTTTTAATCCAATAAGATCTTTATCTGCCAGTGCAGAATTATCTACTTTAATCCACCAAGCTGCTCTTTTCTTAGCTTCATGACATTCCTGATCTAATCAAGTGGGACAGGTAGAATTTGTCCTGCAGGATTGCAGTGAAACTACTAGAGAAGCTTTTAAGATCCTGAACGATGATATTGGTAGACAGGGCCCTGAAGTGTACACTAGACATAGCACAATATCACAGTTGACAGAAAATAAACACCTTTTGAAAATATGCTACTTAAATTAAAATCTCTTAAAAGTCTCTTTTCAAAAGTTACATTTTATTGTTAAAAGACAACTTGGCTAGAAAAAAAAAGGGGGGGAATCAAAACCTGAAATATACATTGAATAGTGACTGAGCAGGTACCAGAAAAAGTATGGAAAACTCTTTTCGTTATTAAAATGACTCCATTTCTATTAATCTAAGGAAAACTCATTATAAAATACTATTTCTAGAGGGGTAAATAAAGTGCTTAAAAATATGGTCTATTCAACGATAATGTTTCAAAAGGTAGCCATGTTGTCTGCAGTATAACAGCTAGATTCAAGTCCAGTAGCAGCTTAAAAACCAACAAGATTTTGGGAGTATGAGCTTTTGAGAGACAAATCTCTGACTCCAAAAATGTTGTTGGTCTCTCAGGTACTACTGGACTGTTCAGCAATAAAGAGACTTGATATACTTGTCGTTCCCTTTGGCACCCGCTACTTTGCTATACTTTATAAATGGTATCTTATTCTTCATATGATGATTTGTTGATCAGAATTTGAGATATATGCTGGAGATGCGGAAGTTCAAATGCCAGGGGTGTACATCTGTGGCAGAGATGTGAGAGGATTCAGGAATACTAGAAAACAATTAGCAGCAACCATTAGAAACATAACATCGTGTTTCATATCGATGCCTCTATTAAGAATCTTATTTGGCTCTCTAAAAAAAACAAATTAGTACTAAAACTTCATCAGGAGGCTGTTAACTTGATTACTGAAGCCAGAAATGAATTTGCTTATACGTGGAGAACTCCTTGTGTAGGAGATTAAAGAGGACAATAATTGTGCATCTAATACTTCCTTTTTCCTCAGAAATACAAGATCTCACAAAGGAATTGGCAACCTGATGTGTTTTACTGTAACAGATTGCCCAATGTGCCAAAAACCAGGGGGAAAAAGACTCATTTTATCCTACCCAACCATATACGGTCATCCATTAGCTACCACAAAGAGGTGAGGAGAGGTCTCCCCATCCAAACAGAACCATTTTGGCAAGAGCCTTCCGTCCTCACAGAGGTGGTAAAAAGAAACGCTGAGCAGGGGCATGGGGGGATGATGACTGCTCAGCGGAGTACAGTTTGACCTCCCCATTCCTATCTGCCATTTTGTATCAAATTCAGTGGTGTCAACTCACTTTTTAAAACACTTGGGACAAACGGCAAATGCCATCAGGCACAGAACATGAGTGACAGCAAACCTGAGGTACTGATAGATATAATAATACACAGCATTTCTTTAGTATTTTCAGTATTCAAAGCGCTTCACATATTTTATGAGAGTGATCCATAAAAGTAGTCCTATAAAGACAGGCCTATATTGTGGGCTGAGTGAGTGACAGCTTCCCTGACGTCATTTGCAGTGCAGCTTCCCTGACGTCATAAGCAGTTACACCCTTCTAAGCCTACTGAAGTAAACAGGCTTAGAAGGGTTTAACTCTACTTAGAAATGCACTGTTACTGATCTTGTAGTTGAGGTGTGATTTGAAGCAGCAACTTCCTGGCCTACTGCTCGTTCCTCTGAGGCAGAGTGGTACATCAGATTCCATTACCTCACCTTGCTGCGTCCCCAAATACATCTCATTTATGTTCTCTTAAAAAAAAACTCAGTAGGGTCTGAAACTTGGTAATGACACTGGGCCTGAATTGGACACCACTCCAATATGGTGTCTCAAAGTGCATCGTTCTTGGACATGAAAAGATAAGTTTTCACTGCTATAGCATAAGCTATGTTATGATGGCAAGTCCAGAAAAAGAGTCTAAAGCTGAAGACAGCAGTGCAGAATTATTTAACAGAGAATTCCCAGTATGTTTCAAGATTTTCATAGTGGGAGAAGCCAGAACTAATTCCTGATGATGATCCGATTGAGAATTCTCTGGTACCAGTAAGTATTTCTGCACCTTACTGGCTTTGCCTCTATATTTTTCAAGAATTTGGTAGCCCTGCCCTTTCCCCTTCACATTGCAATGACAAAACCAGGCTTCTGCCCCCGACACTAGTCAGGTAGGGCCCTTGATGACAAAGACTCCCAAAGGGCATTGCTTTCTAGCTGTCATTAATACACAGTTCCTCATAGCAAACTGCCAGAAAGAAGAGAGGAATAATAAATAACACTATCAAGGGACACAGAGCTTTAACTACACATAATTTATAGCACAGGAAGGACACAGAAGTTTTGGCAATATCTTTGTCCTATTTCTGGAACAAGTCAGTTCAGCTGTGGACAACACAGAATTAGGGTGTCTGCCAGCACAACTAAGCTAGAGATCTCTTGTCTTAGAAGGAAAATAGTGTGCAAGTCTGTCTGTTCATCCCCAGGCCTCCTGCAACCCCAGATAAACATATGTGCAAGCCATCGGAGAATGTCCCCATAAGCAGAAGGTAGCACAGAGGTGTCAGCCCTTAGCATGCTGGGTCTTGAGCTCATGGTGGAAACTAGCAGAATGTCCAAACCCCCAAGGTGTATAGCATTCAGCCTTTCTACCTCTCTCCCTCCCTCTTTCACACACACAGATGAAACAGGATGAAGTTCAGATGAAGAATTCTTCTTCAGTGGATTTTCCACCACCCGTTGTCCGGCTGTCATCACAAGAAACAACCATTCCTCTTGCTAAATATTTGATTTCAAAGTGAGCTCCTGAAGAAATAGCTGAAGATGATGTAGAAGAGCTAGAAGACCCAGCAAAAGGGCAAGGAAGGAAGCCGGAAGGTATCTCAAAGGGCCTGCTCTCGGCTGAAATGGACGTCCCAACAGAGACAGCCTGCTTAAATCTAGTGATACTGCATTCTTGTGTAGGGCACTTGGTTGTTCCTTCCGAAGTGTTACTGAATCCATTGGGAACTGAATAAGCAGAGACCACAGACAGGTCAGAGGAAGCAAGTTTCATCCCTGTATCTACATCCGTCTCCTGAACTCCCTCCAAGTCTTCAATGTTTACTCTGGCTCTTGTCCTGCGACCAGGAGAGAAAGTGCTTAACAATAGGCTCGGCTTATTAACATGAAAAGACGAGGGGCCCAGGGAAGAGCTTGTGGTAGGCAAGCAAGCAAGAGACTTGCTTCGCTGAAACAAATCAAAGTTGGCACAGGCACCACCCGATTTTTGATCGCAGCTTCTCAAGTCTTGCCGAGAGACACCAAGGCATTGAAGAGCGTGTGGGAGCATACCCCGTTCAGCCGGCCTTGAAAGACTGCTTGTTTTTTGAGCAGCCAATCTGTTGATGCCAGGAACAAAACTTTGAAATGGAACATCAGGAAGGTTCCTTGATGGTGAAGGCCAGCAACATTGACTCTGCTTAGCATACTTCTTATACCAGGCTTGCTGTGGAAAAGAGAGATGCAAAGGGCAGATTAGTACCAAATACATTTTGGGGTTTTTTTTTGTATTCTTATGTGCATGTGTGTGCTCACGTGTTAGTGCACCTGGAAGTCATGGCGACCTCTGGTGACTGACCCTTACTGGAGGCCTGGAGGATATTCAGAGAGGTGGCTGCTGGTATTCCAAGGACTTGAATTCCCATCCAAGTACTTGCCAGAGTCGCCCCCCTACTTAGCTTCTGAGATCTGACGAGATCAGCCTTGCCTGGGCTATCCAGGTCAGGGCCACAAATACACATTCTTGTGTGTTACTGCTATATATAATTTGCCACAATTTTTTTTAATCAGTAAGAGAGAAAGAGATGCCCCCAAATGCATATGTTTTAATTACCTGTTTATCTGTTTAAACTAGCTATTTTTAAGGATGAGCAACCCAAATAGCTTAGCAGCTTTAGATCCCCATTGCGGAGAAAGGTAGGGTATAAAGGAAGGAAGTAAATACGACCAGGTGTGAGGGTACCTAGATTAACTGTTGTACTTCTCTGGTGGAATGAGCTCCCAGATGAGATCAGGGCCCTGCGGGACCACATGCAGTTCCGCAGGGCCTGCAAGATGGAGCTCTTCCACCAGGTGCAAGATGGAGCTCTTCCACCAGGCCTTCAACTAGGAGCTGCCCCCAATAACTGGAATGGCAGAGAACCCTGTCCTCTGGAGTCAAAGGTTAGATCTATGGGCCGAACCCCCAGGATAGATCACTGAAGGATGTCTGCCATCATTTTATAATCCATTTGAGATTACAAGGTCATTTGAGATTACCACTATGTAGCCAGGGAGGCTCCATTTCTATGATTTTTAACTCACATTGATGAAATCAGAATTTGCCTTCCATTTTCTTCAAGGGATTGTCACAAGAGATACCCTACTAAGCCCCTGACGTCTTGAAAATCTACCCATTCTATTTTACCCCTCCCTGGGATCTTGGTTATAAGTGCTACCTTTCAGGAGATGTCCACTTTTCCTCTTTGGCGTACTCTTATATCTATACGGAGAGTCTTCAAGCTGACTTCAACTCAAAACCACCATGCAGGCTGCTGCAGCTTTCTCTTAGGCCTCCTTAAGGGAGGAGGGTTTGTATGAGGCCATTAGCGCTGTGGGACAGAGAACTGCTTGTTTTGTGTCTCAGATACAAAGAGTGACAGCGATGTTGTCAGACTGGGCTTGGCTGTAGAATACAACAAAAGCCCTGTGTACAAACTGATACAACACTTGTCTCAGCAAGGTCACAAAAGAACAGTTTCTGTCCTTGTGCTGAACTACACAGCTGCCCGATATTGTACCATTTCTTCTCCCCTACACCGTTGCTTGGAGCTGCACATTGTCTAACAAGGGCACCGTTCTCAGGGGATAAAACTGTCCTCAAAATAACTTTACAATACTGCTATACTGCACCGATTTTCCAGTGTGAATTGACTGACATGCCTGAGACCAGAGCTGTAAAAAGGGCAAGGCCCACAAAGCTGAGGGGTGCAGAAAATGTACATGATGACTAAAATAAAACTGTTTGCAAATGGAGGTCACAGTTAATTACACCAAAGACCAGATTTGTCCTCTGGGAAGTTATTTTCTCACCCTTGCTTTACCTAAGCTTCCCAAGAACTGCATTTACAAAATGGGTTACCCAGCTAGCCACTAATCCGAATGGATGGCAGGTATCCCGATCCCTGCTAAATAGATCAAAAAATAAACTCTGGAGACCGTTAGTACAATCACTGAACTAAATTCAAATCCCAGAGATGAATAACACTTAGTAGTAATACTCTAAGAGATTGGAGAGCTACAAATGAGTTGAGTGGGAGTAACGAACAATACACTTTCTAAGTGCCATCCTAAGCGGAGTTACACCCTTCTAAGCCCATTGACTTTAATGGACTTAGAAGGCTTTGACTGTGCTGAGGACAGCACTGTTAATAATTCAAGCTTGCAGACAGGTTGAACAGAGGCAGGCCTTGATATTGTCACTGTGGTTTAATCCAAGTATAGAATTGTAGGTTGTAGGGAACAAATACAGTTCACCTGGGCACTTGCATTTGAACATCACCAGTTTGTTTCAAGCTGGGAATCCGTAATTGTGCTCTTTGCAAAGGAGGCAGGTAGAAAAGCACACACAAATCCAGTAGCGATCCATGCGCTCCTCAGCAGAAGAAGAGAACAGAACAGAAGAGATTGGATTTATACCCCGCCCTTCACTACCCAAAGGAGTCTCAGAGTGGCTGACAAACTCCTTTCCCTTCCCCTCCCCACAACAGACACCCTGTGAGGTAGGTGGGGTTGAGAGAGCTCTTGACAGAAACTGCTGTTTTTCAGAACAGCTGTGCCAGAACTATGGCTTGCCCAAGGTCATCCAGCAGGTGCAAGTGGAGGAGTAGGGAATCAAACCTGGTTCTCCCAGACTAGAGTCCATGCACTTAACCACTACACCAAACTGGCTCACAGAACTGAAGCTCTCTGTGACATCTAGAGATGTCCCCACATACCTGGAGAAGGATCTTATTCCCATCAGGATCTTCAGTTTGCCACCTGCCTTCACTGATTGGGCTGCAGGAATTGGGCAAGAACGGTACAAGCTGCCCAACATCTCTCACTCGGAACTCCAGCACAGCTGAGTCCGGGGGTCGAGGGACGTGGCCTCTGGGGAGCCTTTTCAAGGAAAACTGAATATTTATGTCCACATTAGAATAGATAAGAAATATGCAAAAGTCTGCCCTTTTCTGACAAGCCCGTCTTCTCAGTATTAACTCGTACAGCTTCATAATGCTGTCAAAGTTTTCGTAACTGCAGTAGATGGTGAAGCGCATTATCTCCTTCCCATAATGCACTGGCCGGATGGCCCACAAAGGAGTCCCCTGTGCCAAAGTGAAGAAGTCCTGGCCGCCTGGCATGTAAGGGAGGAAATTGCCATGCACTTGCTCTGTGTGGTGGTAACGCCAAGGCGGCCTCTGAAAGGACTTGTGGAGCTGCACAATCGGCTCTTCGTCTTCCCCCTCTTGAAGAAAGAGTATCACCGCAAGGGCAGGCTGAGAATCGGCAGCCTTATCGTGTTTCCTAGGCTTCCTCGGCACTCGCCTTTCTGCAACCCGGAAGAGCTGGAGATCTGGATGGATCCATGACAACAGATTATCGATAGCTTGCTGGAGGGCACTGGATTCTCCCGGATCTGCAATTAAGTGTGCGCTAACAAGAAAAGGGTCCCGTACATTCCACAGAGAAAGTTCACCTGAACGGAGAAAGGGGGGGGGGGGATAAACTTTTTAAAAATATTGTGTTTCGAATGGCATTCAGTTACAGTGAGAACTCTTAACATTCAAGGTTTTAAAAAATAAACCGTGTACTGAGACATGCTTTACAGAAGTATGGGTCTGACAGTGTACAACAGGAAATGCTCAATCCCTTTTCCCCATCATAAATTGCAAAGAACCCTGTAAAGATTTTGAGGTAGTGTTATCTGTAGGGTTTATTGTTGTTTCTGGCATCACCAGAATATTATAAACACAGCATGTTAGGTTCTACAGTTTATAGTCCCAAAGGTCAGTACAGTAAACAGCACCTCTGCGTCAGGCTCCCTATGCATTGTGCATTTTACAGCTCGGCCTGCCATTGAGAAAGGAGGTTCCTCTCTCACTTTGATGTGCCCGGGGCTTGTCACCTTAGTGGTGCCAAATGCCCTGGCTTCTCAAATGTCTGTTATTCTGTTTTCCTTACTATGTAGAGGCTACGTGTCTTGGGGGGCGGGGGGTAAGCAACCAGTAGTTCTGGCAGGAGGGATGCCCTGAGTAGAGTACGTGCTTTGTGGGGAGGGCAGTTGACTGTTAACTCTGATGGGCAAACCCCATGGAATGACTGGGTCCTAGTCTCAGCCCCACCCACCTCACAGGGTGTTTGTTGTGGGGAGGGAAAAGGAAAGGAGATTGTAAACCGCTCTGAGACTCCTTTGGGTAGTGAAGGGTGGGGTATAAATCCAATCTCTTATTCTTCTCCTAGATGGTTCAGAGCTGCCACGTAAGTTTTCATGAAGCCACAGGAACAGAGATCGGACCATAAAGACACATTTTTTTTTCTTTTTTAACTCTACCAAAGTGGGGGAAAGTCTGGCCTGCATTGAAAGCACCTGGTACAAAAAAGCACTGACACGCTTATTGCAGTCCCTTCCATTCCTTTCCCTTGCTAACGTTTACAGGCATCTACTTAATAAAAAATGGGGCCGGGGGGGGGGGGGGAAGAAAACATGTGAACTGGGTATGAAGAAGAGAGTGGTCAAAGAGAAAACCACAGACTCGATTTAAACAAGAACTAATGGCTTCTTTGGGAGTGAAAGAAACTTTTGACTGCAGCTTGGTTTTAACAAAAGGAGCAGGAGAATAACCTCCGCCACTTCTCCTGCCAGTTCAGTCCAATCTGCCTTCCGGCAAACTGTCACCGAAGCAAAATAAAAGATCTGCATATGGATTAGGCTTCTTGGACTGGGGGTTAATCCTGCAGAAAATGCTTCTCTACTGAAGTGTCTTTTTCAAAACCACATTGTAGTTCCTACAAACCCCCCCTTACCTCTCCTAAAGCCTATTCTGTGTTACAAAAAGCAGCTTTTAAAAGGCAACCACCAAGGGCATGGAAAATTCAAAATGGTCGCCTTGGATACTCTCAAAGCCAAGCTGCAGAGATTACCGCCACACAGGGAACGAACATGCCAGGTGGAGCGGACTGTGCAAGCTTTCACAACCAGGAGTTTAGGAATCATTTTGAGTGCTAAGGCCCAAGCCAGGCTTATCCACTTTTTTCCTTCTCTATAACTGTTCATGCAACCCAGTGGTCTTGAACAGCTGCTGAAAGTTTTTGTTTAAGCAACTAACGGAAAGCTACCAACATAATGGGATCTCCCCAACAAAAATATGAGGGTTATGCAGTTGTTTTAGAATGTTTCTGTACTTCTACAATGGCAGCCAAAAAACTAGCGACCTTGTACATAACCCATCCATTTACAGCGCTCAGTATCCTAGAAGTCTCAGCAGTTGGAGAAGCCGAGCCCTTTACTAAGTAAGGGGGAAATCAGCTCTTATCTAAGTTTAAAAATTCCCACATCCCTCGCTTCTTCGGCTCTTGTATTTCTTCCTTCAAAATGCTTCCTCCTAAAGTGTCCCATGTGCACCTCTGACATCATTAAGCAAACAGTAACAGGACAAAAAAACCCAATAGTACTATACTTACAGCTCGAAGATGACACGTGGCTGTATTCTGACCTGCAATACAAAAGTGGAAGTTCAGCAGAGCTGTTGTTCAAAAAGTGATTGGTGAGGATTAGGAAAGGCAGTGGTAGTTACAACACTGCAAACACCATCTTCTGAGGAACCTGAGAGATCCACAGGTACTTCAGTTATCTGCCCCACATTTTCCTTGTTATCAGCATGTCATATTCAGGATAAGAGACCCTTCCAGGTACAGTGTTTGCCTTTCAACCCAATTTTGTCTAGCTTTTGAAGAAGGGCCTCAGCTGGTAAACTGGATAAAGGTAGAGGAGGGGAACCAAAGAAGGTCTCACTGGCTTGCTGTGGCAAGCCAGCAGCAGCTTAAGTCCATGACTTTCCTCTTCCCTTTCTGCAGGCATTTAACCTGGGCAGGGCCAAAGGCACAAATTCTTAACTCTCAGCTTGGGGCTCACAGCCTGGGAGGGACCAGTGATAATCGGCCTGCTGGACTCAGCACAGCAAAAGTTGGTTTTTGCTTGTGTATTAGCTTTTGTGATTTGGACTTTTTCCTTTTTGTAAGCTGCTCTGCGTCTCTCCAGTAAGAAAAGTGGACTCAAGCAATGCTTAAATCCATTGATCCAATCTCTTGCTGGAGAAGTGTGCATGCACACAAAAGCTCATACCTTGAATTAAACTTTGTTAGTCTTAAAGGTGCCATTGAACTCAAGCTTTCTTTCTTTCTTTCTTTCTTTCTTTCTTTCTTTCTTTCTTTCTTTCTTTCTTTCTTTCTTTCTTTCTTTCTTTCTTTCTCTTTCTTTCTTTCTCTCTCTCTCTCTCTTATCAGGAAGCTGGAAGGTTTACCCTCCTCTTTGCAAAGCAGGCAGGCGGCCTCATTCTGGGGAGGGGGATAACAGGCTGGCCTCTTAGGACTGCTCTCCCAGGGGAAAGTCAGCTTTTCCCCACCTTACAGACTTTGCCAGCCTCTTCCAAGGCACTGGGCTTGTAAGGGGAGGAAAATGAACAAAACTGAAACTTCTGTCTACCACAGGCTTTCTACTAGAAGAAGAAGAAGAGATTAGATTTATACCCCGCCCTTCACTCACTTGGAGCCTCAGAGCGGCTTACAAACTCCTTTCCTTTCCCTTCCCCACAACAGACACCCTGTGAGGGAGGTGGGGCTGAGAGAGCTTTTTCCCAAGCTGTCCTTGAGAGAACAGCTAGTACAGAGCTATGGCTTGCCCAAGGTCATCCAGCCAGGTGCAAGTGGAGGAGTGGGGAATCAAACCCAGTTCTCCCATATTAGAGTCCGCGCACTTAACCACTATACCAAAGTGGCTCCCTAGAGGCTGCAAGCCAGAAATGTGCCAGCCCCCACCATCAGGCTAAGGCCAAACCAGGCAAAGGGGTCAGGCAAGGAGGCCCCCTGCTTCTGCAGAAGACAAGAGCCTTCCCCAAGCCAGCCATGGGACGGTAGAAAACACCATGCACAGAAATGCCAGTCAAAGATGATGCTAGGCAAGGCCAACCTGGGTTAAGTGCTCTGTGTGCATGGCTTCCCTTATCAGGCACTGATCTGCTGTGGTCCCTTTCTCCCCACTGACTCTCTTCTCCGTGTCACTGCCACCGGAAAGTGGGAGGTTAAGAAAAAGCCAGGAACATGGAAACTGAAAGCAGAGAGAGAAAGAGGCTACAGACAACCAGGTGCCGCAGTCTGGCTTCCTTACTGAAAGTCGGAAGTAATGTAATTTGGCTTATTTACCTTTCTGAGGTTAATGGGACAGGGCATGTTTGCCATGGATTTTGATTAGTTAGTTCCAAATGCTCATCATCCCTCTGATGCAGAGAAGATCACAGGATATGCTCCAACATTTTGCATTGTGTACAAAGGATGGCTGAGGGTTTCCACCTGCAACGAGGCACCTTTAAAATGCCAAGCACACTTATCGGCAGTGTTCCCTCGAAGCTGAGTTAGTGCGAGCTGGCTCAGAGTTTTTTAGCCTCAGCTCACACATTTTCGTCTTAGCTCGGGAAGGACGGCTCCAGAGCAAACTAATTTATGCAGCAGCCAAATCACTCACTCACAACTTTAATGCCAGGAGCTCACAGAGTAGGATTTTTGCTCACAAGACTCCACAGCTTAGAGGGAGCATTGCTGATCGGTAACTCTTCCAGAATCCGGACTCTTCTGAAACTGGTTTCCTCTATAGCCCGCAGAGTGGTGAAAAACATTTCGTCTGTAAAAAGCTTCAATATTCAGAGAGCAGTTGTGCTTCTGTACCATGCATAGGTACCTGCTTTTTCCCTCTGACTTCCAGGCCATTTCCACAGTTTATTTGCCCTGGATTCAATGTTACCGGGAAGCAGGGCTTTTCTCCAAACTTTCTTAAACCTGCTTTGCTCCAAGGTTTCCAGAAAGATTGCAGTAAAGCCTGGATGGCTGCTGTGTGGCTGGGAAGAGCTGGATTTTCTACCCACACAGCAGCCATTTTCTCTGGGTGGGAAAAGCTGGATTTTCCCAGCACCACCCGTTTTCTCTCCCCAGCACCGGGGCCACTGAATACCGTTATACTGATCTAACATTATAACAATAGGTATAACAGGTTCTCTGGATTCTCAGATTTCCTTAAGAGAACAGTAAGTCTGTTAAGCAAACTTACATTGGTTTTCATGCAATATTTTATTCCTTTGTCTAATTTACATTCAGCCAGCGCCATATGTCATAAGTAGGACATGATGTACTGTGTGTACCAGGCTTCCCTGCACTGACCTGGATAGCCCGGTCTTATCAGAGCTCGGAAGCTAAGCAGAGTCGGCCCTGGCCAGTATTTAGATGGGAGACCTCCAAGAAATACCAGAATCATGATGTGGAAGATGAAAAAGGCCTGGAGCTGGCCTTGGCTGGGAGGGTGGGGGAGAAATTTGATATATAAATAAATAATAAATAAGATGAAGAGATTGTATTTATACCCTGCCCTTTACTACCAAAGGGAGTCTCAGAGCAGCTTACAAGCCCCTTTCCCTTCCCCTCCCCACAACAGACACCCTGTGAGGTGGGTGGGGCTGAGAGAGCTCTGACAGAAACTTCTCTTTTTCAAGAACAGCTGTGCCAGAACTATGGCTTGCCCAAGGTCATCCAGCAGGTGCAAGTGGAGGAGTGGGGAATCAAACCCAGTTCTCCCAGATTAGAGTCTGCGCACTACACCAAACCACTACACCAAAGGAGTCTCAGTCTGGCTTACAATCTTCTTTCCCTTCCCCACTGCACAACAGACACCCTGTGAGGTGAGTGGGGCTGAGAGAGCTCTCCTGAGAACTGCCCTTGAGAGAACAGCTCCAAAAGAACTTATGACTGACCCAAGGTCACACCCAGCAGCTGCATGTGGCGGAGTGGGAAATCAAACCTGGTTCTCCCAGATTGGAGTCCGCGCTCTTAACCACTACATCAAACTGGCTCTCTGTGGAGGCAGGCAGTGGAAAACTACCTTGGAATGTCTCTCGCCTTGAAAACCCCATGGGGTCACCATCAGTTAGCTGTGACTTGACGGCACTCTCCACCACCACGCTTCCCAACTTCCACGTTCTTCAATAAGAAAACCCAAAATAACTAATGCGCATCACACCCACTGCAATATGGTTGGCTTTGCTTAACTTGGATCATTTCAGAGGGAACACAAGCACCAGAGGGAAAGAAGAGATGGGTTCTAGCTGCAAAGTGTATTTGAAGTCATGGAGATAGGCAAAGTGATTTTGGGGATTAAAGAGGACCCTACATTTGATTATAAACCCTGCTCATAAGCTACAAGGAATGCACATTTTTTTTCTTTATATGTGTGTTGAATAATGTTCCTGTTACTGTCAATGCATGTACACTGAATTGTGTGATTGAAACCACATCTTTCTCTGGGTACCGGTGCCCAGTTTCAGTCGTGGAACATTTCAGAGGATAGTTAGATTCGAATTCAGCAGCACCCAGCAACAAGAGTTTCGGGGTATAAGCTTTTGAGAGTGAAAGCTCTCTTCATTGGACACCATGTGAACACACAGTGGCTTTTCCTTACAAACAGATGTCTGTGTGTTCACTGCAATCCATGAACAGGGTTCAGATGGTGTTCCAGTGGGCTGTTCTGGTTTCTAAAATCATCAGGAACTACCTTCCTTCCCTAGAACAGATCAAAATGAAAATATTGGGAGGAAGCAGCAGCAGAAGAGTTGGATTTATATCCTGCCCTTCACTTGGAGTATCAAAGTGGCTTACAGTCTCCTTCCTTTCCTCTCCCCACAACAGACACCCTGTGAGGTGGGTGGGGATGATGGAGCTCTGAGAGAACTGCTCTTGAAAGAACAGCTCTGAGAGAACTGTGACTGGCCCAAGGTCACCCAGCTGGCTTCATGTGGAGGAGTGGGGAATCAAACCCTGTTCTCCAGATTAGAGTCTGCCGCTCTTAACCACTACACCAAACTGGCCCAGTGTATAATTTGTTTACACAGCAGGGTGCATACACACCATTCACATACAGAGCCAGGGTGATATAAGATTGCCATACTAGGATATAAGAGAACAACGTTCAAATCCTTGCTCCGCCACAAAGTTTGGTCGGGCCAGTCTTTCTCTCTCTTGGGAGGGATGTACAGTACATACCATGTGATCAGATGCCTGGGCCAATGCAGCCTTACATGCATATGCTTTGCCCATGCAATCCACCTGCCACAAGAAAAAGAAAGGGGGTGGATGAACAGATCATGTGGGTGAGGAATGGGCACACATAGGGACATGTGTGCAAATGCACCTAAACACACAACACATTCCACATGCATGGGTTAGGAAACTTGAGTGCAATCAACAAATCAAGCTGGAATATGAACTGGCCCCAAGATTCTGGTCAAATTCCATGTTCCAGAGGCGTCGCCATGTGCCACAGTACTCAATCGTTTTCAAATTACAAGGTACTTTCCAGATGATGGTTGCACACAGCCACCCTGAATATGACAAACCCTAGAGCCAGTGTGGCTGCAAAGCCCCTGTCTGTGTGATGTGGCTTTCTCCCTTCTAACAACTATGCACTTTTTTTTGGCTATGCTCTTCCATGAGAAGTTCAGGCTTTTTTTGCCCTGCCCTGCTCTGCCCCACCCAGCCCCAGTCCATCTGCATCCCTCACTGTTCATGAGATGGAACCGTTTCTTCATGCATGGTCTGAGGAAATTCTCAGTGGTTTTGAAAGAGGAGGAGGAGAAAGATGAAGAACCACCCTCCTCAAAGGTTAGAGCATCAGGCTAAAGTCAGGCCATGAAAGCTGACTGGGTGACCTTGGGTCAGTCACACACTCTCAGCCTAGCCTACCTCACACAGTTGTTGTTGTGAGGATCAAATGGAGGGAAGGAAGACAACGTAAACCAATTTTGGTCCCCATGGGGGAGAAAGGCAGGTTTAAACAAACACAATCTCCTCACAGAGCAATTTGTAGATGAACATTAGCAATATATTTTATAAAAGTTATGCAAATTAACATGAAGGGGGGGGGGGTTGGCAGACATTTCACCTCACGGTGCATCACACGCTTCTAAGTCTGTTGACTGCAATGGAGGCGGAAGGGCTTAACTCTGTTTACCACTGCACTGTTAATGGGCAAGTATAATACAACTGCATGACCCGGTACTGATCAAGGCATATGCAAAGGTTCTGTTTGATTTGTGACCCAATATTAATCTATCCCTACAAGTGCTACTGAGAAAGCGCACAGCACAGGTTTGATTTTTGTTAAAAATAGGATATTTTCTACATTTCTTCTTAACACACACCTCACCCCCCATCTCCGGGCAGTAACTCCATATGCTGAAGGCCAAACCAGATCTTCCGTGCAGAGGCGCACAACAGCGACCCGACTCGGGGACGGTGGGTTGTAAACCTCTTAGAGGATCATTGGGGTCGGGGGGGGGAGCTGAGAAGGCAGGCGGCGCAATCAATCAATGCTCCCTCTAACCTGCGGAGTCTTGTGAGCAAAATTTCTTCTTTCTGAGCTGCTGGCATTAAAGTTGTGAGCGAGAGATCTGGCTATTGCATCACGCAGTTTGCTCTGAAGCCATCCTTCCTGAGCTAAGACAAAAATGTATGAGCTGGACGCAAAAACAAAACAAAACTGTGAGCTTACATCACACTAACTCAGCTCAGAGGGAACACTGCCACTCAACCCTTTTCCCGCTCCAAAAGTCTTCTGCGGAGTTTTAAATGCGAGTTCGCCTGGAAAGGCGCTCCTCAAAGTGCTGGGAATGCTCCCCTTGCCCAGATCTGAGAGAAGGACTCACCCGCCTGTCTCGGCCCCCGAGTCCGCGCCATCGTCTTGGCCGCGCCGGCAGCTGCTGCCGCTGCTCCCCTTCCGGTGCATGGCTCGGCTGCTCCCGGGTCTCAAGCGGAGGATGCCGGCGGGCCAATTCTGGTGGGCGGTCCCGCCTCTGCGCGGGAGGGCCTTCAGGCCATCTGCCGCCCGCGACAGGAGATCTGCCTGCCTCTCCAGCCAGCCTGTAAGCCCTTCTGCGCTTGGTCTCTTTTCTGGATCAGGCGTCCATACGCGGCCTCTGGCCAGGTAAGAGGGGCTTGCTTCACAGGATGCGTTTCGCTTGCTGCCTTTCCCCAGCAAACTGTAGCAATAAACATTTTAAAAATGCACCCAGGAGGCTCCCGGGATGAAATCTGCATGACACTGTAAAGGAGTTTCATGGTTGTGGAACACTTTGGGATGGTGGTTTAAGTATAAAGGCACAAGTTGATCTGCTTTGTGGGTTGCCTTTGTCCAGTTTGCAAACTTTCCAGCTGCACTGAAATATGTATAGATAAGTACACTGGGTTGGATCCAGCCAGCATTTTCGTTCAGTCTGGTTCAACTGCCCTCTGTATTCTGGTCCACCTCCCACATGGCTTTTGTCCATGCGGAGCCCATGGGCCTCAGCAAAGCCGCCCCCTAGACTCTCAACTCCATTGAACAAAGGCCCATTTACAAATTATAAGTGAAAAAAATGTTTGTGTTGTCATTTAACCCAGCACTCTTGGTAACTGTCTTTCGGATCCTGTCCAGACTCACAATATGATGGCCTGCTTTTAATGTTACACTAGTGGCATAGAAACCCCAATAGCTCTGTTTCTTTCCATGCTGTTGGGTTTTCGGTTGTCTCCCTGGCCTGGAGAAGTGTGGCCCAGCAGCCATTCCTACATCAATATAAGAATGAGCCACAGATACCTAAAGGGCATGGGGGGGGGGGGTCTCTCAAGGAAGGTCCATGGCTTCGGAGTACAACAGATGCTTTGCATACAGAAGATCCTTGTGGTTTGAAGTTCAGTCCCTCTTTCTTGAACAGGATAAACTAGGCCAGCGGTTCCCAACCTTTTCTAATATGAGGGACCCTCCCCCTTTTTACAATTTTATTATTTTTCAAGAACAATAACAACAAATAATAATTAATAGCAATAATAGTTCCAAGTTTCACATCTGGTAAATAAAACAAGTGTTTTCCAGAATCAAAAAATAAAACATTTACAGCCTCATAAATACATAACCTCGTAACTTCATAACATCATAAATTCATAACTGTTGTGCGAATTAAAAGAACTCTTACCATCGGTAATACAGTCCAATCATTCTAATACAGGCCGCCACTTGCCAATAAAGTCTTGATATGCCGAATAAGGGTCTAATTCTGTGATGTTGGTTATAAAATGGCCCCACGCTCTTGCGTACCATTGATCAATCAGTGAGGGTCCTGTGTCCTTCCATTTCTGTGCTATTGTTGTTTAAGCAGCAGGTATGAATAAGGAAATCAGTGCTTTCCTTGGGGGTAAAATGTTAATATCTTGCCAGTGATTTAACCAATTTTTAACATTAAAACAAAAATTGGAAAAAAAAACCCCACATGATAGTGGTTGTACTGTTCGTATTCATTGAGAAAATACATAATGACAAGAAATATCAAAATGACATGCTTAGTGCACATACGGATTCGTGGACTCCTTGCAATAATTTCACATTCCCCACCACACCCCAGGGACCCAGGCTCCCAGGGTGAACCAGTGAACGAGACTAAACTAGATGGACCAGTGATCTGAGGCAGAGTGTGCCCTGTGTTCACAATGCATACGTTATGTGTACAGAATTGTTTCTGAAGAGAGCAGTGTCTTCCCTCTTACTGTCCTTTCACACTAGAGCTGATTGTCTATCAAGCGTCCCTTTGTCATTCTCACAGAACCTCTGTTGGATTCTCCATGCAACTAGATTCCAACAGAAGGGAAAATCCTCTCCAGAATGAGCCCTAGTTGTGACCATCAACTGTAGTTCAAAGTGAGCATTGTGCATCATTTCACACTTACTCCAGATGTGTGATTCTAAGCAGAAATACAGCTTTCTCTGTCCACTGAAGGCTGTGTACCTAGAAGGATGTGAAGACTGCACTGTTCAGTGAGCTAGAGAGCAATCCCAAGCAGGTCTACTCAAAATCCTGCTCAGACTTGTACAATGGAGCTTACTCTCAAGAAAGTTCAAGATGGGTAGCCGTGTTAGTCTGTTTGTAGCAGCAGAAAACAGTAAGAGTCCAATAGCACCTTAAAGACTAACAAAATTTGTGGCAGGGTATGAGCTTTTGTGAGTCACTGCTCACTTCTTCAGATACTCTACCACAAATTTTGTTAGTTTTTAGGGTGCTACTGGACTCTTACGCTTTTCTACTCCCAATAAAGTGTTCTCAGGATTGCACTGGTAGCATCACTTGCGACTATGGATGGTAGAATGTAGAATCTACATTCTCTAGCCTTCTTCCTGGAAAGAATGCCAAACAAATAAACAAATAAATAAAACTTGGCAACATGCAGCTGATGAATTGGACCCTAGTCCAGGAAAATGAATACTAGAATAAAAAATGTATTAGCGTTTAAGATGCTACAAGGCTCTTGTTTATGTTTGGCCATATGCAGTCCTCTCCTGGAATCCAGTATGGAACAGGTAGAAATTAAAGCAATAACATATACAGGATGTCACTCTTGCTTGGTATGCATCCTGGAGAAAAGAAATCCAGCAGATACAAAATCTGGGGAGAGAAGGAGAAATCAGTTCTTCATTCATTTTCATGAGCTCCTCTTGGTTTAGTAACTAGCTGAAGATCCACAGATTTTCATTAACTAAGAATAAACATATTTGTGCCAAAATCAGGCTAATTTATTCTGGTCTCTGAGAATGCATTCTTAACATTACATGATGATTTGAACTTGCTCAGTTAACTGTTGCTGTATGAAAGAACTGCTCGTTTAAATATATAAAACTATCTCAGCCTTGCTTTTGCCTTGGATTTCTACTATCAAACAGAGGGGGGGGGGGACTCACCAGTTGGATCTAACCACCTTTTCTGCTAGAGAAAAAGGGAGGAGATAAACACTTTGTTTGCACTAGCTGGCAGGCAGGTGGTTCTTTAGAGGCTGGGGGAGGCAGAGATCTAGGCTTCCCACCCGTGATATGTAGACCTTTTGGAGGATGTCAAAGGCAACACTTTGCTTGCACTATCTGGCAGGCATGGTTGTGGTGATGAGGGGGGTTGCCGAGGCTTAAAGATTGCATTCCATGCTTCCAAGAGAAACAGGCTGTTTTGCAGATTGGGTAGGGACAGAGGCAGAAACTAAAATGTTCCCTCCTAAACTGTTCAACTAAAACAGATAAAATGCATGAGGTCAGTGATAAGAATCCCATCATGCCTAGTGTATGAGAGAACATGGATTCAGGGTCTGGCATCCTTCAATATTTGTAACTTCATGTACAAGTTGTACATAGCCATTTCTTGAATCCTGTACAAACCATTCCCCCTCCAGGTGCCATTGGCCCCTATAAGGAGGAAAAAAGACCAGCTATCTCTCATTCATATGTGTGCATGTGTATATGTTTAAACAAACTCAGCATGCTCTCATCATTCACCGCATCTTTTAAAGCATTTTTCTCCTGGTCAGGCTCTGATACTATCTGTCAGCTGGTACGCGAGAAGAACATTTAAATCAACTGAGCACAGTACACTAAGGGTAGAGGGTTTAGCTCCCCTTGCATGCAAAGTGCTTAGTTGAAAATTAGGCAGCCTCAAATGCATTTAAGGATCTGAGGAAAGAAGGAGAATTTCACACGCCAGTCCATACCTGTAAGAATTCTAATCACAGCTGAAACCAGAAAGCTCTTTGGTATGGCAGGGAGGCTCCCTTGGTTGAGGGGACAATCCCTAAAGATCTCAGCCCATTTGGGTGGAAACCAAAACATTTGAGGATGGAAATGTGTCTCTTGTTGAAACTACTGGAAGCAAGGAACAGAGTAAACAATCCAATTAAGTGTACTGACTATAATAAGGGGAAGTAATAAAATATTCAAGAACAAAATAACCCAAATACATTTTCTGTCTATAGCTCTACAATTTAATTCAATCAGGACTGGGGAAAAATGTATCTACTTTGTAATCTGAACAAACCCAGAATTATACAAGGGTGTCATCTTCATAACAAAACTGGTGTGTGTGTGTGTGCAAAGGTATGAAGACAACCCAAATGTCACAAGAACGTATTAAGGTACATCTCTTTTAATAACCATGTCAAATTTAAGCATCCAAATGAATCAACGGGATGTAAGAGGTGCATTTTCAAAGCCAGTAATCTTATACACACCATTAAATATTCAGTCAGTCCATTTGATCACTTTTCTCTCCACATCTTTTTCAAAGTCTTTACTTATGGCTTAATATCTTTATGTTCACATTGCTGTTTTAAATTAGGAACCTCGGTTTACTTTCTTGAAATAGGTTCCTGTGCTACTGGGCTGCTTTGTATGTTGTTCAGCAAGAAGATAATAGTTTCAAAATATCAGCTCTATGGCATTTTAGTCATTTCCAACAGGACTGAGAAAATGAAAGCCGGTTTTGGTACAGTCTGAGATTCCAGTACCGGTGAAGTCATAACTGGACTCAAGACACCTAATTCTTTGGAAGGGGGAGCAGTGATTTCTCCCATTGCCGGCCTTCATTATACCCCATATGCTGTTCCTGAGTATCCACTGACCCCCCACCCCCAGACTAAAGTTAGAGGAAGCTCAATGGATTGCAGCAGGAGAACTAAGAGAGAAATTCTAGCTCCTTGAAGTTGGTAAATGCTTGTTCCCTCAGAGCATTCTCCACACGTCGCTCCACGGTCACATCAGAAAGTCTGGTGATTCTTCAGTGTTCTGGAATCAGTAAATACATGTATATGAGCTTCAGGAATCTAGTTCATTCAGTCATATAGGGAAACGTAACATCTGGTCAACATTTGTGTAGGTGGGGGAATTATCCCAGAGTAAGATGCTAAGAGGATGTGGAAAAAATACCGTGTGTAAATGTTATTTTATTCCTTACAGATTGATTTACTTGCTGTTAACCCTTACCACACTTTTGGCCTTTACCGATTAAGTTCAGGTCCCATTTTGGACAGGTCAGACAATTCCCTCAGTATGTTCCTCAGTGACGTCCTAAGTTCACATTGACAGCAACTTCCATAGGCCGCTGGTCAGCATGTGCTCTCAGCAAGAGACAGCTGGGATCTCCATTCAGAGGATGACAGTCAAAGGTGAAACTGGGTTGTTTTCCATGTGCAAAACTTACTGATAAATTAACTCAGTTGGTGGACTGCCTCTATATCGAAACAGCCAATCTTTTAAACTTGATGTGTTAAAAACAAGAGATTCTAAAACCACTATTGTTTATTCAGCAAGCATTTTGGAACACAGTTTCATTCGACGGCCAGCCTCCCATGCCGATGCCTTTGTACAGAGTGTAATGTATCTGGACATCCTAGTCTACTTTATTCTTAACAATGATGTGTTATCAGATAGCTGTAACCGTCTCTCTGTTGCTATGGCACAGAAAACAAAACCCCTTCAAACGGCAGTTGAACTGCTGCCTGCTTTTACAATGTGCTTATCTAATAACGACTGCAAAAAAAACCAAACAGGGGATCTTGGTCAGCTGGAATCTTTTTGTTTAGTCTGTTATGAATTACTTCACTATATTGATCTGTCTCTCCATAGCTCTTAACAAGGTTTTGTTTTCTGCCTTCTTGATTTCTAAAGGTTCAGCACCGTGGTCAGCACAAAGACTTCAGCGATCGGCGCAACCATAGGATGAACTAAAATGCCAGCAAATTAAGGAATGATATGTCTGAAGAAATTTTTGTTTGATTTTTCTTATCATTGACAATGGCTTGAAATAAATGAGTGCCAGAAGACCAAATCCACAGTAAACTGGATTATAATTAGAAAGTATCAAACTTGACTTCTCTCTGAAGGCAAGATCTGTGAATGTAAACTTGACAAACGGAGGTCTAAATAAAGATGAAGGACAGATGGACCAGGTGAAGAAGACGCTTCAGTATGATCAGAAAGATACATTCAATATTTCACCCCAATTCCCGCAGGAGAAGCTTAATCGACAGGATTCCGATACATGAGGGCTCTGAAGTACGGTTGATCCGCAGCACCTCTATGTATGTTCTTGGAGGTGAGGATCAGGAATTCTGCGAACCCTTGAAAAAATGCAAGAGCACCACCAGCATAGACTCGGCTGCCTGCATCCATCCCAAGGAGGAAGAAAGAGCATGGATGTACTCCAAGACCCAAGACTGTCTGCAGTACTTACAGGACCTATTAGCCCTGAGGAAAAAATATATTGAAAGCATCAAAGATTTGAAATCCATGGAAAAAGCCCCTGAGATTTCCCCAATATCTACCAAATCTTCCAAGACAAGAAAAAATCCACAAGCCCCAGTTCCGCCCACACAGTCTTCCAAGGTAGGGGATTGCTGCATCCTGTAAATGCGGAAAAACTTTCTTTAGAGAGGCTTAATAATACTGTGTATTAAAGGAACGGCAAACTATAAAAGTTTCCAAATATGGTTTTTGATTGAAGGTCCTCCTCTGTGTCTGTTCCTCATTGGCAATTCAATCCTAGACAGAGTTATACCCTTCTAATTCCATTTAAGTCAATTCCACTGTAACTCTGCCTAGGACCCTGCACTGTTTAACACAACCTGAATATTCTGACAAACTAGCACTGTGGTAGCACAGCCTCTTCCTTTCTATGCCACATTTTCTACCAATCTGTGGCAGTGTGCTGGTGCTGAGAATTTTTTTAAAGTTCTGAGCAACTAAAATGTTAAACTTTCTCAGTAGCTCAGTGAGGACTGGACAGGTTTCATTTCAAGAAACTGAAACCACAGCTCTTACAGACAACAGCTAGGGAAATTTCAGACAGAGGGCTATGTTTAATGGAGCCCCCCCCCCCCCCCCGTGATACGTTCCCATGTTTTTTTTACAAATATGATCATTCATCTGTTTTTGACCATAGCAGCTGGCATTAACAGATCGTCCAGATTGAAGCTATCCCAAACACTTGGAGGAGAAGAAAAAAAAAGAAGAGTAGTAGTAGTAGGAGATTGGATTTATACCCCGCCCTTCACTACCCAAAGGAGTCTCAGAGCAGCTGACAAACTCCTTTCCCTTCCCCTCCCCGCAACAGACACCCTATGAGGTAGGTGGGGCTGAAAGAGCTCTGACAGAAACTGCTCTTTTTCAAGAACAGCTTTGCCAGAACTACAACTTGCCCAAGGTCATCCAGCAGGTGCAAGTGGAGGAGTGGGGAATCAAACCCGGTTCTCTCAGATTAGAGTCCACGCACTTCACCACTACACCAAACTGGCCTTGAAGTCAGGCCATCTTGCATTTGGCTTCCAGTGGGGGGAAGAAACAACCCAGTCCTTGAAGAAAAGCCCTAACAAATAACTGTGAGAGTGAGAAAGTTCCCCTGAGAGCAGCTAATACTGTCTTCTCTCAGGACTCAGGGCAACTAAACACCAACCTGCAGCAAAGATGGAGTCACCTGCGCCAATACAGAGGGAGATGATACATGATCAGCCTGGATATTACAAACAGATGGCCGCTATCTTCCTAGACTGCATGTTGTGGGTCTATAAAGAATTATGGGGTAGAATAAAAATTATTCCTTTTTGTATATAGTTTAATGCAAATCATCCTCTCTCTAATTATATACAACTGCTTCTTGTCATATCCTCAGTGGATATAAGCATATATATACTTATTTAAAGATATAGAAATACGCACACATTCATATACATGCTTGCTTTGAAGTAAGCCCCACTGAGTTCAATGCAGTTGAGGTACCAGAAAACAAATATTGGGGGAGGGGCTACAGAAGGGTCAAATTAGACTCTGGGAGGACAAGTTCTGTCTCTATATTTCACAGGAATTTTTTAATCCTAATTACCTGGGAATAAGAAATTTAAGTAAAATTTTCAACAAGATTGCTGCCTTAATTAATATTCTAAGATTTTTTAAAAAATTCACTGTAATATGTTGATAGTGCTACAAACAAAATCCCCTGTCTATAAGTTTGAACCTTACTTACCATTCCAATGTTTTTGAAAAAGTGTGCGTGCACATGAAAGTTCATACCTTGAATAAACCTTTGTTGGTCTTAAAGGTGCCACTGGACTCTAAATCCGTTCTACGAACAAAAGTGTTTTTTCCCCAGACTACAGTAATAAGAAGGCTTCTTGATCTTTAATTGCTGCATGACATAAATTCAATAGAAGCTTTTATTTATTTATTTAAAAATTTCTAAGTTGCCTTTCCACCCAAATAGAGTCCTAAAGGCAGCAAACATCAAAACATGAAGAACATTTCAAGTCTAGAAAAGCATTTAAAATAAATTGTGTATAAAATAAACAATTCAAGAAAAACATATAAACACACAAATACACATAACAACACAACCCAAGGCATGCTTCCTAGCTTATGAAAGGAAGTGTCACCTGTTGATTTTCTACATCTTATCTCTCTGTTAAAGGTACAGAACTCTGATAAGAAAAAGGTGGGGAGGACAAACACAGATATTGCTTACATGGGTACACGGAAGATCTACAGCTAGGTCCCGATTCAGTCTGATGTGCCTCACAATGGAGAGTGAGAGGTTGTACATTCCTCTCATTTTGCCTCTTGGGGGCCTTAACCCCCCCCCCCCGGATATATTCACCTCTAGGCAGCTGAGAGCAGCAACCAGAGTACATGATGAGAATCTATACAGGGTTGATGTGCATGCAGTAGAGCCAAGAATGTGTAGAATTTTGCAAAGACAGCCCAAGAAAATTCGAATTAAAAATGCACATATCCTTCACAATGGGGGTCACTTGAGAGATTATGTGGAGAGGTATCGGAACTTTCCAAAATCTGGCATACATTGTGAATATTACCAATTGGGGGGGGGACGGGACACTTTCTAACCAACATTTTCAGCTTTGTAGATACTACACACACACATCCCCAACTGACACAAGCTAGGATTTTAAAAGATACTCAAAGCCAACAATATTCAGCGTTTTGGTGTCCTGAATTCATCTGTGCAAGTCTGGATTTGTCTCCCCCACCCCCTTTCCGTATCCTGAATGGAGTAGAGACTAGCGTCCTTTCCTGGGAGAAAGTTCAACTGAACAGCCCTCATTAGGGTTCTGAGTAGACTTGCTCAGGATTTTTCTCTAATAAACCATTCTTATGCATGTCTACTCAGAAGTAAGCCCCAGTATGTTTAATGGGGTTTACTCCCAGGTAAGTGTGCTTAGGCGTCTAGAAAAATATGTCTTGCTCCATTTTATATTTAGCCTGTTGTGTTTGCCGGTTTCCCAAATACTGAAAGTTGTATGTTGGGGGTGGGGGAACAGACGCCTGTGGCCCAAATGGTGGAAGTTAAGTTGATTTTGATATCCTGGGACCTGCTCTATAGAGAAAAGAAATGGAGGAGATGGGAATATTTCTGTCTCTAGACATACTTGTTTATCTCTATGCATCTGTACATGGGGGGGGGGGAGCTACAATGCCAATTCCATAATTATGGAAATTGAGGTGATTCTCCTGTCCTGGACTCTACTTCAACCAAACAAATGCTCCCATATTTTCATGCCAGGGTATCTGAGAAACCAGTATTTACTCTGGATTCTGAGATTTAATATGGAGATTCATACTGAGTACCCACATCCAGAGATGCTGCCAGACTCAGGACCTAGGGTTGTCATCGCCCTGGTTGGGGCAGGGGATCCTCCGATTTCAGGGGGGCCAATCTGCTGCTACCAAGCTGGCCGGCAAGAGAAGCCCCACCCTTGAACAGTAGTGTCCTGCGGGGATGCTGCCAACACAGTGACCTCACTGGTGATGATTTGGGGGGGGGGATGTATGGTTACCATAGAGTTTTTGCCCCGGACACTAGAGCTTCGCAGTGTGATGACCCCAGCATGATGACATCACAAGACTGCTGAGGGCAGGACATCTGTGCCGGTGATGGGGGAGCCTCACAATCCAGTATGTGAGCGGTGTAGTTTGGTCGAAGATTGAGGAGACCAGAGTTCAAATCCCCACTTAGCCAGGAAGTTCACAGTGGCCTTGGGCCAGTCACACACTCTCAGCCTGACCTAAATTAGTTGTGAGGGGGGGGGAAGGGAGGGATATATTTCCTTTCATACACAAATGAAATATTTACTCTGATCGTCTCAGTGAAGGAGTTTATGACATCTTTCCTCTCATCTTACAGAGTCCTCTTTCTTTGACTGAGATTTAGACTACTATGAGTGGGGGAAAAAAATTAAACCCCATGATTAATTGTTGATGGAAGGTAGTTTTTGGAAATTTAAGTAATTCCATATTGAAATAATATAATATAAACCACTAACTATAGGCCTGGGTCAGGTTCAGCCCTGTGCCTCCATGAAACTGAGGATCTACACCCCTGCTACAGTACAATGCACCAGTACAATGCACCCTAAGCAGAATTACACATTTCTAGGCCCATTGAGGTTACAGTCCATGGTTTTAGAAGGATATAACTCTGTTTAGGAATGCACTGTTCTGTTTACCTGCAGCTATTGCTTTTTAGCCTCCAGTACCCTTCCTGTGCAGGGCAGGAGCATTATATAACTATTAAGTATTGAGGTGGAGGCGATGAATCCAACAAACAGGCTTTTATTCATAACATCATTCAGCTCTAAGACAGCTCTATGAGAGCAGCACTCTAATTTATACGGTTCCAACAAATAACTTTCAACAATGTAACTATATACAAGCGATGTTATTGGACCCAAGCAGGGCTTAGCGATTGGGTACCTAGATTGGCTTCAGGACCAATGGGAGTTTTTATTAGTCAGCCAATGAGAAATGGAGCATTAGGATACCAGAGCCCTTTCATAGGTAAACCATAGTTGTTAATGCAATATAATTCAAGAACACAAACACAACAATAACCATTTAAAAAGAATTTTTAAAAAGAAATGAATGACATTGGAAATAATAGATGTGATGACAATACCAGTTTGGTATTTTAAAAAAAAGGAGCGAGGAAAGTTCAGCAGTACAGAGACTGAGCTCTAAGTGATCATGCCGTGTCAGACCTCATAAAACTAGCATAGCTTATGTGGTGCAGAAGATAAGACAGCCTGAACTTAAAATGTCCATAGTATTTTGGAGCATGAGTTAATCTGGAAATCTCTTAACTTCTTTTCAAGTGAGGAATTTCTTTTTCGGAAAAAGAAACTTAGTTCTAATTGAACTGTTGTGTTATCATTTTGTCTGACAGAACTCAGCAGAGAGAAAAACCTCACAGCTCGCTTCAGATGTGAAGGAGGCCATTGCCTATTTTGACTCAGTTATTGCAGAGTTGGATGCAGAAAGGCAGCGGAAAATTGTTGTGAGGAATTATCGACATGCGGATGTTGATTTTGATGGTAAGTGTACTTGGAAGAGTGTAAGACTAGGGGAAAAAAGTAAAAGTAGTAAAATAGTAAAAGTAAAACATAGGCAGATGGTAGCATTCCACTTAACCACATCAGAGTTACCCTGGATATCTTCCTATAAACTTCAGTGTAATGTACTTCTACCATTAATCATAGAATCATAGAGTTGGGAAGGAACCTGCAGGGTCATCTAGTCCAACCCTCTGCACAATGCAGGAAATTCACAAATACCTCCCCCCCATTGAGGGGGGGGAGCAGTACAGGTAATTAAAAAGGAAGAGAGAATACAATATTTAAAAGTATCATAATGCTTATATTTCAGTCAAAAGGTGTCAATACTTTGAATGCATTGTACCTTTCCCATCACTGTACCCCCAAAAGCTATTAATATAATATGAATCAGTACAAAGCAATATCCAACACGTTCCCACTGCAAGTTCAAATGAGGAAGCCTGAATTCTTGTACCTTCTGCAAAGGCCCTTGATTCTCAGAGGCATATGAGACTTCTTATATGACTGGAAATCTCCAAGTCAGCCTGGGCTATCCATTGAGAACTAGGCCATAGTTTCTCTCCAAGTATGTTAGGTGCTGTATAAAACATACAAGTAAAGTGGTACTTTCCCAGGCAGAAAATCTGACTGCTGGCTTGTAGTAAACATTAAATATTTGTAATGGCAAGGTATAATTTATTATTCATTTATATGAACTTTTTTAATACAGGAAGAGTTAAGTTGTGTATCATGTGACCTGATGATGTAAATAAAGTTCTGTCAGATAGGGCTTGCTTTGTAATAATGTATTTATTTCCTTCATATATATCTGCTTTCCTGGCAGACACTCAATAAATTAAAATTATGATGAAAGGGTATTGATTCTAGCTTTGCGTCCCTGTTTCAGTTGTCACCAGCTCGCGAGAACACAGCTTACATTCCAACTGGATTCTTCGCGCCCCTCGGAAACAGTCCCAAGATACCGTCCAAGCATCAAGAAAAGCAAGGCAATCAGAAAGAAAGAACCAAGAAAGAACAGTCAGTTCCAGAAAGAAACTAGAAAGATATCCAATATATTTGCCCAAAGCTGTGGAGGGAGCATTCAATACTTTGAAATTTAAACCTAAAATGTGCCCAAAGGAACAGCTTTAGCCTGGAAGTAATAGGAGCCACCCAGTACTGAATCCCTTTTCATAAGAAGGCAGGCTACAAGATCAAAGGACTGCTGCACACCTGAGTTTTTTTGTATGATAAATACGAGATAGTTTCTGCTTTAATGCACACCACTCACAGATCTTCATTTGTAAGTACATTTCCATGTGGGTATATCACAGTTTCCAAGTGCAATATTTTGTAAGTTGGAAAGTTTGTTACTTCCCCAAGTCCATTTCTGTTGTGCTAGCTGTACAGTATGTGTGGTAGTACAAGGAACAGGGTTTTCTATTGGTCATTTCCTGTGATGTCATTAAAGATGAGCCACACAAGTCCTCATCCTCATGCTCACACCATTGTGTGAACTCTGTTTATATGGTTAACATTTTTATTGTTGTTTCATGACCACACACTACCTCACTGAGCAACTCACATGCAGTAGCAATCACACAGGGTAATTTTTAATGGCAAATACCAGCAAGTCTACCTGCTCCCCCTTTCCATTTCCCTACAGTTCTGTGCACATTTAATTACCATAAAATCTCTCTTTCACATTCATAAGCTACATTTCCAGCAATTGCTGTTCTTTTGAAGCTGCAAGTTACCCCTTTTGTCTGTTGGGGAACACATTATTAAAAAGGAAGAGGGACAAACAACGGTACATTGTCCAAACCATCTCTTCTGTGTAGTCAGGGATCTGGATGAAAAGAATTGTAAAACATGTTATGTGAGCTCAAAGGGGGGGGGGGGCGTTATATGGGGACTGCAAAGTTGTTAGTGATATGGTGCAGAGAGGGTGAGATGTTCAAAACCAATAAGTAGCAAACTGCACCAAGCCAGGGCCATCAAGAGAAGACAAAGAGGACGGGATTTTCAGTGTGGTGTAGTGGCTGGAGTGTTGCACTAGGGTCTGGGAGAATCAGATTTGAATTACTTATTGCTATGACCACAGGCAAGATGTGGTGATTTCTAGATTGCATCAATTAGATTAAGGCTGCAGTCTTCTGTATGTGTAATTAGGAATAGCTCCCTAAGGAACGTGGGAAAAAGAAGAAGAAGAAGAAGCATGAGCAAGTCATAGTAAAAGAAGAGATGGTGACAGAAGGAAGCCACTGCAGAAACAAGTGGGCCTAGGAAGCAAAGTGAAAAATGAGATGCCAGATTAAAGGCCGAGGCGAAAAGGAGGAACTCAAGAAGAATAGTAGGTGAGAGAACAGGCAGAGGGGAGAATTATGCATGTACGATGAAGAAGAAGAGATTAGATTTATACCCCACCCTTCACTACCTGAGGGAGTCTCAGAGTGGTTTACAATCCCTTTCCTTCCCCTCCCCACAACAGACACCCTGTGAAGTAGGTGGGGCTGAAAGAGCTCTTTTGAGAACTGCCCTTGAGAGAACAGCTCTGAAATAACCTATGATTGACCCAAGGTCACACCAGCAGCTGCATGTGGCGGAATCAAACCCGGTTCTCCCAGATTAGAGTCCGCTCTTCTAGCCACTATACCAAACTGACAATTAGGCACTGCTGCTGAGGTGAGGAAGGCTGAAATTTACACACTGATTTTAAACACACAGCTACTTTTTAAAGTGCAGGTCTTTAATATCTTGCATGACTCCAGCTTGGAGAGGAAAGTTCCACAATTTCTGCTTTTTTTTTTTGTCCTTATCATTGCTGAACTACCATGACAGATCAGAATTTTACAGTAAAGTATGGTTGAATACTCCAGGGTAACAGACATGTTGCTTATCCCAGCGCTGGGCCTTCTGACCCTGTGATCTGCTGAGAGGCAGTGCACTGATACACAATTCCCTCTGGCCTTCTTGGTCTCAGGCGCACTTGGATGTAGGCATTTAGAGCTGTGAGCTACGGAAAATAGAAGGACATCAGCGTAACACCTGCTCCAGAAAGTGCTTGCTGTGCTTGGTTTGAGATCACACAAATATCATGGTAAGCTTCCTAACTGTCCTGTTTTGAGAGACAAATGGAGCACTACAGTATTTGTAAATGTCATATAAAAGATTTGGATATCTGGGATTTGTGGTTTTTTATTATTTGACAAAAGATGATATAGTGGCTTGAGCAAGTCTGGAGAGACAGCATACAAATCTTCTAAATAAAGAAGGAAAATAATCATATGCAAGTTATTTCACGTTTATGCCTGTTGATGTCAAGAGACTTAGACTGGTCAATGTGGCTTCATTTTTTCAAAAAAAGAAGTTTCTAGATCTCTTTATGGTATAGAATAACCTGAAAATATCTTGGCGTGTTTTTTAAAACCGAAGAAAGAAATATATATAACAGTAAGTAGTTGAAAGTTGAAACTCCAGATTTGAGGATTACAATAATATGTTATATAGGGTAGGGCTGTTCCTTAAGGCATACTTTATGGTGGAATCATGTAGACTATCAATTACAAAATGTATAGGCACAATCAAACCCCAACGTACCGCTTCATTCAAATCCCCTTAATCTAGGGTTGCCATGTCCCTTCTGGCAAGCGACAGGGGATGGGGCGGGGGGATAGGGTTGCCAGAATCAGGTTGGGAAACTTCTGGAGATTTGGAGATGGAGCCTGGAGAGGACAGGGACCTCAGTGGGGCACTATGCCATAGATTCCACCCTACAAAACATCAATTTTCTCCAAGGGAACTGATCTCTGTAGTCTGGAGAAAAGCTGTAATTCCAGGGGACCCTCAGGTCTCACCTGGAGGCTGGCATCCCTACTTTAATTCCTATCTATAGCAAGCTCCTTTCCCTAAGCCAAATGGTTGTCCTGCGACTTGCAAAGTAGCCCACTCCTCATTCTCTTCCCACTACTTCGGAACAAATGGTAGGATCTCTCCTATCCTTCAGTAAAGTTTTGGATGGGAATGGCCACCAGCTGGGAACATGCATGGTAGCATTTCTGATTGGAGATGAATAACAAAAGTGAACAGGGGGGTAACAGATAATGGCATCTAATCTTGGGAGGGGGGAGCTTCGAAGGAACATGTGGGTTGTAAAATCAAGTGGAATGATCCTTAGAAGGGTAAGTGCTGTCAAGTCACTTTTGACTTATGACGACCCTATGAATTAATGACCTCCAGAATGTCATATTGTTAACAGTCTTGGTTAGGTCTTGCAAACTGGGCCGTGGCTTCCTGGACTGAGTCAATCAATCCATCTCATGTTGGGTCTTCCTCTTTTCCTGCTGCCTTCAACTTTTCCTAGCCTTATTGTCTTTTCCAGTGAGTCTTCTCATAATATGACCAAAGTATGATAGCTTCAGTTTAGTCATTTAGCTTCTAGGGAGAGTTCAGGCTTGAAAGATAGCCTGAAGATAGCCTGAAGGGACTGGGTTCTTCTGGGCTTCAGTTGAAAGCATCCAGACCTACAGGAAACTTTCAGCGCCATCTTGCCTCATCAATGAGCTTGGATGCCACTTAGCGTTTATCTCACTCCTCTCAGAGTGGATTAATAGTTTGAATTAATGTTTATGGTCTAGCAAAACTTTGTAGTTAAATTTTGGGTCTAATCTTTTTTTTAAAAAAAATTCTGCTCCATTATAAAAATTATATGAAATTCAGTGCATCATACAAAACTACTAACAAAGTTTTGTGATGAGATTTTTTTGAAGTGTAGGATCACTGTAAATAACTTTCTGCACATTTAACAGGAGATTTGAAATGGGGGGGAAAAACTATCTTTCTGTTCATTTCCTGTAAACTGAAGGAAAGCCTTTGAGAAGTTTCTCTATTGCTTATGTGGCTGCTGATTCAACACAACAGCAATGGGGCTTCCACATGACAAGTTTCCCAGCAGTTTCCCTGCTCCAGTCCCCCAGCAGGGGCCATCCACCACCGGCCCAGTCTACTGGGGCATTTGCGGATTTTTTAAAAAGGCACTAGAATATTGTTAGATTGATATAATAGTATACCATCATATGCACAAGATTCTTGAAATTCTCAGCTTTCATCAGAAAACAGTTTCTCTAGCCCTTTCTGTTGCAGAGATATAAGGGGAAAGGCAAATCTCTGCAACATAAAGAGCTGAAGACTTTCTTTTCTTTTTCCAAATGAAAGCTGGGAATTCAGGGTACACATGTTGGTATATTGCTGTATTGATATAATGACATTCTAGTGTCAATTAAAAACATTTAAAAGGCAGGTGAAGGAAATGCCCACTGTGGGGTTAAGAATCATGGTGGTCATGTGAGCAGGAAAATTCAAATCCACCCAAAGCAACCACCTAAGCTTTAGTGTAATCTTTCCCAAAACTTTGGAGCAAACCAGGTTTTAGAAGGATTGAACAAAAGCTGAGGAAACTCCAAAAGGTACATAGATGTACCATGATGCTGTGGGGAAGCAGGAGAAAAACTCACTTCCCAAAAACATTGAACCTGGAACAGATAACCAATGTGGCAATGTCCCTTGTATTAATGCATTAGTATTTGCAAATAGATTTGTAGTTCTGCTGGGCATATGTAAGGGTTTCTTTCTCTTGCTCTAGTATGGATTCATCAATAATTGCTTGAAATCTCTCCTTGTGGAGAAATTCGGTGAAGAGACATGGGAAAAACTCAGGTAAGTCTCCCTACCCTCTAACATGTTACATGTGGAAAGTAAACACTGGGACACCTTTGTGATCATGTTAACCTCCTCATTCTGACACAATCACTTCCTCCATTGCTACACATTGCTGAAACCTCTTCCTGGCCTGCTTTATGCCTTTTCCCCCACAAAAGCTTATCCTGACCATAATTCATACATTATATTTGCCCTTTTGAGTATGCACCCAGGAATAACCAAGGGATCTTCTACACAGAAAATCTAGTTGGTCTCTAAGGCGATAAGGGACTTTAAGCTAGCTACTCTATTGCAGACCAAAATGGCTGCCTTCTGAAAGTACACATTTCATACGGGGGCTTTTCTCTGTTAACTTTCATCAGCTCATTGATTTGATTAATTATCATCAGCTTTGATGTTGCCTAGGTTTGAATGGGAAGAAAATTTGTTTTTTTATGTAACAAAAAACAAATGGTGCTGGTTTAGCTGAATTGAACAGATCAAATTGCAAACTGTTTGTTTTCCTATATGGCCTTGCCTCAGATACAACCTTTTTGCCATTTTTTGCAGAACTCAAGCTGGGCTTGAAGACAATTTTATGACATATACTGTGTACGATGATGGTGTCACAGTAAAGTTGGTCCAGGAAGCCTGCAAGACACTAAGTATTGAGTTGATTTTTGTTTTTAATTTAGAATATCTGTAGTGTTTTTATTTTGATCTACCTTGACGGCTCCCTGTCCCAGTCTGTCTCTTTGCTGGTTGACCTGCTACTGGTTTGGAGGTGCAGAATGCTGATAGTTTGGTATAAAACCCATAAGTCACTTGTAAGGCAACCCATGCTTAACAGTCAGTCAGTACTCTTAGGAGATTTATTCAGAAATCCCTCCGAAAGCTAGGGCTGCCAATCCCCTGCCCCCAGCTCTTGTCACCACTTCAAGTGGTGGAGGGAGAAAAAAATACAAAAAAATGGCAGTTGGGCTAACACCATGACATCACTTTTGGAGGAAACTTGAAAGTGACATCATATCTCTCTAGGAATCACAGAAAAATCTGTGGTAAAACCATCAAGTTTCCAGCGATTCCAGCGAGAGGTAGCAGTTTTCCTTGGAAGTAATGTTGCATGGTTGTGAAGGGCGCTCCCAATGTTCCTGCCCCCCATCTCCCACAACCCTAAGCTGCTCCATTTATGAGGAGGTGGGAGGGGAGGGCATGCCAAGCCTAAGTCCCCTATTCTCCTTCTGCCACCACCCTGTCTGAGTAATCACAAAAGCTATGAGACATGGCAATCACCAGAAGTCAGCGAGAGTGGAGCAGTCACCTTCTGGGCACAGACCAATCACTGTAAATTAGTGACATAAAATCTTGACTTGGAGCTACCTACAATAACACATCAGGGTATTGGGCTCTGGTGCGAACTTCTGAAGCAGAACATACTAGGGTGGATCCAACCCTCCTCAAAGAAGACTTCCTCCAACTTAAGGAGCCTTCTTCCATCTTAAGTAGCTCTTCCTCCAACAGAAGAGCCACTTGAGCTGGATAAACTCTCCTCAGGTTGGAGAAAGGCTTCAAACTGCTTAGTGGCATAGTATGATAGGGATAGGGTCCACTACACTCTCTCTGACTTGGCCAGATTCTGGGCCCTTCTCTCAGTTTACAGTCCGATCTCCTTTACACCTGTACGCGCAACCCCATGGCTGTTAAATGGGCCTTATTGTCTGACAGTGCAGTTCGATGTAGAATTATACCCTTCACTGTACCCAGAAGAGTGTATTTATGCTTATGAT
Organism: Lepidodactylus listeri; assembly: GCA_029233225.1. Classification (NCBI taxonomy): domain Eukaryota; kingdom Metazoa; phylum Chordata; class Lepidosauria; order Squamata; family Gekkonidae; genus Lepidodactylus; species Lepidodactylus listeri. The sequence goes on from JARCFY010000016.1 coordinate 22,229,733, forward strand.
TGCACTGTAAGTTGTTTAAATAGTTGTAAGTCCACGAAAACTTGTAGCCAGCCTTGCTCCAAGATATATCTGCTGTCCAAGGTGCCGAATTCGATTGCCCTTCCATCACTGCAGGGACTTTTACTGTGCTTACAATTCTCTGGATATTATAGACATTTTCATGCGGAAAAGTCTTATGATATTCAGGGCATCACAGATGGTCATAATAATAAAAAGTATACTACTAGAGTAATTCCTACATAGACAGAAGGGTACTATATTGTGAACACAACTTGGAGGTTTGGTCCCTGTCTTTTCAAGAGAAAGGGCAGATTCTGTACCGTCCTTCTCCACACAAAAATATGCAGACCCTCCCCAATGCAGGACTGATAGTGTCCTCTTAGAATACAGGCAACATTCTCCTCTCTGTCCACCCCTAAGAGAGAACAGCACTGTCAGAGACGATGCGGCTGACTAGAGACAAAGAGGTGGAAGAAAAATCCTTCTGATTTAAACTAAGGATTTGCCAGGATATTAAGCAGACATGTGTTCGTGTGAGAGGATTTGGTGGATAGATTTTGCTCATGCCCAAGGTCTAAGTGAATCGAAGCCCTCACGTTTATTGGTTTCACTCATTTCCATTCAGATGTGCCAGAAGAGACAGCGCTAAAACTGTTTGGGGACTACTTTTTCAGTTTCTGTAAGATGTCCGGGTACGACAGAATGCTACGGACTCTGGGAGGGAACTTGATTGAATTTATTGAGAACCTTGATGCCCTTCATAGCTACCTTGCCTTGTCCTACCAGGTACTGATTTATTTAGTTCCTTCATTTATACCCAACTTTCCCCCTCAAGATGGACCCAAAGTGGCTTACAACATTTTCTTGTTCTTCTCACAACAACCCTCTGAGTTAGGTTAAGCTAAGAGTGATTGGCCCAAGGTCACCAAGTAAGCTTGCATGGCAGTGTGGGTATTCAAAACAGGGTGTCCCAGATCCTAGTCCGACATTCTAACTACTATACTGCCTTCTGTTTACTCACTGTACTTGTCAGTACCATCCTGGAGTAATCTGAGGTAACTTATATTTGTTTCCAGAACAGATAAGGCTACAGGTCAGCCATTGCTTGTCCTCAAACCTGTTAATGTCTGTTACATATAAAAGGAATCTGAAGGTCAAGCTGGGCTCTTTGATCCATCCCAACCACTCCATATTTCTTCTGTCTGTGGCCTGTTCTTTATACTCCTTGCCATGGACCCTCTTCTGTCTGCCTCTGAATAGCTTCCCCACCATCCCTTCCTCACCATCCCAGTGTGTTTTAGTGGTTAAGAGCAGTGGTCTCTAACCTGGAGAACCAGTTTTGATTCCCCACTCCTCCACATGAAGCCTTCTGGGTGACCCTGGGTTACCCACCTACCTCACGAAGTGACTGCTGCGGGGAGAGGAAGGGAAGGCAATTGTAAGCCGCTTTGACACTCCTTAAGGTAGAGAAAAGTAGTGTATAGAAAACACTCTTCCTCTTCTTCCCTGTTGCTCAACAATAGTCCTCACCAACAATAGCTTCCCAACCAGCCTTTCTTTTCTGTAGCTCAGGTGAACAGTATTGTCTTGGGAAGACAAAGATTGTGTTGTTTTATAAACAAATTCCAAAAGTTGTACAATCCCTTTTATTAGGTCCAACTAAAGGAGCGCAAAAGAGAATTCAAACTGTTCATCACACTTAATGTTTGGTACACAAGAGGGGTGTGTGGATATAAAGAGAAAATAAGTTTATATAGAGAAAATAAGTTTAATAAGAGAAAATATTTGCAGTTGTAGTCTTAAAATGGAGTACAGGATCTGTTCTCATGTGATTATTTTTCTATATAATAAGTTGGCATATACAAGAAGAGGATTTGTATTGTCCCATTAAATTTTGTTGTCATAATGAAACCACCAAGCCATTATGAAATTTACCCTAAATCTTCAAAATGCAGAGCTGTGATCAAACATCAAACTACTCAGAAGCCAGTCTGCGTTTTTTCCCATTATAGAAATTGTTCACTTTTCTCCCATCTACTGAAACTCTTAATAATATTTTAATGGATATTAAGTGGGTAAATCTGGTGTTGTTTTCATTATTTAACCAAGAGCTTCATATCAGAAGGACAGATATGCAGTTATTAAGAGCAATGCTCCCTCTAAGCTGTGGAATCTTGTGAGCAAAAATTCAACTTTTGTGAGCTACTGGCATTAAAGTTGTGAGCGGGCGATTTGGCTATTGCATAAATTAGTTGGCTCTGGAGCCATTCTTCCTGAGCTAAGACAAAAATGTGTGAGCTGGAGGCTAAAAAACTGTGAGCTAGCTCACATTAACTCAGCTTAGAGGGAACACTGATTAAGAGCAGTTTGGTATAAGAACTGTGTATGCAATTTATCCTCAAGGAAAGAAAAACACTGAGTTTGTTTTTTTACGTAGGAAATGAATGCACCATCATTTCGTGTGGAAAGAGCAGATGGGATGCTCCTGCTTCACTATTACTCTGACAGGAAAGGCCTGTGTCAGATTGTCCCAGGTGAAATGCTGCAAGATCTTGTTTCAAACAGGGTTGCCATTTCCCAGGCAGGGGTGGGGAAACTCTCACCTCTGTTTCCCACCCTCACTCTGGCAAGTGGCAGGGGCAAAATATGGAGTCCAGAACAACATCTCGCAACATTATGACATCATTTCCAGTTGCATAATCAGAAGTGACATTAGTGGGATGCTGGATGCTCTAGGATGCACCTGAAATTCTGTGTTTTTACATTAGAGTTTCAAGTGAATCCTAAAGCATCTGGCAATATAGTTATATCATTTCCAATTACATGGTTGTAACTGATGTCATGATGTATGGTAATGCCACTGTTGTGAATATCTGCTCCCCCAAAGTCTCCCGGGGATTGCTAATCAAAGACTAGCAATTCCACTTTCAAGACAGGCTTTAACCTGGGATGTATTATCATACAACTATGTTTCTTCTAAAATTTTGGCATAAGGGCTAGCAAAATTATCCCTGTCATACTTGATGGTCACACTCAGGATCTACTTCTCAACATGAGCACTTTCCTGTGATTGCTGGTTTGTTGCTTTTGCACATGCAGGATGGAGGCTGTGAAAAGAGAAACAACCATGTAGTGTGGGGTCTTCCACATCACTCCTTGCCCATGTAAACCATGCTGTTCATGCTCAGTTTGCAAGTCGCAGTCCATTGGCAGTAACACTATGTAAGCTGTGGAGGGGTGACATATTAATTACTTCCACACTAATAATTTAGCCTCAGATTGTTATGGTTAATTTGGTTTCAACTGAGAATCCAGAGGGTGTCACGAGCAATCTGTTGTATTCCTATGCTTTCCCTGTTGCCCTCTTATCTTTTGTCCAACCTGGGTGCTACGCTGTACCCTCTTGGGGCTAAATTCAGCCCTTAGGCAGCCAACTGCCTGTTGCCAATAGGGTCACATGAGCCTCATCAAATGCTTAGTGTTTGTGTCCAAAGGGTGTGGGTGGGGAGGAGGTATTCATGAAACTGTTCTGTGATTTCCCAGATTATTTGTTGCAACTGAAATGAGAGTTTTTCACTAAGGGTTGGATCCAAACTAAATTTCCCATCAGCAAAATGGAACTTCCCTACCTCTCTCCATCCGCTGCAGCCCACTGATGGCCATCAAGTGCTGTTCCTGGGGATAGGGGACCCTAAGAAACCACAGGAGGGGACTCTGCAGTGGGAAGGGCGAATGGGTGGAAATTTCTATAATTGCAAAGTTTAGTTTGGATCCAACCCTAAGAGTGCAGTATTACAAAAATTAATGGCATTCATATACATGGGATATTTCACCTCTATCCACTATTTGCAAGATTATTATTATTATTATTATTATTATTATTATTATTATTATTATTATTGGACACAGGAATCCTTGAAGCTGTGGCCAGAGATTTCTTTGACAGTAAAGTCACGCTGAAAATTCTGAATCAAAACATAGAAGAGGAACGTACTGGGAAGAAGGAGCATGTAGTCTTTTTTTTGCATAATGAGGAAAGGGGAAAGGACGAAATCAAGAAGAGACCATCCGAAGACTCACAGAAAGATAAAGAGGTAGAGAAAGTGGTCCTATAGAGGGTAGTTTTGAGCCAGTGTAATCATTCTCTATTCATAAAGGCCCAGGGCTATTTTTGGGCAGGAACGCACAGGGACGGAGTTCTGGCTGGATTCTGTGTTGGCCACGCCTACAGCCTCCCCCTCGCTCAGGTTCCCCAGGCGCCTCGCAAACCGCAGGGTGCCTGGGGAAGCCAAGCCGATCCAGGGAGGGCAGGCAGTTTAAACTGCCTCCCCTCCTCAGGTTCCCCAGGCGCCCTGCAGCTGTGGAGCACCTGGGGAAGCCAATCCAGAAACTGCCATCCTTCCCTCGGGTTCCCCATGCACCCTGCAAGCCGTGGGGCACCTGGGGAAGCCAATCCTGGGAGGGAGCTGTGCTGTCAGGGGTGTGGCCTAATATGCTAATGAGTTTCTGCTGTTGGGTGTGGCCTATTATGCTAATGAGTTCCTGCTGGGCTTTTTCTACAAAAAGAGCCCTGTAAAGGCCGATGTCTAATAAGGCATTGCTATGGATCTAACCTTAGGGATCCCTCCTCCAACATCTGTGGCCAACTTCTGTGTTGGTGAAGGGCTCCTTAGGAAGAAGGAAGGCTTTGCTCAGTGGTATGTGGTAGAATGGTGGTAGGGTCCACATCACTCTATACATTGGTGGAAACTGCCACCAAGTTGCAGCCGATTAATGGCATCCCTATAGGGTACGCAAGGCAAGAGATCGTGGTTTGCTATTGCCTGCCTCTGCATGTCATCCCTGGATTTCCTTTGTGATCTCCCATCTAAGCACTAAGCAGGGCTAACCCTGCTTAGCTTCTGAGACTGGGCTAGCCTGGAGCATCCAGGTCTCAGCACTGTATACACTTGGAGGAAATTTCTAATTGATAGCCATTTTCAGTAGTATTAAGCCAGTGGTCAGAGGAACTTTTGGTTTCCATGGAAGTGTATTAGGGAGAAAATCAGTAAGGGAAGACACTCTACTGAATACTATTAGTCTCCTCCAGTGTGTAATCACAGGGGAGAGATAGGGCTGTGTTCTAGACTACACTGTCCACTGAAATGGAGCAACATTGATGATTAACAAGTCTGGCTGGCACTCATAAAGTAAGCAGGTGCCCTACCATGTTACCCAGAACTCTACGATACCAGGTGTGACAGATGTGCAAGGGTTTCTTAATCAACAAGCTGATGTAAAGGGGTTTCCAGGAAGCAGACAGACTGAAAACTGATGGTGATCAAGGACAATTGTAGAATCTCCTTCCTTGGAAATTTTAAAGGAAAGAAAGGTACCCATCGAGTATGTATCTGTTCTGACTTGTGACAACCCTATGAATTAAACCTACTGGAGAAACATAATATATTCTGCCTTGAGTAAGCTGTACTGTTCCTTCCCAGTCTGTGATTCTGCGATTTCAAGGGACACTCCATGAGAGTCTATCGACTGCCTTGCCATCCCTATGTGCAGTGACACTGATGCATAAATAGATCTAATACTGGCTCTTCCTGTCCTCTACTACTCCCATGAGGTTGCTCTAATGCAGATTGCTATGACAGAGCATGAACGCCAATCGCTTCATTTTAATGACCACCGTTCCACTGTTTTGCTGCATGTTCTCTTTAGACACTGGATGGAGCTTCTCAGAAAGGGAGGGAAGAATTGACGTCGTCCTGCCCAGAAAAGAAATCCTACTGGGACATTGTGAGACGGGCTGTGAGATTTCAGAGAGGTGAATCAGTTCCTTCTTAACTCCGGGTGTGATGATAGTAATTAAATATATAAACGAGTCCACAGTCTTGCTGGATATAGCCACAAGGTTTTGTTTTGTTTTTTAACTTTCCAGGGATGTTTTCACCTGGGGATGTGAAAACATGCCTCCATTATGGCAGAAGCAGCAAATGGCTTGCGAGCGGGCAGGGACAATGTCCAGCTACCCCATCCCTGCGCCCGCTGCTGCCCCTCCATCTCCCCCCGCTTTTCCTTCTCATAAGAACGTCAGAGAAGCCAATGTTGGATCAGGCCAGTGGCCCATCCAGTCTAACACTCTGTCACCCAGTGGCCAAAAATACCAGGTGCCATCAGGAGGTCCATCAGTGGGGCCAGGACACTAGAAGCCCTCCAGAGAGCCAGTTTGGTGTAGTGGTTAAGTGCGCGGACTCTAATCTGGGAGAACCGGGTTTGATTCCCCACTCCTCCACTTGCAGCTGCTGGATGACCTTGGGCAAGCCATAGCTCTGTACCAGTTGTTCCCTCAAGGACAGCTTGGGAAAGAGTTCTCTCAGCCCCACCTACCTCACAGGGTGTCTTTTGTGGGGAGGGGAAGGGAAAGGAGTTTGTAAGCCACTCTGAGACTCCAAATGAGTGAAGGGCGGGCTATAAATCCAATCTCTTCTTCTTCTTCTTCTCCCACTGTTTCCCGCCCCCCCACCCCCTGCCAGTGTCTGCACAGATGAAGATTGTAACAGGCCCTGCACAGCCAGCAACTGATCCTGTGTTAAAGGGGTTTTTTTAAGTCCATTAAAAAGGGGACAAAATAAGGAGCTTAGCTCTGCCCTCTCCCTATATTGGCTGTGGGCAGAGCGTCCACATGGACATTCCACCCGCAACCACCCTGTAATTCCATCTCTTGAGTCACATCAAAGTAGGTTTTCCTTTGATCCAGTTTGAAGGGGAAATCACCAGGAGGACCACAAGCCATGTTCACTTTGAGCGTAGTATTGTGAGGAAGCACTAGGGCTGCTCGTGGAAGTTCACTGTTCGACCTTGGGCCTGTCACTCTCTCTCTCAGCCTGACTTACCTCACCGGGTGGCGGTTGTGAGGATAATGTGGAGGAGAGAAGACTGAGTTTGTAAGCCAGTTTAGGTTCCCTCATCAGGGGGGAAAGTGGGGTGTAACCGTCTAAAAGAAAAGAAGAAAATAGCATTGTTCGGAGGCCAGAGCATAAATGCAGTGTATGTACACTTCTTCTAATATCACCAAGGATCCCAGAATGATCAGTATCAAAGGGTAGGTGGTCAGGGATGATGAGTAGTTTATTTGTTATGCTAATAAAGGTTATCGGAAATTGGAAATTGGAATTAAGTAGTTTATTTCTGTCTCTCCACAAACAGAAATAGATGGGTAGAGTGTCTTTATCACATTAGTTTCTGAGAGCCAACATACGCTTGCAGGGAAGGGTGACCTAACTGTCTAAACAAACAAGCAAGCAAGCAAACAAGCAAACAAATAGTGGTTAAGAGTGGCAGACACTAATCTGGAGAACCGGGTTTGATTCCTCACTCCTCCACATGAAGCCTGCTGGGTGACCTTGGGCCAGTCACAGTTTTTCTCAGAATTCTCTCAGCCCCAGCTGTCTCACAACAGGTGCTTGTTGTGGGGAGAAGAAGGGAAAGGTGATTATATGCTGCTTTGAGACTCCTTAGGGTAGGGTATAAAAACCAGCTCTCCTCTTCTTCTTTTTGCATTGCCTTGTTGGCCTAATTATTTTTAGCCTAACACAGTAGGAAGACAGAGCCAATCCAAAATGGATTTCTTACTGCAAAGATAAAACATGCAAATTCAAACAAAGATTTCTGAGTGACTTACGTCTCTGACTCACAGGAAACGTTTTATATACCTCTGAGCCACAGTTCCCTGAAAAGCTTTGGATCGAGGAGAGAACATTTTGCTATACATTCCCATTCCACGTTGTGTTTGATAAAAAAGTAAGTCATCCCTTTGGTGAGGTGCTTTTAGTTAAAGGCTTCAGTAGGGATGGTTCTGGCTGTGCAGAGGAACAAAATAAGATGGAAGAATGCTGTTTTGTGGGCTCGACTTTTGCTGGAGTTACAGTATGCCAGACTTTAACACTACAGTATGCTGGAGTTACAGTATGCCAGGCTTTTAACACTGCAGTATGCCAGGCTTTTAACATTATATTCCTAGTAAATGCACATAAGTGCACATACATAGGGCTCCCAGCTCTGGGCTAGGAAATACCTAGAGATTTAGGGGGTGGAGCCTCGGGATTACAGGGTTTGGGGAGGAGGGAGACCCCAGTAGGGTATCAGGGGCGTAGAGTTTTGGAAATCCTGGGGGGGGGGGCTCCTTAGCGCGCGCGCGCTCGGTGGGGTTGATGTTCTCCCCCCCCCCCTCCGGGAAACCACCCCGCCTCCCCGGGCCCTTCTGAGGCCCGCCAGCCGCTGCTGCCGGTGCCTCTCCCCCCCCCCTTCCCTCTCCCTCTCCAGCAGCAGCCGCTGGGCCTCAGAAGGACCCGGAGAGGCGCGGAGGCAGGCACTCCATTTTCCCGGGGGTGGCTGAGCCCCACCCCCCCGGGAAATTTCGGGGGTGGCTCAAGCCCTCGAGCCCCCCCCCCCCCCATACTCTATGCCTATGTAGGGTATAGTGCCATAGAGTCCACCCTCCAAAGCAGCCATTTTTTCTCCAGGGGAACAGATCTTGGTCATCTGGAGATAATTTTTAATAATGGGAGATCTCCAGGTGCCATTTGGAGGTTGGCAAACCTACACACATGTTATTAGGGATCTGATGTTTAACATCAGTCTTGTTATTATGTTGGACATATATATTTTGTTATTATGTTGGACATATATTCTTGTTATTATGTTGGACATATATTCTGTAGGGGGGCTGGGAACAGCCTCCGATTTGCATGCAGAAGGTCCCAGGGGTTCATTCCCCAGCATCTCCAGGTATTTTTTTTAAAGGACTGGGCAGTAGGTGAACTGAAACACCTTTACCTGAGACCCTGGAGTGCTTCTGCCAGTCAGAGTAGACAATACTGATCTTGATGGACCAATAGTCTGATTCAGTATAAGGCATCTTAATGTGCACCTTAAGTTTGATGTAATTTTTTACATTTTTACATTTTTACAAAGCTAATTTGAAAGTTTTCTCCTGTATTTACTGAAGTTCTGTCTATCTGTGTTCCTTAGCTGAAGATCAGACAGGCTGGGGTCAACATCCAGAAATTTGTACCTAGACTGCGGATGACTGGTACCAGATTAGACAAGTATTTTACTATTGTTCATCCACAAGTTACGTTCACAATTTTCAGTATGAAGAAGTTTATCAACAGTCAGTTTGTCCTCAAGGTCCGAAGGGATAAGCTGCCTAAATCGTGGAACCAACGGCCCCTGCTGAAACTCAGAGGTACCAAACAAAGTGGGGGGGTTTTCGTAGGTGAGGGGGATGTGAATGCATCTGATTCTAAGGATCTTTATGTTCATTCTTGGCCTAGGATGGCATTGGGTAATACCCATTCTCCATTGGAGGCATGCAAATTATATAAAGTTTTTTTTAAAGAAATACCAGACAAGAAAGACATGAAAGTTTTGTATCTGAGGACAAACATATCATTGCATGTTAAACCTGACGAAGGACTTACTAGAGTTCTTATGAGTGGGCTAGGACTTTTCCTTCTGAACTAAGAGGGAGGTAATAGCAAATCAGAGGTCTTTTTCCAGTGAAAAGCACAGCAGGGAAGGAAAAGGTTAATGTTCTGCTCTCCTTATCCCCGTCTTCTCCTTGATGAAGCAATTCTGGCAGCTGATTTTGCAAAAGAGAAAACTGCTATTTAAAGTGAACCGAGGAAAAATCTTAATGGGTAGTCGAGTGCTTAGGTTGATGAAAGCCCTCGAAGTAAGACTTAGGTCGTGTTCATATGGCTCTTTTGAGCCGCGCCAGGCACGAATGCCTGGTGGATTTAAAGGGCACATCCAGACAGACTGCAACATCTGGGAATTGTGCCGCTTCTGTGATGAGCCCATTGATCCCCGCTGGGGAACTGTACTTAAAAGATAGTGGTTAAAGTCCGGTCCTAAGCTGGCCAACGGGCTAATGGTGGACTTTCCCCCATCAGGTCGTTCCACCAGTGTGCAATCAGCCTGTAGGGATGGTCTCCAGACCATCCTGAACTGCCGCCATTTTTAAAAAGTCTTAGCGATGAGCGCATAACCGCTTAAACATGCGATGTCTGCAGAGCTCCACTCAAACGATCAGGACAGTTTTGTTTCTGACGGTCCCGATCCAGACGATCTAGATCAAATTACAGTCTTAACGTACCCTTAAATGGCCTGGTAAGCAGGATGGAACCTCATACTATTTGGGTTTGGGGGTTTTTTAATGAAAAGGGCAGATGGTCTGGATGGAGGGCCTCCAGTGCATGCTGTACTTGTGTTCGCCAAAGCTACGCAGTTTGGAGGAGCTGGAAGAACAACAGATGCACCTTTCTGACATCGCGCAACATGACACGACAAGGGATCTGATCCTCTTCAACCAGCAACGACTGGCAGAGATAGAGCTGTCCAACCAATTGGAGAGAAAGAAGGAAGAACTCAGGATCCTCTCTAAAAACTTGGACGCAGAAAAGAAGAAATCGGAAGCCTTGCTCTATTCCATGCTGCCGAAACACGTGGCGAATCAACTTAAGGAGGGCCACAAGGTGGAAGCAGGTACAGGTCTTCCGGTGTCTGTCAGGTTTGGAGATGTATGCTGCAGTATTGTTAGTACACACAACCTGGCAGACTTTTTAGACTATCTTATTCTATTAGGCTAAAATATGTAATTAGAATTGATCTACTCAGGGCTCATTTCGTAGCAGGAGCTCCTTTACATATTAGGCCACACACCCCTGATGTAGCCAATCCTCCAAGAGCTTACAGTAGCCCCTGTAAGAAGAGCTCTGTAAGCTCTTGGAGGACTGGCTGCATTAGGGGTGTGTGGCCTAATATGCAAAGGAGCTCCTGCTACGAAATGAGCCCTGCAGAGGATAAGGCCTCACAGTCACTGCAGTCCAAAATCTATCAGTCTGTCTTTATTAGAGTTTTCCACTAACTTCTTTTTTATATACAAGTTTTTATTTTCACACACATATATAACAAAAAAGACACACAAAAACATACAAACAATCATACATAAAATGGTCGGAGGAAAGTGTGCATAATACAAAAGTCTCTTACTTTGTTATAATAGCTAGTAGTAGATCATCTACTTGGAAGTAAGCCCCACTGAGCTAAGAACAATGTGATTTACTCCCTAGTCCTGTGAGTGAGCGTGGGTGTTAGTCTCACAGAAGCCAGTGGGAGTGAATTGTGTGCCGTTGCCAACCTCCAGATGAGGGCTGGAATTCTCCCAGAATTATAACTGCCTCCAGCCTACAGGGTTTATGTGATTTTATCCAGTAAGAGTTTAGGGAATTTCAACTTTCCTTCTCAAATGCCAGCTATAGATGTTTAGTTAGACTCTCTCGGGGGTAAATGCTTGAATTCCATTCAATCAAACCCAGCCCTATTGTTCCAAGGTGTTCTGAAACTTGGGGCTGATCTTTTCATGGGTTCCGAGACTCCCACTGAATATCTCTTTTTGCCCTCTTGCTTGACACAATCTAAACTGTTGATGAACAGGAAGCCAGTTTGGTGTAGTGGTTATGAGCACGGACTCTAATCTGGGAGAACCAAGTTTGATTCCCCACTCCTCCACATGCAGCTGTTGGTGTGACTTTCAGTCAGTCCCAAGTTCTCTCAGAGCTGTTCTCTCAAGAGCAGTTCTCTCAAGAGCTCTCTCAGCCCCACCTACCTCACACAGAGTATCTGTTGTGGGGAAGGGAAAGGAGATTGTAAGCCACTCTGAGACTCCTTTGGGTAGTAAAGGGCAGGGTATAAATCCAATATTTTCTTTTCTCTATATATCTTGCATAGACCACATCCATGTAGCATGGTTTGTATGAGGCAAGATTCAAGCTACAATCACACATTTTGCCATTCATACGCTGACCAGCAGACACCAGTGCTTTGAGTCCCTGGAAGCTAAGACAGCAGCACACTGGACGAGGTCTCCTTCAAGATCCACTACTGAGGCATTCTCAGAAAGAAGTTATTGAAGGAGGTGATGATTCTGGGAAAGGGCTTCTGCACTTCTGTTTAGGTTTTTGTGCCTGTGTGGTCTGTCCTTATCTATGAGTTAAGTACTGAATGCAAGCAGAGCTATAGCTTTAAATTTAAATCTGAACTTAAAATGCCACAGGGGGCATTTAGGGGCAATGCCCCCCTTGGATGAGTGTCGCCCCTGTGGATAAAAATTTTAAAAATACATTTAAAACGATTTTTAAAATGTGAGATGCATGTGGGGTTTCCAGAATGACCCTGGGCACAGTCAGAGAAGCTTCAGTCTCATTTTCTTTTTTCCGGGCTGAAAAATAAATAGGGCTTTAAAATTGCAAAAAATAAAATAAAATCGAAATTGTGCAGAGCTGTGCAATTACCACTCTGTTATTGCTATCCTTTAAACAGCATGTATGTATGAAAGTAACTTAAAAAGGAGTAGCAGCTGCTCTTGCCTTTGAATATGAGAAAGGCCTGACTTGCCAGTTGATTGCTATTAAAAGCCAAAGATAACAAGTTAATCCTCCAAATTCACTGCAAAGGGAATGAGTTGTGAACATCACACAGGATCCTTGGTTGTTCCAAGAGGTTATGCAGCTGTATGTTTCCTTGAATTGTGGTTGTAATCCTCCCTAAGCATTGGTGTAAAGCACTTGTCATTCATGCTGAATCTGATTATTGGGGCACGATGGGGTGTTTGAGACATACCCTAGAGCAGTCCCTGTAGTTGTTTTCAGATAAGTGGAGATAGACAGGTTTTCCCTAAAGAAGCCTGAGGAGAAGTTGTTGATGAGGCATGAAGTCCTTTGCAATCCCAGGGTCCCTGAACAGGGGAAACAACTTCACAGCTGCGAAAGCAGAGAGACTTAAGGGAAAGCCTGGGCAAAGAAAGGTCTAGCTGTAACTAAGGGGGACACAGTCTTTTAACTTCCCACTTTGCATGTAAATCTTACGTAGAACAGGGACTGTTTGCATTGGTGGACAGAACTCTGGACAAGGCAGCCATTAACCATGTGCTGGCCTGAAGAGTTGGAGGAAGCTGCAAGGTAATGAAAACGCTGTAGAGATCTCTAACATCCTAAGTTAAGGAGCCTGTCCTATATTTTAACATCTGATAGGGCATGTATAGAGAGAGGGACAGAGGAATTGCATTTTACCCATTTCTTTTGAATCCCTTGCTCAGTCTGGTGCTATGTTAAAGTATGCTTGTGAACATTTTCTCTTTAATAAATACTTTATAACTTTCAATGCTGGTAGAGGTTCTCTATACTACATACACCTCCACCGTCTTGAACACACTATTTTAAAAGGAGTGCTGGGGGAAGGCAGGCAGTTGGCAAGTGGCTATTTCTCCAGGAGCACACAAGGCAGCAAATTGTCCCCATGGTGACCAGGTGCTGGGCAAGGCCTCAGAACTTGGAAGAGAAGCTGGGAGTCCTGACCCTCCCAGCAGGCAATTCCTTACAAAGGTCAGGTGGTGGCAATGGTTACCCAAGAGAGAAAGAAAAGCCTCTTCAGGTGTTGGGAAAACCTTGGAGGGCAGGGTGGAACAGGGCCTGCAGGCTTGAGCAGGCCCATTTCACCACAGGATCATATCCCTCCTCCAACTGATTGTGACTGACTGGGTTTTAGAATTCCACCTGAATGTGTCCTGCTGAGGCTATGCAAAGGTTTTCTGCTTTCCTTTCCTGGACTGAAAGACATGTGATAGACAGGGAAGTGATGGACAGATACCTTATACTTATAATTTATAACTTTTAAAAAATAACCGTTCTCCTTTGATTTGTTCCCTAGGGGATTTCAGTTCCTGCACAATCCTTTTCAGTGATGTGGTGACCTTCACAAATATCTGTTCAGTCTGTGAACCAATTCAGATAGTCAAAATGCTTAACTCAATGTATTCCAGGTTTGATCAGCTTACCAGTGTCCATGGTGTGTACAAAGTAAGTGCTCTCAGTTTCACAAAAATTGGCATCACTTGAGTTTTCCCTCACACATCCTGCTTACAGCCAATTGTAGCATGCTTGTCTAAAGAATCCAAACAGAAGACAGCTTGCTATAAACACTGGCACGTCAACAGTACATCACTAACTTCACTAAATGTCCTGCTGGCTCCCTATCCACAACTCCCATACATTGTCTGTCCCCTCCCCACTTATTCCCCACTTTTCCCTCAATACCATTGCCAATTCCATACAGACTGTCAAGTAGGCTGTTCCCAGTCAAACTGGCCCACGCACCACATGTTAATTGATAAGCCTTCCCTGAGGGTGACCACAGGGGGGAGACTCTGATGTTTTCACTTAGCAGCCCCGGTCACTAGGTGAAATATAGGACATGTAGGCCACTGGATCTCTCTGGACAAAAAAACAGAACAAAGGGAAGGAGGCATGCCCATATGGTATAGCCTGAGTCAGTTACCATCCCTGTTAAGTTCCTTGTTTCATACATCAGACATGTGTATCGGGTTGGATCCAAAGTACCTCGATGAGAGCAAAGGGTAACTTTCCTATCTCTCCTCTCCAGCTGTGGTCCTCTGACTCCCCCTGGGATTCTGCTTCTGAGGGTCAGGTCAGGGGACCTTCACAAACAGTATGGAGGGAGCAGTTTGGGGGTTTGCAAAGCAGGAGGAAGGAATTGGTAAAAGTCAACCTTCTCTCTCCACTAAAGGAAGTGCCACTTTTCTAGCGTAAGTGCTGGTACTCCAGTAGAAGAACACCTTTGGATGCAGCCCACTGGGTATAAAATAAGCCCGTGTGTGTACAAATGGCTGATTCATCTTGCAGGATTAGGTCTTTCCATGCCTACAATATGCCTCCCCTTGCTTTACAGGTGGAGACCATAGGTGATGCTTACATGGTTGTCGGAGGGGTCCCAGTGCCTGTTCTGAGTCACGCCGAAAGGGTGGCCAATTTTGCTCTGGGCATGAGAATTGCTGTAAGAGATGTTATGAACCCGATTACTCAGAAGCCCATTCAGGTACTGGAAATCACAGAAATATGTGTCACAGTTGTTACCCAGAGATCAATGCCTGAGGTACTTTTCTGAATGGGGCCCTTACTGCTTTTTACCAAAGCTCTTTTAGCCCTCAGTGTGGCCTGTCATTTTGAAGGCCCACAAGGGTAAGAAAGAAGTCTCATAAAGGGCCAATATTAAAAACCTAGTGTAAACTTATTCAAAAATACATGTGTTTATTAGAAAGACAGTTAAAAACAAATAAGGGACTAATGAAAGCCTCATTACAAAGTTCAAGTGGCCTAAACACAAAGGGCCAATATAAGTGACCTGACGTATTTCTGCCCTGTTGGGGGCCTTCTTCAGAGGTCAAACAGTCTGAGGTACACATGTTACAATATTACATACTACAATAAAATAACCAATAAGTTAATAAAGGTAAAGGCTTCCCTTGCTCAAAAGCCAGTCAAATCCGACTCTAGGGGGCGGTGCTCATCTCCATTTCCAAGCCAAAGAGCCAGCGCCGTCCAAAGACTTCTTCCGTGGTCATGTGGCCGGCATAACTAAACGCCAAGGTGCACAGAACGCTGTTACCTTCCCACCAAAACGGTACCTATTTATCTACTTGCAGTTTCTTGCTTTCAGATTGCTAGGTTGGCAAGAGCTTGGGCCAGTACAATAAATTAATACTGGACCAAAACAAGGATAAGCAGCAAGATCAATAGACAAAAGACAAGGGTGTTTATGAGGCCTTTAAAGATGAGATTCATGTGTCTGGTGCCAAATGCAGAGTTACTGAATTAGAACATCTTCCAATTCTGGTCCAGAAAGCACCAATGTGACTATCTTAGTCAGAGCTAGAGTGTCCTCAACCTAACAGTATCCTTGGCAGAGAATCTTAGGGTAGAGTGATGTAGTAAGCAATATGTCCTTGGCTATCTGACCCTTTGAGTCCATCTGCAGCATCAAGACTTGTAGGGCTGTGGAGAGGGCAAAGGTACATCCTGACAGTGGCTTCGATGCACTGAAGGGGTTCTGCTGTACTAAAACTATTAGAACAGGCTGGTTGAATAAAGACCCCCGGACTTCTTTCTTTTACAATAGAGAACAACAATTTTAAAATATTTCCATGTTGTGCTTATGCCAACAGATCAGAATTGGGATTCACTCTGGACCAGTTTTGGCTGGGGTAGTTGGGGACAAAATGCCCAGATACTGTTTATTTGGTGACACTGTTAATACCGCTTCTAGGATGGAAAGTCATGGTCTTCCAGACAAAATCCATTTGAGCCCAACAGCATTCAGGTAAATAGCCTGCAAAATAATAGCATTACAAGGAAAACTGGTCATTTCTCTTTTATTTCGGGGGGATGTTTACATTATTTATCAATCATCAGACCTCTTTGAGGGTCCTCAGTACAGGTTGCAGTATCCATAAAGAAATTCGATGGCAGGGGTTCCCAACTTTTTTGAACCTGTGAGCACCTTTGGAATTCTGACACAGAGTGGTGGGCACAGCCACAAAATGGCTGTTGTACAATACAGAGCCAGCCACAAAATGGCTGCCGCAGCTTATCCTCATTCACACCGTGAAAATCCTTGTGCTGTGGTGGCAGCTACTGACAAAGTAATGGCTTTAAAAATCTGCACAGCCAATAAATTCTGTAATGGCCAGTCAGAAGCCTTGCTGAGCAACAGCCGCACCTGGCTCCACACACTTTCTAAAAACACTTGGTGGGCACTAGGAAGGGTGTTGTTGGCAGGCGCCACATGGGGAACTCTGGTTCTGTGATGTGTGGGGAGAGGGAGAAAGCCCAACCCTGCCACTTTTAGCTCATCCAGGTGCTGCTCCCTGCAGACCAGAAGCTTTCCAGCCTATCTCCGGATCTTTGAAGAGAAAACCAAGTCTGGACCAGAAGTGTGGGAGGCTTTCACTCACCCTCAGCCATTTGACCCAGCACAGGGTGAAATTGTGCTTCCTGTCCTCCTGAGACTTTAAAGCTTACAATCCTAAGTATGCTTTCCTGTTAGTAAGGTCCACTGAACTCAACAGGACTAAATGTGCCCAGGATTAAGCTACAATAGTAATTGTTCTCATGCTTACTTCTGTTTCTTGCATTGCACAGAGCACTGCAACACCAAGGGTTTGACATAGTGGAAAGGGGAGAAATAGAGGTGAAAGGCAAAGGGAAAATGACAACCTATTTTCTGAGGCAAAACCTCTGTGCCTCTGAGAATGAAATAATGGGGCACATGGAAGAGAAGCTTGGTAACACTGATGGTGATGGTAAGTAGAGAGAGATTCTTAATGTTGTTTAGTATTTGTGGTGTCATATTGAGGTGGTTCTTTCCCTGTGACAGACTGCACTTTTAAAAGCTTAGAAGTGTTGTGCAAACAGATAAAGGACTGTAACGGGTTAATTCCTCACAGAGCCAGAGAGCCTTGAGTGATGGGCTACTCCAAAAGATTGGATTGGTTAGCATCAGCTGAACAGAGAAAGACTTGAGGGCTGAATGCTGAGGACAGTCAGTCTGAATTCAGCCCTGACTGAGAGCAGTCTAACACAGATGGAGTACTGGGGGAGGTTGGCAAGGATGAGTGGGTGCTGGCCCATAGCTAACGTGGGGCCCATAGGGCTTGGCCCCCTAGTGTTTCTTCTGGGCCCCCTTCCCAGACTGCCCTCAAAGTGCCCCAACATACCACCTGTACTGTGCTTTGATTTAATTAGCTGGCAGCCCCCCCCCCCCCGAGGCCCTCTCCCAAAAAATTCCCTTGCTATGGAGCTGAGTAGGTAGTTAGGTGAAGACTCCCATTCGGGCCAGAAAAAGGGATAGACCTTCTAGTGAGAAAAGAAACTTCCCAACCCAGTCAAAACAGGGAGATAGCTCTGAAGAGTGGAAAGATCCCTGGTCTGGTGTGGTTTTGAAACCTGAAGGATCAGTAAAGCTCAAGAGGAGTACTGATGTTTCCAGAGAAGGGGTTTGGGTACTGGATAGAGTGCACCAGCTTTCTAGAAGCCAACAGAGTCAGTAAATACTGGAGTGTTCGGAAAACACTGGAACAAAAACCTCTTACCTTAAAGATTCTGAGTCACTGGGAACAGCTTATGAAACTCTCAATAGCCTGAAATGTATGAACTGTGCATATACTGATTTACTTCAGGGTTCTATATTGAGTTACCTCAGAAAATTTACCTCTAATTTCACCTGACTTTTCCCTTCTATGTTGAATAAAATTTCAAAACGCCCTGAGTGCTATTTAAGGGGGCTCTCAATCCCCTCCGGTTTCTGGACAGAGTCAACAGCCAAAATATCATACTGTGTTGATTTTTTGGTCCACACTCTTAGGCTAGTGTCAGACTTAAACATACGAGGTCAGAGCTTTCTGCTGCACCCTTCAGTCATATATAAACCAATATAAAATACTATTATACATTTTTAAATAATTTACAATATTCCATGGAGAAACAAAATCCCCCCAATAGAACTAAAAATACAGGAATTCCAACATGCTGCTATTGATATTTCTGCCCTGAAACATTCTACAATGCAGGAAGAAAAAGCTGGTGCATTTCATGCATTTCAACCAGACTGTAGCTTTGCATGAAGATAAACAGTATGATGGGGGGGGGGGGGGAGACACATCTATGTTTGACTAAAGTCTTAACTACCTGGACAGAACATTCTTCTTTTCTGTCTTTTCTTAAGGAATGGAGATGAGAAGGGACCTATTAAGAGTTTTAAGCCTCCAGCTCATCTTTAACTTAACTGCTGTGCTACCCCGGCACTCTCAGGTTTAAATAGCAGACCATTTATCCAAAATTTTTAGCATTTGAATTTTATCCTTTCCTCATGAGCTTGCATTCCAGTTTGGACATACTCGAAAAGTTGATATGGATTCAAGGAGCAATATATTTGGAAACATATTTTGGACAAATCTACGTCTGATGTGTTTTGCATAGAAATTACAGTCCCTAATTTATCTGTGTCCCTGACACATTTTATTTCTTTTTGATGAGACAGGTGCTTTGGGAAGTGCAAGTGGCAACAGTGTTGTTGCAATGAAGTATGCTGACTGCCAAGAATTAGTTCCTTCCATGGAAGCAGAAGATGGACCAGACATCCAAGGTTTGTTTCAACATGTACTAGTTTCATCCTGGGCACAGAAACAGGGGGACCAGGATTGTTACCAGTGTTCCTCTAAACTGAGTTCGAGTGAGCTAGCTCCCAGTTTTTCAGCCTCCGGCTCACACATTTTTGTCTTAGCTCAGGAAGGATGGCTCCAGAGCAAACTAAGTTATGCAGTAGCCAAATCGCTTGCTCACAACTTTAATGCCAGGAGCTCCCAAAGTAGAATTTCTGCTCTGTAGCTTAGAGAGAGCATTGATTGTTACTATATTGTGATAATCTCCCCAGGTTTGGAGGGAGATAGCAAAAAGCAGATATCCTCTTCATAACTTCCAAAGGCTTGAAATAGTTGCCAGCACAAGAAACCAAGAAGGCCCAATGACCTACAACTTGGTGGTCTCTCATCCAAGTACTAATGGGGGCCAACCCTGCTTAGCTTCCAAGATCTGACAAGATCAGCTAGGCTAGGGCAACCAAGTCAAGGCAACCACTATAACAGGGGTATGCAAAATGTATTTCTGTTGTTGTCTGAAGCAGTATATTTTATCCCTTCTGCAGTATGAGACAGAGTTTGGCACAGCAATTCAGGGCCAGCATCTCACGAAGGTGCACAAGTGAGACGCACATCAAATCAAGATTCATTCTCAAGCAAGCTAGCAAAGAAGACAGTTATTTATTTATTTGTTTTGTATCCCGCCCTCCCCGCCAGGGCAGGCTCAGGGCGGCTTACATAAAATCTGACAAATAAAACAACAATTATAAATGTAGCTATAAAAACAAAGTGCTGGTTATCAGCTTATATGGTGATGGCGAGGTAGTAATAGCATCAGACAGACAAAAAATACAGTCAGCAGTTGCTGTTACTGTTTGGCGAAGCACAGGCTTTTGATGGTGGCATTGGGCACAGGGTCTTAGTTGTTGGATGCGGCACCTTAACTAAAGGCCTGGTGGAAGAGTTCTTGATCATGCCCACTCTTGTTGCTGTCTATGCACCCTATGTACTGGCCAATCTCTCTGCTGGTTCTGGGGATCTTTGTTGGCCTGGGTACGCCTCACAATGCTCCAAGGCTTCAACCATGTGCCTTCTCTTTCCCCTGGAATGATAGGAGCATCCTGAGCCATTATTTGAACTGTACAAGAGCAGATATGTAGGCAGCAGTAGATTAATGGCAATGGAAGTCCAGCCCTTCCGCCAATTAAAAAAACAAACGATCCCCCCTATATCATGCTTAAGGAAGGGGGAACTTTTTCTCTTAAACTGACAGGATACCTAAAACAATAGGTTGGACCCTATCAAAAAGATCAAGTGCAGAGAGGGAGATTTTCACCAACTCTCCTTAAGCTGACAAAGGCAGCTTTGCCTCTAGAAAACTTATACCCTGAAACTTTTGTTGGTCTCCAAGGTGCAACTGGACTCAAATTTTACTGCAGGCCAACGTGGCTACCCTCTAAAACTATCCCCTTCTGCAGTAGCCCTCCAACTTCCCCCTTGTACTGCTCCTAGATGGTGCCCCCCCATCCCTAGGACCAGCATTTTCGGCGGGGTCATTTCTGGGACCAGTGAAGGGGGAGTGAGGAAGTCATGCTTCCATGTACTAGAAGTCCCTCCATGCATGAAAGTTTTAGATGGGACCGCCCCCCCCCCCCCTTTTTATAGATCTACTTTTGTTGCTGGTTTGTTTAGACAGATCCACAGAAAAATGCAAATTCAGGAAACAGAGACCAGCTTTATCCAATAAAGCTGTGTTGCTTGAGACAATAATTGCATACTCCTATGGCAGTGGGAAAGGGATCAGAATTATCCCACAGGATGACTAACAGATTGCTTCTGTTCACAGCTGAAACCCAAGAGAGAATATCCCAAATTATTTTTTCACACCTGTTTTCTTCTCTCTGGTTACCTGTTAGGCGCTGAACCCTGTTTCCCCCATGGAGAACTTTCGCAAAAGGAAAATGAACCATCACTTTCTGATCAGCTAATGGCCAAAAATGGCCACACCCCTTCGGCATTTTGCATTATGCTTTAGAAAAGCAAAAAGTTCAGCATCCATGGTTATTTATTTATTTATTTGCTTAGACTTATACCTCACCTAGCCAGCACAGCCGACTCAAGGCGGCTACACAGTTTGGAACAATTCTCTGTAGTAAAACAATCAAAGGACTGGATTGACTAGTTATTTCTTCTACATTGTAGATTCCCATCCCCCCAATTGAGAGTTAATTGGGTCTCAATGCTGTAGTGAAATAGCCACATGTGGCACAATTCTCCCTTTTGTGCAACCCTTACTGCCATTATTGTGTTGCTGATACACCCCTATGATCATGTGAATAGACTACTTACATAAGCAGTGTAAGTTCTGAGGATGGAACTCAGACCACTTCTGCACAAGTGCAAAGCTCCACATCGGCGTTCTTAAATAGTAAGTTTGTAAAACTTTCTGCACAACTTTTCGCCTCTCCAGGAGTAGATCTGAATTTAGTGCCCTGTTACCCTGTGTTTTCCGAAGCCACTTTTTCTGCAATTCCCCCCTCCCCTTTAGATCTGAACTCAGTTTCCCAGTGAGGAATACTCAATTTCAGATTTTGTTCCCCTTTGCCCTTTTGTGTCATCAGTGTCGTGTGTTCACCCCACCTCCTGCCCCCTTCAGGTTGTCCTCTGAGCAATCCACTAATTTTTTTAAGCATTATGTTGATTGTGTTACGGTGTTGATTTTTCTCATTACAATATAACATTGGGACAAAATGGGCAGCAAGGTTTCATGTAGCCTTCTTATAAAATACTGAGTTCTAGGCATAGTGATTCAGCTCAGATCTTTATTAGGATAACATCAGGAGCGAAGATGATCTCTGGCCGAAAAAAGGGCCAACTTTATTCAGCTCCTGAACTCCACCTCCCGGTCCCATTGGCAGGTTTAAACTTCCCGCCAAAGTTCCTACTGGTGTCCTGTTGTAAGTTCAGGATCCTTGGCCCCTATTGCTCACAGGAGCCAAGGTCAGGTTGAGTCTTGCTGGCACCTAGTGGCGGTCAGCGGACATAACACTTCTCCATGCAATTATCTGTCCATGAAGTTCCTTTCCTTTCCTTGGTGGGTAGGTTTTGCCTTGCGCTTGTATTGTTTCTTCATCCTCCCCCTATAGCTCCCGCTGTGTTTTCTATGACAATTCAGTCTTTTAAACATTTAAATATATAATTTATTTGATAGTCATGGAAACTCAACATGTGCTGTGTTTCCATTCAGCATGCTTCATAATTATTGAATAACGCTGCAAGGAATTGGTATATCCAGTTCGATGATCACAAACGGGATACTGTTTTCATTAGGATTTTGTGGGAATCTTCACTGGCCATTTTTTAAATTGGTGACTAGGGAGGAGCAGAAACCTTTGAAATGGTGGCAACCATACTATTCCCCCATGATGCATCCAGCCTTTTTTTTACGTTATGATGTTATAGCATTACTGCATATGCACGCAAAAAAAGGAGGTTCCATCACTGATGAAGTACATGACGACACATTTAGTGTGCTTCATTATTACTGAATAACACTGTTATGAATTGGTGTATCCAATTTGATGATTGCCAGCCATTTTCTTGACTGGGGGGGGGGGGGCTTTGAAATGACGGCAACCAAGCTGTTACCCACAATACATCCATCTTTTCTTTTCTTTTTTACAAAGTTATGTTATAACATTACTGCACATGCGCCAAAAAAAGGAGGTTTCATTGCTGACAAAGTGCATGATGACATGGCTGCTGCACAACTCCTTTTCAAAGGAAGTGCAGAACACATGGGGAGGGTTGGATCCGAATTTAAGAAAAAATCCCCAGAAGCTCTTCTTAGTTGTGGACTAGCAATCAAACATTCCTTTGGCTTCCTTCCTTACCAGTAGCATCTAACTCTTGGGTCCTCCTTGGGATTTCTATCTCCGCCTGCTATTGAATAAAGGCAATTGACCTCTGTAGTCTTGATTTTGTTTCTCTTATGCTATGTGTCTCACAAAAGAGCCTGCCTGGATCATCAATTACATATACTGCTGAAAAGGGTTTCTGGCCTTCCAAAGGTGACATCCTGCAAACGGATTAAGATCAGCAACCACCCACTCACACATATTCACTATGGCGGCTTCAACCTTTTGGAACAGCCTGCCTGAGGAAGTCAGGAAAGCTCCCGCATTTCTATCATTCTGCAGCACGTACTAAACAAGAAATGTGCAAACATTCCAGGACACCTGTATGATGGAACAGAACTGTAGTACACTGTCGTGAATATTCTAGGTATCATCTGGGTTTTACTGCAATTGTAATTCCATTATACCTTGCCTAGACAGCTGTGGCTCATGTGGTCTTCTAATTCTGCATTCCCGGTCCAATTGCATTGTTCATTTGATGCCTTATGCTGTATGACTACATTGTTTTATATTCTGCAATTCACTTTAAATCTCAAAGAGAAAGAGTATAAATAAAGTAAATAAACAATAAATTAGCATGGAGGGCAGAAGCCTTGGCTGGAGGCAGCTAGGGGGGGCACCAGTTCTTAAAATACTCCTTCCTAGAGCAGTATATGTTTCTTTTGGGGTCTCTGATTGGTACTATATAGGCCAAGACCAATTGCTTTCCTTTTGTGCAAAGAACACAACCCTTCTACTTTTTGCACTTGCACATTAAAAAAAAAGCATCACACTTTTAACATGCAGAATTGACAGTTGGCCCATGTAAAAAAACTCCCAAGTACCTGCCCTGCAATTGCCCTTTGACTAATGATTCCCAGGCAAATACCATTTGGTAACACTGCACAGGAGTGAGGTGGCACCCTAACGGTGGTCAAAAGAATGTATTTCAGCATGAGCTTTTGTGAGTCAGACCCCACTTCCTCAGATGTCTCAAAGTGCTGTCAAATCATAGCCAACTTATGGTGACCTGTGTTCAAGGCAAGAGACGAACAGAGTTGTTTTGCTGTTGGCTGACTCTCCAGACCAACCCTGGACTTTCTTGCTGGTCTCCCATCCAAGTACAAACCAGGACCAACCCTACTTAGCTTTTGAGATAGAATCATAAGAGTTGGAAGAGGCCATACAGACCATCTAGTCCAACCCCCTGCCCAATGCAGGATCAGCCTAAAGCATCTCTGACAAATATTCATCCAGCCTCTTCTTGAAAGCTGCCAGTGAGGGGGAACTTACCAAGATCAGGTTAGACTGGACCATCCAGTTCAGGGCACACATCCATTAGGCCTGATTAAATCCCCAGCAAAAGTGGGGAAGGGGAATTTGACAAAGAGAGGCCAGTGTAAAACAAGTTGAAATCAAAAGAGAAATTAGTTCACACAGAGTAGGTGTGAGGCACTTCCAAGCAACAAAAGGAGAGTAGAATAAATTACACCACCTCTAGTGCGGTATGAGAGAGTGGAACAAATAACCCACTTTAAGGGGTGGGATATGCAAGCTATTAGCCCCAGTGGTGTTAGGAACCCAGACACCATGTTTGGTAGACCTCAAACAACTGAAATAGTTGAGAACAATGGTCAACTAAACCAGCTAGCCTTCGCCTTTTCCTTCTTAAGAGGATGGTGCAAACAGTCCCTGTTCTATGTAAGATTTACATGTGAAGTGGGAAGTAAAAAGACACTGCCCCTCTTAGTTACAGCTAGACCTTTCTTTGCCTAGGCTTTCCCTTAAGTCTCTCTGCTTTTGCAGCTGTGAACCTGTTTCCCCTGTTCAGGGACCCTGGGATTGCAAAGGACTTCATGCCTCATTAACAGCTTCTCCTCAGGCTTCTTTAGGGAAAATCTGAGTCTATTTCCACTTATCTGAAAACAACCACGGGGACTGCTCCAGTGCATGTCTCAAACACCCCATCCCACCCCAATCATCAGATTCAGCATGAATGAAAAGTGCTTTCTACCAATGCTCAGGGTGGGCTACGACCACAATTGAAGGAAACACACAGCTGCATAACCCCTTGGAACAACCAAGGATCCTGTGTGATGTTCACAACTCATTCACCTTGCAGTGAATTTCGAGAATTTGGTTGTTGGCTTCTAATTGCAATCAACCGGCAAGTCAAACCTTCCTCTCAGGAGGGCAAAGCCTGTCCAGAAAAGAGCATTGTGAGAGTCTGGGGTGTACATCACGTCCACGAGCCCCTCCTTTGGGCATGGAGTCAGAATTTAACAGTGCAATCCTAAGCACAGTTACATCCTTCTGAACCCATTAATGGCCTCAGAAGGGTATAATTCTTCTTAGGACTGCACTGTAGGCTGCCTGTTTCTTAAGCAGTCCAGCTGGGTCATGCCAAGTGACTGAATGCTATGACAGAAACTGTGAGGGCGGTAAGATGGGTTGATGGGTATTCCTCATATACACCCAAACACAGCACTGGACTTACTCTCCAACCAGTTCCAGCTCAACTGCACCCCTGCAAGGCAAGGGAGCTTCCATGCTGAAGGAAATGGTGTGGCGTTTTTCAAATTCTGGAATAATTCTTTTGTGAGGATGTGGTGACTTGGGCAGGCCCCTTTACTGCAAAACTTAACTGTTCTGAAGTGCCTTCTGCAAGCCAGCCACTGATTATTTTCCATGGCCACAAGCTGGGCACTCCTTTTGCACTTATTCCTCACAGCTCTGAGTTTCACAGGGGAGTCCCCTCATTTCATTTCAGTCACTTAACCTGAAAATATGGGGTGGAATGCAAAAGCTCTGTTCTGCTAAGACTGGAACCTTCCTCTGATGCACTGAGGTTTCCTCTGGCGGAAGAGGTGTGTTCTACCAGTGGAAGACTGCACTACTGGCAGAACTGTTGGACTGGCCTGTGAACTTTTATATATTTGCTTCTCTAGTCTGTGATTGGAGATACCCACTCCTGTAGAACAACAGAGACATGCATTTACTTGGGTTCAACATGCCAGATTATACACACAAACATACACACAATTTTCCATATACCATTATCCTATTTGATTAAGTCTCGCCCCTTTTATCTTTAACATTTTAAATCAAACAGATTTAAATGTACATTTAAAATGGTACGATTCAAATGAATTTAATTTACACATGCATAAACACAGGTTACATAATAAAGACAATGGTTTTCATGGTTAGCAAGGTAAAAACACAAAGCCTGGGCCACAAATATCACCACCTTAGATTATACAAGAGTATAAAATCGATATTTTAAAAACATTCTTTTTCCCCTCCAGCTGGCTAGGCGTCTAGCCTTTCTGCATGATTAGTATATGAGTACATCATCCGCATTAGCTGCTGTGCGATACCCCCTCTAGTGCTTTTTTCAATGCCAAGATTATGACAAACAGAGAGGTGAGAGGGGAACAGATTTGCTACAGGGAGACAGCTATGGTGCTGCATATCCCCTTTTCTAGATGAATGAAGAGGGAAAGCATCTGGCTGCCAAAGAACGAAAGAGTAGAAAACATGCATGACTGAAAAAGCAGGGGAAGGCTTACAGCTGTACATATGTTCTTTTGGTTAAAAAAATGAAGCCAGCCAGAAATTAAAACACAATCAGCGCACAGTATGGACCCAGGTGTGTGTTATAGAGCTCATTACTAATCACATCACAGGCAATGCTCCCTCCAAGCTATAGAGTCTTGTGAGCAAAAATTCTACTCTGTGAGCTACTGGCATTAAAGTTGTGAGTGATTTGGCTACCGCATAAATTAGTTTGCTCTGGAGCCATCCTTCCTGAGCTAAGACAAAATGTTTGAGCCTGAGGCTAAAGAACTGTGAGCTAGCTCACACTAACTCAGCTTAGAGGGAACACCGATCACAGGTTGGGCCAGCAATGGGCCTTTGACATGGAAAACACATTTCAATGTCAATAACACTTCATGTATTATCTGAAGACATAATGCCACATTCCCTCAAAAACACTGGATGTGAATGCTGGGATATCACAATTTTGAGGGGAGATATGGAGTGTGTGCAGTACATGAGAAAGCAGTGCACGTTTATGGTTACAATACTACAATTATGTGGAAGGCACATTTTGTCCTGGTATTCAAACTAGAGTAAATTGGATTGGGTTTCTTGTCCACCAACAGGATCTCTGAACTATTTTTTGGGCAAAAAACCCCCAGAGCCCAATTAGTTAGAGCCCAAGTTTGGACATCATAACAAATTAGGATTAGATCATAGGACTTCCACAAAATAAGGAAGTTTTCAATCTCGGATCCATGTCTGCAGAGACAAGAGAGGAAGTGAGGAGTGCATCCATGAGAATGAGAACAATCTGAAGAAACTCCAGATTGTTCATGAACTGTGAACAGAGGTGAAGTGTATGTATGTATTACCTACCTATTGCCATCACCTAGAACAGGGGTCCCCAGTGTGGTGTCAGTGGGCACCACGGTGCCTGCTGACATATTTTATGGTGCCCGCCAAGCATTTTTAGAAAGTGGGGCTTTTGCCCAACAAGGCTTCTGATTTGGCTGTGCTGATTTTTTAAAAGCAATGCTTTGGCAGCAGTGGCCATCACAGCAAAAGAATCATTACTGCGTGACTAAAGAAAGCTGCAGCAACCAATTTGTGGTTGCGCTGTTTCCTGCAGCAACCATTTTGCGGCTGTGCCCACAGCGTTGTGTTGTAATTCCAAAAGTGCCCACAGGCTCAGAAAGGTGGGGGACCCCAGACCTAGTCTCAATAACACAGAGTCTAGTGGCTCCTTAAATACTGAAGAATGCATTGTGGCCTAAGTTTCCATGAGACTAGAACTTACTTTGCCAAACGCACAAAGTCACACATCTGATAAAGTCGGCTCTGAACCATCAAGTTTTATGCCACATGTTATTTTTAGTTATTCTGCTTTATTTATACCCCTTTCTCCTCAATGGGGCCCCAAAGTAGCATACATCATTCTCCTCTCCGCCATTTTATCCTCACAAGAACCCTGTGAGTTAGGTGAGACCGAGGAGTATGTGACTGGCCCAAGACCACCAAGCCAGTTTCCGTAGCAAAGTAAGGATTCAAACCTGGTTCACCCAGATCCTAGTCCAATGCTCTAACCCAGACCCTAGTCGAACACTCTAATCACTACATCTCACTTGCCTTTACATGCCACTGGACTCTGGGTTACTTTGGCTGCAGCCACTTAACATGGCTCCTCCTCTGGAATTTATTATCGAGTGATTAAGTTTAATAAAAGCATAGAGCAGGAGATAGGCAAGGTCCATCAAGCCAGAGCTGCATAGATCATAAGGAGCAAGCTTGACATCTAATACTTGAAGAAAGAGATCCCCACCACCACCACACAGCAGAAAGGAAAACCGCTTCACTCCCTGCCCCGCCCACCACTCCTCTAATGGATCTCACCTGGGTAACAGATTCTTACAATACATGTTACAGTTCTTTAAAATGGCTTTGGGAATGTTCCATGTTTAAAAAACAAAGCAGCCACATTCTACTTTAGCCCCATCATCTCTTCCTCTGATGACGCACTGACATCTAGTGAGAGAAGAAAGGAACACACCCATAAATACCTGATCTCTGTTTACTTCTTAAAATTGTTTATTTTTTAAAATATTGCTATCAGCTTCCATTGCTAATAAAGTTACAGGCCACCCCATCCCCCCCCCCCCCCGATGTATAAAATTTAACATTTCGCTTGGTAGTGGTTTTAGAAGTTGCAATATTCTTCTGTAGTATCTCCTGAACGCCTACGGGTGGGCCAGACGTCAGCATTTTTTAAACCCCACATGCAAAAATGATGGTTATATTTAGTGTAATGGCCTAAGACTCTAAGCCAGGGGTCCCCAGTATTGCCTGTAAGCACCATGGCCACTGCTGATACCTTTCCTGGTGCCCAAATGTTTTTAGAATGTGGGTGGGGCCAAGTTGGGATCTTACCCAGCAGGGTTCCTGATTTGCCACTGAAGAGCCAATTGACTATGCACATTAAAATAATGCTGCCTTCACTGTGGCTTATTCTCTCTCACTCCTCTTTCCCAGTATATATTTTTACCCCTCTTCACTCCTGTATTTGGGCTTTCTCTGAATGTTTGGCTCCTCCTCCTGCGGCAGCCATTTTGAGTTTGTGCCCACCAATCTGTGTCAGAATTCCAAAGGTGCCCACACACTCAAAACCCCTGCCCTAAAAATTACTATAACATGCAATCCTTAACACTGTATGTACCAAATAATCCAATTGGGACTGTGTCACTGTTTCAAAATCCTTTAGCCCTAAGCTCTACCTTAACAACATAAACAACTCCCCTACACTTAAAGGTGCAGACTCTGTTTAAAATACTCCCTATTTACATTCTTCTATGGATTACTTCACTTGCATTCTTAAAACAAGCATTTAATCAAGACAACCATACATGGAAAATAAATTTGATTGCCTGAGTCCCCATTCTTCAGAGTACACTGAAGTTTTATAACCAACGAAAATTCCAGTATGTTTTTGAAAAAATAAAGGAAGCAAAGCAACACATCCCTCCCCCTCCTCTACAATGAAAGACACAAAACACAAGAGCTGATGATAAAATGAATTTATTGTGGTAACCCAGCTAATGAAAGCTACACATTAATTAACAAAACCTTTTTCTCTAGAACAGTAAATTACCAAAATTGAGTGTTTTTCCCCATGGGAAGACAAGTTGAGAGCAAAATCTCACATTTTATAGAATTAAGAGTGCAATCCACTGCAGAGTTACTCCACTCTAAACCCACTGATTTCAGTAGGCCTAGGCCAGAGTAATTGGGTACAGGACTATACTTGTAATTCTATAAAACAAAATCAGGACACTTTGAACAGTATAAGCCTATGCAGTCTTACTCTAGCCTAAGTCCACTGATTTCATAGGACTGCATTGCTAGTAAGTCTCCTATTAGAACTGAACATTTCTACTTCTGAGGCCAAAGTTTAATAAAAGAAACATCAGGAAACTGGAGGCAAAGGTGGGGGGGGGGGAAGCTGGCGTTTAAGAAAAACAATAATTATATCCTGAAAGCCTTCTCATTTCATTGCTTTGCTTTTTAAACCAAAAAAAGAAGAAATTGCTTTCATTCCACTCTTGTCAACTTTTGCCAGAGTTTTCTGAGCAGCTGACATCTTGCTTGCCTGTAAAACAAAACAAAACAAAAAGGGTATATTGTCTACTGCACTTCTTTTAGATATCCCAATAAAGCCATTCCTACTTATGGTATTTTCCTGATGCACAAAACAGAGAGCTGCACCAATACAGAGTCAAAGCAGAAAAGAAACAATGGTGCAAGGGAAATGTTGTATATTTCGTTTTACTCAAAGATCCCTACGTGTTTCACGTGCTGCTTTATAAGGGATCTGTAAGGCAACCGTCTCTCAGTACAGATCCCGACAAAGCAGCATGCAAAACATGTAAGGATCTTTGAGTGATACATAACAACAACAAAAAATCCCACTGCATTGTTTTTTTCTTCTCTGATTCTTCACTTTCCCCATACACCGGTTGCACAGGCCTCTTAGCACCTGTACCTGAATGAAAACACATATCTTACCATTAGAAGTTTAATTTTAGCACTTAAAGAGGACATAGGAATCTACAAGCTCACTGGACTATAGCTGCGCACAGGGGAAACCCACAACAAAAAGGGTCCATCATTTGCTTGCAGTTCTGAAGGCTTCCTTGGGTTTAACTCAGTAAGACATGCTTCAAGGTAAACAGCAATGGACTGATCTGAAGATCCTTAAATGCAATGCTCACATGACCAGTCTCACACATAAATATGGATTATGGTCATGTAAAGAAACCAGCAAAATGAATGAATTGCTTTTAAAATCTCACTGCAATGCAACTTGAAAATTCAGAGTATAATATATCCCTTTTAAAAAGTGAATGCTTTGAGACTGCATTTTTCATTCTTTTTTCACTTTTCCACTTTCATCTGAATCAGTTTTTTTTTTAAAAACACACACACATGTCAAGTTTTTCAATGAGACTGACTACCTTGTCCTTTTATTTGTCCCTGTATATTGGTCTGCATTACCAGGCAATGTCAAACTACTTCTGAATCTCTTTTGCTTCCAGACCCTATGGGGTCAACATAAATTGGCAGCGGCTTGGCACCAAACACAAAACAAAACCCAAATAACTGGTCATATAAATCTCAGATAACTAGGAGAAATCAAGGTAACAGACAGTATTCTAAAAAGTAGAATGTTATTTCTCTCATGCGGAAATGAACTTATGCTCCCTGCCCCCAACATTAAAGGAGTATCCTATAAGAACACAAAACCAGTTGCTGAAATGTAAGGGAGAAAACCCAGATACACCACTTACCTTTTTGCTTTTGAGGTCAATTGTATTAAACTTGGTATAATCCTCCTCAGCTTCCACGGGCGCATCTGACATTTTCCTTTTCTGCAATGTTAGAGTGATGGTTTGCGCTATAAACCACAACTGTAGTATTCTTGCATGTGGATCTTCAAAATTTTTAAAAAGGACCTCTGACTTGTGCAGCCATATAGGCAGAAAGGGATGAGCGTGCTCAGCCAAAGATCATAGAAGCATAGAGTTGGAAGGGACCTCCAGGGTCATCTAGTCCAACCCCGTGAAATGCAGGAAATTCACAAATCCCCCCCCCCCCCCACATACACCCAGTGACTGCTGTTCCACATCCAGAAGATGACAAAAAAATGAAGATGCACTGGCTCTGGACCAGTGTTCCCTCTAAGCTGAGTTAGTGTGAGCTAGCTCATAGTTTTTTAGCCTCCGGCTCACACATCGTTGTCTTAGCTCAGGAAGGATGGCTCCAGAGCAAACTAATTTATGCAGTAGCCAAATTGCTTGCTCACAGTTTAATGCCAGTAGCTTGCAAAGTACAATTTTTGCTCATAAGACTCCACAGCTTAGAGGGAGCATTGCTCTGGCCTTAACTATTGCTCCTGAGTCCTGACAAGGTGGTGTGTGCTCAGATTGCTCCTAGCTGAAGCTTAGATTCTCAGGCACCCGGGGGAGAATTCAGACAAGGACCATGACATACAGAGAAGGGGGGCTTGGCTTTCCCTGCCATGCCCTTTTTCAACTGCCATTGCATATAAGGCAGGGCAATACAGACCCTATTGCTAGAGACGTTTTTGTAAGGCCTTCCGACATCACATATTGTCTTCTACAGCTAGATGTCAAAGTCTGGATAGATAATGGTTCTCAATAAATTTCCCCTTGTGTACTGAAGCTTTGGGCCCAGGTTCCTCATCAGTACTTCTTGTTAACTTGCATGATGTAACACCACTCACAGTACAGAGAATTCAGAAAGATTCTCAGCTAGTATCACTTGACTTCTGGGCTTTGCATTTTCAACTTGGCAAATATAGCCAATATAATTTTTAAAAAATTAAATTTTAAATAATAACATATATTTAATTTTTAAATTTACATTAAAAGACCCCAGTGGCACCTACCACAGTAGCCCCTTTCCTGGCACCCGCCATCTGTTTCTAGAAAGTGGGAAGGGCCGGGGGGGGGGTCTTTTGCCCAACAGGAACTCTGACTGGCCACTGGAAATCTGATTGGCTGTGCAGAGTTGTTAAAAGTTGCTTCTGCAGCAGCTGCCACCACAGCACAAGGATCTTCACTACGATAAAATGATAAAAGGGTTGGAACACTTTCCCTATGAAGAAACGTTAAGGTGCTTCAGGCTCTTTAGCTTGGAGAAACAACGACTGAAGGGTGACATGATCGAGGTTTACTAGATTATGCATGGGATAGAGCAGGTAGAGGAAGAGGTACTTTTCTCCCTTTCTCACAATACAAGAATTCGTGGGCACTCCATGAAATTGCTGAGCAGTCGGGTTGGAACGGATAAAAGGAAGTGCTTCTTCACCCAAAGAGTGATTAACACGTGGAATTCACTGCCACAGGAGGTGGTGGCGGCTACAAGCATCGCCAGTTTCAAGAGGAAATTGGATAAACATATGAAGCAGAGGTCCATCAGCAGCTATTAGCCACAAGGTATAGATAGGGATACAGCAAGGGTCCCCACAGACCCTTTTTAAAAAGTGGATGGGGCCAAGTGGAGCTTATGCCCATCAAGGCATCTGATTGGCCACTGGAGAGTTTATTGGCTGTACAGATTTTTAAAAGCATTCCCTTGGCAGTGTCTGCCACCTCAGCACAAGGATCTTCACTGTGTGACTGAAGACAAGCTGTGGCAGCCATTTTGTGACTGGCTCCGACACCTGTGGCAGCCATTTTGTGGCTATATCCACCATGATGTGTCAGAATTCCAAAGGTGCCCGCAAGGCTCAAAAAGGTTGGGGACCCCTGGGATAAGGTGATCCTTTGTGAGTTAAAGTTCTCCACGTGAGTTTTCAGCTTTCATTAACGTATTTTGAATTTGTTCATCTAACGGAGCTCTGTGAAAGTCTTATTACATCTGTCAGTATGTTTACAAAGGAAATGGAGTGTCACTGCTGGAACAGTTATTTACAGGGATTACAGACTTCCAGATGTTCTCCATTAAGAGTGAACTGCGTAATTTATTTAGTCATTTGATCTGAAGTGTGCCTATCCCAAGCATTATGGGCAGGTAATAACTTGTTACCCTTATGAACATGTACTTGAAGAATAAAGTTTGCATTGTAAGAAATGTACCACAAGGTTGCCTGAAGTGGAAAGAATCATCCATTCAGCCACTGAATATGCAACAAATCCAGGTGAAAGCTACGTCTGCCTACAAAACCTGTTCGTGTGATAGTAAATGTAGGCACTGAAAAAGAATGAACCAGAAGTTTAGTGCCCGGGGCAAAAAGGATAATGGTGGACAGCCTGATGTTGCAACTGGATGGCAAGGCAGTGACCCGTGAAAACGGATGGTGCCCCAAGGAAACTGAAACCAAACAAAACTTGAGCAGCACCTTAAAGACCAACAACATTCATTTCAGTATGAACTTTCAGGAGTCACAAAGCCTATTTTGTTAGATAGATAAGTGATGGAAAAATCATGCCGGAAAATCTTATGGAGGAGGGTTGGGAAGGAAATTACGTCGAGGAGCGAACAGATAAGCAAATAGTTTAAGTGAAAATTAATGGGGAAAGTGAGCGGGGCAATGTAGGCCCCATGTTGTGCAGCAGCAGGTATTGCAGCCTAACCCGTCACTGGGTGATGGCAGTGTCTCCCGTCCCCCCCGAAGGACTGGATCTGGCCACTTCCTCCTCCCATGGCTCCTCCTCTTCCTCCTGTCAGATAGCCAGAAAACAGGCAGCAATGGCTGCCATGTGCTGCTGTCCACTGACACACTAAGCTGCTCAAGCAGTGATGGCTGTTAAGAGAAGCAGCGGACACCACCACTGTGAGAGGGCATACAGGTGAACAGTGGTGACTGCTTTACCCAAGTGGATGGCTGTGAACCAAGAGCTCTTTGGGACATCAGCCACCCTTGGCTAAGGTATCTCTTCTGTCTTTGTCGTGGCTTGAAACGGGCTCACTTCAGAGCATTTTGCTCAGGGTCCCCAAGCCCTGGATCCAGCCCAGCTTTCTCTCCTTTTCACTTCCTGCTGTGGGTTAAACCCATATGGATTGTGAACATTTGGCAGTTTCACGTTTCTTCCAACTTCCTCAAAAACTGAACAGAACTGAAATCATGAAACTGCAATAACGTGCAGTTTCGGGCTGGGCTTCATTGTATAAGCTTGTCACCCACCGAAAGCAAGAGCTGTCTGTCTGGGCGGCCTCATTGTTTTGCAAACTGGAAGCATTTTGTGCTTTTCAATCTAATGTTTAAAAGCATCCCTTTACTCACTACAAACAGAAGGAAAAATTTATTTCAAGACATTTCTGCCTTCCCTTTTCTCCAGTGATTTCTAAACAGCTCTGTCACAGTGTATGTGTTGACCCCTCTTCTGCCCCACAATTGTGTAGAAGTAGTCAAAGGCATCTGATCCCTAGCAGCTCCTTACCTTTGGCAGTGGCTCCTTTGGAGGAACGGCAACTTCAGGAAGTCTACAAGGCAAAAAAAAAAGTAGACTCTTGTCAATCTTTGCCATTATATTTTTGCATGTACAGGGGAATTGATCCCATGTACTGGTTCTGCACAGGGCATCTACCTGAGGGAGCACCTCTCCCCAAATGTGCCCCGGAGAGCTTTGTGCTCTGCTGGTCAAGATCTGCTGGTTGTTCCCGGCCCAAGGGATGTCTGCTTAGCCTCGGCCAGGGTCTTTGCTGCTCTGGCTGCAGCCTGATGGAGCATGCTCTTGTCTGAGATCAGGGCCCTGCGGGACTTATTACCGTTCCGCAGGGCCTGTAAAACGGAGCTGTTCTGCCAGGCCTTTGGCTAAGGCAGTGGGCATCCAATAAAAAACTTGGCCTCCCCTGCTGAAATTGAAGCCTACCACCTTAACGCGGCCCGGACCAATAAGATCTTAGAGAACCAACGGCACCAGCTTGAAAATAATGTCTATAATGAAATGTCTATAATGTTTTCTCTTCATAAATCTATGCTATTTTAAATTGTTTTTAATTATTCTGTAAATTCTATTTATGTGTTTTAGAATCTTACTGTAATCCGCCTAGAGGCTGCTTGTGGGGAGGGCGGAATAGAAATGTAATAAAACACATAACTAAATCTAGCAGAAGAGCCTCTTTCATGAGCAGAAGGTGCCTTGCTATTTGGGTCATATAGAAATGGTGGGCAGGACAAGGATCAAAGTTATTCTGTTAGACTGGGCCTTCACTGTGTAATCAAACAGATGGGTCCTACTTCTCAAAATGTTAAAAAAAAACCCTCTATATAATTAAGGGGTGGGGAAATACTATCAGTCAGAGCGACTGTGTCAGCAAAGTTCCCCTGCCCATCACAAACCCATATTATATTTTTCACTCACCTTAAATATTTAGCTAGCCTAGTACTCAGCTCTTTGGTAATATATTCCGATATCAAACCATGAGCATAGCGAATATAGTCCTCTGAATGACAGAAAAATGAAATAAGATCATATTTTAATTACATATTATCCAAAGTATGCTCAGTCTGTTTCCTTCTTTTAATCAGAGCTTTCCCTACTAAGTTGCTCAGAACAGCTAGATCTGTGTGATTTTTTACCAGAGTGACGGAAGTTGTTAGCTGCCATGTTGGTCCAAAAACAGAATCCAAACCTAAAACACAGTCCATGATACCTTTTCTTAGGACCAACCGAAACGACACAATACAGTGTGCAAGCTTTCGGGTTCACCAGAAGAACCCTTCAACAGGCTGAATCTTACAAGAACAGAGTAATAAAGGGGGGGGGGGGAGCAGATGTCTCATGACAGCATTCTGTGCTTTGTGCTCTTGTAGGCTTTATACTGTATGCATTGCCTTACATTTTTATGCAGCAATGTTAATACTATGACCACTAAGTGATTCCTTTGCTCTCAGTCTACATGGGATCTGTGACTCTTGTTTGTGGTTTAAAAAATATAGGGACCATCACTGGCTTCTGTTTTTGTTTGTTTATTACTTTAGATTCAAATCCCGCCTTGCCAAGACAGGCTGGCTCAGAGAGACTGATGGACAGGAGGCTGTCCAGCCCCTGAAAGGAAAACCAGCCACTCAGCTGAGCCTATGAGAGTGCTGCTCCTCCATCCGGTCACCTTTCAGAGGAGGAATGGAATGTTGGAGGGAAGCTCAGCAGGAAGACGTTCAGATCTTCCTCAAGGTAGTTTTGGGTCCTCAACAAAAGAGCAGACAGTTTGAAGGGTAGCTCTGCTTGGTAGCATGGTAGAGTACCCAGGTGTGAGGCCTGTCTCTGGTAACTGGCTGACCATGTACCATTTTAGTCTGAATCTTGGGAAAAGGCCAGGTGGTGTACTGTGTGACCCAACCTAGTGGCTAGTCAGTGAAAACCTGTCTGTACCTGTAAGGAGTAAAGAGAATTCAAACCACACTCTGAAGCCATAACTGGTTGAAACTTATGTGCCTCAGCCAGGCTTCTCCTTTGACAATCTGGAGACCTGCACTGCTGATCTGTTCTCTAAAACCAACCTATACATACATAAATCTTCTTTGTTACTTACATACTACTCCTGCCTCAGCGATCTCCATATTCTACTTGCTGCCACAAAAATCACCTCATGGCAGCGAATCCAAAGCCTTTACACTTGCTGCCCTAAGAACACCTTGTACCTCAGTGAAATGTTTAAAGTTTAAAACAAACCCGGTTCCACAAAATCACAGGAGGCTGTGTGGGTCCCCTTTGTTGGTAGAAAAGGCCTGTCACAGACACCATGTCACTTCTCGCTCCCCAAAAACTAAGATGCAGCCTAACACCTGCACCATTTTAAAACTGCATGCCCACTCAACATTAAGCACAGAATGTTGGGATGAACAAATCTTTAAGATCATGACCTGAGACATCTGCTTCCCCCTACCTACCTCTTCAAAACATTTTGTAACATTCAGCCTGATGAAAATGTTCTGGTGAACTCGAAAGCTTGCACAGTGTTGTGCCATTATTTATATGGACTGTGTTCTTGTTCACAGATGCTGCCAGCAAGAGAGATAGTGCCAAGACGTATTTCAGCATGCAACCTCCTCTCTGGGAAGCTTACAAGAGACAACAAACACAGACCTGATGAACAGAAGGCAGAATCCTATGAACCAAGAATGGATAGCAGAAATTAATAATAATTATTGTAAGGTATTGTGTGCAGAATAGCCAGGAGATCCTAACATTGTCTAGCAGCCACAAGTTCTAGCTGTAATGTTAGGCACCAATAGGTAGCAAGCTAGAATTGTTTTTAAGGCAAGAGACGTTTCAGAGATGGTTTGCTGTTGCCTGCCTTTGTGTTGCAGCCCTGGTATTCCTTAGAGGTCGCCCTTCCAAATGCTAGCCAAGGCCAATCCTGCTTAGCTTCTGACATCTGACGGGACCAGGCTAGCCTGGGCTATCCAGGTCAGGGTTGGATAGCAATTACGAATCAGATCTCTCCCCGCCCCCTCCGACCAACATACACAAACTGCAAAAGTTGCTTCAGAAGGTCAGGGAGATCCTCAGAAAGAGAGCGGGACATGGCACAGGGTTATAGCAGGAAGGGGAGAAAATCAGCAGAAGTCTCCTCCCCTAGCATGAACAGCTGTTCCATTCATAGAACTTCAGCAAGTGGGATGGAGATAATTTCTTCCAATTTCCCCTCAAGCTGGAGCTCCCTACAAGGCATTCCACCCTGTTCCTAAGGGTTTCCTCCCTTGAGGCTGCAGAGGGACGGGAGAAAGAACCATTCCATGAACTCCATTCATGGTTCATAGCATCCAAACCAGTTGTTTTGCTTAAAATAAACAGCATTTTCTAAGCCTTCATTTCTGCAGTGTTTTTGTTTTAAAAATAAGAGACTTAAAATTTGTGCCACTTGTGGCTGCTCTTATCAGTACACAGCACCTTTGGCCTAAGCAGACCCAATTATGGACCCAACAAGGGCCAGGGCTTTTTCGGTGGCAGCTCCATTCTGGTGGAATGAGCTCCCAGAGGAGATCAGGGCCCTGCGGGACCTTTTACAGTTCCGCAGGGCCTGTAAAACGGAGCTCTTCTGCCAGATCTTTGGAGCTGCCACTATTGTTACCACCACCACGACTACCATTTCGTGACAACAGCCCTGATCCGCTGGTCCCTAACCACCGCCTGAGCCAATCCCCCGTCCTTTATGACCTCTGAAACTGAATGGAGCTGACGTCACAATGATTAGCACTGAAGCTGTATGGAGTCGATGCGATAATGACGCGAGAATGACAAGCAGTTTACTAATTTTAACTGTGGTTTTATACTGAATTTTAACATTGTTATTTTATTGTGTTATATGCTGCTGAATTTATAAATTGTAAGCTGCCCTGAGCCGGCCTTGGCTGGGAGGGCAGGATAGAAATCTAAATAAATAAAATTAAAAAAAATAAACACCACAAGCATCTGCAGTAGGGGGTTGGCAGCTTGCTCACAATTCTCAGCCCA
Source organism: Lepidodactylus listeri (assembly GCA_029233225.1). Taxonomy (NCBI): domain Eukaryota; kingdom Metazoa; phylum Chordata; class Lepidosauria; order Squamata; family Gekkonidae; genus Lepidodactylus; species Lepidodactylus listeri. The sequence goes on from JARCFY010000016.1 coordinate 22,268,690, forward strand.
AGCAAAGGGAGAATGTTAAAGATTCTGTCAAAGAGAGCTCTTGCCTAAAATGTTGAAGAGCTATCTTTAGAGTTATGCATAATCTTACTCCCTGTCATTTTATGCTTGGCCCCACCTCCTGTGGCAGCCATTTTGTAACTGGCTCTGTCTCATGCAGCGGCTATTTCATGGTTGTGCCCACCACCCTGTGGCAGAATTCCAAAGGTGCCCATGAGCTTCAAAAGGTTGGAGAGCCCTGGGGCAAAGCATTGGACCTGGGAGATCCACGTTTGACTCCCCACTCTGCTGGGCGATCTCAGATAAGTCACTCTCCTTCAGCCTAACCTACCTTACAGGGTTGTTGTAAGGATAAAGCAGAGGAGAGGAAGATGATAAAAGCCGCTGTATTTATTTATTTATTTACTTTACTATATCCTGCCTTTCTCCCTAATGGGGACCCAACGCAGCTTACGTTGTTCTCCTCTCCTCTGTTTTATACTCACAACACCTCTGTGAAGCGAAAAAAAATTGAAATTATCATAAGGTATTGTGTGTGTGTTATAGCCTGGAGAACCCTGGGGGGGGGGGGAATTGTTTGGCTGCTGAAGCTGTAGCTTTTTCTTGGCACCACTAGGTGGTGAGCTATGCTTATTTTTAGGCTGAGAGCGCTGTGATTCACCTAAGGTCACCCAGCTAGCTTCAAGTGGGGAATCGAACCTGGTGCTCCAGATTAGAGTCTACCGCTCATAATCACTACACCAAACTGGCTATTGTGTGAGGTAAGTTAGGCTGAGAGTATACGACTGGCCCAACAAGCTTCCACAGCAGAGTGAGGATTCAGACTTGAGTTTCCCAGATCCTAATCCCACCCTGTAATCATTACACCATGCTTTGAGTCCCCATTGGGTAGAAAAGCAGTGTATAAATGACTAAAAATACATCAATCATAGCATTCTGGAAATGTGACACTAAGGAAAATGAAATTGTGGCTACAGCAAAACAGGTATCTGTGCTAGACAAGTTGTAGAGCCACCTGCACGTCTGGTTGAGCTGCATATCTGATTTAAGCAAATTTATTTCCATTGTCTCCTTACCTTCTGTGGCATCAGCGAGCTTCTTACTACTGATAAAAGTAGCAGATTGCACCTTTCCTCCTACACTCACGTCATGGTCTTTTAAGACTTTCACAGTCTGGTTAACCTGACAAAGGGCCAAAAATATTACTGCTATAAAATACACACATAAATGCACCATCAATTTTACTGCAAATCACACCAACCCAGGAGTTACTGACTGACATTTATCTGGTCCCACTGAGACATGGGTCAGTGTGTCACCAAGGTTTCTAATCAATCACCTCTAAAGTGCCATCACTGCTTCAGTCCTTGCCTTTTAGAATTTTGTTCCTCTGTTCTTTGCCACAATGTCCTGGAGCCCTAATACTGCAATTACAGTAAATTATACAAAATGTATGATCCTATGTTAAGATTCAGCATTAATCTAAATGTTGAACTGGATGCATGGTTGGACTTCTGGGATTAGGCAGGATGCACGCTTGCTTTGAAAGGTGAAGTCAAAAAACGAACCCTTGAACTCCATTGTCCTGACACTGCTGGTGCCTCATGAACTCACTCAGTCAGCAAGCCGCTTTGCAACAGGAAGGTTCCTTAGAAAGCTGCTTGCCCTGATGGCTGGCATCCTCTCAAGAGTTTATGAAGCAACTCCACCAGGGCCAGGTGTCAAAACACAGTCCTAAAGTTCAGGCACAAGGCAGACTACACTCACAGCTTCAAGTCCAAAGGGCCACCCAAGAACGAGGATACAAAGATCCAGACCAGGGTCAGAGACAAAGAAGTCACTCCAGAGAGCAGAGGCAGCAAGATCGGTTGCTAACGGATGAGTTGTTCCCACACAGCCACTCCCTTCTCTGTTGCTTTTAAACACCATGCTGCTCATCAGCCTGTATTGAGCCGTGCCCATGCCGGCTGCCTCAGACCTGGTCCTGCAAGCGCTCATCCTCACTGTTGGTGCTGGGCCGGTGCTGTGCTGCCAGGTGGGTACTGTGCCTTCTGTCTTGAAGGCCTCTCATCTTCCTCCTATGGCGTTCCTGGGGCTCTGGTGACTGTTTGTGTGTGTGAACTGACTGGCAACAGACTCTCTGTTGCCAGCTCAGGACTGAGGGGCCAGTGCTCTGGTTCCTTGTCTGAGGATCTGTGTCTGTCCCCTCAGAGATTACCTCCTCCTGCAGCACCTCTGCCACTGGCTGTGGGTTCGGGTCAGGTCCACTGGCTGCCTCTTCCTTAGAGGAGTCTTCAAGAGTCTCCTCTTTCCTCAGAAGAGTCTCTTTACTCTGCTGGGCTTGACTGGTCCACAACACTGCTGTTCCCTTAACACTGCTATACTTTTATTTATTTACTATTATTTTATTCATTAAGTTCAACTTTCTAGGCTGCCCTTCCCTGCCAGGATGGCTCAGGGCAGTTTACATCAAAAACAAACATAATAATACTCTTTCAAATAACATTAAAATCTACTAAAACAATATATTTCAAACAAAACAATTTCATTAACTGAGACAGTGAAACATTTCTGTTCCCATCAACCCCCTGGGAGAAGGGTGTGGAGGGCTCAGTAGGAGGGTATGAGAGTGCCAACTGTTGTGGTCCTCAACCAAAGGCCTGGTGGAACATCTCTGCCTTGCAGGCCCTATGGAAAGGTAGTAAGTCCTGCAAGGCCCGGATAGTTTCTGGTTGAGAGTTCCATCAGGCAGAGGCCGCGGCTGAAAAGGCCCTGGCCCTAGTGGAGAACAGCCAGACCTCTCTTAGGCTGGGGACCACAAGCAGATTATTATCGCTGGAGCATAACACACTTCCAGGGACATATTAAGAGAGGCGGTCTCAAAGGTATGTGGGTCCCTGACTGCTAAGGGTCGTAAAGGTCAACACCAGAACAACACCCGTTTTCCTCCACATTCTTGCCCTTCAGTGCAGCCTAACACAGATAACAATCAGCAGCCAACAATTCAGAAAAGAAAAGGCGCCTTGGTAGCCCTGACTGAGAAGGCAAGATATAAATATTGTACATCAACAAATAGAAAGCCTTAATGATCAAGATCAAACACAAAAGAAAGGTACCTTCTTTGTTAGCCACTTCAACGTTTTCTCTTCACTATATTTATAAAATTTCCTACCACCTGTTTCTGGGATTTAAGGGAAAAGAAAAGGTATTTCGTTTGTACTTCCATGACCTTAAAGGAAAACAAAACTAAAGCAGGGGATTTATTTCAGCATATATTTGAGGGCAAATGGATGAATTATGTTGTGCCACTTCACATATATTTTTAAAGCCCCATATTTAAAAGACATCTTCCTCAAATTATTGGAATGAATGTAAAATCAAACGGTCCTTCTATTATTTACGGAAGCAACGTCCAAAACATACGGACTGAAGTATTCTCAGAAATTGCCATGCTTATTCATACTGGTATCTACCCAGACCCATGGACTTGATAAATTCCCTTCTTAAATCTTGTACCTTTTCCTTCCACAATGTGATGAATAGACTTTGAGATATCTGTACACTGTAACAACATTGTGCAGGACGAGAACTCCGCATCTACCAGAATTTGATCCAGTGGCTGGAACTTCCCTTGCTGCAAAAACAAAACAAAACATAATGAAAAGATCAAAGCAATTTAAAAGAACAATAACCGAAGCAATTCTTGATCCCCAGATAATTTAATTCCAAGGTGTGAGATAGATGGATAATTTACTCATATAAAATGGTGCCAATGAATTAAAGAGGAGCAACTGTAAACAGCCATCTCAGACTGGTTAAATACAAAAAGATAATAAGGTTCTTCAGTTAATAGAAAATCATTTTAATTATTGCTTTATAAAAGGGCAGTCTTTTAAAGCTCTATTTATTCTGCAAGTGCACAAGAGAAGGAGGGCAGAGGAGAAGGAGACCCACAAGGCCAAGGATTCCCCAAGTTCAATCCAGTAGTGCCAAACTATGGCTCGTTTTATTTATTTACTTCATCTGCACCCTATTTTTCTCCGGTATGGCTCACAACACTTTCCTCCTTCTCTAAGCCAGTTTGGTGTAGTGGTTAAGTGCGCGGACTCTAATCTGGGAGAACCGGGTTTGATTCCCCACTCTTCCACTTGCACCTGCTGGATGACTTTGGGCAAGCCATAGCTCTGTACCAGCTGTTCTCTCAAGGACAGCTTGGGAAAGAGTTCTCTCAGCCCCACCTACCTCACAGGGTGTCTGTTGTGGGGAGGGGAAGGGAAAGGAGTTTGTAAACTGCTCTGAGACTCCAAGTGAGTGAAGGGCGGGATATAAATCCAATCTCTTCGTCTTCTTTTTCTAATTCATGCTCACAAGGTAAGTTAGGCTGAGACCACATGGGACCAGCCCAAGATCACCCAGTGAGCTTTCATGGAGTCAAAATTTGAATCTGGGTCTCCCCATTCCTAGTCCGACACTTTAACCACTACACTATGCTGGTTTGCCATTATGTGAGAAGAAGACTGACAGAAGGTCTTGGAGAACTGCCACAATAATAGAAATCTTTCACTTATCTCACAATATAGCAATTAGAAGGGGCCTTAGGAAGTTCCCTCACTCTGAAGAATTCAGTCTCTAGTTCAGGGATCATCAAGATGGTGCCCACAGACACCACGGTGCCTGCCAATCCACTTCCTGGCACTCACCAAGTGTTTTTAGAAAGTGGGCAGGGCCAGGTGAGGCTTTTGCCCAGCAAGGTTTCTGATAGGCTGTGAGAGATTCGATTAGTTGTGCAGTTTTTTAAAAAATGTTGGCACTAGCAGCAACTGTGTGACCGAAGGTAAGTCATGGCAGCTATTTTGTGGCTGGCTCTATCTTCTGCACCAGCTGTTTGTGACAGCCATTTTGTGCCTTCACCCACCATGAATTCCAAAGGCGCCCTCAGGCTCAAAAAGGTTGGGGGGTTGCTCTAGTTACTAATTATATTGGTTGCAGGAGGGGGGAAGATGCTGATTAATGCCTTATTTAAACTCCTCCAGTTACCTACCTCTTTCTCTGCCTTGACAATGTAAAAGAGCACAAGAAATAAGGGGTCCACTGGTGTTACAAAGAACAGGCGTCCATCTGAAGACAGAAGAACAGTTGTCACAATTTGAATTGCAGCACATGCTTTTTTCATGTAACTGTGATGAAGACACCTTTAGGGGAAATGGACCTTCAGTTTGTGTCTCTGCTCTCCCAAAAGATTTTAACCAAACGAAAATGCTTCTTGCAAGTAAGATCAGTTAAAGCTCCAGAGACTAATTAAAGAGGTCCCACACAGATATTTTCAAGTAATAAAAAATAAATTCTGACTGAAATAACAACATACTCTTAAAAAAACCACTTTTGCTAGGGTACAAAGATAACGGCTGTGTTACTATTTCCCATATGTTTCTTCATCTATTACTCCAGGCAACTTTTGACATTAGAAAACAATTCAACAGTGACATTTTAAAAAACTAATCTATTATGAGCTCCACAAGAAAACAGCTTTTGGAAGTTTGTGCTGTGAAACACCTGTACGGAAAGTCTCATTACCAAGGTGACGTCCAGCAAAGCTGTCATTCACCAAGCAGTGCTTGTCGCCAGTGCCCTCTGCACTAAACAAACTGGGGGATTTTTCATTCTCACCCTTTCCTCATCATTCAAGCCACAAAGAAAGTGGGAATGCAACTGAGCTCAGTGAATCAGTTTCCCTCCAGGCATTCCCCCTCTCCTCTGCCGAAACTGACATTACTGAGGGAGCATGAAAAAACCATGGATGAGAAGACTTGACAGTTGTGAAAATGTACTTGAAATGCAAGCAGTGTTTGTAATAAATGGCAGGGCACTAAAGATGGTGCACATGCGCACACACAAACAGCTTGCTCCCAAATACCTCATTCTGCCCAAAAACACACACTTAGGTTTCGGGGGGGGGGGGGATTGGAAAACCGACTTTTTCACTCAGTCTCTCCCAATTCCTCTCCTTCTATCGCTCCTCTCCCACACGGCTTTCATACACGTACATTCTATGATCCCTAACGTTGCCTTTTTTGGGTGGTCCTCCCCTTCCTTTTTCACCAGCACTAAGGCACAAAGCGTCTTTCTCCATCACATCCTTGTTCCCCACTAGAGTACTTTGCCTCAGGAATCTGTTACCTGAAAAGCTATAAAGCAGCAGTGCCTGAACATAATTCACAGGAGGAAAGGTTGACAGGCCTTTCCATTCCACTCACCCTGCTGAACTGCCTGACCAATGAACCATGAACGGTATTCTTCGTGGAAAGCTTTTACTTCAAAGAGCTGACGAGCATCACTGCTGAACATGTACAAGGCTGCTTGTCCTGTTTTTTTTTAAAAATAAAAACAAATAGGTTCTTATTGGCTTCCTCCAATCCAAAGAACCAAATAAACTTTCAGAAGAATGCCTCTCTGTGTGTGTGTATTCAATATTGGAGCATGCCTCTACAAGTAGAGGTGCAAAATAGTGGCAGACTAGAGCAAGGGTTTCCTGGTGCCTGCCAAGTGTTTTTAGAAAGTGGGTGGGACCAGAGAGGGCTTTTGCCCAGCAAGGCTTCTGAATGGCTACTGGAGATTTGCTTGGCTGCGCCAATTTTTTAAAATGTTGCTTTGGGAGCAGCATCCACCACAGCACAAAAATCTTCACTGTGTGGCCGCCATTTTGTGGCTGGCTCCACCTCTTGTGGCAGCCATTTTGTGGCTGCAGCCACTATGTTGTGTCACAATTCCAAAGGTGCCCACAGGCTCAAAAATATTAGGGACCCCTACGTTAGGTTGCTCAGCACTATTCTCTCCTCAAGCAACCAAGGAGAGCCCTAAGGTACTGGTGGGTATGGCTGAGACGACTGTATTTATTTTTCAGAATTTAGACTAGCAGAATCCCAGTATGTCTTGCAAATTCCAGTCCCCTTTTCTGCCTGGTCTTTGGTTTGCTGGCATACCAACAGGTAGTCATTGCAATTCCCCCCCCCCCCCCCCACTTCTCAGGCCAAAAAAGTTGAGTACCTCTGTTCTATATAAGCTGTAACAATCCCACAACATTTAGGCAAATAAAACTATACAGCAATATACACTTACCAGCTATCCTTTCTGAATTAATTTCAACAAACATAATATACTGTGTACACTTCTGGTCACCGTATCTCAGAAAGGAAATTGCAGAGCTGGAAAAAAATCCCAGACTCTGAAAAAGTACAGAGCAGGGCAACCAAGATGATTAGAGCACCTTCCCCATGAGGAAAGGCTGAAGAGTCTGGGATTTTTCAATTTAGAAAAGAGATGACTGGGGGGATGACGTGATAGAGGTTTATAAAATTATGCATGAGGTAGAGGGAGAATTGACAAAAAGAATTTTTTCTCCCGCTCCAAAAATACTAGAATTTGAGGGCATCCAAGGAAGCTGATGGGCAGTAGGTTCAGGATGGACAACAGGAAATACTACTTTACACAGAGAGTGAATAAAACATGGAATTTGCTGCTGGAGGGTGTAGTGATGGCCATGGGCATAGACAGCGTTAAATGGGGATTAGATAGATTCATGGAGGATAAGTCTACCAGTGGCTACTAGCCATGGTGACTGAAGGGAACCTCCACATTCAGAGGCACTAAGTCTCTGAATCCCAGAGCCAGGAGGCAACATCAGTGGAAGGCCTTGGCCTCTATTCCCTGTTGTTGGCCCTCCAGAGGAACAGGATGGCTACTGTGTGAGACAGGATGCTGAACTAGATGGACCATTGGTCTGATCCAGCAGAGCTCTTCTTACGTTCTTAAAACATGTGAATCTCACAAATGTTTGCCTTAGTTGTAACTAATTTTGATTAGTCTTTCATTTCAATTTTAATCATTTTCTTCTCTGAAACCTTGTTTGCAAGACGACACCAGTTTTCAGTCACATGAAAGTTATATTACAACATCAAATGGTATTCACAGCATATAGGGGAAAATTGGATTAGAAGACACTTTTACATAAGAAAGGCAGAAAAAATCTCTGATTTTTTTTTTCAAAAGAGTCCACTTAACTTTTTTTTGCCTTTTACAGGAGACAACCCAAAAGGTCAGTTTTTAAACACAGGAGAGAAGTAACAAATGGTATCATGAGGGACAGGGTGGTGCAGTGGTTAGAGCATTGGACCAGGATCTGGGAAATCCAGGTTCGAGTCCTCATTCTGCCATGGAAGCTTGCTGGGTTCCCTTGAACTACTCACATATGCTCATCCTAATGGACCTCACCGGGTTGTTGTGAGCACAAAACGGAGCAAAGGAGAACACTGCCAGTAGCTCTGGGTCCCCACTGGGGTATAAATGAAGTAAACCAATAGAATAAATAAATTTTATAATATCAAACATACCTGTACTTGGGTTCCGTAGCCTGGTAAATAACGGCCCGCTGCCAGCTTTCCTTGGAGGGTTAATGACAGAGACTGAAAAGAATTAAATTGTGAGTGGGAGACATATCATGAAACAGTGGGGTGTTCGGTTTTCTGAATGTTTAGCACCTCTATTATTCAAGCCGATTGGAACAGATATACAGTCGAGAGAAATATGTAGAGCTTGGTGCTCTATCACTGGAGGTGGCCTGATGAAGTCCTGAAAGGAAACGGGTGGGACCCTGGGCAGTCTCTTGCCACGCCTTTTAGCAACTGTGTTTTGTGGACATCTATCAACTGTTACTGCTCTTAGTTTTGTGGACATTTATTATGTTAGGAATTTGTTCAGCTGTAATTTGACTATTTGCATTGGTGTCTTTGGAATGGGTCTGAATGGTATTAAGAATATTACACTGTTAATATAAGAATGTTTTGAACCAAGTATCCAGTATTTTCGGGTATAGTGTTTTTGTTTTTGACTGTGTTGTTATATGTACAGTTTTTGACTGTGTTGTTATATGTACCACCTGGAGACTGGACACCCTATGTAAGGCCGGCCCCAATACTCTCTTCCAACCCTGTAAAGCTACAAACTGCATTCTGTACACTGTTTTTGTATTAAATAAGGGATTTTGACGGGTCAGCAGCAGGCGATGAGAAGGGAACCCAAGTGTGTGTGTGGGGGGGTGAGGGTACAGTAGGACAGCATGCTTATGAGGGGGTTGTATAGCCACAAGTGAAATCAGAGACACACGTGCACGAGTATGTTAGCAAGCATATGACAGAAAGGAACAGAAGTGTTAAACTGGCAACAGCAGCAAAATGGAAAAAGTTAGAGCCTTCTTCGGAGGGTGAATGGTTCCACTGTCTGTATCAAAAGGCCCTGAAAAATAATTTCCAACGTTCAGACAGATTTACTGAGTGTTGGGTACTGTTCATAATGTTTTGGAATTAATAAGGTAAGAAAGACAGTTTCCTTTAGGTGTTCTCTTAGTTATTATAACACATCTTTGCCTTTTCCTGTAGTTGGGAAAATGAAATGTGTTACATTATATACACTGTGTTACATTCCACAAAATGTAACAAAAAAAGAATGGAACATAGGTGCAAGACACTAGAGTGTGAAATGTATAATAATCTCCCTGCCACACACCCCTCCACTCAATTTCATCCCTATTTGTTGATTCACGGTGTTCAGCTATCACAAGCTTCAGTTCAGCTTTTACATTTTATTTCCTCTACCTGGGTTATATTTGAAGCACAAACTTTATATACATTTTCACAACAAAGAGCACAGAGTCTACAGTGTGTAAAAAAAAAAGCTTCCACTTCTGGACCTGCCAGGGATTTATTGCCAGCCTAAGAATAGAAAACACAAAGCATCCAGGAAGCAACGTTCTGTTTCATTTCTGCTTGATTCATCAAGTGCTTTCAGTTTCTACAGAACTCTGAAAGAATTGGTAATGTCTTTACAGCAACACAGACCGGGCCAGTTCGGACATTACATTTCTGTACTCTCTTCTCAGTCCTTAAAATTTAAGAACACAATTTCAGATGCAGAGCCACCGTGCATCTTCATAAATTCTGCAAAAGGTCAGAGAGAAGACCAACCACCATTCCATGCTGCTGCTTTTCAAACTACACAGGCCTTCCAGATGCCTCAAAAACATAGAACTGACATCAGCCCTTTCCTTCATGTTAGCCTGCTCAGGAGAACAGAAGCGGCAGGGCTTTGGTACCTTAATATCTGTGTATCTTCAACAGTAGCTTCAAACATTAAGTGCACACATTTTGTGCTCATCTTGTACACTATTTAATCACCCTGTCCCATTTTCTCACTAGTATGAAGCAGGCCTGTAGTGACAGCGGGGCTTCTTGGGGCCTGGCCCCCCAACTTACTGCCAGGGCACTCGACTTCCCACCTAGCCCAGCCCCCCAACTCCCATTTTTTTGGAAATTTTAAAAATTTATCAAGCGCTTGCCACCGCCACCTGCAAGTCCCGTACCACCCTCTCACCGGCTACTCTCTCTCTTTGCTAGCAAGGCAAGCCCTGCGCCCTCCACAGCTGCTCTCTCTCGCCAGCCACTCTCAACAAACTGCAAGCCAAAGCCGGCAAGGCAAGCCTTGCCCTCTCGGTAGGCTGAAGTTTACTGGGGGTTTTGTGCATCAAACTGCATGGGTGGGGTAGGGATTCCAGACTCCAAGTAGGACCTGGGGATCCCCTGTCATTACGTTTAAAAATCCCAATGTCTGTATCATAGGTGCCCCACAAGAAAAAAAAAACCTGCCCCACAAACCACAGAATCCAGGCTACAGCCCTGGTATGGAAGATAGGTCTATCAGCAGCTACTAAAGGAAACTTCCACATTCAGAGGCAGAAAACCTCTGAATCCCGGAGCCACGAGGCAAGATCAGGGGAAGGTCTCCGCCTCCTCACCCTGCTGCTGGACCTCCAGAGGAACCGGTTGGCCACTGTGTGAGACAGGATGGGGGACTAGATAGACCGCTGGTCCAATCCAGCAAGGCTCTTCTTATGTTCTTACTACACCTCTATCCACCCTGTATGATATCAGACCTTCTTTCTGGAGCCTTAAGATTAAAACAGCAACACACAAATGCACAAGGAGTGACACAGAGATTGGAAGAAGGAATGAAACACAGTGGCATTTGGGCTGGAGTTTGGCTAGCCTGACCTCATCAGATCTTGGAAGCTAAGCAGGGTCGGCCAGTATTTGGCATGGGAGACCTCAGAGAAATACTAAGGTTGTGATGCAGAGCCAGGCAATGGCAAACCACCTCTGAATGTCTCTTGCCTTGAAAACCCCAAAAGGGGCCTCCATGTCAGGTGTGGCTTGACAGCAAAGAGAAAAAAGAAAAAGCGCTTTATTCATTTGTAACCAATGCTCCCTTTAAGCAATGGAGTCTTGTGTGCAAAAATTCTACTTTGTGAGCCTACTGGCATTAAAGTTGTGAGCGAGTGATTTTGGCTGCTGCATAAATTAGTTTGCTCTGGAGCCATCCCTCCCGAGCTAAGACAAAAATGTGTGAGCCAGAGGCTAAAAGCTGTGAGCTAGCTCACACTAACTCAGCTTAGAGGGAACACTGTTTGTAACTTGTAATGGTTCGAGGTTCACCCTCATCTCTATTAACTTTTTTGAACTCTTTTATTTACTGTTGTATTTTATCCCCCCCCCCCCCCGAGAAGAAACCCAGTTTCTAAACGGGGGGGGGGGGGGTTGACAAATGCTTTCTCGTGTACGTTCAAAAAAATATTACAAAAAAAAATACACCACACAACAATGCAATGGGGGAGAAAAAAGGAAGAGGAATCTTAAAAAAAGGAAAGCAAACCTCCAACTGTTAGCTACACCCCCCCCCCCTCCGAAGAGAAGTCCGCCTATTGAGAAATTCGGGGGGGGGGGGGTTTAAGAAGCGAACTGCGGGGGAACCAGAGAGAGGGGACTACTTTCTTTTTTACCTGGCGCAACCATCACCCACTGACCCCCGTCGCTCTTGCTCGCAGGGCCCGGGGCCCGCTGCTGCTGCTGCTGCTTCTGTGGCATGCCGCCGCTGCCGCCTCTTCCAAGAGCCGACACCCAAACCTCCCGCGCGAGCCCTGCAGCAAAGGGCGGGCCCTCCAGGAGCAGGAAACGGAGCCCTCCAGGAACCGGGACAGCCGCTCGCGCTGCTTCTGCTCGTCTTTCCAGACCAAGCGCTCCGGGGCATGCTCAGTTATGGCTGCTGGAGACTTCCCCCCCCCCCCCCCCGGCGTGCGTTTTTGCAGTCGACGTCTGAAGTCAGAAGGGGCTAAATCGCAACGTTAAAAAAAGTGGGCAAAATTAGAGGCCGAGGGAGTGGGAGGTTCTGGGAACCGAAACAGCACGGGGGTGGGTGGGTGAAAAGTTCTTTATGGCGGGGTAAAAACTGCAACGAAACAAAACTTGGGCATGCTCAGTCTCTCCCACGGAAGCCGCTGCCGTTTTCCTTGCGCGGACGGACAGCCAAAAAAAGACCAAAGTTTGAGTCCCGTGGCACCTTTAAGACCAACAAAGTTTAATTCTGGGTAGAAGTTTTCGTCTGCATTGCAGGCTTCTTCAGAGACAATGAAATAGACTTCCTCAAGCCTTACTTATAGGTGGGTTAGTTGCTAGGAGGGGCTAGTCAAGATACATAAGAACATAAGATAAGCCAATGTTGGATTTGGCCAGTGACCCATCCAGGCCAACACTGTCACACAGTGACCAAAAATATCAGGTGCCATCAGGAGGTCCAGCAGTGGGGCCAGGACACTAGAAGCCCTCCCACTGTTGCCCCCCCAAGCACTAAGAATGCAGAGCATCACTTGCCCCAGACTGAGCGTTCCTATCTATACCTTGTGGCTAATAGCCTCTGCTCCATATATTTATCCAATTCCTTCTTGAAGCCATCCGTGCTTGCATCTGCCACCACCTCCTGTGGCAGTGAATTCCATGTGTTAATCACTCTTTGGGTGAAGAAGTACTTCCTATTATCTGTTCTAACCCTACTGCTCAGCAATTTCATTAAGTGCCCACGAGTTCTTGTATTCTGAGAAAGGGAGAAAAGGACTTCTTTCTCCACCTGATCCATCCCATGCATAACCTTATAAACCTCGATCATGTCACCCCTCAGTCATCATTTCTCCAAGCTGAAGAGCCCCAAGCACTTTAACCTTTCTTCATAAGGGAAAGTGTTCCAACCCTTTTATAATTCTAGCTGACCTTTTCTGCACTTTTCCAAAGCTATAATATCCTTTTTGAGGTGTGGTGACCAGAACTGTAGACAGTATTCCAAATGAAGTCGCACCACTGATTTATACAGGGGCATTATGATACTGGCTGATCTGTTTTCTGTTGTAACTGAGTGACAAGTATAGCTAAAATTGGATTAAAGCAGGTGGTAAAACCAACAAAACTTTATTCAAGGTATACCCTTTCATGTGCCTCTATGTATGTATGTATCTATATATCTATCTATCCATCCATTCATCCACACACACAGAATTGGAGATTGATGGGCAGATGCTCAATATGCTGTACTGTTGCCTCTATGCTTGAGAGGAATCACACCTAAACAAATGGTGACCATATAAACTTAGCTTGTTTTTCCAGTTTGGTCCTTCCATCTGTTAAACTAGGGTTACCAAATGTACTCTTTTTAGAGGACATGTCCTCTTTGTGTGTGTGTGTGTGTGTGTGTGTATGTGTCCATCCTCTTTTGGGCTCTAAAATACGGATGAAAATGTCCTCTTTTGGAGTTGGTAGGTTAGGAATATTCCTAGTTAGTAGCAATTATCACAGCTTAAACAGTAGGGGTATTTAAAATGAGCTTTGTCATAGTGATCACTTGTTTGAAGTAGTCATTCAGGAACGATGTCTTCTTTTGGGGGACAGGGTAAAAACCAGAACAGGTCGGAACAGGTCAGAACGACCATTAAACAAAAAATTGAGGTAAAGGTCTTGCTTTACCTTTGCTTGAAAGCCAGTCGAATCTGACTCTAGGGAGCAGTGCTCATCTTCGTTTCCAAGCCAAAGAGCCAGCGCTGTCCAAAGACTTCTCCATGGTCATGTGGCCAGCATGACTAAATGCCAAGGCGCACTTTTACCTTCCCACCGAAGTGATACCTATTTATCTACTTGCAATTTCTTGCTTTCAAACTGATAGGTTGGCAGGAGCTGGGGCTAGAGATGGGAGCTCACTCCGTCATGCAGCACTCGGGTCTCGAACTGCCGAGCAACCAACCTTCTGGTCTGCAACTCAGTGTCTTAACCTCTTAGCCACCGCAGCCCAAAACAAAAAACAGTACCCCTAAAAACAGTGGAATGAGTTAAAGGTGCTCCAGAACAATATTTTGGAAATCAAAACACAGAAATGTTCTGTTTTTATTAACCCTTTCCAGGCCAAAATGCCTCTGGAACACCCTGAAACGGGCCAGAACGAGCGTAAAACAAACAAGCCACTGGCAGGGGCCAGGTTGCATTGCAAAACAATCTTTGGACCACCCCAAATGACACATTACCACGCTCTGGAGAGCTTGACTGAAATATGGGCTGTAGGATATTAGCATCTATGGTGACTCAGAAGAACCCTTATTTTGGGGTTCAGAGCTTTCAAACTCTCCTTAGTGTTTTTGGATGCATTCATTAATAAGATGCAAATAAGGAACTGGGAATAAGGAACCAACTTCAGCCTCCTCTGCCAGTCCTCAAACCCTGCCAGCATTACTGGAAGACACGGCTATAAATATAAGGTACTACTTTGGAGGGGTGGGTGGGGGTCACGATTATTTCAGAGGGCCAGAGCATAGAGCAACTAGCCCTGCCCTTCAGAGGGGGAGGGGGGAGCCGAAGCGTTACACTCCCCCTTGTATCTCCACCACTCTAGCCACTCACTTGAGGGGGAAATCTGCTCGGAACCTGAAGAGAGGCCTGCGCGGAATGCTCTTTTTCCTTTATCTCTATAGACACAACGAGGGTGGGAAGGAGCGGAAGTGAGTGGATCTGTTTTTCCGAGGGTGACGCGCAGGGGCGCAGGCGCACTAGGACTACCACCGGAGCTGCGTGTCGGTTGTTGCGGCCTTCGCGGCGAGGCGTTTGTCGTTGCTGTTGTTTTCCCGGGGGTCGAAGCGAGGATTCCACCTAGACCGTTGCCATGGCGATGCAAGCGGCGAAACGCGCGAACGTAAGTGCCGGGCCCGCCATTCCCCGCGGGCTCCTCCTGCTCCCTCTTCCCGCGGCGTCTCAGGGCCCGCGAACGTTGCTTTATCATAGACGGGCGGACCAGGCATGAGATTGCTCCGATTGGAGGGTGGAGGTGATGATTGACACTGGAAACTCCTCACGTGGGAATGTGTCTCTGGCCCACTCACATGGAACCGAATTGCCACCCGTGCACGTGTATTGGAATAAGTGTCAGGGAAGCTTTCGCTGCGTGGGGAAGAAGGGGCTCCATCGAGCTAACGTGCTGTTTGAGCTTTTACCTTGGTTGTACATTTTCTTGGAAGCTTGCTGAGTAACTTTGGGCCAGCCCCAGGCCCTCAGCCCAGCCTACCTCGTAGTGTTGTTGTGAGGATAGCCGCTTTGGGTCCCTGTTGGAGAGAAATGGCACCAATGAAGCAAATAAATTTGTTACAGGGAACCGTGATGCCCAGAGTATGCCACTGTAAGGAAATCCTACTGTGCGTGGGTGATTTCTTAAACAATACAATTTTTCTGCGTTTTGTATTTTTGAATATATATTTTTATTTTGACTACATATAACACCACTAACACACAATACTCAACAAGACAAACATTGGAAGGGAGTATATTCCATTAGTTACGCTTAAACCTCTCTTACTAAACATACTTTTCTGTATCTAACATGTTATTCTGTATTTTTGCACGTTTTGTTTCAGCAGTTCTTTTCCATTTATGTTTTAAATGTTTATTAAAAAATCATTTCAAATATTTCTCCAGGCATTTATAGTCTTGACCATGCGTTTTCAAAAACCTCTTCTCTTTTGCCTCGTAATAGCAAAGTTAATGTGTCCATCTCAGCTGTTTCCATTAGTGTGTTTTGTATTTTTTATATGTGCCTGTGTGTGCACGCACTTGTGAGTGTGTGCGCGCACTTGCGAGTGTGTGTATCTGGAAGTCACGGGGACCTGTGGTGACTGAACCCTACTGGGGGCCTGGAGGATATTCAGAGAGGCGGCTGAGTAAAGCCTGCTCTCACTTCTCGAATGCTGGTATTCCAAGGAGGTCTCCCATCCAAGTAGTTGCCAGAGTCGACCCTGCTAAGCTTCCAAGATCTGACATGATCAGGCTTGTCTGGGCTATCCAGGTCAGGGCTAGCAATACAATTGTGGTTTTTTTATCCCACTGGCTCTTTAAGAAGCTCAGGGCAACAATGTATGATTCTGTTCTCCACATTTTATCCTCTCAACATCCCGATGAGGCCGAGAGTACCTGGCTGCAGGGTCACCACCCATTGAGCTTCTCTCCTTGCCCAGTGTGGGAGACCTGGGCCTCCCTGATCATGGCCTGATACTAACTACCCAGCACTGCATTTCTTTTTAAGGAGATGCATGATCAAAGTGTAGGAACCAGCAGCTGACACGTGTCTTTAAACTTGGATCTGCCCCGCTCATAAATAAACTGATTTATGGGTGTCATTTAAAGGGCTGTGGGGGGTCTGGTGGGGGTAAAAGTGTCTCCCTGTTTGCTAGCCTTTAGAATCTTCACCTGGTTGTGGTCATCTGTTACCAGAACCTGGACCGGAAAAAAGTACTTGCAGAAATAGATTGTGGGGACAAGAATGGTAAAAGGAGAGGGGATTGGACACAGCACACACCACCTGTGAGGCCCATTACATTTTATGTGCTTCTTTGCATGTAGTTCAGATTTCACGGGCTGGTTGTGTGTAAATAGGCACTTATATACATGCACCAGTGGGCCTAAATGTGTATGTCACATGATTGCAATTTTAGTCCCATTTTATAACTTACAGCAAAGCCAAGTTACAAATGGCTCAAATGATCCGGTTTCTTTTAAACACTTGTATTAAGGCCTTAGAGAGTGACAGTGTATTACAGTGAGAAAACTCTGAGATTAACAATATGAGTAACATAGAATTACATAAAACTGAGTATTTGTCTTCTGGAAATCTGTGCTTTTGTTGTTAATTTTCTTTTTTTTGACCAAATCTAGATTCGTCTGCCCCCTGAAGTCAACAGAATTTTGTATATCAGAAATTTGCCGTATAAAATCACAGCTGAAGAAATGTATGATATTTTTGGAAAATATGGACCCATTCGACAAATCAGAGTGTAAGTCTATGGAGTATTCCAAAACTGAGGTTAACAATAGAATTTCTATCCAGACAGCATTCTGGTTGACTAGCAGGACAGTATTTCAGCTTTCTGTGTAAAAAACCCCAAGGGACAAACTGAAACCAAGTTTGTAATCGGGGAAGGTTAATGGCAGAAGACCAATATATATCATAAGCCATGCAAAGCTAGAATTTGGTTATTACCACCATTACTGGAAGCACTTTAGTAGGAATTGTTTTACTGTTGTAATTATTGTGGTATTTTAGAATGTTTTAAAATTGTTATTGGATTTGGCACTGTGCCACTTGTGAGCCGCCCTGAGCCCGTTCGCAGGGAGGGTGGGATAAAAGTATAATAAATAAATAAATAAATAAGAGTGGGATATGTCACAGTACAAATTTCTGAATGAAAAGATCGGGGTTGCACAGAGAAGCCTTAGCTATGTTTGTTTGTTTGTTTAAGAGTCACTAGATCTATAAAATAAAAAAAATACTGCAGAGGAACTATGCTTTAAAATTGCTCTGGAAGTATTTCTTAGGAAACAAGAGAATTTGGAGAAATTCTGGAATGTGGGGGGGACACAGCCCAAAGTCTTTGATAAATAAAATGACATTACGGAGTCACATAACACCATGAGTGACAACAGAATAGCGGTTTGGTGTGCTGTTGTTTTAACCACTCCTAATTTGCAGGAAGATTGTACCTTTTTTCAGTTTGTACCCTTTTCAGTTGTTAGCAACTGTGCTTTCTAGGAGTCCCATGCCAGATTGTGCTGTTCACACTGTCCTTTGACGTATGCTTATACAAATGGATGGAATTACAACATTTGTTGTACTTGATCTATAAGGGCACATGGAGCCCCCCACAGCTGATCCTGTTTTTGTCTTGCCTTTTGTGCCTGTTGCCTTGTAATTTTGGCAACATGCTGAAAAAATGCAGCTGGTTCTCTTGGTGCAGTTGGTCACTTCATTGTTATGCTTTATTTGATGCTTCTTTCTTGATCGATAAGAGTTTGCTAGGTATCTGTTCTTGGCGTTCTTAGAGGATGCACAGTAACTTCCGATTTGTGCAGCTAATTTTAGGTATGTTTAATCTAAGCAATTTCTCTGAAGTTCATTGATGCTTACTTGCAAGTAATCATGCATTGGATTGTGGCCCTAATGTTGTTGTTGTTAATGTCATTTATAGCCTTCTTGAAACTCAAGGAGGATTATAGAATGTAAAAATAAGTTCAAACAAACCACAAAGACTTCCAACAAACAATAGGATTACAGAACTGAGGGAAATCCCCCTTTCAGCCTATATCCTGTATAGTGCAAGAAAAATTGTCGGAGGCATTACGTGCCAAGAAATCAAAATATCACCACTTTAAAGACGTTTGTTTAATGTTGTATTGCTGACACGTTTCCTTATGTAATTTCTGAATGCTAATAGAATTTGTAATTTTATCCTCAGTAAATATTAAAACTGTGCTTACCCTACAGAGGAAATACTCCTGAGACTAGAGGAACAGCTTATGTTGTCTATGAAGATATCTTTGATGCCAAAAATGCTTGTGATCACCTGTCAGGGTTCAACGTGTGCAACAGATACCTTGTGGTCTTGTATTATAATGCAAACAGGGCAAGTATATAGCTTTTCCTTAAACAGTTTAGCAGTTGTTACCGTGTAAGATAAACTTTTAATTTCATTTGTACAAAGACATTGGGAGAATAGTACTGGAATAATTGAAGGTAGCAGGGACCCTCTTGTGCTTTCCATGTAATTCAAATGACCAAGAACAGGTTTTGAACAGCTCTGTGATAATATGTCTGCTGGTCCCAACAGAATGAATCATGGGCACATGAAATCAGTATATATGAGGAATGTTGTGTGTTTTGAGTTTGTCCACGCTTTTTGGATGGCTGGGGAGCATCAGGAAGAAGGGAGACCTGACGGAACTTTTGTTTTGGTCAGCATATAGAGTTAAGAGTTTCTTTGCATACAAATTCCATCTTCTTTAGTTGGACTTATAAAAAATATGGAAGCAAGATTCACACCACCATAGCCGTCTACTGTGGAGCTTGAGGCAAGATATATATATATATATTCACAAGAGGTCTTGCCCCTGGTACTCAGGGGTCATTTTGTAGAAAAAGAGGTGCAGGAGCTCATTAGCAAAACTCATTAGCATAACTTATTTGCATATGCTATACCACCTGACATCACCAGAATTATGTCAGAAGGCAAGAAAGAAAGAAGAGAGAGAGAAAGAAAGAGAGAGAGAGAAAGCTGGTAGGGGACAGCTACCAATCCAAGTCTCAGAAATCCCACTATTCTGGGAGGATAGTTTCAGTGGTGGCTGAAGCCTTCAGAAGTTTGGTTGGAGGAACAAGGACCTTTCCAGGGGATGGGGTCATTTTGCTGCAGCCATGACACAAGCAGGCATTCCCCCCCTGGGGGGGCTGGCACCAACTCCCAGAGCTGAGCTCCCCCCGAGCTCCTGCTCGAAATGACCCCTGCTGGTATTGACCAGTCCCTGTGCTGCTTAGCTTCAGCAAGGTGGCTATGTCATGAACTTCTGGACTCCTCCCTTAACCCTAATGTTTGATTATAACACACTAAGTTCATTAATTTGCCCTGCTCGTCTGTGTAAATAAGCATTACATTGTAAATATAATGGGTCCCGAGATCTATAGACACAAGGATCATGGATCTTTTCAGCATTCCCTTCTCCCCAGCAATCTTTTCAGATTAAAGGAAAGTTTATCCCTGGGGTTGCAAGATCTATGGGGTCAACCCATGGTTGCTGTGACCCCAGGAATAAATTTTCTCATGGTCAGAGAGGAGTGCTGGGGGGGGGGGGGAATGCCGGAAAGATTGGCAGCCATCGATGCCTTCCCACTGACAGGTCACAGTATCCAACCCTTAGCATTTCCTGCTTAAACCAGAATTGATATGAGATATGCTGAAATTAGCTCCTGGGAACCTTATTGAACTCACTTGAGCCAAATCAGAACAGATCTGGGTATAGCTGACCTTGACCTAGAATCAAACTGTGAACGTGTTGACCCCCTGCTCATAAGTGCTGGTGATGAGCTGCTTTGAGCAGTGACTGGACATGTGGTCCACCCCAAAGGATGTGGTGGCATTATGTCAGAAGAAAGCTACAGTGGCTGTAACTGGTATACAAGCCTCCCTGGTGTTTCAGAACAGGCATGGGGTGGGGGTTTTTTTGGGAGGGGGCTCTGTACACATCATCCTTTCAGTGTAAGGCTTCTTCAGAGCCTTGGGGACATGTGCAATATCTCTCTGCATTTTTTAAAAAGTGATCCACATCAGTATCAGTGGCTAAGGTATCCTTGGTGGGTCAACAAAAGTTAGAAAACTGGAAGAGTAAACTTTCCTGCCATCAGAAAAGAATGATCCGGAGGGTGGAATGTGGGAACGATCACGTTTGCATATTCATGCATGGCTAGATTTAGTTGACTTGAAACAGTTTGCGGTTTACAAACACTGCCCTGCTGGATTCTGTGGCAGTGAGTTACTTGCCACATACAACTGAGAGGGTGGCTGTTCCCAAGTTGATAACGGTTTGTAAACCCCACCCTCCGTCATAGATACATCCAAATTCTCCCCATTGAACTTTGGATCCTGTATTAATTTATTCATAATTATTTTATTCTCCCAGAACCTGGGTCCTAAAGCAGTGGTGAAATGGGAGGCTTCTTGTATATTATTGTTTCCAGGCCCTGGGCTTCCATGCAGCCCTTGCTTTGGTGAGAAATCGTGTAAAATCAATCAATCACCAAAGCTCTGCTTTTAGAGCACATTGCACCTGTCCGTCCCAATTTTTTTAATGTTCTCCCTCCAACCTCTCTTCCCCCCTACACTTAACTGTTGTCTTCCCAAAGCCTGTTAAGGGCGTTCATTCTGGCCAGACTAAATGTTCACTCCCTGGTGATGATGAGGGGTAGGTTCGTGTATTTATCTTATTCAGAACGACTCTGCCCCTGTCTCTTAGTTAAGATTGACACGATAACTTGTCCTTTGTATGCCGGACTGTCCTTTGTATGCTGATCTCAGGAGGCATTATATTTTACCGTGTTTGCAAGCTCATTCTGATGTATATTTTGATGACCTAGGTGCTATTTTACTTGCTGACAGGGATCCAAAAAGAACTCTAGCAGTCACAATTTTTTTTGCTTCTTCTGTCTATTGGGTGATATAAACGATTAACAACAACTATTCACTGCTCAGGATCGATGTACCATAGAGGTTTTACTGGATAAAAGGAAAGGAAAGGAAGGTATATTGTTTGAAGTCAGCCTGGCATTGATTCCTTTCCAAAGGGCCCAGTTCGCTTTTGAGGAATCAGATACATGCATTTCTCTCAGGACATACTTAAGTATAATGCATCTTAATTTTCTGATGTTTAAAGGTGATTGGTTAAATATGAGACAAGAAGATTGTTTTAGTAATATCGATAGAGTTGGTTTGAATGGGCATAATTTATTCACAGTGTATTTCTGCTTTATTTTAGGCATTCCAAAAAATGGATACAAAGAAAAAGGAAGAACAGCTGAAACTTCTGAAGGAAAAATATGGAATAAACACGGACCCACCAAAATAACACCCTTGTTCTCTGTGAGGAACTTGGCTCTACGGACAGCTCTTTGTGTTTAATCCCTTCATTATTTTCTGGACTAAGGTTTCCTCACACATACTTGTGTCTGCTTTAAAGCCCTGAAGTCTTTAGTGCTTAATTTTCTTTTTTACATAGAACACGTTCTAATCCCAGATTTAGAGGACCACAGCTATGTAAACTCAAGTGTCTTTTTCTAGTTCATGTTTCAAAATAAAGACTAACCAAGGTGTTTGGTGTGCTGGTGATAAAATTTCCTGGAAGCCTGAAGCTTATACAAGGTGTTGTGCATCATTAATATAAGGCAAAGAACCATAAAAAATGAGTTAAACATTGTAAGTCTGTTAAAAAAACATATACATATTTTCCCAAGTTTGTGTTTGATTTGTGTCTGTATACTTTCCTTGACCATAATACTCTGTGTTATCCTGAGTGGTGTAAACAGGGTGGTTTTAAATGAGATGTGGAAGTGGGAAGGGACCCCACGATCTCCGTACATCCGCTTTTGGTGCTGAAGTTCACCTTAATAATACTGTCCTGTGCAGCTGAGGTTGCCATCTGTCAACTGGCTCAAAGCTGCTGTATTTTTAAGATAACCTGTTGCTGAGAGGAGCCATGTGCCTGCAATTGCTCACTCACCTGCTGTAGCATAAGAAAGTCTGGTACACTGAGTGTACAAACAGGCTGAGCCTGCCTGACTTCTCCACTGCAGGCTTTAAAAACGGAGGACCTCTGGGATGCTGCTGGCATGATAGCCGTTCTTGGTTAAGACAGGTTGGGTTAGTCTGCTTGCTTTTCTCATATGGGACCCCAGTCCCTTTGGCGTTAAGGATTTATGCTTCAGCATACCACCTTCCTTTTTTATTTGTTTAAAAAGTCATTTCTGTAATTGGTTACGTGGCCCTGAGAAACGGGTATGTGTGTGTGTTCCGGGGGGGGGGGGGGTGCATTCAGCCTGCATTCAGGTTGGATGTACCTTTTCCCTCTACCCTTCCGTGAACTTCATAGATGGTAGCGATGACACACTATGAAAGATCAAAAAGCCACAGGCAAATACTGATGGTTAGATATTAAAAGCTACATGTTTGTAAAATATTGTTTTGTTGGAAAATGCAATGTTGAAGTGCTAAAAAATTACTAATTAAAAAAATGAAAGATCAAAAAGAATAATATACAGAGCTATCCTCGACCAACTCTGATGGTGTTTTTTTTTAAAGTGTACTAGGACTACAATGAATCTTCCCCCTCTTAACATTTTCAGGGTAAAAATGGTGATTGGGGGGTGGGGGGGGGAGCCTCCTGCTAGAACTATAGTCAATGCCCTCTTTTGTGATTTATTTCAGAACATTAATTCTGGATGCTGATTCAGTGTGTGTGTTTCCTTTATCCTGAGTGATACTGGCCAATCAGGGCTCAGAAAGTGTATGCGATGATATTAAAGTCTACTTAACAAGTGTTGCTGTGTGGAGATGGGAGGCAACCTGAGCAGCGGTGCCCTCATTCTGTATGGGTACTCTGTGTGTGTACATGTGGAGACGTCCCACTTGTGAAAGCTACCAGGCTATTACTTACCATGTTAAGTTTCTGTAATCTGTGCCATCTTAAAACCTCGTTAACTGAATTCCGCAGGGGAAAAGGTTGATAATGAGTGAGCATTGCCATCTTTCCCACCATCACAGTCCTCAAGAAAGTTTCAGAATCTCTCTCTTCCCATGAATCTGCTTTGCAAAGTTCTGACTTTTTAAAAAAACTGCAATTTCTACCTCCTGAAATAGCAGAATTCAGTTCCTGTAGTGAAACAATATAAAATAAGTGAACATTTCATGTTCAGACTGTGGTGCTGTTCATTAGCATCATGGGCCTGACTCTGTTGTAATTGTACACAGCATCTC
Organism: Lepidodactylus listeri; assembly: GCA_029233225.1. Taxonomy (NCBI): domain Eukaryota; kingdom Metazoa; phylum Chordata; class Lepidosauria; order Squamata; family Gekkonidae; genus Lepidodactylus; species Lepidodactylus listeri. Next base: position 22,292,439 of record JARCFY010000016.1, read on the forward strand.
AACATTTGCATCAAAAGCCTCATTCAACTTCCACAGTTGGGCCCAGATGAGCTTTGCAATGCAGCTGTGAATCCAGGTAACTCTTGCAGTTCTATGCCCAGAGTAATCTGCTTTTAATCAATTAGATTTGATTTGAGACACGTTTGTTCAAAGTGTCCATGTGACGCTAGGTGCTTTTGGTTTCGGCTGCATTTCCCTCCATGACATAGACGATGAAATGATACACTGAAAGTAGTGTTATTAACCGGAGCAATAATTCTTTTGGGGGATTCTATTACACTGTCTGAAATGGCAGAGACAAGCAATTTGTTGTGTGGAAGAAATCAGTTGTATTGACAGAACCACAATAGAAGCCTAAGCATGAAAACTGATGCAAACTGCAGGTATTTGTTGATTCCAAGCCTTGAGTTTAAAAGTTTCTGATCTTCATAGTGGTAAGAAACATGCAACTATATAGACCATTATTGTAAACATACGCTCCCCAAAGTGTACTACCTGCTTCCTGGAACCTCCTGGTTCCTTAAGGACAAATCCAAGGGTCTTGACTGAACAGCAAAAAAGCTGGGGAAGCTTTGGGTAATTTCCTATATGCTATCAAAACAATGAGTTCAGTCTGGGCATCTGCATCACAGCTATGGGCTTTTAGTTTGGCCACAGGCCCAGATTTCCTTAGGTCTCTGGGCTTGAAACCTCTCTCGGGTTGTAGAAAACAATCCCCACTCTTCTTGCCTCAGAAACTGAACCTGAACAGCATTTATTTGTTCACGCACGTGCAGGAGATGTCTCAGGACAGTCCAGGAGTTGTCGTCTTTGCAGGACAAAACCTGGCTTCTGGAAAACCCCAATATTTTGTGGAAACACATAAGGGTATCCTGACTGCCCCTGCACCAGCCGTTTTGTGATGGTGTCCTTTGTCAGAACTAAATGTGTTCATAGCATTAGCAAGACTGAAGACAATCTGTTCAGTGCTCAGTAGGCAGAGGGCATCTGAGCATGACTTTGATATTTTATTTGGTGTATTTCTATGTCACCTTTCCAGGGAACCTACATGAGGCGGCTTACAAAATAAAATATGTCATAAAAGTTGCCAAAACACAGCCTAAGTGTAAAAACAGAGAATATTTCCACAGCTTAAAATGTATTTTAAAGTTTTCAGACTAAAATCAGATTGCAAAAATTACATTTCAAAATCTATCCCTTTTAACCCCCTGGGTAAAAAATGTTTTGGGTTGGAGTGTAAAAGAGAGTAGCGTTGCTTCAAGGGGAAGTGTATCCCACAGGTGAGGTGCCACTGCCAAGAAAGTCCTGACTCTAGTCACCACCTGTGTCCCCTCCAAGGGCAGGGGCACAGAAAGCAAGGCTTTCGAGGAAGAAGTTAGCCTGCAGTCCTTAGTACCCCTGACCTCAAGCTATTTTGGATTGTGCTTGAAAACAGATGGGCAATGAGTACCTTCAGTACTCTTCAGCATCAAAGTGATATGACTTCCGTATCTTGCCCTAGATGGCAGGACTAGCTGAAGTTTCCAGTTTTTAACGGCAATCCCATGTATTGCCTGCACTGCGGTAATTTAACCCAGATGTGAACAGAGCATAGATCTCGTGGCCAAATCACACTTTTCAAGGCAGGGCCATAGCTGGCATATCGGACAAAGCTGACAAAAGTGCTATGTGCCACAAGGGAGACTGGAGCCTCCTGCCTTAGGCTCAGATCCAGTAACATCCCCACGCTATGGACCTGCTCTTTCAGGGAGAGTGCAACCCCTTCTGGGACAGGCTGAGTACTCAGTGACATTAATGGTATGAAGGTCTGTAACCTACACAGTATTGTGTGGGGATCCAGAGAGCTTTTCACTTGATGTTGCCCTGTCCCCCTCCTTATTTCAGCCTGTCTCATATGGCTTTTTGATCCCCAGCATAGTCATTTTGGTGGTCAAAGGGACCGCCCCTCCCTTCACCAATGGAAAAGCTGGTTGGATGAAGCCCTTTGTCTAGTCTTAATAGACAACATTAAAAAAAAAACAACCCTGCTGTCCTTTGCATCTCTCTGCCATAGATCATTTTAATCTGTCAATTTTCTTCCCACTAATTCCCCCAAATAGCACCATTAGAATAATTGGTCCAGAGAAAGGAGTAAGGACATATGGCACTATTACATTAGGCTTTAGCTTGTCCACATGGGAGCGTAAACTATTCAGATAGTCCAGTGGTCTCAACTCAGTACACAACAGCTTTGTGCATTCATGATGAGCTCCTCTCAAAATTACTGGCTGCAGAGTTTGCAGGATTACAATTACACTTGCCCAAAGTTTCATTTACGTTTGATAGGAATGAATCATTCAATAACCATAGCAGAGGAAATTACTAAAATCTGTGAATTAAGAATTCTCGTGTTTACCTTTATGACTTCTTAAACCCAGAAGTAAAAAGAGACAAAGGAGAAAATGAAGTATCAAGATTTTTATTTTTCTTTGTGGAATCTCCCCCCCCCCCCCCCATCTGAGACGTTTTATTTAAAACAGCAGCAAGCAGAACATACAAGTTGAGAAAAAGTGGCAGCGCAGGTAACTTGGTTTGGCTAATGCCCATTCATGTACAACCTGTACACTTGAGATCTGAGCACCCCTCTGTGTGTGTGTGTGTTCTTTTATTTTTTTAATGTGTATAGTAAGGCAGTGGTTTTTCAGTCAGTAATTTCTCTACATATTTATAGTTTTTTCGTGTGTTTACAGATAGTTCTAATCACAATTTTGAAGTTTCACATGCAAATTAAAATAAAATTTACAACTCAGGAAATGTTACAGCCATTTTTTTCTGTCTCCACAGCAAAAAGAAGCATCTAAACAAGGACAAATACATACACCAACAATATTTTTTTCTAAAAAAAATTAGGAAAGTAAGAAAACAACCTCAAGTCGAGGCATTGTTGGCATGACAGCAGGAGTGACAGAAATTTTGATGGAGATGCTTCCCGTGAAAGGAAAAGGGGAAGAGGATGAGAGGCTATGAACAGGTGGCCTTCAGTCAGTTGTTCTGAGTTACTCTATCTTAAGCAGCTCCACATCAAAAATGAGAGTAGCATTTGGAGGGATGACCCCGGGGTGGCCGGTGGCTCCATACGCCATGTCAGGTGTGCAAGTCAGCTTTGCTCGTTGTCCCAGGCTCATCTAGCGGTAAGACATTAGCAGTGCAAAGGGAGAAAACAGAAGGCAGGAGAACCACATGAGAAAACTAGTTACCAGCAACCCAAACGTTTTAATTATTATATCTAATTCTGAACTGGATCCTCAAGGGTGAATTGAAAAATACAGGCAATGGGGCCAGGAACAGATGGGGTGTGGGGGTCTACAAACCCGAGCAAAGCTTCAATGGGGTGTGGGGGTCTACAAACCCGAGCAATACCTATAATTTAACAGGTAGGGTTACCAGGTCCCTACCTCTTTCTGGCGGCAGCCGGGGGGTGGGGGGTGGGGAGAAGCTCCTGGTCTGGGAACTTTACACATGCACTGCGATGACGTCACCCGGAAGTGACATCATTGCACTAGGCATGTCACCAGGGGGACACTCTAGCCTTCAGCCTGAAAACTCTATGATACCATAGAGTTTTCAGGCCGAATGCTAGAGCGCCCCCCTCCCCCCGGTGATGTGCCCGGTGCAATGACATCACCTCCGGGTGATGTCATCGCACTGGGCAGATTGGCCTAATTCAGACACCTTGGGGGCAGGGTTCCCCCTGATGGCCGGATTCGGGCTGGTGGATTGGGGGTCCCTAGAGTGGGCAACCCCCCACCCCCCTGGGGGATCTGGCAGCCTTTTAACAGGTAAAAGATGGAAGAAAGGGAAGGAATCTGGGAAAGGAGAGAGAAGAAACAGAAACTGAAGTGCAGAGAAGAACACAGAAGGGTAGGGAGGTGGTTAGGAGAGAAGAAAAAGGGATAGGCTGCCAGAGAAAGGCAAGGAGGGAAAGTCGATAAAAAGGGTGGGTTGGTTGGGGGGCAGGAGGAAGCAGGAAAAGGGGAGAAGCTATGAGAGCTGTCAGCGGAAGGAAAGAGGAAACTGTGGGGGAGGGGGAACTGGGGAAAACAGATGCTCACTGCCAGTCACTCCACTTGTATATCCCTGGTTTTAAATCAGGGAATGATTCAAATGAAGTCATAGGTTAAGATCTTTGTCCTTTAAGACCAAATCAATAGAAGCCAAAGATTCTGATTTTAGGATACAGGCGTATATCAGAAGTAATGTAATGTAAAACAGTAGTCTGTAGCAAAATGGCAATAACTTTTAGTAAATGGCATGTTCTGTCACAACAATGCAGCTGATATTATTGGACTGATGCATATTTATAATTTTTATTTTCAAATCAATATGCCACTAGGTGGAGCCAGCTGATTGTTGTTTGACAAACTGAAATTTGGGACATGTAAGTAAACATAGGAGGGACTGTGTGTTCTGAAAAACTTGTAGGTGGCTAATGGTTCAATTCTGAGCAGAGTTACACCCTTCTATGTCCATTCGCTTCAAAGCGAAGGGTGCAACTGATTAGGATCGTACTATAAGCTAATTTACTGAACTGACTGTGTTCCTGAAGAAGATATTTCCCCCAGTGATTCCTCTACATCAAACTGTTATCAGGGTTTATCCTAGAATATTTAAGGCTTATTTGCATAACAGTTTTAGTCCATGCTGACCCTGTAACTAACTGAGCTGGTAACAAAGCAGTTGTATATGGGCTGACACCATGCTGAGCTAATATTTTTGCATGCTACGGAGAAGCAATTAGCTAATTAGCCTGAAAAAGTACTTATTTGATTCGCACTTTACATGAACACAGTATGTGATTTTGGAGGCAATTTTTATAAGTGTAGCAAATGCTGAGTTAAGTCTATAGCGACAGCATGTAGTCAACCCCCTCCCAACTACGGATGCCAGCCTCCAAGTGGGACCTGAGGATCCCCTGAAATTACAGCTCATCTCCAGACTACAGAGATTATTTCCCCCGGAGAAAATGGCTACTTTGGACAGTAGACTATATGGCATTGTACCCCACTGAGGTCCCTGTCCTCCCCAGGCTCCATCCCCAAATCTCCAGGACCTTCCCGACCTAGATCTGGTAACCCTCCCCTCCATCCCTTGCTGGTGAGCAAGAGGGACCTGGCAATCCAACTTTGTTCAGGGCTTTCCCAACCTAGATCTGGTAGCCCTACCTCCTCATTCCCCACTGGTGGCCAAGGGGGACATGGCAATTCTACTCCTCACCCAAATCTGCAGATCCCTCGAAATAACAGTAGTAACTGATGAAGGAGTGTGGCTAGATTCAAAGACGTATCTTATTGAATTTTACTTATATTCGAACCAACAAATGTACATACAGACAATTAACTCCCCCCCCCCAGTAACTTTAAATTATTTCACTCACAACCATGGTGATAACCTCTTCACTAAGAAAAGACAATCATGATCTCTCCTACCTGCGCAGCTCCTTCTTCAAAGCCTTTAATGACTTCTTGCCTGCCGATCTTGAACTTGAAAGGCTTGTTTCGGTCTCTGGAGGAATCAAACTTCTTTCCATTCTGTAACATCCCTGCCAAGGCAACACAAACATTCCAGTTAAATTCAGGATAGCAATGCAGCAAAAAGAGCTGCTTGAGTAGGGTTGCCTGTTTGGGGGCTAATTCTTAGGACTTGCAGCCAGCCCAGTGCTTGGTGGCTTTTGTTAAGACTTCTGTACATGCCTACTGGTAGTAGCTACTGTACAGGCAGATGGGAGATGGGAAGAATCTCTGTTACGTTTTTAATCTAGTGCACTGGCTCCCAAAGTGGGCAATACCACCCGCTGGGGGGCACTGGAATGGTGCAGGTGGGCGGTAGGAGCCTTGGGTGCAATTGGGGGGCGTTGAATAAAAATAAGGGGGCAGTGGAAGCATAAAGAAAGAAGAGTCCAGAACCTATCTAAAGCAGCTATTTCCTGCCTTCTCCTGGTCTTCCCTGGGATCAGGGAGGGAGGGGGAGGTGAAGAGGGGTCCCCGCAGCCAATCACAACCATGCATCTCCTCAAAATCACATGATTAAGACAACACACATTCATAGACATCATGGGGGTACAATGCTTAACGGTGAGTGGAAACACTATCATTAGTGCTACTTTTCAATGCAATATCACCAGGCCCTCACCCATGAGTCTTGAGAGTTGCCAGCAGTGGCAGCAGCGGGAGGGAATCAGGTAGGATTGCCGAATTCTGGCTTGGAAAATACCTGGAGACTTTGGGAGTGGAGCCTGAGAAGGGTGGGGAGGAACTTTAACGGGGCATGATGCCATAGGCTCCACCTTCCAAAGCAGCCGTTTTCCTCAGGGGAACTGATCTTTGTCGCCTGGAGATCAGCCATAATCCCAGGAGATCTCCAGCCACCACCTGGAGGTCTCTAGGACCAGGCAACCATATGCATAATCCAAAACAAACAAACCCTCTTGTTCTCTAAGGGTTAGGCCGGGTAAGTTGTCTGAGGTAGCCCATGAACAGATGTGATATGATACTGTAGTTATTTTACGGGGGCAGTGGGAATTCTAGGAAGGCCTAGAATTTTCCATCAGGCCCATGTCCATCTAATACTAAATCTGCACATCATTAGATGTGCTCTCAGTGTACTACAGCACACATTCACAATTGTATTGTCGTGGCCACACAGGAAAATACAAAACATAACTGCAAATGGTTGCCACAGCGTAATAGTAGCACAATATCCAGCAATGAATGGATGCAGCCTAAGACACTATACACAGTAGCTATTGTTTGTTTATTATCACACCATTGTGGTCTAGGAGGACATTATCGTTGCCAGCACCTCATCAGCATTTTATCTATGATTATGAACTGCTTCTGTTATGAGTTTTATTGAGTAACATTCTGTTTTAATGAATATTTTTTTAATGTAAGCTGCCCTGAGCCTGCTTTGGTGGGGCGGGTGGGATACAAGTCAAATAAATAAATAAATAAATAAATAAATAAATAAATAAATAAATAAATAAATAAATAAATAAATAGATTTGTCTGATTCACTCGTTTAGCTGACTCTCTAGCTCCTGCTATGCTATAACAGGAGTGTCCTTATCCTTCAAATCCCAGATTATGAATGAGTGACAAATTTCTTACACTTACGTAACTCTCCCAGCAATGCTTGTTGCTGGCTCAGAGTCGTCCAGACAAACTGGCAACCAGGGCAGGCTGCACAAGGCTATCTGGTTACAGACAAACAAGTTGCTTGCTGTATATTAGAACAAGATGATACAGAGCTAATAATAACAATGGGTTTTGCATTTTCAAATTACTGGAGGTCTCATTATGCTGCATAAAACACAAAGATAAAAAATTATCAGGGTTTTCTACCTCATGATGTGGGTTTTGGGTTTCTACTTTCCACAGTAAAAGGAGGGAAAATACTAGAATTCTTCAGCTTAAGGAAGAGGCAATGCTACAACAATTCAAAGAAAATATACATCTATTTAACACAGTACTTCAGAGGTTGATGTCTCAAAGCAATTAACTTTCAGAAACAATCCTAGTCAATACAAACGACAGGGACGTTCAACTACACCTTTGATTCCTAGCCATTCACAGGTACTAGTATCTCTCTGTTGAACAATTAACTCTACCCTAGACAAAACCTGTGTTGTTTATAGTGGTACCGTGTGGTGAAAAGCCAAACTTTATGGGCCTTTGCACAGAAATGTCATAGTAGCAGTAGCAAGTGCACAATAAGGTTGGTTACACCACACGACCAGTCACTGCGGTTGATCATTTCCCCACATGAATGGCATTTCCACACAATGAGCATACTGTATAAGCAGCAGCCACCACACGATGCAAAGCTATATGAATCCTTCACACTTTGTCTGCTTTTTATGCCTTACTGGAGTGTGCAGTGTATTATTAGGACATTAGCCCAACATCAAGGGCTCTCTTCCCATGAATAATGAAACGATGCCACAGTATCATTGCCATTTAAATCTGAGAAGCACCAAGAGCATGCAGGGTCTCAGTTTTACTATATATGTCCTCTGTACTGTACAGTAAGCATTATAATATTGGTGCACAGCTGCAGCTCCATCAGGACGCTGATAGAGAAGTGTCACTCCCCCCCCCCCCCCCGCTCGCAAATTTCTGCCTCCTGGTCACAAGTAATCAAATGCCATTTTTCTGAGGAAAACCTATTAACATTTTGAGAGACTGAGGTGAAAAGTGTCAGGCAGTTTATTGAATTATAAGCTGCTCTTTTCTAGCTTAGTTTTTGTGACTCTGGGTCTTATAATGAGGGGGAAAGACAGTCATTTATCTTGACAGATGCCATCCAAACACATTTCCGCTGGACAGGAGAGAGAAGTCTCCTCAAACAATAATCATTTAAGAGCCAACCAATGCTTGGTAGTCTCTTCAGCAAAATCATACAGCTAATTTAGGCTTTCCACCCTACCAAGTGGGGGGAAAGTTGATGGATAAAACTTTTTTGTCAGAAATTATCAATTTTAGCAGTATGTAATATGGGTCATTCCAGAATTATTGCCTGCAGCTTTCCTTGGAGAATTTCTCTTGCTTAATGGACATATAGGGAATACTCCAGGGTGAGTCAGTTCGTGCCAGTTCTGTGAGTATGCTGGAATGGGACGGTGCCATGCACCCCAATCTTAATATGCAAAGTGGGCCTAGATTTTAATCAAGCAATAGCTAAATTCTCTTTTTAAAGTCTCTTAAATGACCATCTCCACATCTCTTGCCTTGAAAACCCCATGGCTCCCATGACTGGGGTCACCATAAGTCAGCTGCTATTGGACAGCGCATTCTTATTCTTTATACAGGTGTAAGTTAGAAATTGGGATCTGACCAACGGCTGAAACAACCCTGGAGACCCTACAACCAAGGGCACCGAACGGGCATGAATCAACTGAGTCTGCCCGCTTCCAGAATCTGAATCAGCTTCCCAAATGCTCACTTTAGAACAGATCCTTTAGAAATTCCAATGTTGACAACAGTTACAGTACTACTGAAAAATGCATGTGCACTGTTCTGTCTTTTTCACTGCACACAGTGTCTGGAGGCAGACTAATGAACAATGCTACAGTACTTTATATTTCTTCTCTCTGGGCATAATCCAATCCCTCTATGCAGACATACTGATGAGGAGGGAGAGTCCATGTTGGGAGGCATGATGGAGGACTGCAGGATTATTTGGGTAGGAGAGTGCTCAAGGCACATAATGCTGCAGAGTCTATTTGGTTAGTGTGTGCTTACAAAAAACAACATTACACATGGAGCCTCTTTATCTTTGCAAAACTAAAATGAGTCCTTTATTGTAAGGAACTCCATTCTAGACAGGATAGAGTAGAGATAGGATCCCATCTAGTCTAACTAGCTAGGATGGATGGAGATGCAGGATGCACGTCCTGCTCTCATGGTGCCAAGATGGAGAAGAGGTAGCACAATGTGAAGAGAAGGTGTCAAGCCGGAAGGAAGATTCCAAGAGTAGCAATCTACACATCAAAGGGATAGCATCTGAGCAGTAGAAGGAAAGGATGATCAGTGTCCTGGCTTCTCTATCTCTCTGACTCTCTTATAGACCCCCTTTGAAGTCTGAGGCTAAGGGACAGCGCAAAAGTCCTTCTCTTCCAACATGGACTTCCTATGCAGAGAGAAAGGGTTATTGCATGCCTTACCGTGCACAATCTGGTTAGTCCTTGGGGGGGTCTGAGGAGCATGAGACTTGGTTGGATGGGCTGACCAGCTATGCTGGGCATCTTCAGTCTTGCAATTGTGTGCTGGCTGCTGAAACTGAGATAACCACTGCATATTGGTAAGCTCAGCCTCATGAAAGCCTCCAAGATCATAGAATCATAGAGTTGGAAGGGGCCTCCAGGGTCATCTGGTCCAACCCCCTGCACAATGTAGGAAATTATAAGCAGATGTGCCTTCAAGCTGGTTCATGCCCATAGTGAGGAAATATAAAGCGCTGTAGCATACACCATTGTTCTGAGGAGAGGTAGTTTTAGATTGAGCAGTGGTCTGGTGAAGGTCAGGTGGCCATTTCCAGTTTGGAAAATTGCTGGAGCTTGGGGAGGGGGCAGAGTTTGGGCAGGGGAGGGAGCTTAGTGAGGATGTGATGTCATAGAATCCACCCTCCAAAGCAGCCATTGTCTCCAGAAGAACCGATCTTTGTAGTCTGGAGATCAGTTAGAATTTTGGGAGATCTCCAAGCCCCACCTGGAGGCTGGCAACCCTAGGTGTGCGGATAGAAAGGGGCTGTTGAGCCCTTTCCACCCTGGGCATTTGTCCTCTCAAAATGGCCCCTCCCACTTCTTTTTCTTCTCCACCCCAAATATATAGAGACTGGCAGGGGTCCTTTTGTAGAAAAAGAGGCGCAGGAGCTCATTAGAATAACTCATTAGCATAATTTATTTGCATATGCTAAATCACTTGACATCACTGGAAGTATTTCAGAAGGCAAGAAAGAGAGAGAAAGAGAGAGAGAGAGAAAGAAAGAGCTGGCAGAGAGGGGACAGCTACTAATCCTAGCCTCAGAAATACCACTATTCTGGGAGGATAGCTTCAGTGGTGGCTGAAGCCTTCAGAAGACTGGTCGGAGGAACAAGGACCTTTCCAGGGGATGGGGTCATTTTGCTGCAGGCATGACACAAGCAGGTATTCTCCCGCGGGGGGGGTGGGGGGGTGGGCTGGCACCAACTCCCGGAGCTGCGCTCCCTTGAGCTCCTGCTCGAAATGACCCCTGGGACTGGCATCTTTCCCCTGTTTAGCTGAGGCTGGAAATTTTTGAGTTCGTGTCATAGGGCATGATCCTGGCAAAAGCAGGAGACTTTTGCATACTTAGAGCCAGTGTTCCCTTTAAGCTGAGTTAGTGTGAGCTAGCTCACGGTTTTTTAGCCTCCGGCTCACACATTTTTGTCTTCGCTCAGGAAGGATGGCTCCAGAGCAAACTAATTCATTGCAGTAGCCAAATTGCTCGCTCACAACTTTAATGCCAGTAGCTTACGAAGTAGAATTTTTGCTCACAAGACTACACACCTTAGAGGGAGCATTGCTTAGAGCCCTTCTAAAGGCCCACCAGCCATGCCGAAGATGCTTCAAGGGTGTGCAGGGTCTGTTCAGAGCCAGGTATGAATGACCTGTAGCTATTGTACTGGAAACATGAAAGCCCTGAGGAAAAAAGAATAGCGGAACTCCAGGTAAAGTGCAATTCCGTTCTTGGTGTGTGAGTGGCATCCCCTGAGTAACTGGTGTAAGCATTTTAATGCTGCAAGTAAAGATTCAGGATTATCAGATACCCACTAAATGCACACGTTTGGTTGTGGGTTTTTTTACATGGGAATGAGGCCAGCCAACTGGGACAGCAAGCAACTAACTTCTGAAGAAATGGGAGCATAGTACAAAAATATCCTCACTCATCATTAGAGTCAAGGACTTGGGCTCTTGTGTATCCGTCAGGCTATAAATCCACATCTTTCACCTCTGTGTAGAATATTCGGCAGAGCACAAGGCATTCCACCCAGAGTGACTTTGCATTATGTAGGCCGAAACAGATGGCTGTATAATGTACAGTCGTGTTAAAATAACGGTGGGTACTGTCATACTTGGCATTGTTCAAAACAGAAGAAATCTGCAAACAAAAGTCAGTGGAGACACATTCGGTAGAAATACTGATCAGTTTAGATCTAAGTCCAAAAGTGCCTTAGAGGCCAACAAGATTTTCGGGGTATGAGTTTCCGAGAGTCAAAGCTCCCTTCATCTGATCCCATCTGACGAAGAAAGCTTTCACTCTGGAAAGCTCATAACCTGAAAAGTCTTGCTGGTCTCTAAGGAAGCTCAAGTCTAGTTGTTCTACTGCAGACCAACTAAGGTCAGTTTATATAAACACAGAAGTGTATAATGGCAGGATAAAAGTAGGCTCTGCTGAACATAACTGAACCCAAGTGCCTGATCTGGGAAAGATGATTTTTGATACAAATTCCAAAACATACCAGGAACTCCTCAACCTGCAAGGGCTTTCTCATCTGTTTCATTTGATTTTACCTCATAAACAGGCCAGGCCTACAATACAGCCTGTCACGTCCTCGCTTATTGGGGAGCCTGTTTCTCCTTTAAGACACACTCTGTGAACATGAACTTAGTAGATTTCTGCTGCCACCAGGAATTAAAAATTCCAACTCTCTCTATTTTGGTAGAATGACCCAGTATCTGGGCGCTTCAGAGGACTATGTGGCCCTGAGGAAGGACTGATCTGATTGCTGAGAAAAGTTTAAACAAATAAGAATTTATTTATACAAGAACAAAATAGGTTTCTGGGTAAATTTGAACTGTTGTTGAAGAAAGAAAATATAACCGACAAAGCCTGGCATTACACATAGCCACTTAAACACCAAAACTCAACTCTGACAGGCTCAGACACTCAGTCTAAACTCTCTTTCTCATATAGCCACACAGACCACTGTTTGTCTCTCTTAGCCACACAGGCTAAACTCTCTTGCTCATAGCCACACAGACTAAACTCTCTTGCTCACAGCCACACAGGCTAAACTCTTTTCACAACTCTCCACACTCAACTCTTCAAGAACACTGAATCTCCTCAGAGACATCTCTCCTCCCACACTTTCAGTCATCAGCCAATCACATCACACTTGTCTCCCTCTATCATTCTCCTTACATTACTGCAGTCACACTAAACATTTAAAGAAACACACACACCAAAATATTAAATCATTACACAGCCCTTTGATGTTTGTTGTTTTTGCCATCAGGTTTTCAAGGCAAGAGATGTTCAGAGGTGGTTTGTCATTGTCTGCCTCTACGTCATGACCGTGGTATTCCTTGGTGGTCTCCCATCCAAACACTAGAAGAAGAGATTGGATTTATACCCTGCCCTTCACTACGTGAAGGAGTCTCAGAGCAGCTTACAACCTCCTTTCCCTTACCCTCCCCACAAGACACCCTGTGAGACAGGAGGGGCCGAGAGAGCTCTTTTAGGGATTGCTCACGAGAGAACAGCACTGAAAGCTCTTGTGAGTGACCCAAGGTCACACCAGCAGCTACATGTGGAGGAGTGGGGAAATCAAACCTGCTTCTCCCAGATTAGAGACCCTGCTTCTCCCATGGCTGACCCTACTTCGCTTCTGAGACCTAACGAGATCAGGCTAGCCTGGGCTATCCAGGTCAGGGCACGATATAGCCCTAAATTATTTGGGATGGCAGCAGAATCTGCTTCTGATTCACCCGTGTGTGGAACAGGCTGTGATTTAAAGCACAAGCCGGGGGTGGCGGGGGTGGTGTTCAATCCTCTCCCTGCTTTCTACAACCCCGTAGACAAAATCAGTCCCCCATAAATACTTTTCTCCTACAGAGGCTCACTTCCAGCACTGGAGACTGGGTAGGAGAAAAATGACTTTGGGGGATGGACTGTAGGAGGGAAACGAAAAGAAGATTGAGAGCTTTTGAGAACAATGGACAGCCAGCAGAGTGCAGTGGTTCGAGTGTTGGACTAACAGCTGGGGGATTCAGCTTTCAATCCCCATGCTGCCATGGAAGTTTACTTTTATCATTCCAATTTTAGTATATGTGCTGCTGAAGCGAGTACAAAGTTTACTTGATGACCTTGGGCCAGGTACACCCCCACCACACAGGGTTGCTGTGAAGGTAAAATGGAGGGGAGGAGAATGATGTAAGCCGCTTAGAGTTCCCACTGAGGAGAAAGGCAGGGTATAGACAAAGTAAATAAATATAAAGACGCAGCACAGCCTTCCCTTGTGCCCCTTTTGTGCTATGGATCCAGCCTCTTAACTTCCCTCATAACTGATGATCAGGGAAGACTGGTATTTAAAGACAGGTCTCCAGTAGGATTGCCAAGTCTGGGCTGGAAAATACTTGGAGACTTTGGGGGTGGATCCAGGAGAGGGTGGGGTTTGGGGAGGGGAGGGGAGGGGCCTCAGCATGGTACAATGCCATAGAGTTCACCCTTCAAAGCGGCCATTTTCTCCAGGGGAGCTGTTCTCCTGTCAGCTGGAGATCAGGTGTAAAAGCGGGAGATCCCCAGGCCCCACCTGGAGGCTGGCAACCCTAGTCTCCAGTATAATTTAGCCTGGACACAGACCCCCCCCCCCCCGGGTTTAAAACTGGGAAGGCGTATTTTGCAGCACTGGAAAAAGAGGCTTCAAACAACTTGTGTTTTAAATTATCTATTCTGTCTGGTTCTACTCGTCCACAGGATTCCCAGCGGTATCCTTTACAGATTACCAATGAAGTCTCTCTCAGCTTAGTTTCAGTGAAACGGCAGTCAGTGGCTTTGAAAGTTCCAGACCATTCGCTGGGCCCAGGCTTCACATAACCTTTTAAATAAAAATACACAAAGGACTCATGAACTAGCAGGGCCATACTGCAGAAGTTTCTCAGGATGGGGGAGAGAGGAACTTTGCTGGTGTTTGCTATTTGTTTTTAAAAGAACACCCAAACTGTTTTCATGCTCGTATAGTATAGCAGGGGATTATTCTGCTTCAAAAATGAATGATTTAAAGTAATCAAAAATATTCTCCCCCCCAGAAAAAAAATTAAAATTGCAAATTGCATAAGATAGCAGGGGGAATACTTGTATTGCTCGTTACCATTCAGCATGGTGTACTGGTTAAGAGCAGTGGGGATCTGATCTGGAGAACCGAGTTTGATTCTCCACTCTTTCTGCTGGGTGACCTTGGGCCAGTCACAGTTCTGTCAGAACTCTCTTGGCTCCACTTACCTCACAAGGTGCCCTGTTTCTGAGGGGGAGAAACACAATGTGACTGTAAGCTGCTTTAAGACTCCTTAAGGTACAGAAAAATGGAGCATAAAAACCTACTCTTCTTCAAGCCACAAAAAGATATCCACAACACTTGCATAACTTACATTCCACCCAGTACAAATAATGCTATCAACACGCTGGATGAATAAAATTCACATTTCCCCCTGTGATTAAATTGTGAAATGTTACATCACCACCCTAGACGGACACGAGGACCCCAGCCTGCAAAATAATAACAAGAGCTGTGCATTTCCTGTCTTGCAAAGGAATTGTCTGGGGGATTCCCCCCCCCCCCCCGCTTTGTCTACATTATTCACCTTCTCTGCTGTAGCTTAGATCAAAACAACTGTCACTACAGCTTGATCTGAAACTGTTAAGATAGCTGGTCGTGTCTCCAGTGGCTTGGATCCAAATAAGAGCCCCCTATGTAGGTGGAAAGTACTTGGACTCACACAATGGGGGAGTGGGTACTGATTTCTGCTAATTTCCCACAAGTTGCCCTCCTCCACTTCTCACTGCACCGCATCCTAAAGGTTCCCAGACCCACACCCAGGACTGGTACCGGGGTGGGGGGTGGGGGATGGGACATGAAGGGCTTTAGCAGGAACAGAGAAATGATGGTGTCCAGGCCATTGTATTTTTGTTCTAATCTCTACCTTATTTTTCCTTATTTATCTTGCCATCTGTGTGTGCAGAAAGCTGGATACCTAGAGATACAAGTAAGGTCACTTAAAAGTACCCATAAATATGACCTGAGTGAAAGCACCCTTGGCTGTTGCTTGCACTGGGAAGCGCTCTGTTTCCTACCCGGGTGTTGCATTTTGTTACGTCGCATTCAGAACCAGAGATGGCTCATTTCGTGACATGCTGTGGATGACAGTGGCAAGTCCCCCCATTCCTACAGCCAGTTATCTCAATTCCTACACAAGAGGAATTTTATCAAGAGTGTTACAACTGTGGACTGGAAGAATCCCACAGCTGAATATGCACCTAAGTTTCTCAAAGATCTCAATTAAAGTGGAATGCATGGCCAAACTATCTAGTATGATCTGTTTTTAAAAATCCACCATTTCCTACAAGCACCTCAGGTAAAGAGTATGTGGGTTTCCCTTTCCCACTTTATCCTCAGATTTTGATAGGGATGCCAGCCTCCAGGTGGGACCTGGGGATCCCTGGAATTTCAGCTCATCTCCAGACTACAGAGATCAGTTCCCCTGGAGAAAATGGATGCTTCGGAGGGTGGGTTCTGTGGCACTGTACCCCACTGAAGTCCCTGTCCTCCCCAGGCTCCCTCCCCAAATCTCCAGGAGTTTCCCAACCTGGATCTGGCAACCCTACCCCGCCTTCCCCCTCTGGTGGCCAGGGGGGACCTGGTAACCCTATGGTTTAGGTTACACTTTGATTTTTACATCAAAAGGAGTGCGCTGGGGAGGGCAACTGAACCTTTCCTTCTCCCCCACCTTACTTCATCATGCTCCATTGCTTTAGACACTCTCCTCCCCCCAGCCCAGTTCCAACACCAGAAGAAGTGAGCCTGGTTTGGGGAAAAACCTTACAAAGTGGTAGGGGAGGGCCAGTTGTTCCTTCTGCATAGCCCTCTTTGATATAAAGAAAATGACACATGCCCTCTATTTTGAACCCAACCAAGGAAAACTCATGACTAAAGAAACATGGCTGCTCACCATCATATCTGGCTTGGTCCATACCACCAACTCCTTAACAAATACCACATGTGCCAGGGTAGTGAGACTGCAAATTAAGGCCAAAGTGAAAATGTTTGGTTACATTATGAGATGTGGCTGCAGGACTGACTCATCAGGTAGGCAAACTGGGAATAATTGGGGGGGGGGGATCTTCCAGGAAACGTAATGAACATCTGCCAAACTCCTAATATATCTACTGCAGTTTTGAACCACAGTCGTAAGAAACACTACAATAGTTCTGACTCTTTGAGTTTATTTTGGGTACACCTATTACGGGTGGATGTCTGGAAGGGGCAGGGTCCATTCATTATTTCCCCAGCGGAGTCCTCATGCCCTAAATAAGGTCATTATGGGGCCTTGTGCAAACCATGGAGCACATTATACCTTATGGTTTTGGGACTGCCTATTCTGCCACCTGCTATTAATAGCCATTGCTGTGAGCCAGTCAGGCCTTTTACAACCCAATATGGCTTCAGGCTTCAGACTTGCCTGTCGACTCCCCCGCAGACAGACACCGAGTGCAAGTTTTTGCAAGGTTTGCAGTTTAGCGCTCCTTCATAGGTTCTCGTTCGCTCCATGCAGCACGTAGCAATTTAAGGCAGTGCTGAGGCTTCGACAACCAGCTACCCATCTGGCAACACTGGATAATGTTTCCATAATTAACATTGCCCCGGGTCTATGGGAATGGCATTTTAGAATTGAAAAAGGGATGTGATTGGATTAGGCAGCAGCTTTTCAGATACTTCAGATCGTGTTCCGTAAAGCTTAATTCACCATGATGAACAAAACACCTTTAACATTTGAATGGCTGATACGGGTTGAAAGCTGGTTTTCATATTCCCACTTAATTGTATCATGTTCATCCCTGTATCACTATAACCAGGCTACGTGGGAGAAAGAAGGAACAACGGCAGCCTACTTTGCATTCAAATTCAGTCGGGCAAAGTTTTATATTCAAATTATGCCTTCAGAAAGATTTTAAAAAATCTTCTCCCCAAGTAAAACAAAAAGGAGAAAACGTTAAAAAAAGACACGAGCACATTACCACTGCGGGGCTCATACTGCTGCAGGGCTCATTCACATGACCACATTAGGAGTAGGACTCCAACAGGAAAGGGAGCGTGTTAATCAGTGAGTCATACTTGCCATTCCTTAGGAACCATAATCCCCCCCCCACACACACTCAATTTATAGTCCACCTCTCTCACCTGGACTCAAGCAATGCTACCTCTAAACTGTGGAGTCTTGTGAGCAAAAATTCTGCCTTGTGAGCTACTGGCATTAACGTTGTGAGTGAGCGATTTGGCTGCTGCATAAATTAGTTTGCTCTGGAGCCATCCTTCCTGAGCTAAGACAAAAAGGTGTGAGCCGGAGGCTAAAAAACTGTGAGCTATGTCACACTGACTCCGCTTAGAGGGAACACTGGACTCAAGTCAGATTACAACCATGGGGATCATTTATTTATGCCCTAGCTTAGTTTTTGTCTTTCTCAAAATATTGGTTTGCATTTTTTTCCTTAATGTACCAATAAAATTTATATGTGATGAAAAGTGGTGATGTGTATAGACTAGTATCTAGAAATGTAACAATGATGAATCCATTATTTTTTTTAAGTTCCATGTACTAACTAAAAAAAACCCAAACACCTTACAATATTACCTCCAAGTCTGCAAACACAGGTTTAGACAGGAATCCTTGGGGGCCACCACAAAGAAGTTCCAGCTAAGCACTTCAGGTAAATCTCTCATTAAGCACACCTTTAACAATGCTTCCACTGCAGATTAAAATGGGACATAAATATTGGTGCCAACCTCCAGCTGGCACCTGGAGATCTCCTGCTATTACATTTTATCTCCAAGTGACCAAGATCAGTTCCTCTGGAGAAAATGGCTGCTTTGGAGGGTGGACTTTATGGCATTATACCCTGCTAAGTTCCCTCCTCTCCACAAACCCTGTCCGCCCTGCTCCACCCCCCAAAATCTCCAGGTATTTCCCAACCCAGAGCTGGCAAACCTAGCCATAAAAGTCATATGGTGGAGGCATTCCTGGGCTGTAAGAGCCAAAGTTAGGATAGGATAGGGCTGCCAAGACACAAAAAGTGAGCAGATGCATCTGCTAGAAAGGGGTGGTGAGGCTGTCAGAGCTACATAGCCAAACACAGGCACTGCCATTTTTTAAACACCGCCTTGTTAGCCCAATCATCGCCGGACTGTGGTGACCAAATGCCAAATTACATCATCCGTACAGAAGAGGCGCCAAGGTCCGTTGACCAAAATACTGAATCCGCAGCCAAGAATAAAGCATCCCCAAACATGTCAGAAATGAGCTGAGAGTTCTGAAAGCAACGGCAGGTTATTAATTAAAGGAGAATTTTGTTTGCCATTCCAGGATGCTGCTCCAAGAGAAGTGATTAACAAAGCAGATCAAGACCCCAACAGTCAATGAATGTGTGTGAACCACTGTGCTGAAGCTAACATCACAATATCTATTAGCGATAACTATTCAAGCCCTCTAAAACTTTGGCACCAGGACCTGTTTCTAGGGTTCCCATTCCCCAGGTTGGGACAGGGGATCCCCCACTATTTGGGGCTTCTGTTCACCACCGGCCACCTGGTCGGTGGGGGAAAACCCAACCCCAAACAGCCAACGCAACGACGTCACCCAGAAGTGACATCTTCACACTAGGGATGTTGCACAGTGACGCTCTGCTTTCTGGGCAAAATGCTACAGTTTGAAGACAATTTGACCATAGAGCTTTGCCCGACATGGTGACGTCACTTCCATGTGACGTTATTGCATCAGGGACGTCACACAATGCCCCCTCCCCCTCCAGGAATGCCCCCCAAATCCCCCCACCATTGCGAAGGTAGGACCTGGCAACTGTACCTGTTTCAGGGGTTGGAGTTGTTGGCTATTCATTACCTGAGAGATACCCACTGTTGCCCTCCGTTCTGACTGGCCATAGGAGGGACTGTGGTAGGGTTGCCAGGTCCCTTCGTCACTCCAGCGAGGGGATTTGGGCAGCATTCCGGGGGTGGGCGAGGACATCACACAATGTCCCCAACGCAAATGTTTTTTCATCCTCGAACCATAGAGTTTGCCCAAATACTAGAGAGTCCCCGCACGACTTCCCTGACACAATGATGTCACTTTCAGGTGACAGCTTCGTGTCTGGAATGTCACACAGTGAAGTCCTCATTCGAGGGTGGGGTTTCCCCCACTGGCCAGCTGGTCTGCGCCAGGTAGAAGCCCCTGAAACCAGGGGATCCCCTGCATGGACCTGGGGGCTGGCAAGCTTAGACTGTGGCCTGTTCTCCTTTCAGTCAGCAGCAAGGATTGGATCCCCTCCAGGCCACCGTACTGTGACTTCTCTTCCTATTCCACTAGGTTGAGTAAGTGTACTATCGGGGGAGGTCTTTCCTGTCGACGCCAGGCCAAAACCATTGTGTGTGTAATTTCAGTCATATTCTTTGTGGGTTTAGTTCCCCTTTCCACCCTAGGGATGCCAGCCTCCAGGTAGGACCTGAGGATCCCCAAGAATTACAGCTCACCTCCAGACGACAGAGATCAGTTCCCCTGGAGAAAATGGCTGCTTTGGAGGCTGGACTCTGGATGGCATTGTACCCCACACTGTTCTCCCCAGGCTTCACCCCCAAATCTCCAGGAGTTTCCCAACCTGGATCTGAGACCCTTCCTCCTTATAGACCCCCCCACCCCTTCCACTGACATCCAAAGACAGGATTTCAGGAGACTGCAGGAGGGAAGGAAGAATCAGTAAACACTGCTCCCCCTTCTGCTTGGGGAGGTGCCTTCCATGAGCTGGATCCCATCCCTATGTACCGTAAGTGTGAAGTGTTATTCCTGAGCATTCCTTATGGCATGTTTCCACATGCCATACAGGCCAGTGACATTGTTCCTCAGTGTGATCTTTATTTTCATTTCTGTGGTTAGCGGCAGTTGTTGTTTGGCAAGCTATTTATCAGCCTAATGGACTTCCATACGTGGAGGAGGCAGCTACGATACTGAGTGATTCATTGTTTTTAGGATTTCACATGAAATTCTAGCCTGTGCTACCAGAGAACATTCCAAACATGCTAAACATGTTGAAGAAGGGCCACTATGCTTAACTCTTTTGCTCTTTTTTTCTCCCTTGAATCTGTTGAAAAAGGAAATGTAGTCCTGCTGTTTTCTATTCCTGTACTAGGTTGAAGCCACGGACCAGATTCCTAACAGTCCAGTCTGAAGCAGAGTTATAACCTATTAACCTTACTGAAGTCAAGGGACTTAGAAGGGTGTTTAGGATTGCACTGTAAGCGACCTAATTTTTTCTAGTTCTGCTGAAGTCCCTGGGTAGATATGACCATTTTATCTCACATTCTACCATATGGCTAAAAACCCCAAGTGGAAGTACACTCTCACATCTTCTCAAGGTTCCAATGCTGGGAAAAACAGTTCTGCTAGTTGTACATCTCTGACTGGCCAGCAGCTGTGGTGTCACAAACCTTCTTCCCTCCCCCTCCCAGGTTTGCAGCATTCTAAACATTTTTTTTCCTTTTTAGAAATAGGATGACAAATTTTTTATTGCTCAAATGTACAAGTACTGCTTTGGATAAATAATTTTTTTTAAAGAGAGAAAGACAGCCTGTCTGAAGCATCAGGGGAGGAATGAGACAAGCAATGGATATTTTCAGAGGGTATCCATGTCGGTCTGCAGGAGAACAATTAGGTTTGAGTCCAGTAGCACTTCAGAGAATGACAAGACTTTCAGGGTATAAACTTTTGAGAGTCAAAGCGCCCTGTGTCAGCCATTTAATCAGTGGAGAATCAATGGAAAATGGGGCTAATTGCAAAGCTTGGTGTAGGTGGAAGAATGCCAGCTTGGCAATATTCATGACTTGGGCCTCCATGGTTAAGGAGGCATCCAGGATCATGCCCAAACTCCTGATGGCTTGTGCCCACACTAGTGGCACCCCATCAAGAGTGGGAAGTCTATACCCCAAACCTGAGCCCCCCAGCCACATAACATCCATCTTTGTCTGCTCTTTTTTAACCATCCCACCATGGCCTCCAAACCCACAGCCAAGTTATGTGAGGTGGCATTTGGGTGGGCATCCAGTAGCAGATATAGCTGGGTGACATCAGCGTACTAATGACACCCCAGCCTGAAACTCCACACCAGCTGGGCGAGGGGGCACATATAGATGCTAAATAACATTGGGGAGAGGACTGCCCCCTGAGGAACCCTACATGATAAAAGGTACCTAGTTGACACCCTCTGTCCCCGACTGAGGAGAAATGAGGAAAGCCACTTCAGGGCTACCCCCATGAACTTCCACATTGGTGATGTGGTGAGTCAGAAGATCGAAATCAACTGTGTTGAATGCTGCTGTAAGGTCGAGCAACAACAGCAGCGCCAACCCACCTCGATCCAGCTGTCTGAGGAGATCATCTGTCAGAGCGACCAACATCATCTCCATCCCGTGGCCAGGGCAAAAGCCAGGCTGGAACAGATCCAATGCTGATGTGTCATCCAGGAAACTCTGGAGCTGCTCAGCTTCCACTCGCTCCATTACCTTACCCAGAAATGATAAGTTCAAAACCAAGCGGTAATTGGCAGGATCAACAGGATCCAGGGATGGCTTTTTCAAAAGTGGTACTACCACAGCCTCTTCCAGATCCTCTGGATAGACCCGTCTCCAGGGACAGGTTGATAATGTCTATTATATTGCATAGGATTGCACGGTTAAACATTTTTTATTCTTGGTGGGGATAGCCACTGATAAACTGCTTTAATAAGAGTTTAGTTACTCCAGCTTTGTTAACTGGGGCCATATTCGCCCTAAAACACACTATGGCTGCTTCCTCATGATTTGTATTCATCACCACTGTAAATACAATGAATGTTGGCAACAAAGCTACCGCACAGCTCTTCTGCTTCCCCCCAGTTTCTCCCTTCCAAATGTGTTCTGCAGAGGCTCCACACTGGCTCTCACGGTGTGGTTCTTATGGCTGCTGTGGAGATCTGCCAACTATCTTTTTGTTTTGTTTTTTTCTTCACACGTGCTACAGTGCTATCATGGTCACATAAACATTTGAAACAGACTGGCACTAGATCGTTATAGTGCTACTATCAACATAAAAATAACATCTCTCCACTCATCTTGTAACTTTTCGTTCTCCATTCCTTTCCTGGCAATCAGAACAAAAGCTGCCTGCACCTTGCCTCTTACATTTCTACAACAAAAATGCCTGGAGACTTCATTTTTAAAAAAATGCCCAGCATGCAGAGGAAACAAAATTGGAAATGGGAATATACAAGTGAAAAGGATTGCTATAGCACAACAGCAATTACAAGTGGGGAAAAAGTCTTGGCAGTGGCACAGCAAGAAAAAAATGGCACCCAGAAGGGGATGACAATGCGAAAATGATGCTGAAATGGGCAGGACCTCTGCAGCAGGAAATGCATACCATTCTTTCCATTCGTAATGTATTCGGACTGCATTCTTTCCAAAAACATCAGAATAAAGCAGGCTTGGGGAAAAGCATATTGAGGGTGGGAAAAACCCGGAAAGAGGAAAATGAGAGCTTGATGTTCTATGAATGCTCTGAGCGAGTGAGCCGATAGACACTCTTAACAGCTATCAGAAAAGGAATTGCTTTCACGTTAGAGATCTATCAGGGTTATCAAATTATAACTGCCAGCTTCCAATCAATAGCTACCCCACTCTCCCAGAGCAACTGTTAGCAATCAGACCTCTCCTCTTGCAAAAGGAGTAGTTCGCACAGAAAGAGATAAAGGTAAGTGCCCTTCATATACATACCATCTCCAAAACTCATACACTGCTTGGCCTGAAATGTCACACAAAATGGACACCAGTAAGAGTCTAACCAGAGACAAAAATTTCAAGCAAGATGGATGCAGCAAACCAGATACAGGCCTGGGAAAATAGCTCTGTTTTTGGAAGGCGAAGATAGGTGGTCGATTGCCTAAAACCCTCTCCCATCCTTCAGGAGATGCAGAAGTAAGGAACAAAGGGGTTCCCAAGAAAACTCTGAACTCACCTTCCTCCTGACCCTTTTACTCTAGAGTACAACCATTTAAGAACAACCTGATAATTTCCCATCCAGCAATTGGAGTCATCAAGTTGCCACTAGCACCTCAATTAACAGTCATTCAGAAAGATTTATAGTTTCCATCTATCTCAGGAAAACCCATCAAATTTCATCCAAATCACTGGACGCTTTCACACACACTAAATAAGGCACTTTCAATCCACTTTCAATGCACTTTGCAACTGGATTTTACTGTGTGAAATGGCAAGATTCACTTGCAAACGATTGTGGTAGTGGATTGAAACTGTCTTATTTTGCATGTGTGAGAGCATCCATCAAGCCTTTCCTAATCTCTGCAAAACCAATCAAAGATATTGAGGGGTTTTTTTTCGGGGGGGGGGGGGAGTCATGTCAGCATTAGACACAGTCAACATTTTCCCTATATAAAGCATTCCTTGACACCAGTCCAGTGTGTGTGTGCTCTCAGCACTGAACAGCACCCCTCCCCACTTGCGTGAGGGCTTACTCCTCTTCTCTGTGAAACACTGGACATTCATAGCCTCCTTCGCGGACCTGTTCATCTAGGTTGGTAAATATTGCCTTTCCCAAAATCTATTTCCCCAGTTCCTCACTATTTTTCACTCCCATCTCTGGCGCCAGCTCCTGCCAACCTAGCAGTTCGAAGGCAAGAAACTGCAAGTAGATAAATAGGTACTGCTTCAGTGGTAAGGTAACAGCATTCCGTGCGCCTTGGCATTTAGTCATGCCAACCACATGACCACGGAGAAGTCTTTGGACAGCACTGGCTCTTCAGCTTGGAAATGGAGATGAGCACTGCACCCTAGAGTCGGATTTGACCGGCTTTTGAGCAAGGAAAATGTTTACCTTTACCTTCCGGTCTTGTTTGTTTTAGTGTGCTGGTGCATTCGTTTTGCTTTTTATTATTTTTCAATAAAAACCTTACTGGTTGAACATCTGTCTGGTTGATATGAGAGTTCTCTGAGAAAAATCCTGGTATACACTGGTGGAGATCCCCATTAACCCTTCTTGCTTGTCTCCTTTCAGCTAATTTCCCAGACTAATCAGGATAATTCCAATTTGAGTAACACACAACATCTCTCCCCCCCCCCCCCCCCGGCAATTTAGCCAAACAACCTAGTCATTAATGTAGGGTGAGATAGGTCTAGTAGAATCCCCTGCTGTTTCTCCATTAGTGCATATCCACAATTTCCCTCTACATCATCAATTTGCAAAGCGGAACAGAGACAATCACTGTGCAACAGTTCTGGCTGGCGAAAGCAGTACAACCACAGAGCCATCAGGAGTGTTCCTGTTTAATACAGGAGACACAACTCCCAACATTTGTTCAGACTTGAGGACTTGAGTGGCTGGAGAACTAGCAGATGATAATTTCCAGAAGAGTTTGCAGATTACAAATAAATATTTGAGGAGAGAAGAGGAAGACAGTATCTACGGAAGGTAACAAAACACTGATTTTCTGAATATATCAGTTTGTATTTTAGGGTGACACTCAGGCCTGAAGTACACAAAACCAAGCAGTTTTGCTGTTTTTTTTTCCAGCTCTTCAAAATGCCCTTGACACGAAAGGAATGTGGAATTTAGGGATTTACTCTTTTCATTCTCAATTAATTACCTGAATCACAGCTGCCATTCTTCCGGACGTATCTAAATTATATACAATTTTGGAGGTAGCTTGTAAATCACAATTTCAAGCTTTGCGGGAGCCTTGGGAGGGTAACTGAGAAGCTCTGAAATCCCACCTGCTAATTAAACAGCAGATACGTGTTTGCAAAGGGGCAGCCTCGTGCTGCGAAGTTTGGCACGCTTGCTGAAGACAAGCCACAGGGAAAAATCTGTCTCCTGAGTTGATTGACCAAGGGGAGGTGAGTTCGGAAGGAAAATTTCCAAAAGAAGCACACAGCATGGTGCTCTCTTTAGCCTTGTCATCAGCCCATCTGGTCCTCGGGAAATTCCTGCCTGGCTTCAAGAAAGACATCACTTTCATACTGGAAGAAAAGAATCTGTCCCCAGGCAGTGAAAGAGGCTGACATGTTTTAGGCTTAGCTTTCCCTGGCATGAAGCCATGCATGCCATGAAAGGCTTAAGAGAACGTCTCAGCTGGTGCCTCCGTGCCAACAATAGATATGAGCAGTAAAAATATTTACAGAACGAAAGTGGGATGGGACTCGAAGGTGGAAAGCTGGGCTGGTGCTTAATATAAACACCAGAACACAATTAAGAGAGCCTGGCGGTCTGTTTTAGTTTATTCCAGCCCGCGCAGCATGTCTGCACAGGGAGCTCCTGACAGACCGACAGGAAGAGTGACTCAGTCCAAGAAATCCAGGTCACTTCCTAGCACAAGATGTCTTTTCACACATGCTGTCCAGCCCAGTCTTGCCCTTCCCCCAAGAGATTATATTAATAGCAACATGCTCATACTGTACATACTGTAAGAACACCAGCGGTTCATATCAAGAGTGAAGGAAGAGTTGTAAAAACCAAAGCGTAACCGCAGTGGTTTAACACAGTGTCCCCTTCGGGATGGCCAAAGGATCACCCCCATCTTGTTGCTGCGGCACACTATTGCCAGCATTTTTTGAGCTGGTCTTGCATGGAGGACAGTCCAAACAACCTAGTCACGGTGAAGATGCTGAAAGACAATTATAGGTGGGGTGATGCTAGACATGTGTCTATATGGGATAATTTTTTTGGGGGGGCCTATGGATATTATCCTTGCTGTATTCACAGAATTGGATCCCCATATGGCACAATGTAGCACTTTCCCATACTTCTTGCTGGCTCAGTGCATGCATATCACTGCCCATGAGCCACAGGACACTACAATATCTGATTGTGTTCTTGTGAAGCTCCAGCCCAACTTCCCACTTTTTGTCTTGTCCCACTTAAGTTCTGTAAACCGAGAGGCTCATATATGCTTTGCATACTATCAGCTGCACTCCTAATAACTAGGGCCATGCGTGCAGACACCACAAAATGGAGTAGTCTTTACTTGCACCAGCAGAGAGCAGTGGGCTAGACAGAGCTACATGCAAGATCCTAACATGCAGTACCTAATACATTGTGCATGCACCCGTCCAGAAGGCAGGGATAAACAGGGAAGAAAAGAAACTTCACTGAGACCGATTTCCCACAAGGCGCTGCCCCAGTGTTGTTTTCCCATTTTCCCCGATTGCGTGCTTGAATTTTCCACTATTTGCCGTGGGGTGCATTTTGACCCACGGCTCCGCCCGATTTTCCCCACAGCTTCTGTGATCCTCAAAAAACAGGATCACTGAAACTGTGGGGGAAATCGTGCTAAGCCATGGGTCAAAATGCGCCCCGTGACAAATAGTGAGAAATTGAAGCATGTAATCGGGGAAAACGGAAGAATGACACCGGGGCAGCACCTTGTGGGAAATTGGTCTCCACCCCCTGGGAATCTCCACCACTACATGCCCAGAGGATAGGTTATGCCCATGTTTTCTGTAGTGTCTACATAACACCTTAAAGCAGTGTTTTCATACTCATTGCCCTCACATATCTCACTGAGGTTTACCTCCTGTCACAAGCTATTTTGCTATATTAGTGATATTTTAACATTTTAATTTGACATGTCTTTGGAACATGTGACCTAAGATCATCGCAACAGATAGCGCAGACAGCGTTACACACTTTGAAGTCCTTCTGAATTCAAGTGAATGTTTAAGCACGTGAACAATTCTCTCCTGCTGAAATGAATGGAACTTTAAAGAGCTTAAGTTGACCAGAGGATACCTGGTTAAAAAAAAAAACTGGACTGCTGTTTGCCACATATAGATTTCGTTTCAGAGGGTAGCTCTCTTGGTCTGTGGTAAAACAGTAAGATTCACATCCAGAAGCACCTTAAAGACCAACAAGAGCTTCATGGTATAAGCTTTCAAGAGTCAAAGCTCCCTTCGTCAGACATGAGTTGAAGATCTAAGTGACATATAGATCTAGGTGATATACATACAGCCATGTATTCTATTAAAATATCATACAGTTTCAGGAATGTGACTTTTGATATGTAGATAAATCAACTAAAGGTTTAGTTGATTAATCTACCAATTGAAAAAACTGAAGAACTGAAGGACAAACACTTCCATTTTGATGACGGTAAATCTTTATTGGTCAGACTGGGACTTAACGGTACACTTTTTAAAAAGGATGTCACTGGTTCCGATATTATACTGCTGTGAATAAGAAATGTAAACAAAAATATGCAAGGTTAGGGAATTCAACAAGATGACAGAAGGCGATACGGTGAAAAAAGGATCGCAACATTCTGAGGATAAAGATAACTGCAAGACTACAGAATGTTGACAGGAGAGAAGGAAGCATGATGGAGCCCGATCTTGTCAGATCTCAGAAGCTAAGTAGGGTCGGTACTTGGAGGGGAGACCACCAAGGAAGAGCCTGCAGATGAAGGCAATGGCAAACCATCTCTGCTTCTCACTTGTCTTGAAAGCCCCTTGCTTGGATTGTTATAAGTCAGTTATGACTTGACATCATCATCACCATCATTATTTTCAATTTATATCCCGCCCTCCCCACAAGCGGGCTCAGGGCAGGTTACAGGTCACATAGGACGTGATGATAAAACAGTAAAATATCATACATTATAAAGTTAGAAATATTGCCATAAATTTATAGGAAAGTAGCCAAAGAAAAAGAAACCACTATTCTGAAAAAGTTCCAAAGATAATTCAAATGAAGTTAAAACTTTTCAGGAACACAAAAGAGAACCCAGAATGCCCATTAGTTTCACCTCTATTTCAAAATTTCTACATGAATAGTTGAAAACGTACTAGATGGATTATATTAAAACACTGGGCATTTGAGCAATCCTGTCAGCCATTTTAGAACAAAATTCCGTTTCCATACTGGCTTTTAGTGGCATCAGTTACATAATAAAACCCAAATACAGATATTTCTCCTAGGAATTCAGACATTAACAGAGGCAAATGGACAAGCTTAACAGATAAAGAAATCAGGGCAGACTTTTAAAAAGGCACTATTTAGAATTAGGTACTCCACAGCGAAAAATCAGTATCACCTAAAAATGAGAACAGTGCCGTTTCCCAAACACACACAGCTATCTTTGTTTAATGGACAGGGACTCTCTAAAAGCCTGAAGATAAAAACACACAAAAAAGCCTCTATAAAATAAAGCTCAGAATAAGCATAAAGGTAATAAAATCACATCAGCACAGCACTGTATGAAATGTAATAAAATCCCCAGAGGCTGCCATGGAATATGATTTCAACTAAAATTGCAATATTGCCTTCCATAACTAGTAATTCTGAGAAACTCTCTGGCTCATTTTTTTTGGAAGTGTTGTAATGATTTCCTAGGAGAAGGCTTAATTCCGAGAATGAAAAGGACAAAAAGAAGATAAGTGGTATAGGCATTTTTAATGTTCAGTCCTGCCAATGATAAGACCTCTTGTGAATTACTGAGCCTCCCCCCCCCCCCCCCCAGCCAATTCCAACTGGAAGAGGCACAGAGCGGCACTTTTACTGAAGTACTACATTGTACAAAAATCAAGACAGGGCTGAAACTGAAATATTTCTGTCTGGATTTACAAAACTCAGGCTTACTCATAAGTAAGCTTGGGATAGCCCCATCCCATCTGACTGTGGAAGCTAAGCAGGGTCAATATTGATATTTCAACAGAACAATGGGAGAAAATTTGGACTTCATTTACGTGCACTTCGAATGTCATAACAATTAAATTAAATCACTGAAATTAATTACAAGATGGTACTAAACACCCAAAAAACTAAGCTTAATAACCAGTTCATATAGTCCTCTATGCTGGAAATGTTCAGAACATGTTGGATCTTATTTACATTGCTGGTGGGACTGTTCGGCTTTAACATCATTCTGGGAGATGACCATTGTGAAAATCAAAATTATCACTGGATGTGAAATTCCACTTACTCCAGAGTCAGTATTGCTAAATATTTGGCCTGATTCCCAGTTTGGAAATGAAAAAAGAAAAGTAATTGCCACACTATTAACAATTGCTAAATTAACAATTGCACCAGTTTGGAAAAGTAAATTGAAACCATCAGTACAAACCTGGCACCAAAAAACAAAACAAAAACTGGGAATAAATAATAATGGCAAAAATTACCGAGAGTATACAGTCAACAGACCCAGCTAAGAGCTCAACCCAACTCTGGGATATGTGGATACCTGTTAAGTTTTATTTGTCGGAGAATGATATTATTCCTCCATACCCTTTAAATGAAGAGATACTGTGTGCATAGTGTACAGTAAGATAACTTTTATTACCTTTTTTATTGCCTTTTGTTCACCAGTAAATATTTATTAATAAAAAATTATTTTTAAAAAAACCCTTAGTACTTGGATGAGAGACTACCAAGGAAGCCCAGGGTTGCTAAGCAGAGGCAGGCAATGGCAAACCACCTCAGAACATTTCTTGCCTTGAAAACCCTACGGGGTTGCCATAAGTCCGCTGCTACTTGGCGACGCTTTCCACCATCAAGTCAATGTGGCATAACCTCAGGTAAACTTCACTCGGAGGCTGGCAAGCCTAGTGGGTGCAGGATTTCACTGTCATTTTAGCTTGATTACTAGTCGTGGCCATAGGTGTAGACTATGGGGGGATTCGAGGGCTCAAGCATCCTCCGAAATTTCCCGGAGGGGACTGAGCCCCCCCCCCCAGGAAAACGTAGCGCCTGCCGCCGCGCCTCCCAGGGCCCTTCCGAGGCTGGCAGCTGCTGCTGCCGGGGCCTCTCCCCCCGCCTGGCCACTCTTCCATCCTTCCCTCTCCCTCCCTCTTTTCCCGGTGAAGGGAGAGGGAAGGGGGGGAAGAGAGGCTCCGGCAGCAGCGGCTGGCGGGCCTCAGAAGGGCCCGGGGAGGTGCGGAGGTTTCCCGGCCGGGGGGGGGACATCGCCCCAGCGTGCGTGCTAAAGAGCTCCCCCCTTGGAATTTACAAAACTCTACGCCCCTGGTCGTGGCAGTTTGGCTGCAAAACTGCAAGCTTTCCCAAAGCTCAGAAATCTCATAATTACCACCATTTTGTTTTGTTTTTACATAAGACAACAAACTGGAAGCAAAGCTGGAAGAATCTGACATCTAATTTCCAAAGGCCTGGTTCACACATGCAGGAGAACAAGCTAGCAGAATGGACTGTACCTGTTCAGAGAGCTGCAGGTAGATTCCAACTTAATTACTTTGCATTTATTTAAAAAAGAATAACCTCCAAACAGCCTCCAAGCACAGCAGCAAGGACAGTTTAACACACCTCCCCCCGTGCTTGCTGTGCTGCCAGGCAAGCTTCTAAGACTGAAGAGCACTGTTCGTCTGCACTTCAAAGTGGTGCCGTCAAGCTTACCATCTCAGGTCTCTGCTGCTCTCTTGCATGTGTGCACCTGGTCTAGTTTCCATTAAGGCAGAAATCTTTGAGGTACAATGAGGCAGTTTGCGTCCCTTCCCCTGCATGAACATCCCAGTCAGTAGCCGCAGATCCGCTGCAGAGGCCCAAATGCTTGCTCCCACTAAGCTGTGGAGTCTTGCAAGCAAAAATTCTACTCTGTGAGCTACTGGCATTAAAGTTGTGAGCAAGCGATTTGGCTACTGCATAAACTAGTTTGCTCTGGAGCCATCCTTCCTGAGCTAAGACAAAGATGTGTGAGGCTAAAAAACTGTG
This sequence comes from Lepidodactylus listeri, assembly GCA_029233225.1. Taxonomy (NCBI): domain Eukaryota; kingdom Metazoa; phylum Chordata; class Lepidosauria; order Squamata; family Gekkonidae; genus Lepidodactylus; species Lepidodactylus listeri. Next base: position 22,323,737 of record JARCFY010000016.1, read on the forward strand.
AGCTAGCTCACACTAACTCATCTTAGAGGGAACTGCAGTCCACCCTCCAAAACATCAGTTTTCTCTGGGGGAACTGATCCCTGCAGTCTGGCGATGAGCCCTAATTCCAGGGGATCCTCAGGTCCCACCTGGAGGCTGGCATCCCTAGGAGAGAGGGTGTGTGTGTGTGTGTGTGTGTGTGTGTGTGTGGACAACTGCCAGCCCCACAGCTAGAGGTGCAACCGGTCTTATGGCAAGGTTTGCTGTGCCTTCATACAAAAGCATAAATGCAATAGTACAGCTCTCTCTTTTTGCCAGCAAGGGGATGAGATGGAAGAATCTGCAACTCTTGAATTGCTGCCTCTCATGCAGCTGTTAAAAGGCACAAGAACCCTGGCCAGGAAAAGAGCTGTAGCAACCTTATCCATGGCGTACCCTTCCAAGTATCTCAAGCTTAGCAGCAGCACTGGGGCCCATTGCTTAACATCATCGTTCTCATTTACAATAGCTGACACAGTACTTGGGTCTAAAATAGAACTTGGACATGGTTAATCAACCAAACACAGCTGGTAAGGAATCAAAGCTATACCGTCTCTATAGTAAGACTTCAGCCTTCTAGTTCTCAGAGAAGTTGATCGATGTATGATCTAATGACTGTTTATGGCTGCTCCTCCCCCCAGTACTGATCACAGAATTAGCAAAACCAGGTCACCCTTGCAGAGGTTTCTACACACTTTAGAGTGTCCCCAAGAATGCAAAACAATGGGGCATTATAAAATGATCAAAAGGAAAACAACACTAGCCTGATAGGCATATGCTGCGGGAGACAAAGATTGTTAGGAGCATTTGGAAGTTAGTTAAAGGCAAAGAAAACAGTAGGTGATGGACAACTGCCCTGTTCAAGACCCTGAAACTTTTAAATCCTGGAAGGGAAGGTTTCTTCGGGGAGGGGGGAAGATTGCCAAATTGTTTTCATTTTCTGTAATTGCTTAGAGGCCCCCTAGTAGTTAGATTTAATCTGCATCAAACGGGGGGGGGGGGGGGATGTGTGATTCATACAGATTCATGCCCTCAGTTGCAGAGCCAAATAATGTGATTTATTTCTTTTTGTTCAGTTTAAGTAAATGTATAAGTCTTCCTACATTTCATCAACTAAAAGCATTTCAGCTTTCTGTTTGCAAAACTGGAATGAGCTTAGTGTATGGCAGAACTAAATATTACTAAAACAAAAAATCCTATTTGTTGTAAGAAATGCAGGACTACTGCTGAAAATGGTGGCCTGTGTCAAGTTTTCCCTCTGTACTCCATAGCATGTAATAAAACTTTCTCCATGTCTTGATGTCACCATGTTATGTGTGTTTCCTTGTTCCTCAAAGTCCATCATTGACATTAGGACCACTTGTTACTACAAGTAGCAGTACTGCTTGTTTCAGAGGGAGGGGATGGTGACTGACACAGGGCTGCCAGTTTCAGCAGCAGCCCTGCGGGTTCACCCTTGGCTTGCACGGCTTGTTTAATAACTTCAGCATTAGTCAAGTCTTGTTAGATGAAATGTATATATTCATTTGCAATGTTCATAAACTCCTCCACACCATCTACTGCCTTTTGTTTTCTTTGGAAAGGACGTTAGTAAGTAGCTGGCAAAAGCTTTATAGTAAATCCTCTTCAGCTCCATACAATGAATTTACAGAATGGCCTTAGAGCACAGTAGCAGCTAGTTTGTACTTTATGGAGTTTTTTTCTTAAATAACACATTTTACTGTACTGGAATGAATGTAATTGTGTTACAGTTGCAAATTACACACTGAACATAAAATAAGAAAAAGAATATATCCTGAAGGATCCTATTAACTCAGTGTGTTGCTCAGAACAAAGGGTACTGGTTATACATGTACAAATATTTTCAGGAGTCAAATTAATGTTCGGTTCAGAGTATGAATCACAAGAGAAGGGTTACAGAGAACAATGACACTGACAGAATATAATCCACATAGCTACACTTTTGTTTTAAAAAAAGAGACTGGAAAATCCATTTTAAAATATGTGGTTAATAATAAGTTGGTCTCTCTACCTCTTGGGTGGTATTTTCCTTCAGAAGATCCTAGTGCTGAAGCCATACAGCACAGAAATATCTAGATTTATACCACCATTTCCCCCCATTACTACAATGGAAAAAGAAAAGTTATATTTTTCCAATGAAGAGTTCAATTTTTTTGTTTATTTGTTTGAAAGTGATTCTTGGTAAGATTTCTTGCATAAAGGATAAGTTCAGGTTTGTCGGAGCTGAGAGATACAGTGTACAATTTTGCCAGTAATTTAAGGTGATAACTTCCAGTTTTACATCCTAACTTGATTCTTCCGCAGGTATCATTTGCATCCTGTTCTCCAACCAGGTCACAAATGAGGTAGGTTCAGAATCCCCTTTCTAAATCTGACAGTACCTCATCTGCAGTACATAGCGAAGTACTATCTATATGGAGTCAGAGTGACAGAGGCCTTCCTGTAGAGCTAGCATGGTGTAGTGGTTAAGTGCGCGGACTCTGATCTGGGAGAACTGGGTTTGATTCCCCACTCCTCCACTTGCACCCGCTGGATGACCTTGGGCAAGCCATAGTTCTGGCACAGCTGTTCTTGAAAAAGAGCCATTTCTGTCGGAGCTCTCTCAGCCCCACCTACCTCACAGGCTGTCTGTTGTGGGGAGGGGAAGGGAAAGGAGTTTGTAAGCCGCTCTGAGACGACTTTGGGTAGTGAAGGGCGGGGTATAAATCCAATCTCTTCTTCTTCTTCTATAAGGAAACACTAATTAGAAATTTCAATTCACTGTTCTCAGCATGTTTTATCAGGCTGTAACCCTGCTCTAATATTAGTTTATTTATCCTACTTCATCACTTTGCTTATCCGTTTAAACCTTTGATCTCTCTCTTCATCCATTATGTGTAAATTGATTTATAACAGGATTCACACCTAATCTTTCTTCCTTACTCCTCCCTTTTCCCTTTGCATTGATAATTTACACTTGAAAGATTCATGGCGGAATTCACACCAAGCCTCTTTATTTTGGTTCCCCACCACTACAACCATAATCTTCCCCTTAAGAATTCCCAGTAGGATTTTCCCTTCATATATTTGAAGAACAGAGCTGTGACTCACAAAAGCTCATTCTTAACTAAATGTTGCTGGTCTTTAAAGTGCCACTGGACTTTTGCTTTACTTTAAAAGAACAAAGATCAATTCAAGATACTCTATATCAAAAATGGGGGGGAAATGGAAGTCATTCAAAAGGAAAGGGTTAAACACTTCAGTGTTTAAAAAAAAAGCCAACTTTTTGTTGCTCAAATGTGAGGTGAGATTTGCAGTAGCCTTAAGAAGTCGGAACAGGATATGTTCAGAATTCTTGTCCCTTTCTCAATGAGCTGATATTTTTCAGCTGTCTCATTCAGAAATCCTTGTAGAATTTATCTGTAGGACACAAGACAGTGTGAGCGTTAGTAAGCTCAGATATGAGGCTTGCTCAGTATGAGTTGTCTTCTTACAACCCAGTTCTTCACAGATCTGTAAATGTATAAAACAATGGGGGGGAATCTCCTCATGGAGTCATTTGACCTTAACTTCAATTAAAGAATTGTGTTATTTCTAGAAACATTGTTTATTAGCACTGGCACAAATTAAAAACAAAGCTGGAGTTCCCTTGGATTTAACTCTTCAACCCCCCACTTGGTTTTGCTAATTGAAATCAAGCTCCCCATAGTGATACTTTTAAAGAAGAAGAAGAAAGACAAGTCATTTACAAATCTCTCTTTTTCTTTTGAAAAAGGAGGAGGAGGAGGAGAAAGAGAAGGAGAGGAAGAAATCAGATTTATACCCCGCTCGTCACTACCTGAAGTAGTTTCAGAGCGGCTTACAATCTCCTTTCCCCTCCCCGCCCCCAACAGACACCCAGTCAGGTAGGTGGGGCTGAGCATAGGTGTAGACTATAGGGGGGCTTGAGGGCTCGAGCCACCCCCGAAATTTCCCGGGGGGGACTGAGCCCCCCTAGGAAAACGTAACACCTGCCACCGCGCCTCCCCAGGCCCTTCCAAGGCCCGGCAGCCGTTGCTGCCAGTGCCACTCTCTCTCCACCCCCCCCCCCGGCCTGGCCACTCCTCCGTCCTTCCCTCTCCCTCTCTCTTTTCCGGGCGAAATGCCCAGCATGGTGGCGTCACCCGGAAGTGATGCCACCACGCTAGGCATTTCGCCTGGAAAAGAGGGAGGGAGAGGGAAGGAGTGGCCGGGGGGGGGGGAGAGAGGCAGCAGCGGCTGGCGGGTCTCAGAAGGGCCCAGGGAGGCACGGCAGTTTTCCGGGGGGGACATCACTACCATAGACAACAATGGAGGGAATAGGGGCAATCTGTTTGGGGGCCCGCAGAATGGGACCCCCTGGTCCAATCTTTTTGAAACTTGGTGGGTATTTCGAGGAGAGGCCCCAGCAGCTACCCTGCAAGTTTGGAGCCTCTCCTTCAAACCCCCTCCCCTCCAGTCACTTTTAAAATTGCCGTCGAATTTCGGCAGCAATTCGGCAGCAGGCCGAATCAGATCAGAGAATCTGATTCGGCTGGTTGCTGCCCTAGTGGCCAGTCCTGAGCCCCAAAGGACCCCTGCTTCTCCCTATCACATTAGAGAGCTGCTGTCCCAAGTAGATATTTCTGACCTAGGTGGACCGATGATATGACTGAGCAGGAAGCGGCTTCATTCATTCCATATGGTCCACCAAAGTTCCTATATAGGACAAGTATATAGGACAAGGGAGAACAGAAGCACAGAACATGTTAGTCTGTAGCAGTAACTAGAGCCCTGTGGCACCTTAAAGACTAACACGATTTTGTTCCAAAGTAAGCTTTTGTTGACTAGAGCATACCATCAGATGCAAATTCAAAGAGATCCTTCTCTGACTGTCAACCTCTGCTGATCAGAAGTATGAAGACTGTTTGAAAATAGCAGAAATGGATAGACTGAGTGTTGTATTGCAAGGTAAAGATGAAGAGGTTTTCTTAAATCGACAGTCAAGATTCTATAAACGGATGTATAAGACAATTGTAATATAGACTCGTAAGATGACAATATCAATGGATTGTACTGTTTTCTTTTCTTTTCCCCCCCGTATTAAACTATAAGGAATTTTTAAAAAGAAGTATGAAGAAATCTACGTGCTTAAGAAGATATACCCTTCCAGTCACAAATAAACCACAAGATAAAAGATGTACAGTTGAAGCATATACATTTTGGGGGGGGGGGGGAGCACATTATGTCTGCATATGTGCGTCTCCATGCATGCATATTTCTGCTCTATTTCTCACTATAATTTAATTATCCAATGAAGTACACATTCTCTGTTTAAGTTTTGCTCCCTTTAATTCATTCATAGCAACCTTTGAATAAAACATGATGCATTATGCATACTTCTTTCCCCTGTACACCAGAAAGTCCAGGTGTGTGTGTGTGTGTACGAGAGAGAGAGACAGAGAGAGAGAGAAAGGGAACAACAATTGCTTGCCTGGGTAGCATGACCAGACAGAGCTTTATTTTCAGTCCTATTATCCTTTCACTATATTTTTCATATATGATACTCCCTGAAAGTAATGAATGCATGCTTAATAAGCAAAATGGGAAATGTTATTGACTTCACCGGAGACTTTTCAAGTCAACAAATTGCTTCTGTGTGGTCTCAAAAGAATGTGTTTGACACCGAACAATCAAACTGCTTCCTTTTTGCTGTCAAGACTTGCTGAAGAAAACAGCCACATTGTAGTTTCACCGATGATCAGCTGCCACTGAAATCCTCTTAGAAACAGAAGTAGTCCATCTTTCAAGATACAGCAATTTAAAGAGCTAGATAGCTTAGCAGAAATGAATTGGGAAGCTCTGCCATAGAAAGGAAAAAATCCCACCTGGGCATGCCAGATGTCTTGAAACCACACTTTGTAAAAACAAAAAAAATCCCCCAAACGCAGGTGCCTTAAAGCTAGAGAGGATTTTGCTGGCTTGTCTTTTCCAGCGCACCAATTATAACGTCTGGGGATTGTACAGTTTTCTTTAACGTTACCTCCAGTTGCAATTTGCACTGCAGATGTCACCCAGACAGCTAAGAGGAGACGTAAAATATTATTAACCTCCCAGATAGCTAAGAGGAGACATAAAATATTATTAACCTCCTAGTTAGGGGGGGAGGGCATTCTCTTCTTGAAGGAGACAGAATGCATTCTGTGTGGGCCAGGCATGCTCTGCCATCAAGACCGCAGAACGGCTGCATCAACAAGAACTTCAAAGAGAGGGCAGGAAGCAGCCGGGCACTTCTTCATCGTGTCTGGATCCTTCCTCTCTCTTCCAGTCGCCATCGCTAAAGCTTCCAGACAAAGGGGGAGGGCAGCAGCCAGGCACCCCCCTGTGAGGCCTCTGCCTGGTGCCAGCTGAGGGTTCTCTCGCCAGCTTTTATTGTTCTCATTTTTACTTTTTAGAACATAAACCACTCTGAGAACACTCGTGTGGAAGCTTGGTCAATAAATGTGGTAAGTTTTGAAAAAAGAAATAAAAACTACTCAGCGCTGAGAGCGGTGGGAGACGTTCAAGTCTTTTTAGGTGGCTTCTTTAGCAACACAAACACATTGAGCAGACCTTTGGTGGTGGACAGTGCTGCCGAGTCGCAGCCGACTTAAGGCCACCCTGTAGGGTTTCCAAAGCGGGAGATGAACAGAGGTGGTTGGCCATTGCCTGCTTCTCCATAGCAACCCTGGCCCTTCTTGGTTGTCCTCCATCCAAGTACTAAAGAGGGCTGGTCCTGCTTAGCTTCTAGGTGCTCAGTCCTCACTCTAAGCCATTTAACTGCAGCTGTCAGGCATGGCGCAGGACCTCTGCAGCATCCCCAGGTGGTCTGGGTAAAGATAACGTAGAGCTGGGCATCGTCAGCGTATTGACGGCACCCTGTTCCAAAACCACAATTGATTTCTGCTAAGGGCTTCACATAGAGATTGAATAGCGGGGGGGGGGGGGGGGGGGAGATAAGACTGAGCCTTGTGGAATCCGACAGGGCAGGTCTCACAAAGAAGGAGGAGGAGATGGAGAGGTTGGATTTATACCCTTCCCTTCACTCAGAGTGGCTTACAATCCCGTACCCTTCCTCTCCCCACAACAGACACTCTGTGAGGTAGGTGGGGCTGAGAGAGTTCTGACTGAGAATTGATCTGGAGAGAACAGCCCTGAGAGAACCGTGGCTTGCCCAACACCACCCAGAAGCTGCATACAGAGGAGTGGGGAATCAAACCCGGTTCTCCCAGATTAGAGTCCACACTCTTAACAACCACAGCAAGCTGGTCCCCAATAGCGACCTTCTGAGTCCTACCCATAAGGAGCCATTTAAACCAATCCAAAGCACATCCCTGAATCCTGCCTTCTACCACATGGCCCAAATTATGCATGGGGCAGTGGCTGCCCTGTGTTGTACCACAACTCCCCTTATCTGCACAGCACAAAGTACAAGACACTTGTACCTCTTCCTTTGTCTCTTAGCTGCATCAGGGGTGGCCACAGGTGCAGACAAGGCTTTAAGAGGCTGAAGCCAGGAAACCCTTCACATCTTTTGGGCTGGCCAGATGGGATGTTTCCTGGAAACCGCATAAAGGGCTGGAGAGGAAACTTAGTGGGACCCACAGCAATTCTCCCTTGGATCAATATAGCCCAGGGGGCTGCCTGCTTTCCTACCACTCCTTCCCAAATCGGTTCATTTGCTACTGAACAGACTTTCAGAACAAAACCATGGAGATTCTACTCCTCGCTGCTTTTTAAAACTTCCCAGTACTGTGGAAAGGGGAAAACAAAGCCAAAAATACAGTTCCACATTTACATCAATGCACAAAACCTGTGGAACTAAAACTGCACCAACTGTGACACATTCATAAACGTTTGCTAATTCATAAATGTCTGCAAAAGGTTGGAAGAGCCCAGGCACTCCTCATAGCAGTTACCTGGACGTCAATTATCCTATGAAGATAGATCCAGTTGGTCAGCCGTGTTGGTCTGAAGCAGTACAACAAATTTAGAGTCCAATGGCACCTTTAAGACCAACAAAGGTTTATTCAAGGTATGAGCTTTTTGATTTTGTTTGTGTGCACATGAAAGCTCATACCTTAAATAAACCTTTGTTGGCCTTAAAAGTGCCGCTGGACTCTAAATTTGTTGTTCAATTATCCTAATTCATGTCAGTGTAAGTAGCATTTTCCCGCTTATCCAAACACTTAAGACATCGCCCAAACCATGGGGATACACGCACGGAATCTGACTAGTATGTAACATGAAACAATGCTCTAAGAAATTCAGCACAAAATAGCCGTCTGTTCACGATGGGCCTTACCTGTATAATGTACCACACACGTCTGACCTTTCTTTGGAAATGTTCTTCCTGTTAAGAAATATTAAAAACATGTACTTTTAAGAACACATTTCAACATCTGTTTAGAAAACTGAATAACAAAAAGGAGAGACGAAGGAGAATGGACTCAAGGTTACTTCTAACACTTTGCGAGTCAAGACATTCTCAGTGGTGAAAAAAATTAAGCTGCCGTTGAATAGCTGGAATGAAACGTGGATGAAACGGAAGCATCACAGCTGCAGCTTCTGCTCACCCTTCCCTTCCCAGTCATTTCTGCTGTTCAGGGAAGGCGAGGGGGATACAGATTATGAATCGATATGAATCATGCTACTGGCCTTATTCTTTCACCACGGATGACAGGTCACAGGTTTTCCAACTTCCTTGCCTCAGGGAACAATTTCCACCTCAATTGATATTCTGAGGAACCCTTGAACATCTTTTGTTAAGTTCTGGGGCAGATCCTAAGACATGAGAGGTCTGTTGGGCATCATTTCCCCAGCCAAACTGAAAAGGCATCATGGGATGTGCCTGCAGTTTCCTGCATCTGTACTTTGCAAGGGAGGGCTGGTCCCAGTAGACAACCTATTAAGCAGAAAGCTTGTTCACCATTAGTGATCTTGTCACTGAGGAAGGAGCTGTGGTTCAATGGCGGACTATGTGCCCAGCAGGCCAAAGATCCAAATGCAATCCCAGGCATCTTCAGTTGAAAGATGTTGGGGAAAGGCCGTTTGCTTGCCTGGGTCTTTGGAGAGATGCTGCCAGGCACAGTATATAATGCTGAGCTAAATGACCCATAACTCTTCCAAAGGCAGCTATGGTAAGCTGACTGGTAAGGAACTATCAGTGAACTTCTGAATTCTCTAGAATGTATTTTGAAAAAAATCACCATTTTAGGTAAACAGAATTTGGCTTACAATAATTTTTAACCCCCCTCAAGGTAAAATAAAAGAAGAGAAGAAGAGGAGATTGGATTTATACCCCGCCCTTCACTTGGGAGTCTCAGAGCAGCTTACAAACTCCTTTTCCTTTCCCTTCCCACAACAGACACCCTGTGAGGTAGGTGGGGCTGAGAACTACTCTTTCAAGAACAACTCTGACAGAACTATGGCTTGTCCAAAGTCATCCAGCAGCTGCAAGTGGAGGAGTGGGGAATCAAACCCGGTTCTCTCAGATTAGAGTCCATGCACTTAACCACTACACCAAACTGGCTCTAAAAAGAATGCTACTAATAATAAGTGGACTGAGCAGAAGAAACAATAATACAATGCCTTTAGGTTTTAATTATTGTCGATATGATGTTTTAATTACTGAATAACTTGATGTTGTTTTGTTGTCTGTTGTAACCACCCCAAGCCTGCTTTGCTGGGGAGGACAGGATGGAAACCAAATAAGTAGATAAATAAATCCTTTGAAATATCTAAATCTATTGTACTTTGACATTTTCAAAATATTTTACATAAATTATCTCGGGAATTTTACAGCATGGAAAATTAAGCAGAGATCAACAAACATAATCATCAGGTTACCAACAGTGACCAGAAATTTAATTTCAGAGACCAGTACGGAAAGACATCCCCCATGTGCTCTACCACAAGAGTAATAATTTGTCAAGAAGCTGTCAACAAGACAAGGAAGCAGAGAACACTTCCCCCCCAGAATAGCACCAGTCTACATCTGGTGCTGGGATGCAAAAAAAAAAGGGATCGTGGATTCAAGGCTACCAACACCCCCTCTACACACACACGCGCATACACAGAGTTCCCCCGTAAAACCCTCTTGCTGGATGGACATCCAGGTACAAAAGGGATGCACTTACTTTGTCTACCCAGACCAGAATGCAAGAACGTGAAGCCATTCTGACTGCAATAGTTAGCTAACCTTTTTTTTTTTTTGCCATCAAGTGACAGCTGACAAATGGTGACTCTATGGGGTTTTCAGGATAAGAGACATTCAGAAGTGGTTTGCCATTGCCTGTCTCTGCATCATGACCCTGGACTTCCCTGGCGGTCTCCCTTCCAAATACTAACCAGGGCTGACCCTGCTGAGCTTCTGAGATCTGACAGGATCCAATGCTCCCTCTAAGCTGTGGAGTCTTGTGAGCAAAAATTCTACTTGGTGAGCTACTGGCATTAAAGTTGTGAGCGAGTGATTTGGCTCCTGCATAAATTAGTTTGCTCCGGAGCCATCCTTCCTGAGCTAAGACAAAGATGTGTGAGCCAGGGGCTAAAAAACTGTGAGCTACCTCACACTAACTCAGCTTGGAGGGGACACTGGATCCAGCTAGTCTGCACTCTCCAGGTCAGGCCTGTCTAAGGTAACCAGCCAAAATTTCCAGACCTCTGACCACACATTCAGAATTACATTAAAGAATTAGTGGATGACTGACGAGCCAAGACAAACAGCTGGGACTATGTTGTGATTATTTCAAGGAGGAAATCATTTAAGGTTTGTCAGGGGCTTACCTTTGTTCAGCTAGGCTTAAGGACACCTGTGGTACCATCTGGCTCTAATGCCTACAAAGATGTTCTATTACCTAGTTGCTTTCACTGAAGCAATTTACACCTGTGTCAATCTCGGAAGCACCGGCTGTTTCCTGACAAGATGTGGCCGCAGGAGTGGCTATGTGCGTCCCAACGGTGGCCACTTCGCACCACAAATCCTTTTCATCATTTCCCATAGAAGTTCACTGCTTTGCTGCTACTGCAGTTGCAGCAGCGGCTGCCCCTCTTAAGAGGGGGGGGGGGGATATCTCCAGGTTGCCACCCAGAAGCGACTGCGAGCCTGTTCTCCCTTCCTCCCTCTCCCTCCTTGCTGAATGGCGACGGTCACATTTTAAGCCGGGAAGTGCCGTGTACTATAATTTGCTCTTGTTACTAAATTACTTCACCGCGCTCGGATTTATGCAGCTGTCAGCAAATGCCATTTAAATATCCCTAATCGCTCGCGGCTGCTCCCGCCGCCGCTGCCGAAGAAGCAGAAGACTGCAGCCTCCTGATCCCCACCGAGCCCGGGGCGGGGGGGCGCCTTCCCTTGTTACTGTTGCTCCAGACTGACGCACTCCGGGCAGGCTCCAGAGCAGGGAGGTCGCAAGTTTCCCCTCGGCCTCACAGCAGGGGAGGCGATGCTCTATGACTCTCCCCCCCCCGCCTCGGTTTCTGGTTCTGCTTTTTGCACTCTCCAGTTCCTCGGACCCGGCTGCATTTCAGTCCTGACCCGCTTTCAACCCGATCCTCCCCGGCGCTCTCTTCGGATGTCCCCACCAGAGTTGCCCACCTATTCCACATCCCCCTGGACCATCACCATGCTATACCGTTGACACGAGGAGGAGGAGGAGACCAGATCCTTTCTTCACCACCACCTCCCCCCCTCCCCCCAAAAAAATCTGTAATAGACTTTTCTGAAGTGGCCAAAGCCTGCGAGAAGACCCAGAAGGTATTATTGACCAGAGAGGGAACAGCATTGAGAAGGTGTCCTAACGTCTTGGTTCCTAAATGGGCTCTCTTGTATACTGTAGGTATACCCACTGCATCACCCTTGATTCTATGCATCTTTCTCCCCCTTCCCATGGCACCCCCCCCCCCTTCATTCTCCCCAAAGCCCCTCTTCTCTCTTGGCCAGAGATGGCCCCCCTCCCCCGCAGAGACATTTCCACCTGCCTTCCTGCAGTGACAGACAGAGCCTCCAACCCCCCTCCCCCGCCTCGATCCCCCAAGCGATCCATCCTAGTCTCTCCCTCCCTCCCTCTCCCCCAGAAAGGGAACAGGGAAGGTGGGTTACCGCACCGTCTCCAGGCGAGATGGTCTCCACGTCCACACCCATGGCCGCAGCTACTCCCGCCGGGGCGACGCTTTCTCCCCCCTTCACCTGCGCCTTGCAAAGAGTCTGCTTTCTCCCCTCAGTCCCGGCTCTGCTAGACCCTCCGCGAATGCATACCGAGCCTCCCCCCCCCCCCCCCCGCGCCTTTCCCCAGGCAGCCTCCGAGCTGTCCATCAGGGCATCCGGCCAATAGAAAAGCTGGGAGGGGGGCTCCCCTCCTCCCCCGTCCAATCCCCTTGCAGGGTCCCGGACAGGAAAGGCAGGGCTCTCTCGAAGCAGGGGGGGCGGGAGAAGAACTCTCCTCGACTCCACTTCGCCGGGACTGGGCTTTGTGGCGCGTGTGAGCTTTCCAAAGCGCCCTGAGGGCGAGCCCCGGTTCCCTGCAGGGGAACGGCGGCGGTGGGTCCTCGTTGAACGCCGCTGCTGCTCCTGCTGCTTTCCCAGCCGATCCAGGATCGGTTTTCCTGCACAGCAATAAAATGACTCAGCTCTGCCGACGGAGAGCCTCGGTGCATTAAGCCTTCGGCACCAGCGAGATACTCTTCCAGACGGTTGGAAGGGAGGTCACGGTTATGGCAACTACCTAGGTCTGCATAAATAAAACAAGTCTATAATCTGCGCCTGTTTGCGATTGTGGAAGGGTTTCCTCCCCCAGCTGGCGGTTTAAGTAGAAAGGAAGATGCATTCCAGCACCAGCGACGTACCGACAGCCAGCAGGCGGTGAGAGGCTTCAGCTGGGGGGGGGGGGGGGGGGGGCTAGGCTAATCAGCGTGGATCATCATCATCCCCATCAAGTTTTTAGACTGGCCTCTTGTCAATTTGTGATCTTAAAGAATGAGAACTCAGGTTGCAGGTTTTGGGGTAAAGAAGCCCAGTCCCCTGGTTAGGGAACTTTATGGGTTAGATTTGTAAGTATCCTGTATCCTTTGAAGCATCATACCATTCTGCCACGTTTAGCTAAAGCCTCCCCCCTCCCCCCAAAAACACACAAGACTAGACGTCTGGGTCATACACCTAGGAGAATGCAGAGACTGGTGGTGATAGACCAGACTACACCCTTTCATAATGTCAGACAAGGCCGTAGCTACAGTGGTGGATTTCAGGGCCCTGCCCCCTTAATTAAAAGCCCTGCCCCACCAATAGCTGTGCCAGAAACCTTATTTTTGACCATGATCTCCGGGCACTGGGCTAGCAGAAAGAGGGATTGTTGGAGATGTACTGAAGATGCCCTTCTAAGCTTTTTTGCCCTGGGTAAGGGAACTCAAAAGGTATTTAAATGCCTTCTGAAGGCAATTAAATGCCCTTTGAGCTGTTTTTTAGGAACTGATGTGCTCGCTGCCCTATCCCTTGATAGGAAAGGCTAGAAACAAACTCAGAGCCTCCCCCTTTAAAGACAGGAGTTCAGATTAATTTAATTGTTATTTAACTGCCCCTCTGAAAAAATCCTGACTACAGGCCTGATGTAAAACCACATTTTTGCAATGTTGCTCTGTTTAAATGCCCAGAAAACAGCAGTGAAAAAGAAGCAGCAGACCCTTTGGGTGCGATCACACGGACGTTTATTGCCGGCCTCGCATCGCAATTAAAGGGGCTGACTAGACGGGCCGCATCTGTCTCCCGTCTCGAAGCCGCCCCCCCCGCACTCGAGCCGGCTTTTCCAACCACCAGGAAAAACAAGTACCTATCGCGCTTGAAAGAGCAGCGCGGGAGAACCCGGGTTTAAATGCCCGTGTGATCGCACCCTTTTTTTCTACTGTGGAAGTTTTTGCAGTTCAGTTCATTTTACCACCTCAGTCTGCTGCATGGGTGAAGCAATGGTTTTGAGCTAGGGTCTGCAGCTCACAGCTGTGGAGCCAAATATGGCTTGGTATAGAACAAAACTATTATTGTTGTTGTTGTTATTTGACTTTTATACTGCTCTCCTCGCAAAGCTGGCTCAGAACGGTGTACAACATTTTACGTCAAGAAACAAAAACAGTCCATTAATCTAAGTATACAAATAAAATACAGAAATCTTAAAACAGATGGTATACAAAAAGCATAAAATGTATATGGCGTCGCAGTACAAATTTGACCCCCAATGGCAGGGGGTGTGAGTGAGAGGCAATTAATTGGCCAAACCGTTGCTGTCCTCAACCATATGCTAGGCAGAACATCTCTGACTTACATGCTCTACGGAACTGTAAAAAGTCCCGCAGGGCCCTGATGTCATTTGGCAGGGAGTTTCACCAAGTTGGAGCCAGAGCCGAGAAAGCCCTGGCTCTGGTTGAAGACAGCCGGATGCTCTTTGGGCCAGGGATGTCCAGCAGAAGTTGTTCTCTTGAGCGCAACACTCTCTGGGGTACATACCAGGAGAGGCGGTTCTACAGGAACATTGGTTCCTGACCGTTTAAGGCCTTGAATGGTCCCTGTTTAGGGCCTTGAAAGCTACTGCAAAAAAGAAGAGGAAAAGGGAAAAAAAGAAAAAGAAAATGGACGTCTTTAAATTAAGAAAGAGGTAGCTGGGAATGCTCCCTCTAAGGTGTGGAGTCTTGTGAGCAAAAATTCTACTTTGTGAGCTACTGGCATTAAAGTTGTGAGCAAGCAATTTGGCTGCTGCATAAATGAGTTCGCTCTGCAGCCATCCTTCCTGAGCTAAGACAAAAATGTGTGAGCCAGAGGCTAAAAAACTGTGAGCTAGCTCACACTAACTCAGCTTAGAGGGAACACTGGGATGCTAGAATCACCACACTGTGAAAGGGAATGGCAAGCAAAGTTTTTGGGGGACTCAAAGGCATCTTAGAGATGCTTTACAGAAGGAAATTGACAGAAGTGAACAGTTGGCCATAATCCAAGTATGAAGCCTGCATACATTTATGCCAGTGCCTTAAGACAATGGTGCAGGTTGTGAGACCTTCTGTGTGCCACTTCCTAATAAAGAAAATGCAACAGCCAGTGTTTGGGCTGCAGAAATTTTATGGGTTATTAATCAACATGTCAATTATTAGTAACGTTAAACTGTATATATCTCTTGCTCTGGATTTCGATGAAATATGACTAAAGGGGGTGTTAGATTAGCACAGCTGGGTGGGTCCAGTGGGTGAAGTTTGGAACACTACCAATGGCCGTATGGGACAAGGTACCAGCTTAACTTCTTTTAAGCAGAAAATTTCTATTCTAAAAACAAACTGTCGTTCTGTACATGGAAGACAGAATGTCACTTTTGAAAAAGCAAACAGTTTTGACATAAGTAGAGTTAGTCAGTGCGGAAGGTGAGGAAGTGCAACCATTGGCCCCTTTCTGACTATGGCCATCAATAAAGTGTAAGGCATGAAGACAGCAGGTTGCTTTCCAGAGTATAGGTAACATATCCCAAATAATGTCTCCATGGTTCCTGTCTTAGCCGAGCAAAATATTTTAGGATAAAAATAATTGTTTAAACTGTGATGTCTCTGACCATTTTTACATCTGACTACTCTTAAGTTTGGGTGGCCTTTCTTTCTCGCTCAAGTGATCCTCTGTACTGAATATCATATTGAAAGGCCAAATAATCTCCACTGTAGATTTTTCTTTTACTTCATTAGACAATTTCTAACACTACTGTCATATCCCCACCCCCATTTCATTGACTGAAGAACCCAAAGCCTTATTAAAAGATATACACTGCATATAAGTGCTGCAGTGGTTCAAGTGCTTAAGATGCTGAACTGCAGACCAAAAGATCAGTAGTTCGGCAGTTTGAGACCCGAGTGCTGCATGACAGAGTGAGCTCCCGTCTCTGGTCCCAGCTCCTGCCAGCCTAGCAGTTCGAAAGCAAGGAACTGGCTGCATGCTGCTCCGTGATTGGTAGCTTGTTTTAGGGTTGCTACTGTCTCTGGGGTGACTGATATTTCTTTATGCACGTAAATGAGACATGTTACTGTCATATTTCCCCTCTGCAGAACAGGCCTAGGAATGGTGCTGGTCAGAGATACACTGGTATCAGCGTCTTAGGTTTTGGATATCAGCATAGTAGTTGCTTATTTTTCTTTTTATGATCATGCTGAAGAAAGCTAGAAGTTAATATTAGTGTTCTCCATTTCGTCTGGCTGTCTTCCAGTGTGTCTGGTCTATAACACACACACACACACACACACACATCATACGGGTAAACAAAGAGCTGTTGTAAAAAGAATTTGGAATCAAGAAGTCTCTGAAGTATTACACTGGAATACTTGACCTTCTACAGAATGACCCTGTTCTGATCCCAGATTCTGTACATGAAAACGGGGGGTAAGGAATGAACAAAATGTTTTGTTTGTTTTCAGATGTGAGCACATGGGGTTTGCTTGGCACTCTGTGTCCAACTTGGATTTGTTATGTAAAAAATTGTTTGTCCATTTTGTTCTTCCGAAGACTGCTTGTCTGAGTAGTCACGCTGACATCAAGGACCAAGTACAGAAGGCGCTATAATTGCACCCGTTAAGAAAGTGTAAAGTTCAGTTTACAAACTAAGGTTACAATCCTAAGAAACATTACTAGGAAGTAGCTTCATGTTTTGATAAGGTCTTTCTCTTCCATATTTCTTTAAAAACACGGAAGCCTCCATTTCCTATGAGTAGTTACAGTTGAAGTCATAGTGATTTTTATGAGATCTGAGCTTGGCTTAGGAACTTGACAGTCATCTGCAAACGTACAGATCACTGCCAAGCCTGCAGTGAGAGAGAGATTATTCATATTATCACTGACATATGACTCTAGAACAGATTTTAAATAATTAAAACAGCAGCCACTTTATTCTTTGAAGTGGGGTTGCCAACTGGCCTGGAGAAAAATGTCCAGTTCCTTTAAACAAGGATTTAATGTACAGAAATTGGCAGCTGAAGCTTTTCACAAGATGAAAGTGAATAACATCCCATAAAGCCTTTATTAAAGGAACAGGACATTTTTCTCCAGGCTAGCTGAAAACTCGGCTTTGCAGATGTGTCCTAAAAGCAGTAGATGCAAAGATTCTGTGATATTTTAAAGATATCTTGATCATTATACAATATGTAGCATAAAAACGACATGACTGTGCATCGTCTTTTGTTTGTTCCTATAACAACAGACTATAATACCCCTGTACTAAAGTGGGCTTTCTCAGAAATACTGTTTTATTTAAATAGGATCTGCTTCCAAGCAAGCAGTTTAACCAAATGCAGAAGGCCACAAATAATCCAGCAAAAATTAGTTGCAACCAAACTGTATTCTGTTGTGAGGCATGAACCTGTGGAGAGAGCAGAGACATGGGAAAGGGGAGTGCAAGGCCCCCAGTGAACCTTGCAGTCATATTCTATGCATGTTGACTCAAAATTAAATCACACTGAGTTCAGTGGGGCATTTTCCCAAGTGACTGTGCACAGAACCTTGATCTTAATCTGGAGATACAGTGGACTTTCATTGGTGTTTTATACACCTCTGCTTCAAAGACGGGTCATTTCGTAGAAAAAGAGGTGCAGGAGTTCATTAGCATAACTCATTAGCACAACTCATTAGCACAACTTATTTGCATATGCCACACCCCCTGACATCACCAGAAGTGTGTCAGAAGGCAACACCCACTGCTCAGGCTCCACCCCAAAAATCTCCAGGTATTTCTCAACTCAGAGCTGGCGAACCAGCTTTACACTTTGACTAAAGATACTTTAGGTTTCCTTTGCTCTTGCAGGGAAGCTACCCTATAACAGGCATGAAAATACAGATCAAATTAGTATGCTTTTGCATTTTTCCACAGTGCATCACCGTATGTGCCCGCTCCTGGGCTTGTTACTCCCGGAACGGCGTTCCTGTGCGTTCCTGCTTGAAATGACCCCTCAACACTGTGCTTAAATTCTGTAGCGTTCAGACTCATTCCTCTGCCCCTGCTTAAAGGCCTTTGGTTGCATGTTCTATGCAAGAATTGCCATCCAGTGAAGAAGCTTGGAAGCTTTTCTGAACTGGAAAAAATCTGTTCCCCCACCCTTTCTAGAAATAAGCATGTAACAAATAAAATAAACTAAGTAGCTATGGGCAGATTAGTAAATCATTTTGTAAATTCGTGATTTTTTTGGTGTTTATTTCCAAAGCTGCTTTAACTAGGTCTAGTATTTCTACTGTGCCCATGTAGCTGACAGAAGCACCACCTGGTGGCTAGTTTTACCGCTGTTAACCAATGTACACCTCAGGTCATATTTATATACTTTATGCATAATCTTGTTTCTATACATAAACTATATTATCCAGTTAATAACATTTCAGATGAATGATGCTTCTTTGTTCTTTGAGCGACAAATGAGTTCTTACCTTAGCGCCCTCCCCAATCTCTAGGCCTTCTTTATTTTTACTAATATGCAGGAAAAGAACACATCTCTTATCCACTGGGCCGAAAACTTAGGTGATGTATATCCTTCTGTTTAACAGCCAAAAGATAACCCCTTAACCGATCAAAAAGGTTTGCAGAAAAATTTGTTTTTGGAGAAATAAAATACATGGGTTAATAAAAACCCCATATGGCAAGGGATGTCTGTGCATCAGACACCAATTATTTGGGTGGTATTTTGGGTTACTGCAGCAAAATGGTGCTTAATTTTGGGGTAACGACCACAGCAGCATCCAGAAGGTGGTAAAGTGGGGGAGGAAAGGGGAAGCAGGGGTAGGGGAAAAGAGAAAATTCAGGGGATGCAAGGGGGAAAGGTAGGAAAGTGACAGCTGGCAAGTGAGGGGGTGAGCTGTGGAGTCAAAACCAACAGTGTGGGAAAGAAAGTAGAGTTGAAGGCAAAGGGAGGAGAACAGAGGCCAGCAAAGGGGAAGGGGAAGGCCATTTTGGTGTAGTGGTGAAGTGCGCAGACTCTAATCTGGGAGAACCGGGTTTGATTCCCCACTCCTCCACACCCAGCTGCTGGTGTGACCTTAGGTCAGTCATAAGTTCTCTCAGAGCTGTTCTCTCAAGGGCAGGTCTCTCAGAGCTCTCTCAGCCCCACCTACCTCACAGGGTGTTTGTTGTGGGGAGGGGAAGGAAAAGGAGTTTGTAAGCCGCTCTGAGACTCCTTCAGGTAGTGAAGGGTGGGGTATAAATCCAATTTCTTCTTCTTCTATATTTAATATCCCTCTAGCTGTCTTGCAGCTTTCCCTTCTCATTCCCTTTTCAGGCAACCAAGACAAAACCTGTTCTCACCTGTCCCCTTATACCTCCACAAAAGCAAGTGCTGGAGACTTCATTTAAAAATAAAAAAAGAAATCTGGGAAACTAAAATTTGAAATGAAAACAGGTCAGAACTTGGAGCAATAGATAACTGCTATTACATTATAGGATTATAGCTATCCGGGTTGCCAGGTCACTCCTGGCCACCAGTGGGGGGTGGTAGAGTTGCCAGATTCAGGTTGGGAAACTCCTGGAGATTTGGGGATTGAGCCCAAGGAGGACAGGGACCTCAATGGGGCACAATGCCATGGAGTCCACCCTCCAAAGCATCCATTTTCTCCAGCGGGACTGAACTCTGTAGTTTGGAGACGGCTGTAATTCCAGGTGATCCCCAGGTCCCACCTGGAGGCTGGCATCCCCGATTAGCTATTAGGTTTATTGAAAAGCCTACCAAAAACCCAACAACCTGCAATGGCACAGCAGGAAGAAAAAAGTTGGGAAAATGGCATTCACCACAGGCTGGTGGCCAGAAAATGGCACTGATGAGGGTGGGAGCCTTAAAGCAGGCAAATGCATATAACTCCTTCCACATGATGCGCTGACACACTTGGACTGCATTCTTTCCAAAAGATCAGAATAAAGCAGATTGAGGAAACAGCAAGTTGAGGATGGGGGAAACCTAGAAAGAAGATAATTAGAGCACAACGTCATGTGGACACACACACATAAGTGCTCCATTTTGGAAGCCAAGGTGCCGGAAAAAAACCTCCATGTAGAAGGAGCCACAGTGCTTCTTCCAGCCATGCTGGAGGTCCAGGTTTCCTCTTTCCAGAAATATAAAGGAAAATTCTTGTGTAACCTTTCAAATTGAACTATAGCGATAACAACAGAAGAGAATAAAATGCAGAAGAAGGAAAGCTTGCAACAAGTCGGACTGTCCTCTACAGAAAACACCACTGATTTATCTCCGTTCTTCCTTTTGTTCCCCTGTCGCTTCCATTAATGTAACAGCTCACAAGACTCTCCTTTCCTTTATTCCTCAAGGATATGTTTCCTTAGTCCTCCCTTCAAAAGCTGGCAGAGCAGACATGTCAGGTCATTATTTCACGCTGCAGTTGAATTACTCTCTAGTACTGGGAGTCTTCCTCTGTTCAATAGAAGGAAAGACATCCATTCACTAAGGCTGCTATTTTTAAAGTACAGTCCTGGCTTTGAAGAGTTCAAAACAGGCTTCCAAGTAGATGTCATCAAAGACAACAGTAATTAGTTAAACCTCATTAGACATCACGTGAGAGCTATAGCTCCTCCCTGGAAAGGGGTCGTTCAAGAACAGCCTGGATGTGGTTCTATAGTTAGAGCAGCAGTAGAATTTCAGACTGGAGAAGGCTGTGTGCTTCAAAGAAAGAAAAACACCTCTCCGTCTTGGGAAGTGTTCTTCAATCAAAGAGTGTTTGCTTTGACAAGCCTGTTCTAATGAATCCTGTGGAATTTCTACCCTGGAGGAAGCCACGTCAGTAAGGACGGTTAAACGATGGAGCTAGGAAAGGCTAAACTTCTGCGAACTGGCCTTAATGCCTTGTACCAGGCCATACACCCTGTGCATGGGATTGCCTGGACAGATGGAAAGCAGGTGGCACTGACTGCGCTGCATTTTCATAACAAAGAACTGAGGTTTGGTGACTCAAGTGTCATCGGCCAGTTTGAACATGTTCATGGACTTTACTGGAGCCCGTGTTATTCTGCCAACACCCCAGCTTTGCTT
This sequence comes from Lepidodactylus listeri, assembly GCA_029233225.1. Classification (NCBI taxonomy): domain Eukaryota; kingdom Metazoa; phylum Chordata; class Lepidosauria; order Squamata; family Gekkonidae; genus Lepidodactylus; species Lepidodactylus listeri. The sequence continues at coordinate 22,344,809 of JARCFY010000016.1, forward strand.
GCAGTCCAGCATAAGAAGCATGTTAGCATTTGGCAGCTAAGTCATAATGTTTCAGAAAAGAATAAGCTCTCGATTTCTCAGACCTGTGAGACTGGGGAACCATTCCAGTTGCTCCCCCAGGGTTGTGTATGGCACCCGAAGAGGGACATTTTGTCCATACTTACCAAACGGGACGCATCTGTTTTATATGCTGTTCGTTCAGATAATTCTAGAGTTAAAGCGGATATCAAAAGCAGCGGTCTCATCCACTGTGCCTGTTGGACGAAGGACGGTAATCGTCTAGTCATTGCTATTGGCAGTGCTCTTCATTCTTACATATGGGATGATACTCAGAAAACATTGAACGCTTGTTCCTTTTGCCCAGTATTTGACGTCGGGGGCTATATCTGCGCTATTGAGGCTACTCTGGATTTCCAAATTGCAGTAGCTACTGAACTTCCTATTGACAAGATCTGTGGCTTAAATGCAGGTATCACATTTGAAATGCCAGCAGGTACTGAAATGGGTTCCTTAACTTCACAATCTACAGCAGTGCTTGGGGACGAGGAATACTCTATGGACCAGAGAAGAAAGTCTGTAGATTCAGACAAGTCAGCAACAGTTGATTCAGTAGCTTCATCTTCCTCAGGCCCGGTGGATCTAACGCACATCCTTGCAAACCACAGAAGATCTGATCCCAGTCCGCTCATTTCTTTGAGAAGGAAGGATTACCCTTCAGGAACTGGCCAAGATTCATCGTACTTGATCCTAGTGACTTTTGAAGGAAAGGTAACCACAACCAGAAAAGTCAGCATTCCAGGCATCTTAGTCCCTGATATAATTGCTTTCGACTTTAGAGCTCAAATTGTGGCAATTGCCTCCAATACGTGCAATATTGCTTTAGTCTACTCGGTGACCTCGTCGTGTATGCCCAACATTCAACAAATCCAGCTAGACAAAAATGAACGACCCAAGGGGCTATGTTTTTTGACAGACAAACTCTTGCTAATTTTGATTGGCAAGCAGAAATTCACCGATCCTGCACTTATTCCATCATCTAATTCAGAAAGATATAACATCCGGCTGATGGTCAAAGAATTAATATTTGAAGAAGTATCGTCAGCAAAATCTGATGCCGCCCAAAGTCTACCTTTCAGTTTTGAGTCATCTGTGACTATTCCTGGGAAGAGAAAATATTTTGAGAATCTTGCTTCAGAAGATCACGTTGGAGGAAGAGAGCTGTTAATACCAGGTAGCACTATTATCCACTCTCCTAGTCGAAGAAGACAAATATTGGAAGAAGCAAAGAGTCCTAGTTATGAACAAAGTTCTTCATCCAGTGTGAGTGATTTTGATGATAAGAGACCTGCATGTGATCCGTCTGTTGCTCTAGAAACTTTGGATGCTGAACCAGTTAACCGATCAGTGGCCTTGCTCGGTCTCAGAACACCCACCAGGTTTTCAAACAAGCTAGTGTCTCCTAAAGTGATGCAAGAGACTTTAAATTCTCCCCCAAATAACATTTTGCCTAGTGAAAAAGGAGCATGTCACATATCCAGGAATCTGGAGAGATTGTGTGGCAGCTTCAGTGACTTACAACTACGACTTCTTGAACTAACAGACTTCACTAAAAATGGGAACAAACTATCTCTAGCCTACCCATCTTCTCAACAGCCACCTTTTGTTTACATCACCTTCCAGGTAACAGTATTTACTTCATAATTTCTTCCCCTAGGTAAACTGGCATTCTGGGAGTTTTTAAACTGGTTAAGTGATTCAGTTTAATTAGCAGGTTTCACATGATTATTTGGCTTTGCTGGATTGGAACTGAACAATTGTTACATCTGATATCCATCAGAGGAAAACCCAGTGATTGTTTTCCTTTACTGTTCAGATTGTCACCAATGTTTTACATATCAATATGTTAGAAACTGCTTTAAACTATTTCCACACTATTTATCATCAAAGCTGTTTGGCAGCCAGATATACAGCTTTTAGAACACCTATTTTGTCAGTCTAAAAGATTCAAAGGAAATTATTAGATCTCTTATTAAGAAGATATAATCTTCAAAGGTTCATGGATTAAGAATTCAGAAAATATAAATCCTATGCAGAATTTCTCAGTTTAAACTTTGGTTTCTGTGGATTTAGAGAAACTCTGCATAAGATTGCACTAACAGGATTAGCAATATTTCTATATGTAATGAAGTCCTTTTTTAAAAAGTCAAAATGTACTCTCCCTCATATATACAAAAGGGATTCTTTCTCTCCTTTCTTTGAGATGCATTTTCCTCTTCGTATTCTTTAAGAAAACTATTATTTAAAAAATCAGTTACCTATTTTTACTGTACATGTTTTAGCCTTTGCTGGTGACAAAAAAAAAGAAAATTCCCTTAAGTTTCTTAGTTAATAATTTAGCTTGAAAGTATAAAACAACTGAAGCAAAACAACATAATTTCTATGTTGAATAATACTCTCACAACAAAATAAAGTGATACACAGCAAAGCAAATATTTTTTCTTCTTCTATCTATCTTCCATTACGCTCCACTGATTCCTTTCAAACAAAATTCACATGTCACTTTATTCGCTTACTGTCACACATCCTATTGTTAGTGTGCACGTGTGAAAAAGAGCTTTAAATATCCTTGTATGTCAGGTTTCTCAATCAATGCAGGACCATGCAGGAATTTTGAGTTACAAATGTATTCCAATACATGCATGATTTTGACCAGATTTTCGAGTTCTTAAACCACACAACGTTTTAAAATTGATATTCTCCAAAGCTTGACTCTGCATTCTACCAGGCAGAAAACTGTGGTGTATTTTCATCGGGTTTTGATTAAGGTTGCAGCAGCAAAGTGCATTTCTTTTGAGTTTGTTTTGTTGGAGACATTTTAACCATAGGGCAAATGGACTTTTGCTTAGGGGAGGGCTGCAATTTCTCTATGCCCCTCCTCTCCTCTCCCCGCCCACTACCTCCCCGCCTCCTTCTAGGTGGGATCTTTTAGACCCTGCGCTGCCACATCTGAAAGACAGCTATTGTTACTGCAGCATCATACTCAAGGAATGGTTATAATGGTGGGAAGAGGGTGGGAAGACGACAGAGAGAAGGCACAGTTGAGATAAGGCCCAGAGGCCCAGAGCATGAGGAGCTAGCGCTCAATGCCCACCCCCAGCCTTACATAAGGGATGGATGATATCAGTAATAGCCTACTCATGTAGCTCTGCACCAATGGCCTTTGGCTGCAATGCTTTGTGCGTTGGCTTGTTTTCCATTGACTGTCCCAGGGGTACTGCTTGTATGTTTTCAGTACAAATGGGCCTCATTTCATCCAGGCTTATGAGCTGTTCTTTGGCTTGGGTGATTTAAAAAGAAACACACAGAGACAAATGTAAATTCCTTTCTTCTTTTTGCTGATTTAGTGGGGCTTCATGGAAGAAAAGAGAAGCCCTATGGAGTTGGGAGTAGGGGAAATTATATTAAAGGAGGAAGACAGGCTATAAGAAATGGAGGAAAGGGAGCTCAGTTTGAAAGGTGGGCATGACGGTGTTTCGCTGTTCTAAGCTAATTAATAGAAGAATCACTTTCCAGCCACCCAGGAAGGCCTCAGGCAAAGTTACAAAGTGATTAATGAAATAATCAGATTAAAACTACTAAATACAAGCTAACCCTCACCCTCATTTCAAATTCAACTGCCTTTACTGCTCACAAACTTGCTTACAAAACAATAGTAAAAAAAAGAACAGTAAGTTAGGAGTTCGAGATAAAATTATGTCATTGCATTTACACAGTTGTCCATACGCTGATATGCCATTCCCCATCTGTTCAGAATCCATAAAGCTTTGAACTGAACAAAGTCTGCTAACTAAACTGTGCACAGCAAACCCCAAACTGTTTCCATTCATTTGGAGAATTCACTGGGGGAATTCAAGCTTTTTAAAAAGCACTGCAAACACCGGATGTGCTGCTATAATGGCATAAAGTACAAATTCATACGTACTCTTTGGTATGATCCTGTACACAATTCAATAATACTAGTTATGGATTAAAGGGATATTTCAATTTGCACAATTTCCTGATGAAGAGTCATCCTATACATAAGACAATTTGAGATGGTAGAATTATTTATTTCCTTCCTTTACACGCCACCTTTTCCCCCAATGGGGTCACAATAGGTTTGCATCATTCTCCTCCCTCTATTTTATCCTCACAACAACTCTGTGAGGTTGACTGGGCTGAGTCTGTGTAACTGGCCCAAGAGCACCCAGCAAGCATCCATGGTACACTGGGACTCTGCACCTAGAGCTCTCAAATCCTAGTCCAACACTTTAACCACTATATCACACTGGATCTCCCTTTTACCATTTCAGATAGCTACTAGAGATGCTCACATTTTTTAATGTCGTCCTACATCAAAAAACAAACTCATCATGTTAGCAAACTAGTTAGGGCTGCCAAGTCAGCCTGGGGGGCGGGGGATCCCCCGCTAAAGGGGTTCCCGATCCGCCGGCCAGCATTTGGCCAGCGGGGGGAACCCCACCCCCGACGTCGTCCAGCGAGGACGACGTAATGACATCACCGGAAATGACGCAGCACGTTGGGGGCGTTGCCAGGGCAACGCTCTGGCAATCGCCCCAAAACTCTAGGGTATCTTCTGGCGCATGCACCAGAAGAAACTCCCGGCGAGAGGAGGAGTTTTCAAGACTTGGCAACCCTAAAACTAGTGCAGTATAGAAAATTATTTGGTAGTGAATTCCACCCCCTCCCCCTTAACACTGGGAAGCATTAAAACATACATGTCTAACTGCAGTTTGAAGCAGTACGGTCTAGATCAGGGGTGCTGAACTCATTTGTTATGAAGGGCCAGATTTGACATAAATTGAACTTCGTTGGGCTGGGCCATGTGTGCCATAAAATGCAATGCCAGGTAGCAGAGATAAATTTTTTACAAAGAACACAAACACAAAGTTTTTAAACTTAAAATAAAAACATGTTTGAAACATTAGCATTCTTGCAATATTTTGTTTATTTAAGTCTCTGATAACTGACACTTCTTGCTCTGAATTACTGCATCAAAATGTGCTGATGCAATCTGGGAGGGGGAAGAACCTCAGCCCAGTGCAGGGAGCAGAAGCTTGCCTATCTATCTCTCCTGAGTGATTGAGAGAGTCTAGGAAAGCAAGCTATGATGCAACAGCAGCAGAAGAACTGGAGGAAGAAGCAGGAGACAGCCAGTCCCTTGCAGGCATGATAGAAGCCCTCTGGGGGCCTGATCCAGCCCCCAGGCCGCATGTTTGACACCCCTGGTCTAGATTTCTATTACCTCAATAGGTCAAATGGCTAGGGTTGCCAGGTTCCCCCTGGCCATTGGCAGGGGGGTGGGTTGCCAGATCCAAGTTGGGGAACTCCTGGAGATTTGGGGTTGGAGCCTGGGCCGGACAGGGACCTTAGGGGGTACGATGCCATAGAATCCACCCTCCAAAGCATCCATTTTCTGCAAGGGAACTGATCTCTATTACAGATATGAACTGTAATTCTGGGGGAATCCCCAGGTCCCACCTGTAGGCTGCCATCTGTAAAAATGGCTCATACTCCCATTTGTGAAGGAAGGTAGCCTAGAAGTGACGAGCTAGTTAAGACAGGGAGAGGTAGCATTGTTTTTCAGATACATGCCTTACAAAAACCATTTGGAAAGAGACATGTATGGAATATTTTCCAGCATAAGTAATAATCACTGGTACGCATATTCAGTGTAAATGTTGAGGGCTGAAATGTCTGTAGCACCGCAGAACTGGACACTGAAAGGGGTAAGGCCTAGTGATGTCACGTTAAGTAGCATTACTAATGGTTATACTTCCACACAATACTACCTGTGAATGTGTATTATCCCACTGGTACAGTTCTGATGGACTGTTTACCACACACACTCACACACACACACACACACACACAAACCCCTGGAAATTAGTTCTGCCAAGTGTAAAATGTGGCTGTGCAGTTAATGTTAAATTATTGCATCCCACAGGGTTACCACATTTTCTTTGAAAATAATTTTTTATTTAAATATATATATACAAAAAAGCCCAGAGATAAACATCAAGCACACCCCCCACTCCCCCCACAGAAGAGGGTTACCACATTTTGAAAAGCAAAAGAGAGGGCTAACTCAAACAAGTTATCCCTATGACAAATCTAATTTTAAATACCCCTACTATTTAAGCTGTGATTATTGCTACTAACTGGTAATGTTTCTAAATTTCCAATCCAAAAAGAGGATGTTTCATCAGTTTTTCTAAAAACAGCCCAAAAGAGATGCACACACACACACACAAAAAGAGGACGTACCCTCTAAAATCCTACATCCCATTTCCAGCGGACATGTGCAGTAGTTACCATAAGCCAGGGGTGGCTAAACTTGCTTAATGTAAGAGCCACACAGAATAAATGTCAGGTGTTTGAGAGCCGCAAGACATGAATAAATATTACACACGATTTTATTGGAAAATATGCAAATTTGCTTGTTTTAACATTAAATGAGACTGCCGAAAATAAAAACAAAAGGCTAGAAACAGATATTGATATTTATTTATCCAATTATATTTGTAGGCTGGGGGGTGGGCTTTGAGAATGCATTTAAAGTTAGTTCCTTTCCTTCTTTGCTCCCCCCAATCTCAAGCCTATCCAGGGAGGGGGACACTAGCTGGGCAAGGGACGACTGATCAGGGAGGCATGCCCTCCCCTTTGTTCCCCCAGCTGCCCTGCCAGGAGCCACACAATATGTGTGAAAGAGCCACATGTGGCTCTTGAGCTGCAGTTTGGCCACCCCTGCTGTAAGCGGGCATACACAGAGGCCTTAAAATAAGCCATTGTGTGGCTGGCCTTGAGATTTCAAAATGTCATATTCAGGCCGAGGACAGATTAGAGTTCAGATGCCGCTGCAAGGAAGCCGCCCGCAGCATCCACATTGTGGGCGGCTTCCGACGGCGGCGGCAGAAGTGGTGCCCGGCTGCTGCGGGAGGAGCGCGCTGTCGGACGAGGTGAGTCCGGGGCGCCTCCGCAGGGCAGATGTGGCAGTCTGGACGCCCGCTTTGCCTCTGCTTTTAAAGCGGAGGCAGAGCGGGCCAGACTGCCAATCTGTCCTCAGCCTCAGAATGAGCCTCAGAACCTTTGAGCCAAAGCCTGAAACTCTGTAAAGCGTTGTATACTAGCGAAGAGTGTCCAACTCCCTTTCTTAATGTTTAATTCATGTTCTTAGTTTTTCTTTTAAAAGTATAAAACAAGTGCACCATAGTTATAACCATATTAAGCTCTACAAATTTGTGACATCTGTAACATTAATTATAAAATTAATATCCACATAAATCCTCTGCACTCTCTAAACATATTGCTTTTAAAATATTAAGGTGTCAGGAAAGTGAAAGATACGCAGGATCATTGCACTAAAATGCAATCACCTTCCGATGGAGAAAGGGTCCCTCGTTCTGTATTATGGTCATTTGGAAGCACCACAAAAGCCATTACAGAAACATCTTAGGTATGAGGGTAACTTACCAAGTAAGTCAACCAACAAGTGACCAACAAGTAAGTCAAAGCAGCCCTCAAATGGATGGTCCAGGCTAGCCTGATCTCCTCAGATCTTGGATACTAAGCAGGGTTGGCCCTGATTAGTATTTGGATGGGAGACTATCAAGGAAGTCCAGGGTTGCTACACAGAGGCAGGCGATGGCAAACCACTTCTGAATGTCTCTTGCCTTGAAAACCCTAAAGGCTCACCATAAGTTGGCTGTGACTTGATGGCACTTTCTACCACCAAGTAGAAATACGCTTGAGTACTTACCTTATTGAATAAGCATGTCACAATGATAAAATACTTTTGAATCCATGTCCCATCCTGAGACCTTCTCCACATCAGTCCGTGCTGCTGACTTATAAAAATTAGGACAATTTATTGACTCACCAGTGCAACTTCCTGGCATAAGTCTGTGCTCTTTTGCAAAGCTTACATTTAATTAGTGGTCTAATCTAGTCCCACTCCGCTTTTGAGACTGAACAGCACCATAGTATAAACCAGAGAGAGCACTGAAGAGAGACTGGGTGGGGAAGTATGTTTTAATAGCAATTAGATCATCAGAAAAACAGAGGCACTTTTTTTGCTTTAAAAATGACATTGATTTACCCCCGGAATAAATATTTTTATTAGTTTGAAAGACTAGCTTTTAAGAGAGTGCCAGCTATTATTATTATTATTGTACATGTGTGTCACTGGGCTGATGCTTTCGTTGGGGAGAAAACCAAAACCAGGCGGCACCGCTCTACATGGGGGATTGTATACCCTTGTCTGTTTTTGTATATGTCTAGTCAGTAACTGAAAAAGATTTAGCAACTTGCCCAAAGTTACAGAAATCTGACTCCTAGGGTTGCCATTCCCAACAGGGGTGGGGGTTTCCCTGCTTTTGGGGGCCCCAAGCCGCTGCCCAGCTGCTGCCCAGCCCCACCCCCAAAAAGCCCCATCTGTTCCAACGTGCCTGGTGCAATGACGTCACACAGAGATGATGTCATCGCGTGGGGCAAATTGCGTGGGGGGATACTCTAGCATTTGAGAAAAAAACCTCTATGGTTACCATAGTTTTTTTTTCTCGAATGCTAGTGTCCTCCTGCAACATGCCCTGCATGATGATGTCACTTCTGGGTGATGTCATCACAGCGTGCACACCAAAAATGCTTGGAGACGGACCCTCTCCTCCCCCCCCCCCCCCCCCGCTGGCAGCCAGGTAAGACATGGCAACCCTACTGACTCCCAATCTTCTAGATAACACTGGTACTCCACAGACTTAAAAAAAAAAGCTATATGGTTATTTTAAACCGTATTTTAAATAGTTAAAAATGAAAGTTAATAACAGGAATACTTGATTATAAAATTACTAAAGTGATAATAAAATATGTACATATTTTGAAGTAAAATTTACTAAGGAAAGCACGGTGCAAAATTAATTTTAAGCTGCAGTTGTAAACAGACACTGCATACTCTCTTTAATTTTATGATAATTATATCTCTGACTTGCACAATGGTACCAACTTTCTGAATGCTACCAGCTTTGGAAATATACAAACAGCATTAAAGTTCTCAGGGCTTCATACATAGAGGACTTTTGTAGGTATGATTTCTCCTGTCACAATGATGCAGCAACAAGGGAAGCTATACTTGTCATAGAGTATGTGGAAATCATGTGATGGTATAAAACAGCTCGTTTTTGAAGATCATATCATGTTCTTTTAAAGGGGGAGGGGAGGGACACTGACCAATGCCTAGCCAGTCTTGTTCCTGTGCATCTCAAACAAAGCATATCAGTTTACACTCCTAAGTTATGCCACTTTAATGTTGGGGTTACCCTGACCTCGGTGTCCCAGGCTAGCCAGATCTCATCAGACCTTGGAATCTAAACAGGGTTGGCCCACCAAGGAATACCAAGATCACTACACAAAGGTAGGCAATGGCAAACCACTTCTGAACGTCCCTTGCCTTGAAAACCCTCTGGGATCACCATAAATCAGCTGTACCTTGATGGCACTTCCTACCACCAATGTTGGGGTTGTGACTTCTGCTTGACCCATCCACAGTCCTCCCTGACGTCATTTTCCAAGCACATACCTCCTCAGATACTTGGTTCATTATAACCATCCTTTATCTTTATTCCTTAAAGTCAAATAAATTAAAAGCTAGGGATCAGACATCCAGTATGATTCCGCACAACCACTTGCCCCGGCATCAGCCCCCACAGAAAATCGGAGCTGCTGCTTGGTTCCCCACATGAAAATCTGGGGTGGACTTTTGACCCGCATCTTACCTGCTTTCCTTCGTATTTTCCAGCTGCTGGATTTTTAAAGAACTTTTTCTCTGTCCAGCTCTCAGGTCGGGGTTTTGAGGTGTGGAATCCATGGATTTGCTGCTAAACTCTCCCCTCAAATTCCCGCCCCCTCATGTTTTGCATCCAATGTGTATGCCCATCATTCCCTCCTCCCCTAGACCACTGCCCCCCCCATTCCCCATGCCTGTTGGCTGCATTGTAACGCGACCATGCATGTGCTTAAGAAAGGGAGAAAATGTAGGGAGGGGCTTGGAGGGAGGGGCAATGCAGTGAAGGGAAGGAAGGAGTTGCCAAAACATGGGCAAATGCTCTTAATTAAAATCATTAAGCACAATGAAAGGGAATGGCGGGGGAGTGGGTAGGTTCATTTTGCAGAAGGCAGACCTTATGTTGGTCACAAGCCATACAAGGCTTTAAAAGTCAATACCAGCACCTTGAATTGAGCCTAGAAGCAAACTGGAAGCCAGTGTAGATGGCACAAGACTGGAGTGATATTGTCCCTGAGACCCACTCCAGTCAACACCCTGGTCACAGTATTCTGCACCAACTGAAGCTTCTGGATAGTCTTCAAGGGCAGCCCCACATGCAGTGCCTTGAGGTAATCTAATGTAGATGTTACCAAGGCATGCATCTGCCCCAGAAAGGCTGTAGCTGAAACTGGCGGAAGGTACCGCTAACACTGTATATCCAACAGGAGGCTGAGGTCCAGGAGTACTCCCAAGCGATGAACGTGCCCCTTTAGAGGGAATGCAAACACATCCAGGGTAATAACCCATTTCCTGGGTCAGACCTTCCCCCCACTAGTATCACCTCCACTTTGTCAGGATTAAGTTTCAGCTTGTTAGCCTTCATCCATTCCAAAACTGCCTCCAGTGCCCACAGCCTCCCTGGGATCTGCTGGTAGCACAAAATAGAGCTGAGCATCATCTCCATATTGGTGTGGCAACTCAGCCCAAATTTCCAGATAACCTCTCCCAAGGACTTTACATAGATGCTGAAAACTATGGGGTTTAAGGACTGGATATTGTTAGAGACAAAGCAAGTGAGGACCACTGTAACAATGTATGTCACAAAACTAGTATTGACTTGAATTGCTATTATTACTGAGCCAATGAAGAAAATTAGCATACAACATAGAGTCCTCCTTCTGCAGACCATAAAGAGATACTTGTTCACCAATATCCAAAGTAAATGAAAGGAAACAGGTAGGTAAATTCAGCAAAGCAAGATAAATGTACCCAATAAAACCCAGCAAGACAGAGACAGATTTTAACCGAATGAGAGAGGACAGTGGGCAGAGAGGAAACCGAGACCGAAAGAGTCAATAAACTGGGACAAGAAGGTGGTGAATCAAAGTTCACAGAGGTCATCTCTCATAAATCAACAAACAATATTTTTTTAATTGGGAAGGCATCTTTGAACTGGATTGAAAACATGAAAGATGATGAAAGATAAGGGCACTATGACTCTGTTTAATAGCGCAATAGACTAGCTGGACAGTTTTGAATGCTGAGATTTAGTAGACTATTTAAGAGTTGGAAATGTGGTAGTCAAAACAGGAGGCCATTAATGTGTTAGAGTAGTTAAAGTCCAAGATGGCAAGGTAAAAGAAAGGGCATAGTTTGATAATATCCTGATGGGGCTGAATGGACATAAGCAAAAAATTTTGAATGGACAACTATCATGGATTTAAAAACATGAGACACAAAAGACTTCTTGTCTGGATGAGTCTTTTTGTTCATTATTAATTCTGTAACTTTCTGTAGGGTCCTTTGTGCTTAACAATCTGATTAATTATGCAGCCAGACTTTCTACAGGGGTGGTGGTGGTATGTAATAGATGGTGTTCGGTTTGGTGACGATCTTTATTACTTTGATTTATGCACGTGGCTTTAACAGTTTGAATCTGCAAAGGAGAAAGAGTCTTATTGTTGAAGCAAAACAGGTAGAGAGAACTTTTTAAAACATCTTACAGTGGACGGATTTGGATGAAGAGAGGACGGAGGTATTTAGAAAAAAGGTGCATTTAATATAATGACACAGATGTTTTAGAATGAAGGAATTGACTACGTAGTCACTCCAGAGCACAGAACAGGACAGAACAAAAGGCAAACAAATAACCTAGTAAGCAACCAATTTTTTCCCATAACTGCTTTACAAGTATGGAATAGAGTCATGACAGTACATTCTATTATACTCTGTGCCAGAAATGCAGCTCTTTCTTCCCTGTGCCTTGGAGCATTTTTGCCTCAGCTGAGCCAGGGAATAGGTGGTCATGCCAGAGGTAAACACAACTCAACACAAGGCCTAAGACCCCACCCCACATACCACCATTCCTGCCTTCTCCAGTTGGAAACCCAAGGGGAAGAAAGATGTATGGTGACAGTGGTGGCTGTTGAAACAGAAGTGTCTGGAGCCCGCTTTATAGGTTGGGAGTGGGGCCCTCCCATTGTTAACTGCCCCCTATGGGCTCTCCAATGCATGTCCAAACAGCCACAATTTTTTGCTGTTTAGCTAAGCATATGATGCTTGGCCAACTAGCATGCACCTTGACCATGCATGTAGCACTTTCCTGCAATTAGTTTGTATGCAGGGTGAACAGGAGGGTGCAGTGATCCACATGATTTACATTGTGGGGCAGGTGTGACTGCAGGTTCTACTTCAGTATGGGCCTTCATGGTGTATTAGAATGCAGCAGCATGAGGCTGCCCCACACCCCATTATTCTCACTTTAAAAGATACATTCTAACTTGAAGTCATCCCTCTCAAGAAGAGTCAACTTTACCATGAAATAACAGGAGTAATTTCAGGCAGCAGATTCCAGTGAGGCTGTCATTTTATTGTTGTTGTTTTGCCTCCATCTCAGAATAATTTAAAATATATGGTTAAATAGGCACATCAGTTTTACTGTTCATGTTTGAAATTATCACTTTGCTGAAGCTACTTCAGATAGTTTAACTGCTATTGTATTGGTACAATAGATGATAATGGAAAAACGGTATCTCGCTCTCAATATGGTTTCCTATTAACTTGGGTGGAAAACATTCAGCTTATGGATTCCTGTCAAAAGCTCTTCAAAAATTTTGGCTGCAGCTCATCAGAGACCAACATCCCTAACCATTGGATATATAGAATTTGTAGGGGGCGCCCAAGCAATGCTCCCTCTAAGCTGTGGAGCCCTGTGAGCAAAAGCCCCACTTTGTGAGCCACTGGCATTAAAGTTGTGAGCAAGCGATTTGGCTGCTGCATAAATTAGTTTGCTCTGGAATCATCCTTCCTGAGCTAAGACAAAAAATGTGTGAGCTGGAGGCTAAAAAACTGTGAGCTAGCTCACGCTAACTCAGCTTAGCAAGAACACTGCTCCTACAGTAATTGTCAGAAGGCACAAGATGCAGAAACCTTGTTGATGTAGTTGCGGGTCTTATTAGTGCTTGAACCAGGGTTCATTTCGTAGCAGGAGCTCCTCTACATATTAGGCCACACACCCCTGATGTAGCCAATCCTCCAAGAGCTTACAGTAGCCCCTGAAAGAAGAGCTCTGTAAGCTCTTGGAGGATTGGCTACATCAGGGGTGTGTGGCCTAATATGAAAAGGAGCTCCTGCTACGGAATGAGCCCTGGTTTGAACAGGAGACCTCCTGGGAATCCTGAGGATACCTCCATGAGTTCCATGATGGAAGAAAAAGCATGATATAAAAGTAATAATTAAACAGGCAATGATGTTTTGTTCTCTGTATTTGAAATACAGGAGCCATGAGAACTAGTCATTATCGCTTTCTTTTTCTTACATTTCCTGCTCCTCGTAAGATCATGGAGAGATACACGTGAAATAAGAATCCCAAGAAATATATTAAGAGACCAGAAGCTGTGATAAGGATGCCAATCAGAAAAGGCAGGGCTTTACTAAACAACAGAAATCCAAAGTTGCGTTTCAGAGGCTCCAGAAAGGGCATATCTGTGATTATTGTTGTAATATTATAATACCCCAAGGAGCTCAGAGCAGTGTACACAAAGAACCTGTGATGTAGGGTAGACTGAGAAATAATAACAGATCCAAGGAGCCTCACAGCGGAGTGGGGATGTGAACCCAGGTTCCCCCAGTATTAGTCCCACACTTTAACCATTATAACCACACCGACTCATACAACGACGGCAGTAAGTCGTTTGCTAAGTTAGTGAGCTATTTTAGTGTTTCATTTCCGAGATGTTCAAATTAATATTTCATGTTGATGTGTGGACTAAAAGGCATTAAAACAGACAATAAAGCAAGATATTTACAGGCAGGGCAGAGCAGTCGATTTTAATAGAAGCCACATTAACAAGGGAGGCTGGGTGTTCAATGACATTTTCATTAAACAATAAAAGGAGGAATTGCAAATGTGTAGTCATGGTAGCCTCTTGCTGCAAAGACAAATCACCGTGCTGTTGTACCTTACAGGATAATTTATTATTTTTTTTATTTTTGCATTTTGTGTGTGTATGTCCATGCCTGGAAGTCATGGTGATCTCTGGCGACTCCTACTGGAGCACAGGGGACGTTCAGAGAGATGGCCTCCTGGCCCTGGTGTTCTCTGGAGGTCTCCCATCCAAATACTTGCCAGGGTTGGCCCTGCTTAGCAGCCAAGATCTGATGAGATCGGGCTTGCCTGGGCTATCCAGACCAGGGCTTACAGTCTACTTTATTGAAACACAAGGTTAGATGGAGAGTGCCCACTTCAGTGCAATGTACAGTAGAACAGATCTAGCTTTGCTGCAGGTATCCCATGTACAGGATTCTCCACACATCAGAAACTCTTCCTTTCCTCCTTTATCATCACTGTAGCATAGTAACCAACATTTGCTCATCCCGTCAGCCCAAAAAGCAAGGGGACCCAAGTGGAAGGGGAAGCTACTGGATCTGGCTGCTTACTGCCTCTTGTATACACTAGCATCTGCGAGGAATGTTCCATTTTCCATGAAGACTGCCCGGACATGAGATACGTATTTGTAGAACAATTCCATGAAAGCTAGCATAGTGTAATGGAGAGCAGTAGGCTTGAACTTGAGTTCAGTTTAAGGTGAGGTTTAACCCTCTGCTCTGATATGAAGTTATATGACAAGCAGACAGACAGCATCCCCCAGCCTAAGCTATTTCAAAGGGCTACTGCAAAAATGAAATTGGGGGAACTACTGCACACCACCCTGAGATCTTCAGAAAAAGACTGAGGTACAGACATAATGGAACAATAAAGCCAAATTCTGCTACCCCTGCAATAATTGAACAGTAACAAAAAGGCAGCCCCATTATTGTCAATATACCATACAAAATGTGAGTGAGTGAGGCTATCAGTTCCCATTTGACCATATCTCTGTTTATATCATCCCTTCCAATTTGTCTGGTGGTGGTGGTGGTGGCAGAAAGTAACATCAAGTTGCAGCTGACTTATGGTGATCCTGTAGGGCAGGGGTGGCCAACCTTGCTTAACGTAAGAGCCACATAGAATAAACGTCAGATGTCTGAGAGCCGCAAGACAGGAACAAATATCACACACACGTTTTTATTTTTTAAAATATGCAAATTTGCTTTTTATTAACGTTAAATGGGACTGCCAAAAATAAAAACAAACGAGGAAAACCAGTTATTGATAATGATATTACTTGTTTGCTAATGATATTGAGAGAGAGAGAGAAAAAGAGAGAGATGGAAAGAAAGAATTAAAGAAGTGGAAAGAAAGAGAGAGAGAGAAACTAGGAAAGCAAATAGATGGGAGGGAGGAGGGAAGGAAGGAAGGGAGAAAGAGAGAAAAAGCATGCCTCCCCTTTGCTTCCCCAGCCGCCCTGCCAGGAGCCGCACAATATGTGTGAAAGAGCCGCATGTGGCTCCCGAGCCACAGGTTGGCCACCCCTGCTGTAGGGCTTCTAAGGCAAGAGATGTTCAGAGATGGTTTGTCATTGCCTGCCTCTGTGTAGCAACCCTAGACTAGGGATGGGCACAAAACTAAAAAAGGCAGTTTGGGGTGGCCCCCAAACTGAACTCCGAACTGAATGACCCTTCACATTAACCAAACTGGCTCAGCAAGTTTGATTCCCTGTGGCTGGGAGAAAGGAGGCGGGGATTGCCCTGGAAGGGACTACCCTTCCCAGGCTGTTTCTCCACCCCAGTACACACCTCCATCCATGCTTCTCAGCTCCAGTCCCTACCCCTTTCTCGTGGACACAGCTTGCCATGGCCAGGAGAAAGGGGGCGGGGATCACCCTGGAAGGAGCTTCATTTAACCCTTCAGTTTTGTTCCCCCCACTTTGAAGGGGGGAGCAAAACTGAAGGGTTAAATGGCTAGCAGACATTTAAATCAAACAGCTGAGTAGAGAACCCCATGCCACTCAGCTGTTAGGTTTAAATGACTGCCAATCATTTAACCCTTCAGTTTTGCTCCCTGCTGCTTCAAAGGGACGGGGGAGAAAAACCAAAGGGTTAAATGGCTGCCAGCCATTTAAACCTAACAGCTGAGTGGTGGACCCTACACCACTCAGCTGTTAGATTTAAATGGCTGGCCCCGAACAGCTGAACTGAACAAGCCAAAAGTCTGGTGAATGTTTGGGGAATACGCCTCCCCCAAACATTGGTTCCCAAGCTCCAAACCGGCCCAAGTTCAGCCCGAATTTTGGCTTGTGAGCCAGTTCATGCCCATCCCTACCCTAGACTTCCTTGGTGGTCTTCCATCCACATACTAACCCTGCTTAGCTTCCAAGATCTGCTGATACTATGCTTTGCAAAAAAAGAGAACCATTTTAGACACCTTCTGGAATGTTGATAATGATAAAACTTCTACACTTCCTCCAGCAACCTGTTCTATAGAGCTGGGGTTATAACTGAGGTGGTGCGCATTTGTGCTGAAGATGGCCAAAGGGGACACAGTCAGCAAGGTCTGTTGAGAAGACTCAGGTGGCTCTTAAAGGAGAGAATGAAGACAACTGTACACTGCTTTTGTAGCTACTCTATATCATGTTCTCTATCTTCAGTGAAGACAGACCATGCAGGTTGTTCACTCAGTCTGTTGTCCTCCACAATTCCTTTCCCAGGCTGCTTCTCCACCCCAGTACACACCTCCATCCATGCTTTTCAGCTCCAGTCTCTACCTCTTTCCCCTTTCATCCCTCTCAGCTATAGCCCATTCTTAACCTCATGTTCATACATATTGTCCTGTGACAATATCTATGGACAGAAGGAGGTAATGGTCTTCAGATCTCTAGCAGATACCGGCAAAAGAAGGTTGTCATTAGAAAAGACAAGAGGCGAACCTGCAATACTCATGGGAGGGAGTATTCCCACCCTCCACCCTCTCCTCCGTTCACCAGACAGCAGCGTGGCGAGGCCCAATGTCCACTGAGCCGCCTCCCACCACCTCCCCCCCCCGTTCCAGAGGCGGTGGCGAGGCCCACCGAGCCACCTCCCACCCCCTCCCCCGTTCCAGAGGCGGCGGAGCGGTGAGGCCCAAGGCCCGCCGAGCTGCCTCCCACCCCCTCCCCAACAATGGCCAAAGCGTTCTCTGCGTACACGCAGAGAACACTTTAACTTTTCGGGGGATTTAAATATCCCCCGAATATTTTAAAAAACGTTTCGGATTTTTCTGCACATGGGGGGAGTGCCCCCCGTGTGTAGGGAAATCTCCCTGCCCCCCCAGGTGTTCCCCCTGCGTGGATTTAGGTATCCGCATGCAGGGGGCGCCTTCAGAATTAGATATATAGATTAGGAGGGAAAGGGGCTACCTTAAAACTACAGCCAATTAACTATTATGAGTTGTTGTCATGCAAAGTTTATGTGATCTGCAATGCAGTACTACATAGTTACCACCTTTCTTCAGGGGACTTAGAAAGGTGTCACTCTGTTTAGGACTGCACTGTAAAAGATCTTCAGTGAGCTGAAAAACAGCCGATATTAAATTCATGCTGAATTAAGAGAGTGCTTGAAACTTAGTGAAAGATATTGTATGGAAACAGGTCCTCACTATTTAGTGTATGCTAGAGGAATATGTAAAAGCTGCTGACTGAACACCCTTATTTGCCTAACACCTCAATACATCCAAAGTTCACACTTGCTCTTTGTGACAGTGTACTGAAAGCTCACGTTTAATTGTTTGACCACACATTCCCTCAAGTTTTTCCACAGTCACTGCAGCAATCCATTCTGTAATCAATCATAGCCTAAATTCTTTAGTGAGGCCAGCCTGTTACTGGGTGAAAGAAATGCTTCTAGGTGCTTTGCCAGAGCCTGCCAGGAAGCCAAATGTTGCTATATAGTGCTTAATAGTGTACATTTTCAAAACAAAAGTCAGCTAATATTTTTTATTAGGACCAACCAAAATATCACAAAACAGCATGTAACTGTTTGAGAGACTGATGAATGTAAGGGAATACAAAGGAGCCCAAAATAACTCTTGGCTGCACTCGCTAATCCCTTTCAGTGACCCTATCAGTCCTGTAACCTACACTTTGGAAGCTCTGTGACCTGTGGCACAGTAGTCAGAGTGTTGGACTAGGATGTGGGAGATCCAGGTTCGAATCTCCACACTCTCATGGACGCTTGATGGGTGACCTTGGGCCAGTTTTTCTCTCTCAGTCTAACCTAACTCAAAGGGGTGCTATGAGTATAAAATGGTGTAAGCTGGTTTGGACCCCACTAGGGAGAAAGGCAGAATATAAATGAAATAACTAATTTAAAAAATAAATAAATACAATTTTGTGCCCCTTCTCCTCACAAGATATTTAAGAATGCAGACAGCAAAATTTATGAAACAATGGAAGGGTTTATTTATAGGATAATTAACAGAAATTAATGGGCAGGAACGTCTCCAGTATTCTAACCTGGTGTTTCTTTCTGTATGTTATGTACCTGAAGAAGTATTTTTCAAATGGGGCTGTAGCGGAAGACACAAGAACTGTTCTCCTTTGTGATGGTAAAGTTCATCTGAATCTAGTCCAGCGACTTTTTGATCTGCCTATTGTTGAAATGAAACATGGTAGGTTCTCTTTATTGCTTCTTTTTAGACAGGTGTTTTCACAGTGAGGCAGGCTGATTGTGGGATTTTAGTTATACCATTAAAAGAGCTCATTTTTCTGTACATTTCCCAATGTTAACTGAATTTGCTGGGGTTTTGTTTGGCCTAGCCTCAGGGCTGAATGTTTCCCCTGAAGACAATTTTCAGACACACTACCTGCCTAACACTGATCAACCCCTCCACAGCCATCCCGTAGGTAGCATAACTGAGCTACTTTCTAGGTCTGTACAAAGTATGCTGAAGACTGGAGGGGGAGAAGTGGAAGGCGAAATTTAATTCCCTCCACAATTTTTCACAGGCTGATCTCTACTAATGATAAAGGTCTTTTCATGCTCTGCCTGACCATTTCTGCCCACAGCTGTCAGCACATATACATATTCAGAAACGCTGCCGCCACTCCGGCAAGGCTCCTATTGCATCTGCATAGTTAACGGTCTACCAAGACTTGGGGCTAGTACCATGGTATCATTTTAGCAGGGATGCTGCTATTATAGCTTTTCAGAAATGATCACCTGAACACAGACCTAACCTTTAGCAGAGCTGTGCAACAATCCATTAACCAAAGCAATGTTCACTGCAGTGTTCCCTCTAAACTGAGTTAGTGTGAGCTAGCTCACAGTTTTTTAGCCTCTTGACTCACACAGGAAGGATGGCTCCAGAGCAAACTAATTTATGCAGTGGCCAAATCCCTCACTCGCAACTTTAATGCCAGTAGCTCTCAAAGCAGAATTTTTGCTCACAGGATTCCACAGTTTAGAGGGAACATTGGTTCACTGGCTCTGCTAGCAGACTGGAATAATAAATGTATAGGACATCTTTCACAGTAAATTGTTCTCTAGGTGACTTTATGCTGTCCTCTATCAGCAAAGCACCATGCACCTAATGATACAGGCAACAGGTCTTTCAAATTTTTATGCTTCCATAGCTCTGGATTAGTTTAATCCATGCTGAGTACACAAGGAGCTCACTGATCTAATCTCCCAAATTCCTGTCTTTTACCACCCACCTGTGATTTACTTCTGAAAGCAGGGAGCAGTCAGGGAAGGAAATATGTTCCTTTTATACTGGTCCTTAAACAACCTAGTCCATGCTGATACTTCATCTTGTTTTCTATAACATTTTCTGCAAAATGGCTTTCTGCATACAATAAACTGAGTTTTTCAAAGTTCTGTGTGCTGCAAGTGCAGGAGAGGGGGAGAGTACACTGAACTAAGAAGCAAATCCCATCCTCCCCAGGCTCCACCCCTCAAGTGTCCAGGAATTTCCCAACCTGGAGTTGGCAACCCTATTTCCTTCCCACCCAACAGCCAACCTACCTTTATCTGCCTCTCTGTCTTCAGCTTTCTGTCTCCAGTCCCCTCCCCAACAGCCTCTACCTAGGAAAATTACAGTCTTTCTCCACAGTGGGGACCAAAGCAGCTTACATTATTCTTTCCTACTTTTTGTCTGCACAACAATCCTGTGCGGGTGGCTAGGCTGAAAGTATGTGACTGGTCCAAAATCACCCAGCCAGCTTCCACCACAAGATGGGGATCTGAACCTGGGTCTTGCAGACGTTAGAGCTTCAAACTGCTGTACTACACTGGCTTTCATAGGTGGCTGCTGTTGAAGATGCCTTTCCTTTCATAAACCGAATTTGTTAAATGGCTTTTCACATAATTACAATTAGCTTTCCCCTTGTAAGTTACATATGTATAGTAACATTGCATTCATGTTTAAAATATCTAGACAGCAAAATGGATGCCAGTCATTCATTCTTTCTCCCTCTCCCTCCCTCACAAACACACAGTTGCTTCCCTCTTTCATCTGTTGTTTTTCAATATATTGTACAACTGATTTTCAACAAGGAATCAAAATCTATATATCTAATAGCCAAGTTGCCCCCTCTGTGCGGATATCTAAATCCGCGGAGGGGGCACTTGGGGGGCAGGGAGATTATACTGCACACGTGGGGGAGTCCCCACATGAGCAGAAAAATCTAAAAAGTTAAAAAAAATATTCGGGGGATATTTAAATCCCCCCAAAAGTTAAAGAGTGTTCACTGCCGGGGCAAGCGGGACTGGGGGGGGGGGGGAAGGTTGGCGAGGCCTGTGTGGCGCAGAGCTGCAGGCCTCACTGGGGCAAGAGAAAAGTTGGCGAGGCCTGTGGCTCTGTGCTGCGCAGGCATTGCCAGGGCAGGGGGTAGAAAGGTTGGCGAGGCCTGTGCAGCACAGAGCTGTGGGCCTCACCGGGGCAAAAGGGAGGCTGGCGAGGCCCACACGGAGCAACCGGAGGCGGGTGGAGGGGAGAGGAAGCCTTACCTTGGGCTGCTGCTCCACTGGTGCTCCTTCTCTCCTCCCCCCCACGGGTCCCACCTCTTGTATCACATAATTTCAATGAAGTAAAAAGAAAGTACTATATCATGGGTGAATGTAACCATGCATTTTAAATTTCTCACCTTAATAACATATCTGCACTTATTACAAGATGTTAAATAGCCGACTTGGATCATGATTTTTTTATACTGCAGTTGTGTATAATATGCTTTACATGTATGTTTGGTAATTAATAGAGCAGTCCTTAACAGAGTCATACCCTTCTAAAGCCACTGCCTTCAATGGATTTGGAAGTGTGTAATTCTGTTTAGGATTGCTTGTAAATTTAGACATGCACACACACACACAAGCACAGGATAGTTTATAGAATCCAAAGTCTGTCCAGATATAGAAAGAAGGCATTACACAAGAAGGCATTAATTAGAAAAGATTAAAAGCAAGCTTCTTATGACGTGATAGACAACATGAAACGGCAAGACAACTTGCAACTTGATTAATTAAGAGGACATAAGAAAAACAGAGTTTCTATGCTTTGAAATTCTATGTTAAAACATAGAAGTTATTTTGCATTAAGTTTCTTAAGAGTTTGTAGAAGTCTGTAGAAACAGAATTTGCATTTATTTACCCATCACCCATTATTAGAGCAACCCATAAATCATCTATGTATCTAATAGATATATTGTTGTTGTTATTCAGTTGCACAGTCAAGTCCGACTCTTTGTGACCCCATGGGGATATATATATATATATATATATATATATATATATAATTGAGTAGTGGGGGTGGCACTTTCTGAACATTCCACACGCTCCTAAATCAGTTGGCTCCATGATGTGTCACTCAGAAGCTGTCCCTACCCACTGGCTGCATTGCCTGAGTCTCACCTCCAACATTCTAAACAGTTTGCTGTTCTTCTCCCCCCCATAGCCAGTTGGAACACAGAGGTTGTTTGCATATGATTGGCCTTTGCCTCCAACATTCTAAACAGTTCGCTGTTGCCATTGGGAGTAATTGAATGTGTCCTGAGGTAAAATACATATCCCAGTCTTCCCTTAAACTGTCACTGGAGTTGCCAATCTCCCTGTGGGGCCTGGAGATCTCCCAGAAATCACTATGTTCCCCAGCCACAGCACATCATTTCCTGTACAGAAGATTTCCCAGCTATTACAACTGATCTCCAGATGACCAAGATCAGTTCTCCTGGAGACAATGGCTGCTTTGGGCAGTGAACTCCATGGCATTATACCCTGCTGAAGTCCCTCCACACCCCAAACCCTGCCCTCCCCAGGCTCTACCCCTCAAATCTACAGGTATTTCCCAAACCAGAGTTGGCCACCCTGTAACTGGCTATGGAACCACTTTCCAGACCCTTGGAACCCAGAAGATATGGCATAGGAGGAGGTGCTTTTTTACCTTGGCTGCCACTGCATAGCCCCAAATCAACATAAGTCAAGGGTGGAGGGAACCATACCTGTTACCATGCGGCTCTCCTCCCATACTACCCACTTGGGGCAGCAAAATGACTTGAGACAGCCCTGCCTTATAGCTAAGCAGAGAGAAATAAACATGGTTTGTCTCCCTCTATTTTCCCCTTCCCTCTGCCGCCCCACCAGCCACAGCTGGGACACTCACCTGGAGCCTCCTTCTAAACCCCATTATTCTTCTGCAAATTAGTTGTTTAAACTGGCCAGGGAGCAACTCCAACATGCTGGTTCCTTCAAATGTCTTCTCCACCCTGTTCTATCCCCCTTCCAGACAACAATTAGAAGAAAGTAAGTCTGCTAACTGCTGTATATGCTCAATATTTTTGTTAGGAAATCGTTATGAAATGAGAACATGTACTATTACTCCTTGCAAAATCAAACTATAGGAGATACATCTTCAAGATGTCTTGAGAGTTCTGTTGACCCCAAAAAGCAATTGAGAGGTGGGGGAAGTGATTTACATGTGTGGAGGTGTCAGAGGCAATGTTTACATTTCCCCTCCAGGCCACTTACCTGATCTTATTTTCCTTCCTGGAGCTTCTGTTTACCCATCGGCATAGTATTTGTGGAGGTTTCCCCCCCCTGCAGCACAAAGAGCAGCTCAGGAAGGGGTGTGGGAGCTTGACTGAGGAAAATGGCACAGGACAAATGTTTAACTCTGTTCCCCATGGTGGCCCAGATAGGAATCAGGACCCTCTAAGGTGGCTTTTGCCAAACATTTCAGGTGATGCTAATTAACACACCTATTAGGTCATGGTCTAGCTAGAGCCTGAGATTCTCAGGATTTAAACTAGAACCATGGGTCCACATATCACCACTATAAAAGGTAGAAACACACACACACACTCTCACACACACAGAGAGCACATTTCATTCAGAACTTTAACCAGAGCAGTTACAGCTTCAGTCCATAAAGCTGTGTAATGCTGTGATCAGAAATGAAGGGAAAATAATGAATATTCATTGTAGGATATACATTTATATCCTGATGCTTTGTTTTCTTCTTCATCTAGGTTCTTCTTGGATTATTCTTACGGCAGATGGTGAAGGCTTTATTCCATTAACATTTAAAGAAAAGCAAGAGATAATTGTAAGGAATGGAAGTGATAGTTTGGAAGCCTATGGAAGTCACGCCTGCAAAAGAAGCATTTCTTCTCAGCCACCAAACAGCGTGACATAAGAAGAAAACTATATGATAACATAAGTTCTCTAAAATAAACCTGCATGGTCAGAAAATACCAGCTGCAGGACTTCTGAGTGCATTTGAACCATAACTCACGTGGCTTTTGTTTCACAGTAGCTAGACTTCTTCAGAGTGCTGCATTCTACAGGATCAGGTCTAGAAAACACATTTGTGACACCTGTCACTCTTCATGGATTCCTGAAATTAAGACGGAATATGCTGTTGCTGTCAGTCTGATTGAGTGACACATGGTTTTGCTTTAAGTGCTCTGTGGGAATCTGAAATATGCACCATTTTGGAAACTATCCATACATTGGCAAGATGAGGCATAATTTTTAAAGATTTTCAGTATTTCTTACATGGTGTGATTCCTGCATCCATGGCACTGTATACAGAACATTTGAAAGGCAACTAATACACAATAGGTGCCTCAAGCAGGACTCTGGAGAGGCTGCATTAAAAGCTCCTAAATAAATCTCTCTAAAGCAGATTTTCATGCACAAGGTTCCTACGAATAGTATGTAAAATATTGTGAGAGCTTTAACAATCATGTTTATAAAGACAGGAAGAGATAAAGCAGAAGGATCGTTCCATTCCTAAAGGATTTCTATAGTAATTGAAGCCAAAGGGGAGAAGAACAAGATTTAACTGCAGATGATGGACTTCCATCATTTCTAAGAAGAGTCCTAGAAAGACATGCTTACATAATCTTTTGCAATCTGGGTAAGGACGGCAAATAATGACCTTGTTGGTGTATCCTCTTGTATAGATTCATTTGCCTTCAAATTGGTTTAGGGCCACTTCACAAACTATGGTCCCCCCCCACCCAGATATTGCATCTTTGTAGACAAAACATCTACTAATAATCCACATGAAGAACAAATATATGTTTGTTTTGCCACAAATCGATACATATGCATTTTTCATATGTGTAATTGAGTGTATGTATTGTATATGACTTTTTCCAATATGAAACTGAAGTCTTTTAGATTATGCAATATTAAACATTTATTTTTTTTGACAGTATGCATAATTGTCTTTGTGAATATTTCCTGTTCCTGACAACCTTCTTCATATTATAAATACATATGATGTAATCCATACTATAAAATACAAATCACTGTTTCTGGAAGTTCTTCTGTCATTTCAAACGTTCCTGCTACTTAAAACCAAACAAGTGTATATTTTTAATATATTTAATGTTTGGCAGTTCTGTTCCAGGATCATTATAGCCTGGACCATAAAAGAGTCAATAATTAAATCCTAACCCATTGTTTTTCAAAAAGTTGAGGATATACTAACTTATGTTTCCATTATAAACTAGTTTCACTGTCATGGTTTCTAGAACACTGGGAATGGTATACACATGAAAAACCTACTTGTGGACAAATCAATATGTGAAGAATCAGAGCAAGTGAACTGGCAGTTGCAATATAGTATGCTGGCTTTGAACTTGCCCACATACTTTTCACAGCATCCTGTTGGCTTTGATGCCTTCATACACACTACTGGTTCTTGATCATTCCCAATCACCGGGATGGAGCATATGAGTTTGCGGTTTGTACACAAGCAGACACTTGTGCAGCAAATTAGTATAGTTGGGCCAGGGCGCTTGGCTGCAAGCAAGGGCAGGGCAAGAATGCTGTCTCTCCCTCTCCAGCTGTGGTGTAGTGGTTAAAAGCGGCGGACTCTAATCTGGAGAACTGAGTTTGATTCCCCACTCCTCCACATGCAGCCAGCTGCGTGACCTTGGGTCAGTCGCAGTTCTCTCAAGAGCAGTTCTTTCAGAGCTCTCTCGCCCCACCTACCTCACAGGGTGTCTGTTGTGGGGAGAAACACTATAGACCCTCGGTTCCTTTGAGGAAAGGTATGACACTGAATTGCATTCAGGAACCTTTTCTTACCAAAGAGAACAACAACAACAACATTTGGCTCTTAAAATTATAGTGCTGTTAACAAATAAATGGAAAATAACTTCAGGTTAGTTATTCTTTCCAGACCTTCTGTTTTTAGACTTTTGCTATGAAGACAGTCTGCTTTTGATTACTGATGTGCCACAAAAGGGACACTAGCCTGAATTTGAATGTGCTGCCATAATTCCTCTAAGAGAAACTTCAAATATACCTCATAATAAAGTCGCTCCTAGTATTGATTTTATGTACCCTGTTATGTTTTATAGTTAAAACACAATTTTCAAGAGATATGCTACATTCAGGCCAACGATTATTTCTCTTTCATAAACATTGTTATATTGGAAAAAAACAGATATTGGTACATTGACATGCACTTGGGCCCACGGTCTGTAAAGATGTGCCATTCACATTTCATTGTTTATGAAATTGCACAGCGATGGTTTCAGCTCTTGGTCAGGGAAAATCTCCCTGACTTTCACTTACTGCCACCTTCATACCGCTGCCACCAACTTCACAGCCAGTGGGGATTAAGTGGGAGGAGTGTACATATCCCCAGTTGCAGCTCTCTGACACGTGACTCTGCCACACTCTGGGATTAAAAGGGAAAGGGAGACGAAGGACACTAGTCCCAAGCAGTGTTCCCTCTAAGCTGAGTGAGTGTGAGCTAGCTCACAGTTTTTTAGCCTCCGGCTCACACATTTTTGTCTGAGCTCAGGAAGGATGGCTCCAGCGCAAATTAATGTATTCAGTAGCCAAACTGCTCGCTCACAACTTTAATGCCAGTAGCTCACAAAGTAGAATTTTTGCTCACAATCCTCCACAGCTTAGAGGTAGCATTGGAAGTCAATTGCTTCTCCTGGATAAACACTGCAGGCCTGTAGCTGCAATGGGCATTTCGGGGCCTCACTCCCTTAATTAAAAGCCCCACCCCATAAATAGCCATGCCAGAAACCCCTTTTTGGGGGTATTTTTTTGCATCTTTTATACATGCATGTATGTGTAGAAACCTTATTTTTGAGGAGAGACCCCCCCTCCCCACAGGCAGCAGCAGCAGCAGCACTATGGCTTGCCCTCAAGTTTCCCTCTCCCTCCCACTTTGGAATTCTTAGGGGGCATCATGGGACCTGGGAAAAGATAGCTGAGAAAGCATCTAAATGCCCTTCCACAGGGCAAGAAAGCTTAGATGGGCACTCACGAACAACCCCCCTTTTCTGGTAGCTCTGTCCTGCTGTATACCACCTAAGTCATGGTGAGCCTTTCCAAAGCATTCCTATGAGCCTTTGGGGAACATGCAAATGAACTGAAGGTACCACTCTTGAGTGCCCATCTAAGCTTTCTCGCCCTGTGGAAGGGAACTCAAAAGGCATTTAGATGCCTTCTGAAGGCAATTAAATGCCCTCTGAGCTGTTTTTTCCTAGGAACTGACAGCTTGCTGCCCTGTCCCTTGAGAGGCAGAGCTAAAAACAGGCTCAGAGCCTCTCCTTTTAAAGACAAGCATTCAGATTAATTTAATGAACTGTAATTTAACTGCCCCCCTTAAAAATTTAAATGCTCCCCCAAACAAAAAAATCCTGGCTCTCAGAGGCAAAGTGAACAGAGGTTGGTGGGTTTAGTAAGGAAAAGGGTACAAAATAATCTTCCCAAACTATACAGTGAGAGGAATTTGGAGCAGTTTTCTTCTCCATCCTTCCAAAGATTGCTTTGGTAGCCAAAGCAGATGAAACAAGCTCTTTCGCCTAACGTTTGGTTCTCATGACCAGCACATCCCTCAACATAAACAGCCATGTATGTTACCCCTCATCAACAACTGTAAGGTTCTCACCATTTTAAAGAGTCAGATACTATTTGCTTTGTCTTTAACAGCTGTAAGGCAGATTTTTTTTAAAGATCCTCCCCAATCTAGAGAAAGCCTCATCTGTTGGACTCTCAAAACTCTCACACAGCTGTCTGAGAGGGAAAAGCACAGAAATGTAGCACAACTCTTTCCTGTCAGCATTCAGCGTCAAAGGCTAGCACAACAGGGTCTTCTAATCTGTACCTGAGAAATGGCACTTTCCCCCATCCATTTTTTAATTTTTGTAACATCTCTACCTGATGAAGGGTTTCATAAAACATGGATGATACATATTTTCAGGGGTCATTTCGTAGAAAAAGAGGTGCAGGAGCTCATTAGCATAACTTATTTGCATATGCTACACCACCTGACATCACCGGAAGTATGTCAGAAGGCGAGAGAAAGCAAGCAAGCAAACTGGCAGAGAGGGGACAGCTACTAATCCAAGCCTCAGAAATACCACTGTTCTGGGAGGATAGCTTCAGTGGTGGCTGAAGCCTTCAGAAGGCTGGTCGGAGGAACAAGGACCTTTCCAGGGGACGGGGTCATTTTGCTGCAGCCATGACACAAGCAGGCATTCCCCCGCTCCTGCTCGAAATGACCCCTGCATATTTTCGTTTCTTTTTCTGGATTTTACACATTTCCAATATGGCTGCTTACAACTCTTTGTTTTATAGTATGGTTGCCAGCTACGGGTTGGGAAATACTTGGGGAGATTTGGGGAGTGGGACCTAAGGAGGGCAGGGCTTGGGGGCATAATACCATAGAGTCTAACTGCCATAGTGGCCATTGTCTCCAGGTGAACTAATCTCTGGCACTTGGGGATTAGTTTTAATAGCGGGGGAGGGGGTCTCCAGCCACCACCTGGAGGTTGGCAACCATATTTTATAACAAACTGCAAGTTTGGCGGGAAAGAAGTAGCTTGAGGGAGCCTTAACGACGATGCAAGAAGACGCCCCACAGTGAGCACACTTCGTCGCGGAGTCTAGCTGCCCCATTCTACCCGCTTTTATTACAAGACCCCCCGCCCAGCTCGCGCATGCGCCGAAAAGGACTGGCAACTGCCCCAACAGCCGTCGCAGACGCGCGCGTGAGGCTGGTTGTTTTTTTTGTTTGTTTTTTTTGCCGCAAGGGGCGTTTGTTAAATCATACAGACCAATAGTTAGGTAGAGCGCCAATGACGAAAGGTCGTAGAAGAAAAAAAAGTCACCTGGGGCGTCTTGACTCCGCCCCTTTCCGTCGGCTCCCATCGACGACAGCGTTCAGAGAGAAGGCCTCCGAGATCCAGCGCCCCCTGCGGCAGCCCGGCGCAGGGCATGGGACCTGGGCATCTCCATCGCCTCTTCCTCTCAAATCAGCCGTAGCGATGGATTGAGCGCCCGGCGACGAGCTCGAGAAGAGGCCGATGCCGTGCTACCCACCCCGCGGCCACATGATCGCGTTTCCGCTGAGGTCTGAAAGGCATAAGCGGTGTGGGGGGGTGTGAAGGGAAACGGTGCGGGCGAGGCAAAGCGTGGGAGGCGGGGCCGAAGCTCTGTGGAGGAACTTGAAGCCGGGCTGGGGGTGGCGGTTCGGTGGGATATTTGGAGCGGTCGGGCCCCTCAGGAGCCGCAGTTAAAGTGGGAGGGGGGAAAATATTCCCCCGCTCGCGCCACTGCCTTCACGCGTCTGCCTTTGAACCATAAAATTGGCCGGCTCCCCCCCTCCTCCGAGTCGCCTTTCCTGTTTCGAGTCAAACCGAAACGAGGCCAAGGAATGAAGGCGGGGGGGGGGGGGGGAGTCCCAAGCCACGCCCCCTGGGATTGGGCAGGCGGTGAGCGAGGCGCGGTTCCAATCCCGGAAAGGCAAGAAACATGGTGCTTCGGTGGAATGCGAGGGTGGGTGTGAGAAGGGGGCGGGGCCCAAGTTTAACGGGGTGGAGCTCAATCATGGGGGGCGGGGCTTTGTGTGCCTCTGTGTCGAGCCAACGGACCCCAGCGTGAAGCAAACTGTTTCTCTGGTGCTGGGGTTGCCAATTTCCCGCTGGGGCCTGGAAATCCCCTGAAATTATAACATCTGCAGATAACAGATTGCTTGGGGGGAAATGGTATCTTTGGAGGGTGGGCTGTAGGCTGTTATTCCCCGCTAGAATCCCTCCCCAAACCTCGCCCTTCCCAGGCCCCACCCCCAAATCTCCAGGAAGTTCCTTGACCCTGTGTTGACAACCCAATGACTGTTGGCAGTGACCCATAAGTATATTTCTGCTGGCACCCAACCAGGGCCGGCATCAGCTGCCTGGGCTTCTGGTGGGGCCCACTGTCACAGGCCTCCCCATTTGTTTATCCTAGAGTTGCTAGGTCTTACTAGGCTGCTGGCGGGGAGGGGGGGAGTCCAGTCGCTCTGGAAGTCTTCTGGTCACCATAGAGTTTTTGCCCACATGGTAGAGCATCCCCTGCATGACGTGGCTGGTGCGATGACGTCAGCTCAGGGTGACATCATCACGCCGAGCACATCAGATGGGACAGGGCTCTTTGGGGGTGGGGCTCCCCCTGCTGGACAGGTGGCTGGCGGCAGATTTGGGCCCCTGAAATTGGGGGGAAACCTGCCCCCATTGAGGGGATGGCAACCCTAATATATCCTCCCGCACCACCTATTTGCAAGCACATTTGTGGTATCCACATTT
Organism: Lepidodactylus listeri; assembly: GCA_029233225.1. Lineage (NCBI taxonomy): Eukaryota > Metazoa > Chordata > Lepidosauria > Squamata > Gekkonidae > Lepidodactylus > Lepidodactylus listeri. Next base: position 22,375,082 of record JARCFY010000016.1, read on the forward strand.
TTAGTAGTACCCTTAAAATATCTGAGACATATTTGATATGTGAATTCACTGCCACAGGAGGTAATGGCAGCTACGAGCATGGACGGCTTCAAGAGGGGTGTATGCTGGCTAGGCGGGGTATAAATCCAAAAATAAATAATTTTAAAAAAAATATATGGAGCAGAGGTTCATCAGTAGCTATTAGCCACAAGGTATAGATAGGAACTCTCAGTCTGGGGCAAGTGATGCACTGTCTTCTTGGTGCTTGGGGGGGGGGGCAACAGTGTGGGAGGGCTTCTAGTGTCCTGGCCCCACTGATGGACCTCATGATGGCACCTGGTATTTTTGGTCACTGTGTGACAGAGTGTTGGACTGGATGGGCCACTGGCCTGATCCAACATTGGCTTGCCTTATGTTCTTATGATGTACAAAGAGGCTGTCTTAATGTTGTCCACAATCTCTGGAGACAAAAAAGGAGAGAGGTGTAATCATACAGAGTCATGATATGCAGTAACCTTGTGTCATAACTGATGGAGGTAACACTCATTTAGAATTTTTCCCCAGTGAAAGGTGGCCATCAAATCTTGTTACTTGGAAAAGTTATTGGATGGTCATCTCTCTCATTGTAACGCAGGCCAATGTAGCCAGCAGCAAAGCATTACAAAAACCATAAAACATTATTTCTGAAAAAAAAATGGAACAGCAGTGAGAGAATATGGCACCCTTTCTTTTTTTACCCTTTCTTTAAAAAAATCTAAAATGACTGTTATTTCTATACTTTTAGGAAACTGATATTTTGATGGCACTAGGAATTAGTGGTTGACAGTTCCATCTAAACCAGGTTTTAGTCAGCCGCTACAGTTAGATGCCCTGACTTGGAAGGCCTCAGCTAGCTTGATCTCATCAGATCTTGGAAGCCAAGCAGGGGTAGCTCTAGTTAGTATTTGGGTGGGAGACCACCAAGGAAGTCCAGAGACATAGTGCAGAGGTGGGCAGTGACAAACCACCTCTGAACATTGCTTGCCTTGAAACCCCATGGGGTCGCCATCAGTCAGCTGTGGTCTCCAAAGGCCAGTTAGGAAACACTATGTAGAAGAATATACTGACATGGACAGCCTAGGCTAGCCCGATCTCATCAGATCTCAGAAGCTAAACAGGGTCGGTCCTGGCTAGTATTTGGATGGGAGACCTCCAGGGAGTACCAGGGTTGTGATGTGGACGTGGGGAACAGCAATCCACCTTTGCAGGTCTCTTTCCTTGAAAACCCCTGGGGTCACCATAAGTCACCTGTGACTTGACAACAACAGCAAATGTAGAATATTGAATTTTTGTTTTCTTTTACAGATGTCTTCCACCAGAATTTAAAAAACGAAACAAAAAATGGAGCTGGGGAAAGGAAAGCTACTGAGAACTGGCCTCAATGCCTTATACCAGGCCATACATCCTGTGCACGGCATTGCTTGGACAGATGGAAAGCAAGTGATCCTGACTTCTTTCTACCTACATAATGGGGAACCTAAATTTGGCAGCTCCAATGTGGTGGGTCAGTTTGAGCACGTTCACGGACTTTACTGGGGTCCGCCGTGTGCAGAAGACGTCCCTGCGCTTCTTGCCATTCAGCATAAAAAACACATCACTATGTGGCAACTCTGTTACAGTGCTTCTGAAAAAAATAAGCTTATGGTTTATCAAATCAGCGAGATTGGCGAGGCGTTTCCTGTACTCCCCCAGGGCTGCATATGGCATCCCAAAAAAGAAATCTTGGCAGTGCTGACCACCCGGGACGCTTCTGTCCTGCACATGGTTCGCCTCAACAATTCGAGGATAAAAGCAGAGATCAAGGGCACCGGGCTCGTGCATTGTGCTTGCTGGACTGAAGAAGGTAATCGCTTGGTAATTGGGATAGGCAGTGCGCTCCATTCCTATATTTGGGATGACGATCAGAAAACTTTGAACCCGTGTGCTTTCTGCCCAATATTTGACGTAGGAGGTTATGTCTGCGCTGTAGAAGCCACTTTAAGTTCCCAAGTGGCTGTCACTACTGAGCTTCCTCTAGATAAAATATGTAGCTTGAATGCAGGGACGGCTTTTGAGATCTCAACTGACACTGTATCGAACTCTGTTCCTTCACAAACTACCTCACTGAGCTGTGAAGAAGAGTTCTCTATGGATCTTGGGAAGAAGATCCTAGACCAAGAACAGTCTTTACCTATCAGAACAGTCACATCTTCACCTGTAGATCTTACCCATATTCTTCCAAGCAAGCCCCGATTGGACAACACTCCTCTCATTCATTTAAGAGCAAAGGACTACCTAACAGGAAGTGGCCAAGATGCTTCACATCTGATCTTGGTGACTTTTGAAAAAAAGGTGACTGCTACCAGAAGAGTCAGCATCCCCGGCATTCTGGTCCCAGATATAATGACCTTTGACCCGAAAAATCAGACTGTGGCTGTAGCTTCCAACACTTGTAATATAATTTTAGTGTACTCATTAACGTCCTCCCACTTACCTAACATTCAACAAATTCAGCTTGAGAAAAGCGAGAGGCCAAAGGGATTGTGTTTCCTGACAGATAAACTATTACTGATACTGGTTGGGAAACAGAAATTAACAGATCCAGCTTTTCTTCCATCCTCACGGTCAGACAAGTACCTTCTTCGTTTGATGATCAAAGAGATTGTATGCAAAGAGAGTTCTTCGCTTTCCAGCTCAGCTCCAGCTGGTTCTGTAAGCCTAACTGTGAAAAGAGAGGGCCTCGAGACTCATTCAGATGTTCACCCTCTGAGCGACGGATTGCTCCTCCCAGGCTGCACAGTCGTTCCCTCTCCCAGAAGTAAAAAAAAACTCATCGAAGAAATCAAGAGCCCTTCTAACGAACAGAACCTGGTGATGAGTGCGGTTGACTTAAAGGAAAAGAATGTTTCCAACGATTTTCCCCAGATCCTGGAAACTCTGGATACTGAACCAACAAATCGTTTGCTAGCTCTTCAAGAGCTTCAGACATCTTCAGGACTGGCCAACATACCAGCTTCTCCAAACCAGCGAGTGCAGAGATCTGAAACTTTGAATTCCTCCAATGTTAATGTCTTGCGAAGTGAAAAAGAAGCCAGTTACCTACCTAAAAATCTCGAAAGGTTGTGTAGCAGCTTTACAGAATTGCAGCATCAGCTTTTTGAACTAACTGAACTTCTGAAATCTGGGAAAAAACCTCTGCTGGGATACCCATCTTCTCGAGAACCCTCTTTTGTTAATATCACTTGCCAGGTAACTTTTGAACAAAGGCATCTGCAGTTACACACTTCATAATTATAGCTACATCTGTAAGATTATAGCTACATCTAAAATGTGCTTCCTTTCTTCAGAGGGAGATTTACCTTTTGTGTAGAAGGTTGGCCTGCTGCAGAAGAAAGGAATGAAAACGGTTTAAAATTGGTTGTGTAAGCCTTAGGGATACCAAACAAGCACGCTGTACACTCTGGGAATTCCCCATTGGGGATGAACCATAAGAAGAGTCGTGCTGGATCAGACCAGTGGCCTCTCTAGTCCAGCAACCTGTTTCACATAGTGGTCAACCAGTTGCCCCAGAGGGCCAAACCGCATAGAGGCCAAGGCCCTAATGCTGCCTCCTAACTCTGGTATTCTAAGATATACTGCCTCAGGATGTGGATCTTCCTTTTTGTTACTTTGGGTAGAATGTGGAGTTTCTTTTTAGTAACCATGGCTAGTAGTCACTGATGCACCATGAATCTGCCTTCAACCGCTTTCAAAACCATCTGTGCCTTTTTAGAATTCCCCTGGGTAGACAAGAAGGCTAGATATGTGTCTTGGTGTGCAATTAACAAAATTTGAGCTGACTGCACTGATTGTTTGGTAGAAGATGCATATCTAGTCCCACAAGGATCTCCATCCATGCCACTTTTTTTTGAGGGGGGGGGGTGTCTGTCTGTCTGTCTGAGCCCCGGTTAGTACTTTGATGGGAGACTAACAAGGAAGTCCCGGGTCGCTACGCAGAGGCAGGCAACCTCTGAATGTCTCTTGCCTTGAAAACCCTACAGTGTCTCCATAAGTTGGCTGTGACTTGACGGAGGAAAAAATATAGGGGTATTTTAACTTTGCACAACTGTCATCCAATAAGATGATTAACATGCAGATCAGCCTTGCTGGATCTGGATGCACCAGAACAGATTGAAGTAAAACTAATTAACACACTAGTCCTAAAACATTTATCCTTTATTTACAGAAGGATTCCGGGGGAACTGTAACACTTGAAAAGCGAGCTGTTATCCTCTGCGATGGCAAACTTCGTCTAAATATAGTTCAGCAGATTTTCAACCTGTGTCTTGTTGAAATGCAGCATGGTGAGTGCCTGGAATCATGGGTATGGTATTTAAAATATTGGATCAGTCTGAAAAGAAGGCAGTGTGTCCGTGTTTCACAATTGATCTGTTTCCAAATTCAGATATTTCTTTTATAGTTTTTGCTTAGGATGAGTGAAGGTGCCAGAAACCTGTGCTTCGTTTTGAGGTAGATTCTGTGCTTCCTAGAAGAATATAGCATACTGGGGCCCCGTCCACACTGTCACTTTTGTCGCTCATTTCTCCCTATTGCTTCAGGTTCCTCCACCCCCCATATGTTTTGTTCTCTCTAGTAGTCCCAGAGGGAGCAAAACACATATGGAAAAGGGGGAGGAACCCAAAGCAATAGGGAGAAATGAGCAGCAGAAGTGACAGTGTGGACAGGGCCTGGGTTTGTTAAATTTCAGTTTACAGTTTCAGTGGAGTCTGGGGGCCCTTTAAAGTTTAAAGGGCGGTTGCACCATGGACCAGCTGTCAACAGTGAAGGGCTTCCTGACTTGATTCCAGATATTTCCAGTACTTATTGGGAGAAAACTTTTAGAATTGGGATATATCAGGAGAGTCTTTTGTAGTATCAGATATTGTCGCTCTGATGTTACAGGAAATACCGGATGTTGTATTGGGTCGGCAGTATCCGATTGTTCATCCCTAGAAGTAACCAACTAAGCATATATTTATATTCACAGCCTAAGTTCCCATTTATCATTACAGTGACCTGAAAAGGGCATAGTTGTTGTTTCCTGTGCCATTTTTGCAACATAGCCATTAGATTTACTTTATTGTTTTCCAGGCAAAGCGTTAAAGAAGCAGGATTTGCTTCAGGATTTGATCTGTTTTTCCATTAGAAATACTTTACTCATCTGCCTATTTCTAGAGTTTAATATCTCCTGGAGCAGCCCTGACCTGGATAGCCCAGGCAAGCCTGATCTTGTCAGATCTCAGAAGCTAAGCGGGGCTGACCGTGGCAAGTATTTTGATGGAGACCTCCAAGGAATACCAGGGCCGGGAGGCAGAGGCAGGCAATCAAACCACTTCTCTGACCGTCCTCTATACCCCAGTGGGAGTCGCCAGAGGTCACCATGACTTTCAGGCACAGGCATGCACACAAATGCAAAAATACCTCTATCTGTCTATCTGCCTACCTATCTATTTCCTGGAGCCTATGCATCTTGAGTGGAGCTTAGCGTATGACAGCTGTCTGTCATTAGCACATGGCAAGACTTTCCAGTGCCATCCTCAGAAGAGTTATATTCTTCTAAGTCTGTTGACTTGAAACTCTGTTTTAGGATTGTCCTGTTTGTTCATGTAATATGCATCTTTTAGCAAATGTGTACGCACCACTTTTGGGAGTTTCTCAAGCAGATATTAAAGCATTTAGAAGTAATCACATGCCCATAAACAGGAATTTGTCCCAATGGCAGTGCAGTTTTTAAACAGTATTTTTAATATATTATTTTTGAAAAACATAGAGCCTTTTACTGTTGTGGTCAAAGGCTGTAGCCATGCACTTGGACTAGATGTGGTAAGGTTCATTTGATATGAGTGACATATCAGTGCACATGGGGAGCCTGGACTCAAGTTATTAAAGCCATTTTGTAAGTACATGAAATTTAGAGGTGTGAATGAGATTACGTAATACTAAGGTTGCCAGGTCACCCCTGGCTGCGGGTAAGCAGGGGGTTGGGTTGCCAGCTCCAGACTGAAGAACTCCTGGAGATTTGGGGGTGGAGCCTGGGGAGAACAGGGACCTCAGTGAGGTACAGTGTCATAGAGTCCACCTTCAAAGCATCCATTTTCCCAGAGGAACTGATCTCTGTAGTCTGGAGATGAGCTGTAATTCCAGAAGATCCCCAGGCCACACCTGGAGGCTGGCATGCCTACTTAACACCAATTATCCTTAGCATACTAAACATCCTTTGTGCCACTTTATATGACAGCAGCATGAAATGCAGCTGGGAAGACCTCACTTGTGACAGCAGTCCACTCTCGTACCACGACATTAAAGGACGCTCATTCTGTGTGGTAGCCCATATGCATGCAGAGCCAGCAGATCGGCAAAGTAGGGCTAGGCAGAAGTTGCACTGGCAGGGAGATGCTGCAAAGGGAATTCCCTGGCATGTGGGGCAAGGTTCTTTGAAAGAGGGCAGCCACTGGATGCATTGTCACGGATAAGAGCTTTTCAGTATTTGTGTGCGCAGGAGGGTGCCGCATGCCAATCAGCTCTCAAAAGAACAGCAGTTTAAGGAATGACAAACTTGTAAAAAATGTTCCTCTGCTTTATTCCATGGACTTGTGCATAAAGTAGGGATCCTAATTTGGTTTTTGTTTCCATGGGTATGGAAGTAACTGCGTTAGCATGTGTGTCGTTCGAGGTTAATTGATGCAAAGGGGATGATCTTGTTATGTGATGCAGGTATATAATAGTGTGCAGTCTTCCCAATTGACTTAAAGCAAAAGCAGATCTGCTAAGGTTTCCAGCCATGGGGTAATCTTCATTGGGTTTCCCACAGAGCGGCTTGGTTGTAAGCTTGTGTGCTGGGGAGTGGGGTGCTGGGGCAGGAGGTGTTTTATAATATGCTCCTGTGGTTCTCTTGATTAGGGTAGGTGGTATTTTCACATTGCAAGAGCAGCACGTCGTACGAAGTACCCAGTGGCAGAAGCAACGTATACCAAATTCAGCAACTTCCACTGGTTTGAACTGCAGTGGCCTTCATTACTCGCCAGCTCACTCACAAATGCCTTAAATGATTTTCAAATTGGCTGTGATTATTCATGCTACAGACAGCTGCAGAATTATTCCTTATTCTTAAACGAAGAAAGCATATTGCTTGAAAATACAACTTGGGTCAGGCTTTTATTGTGGGGTGTTAACATATGGATAGCGTGTTAAATTTACCAGCTTGCAGTCCTGTGCCCATAAGAGATGAAAACCCTGCACAGTAGTGGCCTCAGCTTGCATTCAAATAAAGCATTAAGAAGAAAGATTAGCAGTTCACATGACCATAAGCTGCAGTCTTCTCATGCTGTCGCTCGCAAGATAGTGTTACATAACCGGTAAATGGAACCGCTCGCAAGAACTGCCACAGTTCCTGAAATTACAGTGGCCACCTCATTGCTGTAAAATAGGAGAAGTGATGCCTGGCTGCAAACAGCAGGCTACCCTTCTGATCCTGTTTGGAAGCATGTGTCTTTTGTAAAGCTAACAGGAGGATCACTGCCGGAATCTTAACCTTTGGGCCTGCCCATTGCATCCCCATTACAAATGGAAGCAGGTCTCCACGAAAACTTGTTTAGTTGGAGCAGACTGGAGAAAACTGTTTACACCTGTTACCGGCACAGGATAACAAATGCTTTTCTTGAAACGCATTGTCAGTGTGAATGAGGAAGGAGCTGTTGGGAAGCTGAGAGGGGAGGAAAGGCAGTGGTATGTTGGGGAGGCTTTCAGGAGGGTAAGGGGCCCAAAGTTCTCTTCCTCTAGGTTTTGCACAGGGGGGATATTGCTTTTAGTTACTTTAGGGAGCTATCACTGTTGGCTATTACAGCAGCTGTTGCACCAATCCCTACTCTTACTTAAGATGTATATGAGTGTCAGGCAACCAATGCACCCCAGTAAAAGGCTAAAGAATGCAGGCACAGAGAGATGAGAGATAATAAACACATTTGTTGTCCAGAAACACAGAAGTTTGTGACATTGTAGGACTCAAAACAGGGACACAATCCTAAAGGCATCTGGTCAACAAAGCCTAATGCTTGCTGCAGCTTCCTTAATGCCACATTTCCATCCACATCTCAGTTTCCCTGCCACAGCGATGAGCTGCAGTGGAACAAGATGAGAGAATTGGCCCTGAGCGAAGAGTTCAGATGAGGCAGCAGATGGAGATGGATGGAAAGGAGGAAGCAAGGGCCATGGGAAAGGAATATGGGGTCAGAATCCCACTTGGCTGCAGTCTTTTAGGGCCACACAGTTCCCTCATTTGTTGAGGATTTTCCTAGTTAAAACTGTTTTGTAAAACATTTATTCTGTTCAAGAAGGCAAAGAAGAAGTGGGAGGACTGCGAGGAATTTGGGTGGAGGATGTAATGATTTGGGAATCTGTCCCCATCCAGATATTCCCCCTTGACAATTCTCTAAGCTTTCAGGGACTGAGCCAGCCAATTTCCCCAGCTCTCTCTATACCTGTGCCTCCTTTAAGGGACGCTGTTCTCACTGTGTTGTACGTCTTGGGTACGCTTAGTCCTCATCATGCCTTTGGAAAGAAATGTTCTTTTTGTTGTATTTATAAAGTTAAACATTAGTCTGCGCAACTGAGGAGTCAGTGAAGAATGTAGAAGTGCCAGCTTTATCTGTGGGTGAAATAATTTTGCCCTAGTTGTGATAAGCCCCAGGCACCCTGTTTACTTTTTAATATACCAGTTCCTTCCAAGATTTGCCTCTTTGATTTTCATATAGTAGCTTAAAAAATAATTCAGGAAATGTAGATGTCAGAGAGAGGAACATTTCAGTGGATATTGGATAAACTGTGTTCTTCTGCGTGGAGTGGCAGGGTTTGGGCCAAGTAGCAGTCTCAACTTCCTCCCCTCCCTTTTATTTGCTGGCAACACAAAATCTTCATTGGTAGACAGACCTCTTCTTTTAGTACCAGGATCAAAATGGCTGCCTGTCAATGATTAAACTTGTCTTGCCAGCCAAAAACTTGCCAGCCAAAAACAGTGCAAACTCTATAACGTTATGACTCTTACTTGAAGTCATGATGAGATTTTTTTTTGAAACTGTGTTCTTTATAGCTAATATTAATCAAAAGGAGCTGGGCAAACAGGTATAGTTTTTGATGCCAGGTGTACCATATCAAGCTGTTCATATGTTGTAAAGTGTAACTTTGGATGGAGGTAATGAAGCCGGAACAGCTGCCTCACCTAATACCGAGAATGGACAAGATATCAAATTCACAGTTTTTATGTTAACTGAGGAGGGGAAAAAAATCAGCTGTACATAATTCCTTTCACAGATTTGTCCTGGATTGTCCTCACCGCAGACAGCGAGGGCTTTATTCCACTGACGTTCAGCACGCTGCAGGAGATAGTCGTCCGAGATGCTTGTGCCAACCCTCACGGAGACAGCATTCACTCTTCCAAAACACTGGACGTTGTCAGCTCTGCCGGGGGCTACAATAAGCTTTCGTCCCAAAGTCTGGATCATTCCACCAGTTCTTTGGAAGTACTGAGAGAACGTTCTTCCAGGAGTCTAGAGACCAGCAGCTCCTCTGACCAAACCAGCCCCAGTTCGTAACTTGAGCCAAAACTGTTCACATCCAGGACAATTTGTTAGTTGTCCCTTAGGACTCAAGCCTTTTTCAGCTGCGCATAATTAAAACCGGCTGAGTTGTGCTTTTACAAGTGTATGGCATTTGAGCATTCTCTAGATCTTCCTTAGACTGGTTCCCCCCCCCATTTTGCAACTTAGTACAAGCCAGAGGTTGTGTTATTTAAAAAAGATATGAGCCTGCCTTTCTCCTGAGCATCTCAGCTGGCAAAAGATTCAAAATACACCCCCCACCACCACCGTTTGTACACCAGGTTTGCATGTTTCCCGCACATTTTAGAGAGAGGAAATGCTTCTGGTTTGCTAAAACTTGCTTCAAACAAATGTACGTTTCCAGGTTACAGTAGAACATCACTAGAAATGTTTTTCTGTTAATGAAGAAATGTAAAAATTATTGCCAAAATTATACGGTCTCTGGGGAGGGGGGGGTTGCCCTTAGAATTTAACTCAGGTGATGTCTCATTGGAGACCAGGCTGAAAATAATGTGTGACTGTAGCTTTCAGTTTATCTGAGAATTCAGGTGTATTTATTACCATGTCACAAAAAACCCTGCAACTGAAGGTTCTGCATTGTTATATTAATGTAACTTTTATTTATTAAAATAATTTATATCCCTCCTTTCCTCGTGGCTCAAGGCAGCTAACAAGTCAATAATTAGTAAAGGTTTCCCTTGCTCTAAAGCAAGTCAAATCCGACTCTAGGGGGCAGTGCTCATCTCTGTTTCCAAGCCAAAGAGCCGGCGCTGTCCAAAGATGTTTCTGTGGTCAGCATGGCTAGACGTCGAGGCACACGGAACACTGTTACCTTCCCACTGAAGCGGTACCTATTTATCTATTTGCAATTTCTTGCTTTCAAACTGCTAGGTTGGCAGGAGCTGGGGCCAGAGACAGGAGCTCACTCGATCACGCGGCACTTGGGTCTTGAACTGCTAAACTACAGACTTTCCAGTCTGCAGCTCATCATCTTAACCTCTGAGCCACCACAGCCCATAAGTCAATAATTAAATCATTACAATTTAAAATCCAGCAGAATAAAACCCCAGATTATCCCCTCCCCACCAAGATTCCTACACTCTATACCCCGTTAAAAGCCCTGCTGATTAAAATGCGCTTGCAGCGCAATCTGAAGATTTCTAACTATGGCACTCCCTTCATCTTCTCAGGCAGCCTGTTCCACGAAATAGAAGCTGTAATGCAAAAGGCACGGGCTCTGGTGGACGGCCATAAGTGCCTGTTGATAACGCTAAGCAAATTTAAGTCATTGACTTCATTTATGCCCTTCCTTTCTCTGCCTCCGTTTGATCCTCACAAACAACCCTGTGAGGTAGGTTTGGCTGAGAGCCTGTGACTGAGCTCAAGGCTGCCTAGCAAGCTTCCACAGCACAGGTGGGGATCTGAAGCTGGGTCTCACGGATCTGGCTCTTGACACACCGGCTCTCTCCTTCTATAACCTGAACGAGTTATACAACTGCAAATCCAAGTTTATTACCAAAAGGGCCACTGCACTGGAGCCTCCTGCCCTGTCTCCCCCGTGTCTTCCTTGAAGGTGTCCTAAGCTACACAGTTCTAGCATGGATGCATGGAAGAGAAAACAGTTCTGAAGTGTGTGTGTGTGTGTCTGTCTCTCATCTATAAAATGAACTCCCTTTTAAACTTTTTTTTTGGACAGTTTTTTATTTTACATATAAAGTATAAATCCAGTCAGTTTACAAAAGGGTAAGGATCGAGTTAGATATTTATTGAGTTAGATAACAACTATCATTCATCTAGGTGACCCCTGCTTTTCCAGGTATGTGCAGGGTTAAGTATCCAAACACACTCTTTTGTGTTTTGATGCCATGATGATGTCAAAGTTCTCAAAGTGTTAATAGCCTGGACACCACTGGCATTTTCTCAGAAGGGAGATATCTCAAGAAGCTCTTTGACATGCATGAATAAAACCTTTCAAAACATGCCTGTTGATGCAAACATTAAACATAACAGCAAACTTACTGGTGGGGGGGGGAGCAAAAGGGAAGCTTGCTTTTCTCCTCCACCAAGATGATTTTTTTAAAGCAGCGTTGAAATGACATAAGAATCATTGCTTGCATTTTCTGAACTGCAAATTAGGCAGCAAGGGAAAACTGATCGGTGCAAATGATACTCCGAGAGAATCTGCACGAGTGCAAAATCCTTTGCAGAAAACAGGATTACTTCACTGAAAATGGCTGCATTGGTACCTTAGGCTGTTTTCTGAAATCATACCCTTCAGAGGGTTGGCAGCTGTAAGTGTTCTGTGGAACTGCCAAGCAGGTTTCATAGATAAAAATGGTGTCGGGTGGCGCTGGATCAGGTTGCCCCTTTGGTCTTCTGGCAAGAAGCAGCAAAAATCAAAGCATCCAGTTACAATTATATTTTTAAAAGCAGCAGTGCAAAACCAAGTGGAACACACAGATCTCTAAAAGGTGGAGGCAGAAGGGGGGAAATGTAATCAGCGGCTCTGCCAAACAGCACTGGAGATTAATTTAGGTGATGCATGAGACAGCGCTAAGAGGACCAAGCTGAGTCATGTTACCTAGAGCTGGTGAGAAAGGCCAGACATGCAATTCCTTTCAAACTGGTTGTTTTTCCAAGTGAAGAATCTCTTATCAGCTAAGAATAATTAGAAAGTTTGGCCTTAACTTGTAACTGCACTATTTAATTAACTGTTTGAGTTTTCTTCTCCTAATAAAAATGGCTATTTTAGAAGATTAGGGGAGAAAGTACATGAACACATGAATCTGACTTTTCCTGAATCAGGCCTCTCTACAAACTCTTGTATTTACCCTCTCCCTTTTATTTCCACTCTACCATGGGATAAGGGTGAGAAATGGATGAGTATGTTGAAACCCGGGAGCACTTTTCTGCCATTTCCCCCCTAGAAGTGCTATCCTGTCAAAGCCCACTACTGTTAAGGCAGTTATACATTTTTCTTTTTTAAAAGATAGAAAATTTGTTGAGCCACTGGACTCAAAAGGACAACAAATACCTGTTTCTACTGCCTGTTTTCCCACTTCTCTTATGTTTACTAGATCCCTGAAGCATGAACTTACATAAACTACAATGGATCAGATCCAACCAGTTTTGCTGCTGGTGACTCATGTACCTTCAGGACTGCCTCCTCCAATATGTCCCCAGAAGAGCGCTGAGATCAGCTGATGACAATTTATTGGTGAATCCCGACCATCGGGAGGTCTGGTTGTCTTCGGCCAGGGCCTTTTCAATCCTGGCCCTGATCTGGTGGAATTCTCTGCCAAATAACATCAGGGCCCTGCAGGATCTAATGCAATTCTGCAGAGCCTGTACGGGTTGTTCTGCCAGGCTTTTGGTTGAGGACAGCAACGGTTAAAACAGGCACCCTCCTCTTTTACTTTTGGCCCCGTGTCCCCTTCCCCACCCTGCTGCATAGAGAGCACAGCAAAAATGGGGTCAGTCACCATCTGGACTGGTTGTTTTATTTGTGCATTGTAATAATTTTATCATGTTGATTGTATTTTATGTTTTAATGCTGTAAATCACCCAGAGCCCACTTGCGGGGTTGGGTGATTCAGAAATCTAAATAATAATAATAGTAATAATAATAATGAGGAAGGAGGTTCCCTTTGACCACACACAGCGTTAATTGTGGGATCATGGGACCTACATAGACAAAGGAAGGGGAGACAAAGGTATAGTAAGGAGGGGAAATGAGTGAGAGGGAATGAAAAAACTCTGGATTCAATCTAGTGTCTGCTTCCAATAAAAGAAAATTTCAAGATGAAATTAGCAGGCAAACAAAGCCTATTTTAAAGTCAAACAGTCATGCCCTATTCCTTTTCTTCAGGCATTAGCTCAGCTCTCCACGCACACCAAGGTACCCTTTTGTAACTATTGGTTACTTCTCTGGACATCTTGGTATCATGAGAAAAGGGCATGACTGAACAGTAAGTGTGCTCCACACTTCATGCAAAAGATTTTCCCTGGCACTATAAGTCCCGTGTTTTACAACGGAATTAAGTCTTATATCTGAGAAAGTTGTAGTTACCTAGTCTTTGCAGGCTTATATTCCTAGTAAGTCATGAATTTTGGCCAGTTCATGGTTAGCAAAGTGATGTTCACAAACTGACAAACTGCCACGAATTTTGGTGGAGTTCGTGAAGTTTCTGTTCTTCATGAAAAACAGTTGAGTGGCAGGGAGCATGCCGCTGTTTGGTTTAAATGGTTCAGAGCCCTTTAAACCCTGCTTTCTGCTCCCTACAAAAAGCCAGAGCCATTTAAACCATCTACTTTCTGTGCCCAGCAAAAAGCCACTGGGAGCATCCACAGCAGAAAGAAGGGGTTTAAATTTTACATGGCTCACAAACTGATACAAATCAACCACCTGGTTCGAATGGTTCACGGTTCAGCCACGAACACTGAACCGAACTGCAACAATATGGTTCGTGCCCATTCGTAACCATGAGATAAACATTTAGGTATTTCCTCTGTTCTGTACTATATACGTCTCTCATCAGTTCTGTGAGCAGAGATAAATTCCAAAAGCCTTCAAGATTAAGCATACAATCAGAAGGAACAAGAAATAACATACTTCCCCCCCCCCCCCTTTAAACCCTCAAATGTAATTTCTTGGTATGGTGAAAATGGTGGGCTGGTTCCATCATAAACCATGGATAAAGGTTAAAGAAACACAGTTTTCCTAAATGTGTAAGTACATTGCTTTGAAAAAAATCAATGCAAGTGGAACTATTACAAAATACTTAGAACTAGATTTTTATTTGAAGCGTGGTATGGTCAATAAAACATAATCACTGCCATTTCAGTTTCCAGCACCCAGTTCATTATCACTAAATTCATTACAAAATTTGCTGAGGATATGGTGTTAGAGCACTTCTTTATTTTTATTTACTTTTGAGAAAACTGATAAATTATTGGATCATGTTGCTGAAAGCGTGCCCAAGTCTGGATCTGTTGTATGCGCTTAACTGAAAACACCAGACTGCACTCCCCACAACTAGGAACCAAACAGGAGATGAGGGGGGAAACATCGAAGGCCCAGTATGCTTGTTTCAATGGGTTTACCCAATAGTCCTGATGTCCCTTAATTATTATAATCTTAAAAGCATATGGCAAATAATGCAGGTAATCAAACCATTATAACTGTATTTCCCTTTTGGAGAAAGACTGTACCTCGCTTTTCCACCTGCCGAACAGAACCTTAACAGCGTAGGGATTTTTCTATACTTTTTCAAGATGCACAATGGGAACTTTGTGGCTGAGCATTTAATTTTGGGACAGGGCCATTAGTGCTTACCCCCACCCACCCCCAATTTATAGTTCAAACATAAGTAGCGTTGTGTTCTTCTAAATCTATTAAAGTCAATAGGCTTAGAATGGCGTAACTCTACTTATGACGGCACTGTTAGAAAGAGAGGGGGAGGCTGTTTCTTTTCCTTCTGAGGAGTGTAAGTGCCTTATATAGTCTCAGAGGACAATCTGAGTGCTGCTCTATTGTATTCTGAAAATGTGCATTCTGGGAGAGTATGCATTTTTAAATAATGCTGTAGGCCACAATCCACTATCCTTTTGCACAACTCACCCCCTCACCCCATTGAAATGAAACGTCCTTGAATCCTGCACAGCTCCCATTCATTTCAGCAGGTATAGTGCAGTATTCCTGACAGGCTGTACTCTGAATAACTCAACATTATTTATATATCAACATTTGCAAAAAATTATAAATATCAACATTAACCATATTCTCCTTTGCATACCCCCTCCCTTAAACTTATTCCAGTTCATTAAGGGAAAAAATAAACTTTCCCCACTTTTCAGATTTATTCAACTGTACATTTTAGCTACGAGGATTTCTCATTTAGGCTTGGCTTGGAACCTAAACTCTGCAATCCTAAAGTTACGCCATTTTAAGCCCAATAAAGTCAATAGGTTTAGGAATACACTGCAAGTGTCCTTTCTGCTCCTGGCAGAGGGTGATTTTTATCGATTCCACTCCTCACTGTACCCCCTGCCCTTTTGACCCCCCATGATGTCGCTGGGGGTACACTGACCCACAGCAGCACAATTTCAAGGGGAACAGAAAAACTTCGGCAAGAAAGGGAAGGTAGGGAAGTCAAGGCTTATGCAAATCACTATGATGGAGGCGTTATTAAGAAAATGCTACAATTTTGCCACTGGAAGGAGAAGGGGATTCTGAGGTTTTAGAACTTGTCTCTTTTGCACAGTGCTGGACTGGGCAGAAACTCAGCGTGTGCTCTGCACTATATTTCTAGCCGAATCCCTGGGTCTAAGTAGTCACATTCCATGACAACTGTCTCCAGGGAAATAATCAAGAAACTGTTCACCTGCCGTTACATGCCTTCATTATTTAACAGGAACTTGGTCTGGCACTCAAAATCTTTTTGTTTTTGGAGCACTGAAGTGTGGCTCCAGATGCTCTTCCTTTGTCCAAGGCCTTGCAAAGAGAATTTTTAAAACGGTTCCACCTAAAAAATACACAGAACCCAAGTGATTAATGCCATTTGTTACCTGGCAGTGCATTTTTTGCACATGGTCATTTTTGAAAGGGCACAACCAAGGGCCTTAAAAAATAAGACAGCAAAAGCCCTTACTTTAGGCTGCGTTTAGTGTCTTCGTGTATGAGCAAGGCACAAAGGTCGTACTGTTGAACTGTGAATGGGTGGGTGGGTTGGTGGGGAAGATGTCTTTTCAAAATATTTTACCCAGCAGTATTTAGAAGTTTAGTATGAGTGACAAAGGGCAAGTCTGCGCCCAACAGAAACTACCTGAGTCAGGAGAACATGATCCTTTTAAGTATCCATTTTCTTGGTGCCTGGCCATAGCATTTTACAAAATCATATTCCAGAGGGATACCCTTAATGGTCTGCTGCATCATGCCAAAGTAAGAAAGAGTCTCATGGTACCTTAAAGGCTGACTAATTTCTTGTGGCATGAACTTCTGGAAGTCAGAGTCTGGTCTCTGGCTCATGAAAGCTTAAGGCCACCATAAATGTGGTAGGGCCACCAAACTCTTGGTTATTTCAGTATTTTTTGCAATACTCCTTTTGCAGAAACTCCTAGCCTTCTGTCTCTTCCAGGACAAGATGTCCGCCTCAAGATGGTTCTGCGGCTGTGGCTCAGAATTAAAGAGCAGCATCTGTGGCGTTTTAACCAGGAGCTCCTTCAGTGCCCCATGACACAATCCTCTGTTTTCACAACAACAAATCCTAAGCAGCCTTCTTCTAAGCCATCCCCCAAATTATTGTTCATTTAGAAGGTGTACAGCTTCGATAGAAGCTTCTAGTGTTGCTGAGGTAGAGCTTCAATGGGACTACACAGCACTGCTGCTGGGTCAGGCCTTCCCTTGCCGCAAGTGACTTCCATTCTGGCTTTCAGAGTGAAGTGTTTTCTTCATTCTCATTAAGGTTTTCAGTGCTTGGATGAGTTTGCCTGTTTAAAAACAAAAAAATTGAGGTAATTGCTTATGAAAGAAACATTACATTGGCATGGTTGGGGATGGCATGGTATGGAATGGTAGAGTTAAGATGATAAGATAAGGAGCTCTACAAAGCCTGTTTTTATTTTTGGGGGATTGCCATATCCAGAAGCACTTATATGTATCGTAAACCTTTCCTAAGAAACAAGAACCTGGCAATTAATGTCCCATGCATTAGAATCAGCTACTTCCATTCGCTTTGTATGTATTTGAAGGGTCAACTGTTGCCAACTTTGTCAAAGACGTTATGACCAAATGCTACTAGCTTTACAAGAGCTGCCAAACAGCATCTGAATCTAGTTCAAAAAATGCTTAAACTTGCTAGGATCCTGCAAATCTTAGGGGGCACCACCTAGCTTACCCATTCAACTTGGCAGAAAAGATGGCTCCAAATGCTCTGGAGCCGGTTGTGTCCAGCATTGTCCACCTTCAGCCAACAGTACAAGGCCCTAGAAAACTTTGTGAGGGCAAGTACTGTGAAGATCAGCTGTCAGTAAAATGCAAACTGTAGGGTTCTGAAGCCTCAATCTGTCACAGGGCCATGCGGGGAATGGTGAGGAGGTTTAATCCTTCAACCTCCATTCGGTTTCACTGATCAAAACCAAGATTTGTACTTCATTTGCAAGACTGAAGTGGTTACAAATGAGAAGAGATATAAATGTAACTCTTAAAATGTTTGAATTACAAATGCTATTATGCAAGAGAGATGACTTTCAAAGGCCTTTTTTTTCTAAAGAAGTAAAAGTACTGCTTTATATTTAGCATAATATATTGGGACAACACAGCAGTATAGTAGTTTTACAGACACACACATGTAAGTGTATATTAAAAATGCTAACCCAAAAGTAAGTAGCAAGAGTCTTACCTAAGAGTGAAAGAAATCATACGTAGCAAAGAACAGAGGCCGTGATGCTGATACAAAACCAACCTTAGCATTTCCAGGGCATATTTAGTTTCCTTTTGACTCTTTTTGTTGATTGGATAGAAGATGAGTATGAATAAGCCTAAGAAGATGAGGCCGGCAGGGACCCCTCCAACCAAAACCCTCAGCATGGCAACCACGCTGTCGGACTGTCTGCAGGCACCTGATTCGTAACCAACAAACCTATTAAAAACACACATGACAGGCCATTATCATCAGCCCCCTGCCCCCAATTTGAAACCCTGCTTTTGTTTCTTTCTGCAGACTCTCACTGGCTCAAGGGAGCAGTCTCATTTTCTCCCCAGGCGGGCTCAATGCATGCCAACAAACGTGCAGTTCCAACCACAAGTAGTGCAGAAAGTTAAGTGCTTTCAGATGAAAGTCAGTCCACAAAGATTGCTAAATGCTTGAGAGAGTGCAACGTTCCGGCCTCCGTCTGCATGGGCAGAGCTGAAGGAACCAAGCAACTAATATCCACTTCCTGTGGTCGACATTCCTGGCTGCCCAGTTCCACTTTTGAGAAATCACTGTTTCCGCTTGCACCTAAAGCTATAAATGTGTATACTGCTAGCCAGCAATTTTTTAAAAATCCATCCAGTTAAATCTTTTCAGAATCTTTAACTAGAGTGCAGCAGAGCCAGTAATCTGCCAGCGATTTTGTGAATTACGTTCTCTGTATGCAGCCACTGAAACCAGGAGCAGAGAATTGGATTTACTGCACTGGGGAGAAGGAGGTAACACTTTGAGTTGTAATTTAAACTGACCCATTACTACAATAAAAAAATGCATACTTATTCATACAGTAGAACAGAGCACAAAATCCAACCTGTGTTTGAAGGAATAGCAAAATTCTAAATTTGACCATTTGAAAAAAGGATAATGTACGCACAGTAGCCCTGATCCAGCATGATGTAACAGCAGCTAACCATTTGTAAACAGTTAATGGCTCGGATGCGAACACACACCAAAGCATGCACTGGGCCACTTCCTCAGTGTTCTGATGAATGCTGCAGTTCAGCACTTCACATCTGCAACAATTCGGCATGCAGCAAGCTGCTTCTGCACCTAGACCTCTCTTTGCATATATGAGAGAGTGCCTTCTAAACAGTTCCTTTTAAAAAAACTTTCTCCATCTGAGATTTCCCCCATTACGTCTTTGAAGCTTTTGAGCTAGATGTGGGTGCCAGACAGCTGCAAAACGCACCCGACCTAACAAACACACAGTCCCAAGCTCTCACACTGGCAGACTAACCTCTTAAAGCTATTGAGAATGTTCCCAAAGGGAGGCTGCCCTAGAGAGCTGCTGGTGGACAGAGCAACCTGTCTGGTGTTTGAAATGGCCATGTGTTCAATGGAGATTTTGGAAGAAGCTGTTAAATCCTTCCATCTCCCAGGTAAAGTTCAGCCCTTAAGTTTGCCTCCTCACCCAGCCAGGTTTCCAGATGTGCGCCAGAGGTAACACAAGGGGGCAGGGACTTTGGAAAATCTATAGATCTCTCCTCCCAGGGAAGTGCCTTTTCCAGGATGGCTCAGCAGCAGTGGGTCACTGGCCACGGATGCTGTGCCCTCTCATGGGAAGTGTGAGAACCAGCTGGCTGAATCCAAGAGACTGATCAGAAAACGAGTGTCTAGGGACCAGCTTCAGAATTAGGGGATTTCTTTTATTGCTTTCATTTGCCTGGCTGTCTCACTCATTTTGTTTTTCGACATAAATCCCACTGCTTTTCTGTGGTGGTGGACACGTGCAGTTCAAATCATGGGCACATAGGTGGCCAAGCCTCAGCTCCCCCAGTGCCAGCCTAACCAGCTGCCCTGTGCTTTGCACGCTCATGCAGAGCTGCCCCCGCTGCATTGTGTTGCACTGGCTTGCGGGCAAACCCCCCCCCCCCACACACACTTTGCCAGGACTGGATGGACAGTCATGTAAACCTCCCATCATTTGAGATGCCTTGCTTTGAGGGAAGTTATTTGCAGCTTCTTGCACCTTTTGCAGCTATTTGCTTTGAATTTAATTGTTTAATAAAACCTCTTGAAATTCTGCTAGGGTTTGACATCTAAGACTTGATGGCTGACCCATCACTGCAATGACAGAGCTGGGGCTCTCGCAAGGAAAGGGCAAATCCCCAAAACTAGGTTGGTGGCAGTGGTTTAACCTCCCTCACCTGTCCAGGGGTTAATCAGGGCAGGAAAATGGAGGCACAAGGGAGTGTGGGGAGCCAGCGTGGTCTGCCACTGAAGAATAGGACTCTGGCCGATTCTCCCCGCCACGGGCACAACCCCCCCCCCCCCAGGCTTCCACAGCCCATACAAATTTGCAAATGTCCTAATAGCTGTTTGTTTATTTACTTCATGTTACACCACTTTTCTCCCCAGTGGGGACCTACAGGGGCTTACAATTTTCTCCTCTTCTCCATTTTATCTTCACAACAACCCCATGAGGCAGGCTAGGCTGAGAGGGTGAGATTGGCCCAAGGTCACCCAGCAGGCTTTTGAGGCAGAGTAAGGATTTCAATCTGGGTCTCTCAGATCCTAGTCCGCCATACTAACCACTACATGGTGGTATTTATAGCATTGTGCATGCATGTGTATGGCACTCATACGAGGCATACATATATAAGAAACATCAGAAACACAGGGAGGCATATATATTTCTCTCTCTGTCTCAAATCCAGGAATAAGTTTGGCAGTCATGGGAAAATGTAAATGTTTATACATTTTATGCCAGAAAGTTAAAAGTCAGCACTGAGGAAGAACGGCAGCAGCAAATGGTTATGCAGATGATGTTTAGCTGGTCGGTGCTGAAAAATTATTCTCCAGAGCAAAACCAGCCACCAAAAATTGAGCCAAGAAGGGGGGCATTTTTACTGATCCTTATGTTTTCCAGCTGTGAACTATTTGGAGCGCTATGGTCCTATTTTAAGGCTTCCATGACTTAAAACATACTTTAAGCAAAGAAAACAGTCTACTATTTAAAAACGAAACCCCTCAAGGATATTCAGTCCTAGGCAATAAAAGCCACGTCGAACTGGAATGTCTTAAAAAGCATATAAAAAGATGAGGCAGCAAAAAAAAAAAACTTTTAAGGGAACAGCCCTCATTGTGGCTGTAAAGCTCAGAATGCATTCAGAGAAACTGTCTGCTTGAAAGCATTCCCGCGGTGTAAACCAAACTCCCATGCAGACGGGAAACACACTTCAGGAAGGTTTCAGGCTCAGCCTCATCCTGGACATGAATGACTGTCAAACAGGTGCACAGCTTGCCACGCTCCGAAGCAGAAGGCGGTGCAGTGGTTAGAGTGTGAAACTAGGATCTTGGAGACTCTGGGTTCGAATCCCCGCTCTGCTGGGGAAAACTGCTGGGCAACCCTGGGTCAGTATCACATGTTCAGCCTCACAGGGTGGTATCAAGGATAAAATGGAGGAGAGGAGAATGATGTCAGTCGCTTTGGGTCCCCACTGGGGAGAGAGGTGGGCTATCAACGAAGCAGTAAACAAACCTGCCACCCACGGGAAGGATGTAGCACGACAGACCCATATTGTGCAGCCTGGATCAGAACACTGACTCCCAGCTGCAGTTTGGCATTATGATCCCACCCCACCCAAGAAAACTCTTCCCAGGAGGGGAAGGAAGGTTCTATGAAGCTGTCAGTTCAGCATTCTTTTTTTTTTCCTTTTGGGGAGGCATTTTTTCTGTATTTTTAATAGGTATGTGTGTGTGAGTGTGTGCATGCAACTGGGAGTCATGGCGACCTCTGGTGACTGACCCCTACTGGGGGGGGGGGGCTGGAGGATGTTCAGAGATCCCTCCCATCCCCCCAAAACTAACTGGCTGACACAGGAGAAGCCTGAGGTAGGGGATCAAAACACAGTCAGTGTTCCAGATTTCTCCCTTGCATCCCAGCAGCTTGAGTTTCGTTCACAAACACCCTGGGATGCAGCGGGGGAAACTTCTCTACTGTAAGCCCCTGCAATGCAATACAGAACATGTTGAAGGTGAGTGTTACGAGCTGCCAATGTTCATTTTTCGAGCAAAGGGAAAGGTGAGTTTCAGCATCCTCCTCTTTGAATGAAAGGAATTACTCACTCCAGAGAGGATGCGGAAATGCCAAGTCCAATTCCTGCTGACATCTTGGTAAAAAAGACGTATGAAGAATAGAAGATGGTTTCATGTCCAGTCGAATCAGGATTCTGCAGGCGGAAGTGGTCGACCACATCAGGCAACATGGACCTTGAATCAAGATTTAAAAAAAAAAAAAAAAAGATTTCATCACACATGTTCCAGAGCATTTAACTGTTTGCCTACATTCTGCACACTTTGTCACTTTTAATGTCACGAAAGCCTATGTAGTTAATTAGTTTTAAACAAACAAACAAAAAATCCCAAGGCATTGCAAACTGATTGCATCAGGTTAGTTGTGTCTGAACTCCCTTCCAAACACCCCCCCCCCCTTTTCTCCTCCAGGTTAGTGGGCAGAGACTAGCAATATGAGAGAACTGCCATTCAAGAATAAGCATGGGTGAGCCAGACTGGGACCGCATTCTTGATTAATATCCAGTTTAATTGCTTCGGCTGGGAGGTTTTGCAAGAGCCAGAACAATGGGGAATAAAACTGAAATGGGAGTATACACAAAGTCCTCCTGGGATCCTCACCAGCAAACAAGAAAAACAGAAAGTCATAAAACCTTTCCAACAACTCCATTACTTTAGAGAGAAATCTCTCCCCCTCACCCCCAAATCACCAAAATATCTGCAGCTCTAAACAGTTTCTCAAAACCCGTATTCTGCTGGCTCCAGGGCTCATTTCGTAGCAGGAGCTCCTTTGAATATTAGGTCACCCCCCCCCCCCAAGTAGCCAATCCTCCAAGAGCTTACAGAGCTCTTCTTGCTGGAGCTACTGTAAGCTCTTGGAGGATTGGCTACATCAGGGGGTGTGTGGCCTAATATGCAGAGAAGCTCCTGCTATGAAATGAGCCCTGAAAACACTTTTGCAATAAAAGTTCTTCCTCGATGTAAGTAGTTGCTTGGTCTGCTGTTAACACACACACACACACACACACACACACACACACGATGCCAAATGCATAAACATTTTTCACCATCACCATAGTACTAGAATCCTAGGCTTGTCAGAGTCTAAGCCCCACTATAGAATGTAGGCCTGACTCTTTCCTTGGGCTGCTTCACATATTCTTTCTTTTTTTTGAATGAGTCAAATATCAAATATGGTTGTGTCTTCCCAATATGAATAATCAAAAGAGAAACAGACATGCCCATTAAGGTTTGCAAATCCAAGCTCAGGGATTTGTCGGGTCAGGGACAAATGGCAGGACCAGCCCAGGGGTTCCCAACGTCAGTTCAAACAGCTGCTTCCAATGCTGTGCCGTGAGCCTGGGAAGTCAGAAGGCTGCTGAACATGGTATGACTCATGGTGGTGGAAACTGCCATCAAGTCACAACCAACAGGGTGACCCCATAGGATTTTCAAGGCAAGAGACATTTAGAGGTGGTCTGCCATTGCCTGCCTCTGAGGAGCAGCCCTGGTATTCCTCAGAGGTCTCCCATCCAAATACTGACCAGGGCTGACCCTGCTTAGCTTCCAAGATCTGATGAGATCAGGCTCACCTGGGCCATCCAGGTCAGGGTTGGTTTGGATCATATCATATCATTTCTAACCACAGTGTGTAGACACCAAAATGCTTTACTGGGCAATCCTATGCTGAGTCAGCCTACTGAAATCAACGGTCTGAGACTGGAGCAAGCGCTGGGTTATACTGCTAATCAAGTGAATTTAATGCCTAGTAACGGTCTATGATTGGACTTCAAAAAGCCTGACCAAATAGCTGGTGTGGTATAGTGGCCTAGAGGGTTGGACTGGGATCTGGGAGACCCAGGTTTGAATCCCCACTTCATGCCATGGAAGCTTGCTGGGTGACCTTCGGCCAGTCACACTGTCTCAGCCTAACCTATCTCACAGGGTTGTTGTGAGGATAAAATGGAAGAGAGGAGAATGATGAAACCTACTTTGGGTCCTACAGGATAGAAAGGTAAGGTAAAGGCAAAGCAATAAAGAAATCACCCACAGAGGCTGTCTGCTTATTAACCCATTGTAAATAGCAGGCATCTCATAATTTCATACAGAAGACTAAAGATGTGCAAGCCATTAATTCTGAAGACTCAGAAATCAATTTTTGCGTCTAAGTGAAAATGCTAGCCCTCAGCTGTCTAGTCATCTCCATGGCTTCGAAGCCAGCGGTTCTAGGCCCAGATTGATCTAGCCTCTCATTCATTCATTCATATTCATATTCTGCCCTTCCTGTGAACGCGCTCAGGGTAGATTACAAGCAACAACTGGGCCATTTGGCCACACAATACAATATAATTAAATAAGCTGTTAAAACACTAAAACAGCGTTTAAAACAGACTGCATCAAAGCTGGTGCCACTGGACTCTCGTTCATGAATTCGGGCCATAAAGAGATGGTATCTTCAGCGGGGAGGCGATCTTCCTTATTGGACTCCCGCCGCCTCAACCAAAGGCCTGGCGGAACAGCTTCGTTTTACAGGCCTGTGGAACGATCAGAGGTCTGCAGGGCCCGGATCTCACGCGGGAGCATGTTCCACCAGGCTGGGTCCGGGACCAAAAACCCTGGCACTGGCAAAATAAAACATTTAATTCTTGGGGGAGGAGGGAAAAAACTGAAAAAAAAAATAGAATATCATCCAGTATGTACATAACCTGCATTAAAAAAACACCAAAGATGACACCCAAAGGTGACTCTGAACCTCTTCTGTGGTATTTGTGCACGTGTGCAAAAATTTTTTTTATAGGTGGGACAGAAAGGAGGAAGCTGACCAAAAGCAAACATGCTTTGTAGCTTTACAGTCCAATGATAGAAGTGGTAACAGCTAAAAGTGCTTTTAGCGTGATGTGCTTTCATGCTTAGCTGTTCCAACAACATTAACAATGAATTTGGTTCTATAACTAGCATACACAGCTAAAGTGAGTAGGTTTCAGGTCATCTCAGTGGCAATTTTTCACTTTTTGAACCAATGACTAAACATCAGCAATCTCTGATCCTGTATGCCTTCCACATGGTTGTTCTTTTGTTGGCTGAGCGTACAAGCCTACGTAAGGCAAATACTACAAGGACTCTGTTGTCGCATACATCCCATCATGCAACCAATTATTTCTTTTGCTCTTTGAGAACTCCCAAGATCAACTTGATACACGCACACAAACACACCCACCAGGATACGATTGTCCTCCTACCATGGCAACAGCAAAGATGCTGCAATGCTCAGCCCAGATACAAAAGCCACCACGTAAGCGACGATCAGGTTAGGGATGGTCACCAGCATGATCACAAAAGGAATCATCCACTAGAAGAAAAGTGTGAGGGGAAAACAATTAAATCAGACCCAGTTTTGAACAGATCACCCTGACAAGAAACAGAAAGGCTTCATATGACCCAGTCCAGCCTTCACGTGACATTAAAGGACTTCAGCTGACATTAGAACAAAACACAGGTCTGCTAGTGGTCCACCCAGGGAAAAGCAGCATCTGGGGCCGTGGTCACATGGCAAGGAAACTGTGAGATATGTCCCACAGAATTCCTTTCGGGTTTCTTTATTCTGGGATGGGGATGATCACACATCCCCCCCCCCCACCCATGAACTGCAACTATTGTGGGTGCAGTGTTCAGATAGCCGCACCGCCCAAACGTGAATTTTTTTTAAGAGCTTCACACATGCGCATGGCCAAATCTACTGAACTTAAAAAAACCCCAAAAAACAACCACGGCCAGAACGCACAGCCCCCCTTGGAGCGCCTGTCTCCCAGCCGCCTGGCTGCACTGTACCGGAGTTTATTGGGGGCCTGGCTGCCTCTTTAAGTGGTGATTTAAGCCTCTGTTGTTTGTGTTGTTTAAGCCAAGTGATTTATGCCTCTGTTGTTTGTGCCGTTCTGCTCGCGTTCTGCTTGTGGTTGTCTTCTCTGCTGTCCCTTAGCACCAGGCCGACGGAAGGGAAAGGAAAAGGCCTCTTTAAACCCTATGCCTCTGTTGTTAGTACTGCTCTGCTGACGTTAGTCTTCTCTGCTGAGCCTTTAAAGAGGCACCCGGGCCGAGGAAAGGGAAAGGAAAGGAGAGGGGCCGGCTGCATCTGTTTCCGCTGCTTCCGCTGATCTGTTCAGATTGGCTAAAATGTGGGCTAAAGCGCAACTACTGGGAAAATACCTGATTTACCCAGGGTCTGAAAACACGCTAGGGACCCGGGAGCATTGTGAGAGTGAGCCCACTTCAGCGCGGGAGGCAATCTGGCCCATCTGATCAGGGAATTTAAATGCAAGAGGGAACAGCGGCGAAACCCGATCAAAAGGACGGTGTGACCGGACCCTGGGACAAAATAAGGTACCGAGGAGGTTATCATTCATTCCAGCCTGGGAGAATTTGCCATGAAATAGTCAAAGCTATAGCAAATTCTTAATTTATGAGCTCATGTTTCAGTGACTTCTGAGGCCTCATCAGTGCCGTCCTAAGCAGCATCACACCCTCCTAAGTCCATTGACTTCAATGTGATCAGAAAAGCATAACTCTGCTCAGGATGGCACAGTTCTCTAACCACAAAGTAAGGAGCCAGTATTAATCAGACTGTATGTCTAATGCAAAGCAAGAGAATCACTGGACGCAATGTATTTTACAACAGTCTCACCTGACTGGTAACTTGATTAAACATCTACTGTCAGCAGTTTTCTATCCAGAGTGGAGAAATCTGATTACTCAGCCTCTCTCTCTCTCTGCCTCTCTCATTCAGACAACATACACACCTCTTTCCACTACACCGAAATGTCTTTTCCTTAATTCCTCCTACCCATGGAATTAGCAGCTCTACATTATAAAGAAGCAGACATGACCATGACAGGTACATCAACATTTGCTGCTGAAAGCACATGATGCCCACTTGGCATATTACTTGAGGGACTGCCTTGCCCCATATGTGCCCCGGAGGGCACTGAGGTCAAGTTCACAACACCGCTTGACTTTCCCTGGTCCAAAAGAAGCCAGGCTGGCCAGTACTAGAAACAGGGCTTTCTTGGCGGTGGCTCCATACTGGTGGAATGAGCTCCCAGAGGACATCAGGGCCCTGCGGGACCTCTTACAGTTCCGCAGGGCCTGTAAAACGGAGCTCTTCAGCCAGGGTTTTGATTAGGAGCCACCACCGGGGACTGAGGACAACTAAGCCCCTGGAACTTGCCAGCTGAGAACTTGCCAGAGGCGGCTTGATTGGAGGCTCTTCCCTTCACTGTTCTGACTCTGAATGTCGCCATCATCCACCTGTTTGGTTCTATTTGTGAATTATGCTGTGTTTCAAATTCTGTAAATTATTGTTTTATGGTATTTCAGTTGTTGGAAGCTGCCTTGAGCCAGCTTGTCCAGCAAGGCGGGGTAGAAATACAATAAATAATATAATATAATATAATAGTAATAAATAAATAATAAATATTAAGGATAAAGACACAGGTATGTCTCCTGCCTATTATGGGTTTGCTTGCTGCATGGATTCATCACTATAACCCTTGCGTATATGCAGCAAATGCATCTGCTGCGTACTTTGGTCTCCTCTGCATTTTGTATCTACCCTAGAATAGGGACATACGCTTAAAGGTGTCAGTGCCCTGTTAGGAAAGAACCTGCCCATCGTGTCAGAGGGCATGAGGTGGCAGAGAGGCAGAGCCTCTGTTTCGCATGCTGAAGGCCTTAGGTTCAATCCTTCACATCTCCAGTTAAAAGCATCAGGTAGTAGGTGAGGGGGAAAATACAGGTTGGTTACCTGTAACTGGGGATCTTCAAGTGGTCATCTGTGCATTCACACCTCTGGGATATAGTGTGCCGGCGCCAACCCCGATCGGTATCTTCTAAAGCGAAAGGGATTTTTGCGCCCTCTCCCCAGTCACGAGCAGGGCTCCAGTGCATATGACCAAGGGCGGGGCATGGCAATCCCGCCAGTTCCTTCTGACCGCTGCCGTCAGTCTCCGGGCAAGATAGGAAAGACCGACAACAGAAGGCAAGGAGAGTGGGTGGTATGAATGCACAGATGACCACGCGAAGATCCCCAGTTACAGGTAAGCAACCTGTATATCTTCTTCATGGTCTCTGAGCATCACACCTCTGGGAGGTTAACAAGCGGGAAAAACCCCCACAAACATACCTGGAGGAGGGAACTGGAGGTCTTAAGCTCGCACCGCCTGCAACACAGCTCACCCCACTGCAGAACATTGGTGAACACGGACGTCAAGGGAGAAGTGCCTCACAAACGTGTGAGGGGAGGCCCAAGTAGCTGCATTACAGATGTCTCCCAAAGGTGCCCCTCTGAGGAAGGCAGTGGAAGTAGCTACTGCCCTGGTGGAATGTGCACGAAGCGGACCAGGCAATGGCTTCTTTGCCAGTAAGTAGCACAGATTGATCATCTCCACAATCCATTCGGACAGACACTGAGATGATAGCTTCCGACCTTGCCCCGGCTGGAGATCTTCGAAAAGACCGAGTCCTGACTTCCGGCAAGACTTGCGAGCATGGCGGACGTGCTCCTCCGCATCTGCGGGGAGCGCGATCTGTACCCGGTGGGAAAAAGGGGCTGCGGACTGGTGCCGAGCCCCCAGAGACCCCAGTGAGGGGGCTCTGCCTGGGGTGGCCCGAAGGGGATCTCTCCCTACGGTGGCGACCGAGGGATAGAGGTCCCTTTTCATCACCCCCATAGGTTCCCCCGCCATGGGAACCGTATGGCTGAAAGCGCAAATCCGAGAAGCAGCAGAGAGTGCGAAGCAATGAGGCTGGAACTGACAGTTACGCATGGAGAAAACGTGAGTCTGAAGTAAGAAAAGCAGAACACAGCAGGAAGATGGTGGGAGGAGTGAAACCCACCCCCCCCTCTCCGGGACTAGCATACTTACGAGACTCTTTACGTGGCGTTACTGCAGGAATAAAAGCCCATACGTCTTGCTAGATGGCAGCATCGCTCACTTGGACATATAAACTTTAGAAGGACATAAGTGCTGTTTGAAAATTTGCTCCTTTCGTTCATCTTATCTATCTATAAACAAAGAGCGTAGTCTCAACAATGACGGGAAAACCGAAACCTTCCCCCAAACTAGGAAGTACAGCTCCGAGTTCAAAGGTTGATACCACGGAGATGAGTGCGGTGTTCTCCTCGTTATTGCGACCTCTAGTGGACCAAATGACAGCTCTCAACGTTAAAATGGACAAAATGCGCTAGAACTAAAAGAGTCGAATAAATCCACAGAGAAGCTGCAGCGAGAACTTCTGGAAGTAAAAACTTTAGTAAAAAACCAAGACGTAAGACTACAAAAGGCAGAGAAGGAAAAGGCCTTCCACCACGATCAGCTTTTGAAATTACAAATGGATAGATCGAATTTTTTCCTAAGACTTCAGAATGTGCCAGAAAACACAGGAGAAGACCTTAAAAATTTGCTAAGTGAAGCACTTGAACCAGTGACAGGCACGAAAGCAGCGGATATAAAAAGCGATATGGATATGGTTTACAGAACCTATCCAGATTATACTAAAAAAAAAAGCCTGCCTAGTGAAATTATGATAAGGTTCTCCAAAAAATCTACAAGAGACGTGGTGCTTAGGACCACAAACAAAGCAGCTCTGAAGATCCTGGGAGAAGAAGTAAAAGTAATGAAGGATATCCCATTTGAAATAAGGAAAAGAAGGAAAGCCTATGGAAAATTGACATCTTGGCTCCAGTCTGAGTCTATCATCTATCGTTGGAATACTCCAGAAGGACTATGCTTCAGCATCAAAGATAAGAAGTATAAGATTGACTCTGTTCAACAAGCGAAAAAATTTCTGGAAAAAAGCAAAGAGCAGAAAACTGGGAGAGACTCAGATGGTTCACTGGCCTCGCAAGAAAGTATGTATGGATTTGATAGCTCAAAGAGTGAAGAAGAAGTGTCTGACTCAGAAAAAGGAGCTGCAGCTCCAAAAATAGTTGAGACTGTTAAGACAAGAAGAGGACGAAAGAAGAAATAGTGATTAAACTGTTTTATTAAGCATTGCACTTATGTATTATAAATGGTTTAATTAACCGTATTTCTCTAGGTGGGCGTGCCTGCCAAATAGTTTTGATATTTTTTATAGTAGCAGTAACAAGTAATTGAAATTTATCCAAGGTTCTAAATGCTTCATAATTATATTATGTAATAAGGAAGTATTAAGCAAACGATAAAGTACTCTCTGTATAAGGTATATGTAGCTTAGATTGTAGCGTTATAGTTGTAGTTATAGAGAAAAATCAATAAAAAAAAAAAAAGAAAAGACAGAGTCCTATTCAAGTAGAAGAGCAGAGTTCTTTTCACATCCAGTGCGTGAAGACGATGCTCTTCCTCATTCTGAGGGGTCGGGAAGAACACTGGAAGGGTGATATCCACCCTCATGTGAAACTCTGAGACTATCTTGGGTAAGAAGGAGACGTCCGGAGCCAGAGTAACACAACCATGATGGAAAATAAGGTAAGGCAGGTCACAACGGAGCACAGAGAGTTCAATTACCCCTCCTAGCAGACGTGATGGCCACCAAGAAGGCGGTTTTCCATGAGAGGAGTTGCAGACTACAGGTGGCCATCGGTTCAAAGGGCTAGCCCGTCAGTCTCGCCAGAACCGGAGGTAAGTCCAAAGCTGGTGTTGGGCCTCAGATAGGGGGAAACAGGCGATTGAGGTCCTTCATGAATTGTTTTGTCCTTGGGTGGGAGAAAACCGAATGACCTTCTATTTCAGGATGATTTGTGGAAATAGCGGACAAATAGACCCGTAGAGAGGCACAACTGAGGCCCATGTCAATATGGGAGAACAGAAAACAAAAAACAGCATTCAGTTCCATAGGAGGTGGGGGCAACCCTTCCAAACTAAGGTAAGCCACAAACTTCCTCCATTTCCCATCATAGGACCAACATGTAGAAGGCTTTCGGCAACTGAGGAGCACGTGTGCTATTCTGTCACTTATTTTCAAAACAGGATCTGCCATCCTGAGATGAGGTACATCAGGGTGCAACACTTGTCCCCCTTGTGCCAGGAGGAGATCGGGCACCACCGGGAAGTGGACAAAGGAGCCCTTGGGGAACCAATGCTGTCTGGGCCACCACGGGGTTACCAGAACACAATGAGGATGGTCCCTCATCACCTTGCTGATCACCTTGGTAAGCAGAGGAATTGGTGAGAACAGATATACGTGTCTGCGTGCCCATGGGTAAAGGAGTCCGTCTCCCAGGGAGGAAGGATCCCTCCCTGCCTTGGAGCAAAACAGGCGGCATTTCGCGTTGTGCCGGGATGCAAACACATCTATCTCCAGGTAACCCCCACAATGTAATACTGGTTGGAGATAGGTCCAGTTGAGTTCCCATTTGTGCAGCAACGCTCCCCCCCCCCCACTCAGGAAGTCTGCCTGCATATTCAGGGAGCCGGGGAGGTGTGCTGCAACCGGGAATACACCCCAGGAACAACACTCGTCCCAAATCTCCAGGGCTAGCCGACACAGGCCTCTGGACACTGTCCCACTTTGGCGGTTGAGGTTACACATAGTTGTCATGTTGTCTGTCAGGACTGCAACAGTGCTGTTGTGCACTAGGTGCTGAAAAGACCGGAGAGCGTTCTTAATTTAAAAAAAAAAATTTAAAAAAAGATCGGCAAGCGTAACGCACCGCAAGCATCTCCAGAAAGTTAATGTGATTGTGAATCACATGGGGTTCCCACTTGGCCCCGGACACACAGTCCCATGAGGTGAGCACCCCACCCCCAGAGGGAGGCGTCCGTGGTCACAGTCACGGATGGGGTGGGTGGGTGGGAAGGGGCTCCCACCAGTAGATTCTGTGGATTCATCCACCAACTGAGGGAGTGCAATACTGGTGCCATAAGGCGAAATGTCCTGGACTGGAAATGAAGCTGAGGGTGAAAACGACAAAGAAACCAGAGTTGGAGCGGTCTCATGTGCAGTCTGGCAAAAACTATGATGGCTGTAGTTGCTGCCATCAGCCCCAGAAGGCGTTGGAGTTGCCCTGCTGTAGCCTCTTTCTTCTGATGTAAGAGGCGTACCAGGGTGATGATGTCGTCTGCCCTCGAGGGAGGGAGGGAGGGAGGGAGGCTTTGCATGCCAGGGAATCCAGGATGGCCCCTATGAACTGGGCCTGCCTTGCAGGGATGAGCACAGACTTCGTCAGGTTGACGATGAGTCCTAAGGCTTCTAGAGTGCGCATGGTCAGTGCAATCTCTGCAGAGTGATCTCTGAGTCCGACACAAGCAACCAGTCGTCGATGTACAGAAAGATCCGTACACCTTGCAGGCGAAGGTAGGCCACAATGACAACCATGAGCTTCATGAATATGCATGGGGCAGTGGAAAGGCCAAACGGAAGGGCCTTGTATTGATAATGACCTTCCCCCACAGCAAAGCAGAGAAAACCCCTGAGATCTGGGTGTATTGTGACATGAAAGTAAGCATCTTTCAAGTCCAGGGTCACCATCCAAACCCCATGCTCGAGGAGTGGAAGGATGTTCTGAAGGGTTGTCATCCGGAACTTTTTGTACACGATGAAGGTATTGAGGTTTCTGAGGTCCATAATAGGGCACAGGCCTCCATCCTTCTTGGGAACCGTGAAATAACGGGAATAGAAGCCCTGATGGAACTGCGACCGAGGGACGGGTTCTATTGCGTCCTTCTGAAGGAGGTTCCGGATTTCATCTAGTAGTGTGATGGAGCTGGGTGTCTCGGGGTTGGTGCAGGCGCACTGTATCCCAGAGGTGTGATGCACAGAGACCACGAAGAAGATACCTAAGTCTCTAGGCAGCTGCTGCCAGTCTGAGGAAACAGTACTGACTTTGACAGATCAATGGTCTGACCAAGTAGAAAGCAGCTTCACATGTGTGCCAAGATCAACCCTTTACAACTTTAGAAATTCTTAGGGGTTTACACTGGCCATCCCTGCAGGGTTCATGCCAACACTATCCAGGATTAGCAAGTGAAAAAGTAGTTGCGCAGAGCTTGCTTACAAAGCCCCATGCCCCCATCCCTCTCCAGTAGTGGGCAATCATCCAGAGGACACTGCCTATGGAATCAGCATCGCTTTCAAACACAAAAGAGAGACAGCGAGCAACAGAGTCCTGGACAGCCAGCAAGGAGCGCGCGCGCGCGCGCACACACACACACACACACACACACAGAGTCAGCAATGCTCAGCGACACTCCCAGTTCCACCACAAGAGAGCACTCCAACAATGCAAGACTGCGACTTGCTTGTCAGCAGATGAATTACGAAACTGGCAGCAAACTGCTTATCTGCTCCGAAGCCACAGTGCTGGGACATTTTTAAAGAACAACAACATTGCCATAAAAATGGGACTTGATAGTAAAGGGGGAGCATGACCTAACAGAGAACAGGCTCCGGCTAATACTCCCAGCAGCACTGCAAACAGAAGCAGTTAATTAAGGGAAGCAAAGTCACAGCTGATGTGGTTATCGCCTGACAATTGCAGGCAAATGATCTTACGTAGCCATTCCTCTTTGCCTTCCTATTAAATTGTAACAGACAATCTGTATTTCTGAAGCCCATCTTCCTTTCTGACAGCAGTTCCAGACTCTCAACACACACAGCATTCTTTATCAGCTTATCTGGGTAAGCAACTATCCAGTGTTCCCTCTAAACTGAGTTAGTGTGACCTAGCCCACAGTTTTTTAGCCTCCAGCTCACACATTTTTGTC
The DNA here is from genome assembly GCA_029233225.1 of Lepidodactylus listeri. Lineage (NCBI taxonomy): Eukaryota > Metazoa > Chordata > Lepidosauria > Squamata > Gekkonidae > Lepidodactylus > Lepidodactylus listeri. The sequence continues at coordinate 22,408,934 of JARCFY010000016.1, forward strand.
ATCGCTCAGGAAGGATGGCTCCAGAGCAAACTAATTTATGCAGTAGAAGTTTTGCACACAAGACTCCACAGCTTAGAGGGAGTATTGGCAACTCCATGCTATGCTAAACAACAGGAGCATGGGGAAGAGGACCTTTGGCCAAGGACTACAGAGCAAGCCCTGGGGAAGGATCTCATAGAAAACAGCTCTCTGGTCTAAGGACAAGAAGGCACTCAATTTTACAAAACACAGGAAGGGCAAGTGCCAGGTTGACTGCTGAACAATTTTAAAAATGATTATTTCTTATATGACATCAACCAAGCAGTGTATTAGCATCAATTGTTAACCATAGTTGAGGACAGCCACAGGTTCCCCTTAAACCAGCTATTATCTGGTGGGTTTCAGGGCCTGGCCCTGGTTAGGTTGCACATTGTGCCACAACAGCCTGCTTACCGAGATCCCACACGCCGCTTCCTTTTTGCCAAAATGCTGCAGGAACCATTGCCAGAATGGCATGCTCAGGACTGCTGACACCTATGAGTGAGGACAAAACCAAGTCAACAGAGACGCACATATTTTTGTAGTGAGGCAAGACTGGCATCTGATCAACAGGACTGTGTTTGGTCTAAAGGGACTGGAGTTTGGCCCAGGAACAACAAAAACAGTCAGTGCTCCTTAACTACTGCGGACATTTCCTCAGCGATAATTGTTAAAAGGTGGCCCACAGCTCTGCTGGAGAACCTACAAGACCTTGGAGGTGATGACCCACCCACAGGTGAAGAGATGGGGCAGATGTTTCTGTGCATGAAGAAACTGGATTTATACCCTGCCCTTCACTACCTGAAGGAGTCTCAGAGCAGCTTACAATCTCCTTTCCTTTCCCCTCCCCACAACAGAGACCCTGTCAGGTAGGTGGGGTTGAGAGAGCTCTTTTGAGAACTGCTCCTGAGAGAACAGCTCTGAAAGAACTTGTAACTGACCCAAGGTCACACCAGCAGCTGCTTATGGAGGAGTAGGGAATCAAACCCAGTTCTCCCAGGTTAGAGTCCACACTCCTATCCACGACTACACCAAACTGGCTCTCCACTACACCAAACTGATGTAGGCACTCCTTGACATTTACTGAAGCAGTTTGGAGATATAGAGGGACTTTCTTTCTCTGGGGATCTGACGTGGGATAGTGGATTGATTGCTCCTGCAAGCATATCACTTTGCCGCTCTATTTGTATATTTATAAGTAAAGGAGATATTTAAATGTTTATATCCTGCCTTTCCCCATAGCTCAAGGCAGCTTGTAATACATATGTTAAAAACAATAAAACTCCAAATTCGCTTCCCCCAACCAATATTACAGAAAACATTTAAGTGTTCTTTCCCTCCGGCCCAGGTATCTGTTGTCCGTGGAACTTCTAGCCACTTGGGAGAAGCAGGGAGTGTGCCACACGGATTATCAAGATGATCAACCAAGCAGGAATCAGCAGCACTATGCATAATAAGGGTACTTTTACCCATCAAATGGGGGCAGGGTTAAGATCACAGGGCTGCCCAAGCCAGTGTTCCCTCTAAGCTGAGTTAGTGTGAGCCAGCTCACAGTTTTTAAGCCTCCAGCTCACACATTTTTGTCTTAGCTCAGGAAAGATGGCTCCAGAGCAAACTAATTTATGCAGCAGCCAAATCGCTTGCACACAACTTTTAATGCCAGTAGCTCAGAAAGTAGATTTTTTTGCTCACAAGACTCCACAACTGAGAGGGAGCATGTCTCATCACATCAATTTAATAAACACTGATCAAGCGAGAGATTAAATGGGCAGCAAATAATTAGTCTCTCTTCAAAAATACTAAGACCGATTTCCCACAAACAGCTGTGCTGCCGTTGCTCTTCTGTTTGCATTGGTCAATTTCACACTATTCACTGCACGGCCGCATTTTGACCCGCAGCTCCCCCCAATTTCCCTCACATCTTCTCGATCCTTGAGATCGAGAATCTCAAGGATCCTTGCTCCGGCCCCAAAGGACCCGACTGCATGTAAGAAACTTATGATGGGGTGGTCAAGAATTCCTATCCAGATAAGTATGACATATTGATGACAATTTTAAAACTTGGCTCTCTGGTAACAGCAAGAACATGGTGCGTGATATTCAGAAACAAACTACTGTTGCCTTTAGACCTACAGAAGGACTGGGATATGTTTGAGTCCCTTTTGGGAATTAGTTGCCGTTCTCTAAGGAAGTCACATGAACATGACATCCCCATGGAACCAGGCATGTCATATGATGAAAACAAGACAAGTCTCAGTCAAGGAGACCCTGCTTGGTCCACATGCTTACCAGGATGGTCATCACTAAATTCTGGAAGTGGCTGCGAAGACCGGCCGTATGGGTACAAAAGAGGACAAAGTTGCCTTGTTCAAGCTTGCGAGCAGAAGACAGAACAAAACAAAAACGGCGACAAAAACGTCAAATCAAGTGAATGGCGGAGCAGCTTAGATTGATTTCAGCCACGTGTCCCCCATCTATAATTCATGTGTTTCCTGAACGAGAGTGCCCACAGTGATTGGCTGCTGTTAACAGTTAAAGCATATCGGTTTGCTGCCTCGGTATTACCTCAGAGAATAATAAAAAACCTTTAGCCACGCAGCCCACATGGCTCTTACAACTGCTTAGGGACAAAAAGGGACGGGGGAGAGGGAGAAACAGTGAAACAAACAGATTTACCTTTGGCTTTCTGCACATATGTAAGGAAGAGAGATCACTTGCTAAACAAGAGATCATTTACTTGAAGACGGAAGACACAACCTAGTACAGAGTTAGGTGTACTGTACGATGAATGCCAAGAACTTTCTAGGAGTAAGGCTGTTTGTGGTGGCTTGTACTCTAAAAAGCAACAATGTACAGTGCACAGATTTTTCTCCCTGCAGTCCATTTCATCCCCCAAAAGATTACTTCTTGGGGGTCCTTGACGCTCACCTGATAGCAGCCCAGATGTACATGAAGTCTGAGAACCCCTCAGGGGTCTGGAGAGGACTTCAACGTATTGCCTCCAGAAACACTGGCTTTGAGCACTATACTGCCTCCCCAGAAAAACCTTTACAGCCACCAGCTGCTTCTTCCACATCAACAATTCTGGCACTTAGCGCACTCTCCCTTCATGGTGTGTCTTCTCTTGCAATAACATACCAGCTCTTGTCATGATCGCATCTGCAACTTCCCAAGGCACGCTGGGACGGCATCCTAGATGCACTGGTAGCCAAAGAGTGTATTATCTATTACAAGTGGGGACCCACAAGAAACTTGTGGGAGCAGCTGTCCTATTCCCCCCACCTCTGATTCTTCCCCTTTCCCCCTACTTCTCTCATACTCTTTCTCCTTCCTGCCACCCCTTTTCTTACTCGCTCTCTCTCTCCCCGCCATGCCTGCCACTTCCTTTCTGCCCCTGCCCTATCACTCTTTCTGCCCCGTCACTCTCCTGGCCTCCCCCATACTTCCTCCCCCGCCACAGCAGCAGTGGCAGCAGCCACTCTTCAGGAATCACAATGGATTGCTCAAATACAAAGATCAGTTCCTCTTAGGGTTGCCAGCTCCATGTTGGGAAATTCCTGGAGATTTGGGGGTAGAGCCGTGAGAGGATGAGGTTTGAGCTTGGAAGAGACCTCAGCAACGTATAATACCATAAACTCCACCCTTCAAAGCAGCCATTTTTCCCAGGGGAACTGATTTTTCTCATCTGGAGATCAGTCGTAATTCCAGAAAATCTCCAGCCTTCACCTGGAGCCTGGCAACATTAGTTCCTCTGGAAGAAATTACTGTTTTGGAGGGTGATATCTATGGCATTATATCTGTCTGAAGTTCCTCTCCACCTCAATCCCCACCATCCCCAGGCTACACCCCTCAAATATCCAGGAATTTCCCAACATAGAGTTGGCATCCCTATCTCCTTCCTACTCAACACCCAACCTACCTTTATCTGCCTCTCTTTCTTCAGCTTTCTGTCTCCTTTCCCCCTGCAGCTTCTACTGAGGAAAGCTATGGTCTTTCTCCACAGTGGGTCTAAAGCAGTTTATATTATTCTCTCCTCCTTTTTCTCCACACAACAACCCTATGAGGTAGGTTAGGCTGAATGTATGTGACTGGTCCAAAATCACCCAGCGAACTTCCACAGCAAGGTGAGGACCTAAACCTGGGTCTTGCAATCTCTACTTTGTAGCTCTGACTGTTATACTTCACTGACCTTATTAGGGTGGCTGCTGTTGAACAGTAGCAAGCAGACAGGCCTAGTTGAATCATGCAAGTCAGGTGGTCTCAAGTCAACCAGAGGGTGCTGCTAGGCCTAGGTCTACCAGCCTCTAGGTAGAACCTAGAGACCCCCCAGAATTACAACTGAACTCCAGACAGAGATCTGTCCCCCTGGAAAAAAATGTATGGACTTCATGGCATTATATCCATCTGAGGCCTCTCTCCTCCCCAAACTCTGAACTCCTCAGACCTCCCCACAGAATCTCCAAGAATTTCTCAACCTGGAGTGGGCAATCCTAGTCTCAGGCATGGCTCCAAACCCCCTGCTATGTAACCATACATACTGCAGAAGGAATCCTCCCCAAACCCAGGTCCAGTTCTGCTTTTGCTTCCTGCCTTCTTCCCCCACTCATCATCTCTCTCTGGCTCTCTCTCTGTCTCTCTCTCTCACTGTCGATGAGGCAGGGCCTGAAGTAGATCACTGAGGAAACCATTTCAAAAGGCACTAGAAAATTCAACCCTCCTTGAGTTTTTTTTTTAACTTTTTGGATTTTTCTGCAGACCTACAGAGTCCCCTGAGTCTGTAGAAAAACCTGCTGGGGGAGAGGGTGTCCCCTATCTGTGGAAATAAGTATCCACTTGCAGAGGGGACTGTTGAGAATTAGATATATAAATATCATTAACTAGCTTTTCTACACCCTTATAAAACTCTGTGCATGACCACTCCAGTAACTGATCTCTAGGCTCTGTGGATAGAAGTTTCTTGGTATGGTGAAGTCCTCTAGGCGGTCCAGTCCAAGAAATGAAAACAAAAATCAAGACCTACAGATTCCTGGCCTTGATCAGGATAGCCCAAGCTAGCCTGATCTCTTATCTCGGAAGCTAAGCAGAGTCAGCCCTGACTAGTATTTGGATAGGAGACCACCAAGGAATACTAGGGTCGCTACACAGAGGCAGGCAATGGCAAACCACCTCTGAACCTCTCTTGCCTTGAAAACCCTATGCCCGGTGGGGGGAGGGGGGTTCACCATAATTTGTCTGTGACTTGACAACAAAAAAATCCAAAACAGATTCCTTTGCTACATCTATTCCCCCACTTCCTTCCCTGGTGATACACTCTAGGTGACGATGAAGGCCTGGAAGTCCTGCCAATCACTCACTTTAGCCTGTGTTGTTAAATGTTTCAAAAGGCAAGGAGGCATAACATATGCCTCCCATGAGCACACAGGTACACAAGCAGAATAGCACTTCCACTGCTAGAAGAGAGGGATGTTTGCTATTGTCCTCCCCCCTCCCAGCAGTCCCTGATTTTCTTTCCCCCATGCTGTCACTTTGTGTACCTTCAGAGAGAAGAGTGGGATATAAATGGAATATTGAGACAGAAATTGATTTGTATTTAGCCATAAGCCATTACAAACCAAGAATTAGGGTAAAATATAAGATATAACAAAACCGTACAATCAGAATATAAACTGAATCAAAAGATATCTGCTGAGATCAATATTAATTAGTTCCCACAAGAGCAGTGTTAGCCCGTATTTTCTTTGCAGCCAAGGCATATAAAGACATTCTATAGGATACGTTGGGGTCGAAATCAGCTAACAAGAATACTAGCTTCTCAGAATCGGAGTAGAGTTATAAGTCTGATAAAAGTCCCGGAGAGAAATTTTAACCTAGGCTGGGCATACATCGAGCATTCAAGGATATAATGGGGAAGATCCTTGATAACAGAAGAGCCACAAATACAAAAGTGCTGTTCCTTAGGTGTTCTACGGTAGCAGCCGGCTAATATGGCCGTTGGAAGAGTGGGATATAAAGTAATAGTTTACCACCACGCATGGAATAAAACAAAACTTTTATCAGCAAAATCCCCTATGGAAACAAGTGGCATACCTGTCTTCATAAAGACTTTGGGATGTGATCCCGAGTGGATAGGGTTGCCAGATTATTTCAGTATGAGTATACTCTAAGGAGAAAGCGCCAATTTCTACCCCAATGCCAGTGGTTCATGGCCACTTGTATGCTCTGGAGTGTTCATATCGACACAGATGGGGGCTCTCTCATAGTACGGATACAAGCTGAGTTGAGGCAAGTCCTCTTAGGAACTACAATTACCTGAACTGCGGTTGAGATCAGGAGAAATGATGCTGTAAGTTTCATGTATGGTCCATACTTCATTGTGAGCCTGAGTCCCTTAAAGAAAGGAACTGTTTTGTCTGAACTTAAGGCATAAGGATCTATAAGGAGTGGAATACGCATCATGAAACTATGTCAGGTTTTTAAATTGTATGTATCGTAGTTAAATTTTTACAAGGATTAAACACACGTACCATCTTTTTCTTTCACTCCAAGGAAAAGGACAACAGTGCTGACAAGGTAGATCCCTCCTATGACCCCTGCCGCGATCATGTAGACGTTTCTCTTTAAAAAGACAAAAAGCGGGGGCAAGGGGGAGAGGAAAGCGTATTTCAAACAAATGAACCTAGTAGGAGAATTTGTTTTCATCACATCGCAGCCAAAACCACTCCCTCCTCCCTCCACAACCTCTGACACAGTGTTGGACTGGATGGGCCATGGCCTGACCCAACATGGCTTCCCTTACGTTCTTATGATATTTTAAAAGAGGATATACTAAGCAATTTGTTGCAAGTTCCAGGTGCAATGTCCCTGCCTCAGCCGCCAGACTTCATGGCAAGAGAGACTAGATAGCTAGATAGGCACCCTGACCTTTCTTCCTGTGTTTAATCTTCTGCCACTGTCCCCTTTGATATGTAGATTGTGTTCTCAGGGACCAATTTCCTTCCTTCCTTCCATTCACTCTCTCAGATGATGATGAACTCTCTCCCTGCATGCACCAAGAGGGGACGACATGCTGTCCTCTCTTGGCACTATGAAGCAGATGGCCCTCTCGCCATCTGCTTCCATCCTTAGCTAGTAAGTTAGTGCTCTATCCTGTCTCTACCATTCCCTATCCAAAGTGTACTTCTCAAATAAAGAGAGAAGTATTTCTCTGATAAACTTGCCACGTGGCTTTGTGTTGCTTTGTAAGCTGAGTAACCTGGTAAAGTAATGCTGCTGCGTTAGTAGTTTTATTTAAGCACTCTGCTAACTAGTGGGAACTGGACTAACCACACCAGTTAACCCCAAAACAATTAAGATATCTGATCCTTCAGCCATAGCCTGAGAGGATGAGAACACTCTCTTCCACACGGGGGGCACAGAAACTGGTGGGTCAGTTGCGCCATATCTGTTCTGCAAAACTCACAGAGCGGATGCAAGTCTCAGCTGCGTGCTGCTCTCCCAGACACAGGAGATGCCTGCACCGTCAACACTTTTCAATGCTTCTCCACAAGTGCCCAGGGGCTGCGGAAGATTAATGAAGACTGACAGAGAGTCAGAAAAATGGTAAAACTGGAGAAAGAAAAGAAAGGTCGGAACAGATCGACAGCCGTAATTTCTTTTTTTCTTTGCCTTTTGAGAAAGCTAGCCCACAGAGGAAGCGGCTCTGAGAACAGGTTGTCTAATGCTGCTACTGCTATGGCCGCTGTTTCGGCACTTGAAAAGATGGGGGGGGGACACATTTTTAAAAATTACCTTGTTAGACTTTAAAATGGCAGCGGCATCCCCAAGACAGACCCAGGGGTGATTTCACATCTAGTTCATCCCTGAGTGGGAAGGTGTAACTCCCCTGGCAATCGCCATGCGCTCCATGTAATGGCAACTGCCACATGGCCAAACGCACATGGCCAGGCCAGCGACCTGAGCTTGAGTCAGGTAGAACAATAGCTGGTCGGATTGTAACTTGTCACCAATCCAGTACCTAGGATCCTCAAGGGGACCTATGACATGTAACCAGAATCGTAAGGTCCTATTGGGACATTTGGGTGAGGTCGGAGGTGTGGCTCTGACCGGAATAAAAGAGCATACCTCATCTGACCACCTAATAAAGCGCTTGCTATGAAATAACTTCAACTGGTCTCCCAACTCCAGTACTCTTCAGAGAACAGGTTGTCTAATGCTGCTACTGCTATGGCTGCTGTTTCAGCACTTGAAAAGATGAAAGGGGGGGGGGAGGACATATTTTAAAAAATTACCTTGTTAGACTTTAAAATGGCAGTGGAGGAATGGTAAGAGAGTGAGCCAGAACTCACACTGAATGTTAAACATGCACATAACTAAGCTAAGGTTCTTTTTAAAAAAATAACAGCCCCTACAAACCTATATATGTTTCAGTGGACATATGGCTGAATCTTGACAACAGTACCTATCCCCCCTGCGTTCTTGGCTTTTCTACAGCATTAAGGATTTTTAAACCCTGATTCCATGTTGCAAGCAGGAATACTGGGCCCACCATATACACAAGCCCTCTGATTTCCTTCCCACTGCACAATGGCTACACAAAAGCAAAAGGACCACAACCCGGTGGCAGCAAGTACATGCTTTCTATGTACAAGGTCACATGCTCAATCCCTCCTGTCTCCAGCAAAAAGAGGCACAGAAACAGGTGAGGGGGGGACTTTTTCTCTGACCAAATAAGCGTGTGGCGGGAAAGACGTTATTCCACCCCAAAGAGCAGTTACCAGTTAGAGCGGGCAGTACTAAACTACAGGGACCAATAAGGCAATTCCATACCCCTGAATACCTATTTTTGTTCATGCACATTGACTTTTTTTTAAACAAAGACAATAATACCCATCGCAGGACATCTTCAGATCTATAAGCCATCCAATGACCTACTGGAACGTGTTTATTGGAAGACTTTGTGCAATAGGAGGCAATAAATTGTGTGATTCTTGCCAATTCCCCCTTCCGGCTGCAACCTTTATGTCATATCCCACACTGTTCCTGTGGGCCAGCCTGACCACTGGGAACTGCAAAGGGTTTTCTGGTGGAAAAAAGGGACCTGGCAAAAATCTCTTCCACAAACTTACCGCGGTTGCAATTCTGTAGAACGAAACTCATGTTGTCTGACTATTTTTTGACAAGCACGTTATCAGCTGCCAACAGTGCTGAAGACAGGCAGAGGAGGGGTCATGGTTTAGCGCTAGAGCATCTGCTTTGCATGCAGAAGGTCCCAGGGTCCAGCCTCTGGCATCTCCAAGTACAAGGGATCAGGTAGAGGTGATGCCAAAGACCTCTACCTGTGACCACAGACAACCGCTGCCAGACAAAGCAGATGATACTGACCTTGATAGACCAAGGGTCTGATTTAGTATAAGGCAGCTTTGTGTTATGAGTGCATTAAGGCACCAACTGGACTGAGACAAATCATTTTAATGAGATTAGTGCAGTGGTGCACACTCTACAGCTCACAGAGAGCCCCGTATGCAATTGCCATCAAGCAAAAGAGCCATGTTTCGTTCTATTCCTGACACTTCAAGGATGCTCACAGCTTACCCGTTCCTATGGCAGAAGCTGTTTCAAGGTGGGAATCACCTGCCAAATACAAGCTCCGCTGGGCAATGGCCTCACTCACTTTCCAGAAACATGTGGCAAGTAGTGTTCCCCCTAAACTGAGTTAGTGTGAGCTAGCTCACAGTTTTTTTAGCCTCCAACTCATACATGGCTCTGGAGCAAACTAATTTATGCAGTAGCCAAATTGCTCGCTCACAGCTTTGATGCCAGTAACTCACAAAGTAGAATTTTTGCTCACAAGACTCCACAGCTTAGAGGGAGCATTGGTGGCAACTTGTTCCCTCTAAGCTGAGTTAGTGTGAGCTAGCTCACAGTTTTTTAGCCTCCAGCTCACACATTTTTGTCTTAGCTCAGGAAGGATGGCTCCAGAGCAAACTAATGTATGCAGTAGCCAAAATCGCTCACTCAGAACTTTAATGCCAGTAGCTCACAAAGTAGAATTTTTGCTCGCAAGACTCCACAGCTTAGAGAGAGCATTGGTGGCAAGTGCCATATTGGGGAACAGTGCTCAGAAGAGACATAGGTGGCATGTCAAAAAGCCACATGTGGTTCCTGAGCCACTGAGTACCACTGGATTATCTGTTGTAATGCCATCATCATCAAGAGAAATCACAATAACATTTTATGAAGTAATAGTTGAGACGTGATACCACCAAAACTTGCCCAAACCTTTTCAACAGGTCTGTGTGTACTACATATACTTACTCCATGAGCCAGGCTGAGGAGGCTAGAACTGTTTTGTTGCAGGCTGGAAGAGTTCAAAATGTCTACAGTTGAATTTTGGCTACAGTGATCTGAGGCGTGAGCACTGGCGACTATTTGTCCCTGGAGTGCAGCTCCAATTAATGTCCCGAGAACTTCCACTGTGATTCCTGTTGGGGGGAAAAACCCACAATAATGGTCCTGGGGAAAATGGATGTTGAAGCTTAACTTATAATGACACTGGGTTTTTAAAAAATGTACATATTGTGTGTGTGTGTTTTATTTTTGTGTTTCAATGTGGAACTTTATATGCATGTTTCTGTGGTTTAAAAAGGCAGGCCTATAGAGTAACAAAGCAGGGTCTGGATGGGTGACTGAAGTACATAATGGTTGTTATGAAGCGTATTATGACTGGATGGTAGCTGCACTGGTTTTGAGCAGGGTTCACTGCTTTTGAGAGAGAGAATCAGAGTGTGGGAAAGAGGGAAGAAGAAGAGAGCAGAGTGAGTGAAGAGTGAGGTACTGTGGAATTTGTGTGAAATCTGTGTTCTCTGTGGAAGTTATTAGCCTAAGTGGCAAGTTAGGAAATTAAGCTTTGTGGAAGTTATTCGTCAAAGTGAGAAAATGAGAAAATAAGCCTGCTTAAGGCACTTTAGATAAAGAAGAACTGTACCTATTTGAAACCATTACATTTATGTACCTATCTGACACATTACATTTATGAACTTTACTGAAACCATTATGCTGTCATACTTCTAAATAAACTCTATTTATATTTAAAGGATGCCCTTTAACCTCAGAGCCATCCCAACATGCTGACCATTGTGTCATTCCAACCAAATATAACTAAGCCATCCTGTTCTTTAGGTCCAACTAGGAATTCTAAGGCAGGTGCCTTTGGTGGCAGCAAAAATAAGTAGGAAACTCTAAGGAAGGCAAGGAGGCAGCATAAAACATGTCACCTGAGAACACTACGAAGAGATGACTTTACAGGTGTTACATATAAGGGCTCTCAGAAAACAGCTAAAATTCTATAGGCACCCACTGAATTCCAGCTTACACTACGCACCATTTAGCCCTAAAGTAAAGGGGGAAAGCCATTAGATTATAAGAGACAGACGTTTGAGTGGATATGTAATTTATTTTCTAGACAAAAGTGCTATGACAGCAATCTTGTGGCAGGAGCTCCCCTAGCCAAAAGCAAGCTTTTTTGGGTGTATTTAGCTTCCGCTTTACTTCAGACCTGAGAATACATAAATGTTGCTGTTTGTTTAGGACGAATACAGCTCTTTTCTTCTGCATAGTTCAGAAGTTTCTGGGATTGGTTTTTGCAGAAATGGGATCCAAAGAAAAGGCATACACAAAGGAGTACACGATACCATTTAGGAGCAGAAGCATTCAACCGACAGTTATCCGAAAGTTAAAATCCAGCTACTGTCTCTCTGAGTTATAATTTTGTGCACATACAGAGCTAAATCCAGAGAAAAGCGAAGTGGCTTCTTGCTCACAAAGGGAGTCTTTTTAGCATCCATTCTGGTGGCAGAAACCTTGTTCCCAAACCATACTGGGGGTCCCTCTAGAGCAGTACCCCATGCCATATAATGGACTGCACTTGGATGACAAAATTGGTCCCACTCAGCCAATTTACGCAAAAGCATCTTGTATGCATATACAGGCTCCTCCGGGGTCAATCCACAACATGACCACAGCAGTCTACAGTAATCATCCCACAAACAGTATCTGTTGATTTAACTTCCATTCCCCCCCCCCCACTTTTGTGAGTGATTTTCAAAACACTTAACCACCTCTTTAAAAAGTTTTCAACCAGTAGTCTTGTCTCTTTACAATGCAGAGATGCTTTGTTAAGAGAAGACTAGAGGCCTGATATTTGATTGGCTTTCCCTTATTAAAACAAAACAGAAGTCCAGTGGTACCTCAAGGGCTAACAACATTTACTCCAGCTTTTGTGAGTCAGAGCTCACTTCCTCACATAAAACAGAATCTGTGGGTGTGGTCACAGGGCAAGCTTATCCCAATTTGTTCCCGCTATAGATTTGATCGAGAATATTTTATTTCGGGTTGGGATGATCACACATCCCTCCCTGAACCACTTGCATCGTGCAATGAGGCTCCAGGCACTGTCCAGATAGCTGCGATGCTGTTTGTTTTTTTAAAAAAATTGTCTTTGCGCATGCACACATGGACATGGCCAAATCACTGCTCCCACTGAGACTTGCCGTACTCCCTTGTTTTTGCAGGTTCCCCCCCCCCCCCCAGCGAACAAAATTAACTGGCAACGTACAACCAAGCACTGGAGTCTAGATGTGTGCTTGAACGTTTACACATTGAATTTATTCAGCGCAGGATTGCTCATGCACACAACGACGGAAGCTTGGGTGGGGGAACCATCACAAGAAGCACGTTCAGATGACCTAATCGCGATCATTGTGAGATATGGATGTCCAGATAGGCAAAATCGCGGATTCAAAGCACAAAAACCCAGAAAGTACTTCATTTTCCGGGTGTAGGGAACCGGGAGGATTGCACGAGTGAGCCCACTTTGGTGCAGGAGACAGAAGCGGTTGTGTGATCAGCAATTTTAAATGTGAGAGGGAACAGCAGTGAAACGCGATCAAAATGACCGTGTGACCACAGCCACAGGAAAAGCTCAAACTAGAACAAATGTTGTTAGTCTTAAAGCAGCCACTGGATGGCTGTTTTGTTTCACTACAACAGACTAACACGGCTACCCCTCTGGAATTTATCTTATTAACCTAAAGAAATGAACACACTTTTATGTCCACATAGTAGGAAGAACCTTTAAGAGAAGCAGCCCCTCTTTAAGACTCACGGTATGCTGTCGCTGACTCTCGATCCTTCTGATCAGTACTGAGAAACATGGTAAGAGCACAATATGGTACCAGGAAAAGCTATAAACGACAGAACACAGATACCAGTTGGGAAAGTATTTCAGTTTGGCATGCTCTCTTTCATGGTAACCACAGGACACCTGTGTAGTTGGGCACAGGGGTCCAGTCCATTACTCAGGGTGCTGTGCTTTTGTTTCCCAACCCGCAAATAGTTATTAACTCTTCACTGAAAGCATCTTCTGTTCTAAAGCAAGGGAGGGGGAGTAATCAATCTACGAGGGAGAAAAAGCCACTGACTTTTACAGATATAACATTAAATGCACTTTTTGTATTTCCCATGTCCACAACGCTAGACTAAACCTACATAGACCAGAATGAAGGAGGAGGAGGAGGAGGAGGAGATTGGATTTATAACCTGACCTTCACTACCCGAAGGAGTGTCAGAGTGGTTTATAATCCCTTTCCCTTCCCCTCCCCACAAAAAGACATCCTGTGAGGTAGGTGGGGCTGAGAGAGCTCTCTCGAGAACTGCCCTTGAGAGCTCGGAAAGAACTTATGACTGACCAAAGGTCACACCAGCAGCTGCACGTGGAGGAGTGCGGAATCAAACCCGGTTCTCCCAGATTAGAATCTGTGCTCCTAACCACTACACCAAACTGGCTCTCAGTTTTAAAAGCGTCTCTCTTCCCTCTTTCTATCCTGCCTGGACCTCACTGATACATGACTACATGCATACACTGTGACAGCGATGTAAATATGCTTCTTATCTATGCTTGAAAATGTGCAGACTCTTTTTATAATCATTTCTACTTTTAAAAACCCTTGAAAATCCCAACCTTAAATCTTTTAAAAGGTCTAAGTAAGAAGGGGGAGAGGCATTGCGCAAAGAAACTTCACCCATTATGAACCACACACGCACTTGGCTTCTCTTGAGATTCAGTGGACTGGCAACATATAAATAAATAAATAAATATTTTTTAAAATGGGAAAACAAATTACATAAGCAAGTTGTATGCAGCAGATGGGGTAAAAAGGTATACGGGCAATACCAACACATATAAAAGTTTCACTATACACTGCTCCTCCAGAACTGAAAGCCATATTTTATGTTAAAGTAAGATGGAAGACAAAAAAACTTGATTTCTGGATTCTTGTTTTTATTACTTATGAATGATTCTGTATTGTTACACTCTATCCCAAAATTACGATGGATATATTTACACTGATAGAATGGTCTCAAGAATAACCTTATATTGTGCATACTGTGTGTATGTAAAGCTGGTTTAAAATGGTTTCTAGGTGGCATCCAACAGCTGGGAAACCTACCGCAATGTGTCAAGAGAGTGTTACAATAGCGCGGATGCATACACAACCCCAACACATATAAGAATTACTTAGAATGATTTCTTTATTGGGATTTCTGTTCTTGGAACTTAAATTCCCATGCAGGTTTGATGCAGATTATGACTGGGACAATGGTGTATTGTGAGAGGGGGATTAATTCTTCCCCACACCATATTCCTGACCCAAAATGGCCCTAGGGGACTGCTAGTTGCCCCTCTGGGAAAACGTGCATGGGCTACTGGTCCACATAAGCCTGGGTATTAAATTCTGAACATGGAATCTGCAGAACAAGTCTATTGACAAGGCACATGGGGGGGGCATAAGGAATATGAATTATAATGTGAATTGGTCCTGAGTCTCCAACCACGTTAAAGGACTGAACGTGGTATCTGTTCCAAGTGGCAAGAATACTGGAGCCTTACCAGGTTAGTTTTTTACCATTAGATGTGTGGGAGTTGCTGAAAGAACAGCTGAGATGGTTCCTCCCCTCCCCGAACTGCCACCACGATTTTGCCCCGTGGGGGAGAAAACAAAACAGTCTGGCAAGAGCTGCTGTCCATCCAGTTCCTAGTGGTTGCAGCTGAGGTGGTCCCACCCTCTTGGCCAACAACTGCCACCATAGGGCTACTGAAAAGGACCAACTGATCGATTGTCTGAGCAGTCTGTCACAGAACAAACCATGATTTTTGTTGTTTGAGTTCCTCTGCGTTGTTTATTGGAGGTCCTTGCTGTCTCAGCAAATTGTTTTTTAAATTTTGTAATCTGCCTTGAGTCTCAGGAAGAAGGGGGGTGGGGCCTGTAAATAATAGGGTGGATCCAACAACACTTCAAGGAGCTTTCCTCCAGCCTAAGGGGCCTTCATCCATTTTAAGCAGCTCTTCCTCCAACAGAAAGCCACTTAAGTTGGAGACAGCTTTCAAACTTTACTCAGTGGAGTATTCAGACAGGGGTAGGATCTACCCGGAAGAAATAAATAAATAGAATAAAATTATTTTTATTTTATAGAGCAAAACTATTTTGCATGGTAAAAAATCTTCCTGAGTGAGGTGAGGAAGGGACTGCAACATTGAAGCTTAGGACTCATGAAAATCCTGTCAAGCCCAATTCACCAATCTATTTCGAAAGTCTCCATTTTGAATGGCCAGCCACAGGAATCGTTTCCTGTGAGCTTGAATTCCCAAGTCACTTACAACATGCCCAACTTGACCTGCTCAGATTATTGATTCCATCCCAAGTACAATCTGGACCCTGTGTCAAATAAAGGTGCCTACAACTATATTACCTCAAAGTACGAATGTTATGAAGGCACTGAGGAGGGGGTAGGCATTACCGATAAAAAAGCTCTCAGGAAAATCCCAGGAGTCCACCTAAGACAGCAGTCTGGCAACAGTATTCACAAAGTCTCCTAAACTTGAATGGGCACAGGGGAGCCATTAATGGCATGAGAGAAAGCACAAACATGTGTACAGATTGTACATTAGAGAGAAATATGCCTGAAAGCGGATTCGTGAATAGCATTTTACAAGGGCCGGATGCTCCTTCAAAGAATAAGAAATCATTCTAATGCATTGCAGTTTCCTGACCTATTTCTATATAGGTCATACCAAAGGAACCATCCCAAATGAACAAAAGAACATTAGGGACTGAGGCCATTCCAGAGGCCTTAATAGCTGCACCCCCTCTTAGGATGATGTAAGCCAGCAACAGGAGGAGACCGAAAAATGGCTGGGGAGAAGCTCTATGCTTTAGCTGTGACTAATTATTCCACGCATGTACACAAGGGAACAAATGGAACTAAGGGGTCAACTGCCATTTGTGAACTTACAAAAGCTACCCAGAACTCCTTGAAATGTAATGTCATTTTATTAAGGGTTAAAACAAAACACAACGGTGTTCCATCATTCACATTCACCATAAAGCTCAGCTACGTAGGACACTGGGAATCCAGAATCAGATCTCTTGATGTGTAACTTCACGTCCAAAAAGCAGTCATGACAAAGGAGAAGAGAACATTTCCCAGTAGGGGGGAAAAGACAGATACAATATACATGCCTGTCTTTTTCCACACTTTGCCTAAATGTCAAGTGGATGTTGACTGAGGTAAAAATTACATGTTTCAGAGATCTGATCCCTGGGGCTGCCAACTCTTTGTTGGGAAATACGTGGAGATTCAGAAACTGGAGCCTGGAGAGGTGGGGTTTTGGGGAGGGGAGGGACCTCATTGGTATGTACTGCCATAGAGTCCATCCTCCAAAGCAGCCATTTTCTTCAGGGAAACTGACATCTGTTGCCTGGAGATCAGTTGTAATTCCCAGAGATCTCCAGCCCCACCTGGAGGCTGGCAGCCCTATGACCCAGTATGAAATATAGTCCATCTAAAATTATACAGAGATTGAAACTTTGGCCTATCCACAACCCAAACCTATTATTTTACCTCCTGTGCCAGACACTGTCTCCTGTTCACCAGTGGTGAATCAACAGGAATGACCATTCAGTGGCCAAACAAGAACCATAAGAACATAAGAGAAGCCAATGTTGGATCAGGCCAGTGGCCCATCCAGTCCAACACTCTGTCACACAGTGGCCAAAAACACCTGGTACCCTCAGAAGGTCCAGCAGTGGGGGCAGGAAACCTTTTTTTTACAACTATGGAGAACACTGATCAACTTACTGTAGTCAATGCCTGGAAAAGGCAATAGAAAGCCAGATACCAAACAACTCTTCCAGCTGTGAAGGGAGGCAGGTACCACAGAAAGAAATAGGACACAATGATGAAAGGGGTACAGCCCAACATCCTGAAATATAAATGATATGGTACACATTCACACAGGTATGAAGCATTTTGAAAGCTAAAAAAGTTAAACCAAAACAGGGATAAATTCTATCTAGATAATAATTTTTGTTACAATCTATTCAGTACTTAAGGCCATAAAGTTGGAGACTGCCTGCCTAACAACCACAGGAAGGCTATTCCATAAAATAAGAAAAAGCTCTAGGTCTAGCACTGACAACCTTAACTACCTTACAGAATGGTAGTTTTAAAATGATAAAGGTTTTCAAAACTTCTTGGCCATTATGGCATGATTTACTCAGGAACGATGATGTCAGAACACAACCATTCTCTGTGTGTGGGTTTTTTTTTTAAATGAGAGAAAAGATTTACTAGTGCAAAGGAAAAGAAGATTTACCACTGATTTATATGAAAGGAAGCCAAGGGGCCACATTCTGGGGCAGATCTGAGGTATGGTGTAATTCAAATGCTGTCCAATTACGATGTTATAAACCTCTCCCACAGAAGTCAATGGAAGCGTTCGACTTCTTGAGAGAAGGCTAAGCCAAGTGATATCTTTTGGAGGGCCTCCAAGATCGTTGGCGATGAGTCCATACATCCGGATATATCGGCTTTCTGTTCCTCCAACAGAATTCCTGTCACAGAATTCCCCCGGGCCGCTGACAGTGCTGTGTGCGCAGTGTGTGTGCTCCAGCCTTCCTGGACACACCAGCTCCGCACACCATTTATTACTACCCCCCCCCAAAAAACCCCACCTTTATTACATGGACTCTCTTCCAGAGAAGGTCAGCACATATAGTGGTTTTTAGTCTTAAAGACTCAAGTCTTAGATGTAGACAGTCAGAATGTCCCATTCACTGGGCTTTTTAGCATCCCTAGTGCTGTATTCTTGTGCTACATTTTGTGTTTTATTTTGTTCCTGTTAATTGCACATTCCAGTTCTATTTTGTATCTTTTAGTGTCATGAAATTTCCATTCCCGCGATCACTTTTGAAAACTGGAGCTGGGTGGTCTACTAGGATACACAATCTTTGGCCAATCACACCCACTTTTTTTAGACAGCCAGTGTGGCGTAGTGGTTAAGAGTGGTGGATTCTAATCTGGAGAACTGGATTTGATTCCCCACTCCTCCACAGAATTTTCTCAGCCCCACCTACCTCACAAGGTGACTGTTGTGGGGAGAGGAAGGAATGTGATTATAAGCCACTTTGAGACTCCTTAAGGCAGGGGTGTCAAACACAAGGCCCATGGGCTGGAACCGGCCCGTCCAGGGCTCTAATCTGGCCCATGAGCAACTGGTGTGAAGGAGGGAACAGGAGGCTACTCGGGGGGTGGGGGAGTGGGCAGGTAACAGGTATGGTTCCCTCCACCCCTGACTTATGTTGATTTGGAGCTATGCAGTAGCAGCTAAGGTAGAAAACCACCTCCTCCTATGCCATGTCTTCTGGGTTCCAAGGGTCTGGAAAGCAGTTCCACAGCCAGTTACAGGGTTGCCAACTCTGGGTTGGGAAATACCAGTAGATTTCAGGGGTAGAGCCTGGGGAGGGAAGGGATGGGGAGGGACCTCAGCAGGGTATAATTCCATTGCCTAAAGCAGCCATTTTCTCCAGGAGAACTGATCTTGGAGATCTCCAGGTACTGACTGGAGGCTGGCAATACTAAGGGGACCTGTAGATTTGAGCGGTAGAATCTGGGGAGGGCAGGGTTTGGGGTGCGGAGGAACCTCAGCAAGATATAACGCCATAGAGTCCATTGCCCAAAGCAGCCATTCTCTCCAGGAGAACTGATCTTGGAGATCTCCAGGTGGCACAATTTTATTTTATACACAACTCAGAACAATACTCAAAGTATGTTTAAACCCTTCCTCAGATTATGGGATTAAGTTAAATAAGCCTCTCTCTATACTTTAATCATGTTGTAACTATACATTAATCATGTATATTTATAGGAAAAGAAAAAAGAAGGGGAAATAAATTCCCTCTTTGTATTTATGCTGAATATTAAGCTCTCTCATTGCCTTAATTTGCTTGCTTTTTACTTTATTATTTTTTCTTTTTTTTTGTTTTTCTTTGTTGTTATGTATACACTGCAGGTTGTTCTTCTATGTGGGGAGTGGGGTGTGTACTTGATGTTTATGTCTGGGTTTTTAAAAATATATTTAAATAAAATTTTATTTTTTTAAAAAAAAGAGATCTCCAGGTGCAGTCTGGAGGCTAGCAATACTAAGGGGAGAGCCAGACCTGTAGATTTGAGGGGTAGAGCTTGGGGAGGGTGGGGTTTGGGGTGAGGGATTCAGCAGGGCATAATGCCATAGAGTCCATTGCCCATTGTAGCAGCCATTGTAATAGCTGGGAAATTTTCTGTAGGAGAAATAATGTGCTGTGGCTGGGGAACACGGTGATTTCTGGGAGATCTCCAGACCCCACAGGGAGATTGGCAACTCCAGTGATCATTTAAGGGAAGGTTGGGATATGTATTTTGGCAATTCCAGTGACCGTTTAAGGGAAGATTGGGTGATGTATTTTACCTCAGGACACTTTCAGTGACCCATCAGCAACAGCAAACTGTTTAGAATGTTAGAGGCAAAGGCCAATCAGGCCACATGTGCAAATGACCTCTGTGTTCCGACTGGCTATTGGGGGGAGAGGAACAGCAAACTGTTTAGAATATTGGAGGCGAGACTCAGGCAATGCAGCCAGTGGATAGGGACAGCTTGAGTGACATATCAGGCAGCCAACTGATTTTGGCAAGCATAGAACATTGCCACCCGAAAATACAATTACATATAAGGACAGGATTACTAAGACTACTTCTAGTTCACTCTGCTGAATACACACCACAAACTCACTGTTCTTAGATGTACAAGAACAACTGCACAAGAGATGAAACCTCTCTATCACTGTAACCTTAATATGGCCCCTTTTTAGTCAACCTCATGGTTTATGATACTGAAACCGATTGCCGTGTCTATATATTTTGACGACAATGACTCCAGGGAAACACAGATTAGTCTTCAGTGTGTAAACATAGTTCTTTGATATTTAGAGCTGATAAGCTGCATTTCACACAAGCTGCGGAAAAGCCAAGAGACCAAAGCTTTGTATTCGAAGCATGATAAACAGATGCAATCAGTTCCCCAGCGCATGACCAGTAGTGACAGAATTCTCTAGCGTTCTTGTAAAGCTGCCACTTCACAATGTAATTAGATGACCATGGATACAAAAATCTGAATGAACAGACAACCTAGCTTAATTCCTTCAGAATTCTACTTATCTGCATACTTTCCTATCATTTCTTTCTTTCTTTCTTTCTTTCTTAATTGCAAAAAAGAAAAAAGGTAGAATGCAAGAGAATGCAATACTATTTTTTATGCTGAACTAAAGGATGGGAAAGCAATACCAGAGGTTTGATGCAAAGGGCACCAAGCCAGACACCCAAGATTCAACCTTGTGGTCACAATTCGTAACACTCATTTTAGAGGTCAGCATTTATCGAAAATAGGAGGTGCATGAGTCAGTTGTGACTCAGGTAAATTAAAAATCTTTATATTGATTCTATTGCCCAAATACAGTACAATAGGGTTACTTAACTACTTCCTTCCCCGTTTTTTGGGGGGTCCAACAGGGGTGTCTTTTAGCACCATGTCCATTTAATTCGTATTTGTCTGACTTGCCAGGGTTTTTTTTCCCCTGATCCTTATCTACAGTCACCTAAATTACTGGGCATTTCAGTCCCTTTTACTTTATACAGATAACACAGTTTTATTTTCCCGAACCCAGGCCAGTCTTCTTCAGGCTTGGAAAAGATTCCACACTTATTGAATACATGAGGAATTATCTATTAATTCTACTAAAACTAAAATTATTACGTTTGCACCTCGCTCTTCGACCAAATGGATTGTTAAAGGGTGGAAGATCTCACAGGTTTCCCCTTTTAGGTATCTGGGTGTTTTATTCCATTGTACCTTGTCCTGAAGATGTCATAAACAACTGGTCACTTAGAAACACTCTAAGCCTCATCTTTGGGAACCCACCATGCCTATTTGGTCTTGCTCTCTGAACCGCAGTAACAAGGAAGGGCAGCAGGTAAGTACAATAGCTAAAAATTGCAACGTTGAGATAAATCATCCCTGCACTAGCCTGTAGGAGTAAAATGGGAGGTGCAGAGCCTCTAAGCATCAGCATAAGTACAGGGTGTTAGATGTGCAACTCCATTTAGGAGGAGAAGCTCTCAGAGTCACTGGTGGCAGTGGGCAATATCCAGGTTTTTTTGGTACTTCTCCCCAAAGGAAAGGGGCAGCATCACCCAGCAGAAACCTGAGACAGATGCAGAGTTTTCCAGCCACCCAGAGACCACCCTGAAGGAACAGGGGGGCTTGCAAGTCTGTTCCTTCCTGGCTGTTACTGAGGCAGCAGCACTAACAGACCAGCCTGCACAGATCTGCTCGTTAAATTCACAACACACCTAGCTGTGATACAGAGCTGGCCCAGTATTATTGTATCCCATGGCAAACTGCTGGCACAGCATTTCCTAAGAATGTGCCATGGGGAGCCAGCGTGCTGTAACGTTTCAGAGTGTTCGACTACAGCTGGGAAGATCTGAGTTCTAAGCCCCACACAGACATAAAGCTCACTGGGTGGGCTTCAGTCAGTCTCTCTCAGCCTACCTCACAGGGTTGTTGTCGGAATAAAATGAAGGAAGAAGAACCATATACTTTGCTGTAAGCTTCTTGGCAGCCGGGTGGGATAAAAGCATAGTTTTACAAGGTTCTGAACTTCATGGCTTCCATCCACTTTCATGTGCCACATGAACAGAAGTTATAATATTCAAAAATGTGTAACAGTCCTACGTACAAAGGAATTAGTCCCACCAAGTTCCATGGCTTTTACTGCCAAGTGGTATGTATAAAATTATAGCCTTAAGGAGAAAAAGGTTTCTTCATAAAACATAGCAGTTTTATACAGAAGGGCAGAAATGATCTAAATCCCCCCAACGATATCAAAAGCAATTAAGATGCTACCAAAAAACTACATTATCTGACTACTAATAATTACATTTTTATGAACTTTACCAAACTTATCATCAAGGGAACATAAAAACTGGAAAAAAATACAAGATGAACAAACTGAACTCAAATTGATGAACTGGAGTTACTCCTGCAAACAGAACACATCAGTGTTACGGATCTAGGCTGCCTTTCCTTTCCACAATAGCTTCTGAGAAGCGGTTCCTAAGGATCTGGTGACCCTCAGGAACTAAATAAAATGCCAAACAGAACTCCCAGAACACCTCTACCCAAACCCCTTTCATGCATAGAACAACCCTGAAGAGTACCCTAAGATCAGGGGTCATTTCATAGAAAAAGAGGTGCAGGAGCTCATTAGCATACCTATTAGCATAACTCATTAGCATAACTGGCCGAATGTCAGTTTCAGCCCTATTATACCCTATGGGCCACTGAAGTCACTTTTTTCCCACCATAGAGAACAACGGAGGGAATGGGGGCAACCTGTTTGGAGGCCCGTAGAATTGGACCCCCTGGTCCAATCTTCTTGAAACTTGGCGAGTATTTGGGGGAGAGGTCCCAGAAGGTACCCTGCAAGTTTGGAGCCTCTCCCTCAATCCCCCTCCCCTACAGCTGCTTTTAAAGTCGCTGCCGAATTTCAGCGGCAATTCAGCGGCGGGCCGAATCAGATCAGAGAATCTGATTTGGCCCGTAGCTGCCCTACTGCCCACTCCTGAGCTGGCGGAGCGCTCGCTCCGGCCCCAAAGGACCCCTGGTTCAGCAGGACTGTGTACTTCCAAACATGACTGCCTGCTAGTTAAGATCTTCAAGCAGAGGTCATTCTCTGTGTGTCTCCACTGTTAGAGATGCAGTGAAGGGGAACAGTCAACAGAAATAAGCTTGTAGAACACACGTCTGGTCACCCACCACCTAACCCCTGGCTCAGCCAGATAAAATTTTATCTGACCCACTATTTTTCTAATGGACGTTACTGTCAGAATCTGCCAATTCAGCCAATGTATTTTTGCATGCATATCTTTAGCTATCCTATGTATCTGTACCTATGTAACTGTAATGCATGATTCCTGTCTTGGTCGGGAGGGTGACAACCATGATTTGTGAGAACAAGGAGGCCTCACATCTCTGCCTCCGCATTCCAGCTGCTCCGGCAGTAACTTCAAGGGGAGGATGCTTCTCATCTCTTATCAAATGCAAAAGAACCTTGGAGCCATTGATTGTTATGTGAACTCGCAACATCTGAGGGGTCTGGTTTGGGAGAGGAAATTTACTGCTTAACACCTCACTTTTTTCCTGTGAGAACCAAACGGTCAAGACACCTTTTAGCCCGCCAATTTTCCCTTAAGGGGATTGGCTATCTATGGGTAATTCAAACTCCTTGGAATGGTATAATAGACCCGCTTGTATTATTTGTCTCATCTCTGACAATAATCCGAGATGCTGTACTAATGTAGGAATAGGTAATAAAGAACTGTGGTTAACCAACCAAGATCTGATCCTTGACTACTTTGAGCAGAACTCTCACAGATTGTCAGAGATCTGTGTTTGGGACTCAGCCGTTCCTGACCATGTCAGACGACGACGCGGTCCCCCTCAAACCTACTACTCCCGAAGAGACTCCCGTTACCCCGAAGGATCCGGGGAACGGAGGTGGTGGCGGCGGAGGAGGTCCCGAAGTGCCGGTGACCACGAGCCAAGGGGCTCACTATATCCCGCGCCGGGTTCCTCATCAGAGCGTGACCCCCAAGTACGCCTGGAGCCATTTCGGTCATCGGACCGTGGATTCGTGGGTGCACGACCGGAAAGGAGTGAGGGTTTCGCTCACAGGAGACCAGCTCGATCGAGGGAGACCGAGTTACCTCGGAGACGACCGCGAGCCGATCTACCGTGGAGAGCCGCGTCGCCCGCCTTTCGAAGGAGAGGGGACGGGTCCGTATGGGCCCGATCCGTACCGCGAGGAGCAGACGGTCCCCTTGGACCAGATGATGGGAGAGTTGCGGCTTCAACTCACCGCCGAGCTCCGCGAGTTGGCCCTCGATCTCCAGCACCAATTTCGAGACGCTATGAGGGCAGTGCAAGGAGCTCTCCCTGGTCAAGGGATAGGAGCCCCACTACAACCAGCGGCGCCCGGAGGGGTTCCGGTTCAGCCACAGGCGCCCGCTCTGCCGGCACAACCAGTCCAGCCGGTCGTTCCGGTTCCGGCGCCAGGGCCCGTTCCAGTGCCTGCCCCGGCCCCGGCCGCCCCGGTCGCCCGCCCAGCCCCCTCCGACCCTTTGACGACCACTTTCGATGGGGACCCGGAGAAGCTACGTTTCTTCATGTTGGAGATAGAGAGATTCCTGGACAGTTGGGGCCACCTCTATCCCACCGAGAGAGAACGAATTGGCTACATCGGGTCCAAGCTGAAAGACACTGCCAGCGACTGGTACGTGAGCCTGCACGACACCCCAGGACCTGAGTTGCGTTCCCTGAACAATTTCATGTGGGCCCTCCGTCATCAGTTCGAGGACCCCCTGGGTGAGGAAAAAGCCCGTAATCAGCTAAGAAAGCTGTTCCAGGGGAGATCGTCGGTGAGGGACTACACTGACAAGTTCAGGCGCATCGCGGCCAAGATCCACGGATGGCCGGAGGAGCTATTCATGGAGAAGTATTGGGAGGGCCTGAACCCGGAGATCTACGAAACCGTGCTGTTGGGTGGCCGCCCGGGCACTTTGGCCACCTGGATGAGAGCTGCCATCGACATGGAAGAGCGGTTCGCCCTGATAAAGATGGGAGCGTCGGTGACGGCGGCCAGCAAAGCAGCCCCTAGAGCGAAGCCCCGATCCAGTGTGCAAGACGTCCGAGATGCGAGATTTCGACAAGGGTTGTGCATGAAGTGTGGGGAGAGTGGCCATTTCGCCTCCGCCTGCCCAAGAGGGGGGGGGAAAGGCCCGAAGACCTCAACCCCCGGAGCGGGGAGCACCCCTAGCCGTGGCAAAACACCAATGAAACCCCAGGCGTTGCAGCTGGAAGGAGCTGCCTGTGACCAGGGGGAGCTGGAGCTGATGGAGACGCAGATGTCGGGAAACTCCAACGGCCTGCAGTGAGCGGCGCAGAGCTGCAGGTCCCTCGCCAAGAAGCACCATCTCCGGTGAGCATCCCCGGCCCCCTATTATATATGGTAGTGACTGTAGTGACCCCTGGATCAGGCACCCACATGCGGGTACGCGCTCTAATTGACTCTGGGTGTGCGTGAGACCTGATCAGCCCCTTGGTGGTGGAAGGGCTGGGACCAAAAGTCACCCCGCTGTTGGAACCCCTAAAGTTCACTCAAATGGATGGGTCGGAAATGAAGGAGGAATGCATAGCAGAGACTGAGAGCCTAATCTTGGGGACGGGGGAACACTGGGAGAAGCGGGCTTTCGTCATCACCCCAAACGCCCAGTTCCCCATGGTGTTGGGCAGCCCTTGGCTCGGGGCGCACGACCCGTATATTAAATGGAGCGAAGGGAAGATCTCGTGGGTGGACGAACGCTGCCTTAAACATAGATGGGACCCGGAATGGGGACCGGGACCTCCCACCCCTCCTCCCCCGGTCCCCGCGCTCGCTCTCACCCCTACCATGGTGCCCAAGGAGTATAGAGATTTGCTGGAAGTATTCAGCGAGACTGAGGCGGACGAGTTGCCCCCCCATCGACTGTCGGATTGTGCCATAGAACTACTCCCAGGAGAAAAACTCCCAAAGGGGAAATTATACTCCATGAGCCCGTTGGAGCGGGAAGAGTTGCGAAAGTTCTTGGACAAAAATTTAGCGCGGGGTTTCATCCGTCCAGCCAAATCCCCCTTTGCGGCGCCGGTGCTGTTCCGGAAAAAAAAGGATGGGGGTTTACGACTATGCACTGACTACCGGGGACTGAATGCGGTCTCCACTACCAACGCTTACCCCCTCCCGTTAATAAAGGACCTCTTAGCGGAAGCTGCTAAGGGGAAGATCTTTACCAAGTTGGATTTACGGGATGCCTATTTCAGGGTGCGCATCAGGGAGGGGGATGAATCCAAGACTGCCTTTAATACCCCCTTGGGGCAATTTGAATATCTAGTGATGCCGTTCGGCTTAAGTGGCGCGCCCGGGGTCTTTATGAGTTTAATCAACGAAGTGTTGCACAAGCACCTGTTTAAGGGTGTGTTATGTTACATAGATGATATCTTGATCTATTCTACTGATAAGAAGGCACATGTAACGTTGGTCAGGGAAGTCCTCGCCACCTTACTGAAAAACCAGTTGTATGTAAAACTGTCTAAGTGTGAGTTCCACCGTGAGTCCGTAGACTTCCTGGGCTACCGCATCTCTCAGAAGGGTTTGGAAATGGACCCGGGGAAGGTGGAGGCTGTGGTGCAATGGGAGGCTCCGCGAACGAGAAAGCAATTGCAGAGCCTCTTAGGATTTTGTAATTTTTATCGAACCTTCATCAAGGACTTTGCTAAAGTCACTCTCCCCTTAACGGACTTGTTAAAGACAAAGGGGAGGGGGCCCGAGGCCGGGAAGCCAGGAGAAAAGTTGGCTTGGAACGGGGAGTGTCAGAGGGCGTTTGAGACTTTAAAGACTCTTTTCACTTCAGAGCCCATTCTAGCGCACCCTGACGAAACCAAGGAATTTATAATCCATGTAGACGCGTCTGATGTAGCCATGGGGGGGGCCATATTACAAAGTGACCCGGAAGGGAAATTGCACCCGCTGGCTTATATTTCGAAAAAGTTTAATGAAACAGAAAGGAATTGGTCAGTTTGGGACAAAGAAGCCGCAGCCATTAGGTTAGCGCTCACTACGTGGCGGCATTGGTTGGAAGGTGCGCAGACTCCGTTCGAAATATGGACTGATCATAAGAATCTGGAGGCGCTGCGCACTCAGCGGTCCCTCAACGCCAAGCAGCTACGATGGGCCGATTTCTTTTCTAAGTTTAACTTTGTGCTTAAACATTTTCCTGGGAAAGCTAACTCCTTGGCAGACGCGTTGTCCAGGTTACCCCAACATGAAAGTGTCAAGGAAGAGGTGTTTGACTCCATGTTCTCCCCCCAACAGTTAGGAGGGGCGGTGGTCACCCGGAGCCAAGCAAAAAAGGCCCAGTTGGACATTGGGAAATGTGATTGGGGGGGGATTATGCTCCTGAGGAGATAGAGGAATTGGAAGCGTTGGAAGAATGTTCTAAGAGAGAGGATCAATGTTGGCTGCATGGAGACAAACTAGTGGTGCCGAAGGCCAAACGCAAAGAAATATTGTTAACCTGCCACTCTTCCAAGCTAGCCGGGCACTTTGGTTTCCTGAAAACTCTTAATTTGATCCAGCATCAATTCTGGTGGCCGCGCATGCGCCGAGACGTCTCCGATTTCGTCTCGGCTTGCCAGACCTGTTTAATGTGCAAAAAGCGGGGGGGAAAAGTTCCGGGACTGTTGCACCCCTTACCCACCCCGTCAAGACCCTGGGAAGCTATAGCCATGGACTTTATCACCAACTTACCCCCCTCGAAGGGAAAAACAGTTATTTGGGTGGTGGTAGACACATTTTCGAAGCAAGCGCATTTCACCCCTTTCAAGCAATTGCCCACCGCCAAAGGGATGGCCAAAGCTTTTTTCAATCACGTGATTAAATTACACGCTTTTCCGAAGAGAGTGGTTTCCGACCGCGGTAGTCAGTTCGTTGCCAACTTCTGGCGGGAGCTCCTAAAAATGATGGACATTGAACCCGCCCTGAGCTCGGGTTACCACCCAGAGACCGATGGCCAATCCGAACGAACTAATCAAATTTTGGAGCAATTCCTGAGATGTTACACTAATTATCACCAAGATAACTGGGTGGAACTGCTGCCGTTTGCAGAATATAGTTACAACAATGCAGTGCACTCTTCCACGGGAGTCTCCCCTTTCATGGCAGTGGGGGGTTTCGAGGGGAAACCATTGCCGACTATTGAAGATGTCCCCCAAGCTCCCCCCTCGGATTTTAAAAAGTGGTGGTCCAGTCTCCAGGACTCATGGCCTCTAATAGGCAAAGCATTGGACCATGCTAAAGAGGATTACAAAAAATATGCTGATCGCGGGCGAGCACCAGGATGGGACCTTCAACCCGGGGACTCTGTCTATCTCTCAACTAAAAATATCTATGGGTTGCAGCCCAGCAGAAAGCTAGGATGGAAATATGTTGGACCCTATAAAGTGCTACGCAAAATATCTGATGTGTCTTTTGAACTAGAACTGCCTAAATCACTGAGTTCTGTGCACCCTGTGTTTCATTTCAGCCTGTTGAAGAAAGATCCTGGGCCGAATGCTTGGCATCCAGCTCCTCCAGTTCCTCCTCCACTGATGAAGGAGGGGGCCCCTCACTTCGAGATAACTGAAATTCTTGATTCCAAGATGCGAAGAGGCCGATTATATTACTTAGTTAGATGGCTAGATTTCGGCCCGGAACACAATGAATGGATTCGCTCAGAACACGTTCATGCTCCTAAACTAACCAAACTGTTTCATAAAATGTTTCCTGATAAAGCTAGGTGAAGAAAATTATGAGGAGGGCAGGGTGTCAGAATCTGCCAATTCAGCCAATGTATTTTTGCATGCATATCTTTAGCTATCCTATGTATCTGTACCTATGTAACTGTAATGCATGATTCCTGTCTTGGTCGGGAGGGTGACAACCATGATTTGTGAGAACAAGGAGGCCTCACATCTCTGCCTCCGCATTCCAGCTGCTCCGGCAGTAACTTCAAGGGGAGGATGCTTCTCATCTCTTATCAAATGCAAAAGAACCTTGGAGCCATTGATTGTTATGTGAACTCGCAACATCTGAGGGGTCTGGTTTGGGAGAGGAAATTTACTGCTTAACACCTCACTTTTTTCCTGTGAGAACCAAACGGTCAAGACACCTTTTAGCCCGCCAATTTTCCCTTAAGGGGATTGGCTATCTATGGGTAATTCAAACTCCTTGGAATGGTATAATAGACCCGCTTGTATTATTTGTCTCATCTCTGACAATAATCCGAGATGCTGTACTAATGTAGGAATAGGTAATAAAGAACTGTGGTTAACCAACCAAGATCTGATCCTTGACTACTTTGAGCAGAACTCTCACAGTTACTGGCCACTGCAGCTGACTGTAAATTATTACTCAAGTAGTTTTCATGTTTGTATATTTGCTTTATGAGATGTCTCATAAACCATGGACTGAGAGGTGGTCCCTCCCCCAGACACAAATCTTTCAAATAAATAGATGATTGAAACAATGAATAAATACAGCACAAGGGGGATTTCGGCCAGTTCTCCCTGCTGGCTGTAGGCTTCCGTATCATGTCCTACACTGTGCCTGTAAAAGGCTGCCTCTTTGAAATGTGGGGAACTGCAATGAGAGGGAGAAGGGGGAAAAGTTATCTTCTTTGAGCTTGCAGTATCCATGGGAAAGTTGAATTCAGTCAGCACTATGTTTAACATGTATTGTGTGAGAAATACAGTAAGAAATTAGGACCGGAGAAAAATCAATGATCAGAATTAATAGATGAAGTTGCAATAAAGGCTGCAGACAGACTGCCAGTCTGCCACGCCTCCGCGGCGCGGCAGACTGGGGCGGGGGGAATTTTCCCCGCGGCGCGGCATTTGCACGCCACCAGAAGGAAGCCGCCCACAGCGTTCAGACTGCAGGCGGCTTCCTGCAGCGGCGGGCAGACGCCGTGGGGCTGCCCCTGCCCGCGTTCACACCCGCTCCGGCGGGTGGAATGCGCGCGCACGGCGCGCCACAGCAGCCGAGCACCACTTTAAAGTGGTGCTCGGCTGGTGCGGGAGGAGCGCGGCGCCGGACGCAATGCGTCCGGGCCGCCTCCTGGGGGCAGATGTGGCTGTCTGAACGGCCGCTCTGCCTCCGCTTCTGAAGCGGAGGCAGAGCGGCCGAGACTGCCAATCTGTCCTCGGCCAAAGAATGGTATGCATTCCATGGAAATTTGATTACATTACTGCAATAAGATTCATTCCAGGATACATACAATGAAATGAATTAAATGAAGTCAATTAAGACAATCATTAGTACATGAAGGTGAAAAAAACCTGATAAATTATTGAGGAACCGTACAAAACAGAATAATTAAAATATACTATAAGACCACCTATTTAAGGTAAGAGGATATAGGAATAACACAAAATAGAAAAGTGATAAATAAGCAATTGGAAAACTGACATTGTGTGCCAGAAGGAATTAATTCTATTGAATAGGCTGTTAAGAAATGGACAAGTATACATAGTGAAATATTTATTTATTCAAAATAGCAATGAACAAAAAGGAGAAATAAAGAATCAGAAAATGAAATAACCCATGCAATAACAGCAGAATAGATCATAACGATCTTCCCCAGAGAACTTAAATAAAAACAGAATAAATAAAAAAGCAAAGGAAAATTATCCCAGCTGTACATGGTTCCACTGTGCAGATTTTCTGATCCACTCTCTGAGGCCATGCTCAGAATTAGCTATAAACAGGGTTACCATGTTTTGAAAAGCAAAAAAGAAGACATATTTCCTGACTGACTGCTTCAAACAAGTGATCACTATGACAAATCTCATTTTAAATATCTTTACTATTTAAGCTGTGATTTGCTACTAACTAGGAATATTCCAGACCTTCCAACCCAAAAAGAGGACATTTTCGTCCATTTTTTAAAAAAGAGCCCAAAAGAGAACGGACACCAAAAAAAAGAGGACATGTCTCCTAAAAAGAGGACATCTGGTAACCCTAAGCCAGGGGTGGGCAATTGTTTTGGCTTGGGGGCCACATTGTGGAAGCGGAGGTTAGCGGAGGGCCGCACCTTCTAAAATGATTGCATTCATTAGTTAACCCTCGCTTTGGCGCGGCCCGGGGAAGGTGAGGGTGAGGGCGGGCAGGGCTTCCCTGGAGCGCTGTGGCCCTGGGAAGAGGAGGATGGGGGAGGGAAGGTAACTTACTTTCCTTCTTCTGCCTCCTCGTCGCCCAACAGGGCTGCTGGTAGCAGGGGGTGGGGCTTGGTAATGTGCCCACCCCCTGGACACTTCACTCCTGGAGCACCGCTTCTTTGCGCTCTGGGCCCAACGGAGGCCTGACTGAAACCATGTGGCCGACTGTCTTGGTGGGCCGCAAAAACCTCTGTGGCGGGTCGCAATTTGCCCACCCCTGCCCTAAGCTATAAAGAGGCATTGTTTTTAGTTTGTGAGCTGCCTCGAGCAGGTCTCTGGAAAAGTGGAATATATATATTTACTAAATAAATATGCAAGACCTTCAATAGCACTGTATCTTATTTAGTAATAGTTAAAACATGAAAAAGGGGGCATTTTGCCAAAGTACTGACTGCTAGAAAGTCTGTTGCCTAGTCCTCCAAGTTATTATTTTGCTCTTGGAGCAGACAGATTTCCTCTCGATATCTCCCTGGTCTTCTGTACAGATTTTAAACCATTCACCCAAGCTCTTGGCAGGAGCCCACTAAATCCACTATGAACTTTTCTCTATTGGCTTGTTAAATAGTGTCTATTATAATGCAACACAATTCCCATAGCTATATGTATCTCTGCACCAAGTTCCAGTTTTTTAAAAACTCACTTAAACCAAGAAGCTGGATCTAGAGCAGCACAAGCAGCGTGCCATTCTTGCAACAGAATTCCCCCAATTTCCCATTCTTGTCACAACCGCCACTACTCCTAAGATGCTGCTCTGAGGGCCAGAAAGGGACCATCTGCAAGATAGCATGGTAACCTGCAGCTGGGGTGGGGCAGGGGAACATCCTCCTTGGTAAAGTGAAAGTGACTTCTTGCAAAATCCTAAAACAATTTTACTTGGAGTCTCACTGAGATTTGAGTAACATGCAGAGGACCAGGTTGCACCTACTCCTCACTTTGTACTGGATCAGGACCTCATTGTTTCGGAGCTCTTTGTCCCCTCTGTGTTTTTTTTTCCCTATGGGTATACAGCCGCTGCAAAACTCTGAAAATGGGATTAAAAAGTGAAAAACACACAGCCCTCTTTTAGGGAATGGGCAATGCTTGCAGAACACAAAGAAAATGCAAGCGATAAGCAAAGGATAAAACAAACCTAGTGGCTATTCTGCTTACCAAGGCATGAGTCGGCCAATTTTGGTCCATTTGCTTTTGCTAATAAAAAAGCCAGCAACAGGATCTGCAACCGCTCCACAGGCTTTCCCGACAAATAGCACCAGAGAGGCATGAAATGGAGTGATCTGAAAGGCCAAAGAGCGCAGCCTGCTTTACACAAGGCTTCTATGACAACACAATTAAACAGCACAAAGTAACTTCCAGTGAACCAGATTTCAGTGCATTAAAACATGGCAAGAATGTTGTTTACTGTGTATTATGGGTGGGTATTATTTTTAAACTGGCTATTTGCTTCTGGGCTATATTTTTGGCCATTTGTTCCTGTTTGACAGCTTTTACTACCTACCAGCATGTGTTGCTGTGTACATATTTATTTGAACTTTTCTCTTCTTTTCTTAAAATATAATCAAGGCAGTTTTCACATGGATACCTCCCTGTTATTCCATCATATTAAAGGAACAGCGAATTAGCAATACATTTGCAGCGAACAAAGGGGCACGGAGATTCATAAACTGTGCCCCTGCAGAGAACTTACTGGAGGTCTGTGAAATAATAACAAAAATGGGAGGATAATTGAAGCTTTTCCAGAAGAAAAAAGAGCAACAAATGTTGAATTAAAACCCAGATACTTCCACACTCTCACGCAGCTTTAAATGTTGCTTAGTAGCAAGTAGGAATGGCTTACTTTTTGCTCATGGGCTTGTCACTAAAATACTGCTAGTGAAAAAAACTATTATTCAAGGCTCTGTTTCACCAATTATTTGACAGGAACATAAAGCTCAGCTAAAGTACTGAAGACATGTTAATTCTGAGTCCTTTCAGGCAACCTCCCACGCCAAGTACACAAATATGGCAATCTGCATAAGACAAGCAATCCAAAATGTTTAAGAATCTCAGCTACATAGTATTTGAGGGTTTGATTCAGACATTTATCTCAGCAGCATGAGTGCTTCCAACACCAATGAGGTAGGAAGTTATTGTTCTTTGAAGAGGAATGAACAAATTCTCTGCCCACAAGATAGTTCATTTTCCTGTACTTTCATCACCTGTAAGCATACATATATCTGCTGTTGCCATCTTGCAGTTTCACAGAAGGTATCCAAAGTTATCCTTAACTGAGGCTGGTTAAACATTTTTACACAAGATAAACGATAACAAGGGAGAAGATGATAATGCAGATGGCCACTGATGAATACAGACTTTTTCAGAAGTACTATATTCTCCAATGGGACTACAGAGCACATAGCCAACAGGGTCATCTCATTATCTAAAGGACAAGCTACATGTTACAATGCAGTCTGCCATAACAACCACAGCTGTGCTTTATCTATGAGTTCCGGGAGGGAACTCCTTTTAAAAGTACTGTGGGGGCCCAATTCACATCAGGACTGTCGCACAGGGTGGGAGGGAGCTCCTGCCTTCCACCTGCCCCACAGTCCCAATCCAAACTGGGCCCTGCAGAGCTTTTAAATGGAGTTCTCACTGGGAACTTGCAGCTGCAATATGGCTGTAAGTCCCCGTGGGGACCCATTTACCATTATAACTTGCTATCTTGCCCAAAAGCTGCCAAATATTTATTTCAAGAACAAAACTGTAACCTGCATAAAGAAAATACTATCCCAGCGGGCTCATTTTGAATTTTAGTACCTTACAGAAACATTGTAAGCCTCCTATCTTCCTAATACGCCAGAGATCCGCACATGACTGGATACTGCGCTACTGTAACCCTTCACTCCTAGATTTCCCTGTCCAGGCAGGGAAGCCCAGGAGGTGAGCGACTTACAACAGTGCAACAGCAAACTATGTATGGATACCATCGGTCCCTATTTATGTGTTCGCTTATTACAGTGGCTGTCGCTCCTCCATCCACACTTACTCAAGTACAAGGAAATGCATGGTAAAGTTTCCCACCCAGAATGTGGGTGCCTCAGACATTGTGGCGGGCGTCCTCATAGGCAACACACCTCCCAAGGAGCCAGGGAGCATCTTTACAGAGAATAGCAGCTACCCCTCGTAAGCAAACGTGAAACAGAGATCGGAGTTTACAGCAGAGCGCCACCGTCTGTTACACAGTGAGACCCATAATCACAGGAATGCAGTAAGATGATTTACCATTCCACCAAAAAGAGAAACACCACAAATAAAAACAAGTGTCATGCATTAACTGAGGACTAACCATTACAGAAAAGCAAAATCTCTGGCGGGTTGTTTCCAGAAGGGCCAGTGGCAGTGGAAAAAAACAAGAAGGCTTGAGGGTAGAGGTTTCAATTTTCCAGCTACGTTTTAGAAGGAGGGGTCGTTCCATAAGTTTTTTCTATAGACAGCTGCTAGGCTGGGGTCCCCACAAGGTGCCTGTGGGCACCCTGGCACCCACTGAGACTTTTCCTGGTGCTTGTCAAGTATTTTTAGAAAGCAGGTGGGGCCAAAAGAGCTTCTGATCGGCCACTGAAGATCTGATAGATACAGCCAGATGAGTGTTTCTTAGCTCAATATGTATACCTGTGTTGCATGCAAGAAAATATTTTAAATATTAGTCTCCGGATCCAATTCAAAGGGTTGGTGTTATTCTTTAAAGCCCTTAACAGCCTGGGACCCTCATACCTATGGGACCACCTCTCCTGTTACAACCTCCTGTGCTCTCTTCTGTCATTGTCTAGGGGGTCTCTAGCAGTTGCCTGGTCCCGGGATGGCTCAGTTAGCTGTCACCAGGGGAACGGCCTTCTCAGTTGTGGCACCTACCCTGTGGAATGCACTCTCGGATGACACCTGTGCCCTGTCAGACTTGCTTAGTTTCTGCAGGGCATGCAAAGCTGAATTATTTAGGTTAGCCTTCGAGGGTAAGCACACATTTGGGCTGTTTGAATAGTGGTATGGTGATAGCCACATATTTTAATATTTTTTTAACGTTAACATTTTATATTTGTTATTAGTTTTTATGTTGTTGCGTTTTTACCTTATTGGTTTTAATGTTGTAAGTTGTCATGAGACCCTTCAGGTAAGTAAACAAATACATAAATATGTTCACTCTGTTAAACAGAGCCCCTCCCTGAAATGCTGAGGAGCTACAA
Organism: Lepidodactylus listeri; assembly: GCA_029233225.1. NCBI lineage: Eukaryota > Metazoa > Chordata > Lepidosauria > Squamata > Gekkonidae > Lepidodactylus > Lepidodactylus listeri. The sequence continues at coordinate 22,444,448 of JARCFY010000016.1, forward strand.
ACAGATGTATGCCTAACCTCACTCCCTGACATTTGTGGTCGGTTTTGCCTCCTACAATAACCATTTTGGGGTTGTGCCTAGTACCCTCTGTCATGTTTCAAAAGGTGCCCATCTGCTCAGAAAGACTGGGGACCTCTGTGCTAGGCATTCATATTTTACTGACTATTGTTAACTAGATGTATTGATTTGGAGGACTTAACTGCAAGATATGTGTTTTTCAAAAAAAAAAAACTCTAATGAATAAGAAGGCAAAGCTAGCCAGCATTAACATAATTAGATGTATACTTTTGTATCTATTTGTAACTGTCAATTGTAACTGTTCAAAACTGGAGGAGTAAAGTTCTTCACCAAAGGGGAGAGATGTGAGCATCCCCTAGTTTGGCCAAAAGAGTGCAAATCTTTGCTGCCGCCGCCACCTCCAAAACCCATGGGAAAGGGTTGCAGCAGTGTATCTGTGTACTTGTCATTGACCGCTAGAAAATACCCAGGCGCTAAATTATGGCACACAGGCCAAAGCCATTGGCTTGCTGGAGATGAGTAGAAGAAACCAATAGCCAGCTCCTCACTATCCATCAGCCTAGCAAGAACCCTCTAGTGATTGGCTGAGCTTGCTCAGCCGCCCTGGGTCTATAAACCAATATCAGTAGCCCTGAATCAGGACTTCCAGTTAGGTCCAGAAGAAGATGTGGTTGTTTCTGGGATGGAAGAGGATGGTGCCTCCTTCCATCACTGAAGCAATCATGGCATAGGGTGGGCCCCAGCAGGAGGATGATACTTGGGGGCCCAAATTCCTTCCTCCCCATGATCACTTGAGGTAGAGAGAAGCTGGGTGGGCTCATTTCTGTTTGCTGCCTATGAGATCACAGAGGGGAGTGGGCCTAGAAAAACCAAACCCCCTCCTCCTCTAACAGTCAATTGAGGGGATTAAAATATCCATTGCCCTTCTCTTCCCCCATTTCAGTGTGGTGTTGTGGTTAGAGATTCAGACTAGGATTGGACAGATCCACGTTCAAATCCCCACTCTCACATGATGTTGCTGGGCGACCTTGGGCCAGCCCCTCTCTAACCTTTCTCATAGGGTTCTTGCCAGTAAGGGAGGACCACGCACACTACTTTGAGCAGCTTGGAAGAAAAGCAGAATAAAAATGTAGTAGTTAGATCAGTAAAAAAGGGCTCATAATGACTTCTTAAAGTGTTTCCACAGTTGTTTTTTTTTAAACCAAAGTGTTTACAAGTAGAATTATCTGAACAGCAAGTGAGAAGATAAGAACTGCTAAAGACGAGCTCTAAGTTAGCAGTCTGGTGTAGCGGTTAAGTGCGCGGACTCGAATCTGGGAGAACTGGGTTTGATTCCCCACTACTCCACTTGCAGCTGCTGGATGACCTTGGGCAAGCCATAGTTCTGTACCAGCTGTTCTCTCAAGGACAGTTGTCTCAGAGCTCTCTCAGCCCCACCTACCTCACAGGGGAGGGGAAGGGAAAGGAAAGGAGTTTGTAAGCCACTCTGAGACTACAAGTGAAAGGCAGGGTATAAATCCAATCTCTTCTTCTTCTGCAACCTTTTTGAGCCTGTGGGGCACCTTTGGAATTCTGACACACCATGGTGGGCACAGGCACAAGATGTCTACCGCGGAAGGCAGAGCCCGCCACAAAATGGCGGCCACAGCTTAACTTCAGTGACACAGGGAAGATCTTTGTGCCATGGTGGCAGCGGCTGCCAAAGCAATGTTTTTACAAATCTGCACAGCCAATCAAATCTCCAATGGCAAAAGCCACACTTGGTTACAACCACTTTCTAAAAAATTTGGGGGGGAGGGAGGGGGACACCAAGAAAGTGTCAGCAGCAGGCACTGAGTTGGGGACCCCTGTGTCTGTAGCATGATGAGGCAGTTTTATGTTTCCTGAATTATAGGTTACCTGAGCAATTTCTAAGAGATAGATCTGCAGAAAAAAGGCAGTGGCGCTGCTGGCGACTTGATTCGGAGCCCCTCCGATGGCGTAGCACAGCTTGCTGCACACTGAGAGCTTGTCTTCATGTCTGGGCTGGAAAAATAAGAGACAAAAATCACAGAATGTGGACATTTTGCAATAATATACAGGACAAGCTGAAGCACAAAATATATTGAGTACCCAACATTCTAGAAAGCTATAGACTTGGGCATTTTCTGCATTTATTTATTTATTGCACTTTTACCCCGCCCTCCCCATGAGTGGGCTCAGGGCGGCTTACACTGTGGCCTCTTTTCATGACAACTCTTCATATGGTTTCCCCAAGGTTGATGCAGTACACTGGCAATAGAGCTTCCATGTGACGAGTTTTCCTGCATTTCCCCTGCCCTAGCCTAGTGGCAGCCATTCCTCCCACCCCACCATGGAGGTAGGGTTGCCAGCTCTTAAGTTGGGGGACCCCTGGAGACTTTGGGGGTGGAGCTTGGGAAGGGTGGAGTTTGCGGAGGGGAGGGACTTCCAGTAAGATATAATGCCATAGAGTCCATCTTCCAAAGCAGCCATTTTCTCCAGGGAAACTGATCTCTGGAGCCTGGAGATCAGATGTACTCTCCAGGCTCACTTGGAGGTTGGTAACCCTAACCATGAGGGGCTTTACTTGACAGGGTTTTTTAAAAAAAACTGGCAACCAGGGTTGCCAGCCTCCAAGTCATGCCTGGAGATCCCCTGCTATTACAACTGATGCAGGTTTTGGAAAGATTTCAGGGAAGGCAGGGAAAACTTGGGTGGTGTATGAAATCACCATGATGTTGTGGGGATGTGGGGGACAAAAAAATCCACTTCCCAACAGCATCTGTGCCAGAACAAACAAGCCACGTGTAAGAGGACCTATTTCCATATGTCCCAGATAAACTAATATATTTAGCACAAACATGAATTGCTATTTTATGATGGCTTATTCCATAGGATACCCTGGAGTTGTTGTTTAAAAAACCTAACTGAAAGGTTGGATCTAAACTTTTTAAATAAGTAAAGCAGCACTACAAATGTGGTAAATGTACCAATGGCTGTGGTCACATACACTAAATAATCCACTTTCAATGCACTTTCCAACTGGATTTTGTCCATTCACACAGTAAAAATTAGGGCTGCCAAGTCCAACTTGGGAAATATCTGGGGACTTTGGGGGTGGAGCCAGGAGACTTTGGGGGTGGAGCCAGGAGAAAGGAAGTGACATCATTTTGTGATGTCACATCCTGTGATGTTCCTTCCACATGCTGACACATGAACTCATGAAGTTTCCTAATACTGAATCAGGCCATTAGTCCATCAAGGTCAGTATTGACTACTCAGACTGGTAGTGGCTCTCCAGGGTCTCAGGCTGAGATCTTTAATGTCACCTATTACCTGATCCTTTTTTAGCTGAAGAGGCTGATACCTCCTGCATGTCAAGCAGATGCTCTAGCACTGAGCAACGGCCCTACTGAATCCTTCCTCATCTCAGCAGAATATGAAGCACTGCTACACAAGTGCTAAATATGATTTTCATATCATAAGAACAGGAGAGAAGCCACAGTGGATCGGGCCAACAGCCCATCCAGTTCAACACTCTGTGTCACAACAGTGGCCAAAAATACCAGGTGCCCTCAGGAGGTCCAGCAGCAGGGCCAGAACTCCAGAAGCCCTCCCAGTGTTGCCCCCCAAGCACCAAGAATGCAGAGCATCACTGCCCCAGACAAAGGGTTCCATTCAGACCTTGTGGCTAATAATAGCCACTGACAGACCTCTGCTGGATGGGGACAGAGAGAGAGAGACAGACAGACAGACAGAAAAAAGAAAGAAGGAGAGAGAGAGAGAAGGAAAAGAGCTGGCACAGGCACTTACTTCCATTTAGACCTTGTGGCTAATAATAGCCACTGATAGACCTCTGCTGGATGGGGACAGAGAGAGAGAGAGAGACAGAAAAAAGAAAGAAAGGGGGAGGGGGAGAGAGAGAGAAGGAAAAGAGCTGGCAGATGGACTTACCCCAGGCCCAGCAGCAGCAACCTTTCAATCTTACACCAGCCGCATGCAAAAGCAGGCCCTTCAGTAAGAGCTTAGTCCCTCGTTAATCTCTGGGCAGGGCTCTCTTGCTAACTCTTAAAGGGGAAATGTCTGGTGAGGCTTTTCACTGCAGGCTCTTCAGACATTTCCCTTTAAGAGGCCTGGAAGGGAGAGGGCCCGGCAGGCTCCGACGTTCCCCTCCTGTTGGCAGCCATTGCCTACCCTCCGGTGGCCAGTTTTGAAAAAGCGGGGGGGAAGCATGAAAAATCGGTGTTTCCCCCGCCCTACCGGGGGACTTGGCAGCCCTAGTAAAAATCCAGTTGGAAAGTGCACTGAAAGTGGAGTGAAAGTGAATTATTTAGCATGTGTGACCACAGTGTTAGCCTCTCTCTCTCTGTGTAATAGTGTCATCAAGTCACAGGTGACTTATGGAGACCCCAGCAAGGGGCTTTCGTGGCAGCTGAGAAGCAGAGGTGGTTTGTCATTGCCTTCCTCTGTGGAGTCTTCCTTAATGGACCCCTAGGAATAACAAGAGAATCTCAGGTAGGGCTCTCAATGAACTGAGAAGGATGTCACTCTGTTTAGGATTTCACTGTAAGATCCCTTTCAGCTGACAGAAGAGGAGGAAAAGCAATTTTTGCTGATTCTCCCTTCACTCTGCAGTTCCACTCCTCAACTAACATGTTCTCAGCCAGGTTGGGGGGGGGGGGGGGGTCCACTGACCCATGGGGGCACAAGTTTGGAAGCCACAGTGACTGCATTGGAAAGCGGGAATCACTGCTTATATAGCACTGCTTCAAGCCGCTGACAGAAATTACAGCACTTCTCATACAAAACCCCTGAAGATATTGGTTGTAACCAGGGGTCATTTCGTAGAAAAAGAGGGGCAGGAGCTCATTAGCATAACTCATTAGCATAACTCATCTGCATATGCTACACCACCTGACATGACTGGAAGTATGTCAGAAGGCGAGAGAGAGAGAGAGCGCGCTGGCAGAGAGGGGACAGCTACTAATCCAAGCCTCAGAAATACCACTATTCTGGGAGGATAGCTTCAGTGGTGGCTGAAGCCTTCAGAAGGCTGGTCAGAGGAACAAGGACCTTTCCAGGGGATGGGGTCATTTTGCTGCAGGCATGACACAAGCTGGCATTCCCTTCTCGGGGGGGGAGGGGGCTGGCACCAACTCCCGGAGCTGAGCTCCCCCGAGCTCCTGCTCAAAATGACCCCTGGTTGTAACCCTCTGAAGTATTTCATCAATGGAAATTTACCCAGGTCACCTAGATATTTCTTCTGTATGTTTGAAATGTTATCACTGCACACTCAGCACATCTGAATTTGTTACAGCAGCTAAATTCTGTTAGAAGAAACTGTCTCAGCTTATTTGTTATCAGGGACTAGATGATGGGATCATATTCCTCCGATACTGAGGTCTCTTCACCGGCTGCTGCTTAGTTTCTAGGTACAATTCAAGGTGCTGGTGGCTTACCTTGAAAGCCATTCATGACCTCGAGTCCACATATCTGACAGACCACCTCTCCCCACGTTTCCATATGGCAGCTTAGTTCTTCCTTGCAAGGTCTATTGCCAGATCCCCATTGTCTAGTGTGTTCTTCCATAGTCTGGGCTCCGGCCTATTCAATGGCTGCCCGTATCTGTGGAACAGTATTCGGGATGAGATCAGGGGGGCTGTAGTGAGACGTTACTCTGGTGAGTAACTCCAGAGAGTTTTCAGGCAGCCTGAGCCTGGGTAAAGAAGAAATACCCTCCTAGTGTTCTTAGGTGTTAGGTGTTCTTAGGTGTTCTTAGATTGCTTTTTAATATGGTTTTTAATGTGCTGAATGTCTGTTTTAATGTTTTTAACCAATTAATGTTTTTTATATTGAATACGTTTTTAATTCTCTGTAAACAAATTAGTTCTGCGGAGAAAAAAATTATTAACAGGAAAACCACAGATCCAAATCAGGGTTTGCAAAAACATTACTACCTCACTCAGTCCACCTTAGCAAGGGACAAATCTAAATTATTTGATACCCTCATAAAAAGGAATTTTGAAAATGATATCATAAAATTAACCACATTAATACCCAGTGAACAGTGGGGCGAGTAAGATATGTAGAAGCTTCTGGAAAAAATTTTTAAAATGGCAGTTTTCCTGTCAGTGCTGAGGCAACACTTTTCAGTTTATGAATATTAAAAGAGAACAGAAGTAATAAGTAAAGCAGTCCTAGAACAAACATAAAATGAGATATTTTCAGTGACAGAAATTAATATCATTAGTTGCCAGTTTAGTATCCACGCATTTGCATGGTCCTTATCAGCAAGGACCAGAAAAAGCCAGCAGCAGTTGGAGGAGAGTGGGACGGAACCACAGAACAGGGAGGGTCTCAAGATAAAATTCTAGGCTGCTGAGCTTATCACAGAGACAATGATGACACAACAAGACATAAAATTTTCCTTTTGGTATCTACCTCCAGAAAACCTTTCCAGTTTGCAAAACAGACTTTCATCCCTAGAGAAAACAATTTGGGATTTTAAATTTTAATTTCAAATATATTCCCCCAATGATTCTCAGCTACCATGACCTAGATAGCCAAGGCTAGCCTGCTTCTGTCAGGTCTCAGAAGGTAAGCAGGATCAGCCCTGGCTAGTATTTGGATGGGAGACCTCCAAAGAATAACAGGGCCATTATGTGGTATCAAGCAGTGGCAAACCACTAGTGAACATCTCTTGCCTTAAAAACTCTACGAGTTTATCATAAACTGGCTGCAACCAGGGATCAAGATCATTTGGGAAATGAAACAAAAGAAAAAACCCATTTTCCACTATAAAGAAGACTCTTATCCAAAGGACTCTAATCTGTGGAAGTTTATACTAGAAGAAAATATTTTTTTCACTTTTAAGGTGCCACAAGGCTCTCATTTGTTTTTGCGTGACAGATTAATACGGCTACTCCTCTGGAAACATTTTTTCCACCAGGAATCACAATGAGAAAAATTTTCCTTCAAATTAAATGTGGTCCGTTATGAGTTTTTAAGGCACAGTTGTTATGAAAGTTAGAAGAGTTCAGTTTTTTAATACCGCGCTTTTCTACCCTAAGGAGTCTCACAGCAGCTTACAATCACCTTCTCTTCCTCTCCTCAGAACAAGCACTTTGTGCAGTGTTCCCTCTAAACTGAGTTAGTGTGAGCTAGCTCACAGTTTTTTAGCCTCCAGCTCACAGATTTTTGTCTTAGCTCAGGAAAGATGGCTCCAGAGCAAACTAATTCATGCAGTAGCCAAATCGTTTGCTCACAACTTTAATGCCAGTAGCTTACAAAGTAGGATTTTTTTTGTCACAAGACTCCACAGCTTAGAGGGAGCATTGCTTGTGAGATAGGTGGAGCTGAGACAACTGTGAATGGCCCAAGGTCACGCAGTAGGCTTCATGTGGAGGAGTGGGGAATCAAACCCAGTTCTCCAGATTAGAATCTGCCCCTCTTAGCCACTACATCACACTGGTCTCTCAGGTAATAAAAAGGTACTAACTTTGCTCCAGTAAATTATATCTACTACATTTTAGGTAGCCCGCACAAATAGCACTGCTCATACACTGGGGAGCTGGGGTGTGTGTGTGGAATGTCCAAATGATGGCCCTGTCCACACTGTCACTTTTGCTGCTCATTTCTCCCTATTGCTTTGGGTTCCTCCCCCTTTTCCACATGTGTTTTGCTCCCTCTGGGACTACTAGAGAGAACAAAACATATGGGGGGTGGGGGAACCTGAAGCAATAGGGAGAAATGAGCAACAAAAGCGACAGTGTGGACGGGGCCGATGTTTCCCCATATCTTCCGCTTTCTGGGTTTTCACCTGCTTTGCTTCAGTCTATCCTGGGACAGATTTGATATGATCATCACGTCTGCATGTCTGTTGATGGAAAGGTGCCTGTTTCTGAAGATCCCACCAACGTCAATGCTTCCCCCCTTATCTTTCTGTTCCTGCATGCAGCTGCCATTCCCTCCCTTGCCACACATAACCAAAGGCCTTTTTTGAGCTATAAAACAAATTTCAATAGCTAGAGTGGTGGTGGAGGAAAGAGCAATTAAGTCAGTGGTTGTCTTTCCTGGTGGTCTCCCATTCAACCAGAGCCAGTACAGGCATCTGGCAACATCCATGTCAGGGCTGGGGTTGCCAGCTCCAGGTTGGGAAATACCAAGAGATTTGGGAGGTGGAGCCTGATGTGGATGGGGTTTGGGGAGGGGAGGGACTTCAATGGGGTATAATGCCATAGAGTTCACCTTCCAAAGCAGCCATTTTCTCCAGGTGAATTGATCCCTGTCACCTGGAGATTAGGTGTAATAGCAGAAAATCTCCACCCTAGTCAGGGTACAGGCTGTTTACCACTTTATTATTACTCCCAAGTGAATAAAGAACTTCCCCACTCTTTCAGCACTCACTTTATGAGTGTAGTAGGAATGTCTAGCTATTCTGAGGATATAGGTGAAGGCATTTATTTCAGGTTAATTCTAGAGGCCATGATGTGTATGACACTATGGGAGAGAAAGGTTACTTTAAAGAAGAGATTCAGAGAGATCATCCCCTAATTAAATGTAACTGCTTCTTGTGAAGTGAGCAGATGGGGTTTCAGAGGGATAAAAAGACAGCCTTCAAAGGGAGACCCCAATGTCTGAATGGGGATTTATTCAAAGCTTACCCCAAACTGAACCAGAATTGAGGACTCTCATCTGTAATGTTTCTGGATTCCAATATAGAGACCCAAAGAACAAGGAGTAGTTCAAACCGTTTTAATCTAAGGAGCAACTCCAACAGATTTCCACAAGCATTCTCAACTAGATAAACTGGCTACTTGAACATGTAACCTTAAGGAAAGGGCTTCAAATTATTATATCAGACCAGGGGTCCCCAACATTCTTGAACCTGCAAGCATATTTGGAATTGTGACATGGCATAGTGCAGGGGTGGCCAAATAGTGGCTTGGGAGCTGCATGCGGCTCTTTCACCCATATTGTGCAGCTCTCTCTCTCTCATTCTCTCCCTCCCTCCCCCCATCTATTTGCTTTCTGTTTCTCTCCCTTTCTCTCCTTTCTTTCTTTCCACCTCTTTCATTCTTTCCACCTTTCTCTTTCTCTCTCTTCCTCCCTCCCCCACCCCATCTATTTGCTTTCTTTCTCTCTTCCTTCCTCCCGCCCCCTCCCTCCCTCATCTATATGATTTCTTTCCACCTTTCTTTCTAACTTCCTTCCTTTCTCTCACCCTTCCTTCCCCTCCCTACACAACTATTTACTTTGTTTATCTCTCTCTCTCTCTCTTTCTTTTCACCTCTTTCATTCTTTTCCCCATCTCTCTCTCTTAGACAAATACATATAATTAGCAAACAAATAAATATTATTGGACAAATAAATATCATTATCACTATCTGTTTTTACCCCTTTTGTTTTAATTTTTGGCAGTCTCATTTAATGTTAATAAAAAAGCATGTGTGTAATATTTGTTCCTGTCTTGCGGCTCTCAAACATCAGATGTTTATTCTATGTGGCTCTTACGTTAAGCAAGTTTGGCGACTCCTGGCATAGTGGGTGCAGCCATGAATTGCTATCACAAAATGGCTGCCATAGGAGGTCAAGCCAGCCACAAAATGATTGCCACAGCTTAACTTCAGTAACACTGCTGACCCTTGCACTGCGGTGGCAGCTGCTGCCAAATAGAGTAGCCAGCCTCCAGGTGATCTCTGGCTGACAGAGATCAGCTCCCCTGGAGAAAACGGCTGCTTTGAAGGGTGGACTCTATGGCATTGTACCATGCTGAGGCCCCTCCCCTCCCCTCCCCAAACCCCACCCTCTCCTGGCTCCACCCCCAAAGTCTCCAGGTATTTTCCAACCTAGACCTGGCAACCCTACTGCCAAAGCAACATTTCAAAATATCGGCACAGCCAATCAAATATCCAATAATCAATCCGAAGCCATGCTGGGGAAAAGCCCTACCTGGCCCCACCCACTCCCTAAAAACACTTGGCAGGCGTGAGACAGTGTTGGCAGATGCCATGGTGCCCAGTGTTGGCAGATGCCGTTGGGTACCCCTGCACTAGACTAATATTGAAATTATGAATTCTATCACAACAATCTTTATGCTATTTTTACAAAACCTGTGATTCCACAATACGTTACAGGTGTTTAGCAAAATTAGTGAATGGTCTTGCTTTTTTAAAAAAACCACACAGACTTATGGTTTACATCATTACATTTCACCCTGTTATTCCTGCATTTTATAGCCTCTGGAGCCTACTGGGTGTTTTTTTTAAAAAAAAAAACCCAACTCCTTTACAATGCTCCCTCTAAGCTGTGGAGTCTTGCGAGCAAAAATCCCACTTTGTGAGCTACGGGCATTAAAGTTGTGAGGGAGAGATTTGGCTGCAGCATACATTAGCTTGCTTTGGAACCATCCTTTCTGAGCTAAGGCAGAAATCTCTGAGCCGAAGGCTAAAAAGCTGTGAGCTAGCTCACACTACCTCAGCTTAGAGGGAACGCAGCATACAACCTCTGCCTAGTGAGGAGGCACCGCAGCGCTTCTGAAGAAATGGGCTCAAGTTCTCGAAACTTTGCGTGGAGATCAAGAGGCCCCTGCCTCGAGGCTCCCGTTCGATTTCACAGCAGGACACTCACCCCTTCTGCCCAGCCCGCCACCATCTGCCCCGGTCCGCTCTTGTCCCGCGTTGCCGCCCCTGGCCGTCCATCAGGCAAGCCAGTGTCCCTTCCTCCTGCCTCCGCGCCAGCCATCTCCGAAACCCACAGCTGCCCCTCTAGCAATTCACCCCGGGCTTTTCCAGCCCTTGGGCGGAACCGACAATTAATCTAGCTGCAGCTCCTGCTGCATGGGCGGGGGGGCTAACGCAGCCAGCGGCTTCCACTGGCACTCTTTTCCAAAAAAAGAAAGCGCAACTCAAAAACGTTACGGCATCCTTTGGGAAGCCCAAATTCTGCCTTCTTCTCGCGTGCATTTCTTACCCTGCCGAGGTGCAATGCACGAGACACAAGCAGATCTCAGGGAGCCGGGGACACTTTTCCAGGGGAGGCTGAGAAACAGGCGCAGAGGAAGGAACCCCCTCTGCTTCACCATGTCTTCAAAGTGAGCCGGTCGCCTCGTGATCTATTGCCACAGGCTGTATTGCAATGCAAACCATTTCCATTTATTGCAGTTTCTAGGGGTCGCGCTTAAAACCGGGGGGAGGGGTGAGCTTTAAATCCGCGCACAGAAACGGTTGCCGTTCTCTGCACCTGCTTCATGCTCGCATGCCCCCTAAAGGAGCCTTCCCGAGGGGCGGGAATCCAGGTTCCATCCCCAGTGGAAAACAGAGCCGAAGTTTAACCACCACCACCCCCCTCAGCATATCATTCCGGTGGCTGTTCAATGGTCCTAATTGGAGATAAACGTCCAGAGCATTTGGAGACTTTTCGAACAGGTTAGAGGACACTTTTCTCATTCAAGCCAAACCAAACCAGTATGGGGTGAGAATCTGATCAGAGCAATTCTTCCTTCTCCAACCCACTTTTAGGATTCAAAACCATGGGTTCCTTCCAGCAACTCACTGGCCATCTGAAAGCATAAGAGCAACACTGTGACTGTTTACTAGGTGAGCTTTAGTGACTGTCTCCAAACTGCAAACCAGAATACTTTTACTCCGACATTAAGAAATATGCAAAGGGTCAACTGAACTGGATGTTGTAGTTTTTGCTGGGGGGTGGGGGTGGGGGGGTGTTGCGGTGGTCTAATTTAACCTGAAAAAGATGTGGCTTAAGGAGAGATAAATGTGATTAAATTAACATCCTTCAGAATTCTTTGTTTAAATGACAGAATTGTGAATCTTAACCGATAAGAATGTATGAACTGGATGGTAATTTTTTGTGCGTGTCGTGGTCTTATTTATTGTGATTTTAAAATTCTACAGCTGTGATTAAAAAGGTAAAGGTTTCCCTTGCTCGAAAGCAGTCGAATCTGACTCTAGTGGGCGGTGCTCATCTCCATTTCCAAGCCGAAGAGCCAGCGCTGTCCAAAGACATTTCTGTGGTCATGTGGCCGGCATGAATAGACGCCAAGGCACACGGAGCACTGTTACCTTTCCACCGAAGTGGTACCTATTTATCTACCTGCAGTTTCTTGCTTTCATACTGCTAGGTTGGCAGGAACTGGAGCCAGAGCCGGGAGCTCACTCCGTGACGACGTGGCACTCAGGTTCAACTGCCGAGCTACCAACCTTCTGGTCTGCAACTCAGCATTTTGACCTCTGAGTCACCACAGCTCTTCAACTGTGATTAAGACCATGGCAAAATGTTTAGCATCCAGTTTATATCCACTTACTCTAACATTGGCATCCAGTCATGCCGGCCACATGACCATGGAAACATCTTCGGACAGTGCTGGCTCTTCAGCTTGGAAACAGAGATGAGCACCGCCCCCTGGAGTTGAATTCGACTGGCTTTCGAGCAAGGGAAACCTTTTCCTTTACCTAGAGAGAGGAGAGAGATGTGGAATGGTATGGTATAGCTAGCCTGATCTTGTCAGAAGCTAAGCAGGGTTAGCGCTTGGAAGGGGAAGACCACCAAGGAAGACTCTGCAGAAGAAGGCCATGACAAACCATCTCTGCGCCTCATTTGCCTTGAAAGGGTCTTGCTGGGGTAACAATAAGTTGGTTGCCACTTGACGGTACATACATTAGATGCATACATAAAGAGAGCAGAAAACATCTTGTAATTGGAAGTGATGTAAACAAAATGATTTGAATTAATAAAACAATTACAGATGTGATGAATCGTTTGGCAGAACAAATAGATGAAAAAGAACCTTGACTATGCTGGGGAAGATGGTAATAGTGGTGTGTGTGTGTATGTGTGTGAAAGTACAACTGGAGAAGCCTTGGTAGGGTCCAAGCGGACTCTCATCCAGAGGGAACAGAAAGGCCGTGAGTCATTAGGTCCCAAAGAAGCTCAGTGCTTGTCTACAGAGGTTATGCTCCTGGTCTCGTCCTCGATCAGAGCTGAGTCAGTCGGCTGTGACTTGATGGCAAAAAAAAAAGAACAAAAAAGAGCAACCAGAGTGTGTGTAGTTGCTTAGAAGAACGTCAAAGTAATAATATTAAGCTAAACTGTATATGCCCCACTTCTTGGAACTGTGAGTGGTTCCAGCGATTCCAGATAGTGTTTTACCTAGGTTGGTTCCCTTGGAAGAAGACAGCACTAGACTTAACTGTGTTTTTGTCCAGTTTGTTTACAGTGTACAAGTAGAACCACAGGTGGAGGCACACAGGCACTGCTAAATGGCAGTGGAACCATTATCCTACATTAGATTCCACAGTGGGAGATTCTCTGCCCTCAAGTGGCTTCATCCATTCCACAGCCGTGGCACCCTGCTTCTGACACTTCTAGAATCTAAACTGCGTTCTTTTCCCATACACCCCCTTGCCTCTTCTTTCAGCTAGAAAGGGTGGGGGGCATTGTCACCTTGTGCAAGCCCTGATGGGCACGTGAGCAGTGCCATCCCCTGGTAGCAGCCCACTGAGGCAATATCTACATTACCAAACCTTTTAGAAGAAGAAGAGAAGAAGAGATTGGATTTATATCCCGCCCTTCACTCACTTAAGAGTCTCAGAGCGGCTTACAAACTCCTTTTCCTTCCCCTCCCCACAACAGACACCCTGTGAGGTAGGTGGGGCTGAGAGAGCTCTTTCCCAAGCTGTCCTTGAGAGAACAGCTGGTACAGAGCTATGGCTTGCCCAAGGTCATCCAGCCAGGTGCAAGTGGAGGAGTGGGGAATCAAACCCAGTTCTCCCAGATTAGAGTCTGCGCACTTAACCACTACACCAAACTGGCTTTTATCATGGAGGTTCACAGTAATCTACAGTGATCATGGTTCCACATAGTTCCAGGTGGTCAGTCGTGTTGGTCTGAAGCAGAAGAACACATTTAGAGTCCAGTGTCACCTTTAAGACAAACAAAGGTTCATTCAAGGTATGAGCGTTTGTGTGCATTCCAATGTATTTGAAAAAGTGTGCCACTGGACTCTAAATTTGCTCTAATGGTTCCAACATGTTCTCTTAAGCATAACTCTGAGAGAATTCTTCCCTCAAACAATAAGGAAAGCCTTAATACAACCAGCATTACATACACACATGAAACTGCCTTACACAGATTCAGACCACTAGTCTAACAAGGTCAGTACTCAGACTGGTAACACCTCTCCAAGGTATTAGACAGAGGATTTTTATACCCCCTGCTACTGATTCTGTTTAACTGGAGATGCTGGGGATTGAACTTGGAACCTTCTGCGTGCAAAACAGATGCTCTGCCACTGGAGCCACATCTCCTCTATTGGTTATCAAAGGAAGCAGCAGCAGAAGAAATCTAATCTGGCCATGAGCCAGTGAGCAACAGGGGCACCCCCCCCTTCCCTTACTAAACATTTTTCATCCTATATATCAGAAAATACTTGTGTGCCTAAGTGGGATCCATGACCTCAGCCACACTACTCCTTGAATGAATCCCTGAAATTCAGAAGGAACCAATGGATTCAAATATCTGTTCCCCCTATTTTAGTATCCCCCCCTAAAGGGACGACAACCCTGAATCTCCTCCCTCTGCACATTTCCAAATATGCTTTCAAATTTCAGAGCTACACTTGAAACAAAGGTTGTCTTACAGTGGAGGTAGGAAAGAAACGGCAAAAACGATCTGAAAAAAACAGTGCGTTTAATAATATTTGTTCTACAAATGTCAATAAATACAAATGTTGCTACAAACACAATCCCCTTTTCTGATATTGTGCCTCATCTTTCCAATTCAGTATTGTACTGAGAATTGCTATAACAAAACCTTGCGCAAACTGTGCTTAAAATCATGAACACAGTGTTAACCGTGTCCCCCCCCCCCAAAAAATAGAAAGAAAAAGACTGAAACAATGCTAATACTTCCATCAGCAGAACACCCCTCCATCCAAATTTCAGCTATCTGAATGTCATGGCAGGCTTAAGGGAATCTCCTTGGTTGCAGAGAAACATCTTTTCGCTAATCATAGCCAGAGTCTTCCTCAGATGGAATCTATGGTTAGAAATGGGCTTGGGGGGCTGTTAGTTAAGAATGGGTGTAGCTGGAGCACCAACTATCCTTATCTCCAAAACAGAAAGGAGGGAGGCAATGCCTGTATGAGGAGGCAGACATAAGGCAGGGGTGGGTGGGGATTGTCACTCACATCCTGAGGTCCATCATTATCTTCTAGAGCTCCCTTAGGACCATAATTTTCAACCACTTGAGATCTTTTTTGTGAGACCGTTTTTAACTTTTCTGCATGAAATATTAAGGCACTGAATTCAAGCAAGTATCACTACTGACCAAATATGGGACAGATACTAGGCATGAGGTTTTGGACATAGATGACAATAATGCTATTAGCAGGCTGGTGGTCTTAATAGTTTAAGTCAATGCATAGCTGCATAGAGATTTAAAAGAACAGCTCGGGATGTATACGATTAAGACACCACTCTGTCCGTACACATTTCATGTACAACAACTAGTTATCTACAAGCTAATGCTCTTAAATACATTCATTTTGGCCGCAGTTCCTCTAACATCAGGACTATCAATTATGAACAGCCTTTCAAAGCAGGAAACTGTTCCTCAACTCTTCAAACAGTTATTAACATGAAGTTAATTTTGTATTGTGTCACCAAGATCTGTGTTGATGGTAAATAACAACATGACCTACTGAACTCTTGAATACCCTGACCCCTAGTATTATTACACAGAAACAGTTTCTGTAAAATTAAAGCAGGATTCACACTTTCGTATCATCTTAAATAACAGGGTGACCCCATGTCATCTCCATTACAGCATTCGTGGATATACCTCTCAATGAAAACCAGGCTACACATCGATAGAGCATGCAGGAGCCATTTCATAGTTATTAAGATTCGCAAAAATTACCTCACAACAAAAAATAACAGATGACTGTTTCCATGTTCAGTCCTGGTCATCCCTAGGCTTCTCTACACAATGCTGTATACTCAAGTGTGTGAGCCAACACTACATCTCTGGCATTGCTTTATGAACTGTCACAGTTCAGGTTTTTTGCTGGTTGTGCTGGTATGCTTCATATGTACAATCTTGAGCTGGCGCAGCAAATTTTAAAATCTGGCTCCAAATTTGTTTGATATAAAACCAGTTTTAGTAAATGAAGGCTAGTAAAAGCAGTCCGTGGAGTGGTTGGATCCAAAGGTGGTTTTCTGCAGAAGAAAGGAACTTCCACCGCTGGTACTGGAAATGAACGTTTCCTGCTTCATCTCCCTCCCAATGCAGTCTGCTGTGTTCCTCTAACTGCTGCTCCTGGTAGACGGGGGACCCCCAAAAACACAAGATAAGTCAATCGGAGGTCCACATTGGGGTGTGTGTAAATCAGTGGAAATTGTTCCTTTTCTTTCAGCTGGTGGAAAATGACCTTTGGATCCAACCTACAGTTGTTATGTAAACTTTCAAGAAAACAATCCCATCTTTTTGTATTTTGAAAAGCAAACCCTACTCATTTACAAAACTCTCCCTTTAGCAAGCACACTTATTTTCTGAGGATCCACCAAAAAAACAGACAATGGCCAGCAGTTTTCAGAGACACCTAGTTCTAGAACTGTGGAAAGCCAAACACAAAGGAAACTGCTGTTTTCTCATTTCTGAAGCCATCCGTAGTTTGAATAATTCTATATATTCTATGCTTCATTACTAGCCAAATATAGTTTTCTAAAACAGTACAATGATTACGGTATAGTCAGTGTAAAAGGCTGTTGTTGAATATACGTATATATATTATTCAGTGTATATACACTGTATACATATAGAACTTTGACAGCCTATTGCTGTTCAGTAGTTTCATGCATATTTTTGCTGTGCTTTTGTGAAAACGTGAACATTTCTGCATGCATAAGGGCCAGCTCACACAAGATAAAACATTCTGTACAGAAGTAGGAAAGTGCATTAGTTTTTTTTGATGAGCACAAATATTTCACTGTTTGTACATACAGTGGGGTTGTCATCAATTCACATCATTTATATATCTCTTAATTTCTATACAGACACACTAAGCAAAAAAACTGCCAGAAATGTAATTATCACTATACCTAATAGGCAAGAGCTGCCCTTCCCCAAGTATGTATAGTGAAAACCATGTAATGGGGCCAGCCATTTGTGGTTCTGCAAACCCCCAGGTTAGCAGAAAAGGCTTAGGTAAAACACACACACCCCGTACAAATTTGAGATTTATAACAAATCTATGCAAATAAATAACAAAACTAAAAATGATTTTTGATCTGCCATTAATTACAATAAAATAATAACCAGTAGACTACACAAACTTTAAGAATTGTTCTGCTATACATAAATCTCTTTTAAATATGGCAGATAAGTTAATTCATACAGAGTCACCAAGTAACACAAACTCAGTTGGGGTAAAATAAAACATCAAATGTGTTTTGACTACTGCCTTCCTTGGTGGTACAATGAAAATTGTCAAGGTAAAAGCTTCTGATGAATACAGACATCAGATAATCACTAAAAGAAAAAAAGAGGGAAAGGGAGAATTTTTTTTTCATTACAAAAGTTATTATTTTATGATTTTGTTTTAATCTTGTTATTTATTTGTATATCTTTTTGAGGTTTGTTTACTTAACCCTTTTGGGTATTTGATTTGTTCCCTGGGTTGACTTTCCTTCCCCTTTTGTTTTTGACTCCATTTTCAAAATTGCATAATACCTGGTGCATTAATGGGGCATGTCTAGATGAACGCTGAAAATTCTTGTCGGGATTGATGTGTCTGCCCCACACTAATCCCAACCCCAGCAGAGTCTGACAGTCCTCTTCTCCACAGTCAGACTCCTCCTAGGCCACTTCCGCACTGTCACTTTTGTCGCTCTTTTGTCCCTATTGCTTTGGGTCCCCCCCTCCCTTTCCCACATGTGTTTTGCTTCCTCTGGGACTACTAGAGAGAGCAAAACACATTGGGGGGGACGGACCCTGAAGCAATTGGGACAGACAAGCGAAGCCCAATGTAGAAAGTGCTGAATTCCATAAGGGAAGAAAGGTGGAACAGAAATGTAATCAGGAAGGGAAATATTGGATGATTCATGCTGTGTCAACCATTTAATAGCTAGCCAGGTAATATGAAGTCCAAATCACTGTAGCCACAAAACTGTCTCCCTTTCACCCAGCCTGAAGCGGTAGGGGTTAAGAAAATAACACTGGCTTGCCAGTTTCCTTTCCAAGGAAGCTACTCCGAGAATGCTACTCAAGGAGTGGAGGGAGGGAAAGGCATGTATCTTATGCTGCCAGGAGGACTTGTCTAGGAATCATGAAAACTCCTCCCTTTTAAGGTCATCTCCAAATTAACCCTATCTGGGTTTCTTCCAGACAGAGATGATTATCCATGTGTGGTTCACATTGTGGCTGCAAATACAGAATCCAGACAGAAGTTTTCCTGTACTTTCCTGACTGCAGCCCTCCTTGGTAGCCGTTCTCCTATGACACTAGAGGGCTTTTCCAGGCTTAAAAAAAATGATAACAGCTGTACTGGTATAACATTACAGTGACCTATTGCAGCAATATACTAGTTCACATCTTTCATTTTTTAAGAACGTCTCTAGCCCTTTCGTTGCAAAGTTATAAGAAAGATACTGGCTGGACATTTCCCCTTATAATTCTGCAATCGGCAACTAAAAGAACTAGAGACTTCTTTAAAAATCTGGGAACCAGTACATTGTTGCAATGTTCTGTTATAACACAATAGCAATATTGCTGTTACAGATCCCCACCCCCACCCAAAAATGCCCTTGAGAGGGCACGGGGAAACAGCCATTTGTGTTGAAGCAATGAAACTGGAGCCAACTGAGCAGGACCTGCAAAAATATGCACCTTCCCATCCACACAGCAGACAAAAGATCATATCAAGCCAGATTTGGGAAAGATCCCAGCAAAGCAGAGGGAAACATGGAAAGAGGATGAATACAGGATGGCATCATGTGGATGCTTCCAAAACCATAGTTGCAGCCAGGAAGACAAGGGTAAGCAAAGCATCCATGTGAAAAACAGCCCAGAGAGAGAGACTCAACAGAAAAATCTCATTAAAACATGGTCATAATTTGCATATCCCCAAATATATCTGATTATTTGAGATTTATCACAAAAGCAGAATTGCCAATTTGGTGCCCAAAACATTCTTCTTCTTTAGAAACTTAAGGCTGAATCTTTTCCTAATGGCACAAAAAATAAACAAAGACACAAGTTTGCAGAAAAAGCTTAAGGGGGCAGCAGCCACTTTGGAACAATGACCTCAGATAATTTTGAGAGCTTCTGTTAAGATGACCTTTAACTTTAAATATCTCTGTTAACCAGCCGTACATCTTTTTGTGTGGTGTTGTGAGACTGATAGAGGGTACTGGAACAGAAAGCAGGAATAAAACCAAGGGGAAATCCTCACCAGTGTAAGAGTGATGGGTAAAGAAAAATTTCAAATTTGACCTGCAAACAAAAACTTATGATTTCTTTTGCTTGACTAGAAAAGAGCAGCAGCCTGAATAGCCCAGATTAGCCTCAGCTGGTCTGAACTCAGAAGCTAAGCAGGGTCAAGCCATGGACAGTACTTGGATGGGAAACCACCGAAGAAGACCTGGGTAGCTATGCAGAGGAAGGCAATGGCAAACCACCTCTGCTCATCTCTTCCCTTGAATACCCCATGAGAGGTCACCATGAGTCAACTGCAACTTGACAGCACTTAATTATAAATTATTAGACAAGTGCAGCTGGCCAACCTATGTAGTCTTTTAAAAAACAAAACAAAAATACCGCTTATTACATTCTATTCAGGCCCTTAATGTGAAAATGGATCTGAGAATATCTTTAAGATGGATTTGATATAGCACACACTATGTGCTGTTTCAGACAGTACTGCAGGTGTTGTTCACTTTCAGATATTGCTATTAGGTTGGTATTTTTTTGGCTTTGCTTAAATGTAGCTCAAGTAATAGCTAGCCTTTCGGCAAAGTGAAGCTAACTCAACTGGAAAACAATTTGGGGGGGAGGTCTTGTCCCCCCTCATCTCCTGAGACCATTCAGTAGCAGCAGTAGCTCACTTCTCATGAAAGACTGTTGGTGACCCTGAGAAACGGTGCTAGGATGTGCTCCTGAATGGTTCCGTGCTCTTTTTGAGTCTCTGAACAACAACAGCGTTTTTTAAATCGGCTTCCTCCAGCGTGAGAGATTCGTCCAGTAACTCTAGAAACGGAAGCGATGTGGCCAGCGTGAACAGACTTCTTCCATGGCCCCCTGGGTAATTTATTATGAAGTCTCTGATGTGGCTTATTCTGAGGAGGGGAGAAAAAAAAGCAGACTATTTAAAAAAATGAAAGAAGTCGGGAATTTAAGTACAAAATGGCATCAAACATACTGAAGTCCACGAGGCTGAACCTGTGAGCTCATTCACAGTGTGAGTGGCCTTCCCCACCCCTTGTTTAAGCCTTTCAGAATCTGCCTAATTAACCTTTTTGTCTCCCACGAGTTGTTTAGTTTAAATGGAGACTTGGGGATTGTTCCATGGTTTAATAGTTGTCATTTTTTTAGAAACCTTTGCCTCATTAGTCTTTGCTTTTGTTTACAGACCTGTTCTCTGCTTCACACATAAGCAAGTGAAGTATTCATGTTTAAAGGCTCCTCAGGGCTTGAAGTCCAATCCAAAGAGTTCAACAGGACTTAAATACATCAGCTGCTTCTGCAAAGAGGTCATTTCTCCACGTTGGCTTCCAGACTGGAGTGCTTCTGTTTTGAAGCCGCCACCCAATGTCGTATATACCTCCCTGGTTCAAAGTATATATGCACACACATGCCTTCTGGCGTACGCCCCTCAACTGTTATCCTGCAGCTACTGAAGGATGAGAACAGAGGTAGTAAACTGAACAAAAGCAGCCTGAATAGCCCAAAATGGCTTGAACTCATCAGAGCCTGGAAGCTAATAAGGGTCAACCTCCAAGGGGGCCCTGGGTTGCTATGCAGAAGGCAACGGCAGCCCCCTCTACTCATCTCTTGCCATGAGATTTGGCAGTACTTAATTATTATTATATTAAACTGAACAAAACAATAGAACCAATAATTAATAAGGCATGGTATTAGTCTTGAAAGCATGCAAGGCCAAGTTCTCACTTACTACAACTTCTAGAGAACACAGAGTAAGACACAGCCTGAGAGAAACCAGCCAGGACAGCTGATGAAAGTTCTGTGTGCCTTGACTGGAAAGAAAGAGGCCACACCAGACCAGGAAGTCTATGTCATCACTTCCTGAAGGGACTACCAGCAGCCTAAGAAAAACCACATGGCTGTTGGTAGTTCCTTCAGAAGGCACCTTCCCCAGGGCTACTGACAGACTTGTGTACCCAGATGGGAACATGATACCCAGGCTGGGGAATGCATTTCATCAACCCCTGAAGAGAAAACCAATGATATGAGCCCATTTCTACGATTTATTGTTTTTGTCTTTTAAAGACAAAAAGAATTCAAATTGTGAACCGCTTTGAATGTTTCCACAGGAAGGCACTGTACAAACACATCAAACCAATAAAAGACCAGGACGAGATCACAATAATAGATAATGCCAATTAGACCCAAATATTTAACACTATACAACTTCATTGGGATTAAACTGACGGAGATTCAAAGATCCTGACCTCTTAGAATAGTGCAAAACAAACAAAAATCACAAAATCAAACACATCTCACATTTCTGAAATTGTCAAGTTTGGGACTTAGGCAAGTGGCACTAAAAGAAAGATTTCTGTTCCAGTAATACTGATTCTGAATTCATAGATGAAATCCAGATTGTTATCCAATATTTCTTTTGAAGCACAATATTCTTGCTGAAAGAAACCTGAAACTGAAGACTTGGGATGTTGGCAGCCCCAAGTTTGAAACAATTTTTTCTCTATCGTGTATTACAAAGTTCTGAATTGTGCTATTTGCATTTCTTATTTCAGATTTCACACGTTTGAAATATTTATTTCAGTTCTAACAGAGGCTGAGATTAATGAAAACCTGATTGGTGTGCTTATGATATTTTGGACTGGAGTTCGAGACATTTTTTACAAGTATGTATTACTGAAAGAATGCATGGATAGGATCTGTGCTACTGCTTACCTGTGTGTAACATTAAATTTCTGTACTATCCTTGTTCCATCTGCTAACCAGATCTGGACACTGGTGATGGGTTCTGAAGTATTTAGCACCACTGTAGGTCTTCTGTTTTCAGTTTCTTCAAAACCTTTTTTTGCTTTAGAAATTATTCTTGGTGCGGCACTGAAATTTTTTAAAAGAAAAAAAGAGTCACATGCAAGCAAGAAGATAAAACTTTCTCAAAACAAATGGGTCCAGCCAGCCAGCCGGCACTCCCCAGCCCCCTCGCCATTTTCTAACACATCAAAAATACACCTAAGGTCGTGGTTCTAAATTCTATTATGACTGACAGATTACAGAATAGCTTTTGCACCACTTGCTTATGGAGATTAATGGTAAAAGACTGAGATCTCAGTAGCAGGTAACAACGAGGCAATCTAGAGTTTGGGATGCTTAAGGGGAAATAATTAGCGATTGGATTGGAAAAAAACCAGTCTTAATTTACAAAATCACTGATTTTGTTAAAAGAAATAAAGGTAAATAAAGCAAGAAATCTGAAGAATAGCAGGAAGAAAAGTTTAAAGGGATCACTGTTTTTGAGACTTTTCCAGTATAGGGGCAGTGTCAGAATTTTTCAAACTTTTAGCACACCGCAATCACTTGCACTGGTTTCCATATGATGAATTTCACTATGAAATTTTCTACATACCTTGGAGTACCACAAATGTGTAATTTGTCTATGGGTGGCCCTGTTTAGCTGCTGGATAAGCCTGCTGCTCAACTTCGCTATTAAGGAATGGTTCTATTTTGCTTAAGAAGAATGGCTCACCATATCACTAACAGCCAGTAGCCTCCCCGAAGCTTGAAAACCAGAAGGGAGATCTTGCATATTCTTTTTAGAACTTAAGTGGAAAAGGCCAAACTTTAACAGCTTGGGCCAAGGTCATCCCAAATTTAAAAGGGCTTCCAGCTGTAGCTTTCTAACATCACAGTCTTTTCTTCCCCACATTCTATTTTCAATGAATTGCTACAAATATTTGCAGAATAATACACATTAAAGAAACCCACCATTCATAAAGAATGCTACTTTGCTCTGTAAACACACTAATGTTAACTACTTTATATAAATATCAGTCCCACTGAAGGGGGGTTGGATTCTCACACACTGATCCCAAGCTTCCCATACGCTCCTTTGAAACAATTGTATTTCCTGATACTCCTAATTAGATGTATTTATTTATATCATGTATAGTGCCCCTTTCCCTCTGAGACTCGAGGCAGATCACAATTTTAAACAAAATCCAACCCCCCTATGCAATAAAAACAGTATAATGACACACAGAGTGGGCACCATTTCCCGTCAAGTGCAAGATATTTCTGGCTAGCACCCTTCCCTCTTGGCATCACACCTATGTTACATTTACACTCCACTTGGGAGTGTATCTCATGACTGATGCTTCGGTTTCAGCATGTCCCCCAACATGAAAGGTTGGGTAGGCCATCAATTAACTAGTTAACAGGACTGAAGTTCAAGCAAACTAATTAGTGCCTGCCCTGCAAGGTTACAAAAGAATGTGTCCAGTGATAACGATGAATGACCCGCTCCGTTAGCGGAAGTTGTATTGCTCTACCAGATCCTGTGCTTAGTGTTCTTTGGACATTGCTACTTTATGGGTGAAATCGTTGCTGAACACTATACCGACTATCCTGGCTGGCACAGTCGCAGTGCAGTAGCCCAGGACTCAACTTTAATGAATAATTCTCTTCTTCCCAAGTTACAATCAGGAATCTGGATAGGCAAGATAAAGTGACAAAGCCAACTCAAAAATTTGACTTCCCTTCACTTCTGGAGGCTAGCCGCTGAGGTGACACATCTCCAGAGAGCGAAGGAGGGGGCTTAAATGCCTCCACTTCCCTTCCCGAGTTGGGCCACAATGGCGGCATACCACAATGGCGAAGGGAAAGCAATATGCATGCCTCTGGAGAGTGAGGGGGGGGGGGCAAAATACAAGCCCCGGGACAAGATCTTCCAGCTTTAACATGTAGTATAATTTACCCAGTTTCCACTGCCAGGGTACTGTGCATGTCATTACTGTTGCTGGGTGTAATGGAGAAAATATATCAAAAATGATTCTAGGACCTGATCTAATGATTCTCTTGCCTTCTTATAAACAAGAGGGTTAATACTGATTTAAACAAACAACAAGAAGTTATTCAGTGACCCTCTGTAGAGGTCAGAGTGTCACACACACATGCACATGCAGGGCTCATTTTGTAGCAGGAGCTCCTTTGCATATTAGGCCACACACCCCTGATGTGGCCAATCCTCCAAGAGTTTACAGTAGCACCTGTAAGAAGAGCTCTGTAAGCTCTTGGAGAATTGGCTACATTAGGGGTGTGTGGCCTAATATGCAATGGAGCTCCTGCTACGAAATGAGCCCTGTGCACATGAAGTTGCCTTACAACAAATCAGACCCTTGGTCCATAAAAGTCAGTATTGTCAAATCAGGCTGGCAGCAGCTCTCCAGGCTCTCAGGCAGAGGTCTCTCACATCCCCTACTGCCAGATCTTTTAATTAGAGATGCTGGGGATTGAATCTGAGACCTTCTGCACGCCAAGCAGTTAAAATATTTATTTATTTATTTATTTATTTTAAATGTGTATCCCGCCTGCCCAGTGAATGCCGGCTCCAGTTAATGTTGGCTGTCTAAGGAAGATGAACTTTTAGGTGAATTGTGGGGTTTTTAGTTGTGCAGAGGTCAACGCAGAATAGAATGGGAGTGATTTGGGGTTATTTTATACGTGTGTGTGTGTGTGACGGAGCGATGTGCTACAGCACTGGTGCAGGCATGCGGCTGCAGTGTGATTCAGGAAGATACACACTTTTTTCAGAAGGCAGCTGCTTCTTTTCCTCTAGAGGCCACAGGTCAAAAAGTCAAAAACAGGTGTTTGGTTTCTGATTGCATCACTCTTTAAGTTCTGTCTTGGATCTTCCTGGTAGTTTTTGAAAGTAGATATTTCCCTGCTAAGCACAAAGGTGTCTCAGATTGTTATACCTGTTGTTCTCACAACAAATGGCAGGTGCCAGTCTCCATACCTGCCAACAGTACAGTAAAATGTACTGATTGACATTTGATACTCTATCTTCTCTGCAGTGCTTTTACTACAGGTCTGTTGACTTGCACAGGCTGTTCTATGTAATGAAATCTGACTTGATTCTGTTTTCACTTATAATGTTTAAATTGGTGCACGCATTCAAGCTGCCCTTCCCTTGTCTCATTGCTGAAGATAATAGCTTATAATGATAATAGATTACATTATAATAGTTTGTAATGTTAACAGTTTATATGACTTGTAATACAAATTATAATAGTTTAGAATAGTAATACAAATTATAATAGTAAGGTCAATATAGTTTGTATGTTTGTAAACTGATTTCTTTTTAAATGTAGGCTCGCTTACAGCTTTTATGCTAGTAGCTCTTTTGGTTCATGGAGTAGAATTTTTTGCTCACAAGACTACACGGCTTAGGGGGAACATTGGACTGCTCACCTTCCTAACCTGTATCCTTGTCCAGTGAAAGCGTGAAATACTGGCTTCTTCAACATATAAACTTCATTTCTCTTATCATGCACTTTCACATCCACCTCTTCTTTATCAAATATTTTCTGCAACTCAAGAGGTAGCTCTCTTTGAAAACAAAATTAGGAGGGAAATAAGTTACTATGCAGATGGAAGCAGGATGGCTGTTTCAGATTTCGAGACAAGATGAATAGCATACACTCATCAGTTAAAGGACATGCTGTTCCCATATCATAATTAAAGCCAGACTATAAACACGCACAGAGACTTTTGTTTCTAATTAACCAAAGGCAGAATCGCTAAAGTGAATCCCTCCTCAAAAGCAGAGTATCTATTGCAAATATACCTTAGGTCAAGGGTGGGCAACTCCAACACACACAGAGATCGGCCCCCAAGCCACTGTTCACGGTTTCTGGCCAAGGACAGCACTGCTGTGTCCCTGCCTCACATATGTTTGGCAGCACACCAATCATATACAGTTAGATGATGCATATTTTTGGCACTTAGGCCAAAAAAGGATATCTATTCCTGCCTTATGTGAAGGAACGGGAATCCTTATTACCGCTATTAGCATGTTGCAAAATGAGTAATTACATTGTTCAGGATACATCTGACATTGCCTTTGTCTTCTCAAGTAAAGTTTCTACCTACATAACTGATTAAATTCAGCGTAATCCACTGAATTTCACCTCAAGCCTTTAATTGTTGTTAACATCTGTACTAAGGGAAAGAATAATCCTAAAATATCACAGGTCCATACATGAAATTATATAGCAGTACAAGTGATCTTCAGTGAAAACAGACCTAGAAAAACATCAGAGTGTTAAGAAGCTGAACAGAAGGAAATATCATCTGCCCAGAGTCTTCTGGATATTTAGGAAGATGCACGTTAATGATTTTACTTACAAACAGGTGTATACATGTACATGTAAGTTGCACGTGCATTTACTGTAATACATAAACAGGGCTAACTGTCAGCAAATTTTGCAATGCCCTCGGTTAATTACCCCATTGTTCCAGAAACCCTTTGAACTCCAACCACTAGTTCAAACATGTATTCCCTGGTTCTCTACATTGTTGATGCGAGGACAGTTGTCCAGACTATTCTAAAGGACTGCTCAGAACACAGAATGCGGCAATATTGCGTCGAGGGGCTGCCAAATGTTCTGTTCCACAGCATTAATGGGCAATATGGATAGCAGATGCAATAGAATTTAAAAAGGCCAACTCTACTGCTTTTATTTGCTATTGTGCCTTATGTTCATTGTGCTTTAATTTCCCCCTCACCGTTAGCTACCTAGGAAAGCCTGTTGCTAAGCAGAAAGAGGGCGCAAGTATTTTAAACACATGAACAAATCACACAGTGCTGGATATCGGCACAGCGGCTGTGGTGTTAATTCACAGCATTAAGACATTTTTGTCCAAAAAAAGCCAAATTCATATGTGGCACAGAGAACAGAAGCAGAAGAAAAGAGTAAGAGTAAGCAGAAGAAAAGAGTAAGAGTCCAGAAGCCAATAGTCAGCTAGGTAGCTCACAGTGAGGGGAAAAACTAAAGCACAATGAACATAAGGCACAACAGCAAATAAAAGCAGTATACAAGGTGTATTTGGGCAATTAGATTTTGGTACACGAAGAATACTTGCCCCCTTTTAATAGATTCCAAGAATTGCTGGTTTGCAGCGTCTGTATAGCTTCGGAGTTCACCGTCATTCACCGTGAATCCATTTTTCCATAAGTTAATAGTTGTATCGGCCTGCAAAGCAAGATCACACATGAGCAAGAAGTAGAAACAGATTCATACAACTTATGCCAAGGGTGGGGCAGATACTGGTGAAGTATCCACCAGTCACACAGCCTTTGGTGCAACTGTGTGAAGTCCATCATGGGCAGGAACTTTCGACAAGGAATTCCTCTAGCATCAGGTTTAGAAAAATACCTAAAAATATCAAAAGCAGCAAATTTAAGAGGGCTAATTACAAGGATGTTGGAATGTATAAGACTGTTACACTGAGCAAAGCTTGAAGCCTTCCTTTAACACACGTGGCCCTTCCCTTAAGTGGAAGGAACATCCTAAGGCAGGAAGCATGCCACTGAGTAGGTATTTCAAGTAGCAGTTTATTTTTCTCTGTCCCACAGTTGCCCTCTCTTCTAAGGTGCAGGAAGCATCATTAGCAGTTGCTAAACTGGCAATACAACTTTACACCTTCCATTAGGTTGTTGTTGGCCTCCTACACCTTTGTTTATTCTTGGGCAAACTACATTAATTCTACCACACTTACCACCTTGGGTCTTGCTTGATGTAGTGTTTACATGCCAAAAAGCTACATGCACACCAGCAAAATACAAGGGAGAGAGAGAGAAAACACTGTCGACATCTCACTAGGCTTGCCTTCAGAATTCATCTTATACATGAAGTACAGAGGAGTCTGCAGAAACTGAGCTGTCACCAGACAGAGGAATAAAGGCTTGTGAGGTCCTTGCTTATTGGGGAGACTGTTTCACCTTTAAAACACACTTTTTGTACATGAACTTAGTAGATTTCTGCTGCCACCAGGAATTAAAAAATCCAACTCTCTCTATTTTGGTAGAATGACCCAGTGTCTGGGTGCTTCAGAGGACTATGTGGCCCCGAGGAAGGACTGATCTGATTGCTGAGATAAGTTTAAACAAATAAGAATTTATTTATTCAAGAACAAAATAGGTTTCTGGGTAAATTTGAACTGTTGTTGAAGAAATAAAATATAAC
Organism: Lepidodactylus listeri; assembly: GCA_029233225.1. Lineage (NCBI taxonomy): Eukaryota > Metazoa > Chordata > Lepidosauria > Squamata > Gekkonidae > Lepidodactylus > Lepidodactylus listeri. The sequence goes on from JARCFY010000016.1 coordinate 22,472,941, forward strand.
CGACAAAGCCTGGCATTACACATAGTCACTTAAACACCAAAACTCAACTCTGACAGGCTGAGACACTCAGTCTAAACTCTCTTTCTCATATAGCCACATGCATCTTGACTGCAGAGATCCTAAACAATGGGAAAACATACTAATCTTCAAAGCAATAGTCAGGGGGACATAACCTTACTCAGATGTTTGCCTGCAAACACTGCAAGACTGGCAGCTCTGTAGCCTGTTTTTAGGCCAATATAGATGGCACTGGTAGATATTACGCCAAATTACCTGCAACGTTTATCTCACTGCATCAGCATCCTTTGCTTTTTCCAAAAGAAATTCATGAGTACATCTTACAAACTAAACCCACTTACTTGATGTTTAACTCTTGTCTCTCCAGTGCACCCAGCTCCAACTTTCTGAGCTTCTTCGAAAAGGTTGTTGACAAAAATATCACAACCTTTTTGCTCTGCGCCATTCAGAATTTGGTCGTCAGTTCTCGGCTTGCAAAGCCTGTAAAATAACAAAAAAAAAAAAACCCACTCTAAAGATGCTTGTGAAACCCACCATTTGAACACAGCAACATAACAAATGGCCAAGTCAGCTACATTAAATCTGAACCAGCGGTTCTTGTTATGAACAGCTGCCAAGCATGCCAGAAAACCATTTGTGTCCCTTTTTCTTAACTCTGCTTACTAAGCTATCACAAATCAAATAAACCATGAAAGAGGATTTCAGTCCTTAAATAACACTAACAGCCCAGGCATGGGCACTGGAAAGCAACTTCAATTCATTTCAATGGAATTGGCTTCCAAACCATGAAGACAGCAGCCAAATAACCTATATGTTAAGAAGAGCCACGGAGCAGCTTGCTCTTACTGGAAAGTTTGTGGACTGTATAAAAAATATGATGGTCTCAGCTTATTCTTTGAAGGAATGACAAGCTAGTGGCTGGGAGGCATTGCATAGAAGAGGGGAGGATAAACAATCCGACAGCACTCTAGGCCCGGACCCGGATCTCCCCTTCCACAGCCCTTTTCCCCAGTTAGCAAGATAATTTCCCTATTAACCAATTCATCTGGCTCTCAATATGCTGATGGAAACCAGCAGGCCTTCTCTCTTCCTTAGGCTGCTTTGAGATGCATTTGTTCTTTACAAATTAATTTTTTTTCCAGTATACCTAGGGAGCCCTCTGAATATACAGAAATCCCAACGTGGGCTGCAGGCAGTCGCATGTACTGTCTTTATAACAGGTACTCACTATGAAGCTTCCTATTTAGAGAAAATATAACCTGTAAGGACTCATGGAGGCGGGGACAAGTAGAGATTAAGTGATTTGGGAAACATCCCCTTCCTGGATTCTGTATGTTTTTGTCAGTGGATGGCCTACAGTTGCCAGGTCCTACTGGGTGGGCAGCCAGGGTGGGAATCCAGGCTCCTTCCTGGGATCTTCTGCCCCACATGCTTTGCTTGCGCGGCACGATGACACCACCTGGAAGTGATGTCATCACATTGCCAGTGTCAGGGATAATGCTCTAGTTTTGGGGCAAAACTCTATGGTTTGTAGGCAATTTTACGATAGGAGTTTTGTCCAAAAACTAGAGCATCACCCCGCAACATCAGCAATGTGATGACATCACTTCCAGGTGATGTTACCACGTTGCCTTCGGGCCAGTTGGGGGCAGGATTTCCCCCACCAGCCTGGTAGCCAGTGGCGGGAAAGCACCCCCCAAAAGCAAGGGCTCCCCTGCCCCTGGTGGGGATCTGGCAACCGTAGGATGGCCTGGTTACGGTTTTACTGGGATGATGGGAAACATATATAGCTTTCTCCTACACAATAGGTGGAAATCATGGCCAAAGGATGAGCTATGCATCCTTTGACTCCAATTTTCTCCGCCCACTCCAAGTTTTCTTTAAGCTGCTCAGGAGTGCTGTGTCCTTCACAGTTTGGACAGAAAACTCTGGTGTTGTTGGGCTTGGAGGAAAATCAGTACCTTCAATGCAGTTGTTTAACCTGGTAGGAGGTGCCAGTTCTCAGTTTAAATTACATGGGGGGGGAGGGCAGGAGATGTATACATCACAGCACTTATTTCCTGTCCCCCAATTTCTGCCATTCATGCTAGCCATTCATGCTATTAAAGAGGCAGCCCTATTTACAATTTAAACAGCTGTTTTGAAGGTAGGAATTAGGAAAACAGGGACTTTATCCAAGCCTAATTAATACTTCTTAACAAGTGTTTAGCAGCCCCACACTGCTTAAAGGAAATTAGTGGGGTGGGGAAGAAAAATAAATGTCAGGGGACATGCCCATAATCTCCACCTCCATTTCCACCACCACCTTCCCACTCAGCTGCTTGAACACATGCAACACGCTATTTCCTTCACTGCAGCTTAAAACCCAAGAAACATCTCAAGGGAAAGAAGGGGGAAGAAAAGGTATTTTCACACTCTGCAATTTCATTCAGAGATATATTAAAGGACCCTATTAAGTTCTTTACTCAGCATCATTACGATTAATACGTGCTGACTGTAATAATGTTAAATAAAAGACTTATTATTGCAACAATCTGCTTTGTTTGAGGTCTTGGTTTATGCATAAAGACATGCAACATAAGACACTATATTAATTTTTCAGAGCAGAAAAAAATTAAATGCTCCATGAAACATTCACTCTAACAAGCTCTCAGCCTATTCAGTCCACAGCTTTCCCACTGGAAACTTCTGCCGTGTCTCAGAATAGGGTCAGAGAAGTTTCCCCAGTGAGGTGGGGGATGGGCTTCAGAACAGCATTTCTCTTAACTGGGTGGCAGCATTGGGACCCTACACAAAGCAGGAGGGGTCAGAATGGTACCTCTCAGCCAGAGAACGGCTAGTGTTCTAACTCCCCGCCCCCAACAGCTGCATGGGCCATAATGGAGCCAAGTGCCATCCAGGGGTGGCCCACTTATTTACTTATCTATAAATTTATATCCCACTTTTCTTGCCAACGGGGACCCAAAGTGGCTTACATCAGTCTCCTCTCCTCCATTTATCCTCAAAACAACCCAGTGAAGTAGGTTAGGCTGAGAGAGAGAATAACTGGCCCAAGGCCCAAGGAAACCAGTGGGACACAGGGGGCAGCTGGGGACACAGGAAGCAGCTGTTGGTAACAGAATGATGTCACTTCCAGTAAGACTCTGGAACTGACATCAAGCTTCACTAGGGCTGCCAGGTCCCCGGGGGGGGGGGGGGGTTCCCACTGAAACAGCCCCCAATCTGCCAGTCCGGATCAGGCCGGCAGGGGGAACCCCGCCCCCAAAGTGCCCAGTTCAGGCCAACATGCCTGGTGCAATGACATCATCTCACGAGTCATGCCGCCAGCCACCACTCTAGCAACCAGCCTGAAAACTCTATGGTATCAGAGTTTCCAGACTGATTGCTAGAGCGTCGGCCGGTGACGTGCCCAACGTGATGATGTCACTTCCGAGTGACGTCATTGCACCGTGCGCACACGATTGTCCCAGAACAGGACTAACTCTCCCCCGCTGCGGAAGGTAAGTCACTTGGCAGCACTAAGCTTCGGTAGGAATTGCTAGAAACCACAGAGTTTTCAGTGACTTCTAGAGAGGACTGACATCACTTCAGGGCTCCCCCTGGAAGTGATTTCATACTATAGGTCTAAGAGCCATTTATTTTATTTTATTTTTCTCCTGCTACCATTCAGAGTGGTGGCAGGAAACAAGAGCGGGGGGGGGAGGTGTCCACTCCTCAGCCAGGCAATTTGCAACCTTAGTTTCCATGGCAGAGCAGGGATTTGGTCTTGGGTCTCCCAGATCCTACTCGAACACTCCAAGCACTTGTCAAGACAGAGACTATCTATTATCACTAACTTTAGGAAAGTTCTTGTTTATTCTTTTAAAGAGAGAATCTGTCCCAAAATTTTGTAATATTGATGTTTTATTGCCTGCTTCTGTATTTGAAATCTGTGATACATTTGATAATGCATCTGATTTTACGTGTTGTATGTAACAACTCATCATATTTGATAAACTTGATAAATCTATATTTTCCCCACCCCTTCTTCCCTTCTGTATCCCACTTCTTTGAGAAAAAAAGAAAAAGAAAAAACCCAGAGACCATCTTATAGGAATCTTCTAGTCTGTCCCTGCCGGAATTCCACAGTTCTCTGATTTAACTGGAGTATTCTGCACTGTTCTCTGATTTACTGTTTGTGCCCAAGATTATCACCAGCTTGAGGCCACAACTGTAATGGTACTGTCATTCTAAAGCCGATGTTTCTAGATAGCATTCTGCCCTGGAGTTGCCAAACTCCAGGAGAGGACTGGAGTTCCAGACTATAGAGATCAGTTCCCCTGGAGGAACCAGCAGCTCGAGAGAGGGAAGACTCTACGGAACCCACTTATCTGTTGAGCTCCTCCCCTCCCACATCTCTAGGGATTTCCCAAGCCAGAGTGAACAACTCCCTGCAGGCCACTTGGGTGGGCAGAACTTCTGGGCTTTTCCCTAGATCTGCCCACAAGTCTCCTAACATAGACCAAAACCTCAGCCACCCTCTCCTTTCTCTAGCTTCTGTCACAAACACACAAACAAATTTTGCTCCCCCCAACTGGACCTTAGAGGGCCCTTTCCAAATTCCTTTTCTTCCTGTGATCACTACTGACCAAGCAACTCCCACTCAGGACACAAACTTGTCCCCCCCCCATCAGCTAAACAGAGACCCAGTTCTGCGATCATTACTATCCAGTCAATCAACCCATCTCAGCAATTCAGCCACCATCTAGCCATGATGGAGTAAAAGTTCCCTGGCACTGCAAGGAACACCTGCTCTTTTCTTAAAGACACAGATGCAAAAGGAAGCAAGGAGGAGCAGAGGGCTGCCAGCTGTAGGTTGGGAAATACATGGAGATTTGGGGTGTGGAGCCTGGGGAGGGCTGGAGCCAGCCTAAAGCTATAAAAGCGTATTTATTAAAATAATGATATTAAATGCAAAAACAAAGTAGAGTAGCAGGAACTATTTTTTTTGAAGTGTGGTTTCTAACGGCAATTGTGCCAAGCAGGCAGTGTGCCAATTCTTCCTCTTTTGGAGGTGCCTGCGTTTACTGCAGGAGGCCCCTATGTAGGGTTGCCAAGTCCTACCTGGCAATCGGCGGGGGACTCCTGTCCCCGGTCCGGGATTTCAGCACGCGCCCCATGATGACGTCACCCAGAAGTGACGTCATCACACTGGGCATGTTGCCAGGGTGACACACTGGCAGTCGCCCAAAATCTCTATGGTACCATAGTGTTTGGGGTGAGCGTCGCCCCAGCAACATGCCCAGTGTGATGACGTCACTTCTGGGTGATGTCATCACGCTGGGGCAGTCGTCCTGATTGGACGACTTCAGGGATGGGGTTCCCCCCGCCGGCCGAATCTGGGCCAGTGGATTGGGGACCCCTGTAGCAGGGGATTCCCCGCCCTCCAGGGCAACTTGGCAGCCCTACCCCTATGAGAAGCTCTGCTATGTAGCAAGCTCTCCCTGGACTGCTGCCAGGCAAGCAGCCCTCACCCCTGCCCTTGCTAGCACAGGGCACCATAATGCATCTTTTTTTTTAAAAAAAAAGGTAATCTTCATGAAATATCTGACCAGTTAACTGTGTGGCATGCAAATGCAGAATACTTTAGTTGAATGGAAAGATACCACAGCTGTGCCATGCCCTCGAACTACCAGATCTGCACAGTTCTCCAGTGCTTTAAAAGGAAGTACTTCTTCACCCAAAGAGTGATTAACCCATGGAATTCACTGCCACAGGAGGTGGTGGCGGCTACAAGCATGGACGGCTTCAAGAGGGAATTGGATAAATATATGGAGCAGAGGTCCATCAGTGGCTATTAGCCGCAAGGTATAGGTAGAATCTCTCGGTCTGGGGCAAGTGATGCTCTGTATTCTTGGTGCTTGGGGGGGAGCAACAGTGGGAGGGCGTCTAGTGTCCTGGCCCCACTGCTGGACCTCCTGATGGCACCTGGTGTTTTTGGCCACTGTGTGACAGTGTTGGACTGGATGGGCCACTGGCCTGATCCAACATTGGCTTCTCTTATGTTCTTATGTGTGCTGTACATCATCAATATTAAGGTATTATATTGGGCGACTGCTACTGATTACAACTAGAAGTTGCTGGTGACTTGTCCCTTGAAATGGGCATTGAGATTTTATCCAAGGCCAAATTGCAATAGCGAGCGTGCATATAGTAACAAAAAAAAATTACTTTTGCAGTAAGATGTATTTTATTTACAGCATTTAAAGATACATTTCACATACTAGGATTCCACAGAAGAAATACAACGAAACCCACGCATACAGGTTGTAAGCAGAAAAAGAAATTCAACAAAATACATTTACCACTTACCATTCTTGTTTCACACTTTCAATCTCGTTCACTTCTTGCATCCTGCTCTGCCTAATAAGGACAAGAAGGGGGAAAAGATCATAACTACAACCGAATGAAGGGGGGGGGGGGGGGAAGAGTGTGTGTGTGTAAGACTAGGGTTGCCAGGTCCAAATTTGTCCCCGGTGGGGAACCTGGGGGGGGGGGGGCATTCCCAGAGGGGACAGGGCATCCCCAATGTGATGATATCATGTTGGGGGATGTCCCATTCCAAGCCCCACCCCCAAGAACAATCACCTGTGGCTATCCCCTCTCTAACCTCCTGCAAGATTTAAAGGGCCCGCCAATAAGGTGGGGAGGGCCCTTTAAATTTTGCAAGAGGGGAGGGAGAGGGGCAGGCTTGGGCTACGTGCCTGAACTCCAAGCTGCCCTTTAAGCACTTACAGCCGTCTGTGCCCATTCTCTGGCATTGCCGCTTGGAGACCGGGTGTGTGGAGCCAGTCCCTGTCAGCTGGAGGTGCTTAAAGGGATCATTTAAGCACTTCCAGCTGGTGGGGCCCCACACCCCATCTCCAAGTGGCAATGCCGCTTGGAGATCAAATGCACCTGCAGCCGCCCCTCTCCCTCCTCTCTGCAAAATTTAAAGGGCCCTCCAGCTGTCAAGAGAGAAGGGAGAGGGGTGGCTGCGGGTGTTTGGGCTTGGAGGCGGGGCTTCCCCAGCTGGCTGGTGGTGGGTTGAAGCTCAAAAAAGCAGGTAAACCCCCACCCAGCCTAGGGCCTGGCAGCCCTAAATCAGACTCCAAAGTCAGAGGTTCCAGAGAGCAGGTGTAACAAAGTCCAGGCTAGGGTCAAAGAGTTCCAGGTAGCAATGTCTGCGGAATCTGTGCTGCCACTGAACACAGACTGACTTACGACACCTTCCCTGAGAATGGCACTCTGGGGCCAATCGCAAAATAGAAGAAGAAGAAGAGATCGGATTTATACCCCACCCATCACTCGGAGTCTCAGAGCGGCTTACAAATTCCTTTCCCTTCTCCTCCGTACAACAGACACCCTGTGAGGTAGGTGGGGCTGAGAGAGCTCTTTCCAGAGTTGTCCTTGAGAGGACAGCTGTGACAGAACTATGGCTTGCCCATGGTCATCCAGTAGTTGCAAGTGGAGGAGTGGGGAATCAAACCCGGTTCTCCCAGATTAGAGTCCATGCACTTAACCACTACACCAAACTGGCTCTGAGAGGCTGAAAGCTAAGAAGTCTCCTGCAATGGGCGCTGAATTTGTACTTCCTGCAAACGCCAAAGTGATGCTTCTTTTGTTCTTCTGAAGCATCACCTCCTCCAAGGAGATGGAGAAAAATCAGGACTGACTGTTTGCTTGGTAGGTACCACACTGGTAGGCCTCTCACAATGGCAGGCAAACTCCCACCAGCAGCCTAGTTGTCCACTGCCACTCAGAGCAGTGGCAGGAGATTTTAATTTTTTGAAATGGTGATGTCGGCTACTCCGCTATGTCATTTCCCTGGAAGTGACATAAGGTAACTCTTAGAATCACTAGAAGTAACTTTCAGAATCCTTGGTCAAAGCAAAGCTATATTTTTCCCCATTGGAATCCATCAGCACAAAATCCTTGTGCAGAGCTGAACAGACAGGTTAAACTGGACACACAATAACCAGAAAAATATAAATAAACTTGGCATTTATTGAGCACTTTAAAGAGATCAAAGTGCTACACATATTTTTTTAGTATTACAGTCTCCCCTATTGAGAGAGACAGTCACTTATCTATGAACTTGGTAGGCTTGCTTTAGGCAAAATCCAAAGGCAAAGAACAAAATCTGTGTAATACCTTTTATTAGGACCAACCCAATGACATAGAACAAGTGTATCACTGTACTGGCCCTAATAAAAGGTATTAAATGGGCAGTGTTCATAGCATTTTGGATTTTATTTTTGGACCAAAACAGCTATAAACCAAATGCTTGAGGGAAGACAAGACTGGGGCCTGAACTTGACTCACATTCATTGGCACTATAAAGTCAAAATGCAGACATGAGCAGCCTTCATTCTGTTGCCTAGCAATTCGGCTAACAATTCTGCACACACCAAACCTGCAGGACTTGCTGCCAACTGAACAAGAGTGGACACATACATTGATGTGCCAATGTACCGCTACTGTAACAGCTGAACAATCAGACCTGCTTTGCTTACGGCCAATACGCATTAAAGCATTTGTTGCCCCACTCTTTGAGGAATAAGAGTCCTTAAAAATACAGGCTTTGAAAAAATAGCAAAACAGAAACATTCTAGATTTAAATTTGGGACTCGTGTATCACTTTGTGGGTCTTCTCCCATCCCCACATGCAGTTAGAACTGCAGTCACCCTTCCAGATTTGACACTTGGATGCTCAGGTGCTAAAGCAGCATTCCAGGAATACACCATCAGAACTGTGACTCAAGACTATTTTCCTTCCTCTGGCCCCACCAGGCTTCAGGCCAAAAGAAATATCACGCAAATGTGCTCTGCAGCAATGGCATACTTTAGAGATGACAGTTGGAAGAAACCCAGTAAGGTTTTAACAGAAGCTCCCAAATCTAATAAAACTCACCACAACCACCTAAAATAGGCTAGCTGCCTCCTCTAAGAAGCTTGGCTTTTTTTTGGGGGGGGGGGGGGGGAGAACTTCCACCAAACCAAGAACTGGGTTTAGATGGTGTGAAAAAAGGCAGACTGAATTACAGATACCTAATCAAGCGATCTATGAGACTCTGCTATCTTCTATCCTTAGCACAAAACAAACTGATGCTTGCTTATTTATTTGTTTGCCCGCTTAACTGAATTTCCCCTTTGGCTAGATTTGACAATGTGAGTTCACCCTTCCAGCTCATATTTTGCATTTGCTGTGGAGTATCAATTTAAACCAGAATGTACTGTTGTGGAGGTATAATTACCTTTGCGCAGTCATCATCAACAACTGTTTGTTCTACTTCTTATAATCTACCTTGATTTCCATTTTGAGAAAAAGAGAGGCAGGGAGGAATGTACCAAGTAATTTAAGAAAATTTAGAAGTAAATGGTCAGACTCCTCTTAAGTAATTACAATAATTCAGTTTAGGACTTCTGGCAAATTTTAACATTTTCAGTTGTAGATGTTAGCCAAACCAACGCAAGCCACGTAATTTTCGTGTGCCCTGTTTCCTTGGGTTGCTAATGCTTGAAAAATGCTGACTTAGGAAATCCTTGGACTGAATGCATTAATTAGGTGGCCTTTTGGCAAACGGTGCCCTCTCTGAGCCTCCACCAACCAATTTACCTTGACACCCAACTAGCAGTAAGTGTATCAAAAGGCTATTTAGACCACAAAGAGCCAGTGTGGTGTTGTGTCGTGGTTTGACTGTCGAACTAAGATAAGGAAGAGCCAAGTTCAAATCCCCTCTTCTGCCAAGGAATCTTGTTGCGTGACCTTGAGTCACTCCCTCTTTTTCAGATTAACCTACACCACAGATCATTTCAGAGGGTAGTCACGATGGCCTGGTCTAGATTTGAGTTCAGTAGCACCTTAGAGCCCAACAAGTGTTTCAAGGCCTAAGCTTTCAGAGTCAAAGCTCTGACAAAGGTATCAGATGAAGAGAACTTTGTTTCCGGAACCCTTATCCCCTGAAAATCTCCTTGGTCTCGAATGTAGTACTGGACTCCAGTCTAGCTGTTCTAAATCACAGAGTTTTTGTTGTGATGATAAAATGGAGAAGGGAGAATGATGCTGTTAAGTCACTTTAGGTCTTCACTGGGGAGAAAGTGGGGAAAAATATCTAAATAAACCAACAAATGTATGTAGAACCCACTCAAATGTAATGAGTGCTCCCACTTTCTGGCCAGCAGTGTTCTATAGACGCATCCAGATCATTTCTGTAAATACACATTCAAAAAGAGACAGTTGTTTTATTTACAAACAATTCATTCCCAGGATTTGTTAAGACAAAATCCCATAATTTTAAGTCTGTTAGTGAATTCCAGTTTGGCAGCTCACAATGAAGTCATCAGTTGCAACAGTTTGTTTCTTAAGGCAAAGCATCTAAGGAGAAGATCTCTGGAGAGGTGGCCAAGAGAGAGGCTCTCTAAATAAATAAATTCGACTACAGGGCTCCTGCACTGGTTTCTAGAGTTTTTTTGCTGTCCAAATCATATCCATTTATACTGGAGGCCCGTGGGTGATATGGTGCTCACTCATACCTTTCCTGGCATCTGCAAAGTGTTTTTCCAAAGTGGCCAGGTGAGGATCTTGCCCAGCAGGGCTTCTGAGTGGCTGCTAGAGATCTAATTGGCTATGCAGATTAAAATAATGTTGTATTGGTTGCAGCTTGGTGTAGTAGTTAGGAGCACGGACTCTGATCTGGGAGAACTGGGTTTGATTCCCCATACCTCCACATGCAGCTGCTGGTGTGACCTTGAGTCAGTTACAAGTTCTTTCAGAGCTGTTTTCTCAAGGGCAGTTCTCGAGAGAGCTCTCTCAGCCTCACCTACCTCACACGGTGTCTGTTGTGGGGAGGGGAAGGGAAAAGAGATTGTAAGCTGCTCTGAGACTCCTTCAGGTAGTGAAGGGTGGGGTATAAATCCAATCTCTCCTCCTCCTTTTCCTCCTGCTTCTTATTAATTGCTCCCCCTTCTCCCTTACCTTTCTTCTGTTTACGTGTAGCTCTCCACCTTCTGCAGTGGCCATTTTATGACTGGCTCTGCCTTGTAAGGTGGCCATTTTGTGACTACACCCACTGCTTTCTGTCAGAACTCCAAAGGTGCCCACAGATTCAAAAATGTTGGGGACCCCCGATTTACACTCTTGCCTTAAGAATGATCTGTCTGGTCTCTGTAAATGGCAGGAGGTTATGGATGACAAAGATAGCACATATCAGGTTGGACAAATGTGAGAGTATATACAGAAACTTTGGTGGCACATAGGGGATGTCTGATCTACTAGACAAGGGCTGGAAATGGTTGCTTCCAGCTGTTTTTGTTTCTATCATGTTGACTTGAGCAAGAATGCAAGCCACGATACAACTCAAACGCGAAGCAACTCCTGCATCTTGTCATTTTTGCTGCTACCTTGACAAGGATGAATCATCAGTAAATTGGGGGACGGACGGACAGTAGACAGAGAAAAGGCAAAGTGCTCTGTGCTCTTTCACCCATCCCTTACAACTTGTCGTCTGCTACACAATCTGTCAAAAAGCCAGCTAGAACCACATTTTAGCATCTGCCTGACGTTCTTTGCAAATCTCTTTAGAATGTGGAAGACCACATGCAAGTCAACTGGATGGCACGGGACTCTTGCCCAACTACCCCTCCCCGACTGAAGAATGGTTCTAGACATAAACTCCAGCTCAGGGCAGAAGCAGCATACCGCTTACTTCCTGGAAAATTTAAAAAACCAAATAAACACTCCAGTTAAAAAGAGTCACAAAATGGCAAAGGACTGATGTGGAAGCTTGGCTTTCCCCCCTGCTCTTTGCCAGTATGAAATGTTTTTTATAGTGATACTTTGATTTATACAGTATTTGAGTGCCCAGGGCATAATGTCAGTAATTCTTACGACCACACTATAAGACTGCCAATATTATCAATCATCTCCTTATTCCAGGACCTGGGTGGGGGGTGTGCCCTGAGACAGCAATATGCCCTCCAATCCATTCTAACCCTGATTGCAAATCTGGAAGCACAATCCTAGGTGCATTTACTTGGGAATGAACCATGCTGAATTGCATGGGTTTACTTCCAAACAAACATGCTTTAGGACCGGTGTGCCCTCTAAGCTGAATTTGTGTGAACTAGCTCACAGTTTTTTAGCCTCCAGCTCACACATTGTCTTCGCTCAGGAAGGATGGCTCCAGAGCAAACTAATTTATGCAACAGCCAAATTGCTTGGCTCACAACTTTAATGCCAGTAGCTCCCAAAGTAGAATTTATGCTCACAAGACTCCACCGCTTAGAGGGAGCATTGTTTAGGACTGGGTTACAATCTCAGATCAGCAGAGAGAAAGCACATCTTACAAAACGAAACGACAGACTTCCAAGATTCACAGGTCAGGCTCAGCCTTGCACATTTATAGTGGAACACCCTTATTCTCACCCTAAATTTGTCCAGCACGTATTTAGGTAGGCATTTCTAGCCTGTTTTGCTCCCCAAAGGCAGCCTAAACAGCCTTGACTAGCCCAGGGGCGTAGAGTTTGTAAGTCCCCGGGGGGGGGGGGCGGGGGCTCTCTCGTGAGTGTGCGCGAAACGCGCGTGCGCACATGGGACCATGTCCCCGCGTCACCCAGCTGAGTGGGAATCCGAACTCGGGTCTTCCAGCAGGACACTCAGCCCTTTTACTCTTTTGCCCTATCCTCACTTTTTACCAACGACAGGTATATGAATCCCGCAGCTTTCCTGGCGCATCCCTTTACACAGAATTATTTCAGCTGCACTGAAAAACAGCACATGAACAAGCAAATAATAGTTCTGTATTGGAGCAAAGCACGCCTAGCATAACTGGCGCTTCCCTCCCTGGACAGAAAATAAGACAAGCCAAAAAAAAAACCGGAGCCTCTCCTCCCCCCCCCCCCCCCCGCGGCCTGCCCTCTGCCTCCCTGGGGCGGCGGGGGGGGAGAGGGGCGGCGGGGACATGGTCCCGCTCGCGCGCGCGGCAGTCAACCGGCCAGCTGGCTGCCGCCGCCGAGACTGCGCCCCGTGGTAAGGCGAGCGCGAGTCTGCCTCCCTGGGGCCGGGGGGGGGGGGGGGGGGAGGCGCGTTAGTCTGGCTATAGTCGTAGAAACGAGCAAGCCTGTTTCGAGGAGTGCAAAGGGTTACAGCTTGGACAAGGAAATTTCCTCTCCTTTCTCTCAATTGGATGCTGAAGGCCGGAGGCCGGCGCTTCGTCGAGCTTCCTTTGGCTTCTTGAGATGCTCACCTTGAGCATCTCACTTTGGCTCACTTGAGATGCTAGGTGGCCTTTTCAGCTCTGTCGGTTCGCAGCCGCCCTTGCTCCCAGGCTCTCCAGCCAAGTTTTGAAAGTCCAGGGGGGAGGCAGCCTCACTCGAAAATGAGTTTGCACAAGATCGCGCCGCTTTCTCCTGTTGCAGAGGTGGGCAAGAAAGGCTATAGCGAGCGTGCGGTTCGTGGGCAGCTCCAAAGAGGAGGAACACTATCTTCCGGTTGCATTCAAGGGCCGGAAGAAAAAGAGAGTGCTTTTCGGGTCTATAAAGTTAACCAGCAACGCGGCCAAGGGGCTTGACGTCCGGCAGGATACTATCAAGTTCAGGGTAGGTGTGAAAACAGGAACAACAGGAAAAAAAACCAAGCGTAACTGCTGTTTCAGGGTTGCACAAGGGAGGGGCTGTTTTGCCCAGCTTCCAAGATGCCACCAGAACACTCTCGCCGCTTAAGGGCAACTCCACTTCCCGCGCTTTGCCTAAACTCCGCCCGCTTCAAGCCTTTCTCTTCTCGCCCCTCTGCCTCTCGGAGGCTGCTTTTACAGGTTGCGCAGGCACACTGAACTAGGTGGAGGCGGGTCATGGGCGTACCCCCGCGCGCTCAAACATTTCCGCGCCTCTGCCGCCAACGGCGGAAGAATAGCGGTTTGTGCTCCGGTTTTTTTTTGGCTTGTCTTATTTTCTGTCCAGGGAGGGAAGCGCCAGTTATGCTAGGCGTGCTTTGCTCCAATACAGAACTATTATTTGCTTGTTCATGTGCTGTTTTTCAGTGCAGCTGAAATAATTCTGTGTAAAGGGACGCGCCAGGAAAGCTGCGGGATTCATATACCTGTCGTTGGTAAAAAGTGAGGATAGGGCAAAAGAGTAAAAGGGCTGAGTGTCCTGCTGGAAGACCCGAGTTCGGATTCCCACTCAGCTGGGTGACGCGGGGACATGGTCCCGTGTGCGCACGCGCGTTTCGCGCACGCTCACGAGAGAGCCCCCCCCCCCCCCCGGGGACTTACAAACTCTAGGCCCCTGCCTGGGAAATAAACCGCCCCCGCCTCCCCAAGCCACCAGACGGCACAAACACACCCCCTAGGCAGGCTGCGACAGGACCCCAAAGCGCCCCCCCCCCCCCAGCTCCTGACCTTCCCCGACAATGCCCATCGCTGTCCTCCCCGCTGAACTCCCGAAGCTGGGAAGTGCCAAGTCATGCCCCTCACCAGGCGCCCAAGGGCCACCGCGGGCGCCACGCCACTACCCCCGGCTGCGGGCTGCGCTGCGCCCCGCGTCGCATCGTTCCCCTTTTTCGTCTCAGTTTCCCCGATTCTGCCCACCTGCCCCCGCCACAGACTGCAGAGAAGCCGGATCCCGGGAGAGGGCGGCGGCGGCACTTAGCCGCGGCGCTGCAATGTACTCAGGCTACTGCGTTACAAGCAGCGGCGGCGACCCAGTGCGCACACACCTCCACCCCAGGCAGCGACAAGCGACGCCCCTTCCGCCCACAAAAGTGGGCGGGGGAAGCTGGAGGAGGAGGAAAAGGGGCAGGTTGGAGGCTGCCGGCGGCGCTGTCTAGGTCCTCTGCAAATAGCTCGATGATGTTTCGCCCGGCAGCTGCAGGAAACTGAAAATTTCCAAACAGGATCATTCCAGACGGGTGGCTGGCGCAGACCCCAGGGACCTCCTGAAGGGTTACAGTATTTATTCCAGCCTAAACTGGGCTGCGATTTAGTCTTCAAGACGCGCCCCCTTCCACTGACTACACTCTTGTTTTTAATGTGGGCTAGATCTGTAGTCCTCGACACAGGAGCAAACCCCAAAGACGCACCGTGAGGCTTAACTTCCGAGTCGAGACGCAGGAGATCTTGCTGTAAAGCCCTACAGCGTTCGGCTGGACAAGCGCGTTTACTTTGTGGGCCGGATAACAGCCGATCCTACCGTCCGCGTCGTTTCCAATAAAACACGCTTTCAGATCCCCCGATTGCTAGAGAAGCGGGTTTGTCGAATTAAAATAGCCCCAGACCGATTTTTCTTACAGGATGGTGGTGCGCCTCAGTCTTTCCAGACCTGGCTGGGACCTAATGAGCTTCAAGCGCCGCCTGAGCCGTGATGTGACATCAGAGAGTCACGTTTCAGAAGGAAGGGCAGCTGAGGTTATGACCTCACCTGCCGGGCCCAGCAGACATAAAAAAAAATGGGGACCAGACACGTGGCTCCAGAAGGTGTACCGCGGTGAGGACTGCGCTAGGGAAAAATCCTCTGGGCCACTGAGTGACCTTGATTGTAATCCTGAGAGTAAGCCCCACTGAATAACAGGAGACTTACTTCTGACTCGAGTAGACCTATTTAGGATTGCTTCCCTTGTCTCTCCGTCGTGTTGTTCCTCTCAGCATGAGTACAAAGACAGATGGATCAATCATAACTGAAGCGGCAGGATTAATTCTGATATGGAACAGTTTTTCATACAAATCAGAAACAACAATTCTGTTTACAAAACCATGCAATCTCTTTCGGACCTTGAAAATTCTTTCCTGAAAGTAATGTGTACCCTTTGACTACTGTAGGGTCGGGGATTTTGTTTTTAAAAGCTTTTAAATCAAGACAGGCAGTTGCTGTTTCAGACTGTGAATCCACATAGGGTTGCCAGTCTCCAGGTGGGACCAGGAGATCTCCCAGAATTACAAATGGACTTCAGGTTACAGAGATCAGTCCCATGGAGAAAATGGTGGCTTTGGAAGTGGCATTATGCCCATTATACCCCACTGAAGTACCTCTGTTCCCCAAGACCCGCCCTCCCCACGCTCCACACTCAAAATCTGCAGGAGTTTCCCAACCTTAGGGTTGCCAGCTTGGGTTGGGAAATACCTGGAGTTTTGGGGGGTGGAGACTGGGGAGGGAGGAGTTTGGAGAGAGAGGGTTGCCCAATCCAGTTTGGGAAACTCGTTGAGATTCGGAGGTGGAGACAGGGGAGGACAGGGACCTCAGTGGGGTACAATGCCACAGAGCCCACCCTCCATAGCAGCCATTTTCTCCCGGGGAGCTAGTCTCTGTAGCCTGGAAAAGAGCTGTAATTCCAGGGGATCCCCAGGTCCCACCTGGAGGCTAGCATCCCTACCCAATCTAGAGCTGACAACCTTAATACTAGGTGGCCTTAAGTAAGTGACTACGAAAGCAATCCTAAGCAGACCTACTCAGAATCCTTCTCAATGGGACTTAACTCCTACAAAGAGGGTTGCATTTGTACCCCATTTACCCTGATGCTGTACCTGAAGGCTTCAAACTTTGCTCTGTGGAATGGTAGGATACGGATTAGGACCTGCTCCAATGTGACTGAAGCTTTTTAAACGCTTACATACTATTATGATCGAGTCTTGCAGCTACCTCTCAGATTAGAATAACTAGTCAATGCTCATATGAATAGATCTCCCTGAATGGTGATTACTTTGAATTTACAAAGGCATTTGTTTTTTATGAATGACATGATGTATTTCAAGAAATTATACCTATGTAATTCATATACAACAGTGGAAGAATCTCATGCCTTGAGATTTCCAATATATTATACCACCTTTGAAGTAATATAGGATAATTATTTTCAGTTTTTTAACTTCTCTGTCATCTGGATGCTCCAAATGAGTTACAACAACATATTAAAAATGTACAATAAGAATATAATACATAAAGAGTAAATCAAACTTTAACAGTGGAACCCTAAGCAGGTTTACATGTCTCTAAGGGTGGATGTCACTCTGCTTAGGACCACACCACAAGAATATTAACAGATCTTTTCAATTTCGCTCTACTTGAAACGGTTCCTCTTTAGTGGATTCCCCAATATTTATGTGTTCAGAGTAGAGTATTATCCCTCACTGTTGCTCGGTTTGACTATGCAGTGCAGTCTACCTCACAATGAACAATGTCTGTCAGTTGTTTATCACAATATGCTCAATCAATTATCAGCCAAGAATTCATTTCAGTATGAACTGCTTATTTCAGATTGCTTGAGCCAGTTCTAGAGCTGGAAAAGGTAATAGTATGCAGAGCCCTCTAGGGAAATAAATGCCTGTCAGTTTATGCTGAGGGACCAATTAACGCCTTGTGTTGACATAACTCAAAGGATTATCTATCTGGTCTTTGTGGAGAGGGGGGGAAAAGCCATCCACAGTCTAGGGTTTGTAACTCCAATTTGCAAAGCAATTGGAAGGGTACAATCAAACAAAAACAAAAATAACCCTGGACCAAAACACCCAAACTATTATTTGTATCATTTCAAAGGATGATATGCTGTTATTTTATTTCAGCATTTCAGTTTTTTAGAGACTAATTTGTCCGTGTGTGCATGTGTGTGTGAATGTCACAAAAAATATGGGGAGAGAATAAATGACTCCCCAGGACATGGGGAGAGAATAAATGACTAAAACAGAGGGTTGGATGCAGTCAGCTTTTCTGGTGGTGAAAATGGAAGGACCCCCTTTGACCACCAAAAAAAAGACTATGCTGGGAGTCATGGGATTCCTAGACAAAAGGCATGTGGAATGGGGGCTGTAATGAGGGGAATTACGTGCCACTGAGTTTTTAAAAGCTGGCTGGATCCAGTCCAGAGTATGCAAAATCTGAACATGGCCAGCAGTAGGGTCATGTGATTTTTCAGCTCCCAACAGAATTCCTGTTCCATCAGCCAACTTTCAGATACTTATAACAATGTCATTACTTGGACTGCAAATTCTATTTGATTTAATGGGTGGATTTGTCAGATATAGATTTGCAGCCTGATCCTGTTAATGTTTTCTCAAAAGACAGTAGTACCTCTGAGGACTTGAGGTGTAAGATGGGTTGTTCTATGATAACTGGCATGGTGGAACGATGGAAACTTCAGTTTACAGTCATATTTTTTAATATGCCAATTTTCTATGCCAGTCATATGCCAATCTTCTATTGACAAGTAGTTATGATTTGTCAACATTCAAAAGTTTTATGCCCACCCATAGTGAAGTAATATAATTGAACTGAACACTCCACTCGTTATAAGCCTGGATAAGCCCTACCAGTCAACTGGTAGGGGGAGTGTGTCCGCGTTGGTCTTCCTGGATTCTCAAGGCCTTATATATCACCAGCCATGGTATTCTTCTGGGCTGCTAAGATCAAATTAATTTGGGAAGGTACAGTACTGTGATGTTTGTGATTGTCTTTGGAAGGCAGGTTCCAGAAAATATTGTGGGGGGATTTAAGTTCTACCTGGGGCTGTTAGGCTTTGGGGTATGTCAAGGTGTCATCTTATCCTCTATGCATTTTAACACCTATGTGAAGTCACAGGGAGAAACCATCTGAAGATCTGAAACACAGTGCTGTGATTATAGTGATGACACACATCTCTGCCTCTCTGTTCCATCCAGTTCCAGAAAGATGAGCACAGCTATGGCAGTGGAGCATATCAGGAGAGGCAGTCCGTGGCATGGATTCATGTGGCCAGATCAGCCAGGTCAAACCTACCTAGGTTGATCAAAAAAGTATCTTATCAGCTGACAGGTCTATGGTTACTATTACTACCATTATGATATTTATATCATAATATCATATTTAAATATTGTAATGATAATGTTTTATATTTTAAATCATATTTCAGTATTGTAATGTCAGGTTGCAATCACACACACTAAATAATCCACTTTCAATCCACTCTCAGTCCACTTTCAAACTGGATTTTGCCAGTTCACACAGTAAAATCCAGTTGAAAAGTGAATTGAAAGTAGATTGAAAGTGGGTTAATTAGTGTGTGTGATCACATCTTGAAAATTCCATCACATGATTGTCATGCAAGAAACACCGGACTGAAGGGGTACAGATTTCCCTTTTCTGCTCGTGCTGCTACCGAGTTGCCTATTAGCTTTTGCTATGTGTACATTTGCAGTGTGTCACACTGAAAATATCAGGAGGCGGTGAGCTTGATCCCACACCCTGGAAATGAAAAAAAAAAAAAGACAACTGCAACTAGGAAAATAATTATAATTTGGGCCACATACCAGCCACCTGTCTCAGGATAATTTGTTGTGCCTGCAAAGCTAGTCTGGAAAATCCCAGTGGTGTTAGACTGTATGTGCCACTGTTCACAGCCTTTAATATATAGCAGTTTGTCGGAATTGCGATGGGAGAGACTGCACTAGTGCAGCTCACGTTAACAGGCACAGCAAAGAGATTTAGCTGTGTTTGTTTGCCTTGAGTAAACACTAGGTTTATGTTTTTGCACGTGTTCTTTCTGGGCTCTGATAAAAAAAAATTCTATGAGTACAGTGATTTAAAAAAAATCATATACAAATCGGTCAGGAATGAATTTTTTAAAAGCCCGATAAAATTAACTAATCAACAGAGCGTCTGTACACCTAACAGGAACATTTCCAGTGCTCTGTTTTTATTCATTCGTCAATCTTAGATTTTTGGAAGGTTCATTCTTGAAAAATTCGTATGTGGTTTTTATTACTGTAAACTACCTGGAGAGCTTTATCAGCATGAACACCAGCACGAATCTACATTTTTAAATTTAAAAAACCCTGAATGACATTGTATGTATCCTCAACATGACACTTTCTTGTCACTTCAACGGTGTCTCTATCTGATTTCCAGAGCAATTGGGGTGGATCAGAATAGGGAGCCAACTGACTTCTCTGCTGGCATGCAAGGCACGTTGAAGTAAGAGCAGTTTATGGTGGCTGCAGTTTACTAGTGGTGCTGAACCATGGAGTCCCACCAAAGCAGGAGCACCACATGCCAGTGGAGCAATGGCACAAACCCTGCTGTCAGTGTAGATGTGGGGGCATGGCGGCAGTCAGGTGGCTTCCAGAGTGTTTTCAGTGTGAGAATGCCTCTCCGGAACAGGCACAAAGTTGTGCTGTACAATGGCATTGTAGCCCATTGACAGCCATGGTAACTTCACTCCCTCCATGCACAGCTGCAGCCCTGCCCACGGGACCCCAAGCAGCAGCTCAGAATACCGACTAAGTGCGCACCCAACCCGCACACTCCCCCACTCTGGCTATGCCCCTCCTTGGGACCCAATCATGCCCACTCCAGCCTACAAATCACCCTGCAAGTGGCAGACAGAGGGGGGATAGGGACGGGGCAGGTGCACCCCCCGGCCCAGGTGCCGTGGCTGCTGGTCTTGTGACAGGAGATGGTCTCTTTAAGAGGGGTGTGTGCGGCAGAGGAGGAGCACTGTTTCTGTGGCACACCCCTCTCTGCTCCCTGCCAGTGACAGACACTTGGCTCGGCTTCCTGGACTCATAGCTCCCATTGGTTCTGCCTGCTCTGTCTATTATGCCACCCTTGCCTCTCCACAACACCAGAATGGAATGCTGCAGTAGGATTGCCACAGATGCTGCCATGGCAGTGCCTAGCAACATTGTTGGCGCACCTTGTTCCTATTTGGCCACTGTGCACCGGTCCCCTTAGGCAGGTGACTAGTGGTGCAGCTGAGTTGTGGCCGGCTGCCACAGCGTGAGTACAACACAGAATTGTTCTGCCCTAAGGTGTTATTACATGCGTTGGCTTGTCCAAAATCTAAGGCTGCCATATGACAACACAGAGAGAAAGGACTCAGGAACGTGGCATCCTCATTGGAATAAGTTGTTCTGCCCATCGTTTGCACAGGAAGGACTCTTATCGGTAAAATTTTAATTAGATCATTATTGCTTACAAAAAGCCACAAATGCAACCAGCTTTCCAGGATTGATACAGCTAACTACTCGTGCTTGATGGTGTGATTAATCCTGCCAAATATTACATTGTAACACCTCTTGATAAAGAATGGAGTACCCCACAGTTGCATTGTCTTCAGTGAGGGAGCTCTATGGGGACAGGTTCGAGGTTAACTACAAAAAATAAGAGTTAGGAAAGAAATGAAAGAGAAATATAGGAAATCACCCTCCCCCCCACGCATTTGGAAAATTGCTGATATGTAACCAGATTCACACTGATATTACACGACCATGAGATTAAACTACAGATGAGTGCTGGACCATCCCGTCTCTGAACATCCCAGAAATATGGTTTTTCATGGTAGGGTTGTCAGGTCCTTACTGTGTTCTGGCAGCACCCCCCGTCTTCTTCCTGGAGTCTTCCAACGGATGCGTGCAGCATGATGATGTCACCTGGAAGTGACATCATCGTGCAGGGCACATCATGCAGGGGACGTTCTAGCATTTGGGGAGGAACTCTATAGTTACCACAGATTCACCCCGCCCAATGCTAGAACATCCCCCACGCAATGACATCACCTCCAGGTGATATCATTGCACTGGGCACATCATTGCACTGGGCAAATCACCTGTTTGGGGCAGGGCTCCCCCTTCAGGGCTCCCACTCCAGGCCAGCTGGGCGGTAGAGGATTCCCCAGAAAATGGGGTAACCCCACCCCCATCGAGGGGATGGCAACTTTATTTCATGGTCTTTTTCTGGGCTTCTTCTCTCTCCCAGTAAATGTACAAAACAGGATACTGGTTCTTGTGAATAAGATCTGCCTGTGGAATGGACTTAATGGAATGGGATTTACCCACTTCCTCCTCCTTTGCAGCCCACTAAGACCTTGAAATATTGTTTGGGGAAGGTGTCAGCCAAACCCCAGAAACAGTGTAGAGGGTAAAGTGGAGTTTTTCAGTGGGGGGGGGGGGGATTGCTGGAAATCTATCCTGTGTGATATAGTCAAATATGTTTATTTAGACCAATATGCTTTTCTTTATATGGATAACAAAGTTACTTGCTTGGGCTGCCCTTCTCTGACACATTATACAGAAGCACATTATTACGAATAGAATAGATGCAGTAACCCACATCTCTGGTCCAACTCTCTCCAGAGTGAGAAGAACCATGCAGAGAAAAACAACAGTGTTTATTGGTTGACTGCAGGAATTGATGACCTGGGTTTCTGCATGTTTTCCTATCCCTGGACCCCTCTCCCTTTACCCAATGATCACTAGTTTGTAATGGTGTAAGTTTTTATAGCCTAGAGCAGTGGTGTCAAACATGCGGCCTGGGGGCTGGATCAGGCCCCCGGAAGGCTTCTATTAGGTCCGCACTGGAACTGGCCATCTCCTCCTTCCAGTTCTGTTGCTGCTGCTGCATCATAGTTTGCTTTGCCAGACTCTCTCAATCGCTCAGCCATTTCCTGTTTTCCCCTGGGTCCTAGACTCAGAACTCTGAGCATGAGATTTCTGTGGTGAATGTCAATAAATCAAAAGTAGGTTTGCAGCTTACAGATACACACCTGAACAGGATACTCAAGATTGCAACAGCACAGACATTTGGATGCAATAATTCAGAGCAAGAGGTGTCAGTTATCAGATCCTGTTAAATAAACAGAATATTGCAAGAGTGCTAATGTTTTAAGCATGTTTTTATTTTAAGTAAAAAAAAATCTTTGTGTTTGTGTCCTTTATAAAGTTTATATCTCCGCTACTTGGCATAACATTTTATGACATACATGGTCCGGCCCAACAAGGTCTCATTTATGTCAGACCCGGCCCTCATAACAAATGAGTTCGACACCCTTGGCCTAGGGTCCACAAAAGCGTATGCCAGAATAGGTCTGTTAGTTTGCATAATGCCACAGGTCTCTTGTGTATGTGTGTGGGACACATACACACACAGAGAAAGTAACTTGGTTATTCTGGAATCTGTGACACAGACAAGAATCTTTACCCAGTACCAAAATCACATTGTAAAATGCCGAATGGTTGGAATGCAATTGAAAGTCAGCCTTTCTGGTCATCAGTCAGTTCAGAAATCCAATACAAGCACATTCAAAACTGCCTTTCTTCTTATTTCACACATGCACTAATACTAGGAGCAAGGCTGAAAAGTGCTTGAACTGAAAGTAGGGGAGAGGAGGAGATTTATCTTTCCACCTGTCTGCATTTACCTTGATGCCATATAATAAAATTACACATCTGCATCCAACCAGTGCATTACCCTGGTTCCCAGTATCCCAATCCTGTGCATGTTTGCTCAGAACTAAGTCACTCTGAGTCCAGTGGGTTTGGTTGCCAACTCCAGGTGGGGCCTGGTGATCCCCAGGGATTACAACAGATCTCCAGATGACAGAGGTCACTTCCCCTGGAGAAAACGAATGTTTTAGAGAGTGGACTCTGTGGCATTATACCTTGCTTTGCTCCCTCCCCAGGCTCTACCCCCCAAATCTCCTGGAATTTCCCAACCCAGAGTTGGCAATCCTACCAGTGGGTTTTACTCCCAAGTAGAGTTGCCAGCCTCCCAGTGGGGCCTGGGGACTTCTGCTTTTACAACTGATCTCCAGCTGAGTGAGATCAGCTCCCCTGGAGAGAATGGCTGCTTTGAAGGGTGGACTCCTGGCTCCACCCCCAAAGTCTCCAGATATTTTCCGACCCGGACCTGGCAGTCCTACTCCCAAGTAAGTGTGCACAGGATTGCAACATGATTGCAATCTTAAGAATACTATAAGAGTACCTAAAAATGGGACTTACTTCTGAGTAGACTTACTTAGAATGGCTCCCTAAAGCAAAGAGCAAATTCAAATTGGGAATAGGTAGAAGTTTAGGATTTGGCTGTACTGGGGGAAGGATGTAATCTTCCTGCCAATTTCAAAAATATAATGCTTTTCTTACACCATGGCTCACCATTTTGTGAACTTTTAACATTTTTATCTTTCAGTTTTTAAAAGCTGTTTTCTCCTCCTCCTCTCCTGCAAGGGGGGGGGGGGCAGCCAACTTTTTAAAAAGAATAGATATTGAGAAGCATGTCCTCTCCTGCCTATGTTTCCTGGGACATGAAATCACACTGCTGCAACTGAAAAAGGATTTAGGAGATTGCCACACAAAGACTTTTAAAAGCATCTGGGAAATGCTTTCACTGACTGTGCAAAAAAGGCCCTTCGCTTCCTTTTACCTCACGTATAGTTCAGTTGTTCCCAGGGGATCCAGACAAACTTGGCAGAGGTTTAATATAGTTAATCCCTGACTGGCTCCCAAAGGAGCCTGAGAGGTAACTTTCCCCCTCTTAATCACTCTTCACAGATCTCTGAGTCATCTGTGAGTGAAATATACCCAGTGAGTGACTTGCTTTGCAGAAAACAGTGGAAGGTTACTTGGTGTTGCCACAGTAACCAGTTAGAAGATAATATCTGGACAAGGCCACACACCCTTTTCATTTATTAATGCATATAGTACAGAAAAGTCAGATCCAAATAATGGTACTACAGTCATGTGGTGGTGACTTATAAAAAAAAGACTCTGCTTTGTCTTTTCCATCCACATAGCAATACCATATATAATGTTCTGTATTTATACTGGGGTTTTCTATATTGTTCATGTTTGTAAATCTCTTGAATAATTTGATAAACAGATGACTAGAATGCATACATCTAAAATCCTCTTTATGTAGGACAATCAGAATTGTGAGAACGAGAGTGCAGTTGTCACTTAGCTATACAGCCACATTTAATTATATCATGTTCAATTCCTATTTTGTACAACAAAAAAAAGGATGGCACATTACCAGACTAGCTTTTTAAAAAAGAGATAATTTGTTTCTGTGATCTTATGAGCTTTCCTACCATACAAGAATCCTCTTATTTCAGCTGTGTTATCTGAGAAAAGAACAGCTAGACTCGAGTCCGGTAGCACCTTAGAGACCATCAAGGTTTTTCAGGGTATAAGCTTTGAAGAATCAAATCTCCCTTTGTCATGGTTCAAGCTGGTGGTGATGACCAGTGCTCCCTCTAAGCTGTGGGGTCTTGTGAGCAAAAATCCTACTTTGTGGGCTACTGCCATTAAAGTTGTGAGCAAGCCATTTGGCTACTGCATAAATTACATGGCTCTGGAGCCATCCTTCCTGAGTTAAGACAAAAATGTGTGAGCCAGAGGCTAAAAAACTGTGAGCCATTTCACACTAACTCAGCTTAGCGGGAACCCTGCTGACAACATGGTCTTAAACAGAGTTACACTCTTCTAAGTCAATTGAAATCAAGGAGCCTAGAAGACTGTAATGCTGTTTAGGATTGCATTGGGGGGAAATTGGTAACATTTCTGAGCCACTGCTTGCCCACCCACCCCTCACTAACTCAGCTTAGAGGGAATACTGGGGTGACATCAATTTTCCTTCCCCCACCCCCCAT
Source organism: Lepidodactylus listeri (assembly GCA_029233225.1). Classification (NCBI taxonomy): domain Eukaryota; kingdom Metazoa; phylum Chordata; class Lepidosauria; order Squamata; family Gekkonidae; genus Lepidodactylus; species Lepidodactylus listeri. The sequence continues at coordinate 22,498,364 of JARCFY010000016.1, forward strand.
GGTCGTCATCATGTTTTGGGTTTTTTTAATCACCAGTTGACTTATTGTTACAGCAGTGTAACAACATATCTATCAGGTTATCTGAATTTCCAGCTTTCATTTAAACAAAAGTCTCTAGCCCTTTTTCTTGCAGAGTTTCTGCAGTGAAAGAGGCTTCAGACGTACTCTTCTAAACATGAAAGCTGGGGCTTCCAGAAACTGATACACAGATTGTAATAAAGCTATAAAGCTGAGCCTGTTCGTGGGGAGGGCGGGGTAAAAATTTGAAATAATAATAATAAAAAAATAATGATATTCAATTGCCCATTTAAAAACAATGGGAAATTCCCCCTGGGGCGGGGCTCTGTGGGGGATGACCACTGTGGGGGACTGGTTGTTTTGGCACTGTATTGGCACTATGGCCATAAGGAAAGCATGTAAGCCCATCCCAGGGTGGAAAACACCTAAGATGATTTACACAAATGTCGATTCATTCTAGGGTTGTATAAAGTACTGAGTCCAGAGATGCTTTGCAGTGAAATCAGCTCATACATTTATTGATGGTACAATTCCAGGCTACTGAACGGGGCTCGGGGGTCTGCTTAAATACACGTCTAAACAGCACCCCCAGCCTTGCCCAAACTCCCTGATAGGATTAATCATGAGTTACCTTAAACCATAGGTCCCCTGGTGGAAACTGGGTGGCCACTTGGTCTGATTTACAATCCGGCCGGGCTATTGTCTCCCGAAGCGAAGCTCTAGTAGCCAGCCCGGCCATGTACGTTTCTCTGACTGCGTGCACGGTTGCCATTAGGACATAACAGGTTGCCAGTTCTGGATTGGGATTGATAAATACCTGGAGATTTTGGGAGAGCCTGGGGAGGGGAGGGTTTGGAGAGGGGAGAAACCTCAGTGAGATATAATTCTATACAGCCCACCCTCCAAAGCTGCTATTTTCACTAGGGGAACCGATCTCTATAGTCTGGAGATTAGTTGTACTTCCAGGAGAACTCTAGGTCCCATCTGGAGGTTGGCTACTAGAGATACCAGCTGTGGGTCGGGAAATACCTGGAACTTTTGGGGGTGGAGCCTGAGAAGGATGCGGTTTGGGGAGGGGAGGGACATCAGTGAGGTATAATATCATAGATTCCACTGGGGCTTTTTTTGTAGAAAAAGCCCAGCAGGAACTCATTAGGATAATAGGCCACACCCAAAAGCAGAAACTCATTCGCATATTAGACCACACCCCTGACAGCATAGCTCATTAGCATATTAGGTGGGGGGCTGGGATAGCACAGGGCAGGCATGGAAGCTGGCCTCTCTCCCCCCCCGAGTTTCTCCGCCCCACTTCAGCATCACCTTTCTAGTGTCCTACCCCCCCTAACCAGACAGCTGAGGAAAGGTACTGCTGAAAGGCACTGCAGATCCCTGGCACTTCAGCATCATTTTTCTAGTCTCCTACTGCCCCCCTCCCCACGAAAGTTTGGAAAGGGAAGCAGGCATGTTTGCCTGGCTGCCCTCAGTCTCCCCAGCCAGCCCACCAAGGCACGCAGGCTGGGGAGACCAAGGGCAGCCAGGCAAACATGCCCCGTTCCTTCCCTGAGCCTCTCCACTTTTGCGGAGAGACTTGGGGAAGTGCAGGGGGCATGGGTAAATGCCTTTCTCTCCCTCCCACAGATCAGGGAGGGAAATAAAGGCATTTTCAACGTGCCTGGGTTCCCTGCCTACAGCATGTCAGCTAGAGAAGGGAAGGCAGAGAGAGGCTTTTCCTTATCAATTTCACTCTCAGCTGGCTAGTGGAGAGTGAAATTGACAAGGGCTCCCCAGAGGAAAAGATGGCATTTTAACATGTTGCCTTTCCCTCTTGTGTGTAACTTGGGGAGGGCAGCAAGCTCTGTAGCCATGCATACTAGAGGTTTTGGTCGTAGGTGTGGCCAACTCAGGAGCCAGCTGGAACTCCGTTCCTGCCCCAAAATAGCCCTGGATTCCACCTTCCAAAGCAGCCATTTTCTCCAGGTGAGCTGATCTCACTTGCCTGGAAATCAGTTGTAACTCCAGGAGATCTCCAGCCACCACCTGGAGATTTCAACCACAAATAGACCAGCACCTATGATAACTCACTATAAAGAACCCAATCCAAGTCCTGTACAAAACATGAGTTATTATTCAAAAAAAAATCTTTCTCCAAAGTATTCTTCATACAAAAATATTACAAAAAAACACAGTCTCAAAGGTAACGTAGGTTTAAAGACACTATGAATGCAGTACAATATCTTGTGCCTAGGCACCCAATTCCAAAATGAAGTCTAACTGTTTAATTCCCACGTTGCCTCCTAGAAGGCACGGCTGTATAATAAGCGTTCTGTTTTTAGAAGGCACAGCCATATAATTAATGTTCTGTTCTGACGGGACATGCCAACCTTCTTTCTCCCGTTTCTCAAAAGAGTTTTGTCTGAGAAGCGACTGACTTGTCTATGGCAACCCTTTTTCTTGCAATCTTGCGATCAGTAGCCTGAAGCCTACAATTTTCTTTCCAAGTACTGGGGTGGGAGGTGGGGGGGTAAAGCCTGAGGAGGGTGTGGTTTGGGGAGGGACATCAATTAGGTATAATGCCATAGAGTCCACCTTCCAAAGCAGCCATTTTATACAGGTAAACTGATCTCTTTCGTCTGGGCATCAGTTGTAATTCCAGGAGATCTTCAGCCGCCACCCGGAGATTGGCAACCCTACTGGCAACCCTAGAGTTATTTCTCACCAGAACATATAGGACAGAATCCTAAGTTTACATTGCTGCTTATATGGACTCTACTTCTGCTGCTCATATGAAGCTGTCTCACATATATGTTCCAAGTGCTCAAGCAGAATTCATTGGAGCTATGCCCAGAGGCCCGTTTGGGATCAAGGATCTTTTGTATTACAGCAGCAGAAACATATGGTGAAGGCAAGCAAAAAAAAAAAAGGCCATTCCTTTTTCTGAGCAGCCTGAAAACAAAACGAAGGCCCAAGACTGTCTGTGTCAGTGTGTGAGTTTGTTCTAAAACAAATTCATCTGAACTCGAAAATGCATGTCAGAAGATTGGTCCTCTTAACATAATGGGAATAATTTCCCCTCCCCTGCTGCAGTAAACAAAACCTTAATGATGGTAAGAATCTCGATCACTTCGGTCACCACACCTCAGAAAGGATAATATAGCATTGGGAAAAGTGCAGAAAAGGGCAACTAGAATGATAAAAGGGTTGGAACACTTTCCCTGTGAAGAAAGGTTAAAGAGCTTGGGGCTCTTTAGCTTGGAGAAACGATGACTGTAGGGTGACATGATTGAGGTTTACAAGATTATGCATGGGATAGAGCAGGTAGAGAAAGAAGTCCCTTTCTCTCAAGAACTTGTGGGCAATCCATGAAATTGCTGAGCAGTCAGGTTAGAACAGATAAAAGGAAGCACTTCTTCACCCAAAGAGTGATTAACATGTGGAATTCACTGCCACAGGAGGTGGTAGCAGCTACAAGCATGGATGGCTTCAAGAGGGAATTGGATAAACATATGGAGCAGAGGTCCATCAGTGGCTATTAGCTACAAGTATAGATAGGAACTCTCAGTCTGGGGCAAGTGATGCTCTGTATTCTTGGTGCTTGGTGGGGGTGGTGGTGGGGGGACAGTGGGAGGGCTTCTAGTGTATACTGTGAAGTGTTATCAATTGGGCTTACTCCCAGGAAAGCATCCTTGGGTCTACAGCCATAGTGGCTGCTCCAAAGCACTTTTCTGACTGCCATGGCCACCATTCTGCATTGCCACTGACCTCCCACTCTTGCCCATGCCAACTCCCTCCCCAGGAAGCCAGATACTGTCACAACATGAATTAAGCCCTGTCATCTGGGGCACTCATGACATGATGACATGCTGGTTTTAGAGGCTTGGGGGTGGAGGTTACTGGTATGGGGAGGCTAAGGAGAATTATTTACTCCAGGCCCTTGGTGGGGGAAAGGGTGAGGAGGGAGACTGCTGCTTCCCACAATCTACCGCTTGAGGGAACTGCCTCACCTTGTCTCCTCTAGGAACCAGCCCTGAGGTGTTTTGGGGAAGTGTGTGTGTTTGTTTCATCCAGGTTAGTGATTGTCAGTACAGAACCAGGAAGGGAAGCAAATTATTCCAGAATAATTAACAGGGAACATGAGGGTGTGACTCTGTGTGAGCGCCTCTCCCAGAGATGTGTGTTACTTTAGGAATGAGTCAATGGAAGGTCTTGGGCCAAAAATTTATTTCCCTTCGTGAAATGACAAGGTAGGGCACATCTCAGCTCTAGGTAGTGTGCGTGTGTGTGTGTGTGGGGGGGAGAGGAAACAACTGTCCCCCTTCTTTTCCAGACAAACAACTTTCTCCATTTTGGGAGAACCAAACATAATGATAGATGACATGTCTTCCCTCTGCACAACCTAGGCACACAGGCAGCTTTCTCCTATGTATATTTATGTGGGGGGAATCTATTCAGTACAATGAGGCTTATTGTAAAGGTTTCCCTTGCTCGAAAGCCAGTCCAACCCGACTCTAGAGGGCGGTGCTCATCTCTGTTTCCAAGCCGAAGAGCCAGCATTGTTCAAAGACTTTTCCGTGGTCATGTGGTTGGCGTGACTTGACCCCAAGGTGCACGGAACGCTGTTACCTTCCCACCAAAGCTGTACCTATTTATCTACTTGGAATTTCTTGCTTTCGAACTGCTAGGTTGGCAGGAGCTGGGGCCAGAGATGGGAGCTCACTCCGTCATGCGGCACTCGGATCTTGAACTGCTGAGCTACCGACCTTCTGGTCTGCAGGTCAGCGTCTTAACCTCTGAACTACTGCAGCCTCTTACTGTAGCTTTTAATTGTAGCTTTTCTTTTTAATTGCAAGCAAGTAGGTAGGAAGCCATCATGGCATAGTGGTTACAGCATTAGACTGGAACATTCCCCACTCAGACACAAAGCTCACTCTCTCTCAGCCTAACCTACCTCATAGCGTTGTTGTGAAGATAACAGGGAGAAGAAAGGAATAATGAATGCCAGCCCAGAACTCCTTGGTGAAAGAGTGGGATGATAATAAAATAAAGCTTTTTTTTTTTTGCTTTCACGTTGCAGCCCACTTACAGTGACCCTGTAGTCTTCAAAAAGGGTTGTTCAAAGGTGATTTGCCATTGGCAGCTTCTGTGTAGTGGCCATCTCCCATTCAAGTACTAACCAGAGCCATCCCTGCTCAGCTTCCAGATGAGGTCAGACTAGCCTGGGCCATTCCAATTAGAGCTCTCTAAAGGTGTTTGCAATAGTGCATTGAATGAAAACACGAGACAAGAGGACAAGAATCACAAAACCACTGTAGTTCCTACGTACACTTCAGAGTTCACATTCAATCGGTTTTCCACTCTAAAGCAGCAGCAGCACTAATTTGTGATATTTCACTGGGTCCTAATATAGATATTATCTCACTTTTGGATCCCTCCCGACCATAATGGCTGCATGAAACCCAGCCATCCCATGTTCAGCATGGAGATTTCTAGCAGAACCCAGGATTTCCCATAAATTACCATATTTTTCGCTCCATAAGACGCACCTAGCTCCGCTCGGTGCTGTGGCTTGGGAAAAGTGAGGGGGGTTTAAGACGCACACACTACCCCCCCCACTTTTTTTGGGAGAAAAAGTGAGTCTTATGGAGCAAAAAATACAATCGTTATTAACTAAATATTTCTCTCAATTAGGTCTGAATTTTACTTCATTACATTTCACCCTGCATTTCATTATTTTCTTGACTCCATGACCCTGCTTCTTTTTTTAAATTTTCACATCACTCGTATAAACAGTCCATCTGGTGAGGAGACCCCACATTGCATCTGAAGAAGCAGCCATTAGTCCTCAAAAGTTTATATCGGAAATTTTTAAAGTCATAGATGGCTAGAAATGGAAAGGTGCCTGAAGGTCACCCAACCCAGTGCAAGAATACAGCATCCCAATTAACCAGAGGCTAAGAAACTGTGAGCTAGCTCACACTAACTCAGCTTAGAGGGAACACTGGCCATGAGATGGAGGACAGGAGGAGGCTATGATCACATACCTGTCCTTCACCTCATGGCCTCATGACCTTGCAGTCGCATGTCCTCTTGCGTATTTGTGCGTGCGTCCTTTTACATAAAGTAAACTGCCTAGTAGCGAGCATCCCCTCATCATCGCACCTGAGGAAGCGGGTTCTAAGGCAACCTACGAAAGTTTATACTGTCCTACGAGAACCCCAACGCACTTTTTATTTATTTTTATTGCTGAAACGGGCCAACCAGGGTAGCACAATCCCAGGCGTGTACACAGCGTTTTAGTATCATCACTCCCTACGTGGTTTGCAGCGGCCCTCGCCTACCTCTTATCAATTTACTATCTCTAAGAGGACGATAACCGCGGTTTCCCAGTCCTCCTCCCCCCGCCCCGGAACGGAAGTCCAGGCTCTGCAGCTCCCCGCGCTGCCTCTTCTTCTGTGGCGACCGGGGAGGGAACGGAGGCGTCCTCGGCGTCGCAGCGCCCCTCAGCGGCGGCGGCGTGCGGCGCGGCCTCGGTCTGAGGAGAGAAAGGGAAGAGGGAACCAGTAATGGCGGCCAGTTAGTTTGTGTGACTGAGCCGAGGAGGAGGAGGAGCTCTGCTCGCCTGCGGGGCCCTTGTTCCTCGCCCGGCAGCAACAGCAGCGGCGCCGCCGCCGCCGCCACTACCACCACCGTCGCCGCCGCTCCCCAAAGCGGAGGCGGCTGAGGAGACAGCGCCCGCGCCGCCTTTCTCCCTTTTGCCCTCCTCCCTCCCTCCCTCCTCTTCTTCCCTCCTTCCCTCTCCGGAGCTGGCTGCGGCGGGGCCATGGTGAACACCCGAAAGAGCTCCCAGCAGCGTCTCCTCGGCGCAGCGGCGGCGGCGGCGGGGGTCTCGGGGCCCGGCAGCCATTTCATCTCGTCCAGGACCCGCTTGTCCAGGACCAGCGCCAAAGCGGCGGCGGCGGCGGCAGCCTTGGCGGCCGGGCAGGAGGAGGACTCGGCCCGGGTAAGGCGAGAAGAGCGGCGCGGCGGCCGGACCCTGCTTGTGGGAGCTGCCGGTTCTCCCCCCCGCCCCCCATTTCCTCCTCTGGGGCTGGGGGCTTCACCTCCCTTCTCGCCCCGGTGCGGGGGGCCGGAGCCTGACAGGCGCCCGTCCGGGGCAAACAACTCTGCCTTGCCTCCAGCCCGGGTCTCTCGCTTGTGTTTTGCTTTTCTGTCATTGCTTGTTTTGTGGGGCTTTTGCAAAAGCGGCGTTGCAAGAGGGGGGGACCCGTTTTTGCGTGAGCCAGAGGGGATTTGTCCCCGGTGTGTGTGCGGGGGGGGGGGTTGTTTTTGTTTTGTTGTTTTCCCCCCCTCACTCCCCCGCACCCGGCGCCTTTGGGGCTTTTTATTTTGGGGAGGGGAGGGGGAGAGGCGAGGACGTGAGAAATGTGAAGTGTGCTGCTGCGCTGCGGAGGAGGCGGCGGGCTGGGATTGGGAGCTCGATGTAAAGGGAGGTCATTTGAGGTGGAATGGCTGTGCGCGGCTGGGGAGTTTTGCAGCTGAAAAGGTGCCGGGGAGGGGGGGGGGGGAGCAATGGCAAAGACGGCGACTTGTGTAGGGGGAGGTGGGGGGGTCATCTGCGGTTGGGAAGAGCTGACGAGGAAGAAACATGGTTTGTAGTTGTCTTTTTTTTTGTTATTATTATTATTATTTTGCCTGCTCGCTCGCTCGCTCTGTGCGCCCCCCTCCCCCCTACTACGTTTCTATGCGTGTGACTGTGTAGGCGGTGCAGACAAGACTGCCAGGCTCCGTTGTGCCAAGCAGGCTGGGGGAGAGCGAAGCTCCCCCTCTGGCCGAAAAGCTGCTCTGCAATTAGGAGGACAAGGCGGGGGAAGAGGAGGGGGAGAAGTTAGGAGTTGCAAATACACGAACTTTGCACGGTGTACACGGGGAAATGGCTGCAGGTTTCTTAAGAGCGCGGTGGGTGGCTGGGGGTGGGGGGTGGGATTTGGGTCGGTTGGAAGCGAGAGCGCACTGAACACGGGACATTTGTTCTTTGGTAATCGTTCCAGGCCTTGGGAATCATTTTTTTAAAAATTAGGTGTGCTTTTCGACCAGGTTTTTATGTAGCAACTTTTCAACCAGATTTCTAGCAAAGAGCGTTTATAAGGGTGCTGCAAGTGATAATATTTGGATGGGTTTCCTCCAAGAAGTACCAGAGTCCTAACGGGGAGGCAGGCCATGGCAAACCACTTCTTAACGTCTCTCGCTTTGAAAAGCCAAGGGGGGGACACCACAAATCAGCTGTGGCTTGATGGCCCTTTCCACCGCCATCACTAATCACAGGTGAATGTGCTGTAGCTTGATGGCCCTTTCCACCTCCATCTCTAATCGCAGGTGAATGTAACAGTTTACTGTCGGGAGCTGATTTGTTGTAATTTCATGCTCTGATTTGCAGAGTCTCAAAAGCTGTATTTTTATTCCTGTGCATTGATAAGAGGGAAAATTGGTAACCTGGCTGTTGTTTGGCTGGGTGTTTTAAAAAACTGTAGTTGAAACAAAGAATGCCATGTTATTTTGGTGGTGGTTTAAATCAGTTAAATCAGTCCGGCAGAGAAGTTCAAGACCCTAACAAAATGTTTACCAAAAAGTTGTCATGTGACCCTGCAGCTATTGGTCTTGCAAACTACTAGCTGAGAAAGAACCTACTTTCTCCAAGGAATGACTCCAAGGCTGTTCCACATTAACCATGTTCTAATTATTTCTGTGCTTAGAAAGCTCAAGGATGGCTCCTTAAAATACCTGAGAGTTGTGAAGAGAGGTATTTGCCATTGCTTATGCAGCAGATGCAAGCAGTGTGGAAACAAAGCAAATTTATCCTTGTTTAGTAAGAACTTCCCCAGGACTGTTAGGGCTGCTTTATATGTCACTTTTCTAAATCTTCAGAAAAGATATGTGCACTTTGTAATGTATGAAAGGCAACACAAATACATGTTCTGTGAATATGTGCCTTAGGTGTCCACTTCTATACTTCAGTTAGAAATCTTGCCCTTGCTGCATTTCATATTTGTGAAATAGACACTTTTTTCCAGTACAGAGCTTAATCCCTGTGTTGAAAAATGTAGCATATAATACAGTCCTTGGGTTTAAAACTTTTTATTCTGTAAGTGTTCTTTTTCCTACGCTATCTTTTATTTTTGCATTTTAATTAATTTTTTTGAGTTTGTTTTTATCCCCAGTTTATGACTTGACCTTAGACACCATTTTTTCTATGTTAGTAGAATTAAGGGGTAGTGTAGGGCTCCAGGTTATGTAAAATATTTATAGATGGTCTTTTCCTGCACATTGGGCCCAAGGAGGTTTACAAGAGTGTGCACGCACAGAGTTGTTAAAAACAACAAAATCATAAAACTACGTTGATCGTAATCAATAAAAACAGCAAACAGAACATTTTGAGCATTTTTTTATTGCCTTCAAGTCACAGCCAACTTTATGGTGATCCCACAGGGTTTTTGAGGCAAAAGATGTTCAGAGGTGGTTTGCCTTTGCCTGCTTCTTAAAACCGATTCTAGACTTCCTTGGTGTTCTCTCATCCAGGTACTTAGAAGAGCTGACCCTGTTTAGCTTCTGAGATCTGACAAGACTGGGCTAGCCTAGCTATCTGGGTTGGGCCAAGCAATATTATGAGTGTTTTAAGAATGTTAAAAGATTTTACCTTTTCACAGCTTCTTTTGGAGAAACAGTGGAAAGGAATCATAATAAAATTGTGTCAAAGCTCACCATAACCATCTTTTGGAAATAGTGAATTTAGACAGAGATTATTATAGTGAAAACGGCAAAGTTAGTTGCATTCACCAGGTATGCTTGGGCTGACTCAGCAAATGGCATTTTTAGTACTGCATTGGGAACAGTCTATGATAAATTTTCTGTAGAAAATGTCTGCTTTCAGCAAAACACTTTTTGCCTTTCAAAAGTTACTTTCTATAACTGTTTCCTTTCTTAGGACAGTGATATATTTTTATAGCCTGGGTGCCTTCAGTTTATTGTTTTGTGCATGGACTATGTCAGTTTTTTCCATTTGCATAGTCTTTCAGGTGACTACTGTTTTGGTCTCACACAGTGTATATGTTCTATTTTACATGTGAGAAAAAGCTTTGAGACTTGGACAGGTGAGAAAGGACTCAAGTTTTATACTAAAATTGTCTGTGGTTCACAATACCTTGGGGGGGTTTAAAGACTTCTGATTGTAAACTGTTGTTCCAGTGGAAGGTCTTGGCTGTCGTGGCTGTGAGACAGCAGTTTCAAAACGAGTATGGTGATTTCTGCACAGGCAGGGGTTTCCCTGTTCTGTTTTGCACTGGTGAAGGATCCCTGTGAACTTTTTAAAAAAACAGAACAGAATAAAAAAAATCCCGGTGCAGGAAGGTCTTTGGGTTGTTCCAGTTGTTTCATGTCTTAACTGGTGAAATGCTTTCCATTGTTTTTATAGTTTTGTATTTGTTTTTAACCATTTGCTGCTTTAAAACCTGGTGATGGCTCTCTGGTTCTGTTGAAATTACAGTATTCTCAGGGATAGAAGTAATTACATGGAAGTGACACTTGTGTTAGGCTGCAGTTAAGCTTCACTTGGTAGGGTTGTGGCTACAGGTGGGAAAAAACTATACAGGTGGATTCGTTTTGTGACGGTTTATTAAGAACTCCTGAAGAGTATTTTTGATATTTTCCATTCAGGCTACCAGACAGAATGATGCTGCCCTATGCAGATGTTACCTAGACCTTGTATAATAGTAGCTGGCTTGTACATATTTAGAAATGAATTAATTTGAAAGAAAATATAGCTAGGTATTGGTTGGGTTGAATCATTCTAAACACTTGTGGTCTAATTACTTTTGCAAATCATGTTTTATTTTTGTAATGCCATGATAGTCTACAGTTGCAGTTCTAAGCATGTGTACTTCGAAGAAAGTTCAATTGAAATGAGTTAGGATTTACTTATGAATTAACCACAGTTAGGGTCAGGCTCTGAACTATAACTTATTGTGCTGAAATGTTTCTTAATTTATTTAAAAGAATTGCCTGGCCATTTGTGTGGGGTTGGGGTTAGGGCTCTGAGGGATGGTTTCAGTTGTGGAGAAAATGATGTTTTGCAATTCTTAGAAGAGCACAGTTGCAATATTCAGATTATTATGTCCTATGAATTGATAGGTTACCAATTTAGTAACCCTGTAGTTGCTACTAAATGTGGTTGCTACTGAAGTGGGTATTGTAGCTGTATGTTAGTACTCAGTGGAAGTAATGAAGTGAGGTGTTTTCTTGATTGATTTGCCAAGTCAATCATATAAACAGAGCAGTTTGGAAGAGAAATATTATTATTGAGATTTTATTTGAAAGTGCTTAATCTTATAGTGTCACACGGGTTCTCCTAAATGAACTATGTTGTTTCCTGTGTTCTGTTATGCACATGGCTAATTTTAGGGTCTTCTGTCTTACTGGTGTAGAAGTTACTATAGTGCCATACTCGTCCTTTGTAAATAATGGTCATTGGATAATGAGAGAGGTAAAAGTGAATACTTCTCATCAGCATTGTGAAGATCTTTTTATTAGAGAAAATTAGCTTTGAAAAATCTATAAATCATTAAATATGGACCAGGAAATAATTATATAATTTTCAGCTCGAGCATTTCCATGAATAAACAGGGTGACCTGATTATAAGACTGAATTTTGGTAAACCACCATGACCATTAGGAAAGGCAGTAGGATGGGTTGGGGGGGAGAAATCTTGACACAACAGGATTTTTTTGGAGAAAAAAGCATCCATTGTCTTAAAGCATCCACAGTTGCCTGGCACTCTTTTTGTCAGACATTATTTTTGTGTCCTAGTTATAGTAGTGTCAAGTTGGAAGTGGAAGAGTCTATCTAGATGCTGGTTTAGGATTGATACGGATCATCTACTTGAGTTTCTCCCTTAACAGAGGTTGTTCTGTGCCTAAGCTATCCTTAGTGGATAGCCATGCAAGCAGCTTCTTGAAAAAGTCCCTAAGAAGGAAGTTCCATCACTTACTAGACATCTTGTTATGTAGTTGATTTCTAACAGTCATTAAGTTTATCTTCCTGTAATTGAAACCCATTGCTGCTTCTATCCTTAGTTGTTGTGAAGAACAGTTGCTTTTCCTATTCTTTCTGGCATACAGTAGTGTTTAAAACAGTCATTATGTTCTCTGCCCTCTTATTTTCTGTAGACTTTGATGTTCATCATCTTCAGTCTTCTTGAGATGCCATTTATATACCTTTTATCATCCTTGTTTTCTTCTGGGCACATCTGAACTATAGAATCACCGGCTTAATGTTTTTCCTTCTCTCTTGGCAATTGATGAAGTTGTAAGGAGGTTGTGGTCACCAATGGAGACGTTTGATTAGTTCAGTAGTAACTTGCCAAGGTACAAATAACAAGATTCTTTGGAGGGAAGTTCTAGAACTAGTTTAAACTTTCCATCTAGGTGCCCTGCTCCCTGATTCATTTAGAGAACCTCAGATGACATCCATAGCTAAGAGCAAAACCAGACAGATATGCAGAAAATACTTGAACATGAAAAATGCTAAAGGGTTTTTCCCCCTCAATAAAACAGGACATCGCCAGATTGACCTAAAGATCAACAGGCTTTCCTTCTACAATCTGTCTACTCAAAACCACCCTCCCCAAGCTGTGTTTTACCTTGTGGGAAAACAGGTGTGAATGCCCCATATCTATCTATCTATCTGTGGGTGGGAAATGAGTCATGGTGAAAGAAGACAAAAATTGGTGGAGAAATGACAAAGGAGAAAGGATGTTAAGTAGTCTGTCTTCCAGCTGTTTTATTCTTTTGCTCCTCAGTATAGGCTCCATTGTTGCTTTGCTTTTTAGTACCCTCCCTCCCAAGGAAAAATCCTGTTGAGAGACAATTTACACCCATCCCATGTAATATCTAGTTTGCCCTTGAGTTTTGTCCTACAAAATCCTTAGAGGGAGGGATTGTGTTTTTCTTCTGGGGAGAACTTTATAGTGTGGAATGCAATTATTTATTCTGTGGAATTATATTTTGAAAACACAAATATGTGTTCTTGTCAGATATGTGCGATGTGTAGATTTGTTTCTGAATGATATGGAATGGATTTTCTTTTTTTTTTACACAAGATTATATGAAGAAAATTCTTTCTACCCTCTAAAGAGTTGAGTGTGAATGTGTGTTCATATTTTGATTTATGCAGAAAGTATTGCAGAGACAGCTTGGGAATCCTGTAATGATACACCAGAAGAGAGATTGTGTTCCTCCAGAAGAAGCCAGAAAGCAGTCAGAACAGTGAAAATTATTTTAAAAAGCACAAGAGACTGATTATTTTTAAGTAGCCATGGTCTATGAGTGTTGGCTAAATGAAAATTCAGATTATTATGCTAGCTAATAAATGACTAGTCAACTAATTCAGTAGCACTTTCATCTGAACCATATTCTGTAGAAGTTTCAGCGATGTCTGTGGATTGTTCAGGTTTAGATTTCATGTCCAGCAGGCTAACATTGCCAAACAGGGTTTGTAAAGTTGTTCTTGCTTAGTGGAACTGCAGTTTGTGTTGCACGTGTTGCTTCCTGCTATTCAGCATGCAGAGATGGAATTGGCTTTAGGACCATCTGAAGTGTCAGCTTCCAGAGAAGGACCATCTAAGTTATGGTTCCGTGAGGGTGACACTTGACAGATCTTGCATTCCAAACATAGTTTCCTGTTTTGGGATACTCATTCTTCATTGTTTTCTTCAGTAGTAACTGTGAAGAGGGCTGTTAATCGTTTGATTTTCATGCACTTTTTTCTGCCATTAAATATTTCTGGCCCTTAGGCACAATTTTCAGTTAATTGATGCATACTGTTCCAAAGTTTTAGTTGTGGAGTTATATAATTTGAGGTTTATTGTGTTAACCAGATTCAGTAGAACATAATAAGAGCCCTGCTGAATCAGACCAGTGGTCCATTTAGTCCAGCATCCTGTCTCACAGAGTGGCCAGCCAGTTCCTCTGGATGGCCAACAACAAGGCATAGAGGCCGAGATCCTCCCCTAGTGTTGCCTCCTGGCTCTGGGATTCAGAGACTTAGTGCCTCTGAATGTGGAGGTTCCCCTCAGTCACCATGGCTAGTAGCCATTGATAGGCTTATCTTCCACAGCTTACGTAATAGGTTTATGATGGGGGAATATATTTTTTAAAATTGCCTGGACTGCGAAGAAACAGCAAGCCTCTTTATAGCCTTCTTAATTTGTGGTCTTTAATGGGAGTTCGTGATAATTCATACATGTAATTCAACTTCACACATTTAGGCCCAAACTAGAATTACTGTTGGGTCGATGTTCTTGCAGCCAGATTCGGATGTTTGCACAGCGGAATGTGATGTTGGTGAAACCAGAGTTTCCAAGCATGCTGGGACCCATTTTGGCTTGGAACCACAGCACAGGGAGGGAAAGGCTTCAGCCAAGGGGGGGAGGTAATTACTCTGCTGTGAGGAGGGGGTTCCACACACAATATTGGATTTGTGTTTTCTGTTTTCCGATCTCTCAGAGGGTAGCAAAGAGTGCACAGTAATTTGTAGTTGCTTCTCTTTAGTAGTAGATATACTCATAATCAGCTTGTAGAAAATGAAGGCTTTAACACTTCGTAAATATACCAAACATAATTATATGCTAAGTTTATAAATGATGCAGTTTCTTTTGTGAAAAGCAGTGAAGTCCAGGCTTTGTAAGAAAGCATGGCATATATTTCAGTCCCCCCCCCATTTCCATTTTTGTCCCCACCATGGGGTTACATCCCCCCCCCCCCGGCTTCATAATTTCCAAAAAAGTTAACTTCAGGGGTGGGCAAGCCCTGGCATGCATGCCAACAGTGACAAACCAGACCATTTTGCTTGGTACCCAAGGTCAAGTTTCCACCCCAACATCCAAGGCACTAGTATCATTCCTGGGCAAGGGTGAAGGCAACAGTTGCAGCTTATGTTTGTGTCTTCTCCTCCCAGACTGACACAACCACCGGCAGAATTTGAGGCACGTCCCCGAGAATGTTATCAGTTGTGTTGGGGGTTTGGCTTGTTCCAAATGTATCTGGCCAAGTACAACTTCATCTCCTATCCCTATTTGGTTGACTGGCACACCAACATCTTCACAGGCAGATTTTGCACGTTTATGGTACTTGGTCTAGAAAAAGGTTGCATACCCCATGCGACACAATAGGAGCAATCGTAAACAGGTAAATGCAGAAGTAAGTTCAGTGTTATTCAGCTGTGCTTACTCTCAGAGATTGCAGATTTTATTTGCCTGTCTTTAAGATATTTGAGGATTCTTCATCATCTTTGCATTTAAACTGAGTGAGAACTAGTTAACAATTTAAAGAAACAAGCTACATGCTTCTGCTGTTAACATGTAGGATACTGGGAGTTTCAGCTTAACCACTAGACCCATATCTCATCAAGGGGAGTTACTCTAGTCTGGCCTGGACACAGGTGAACAATATGTCCTCCTCCCATTTCTTGCCTCTCTGTCCTGTTGATTCAATCCCTACTTAAAGTTGGAATCACCTTTGTATTATTTGGATGTGGGTGGAAGTAATTATAAAGTTTTGCTTAAAAGATAATTCATTTATCGTCCACCTTTCTTGCTGAGGCTTGAGGAGTTTTACAAAGTATAAAAATCAATTCAAACAAACAGCAAAGACCTCCAATAAACAGTGCAATAGGACTAGGATTACAGAATTCTCTAAGGTACGAAATACCATACTGCAGAAAGAGGGTTGCAGAGGTAGTGTGGTAAAAGGATGGTGATGCTGCTTATGATGAACTTTGCAACAGACTACAATCCTACCCATTATAAAAGTGACCTTCTGAGCTTTTCTGTTATACTATAATCCTATACCTAGTATTTGAGCTAAGATATATTTTGAAGTTTTAAGGAGGTACACTTGTATGTTCCATGTGGACATATATCTAACATTGTATTTGAGGAAGTGTGCATGTGCACGAAAGCTAATATCTTGAATAAAATTTTGTTGGTCTTAAAGGTGCCACTGGGCTCAAACTTAGTTCTAGTGCTTCAGACCCATCTGAATCTTTGTTTGCTCTTGTTTATCTAGAGTCAAGCTACTAATCAGACTCATATTCTGTTTCTAATCTTACAATTCCAAACTTCATTTCTTTAGCAGCATAATTTCTGCAGAATTTTTTTCTTTTCAGACAGTATATGAAAGAGAGCACATACAAGTCTTGAGAGGCAAAGGTGATACCCTTAATTTGCTGCTGTATGAACTCGTGAGCTGGCCTAGTGCTCAGTTAGACAGTGAAGTAGCAAGTGTGTTAGCGAAGCCATTGGAACACCTTTTTTGTGGTAATTGCAAGTAGTGGTATATTGCCTGAGAGATTTCTGTAACTAATTTCCCTCTTCATACATTCATTTCCCCCCGATTTTTTTGTAATAAGATACGATTAGTGGCAGGGGACTTAACCTATAAACAGATAGGTTAAGTGGCAGTTATATTGAATTTTATGGGTGAGTTTTAGCTGTTTCTACTGATGCATATAGTCTGAGGCTAAAACAAGTCATGATTCTGTGGAAATGAGCTTCTTAAGTGATGGTGTTTTAAACTTTCACATTACTGTCTTAAGACACATCACTTGAATTTGTGCAACTTCACCAAAACTAGCTCAGGCACTTGAGCTCTTATTTAAATCAATTCTGACAGTTTCACATCTAGCCTCTGCCAAAGTATTTATCTAGCTCTGTAGGGGGAAAAAATAAAGTTGTCAAATGATTGTCCACTATTTTTTTCAAAAAACCCTTTCAGTAGCGTGTAGAATATTCTAGTTTCTTGTTGCGTATTTCATTAAAAAAAAATCCTTTGCATTTAACCACCCTTGATTTTAATTACACTTGAGTATAGCTTGTTGCTTCATATCTTCAGGTGGTGAGGCAGTATTTCTGCCTTGTCTGCTTCTTCCAGTTGAGCTTTCACACTCTGCTCAAACTGGTTTGAAACCTGTTGTGTAGCTTTCCTTTCTACTTAGCACAGAATTACTCAGGACATTAAAAGGACTGACATGCGTCACTGGTGTAATAGTACGAGCACACCTTTAGTAGTTCACATAGCATGTATAAACATGGCTGTAGTTTGGTAGTTTGTGGTTTGCCAGTAGTTTATATTGATTGTTTGTGTGTGCATATTTATAGTGAGCTTGACTTGCAGACCTTTAGTTAATGCATGTACCTTTATTTTACAGGTTATGAACAGATTGCTTTGCTTTCTGTTGCTTCTAAAATATTGTTTCCTGGCTGCATTTGGAGTCATCTGAATTCAGTGACAAGATTGGTAATGCTAGACAATCTGCTAGACAATCTGTCCACTGATACCATGGGGTCAAAAGCTTTTCTTGGTGCCCAAGAAGAACTGAATGTGTGTAACAGAATGCACCTTAATCTTTTCCATGTCAGACATGCAGGAGTATCACAACAGAGTTATCCATATGAAAGGATTCCTTGAGGTCAGGAAATGTTCATTCCGTTAAGTGGGAAGAAAAAATGTCAATGACTTCTCTGAATTTCAATTGAATTTGGTATCCTCAGTGTCTGCCTTTAATGTTTAAGGTAGCATCTGTAATGAGGAAAAGGTATATATATTATTCTGTAGAACGAGGGGTTTTCTTTGGTCGTATACAGATTCCACGCCCCCTGTGCCTCAACTTGCCAGAAAATCTGACACAGCTTCTTAAAAAGACAGTGCAAACTCTCAGTTCCCCTGTACCTTCTTTCTATAATTGGACGTCCAAGTTTTGGCTTGGGTATTTGATGTCTTTGGTAAATTTCCCATGGTATGATAAAAAACAGTACAGGACTGTAGTTTTGTGAACTGGCATTGATTTCATTTTCCCCAAGAGCGGTAATAAAATATTTCTTTACTGATCAAATGGCATAAAATGAGGTAAAGGTTTGCTTTTTTTTTTCCTCCCTAGAGAGATGATGGTAGTGATGGTAGCTTGAGCGATAGCCACATATCTCCTCCAGCCAAACGTACCTTGAAACATGCTGATTCGGTATGCAAAGACAAATCAAAATCTCGCACTACTGGGCAGCGAGAAGAATGGAGCATCTCAGCTGGACAGTCCCGGTAAGAATATTAAATATTTGTCTGAGGGACTTGTCTGAAATTCTGTCTCCTGTAAAGTGTCACTGAATCTGCCTCACTTTGTATTGCAGTTACTCATTAATTGACAACAGCATCCTTGTGATTGTCTCCCCCCCTGTAATTTTACGTTGTTCTGACCTGTTCTCCTCTGACCTTTCAGTAATAAATGAGACATCCAAAATTGTGTAGAATGATGAGTTTGGAAGTATGAGGACATTGGAGGGCGTGCATAGGGTTCATTTTATTGCACGTTAGAGTAAAAGGTAGGGAACTTGGCATGGGAATACTTTTTTGTTGGCATCTCAGTATTTTTTACAATGTGTAATTGTGCGGTTAGCCAAAGCTTTTTGACTTTATATATAAAAATAAAAGTGCATATGCCACAGTTTGTTGCTTCTTTCTCCATTGCTTTTTGTTTTTTTTGAACGACAAGTTTTTGTTCATGGAAGAGGAATATAATACCTGCATCCCTTAGTCAAATTCCTCAGGATTTTTTTTGTAGTTATTGTATTATGCCCAATTATTAACTCATTTAATGTTTTGAGCCTAGTGGTGGAAAATATGTGGTCATCTTTGTTACTGCTTGATGTTTACCTTTCTGTTAACCATGTCTTTTACCTGTGAGGCTGCTCAGTAACTGGGGCTCAGGTTAACCAAATTGACATAAATCAACGTCTCAATCCAGTTTGCCTGAACCAAATATGACTTATACGGTCTTCCTTGGAACGTGCTCTTTGAGAGCTCTTTTCTTTTGCTATATGAAGAATGCCTACTGTCTTGGTTGTGCCCATTCATAAATGGCATATGAAGTGTGGAGGCCCTTTTCTGTCCTCTTAAGATTTTCAGAATTGCAGAGGTAGCTGTCTGCATCTGATTTTCTGCAGTTAAAGCTGAAATGGGAATGTGGAAATCACATGAGACTGTGATCCATGAGTTTCCAAGTTTTTGTAGTAGATAATATTTGTGACCCCTGCTTCAAACATTAGTTTCACAAAATTAGAAGTTCAAGGAACTTTGGTGTCTGAATACTGAACAGCTAATATACGCTATTATTTGTGGTGATAAATAATCCTATATCCTGTTCATAATTTCTGGAATCAGCATCTAAACAACTATGTACTTTGCTCCAGTGTTAACAGGATAATCAGTTCAAATAAAAAGATGGCTGTAGCTTCTCCAAAAATGGGAAAGACCTATCTCATTGATGGAAGAAAGAATAACTCTGTGATTTCCCCTATAATGGGAGGAAGAAAAAAAAAAGAATCCGTTCAGTTTAAAACGCATATACACTGGTTTTTTTTTTTTGGAGCTGCACAATTCTTGGATACCTGTATGAATAAAAGAAATATTAACCTTTGAAAAGAGTCAGGACTAAGGGGCTTCTGGTGAGGAATTATGGCCGACTGACGTCCCCGAAGAACCAGAGAAACATTGCAGTCAGGAACACCAGAAGGGAAGGAAATTCCAGCCAGCAAAATCTTCCTGGCTCAAGGGAGATCATGAGATAACCCACTTGCACTCCTGACAGCTGCTCCTCAACTGCAGAGATGGAGGTTTCTGTAGCGGCTCCTGTGTTGAGCGGCCTGGAGTCCTGAGATTTCATCTGCGCTCACAGCTGTGACGTAGACTATATATGGGCACTAAGCCTAGCCACCCTCATTTCTTGAAGATATATGGAAATGATTACTGTACAGACAAAGAGAGATTTTCTCTCAGACAAAAATATGACTCTTTACGATGAGATAAGCCTTTTTTTTGAGCCTACAAAAAAAAGTTATCTGAAGGATTTATGGACTTAAAAACTTTTGGCAGAAAAGCTTAATAAAGAGGATATATAAGTTTTAAAATGGAAAAGGGGATAAATATTTTTCAAATCTCTTATTTTTAATTGTATTTCTGACAAAAGTGTGTATGCAGCAAAGTTACTAGCTAAAGAGAACAGACCGCCATGGGATTATTTTTTGTTTATTCTTAAAGACTGTACTTAATTGGAGGATTTTACACAATGAAAGATAAAGTAATGACTTAGACTTTAACTTCCTTTGCTATGGTGATGTGACTCAAAGTAGTGAGAGTGAAAAGTGAAACTGCTTGATATGTAGGGACTCTTTAAGTTCATTAGATTTGCATTTGAATTTTATCTTACAATGGCAAATGCCAGAAAAAGCCCTAGGTAGGAGGTGCTCGATGGACTTATCAGTAGAAAAATAGCTTCACTGGATTTGATTCAGAAATTGTTTGAACAAATGTGAAATAAAATGGAAGATCTTGGAAATAACATAGAAGATAAGAAAGAAACCTTTGAAAAAGATTGGATGAAAGGCTTGTAAAAGTAAAAGAGGAAATGACAGAGGAAGTTAAAAATTGGAAAGCTTTGTAAAGTAAATGTCTGGAGAGGTAATGAAAAGGTAATGGCTTTAGAGAATAAAACAAGTTATGGATAGAGAGCTGGAAAAAAATAGATAATTTGGCTTTAATAGAACTGAGAGAAAATAATTCTGTTTAACTATTCCAAATGTTCCTGATGAGGATAATAGAGAAAGGATTATTACAATTTGGCAAATTTTTTGAACTGGGAAGAGGAAGGCATGGAAACAGAAATTGACAGTGTCGTTTGCCAAAACGAGAAATGTCCCAAGGGATACTTTGGTTTATTTTGTGAGAAAGATGATGAGGGATCAAGTGCTTCAACAACATTTTAATACAAGATTAAAAACTGACAATAAAGCTATAATTGTTTTGAAATAAATCCCTATTAGAATTTTATGTAAAAGAAAAAATTATGCCCTCCTGACTCAAAAATTAAGATGGAAAAAGATTGTTTTTTATGGGATACTCTGAAGGACATGATCTTTACTTTTAAGAAACAGATTTAGACTGAACACAAGGTGACAGATTTAATAGAAAAATTTAAAAGGGATCTGGAGGAGATGCAAATTGAAAGTCAAACAAAACCTTCACAAGAACAGGAACTGGGATAGGATGACACTGAATTAGGTTGCCACATGTGCCAACTACATATTACATTTCTTTTTTAACTTTTGACCAGAATATGGATTACAAATGTTTAACATGGAATATCATTGGAGCAAACGCTCCTCAAGAGAAAGAAAATATTTCAGTATTTGAAAAAGTTAAAACAGGACATTATTTGTTTACGAGAGACTTGTATCAGAACATCAATATTTGGTTTATAGTTTTGGGCGAAGAATTTATCTCAGCAGACATTAAAAGAAATGGAGTTGTTTTGTATATTAAATCTAATCTAAAACTGGAATTGTTACTGAGTGATGATCATGGCAGATTTGTGGGTGTAGAAGTCAACTTACATGGGGTCAAAACTTTGGTGGTAGGTCTCTGTCCTAAAAGATGCTTAAAAGGTCTTTTATAAAAGATTCATAGAGAATTTAATAGATTTACCATATGAAAGCTGATGCTTGATGGGGGATTGGAGGGGAGTGATTTCCCCACAAATGGAATAGACCTTTGAGGAAAATATTAAAATGCTTCAAGGTAAATTAATTAAAATTTTCTTTGATTTGATGAACAATCTGGGGTTGGTTGATTTATAGAGACAGAAAAATGGTGATTCAAGAGAATATACATATATTTCTCAGAAAGTCATAGATCTGTTTCAAGAATAGATATGATTTTGACATCAAGAGACTTTATCTACCAGGATCTCTAAAGTAGAGATTCTACCAAAGACTTTTTCAGATTGCAGTCATGTGACTATGGTTTATAAAAGAAAATATAGCACCTTTAGATGGAGATTAAATGAAGTATTGTTACAAAATGAAGCAATTATTGAAGGCAATTGAGGGACAATGTTAGAATAATGGAATATTAGAAAGTTTGGATATTTGGAAAAATGTAATGAAAAACAAGCTGCATTAATTTTCTTAGATGCAGAGAAGGCTTTTTGATAATTTGAATTGGACCTTACTGTCTTGAAGAATATGGATTATGGAGAAAATTTTGTAAAATAGGTAAAATCAGTTTATACCTCTCAAGGCAGCACAAATAACTATTAACGGAGATCTGACTAAACCATGTGAGATACAAAGAGGAACAAGACAAGGTTGCCCACTGTCACCTCTTTTGTTTATTTTTTCTTAAATTATTGAATAGAGCTATAAGACAAGATTAAGTAAATGGAGGTGTAAAGTTAAAAAAGAGTCTTATAAGTTAAGTCCCTTTGCAGATGACCTGGTGCTGGTCTTGGAAGATCTGTTAAAGGGAATTGAAACGTTAATGGACAAATTGAAAGAATTTTGTGCAGTAATGGGCTTTAAGGTCAATGAACAGAAGACTAAGATGTTATAAAATGGAAAAGAAAGTAAAATACTTGAGTATCACTTTGGTATTTTCTGCTCAAGGCTATTGCTATATGAGCAGCACTAGACAGATAGGTAGATAGAGTATGACTTTGACAAATATGAATCCTATGTTATTTTAAAGTAACTGTGTTAAGACGTTGAATGAAATTTTAAAAAACTTGTTAAGATGGGACAAAGTTCAATTGTCACTTTTGGGGAGAATATCTGTGATTACAATGAATATTTTACCTAGAATGTTATTTTTGATTCACACAAGTCTTGTTTTGACAACAGAGGCACCATTTAAACAATGGTAGAAAGATAATATCTCGATTTGTATGGCCACGGAACAAACCACGAGTTAAATATAAGATATTACAGGATGCAGATGAAACAGGAGGATTGGGTTTACCTGAGTTGAGATTATATTTTGTGGCTGCTTGTTTAGTGTGGATGAAAGAATGGATATTGTTAAACAGAAGATTATTGGAGTTAGAAGGACATGATTTGAGATTTGGGTGGCATGGGTACCTCTGATACAACCAAGCAAAGGTTAATGTAGAATTTAATAACCACTATGTTAGATGTGCCATTTTGAAAATAAGTAATAAATGTAAACCTAGGATCTGTCTGAAAATACTTCTGTGGCTATCACCACAAGAATCTAACTGTAGAAGAAAAATGGCAAGTTTGTATAAATGCTTAATATGTTAGAATTTTCACACGGTGTATATAAAATAAAATCAAGAGACGATTTAATAACAGAAGGATATGCTTGCCAATGGTTTTCTTGTTTACAAATCTTAAAAAGGTTTAAAGTAGACAAAAGGCATTATGATTTTGAGCAATGTAAGACAATTTGAAACAGAACTATGTACAAATGATGAACATGTTGTTGCCAAAATGTATAAACTCTTGTTGAAATTTGAGACAGAGAAAGAGCAAGTGAAGGACTATTAAAGAATGGGCCAAAATTTTTGGATATGATATACGAATGGAACAATGGGAAAATATGTGGCTAAAAGGGTTGAAATTTACATTAAAGAAATCTTTTATAAGATGATGTACTGTTGGTATATGTCTCCAGAGAAATTGGCCAAAATGTATAAAGGTACTTGGAGTTTATGTTGGAAATGTGAATGACATGAAGGGGATAATTTTAACATATGTGGTGGATTTGTAAGACAGCAAAAAACAAATTGGATACAAATACAGTTATTAATTCAGAGGATTTCGAAGATTATTATACAAGTGAAACCAGAGTCCTTTCTTTTGGGATTAATGATCACTCAGCTGGAAAGAAGTCATGGAACTTTGGTTTTATATATTATGGCATCAAGATTGTGCAAAAGTGGAAGAATCCGATATTGCCTACAACAAAGGAATGGTTGGTGACATTGCTGAAATGCAGTGATGGCTAAACTTCACTGATTAGAGCAAAGACAATAAATTTGTTTGTTGATGATTGGAAACCCCTTACAGACTTTTTGCATGAAACAGAGAATAATGATTTCATGATTTGTGGGTTTGGTGAATAAGGAATTTAGACAATAGGGGAAGAAGAGAACTTTTCTTTGTAAGCATAAGAGTAAGAGAATATTTTGTAATACTAACATTTGTTGCAGAGAAAATTGGAAGCCTCCTTTTATTTTATATAGTTTTTTCCTCACTTCTCACTACTTCTTTGTTCTGTTATTTATTATTTTTCTTTCATTTAATAAAACAAAAAAAAAGCAAAAAGAAGAGATTCAGGACTAAGAGCTCTTATTATGCAAGCTCATTGTCCTTTTTGTGGAATTGTTTTTAAGTTCAAATGTTGGGCTGACTAGTCAGTTCCCCCCTTTTGGCAACAGTCCTCTCCATTTGTCCCCTGATAGATTTAGTCTGCCTTGTATAGTTTGATGGGTTTTAAATCAGTTCTTCAAGAGGTGTGGTGGGGTCAAGCTAGCCACTGTGCTCAGCAAAGTTTGAAGCCTTTCTCTAGTCTAAAGAATGTTTCTATCTTCAGAGGAAGAGTGACTTAAGTTGGAGAAAAACTCCTTAGGCTGTAGGAAGTCGTCATACATTGCTGAGCTGGAGGAAGGCTTCATACATTGCTGAGCAGATCCATCCCAGTGTGTTTCTGTAATGGCCTCTTGGCTCCTTTTTTCACAATTTCCAGCAAGCTGCAAAAGCTTTCGCCATTCTGAATGCCATTGCTTCATCACATCCACAACTTTCGGCAAGTCCATGCTGCATGATTGTCTGCAGTGTTCTGGCCTATGGTGACAATGTTGGCATTTGTACATGTCTAGTGTTCAGTGTACATTTTTATATGTGCATATAAAATGTCTTGGTAAACATTCCAGCAACCCTGTAGGGCAAACTAGTGTTACTATTCCTGTATTATGGGGGGGTTGGCTGAATCTAAGGGAATGAACAATGGACTGGATTCAGCTTCAGCATTCAGAAATGCTGTTGTAGTCTGTACTGCGCGGGAACAGTGAAGCTAAATCCAAGTATGCAAAAGACCTTGTGCCTCCTCTTTTAAAAGCAAAAGCAACAGACTTGCTGTTAAAGCTGTCTCTTTATAACATTCTTACAGAAGCATTAGTGGAACAGTGGTATAGCAGTTCTTTTCCAGTTTGTTCATGATTTCTCATAGTGTGCTGCTGGTACTATCTGGGCTTAGAGCTACATCTCTCTTCGCAGTCCCATTCCATGGCTCAGTGCTGTACATCTAAGCTGCAAGTTAGCTTTCCTGCAGATAATCTGGATGCAGTTTTAATGACTGGGAATCAGGAAGGGCAACCAACATGTGATTTAGAATGGAAGAGGGCTGATGTCAGTGAAGGCAGTGTTTGGGATCTGTCCTACGCCAGCTGCAGTGATGGCCATGGTGTTCACTGCTGTCATCGCTGGGGGCCTAACTACCTATTAAAAAGACCATGTGTCCACCCTGGGCTTGTCCATCCTGGGCCCATTGGCTGGATGTGCTGTGAAAGTTCTGTGCTCAGAACTTAATTCCAAGGCATAGGGAGGAACTGCTTTGGTTTGGGACTATGATCTGTGGGAAGAGGAGGCTTCCCCATCCACATCATTTTCCAGAGGGAGCCATTGTTTGTCCAATTGTAGAAACTTGCATGCATCCCTTAGTTCACAGAAGCTTCCCCAGTGGGGCAAATACAGTTGCCTGGGGCCATTCAGGTTGGTTAAATGGCATGCAGGAAGTCACCTGTTCCTGTGCATGCCTAGGAATTTAGTTCTGAGCACACAACTCCCAGAGCATGTCTGATTGATATGGCTGGGATAAACACATAGAGGGAAATGAGGACTTTGTATTGTGTAGTTAGACCTTTAGCTAAAATTAGCTAAAACAAAGGAGTGTAGTTTGTGTTCCCCCCAATGTGTGTTCAAAAGAATTGTGTGGTTGTGTCCAAAAATTTTAGTCCTGTTTGACCTTTTTCATTTACACAATGATGGTTTGTCAAGACATTTGGTTTCAAAATACTTGATGTCTTGATCAGGCACCAAAATAACTCCAGTCTGTGATGTTCTGAGCTGATTAATAGGGCGCTGTTATTAGCTTCGCTTTTGGCGCAGCTGTTTGCTGGTGTATCATCTTCATTCTGTATTTTCATTCTAGAAAGGCTGAATGCACACTGAATATATTAAGAGATGTAATTTTTTGAAAACTCACAACTCATTACATTCTCTCATAATTAAACCATTGTAATTCACATAGGTGTATTACACTCTCTCTCTTTCCTCATCTGTAAAGCTGAAAATGTGATCTACTTCTCACAGCCTTTGTGCGGAAGAATAAGATCAATAGAGAAGTACTTCTGTGTTAGTCCTGTATGAAATTATTGGTTGTGTTCAGCGTTTAACATTTTGGAACCACTTTTATACAAGTATTGTGTGAATTGAAGGTTAATATATGTTGCAAATAATATTTAATTATTTCTTAGGTTAACTTCTCAGTCTGGTGCTACCTTACCAAATGGGCGTAGTATATGTAAGTACTTTGTATTTCATTGGTGTTGCTTATAGTTCTCCTCCATAGACATTTTGGTGTGTTGGATTTTTCTGCACCTTCTTTTGTACATTACTTGCGGGATATTATTTTGCCAGTGTGCTTATGCCCACATAAAAGGCCGCTCATAAGATTTCCATTTAATATCTTTGGCTCTGCTTTTTTGGTTGCTGTTTCACACACTGACTATTAGGATCGTAAGAGCAAGAGTCCAGTAGCACTTTAAAGACTAATAAAACATGTGGCAAAGTATGAGTTTTCATGAGTCACTGCCCACTTCTTTAGATACAGCTAGAATGTCTATCTGTCTTGTTTATTAGAAAGTGAAGTGATTTCGAATGACAGTAGCAGGTGAATGACAATAGGAGGTGTGGTTGGAGTTAGATGAGATATGCAAAGGGGTAATAAAGGTAAAGTTTCCCTTGCTCAAAAGCTAGTCAGCCCCTAAAGGGGTAATAGGCGTGGAGAAAGCACCATTGGTAATGAGACAGGAAGCCTAGGTCTTGATTCAATCTAGGTGGATGCATTGTCTTGACCTTCATTAGCAGTTGCAATTCAGCAGTCCTTAGGTTCATATACTTTCTAAGAAAAGCTAGGAAAAAGGGTAGGAGAACATTGGGACTAAAAGATAGATAGATACTGAAAAAAGTGGGTGGAGATGTGGGAATTCTCTCTGAAAATATGCATGTTACTAAATCATCTATAGACTATTAGCCAACTTTGACCCTTATCTGCAGATGGCTAAATCCACGAATTGAGGCCACCCAGAAGCTCAAGAGATTTTTCTGCAAAGTTGGGGTACTCACCAGGTTTGCAGAATAATCTGAAATTGACATTAAAGTATATAGATAAAGGTAAAGGTTTCCCTTGCTTGGAAGCCAGTTGAATACGACTCTAGTGATGTGGTGCTCATCTCTGTTTCCAAGCTGAAGAGCCAGCGCTGTCCAAAGACATTTCCATGGTCATGTGGCCGGCATGACTAGACACCGAGGTGCATGGAACGCTGTTACCTTCCCACTGAAGTGGTACCTATTTATCTACTTGAAATTTCTTGCTTTCAGACTGCTAGGTTGGCAGGAGCTGGGACTAGAGACAGGAACTCACTTTGTCATGCTGCACTCGGGTCTCAAACTGCTGAACTACCCGTCTGCAGTTCAGCATCTTAAAATACTTGAGCCACTGAAGAGGGGTTTAAAATCCCCCCAATTACATTTGTGTCATCTGTGCACATGCAGATGATGCTCTTACCTGTTCAGCACGGAGCTGCTGCATCCCAGCCCGGAAGTGGACACTACCAGCTGTGGCTGGCACGGCCTCAGTATCGAAAGACATTGGCAGCCACACCAGCTTGGCCATGGTGGTGGAGGATGCCTAGGAGTTACTGTGGCCTGGCCGCGGTGGAGGATGCCTGACAACCACACTGGGCCTGGCCGCTGTGGAGGATGACAACTGGGAGTTGTTGTGGGCTGGCTGTGGTGGAAGAAGACTCCCGGCAGCTGCTGTAGTCTAGCCACAGTGGCAGAGGATATTTGGCAGCCACGCAGGGTTCAGCTGCAACTGAGAAGGATGCCAATAACATTCCCCCCCCCCCCCTTCCCCCGGTCAGAATCTAATCTCAGGGAAATGATCCTGCAAGGAATAAAGACACCAAACGTTTACCTAATCTGTGGTTATATTCTTTGTGTTTTCCTTTTGTATTTAATCCCTGCAGATTAAAATAATAATTTAAATCTTTCAGCTCTCAAAAGCTGTTCCCTTCGAGGGGAGAAAAAGGGAGATGGGGACCATGCTTGTATAAATGGAGGCAGAGAAATCAGAAAAAGTTGTCGATCCAGAAAAAACAGATTTGAAAGTTTGAATCAGAGTTTGCTGTTCGACCAGCTAGTAAACAGGTACGTGGGGATATTCTAATAATATGAATAGTTTCCAGATTAAAGCCTTGTTCTGCAAATGTTTTTGGTGACTTCTTTGGGGTACTTAAATCTTTCCTTGTTTAGCATGTTGATCTTTCTCATCTTCCTTGATCTTTCTCATCTTCCTCTGGTTGTTCACCAAGCCCTTTGACTTATATTCTTTTAGCAGCCTGTAGATTTCATTCTTTCAAATTCTTGTACTCCAGTTTTTATTATAAATGCTAGTGTAGCTGATGAGAGCAGGTAGTTTATCTTCATTCCGTGTATGGTCTTTAAACAAACGACCTGTTGTGAACATAAATTACTTCTCCCAGTACTCTTCGATATTCTACCTGCTAAAGCCCAAAGTCTCGATTTTAAAAATGAAGCTTTTGCTTAGTTGGGGAGGTATACATGTGTGCATGGGTGTGGTTGGTTGAAGAAACAGATCAAGACCAATGCTCCCTCTAAGCTGTGGAGTCTTGTGAGCAAAGCTCCCTTTAAGCTGTGGAGTCTTGTGGAATCCACTGCCATAGGAGGTGATGGCAGCTACAAGCATGGACGGCTTCAAGAGGCAATTAGATAAACATTTGGAGCAGAGGTCCATCAGTGGCTCTTAGCCACAAGGTATAGATAGGAACTCTCAGACTGGGGCAAGTGATGCTCTGTATTCTTGGTGCTTGGGGGGGGGGGACAACAGTGGGAGGGCTTCTAGTGTCCTGGCCCCACTGGTGGACCTGATGGCACCTGATGTTTTTGGCCACTGTGTGACAGAGTGTTGGACTGGATGAGCCATTGGCCTGATCCACCACTGGCTTCTATTATGTTCTTATGTTCTTAAAAATTCTACTTTGTGAGCTACTGGCATTAAAGTTGTGAACGAGCGATTTGGCTACTGCATAAATTAGTTGGTTCTGGAAACATCCTTCCTGAGCCAAGACTAAAATGTGTGAGACGGAGGCTAAAAAACTGTGAGCCAGCTCACACTAACTCAGCTTAGAACACTGGTCAAAACCAGTCAGTAGGCCACGGTAGCCCCTTTTGAAATTTCTGTATCTTTCTATAGCTATAAATGGAGTGGGTTCTTATCAGGATGCATAAACGTGCAGTTTTTGGCACTTGCAGGTTCCAACCCTCTAAGATAACTAAGGCCCAGAATAGTCCCACCTTTTTCAGGGCCTGCACCTTCATACTCTTAGGTTGGCTAGTATTAGCTGCTGCTCTTGGTTTCTGTTTAACCAGTGGGGATTTTGGCTAGGACCTGGTCCCTACTCGGCTTTGAGTCAGTGGAAGGCCTTGAGCGAATCAGTGTTTCTCAGCCTAATCTCCCCTGTTGGATGTTTAAGAGGATAAAATGAGTGAGAAGAGAGTGATGTGCATCACTGTGAGCTCTTTGGAAGAGGAAAGGGCATAGTAAAATATGATTAATAATAATTACCAAGCATATGTCTGCCTGCATTTCCCTCTTCTTGCTTTTTTCCCTATGGTTGGGCAATAGCCTGGTAAAAACGTGGGTAGAACAGTTTTTAATGACAGTTACTCTGACATCCTGTGCCTTGGGGTAATTCACACTGGATCTTGGCTAGTACACAGTTGTCTCCCTATCACTTACATTGCTCCTTTACCCTTGTACAGAAGTTGGGTGGCAGTTGGCATTCTGTGAATTGACCTGTGCTTGTTTCAGTGCACTGAAGCCAGAATCATGTCAGTTCTTCAGCAGAGAACTTTCACTTTGTCAGAACAAGTTTTGACCCTTTGCGTCTCTCCCCCCCTCACACCTGTGGAGCTCTGTTTCATTAAGCCCTGAATTATGTCTCTGCTTGGCTGATAAGCACCTTAACACGGTGGGTGCTCTTATGAAATGTGTGTGGTTTGCCATTTTATTTCATATTACGTCTTAAACATTTCAGTACTGCTGAAGCCGTTCTTCAAGAAATGGACAATATTAACATCAGACGGAATAGGCGATCTGGAGAAGTGGAAAGATTGCGCATGTGGACAGATACGGAATTTGTAAGTTCAGATTGGTCATTCGAGCTATACAGTACTTAACAGTAACTCTAACCATAAAACATCAACAAGTTGATTTCTAATAATATATTATGCTTGATTCATTTGTGAACAATACGCCAGTGAGTTAACAGTTTCAGCAATGGGAGAGAGAACGTTTGACACATGCTAGGGCGAAAATAGGATTCCTTTTATAATGAAAATAATCGTTGCCAACAGCAGCAGTGTAACATCTGGGGAAGAAAATTGGCTGGGAATCCGGCATAGTCAGCTATTAGACTGACCCATCTGTCAAGCTGTGCTGTTTGCAAGGGTGATGCCAGCTTTGGTGCCATGAATACCGCCCCATGCCTATTATTGTGGATAAAAGAGTTCCAGTACATATAATTGTCCTGGTGATCTCTTAAGGAAACATTAAGCATATATCTCCACATCTAAAAGCCTGTCAGAGGAACTAAAAAGTGTTTCAGTGTTACCCGCCAGTGTATGTCCCCAGCAAAATTCAAACAACTTCTGAAATGCAGTGGCAAATGGGTGACTAAACAGAAGCCAGCTCTTGAGGCAGCGGGACTTCCTCTGTTATGAATTGGCTGTTCTGCAGTGCTCCCCTCCCTGCAGTAATCCTTTTGGTTGCTAGGAAATGCTGCACCTGAGTAATGGAATCTCCCCAGTTTGGTGTAGTGGTTAAGTGCGCAGACTCTAATCTGGGAGAACCGGGTTTGATTCCCCACTCCTCCACTTGCACCTGGCTGGATGACCTTGGGCAAGCCATAGCTCTGTACCAGCTGTTCCCTCAAGGACAGCTTGGGAAAGAGCTCTCTCAGCCCCACCTACCTCACAGGGTGTCTGTTGTGGGGAGGGGAAGGGAAAGGAGTTTGTAAGCCGCTCTGAGACTCCCTTGGGGAGTGGAGGGCGGGGTATAAATCCAATCTCTTCTTCTTCTTCTTCTTCTTCTCATTTACTTCTGTGGTCCTAATTCCTGGGGCAGTGATATTCTGTATACCACACTGCTATATGTTGGCAAGTTTGGAGAATATGAACATGCCAGTTTGATGGGTGCATTGCCATTTTGTATCCCCGGACAGTTCTGCAGTGTTGAGCGTGACCTCTCTGGTTTGGCTACATACACAAGTGCAGGAGTCATGTTATGAAATAAAAGATTTGTGTGATACACACTTGTATGTCTAGTTGTATAACGCGTGTGTGTTTGTAAACATACATAAATGTAAAGATTTTAAATAGTGTGGTTGTCTACCATTTACTTTGTGTTAGTTGTGAAGACAAGGAAGGAAAGCAAAAATATGCTATATTGCAATTATTTTGCTTGTCATTTCAGAATCACTGTTTTCTTTACCCTTCCTCCTTTCACTAGGTATTATCCGGTTAGCTATGCGTCTTGAAAAACACTGTGCATCCTATTGTTCGCAATTCAGGTTATTGAACATAATGCAGATTATTCTTATTCTAGGAAAACATGGATATGTATTCACGTGTAAAGAGGAGGAGGAAATCGCTGAGGAGAAACAGCTATGGAATCCAGAACCACCATGAAGTTTCCACTGAAGGGGAAGAAGAAGGTAATGATGACAGAGGTTAGCTAGTTTTGGTATATGCTGTTGAAAGTGACTATGCGAAGAGGGCAATAAATACATGGATGCTAAAATATGTCAACACGCAGATGTTGATATGGTCAAATTATATCTATCCCAGGGAATGAAATAACACCCTTGTTGCCTCACTATTCAGTTAACTTCCTAAAGCTCGTTGCCTTCTCCATTTGATTTTAAATCCTGTTATCACCCATTGGAAAAAATTTAGCCTGGTATATTAAGCAGAATACCATTTGAGCTAGAATATTAAAAATTCTATAAAAGAAAATTGTTTATAAAATTGTGGTGGGAAGTGCCGTCAAGTAACAGCTGACATGGCAATCCCATAGGGTTTCCAAGGCATGAGATGAACAGAGGTGGTTTGCCTGTTACCTGCCTCTGCAAAGCAACCCTGGACTTGGTGGTCTCCCATCCAGGTACCAACTGGGGCTGACCCTGCTTAGCTCCAGAGATCTGACCAGATCGAGCTACCCTGGGCCATCCAGGTCAGGGTTTAAAAAAATTAGAAGATGCAACAGAAGAGCTGTCTTTAAAATTGTTTACTATTTCTATGGGTCTTTTCTTTCTAGAATCGCAAGAAGAAGACGGGGATATTGAAGCAGAGGAGGCAGAGGGGGAAGAAAACGATCGTCCCTATAATCTGAGACAAAGAAAAACAGTGGAAAGATATCAGGCACCCCCTATAGGTAAGACAGCAAGCGAGCTGAAATCTGATTTCATTCGCAATAGATACAGCTTATTGTAGCTGTATTTCTAACATTTGGTCAGTTTAACGTTACCAGTGCCATATTTCTAAGGCTGCCTCAACTCTCTGTTTTGCGAGTTGACTTTGATCTCAGATTTTCATATGTGGATTAGTGTCTCTGATTCAGCAGTTGAGAAACCTCAACCACCCCCACCCTTCATCTGATTAGAAAAACAATGCTAATTTCAGTGTTTCTTCACCTGTATCCCTTGGGAGTGTACAGTGGGTGGGATTCTGCTAGGCAACACTGTGGAGTTGTGACTTGTTCAGTGAAAACTGCATAAGGCATGATGCATTTTGCTTCTTGTTTCTCTGTATATTGGGATGAGGAGACAGTTTTGAGCTGACATGATTCCTACCTTTTCGCATTGCAGAGAACTTGGAGATCTCACTTACTTTACCCTGCACTTATCTGCAAGATTATCTGTGGTAGCCTAGAGGCTAGGGTATATGTATTTGCCTGTGTAAATATTTTGGATGCTATCCCATGGAAATGACACACACTTAGAAATCACTGGGACTTGAGGTAACAGAGGAGATTGCAGATAATAGGAAGATGCTGGAGCTTGACTTGGTTACGTAAATATCTGGCTTGCGAGTTTTATCATGTTACTTAATAATAAGGACTTGTATAGGTCACTAACAGAATTCTATGCAACGTTCTCCAATACATTGTAAATCAGCTTGTAAATCTTGTGTTATTCAGTGCCCGCTCACCAGAAGAAAAGGGAAAATGCATTGTTTGACATTCATAGGTCTCCTGCTAGAAGAAGCCATATCAGGTAAATGACACATTTTCCAAATACATTTTCTTAATTTTGGGGTTTTTTGAAAGAATTTCTTGCCTTTAAAAGTGCTTAGTTAAGCAATTGCATAAAAATAAAAAGATAAGCAGATGCACTTTCATGCTTTTATTTTGTTAGTTACAAATAAAGAGGGTGACTATTTTATTGCATAGTAGTAATGCTGAGAGTCCTATTTTGGTTCCCCCCTATTGTGCATTGCATATTTTCCTTCTCATATATAAAGTGTTCTTTGGGAAGTCAGACTTCTTTAAAAAAGAAAGTATGAAGGCAAGCTTTCTTAGCAGGCTGTTTGCTGCTTGAGCACTTTATGAAACTGAAGACAGCATAATCTTAAGATTTGAGTGTTTTACTGCCATTTACTTGTTAGCCAGGGACTGCAGAGTACATGCTGTTCCTCACTGATACGTTTTTGTTTGTTTCCATAGGAGAAAAAAGCATGCCATTCATAGCAGTGATACAACCTCATCAGATGAAGAACGCTTTGAAAGAAGAAAATCTAAGAGCATGGCAAGAGCAAGGAACAGGTACAAAATTTTCTGCTGCTTTCAAAATAAACTTGGAAAAACAGCTGAGGGAGGAGTTGATTCTGTAAGTTCGACTGGTCACACTTTTTTCATTCATAATGATATGCAAAGCTGTCTTTTTATGTTGAATCAGATCCTTGGACCATCTAGCTCAGTAATATCGAATCTGATGGGGACCTTTAAGAGTAAGGTAGCTATCTGGTCTGATT
Organism: Lepidodactylus listeri; assembly: GCA_029233225.1. NCBI lineage: Eukaryota > Metazoa > Chordata > Lepidosauria > Squamata > Gekkonidae > Lepidodactylus > Lepidodactylus listeri. The sequence goes on from JARCFY010000016.1 coordinate 22,532,665, forward strand.
AGAACCATCATCTCCCACATGGTCCTGCCCTGGAATTAAGATCACAGGGAGAGGCCCTCCGGGCTGTCCCATCAACGGAATAAACTTGTCTGGTGGGTACATGAGAGAGGGCCTTTTCAGTGTTGGCTCCATGATTATGGAATAATTAATAATTGTATGACAGTATGTGTAGTATAGCCACTGTCCTAAGATTGTGTCTGGCAGCCAGAAGTTCTCATTTTTTTAGCATTGTGCACTACTAGGTGGAGGGCTAGACTTTGCTTTTAAGGCAAGAGATGTTTCACAGGTGGTTTGCCATTGTCTGCCTCTGCGTCACGCCCCTGGTATTCCTTGGAGGTTGCCCATCCAAATACTAGCCAGGGCTGGCCCTGCTTAGCTTCCAAGATCTGACAAGATCAGGCTAGCTTAAGCCATCCAAGTCAGGGTGCGATTATGGAATTGCCTCCCCAGGGAAGTGTGCCTGACCCCTGTACTTTTAATCTTTAGGAGGCAGCTGAAGGTGTTTTTGTTCAGGATGGCGTTTGATTAACTTAGTTTTTCCCCCCTGCTTATTGTAAATAGTGATTTTAATTCAGGGTTTTTATTTATTCCATGTATTCTGCTTTTTATTCTGTTTAAATTGTAAGCTGCCTAGGGGTTCCAGAAGACAGAAAGGGGGCTCACATTTTAAAGAAATAATTAGAAAATATCCTCTTTTAATTTCATTCCTTCTGGGAAACAAATCTGCAAGTCTTTATTTTCACGCCGGTTTCTAATTCTTGGTGGGAGGAGCCATGGCATTCACTTTCCATGCAGAACGTCTCAAGTCCAGTCTCCGCCATTTCTAGTTAAAAGGCTCAGGTGATGTGAAAGACCTTGATCTGAGACCCTGGAGAGCTGCTGCAAGTCGGAGTAGGCAACTGTAACTCTGATAGACAAGTGGTACGACTCAGTATAAGAGAGCTTCATGCATTCTTCATGACAATTTCCCCCCATTAAAAATAGCACATTTTTGTGCATTATTTTCGGGTCAGTTGTTTATACATTTTGTATAACCAGTATATGGTTTTAAAGAAAAAATGTCACTAAGGCAGGAATAAAAACAAGGTAACCTGAATCCAGTGGGTAATGTGCTCAATAAAGACATAAAAATGGCCCTGATGTAAATTATATTTTTAAAATAAAAAATAAGAGAAAAGAAAACAGGAAAACGGCCCTGCTTTCTACTAGGTCTCAAGCAGAGGTTTTTCTTAGTCTCTAGCCTTGAGAATCTTAATTAAAGACTATGGAGACTGAACCTGGAATGTTGGAAAACGTGGTTTTTGCTCTGTAAGGCCCTCTCTTGCAAGACATTTCTGTTCTGTGGATTATGTGTATTCCGATGCAAGTAAAACCCATCTTGCTTATAGTGTATTTGTCTTTGGCTATCTGCACATGACCTTTCCTAACATGGATTTCCTTTCTGATGTGTGAAGTGGCCTGCTGAGTCTGATCCCTGGTGCATCAAAGTCAGTAATGTCTATCACAGGTCACAGCGTTAATACCAGGTTAAATTGTAACATATGAAAAATAATCTGGGAATATTGGGGTGCATCCAACCACCTGTGGACTTTGTGGAGCAGGGCTTTCCTATTTCCCTGTCCCAGTGTAGTCCACTGCATCCCCCTCTTCTCAATTATGTTCCTAGAGGTCAGTAGACCTCAGAAACAGCATTGGGAGTAATGTGGGAGTGAGGAATCAAAAGCAGTTGCTTCCCGTCCCTCAAAGGCTTTAAGTGCCTTTCAGGCTTTGAAATTTGTGTGATTGGGTACATGGCATTCTCTGCCTATTTGCATAACTTTCTTGGGTTGTAGCCTTGCTCAGCCTTGTTTGGGTTTTGTCTCAAGCAGATGTCTGCCTATGAACTTCAGAGCTGAAGACTTAGCCAGTGGAATCCTTCGTGAGCGAGTCAAAGTTGGTGCAAGCTTGGCTGATGTAGACCCGATGATTCTCGACAAATCAGTATGCTCATTTTGTCTTTATAATCTGTGCATCTGCTGAAGGAAACGAGTTAACTGATTATAAAACTTGAGCTCAAACACACAATAAATACATTTAAGTAAAATAAATATTAATTAAATCAGTGTTTCCAGACTGCTTTTTGTGCATTATTCATTGCAGGTACTAGACCAGATTGGGTAATAGTTGTTTCACGAGTTGTTTTGAAGACATAGTAGCACAAAATGGGCAAGGGATAGAATGTGAGATTTGACCTTACAGTTGTTCAAAACTAGTATTTGGTACTCTTGTTAATCAGCCTGGTTTTGAGTTCGGCCTCTGACCCAGGGCCAGTTGAATGAGAGATCAGTAGAGCAAAAGTTCTTTCCTTTTCCCTAGGTGCGTTTTGACAGCATAGGTGGACTGAGCCATCACATTCATGCACTTAAGGAAATGGTTGTATTTCCTCTTTTGTATCCTGAGATCTTTGAGAAATTCAAAATTCAGCCACCGAGGTAGGTATATTTTATCATATGTAATTTATTTGTATTGTATTTTTTTTTCTGAACAAAACCTCAGTCTTGCTTTATAAAGCAGAAATCAGCAACTGGCCATCTCTTTGCCACATACAGCCTATAAGGTGTATGTACCTTCTAGCCTTCACCCAGAGCTGTGAGCCTGGAGGTAAAATGAGTACAGACAGTGGTTACAAGACTAGCTGGCATGCTGAGTGAATCATCCGCCATTCTTTGAGGGAGCCATCTTGCAAAGCTAGTCACTCAGAATTCTTGTTTGCAATAAAGAGCGGGAATAGAGCACTTGTTTCCTCTGTTTGCATGTGTACATTAGGCTCTTCGTGAAGGGTTTTTAAGATGTGATTTAAAAGCAGAATAGCATTTTGGATTCATGCTTCTGACTTTGGAAGATAGCTATTGAATGGGTTATTGAAAAAAGACTAATGCAAAGAAATCAGTAGAGATGAGATTTTTATTTGGTCATTCAGAGCCTTTAAAAGAATCTCAAGAAGCACTAGATATTTTGATGACTTGACAAGTTTGTATAGGTGGGAGATAGCCAGGACAAGAGCTTTTTTAAAAAACACCAACAGTCGTGAAAAGGTTCAGTTCAGGCCTGCTAGTCTTTCTCTTGTCATGCATTTTTTGGTCCCCCCTCAGTTTTAGTAAAACGTTGAAGGTACATTTACATAGGGGTTGAAGAAACTGAGATATTTTAAATCTTATAATGCAAACTAGCATTATAATTTTTATCTCTGCAAACAGTATTTGGACAATCATCTGATGCTGTTTTTAACTTATGGTTCTCTTATAGTATGAAACAGCTAACTGACCTGATAAATTAGGCACTAGCAAGATGTGAAAAACTTGCTTTTGTTTTGTGTTCACATAGCCATAGCAAGATTTTTCTTAAATAGTTTGGAATAAAGAGAATTCATAACTTTTTTTAAAAAAAGTTTTCCTTTGTAGTTTTGTAGTCTTTTGCTTTTTTTCAAAGCTTTCTGAAAAGATGGGTGGTCATTTTCTCTAAGTGGGTGGGAAATATAAATATCGTACAAGACACAAAGAGACGGTGATTACAATGTCTGTCCATTTGTCTTCAGGGGCTGTTTGTTTTATGGTCCTCCTGGAACAGGTAAAACTTTGGTAGCTAGAGCTCTGGCCAATGAATGCACCCAAGGAGAGAGAAAGGTTGCGTTCTTTATGAGGAAAGGAGCAGACTGTCTCAGCAAATGGGTTGGTGAATCTGAACGGCAACTCCGACTCCTGTTTGACCAAGTTAGTATTCTAGATTTATCTTCAGTAGTTTCTTTTAGGGCTGAATGTGAACAGGGAGGGGAACCAAATCTTTCAATAATGGCTGAAAATGCCCTCCCCCTTGCAGTACCCTGAGGGGGTGGGTGGAAGTGAGTCAGAATCTTCACCCATTCAGAATAAAGACAGCACAATGCAGGAAATACTGCCCATTTCCCAAACTGGTTGTATTTGTCATCATGTCACCAGATCAGGTTGGGTAAAGTCATGAATATCACTCCAAGAAAGAGAATCCTTTTAAAAAAAAGAAAAGTATGGAGTTAGCTTCGTAGCAGAAATGTTGGCTGCAAATAGTCATGAAAATCATCAAGGCTGGTATACATAGTTTTTGTTATGTGTTGTGGTGGCATACCTCCCCAAAGCTCTACGTCTGCCAAATTAACATTTGGTGCAGCTCTAGTTTTATTGTATCAGCATTTAATTGCACAGAGTAGGCACATCCATATGAAGGAAACTGAGTGGCGTCTCTGGAGAGTCTGGATCTTCAGTCTGGAGAGATGTTTAAGAAAGAATGTTAGTGCTTTTGCATCTGAATAAGTTTAAGGTACTGGTGGAGATGTATATTTATCAGAATATGTTAGAAGATGAATTTTTCTTGGAGCTCAAGTACAAGAACATTGTTAGAAGAGTGTGACTGAAAATGTACAAGAGAACAACTTTGCATGACTGATTTTGTAATTTCCAAAAACATTCTATATAAGGAGGAATTCTGGGCTTTTTTGTATGTAATGTCAGAAACTGGATGTCCCATTTTTAGATAATCCGTTCACTGAAGTTCACACACAAGTGCTGTTTCGGTCCCGATCAAGTCAGACCAACTTGGGGCTAGCAGATAACACTGGGGAGTGTGGTGGAAGAAAGGTGCCTATATTTTTTCATGGGTGTTTTTGTTTTATTTGTGCAGCACACTGCATACTGAGAGCAGGGGCAACTGCTGTGCCATAAGAAGACATGCTGTATTTTGATCCTAATGGATCTGAAATGATCTTTTCTGTTCTTGTGGCCATTCCTTTCTGTGAACAGTGAGAAGTAGGATGGTCTGTTTTCTTCATGACTGTTCAGGCTCTGTGATAAAGTTGGAATCACCTAGCACTAAATCTTTGCAGACAAGGAATTATGTTGTGCAGTGGGGCTTTTGTGAGTTCATTGACCCTTAAACTGAAGGAAGCATGTGCTTTGTGGAAAGAGTCAGATTGTCAGTGGTCCTCTGCCTGTCCATGATGAATGCGATACAGGAGTAAAGTAACACATGAAGTACACATGGGGCCTCATTTCCTGTCAAGTGCTTTCAGGAGAAGAGTTTTTAGGGCCTTGTTAATAAGCTAATTTCTGTGATAGGTATTACTGAAATGAAAACGAAGTACCTTTTGGTTAATGCGGCAATCTTTGTGGATTAAAGGTGGTGCCATTTACTGTTTTTATGTCTTTGCAATAGTTTTAAGTTAGCGATACTGTTCAAAAAGACATAAGAGGAGCCCTGCTGCATCAGGCCACTGAGTGCCTCTGGTTCAGCATCTCGTCTGACACAGTGTCCAACTGGTTACTCTGGAGGGTCAGCAACAGGGCATAGAGGCCAAGGCCTTTCCTGTTGTTGTTCTGCATGAGTGGATGGTTGTGCCTGCTTGGAAAGGAATAGGTTGTAACAGGATGCAAAGAACTGTAGTGTTTTTGAACCTTGCTGCAGAGATAGAGTAGTATAACTTTGACCTCTTGAATCCTGTCAGTTCTGCCTCAGAAGAGCTGTGTTAGTGCTCTGCTCCATTTGGTATAGAGCATAAAACAGCCCTAAGTCTCTTTAAGGAGATGACTCTTGTATCTTACATCCCACCAGTAACTATCAAAGAACTCTGGTTCCGTTATGATAGAAACAAAACGCCCACCTTTTGCAAGGAGATTTATATGTTTACAGGCATTTAAGGATATAACAAGATTGTACAAGCTCAGTGGATAATCCATGGCAGGTAGGGTTGGCAGGAAGTTGTGCATCAAAGACGCTTGCTGGTGGGCAGGGGGAGTTAAGAGAAACACCTAATTTCCCAGTGTTTTACAATCATACCAAAAGTCAGAAATTAACAGATAAAGCAGGGAGACGCAATACTGGAGATCCTGATGAGAACAATAAAATGAATCTGAAGTTGGCCAGCTAAAGCTTCCACAGAAGAATGAAGTCTTATTGTCAGATGTTTCTAAATTCTGCATATGAAAGCATGGGATCTTTAAATATATGTGATCTTAATTCAGTGGGAAAAATCTACAAACCTCTAGCTTTCTTATCCAGTGTCTTTCCTGCAGATATCATAAAAATGACTGAAAGTGGCTTAGTGGAAATTATCACAGTTTCCATTGTCTGGGTGGCTTTAAGCAGTATTTATCTGATACCAACTTTATACAGGCAAGTTTTATAAAGGTCCTGAATTTCCTTACTAGTAGCGGACAAAACTTCTCTGTTCAAAAACCATCTTCCTAAACTCCAGCTTCTAATATTTGCACAGCTCTCATGTGGATCACAGATTGTTACAAGTGCATGACTGACAAAGGTCATCAGAATTACAATCAGATTGTTGGACTTGAAATCACATCTTTATGACATGATTTCCTTCAGAAACAACATTAAAAAAAATCTAATCTTGAGTACGTTTTATGTGGTACAGAATAAAATGTGTAGTCTCTTTGACCTGGATGGAAAAATTTCCAGGTTTCAAACATAGTTTCCCTTGATTGAACAGAGAAAGATTTTAGGCAGGGATTTTAAAGGGGTGTTATTTGTTGATCTATCAAGTTTTGCGTCCAGAGCACCATTAAAACTTCACCTGACCAGAATTATCTAGAGGTGCTCTAAGTCAAGTTTGTTTCAGTAACTGAGGATATAAAAGCCCTAGAGTTTGGAGTATAAATAAATGAGTTTCATGTTTACGATAAATATTGTTTCCTGCTCACCAGGCATACCTAATGAGGCCATCCATAATCTTTTTTGATGAAATAGATGGCTTGGCTCCAGTCCGTTCAAGTAGGCAAGACCAGATTCACAGGTAATGCTGATGTGTTACTTCCAAACGTGTTGTCCAAATATTTAACCATATGAAAGTGCTCATTTTTAATTTAATCTGGGCTAGGATAAGTTTCTTGCATATGGGGAGGGGGGAGTTTAGGATAAAAAACTGGCATTAAAAACTCACTACACAATTCTCCTTCAGTGGGTTGAAGTCATCCGGAAAGTGGTTTGGTCATGCTGTGAGCAGAGGCATGGGTGACTTCTCCCCCACTGAAGAGAAAGAACCTTCAGGTAAGGTCCAATGTACCATTCTCCTTCAGTGGAGGGAAGTTATCCAGGAAGTGGTCACGCCTCTGCTCGTGGCGTTATCTAACTACTTCCTGGATGACTTCTCCCCCACTGAAGAGAAAGAACCTTCTGGTAAGGTCCAATGTACTGTTCTGTGTGTTGGAACCAGTGAACTGTGACCGGGGTAGCTCTGTTTTTGGAGTGTAGAAATAAGTACTGCTTTTGGACAAATTTTGGGATCTGGGAAGGGGCCATGGCTCAGTGGAAGAGCGTCTGCTTTGTATGCAGAAGGTCCCATGTTCACTCCCCAGCATCTCCAGTTAAAAGTTCTGGGATCTGGTGGTTGTGAGTGATTTAATCCCTGGCTTCTCCAGGCATAGGACATCAGGTAGCAGGTGTTAGAGGAAGACCTTTATCTACTTGACACTGGAGGCCCACTGCTGGTCAGAGTAGATGGTACTGAGCTGGATGGACCAATCCTCTGAGTTGGTATAAGGCAGCTCCATTTTATGTTTGCATACATGATCTAGATAAAGAGCTAGATGCAAGTTCAGTAACACCTTAGAAGCCAGCAAGATATTTTGGGTTTAGATAGAGGAACTCATAATAATGGCTGAGCTGTACAAAATTCTAGTTCAGAAGTTTTGTGCTGAAGTCACCATTTGAAGTACTTTTAATGAGTAATGGTGCTTTTTAGGTCAGCAGCAAGTGTGTCTTGGGGCTCATTTTAAGAGTTAATGGGCTTGATGACCATGGACTAATTAGTTTGTAATGGGACTGTCTGTGAACTTTCTGCAATGCTGTTGATGTGTTTTTGGAAATGGTGCATTTGCATGTTTTAATCTTTCTGTCTAAATGAAATTAATTAGAAAATGTTGTTTTAGCTCTATAGTGTCCACCCTGCTAGCTCTCATGGATGGGCTGGACAACAGAGGCGAAATAGTTGTCATTGGTGCTACAAACAGACTTGATTCTATAGATCCAGCACTCAGGAGACCTGGTCGCTTCGACAGGGAATTTCTTTTCAGCTTGCCAGATCAAAAGGTAAAACAAAAAGTTAAAGGACGTGTCTAATTGTTTTTAAGCTTTATGAAAAAAGAAATTCCTTAGATCCTCTCATTAAAAGAAACATAGTCATAGCAGCACAGTACTCAGCAAGCTTAAAGTTTAAGCATTTTAGCCATAAGCCATCATGTGTTTAAGGGTGGTTAAACCCATTAAACTCTATGATGGTCTTTACAATTAAATATGTCAATATTTAGCAGCTTTGCTCTTCTTCTTCCCTCACTTTTTCATTTTGTTGGCTTATTCTTTTGTTTTTGTTACTCAATTACCTATGCTCATTTTTAAATGAAACAAACTAGGCTGTGTTTGTCTTGTTATCTTAGTTTTGCAAAGAAACTATCTCTGAATAAGCAGTAGTACTAAATGAGCTAACCTTCCTCCACACGGGCACTGTCAGTGGAAATACCAACTTTCTCATGAGAGTAAGACTAAATATAGCTCTTCATTGCCAGTGTGGTATAGTGGTGGCCTCTAATCTGGAGAACTGTGTTTGATTCCACACTCCTTCACATGAAGCCTGCTGGGTGACCTTGGGCCAGTCTCAGTCCCCTCAGAACTCTCGCAACCCCAGCTACCTCAGGTGCTTGTTGTGAGGAGAGGAAGGGAAAGGCAATTGTAAGCTGCTTTGAGACTCCTTAAGGTAGAGAAAAGCAGGTTATAAAAAACAACTCCTCCTCTTCTTCACAATGTGAAGAGGCTTGGAACTTGCTGGAAAGATCCATGTTAAACTCATTAACTACAATTTAGGTCAGAACTGAGATATTATTGCTTGGTTGCAGGTACAGCAGCAAACCATGGTTTGGTGCTTTGGGAAGAAGCCTGGGAGATCTCTAGGCTTGCATGCTTTCTCTTCCCCTTGAGCACAGACAAATGATTAACTAGTTCTGAGTTTGTATGATGATGTACGCTTTGCTGTTGCATCCCAATAAGCAAGCAGTAGTTTTAGGCCTGACCTGCGTTGAAAATTTCAGGTTCCTGTTTGGAATCCTGGTGTGACAGGCTCAGTTCCGCCTCTCCTGAAGAGCAACCAATGAGAGCTGACGGAATGTTGGGGGGAGAGAGCTGGAAAACAGCAGTTAAGAACAGCCGTTGGGAGTTGGCAGTTGGGGAGGTGAGGGAGAGAGGAGTTTGACTGAGTGAAAACTGTGGAGAAGAGCTGCTTAGAGTGGGCTGACAATAGTTAATTGGTAACCAAAGGATCCCAGTTGTGGGAATAGGACCACATTTGAGAAGTTCAGTTTGAAGCGAAACAGTATAACTTCTACATTGCTTTCTTCAGTATTATGTCAATACCATAAATAAAAGTTAACCTCCTGTTCTGTTTAACCCCATGGGCTGTGTGCCTCGGAAAAAAACACACACATGCAAGTTAGTATCTCAGACTACGTATGTTTTATAGGATATAAATAAATGGTGGCAGCATGTTAATGGAACTGTTTGAGCGACAACCCCTATAGTTCTGTATGAGTTGAGGGCCTGTTATTAAAGGACTGGGCTACCCTGTCTGCTGATGGCTCTGTGAGTGGGAGAGAGGACCTGAGAGGGGAAATGGACAAGGCTCTGTGTATATTTGAGAAAAGACAAGAAGGGTAGCTTGTGACATCCTGACCTACTTGTATCTCTGAACCTGAGAGAGGTTTTAGAGGGCGTTAGGCACACTGTGAGAAGGACCATCTCACCCGGTTTCCTAGGGAAATGCAGACTTTAAGTTGCTGGGGAAAGGAATTGAGCAAGCCTGAAGACTCCTGAAGGCTCTTTCACATAGAACTAAACCGTGGGTTAACTGTTATGTATGAACCAAATCTGTCCGTATTAGAACTTGAGTTTCTGAATGTTTTCACATACATTTTACTGTGTTACGATGCATTGACCTATCGTCGTCGAAATTACTACTTTAAAGTATTAAAATAAATAGACTGAATTAACCAACCATTTTGTGCTGTTTATCTGTGGTATTAAACAGCTTGTGAAAAATGAAATAGAAAAGTGTGTGTTTGCTTCATTTTAAATGGAAAGGCATAAAACAAGTGTTACTTGCTACGAAATTCTGCATAGTTTTAGAGCAAAAAATAGACTGAGCTTTAACTGGCATAGTCTGTTAAATTTAGCAGTAATTTGAAGGAAAGTACAGTAAAACTAAGGGTTTTTCTGTGTGTGATTTTTTTTGTGATGTCACTCTTAATGCTAAATTTCTTATTTCTTTACAAGGCAAGAAAGCACATCTTACAAATTCATACCAGGGACTGGAACCCCAAATTGTCAGATCCTTTTTTAGGAGAGTTAGCTGAGAAATGTGTCGGTGAGTGGTATCATATTAGTGTTTTCACTTTAGATGTATGTTTTAAATGCCTACATATTAAGTTTTGTGCGTGCATCCAATCCTTTGATTAAGCTTTTAATTTGGGGGGAATAAATTAATGCGTACTAGACAGTGTAATGTAACTAATTTGTTATTCTCATGCCATCTTTGATCTTTCCTGTCAGTATCATGACTCCTCAATAAAAATACATTGAAAACCTTGGCATGGCCCCCACTATTCCTTTATAGGACAGAACATGGAAAACTACCTTAAAGCCCATGGGAATGGTGTTCATCTAGAGGAAAATAGATGTCAGCCTCTTTATACTACAAATAAAATTGGATAACAACATTTTCCTATGTGTTTGTGAACAAAGTGCAGTTCAGTTTTTTTTTTTTTTTTACTGAAAATGGTTTTGCATTGAGAAGACTCATGAGCTAACAATCCAAATGAAGCTAAGATGCGATTTAGGGCATGCTAGTGACTTGTATGGGATAGAAAATGATTTCTCTCTCTAAGTGGGGCACTGAATATCTGAAACCTGCTATGGAGCACGAGACACAGAATACTGAGTAGTAGATTGACTGTTGAGAACTAAAAATAGTTGCTTTACCTGTAGATTGGAAAAGCTTGACATGTTTTAAAACATAGTTAATAAAAATTTTAAAAAACCCAACCCATGGCCAACTCAAAACAGTTTTTCATCTCGCCAATGTCATACTGTCAACATTTTTAAAAGAGAAACAACTGCTTCAAATCAATTTGGGTCTACATCAAAACAGTAAAATTTTAAACTGAACACAGTCCATTCAGTCAGCTACTGTACATCCGAATTATCCTCTTCATCCACAGGGACATCTATCTTGGAAGCAGCATTCCTCCACTTTTGATCTGCAAAGACCCCAACATCTTCTGGTGAGAAGAAAACCAAAATATCCAGCAAATGACAAATTAAACTTTGCCTGGTGTAAGAAAGCATGTGCCAAACCCCATTTCATATAGGTTTTTCTAGAGATTTTGCAAAAGTCACGTAGTGGGATAAAGATAAGATAACATAATAACATTTCCCCACCACCAATAGTTCACCATATTTCAGTTTGGAAAAATAACCATACTTTTAAGATTGCAAGAACTTCTCTTGTATATCTTATTTGGAAATATACTGTGATGTACCCAATTGAACTTGCAGAGAAAACCTGTTAGAGGGGAGAAAACAATCAGACTGTAAGCTCTGATTTGCCCTCTGAGCTTAATTTATATTTCTAAATTGTACTATCTCAGTGCACTTTTCTTAAAATTTGCAGTGTACATCTAAATTAAAGACAAGTCTAGCTGCCAGCACTTACAAAGAGATCGTCTCATTTCCGTATGAAGAATTTAGAATGTGTTAGTCTATTCAACATATTGAAATTCATTGGGACATATTGATCATGCCTATTTTAGTCCTCTGATGCAGTTGCTAACACTTCTCGTCAGTCCCCTTTTGGGGGAACTGCTTGCTTTTGATATGACTGGCTACAGGCATTTGGATCATAAAAAAACCCTGTGACTTGATTATATAGAAATAATTTTGCTCTCCAGAAGCAGCAATCATGAGCAGATTGAGAGTGGTCACTTGCTCTAGGGTTTGATTTTAAGAATTTGAACAGAGGTTGTGTTGTCATCCATGTGTGGTTTTGTGATGCTTATCTAGTTTGACATCATCAATTATATTTGTTTTAAAAATTACATGGTAGGATTTTATGTGAGGGGTTTAAAAAAAGTAAATCTGCAGAGGTGTGCATGCAAGGCAACTAAAACTAACAACTGTGGCAGGAAAAAAAGTATTGTGAGACTCATTATGTTGGAAGCTTACAGAAGCAACTGAGAAATACTTATGTGTATGGAAGAGATTGCACTATGCAGTCAGACCCTGTGACCTAAGGCTTGGTCTTGAATGCATTTATTTGCTTCTGTAAAAGCCATTGTCAAAATAATAGTGGGGCAAAATTCCCACAGAGGAAGTTTCCAAGTGACTTAAACAAGTGAGCCACACCATGTATTTAGGTGGAATGGATAACAAAAATTCCCTGGCTTTATAACCAGTTTGATTCAGAGGAAGACTCTTCCTGTATGTAGACTTGTCTAATTAGAGTAGCAGAATAAAGTTGTAAAATATTTGATTCTGTCTCATTTGAAACGAGATTTTCTTCAAGAACCTAACTATTCCTGGCAGGTTGCTCCAGAATTTTGCACCTTGAATGGAAATCTCCAAATGAACTCTTTAAAAGTGTTACTGGATAATGTATATTAATAGATAATAGTTAATAGACATTAGCTTTTGTTTGTCCTCAGACATCTTTAACCAAAACACTCTTTCAGTGTGCTCTAGTGCCCTTCAGACACATTGACAGAATATAATAATAATCCCTCTCCTTTTTTTTCTTTCCAAACAGGTGAGGCAGTTTTAAATCCTGGTCCTAAAATAGGTTGATTGGTTAAACAGAACTGGTTCCAAACAGTTGGTCCCTGAGCCTGCCTTGGCAGGGAGGGTGGGGTATAAATTGAATGAATGAATAAATAAAGGCAGGCTCTTCAAGCCACTGATTGTAGACTAGTGCGAATGTTAGTGGGCCTTACTTGAATGGCACAGCAAAATATAGTTAAAAGGCACAAGCAAATAGAGGAATCATGAAGGGGAAGGAGGTGGCACATGAGGCTCCAGTTGGCCCAGTTCTACCAAACAACTCTGTTAGAGCTTGGTCACTGAATGTTTGGTCGAAACCAAATGGTCTTTAACCCTTTTACATTTAGTATCAGTGGATACTTTCATGTGAGTGCTATTTGGTATATAATTTAAAAAGATAGGGTTTGTTTTTTCTGTGTACAGAACTGAAGTCTTAACTTGCACAGCCATTACATACCTTCCTGTTACTGATCCTTCTGTCTATAGCTTTGACCATCAGACCTCTTTTCCATTTGTGTATGCTTTCCCCCCACTTACCACATCCTTGCCTCATTTCAGACCATGTGTTCTTCTGGTGCTCTCATAAACAAAACGTTCTGAACAGTCACTACATTCACTACTTTTTTATAATTTAAATTAGAATATTTCCAAGAACAGCTTCACAGATCTTGCCTTCCTCCATCGAAAGTCCTTCCCAACCTACAGGGTTATCTCTGTGCTTAAACTGAACTGCCACGAGCCCTGTAAGGGAGGGAGTGTGGTATACATGCTTGAAAATAAATAGTAGTAATCTTTCTTTTCCGGCTCCTCAATGCTTTGCAAAATCTGTCATTTTGGAATCAAATGTATTGGCTGTTGTATTAAGCAAGATGGTAGGTGAAAAGCCAGATGCCAGCTGTCCAAAACTGAATGAAGGCAGCAGGCTAGGCAGAGTTCTCCTTATAGCCACCACTCCTGCAGCCTGACACCCCCATGCTAAAAGATCTGCACTGGTTACCCATGTATTTCCAGACACAACTTGAAGTGTTAGCTCTTCCCTTTAAGGCCCTGAATGGCTTGAGGCCAAGGTACCTGAAGAACCATCTCCTTTTATACTATCCAGTTGGCCATTTAAGATCTTCCTCTCAAGCCCTGATCTCAGTGCTCCTGCCTTCAGCGGTGGGGTGGGTGGTGCCTCATGTTTGGAATGCCCTCCCCCTTGAGGTTCACCTAGTGTCTGCTTTTCTTTTCTTTTGTGACCCTTTTTTATATTGTTACATTGATTCAATTGTAAGCTGCTTCAAGCAAGACTCTAAAGAGGGGTGGCATAGAAGTGTTCTAAATAAATAAATAGCGTATGCATGATTAGCTACAAATTGTGCTTCTTAAGAGAGGAGAGAATCAGAAACATGCAGGATCTGACGGCAGTAGACCGCAAGCGTGTTACATAGCAGCTTCTCAGCAGGAGCATTACATATGAGTAGGGAGAACAAAGATTTCAACTCTCCCGCCTTGTGCCATGAATTCATCAGAAATAACAACTTTTTACTGTTGGCCATTATCACAGGCTTCTAAAGAGCCTTCTTTAGCCTAAAGACCCTTCTTCAAGTTAAGCACTCCAGCAGTTCATTTCAGAAAGGAAGAAAAAACATTGATCAGAACAGTCTACTACTGAGTGAAAGAAAAATGAAGGATACATCATGATCTAAATAGTGCCTCTGATAGTGAGGTTGCCAGAATAATTTTAAAGTTCCTGGACTTCGGTTTCTGTGTGAAGCTGTTTTTCTTCTTCTTGTAAGCTACCTGTTTTCTTTGGCTCTCAGCCTGGGATGTACCAAGATGAATGCTCCCCCTCCCCTTTGCAAGTCAGACTTTCTGAAGAAGCTGTCTTTGAATTCCTAGCATTCCAAACAAATTACAAATAAAAACCTCATCTGCTTTAAGCAGATCAGGCCCTGGTGGTATGAACTTTAGCAGAAACTAAATTTAAGATTTCTGACAAAATTTAAGATTTCTGACAAAAATTGTAATTTTTACACCTTACCTGCTAATAATAAGGGTGAGATAATTAATTTTAGATCAGATCTTCTGAAAATTATACTGTAAAATTAATCCAATGGCTATTTATGTGATATGCTTCCAATTCAGTGGAGATAATCAGAAATTTGATACGATCTCTATTCTAAAGCATTCATTACTGGGGGGGGGGGAAGCTATGCAGAGATGTGAAACTTGGCCTTGTGATTCTCTTATTGAACATATTGAATGTTTGGCATATTTTCTTTGAATTGGAGCTTTTGTTTGGAAATGTACTATGCTAAGTCTAATTCCTGAGTACCTGGACATGGAGGCAACAGGTCAAAGAATATTCAGAGTTAAAATACAAAGTCTTGCCTGGAATTAAGGCATTTTCCTTGTGGATTCAGCTGCCAGACTTGCAAAACCCTCCCCCTTTTTTCCTTTTTTACTAATCAGTAAGTCTCATCAAAATTATGTTTAGTGTTCTGCAAGAATGCTGAATGCATTAAACCCATCTAATGAAAATATTGTGATCATATATCATTTTCATCATTAGTAGCAGTTTGCTTCTCACAGAAAAAAGATGAATGCAAATTATTCAGTTTTGCAAAAACAAAATCTTGAGTTTTCTTTCATATGCTTGCATAATTTGCGTGGAGATCTTGGAATAAGAAGTGGGTGTAGTAATTTCAGGCATAGTTGTCTGAACATTCAGTTTGTATGCTGAACTTGCTTTATACTGAGTTAGGCAATGGGTCCCTTTATTTCAGGGTTGGCATCAGCTGTCCCAGGGTCTCCGGCAGGGAAAGGTGTTTTACAGTGCCTGCTGCCTGAGAACCTTTGGCTGGACATGGCAGGGACTGAGACTGGGACCTCCAACATGCAAAGCATGTGCTCTGCCACGGAGTCACAATCCCTCCTTTCTTATATTTATCTGTTCAAGATTCTTTTGACCTGGTTGTGCTGTGATCAACATTGTTGCGGGCTTTTGCGGTAATAAATGAAATGAATGGACCTGGTCATGCATTTAATGAAGTGTGTTGAATTCAAAGTGTGCTTAGCAGCACCATCATGTCTTCTGTCTCTTATAATTATTTCTCTTTCATGTCATGGATCCTAGGGTATTGGCTGGAAAGCATGTGTTGCAGACATCTGGCTGAACTAAGGAGGGATGGGTCTAGTCATTGCCTGGATGGGAAACTACCTGTGTATACTAGGGATGGGCACAAACCATGGAAATGGTGGTTCGTTTGATTATACGAATTACGAAATTTCATGAACTTTTCCTATTTCCTGAACTGGTTTGTGGTTTGTTCGGTTCCCTCAAGAGTTAGAGAACCAAACTCGCTGGGAGTCTTCAGCAGGCTCTCCTCCACTTGCCCTCCAAGTTTGGCAAATATTGGATTTGGGATGTCTGAGATAGCCCCCCCCCCAAGCAGGTGCCCCCAGGAAAACTCAGCTCTAGCCTCCCCTTAAATCAGCCACACAGCAAGCAATTCTTCCTAACTCACTCTTTTCCAAATTGTTAAATCTCTGTGAGTTTAAGGGTCAAAAGCCCACTGAGTGCCAATCCTACACCAAGCTGACCTAGCAGCTTCAATTGCAGGTGAATGAACTTTTGGATAGTTTAAATGGATAGACCCCAAAGCAGTCCACTTACATAGAGAATAAAGCTGGGTTATTTCCCAGAGAGCCCAATCAGATATTTCCTGTCCAGGACTAGAGTCCAGTATTGTACATTAGAAAGCAGAAAGGCAAGATAGTGTTGGCGTGAGTGCAATTCTAGGCTTACCTGAAGGGCTCCAAATGAATTTCTGAAATTCACAAAGCGAAAGCAGCTGAGTCAGGGTGTGGTGTATATCTATACAATCTGCTCCCATAGAGTAGAATGGGAGCTCCGTGGTTGGCTCCCAGAGCTGCCAATCAAGTGATGGACAGCTGCTATGGGTGTTTCTAGGGCTCTCCACAAGTCCAGCGTTGCCTAGGAATTGATTGAATCAGCGCCAGGCTATTTGGAGAATGAACTGCCCTAACGAACTAAATGAACCTCCATGGGAAAAAGGCAATTTTTTTTGGATTTGGGAATGATGCTACTAAACAAAGTGGTTCGGAATGAACCACGAACTGGCCTGGTTTGTCCTTGTATCATGGTTTGTTTCTTGGTTCATGCCCATCCCTAGTATACACATCTTTGAATTCCATTGTAGAAGAAACATGGGCTATAAACAATAGTATAATTAAAAAGGCTTAAGTGTATACATTATTATATATGTAAGCTGATAAATACAGTATTTACCCCCTTGAAATTGGGAAGAGGAAGAGAAGTTAAGGCTTGTGCTGGGCTATGCATGTTGCTGTGCACTTGCTTTTCAAGAAGTGCAAGTGGCTTGGCTTGCAACATGAAGTGCAGGGAAAGCTCAGCTGTGTGAATCAGAATTTGTGTACAGTTCTTTAGATGCATGTCAGTGTGGGAGGTGTCACCTTCTGTTTTACAAGAAAAATTTAAGGGTGGCAGCTTGAGAGCACAAATGGATCACACACACACACAGAGAGAAGAGAAACAAAACAAAAATTAGGCATGTCTAGGGATTTTGAAAGTATGGGACTTTTAAATAAATACTGAATTAAAAAATACTGAAGCCGGAATAATGTGTGAAGGTCGTAGAACGTAGGTTGTGGGGAACAAGAGAAACAAGATAATATGGTAGAAAAACAGTCAGAAAATATCACCTTCTTTGTTGGTCACTGTTTTTCACTACTGCCATGGTGTTAACATTTAAAAGCTGAAAAACAGGGAAAGGTGCACATGGATTTTAAAAGTATGTTCTGTAAGGCCGGCTGACTTGGTATCTCTTGAGCTGAAGTTACTAGGCATGGAAGGTGGGCCCATCAAGGGATCAAAAAACCCTTTGTTTTGTTGCCAGGGTTGGACTTCAAAAAGCATGAGGATTGTCATGAGGCGGAGCATAAACCATTGAGGCTTGTGGGTTGCAACTATACAGGCCACAAACTATACAGGCCAGAAAGTGCTCTAAAGACGAAATAAAGGAAGCCACGGCCCTCAGTTTGTAAGACCTGAACAAGGCTGTTAATGATAGGACTGTTTGGAGATCATTAATTCATAGGGTCGCCATAAGCTGGAAGTGACTTGATGGCATTTAACTCTTCCCCCCCCACTCCCCCCACTATACAGTTTGGTGTAGTGATTAAGAGTGTGGACTCTAATCTGGGAGAACAGGGTTTGATTCCCCACTCCTCCACATGCAGCTGCTGGAGTGACCTTGGGTCAGTCACAGTTCTCTCAGCTGTTCTCTCGAGCAATTCCCTCAGAGCTCTCGCATCCCACCTATGTTACAGGGTATCTGTTTTGGGGAGAGAAAGGGAAAGGAGATTGTAAGCCGCTCTGAGACTCTCAAGTGAAGGGCAGGGTTTAAATCCAATCTCTTCTACACGTTAAGGTGCTGGTGAAAACCACCTGTTGGTCATGACGTAGCCTTACCCCCAGGAATATGCTTAGAAATGCTAATCAGAGAAAGTTTGTGAAATGCTGAGAATTTGTAACTCTTCAGAGTTGCTGGCAGCGCATGGAGACTCTCAAATTGAGGGAACAGTTCTTCCAGTAATCAGTTATGGTCAGGGTGTGACAATTATTTGCTACTTTGGAAGGAGGGTTTTTTTTGTCAGCATCCATATGGCATCGGTAATTTGTGCCCACTCCCTAAATCACATTAATGAAGTGCTTTTAAGTGAAGGAATTCTGTTTAAGCCTTCAGTTGCATTGCTATATGAGCATATGCGCTTTCCCACTGTTAAGAGGGTGAGGGGAAGGCAACTTGAAAAAGGGAGAAGAGTGGGAGGATTAAAATGAATACCCTGTGTTTCTTACCAGCTTCTGCCAAATTTAACTGAGAACATAGTGTATAACTTTAGGAATGGCAGCTACGTTTTTGGAGGCAGCCAAAAATTGTAAGTCAGAGATTTAGTGTTTCATATAACTTTAGGAATGGCAGCTACGTTTTTGGAGGCAGCCAAAAATTGTACGTTAGAGATTTAGTGTTTCATTCAAGCTTTCCTGGGATAGTAAAAACAGTCCAGCAGGATGCCAACCCTGTATTATAGTTTAAATAGATATTTGAGAAATCCATGAGTTAGAGTTACATTAGCCATTACTTTTTTCAGAGAATAAAGCAGGAAACCTGTGTCTTGGTGGGGGGTTATTCTCTGACAGACAGGTCTTAGCATGGAAGAACAAAGATGGGATCTGTACAGTGCATCGAAGCTCTGTTCTCTTACAAACGCTTTCTGTGTTGTGAACCTTCAGTTGATAAAACATAGTTGTAAAATTTGATATTCATAAGGACTCAACATCTTTTTTTTTCTTTTACTAAATGAATGCTTTGCTGTTGAATACCAAACTGCCAAATATTGGATTATTTGCTTATAATACTGACCTAAGTGTGTGGGGGGTGGGGGGGACATATGCAGAGTTGAAGTAGTATTTGAATACCGATGTTATTTATGCTTGCCTTTCCCTCATTCCTTCCTTTGTGGTGAAATTTTTGCCTGTTTGCAGATAGCCTCAAAGATGCTTCTTGACGATTCATCATTGATTTAAGAGGGAGTTCTTAAAACATTTGCTGCTTCAGACGTTGCCAGCTTGAGGGCCCATTTAGACTAGAGTTGTACTCATATTATGTACTCGCTGAGAGCATTTTTTGGTCTGTCAGTGCTGGCTGCTGCTGCTTTCAGCTTCAGGCGAGTCCTTGATGTCTGCAAAATATTTTGTGCTTGTTCATGGAACATACGTGTTTCTCTCTTTCTTTTATTTGTGCCCTAGGGTATTGTGGAGCTGACATAAAAGCACTTTGCACTGAAACAGCCTTGATTGCCCTGCGACGGCGATACCCTCAGATCTATGCGAGCAGCCAGAAGCTGCAGCTGGACGTTTCGTCAATAGTTCTCAGCGCACAAGATTTTTACCACGCCATGCAGAACATTGTGCCTGCCTCGCAGCGTGCTGTCATGTCATCGGGGCATGCGCTGTCCCCCATCATAAGGCCGTTGTTGGAAAGTACCTTCAGTAACATTCTGGCAGTTTTACATAAAGTGTTTCCCCATGCTGAGTTCAGCCAGGGTGACAAAAGAGAAGGTAATTCTCTTCAGTTTATTCTGCTTCTGTTTAAGAAAAAAGTGTTTTTTTTAAAAAAAACCCCTTCTCTTTAATTACTTCCATTCTCTTATGAAGCTAAAGTATATACTGTTCTTCTCTCTTGAGGTAGCTTTGGGCATTTATGATTCTGAGGAGGCAACCTCAAAATTGTCACTGGGTGCAGACCTGCATGTTCATTTCTAAATCCCACCCATAAAATATGCATAGACATCTGTGTATATCAGAGTGGATTTGGGATTTGAAGAATAGTTGGTTTTTGTAACTCTCTTTTCTCTACCTTAAGTAGTCTCAAAGCGGTTTACAATTGCCTTCTCTTCCTCCCCCCCACAACAGGCACATTTTGAAGTAGGTGGGGCTGAGAGAGTTCTGAGAGAAGTGTGATTGGCCCAAGGTCACCCAGCAGGCTTCATATGAAGGAGTGGGGAATCAAACCCACTTCTCCAGATTAGAGTCTGCCTCTCATAACCACTGACAAATCTTTTAATCGTTATTATCTCTTAAGTATTTAAGGGATATTTCAATTTAGGTATTGAAATAGTTTCAATTGACGTTACTTTGAGCTGCTATATCCCTCTATCTCTGCCTCTCCCTACCTGCTGCAACCTCCCACACAAGCCCTGCTTCCCAGAAATGGCACTGCTTGAAGGTTTGGGGGAGTCTTTAGAGTGCCATGGGGGGGCTTTAGCTGGAGGGGCAGACATGCTTGGAGAGACAGAGGCGCTTGCTTGGCTGGAGGCATGAAGACCCACCTTGAGATCTAACAAGAAGTGGATGTTCATGCCATCCATCAGAGTTCACTTCACAGCAAGCCACGATTTGGGCACATCATTGTAGGAGAGCCTAGTCCTACATCTTCCTGCTTCCTCAGTTTATCCTGCAGGGATCATCTGAGTTCTGTTGAGTTTGGGCACTGACTGGCACAGTGGCATTGTTTCTGGGGGGCAGATTGCACAGGTTCTGCTGCTGGCCCGACTGGCAAACATGCTTCCTCAGACTGGTTATGCTGCGGGGATTCTCTGGTTTGACCTGAGTGAGTCCTGTGGGGTGGGCACTGACTGGCACAGTGGCAGTTTCTGGGGGACAGCTTGCACACAGGTTCTGCAGCTGGCCGGGCTGGCAAACATGCTCCTTCAGTCTGATTATGCTGCAGGGATTCTCTGGTTTGACCTGAGGGAGCCCTGTGGGGTTTGGGCACTGATTGGCACAGTGGCAGAGGTTCTTCTGGGGGGCAGCTCGCGCACAGGTTCTGCTGCTGGCCGGGCCGGCAAACATGCTCCCTCAGTCTGGTTACGCTGCAGGGATTCTCTGGTTTGACCTGAGTGAGTCCTGTGGGGTGGGTACTGACTGGCACAGTGGCACTGTTTCTGGGGTGGCAGATTGCACAGGTTCTTCTGCTGGCCTGGCAAACATGCCCCTCACCACCTCAATTTCTTGGACAGATTCTTGGGGAGACACTGTCTGCTGCCTGCCTGCCTTTAGTGTTTCCCATAGGAAACAATGGAGAATGGGGGCACCCCCTTTGGATGCCCCTGGAATTGGACCCCCTGGTCCAATCTTTTCCAAACGTTGGGGGTCCTTTGGGGAGAGGCTTCAGCAGCTACAGTCCAAATTTGAAGCCTCTACCTCAAACCCCCTCCCCCCCAGCCCCCTGGAAACTTTTCAGAAGTTTTTTGCCATTCATTACAATGGCTCCATAGGGTATAATGGACTCGAAACATTTGGGAATCCCGAAAAAATTCGGATTTTGGCACTATACTAATATAGATATTTGGGTTTTTTCAGTAATCCCGAAAAAATTGGGGTCTAATATACCCGAATCCGGAAAAAAAACGATTTTTTTTTTGCACACCCCTAATCCTCGCCAGAGGCACACACTGGCTGAGCCCCTCTGCTTGGCTTGAGCCGAGGGTCAGGTGGTGGCTCAGAGCCCTAAGCCCACCGGACTCCAGTGGAGCTGGGGACAAGTGTTCAAAAAATCTACTGAGGGGGAGTGTGGGGTTAGTGTGTAGGTCCTCAGCCGAGAAACCCACTGGTTGAGCCTCTCTGCTTGGCTGTGTCCTTTAGCAGAAGGACAGGTGTCTCCGAGGTTTGATTAAGCACCCAACCCCCCCCCCCCCCAACTCCACTGTTCACTTTACTGAGGAATGACTTCCCGTTCCCTTCCCTCTCTGCCACTAACTCTCTCTATGCTGAACTGCCTGCTGCCAAGTAAAAATATCCATTGTGCTCCCATTCTGCTCTGACATTTGTTGGAAAGGTAAAAATATCTTTTTTTCATTTATGGTGACCTGCCTGGTTGTTAAAGAATACTGGAATAGTATAATACTGTGCATAGACCTCATCTATTGAGGTGCCAGTTAGAAATATGGGAATGAGTAGTATTTTATCTGATGTATTTTAATTGTTTTTAACTGTTGTATGTTATCTATGATGAAACCCTCCTTGAACCTGCTTACGTGGGGAGGATAGAATACAAATTTAATAGAATAAAAATAAAGAAAAAAACTGAAATTATTTTGCAGTGCTCATTTATTTACTGTCTGAAGATATACTTGTAGAATGACCTGCCATACTGGTATGAATTTGTCTCAAAAGTGCCTATTATCTCAGTTAGTCATTGTGGCAAGAATGGCACTGGCACAGAAATGGAAAGACCAGTTGATGTGATCTCTGGGACTGTGATTAAATAAAGTATAGTTCAAATGGACAATGAACAAGATACCATGTAGACTTGGAAAGGTTGGTCTGCTGCTAAATTTGCAGATACTTGGAAAGGTTGGTCTGCTGCTGAATTTGCAGATACTTGGAAAGTATTTGCATTGCAGTGGAATAACCATAAAGGTTACCTAGTTGAGCAGTAATAGATATTGACATTTTTTTGAAAGGTGATTGCCATAACTTCCCAAACTCTAAATACAAACAATGTGAATTTTTTTATTTAGGCCTATTATGGTGGTGGGGTTGTAGGGCAGTGTAATTAATGTACGCTTGAGTAAGGTTTATACATGTCAGGTGATGAGTCTATGGTTGTATAGTTTATTTTCTTTGAGTCAAAATAATATTATTTAATAAAAAAGAAACAATGTTATGCAATTTTTAAAAACTTCATTTTTTTTGTATTGAACAGATACACCAAGTCTAATTTTGGATGACAGTGAAGATGAAAATGCGACATCAATATTTGAGACAAGTTGCCAGTCAGGATCACCAAAGAAACAATTATCAGCTGTTGTACATAAATCCTACCTTCATTTTACAATGTAAGTAGATTGACTTTTCAGTGCACTGACATCTCTGATTAACATTTATGCAGGCTTGCAGTGCCAACATAAACATTATTTGTGACGCTACTTTGGGAGTGAAATGTATGGACCCCAGCAACAGTGGATTCTTAATTGCTGATGCTTGCTTGAAAGTATTAAAAACTATATTGATAAACTTGTTTTTTCCAATATTTAACATACGATGGTGCTTCTGATCACATTCTTTCACAAATTAGTGTCCTTTGATGGTAGGAGTTTAAGGAAAATTGACTAAAGTTGTTGTCATGATCCCTTGTGGGTTGCCACCTTCTGCTGCCACCACCCTGGACTTAGGGTCTCTTGAGAAGGCCAAGGGTACCCTCCCAAGCCCAACCAAATGCCCTCTTTTAACCGAGAAACATAAGGTATGATGACCAGGCAGAACACTTAAACAACAGGGTTTATTTAAACAATACTAGGGCAGGGAAAACAAGATGAGGTGCAGTAAAATCAATAACAGTGTTTTAAAGGTAAACTAAAATGAATTTAATGATACTAACTGTTTTTCCTTAACTGGTACTACTTAAGGCCTACAGCCTCATATACCAGGCCTCTTGCCTGTTCTCACTCCATCCCATTGAGGGACTTTTCTCCCAGCCCAGACTTTCCCCTCAGCTTGACTCTGTCAGAGGAAAAACTGCAGTAGAGAGAAAGAGAACCATTTGTCAGTTACACCTGGCTTCAGGTGAGTGAGATGGGCAGCAGCCACCTGACGGAGGGGATGATGTGCAGGTCACTCGGCTGGCATGCCAGTTAACCAGGTGCTGGATATCGAAGCTTTTTGCTGTATCCACATAGTCTTAAACCAGAACATATCCAATTACAGCTAAACTACAACCAAACCCATGACGTGTTTGCTGGGAAGTTATGGCTAGGTAACTTTTGAAAGTCTGCAGTAAAAAAATACTTGAATACTGGGTGTATTTGCCCTGAGCAGAGCTGGATAGTCCAGACTAGCCTGATCTCATCAGGTCTTGGAAACTAAGCAGGTTCTGCTCTGATCAGTACTTGGATGGGAGACCACCAAGGCAGTCTAGGAGGATTGCTGTGTAGAAGGCAGGCAATAGCAAACCACCTCTGAACATCTCTTGAGTTGAAAATCCTACTGTGCTGCCGTAAGTCATCTGAGACTTGATGACAAAAAGTAGATTTATGAGTGAACTGCCAGTGTGATGGTGGTAATTTATTTTGCCCTCTACTAAGCATTTAGGGGTGGTGAATAGTGTGATTCAAGAAAAGTGTGATCAGTATACATTGGTCTAAGAGAGCATTACTTTTGTTACAGGTCAGCTTACCACCAGCCCACCTCTTACAGGCCAAGATTACTGCTTTCTGGAGAAAGGGATTCAGGTCAGACTTCACACCTTGCTCCAGCCCTATTGCACTCTCTTGAAAAATTTGCTGTACACAGATTAGATCTGCCAGCACTCTATTCAGTCAGTGCCAAAACGCCTGAGGAGTCCTGTGCGCAGGTCAGTTGGTGTTTATTTTCCATTCTAATTTAAGCTGTCACATGCTCAGTGTCTTGTTGGTGCTGTATGGTTGTTGTTTCAGTCTTCATTTCGGTACTGATATGAACAATGAGGATGAGATATTAGGGGCCTAGTGACATAGCACCCTTACATAAAGAAGAAATCTTAATGTCAGACAATAAAAGCTTTTAAAAAGTAACCAAGTATATCTCATGACAGCGATTTGATCATGTGATTATCATAATTTTAATATCAGTATCTTCCTTGACCAGATCTTTCGTGAAGCGAGAAGAACACTACCAAGTATTGTTTACATGCCTCAGATTGGTGATTGGTGGGAAGCTGTCAGTGAAACTGTGAGAGCTACATTTCTAACTTTGCTGCAAGACATACCATCATTCTCACCTATATTTCTACTCTCTACCTCTGAAACCATGTATAGTGAACTGCCTGAAGAGGTGAGCATGAACTTTGATTGCTTGAGGTGTGAGAAGGCATAGTTCAGGTATTCGTGATCTTGACACAGGGAATTCCAATAGATGCATGCTAGAACTTGTTCAGACTTGGAGGGAGTCGTCCCATCTCAGTAGCTCAGAGGCATCTCTTAGAACCTTTTAAATAAGCTGGTTGTGATCCAGTCCAGTGTGGAATGGAAGGGGGAGGACACTTCTGAGTTTGGAAATGTTTGTGGGGGGGAATTGTTTGCATGCATCTCTACAGAGTTGGTTGAAGCCTGTTGCTCTGCTCAGCAGAAAGCAGACCTTTCCTCCGGAGGTGGAGACTCATCTGCCAGAGAAGATAGTTTCAGAAGGGTGGTGTGTGGGTCTGTAGTACAATGGCTAGTTTCAAATCCAGTAGCACTTTAGAAACCAATACAGTTTTTTGGGTAAGAACTTTTGAGAGTCAGAGCTCCCTTCATCAGATGTCTGACCCAAGGGGGCTTTGACTCTCAAAAGCTCACACCCCGAAAATCTTGTTAGTGCTACATGAAGCTGAAACTTGAAAATTAACCTTGTCTCGTCTTCAAAAGAACATGAAGCTACAAGTAAAATGTTTCCTCTTGCAACTTTTGCAATCCTCATCCTGTCTGGGGACCTGTCTGGGGACCTGCTTCTTTGACCTAATAATGTTAACACCCCTCCTCTGCATTTGCCAAATCAGCTGATGGCTTAACTAACTTCAGTAAAGCGGTGCATGGTTTTTTGCCCTGAGAATCTCCCTGTAGTGTTTTTCCCCATTATCCCACTGTGGACTTAACTGTTAGCTTCTGACTGTCTTCTCTGTACCACCAGTGTAGGTGAAATGCTTTTTAATGCGGGTTTAGGAAAATTTTTGAAGTGTTTCATTTTATATTTAATTATGGCTAGGATCCAGAGATCAGCACAGTGCATTTTTTTTGTTACACTACAGTCTCTCTATTCTTTATCTCAATCTTTATTTTTTGGGGGGGGAGGGGTAAATGGTTCCTCAGTCTCAAAAACAGTTTGATGGAGGGGAAGGTGGGGGGTGGGGGCTCCTTAGTAAGAAATTGTTTGGGTATCTGGAATTGTTTCTTAAGCAAGTAGCCCTCCTACGTGAACTGCTTTGAACAAGGGGATACTAAAATAAATACATAAATAAATGGTAGTGCATAGAGGTTTACAGTTCGAATACAAAAAATCTCAGTGGTCATTCCCAAGCTTTCCTAAAGTACCGTAGTTTGTTGAATTCCAACCAATATTTGTTGAGTTGATGAATTATTGTACCCATTTGTTTAGCAGTAATGAGGGTCTGATATTCTAGCAACATTTGTAAGAGAAGTGCTTAGGTGCCAGTCATCTAAATGACTCTGCATTAGTTTAGATGCTGCTGTTCTCTTGCACATGCCACTGAAAAGCCATTGCCCAGTGCTTATATGCTGCCTATCACTAATACTGACCTGTTGCGACCTAGGTACACTCATCAGGGTTGTTGTATGCCTGGACAGACACATGGTATTGAGTATTTAAATGTTACTGCTTCTGTGCTGTAGAAATTAATTAAAGGGCTTTCTGAGGAAACTTCATCTGGAATGGTGACCTCTTACCTCTCCCTTCAGTTTCCTTCTTCAAAAACTAGCCCTGTGAATGTAATAGCATACTTATTTAAGCAGTTTTAAAATACAGTCAGTTCTTTTATTTTTTCCCCACTATGTTTTCATATAGGTGAAGTGTATCTTTAAAATTCAATATGAAGAGGTTTTTTATATTCAGAGACCTAGTGAAGAAGACAGGCGGAAGTTTTTCCAAGAGCTGGTTCTAAACCAGGCATCGATGCCTCCTCCGAGAAGGAAGCAAACTGGTTAGTTCACTTTCTGTGATACTCAGAGAATATGGTCTCTTCCACCTGAATGGCCCACTCCTGGGTTGTTGGTTTTTTGGTTTAAAAACATTTTTTTCCTGTGTGTGTGTTTGTGTGTGCACCTGGAAGTCATGGTGACCTCTGGTGACTGACCTCTACTGGGGGCCTGGAGGATATTCAGCCTGCCCCTTCCTCCCATCTCTGGTATTCCATCCACGTACTTGCCAGAGTCAACCCTGCTTAGCTTCCGAGATCGGATGAGATTGGGCTTGCCTGGGCTATCCAGGGTGGTCTCCCACTCCTGGTTTTGATTTTTAAATAGGAACTGGAAACAGGAATTAACTGGGTGTGACCTTGTATGGGATTCAGGCACTGTCACTCTTCTGCACTTAACAGGCAGAGGCAAGTTCTGTGATGGCTGTTAGGGTATTGGTGGGGGAGGATGGAAGGACGAGATTCCTAATGGTTGGATCTGTGGCATATTCAGGGGGCTCTTGAAGTAAGTTGTGCCTTTGGAACTTCTGTATAGATGTTTTTGGGATCTGGCAAATCATTGGGTTGGAGACAGTGACCAGTTTACACAAGATTCATGGATCTGTCTCCACTTTTCTGTCTGCTCAGTTGTCCATTCTAGCCCTGAGAAAGTTGATCAGGACTGCAGGCCCTGCATGGATTAATGAGTCACATGAGTGGATGGGCTGCAGTGAGGAGGGAAGTGGGGATGAAATTACGCCCACCTCCTCGTCCTGGCAGTGCAGCTCTTCTTACGGAAGATGCAAGAAAAGCAATTTTGTCACCTTTCCCTGCCTCTGTGCAGCCCATCAACACTGCTAGGGGAGGATAGGGAAAAGGGGGGAGATCAGTGACTGTCAGTGCCTTCTGCTGATGGATAACGGAATCTGTAACTGAATAATTTTGGCTTTCCCTACAATGGAGGTAGATAGAAGGAGTTAAAAAAAAAATCTCTCCACGTTTAGCTTTTTAACTTGCCTGTGCCTAAAAACCATCTCAAGCCAAGGGAATGTTTTAATGCATGTTTTAGTTCAGTTCATTTTTCAGGAACCTTCAGTGGCATAAAATGTTTTAGTTAATAATGGTAAGCTATGTAGGGGATGACTTCAGTATTCCAGTTTCTGAATCTCCCAGCTCGTTCTGCTTTGGACTACTGATGCTGAGCAGGCTGTACACAGGGGTTTGAAAAATATTCACACAATATTGGTATTTCTCAGTCTTTTTAAAACTGCTGAAGAATGCAGTTTTTGGTGTTATTAAATCGTTGGGTGGTGTGAAATGTTCTGCGGATATAATTTGGAAGAACCTGATTTTTTTTCCCCTCACCCAAATTCTTTTTAGCTCTTTCTGATATGGAGGTGCTTCCCCTTGCACTACCATCTCCCACCCGCCAGCTGTCAGAGGGAGAAAAGCAGCGAATGGAAGACCAGGAAGAGAACACGTTGCGAGAGCTGCGGCTATTTCTCAGGGATGTTACCAAGAGGCTGGCCACAGACAAGCGCTTTAACATCTTCAGCAAACCGGTGGATATTGAAGAGGTCTTGTTTCAGTAAACGTGCAAACAATGAAGTTGACCGTATTAACAGTTAATCTTTTAAAAAAGAAGGCGGAGATCAGTTAGTATCCCAGATGGCCTTGGTTATCTGTGATCTAACTCTTGTTTTCCATATTTACAGGGAATATTGGCTTAATTTGAACATTTTGAAGCCACAACTAACTGGTTCTTGGCTGCAATACTAACATAATCCAGAACACTGTGTGTTGTTCAGGCTGCTTCTTCGACTGTGTAATAATTTGTTTTCTTCGTTCCAGGCTGAATGCAAATGGATCTTTGCTTGGAGAAACAGCACTGAACAAGCTGTGTTAAAGGAATATTTATCAGATTGTAATATCTATTACAGATAACAAATTAACCAAATTAACCAATCATTTTCCTTCTTGCCTATCTCTGGCCAGTATTATTATTATTGAGAAGCAAAAAGGTCATATAGATGAAATAGAAGATGCCATTTAACCGGCCAATGGTAGCAACCTGCAAAATTTAAAACAACAAAAAATGAATTTATTATAAGGATTTATTGCCTACCTTTACCAAGGTGGCTTACAATAAATTATTTAAACCATTTTTCTATTGGATGGATTTGACCTTTGAAAGAAAATTTGGGTAGACTTTTGTTCTAATACCTTTAAGAAACTAAACAGAGAATGACAAAGCTGCTATAACTGTTATTTGTATTCTAGAAGTCTGCTTTTAGATCATCATATTTACAAGCTATGTTTGTCTGTCTGGTTTTTGGTCAACTTCAAAACCAACTTTGCACAGATAACAGCCAATTGTGATGATGTTCTTAAAGAATAATGTTTGAATATCTGGAGTTGATTTTTTTTACAGGCATATAAATTTGTGTTAGTAAATCTTCTAAATGCCTGTGTATACTGTAACTTTAACTGTAAGTTTCATGGTCTCTGTAAATCCTATACATGGGATCTGCACATGTGCAGACTTCATAATGATCTTTCTAGCACTTTTGGAATGTGACCCCCTCCCCTGAACTAACACTTGAAACTATCATTTCAGTTACTGTTCAAGTTGATGTATGACAGTCCTGAGTTCTAGACATGCATTCTCTTGTGGGTTTTGTTTGGATTACTTCTCCCTGGTGATTTGTATGGGCAGCCTCTAAATGTATGGGTGCCATCTGTATATCATCAAATTGGAATGCATAGATTTAATGAATTGGCTGTAGATGTATGGCAGTCGGTGAAGTGAGGTAGAGGTGGGTGGAATTGTGCTCCCTTGGCATGCATAGGCTGTCCTTATCAAATGTAACTTTAGCCTTGTGATTCCCTGCTGAGAATTTTGGATGCCAGCTTACCCCACCTGTATGTGCATTTAACTTGGGAAGTAGACCTGTGATGAAGCATTTCTCCTTTGTGCTTTAAAGTCCTGGAGGGGTACTAGGTTGTCTCTGTATAGCCTATTTTAAAAAATCATTTCATTTTCAGCCACCATGTTTGCAGTTGCTTCTACATGAAGAAGAACCTTGTTACCAGCACCAGTTTTACTCTTTGGGGCCTGAAACTGTTTTGCATGAAATGAGTCTGAGAATAAGTAAACCTAGTGTTGGATATATGTAAAAATAAGCATAGGTCTCTGTGTCACTTTACTGTGCTGTTTGATTATAGGTTTCAGACTATCTGGAAGTTATCAAAGAGCCGATGGACTTGTCTACAGTAATAAGTAAAATTGACAAGCAGAACTATTTAACGACAAAGGATTTTCTCATAGACATCGATCTCATCTGTAGCAATGCATTGGAGTATAATCCTGACAAAGATCCAGGGGGTAAGAAAATTCTGTTCTATTCTTGCTTAAATAGGAACACACGTCTTGCTCTTGCATTTCATAGCCTCTTGAGTTTTCATAGCATTTTGTAGCCAGTGGTTAAAAAAATCATTGTTTACAGCCCCCTTCCCCCCACACATATAATTGATTCAGCTGACTGAGGTGTCCCTTCATGTATTTTATGAAGTGAACTACAGCTCACAGAAGCCTTCAGTACATTGGCTAGGGCTGGATCTTAATTCCTTTTCTGTTCACACAAGTCACATTTCCACTTGTGCAGTCCGGGAGCACTTCTGCTATTTCCACTCTCACTGTAGACCACCATGCTGCCCTTGGAGCTCCATTTTAGGCATTACAACAAGCTCCTGGTGTGTGTGTGTGTGTGAGATCTGCCCTGTGAGTGCTGGTTCAGCTTTGAGTCTTAAGGTCCCACAAGGCTCTTTTAAAAAAAATAACAACAGCTATGTATCCATTGCAGGTTAGTATTTGTATAAGCTACTTGCCATAAACACATATTCCTTAAAGTTTTGTAGGACAGTAGTTACAAGCTTAAGCAACTTGTCTAGGTTTAGAAACTTATGTGAACCCCCAAGCCCTCCTTTTCTCCATCTCTGGTTCCCATCATGTGCTCCCCAGTTCCCTTTCAAAGTATTTGGCAAGCAGCTCATGTCCCACAGACGCCTCTTGCCTCCTCAGAACAATGCAGTGAGAAACACATCAGCTACACTTCAAAAAGAAGCTTAAATAAAATGTATCTTTATCTTAGTGGGTGGCTGATTTTGGAGGGCCACAACTCAGAAGACCCTGAGTTCTAATCAATCTCACCCTTTGATTGGAAGGGGATTTTAGCTGGAAACAGCAAGCAAGTTACTTATTGGTTAATAATCTACATCACCACTATTTCTCATTGGTGCTGCTCAGATTTTCCTCTTGAATATTAACTAGCATTTATAGTTTCCAGACTTAGTTGGTGCTATCTTTTGTATGTTTACTCATAAGTAAGTTCCCACAAGTTCATCTGGATGTATTCCTAAGGAAGTGTATGTTGGCTTGCTGACTGTAATTATTTTGTCCGTTAGTGGCTGGATCCACTGTTCCCTCTAAGCTGAGTTAGTGTGAGTCAGCTCACAGGTTTTAGCTTCCAGCTCACACATTTTTATCTTGGCTCAGGAAGGATGGCTCCAGAGGAAACTAATTTATGCAGTAGCCAAATTGCTTGCTCACAACTTTAATGCCAGTACTCACAAAGCAGAGTTTTGCTCACAAGACTCCACGGCTTAGAGGGAGCATTGGATCCTGCATTGAGGGGTGCGGTGGGGATCACAGTGCCATAATACCATTAAGCCGAGAGCCTAAAGTTACTTAACTGCACCATTGCCTCTCAGATGGAGAGCTCCTGCCTCTTCCATTCCTAGAAACCTGAGAGAGCTCTGTTTTCACATTAACTGGGTTGGCATTCTGAGTAATGGCATTGCCACAATTTATGAGAGTCTGAAAGATGTTCACAGACATACCTGTATATGTATTTTTTGGTAAATTCCAAAAACAGTGATCCTGTGTAGTGTAGGTTAGTAGCACAGTCTGTGACCTACCAAACTACAGGTGTTCTTTGAGCATTGTGTTCTAAAACCTTTCATCATCTGCTGGAACACATCCTTGCTGGACTGACACTTGCTGGTGAACTAGGTTCAGTTTGGGTAGATCAATGCATCTTCCACACAGCCTTATATTTTCAGGAGGTTGATTAAAACATGTATGTTCCATCAGGCAATTGTTTGATCAATGCTACTATATCACTTGCGTGGGTTTTATTGATTTTTTTCCCTGACGGGTTAATTTGGTGTATCGTGTGCCTTTCAAATATTTGTACCATTGCCTTTGGCATGTGAGGTAAGATGATGAATACATTTTAAATTTTTTTTAAATGTCTGATGATTAAAATGAGAATTGTGCTAATTTTGTAGATAAAATAATTAGGCACAGAGCCTGTACTCTGAAGGACACTGCTCACGCTATCATTGCTGCTGAGTTGGATCCAGAGTTTAATAAAATGTGTGAAGAAATCAAGGAAGCAAGGAAAAAAAGAGGTATAATTAATTTAAAATAAGTTTATCATAGATACACTGTGACACTTGAAGACCTTAACAGTTTGAGATTGCTGAGTTTAAATTTTGCGCTACTTAAATTTGAGAGACTGTACTTTCAATCCACTGTGCAACTTGGTACATTATTTGCATGGGGCAAATTTCTGGGTTGCTGATTTCAGAAAGTTGTTCAGGCCTTCCTAGAAAGAGATGTAAGCGCGTGGGAGAACCTAGCATTTGCAGCCTCCTAGACTTTCAGCCTCCCTGGATTCTCTCTCTATGATGTTCTCCCAGATAGATTGATGGAGACTTCAGGTGCTTTAAAACAGAACTTGGTAAGCTTTATGTAAAGTGGTTTACTGCTGGAAGATTAAGCACATGAATAATTTTCACACATATCAGCACTTGTCTTGTATACCAGTTCGAGAATTGGTTCTCAGGCAACATATTGCAATTAGGTACAGGAGCTTACAGGACACGATGATCTTGGACAGTGGTCCTTAGTGAATACAAACAGGAAGCATCCTCTTTGAGCACGAAACCTACACAAAGGTATGTGTTCCCCATTGCTCATCACATTCACTCTTTCACTGCTGAAAGAGTGGCTTCATACCGGTAGTATATTTTTCACATGGTGGTTCAGTCAGTTTACTCTTTGATCAGTGATGCACCCTAAGGCTCAATTCAGATGTCACATACAATTGTGGTTTAATTTAACTAATTGTGGTTAGTACAATTGCCTGAATATGGGTAACTTCACTAACTATGGCTAGCTGGGACTGATCAAGCCAGTATTTGAAACCACAACTTTGACAGCATTTTAACTTTGGTTTAATATGAAATAGTAAAGTAAAGGTGAAGATTTCCCTTGCTCGAAAGCCAGTCGAATCTGTCTCCAGGGGGTGGTGCTCATCTCCATTTCCAAGCCAGCACTGTCCGAAGGCTTTTTCTGTGGTCATGTGGCCGGAATGACTAAATTCCGAGGCACACAGAACGCTGTCACCTTCCCACAGAAGTAGTACCTATTTATCTATATGCAATTTCTTGCTTTTGAACTGCTAGGTTAGGAGCTGGGGCCAGAGATGGGAGCTCACTCTGTCACGCGGCACTTGGGTCTTGAACTGCCGAGCTACCGACCTTCTGGTCGGCAGCTCACTGTCTTAACCTCTGAGCCACCCGAGCCCCTCTAATATGAAATAGGAAATCTATGATCCCAGTTTATTCCCTGGCAGTGCTGTTGCATACTCTTCTGGTCACAGAGATGCTGGGCTAGAGCGAAGGTGATGCCAGGAAGGCAAGCCAGGATTTTGGTGATTCTCTGAGACCCGAATACTGGCTGCACAAACAAATAATCTTTTTAAATGAGCCATGTTGCTGCATTATGTCTGAATGTAGCCTGTGGGACCGTGGAGGTATTCTATGGAGCCATGGCTTATTCGACTATGATTTGTTTGTGAAATTAGTATTTGTTTCATAGACAGTCACTGAATCCTGGTTTACTTTTGTTTTAATACTGGTTTCAGTGCCTTTGTGCTTCCCTCGTTTTCCTCATACTGTTACTGAGGAAATCCTCTTTGGGAAGTCCTCCTTTGGCTGCTCTTGGCACAGCTTTTGCCTGGTAGACTTAAAAGTGAAAGATATGGTCAAAGTAGACAGGTAGGAAGAAGTGGTGAAAGGTGAGAGAGGTTTGGTTTTCGGGCCTCTCTTGCCAGGCACCTCTGTAATTGGGCTGGGTGTGAAGCAGCAGGAGGAAACAAACCTGGATTCTACATGTATTATGTAATGTGAAACCATGGTTAAGGAACTGTGGTTAATAAGTCAGTCTGAGATCCCTGCTTCAGATGCTGGTTTAATGGACTCAGCACAGTTGTAGTATAACATCCTGCATTTGAATGATCTGCAAAAATGATGGTTTTGCATTTCATTGGAACCAAGCTTGTATTTCTTTACAAGACCTTTTGCAAAAGAGAATAATCTCTCTTAGTGGGCAGCATCCTTTGTTAAAATGAGCTTTAAGTTTAATCTGCCCCAGTCCGTAATGGGTTTGAAGCGACTTTCAGGTTTTTCTCTAGCAAAACTAGACATTCCCAGTAATAAGTTCTTGGGCCACATATGTCTGCTTAGCTCACAGGCTTTTTCTTATTTAAAGTATGATAATATATGGAAAAATTATGTAAATTGAGATCTAAACCCTACAGTTGGCTTGTCTGTATTAATTACTTGGGAAGGAGGATGGAGTTTGGTGTAAATACCATAGGAATCACATCAGAATGTGGCTATTTTAACATCAGTTGTTTTGCTGGAAGGGAGGGGTCTCAGTTCACTAAGACAGATATTAGATTAAGAAGCTCATTGACAACAGTGTGAGAATTTTGCAACCAGAAATAATCAGTCTTGTGAGAATATGAGAGGTACTAGGCAGGATGAGCGAGTGGAGAAAAGCACTGGCATTCTGTAAAACTGGCTTGTATGTTGTTCTGAAATTTTGAATCTTATTCAGAGTAGGATTAAATTTTGTGACAAACCTCTAATTTGGCTGCCCTGCCTAAAGTATTCTAGATGGTCCGTACCTTCCAGGTCCATACCTTCTTCCAGGTAGCTGGCCTGTTCAAATTTGTATGTTTGGACCTATGTGAATAGATTTGTGCTATCATGGCAGGCATGCAGAAGCTCATGGACTAATATACCAGTGGACAATTGCTGAGTAAAAAGACTCTGACCCACTGTCCATAAAAGCTGGTTTCAGGAAGTAAAATAATTGACTTACAAGTACATGCCACGTGTTTTTCACTTTGCGTTGTGCTTGGTATGAAGCATTCAACTCTCAATAGCTGTGGGTATACTGTTAGACCAGTGATAACTAGAAGGGTTAAAAGATATTCTTCTAATTTCTCTTTGCTTTGTTTCTCTTCAAAATTCAGCAGTCCCCCATTTCCCTTTTTTGCTTTGGTCAAAGAGAAATCCGAAGAGAGCAGAGGCAGGAAGGGGAGGTTCTGCAAAATATCAGAATTTCACTCTGTAGATGCTCAGAGGCATCTTTGCAAACCTTCCTATCCTGTTAGAGCACCACCCTGTGGCGTGTAACATAAAACAACTTCAAGGTCCAAGGTTACAACAGGATGTCGTGATTTCTCTTCAAAGAGAAATTCCTAATTTGAAAGGAGGGAAAAGGAGAATAAGAGAAATTGAAGGCTGTTTTTAAAAAACTGGATTTTGGAAAAAGAAATTCTCTCTTGTAACAAACGCCAGTGAGAATTACTTAATTTCTCGTCCTTGTGCTCCTCCCAGTGGTCTGAAGGCCTAACTACACATTACAGGCAAACACACACAACTAGATGCTCACTTTTTCAAGAACAGATTCTTCAGGAGGGGAAGATGCAGGATGGAAAACGGATTGAATGGGGCGGGGAGAGAATGTGTGGTTTTTCAGCAGTTTTTCCTGGACAGAGGAAAGAACTCAAAGAACAGTTTTATGCACTTTTCCAAGTTACAAGCCTTGAAAGACTAAAATGCTGAAATGAGCATGCCTTTTGCAAGGCTTTTCACTGAGTTATTTCTGCTTCTCTCCCTCCAGTTTGGCTGTGTTCAGGCCCTTTGCCCTTCCATTCTCAGGTTGTAATAGTGTTCGTGCTGAGTTATTGAGATCCAACCTCTTATCTTTGGCAACAATGTGAATTGATATAATAGTATAAAATTATAATAAAATCCAGCATCAATATGCGGTGTGGTGATTTTGAAGCTGGGGTCAAATCCCTACTCAACTATACATTCTTCTGTATGACCGAGGCACATTTCCCCCTCTTTCACCTTCAGTTGCCTGGCCTCAGAATGTAGGAGTATTGATTATCTTCCTTAGGTGGGTGTGAGGAGAAATCATGAGAGCATAATTGTAAAATATGCTATAAACTGTAAGCACTATAGAAGTGGTACAAGTAAAACATATTCTTTACAGTATTCATTGGTGGTGATCTTTTCTTTGTAACTTACTGTAAAATAAAAGCCTTGGTTGTACATAGTAACTTAATTTTGCCATAATACTAAATAGCAGCATATATAGTTCCTGGAAGGGAAACCTAGAAAGTTCAAACAAGTGGGACATGATTCTTTGCTAAAGTGGAGTGTTTTTGAAAAAGTTCAGTGGTTAAGAAACCAAAATATGAGTCAGAATCTTGCCTCTGATGTGAACACATTACATGACCTTAGGGAACCCCCATGAACCTTTCAGCCATTTAATGTAGGGATAGCAATACTGGCCTACCATACAGGATTGTTGAAAAAAGTATGTGAAGCACTTTGAACACTCTAAAGCCCTATATAAATATTACAAAGCACTTTTTCCTTTGAAATGGGAGGTTTGGGTTTTTTGTGGGGGAGAACAATCAGATTTTAATACTCTAAGGCTTGTATGTCTGATGGATTCCTTTCCTGGGTGAAGTAAATATCCTTGATGTAAATCTTTTGTTGTTGTTGTGTCCAGTTAAATGTCTTTAATTACAGTCAGGTTTTAATGTTACTTTATATTCCAGGCTTCTCTTTAAAATCTCAGATCCGGTTTATAGTGTGAGGATTATTTAAATAGGTATGCTTATCTTCTGTCCGCAGGCTTATCAGTAGCAGCAGAGCAAGTAAATCCTCACGACACTGTACAGAAAACTGAAACTAGAGTTGAAGAGGCTTTTCAGAACAAACAAAAAAATGCAATGTCAGTCTGGCAGAACTCTGCGAATAAATGTGCATGTGAGTATTGCCAGTCATTTCATTCAGATGGTAAATGCAGTTACCAAGACACACACATGTATCTGATGTACCTCTTTTTTAAAGCTCTTTCTACCATGTCTTCTAGTTAGCTTTTATTTTTGAAAACATCTCCTTTACATAAGTGGTTCATACTAGCTGAAAGATTCTTCTGTGTTCAGCTGAATGGGATTTCTCCTCATAAGTGTTTAGATGAACATTGATGGTTTTACACTGACTAATTTTGTATGTTGGAGATTATTGTGAGAGAACCCTTTTTTTAAAGCATGCACCCTGTCACACACTGCAAGAATTGTTTTCTTACAGTTTTCAGTTTAAAGTGTTACTTGCATAATTTTAATCAGGATAATTTGCATGTTTTAGAAAAGTAAGTACCATGTAGTCCTGTTCCATATTTATTATTTAGAATTAGGGATGGGGATGAACTGATAAATGAACCCCGAAGTTCAGGCGAATATGTCTCCCACGATCCACCACATGAACCTCCATGTTTTTCAGTTTGGTGTAGTGGTGTTAAGTGCGTGGACTCTAATCTTGGAGAACCGGTTTTGATTCCCCACTCCTCCACTTGCACCTGCTGGATGACCTTGGGCAAGCCATAGTTCTGTCACAGTTCCTCTTGATAAAGAGCAGTCTCTGTCAGAGCTTTCTCAGCTCCACCTACCTCACAGGGTGCTGTTGTGGGGAGGGGAAGGGAAAGGAGTTTGTAAGCCGCCCTGACTCCCTTGGGTAGTGAAGGGCGGGGTATAAATCCAACCCCCTCCTCCTCCTCCTGCTGTTGTTCTTCAGGGCAGAGGCTTAGAGAAAAACAGGTTTCACTTTCCATAAAAGGGGGGGGGGTTCTTCCACCATTCAGTCCGTTCCCTCCCTTCACCTCACACTATCCCACTTGTGTTTCTATTCAGTCTACTTGGAAGTAAGTCCACTTTTGTTTACTGGCACTTACTCCCAGGAAAGGATTCTTAAAAAAATTATGCCCCGTGAAAAATTGAAATGCACCCCAAAAAAATAAATCCTGGCAATGGGCCTGTTCCTTCTGGATGCAGGTTAAATTGTTATTTACCCAGGCATGTGCTTGGCTTATGTTTCTTTCCCCCTATCCAAGTTGTATGTATTTTTTCTATTTTGCTGGCTATATTTATTAAGAATGTTTGGTTTGTTCCCTTTCCTGTGTTGTTAAGCTTCTGAAAATTTGTTTTTATCATATTTGTATTTGTGATATATTATCTTGTTTGCTTCTCCAGCAGTCTATGGCTGAGGGCACAATACATATTTTCTAAACAAACAAGTGTGCCATAGTAATAACTAGGTAATAAAGTAGACACATCGGCAGGAGACTTGATTGTGTTCTTTGAGATGTTTGTAATGTTCTGTTTTGATCTCATACTGAATGCCATCCGTGTGAAGCCCAAGCATGGCCATTCAAATTTCCACTGTGTCACTGGAAGCGAGAGAGTTTTATCAGCTTATTCCTAATTGACCTGATAACATCCATAGTTTAATCTCTTTGCCATAGATGCGCAGCTAGTATAACACCAATGAACCAGTGAAGCCTGGGAGTGGCAACTTTTAGATGTCCAAATTTGATTCCCTGAGGACAAAATTCTTCAATGAATCCCTTGGTAAAACACTGATACAGTGTGTTATGTAGCATTAGGTTAGAGCAAAACAAAAAATTTGGACATTAGGCCATGTTTTGGTGGGAGCTAACATGATGGCCAGGAAATAGAACAGTATTTTAGGCATTATCTGTGTTATAAGTATCTTTACCAGAGTGGATGATCAGTGGGGGGTGGGTTGTGTTGACAAATCTGTAATTTGTGTTGTGACTGCATGTAGCACAGACCTGGATGTTTTCACACCACTGATCCTTAGGAGTTTCGTTTTTGGACACTGGACATGTCCAACACGTACTTTCCCACTATTTGTGGAAAGTCAGCATATAACTGTTCCTTGTTCTTCCCAGTAGGTGGTGTCAGAAGCACATTGCTTTGTGTGTTTGAACCAGTTCCTGAGGAGCTGGGTTCAGTTACTTTTCAGGGGAAAGATTTGTTATCCTGCTACATGTACCTGGGTGTGGAATTGAGCGAAGTGTAATGAACAAAGTAGGGATGGATCCCTCAGGTTCTCCTCCATTGCAACGAACCTTCCTCTGGCCCACTTTGAATACTGTGAAAGAGCAAAGGATTAAAATTTTGGAACCCAAATTTTAGGAATACTTGATGAAAAGTATTTATTTAAAAATATTTATACCTAATAACTAGTTTTTTAAGGCATCATAACATTTTTTTAAAGCAATGTGTTGCAAAACAGAATAAAAGGTGCAACCAGCAGCAGAGGGGAAAAAAGCGGGGGAGTTGATTAGTCAATCATGTAAACACCACAAGATACTTGGGTATATAACACGCCCTTTTTACTTACCTCCTGAACATTATCCAAGTGAGCTCCAGCTGAATAGAAATGTCCCCAGTAAACAATGAAAATATACAAAAGCTTTGTTGCTATTTTATTTTGCTTACTTAAATGCCATGCAATCTGACAGGCTTGAAAGGGCACAGTACTGAATTCCTGCCTCCTAAATATCCTGCTCTAGATAGCCCAGGCTAGCCTGATCTCATCAAATTTCAGAAGCTAAGCAGGGTTGGCCCTGGCTACTATTTGGATGGGAGAACTGCAAGGACTACAAGGGTCATCACACAGAGGCAGGCAGTGGCAAACCACCTCTGAAATGTCTCTCACCTTGAAAACCCTATGGGGTCTCCATAAGTCAGCTGTGGCCTGACAGCTCTTTCCACCACCAAATACTAGAAATCCTTGTTAGCACTCTTGCCCTTTGCTCCCCAGTTTCCCCCGGCAGTACCCAGTCTCTTTCAAGCTTCTATGCGTTGCTGTAGACTAAATTGTTTTGTTTTGTAAATGAAAACTGCAGCTCTTAAGATACAGAGCTATTTTGCAGTACTGTGGAAATATATACAATTCTGCTCCTTGGCCACAGTCCTGAGTATAATGATGTGGTCTTATATGGTGCT
Organism: Lepidodactylus listeri; assembly: GCA_029233225.1. NCBI lineage: Eukaryota > Metazoa > Chordata > Lepidosauria > Squamata > Gekkonidae > Lepidodactylus > Lepidodactylus listeri. Next base: position 22,573,028 of record JARCFY010000016.1, read on the forward strand.
GATTTGAATCGAATTTTCAAATGACGGTGTTCAGAGCTGTACTTTCAGCTGTGCTGTCATAACTTGAGTCCTCAAATCTTCTGAATCAGAAAATAGGCTGTGTTATTCGATTCCCTCATAAATTCCCTGCCTGAGGTTTGAAGAAAACCCTTTTTAGTTGCAAATTATTCCTCCTCCTCCAGCTGAATACTTTATGACCAGTAAGGCTGTATATATTGGAGCAGGAAATGGCAGACAGCTGAAAAGGTGCTATGGCTTTTTGCTAGTTTTTCTTGTACACAGCAAGAAATTTAAAATGAAATGTCTTATCTTTCTAAAGCTTGTTTCAGAAGATGCAAGTTTTCTGTTCAGATGGGTGAAGGGCTGTGAAGTTTAGTATATCTGTTCAGACGGATGGACAGTACATCATGGATTAGATGGGTGAGGGGCTGTGAAGTTTAGTATATCTGTTCAGACGGATGGACAGTACACCATGAATATATGAGTTTAAATATCAGGTGGGATTTTTTTGTTGATACAAACTTGACCCAAATTTATTTTAATTTAAAGACACCAACTCCTTTGGTTTAGGGCAGGGGTGGCCAAACTTGCTTAACGTAAGAGCCGCATAGAATAAACATCAGGTGTTTGAGAGCCACAAGACATGAACAAATATTACCTGCTTTTATTAGAAAATAAGCAAATTTGCTTTTATTAACATTAAATGAGACTGCCAAAAATAATAACAAAAGGGATGAAAGCAGATATTGATAATGATATTAATTTGTCCAATGATATTTGTTTGCTAGTGGTATTTAGCTTTCCCAGCCGCCCTGCCGGGAGCCACATAATATATGTGAAAGAGCCGCATGCGGCTCCCGAGCCACAGTTTGCCCACCCCTAGTTTAGGGTGTTTGATGGGAATTAGTTGACTTAATATTTCTTTGTTCTTGACAGTTAAATATGTTATCCTTGAGCCTTAACTCCATACTTAGAGGAATGTTGGTTTTCCATTAGATAATATTTGAAAGAATCTTGTTTTTAGATGCTAAGGGTAAAACTCTACTGTTTTTCCAGTTTTGATAAGTCACTGACACTCATGCACTGGAAGTATAGAGGTATGGTAAGTACTCAACATTCTTGTAAATAGCTGTGATGAGGCAAAGGCAATGGTATATTGTGAATAAACACACTAGATTATGTTTATCTTGACCTTTAATTAAAGTACTTTCTGGCTCTGCAAATGTTTGTACCTCTAAGCGTTATTTCCTGTCTCTTTACCATTCAGTTCGGTTAAGGAGGAAATCAAGGCGCCGTTCACAGTGGGGAAAAGGCATTATTAAAAAGAGAAAAGTCAATAATCTGAAGAAAGATGAGGATGATGCCAAGTTTGCTGATGACGAAAACCAGGGGGAGGACAGCAAGCTGCTGGAGAACGGGGAACTTGAGGGGAGTACAGACTGCGTTGAGGAGAACGGAGAGGAGACTGGGGATCTCTCTATGACAAACGACGAGTCCTCTTGCGACATCATGGATATACACACGGAACAAAGACTCAATAATGGAATGGTAGGGAAAGAAAATAATATTCCATCCACGGAAGAGAGTTCGAACGAATCTCTGCTAGTGAGTAACAAGGTTACTGTGAATGCAGGGAAGGACTCGAAAAAGGAGTCCTCGTTCCAGAGCGACTGTTTAAACGGAGAGGCCTCTGAGGGCACACCAGCTCCAGCATGTCAGTATGACAAATGTGATTCACTGAATGCTGCTTCACCTTCTCGCACCCCCAACACATCTGCTCCTGTACAAAACGCAGCCACTGATGATCACCGAAAAGAGAATGCAGAAACTTCTGGTGAGAGCCCAGAAGTCGAACAGATAAAGCAGTCAGGTACTGAGGCACCACAATGCAGCAATAATGAAAAGAGATCACAAGGCATTGATGTTGAGGCTAAAGAAACTGAATCAGATAAAGAAGGTATGTATTTACCAATTTTTCGTTTTTAAAGTCCTGGTTGGATCCCACTGTCAAAGTGAATGCATATGTATTTTCCTTCTTGTTCTAGCAGACACAGAGCTGAGGAAGTGGGTTAAGGTCTTTAGCTTAAAACAGATTTGAACCTGGGGCAGCCTACTGCTCATCAGATATCAGCATATCCAATTTCCACATTCTTGTGGCCATTATATTCTCCAGGCAGAGGTCTGAGGGGGTACAGGTGTGTTCCATGATAAAACTTGACTTCCTCCTGAGAGCTCAGGCTTAATTGTAAGGTCTCTGAGTAGTTGAACAGGGTAGTCTTTGCAAAAACAGCAAGAAACTATTTATTTAATTGGGTAATGACTATAAGGGCCAGGGGAAAAATTCCCCCCATGGGTCAGCAATGGTTATTCTTCGATAGCACTGGTGTTTCTCTCACTGATGAAGACTTTCATGAAAACTGACTGGAAGGGAAATTTAACAAGCACAAGGGAGAGTAATGTGAAAATGAGGGGAAAGTAGTTTACATTTTGAATATTTTACTCTGTTTCTAGAGGTGTATGACTACTCTCCATTGAGTGTTTGCAAACAGGTTTACATAAAAATACTTAGCCCTGTTTTCCAGGATGAAAATAGCTCTAACCTTGAAAATAAAACTTGAGTGTTCATAACTTTGAATACAGCTACAGGTACCTTTGTGGTCTGACTTGTGATTTTTTGCTTCCTAACTACAGGTACACTGAAAAATAAAAAACCTCGTAAAGTTCCTTTGGCACAGGTTCCAGAGGAGCAGTTGGATCCTGTACCTCCTGTAGTTGTTGACCATGACAGATTAAAGGTACGAGTAATTGGATATGCCATGTCCTTTAGAAGTAATTTTGAATTGTAGGAAATTAGATGGCTTGTAGCACAGTTCATGTTCATTATGTGGAGAACTTAATTCATTTACAAAATTTATATCCTACCTTTCTGCCCAGTCAGGGACATTTTGTAAACAATGAACCGTGCTGTAACTTGTCTATATCATTTTTCTGTCATATACTCAAAGTGGCTTCCACTGGGCAGAATGAATGTAATCTGAGGGTAGAAGAATTGATGAGGTTTCCTTTGACATGAACAGATTGCTTGGGTTTAGACCTACAGAAGTATCAAGAGTCTGTGTGGGGGGCACTCTATTAAAGTGATCCACCTCTGGAGCCACATGAATTTAAATTGCTTTCTTATGGCTCTAGGAGAATTTTGTCTTGATGTGGTTGGTGCTCCTGGTTGACCCCTGGAATGAGGATATGACCCAGGCGATTGACACGATCACTTGCAGGTGTTAGAGCTCAGGTGGCCCTTTGGTTCACTGAGGAGTTGCCAGTGATGAAAAGACAAGGGAGATGGCTTTGACAATGAAAGAAGACTTTGGATGAATCAGATGAGACATGGGCTAAAGTTCATTTTAAAGCATATTCAGTGGCAGCGATGGTGGTGAAGCAAAAATTGACCTGTTGGGATCTTGCCTGCAGGAGGAGGTGTACTGCTCAGATGCCTTCTGTGACCAGTTTGCTCAACACTTTGCAGAGAAAATCTCTCACATCTGTACTGACTTGGATCATACATTATCAGGGTCAGATGGTGCCAGGGTGCTGACTTGTCCAGTTGTTTGGGTTAGTTTTCAGTTCATTCATTGGAGGCCTACCATTACCTTGTATGACTTTTACAATTTCTGGTTATTTGACTGGTTCCAAGAGGTAGTTAACTCTTCCTTGAGAGAAAGGGTGGCTTACCCTAATCTTTATATAGGTTATGATGAGTCCACTGACTAGTCTCATGTTTCATTCTTGAGGAAGGTGATTGAACAGGTATTCACTGGACACTCCAAGCATTCCTGAATGAAGTGGATTGGTAGGGTCTTTCCCAATCTGGTTTCAGGTCTGCTTGTGGGAATGAAACAGCTTTGGTCATCCTGGTGGATGAACTATTTTAGAGATGGGCAGTGGGAGTGCAACTTGGTTGACTCTCCTGGAACTCTCAGTACCATTGGTCATGGTATCCTCTTGGACTCTTTCTAGGCTGAGACTAGGAGGCACCATTTTGCAGTGGTTCTGGTCCTACCTGGAGGAGTAGGTTTTGAACAGTAGTGCTGGGAGATGGCTGCTCAGGCCTTTGGCCTGTGGGGTCCCACAAAACTTCATCTTGTCATCTGTGCTCTTCAAAATCTACATTACATCACTGGGGTGAGGTCATCTAGATATTTGGGCTGGGTTGTCACAAATATGCAGATAATATAATATCAGGGAGAAACCCTGAACCCTGTAGAAACCCCGAACCAGTGTGTGGAGGCAGTTTTGGGATAGAATGCAGCTTAATCCTTACAAGATGGAAATGCTACAGAAAGTCTAATCTGGAATTTAAGGAGTCACCCATTCTGGATGGGTTGCATTCCCCTTGAAAGGAACAAATCCGTACTTTGGGGGTGTTCTTGGACCCTGGTCTGCTGCTGGATAAGCAGTTGGCAGCTGAGGCGAAAAGTGCCTTTTAACAGCTTTGGCTGGTTAGCCAGCTGTGGCCTTTCTTAGGTAGAAAAGATCTGACCATAGCTGTGCATGCCTTGGTAACATCTGTATTAGATTACTGCAATGCATTCTACATGGGGCTGCCCTTGAAAAGTGTTCAGAAACTTCAGTTGGTGCAAAATGCTGCAGCCAGAATGTAGGTTGCAGGGTCAGTATGATTCCAGGCTTGTCCCATCTGCACTGGCTCCCAATCTTTTTCTGGGCACAATTCAAGGTGCTGGTGTTGACCTTTAAAGCCTTATTTGGTTTGGGACCAGCATAACTGAATGCTGACTTCTCCTTACAAACCTACCCCACCATTGTAGTCATCTTTGGAGGCCCTGCTTCAAGTGTTTTGGAGTCCAGCCTTCTGAGCTTAGGCTGGTGGCAACCCGGGAGAGGGCCTTCTCAGTTATGGCACTGAAACTCTTGAAACTCTCTTTCCAGAGAGACTAGCCCGTCCCCTTCTTTTGCTGTCTTCTGCTATTGGCTACAGACTTCCTTGTTTTGTCTAGCATTCCCTCAGTGATCTCTCCTTCCTGTCCTGTATTTTAATTGTTGTTGTTGTTTTTTGTATGTGTGTTTTAGCTTGGCTTTAATTGTTTTAATGATGCATTTTTGTTTGACTTTAATGGTTTTTAAGATCCGTTTTTATTATGTATGTTTTTAATCTTTTAGCCCTCTTGCTGGCCCTGATGAGGGCAGAAAGGCGGGGTACAAATTTTTAAAATAAAAACTGTGCACTTCCTTTCCCTCATGAGACAGCTCAATAACGATAGCCTTTCACTTTTGCAGCGAATCTTAGGTCGTTAACTGCGAAAAATTACTTAACCAAACGGTTTTAGATGTACTCTGGAGGTTTGAAATACATGTTCTAACCTTTCAATTTGTATATTTTGATGGCATAGGACTGGCTAAATGGGGAACTTGCAACCATTTACAGAGACCTGTTTAGAATCTTGGTGGAGGAGAAGTATGAGAAACAGTTGAGGAGATGACCATGCATCTCTAGTTAGGGCAGAAGAGAATAATGAGGCGTAGGGAGAGTAGTTTTTTAAAAATTAAATTACTGAATTGAAACTGTTACACAGTGAGCAGTTTAGAATATGTCAAGAATATTGAGATCTAATGCATTTCAATCTAGATGGTTGACAAGTATGTCAAACTTTGTATGCAAACTTCTTAATCGATCTTCTTGTTCATGTTGCTGAAACAAATTTTAATAGGAATATGCCAGAACATTTGAAATTATTTTCTTCATAATAAATTGTTTCTTTTTGAAGAAATCCATTTGCTGTTTTATAACTGGCAAAAGGCAGCAGAAGCAATGAAACAAGTCGGGAAGATTTTTATTCTTAAAATGGGCCTTTGCAGTTACCTTCAGTAAAGCTCATACTGCATATTCTAAGGTGCATCTTAAAGAGAAACTTAAGAGGGGCAGCAGTGGCAAAAGAAGTAGTGGTAGGTGGGCAGGGGTAGAGGGGTCACTAAAGTGCCCTTCCTGGACTTCCGCTACCTAGTTGAAACAGGCAGTAGCTGAGTGAGGTGTTGCTGGTTGGTTTTGTCACAACCGCAGTGAACCACAAAGCATGATTAAGCCAAAATTTTGAATCCTGGTTTGCAGGAAGGGTGTGGCGAGGTTTGTGTGTGTGTGGTCTCTGAAACATGCTGGTGTTACTTAATAATAAAAATGAGAACCTCTTGTTGTGTAGAAGTTGAATTCCAAAGTAGGACTAAGCGGGAACGCTGAATTTGGAGGGTGGATTTAAATGAGCATTTTATCCCCCCCCCCCCATGAAATGTGCTCTTCCTTTGGCAGTTTTGTGAGAAGGGTAAAGAAGTTTTGGTATAGCAGGAGCATGCATGAACACACATTCAGTTTCTCTCCCACCCTGGCTCCACTCTCTGGAATTTAAATCGAGACTCTTGGGAGCAAACTACCTGCAGTCTTATACCTTTCTACTGCTTTGTCATCATTCCTTTGTTTGAAAACAGCTCTTCTTCTTAGTAACAGTGACATTATCACACAGCCAATCAAATTTGGCTGCATTATGACACCAGTAGAGGTAAGTGAAGCTAATTCAGAGTAAGGACCCTGACCTAGCACAGAACTGGCTTCATTTACTCAATCTGTTCAAATCCCCTTTCACAAGGAGAAAATAAAATAAACCAACGACAACAGCAGCAGAGGTTCATTATTGTTCCAGCTACTCTCCAAACCCAATCAAACTATTAAAACAGAAAGCGAGCCAACAACCACACCAAGACTACCCCACAGAACAGGGGAAAAAGGGGTGGAGGAAGCAAAAACAAATAGTTGGTTATCCTAAGCCAGCCCTGAGCATCAGTTCAGATGGGCTCTTGAGAGATGCACACTCAGGTTTACCAAGGACAGCTACTTCCCAACCTACAAACAAGCTTTAAACCACAGACTACAGACTATAAAGCCAAACAAAAAAGAGAAGATCCAGTTAATCCAATTAAAACCTGGTAAATCCGATTTAAAAAACCTGATAAAAAATGACCACTGAAAATAAGAACCAAAGTAAGATAAAAGAATTCTTCGCAGAGCACAGCTTAACACAGCTGCAATGTTACCCAACTGGAACCCAGCTTCATTTACTCAGTGATATCACATGGCCAAATCTGACTGGCTTTATGATGTTACTGTTGCTAGGAAGTATTATTTTAAAGCAAAAAGTGGTGCTGCCGCTAAATAACGCTGCACATAGGGAACCGCTGCAAAAGGATACTTCCCAAAGACCAGCCCATGCACCCACCCCCGGCTTACCTTCAGGTCCCCAGGTACCAGTTTTATATAATTGGTTAAAATGTTCTCTACCTTCAACACAGAAATTACAAAGAACCTTAGTTGAATATTAATGTGAACAAAGGCCACCAAATACTAAACTGTTTGCATGCTACTGCTGTTTTGTTGTGGTGAGGTTGTCAGCTGCCAAAACAGAGACCATGCCAGCTCTCTGTGTGGCCCAGCATTTAGTACTGCAGTGACGCTTGGTGAAGGCTTTAGTAGTGATTTGGCTTTTGCATTTGGAACAAATGACGACTCAGGTTTCGTGAGCAAGAGTTTTAAAAATGTTTGTCTTGATGTGATCTTTTCCTTGATAGAACTTGCTTGATTTGCTGGTTAAGAAAAGTGGCAACTTGACTGTCGCTCAGCTTGAAAGGCTGTACTCCCTTCTCAATCAGTGTATCTACCGGCATCGTAAGGATTATGACAAGTCACAGCTTGTAGAGGTAAGTCTATGCAGCTGCTTCAGCTGAGTGTTTCATCAGTGTTAATTTTTGATAGTGATATTACCTGCTGGTGAGTCGAACCAGTTTGAGAAGTATCATGCCCTTTGGTTCCTGATCTTGCCAGTGGTTCTTGTGTAGCAAAGTCCATAATTTCCTGTTCAGTTACACAGAAGAGGAAAGGAATTTTGTGTGTTTGATTGCTGTATATTTGTGAGTAGCTGTGCTATGTAACAAACTCTGAAAGACTGCAGCTTCTTCCCATGACAGGACTTCACAAACTAAACATTTGTTTCTGAAAAACAAAACCCAATATCATTGCTTATCAAATGAAATTGGATTGACCATTATTAGGAAATGACATTTTTTTATAAGAACTTTTGTTTTTTTCCATTAGATTATACATGCCCCCCCCCTTTGGTGTTATGGCCTGATTGAAAAACTAGTGAAAATCAATGATGCTCAATTTAAGACAGGCCCATATTTATTCCTACTGGTTTTGAGCTGTGATCATTTGATTTGTGATAATATCCTGCAAACCTTGGGAAGTTCTGTTAACTCCTTATGCTTGTGAGAGTTCTATGGGAAGTTTTTGCTTGGTTGGTTCCCTTCCACTACCACCCTTTACCCGAGCAGCTGTGAGTAGCTAACATTCTTGCCTTTCGCTTTCAGGAGATGGAAAGAACTGTTCATATGTTTGAAACATTCCTGTGAACCCTTCAAGGTGTGAGAGGTTTCTCTCTTCATAAGCTGCTCGCGAGAGAGCAGTCTTCTGAGCCATTCGATTTCCATTCGCACCAAGTATGTGCAGAGCCTTGGTCTTAGCATGCTTGCTCTCTCTGTCTCACTTTCTGTTATGAATTTGGTGCTATTGTCTCAGGTACCTGAAACCAGCCAGCCTACAAGAACCAAACGGAACTTCATAAATATTTGTATCTTGATATAGATAAAGAATACAATGCCACAACTTGGAGATTTATTTTTTTTTTGGTGCTACAGAAACTGCTCTCATTTCTGCTGTCTACATGCATTATTTTGTGAGAAGCTTCAGGCGGAATGGAGCAGGCTGAGGAGAAAACAAAACAAAAACCACCACACACAAGCTGAATAGAGCTGATCTAAACTGATTGTTTTGAAGTGGGCAACTTTTAAAATTTTGCTTTCAGTCTCCCCTTCCCCCCCTTTTTTATTCTCCGAGGTTATGGACTGAAGCCTGTTTTTACAGCTGGCAGTGAAGAATTGTGGTAACAATGAATTATTAACTTGGTATACAATAATGTGAAGATGAGGCTCTCTAGAGTTGCCTTCAATGTGCCTTTTTAGTCAGAGGAGGAAGAGGAGAAGGCTATTAAAATGGTTGGGATTGTAGCCAATGGCAGAGTTAGAAAGTTTTTTTTCAAAAGCCTGTGTTCCCAAAGAACAGCTTCAGGTTCCCACACTGTTCAACAGCAGCCAGTATTATGTTTTAACATGTTGATGTTGCTCTGCAGAAGATTAAATTATGGAAATAACCACAGGATATCTCAAAATGGTAAAAAATGCATTTGTTTCACAGGTGTATTTGTTGTTTTTTTTGTAATTCAAATTTTTAAATTTTCTTTAACACAAAATTAACTTACAATACAACAATTTACAGTTAACAACAATACCGTCATACAAAGACATATTCAATACTTATATAACACAAGAACATGATAACTTACAACAAAAACATAAAACTACTAACGATAAACTACCATATTACTGTTCAACCAAGAATTTAACGTCAATACACCAATTCAAACTCCCAAAATGGGACCCACTCTACAGTTTTAATCAATAAAATACAATTTTCTTATATCTTTCCGGAATACAATAATGATCAGGTTGTTTTGAGTTCACATAAACAAAAAATTCAAACCATTTTTCATGTATTTGTTTTTTTACAGCAAATTACCAGTGAAAAGTTTGCAGTTGGTATTTAAGGTGGCTGTAGTTATTTTTTAAAAAACATTTTCCCTCTTATTTCTTAAGAGCTTTTTTTTTGTTAAAAACAACAACAAAAAATCAGATTTCTTTCTACACCTTCATTATGTTGGAAGCTAAGACTAGCTGGGTGGCGTAGGCAGGAAAGATAGCTTGTTCTGCAATCCCTTTAAAGTATGAATTAGACTAGGCTCATGTTCAGTTCAATCCGTATTGAAACAGTATTAATGAGAAAATAACTGAATGGCCGTTCTTTAGTTGTTGGCGGTTTTTTTGGACCACTGAATTAGCCTGTGAGGGTTGCAGTTCTCTGGAGCTTAATGATGTGGCAATAGTTCTCAAGTGCTGTTCTTTTTTGGGGGGGGGGTGGAGTAGGAGGTGGCACACACTCGGCAGCAGGACATCTGTGGCAGGCCCAGCCGTTCAGTCTCTCAGATTTCTCTAAAATCCCCCCCCCCCCCGTAGAAGGTGGAGGTGGACAGGTGAACAGCTGGCATTCAGTGTTGCACAATAGAGAGAATCCGTTGATAATGTTACCTGAAACTGCAGGAGTGTCTTTCCAAAAATATGCAACTCTCAGTACGCTTTGTTGTAAATCAAGCAAAAACGGTATTGGACTACCGCAGAGACACTCAGCTACCTCAGCTTTTTGTATTTTCGTTACCAACAGTGTTTACAGAAAGCTGTAATCGCTCTACTGCTGTTCAGCTAAGGTACATGTCACCCAGGTGTGTTGCTTGTTACTAGTATGCCTCTGCTAAAAATCGGATGCTGGCCTTGGGCTGCTGCTGCAGTGATCCAAAGCGCTCTCTTTTCATTTGAGATCTTGACATCGAAGCCTCCTGATTTCCAGCCAAACCTTCCCCAGGCCCACCCATTCCCAGGTGCCACTTGCTTAAATCTTAGTATGCATTTAGTCACCATGTTCAAAAACGGCTGTAGAAATACTGTATTTTTAGGTGGGAAAGTGCGATTAAAACAAATACATTTTAACCTAGTACTTTGTTCCTTTTTGGAAATTTGATTGTGGGGGATTTTTTCCATTTTTTTTCTGTTAGTATTTATTGCCATCAAACGCTGTTTAGGATATTTTGCTGTCAAATCCATTAGCATTTTTGTATTTTGATGGAAATTGTTACAAAACTCTTTAAGATTTGAAGAAATTAAAAAAAATGTAGCAGATTTTTTGTAGCAAGTTTCTGGTAAAACGATTTTTTGCAAGTCTCAGGTTCTTGCAGCATTTTTAAAAAATATTGTAGTTCAGAGATTTCCTTTGTTCAAGTAGCAGCAGCACTTGTGAAAAGAAAAAAACTGCATACATTTTCTAACAGGTTGCTAAATTTGTACAAGCTGAAATAATTTAAATATAGTAATCAGATAATTTGAAGAGTATCTTGAATTTGTGTCCAGCATTAAAAATGCTTCCGACTGGTCTGTTATTAAAAAAGAAATTACACTCTTTAGTAGTTTTTGACTGTTGATAAAGTGAGGAACAGCCTCTAAATGTTTTAGGTCTTTCGGAAGAATTAGCTTATTATAAATGTATTAGTGGGCAACATGATTAAAATTATATATTCACCCTTTTGGCTCCAAAACCACACTAATACATGTATAACTTTTCTTTACTAATAGCTTAGTGGTTGTAGGGTAAAACCTGTTAATCTCTCCATGTTGTCAAAGCTGTTTACTATTTGTAATTTTTGTTATTATTATTATTATTATTGTTTTTGCCACATAAAACTGGCAATAATTTGTACAAATCAATTCCTGTTTCTTGTTATGAATATTACCAATGAACTCCTGGACAAGGCCTTCTGTCTAGGGCCGGATGGAGGTTAAATTGCTGTGGGGCTAATGATGGAACTGCTCTTAGGATGAACTTGGCTGTGGAGTTAATTGTGTTTGCAAGCTTGAATTTCACCTGTGATTAATTTATGTTTTGTGTCCTCTGTATTGTTACTTGAGTTTTCTCATATGCCAATGTATTTATTATAGGATTATTGATTTGTTTTTGTTTTTGCTAATACCTTGTCTTCCCATTCTTTTAAGTTGGAGGGTGAGTTCTGGCTTTGATATTTTGAATGGCAGGTCCTGTAGCTGATAATCTTTTCTCTCCCTCCTTCCTTTGCCTCCCTGCACCTTTTATTTTTGTGTGTAAATTCAACATGAGCTTGAATTTGAGCTTGTACCCTGCTTCTCTTCTATATTGTACATTGGTTTACTTAGGCAATGGGGATGTCTCGTTTTTGGTTTCATTCTTTTGTGTCTATCTACTTTTGGATTAAGTAAGTTTATGTCATCAGCTATGGTAAATTTTGGATTCTATAAGTTGTATTCAGAATTGTGTTTCACTTTATTTCTTTGTCTTTTCTTTTTTGCATCTCGACTTCATTTTTGCATTAGTTAAGTAAATTATTTAATTTTCTTTGAATTCCTGAGTATTTTGAACATTTTACTGTAATTTGTAATATAACTGCTGTGAAATACTTGAATAAAGATGATAAGTAAAGATGGTCCTCAGTGTCTTTTGAAAGCCTTCACATTTTCTACTGAGGAGTCTGATACAAGGTAGTTAAACAGCGTGGGGTGATGGTGGTAATGGGGGTATCACCCATGTCTGTGTGTGCTTAGGAACGGCAAAACTGGACCCCTATGATAAGTGAGAGAAAGGATCTTCTGTAAGCAAATCTTCTTTGCCTTCTCACCCCCTTCCTCCTTGTGCCTTTCAGATTATGGTAAACAAAACGCACCACGGCCGCAAGCCTGGCAGTGAGGTGGTTAATCAGAAATTGCTTCTTCTTGTTCTTGTGTGAGAGCCAAGAGCTCTGAGATGAATTTATCCTTATGAAAGAGCCCGAGGAGGAGCAATTTAACTTTGGGTTTTATCCATGTATTTGTTTGAGGATTCCCCAACTCTCAGCACAGAAGTTTTAGGGTACATGGGAAGGGGGTGTTGCTGTGGGAAGGCAGGAATGGTTATGTTGGCAGGCCCCCCCCTTTCATCTGCTCACCCTCCAAGCCTGACCATATGTACTGCACATGTAATATCATGAGCAAATCCCCTGCATGGGGAACAAGTGCCATGAGAACCTTGCAGTGGTGAACAGAGCAGAGGATCTTGGGATGACCATAGCCAGTGCCTCCTGGGAAGCCTTTCTGGGAGAAATCCAGGCATGCCAACAGGACAGCAATTATGCCACACCAGGCTGGAAGACAAAGATTCCTCTTCCTGTATTGTCTTTTACATGATATGCAATCACTGACCATTAACGTAATTTGAATGTTAAGTGCCCCATGACAATCTGGAGACACTCATTCAGATCTTCTCATTCTCCCTAAAACTCCAATCGAATGTATGACTCAGCTTCATTCTCCAGTTTTGTAATCCTGAATTATAATTCAGTCAAGAACTTCCCTTCCCATTGCCCTTCCCTGGTGCTGTTTATTCAGTTCTGTAACTTTCTCTTGATAAGCTGCCCAACTCTCAAGTATTCCATTATCTTCTTTTGTTTCTTGAAAAGAACCCATTTTATGCTATGGGCCCGAAACAATATAACTTGCCTGGCTTTAGAGCCAGCAATGAAAGGCTGATCCTGGATACCAATGGAACTGCAACAGGCTCCCAACACACACACACACACACTGGATTCCTCCTTCCATCTGATTTCTTTGCAGAATAGGACAGGTAATCTTTACTCTCCCTCTTGATCTTTCCCTTGTTCGAAAGCCAGTGGAATCCAACTCTAGAGGGCGGTGCTCATCTCCGTTTCCAAGGCGAAGAGCCAGTGCTGTTCAAAGACTTTTCCATGGTCATGTGGCTGGCATGACTAAATATCCCCCACTTATTTTCCAAACCACATGTACACCTTTAGCTCAAAGAATAACTCCTGCTCCAGTTTGGAGTAGCTCTGCTAAATTTTGGTTGTCATATTAATTAGAATGAGAAATGTGCCTGTGTTTTGATTTAATACTGCTAGTATTTGCTTAGGGTTATCCCCCACCACCACTATTGTACCAACTCATTGGAAAAGTTCTGTTTTTCTTTTAAATCAGGTCTCTGTCATCCTTCTGCTGAAAACTCACTACTCGCAGCCAGCTCTTTAGATAAAAGACCTCAGTTTTCTGCACCCTGCACAGACACACAAGCTGACTCCCCATTTTGATCCAAATTTATGTTCATGTGTTTGTGGGGATGTGGTAACAATTTACTTTCATGAATTCCTTTCACTTGTCATCAATCTGAATCCAACTGGAGCTTTTGTTCCTGTTTCAACAAAACATGGAAAATCTTTGGTTCCCTCAAAGTCCGTGGTGCTTAATCAGACTTTTAAAACTTTTCCATATTAGACAACGGTTCTCTCTCCCATATTGCAGTCTCCTTCTGAAACTCTGCTCAGTTTCAGAAGAGATGCTCCAGTTGGAGCCTAGAGCGCTCTTTAAGAAACAAGTCCAAAACCCATTGAGGCTCACCAAATCAGTTATGTAGTTCTTTTGATTCAGATCATTATGGTATTGCCAGCTGAATAACTGCATGAAAAGAAAAAGGCTCTGCAGGACAGAAATGTGTCTTGCCATTCACCAAGATGAAAAGAAGCCTTATTATCACATGTACAATCCTCGTTTCTGCACCGTGGAGGTGTGGAACATCATCCTCTAATGGGACAGGTGGAAGGATTGCCAGACAACGGTTCACATGTAGGTTATTAGTGGCACAAAGCCTGTTAGGGATGTACAAATTCCAGAGGGGTTGACTGTGATTTAATATACATTGTGTTCCTCTTGTTGTTTGGTTTAATTGTTAGTGCAAAATGGCTCCTGTCCATGTGCATTTAACAGATTTCCATCTGAGTTTTATACCATTACATTGTACACAGAATGGGAATCATCATTTACTTTAAAAAAGTGATGAAGTGAAAACATTTTGAAAACTCTGTTAAAAAAGTGAAGCCCAAATTGTAAACGTGTGCATGTGATCTTAAATTTTCTAGTGGCTCTCCCCCCCCCATTAAAACTGAATAGTCAATATTGATTAAGTGTATCTCAACTACAGTCGGCTTTTTTAAAAGCAGGCAGAGTTCTTGCCATTAATATGGTTGAGATAATAGTCTGCTCAGCGGTACACATAAAAACTTGATCAGTTTTGCCAGGCAAAGTAGTCACTAAAGGCTTTATTAAATAGTAGTTTTTTTAATTTAGATTAAATCTCTGCATGGCCTTCTGATGCTGCTACGGTGGAAATAATACAAGGAACCACGGTGTTTGGGAGACTACAAAATACGCAAACTGTAAGAAAGATTTTGATAAACTATACCCTGTGTAGTTCAATAACTATAAAATTCTGTTCTTTGAAACTTCTAGATTAGGGGTGTCAAACACGTGGCCCGGGGGCCGGATCAGGCCCCCCCCAGAAGGCTTCTATCAGGCCCGCACTGGAACTGGCCATCTCCTGCTTCCAGTTCTGTTGCTGCTGCTGCATCATAGCTTGCTTCACCAGACTCTCTCAATCGCTCAGCCATTTCATGTTTCCCCCTGGGTCCTGGACTCAGACCTCTGAGCATGAGATTTCTGTGGTGAAGGTCAATAAACCAAAAGTAGGTTTGCAGCTTACAGATACACTTGATCAGCATACTCAAGATTGCAACAGCACAGACATTTTGATGCAATAATTCAGAGCAAGAGGTGTCAGTTATCAGATACTGTTAAATAAACAGAATATTGTTTATTTAACAATACTATTTAACAATACTAAGAGTACTAATGTTTTAAGCATGTTTTTATTTTAAGTAAAAAAAACCCTTTGTGTTTGTGTCCTTTATAAAGTTTATATCTCCGCTACTTGGCATTAAATTTTATGACGTACATGGCCCGGCCCAACAAGGTCTCATTTATGTCAGATCGGACCCTCAAAACAAATGAGTTCGACACCCCTGATCTAGATGCTCAGCGAGCTTAGAATCATAGAATCATAGAATGTTAAGAGTTGGGAGGGATCTTGCAGGTTATCTAGTCCAACCCCCTGCACTCTGCGAGAGCATAGCTGAAAGATAGCTCTACAACATACCTGAAAGATGGTCGTCCAGCCTCTGCTTGAAAACGTCCAGCAAAGGAGCATCTACCACCTCCCGAGGCAGTCTGTTCCACTGCTCAACCACTCTTACGGTTTGGAAATTCTTCCTGATATTTAGCCGGTTTCTATATGACAGCCCTTCAAATGAAGACTGCAATCATGTCCCCTCTAACCCTTCTCTTTCCCAGGCTAAACATACCCAAGTCTTTCAGCCTTTTCTCATAAGACTTGGATTCCAACCCTCTCACCATCCTGGTTGCCCTCTTCTGGACACGCTCGAGCTTGTCAACATCCTTCCCAAAATGTGGTGCCCAAAACTGGACACAGTACTCCAGATGAGGCCTGACCATAGCAGAATAGAGCGGAACTACCACCTCCCATGACCTGGACACAATGCTTCTGTTAGTGCATCCTAAGACTGCATTAGCTTTCTTCAGTCACATCGCACTACAGGCTCATGTTTACCTTGTGATCAGTCAGAACACCTAGATCTCTTTCACATGTGCTGCTGTCAAGCCAAGTCCCTCCCATTCTATATCTGTGCTTTTGATTTTTTGTACCTAAGTGGAGGACTTTGCACTTATCTCTATTGAAATTCATTTTATTGCCTCGCCCACTGTTTCAGCCTATCTAGATCTGTCTTCTTCAGAATTAGCAATCCCACCCAGCTTTGTGTCATCTGCAAATTTGATAAGCATCCTCTCTATGTCTTTCTCCAGGTCATTTATAAAAACATTGAACAACACCGGGCCCAGGACTGAGCACTGTGGCACTCCACTCAAGACTTCTCTCCAAGTAGACGCAGAGCCATTTACGAGCACTCGTTGGGTACAGTTTTTCAAACGACCATAAATCTGTCCAACGGTTGCACCATCCAGCCCACATTTAACCAGTTTATCATCAAGTATATCATAAGAAACTTTTGTCAAATGCTTTCTGAAGTCTAGATACACTATGTCCACAGCATCGCCAGCGTCAACCATTTTAGTAACTCTGTCAAAAAAGGAGATAAGGTTGGTCTGGCAAGACTTATCCTTGATAAACCCATGCTGGCTACTACCAATTAACTCATTCTGTTAAAGGTGCTCACAGACAGAGCGTTTAATAATCTGCTCTAGAATTTTCCCAGGTATTGATGTCAAACTGACAGGCCTGTAATTTCCCGGGTCCATCTTTTTTCCCTTCTTGAAGATCGGGACAACGTTCGCTCTTCTCCAGTCTTCCGGCACAACAGCAGTATACTCCAGGAAATCTCAAAGATTAGAGCCAGAGGCTCTGAAATAACATCTGCAATTTCTTTTAGCACCCTGGGATGTAAGCCATCCGGCCCTGGAGACTTGAAAGTATCTAAGGCAGCCAGATGTTCTCTAACCGTCTCCTTACTTACTTACTTCCCAATCTTCCATCAGGCCCTCTGCACTAAACAGTGGATGTAGAGATACTGAGGTCCAGAAACAATATTCCTACTACGTTCTGTATGCCTAGGTGGTACCTGATCTCACAGAGGATGGATTTGGAAGAGAATCAGATCATTTTTCAGTTGAAATTCAGCTGCAATTTTTCTGTTGAAGTTCTGCAGGCAAGGCAGCCTAAGTTGGATCTTGGAAGAATTTGGGGGATGTATTCAACAGTAATGAATTGAAAATGAAATGAGGAACTCCCATTAAAATGTGTACAGCTTTAATCCAGAATTTACTATAAATTGCGAAGAGAGAGAACTCTTGGGTACCTCTAAGCGTGCTTTTGTTTGGATACCCCTTTAAATGACAAAACAGATTTCCCTTACTAAAGCAAAAGCTTGTGTTGTCAAGAGGTGTGTTTAGAATTTCTGAAAGCTTTTAAGGGAGAGGTGGTGGCTGCATTTCTTAGCAGATATGTGTATGTGATTCATTTGTCGCAGGCTTCCCATCAGCTTCCCAGAGGAAATTCAGAATAATTTGTACATACAACAAAACCAAAATACCCTCCGTCTTGCTTATCTTTCCAAGTAGTATTGACTTGTGCTGAATTAAGAACTCCTCTCCCATGTTGGTAAGGTTGGCAGCTCCTTTAGCTCACCCTGGGTTGTTTCTGTTTAGGGCTGGTTCTCATTGAATTGTAAAGCGGTAGTCTTTGCTGTTCAGTTTGAGCCCACAACACAGAAAGCAAATTGTTTAAAGTACTGGAGGAAATATCTCAAAATAGCGAGTATGTACACTGGCTGAAACCAAATCTTTATATTTAGGCTTGAATGGGTAAACTATAAACTTGGTCATATTCTGAAATGTTCTACTGCTGAAACAGTTCTTTCAGCTGGAGAGGTACTTGGGATCAGGTTAATTATACTTGGCCAATCATTTATTGCCCAGTAATTTAGAGAGAGCACCTGATGTTCAATGGAATAGTAGAGGAACCACAAACCTGTTTTATTGTTCATCTTTGTGGCTTCTGTGCAGTCCCACATGGGGACTGCGCTTTCACAGGCCGGCCATGGAGAGGAGCTAGTAAGCTTTACATAGAAGTGTATAGAGCTCAAGAATGCTCCCCCTCACCTCCGTCTTCAGCTTAGCCTTTCCCACCCAAAGGGTTACATGACAGAGGAGGGGTGAACACTCCTCTCTCAGTTCTCTTCTTGCCACCTTAAGGAGAGGACATCCCAGAGCAAGCCAGTATGAATGATATCCCTCTGTACTTCTGACTGGATTTCTTCATCTCTTCTTAATAAGAAAGAGTAGGATGGCACTTCTTAAGCCTCAGGTATAGGTCAAGGTCACAATACTGCCTCATGTCTGGCCTGCCACCACCTCATGCTGAAGGTTAAAGAAGGAAGGGTGGCTAGACTTAAAGCAGCTTTGTGGGGAAAAGCTTTGGAAGCCCCAGGCCCAAATTTGGATATACACCGGGCTTGGTACTGACTGCCTTGATGCCACAGCCACCAGAAAATTGACCATTACTCGATCAGCCTTGGAGCTGCCGGCAAAAGAAGAAAAAGGTGAAACATCTGCATTGTGCATTGCCATGCTGTTCACTGTTGCCTTGACATGATTGTAACCTTGGCACTGACAATCCCCCTCACCCTGACATCAAACTTCACTTTCACCTTGGGGTTGACACGATTCACCAGATGATCATCATTCCGATTGGAGTCTCAGAACCATGCATCGTCACGGACTGATCATGCTTTGATGTTGCCTCACATTGATCATCACCAATCCTGATTGATATTGACCTTTTTCCAAGGCCAAGAACTCTGTTGCCTTTGGGGCAACGCTACCAATCTCTTAAGACTTTTAGACCAGGAAGTCTTTGAAATCCCACCAGCGCAACCTCCACTCCAACGTGGATGGAGCCCCAGTCTTTTAGCTCAATAATGAATGTCCTATACAACCCAAAATCTGGGCTCATGGCTCTGCCATTACTGCAAGGCATATAAGGTATTGCTATGAACACTTGGTCCAAACCAGCTTCCAAGGAAGCCTGAAAATTTGTATAAGGCGAAAGAAGAAGATTGTGCATACCTCTTTCATCACCCAAGAGCCAACTCCCTGGTCTCTGAGGTCCTTCCAGCTAGAGGACTGTCGGCTGCCAACACTGCACCAATGGATGAGAGCAGTAGACTCACCTTCTTATGCTGGAAGATCTGCTCATCAGGAGCAATGGGACTGCAGGTGGCGAATTTTACAGCCATAATGGGCCAATATCAGATGCTACTATGGGATAGGATGTCTCAATTTGGACTTAATCACGGATTATAAGAAACCTTTAGCTGTGACTGTTAACTTGGCTGTAATCCCCAGTCTCAGCAATTTGACAACCAGGAATGAGGCAGGATGAGATTAGAGCCTTCTCAATTGGTCCTGCAGCCAAATAGGATATGTCTACAAATCTGCAGATATAAAGACTCCATTCCTTCCTGGAGGTCGCCTTTGCTTATCCGGAATAATTTAAGAGAGCTCTTCGGACAGCATATTAGATATGTGGATATTAAAGCAATTGAATCTCTTAATGAGCCTAACCAAATCCAGAAAGTCTTGTTGACCTTCAGCTCTTCCTTTATCCCTGGACGACTACTACGTCATAAGGACTTTCTACATTCTAAGGTAATTTTCCCTATCTGTGTTTTCAAGGATCTGTTATTATCCCCACTGCTTCCCAGGCTTTCATGCTGTAAGATTCCTCGCTATGATAAGCCTCCTTCTGATGCTTTGGATACTACTCAAAAGGGCAATACTCTAAATATGCCTGTTGTCTCAAATGTTGTTAATGCTGTCAACAGCTCTAATGGTTTAATAACATGGTCTGACTCTTCTAAAAGATCCCTTACTTTAGACAATAGTCCTTTAGAGTCTGAAATTTTAGAGTCATTTAAGACCTTACCCCTGTCTGAACAAAGATCAATTACAGACAGATTGGATTTAGTAAGATCCAGGTTTTTAGATAATGCTGCAAGTGATATAGATATACACAATCAAACTGATCATTATGTCAGTGGCTTGATGCAAAAATAACCCCTATTGACCCCTTGGCTCCCAAGAACCCCAAGGAATGTAGAAGCTGTTGTACAGTGCCCTGACTAGTGGGTGAGGCCTTTCTAGACAGACTGTGTTTTCTGGGTTTTGGTCAACAGTTACAAATGACACCTGGGTGTTGTCAATAATAAATACCAGTTATTTTGTTGGAATTCCACTCTCTGCCTTTTTAGCAACCACCTCTTAGATCGTCCACACACACTCTTCAGCTTTGCTCACTCAAGAGGTTGCTTCATTACTTTAAAAAAAAAGGAGCCATCACAAGGGTCTCCCCAGACTCAAGCCCTTTAGGGTTTTCCCGCAGATAATTTGCAGTAGACAAATAAAATGGGCAGAACTTGAACTTCAGGGCCCTGAATAAATACTTACATGTTACAAAGTTCAGGATGTTGTCCCTGTAGGAAGTCCTCCCCTTACTGGGCAGAGGTCTTTGGTTTGTGGTTCTTGATCTGAAGAATGCCACTTCCACATAGCAATCCATTGAATCAGTAGGAGGTACCTCAGGTTCCTTTATGAGGACATGTACAAATATACAGTCTTGCCTTTTGGGCTAGCATCAGCACCACGGGTGTTTACCAAGTGTACATCAGTGGTTGTCTCCTACTTGAGACTGCAGGGATGCATCTTCTACTTATGCTTGGATGATTGGAGGTTCATAGCCAACTCCCCAGGCACCCTAAGGAACTATTTGGATTGTGCTCTGCAAACCCTAAACTATCTTGGGTTCCTTATTAACGAGGGGAAATCTTGCCCTTCTATTCTATCCATGGACTTCATAGGTGCTAATATTGATTCAGTAAAGGGAAGGGCATTCCTACCATTATCGAGAGTTAATCATATTAGATCACTGGCCCAGAAATTCTTAGTCTGCAGATTTCAGTCTGCCAGAAACATTCAAAGATTGCTAGGGTATATGGCATCCACTGCAGCAGTAACCCTGCATGTGCAGCTTTTCATGAGACTGCTCCAAAACTGGTTCCTACAAAAATTCCATCCAATCTCAGACTCACAATGGAAAAGACTTTTGATTCCCAGATCTGTCCTTAGAACCTTTACCTGGTGGACCAAATTTCCTCATCTACTTAGGGCAACCTGGTTGGGAACCCTTTTTTTTACAGATGCCTCCTTAGCAGGTTGGGGTGTGCATTGTGGGGTTCATACAGTTAAGGGCCTGTGGTCTGAAGCCGAAACTAAACTACACAGTCTGCTGGAGCTTAGAGCTGTAAGGAACACTCTTGCTTCTTTGACAGAATTACTTCAAGGTTGCAGGTGTTCCTGGCTATAGACAACACGACAGCCAAATTTTATATAAACAAGGAAAAGGGCATGGGATCCATCAGTTTATGCACAGAAGCATTTTGCATCTGGTGCTGGGCAATCAGGCACAAGGTGCATCTTAACAGCCATACACATAGCAGGGCAACACAACACCTTAGTGAATATCCTAAGCAGGTATGTGTCTATAACCCAAGAGTGGTCAATCATAAACCATTACCTTCGTCCAATTTTTTCAGAAATTGAGATTCCGTGAAAGACTTCTTTGCAACTACAGCCTGCACCAAATGCCCCCGTTTTTGCTCCAGGGTGGCAGCAGACTGCAACTTGCTTGGGGATATGTTCCAGCTACACTGGCATGGGCACCTGTTTTATGCATTCCCCCTTTTGGTATTCTTCACAGGGTGTTCGCCAGACTGAAGTCAGATAAAACAACCTGCATACTTCTTGCACCCTATTGTCCAAGATGGGTCTAGTTCCCATTGCTCTGGAACCTGGCAAGGGAAACTCACAAATCCCTCATATTGGAGGAGGACCTTCTACAAGTTGGCCCGATTTGTCACCCTGGGCTCAGATGTTTACACTTGACTGCTTGGTTGATCAACCCCTACTGCCATTGACACGTAATGGTAATGATTGCCTCACACAGACCTTCTACAAGGTCATATGAGTATAAATGGAAGAGGTTCCCCGTATGGGCAAAGGAACAAGGAATTAGTCCAGAAACCTGTGACACATATAAGATATTTGAGTACCTCCTTACCCTGAAGAATAAGGGCTTAGCAACTTCATCTATTAAAGTCCACTTGGTTGCGATTTCAGCTTTTCATGAGACTATAAAGAATTCCAGAGTTTTCTACACTGCTGAGTCCAAAATATTCCTTACAGGTTTGTTGAATGTATACCCACCTGTTGTACACCCTGCCCTTCAATGGAGTTTATCTCTGGTTTTGTCCAGATTGATTTATAAACCATTTGAAATGATGGTGAGGTCTGATTTGTCTTTTTTTTAATATAAGACAGTGTTTTTGCTGGCTATCACCTCTGCCTGCAGGGTAGGGAAACAGAGCACACTTTGCTGTGACCCTCCCTTTCTAAAATCCCATATAGATAAAGTGGTGCTGAGACCATGCCTGGAATTCCTCCCTAAGATGGTGTCCTGGTTTCATATGCTTCAGGAGGATGTATGCAAGACAGCCACCTGGTCAACACCCTTGATTTTTGTACAGCATTACTCCATGGATGTTGACTCCTGGAGTGAAGCGGCTGGGGGGAAAGCGATGTTATCGTCAATCTTCTGCTGATCCAGCCCACACCCTCCTCCTCAGAAAGTGAACTGGCTATTCTCCCATGTGGGGGTTGCACTTACCTGTAACCGTTGTTCATTGAGTGGTTTTCTGTGCAGGACACCCCTCCCTCCTTTCCCTGCTGTGGGCTTCTGTACTCATGCACCTTATGGCAGTGAAGGGAGAACTGAGGGAAGAGTGCTTGCCCCTCCTCTGTCATGTGAACCTTTGGGCAGGAAAGGCTATGCCAAAGATGGAGGGGAGGGGGAGCATTCTTGGGCTCTAGAAACTTCTCTATAAAGCTTGCTAGCTCCTCCCTGTGGCCGGCCTGCGAAACCGCAGTCCCCATGTGTGCTTGCACAGAAGACCACTTGATTAACAGTGGTTACAGGTAAGTGCAACCCTGTTTTCTCAGAAGAAAATTTGTGGATTGCTCCTCTGAGACAAGGGAAGTGCTTTACCAAAGAGTTGAAGTGGCTTCCAGTTCTCATGCATTAAAATATTAGGGCATAAAGGGTGTGAGATGGGACCAGTGGACTCTTTGTGAGATACTGATGTGAAAACCAAAGATAACGTTGTGATCGTTGATGGAAAACATGTCATAGATGTTCCAAGGGAAAGAACGGCAGAACTGCAGCTGGTGGGGAAAAGTCATTCTAGATTCTGTATTTCCAAAGATTTTTGTTTGGCAGTTGGGACTGGAAAGGAAGCTTCGTTAAGATCAACACTATAGTGTTGTTCGTTTGTTTAAAACAAAGTCCAGTTAATGCTGAATCTAGATCTAGAAATAGATTTATTTTAACAAGAACTTAACAGTAAACATATATACAATATCATTACAGAAAACCCTGTGTTTTTAGTGTTCACAGAAACAGCCAGTTTTGTTCCAGTGTGAGAAAAGAAGAAATAAGATAAATTTGGAGATGTTGACTGTTTAGCAAGGCTTACAAGTTAGCACCTCCTTTGGAGGTAGAAACACCAGTGCTAAAATTTGACCTGCCCCAGGCAGTTAGGAACTTGCATGCCAATCTTTTTGGGTCCACATTTTGCACCATGGTTGATAAATATTTCACTTGACTTTTTCCTCCCTTCAGTGAATAAAACTGCATAAGCCTGAATGTTATCGTCCATATGTTCTGCCTCAGCGAATATTTCTTTTGAAATATGGCAAGATACAAGTTATCTACTAATAATCTGTTTTGTATAAATTTCTCCTTAACAAAATAACTTTAATGTAATTGGCCAGCCATCTGTCATATGCTTATCTAAAACTTTCCAATTAAAAACCCCCCCAAACTTATTTGGTATCAAAATCAACTAGCCATTTGCTACTGTTCTCTGGCTAATTAAAGTCAGAATAAGGCTGTTTATTCTAGCCACACTTGCTGTAAAGAGACCCGTTTCAAACGGATGGGTCTTGCTTTCAAGTTAATGTGCTTAAGAGCAAGTGCAGATGTCACACACCCGCTGGAGAGATACTCCCAAAAATAGCATCCCCTTCGGCGAGCTTCTCTCTGGTCCCTGGAGTATTTAGGAGCACTCACCATATGATACAGTTATCATGCTATGATTTGCCTTGCCCCCTCAACCCCCCCCTCCCGAAAAAGCATCAACCGAGGACATGATGTAAGAAATCTCACAGCATGACAATGCTACACTGTGCGGTGAATGTGACTGAAGGGACACTCCTCAACGGCATCCCCTGTGGAGGCACGGCAGCTGCTCCCACTAAGTTAATGGATCACAGCCCCCTTG
Organism: Lepidodactylus listeri; assembly: GCA_029233225.1. Classification (NCBI taxonomy): domain Eukaryota; kingdom Metazoa; phylum Chordata; class Lepidosauria; order Squamata; family Gekkonidae; genus Lepidodactylus; species Lepidodactylus listeri. Next base: position 22,597,636 of record JARCFY010000016.1, read on the forward strand.
AGAGTGCAATCCAGATGTCATTCATTTCCAATGGCAAAGTCTTTCAGTGAAGGTGGGTTTTCCCTCTATAACTACAGTAGCGGACAGTACTGTACCTCTAATTTAAAAAAGGTCTCTTTTTGAATGACCAGGATGAAATTAAGTGAAAGATCAAGGGCGTGTGTGTCTGCATCCGTTTTTCTCCCTGGCTGATGCAAAGATCGGCAACAGATTTGGGGGGTCGGGGGGTCGGGGAATCATCATAATAGACTTTTGTGGTTACCTTTGCAACCCTATTATACCAGCCGTCTCACATCTGATCTCTTCCATTTACAGTTTTATAAAGAAATTTCCACATCACAATGCTTCTCTGAATATACAATATTTTAATATACATATAAAAATATAGCCCTGCTGTGCATATACTTACAACTCTACACAGTAACCTTTCTCCCCCCCACCCTCTCTCTAATGTCGGCTCTAACTTGGATGCTTTTTCAGTTAAAACCCTGTGTCATGAGAACCTGCAAAAAAAAAAAAAGATGCACTTATTCTTTGAAAAACAGCCGTTGAAGGCTCTTGGAGAGAAAGCGGGTTTCCTTAAGACTTCCACATATTCTTGGGAGAGGGGAGGGGTGGAGAGAGAATGTGAAAAAATAGACGAGATCTTATAGATTCATTTGTCAAAAATATAGACAGAAGTATATATTCCTGGCTAGTGGACTGACACTCAGTGGTGAACTCAACCTCCCCCCCCCCAAACACAAGCCAACGCCTCAAATAACTGCCCCCCCAAATATAGAAACCCAACACAGAATTTTTGTTCTAAACTTAGATTAGATAAATAAAAAGTTTAATAAAAGCTCCTAGATGCCTCTTGCTTTACAGAAACCAAGCTGTTGTTTTTGTTCATACAGTAGAAAAAACAGTAGAAAGGCAGAAACGAGCCCTTCCCATGACCACACATTCACATTGGCATACAACATCAGAAAAAAAAACCCTCCTTTTTTTTGTTTTGTTTGTTAAAAGGACATGGAATGCTAGTAGACAGACAGACACACCTCTATCCTTTATTAGCTCTGCTCTGAAGAGCTGTGGAAAAAGACATTTGCTTTGATGGAAGACTGGCCTCAATCTACGCAGTCTGTCACGTTAAGTTCTCTCTCTCGGTCACTGGTATTGGAAAGCATGTGTTGGTTTTAAAAACAAAAGTAGCAATCAAAGTGGTAAGGGCACTTTGACCTTCCTTTCTTAAGAGCCCCCCTGATGCTTAATGCGTAATACCAAAACCTAATTGCTGCAGTTATTTCAAGAATCTTCTCTAGGAGGATAATGCAGATTCTTTTTCCCCCTCCCAGCTAGTTGATCATCCTATGAAATATGCTATTGCACCTGGGTAGAAAGAAAAACCACACACCCTATGTCAGTAAAGTGCCACTATGACATCTAGCGGCATGCCCGTGTAGAGTTACACAAGTTGTGGACATAGCATGGAGCTCTCTGCTCCTCATTCACCAAAAGGTGAGGATGGATTTCTACATTCGATGTAGAGACTGTGTCATTATTAGAGCAACATATGCGTCAACTGGATTTCCTTGACTTTTCTCTGCTGTGACAGTTTCTCTCTTGGGCCTGCTGTCGGCAGGTGGCAGTCGGTTTGACATCCAAGTCCTTGTCGGTGTCAACCACTCTGAATGTATTTTTTAATTACTACGCAGCCATGTCGGAACACAGGACATGGCATGTTGGGTAGAAGCGTCCACGTGTTTGTCTTGGGGTCATAGGCTTCCATGTTTCCTAGAGCCGGCCCTTCGCTACTGACAATTCCTCCAGTGGCATAAATCTTTCCATCAAGCACGACCGCACTGTGCAGAAGAGAGAGAGAGAGAGAGAGAGAGAGATAAGGATAGGTAAGAATATCCCACTAACACGATTGAGGGTGCTTCTTGGAAGGAAAGTGTGAGTGCCAGCACCATTTTAGTTACAGAACCTTGCGAGCACTGTTAAGCTTTGTTCACCTTCATTCATGCTCAAAATGTGTGGAGTTGTTCAAGCTCAGAGAGGGGGGTTCAACTATTTTGGTGACTCCCTGAGCAGGGAAAATGGCTCAGCCAACATGGATATTACTAGGATTTCTTCCCATACCGTGTACCCAAGACAATGGAAACTGGAGGATTGCCATTGCCTCTCTGTCTGTTTCTGGAAATGGATATTCCAATTCCAGCATCGTGGAGGGCACACCCTTGGCTCTTCCCCTTGCCATGACAGTTGGTATTGCAGCCTGGTTTTACTCTAAACAACGGAGCATGCCCAAAGGGTTACCATTTGCCAGCTTTCAGAAGGGGCTCCCCCGCCACTGCAACCACTTTCCCACTGCAACATGTCCATGGTGAGAGCAAAAAAAAGAGGGAGTGGTGCCTGACCTGGAAATGAAATAACATTTGGGTTACACTCTAGGGACCTCCCCAATTTACTACAGATATTTGGGAGAATTCCTAGAGCATCCTCCAGGCATGACATCCAGATCAGACACAACCCTCTCTGTCACCCACTGTGTCGTGGACAGAGGCCTAGCAGCTCTAACAAAAGTACAGGCCAAGCTTGCTGTGAGAAATGGTACAAGTTTTCTGCAGATCTTTTCAAAGCAAGCAGAATTTCAGTGTGAATAAGGGGACCAATCCTGGGGCTGCCGACCTTGCCTGTACTTGAATGCAGTCACATGCTGAAGGTCTGAAAAGGGCCTATCAGGCCTGTAGCCACCGGGGGAAGGGGCATTCAGAGCCAGTGCCCCCACAGATGAGTGCCATGTCCATGGACAAAAAAGATATAAAATAAAAATCAAAGCATAAGATGTACATGGGGGTTCCAAAATGACCCTGGGCACAGTTAGGGAAGCTTCAGTCTCATTTTCATTATTCTGGGCTGAAAAATAAATAGGTTTTCAAAATGCAAATGAAATGAAATAAAATAAAATGGCAAAAAAATTAAATAAAATTTCAAAATGCAAAAGAGACACACACGGAGATTCCTTTCCCAGCTTACACAGAAAAGCAGCCCAGAACCAAGTCTCTCCAGTCGAGAGGACTAGAGGTCGCACTGGAGCTTCTGCAGGAGGAACAGCAGGCACAGCTGGATTTCCCCATCCCCCCCAACCAAAAACTTTTGGATACACCCCTGGGGTCTATGCACCCAGACCCAATCAATCAGTACTGATGATAAGAAGAATGAAGCTGAGCAGGTCTGTGCAGACGAAGTCAATGCAAATGTTGCTTGGCATGTAGGAGTATGGGGCAAGCTTGAAGTGGGGCATCATAGGAGGCACAATCTTTGTCCCTTCCACATAAGTGATTTGAAGGTTTTGTGTGTTTAAATATGGCACCAAACTTAATGATGAGGTGGCTCAAAAGAGGGTAAACAGAGGAAGAGGTCTGAATGAAGACAGAACAGAGGCCACGTCTCAAAACAGGGTTCTGTCCCTGTACTTCGTATTTTTTTACAAAAGTTTGCGTGACTTCACAGTTCTCACCTGCGTCACTGATAGGACTGTTTGCTATCTGATTTCTTATGGAGAGGTGGGGGGAAAAGGAAATGTTACTAACCTAACCATATGGTGATAGGAGAATCAGAAATACTAATTTAGAGCTTTTGCATAAATAAGGATTAAGCTAGACTACCCTAAACCTCCAGTAAAATTTGCTAATGCCCATACTTTGAGCTCAGCTACATTTATTTAATTAATTAATTTACAATCTTTATTTCTGGTTTTTCTTCCAATCATCAGGAATTGGAGCAGCTGACATCATTTAAATCGGCAAAAACACAAGATTCGTTTCACAAAAAAAATATAATACCAAATTAAAAAGCAGAGAGTAAACCATTACCTTATCGCCCTCACAAGTTACAAAGCCCTTGAAATTGCTGCAAGGTTGGGGGAGGGAGTACTAAATGTAATGCTGAAAGTTCTGTGGCTGGAGCTCCCAGCGGCTTTTTCAGAAATGTAAATTTCAGTCATGTGCCAACCTGATTCTGATAATGTAACTTCTGTTTAATTCAAAGAGCAATTAATTCAAATGTAATTCAAAGAGTGGAACTCCCAGCCCCTGGTGCTGCAGTGGCTGCTATTTCGTGCTGGGCACCTTCTTCCCAGGGCAAACTGTGTGGAGATGGCGCTGTTTGCCTTGCCAAGGGCACCCAGCCACTGCTGCTTCACGCTTGCACTGGTTCGGCTCTGCTTCAGCACCACTAGTTGACCCGAACAGTCCAGTGTTTTGACTTATAGTTCGGGGGAAACGCTGGGAAAAAAAATAAACATTTACATGTCCAATATCTTTTCAGCTTTTTCCCCCTTGTCAGTGAAAACACTGGACTGTCCAGGTCAATAGTGGACACCTGGCGACCTTATGCCCAGCATGCCTCAGCATAGGTGTTTCAGTAAATGAAATGATTGCTTAATTGGTACAAGCAGCCGTCATATCCGCGCTATATTGCTTCCACCACTTCTGACACTGCAGCTGCTAAAAAATGTATAGAACTGGGGGGTCCTGATGGGGGCAATGAAGGGGTAGGCGCCTTTCATACCAGAATTTGTGCATTAAGCTGAAGTCGGGGAGGAAGCTGGTTTTTCTTTAGGGAGGAAAATACAGCTTCACTGCTAGCTTCGTTTTATAGCTGCAATTCTTCTTCTTTTTTTGTCCTCTGTCCTGGCATCTATTATGAAGATATTACTGATGGCTGACATGTTAAGATAATTGCAGTAATTAGGGTGCAGCTTTGTTGCTTAGATCTATTAATACGAGAAGATTAAAGGAATACGTGTTGTCAGAACCTAGAAGGACAAAGCAGGAGACCACCAGCAGTAGCAGAGATCAAGCAGGCACAAGGCTTATGCGGTGACACAAGACCAACGGCGTGCCAGCTTGATACAGAGGCTGGAGTGCTGCTCAAGAGACCCATGTTTGACTCCCCACTCATGCCATGGAAACTTGCTGGGTGACCTTGGGCCAGGCACACACTCTCAGCAGAAACAACCTCACTGGGTTGTTGTGAGGATAAAAAGAGAGGAGACAATGTGTAAACTGCTTTGGGTCCCCAATGGGGAGAAAAGTGGGGTATAAATGAAGTAAACCAGACATACTTTTAAACTGTTGTTTTATGGTCCACTTTTAGCCTGTGGACTGTTTTGCAGATGTTGTCGTTGCCAGCTCAGTGCTGCTTTGATGGTTCTGTGATGTTACTGAGCGCCAACGTGGGTGCAGTGGTTACAGTTTCAGACTAGGATCTGGGAAACCCGGGTTTGAATCCCCACTCTGTCACAGAAACTCACTGGACTGGGTCACCGTGGGCCAGTCATTCTCCACATCAGTGGCCTCACTGCTTTGTTAATGGAGGCAAAGTGGGCAACGGAAGACTGCATGGTGTGCTGAGCTCTCCAGAAGCGAGCAGGATAAAAATGTATTAAATAAGCTGAAGGGAGCAGAACAGGCGCAAAAGCTTGAATGGATGCTTTGATGTGTGTTTGTAGGGGTGCTGGAGGATTTCTTGGTGGGGGTGAATGCACTGAATTAATCCCCCCCCCCCAAAGTATAAATTACTGGTCACAATCTTTGTCTGACTCTTAAGGGGGTGGGGTATATGACCTTGCTCTGAAGCTCTCCCCAATCTCCTCCCGCTTTCCCAAAGGTGACAGATTCATTCCCTGTTATTTATTCCTGCCCTTCCACCTGCCATCTTGGCCTTGCCATGATTGCTACAATAAAAATTGCACACAAAATACCACATGATGCTGTGGCTGGACAGCCAAGGAAGATCCCCCCCCCCCCCCAACCCACTTGATCTTCCTCTGCTTCAAGTACTTTCTGAACACTCTAAAGGGCCCAGCGTCTTAACAAGGAACAACAAATGATCCTGGCAAACCAAAGAGGCAGGACACTGGGGGGGGGGGGGGGGGGGGGGTGGAACTTTTCAAAGTGAAGTCTGGAATGAACAACAGCCCCAGCCGCCTGACTCTTAATTAAAGTCTACCCAACAGGAGCTTTATTAGCCACAAACAATTAATGGGGTTTTCTTATGGCTTTAAAAGATGAACTGGTAAGGCACAGCCATGAAGATCGTGAGCCACTGCCCTAGGATTGTCTCCGTTGGGTGCATTCTAGGGTAGCCGTGTCCCCCCGGCTACCAGTGCCAGATCCAGGTTGGGAAGCTCCTGGAGTTTTGTGGATAGAACCTGGGGAAAACCGGGACCTCAGAGGGGTCCAAGGCCACAGAGTTCAACCTCCAAAGCATCCATTTTCTCCAAGAGAACTTGTAGTCTTGTAGTCTGAGGGATGAGTTGTAATCCCGGGGTCCCTCCTGGAGGCTGGCAAACCCTCATGAGCTCAGCCTTGAGGTGTAGTTCCTCTTCCCTTGCAGGGCCGCACTGCTCACAAGGAAGGAGGTGTCTCTGTATTTATATATTTTTAATAGGAGTAAAAAAGGAAGTGCACCCGCCCTCATAAATCTGGCTCGCAATAACCCCAGCAGGAACAGGAATAATTTGCACCACACCCTGGAGACACACGGCAGGGGTGTGGCTTATTCGGACGGTGTCAGTTTTGCACTCCTGCACTGGGTTCTTTAACGTCAGTGCTGTTTTTAACTTGCTAGTTCCTGGGAGGGCAGCACAGTTTATGTGCAAATGTGTTCTGCTTCTGTTGGTCTGATTATACACATTGCAAAGAACAAAACAAAACCCACTAACAAAGTGCATGGAGGAATCTGCATAATTTATATGTCATACTTTGGATACAGGAGAGCTAACTCAGTACGTTCAGCCTCTCTCTCTCTCTCTCTCTCAGTTATTAAAGCAAATGATGTCATGATGCCTTTTGTATTTGGGATTGGCACCCATTGGAGAAGCATATGTTGCAAGCCAGAAACAGGAGGAAGGGTTTATATAACTGTGTTTCTGAAGTGCTACTGGAAGATATAGGCGAGGTGACTATCACATGAGGCTGCCTTAAACTGGATCCGACCATCGGTCCATCAAAGTAATGTCCACTCAGACTGGCAGTGGCTCTTCAAGGTCTCAGGCTGAGGTCCTTCACATCACCTACAATCTGATACTTACTGGAGATGCCACTGGGGATCAAACCTGGGATCTTCTGCATGCCGAGCAGATGCTCCACTATTGAGTCAAAGCCCCCCCCCCCCTTTGCACAAAGACAAAAGGCTGCATTGGTGGAAAACAATACCCTTACGCTTTTTTCCCCCGGTGAACAAAAGTGTTTTATAAACAATGGTTAGAACTTGAAGTGAGAACATGGTATTTCTGTGTGTGATCTTCGATGGCAGCTTTTATGACTAATTCTCTCCACACAGAAGAATTTGAAGTCCCTTGGCTGTAGGGAACACCTCCCCCCCCCCCCCCAATATTGCAAAGTGCTCAAATCCAAGAAGTGTTAGAGGCTATATGTTAGAGGGGGCAAAAATCTGTGAATGAGGGTTAATTTGTATGTTATCAAGTCCTTGTGTCCCCACCCCACATAGACTTTTAAGCAGATGTGTGGCAGGAATTGTATGCCCGGGACTTAATTCCCAGGTATTCATGTGCCTAATGCAGATGGGGATTGAAGTACAATGGGAAGTGTTGGCTTTCACTTCTCCACATGCCATTTGCATGACCTGGAATGGCTGTAGGGAGCAGCTCTTTGTCCCCTTCCATTGGGGACACTTACATGTACTCATGGTGACATGCAAGTTTCCTCACTAGGGCAAATGCCAAGTCCTGAGGGTCTGTGAAAGCTACATGGGGGGGGGAAGCTTAAGTCCCCTCTCTCTCCAGTCCTGATCCAAATCAGGCCTCTGTGCATCTGTGAATTGTTCCAAGCATGGAATTCCCAGTCTACATCTGCCAACCAGCCACATGGAGGACATGTAAATTAGACTCTTGCTTTAATACGCAGTCTTGACTAACCATTGGGCTCAAATGCGCCTTACTGGAGAGGTATTTGGCTCTGGCTTTGTTACTGAAAGCTGTGCAGCCATTCATCATTAGCCTTGCAAGTTCTTGTTTCTTGCTTCTGGTGGGGGTGGGAAATGGTGTCCAGTCACAGCCGACTTATGCTGACCCCGTAGGGTTTTCAAGGCAAGAGACATTTAGAGGTGGCTTGCCATTGCCTGCCTCTGCGCAGCAACCCTGTGCTTCCTTGGCTGTCTCCCATCCAAGAACTAACTGGGGTCGATCTGATGAGATTGGGCTAGCTTGGTCTGGGCCCTGTTGTTCTATTGCAATGAATCTAGGTGAGATTTCAGCATGGCCTTCTTAATGCGGAACGTGTCACAGTACACAGTACGTATATTCTGAACAAAGACTATTCAAATGGCAATAGCAGAGGATGCGAAAAACATGGGAACTTAATTGGGCAGACAATAAATTACTAAATGACAGTTTTGCTTGGGTACTGGGTTTTAACAGTTCTTACAAGCTCTTTCATTAGTGACCACTGAAAGCAATATTTTCCCCGAGACCAGATGTGATTAAAGTAGCATTTCCAGCAGCAGAATGCTCATTAACATCTGGTGAGATATTTTGCTCCATGCTGAATCATCAATATCACTTCGCTCTGAAGCAGCAGTGACGGCTTGGCTGTGTCTTAGGGGACTCCAGTGTTGCTGGTCTTTAACAGCCATCCCTTATTTAGAAGCTTATCGCTGCAAGATATTTTACTATCTCTGCTTGACTCAACCATAAACATCCATCCTTGTCCAGATGCAGCATTCCAAAGCAGAAAATATTCTCTCTAGCTGTCCTTGAGGTTATAAAAAACCCCAATTTAAATAACTAAATTAGCGTCTTCATGAGCATTACATCCTTTCTCATTCTTGCAACCCGTTTTAGTAACTGAGAATGGGCACAGAGCTCTCTACTCGGTTTCCTGGAACTGCCCCAGAAAACCATTAAGAAAACAAACCAGAGAGTGACTTTAAAAACGACAACAACTACCCTTTGCAACATTTACATGAAAAAGCCACCCACAACTGTCATCCCAATGAAATGTCTCTGCACCAGAAGAGGGAAATTCTGCCTTCAGAATACCTGGTTTCTCTGTTTTTCATTCTGATTCTACAACTGCACTATTTTCTCCACTGCCAATACTTTTAAGACAAATCTATTCAAGTAGCCTAGCAGAACCCAAAAGGGCAATGCTATGAAATCATAGTAAAGGTGTCCCTTGCTCGAAAGCCAGTCGAATCTGACTCTAGGGGGCGGTGCTCATCTCAGTTTCCAAGCTGAAGAGCCAGCGCTGTCCAAAGATTTTTTCTGTGGTCATGTGGCTGGCATGACCAAATGCATGACTAAATGCTGAGGCTCATGGAACGCTGTTACCTTCCCACTGAAGTGGTATCTATTTATCTACTTGGAATTTCTTGCTTTTGAACTGCTAGGCTGGCAGGAACTGGGGCTAGAGATGGGAGCTCACTCTGTCATGCAGCATTCGGGTCTCGAACTGCCGAGATACCGACCTTCCAGTCTGCAGCTCAGTGTCTTAACCGCTGAGCCACTGCAGCCCTTATAAAATCATAGGTACTGCATACTTTAGTGTGTACATACTACTGGATAAGTCAGGCTGCTGTATGGATAGGTGTCAGGAGAAGTCCATGCATTCTGTAGCAATCTCGTGCCAATGGTTAACATGGAACAACAGACATCTGGCTTTTCCTCTGCGCTGGCATGCCTGATATTTCTGCCCTAGACTTACCAGGTTGCTGCAGAGGGCAACCTGTCACCTCTGCTGGCTCTCCCCTGATTTTGGAGTGGGGGATGGGGTGACATCACCTCTGGTTGCTGGCACTGTCTCCATTAATTCCCCAGTTTCTGTGGTCTTCACCATCTCGCCTGGTAAGGTGTCTGGCAGTGACTGTCCCATCCTTGCTACCTGATATCCTTGCTGCCAGAGATGCCAGGCACATGAGTGCCATCAAGTCACAACCCACTTATGGTGGATCCAGCAAGGGGCTTTCAAGCCAAGTGAGAAGCAGACACGATTTGCCCTTGACTCCTCCTGCAGAGTTTTCCTTGCTGGTTTCTCATTCAAATACCGACCTTGCTTAGCTTCTGAGATCTGGCTATACCATAGCACCTTTTCTTCTAGGGAATGAACTAGGGGCCTACAAAGCAAGAGCTTTGTTACTGAGTTGTATCTCTTCCCTTAACTTACCGAGAACATCACAGTTATCTCAGTGGTCCTCCACCCAACTTTGCCCTCTCCAGCCTGTTCACTGGCTTTTACTAAATATCAATGGGTTCCAAGGGGAGGAGCTGGATTTGTGGCAGTCATGCCTTTCCTCTTCTTGAAGTTTTAGATTTTTACTTTTATTACTACAAATACACTGTTGTAAAAGAAACTGGTACGGAAGGCGAAGAGATAATGAGCATCCTATGGGAAAACCGTCAAAAGATAATACATGCTGATGTCCAAACAGTTCGACAAATCCCAACTAAACATTAAGGCATTTTTGTTTTTGCTTCCTGCCTGCAGAGGGAAGTCTTTAACTGAAAGGTCCAACAATGCCATGGTCCGTATTTCAGTGTGTGGTGTTAACTGTCCTTTTCCACTTTCAGGGAGTTATTTATTGAGCCACTGCCAAGACTCCTAGGATCCAGAGTCACCCAAGATGCTTCGGAAAGGAGGAATGTACCCCAGTACTGGGGCAAGAGGATTAAGTTCCAGCTAGCTTTGTAGCATTAAAATAATGTGTCTTTAACGTGATAAAGTTACCTATTTTTTGGGTGTCCCATCTTCTTTTGGGCTCTTTAAAAAAACCCATGAAAATGTCCTCTTGTGGTGTTGGAAGGTTAGGAATATTCCTATTCAGTAGCAATTATCACAGCTTAAATAGTTGTTCAGTTGCACAGCCGAGTCCGACTCTTCGTGACCCCACGGACCCCCTCATGCCAGGCCCTCCTGTCTTCTGTCGTGTTCCAGAGTTTGCTTAATTTCATGTTTGTTGCATTGATGACACTGTCTAACCATCTCATCCTTTGCCGCCCCCTTCTTCTTTGACCTTCAATCTTTCCCGGCATCAGGGTCTTCTCCAGTGAGGGCTCCCAGTCCCTTCTCATTTGGTGGCCAAAGTATTTGAGCTTCAGCTTCAGGATCTGGCCTTCCAGGGAACTGACAGGGTTGATTTCTTTTAGGAATGACTGATTTGGTCTCCTTGCAGTCCAAGGGACTCTCAAGAGTCTTCTCCAGCAGTAGGGGTATTTAAAATGAGATTTGTCATAGCGGTCACTTGTTTGAAGTAGTCAGTCAGGAAATATGCCCTCTTTTTTGCTTTTCAAAAATACGATAGCCCTAAACTTATGACCAAATGTGGTGCGATGACTGGACATGTCCACAGACGTGCAACAAGCTGGGTCTAAGCAGCTTACATTTCTAGCACCTGTGTCTGAAAGACTCAACTTAAAAAAAAATATAGTGAGTATCTGATAACTGAGAAGCGATTTTTTTTGGTATTAATTGTTGTCTAAGGTCTAAAGAAATATGTGTAACACGTCAGTTATTCTTGCCAGATTGTTTTCTAAATTTGCAAATTGAGTTCCATATGCTAATTTGGTTGCACTTCTTCAATTATGATCACATTTCAAATTAGCATACAAGAAATTGAGTGCTTTCAGTATCAGGGCCAAATCTAGTATGTAGGCAGTGGGTTAACTGGAGAGATTGCCAGTGTCTTGGAGGAAAAGGAGGGTTATATTCTGATCACAAATGTTTTAAAAGCTTCATCCTTTTAGAAACAACTGTGTTGATGACATAATTCCAAATTTGGCCTGTGATAGCCAGGTGAAGGATTTGTTAACAATTTTAGGGTTATCCTAAGCATCAGTTTCATGTGTATAAATGAGTGGGATTTCTTGCTACCAATTTATTTTCATATCCTTCTGGTTGCCTGTATTGTGTGGCAGTATGTATTTGGGTATGTACATAACATCCAATGCCTTCTAGCCAAATGCAGGATAAAGTCAAAACCAAAACTATTTGTGCCAAGAGAGGACAAACACAGCCTGAAAAGGGACTCTCGCCAAAGCTTTGCTTGTTCCACTAAAACCCTCTATCCGATAAGGCTCTGTGATTAGGGAGCTCACCACCCTGTTTATCCTTTTCAGTTGTGGCTTTTCAGAGGCAGGTCTGGGGCTTTGATTACTTCCTCAAAGAGTCAAACATGGAGTCAATTTGGAGAAAGGTTTTTTTAAATAAATAAATAAATAAACCCAGTATATATAGGTAGGCCTCTACTATGGAATAGTCATAGACATTAATTTTATCCCTAAACTGTGAAGGTTTAAAGGTTTTAATATGAGTCATATTTTAAAATATGGTAGTGATGTGCAACAAGATCGTGTCCTTTACATTTCTAGGATTAAAGGTAAAGGTTTCCCTTGCTCGAAAGCCAGTCAAATCCGACTCTAGGGGGTGGTGCTGATCTCTGTTTCCAAGCTGAAGAGCCAGTGCTGTCCAAAGATGTTTCTGGGGTCATGTGGCCGGCATGAGTAAACACTAAGGTGCATGGAACGCTGCTACTTTCCCACTGAAGCAGTGCCTATTTATCTCCTTGCAATTTCGTGCTTTCGAACTGCTAGGTTGGCAGGAGCTGGGCCCAGAGACAGGAGCTCACTCCATCTGCCGAGCTACAGACCTTCCAGTCTGCAATTTAGCATCTTAACCTCCTAGCCACCGTGGCCCTAGGATTAGCGGCCCTAAATTGCTATGCAGTCCAGTGTAATGCCGAGTGGATTGATAGGAACTTGGCAAATTGGCACTGCTGCCATGCCCTTATAGTAACATTGAGTTTGACCCCTCTCAATAGCCACTGTTTCAGCAAGCCTTTCGAAAACACAAATTCTCTGCACTTTGTCCCATCTGAATCTCTCCCCCATCCCCCTCACTAGTTCCTTCCCAGTCCTTTGATCTCTCACTGTCACCATAGAAAGGGGAGGGGCCATCACTCTGTAGGAGAGCATCTGAACCAGGGAGGATTGTGTGGCACTCCAAAGGGATCTGTTGAGGATGGGTGAGTGGTCATCAGCATGGCAAATGGGGTTTAATGTGGCCAAGTGCAAAGTGATGCACATTGGAGCCAAAAATCCTAACTAAATACACGTTGATGGGGTCCGAACTGGCGGAGACTGATCAAGAGAGAGATCTTGGAGTCATAGTAGATAACTCAATGAAAATGTCGAGGCAGTGTGCGACTGCAATGAAAAAGGCTGGGGGTTATTAGGAAGGGAACAGAAAACAAATCAGCCAGTATCATAATGCCCCTGTATAAATTGATGGTGCGACCTCATTTGGAGTACTGTGTACAGTTCTGGTCGCCACACCTCAAAAAAGATATTATAGCATTGGAAAAAGTGCAGACAAGGGCAACTAGAATGATAAAAGGGTTGGAACACTTTCCCTATGAAGAAAGGTTGAAGCGCTTGGGGCTCTTTAGCTTGGAGAAATGACGGCTGAGGGGTGACATGATCGAGGTTTATAAGATTATGCATGGGATAGAGCAGGTAGAGAAAGAAGTCCTTTTCTCCCTTTCTCACAATACAAGGACTCGTGGGCACTCCATGAAATTGCTGAGCAGTCGAGTTAGAACAGATAAAAGGAAGTACTTCTTCACCCAAAGAGTGATTAACACGTGGAATTCACTGCCACAGGAGGTGGTGGCAACTACAAGCATGGATGGCTTCAAGAGGGAATTAGATAAACATATGGAGCAGAGGTCCATCAGTGGCTATTAGCCACAAGGTATAGATAGGAAGTCTCAGTCTGGGGCAAGTGATGCTCTGTATTCTTGGTGCTTGGGGGGGGGGACAACAGTGGGAGGGCTTCTAGTGTCCTGTCCCCACTGCTGGACCTCCTGAGGGCACCTGGTGTTTTTGGCCACTGTGTGACAGAGTGTTGGACTGGATGGGCCATTGGCCTGATCCAGCATTGGCTTCTCTTATGTTCTTATTCTTTGCATGCAGAGGGACCCAGGTTCAATACTTGGTGTCTCCACTTACAAGCATCAGGTAATGTGACAGACCTCCACCTGAGACCCTGGACAGCCACTCCCAGTCTGAGTAGACAGCTCTGACCTTGATGGACCAATGGTCTCATTCAGTATAAAACAGCTTCATACGTGTTCACATAGCCTGCCTTGTCGAAATAATGTAAAGTACAAGAACTCTGGCTAGTGGTCACATCTGCTTGGCACACGGGGGTTCATATATCAATGTAACATCATTATACCATTGGCAGTGATGCTGGAAAAGGATCTGAAGTGCCACACAAGAGAGTTGGGTCTGGTCCTGGCGCTACCTGATTTCTGTAACTATAGTCTTCTTTCTCTGTGCGGTTCTGTACCAGAGCTCAGTTTTGTCTGATGCCACTCCCGCAGGAGTCGGCAAACTATAACTCCAGGGCCAAATGTGGCGCAGTACAGAACTAAATAGGGCTCTCTAAAAAAAAACAAAAAACTAAATCTTTGAAGTTCTGTTATATCGGAGGGGTAGGTGGGATGCTGGAATAACCAGTATGTTAAGTGAGTGGCAGGCAAGGGTTTTTTTATCGGAATAAAAGGCTTTTTAGAGTAATCCTTTGCTGGAAGAAGAACGACAGAAGTGAACAGCTGCCAGTAACCCAAGTGCAAACCATGCCCAAATTTATGCCAGTGCACTAAAATAATAGTAATTATAGTAATTACTAAAAACATTTTATGCCACTTTCCCACTCAATTTAGGGTCCGCAAGACAGCGAACAGTCACAACGTTAAAACAACTTAAATATATATAAAACAATTTAAGAGCTATCAGAACGCATTAACAAGAAGGAGAGTCAGTGAAGGAATGCCAAACGAAACAGAGAAGTCTTTACCTGCTGGCAGAAGGCAACAATGGAAAGGGATGGATGAGTTTCTAATTGCGCAAAGTCATCCTATGTGTATTTATTTCTTATTAGGAGGCCCTGTATGTGCCAATTCCTAATAAAGCACCCACAACACCAAAGTTTAGACGGCAGACACTTTATGGATTATTAATCAACATGTCAATTATCAGTAAAGTTAAAACAGTTTATTTTCAGTAATGCAAATAGTCTTTTGTATACTGGCTCTTTGATGATCTCTGGCTCTGAGTTCTGACATAAGATTGGCTCTTAGGTTACAAAAAACTGCAGACTTCCCACCCTCCAGTATGTCTGATGATGGGCGGCCTTTGGTAGCATAACATGGTTTCTGTAACCGTGATATACTGCAACTTCACTAGCTTTGATTTTACATTGCAGTGCCCCAGTGACATTGTCCAGTGGCTGAGGAAGGAGCTGATAAGACTAAGGCTGATAAGACTAAGGGGTTCAGTGTGACCAAGTGCAAGGTGATAAACATTGGAGCCAGAAATCCTAAATATAAATACATGTTGATGGGGTCCAAACTGGCAGAGACTGACCAAGAGAGAGATCTTGGAGTTGTAGTGGATAACTCACTGAAAATGTTGAGACAGTGTGCAACTGCAATAAAAAAGGCCAATGCTATGCTGGGGATTATTAGGAAGGGAAGTGAAAACAGATCAGCCAGTATCATAATGCCCCTGTAGAAATCTTCTGTTGGTATAACGCCTTCCTTGGTCTTGCAGTAATCCAAAAATTTCTTCGCCTTTGCAACAGAGTCAATCTTTTGTTTCTTATCTTTGTAACTGAAAATCAGTCCCTCTGGAGTTAACCACCTATACATAATGCCTTCTACTTGCAAGAATGTTGTTAGATTTTTACAAGGCTTCCTCTTCTTCCTGATTTCAAATGGGATGTCTTTTAAAACTTTAATGTCCTCATCTTGGATCTTCAGGGTAGCTCTGTTTGTGGCCTTAACTACCACAGCTCTTGTTGATTTTTTAGAGAATCTCACCATCACTTCACCTGGCAGGTTTTTTTTCTTGACAAAATCAGGATAGGTTCTATAAACCATATCCATATCGCTTTGTAGTATATCTGCTTGGAGACCTGTCACTGGCGCTAATACTTCACTCAATACTTGCTTGAGATTCTCACCTTTCTGTTCAGGAACACCCTGGAACCTTAAAAAGAAATTAGAACGTTCCATCTGTAGTTTTAATAAATTGTCCTTATCAGATGATCTTTCCTTTTCCATCTCATCCAGCCTCTTATCATTCTTTTCTGTCTTAGTTTTAACTTCCAGGAGTTCTTCTGCTACTTTTTCAGACCTCATGTTTGCATCGGCCACATTTTTCTGCAAGTTATCCAGCTTTACATTAACAGCAGTCAGCTGGTCCATTAGGGGTCGCAATGCAGATGCCAATACAGCTGATACGTCTGTACTTGTCTCCGTTTTTGGAACCGGAAGAGAAGGAGCTTTTGGAGAAGGTCTGCTCTTCCCCCCAGCCAGTCATTTCTTCTTGTTTATAATTCCAGAGAAGAACCTCCAAGTTTGTTAAAAAGCCTCTTATTACGACCCAAGTATTTGATTTTTGCTTCCCCCCCCAAGCTCCAGTCCTTTAACAACCAAACAGATTCTCTGGTGTTAATACCGCAGTGCCTCTTTAAAAGGGGGGGGGGATTTAAAGTTTAAATCCTCCACTCTTCAGGTAATTTCAAACCCGAGAATCTTCACATAGATCCCAACACTCACGATTTGCCATGCATTACAGGTAGCGAAATTCTTTCTTGCAGCTTGCTTGACTCCCGCAGCCATCCGGTGTGCGTTCGTTCGTACCTGGAGGTGCTGCGGCGGGTGAACCTATGGAGGCAAAGAGGAGCCTCGATCCCGAGATTGCCATCTTAGGAGAGGCACCCTCTCGTGCCTCAGTCAGGGTCCCCCTCCAAGGGGGTCCGACTCCAGTTTGGCACCCCTTCAGACTGCCGAGACTGGGTCACGTCTCCCGGAGCTGCAAGAGATCGCACCCGCCACTGAGCCAGCCAAAATCGGAAGTCCACTTTTCTCCCTTTCTCACAATACAAGAACTTGGGGGCACTCCATAAAATTGCTGAGCAGTCAGTTTAGAACAGATAAAAGGAAGTACCCAAAGAGTGATTAACAAGTGGAATTCACTGCCACAGGATGTGATGGTGGCTACAAGCATGGATGGCTTCAAGAAGGAACTGAATAAACATATGGAGCAGGGGTCCATCAGTGGCTATTAGTCACAAAGTATAGATAGGAGCTCTCGGTCTGGGGCAAGTGATGCTCTGTATTCTTGGTGCTTGACAGGGGGAAACAGTGGGAGGGCTTCTAGTGTCCTGGCCCCACTGATGGACCTCCTGATGGCACCTGGTATTTTTGGCCACTGTGTGACAGAGTGTTGGACTGGATGGGCCACTGGCCTGATCCAACATTGGCTTCTCTTATGTTCTTATATAATGCCATCAGGGGACTTTAACTAGGGTTGGTCATCTGGACATTAGCAACAGACTAGGGCTTGCCGTACAGAGTTTCTGACATCATTTGTGTTCTGTATTCATTTAGGAGTGCCATTTGATGGCTCTTGGTGGTTTCCTTAGTATACCACTCTGAGTTCTTGGAAAGGCAGTACAAAAACAGTCCATAATTAAATACATCACAACGTGTAATGCAGTCTCGGGGGGTCCTGCCTTCACAGCCACTATGAATACTGACACACAATCTCTGAGAATTTGAATGCCACCCATAGACATTTTTATGAGTTACCACCTTTATGCACACAAGTTTTGTCTTCCTGAATGGCAAGCATTTCTGAAAGCATCTGCTGCATTCCTCCCCCACCCGCCCCTTTCCCCGCTCAGCCACCAAAGGACCAGGATTACAGCGGCATGAAGACAAGCAGCTTTTAAATCTGTGAATTCTCGAGCAGCGGGAAACCATTAAAGAATTGGTGTTTCTTAACAATGCTCACATGGGAGTGCTTCTCTCCCTCTTCCCCATTCCCGACTAGCCAAGTGCTTTAACTTGTTTCAGTGCCTCATGCTTGTCTTCCTAACTCCGTAACAAGGAAATGAGTTGGCTGGGGATCAGGAGCCTGTGCGGCTCTTATTAGTCAAGCCGAGGAGACAACCATGCTCTGCTGTAAAAGAACAAAAGTTGTGTTTTTTTTATATAAAGGGGAATAAAATCCTAGCTGTTCCCCCCCCCCCCCCCGACTTTTGTTATTGTGTAGCATAGCTTGAACTTAAGTTTTATTAAGGGTTTCTGTCTGGCAGGGCTGGATAACAAATCTGACTGCCTAG
Source organism: Lepidodactylus listeri (assembly GCA_029233225.1). Lineage (NCBI taxonomy): Eukaryota > Metazoa > Chordata > Lepidosauria > Squamata > Gekkonidae > Lepidodactylus > Lepidodactylus listeri. The sequence goes on from JARCFY010000016.1 coordinate 22,615,839, forward strand.
CTGAAGTCAGAGGAAGAAGAAACTTGCCGACTGGGAATTGCTGGTTCTAAATTAGCTTCTCTGGAACCGCTGCTTCTGCAGGTGCGTGGCTGTGGATACCCTGTGGATGATCTCTGGAACACAAGTCTATTTGCATGTTGCCTTGAATTCTAAACAAACTGGGGTATAGAATTTTCAATCACACACAGCAGACACATCCAATATTACTTTTGCTTGAAGGTGAACCAAAAGACGGCTGCATGCATCCATCTAGTCTTAGCTCTGTCATTTGGGGCAGATGCAGACTAAGGAAGATACTTTAAAGAATTTAGAAAACTAAAGTTTAGTGTTGAGATCCATCTGGGAGCCTATTACTCATACCAGAGATTCCCAAAGCGGTGCCCGTGGTTACCACATGAGTGGTGGATGCGTCTCCTGGCACCTACTTCCTTCTTCCCCAAAACAATACTGGTTTTCCTCCACTCATTGGAGCAACTTCAGAAGACCCCACGAGGCATCACCTTTGTGTCTGCAGGGAGCAGAAAAGTCCAAGGCGCCTTTGGATCCAACATCTTCCTGTAATCGTGACTTGGTTCTAGAGTGAGTCCTCAAAGCGATGCTGGTTCTGAGAAACCCTTCCTGTCAGACTGTTCTCCTGTGTCCAATGGCGGAAGCTGCCCACTGCCTTGTCAGCTGTCCACCTACCACTCAGATCTGTAATGTTGGTCAGATCTGATGGAACAGTGTCATACTCCCCATTGTGGTCTCTGCATTGAGACCACTATTACAATTATTATGACCCACGGCTGGGATTCATAAGCTCCCCTAAGATCCTATTCAGCGGAGGTCTTCTATTCTTCCTTTGTATGGCAAAGTCCCTAGAGATTCGTGTCTCTTGTGCTCCCAAGAGAGCAACGGATCCATTGTGCACCCATGATCTACTGGGCCAGCCATCTTCCCAATAATGGATGTCTCTTTCGATACTCTATAACAAATATGACAACAGTGGACGGTGTAGGACAAGAACAAGGACATTCATCATTTGGCCCCTTTGACAGAGGAAGCCGTACATTTTATGTTACTGGTCACAAACATCTGCACCTCTTCTGCCTTAGGCTTCAAACTAGCTGATTTAGAATCTATAGAATCTATAATCACAAGTGTCAGGTGTTCATGTAGAACAGCAATAGCCCCTACCTGAAACTTCCTGGTGCCAGAGGTATGAAAAGCTCTCTAAACATCATATCTCCTCATCAAAGCACATAGCTTATTGTGTGGCCCACAGTCCTGCTACAGCATTTTCCTTGGCTGCTACTCCTAGCTGTGCCGAACAGCACCACCAAATCAGATTTGCACCAGGACTCAAATCTCTATTTTGAGGGCAAAGACTTGTTCAATACCAAAACTGACAAAAGTCCTGAACAAAATGAGGAAGGTATAGTGACTCTTGTACCTCCTCCACAAAGATCCAGGCCCTATTACATATTTTATCACTTTTATTATAGAGGTAGGCTCCTGCAAATGTCACACTTTGCCTCCACCCTCAGGCCTTTTTATTCACCCTATGCTCAACCACCTGCACAGCATACTGGAGGTTGCCCCTCCCATATGACAATCTCAGGGTCCAGACTCCAAGCCAACCATCCCAATAAGCAGGGTTTTTGACAACTACAGCCCTTGTTCAGAGCAACTGCATACAGGGGAGGGATATCTTTCCCACCAAACTTGCCAATACACTTGTCAGGACCAATAGGTCCTTACTATAGTATCCACAAGCTATGCAATGGAGTTTTAATTGCTTCTCTGCAACTCTCTCTCTCTCTATCCAATGCTTATACCCTATCCCAACTTCTGGTGGGAATCAAGGCCCACCTCAGGATAACACATCTTAAAGGTGCCTATAATGAATGAGGTTTTATTCCAGATACTTTTCTGATAAACATGGAAGGGTTAACACTGATTCTTGATCTGAGAACTCTTACTGAATTCCTGTCCCCCCCCCCCCCCAATTACAATGTTGCCTATCCATTATCCTACCTCTGTTGCATCCAACTGTCTGGGTCATGATCCTTGGATGTGCTAGATGATTACTTCCATGGACCCCCAATGGCTTCTAGAGTATTTAGCAAAGTAGTGGTCACTGTCCTGGCCTATATATGTAGGTTTGGGTGCAAGACTTACTCATGGCTTTATGGCTGGTTATTTGTTTTGGACACCAAACCAAAACTGAAAATAGATATCCATCTAACTTTGCATTTGCTCAAGGCCCTTGCACCTACAAATGGATTCTAGAAGTCCAGGTGATTTTCATAGAAACTGTCTTAGACTGCTCCTTGGTAAAGGACTTCTCACCAGAAGACAGACTCCTGGTCACCTGGCTGACAGCAGCTCCGGATACAGCCAGACATTTTTATCCAGAGGCTTCTGGGTTTAATGGCCTTCGCCACTGCAATGGTGTCATATGTGACGCTATGCATGCGCTCACTATAGCTTTGGTTCCTCAGGACTTTTGATGCACATTTCCAGTCATTTCCAGTTGAAAGACGAACATTCCAGGACATGCTGTCCAATCACTATCTTGGTGAACAATATGACCCAACCTCCTGTCAGGGATACCATTCAACCCCCTGCTTCTGGAGGTCATTCTTGTCACAGATGCACCTTCGTCAAGTTGGGGTGCCCATGTGAGACCTGTCTGAGTTACTGGTTTCTGGTCCACTTGTGTCACACTGTCTTGTATAAACTGTCTTGTATAAACTGAGCTGTTTACCTAGGTTTGTTTGCTCTTCACTCTTATAAGATAGGGAAAAACATCCAAGGGGTGACCAACATTCTCACAGCCAGGCCTGACAACGCTCCTCTCTGGTGGAGGAGTTGTTGTGGCAAAGTAGTTTCAAGCAACAACCATGAACATAAATTAAGAGAAGAGGAGATTGGATTTATACCCCACTCTTCACTACCTGAAGGAATCTCAGAGCGGCTTACAATCTCCTTTCCCTTCCCCTCCCCACAACAGACACCTTGTGAGGTAGGTGAGGCTGAGAGAGCTCTTTTGAGAACTGCTCATGAGAGAACAGCCCTGAGAGAACAGGTAGTGAAGGACTGTGTATAAATCCAATCTACTCCTCTTCCTCCTTTCCTTCTTGCAACCCCAGCAAGGGTCTTTCTAGGTAAGTGAGAAGCAAAGGTGGTCTGCCAGTGCCTTCCTCTGCAGAGTCTTCTTGGTGGTGGTCTTTCCCACTGAGGTTCCTGTCTTCTCCTGGCTCCATCCCCAAATTTCCAGGAGTTTCCCAACCTGGATTTGGCAACCCTATCCTGCATCCCCCGCCAGTGACCAGGGAGGACCTGGCAGCCAAGGCCTTCTTTCCTTGATGTTGCCTCCTGGCACTGGTACTCAGAGGTTTCCTGAGTCTAAATGTGAAGGCTCCCAAATTTAGTTAGCATGGATGGACTTCTCTTCCATGAATCTGCCTAATCCCCTTTTAAAGCTATCTATGCTCAAGGCCATCACTACATTCCCGGCAGTGAATTCTACAATTTAGTAACTTGCTGCATGAAGAAGTATTTCTTTTTTTGCTCTTCTGAATCTATTGGCCATCAACGTCACTGACTGCCCACAAGTTCTAGTATTATGGGAGGGGAAGAAAAAGGTAATCAAAGTCCTACTAGAGATCATCTGAGAGCAAAAACAAAAGTCTAGATGACTGTGCCATCTAAGCAGAAAAACAGAAAAGAAGGAAGAAGAAGAAGAGGAGGAGGAGGAGGAGGAGGAGGAGGAGATTGGATTTATACCCTGCCCTTCACTTGGAGCCTCAGAGCGGCTTACAAACTACTTTCCCTTCCCTTCCCCCAACAGATGCCCTGTGAGGTAGGTGGGGCTGAGAGAGCTCTGACAGAAACTGCTTTTCAAGAACACCTTTGACAGAACTATGGCTTGCCCAAGGTCATCCAGCAGGTTCGAGTGGAGGAGTGGGGAATCAAACAACCACTACACCAAACTGGCTCTTAGTCATTTCAAAACACTGGCTCTTTATAACCAAGTGAACTCAAAATGCTGCTAAAACATCCTCAGGATTCGAACAGAAGGCAATGCATTGTGCTCAAAGGTCCCAGTCCTTGCTTTCAGCCCCTTTAAAATTCTACATTAATGCCACTCACTATTGTTTCTCAAAAACAAAAACATTAATGACTTTTATTAAAAGGCAATCTCACCACTGTGAAGTGCATGTGTTACTTTTACAGACAAAAATAAATCAAATGACTTCCATGGGGGGAAGCACAACAAAAAAAAATGTGATCAATGCAAAGTGCACACATTATTAATGGACTGCTACTTCCTAACATTAGAAGAGTATGCAGGTAAGATCTAAATAACACTATGCTTAGATTTTGCTTGACGGACACAAAGTGTTCGTTTCCTCCGTTCCGAATTAAAAGCCTAATGCAGAGGGGGTGGGTGCTCTACTCCTGCAGGTTTTCAAAAAGGGAAATGAATATAAAATTGTTTCTCATATCTTGGACAAAATCTCCTGCTCAAGGCCAAATTGCAGTCTGACAGGTTCTCTGTGATCTTGGCCAAAGAAATATCGTATTAACAGCCATTCAGATCAAAGTAATTTTAATGTGGCTGAAGAACATCCCTTTTTGGTGTTGTTTTTTTAAAAAAAACCCAAAACATTCCCTCATAACAAATGAAATGAATTACCAAGGGAAGTTATGTCAGTTGTGTCACACGTTTTGCTTCTGGTTTACAATCTTTAGAGAAAAAACATAATTAACTACTGCCTGGACACAGTGGGGTTCTCCTGCATTCAATTTCACTCTTGTTAACACAGAGGAACAATGAAAATCCGTAATTAGCACGGAAGCAGCAGGAACACAGTGGCTTTGGCTGGGATTTGGCCTGTGATTATTTGTGTGTGCGCTCCTGTAACGTGGCTCCCGGACAACATTCTCTCGATGGCCAAGAGAGGGCACTCTTTCAATAAAAAAATAGATTTAAAACTAGATCTGTATTACATGATGATTTCCTAGCCATGCTTTTCTTTCCACAACACAAAACAGAAAGGCTCCCCCCACCCCCCCGGCTGCCCAAGCATTTCACATGAATGCAGGGCCTGGGATTCAGGTGAAATTACTAATCCTGATGAAAGAAAGCCAGGCCCTTTAAAATGGACGTGTACACAAGAGATGTGTGTATTTAATTCATTTACTTAAAATGTGTTGTAGTCCCTCTAATATGAAAGCTGCTTTGGCCCTTAACTGCAATCCATTTAGATACTCTTAACTTGAAAAAAAAGGAAACACATACTGTCAACCATCACAAGTAGGGTTGCCAGCTTCAAGGTGGTGGCTGGAGATCTCCTGGGACTACAGCTGATCTCCAGCAACAGAGATCAGTTCCCCTGGAGAAAATGGCCACTTCGGAAGGTGGACTCTATGGCATCATACCCCTTGAAGTCCCTCCCCTCCCCAAAGTCCACCCTCTCCAGGCTCCAGCCCCCAAATCTCCAACCTGGAGTTCGCAACCCTACATCACAAGTCACGGTTAGATGCATTACATTTGATCTCAGTTGTGGACTTTCATTATACCCCCATGCAAAACCTTAAATATATCTGTTGTCTCCACTCACAAGACTCTCAGCATTGTTCCCCCTTCAGCAATTAAAACAGAGTTCATGCAAGACGAAGTTTTTTTTATGACAGGCACTTCAGGTTTTGCACAATTCCCGGCATATCGTAAGTCAGGCCGACACAACCAAGTAGTTAACAAATGTATTGTAGCATAAGTCTTCATGGATTAGAGCCCATGAGTTCTATTCAGTGGGGCCAAGATGCCAGAGAAATTGGTGGGTGTTTCTCCTCTCGGTGCAGCACGACATGAGACAATGTTCACGCAGAAAATTAGTCTTGCGTGAACTCGCTCTACAAGAGTCTTGTGAACAAACCAGCTCTTTCCCTGCAATGGTACAGCAGATGCCGGCTCTCAGCAGGGGGTCCCTTTGTGAAGGCAGTGACATAGTCAACAATCCGTGAGATTAGTTAAGATTGGTGGCTAAGCTTGTATTCAAGATCTATTTGCAGTAGTTTCAAGTGTTTCAGCACAGGACAAACAAAACAAAACAAAAAAAACTTAACAGCTTCTTCTGCCTGGCTTGCATTTAATGTGACATTTTCAAAACTCGACAAGATTTCTGCTCAACCAGCAGTAGTTTTTGCTTTTGAAACCAAGTATTTTTTTGTTTTTTTGGTGGAGTCTTTCCCATTTAGAATCATAAAACTGTTATCTGAGTTTCGCAGAATGGACGCCTGATTTCGTCTTAATTCAAAAGGGGCATCCCCATGTTATTTGTTTGACAGGAGAGTGCTATCCATGGTTCTAGGCTCTAAAACATTTTTGGATGTTCTCAAGCTATTTCAGTAAACACGGTTTTAATAGTATGAAGCACCAGTAGGCCATAAGGACTGGAAGCCACCCATGGCCGCCAAAGCTTCCAGTCAGCATTCACACTCCAGCTCAGCTTCTTGTGTGGCGATTCCTCTGCGGGCTGGTCAGTTTGGGGTAATGGGGCTTACCTGATTACGGAGAATTTTTAATAAGAAAAAAATGTGATTAATATCTTACATGGGTAGTGCCCACTAATGTATGATGGAACTGGGGCCCAGTGTCATATCTGAGACATGCCGATGTTTAGTGAGTAAGAGAAAGCATTCAGAGTGAAGCCTAGACATAATTAACCCGAGGTTTCTATTAGTATACCTCAGAGAACATTACAACCTTAAAACATATACTCTCAGAATGCCTAAAGAGGAAAGCTGAATGCATCTCCATTCCCCCTGTGCTTCTCACTCTAATGTAATAATTTTCTCCGGCAGAGAAATATTGAGATGCTGGTAATGCAATGATAATTTCTTTTGTCTCACCTGCAGAACTGCCTGGAGTGGTTCATGTTGGGGCCTGCTTTAATATTGCCTTTTTCTGGGTCATAGATGGTCGTTGCTCGAGCGTAGGCTCCCCCGAGGATAAAGATGAAACCGTTGAGGGTGATGGCAGGAGCGTATTTGTTATCTGTCGATGGAAAGCAACATCGAGATCAGTTTCCAAGCTTGTTGCCAGAATCTTTTTATTTGTTTTGTATTTATACATCCCCTGTATTTATTAGATAAGTCACGGTTCTTGAAACCTCCAGGTCTAGAGAGAAGAAGACAAGGAAGGTCTTTTCACTGCTTTGTGCTGCTGATTTTGTTCTTCACTTCTCTTTTAAAAAGTTAACCAGTCTTCCCCTTTCCTAGCACACAGTCCCTTTCCCTCTCCACACTTCCAGTTATGAATTGCCATCTATGAGAACAAAAGTATGACTCTCTGGAAGAGCTATTTTGCAGCTGAAATGAACCTGTCAAATTATTTCAGATACTGAACAGCAGCATATTTTAATATAACATAGATCTTTCCAAAGTGACAGATTTATACAGAATTCTTCTTTATACAGAGAGATGTTAGGTGTTCCATGAAAGTTTTTAGTGGTACCCCTCCCACACACATCTTCAGCAAAGGAGACGCCCAATGTGATACATCTATATAATTTCAGACTAGATGGGAGGGAGGGAGGGAGGGAGGGAGGGAGGGAAGGGGCCAAATATTTTAATACTACCTACTTCAACAAGTGTGTCATATGTAGAGTTGTTCCATTCTAAGTCCATCTCAATAAATGGTCTTAGACTGGAGTAACTCTGCACAGGTTTACACTGTTTGCTTGGAATCTCACCGTGAAGCTATAGGGAGAAATGAGATATGAATCTGTTAATAAATTAAAATTAAAAACATAAGGATTTAAGGCACCGCACTGAAGTATCCATGCTCAATGCCCAAGCAACCACATTTGCAAACATGACAGTTTGCTCCGTGCAGGGCTCATTTCGTAGCAGGAGCTCCTTTGCATATTAGGCCACACACCCCTGATGTAGCCAATTCTCCAAGAGCTTACAGTAGCCCCTGTAAGAAGAGCTCTGTAAGCTCTTGGAAGATTGGCTACATGCATTAGGGGTGTGTGGCCTAATATGCAAAGGAGCTGCTGCTATAAAATGAGCCCTGGCTCCATGAAAGGTAATTCTAAACTAGTAACCTTATTATAATCTGTTTACACAAACATTGTTAACACCTTGGCCCACACATCTTTTGGATCACTTTTTGCAGCAATTGGTATGTTCACATGGATGAACTCTAGTAGAAGGGCCTGCTCATATTGCCGGGGGTTGGGGTTGCCAGCTCTGGGTTGGGAAATACCTGGAGATTTTAGGAATGGAGCCTGGGAAAGGCGGGGGTAGGGAGGGGAGGGACCTCAAAGGGCTATAATGCCATGGAGTCCACCCTCCAAAGCAGCCATTTTTCCCCTGGGGAACTGATTTTGGTCATCTGGAGATCAACTGTAATAATGAGAGATCTTCAGGTGCCACCTGGAGGTTTGCCACCCTAGCCAGGGGTAGGGGTGGGGGTTAATGGCTTCATACCATTCCAGAATTTCCAAAGGTAGATTTAAGGGCATTAATGTTAAAATAGTTTCTTAGCCTGCAAATCTGCACTTATAACATACGCTTGCATCAGTGCAGTAAACTGACCAAAGGAGAATTCTCAAACTGTTCATCCAGGTGTTTCTTCAGCTAATGCGGTACACCTGTACAGTTATACACAGGAAACCGATTTTATCCTCACTGTTAGATATGAACAGCACACTTTTCTGTGGACTGGCATACATTTTTATGTTCCAAGAACAGCACTGGATTTTGCAGCTTGTCTGCAACAAACATATGTATGTATGAAGCTGCCTTATACTGAATCAGACCATTGGTACATTAAAGTCAGAGCTGCCTACTCAGATGACAGTGGCTCTCTGTGGTCAGGTTCAGCCCTGTGTGATGCATCTGTAGCTCAGCCCACTGTCGGCTAATATCCATCCATCCATCCATCCATCCATCCATCCATCTCCAGGGAAAGTTGAATCCTGTGCTAAAATTAGGTGACTCGAAACATGCGTCATGTTCAGTATAGCAGAGATAAGCAGAGAGAACCACAGCCTGAGGGACCATGAAACAACAGATGGGAGAAGGCTGTGCAACACTCTTAAATATAATGTGATAAGAATTTAAAGGGACATTTACAAAAATACAAAGATACAATATATTAAGTGCAGAGGTCCATAAGGCTATTGCAGTTGTTGACGAGGTTCTCTGGAATAGAATTTCGTTTTGGCAAAACTTCATCTGGACAGTACCATACAATCACTCATTTAAGAGACATATCATATGTGAAGGCTGACCACCATGTGGCTACTCAGGAATTCCACATGGTGGTCAGCCTTCACATACGATATATCTCTTAAATGAGTGATTCTAATTGCTAAATGTTTCAGAAATTCGACTAGCTGGTAGCTTTGTACATCCTTGAATCTTTATGGCTCTTATGAATGAGTCTTCGACGTAACTATTGTACGGTCCCGTTTGGATGAAGTTTTGCCGAAACAAAATTCTTTCCCAGAGAACCTCGTCAACAACTGCAGTAGCCTTATGGACCTCTGCACTTAATATATTGTATTTTTGTAAAATTAGGTGACTCAGCATAACAAGTGCTCATTTATGTAAGCTGCTACAATTGAAACAAAATCTGACTTAGAATATTTTGAAGGCTTACAAAGATGTATATCAGGAAAGAGGAGGAGATCCAGATGTGACCATAAAGGTCAAAGAACAAAGACACTGTAGGACAAAGAAGTCCTGTCCTTGTTACTACTGGAACGCCAACCTAAGATCTCTTCCATGTAGCGGACGCCAGCTGCTCATATTCAAACTGAGCTTTGTAACCACAAGATTGCTTAACCAAACCACAGATTGTCCACCACATACCAGACTGTGTGTCACACACAGAGGTCACATGCACACATGAAGCATCCACACTGAATGAGATGGTTGGAACATCCAAGTTGGAACTGTCTACTCAGACTGACAGCAGCTCTCCAGGGTCTTATGCACAGGTCTAGTTGCATCACCTACTGATAGACCCTTTAACTACATATGCTGGGGACTGAACCTGGGACTTTCTACATGCCAAACAGATGCTCTACCACTGAGTCACAGTCCCTCCCCTCTCACTGAGGTACACTGGCCTTACAGAACATATACAAAGGGGTATTTCTCCTAACATACACTTGGTTTATTTGTCTCATCTCAGACTAGGTATACATTGTCAACGCACAAGGTACGTTTCTTGTATGATCAGTTTTAGTAATAATCCTTAGGCTTTTAATTGAGCGGTGGTTCAGAGGTTAAGATGCTGAGCTGCAGACTGGAAGGTCTGTAGCTCAGCAGTTCAAGACCCTAGTGCCACATGACGGAGTGAGCTCCCGTCTCTGGCCCCAGCTCCTGCCAGCCTAGAAGTTCGAAAGCAAGAAATTGCAAGTAGATAAATAGGTACCACTTTGGTGGGAATGTAACAGCGTTCCGTGCGCCTTGGCGTCTAGTCATGCCGGCCACATGACCATGGAAAAGTCTTTGGACAGTGCTGGCTCTTCGGCTTGGAAACAGAGATGAGCACCGCCCCCTAGAGTCAGATTCAACTGGCTTTCGAGCAAGGGAAACCTTTATGGGGCTTTTTTAAAAAAAATGTATGACTGTAAACACAGTTACATCCTTCGGGGTTTAGAAGAGTTTTAACTATGCTGAGGATGGAACTGAAAAGTCTTTTGTCTTTTTTTTCTTTTATGATTGTGAGCCTGGGAGAGTTCAGAGTGTGGGATATGGCCTCCATTCCCAGTAATTACATAACAGGACCTGGGGAAGGCTGATTTAGGCCTTTCAAGTATTGAGTCTCAGTCTCCAGGTGACCTGGGCATCCCCACCTTGTAGATGAGAGAGGGAGGGGGGTGAGAATGAGAATTTCCCCCAACTCTCTGAAGGTCAAAGTGCCAAGCAAGCATCAGGGTGTGAAAGAAAAAAACACTCTTTTGACAAACAGGAGTCCCCTGCTAGATAATCTACCTATACAACATGAAAACCAAAAAAGCACAAACACGTCTATGAGAAAAATACCGTTTTATCTGAGCGGTTCTTTAGAAGGGTAGGAGTGGATTCACTCTAGAGCTAAAAAAGCCATCCGTCTGCATTTTCTCAACTACACCATTACTGTAATTTGACAGCCTTTCCTGAGCACCCTTCCTCCTTTTATTGCCGGCAAAAATCCAAAACTGTGTACGCCTGTTATTGACACAAAAAGCTCTCTCTCTCTCATATACGAAACACTCCGTGTATGCTGATCACATTTTCACAGGCCCTTTTGAGCTAACGTGACTTTGTGGAAGACACATTAATCTAACAAAAGAGATCTTGAAACTTCACCTCAAAAGCCCACAGGGATATTCTTCTGGGCTTCCTCAAGGCAGAAACAATAACTTCTCAGGAGGCTAATTCCCTGCCTTCATATTCCTTTGTTGCATCAAAGAAAGAACATCTCCCTTTGGTGTTTTAATAGCAGAATTTTGCTTTTATTTCTTACAAGCAGTTAGCATGGTCTCTCAGATTCCTTTGTACTGGCCTAGCTTTAAGCAGGCTTGGGTGCCCTATAACTGCTTCCAATATTCAGCCTGTCTGCTTTATTTTATAAAGAGGGGAAGGGAATGAGATTTTACTTGCTGGTTGCAGGAAGGAAGAATATTGTATCAAATGACCTCAGGTCAGGACTTCTAAATTACAGAAACCTGAGGGGAGGGAGGGAAACAGACAGCAAGTCAATCACTCAACACATTTTTTTTGTTTGTTAAAGGGCTGTGCGCCAAAATCCCTCAGGTGCCACAGATGGGAATATCCTCATTACGGTTTTAAATTTATTTTATCGTTTTATGGAAATTTTAACACTGAAATTGCATTGCAATTTTCTTTCTTTCTCCCTGTCAGAATCTGCTAATTCAGACATCATAGTAATCATGCCTGTACCCTTTATGACCCTTTATGTTACCCTATGTTTTATTCTGTGCTTGTAACTGCCATGTTTTAATGTTCTACTGCTTGACCAAGCCTGGAGTTTGTAGCAAACGAAGCGGGAGGGTGACATCTGAAATGTATGAGAACAAGGAGGCCTCTCACATCCCTGCCTCCGCATTCCAGCTGCCCCGGCTGAGACTTCAAGGGAGGATACCTCTCATCTCTTATCACATGCAAAAGCCTTGAGGCCATTGATTGTTATGTGAACTGGTAACATCTGAGGGGTCTGGTTTGGGAAGGGAAATTTACAGCTTGACACCTTACTTTCTTTCCTGTGAGAACCAAACGGTCAGAACTCCTCTTTGCCCGCCAATTTTCCCCTATAGTGATTGGCTACCTATGGGTAATTCAAACTCCTTGGAATGGTATAATAGACCTGCTTGTATTATCTGTCTCATCTCTGACAATAATCCGAGAAGCTGTACTAATGTAGAGATTGGAAATAAAGAACTTTGGTTAACTAACCAGGATCTGATCCTTGACTACTTTGAGCAGAACTCTCACACTCCCCACCCCTACAATAAGAAATCGATCTCTGTTATACCTGTTTCTCAAATGGAAACACATTATAGGGCTGCCAACGTTGCGTTGGGAAATTCCTGGAAATTTAGGGGTGGAGCATTGTGAAGGGAGGGGTTTGAGAAGGGGAGGGGATTCACCGGGGTATAGTGCCATAGAGTTCACCCTCCTATGCCACCATTTTCTCCAGAAGAACTGATCCCTGTTTTCTGAAGATCTCCAAACTGCACATGGAGGTTGGCAACCCTAAAACCCAGTCACCTTGGCACCTAAAAGGCCAAGAGCTTTATTATTGCATGTTAGTTTTTAAGAGGTCATAAATCCTTTTGCTGGTTTTGCTGGACATGGCTACCTCGTCCAGATTTCATCAATGGGTGGCACAAGATTAGAAACAGGAAACTAAAAACATTTTTGTTTAGACTTGATACTTCATTCAGCCCTTCTGTCAAAAATAAAGAGGACTCTAGTGGCACCTTAAAGACTAACACATTATTCTTTTTTCCCCTGCAACAGATGAACACATCTGACCATCTGGAATTCAAACTAGGAAGGACTCTAATCGGAAGGTTAAAAAAAAAACAACTTTGATGGGCCACTGTTATGATCACCGTCCAAACAATAATAAATGGTAAAGAAACCCATGAGGAGAGCCTTGTAATGTACACAACTATTCACTAATAAAAGGTCTGAAAAAGAAGAACCAATGAATGGAAACAAAATCTACTCTCAAAAGCAATGCTTCCTCTAAGCTGTGGAGTCTTGTGAGCAAAAATTCTATTTGGTGAGCTACTGGCATTAAAGTTGTGAGTGAGCGATTTGGCTGCTGCATAAATTAGTTTGCTCTGGAGCCATCCTTCCTTAGCAAAGACAAAAATGTGTGAGACAGAGGCTAGAAAACTGTGAGCTAGCTCACACTAACTCAGCTTAGAAGGAACACTGCTCAAAAGCCAATGCCTGAAAATCTACCCGTGTGTCTAAGGCAGATATCCTTGAATCCCAAGACCAACATATATAGAAATGGGGGTAAGAGAGCCCCAGCTGCCTAGTATGTGACTGTGGATTCCTAGCAGAATTGAGAGAGGGCTGAACAGCAAACAGGGTAAATTAGCAACCACTTCTAGGATTTCAGGCATCTGGCAAGAGCTCTTGTTGATCCTTGAAGCCAGTACTCTATGGGATGGCATCTGACAAAATAAATGCCCAGCATCAGGTGGAAAATTAAGAGATGACAGTGCAGAGCAAGGGGGGGAAATAAAACCAGTATCCAGGGGGTAATGAGAAGTACAAGGGAGAAACAAACGACCAATAGAATAAGACAGTGAAGGTACTGGCTCTGATTAGCTCATATTCCGTTCCATCTTCTTCTCAAACAGCACAACCTGATGTCAGGGAATGAAAAGCGAACAGGTGGAGGTGGATGGGAGAAAAGTGGATTACAAATATAAAATATACAAGCGTGAAATCTCAAAAACTTGTGGGAGGCATCTCATTTCCTCCTCCCCTACTATTTCCTCTTTCATTTTCCTGAAAGCCTTATAGCCTCTCCTCTTTTCCTGCTTTCTTAGCTCCTTCTAGGGCTGCCAACTTGGAGATCTCTTGCAATCACAATGGATCTCCCAACTACAGAGATCAGTTCCCCTTAGGGCTGCCAACTTCAAACTGAAAGATTCCTGCAGATTTGGGGATGGAGCCTTGGAAGGGTAGGGTTTGGGGAGGGAAACAACCTCAGCAGGGTATAATGCCATAGAGCCCCACCTCCAAAGCAGCCATTTTTCTCCAGGGTAACTGATCTTTCCAGGATTGGCAGACACCCTGGAGTGGGTGTGGGTCCCCGGTTTCCAGCTGGCAACTTGGAAAACTGCCCTCTTCCCCCCCCCCGGCCCGCCCCCGTTTTTCTGGATCTTGATATGTGGACAGTTACTTTCTCTGCCTTCCAATAGATGCTCAACTTCTAAAGCATTTGGAGAAATTAGGTAACAGCTACTGCTACTCAAGATGCATATTTGTTTAGAAAGAGGACCCTACTGTGTCTTATAATCCTAAATTATTGTAGGTATGATTGCCATTAAGTAGGAAAGGCTAAGCAGGATATAAACATGGTAATTATAATTCATGTGTAACTCCATTGAGAATGAAAACTGAAGACTTATTTAGAAAAACGACATGAAACGTAAGGTCGGAATTGAGAACAGATTCTTATCTGTAAGGTGTAAGACAATCTAAGGCAGGGATAAGCTCACTGTTTGCTGAAGCAAGAGCTCATCATCAAGCTATCATGATTAACAGTCTGGTCACTGTGTGGCAAACTTTGCTTCTTTTTAAACCTCATGTCTGGATCACTGAAATGTGTTCTACATTGGGCTATCCTTGAAGACAACCTGGAAACTGCAGCGTGTCCAGAATGCAATAACCCTATTATTTCCAGAGGCTGGAAGATGGGACCACATCTTGCCCATTTTAAAATTGTTCCATTTGACTGTCAGTTTGTTTCTAAGTTCCGTTCAAGTTGATTTTGACATTTAAAGTCGTTCATGGCCAGGGCTCACATAGCTAAATGACTGTCTCCTCCCACTTGCTTCCGCGCACTAAACACAGCCTTCAGACTGCCACCTGCTGGCTGTTCCCCTACTTAGGATGGCTGGGGTGGCACTGACCAGAGACCAGGCATTTCTCATCATGGCTCCCACCCTGTGGAACGGGCTCCCTGAAGAGCTGAGGGGAGCCCCCTCCTTTGAGATCTTCAGGAGGCACTGCAAATCTTGTTTGTTAGCCATGGAGGGGGAGGTATTTGTGGTTTTTATTTTATTTGGGCGTAAATTCTAATGTTTTAATTACTGTCTGTTAGGATTGCCAGCCTCCAAGTGGGGCCTGGGGATCTCCCGCTGAAAGAGATCAGCTCCCTTGGAGAAAATGGCTACTTTGAAGGGTGGACTCTATGGCATTGTACCATGCTGAGGCCCCTCCCTTCCCCAAACTCCACCCTCTCCTGCATCCACCCCCATTTTCCAGGTATTTTCCAACCCAGACCTGGCAACCTTACTGCCTGTTGTCATGGATTTTGGTTAACTGAAAATGGAGTTTTGATTCAAAAATCTGGTTCAGGCTTCTGTGGCCTGCTTTGGGGTGTTTTCTCAGAGACTCAAACTGCCTTGCTGGGAAAAGAACACACTGAACTTGCAACAGGTAGATAAGACAGCTGTGTTAAGAGAGTCATCTCCTAGTCCTGGCTCCCAATTAATATTCCATCCAATTAAGCACCTGTGGGAAACCAGTTTGGATGGGCTGCAGATAGACCCATCACCTTCTCTTATGGTTAGAACTACTATTAGGTCACCTGGCCAGCGATTGACTCATTCATTTGGCTACAGTATAGATAATTGTTGAAGGCCCTGATTGGTGCAAAGGCCTAGCAACACTTGGGACCCTTAGAAATAAAGGAATTATCTTCAAACCTATTCTGCAGCCCAGAGGGTGCCTATCTGTTATCAAGACATGTTGGCACACTGTGGCTTATTTTGGCCATCTTGGACTTATGCTTGCTGAAGCTACACAGCAGCAGCTTTGCTGACTCCGGAGAGAGTTGCTTTGGAACCCGGAACTACGAGTGGGTAACATTTTGTAACTTGTGAACCAATGTCTTACTGTGTTTTATTAGTTAGCCTCTGAATTCTTAGTTTTATTATTTTCTCCTCACAGTACCTGTTCTTGTTTAAAGTATTAGTTGCACTTATTGTGGGCTTCCTGGAGGTAGCTGACTGGCCATTGTGCGAACATAACACTGGACTAGATGGGCCTTGAGCAATGCTCCCTCTAAGATGTGGAGTCTTGTGAGCAGAAATTCTACTCTGTGAGCTATTGCCATTAAAACTGTGAGCCAGCGATTTGGCTACTGCACAAATTAGTTTGCTCTGGAGCCATCCTTCCTGAGCTAAGACAAATATGTGTGAGCCGGAGGCTAAAAAACTGTGAGCTAGCTCACACTAACTCAGCTTAGAGAGAACAGTGGCCTTGGGTCTGATCCAGCTCTTCTTATGTTCTTATGCACATGGAAAAAGTGGCACCAGGCATAACTGTGGCAGGTACGATCCTATAAGCAGGGCCTAATATTCCTTTTAGATTTTGCTTCAAAGACTGTCCATGGCAAAGTTATTCTGATGTAACTATCCCATACGGACGCACCATTCCATTAGTCCAAAAGAACTGCTGGAATTTCAAAAGCAAAACAGAGGTACTGTTGTATGGTTTTTTTTTTAAAAAAAGGGGGCTTGAGATTATAAAATAGAACTAAACATACATTGTTAAAATGGCTTTCAGTGTGTACATTTGGACCGAACTGCAGTGATGGAACACCCACGCTGAGCATGCATACAAAGAGCCACCCGACTCTCTCTCAGGCACTTATACGAAGTATGATGGAAAACTCAGGAAATATGCTAGCAGAACTCTCACTGGAATCTCAGCTGCTATTTACCAAGCTTTCAGTATATTCCTCCAAACATTGATATCCACTATGGGAGCAAAAAATGCCAAACACACCCCAGGACCTAGATGCAAATGTCATTGGTTAGCAGCTTCTTTGCCCTTTTAAAGGTTGGGAGTGAGATTAAACAACCCATCATACTTAAGACACCTCTGAGAGGCAAGCTGGAATTGCACACTGGAATGTCATCCGCCGTTAATGACGATCCTTATCTGTAATTATCGAAAGATTCACAGCAACACAGAGTTAATCAAGAAAGGTTTCTACATAATTCCATGTCATTGAAATGGTTTAGTAAGGGTAGATCTGCAAGACCTATTTTTCATGGAGTGGAGCTTCAGGAGTCAGAAACGAGATTCCAGAGCTTTTGGGTTTTTTAAATAACATGCTTCTAGTCTGCCTCTCTCTTTGCCTTGCAAAGGCCCTTCTGTGCTTCTCACCAGAGGCTAGAAAACCTTTCCAGCACAAAACTGGGACAGGCAAATCTATGAGTCACTCAAACACACATTACCAGACCTGTTCAATATTCAAGGCATTAAAAGACTAAAACCAAATAAGTGTCTTACAATGTTTACCAGTGTAAGGAAGGCAAAAAATCCCAGGAAAGAGTGCTTACTCTGCCTTCTTCTTGTTTTTCCTCTAATGAAGGGCTGAAATTAAGCTTGGAAATGTAATCTCTCGATTGCAGTTCTCTGCAATTCAGATTTTGAAATATTTTGGCAAGGAAGACAGAGGCTGAATGGACACTCACAGGGACGCTTCAAGGTGGGATAAGGAGCTGGCGTTACACAGAGAATCAGTTCCACAAAACAGTAATAGAAATACCATTAGATTGCTAATGTATCTAAGGGTCTCCCCCCCCCCCCCAAGCAAGAGATGAGACTCCATATTCCTTAAAAATCAAGTTGGCAGGTTAGGAGTAGCCCTGAATCCAGCACTACTCCAGTAGCCTAGACACAGCAGTGGAAAACAAGCACAATATAAAATGGAACTCATGGTACTGAAACCTGTTAGAATCCATCTCCAGCATTTCTCAAATCAAATGGTGATATGTCATTGTCCCTCCTACAATCTCCACCTATGCCCTTCCTGGTTACTGTTGCTGCTGCCTGGCCCTCCAGATAGAAAAACTAAGCACCCTATGGCCAGGGACAACAAAGACAGAAGTAGAAACCAGAAAACCTAGAGAGTGGCAGGAATGCCGAACCAGTGTGGTACAGTGGTTAAAAGTGGCGGACTCTAATCTGGAGAAGCAGGATTGATTCCCCCCTCCTCCATGTGAAGCCTGCTAGGTGACCCCAGGCCCATCACAGTTCTCTCAGAACTCTCTCAGCACCACCTGCCTCCCAAGGTGCCTGTTGTGGGGAGAAGAGAAGGCTGTTAGCCACTTTGAGACTCCTTAGGGGAGAGAAAAGCCTGGTATAAAAACCAACTCTCCTTCTCCTCCTCCTTCTACCAGAATTCATTTTGTTAGTATGCAGAGATAAAAAACTCTGACACACGAACAGAGCTGACAGCCATGTTTGGAGTACTGTGAGTGCCCTCTTTAAATTACATTGGTCTTTGCCCTACGTGTGCCCTCTTACCAGTTACTTCCAATTTGCCAACTGCGCTCCACCAGAGGGATTGCAATCTGATTATTGTCACTTGTGCTTTGATCATCAGAAGGAGAACCTGCCATAACACGAGATCCATGAGGATCCATAGAATGTAAAATGCCTCTCATGGGTCAGCCAGGGCTCAGTGAGAGCGAGGACTCCCCAGGAGAAGAGGAGCCATGCGTAGCCAGGTCTGAGTCAGCAGAAGCTGGCAAGCAGGAAGATGAGCTGCAGACTTGTCAGGATTCACAGCCAACAGCTGGTGCAGAACCACCTACACCCTCCAGCCCTGATTCAGCAGGTGAACCTCAGTAGATCGTTTCTAGTCCTCCAGTATCACCCATATCCTTAAAGCGCTGCAGACAGAGGCTACGAACAGAATCACAGGGGAGATGACAAAGTGCTCGCCTCCTGGCCTGATGCCAGCTGCTTGAGTAGTTGCAGGATTACTCCTGAGCAGCTGGCTGCAAGCAGGACCCTTACGCATACGGCTATAAAAACCAGCCAAAGGAGGATGTTAGGTGTGGAAGCAATAACTTGAAATCTCTCTGATTATGTGGCTACTGCATTGGAGCCTGCCTCTTCCTTGTGACTCTTTGGACTATTTCCTGACTCAGCCTTTGTCTTGCTCCTGAACCTGCTTGTGAGTCTCAGACCTTTCTGTACAGACTCCTGGACCTAGACTCCTGACTCTGTGCTTAACCTTGGACTAGACCTTAACTATGCTTCTTGAGTTAGTGCTCTTGTCTTACTCCACACTCTGACAGCACGCCCTGTGCTGTTCCCAGCCTGGCTTGCAACAATGCCAGAATCATGAACACAGACTTCTGTGCTTTACTGATCTGTAAGGGTGATTACCTATGAAGGTGTAGAGGTTGGAGTGGTCTCTCCCTCTCCCATGAAAACATTCCAGTGCCCCCCCCCCAACTTAATGGCTACTTGTTTTATATCTGATTTTACTATGGATGAGTATTTGAAATTTGGCTTTAGCTTTCCTTAAATACTTGGGTGGAAGACAAAAGAGGAGCACAAGTTTACATTGACAGGTTACATCAGAGATCCATAACCATTGTTGATAGCATGCTGACAGGCAAACTAAGCTTATGCTGCTATCTCTAAATCAAAGCAAAATCCCATGGGCAGGCGCTTTCTCCTAACCAGCATCACAACTAAAACTGGGCCTAACTAAAATACTTTAGTATTTTAGTAAATACTTTACTTTACTAAAATACTTTACTAAATACTAAAATACTTTACTAAAATCCATTATAGTTCCCTTTAAAAAAAGTTAGGTTTCAACTTCAAGTTGCACAAACAAGATGCCCTTTTCATACTCTGGATTTCCCTGGATCAAAGATGCAGCCAAGATTTCAGCCACTATTTTTGTGCTGCCACTTCTGATGGAACAAAGAAATACACCTCTAGATTTTTTTTTGTCCCATGGGGCCTCCCTAAACTATTTCTAGAAACCCCAAGCAAAACACATGGGCACCTCATAATTTCTCACAACTCATAATTTTTGACAGGGACAAGTTGGCTTGTGTGATGGGCCAAAATGCCACAAGTACACAAATAACGATTTCCTCAAGAGTTAACCCAAGATTAAGCTAAGCAAGAACACTGGAGGTTTGAAGACCTGACAACTTCGGGTGACTTCACACCAAATCAAAAGAGAAGAGATCTCAAGACCGAAGAAGTGTAGGTTCAGGAGTAAGGCCATATTCTGGCCCAGGCTCAGAAACCTGAGGGAAAAAATGAAGCAGAGCTGTGCAGTCCAACTGAGTGCTTTTGTGCATTCAAGATGGAGATCCAATACAGCAAAAAAAGCTTGCCAAAACAAGTGAATGCCCCATTTAGCAAACAGAATCAATGCACACATGGGCTGTCTTGCAGTCCAAACAGCATTGGGAGAAGGCCGAAAGATAGCTGTGCAGACTTCCTCCTTGCAAATGTCAAGTAATATTTCAAAAACTGGTACAGAAAAGGCCTAGAGGAGATGACAGTTTTAGCGTCAAGCAGAAGGCAACCTGAACGTTACTAGATTCCATTCCACTTCACTGAATAATGCCTTTTCTTTTGTACCTTGCGATTCCATTTAACATGGCATCAATGAGATTTCTAATGAAGAAACCCGTCCGCCTTGACCTTCCAAAGATCTGAGCCACTTCTGAAGATCGCCATTGAGCCGATAGGTCCCATTTCTTTAAACATTTGCAAAATCAACAGCTTGTTATCTGTCTCTGCGCAAAATCACCAAATGGCTCTGCTGTTAACTTTCACCTTCAGAGAATACTGTACAGACAGCAACTAATTAGGTATATTCGTTCTTATGAAGTATAAATATCCTTTCATTATCTGGAGTCCTGACATATTTTTTTTGTCATGGCATGAAGCTATTTCTTTGCAATTTTCTAGTCTACTTCTGGATAGCAGAGGATGATTTTTTCCAACCCCGCCTGGGTTGACAACTGCTAAGACACTATAACGAGTCTTGGGAATGAACTGCTTGCTTCTGCAGTGCTTTTATTATTTAGGTAAGGAACGAGAACACTTTTTTCTTTTCTTTTTCCTTTTTGCATAATACATTCAGTCTTGCAGTCTGCTCAGGGTACAGGAAAACCTCATAATGTCACTCAGTGGATTATATGAACAGTGGCACTGTACGCATGTGACAGAGAGAGCCAGGAAATGAGTTTGTTTGCACTACTGTAATACATAAACATGATTGCCAATGCTTAACATCCTCCTGCTGAGTGTTTCATGCTACATCATATGCATGTCATGTCACATTAGGCTGAACACCGAGAGCTGCGAAGAAGCAGGGAAGGGTACCGTTATACCCACCATTGATGTTATGAACGAACATGAACTTGCTCCTTCCAAGTGGTACCCCTCATACAATAACAATATTTTTTTTTAAAAAAAACACCTGTTGTCTACTAGACAAAAGGCTTCACGCATTTGCCCCTTCCTGCAGGCTGATTTTGTACAGTCGGAGGAGAAAGACACAAATATGTGGTTTTTCACCACAGTTTTCATGAGACAATATAATCTTGTGAAAACCTGGAAGCAAATTACTATGTATGGGAAATACCTAAGCCCTGTGAAAGCCTGGAAGCAAATTACTGCGTATGGAAAATATCCACGCGTGAACAGTTCTGAATCACAGGGTCTGTATAAATGAAGGACTGCTTATTCGGATCTTACCTTACACATCTGGTGAGTGAAGGTGCAGGGAGAAATGTTTTAACTTCCATGCTTACTATGCCGAATGGCGAAGGGAGAAGAAATAGCTAAACAAATCAAGAGTTTGTGATTTCTGCTGACATTGGGTTGCCTACGTCCAGGTGGGGCCTAGAGATCTCCTGGAATTATAACTCTTCTCTAGATGACAGAGATCAGTTCCCATGGAGAAAATGGCAGCTTTGGAGAGTGGACTCTATTGCATTATACCCCACTGAAGTCTGAGGTCCATCCACTCCACAAACCCCACCCTCCCTAGGCTCCACCCCAGATCTCCACACACTTCCCAACCTAGAGCTGGCAACCCTTGTAATGATGGCTTATTCATATCAGTGATAGTTTCTCCCCCACCAATCTGAGTGGATGATTAGGTGGAGTAAAGATTGCACTGACATCTGCAGCTTGCCAAATCGTGTCCTACTAACATCTTTAATCTGCATGGCTACCCCATTATATAAATATTTAAAATGAATAACGCGAGATACATGCATCTCATTGGGCTGGCTGGCTAATTATTTTGACTGCCTTTATCGTTTCACAACAATGGTTTCTGTTTTCATCCTTGTTTTGAACAATTACACAAAAAGCATCGTTTGCCAGAGATTCAACGGAGTGATACTTGTTCCTCTTCCCACCCTTTTAAAAAATTCATATTTCAAAATACCGTTTGTTTACCTATCATGGGCGACTCTATAAAACTCCATGCGTTAGTCTGAGGGACATACGACTGCAGGACTCCAGCGGCACGGCCAGCCTCATTTACGCCCCCAAAGACATAGATCTTTCCACCGCAAACAGTGGCAGCTGCAGAATGCACAGCCTTTGGCAAAGGAGCGACTGTCTCCCATTGATTGGTGATTGTGTCGTACCTAAAACACAAAGACATATGAATAAACCTAGATGCCACAGTGACGCAGCAACTGCTAAGTCAGGGGGAGGGGATCTTTGCAAACACAACTTCCAACCTCATCACAACACAGCCGTTCAAGACTGCGGACATCATTAACGTCTCTTCCTTGTATTTTAAATCAAACACTGAAAAAAGGCTCAAAGAGGGAAGGGAAAGAGAGAGAAACCAAAAATCTATTTCTGTATATACCTTTCAAACCTAATTATATTGCAATCTAAAGAAATCCAGGATACATTTTTTTGTCAAGATCACTTCTGCTAATTAATTTCTGTTAATTAGAATAGAGTGAGATTGTTCTTGCAAATCAGTGCTGTCATATGCAGCAGCAACTGGAGGCCGGCAACTGTTAATGCACTTAAAATTGTTTAGCTTGAAGATCATCTGATCTTCAGACATAATGCAACATGATAGCTCTCGCTGCCCCAGTTAACTAGCCATTAAATGCCTGGCACTGTGGATATGCGAGTTGCCTCTGCTTAATTTTCATCATGTGAGCAAAGCCACCACACTTCAACACATGAATGCTGCAAACATTTAACGGGAAAACTGCTGCAGGAATAAGATTTCCACCACTGCATCCATTTCCCCCCATGTAGTACAGCAGATAAGGATATGCATTAGAGCGCTAAATTGGTTCTAAGGTCATCGGTATCAGATTTAATTAAGCCGTTGACCATAAAGATGTACAGTTAATAAACCAAGGATGAAGATTCATTTTAGACAATGTCACCAGTTCAGACACCAATTTTTTTTTCCAAGCTAATATGGCAACAATCCAAATAACTCCGGCAAAAGCGAACCCGGGAGACAGTAAAAAATGATATGGTTGTTAGCCTTCGATATTTCCATGGAATGGAAGCATATCCAGCTGAATAACAGATTTGTGAACATAATGGCTGGAATGGCAGATTATAAGACTAAATTACTCTTCTCTCTCACTGCCTTTACGGGCATGCATGTACTCACACACACACATATACCTCCACCTAATGCCACTCAGGAACTGCAACTAACAAACAGGAAAATTGTTTGCATTTGTGATTCTTGAGCCAGGACCTTCCTTTTCCTATAATGGGCTTATTTATTGTTAATGAAATTTTAAATGGTGCCTCGATTTGCTAGAGTCGAGGAGGAGGGGACTCCAGAGGATGGAACTGAGGAAAGATGAAAGGGAAAAGAACACTTACTAACATTCTAAATAGTGGCAGGGTCTTCATTCAAAAGCTGTGAATAATGAGAGTTATATGAACATCCAAAGTGGAAGTATATTTGAAACCAAATAAGGGAAGAGGTGTACAAGAGAGAATATAAAAAATAGCAAAAGAAGTAAGGAAAGCTAGATGAAATAACTGTGTCATAATAGGTGATTTTAACTACCCACACACTGATTGGGTTAATATGAGTTCAAGTCAGGAGAAAGAGATTGGGTTTCTAGATACCCTCAATGACTGTGCCATGGAGCAAGTGGCCACAGAACCTTCCAGGGAAAGGCAACATTGGACTTGGTCCTAAGTAATGCCCAAGATCTGGTGAGAGATGTAAATGTGATATCACCAGTTGGGAACAATGACCATAGTGTTCTTAAGTTCAACATTTATGTAAATAGGGAGTTGCCCCAAAAGACCAACACAACCACTTTTAACTTTAGAAGGAGTAACTTCTCTCAAATGAGGGGGCTTGTGAAGAAGAAACTAAAAGGAAAGGTAAGGAGGGTCAAATCCCTTCAGGAAGTTTGGAGATTATTTAGTTAAGTTAGTTAAGTTTATTTAAGTTTAATAGCCCATAGGCCATACGCCATAATAAAATTTAAGAGTTTAAAAGAACAGTAAAACAAAAAATTTGCCACAACCAATTGCAATTTTGGCAGAGGCTGCTCAGAAGTAGTCTTAATCTGGTTAGGAAAGGTATAAATAGGTATAAAAAAGGCCTGCATGATTAACAAACAAAGTAATGGAAGCAGCAAAAAGGAAGAAGGATTCCTTTAAGTGGCAGAAGGCCAGTCCAAGTAAGGTAAATAAAAGGGAGCACAGGCTGTGGCAAATAAAATTCAAGTCAGTGATCAGACAGGTAAAAGGGGACTATGAGGAACATACTGCAAAAAACATAAAAGACCAACAATAAATTGTATTCTTCAAATATATTAGAAGCAGGAAACCAGCCAGGGAGGCAGTGGGGCCCTTGGATGTCTAAGGGGTAAAAGGATTACTAAAGGATGATAGGGGAATGGCGGAAAAGCTCACCAAGCCCAGATGGCATACATACAAGAGTTCTGAAAGAACTCAGATGTGAACTTCTGGATCTCCAGACAAAAATATGCCATCTATCATTAAAATTTACCTCCATTCCTTGAGGACTGGAAGGTAGCCAATGTAACCCTCATTGTTAAAAAAAGCGTTCCAGAGGAGATCTGGGAAAGTACAGGCCAGTCAATCTAACATCGATACTGGGTAAATTGGTGGAATCTGCCATTAAAGACAGAATTAGCAGGCACATCGATGAACAAAAGGTATTGAGGAAGAATCAGCATGGATTTGATAAGGGAAAATCTTTTCTCACGATCCTGATGGCGTTCTTTCTGGGGGTGAACAAACGTGGACAAGGGTGACCAAATAGATGTTGTTCACCTAGACTTCCAAAAAGCTTTTGATAAAGTTCCCTTGTCAAAGGCTCCTAAGTAAACTCAGCAGTCATGAGGTAAGAGGAAAAGTCCTTTTATAGATTAAAGACTGGTTAATTAACAGGAAACAGAGAGTGGGTATAAATGGGGGGGTAGGGACCTTCAGAACCATGTGGTCTGACCATGGCACTTCCTCCTTACAAAATAATGCATGGGATAGAGAAGGTAGAGAAAGAAGTACTTTTCTCCCTTTCTCACAATACAAGA
Organism: Lepidodactylus listeri; assembly: GCA_029233225.1. Classification (NCBI taxonomy): domain Eukaryota; kingdom Metazoa; phylum Chordata; class Lepidosauria; order Squamata; family Gekkonidae; genus Lepidodactylus; species Lepidodactylus listeri. Next base: position 22,641,479 of record JARCFY010000016.1, read on the forward strand.
ACTCGTGGGCATTCAATGAAATTAATGAGATGTAGGTTTAGAACAGATAAAAGCAAGTACTTCTTCACCCAAAGAGTAATTAACAGAGGAAGTGGTGGCGGCTACAAGCCTAGACAGCTTCAAGAGGGGATTAGATAAACATGGAGCAGAGGTCCATCAGTGGCTATTAGCTGCAAGGTGTAGATGGAACACTATGTCTGGGGCAGTGATGCTCTGTATTCTTGGTGCTTGGGGAGAAACAGTGGGAGGGCTTCTGGAGTTCTGGCCCTGCTGGTGGATCTCCTGATGGCACCTGGTTTTTGGCCACTGTGTGACACAGAGCGTTGAACTAGATGGGCCATTGGCCTGATCCAACATGCCATCTCTTATGTTTTTATGTATGAGAGGCATTTATTCTATTTTTTCCCCTCAATAATATTTTTGTCAGCTAAAAAACAAAAACAAAAGGGAGAAGTATAAATTTGCTAGCTGGCACAAACTGCATTTGTTCACAGTGTTTAATTTCACAGCCATGGCTTGTAGATTTGCACTAGACAGTAAAAAATTGACATGGATGGTCAGTTTGCTAAACATAAACTACAAATTTGTAGTAAGATACAGGTTGCCAACCTCCAAGTGGGGCCTGGAGATCTCTCAGAATTACAGCTACTCTCCAGATGACAGAGATCAGTTCCCTGGGAGAAAATGGCTATTTTGGAGTGTGGACTCTATGGCACAGAGGTCCTTCCCTCCCCAAACTCTACCCTTCCTGACTCCGCCTCAAATATCCAGGAATTTCCCAACCCAGAGTTGGCAACTGTGTATAATAATGTCTCTTAACTGGTAGAACTGGCAACAACCAAGTGGTACGAATGAAGGATGTATATGAAGCTGATCAATGTTTGCCCTAACCTCAGCCTGTTCGCTTGGAGGAAACGATAGAGATATCATGGCAGTCTCCCTTCAGGATTTAGTACACCGATTAGCTTTTGTTTTGCCAGGCAACTTCTTACACTCAAAGCTGCCAGTGGGGGTACGGAAAGCACAGTCAAAATTAAACAGGCTGAAGTATTTTGATTCTCAGTTGATGTAGCCTTTGAGGTTCTCGACATCCTCCCAAAAAACCTTTGGGAGGCTAAGCTCTGTATCTCTGGAGCCAAAACAGAACAACATTCAGATCTAGCTCCATTCTTCCTTCAAGCCATTGTCTCCGTTTATCTGCTTCACAAACAAGAAAAGGAATGAATTCTGGCTTCTTTTACGCCTCTCCGCCTGCTTCAAGTATACAGAAAGTACAGCTCCTTTTCTGTTGTTGTTGAATGACCATCAGCAGAGTGTCAAAGGTAATCCAGACATGGCAGGCCTACTCTTCCAAAGGAGCCTGATCCTCCAAAATTGAGTGTCAGGGTAATGCAACCCTAGTCTGATATGGAGGTATGGTTATCCTAGCCTCCCCTACCCTCGCCAAATGTCAGAAATCCTCTGAACACTGTCATGTGGGCAGCTTTCCCAGGTATAATGCCTTCATGCTATAGAAGGCGTTTCTCCTTAAGCTTTGTTTCTTAGCAGTGCCAGTAAGACAATGCACCTGGCATTTCAGCACTTCCTTGTTGTCCTGTTTCCACCCTATTCACTACTTCATCACTGTAGCAATTAGGACTCCATCTTATTTGGTAACTGTTTCTTGAAGTGACAACATTTCCGGTATAAAACCTTCCAAGGCAGGGCACTAATACCAACAGGAATGGGGAGGAGACAACAGCAGCAGCAGGGAGACCCATCTAATCTGCAGTGACATCTCTATGTCACTGCTCATGTGACCCTGAAGTGACACTTCACTTCCAGGATGCCAGGGTTATACTCAAGTATTTGGGCAAAAATTCTATGGTAAATTTGAGGGTTTTTCCCAAATACCAGAATATTGCCCCTGACATCCTGGAAGTGACAGTATCGCTTCTGGGTCACGTGGGATGAACACAGACACCCTGCTGCACCTAGGAGGATTTTCCTTTCTTTTTCAGGGTAAGATTTCCCACACTGGCCAGCATGGAGGTGGGGCCTGGCACCAGTAGAGTTGTCAGATCGACTTACCTGGCCAGCGAGGGTCTCCCAACATCCTTCTGGGAAGTGATGTTGGACATTTTCGGGCCTGCTTCCACGGTTTCGGGTCTACTTCTGGTTGGGGCAAAATTCTATGGTAAATTCGTATTCAAACCAGTTTTGCCCAAAAACCAGAGCGTTAGCCCCCAACCAGAAGTAGAACTGAAACCAGAAGTGGGCCCGAAACTGGAAGTGGGCCCGAAAAAGTCAGTTGGGGGGCAAGATTTCCTCCTGCTGGCCAGCTTGCCAGCTTGCCAGACAAGAGCCTGCAAAAGCAGGGTTTCCCCTGCTCTCACTGGGGGGCTGGCAACCCTTGCACCAGGGGACTCTCACCTTCACTGGGGGGTCCGGGAACCCAAGCCCCAGCCATGGTGGAAATATCCTTTGCACCAAAAAGCTGCAAGCAAGAGGTTAATTGTTTTTTAAAACCAGTTTGGTTGATGCTTGTATCTCTAAATCCAAGCTCTTGCAGAAAATCACAGACAAGTTTGGTAACATAAAAGCTCGAGCTGTTTGTGTATGTTTTCCATGTAGGTAAAACAGCCAGCTTGCGGAGGATTGATCCCTATGCAGTTCAACAATAACCACTGAATGGAATTTGTAACAAAAGTGAAAAGTGCAAATAGGTTAAGAAGAAATAGGGAAAGCAGTTCTCCCTGAATTGTGTATTGGTCCAGCTCTCAGAAAATGAATAGTCTATATACAAAGACACATATTTGCACATATTTGGTACTGAAGTGTAGTAAATTATCACTGCAAAATTTCATGTTAAGGGATGCTTTGGCATTATATAGTTTTTACACAGGAAAGCACTTCTCTTGGGCATCTAGTATGAAATCTGTGAGCCGAGATGGTCCTATGCACCAATGCTTCACTCCATGTACAGACTAGGAAAAGCTAGGAGTTGGATTCAGCACAAAATTTTTGCTTGTGCTAGAGCTCTCGCGCAAGTTGAAATGCAAGAAAAAGACCATGGTAGCCCCTTGCCCTAAGTCAAACTTATTGTATCCCCCCTTTCTGCTTGTGTACGATCCTGTGCTACCAATAGCTGGGCACTTTAATATTTAGGGAAGAGAGTGCTAGGTGTGGCACAAGATCTTGCACAAGCGGAAGTGCGCTAAGTCCACTTGTGTTTCTGCTTGTGCATTACTGGATCTAACCCTAGGAATAGCCCTGACTTGCAGTGTTCCCTCTAAGCTGAGTTAGTGTGAGCTAGCTCACAGTTTTTTAGCCTCTGTCTCACACGTTTTTGTCTTAGCTCAGGAAGGATGGCTCCAAAGCCAACTAATTTATGCAGCAGCCAAATTGCTCGCTCGCAACTTTAATGCCAGTGGCTCACAAAGTAGAATTTTTGCTCACAAGACTTCACAGCTTAGAGGGAGCACTGGCCCTGAGGACTGTAAAACACTTCACTCTGCGCACTGCATTGTTAAACAGAAGTGCTTCCATTGTGGGAATTGTGGAAAATGTGAAAACACATGTCTGAAAAGTGCAAATACACAAGAGCCCATGATCTAAATACAGCTTGCAAAATTCTTCTGACAGGAGTTCTGCCGAAGCAATGAAAGCTACTATAGGTAGCCTAGTGGTTAAAAATGTGAGAAGGAAAGTCCTCCACTTAAATCCCAGCTCAGCCACGGACTCACCTGGAGGTTCTGGGCAGGCCATTCTTCTCTTACTCTTAGTTCTCCATCTCTGTATTATGGGAATAATAACACGGAGCGATTTCACAGAACTCTGACCTGGATGGCCCTGGTGAGCCCAGTCTCAGCAGACCTCAGAAGCTAAGCAGGGTCAGCCCTGGTTAGTACTTGGATGGGAGACCACCAAGGAAGTCCCGGGTCACTATGCAGAGCCAGGAAATGGCAAACCACCTCTGTTTGTCTCTTGCCTTAAAAAGCCTGGAGTGGTGGGTGTGCGCGATAAGTCTGCTGTGACTTAACAGCACTTTCCACCACTGTCCCTCAGGGCTCTTGTCAGCATGACTGTGAGCATAGCCTTCTTCAGTCATTATGTCTACCCATACTGGGAGGCTTACGAACCTCCCACTGTATTGTCTGAACAGGGCCACTAAATGTAATTTGCAAGCACACACAGCTTCAGTAAGCCTGAACTGACCCCCTGGATGTTCCAGGGTTCTCGTTTGTGAATACCACAGCTGTAGAGGTTTCCCTTGCTCAAAAGCCAGTCAAATCTGACTCTAGGGGGCAGTGCTCATCTCCGTTTCCAAGCTGAAGAGTTAGCACTGTCCAAAAACGTCTTCCGTGGTCATGTGGCTGGCATGACTAAATGCCAAGGTGCACGGAACACTGTTACCTACCCACCAAAGTGGTATCTACTTGCAATTTCTTGCTTTTAAACTGCTAGGTTGGCAGGAGCTGGGGCCAGAGACGGGAGCTCACTCCGTCACGCGGCACTTGGGTCTCGAACTGCCGAGCTACCGACCTTCCAGTCTGCAGCTCAGCGTCTTAACCTCTGAGCCACCATGGCCCCTGCCACAGCTGTACCCATGTGTAAAATACGTGTGGTACTTCTGTTTAGATAACACGATGACTACACACATCAGGAGGAGTGTGCTCTCAATAGCATGGTTGTCAGCCTCCTGGTATGCGTGGACATAATATCCAAAAAGGGCTTAGATAGAAAGTGATTTATAATACTTGAAATGTGCTATATAAAATCCAATTAACAGGATAATAATGAGCCTCTCAATATTACAAAATTGTAATTTTTATCCTTGCAGACCCCTTGCGAGTTAGTTCTCTTTCTTTTTCCTCATGCCAGCTTCTTAGCAGTTTGTATTTCTCTCTCCTCACAATCTCATTATAACTGCTAGAGAAATCTTCGACTCTGCAGCTCCCGCTGAGTGGAAAAGGCACTCTGCATTATCAACTCTCTGAATTGTATCTGAACACATATCATTCCCCCCCCCCTCTAAGCCCTGTCCTCTTAATTTCTCTCTGTCTAGGTTAGCAGTTTTATGAGTGAATGCTTTAATTTATTTCTGTTATAAAGCCTTTGCACCGTCATTATCTGGGGATTATATACCATACCTTAGCTATCTTATACATTATTCAGAGAACACTTTTGCAGGAAAATAGCTGAGGGAAAATACAGCCGGATTGGGTCAGGCTTTATCTTCTCTTTAGGTGGCCCCCAGGACAATTGACATTTTTAAAGCAACTGTCCTTCCCATATACTTTCTCCTTCTTCCAAGGATCTTTGGGTGTACAGGCGTGCGCATGTGTGTGTAGCTGAAGTCTCCCGGCTATCTGTACAATGTTTTAAAGATATCAAGGTAGCACAATATTGTTGGAAGTATATTTTTAACATTCGCGATCACTTTAAAAGCTTTTGTTCAACGGCACGTATAATATACTGAAGAGCATATAATATGCTCAATCAATTACAGCTCAAAAGGGCTGTATGGTCTAGATGCACACTCTTTTGCATTCTTGCTTCTCTCAAATCACTCTGCGGAAAGCAGAACAATAATGATAGCAGAGAGTTTAAGGAATGCCCATCAGAACAACTTCACCATTCCTACAGAGGAAGAAGGAACAGAAAATTGTGGAGAAAGCCTGTTTTCCTGATGGATAAGCATGGACAGCAAGTTTTCAGTGAACTAAAATGTTATATTAAGGGAACCTGAAAAATATTCTAATGCCAAAATATTTTTTTTATGGTTTTATAACTGGGACAGAGCAATCTTCCTGGCAGAGCATTGGTGTAGCATTGCAGCAAGAGATCTGGTTATAAATCACAAAGTTCCCAGTTTGAATCTCATGTCTGCCATTAACTTACCAGGAAGACTAAGGTTGGATTCAGACATATTATTTAAACATACATACCTAAGATTAAAAAAAAAAACCCTGCTGGTTGCCAAGGTCGCATGTACAACTCACTCATCACACATATGGTTATGGCTACATTTGTACATCGTTAGTTAACTGGATAAACTGAAATTCTCTGAGCAGGAAGTGAAGGGGGAGGACCAGTAAGTACACCTGAGCCGTGTTTTTATTTAATGGGAGTTAAATAAGACATCTGAATGCCAGTCTCTCTCTGTCTCACTTCTTGCTCACTCCTTGCTCTCCAGGACTGTTGTGAGGGGTAGACAGATTGTGTACATGAAGCACACCGAAATTCTAAAGCACTATATAAATGCTTTTTGTTCATTTTAGTTGTTTGTTTGACACTTTGATGTTGAATTATTTTTTTAAAAAAAATCTGATTGTACCACGTCAAAAATAGTATTGTCAAAAAACAGGGAGGAAATATTGCAAACAGAACTGTATTAAAAATAAACTCCACTGCCAGTGTGTTGTTTGACTCACTCAAAGTCCTTATGACCCTCTAAAATCTCTGTCCCACAGGGTCAGGTTTACAGGTAGGAGGCAGTCACAGTTTACCACTGATTTTGCCTCTTCTAAAATATACAGAGAGCAATGACCACTTCCCATACCTGGTCCTCTCTTCTACTCATTGAAACACCACCAGAGGATAGCTCAGTCTCCTTCAGTAATCACCCCTCACTCAGACACTGCACAGAGCTATTGGAGTTAAGGACTCAAATACTGTTTCATTCATAGACTGCCACCATTTATTTATATCCTAATGCATATTTATATATATCACCCAAGATCTTAGCTTTTGTGTGTGTGCTTCTCCTCTGAGACCATAAATATCCAGCCCCCAAAATTAAACAAACCAGGAGTTAATTTTTATTTATGGTTCGAACATAAATTTGCCAGCCTCCAGGTGGGGCCTGAAGATGCCGCAATACGGTCTGGGACTGACATATCTTTGGGACCATCTCTGCTAGTATGTCCCCCAAAGAGTGTTACGCTCAATAGATCAAAATCTTCTGGTGTTCCCTGGCCTCAAAAACATCCAGTTCCCTGTCCTCAAAAACATCCTTTTTGGCTCTGGTGCCGGCCTGGTGAAACGCTCTCCTGAGTGAGATCCAAGTCCTCTGGAACCTGATACAGTTCTGCAGGGCCTGCAAAACGGAGCTGTTCTGCCAGGCCTATGGTTGAGGCAGCGGAAATTCCAGCAGGATTGGCCTCCTCTTGCCTTATTTTGCTTTATTTGGCTTTACTTACTTTGTCCAGCTGTCTAGCTGTACCTTCATTCCATCATCCACAGATGCACTTGAAGCAGGATCTCTACTGAGTTGGATTGTTGCTCTCTGATCATTACTTTTAACTGTACTATATGGGTTTTAATGCTCAATTTATATTTAATTATTAATTTATATTTATTGTTTTAATATTGTTATATTATTGATGTTGTCCGCCTCAAGCCCTGCTATGCAGGGAAAAACAGGTTATAAATCGAACAGAATGAATGAATAAATGAATGAATGAATGTCCTGGGATTACGACTGATCTCCAGACAACAGATCCCCTGCAGAAGATGTCTGGTTTGGTGGGTGGTCTCTTGGCACGATATTCCTGCCCTCCCAAGGCTACACTTCCAAATATCCAGGAATTTCCATGACAGAAACTGGCAACCTTATTTAAACATAACACTGAAAAAGTTTCTTTTCAGTTGAACTTTTGACCTATTTCCCTATTCTGGAATTTGGGATTCTTTGTACAAGTTGTTATTTTCCCCCATCAGCATTAAACTGCTGCTCTTTGCCACAGCTTCACTCAGGCAGTCCCACGGCCAGCTGAACTAGCAGCCATTTTCAACTGTCTCTCTCATCAACATTCCATCAGCTCCCATTTGCCACTGTTAGGGAGAGGCAGGACCTCACCTGCCCATCACAGTGTGCCTTAACTGTTTGAACCTAATGAGATGTGTAGCTTAACAGTGATTTAAAATAGCATTGTGGGGAGGGGGTGTCCTCTGTTTTGGACTGGAGCCATTGGTGACCAATATCTCAGTTCAGTCTTTCTGACTGCAAAACCACTCCTCCATGAAGGGCAATTTACCTTGCTGCAGGAAATATATACACCATTTGTATGGTTTGTATATTTTCCCCCAGCAGAGCAAACAGTATGTGTGTGTGTGTGTGTGTGTGTGTGTGTGTGTGTGTGTGTGTGGTATGTGTCTACACGGTGTGGAGATGAGAAGGGTTAAGCCCCACCTCTATTCATCAGACAAATCTCCTTGGGGAGAGTTCCAGAGTTTCAGTGCTATGACTGAGAAGAACCTGTCTTGGGTTGCCACCCATCTAGCCTCAGATGATGGGGGAACCCGAAGTAGGATTTCTAAGGATAACCAGAGAGGTTGGACAGGTTTATATTGGAGTAGGTAGTCCTTCAAGTGTGCTGGTCCCAAGGCATTAAAGGTTAACATCAGCACCTTGAATTGGGCCTAGAAACAAACTGGGAGGCAGTATAGATGGAACAAACCGGAATGAAATGGTCCCATAACCCATCTGAAGCTTCTGAACAGTGTTCAAGGGCAAGCCCACACAGAGTACATTGCAGCAATCTAATCTAAATGTTAGTAGGGCATGCACCACAGAGGCAAAATCTTTTCTGTCCACAAATGGACGAAGTTGGTAGAAATCTCCCCTGGGCATCAGTGCTATCTGTTTATCCAGCAGGAGACCTAGCGACAGTCCTGATCTGGATAGGGGAATGAGTAGCTTATTCATCATAAATTCATATTCACAGATTGTCCATCCAGTTCATGGAAAATTGTTAGTGCATTTTTGATAATTTCTATGTAACAGCTTGGATCCAGCCACGTGTGTGCTGAAACGTAAACAGATGTAGCACAGTTCTGCTTTTGCAAGTTCTTGTGCGACGCCTAGTGTTCTCCCCTTCCATATATTATAGTGCCCAGAAGCTGGCAGTGCAAGCTGAAACGCAAGTGGGACTACAGCAAATCTGACTTAACACAAGCAGCTATTGTGGTCTTTTTCCTGTATTTCCACTTGCACAAGAGCTCTGTCTAGCACAAGTAAAAATTTTGCGCTGGATCCAACCCAATTTATTTGAAACAGTGTTTACAACAATACATAGCTTAAATAATCTCTGCATGAATGGGGAAAAAAATTACCTCTCCACGTGATCAACGTTTCCTGCTACGCCAAGGCCTCCTATGGTATAAATTTTCCCATCATACACCAGGCTGTTGTGCCGACACCTTGGGACTGTCATGCGGGAAACGAGATTCCAGTTATCAAGTAGAGACATGTAACACCAGACGTCAGACAGAGTGACTCCAGACTCCATGCCACCTGCCCCCAGTATATGGAAGTGGAGAAAAAAAGAGACCAGGGTGACCTGGAGGAAAAAGTTGTTCTTGGGATAGATATGCAATGCAAGCTAGTTGTAACATAAGAACAATTTCCAAATGCTAGTTGACTAATTAAAATAAATCATTGTCAATAGCAAGCATCTGTTCAGATGCTGCTGTTCAGTATCATTTATTCATCCCAAAGGGTATTTTTTGCCAAGGCTGTCATGATGTCAGACTAGGCAGGACATTTGCATACGGGAGTGTGCCTGAGCAACATTCATAAATAACCTGAAGTCTATTCAGTTACACTTGCAACTGGTATGAACAGACTGAGCAGCTTGCTTGAAACCCTCTGGTCTGAAATCTTAAAAGCCTCATGCTGCTTAGCCAACAAATGCAGAGAAGAGAGTGGGCAGACACCTAAGAATGCTAAAATGTGAATGTGGCAAAATAGGTGTTTGAAAACACAAGTATCAAAAAAGTATGCTCATTAGAGAGCTGAGACGGGCAGCAAAACAAGATTGCAAACCTGAGTTTTACCACTGGGCAATGTGTGAAATGGTTTACATAGAGCATGGTCACCGATCTTTTACAGCTTGTGGGCACCTCGGGAAATCTGGCACAAAGTGGTGGGTGCAACCACAAAATGACTGCCATGGGAAGTGGAGGCAACCACAAAAAGGCTGCCACTGTGTGTTAAGAAGAAGAGATTGGATTTCTACCCCGCCCTTCACTTGGAGTCTCAGAGCAGCGTACAATCTCCTTTCCCTTCCCCTCCCCACAACAGGCACCCTGTGAGGTAGGTGGGGCTGAGAGAGCTCTTTCCAGAACTGCTCTTTCAAGAACACCTCTGACCAAACTATGGCTTGCCCAAAGCCATCCATTAGCTGCAAGTGGAGGAGTGGGGAATCAAACCCTGTTCTCCCAGATTTGAGTCTGCACACTTAACCACTACACCAGACATCATTATTTGCAGAGGTAAAGTACATTATATAAAGCCATTGCCTGCATTATAGCATAAACATCAAAAACTTGAAAAGCACCAGAGGGCTCCACCCACTTCCTAAAAATGCTTGGCGGGCACCAGGAAAGGTGCCGGCAGGTGCCACAGTGCCCATAGGCAGTACGTTGGGGATCCCTGTCATAGAGGCAGAAATAAAACTGTATGACTTCCTAAGGTTAAACACTAATAAATGGACATCACTTTTATAAGAACATCCCTCTTACAGAAACTTGTGAGATGTGCTCTTTACCACAATGGCACCCAAGGCCCTATTGGTATGCTACATTTTAAGACTCAGCTATCCAGGTGCATTTCAAAGGGGGTGGAGGCTGGGGAGCCAAGCATTATGTTAGTAAAATAATATTTCTGTACTTCTCCAGGATAGATCTGCAAGAAGAGGATTGTTCAGTTTCAATAAAGCTAGCAAGAGGGCTGCAGTTCGTTTTTGACAAGAGATTTTTCAGAAACGAATGAGAATGAACCTTCTTGTAAGCAAATATGGTAAGTGCAGGTCAGATATGCAGCCACTCAGTCCAACTGACTCCAATGCAGAAACCCATCATTTAGACCCTGCTCTAGCCAGTGTTTTACACACTGTGTTGCAGTAGCAAGGGAAGCTCTTCACACACTTGATGGGGTGTCGAACCTATCCTTTGCAAGTTACAAGTGTCCAATGCACTGGGGAGGAAATCGGAGCTGAAGTGAAATGGAGAGTGATAAAAGGAAGTCTCTCCTCGCCTGGGAAGCTGGCATACATTCTCCTGTGTCCTCTCACACAGAAACGGTTTTTCAGACAGAATGAGGCCCTGCCCTTCCCCTGAACCTTTCTGCTCACCTGAGAGATAGACGTTGTCTCCAGCGCTCACCACACTGAAAAACTCCCGGTCATAAAAGGGCAGGCTGGCCAGCGGGTACCATTTGTTGCTTTGAGGATTGAAGCACGTTACAGCAGTTAAGGCCCGTTGATTCATGCCAATCATCTGTCGGCCTCCAACCAGCACAATTACTTCAGCCACACCTAGAAAGGAAATTTACCAAAACATGCTTCTTTAAGATGAGGAACACAGTCAATACTCTGTACTCATGAAAACAACCCCCCCCCCAAGAAAACACTCATTATCTCAAATCCTCATTTAAAGTCTTAATTTCAAAGTGTATTCAGTTAAAACTTGTTTTGAATGTGCAAGATGTGGGAATGCACTGAAGAGTGTTAAAATCTAGTTCTTTACTGCTGTTTAGGGAGATGGAATGATATAGCATAGCCTGACCTTGTCAGATTTCGGAAACTAAGCAGAGTAAATATTCAGATGGGAGACCATCAAGTAAGACTTCGCAGACAAAGGCAATGGCAAACCACCTCTGCTTAATCACTTGCCTTGAAAACCCTATGGGGTCGCCATAGATTGGCTGCAACTTGATGTCTGCACTGCTGTTTATGTGATTGAACATTTTCTAACTAAAACTGAGTAATTAACATGGGGGAGGGGGAATCCAACTACCCTCCAAGTAGCGTTTCTCCAGGCTAAGCAACCTTCCTCCAACTTAAGTAGTTCTTCCTGGCATAAGTTTGGAATGGAAATATAGTTTCTTCTCATCATTCCTCTTTAGCCAGTAATTATGTCCTTTTTGGTTTCTGTAGTCTTGGAAGGTATGACCACATGATGAAAGTTTGGATGGGAAAAGCATAGTAAAACTGGAAAAGGAGACCTACAAAAAAAAATCCAAGAAACCCCCAAAAAGAAATTCACTTCAAAAGTTCTTACTGTTGCTTTTATAACTGAATAGTATGCGAGCAATACAAAAAGCCCTACATAAAACAAAGTTATACTTTGATGTTCCATAAGCAGCAACTGTTGTAGCCTTCATTACCAAATTTCAGCAAGACAAATAAAATTTATTTTTAAAAAACGCTGTTAGCAAAAGCCTCCCCTTGCAACGTGAAGGACGGTATCCCGGACAGGTTAGGGCCAAAGCTGGCATAGGGCAAGTCTAGCCCTCTCTGTGCGCAAAGCCTAGACATGTACCCAGGACCGTCACTCTGACTCCTTCAGCCATCAAGCCCAGATACAGCCAGCACGTAGCTGTCATTGTGAAAGAACAATGCCTTAGTTTCACTATCTCAAAAGATGCCAGCACACCTGCATTCCAGCACACCTGCATTCTTACAATTGCATCTCTGGACTTTGCCCCTGATACTGGGATCATCCCAGCCATGGTCTATTGTCATCATTGTTCCTGTGATAGCCCAGCCATTAATAGAGCCAAGACTATACAATTGTCCCATGTCTTGCTAACAAAGGTTCCCTTTCAAACCAGGACTTCCTTTGTCCAAACCCCCCCTTTCGAGCCATTACCAGCCATTTGGGTCCATTTGTGGCCATTTCCCTATTTTGCCGCACTGCCTTGCAGGCACAATTTTCCTATAACTGGACTCCCAACTCAGCTATCTTTGGTTCAGTCTCCTGGGACGTGTACCGGCTGGATCCCCCATCTCTCTTGGGTCTTTAAAAACGTGCTTGCTGGCCAAGCCATCTGCTCTTCACCCCAAACTTTTCTCTTCAGAAGGTACCTATTACCCATCAACACTTTGCTCTCTTTCATCTCTGATCTCTTAAGATTACTTCAACCCTTTATTTCTTAGCTCTTGTGTGTGTGTGTGTGTATGATATTTTTATTGAATTAGTTGAATGTATTAGGGATATTTCCTTAATAAAATTCCAAAAATAGATTTCCTGTTTGCTGTCTGTGCTGCTCCAAGAGGGTTCTGACTCTGGTATAATTGGAGGATGATCCCTAGCTTGCGCACCTATTAAGCAAAGGTCTCTCAGCTAAATTCCCGTCATAATCCAAACAGAGTTGCGGCTAACAGTGTAGACCAGATGATTTTGTTTGTCATGTTCAAATTTTATTGCTGCTCTTTAAATTTAAAGTCAAATTTAAATTTAATTTTTTCTTGAAGAACGTAAGAGCCTCTTGGATCAATCAGTGGTCCATCTAGTCCTGCATCCTGCTTCACACAGTGGCCAATCAGTTGCCCTTGTTTGCTCTGTGTTTTAAATGTTTTAATGATAATGTATATTTTACTGTATGCTGGTAGCCGCCCTGAACCCGCTGAAAGGGGGGGAGGGCGAGACACAAACCGAATAAAATAAATAAATAAATAAATTTCTAGATAGTGCCATTGTCCGGGGGGGGGGGGGGGGGAGGCAAGTAGAGGTGCCAGACAAGATGGAAACTGTTGGTGTCCTCAACCAAAAGCCTAGTGAAACATCTCTGCCTTACAGGCCCTGTAGAACTGCAGGGAATGGATGTTATTCAGCTGAGTTCCAGCAGGGCGTCTTTTGGGTTCGTGGTCACCAGTAAGTTCTTCTCTGCAGAGTGCAATGCTCTTTGGGGGGTGTACCAGGAGACGTAGTCCCGAAGATACATGAGTCCCAGACCATTTAGAGCTTTAAAGGTTAATACCAGAACCGTGAACCTGATCTGGTACTCCACCTGGAGCTAGTGCAGCTGGTGCAGCACTGGTTAACTTTGTCCCATTTGTGGGTTTCCAGTAAGGTCCTGTGCCGCTACATTCTGCACCAGCTGCAGTTTCTGAGTCAGTCTCAAGGGTAGCCCTGCATACAGTAAGTTACAGTAGTATAGTCTGGAGGAAACTGTTGCATGGATTACTGAGGCTAGGTCAGGGCAAGACAGGAAGGGGGCCAGTTGCCTGACCTGGAGTAGCTGGAAAAATGCCCGTCTGGCAACATTTGTAATCTGGGCCTCCATTGATAGGGAGGCATTCAGAACCACATGCAGGCTCTTGACAGTTGGTGCCAGTATTAGGGGCACACCGTCAAGAGCTATAAGTTGGCACTCCAACCTGCTACCGCCTCCAGCAGGTTCAGTAGTCTGTCCGCTGGGGCGCTAGGCACCACACAGACAGCCAAACTCTCAGACCCAAACTAGGCCAACACAATCAATAGCAGTGATCTTAGGAATGGGGACTGTGCTGAAGGAGAAACCCAGTTAGATAAGTATTGCCATCCCTCCCTCACCTCTTAGTTTGGGACTGATGGAGGACCGAGAAACCTGGTGAGGGCAGCTCTTTCAAGGTGACTGTTTTGCCCTCCTGTAGGCAGGTCTCACTTATGCATGCCAGGTCCACATCTTGTGCTGCAATATAATCTTGCAGTGTCACGGTCTTATTATTGATGGACCTGGCATTGCACAGCATCAGTGTTGAAGAGAGGTTTATTTTCCTAGCCCTCTCACCGATGTGTCTCAGGATGGGACGAAGGTTGGAAGAAGACCGAGCATAACCATATCTCCATCTCCTTCCCTTCCAATACCTTCTCCCACCGCCATTCCTCCCTCTATCCCCAATCACTGGGATCCCCAGCCCAGTGCTGGCACTCTTGATGTTATCCAGAACCAGAAGCATTCTGTTCTCCTCTCCCACCCCTCATCCATGGAGCAGTAGCCCAATAATACAACAAACACCAAATACATATAGAATACCCTAATGTTAGCAATAGCAACCTTCTAAAACTATAAAATCTGATTCTACTCTGTCCCATACCACCCCAACCCCCTAAAAATAATTGAGATAGACAGCTGGTATATGGTATCTGAAGGAGGTGACTAAGACTCTAGGAAACAGTTGTCAAGGTTTTTCCAGAGGCTTAACACAGTCTCGTTCACCGAACTCCACCTTGCTAACTCTGTCCTCCTCATCTGAGTCCTTCGATGGCACCTTAAGTTTAGTTAGCCAAGGCATAGGATGGAAAGCCCCAGTCCTTTGGCAACGGTGAAGGTCCAGGCCCAGCACAGTACACAGCAGTGGGCAAATGCACAGTCCAGACAAAGCACCATATCCACAGACCACAGGCTTAAGTGGTGATGGGGGACGGAAGGCCCCCGATAAACACCTCCTGGCTCTCTCTTCAATCCTTGGGATCTGATGGGGCCACTTATCAAGCAAATAAGTAGGTAGGGCAGCTCCTTTATACTTAGGCCCCATCTCCACCCTGGCCCCATCACCTCAATGAGGCTGCTGGAGGCCTTGCAGAGAAGGTGGGAGCCAGCAGGCTGAAGGCAGCAGTGGTGCGCAACAGCTGTAGCGCCTCACACCTCCCAGCCAGCAGCTGAGCAGATGGTCAGTGCCTCTGACAAGAAGCCCTAATGAAAAGATGGCGGGCAGGCAGGCGGATGGACTGCTGAAGAACAATAGTGGCAGCAGGCAGAGGCAACCAGGGTAGCTGGGAAGCAGCAACAGCAAACGACAGCAGTGATGACAGCGACAGCTATAGCAGCAGCTGGTGTCCCGCGGCCAAGGAATCCCGGCTGAGGAGCCCTGAAATAGTGACAAGCAGGTGGAACCAAGGAGAGAGGGAGAGCAGCAACAGTGGCAGCAGCAAGCACCCTCTATCCTAGAGCTGCACTTAACAAAGTCCCCCAGGCATGGCACATGAGGCCTCCTGGTGTGCCAGAGAGAGCAACCGGAGGGGGGTTGAGGCAGTGAAAAAGCAGAAGTGAAAGCCCCAACAAGGAGCCAGACCAGCAGGCGTCCAAGCGCCGGTAAGGTTGCTAATAGAAGCTAATAGAGACCTATCCAGAGCTTCCTCTAAGGAAGGATACTTCTTCAAAACGATTCAAGCATATTAGATTCTATTTTAGGGATTCTATTCCCGTTTTAGAGGTTCTGCTTCCATAAGTAGCTTGCCATTAAGTTAAAAGTAGGGTTGCCAAGTCTCTTACCTGGCACAGCGGGCGAGAGTTGGTCAGCGAGCAGCACGATGACGCTACCCGGAAGTGACATCGTCACGTTGGGCATGTCACTGGCCAATGCTCTAGCAATCAGCATGAAAACTCTATGGTACCACAGAGTTTTCAGGCTGATTGCTAGTGCATCAGCCGGCGACAGGCCCGGTGTGATGATGTCACCTCCAGGTGACATCATCGCGCCGGGCATGTCGGCCCAAACTGGGCACTTTGAACATAACATAAGAACATAAGAAAAGCCAATGTTGGATCAGGCCAGTGGCCCATCCAGTCCAACACTCTGTCATACAGTGGCCAAAAACACCAGGTGCCCTCAGAAGGTTCAGCAGTGGGGGCAGGAAGCCCTCCCACTGTTGCCCCCCCCCCAAACACCAAGATTACAGAGCATCACTTGCCCCAGACTGAGAGTTCCTATCTATACATTGTGGCTAATAGCCACTGACGGACTTCTGCTTCATATGTTTATCTAATTCCCTCTTGAAGCCGTCCATGCTTGTAGCCACCACCACCTCCTGTGGCAGTGAATTCCACATGTTAATCACTCTTTGGGTGAAGAAGTACTTCCTTTTATCTGTTCTAACCCGACTGCTCAGCAATTTCATGGAGTGTCCACGAGTTCTGGTATTGTGAGAAAGGGAGAAAAGGACTTCTTTCTCTACCTGCTCTATCCCATGTATAATCTTATAAACCTCGATCATGTCACCCCTCAGCCATCGTTTCTCCAAGATAAAGAGCCCCAAGCCCTTCAACCTTTCTTCATAGGAAAAGTGTTCCAACCCTTTTATCATTTTAGTTGCCCTTTTCTGCACTTTTTCCAATGCTATAATATCTTTCTTGAGGTGTGGCGACCAGAACTGTACACAGTACTCCAAATGAGGTCGCACCATCAATTTATACAGGGGCATTATGATACTGGCTGATTTGTTATCTGTTCCCTTCCTAATAATCCCCAGCATAGTATTGGCTTTTTTCATTGCAGTCGCACACTGTCTCGACCTTTTCACTGAGTTATCAACTACGACTCCAAGATCTTTCTCTTGGTCAGTCTTTGGGGGCAGGGTTCCCCCCGCCAGCCTAATCCGGACCAGCGGATTGGGGGCTGTTTCGGTAGAAAAACCCCTGCCCCCTGGGGGACCTGGCAGCCCTAGTTAAAAGAAAAATAACACAATGCCGTGAAGGGAATGTTCAAAAGACTGCATTTTTAGGCTAAGTATTCTAGAATTAATGTCACACATACATTCCACTTATCACCATCTTTAATATGAATTTGAGTAATGACCATATTTAAGGGACCAAAAGGATGAACAAGGTGTTCCAAAAGATAGCTAAGCCACGCAAAATGATGTAATAAACATCTTTAGATGCTAATGTGTCATAAGGTAACTTTGCATCTATTTCTGAGAAAACAGAAGTCACCTTATGACCTCCACTTTGCAAATTTGTCCCATGTGCATTTGCCTTCAGAAAGCAGACAAAGTGCTTTCTTCTCCTGTATTAGATTTTTATTTAAGAGATAAACAATATTTTCAAAAGCCGCAGTAAGCATACGTCCTTGGTAGAGATGACTATTCACTATACATCTCCTATAGAGATATACAGGTTGCTTACCTGTAATTGGAGATCTTCGAGTGGTCATCTGTGCATTCACACCTCTGGGATAATGTGCGCCTGCGCCGATCCCGATTGGTAACTACAAAGCCAAAACGGATTTTCGCGCCAACTCCCCGATCGCGTGCCGGCTCCACTGCGCATGACCGGGGAGGGGCACGAGGATCCCGCCAGTTCCTTCTGACCGCTGCAAGCAGCCCCCAGGAAATTTACACGGGAGACCGAAAGCAGAGGGGAAGGAGGGCGGGTGGTGTGAATGCACAGATGACCACTCGAAGATCTCCAATTACAGGTAAGCAACCTGTATATCTTCTTCGTGGTCTCTGTGCATCACACCTCTGGGAGAATAGCGAGCAATAAATACACCACATACCTGGAGGTGGGTGCTGAAGGTCTCACATCTGAGCTGTCTGCAGAACTGCACGACCCACCGCTGACTGCTGATGGGTACGGACGTCCAAAGCATAGTGTCTCACAAACGTGTGAGGAGACGTCCATGTAGCAGCATTGCAGATGTCTCCCAGGGGAATGCCCTTGAGGAATGCTGTCGAGGCAGCCACTGCCCGAGTAGAGTGAGCCCGCAGGGACGCCAGTAATGGCCGCTTGGCCAAGAGGTAGGCGAGTTTTATCGTCCCAACAATCCATTTAGACAGTCTCTGAGACGATAGCTTCTGTCCCTGTCTGGGCAAGGCATACGCGACGAAGAGAGCTGAGGACTTGCGGAAGGGTTTAGTCCGATGCAAGTAAAAAGACAGGGCCCTCTTAACATCGAGAGAGTGTAGGCAGCGCTGTGCCTGGTCCTTGGGTTCAGGAAAGAACACTGGCAGGGTGATGTCTGCTTTAATGTGGAAGTCCGAAACTATCTTCGGTAAGAAGGTAATATCAGGAGTCAGGGTCACTGCTTCCTGATGAAAGGTAAGATAGGGTGGGTCACATCGGAGAGCTGACAGCTCACTCACCCTACGCACTGAAGTAAGGGCCACCAGAAAAGCTACTTTCCATGAAAGAAGCTGTAAGTTGCAGGAAGCCATAGGCTCGAACGGTTTGCCCATTAGCTTGTTCAGCACTAGGGGCAGGTCCCACGCTGTAACAGGGTTTTCGACTGTTGGAAAGAGACGGCACATTCCCTTTAGGAATTGCTTCGTAGTGGGATGAGAAAACACGGAGTAACCATCTATTGTTGGGTGGTTAACCGAGACAGCTGAGAGGTAGACACGAAGTGATGCCTGACACAATCCTCTGTCCTTGCAAGACAAGAGAAAACCAAAAATGTCGTTGAGAGAAGATGGAATGGAAGGTCGTCCTACCGAGGCTAGGAAGGACAGGAACTTATTCCATTTTGCCTCGTAGGAACGGCGTGTAGACGGCTTACGAGCATTAAGGAGGACATCAGCTATACGAGCGTCTACTTCGGAGGGCAAATTAGCCAAGCTGTTAGCTTCAGTCTGGGTACATCGTGATGCAGCACCAGACCGTTGTACATCCAGAGAAGGTCTGGGTTCATCGGAAGGTGAGTGTAGGACCCATTGGAGAGGCGAAGGAGGGTGGGAAACCATGGTTACCTCGGCCACCAAGGTGTGATCAGGATTGCTAGTGGTTGTTCCGCCAGTAGCTTCTGTGCTACCTTCAGTATCAATGGGATCGGTGGAAACAGGTTCTGAGGCACCTGCCACCATTCCAGGGCTCGAATCATCTGGTCCAATAGGTGGAATCTTTTGGATAAAGGGTGTAGGTTTGGCCTGAATCGGCGAAGAAACCACAGCTGCAAGGGCCTCATGTGTAGCCTTGCGAAAGGAATGACCATGGTGGTAGCTGCCATGAGTCCCAAGAGTCGCAGTATTTGACGAGCTGTCGCCTCCCGGTTTCTTCTCAGGACTGTGATGAAGGAAACAATGTCCAAGACCCTGTTGGGGGGTAGGAATGCCCTGCACTGTAGGGAATCTAGGAGCGCTCCAATGAACTGTACCCGTCTGGAAGGGGTAAGCATGGACTTCTTTGTATTTATTGTCAGTCCCAGAATCTCCAGGGTGTGGAGTGTCCGGGAGACGTGGTCTTGCAGGTCTGATGCGGAAGGAGCGATCAGGAGCCAGTCGTCCAGATAAGGGTATAGATGGACGCCCTGCAGGCGGAGGTGGGCCGCTACTGTTGCCATTAATTTCGTGAAGAGGTGCCGTTGAAAGGCCAAATGGTAGTGCCTTATACTGGAAATGACGTGGACCGATCGCAAAGCGTAGAAAAGGTCTGTGGGAAGGATGAATGGTCACATGGAAGTATGCATCCTTCAGGTCCAGCGTCACCATCCAAGAGCCCGCCTCCAGCAGAGGTAGGATGATTTGGAGGGTGGTCATTCGGAACTTCTTGTATGTTATGAACGCGTTTAGGTTCCGAAGATCTAGGATGGGTCGGAGGCCTCCGTCCCTCTTTGGCACCGTGAAGTAGCGGGAGTAAACCCCTGTTGAAACTGCTGGACTACTACCGGTTCTATCGCATCCTTGCTCAGCAGGGTCTCGACCTCGGTTGTCAGAGTGTCGGATGGGGGAGTGACCATGAAGTAAGGTTCCGTAGGGATCTCGAAGAATTCTATTCTGTATCCCTCAGAGATGACTGAAAGTGCCCACTTGTCCGAGGTAATGCGTTGCCATGCTGTCAGAAAGGGTGATAGATGGGTGGGGTTGTCGGAGCAGGGGTGGGAGTCAAAAACTTGGTTTGCTTGGTTTGGGAGGTTTCGCCTTAGACGCCGGAGCAGTTGGGAAGCGGGGCCTGTTGTTATAGGGCTTTTGTTGATAGGTAGAGGGTGGTGACCTCTGCCATTGTGGTTCAGCGGGAGGTCTTTGTGACTGTTTCTTGGGCCATGATCTTTGCCATGTTTTCTGTTTCTGCTGTTTAGGTTGAGAAACTCCCAAGTTACAGGATGTCTTCATGCTTTTATCAAGCTCGTGAAGCACTGTGTCTGTCGTTGAACTGAAGAGACCGTCTCCTTCAAACGGCAGATCTTCCACCAAGGTCTTGGTGTCTTGAGGAAGAGAGGTAGATCTCAACCAGGCATGGCGTCTGATGGACACTGCTGAAGTGAGCGTCTTGGAGGTTACTTCCGCCGAATGCTTGGAGGCCAAAAGTTGGAGCTTGGCCAGAGACATACCTTCCTTTTGAATCTTTCTGGCGTTGCGTAGCTTGTCCTCTGGGAGATGGGCAATGAGCGCAGTCATCTGTTCCCAGAGCGAGTACTGGTACCTGCTCATACAGGCAGTGTAATTTGCTATCTTGAGGCCCAATGCACCCGCTGAATAAATGTGTCTTCCAAAGGAATCTATTCTGCGTCCTTCTTTGTCTAATGGGGAAGAGTGCCCACTACGACCCTTAGTGGAGGGTGTCACAACCACTGAGTTGGGTTTGGGGTGGACAAACAAGAATTCTGCCCCCGGCTCCTGGATCCTATACATGTGATCTAGGCGTTTGCTGGAGATGGGGGTGGATGAGGGATGAGGCCAGGATTCTTTGGCCGTAGTCATCAGGACCGATATGAGTGGGAGGGCCACCGGTGTGGATGTATCCATCTGCACGATATCGAAGATGGAGTCGGTGGCTGTCGGCGTCGGTTGGGCCGTGGCCAAGGCCAGAGAGTGTGCCATCCTTTTGATTAATTCTCCATAGGGTTTCACATCCTCGGAGGAAGATATTGAGAGGTTTTCGGTAACCTGCGTGTCGGGAGACGGGTTTTGTGGAAGCGACTCGTCTTCTGACACTGAAGATGCCGGGGACCCCGGTGCCAAATGGTCGGATGGTGAAAGAGGGGTCGGGCTGGACAGGTCCTGCGTTACCGGTAGTGGACAAGGATCGGTGTCGGGTGTCCGTTTCGGTGCTGGTGTCGGTGTCGGAACTGATAAGGGTTCTCGGTACCGAGACACTCTAGAAGAGGTGGATTGCCGATCCCATTCGGTGGGATACCATTGGGGCGGTGGTGGGTAGGAGCCGTAAAGGTATCGCCACTGCTGGATATCCCACGGTACCGGTGGAGCCAGAGGGCGGTAGTCTTTATCCCCCCTCGGTAACGATGGTGGCTTCGCCTCGGCGTCGGGGGTCTCCCGAGGGACCTGTGTAAGGTCTATGTCGAGGTCGGAGTCAGTCAAGGTGATCGGTCGCGGCATCGGGGAGGATGATCTACCCCTGGGTCGCTCGCGATCTGTCGGGTCAAGCTGGCCGAGCCCGGGCTGGGCTGAGTCGAGCGCACCGCGCGTCGACGAAGCACTCGAAGATTTCTTGTGCTTCAGCTTGCCCTTCTCCTCCTTGCCCTCCCTGCGCTTTTTAGCAGGAGTGTCGGGCAAGGGGAGCGGTCTCTTCGGTGCTGGTCTGTCGGTACCGATGCTTTGGGATGGAGACGGCGTCGGTCCCGTCGGTGAAGAAGCCGGAACTTCGGAGGAAGACATTTTCGACGACAAGGCAGACTCGAGGAGAGCAACCCGGAGCCTCGCCGCTCGGTTTTTACGCGTTTGCTTGGAGAAAGCCGCACAGCTAGTGCAAGAGTCGACTCGGTGAGACTCACCCAGGCAAAGAAGACACAGGGAGTGCTTGTCCGGTGGGGCTATCTTGCTGCCGCACTGCAGGCACCTCTTGAAGAACCCCCACCGCTGAGCCATAGGCCAGGCAGTGAAAATGAAGGGAAATCCAAAGGCAAGTCCAGTTAACAGTCCGAGTTCAATAGTTGGAAAAAATCAATCCGAAGGCTCTTTTTAAAGTTGAGAAGTAAACTACCGACCGGAGCAAGAGAGAAAGGATCCTCACGACGCGGCGGTCAGAAGAGAACTGGCGGGATCCTCGTGCCCCTCCCCGGTCATGCGCAGTGGAGCCGGCACGCGATTGGGGAGTTGGTGCGAAAATCCGTTTTGGCTTTGAAGTTACCGATTGGGATCGGCGCAGGCGCACATTATCCCAGAGGTGTGATGCACAGAGACCACGAAGAAGATTTTCCCCTTCCTGCAATGTTTTCAACTCCAGACAAAAAGCCAGTCTGTTTGAAAGTCCAACACAACTCACTGCACAAGTGGCAATGAAAATGTATAGGTAATAAGGGATTGTTGTTTTCAGGGGGGAGGAAATAGCAGGGAAATCTCATCACCTGGGCCAGATATAATGTGATAATAATAAATGACCTCAAGAGGGCATTATGGATATTACGATATCCACTAAGGATTTAAAGACCCTTTGTGAGTACATGAGCAGTTCCACATAATTGGACTTCGACCTACGAAAATAATCACTCCCTTCCCCTGATCCCTGGGAAATTACTTTTCCCTAATCAACAGGCTCCTGAAAATGGTTTTGCATTACACCTACAATTTTATCTGCAAACATTAAATAGGCACTTTTCAGAAATCCTTTTGACCGATAAACCATTAGCCACCCCTCCAGCTAAAGAGTCAGAGAGTGGGTTGTTATTGAAAATCCTGTGTGTTTCATCTCTCTAGTATGTTCCCTGATTAGACAGTGTCTCTGCCAACTGAAAAGGATGCAACTTGACATATAATTTTATATACTATATGCATCAGTAGCAATTTCTTTGCTTTTTGATTTTGCTGGCTGGGACGAAGCAACATTGGAAGGCATTCTGTATTCCTTTCACGTGCAAGTCTATCTAAATTTGATACACAAATTCATGCTGTCTTCAAGTATAATAGGTATAGAAAGATGCTTCAGCATTGCTATGACATACACCAGTGGTTCTTAACCTTTTTGGCACTGCAACCCCTTGAGCTAGCTATCAAAATTGCATCTATCCCATCATTATAAATGGCAAATATGATATATTTAATTCTCATCACTTGCCCAATCTATTGGTTAAAAAATATTGGCCTAGATCCTAAACTTTGCGTAGGTTTGAGCCGCTCATTGTCTGTTGGCTCACTGGATGCCAATGGTCCCAAATGAGCGGAAACTCCAACTGCAAGAGCAATGTGATTTGCAGCAGACAACTACCTCTGCAACCCAGTGCAAGCAAAAGCAAGGTTTAGCATTCCAGCCACGGCAATCGCTTTGCTAAATAAAGTTGAAACACACTCAAAAAAAGCAGATAAAAGTATCAGAGCAATGGCTGAAATTGCTTCTTGATGAGATGTGAGATACAAGGTTTTGTCACAGGTCATGAGCAAGATCCAATCTACTCCTTGCCTTGGTTTTAATGGCTCCATTATAGAAAAGCCAGCCTCACAAGAATGCATTGTGGCAAATGGGATGACAACATTTTAGAGCAATTTGGTATTCGCCGTTAGCTTTATGCCAAAAGATTACCAGGTCAAGAATCCTTGTTACCTTCTCACAAACCAAGGAACTTCACTACCACTGCAACATCCTCATCTTTGATGACTTCTTCCACCACTGAAAAGGGTCTCACAACCCATGCATTCATCTCTCAGTGTTCCAGAACACAGAAGTATTCAGTGATAGACTGTGTCATGGAAGGTAACTGTAAAATGGTATCAGCAAATGAACACTTTCTCTTGGGTCACCTCAAGTACAGTCATCAATTCTGAGACTACAGGCAGCCTGAGCTAAGAATTGGTAATTCTGGATCTTTTGAAGGAAGTTGGCGACCTGGTCTTGAGCGATGAGAATATTCATCATATTTCCTTGGAGTGAGAGGTTCAACTGACTGATTTCTTTAAAAAAATTGCAAGATAGGTCGGCTTTGGAACAAACATATGCTCCGTCATCTGAAATTCTTAGTTTCCCTTTCTAGGAACATGGCAATTTTTTTCTGTCATTTCCAACACTCAGTTTAAGGCTTTTCACCATGATAACCGGCGAATGTCTGTATAGAATAGGAGTTTGCTGAACTTTGCTCCAATCCCTTCACAAAATACTTTAAAAATTCTGGCATTTGTTGCACCACTTCATATATTATTAGTAAGTTTAACAGCCTCAGAGAAGACATCAACAAGACTAATGTGGTGTAGAGGTGAGAGTACTGGACCAGGATATTTAAGACCCAGTGTGATGGACAGGTTAGGTTCTGCCTCTCCTTAAGAACTACCAATGGGAGCTGATGGAATGTTAGTGAGAGGGACAGTTGAAAAAGAGCAGTTAAGAAAGTGGAAGAAAGCAGCTGGAGTTGAGAGAGAGTCTGGCTGAGTGAAACTGTGGAGTAGAGCTGTTTAAAGCTGACTGAAAAGAGTGAATTTGTAACAAAGAATCCCAAATGCTGGAATATGGGAACAGTTCACAAGTTCAATTGAAAAAGAACTTTGTAACCTCTACCTGAATTTCTTCATTGTTATGTTCAAACTCCTTGTTTATTTAACCCTGCAGGCTGGTTGTCTCAGGGAAAGAAATACATACAGGCTAAGATACTGGTCTATATGTATGGTGGCAGACTGTGAATGGAACAGTGTTGAGTCCCCAACCCCAATAGCTCTGTGCAGGGTTTGAGTGAGGGATGATTATTAAAGGGGAGGGGGCTACCCTGTCTGCTGATGTCTCTGTGAGTGAGAGGGAGGACCTGAAACATGAAATGATCATGGCTTTAAAAGAAGCAAGAAGGGTAGTAACGTGTGACTGCCTGACCTACCCGGAACCTGTGGGAGAGAGGTTGTGGAAGGCAGTAGGCACTCTGTGTGAATGAGAAAGGTGCATCACATGCAGGTTGAATATCCACTCTATCATGGAACCTGTGGTGTGACCTTGGGCCAGTCACATATTCTCAGCCTCACAGGGTTGTGGTCAGGATAAATTGGAAAAGGGGTGAATATTGTAAGCCACATTGGCTAAGAAAATTGGGGTATAAAAGGAGTAAATGAAATGTCTTCAAAGCCAAAGCATAATGTGACTGGCATGGGGAAGGGGGACCTGTATCACAAATGTATGGAACCCAGAATGAATGCCCATCATCAACAGTGACCCATTAATGTACATGGCAACTAACTTCACCCAGACCAGTTCCTTGAAGGCAATGGAATCCTCCAACAGCCTGAACACATCTTTTCTGTGGATAATTGTGCTCAGTGTTTCGGAAAACAGATAACCTCCCTCACAGGAGGCTGCAACAGCCTTTCAAGTTCTCTGCACACACAAGAAATTGCACACCAGAGGCAATGTCTGTTGATTCAGCCAAATGAAGTACTGAGGACGGCTTGTTTTTGTTTCTGCAGTTACCTGATCCAAAAAGGTCTTTGCTCAGCTCAGAGATTTGGCTTCTCATGGGTTGATTCGGAAGCCAGAACAGATTCATTTTTCTTGCTCACTGCTCCCCAAGGATCAGGCTCTCTGCTTCTTCTAGATATGGCTTGACAGGATCCTCTCCAATTGTATGGGACTTCTTACGTTCAGCGAGCGATAGAAGCCCCAGAGAACTGCTTCATTTGTCAGAGCAAAGCGCCCAGTTGAATCCATATGGGAAGGTTTCTGAATGCCCTCCTTCATCTTGAATAATTCAGTATATTTTCCTGCAAACTGTATACGACTTTGTTCAAAGCGAGCCTTTAATTTGCTGGGTTTCATGCTCTCTAGGCTAAGAACTTTATTGCAAAGCATGCACTGAGGCATTTCAACGGACATCAACAACATCTCTGAAGACCGCTGTAAAAAAACACTTTGTCGTATGACAGTTTCTTTCCTGAAGCCATGATCGTCATGTCTGGGTGCCTACAGTTACAATAGTTTCATCCCCCTCTGCAATTCCCAGCCTCTTGCCCAGAGTATCCTGTTATCCTATACACCCAGACTCCCAGTTTAGATTCAAGGTTGGCCCAGGCCTGCCCAGAGCTCATGGAAGCAAAAGAGGCAAAGGAATTAGTACGTAATAAATGGGAATGCTTCTGTAGCACCTTCCACAGCCTCCTAGCACACTGTAGTAAAAAAGAGATCTACTGCCTGTTAAATGCCTCCCACTGGGTCCGAACACTTTTTTCCCCCTCCTGGATTGCGAAAAGCCATGTAGCAGAGAGCAGCACAGCCCTGGCAACCTCACTACACAGCGGCTTGGTGGGGAAGTTACTGATTGTACAGTAGGCCTACCAACAGTGGGAATACCTCCTCATTGAAAGAATATTTGTTGATAACAACAACATCATAAGCACACATAGGGTTGGATCCAGCCAGCTTTTCTGCTGGTGAAAAGGAAAGAGGCGGTTCCCTTTCACTGCTCAAAAAGGCTCTGCTGGAGATCTCAGGACGCGAGAGCACAAAAGCACATGAGATGGGGGCTGTCATAAGGAGGAATACTGGGAGAGATGGAGTGAAAAAAAACTGTCCAGATCTAACCTATAACGAGTAACTTAATTAATTTATTAGAACCATATGTCAGCTGTTACCCTGCCAAGAAGGCCTTCCTGGTTACACCTTACCCAGGGTATACATAGATTTACTTGTCTTCATATGGGGACGGGCTGTGGCTTAGTGGTAGATGGGTAGCCGTGTTAGTCTTTAAGGTGCTACTGGACTCTTACTCTTTTCTACTGGCAGATATCTGTTTGGCGTGCAGAAGGAGCAGAAGGCCCCAGGTTCAATCCCTTGCATTTCCAGTTACAAGGATGAGGTGATAGCTTATGTGACAGACCTGTGCCTGAGACCCTGGAAAGCCACAGTTAATCTGAGCAGAAAGTACTGACTTTGCTATATCGATGATCTGACTCAGTATAAGGCAATGTCATGTGTTCATACTTAACTTACTATAAGCTATGATAAGTAAAACCTTTCAACTGAAAGCTACTGGGCTACAATCATATGCACACTCACTTGGTCACAAGACTTTCTGAATTTAGTATGCTTTACTCCTGAGTAAGCATGCACAGGATCAGGATCATTCACATGAATAGGGTCTTAAATTGTTGGTTTAAATTGGAAAATACTGGTACAACAGAGCAAACTATGTACAAATTACATGGTCTTGACTAACAACCAGCTCCCTCTAAGCTATGGAGTCTTGTGAACAAAAATTCTAATTTGTGAGCTCCTGGCCTTAAAAGTTGTGAGCGAGCGATTTGGCTGCTGCATGAATTAGTTTGTTCTGGAGCCATCCTTCCTGAGCTCAGACAAAAATGTGTGAGCTGGAGGCTAGAAAACTGTAAGCTAGCTCACACTAGCTCAGCTTAGAGGGAACACTGCATAACGACAGACACTCTTTCAGGACACTCCCCAAGGCAATCTTCGGTGCCAATCAGAATTGGATACACATGCACAAAACTGTCATCTACTGTCTGTGTTGAGGTGTTTTGAAACTGTGGCCGATCTGTAACAGAAGAGCAATGGCTGGGGGCTCCACATCTGATTTGTGGTGATGAATAGACTCACTGTCTCTAAAGACTTTAGCACAGGGGGAATCTATGTCACAAAACCTGAAGTAAAACTATGGGGCGCCTGATTGGACAATCTGCTAGTCTGACTGTATCTTGGAAGTGCCACAGAGAAAGAGAGAGAAAGAAAGACAGTGAGAGAAAAGAAAGCCGTTTAATCTTGCATCCATATGCAGACAATAAACAGGCTGATCACTCCTGTCAACGGCTGCAGACAATGATAGCTCCCAGAGTTTCCTCTTTGAAACAAACTGTGTTTTTACCTGCTGATAGCCTGGGCCGGGTTCTTGGAGTCTGCATCTCTTGTCGGGCGTGCGGCAACATGTGATAACGCTTCGCTTCATTCACTAGATCCCGGCAAGCCTCTGAAGACTTTATCAACTCCTCGTTGTCAACAACGTTTAGCAGATAACTGGGATGGATGAAGGGTAGGCGGACCACTGCCAGCAACTCAGCCGCATACTAGGGGGAAAAAACACACCACAACTGTTTCACACCGATGGACTCTTGGAGACTCTGCATTTCTTCCTTCCTCCTGCTCTGGCCTCCTACAAAGCTGACGTTTAAAGTGACCCAAGCCATGATTTTTGCAATACAATTAAAACGTTTCCTAATTATGCACTCCACCTTGTCCTTCTCCCCAGATGAAGACTGCACCAGGGGCAGGTGTTAATGATTCTGGAGTCCTGGGGCAAAGGTCCAGGAGGGGTCCCGGAATCACTGCCACCACTTCCTGATGGCCTCCATGCTGGGGCTAAGCAATGGGTAGACCTTGCCCTGTGCCAGGTAGGTAGGAGTCACCGTTACTGCAAGCCAATTGCCCAAGCCCCAGATAGGATGGACACAAGCAGGAGTAGGAGCCTGCTCTTATTCACCCTCCCCGGCTGTGGTCACACGGTCATTTTGATCGGGTTTCACCGCTGTTCCCTCTCACATTTAAAATCACTGATCAGACACCTGCATCTGCCTACCACACTGAAGTGGGCTCACTCATGCAATCCTCCCGGCTCCCTAGTGAGTTTCCCTATACCTGGAAAATCAAGTACTGTCTGGGTATTTGTGCTCTGAATCCACAATTTCACTGATCTGGACAGCCATCTCTCACAATGATCGCAATTAGGTCATCTGGACATCGTTCTAGTGGTAGTTCTCCCCCCTCCCCCCGGCATTCACCATTGTGTGCATGACCATTCCTGTGCTGAATACATTAAATGCATGAATGCTCAAGCTCACATAAAACAGTGCTCAGTTACACATCAGTAGTTCATTTTGTTCAGTGCAGCAATTTTTTTAAAAAAAATTCTTTGTATATGCATGGCATTGTTTTAAAAAAAAGTTGTGCCACGCCACCACTTGAGCCGCGCGGCTGTCTGGACAGTGCCTGCAAGTAGTTGGGCAAGGGATGTGTGATCATCTGAACCCGCTAAAAAATATCCCCTATCAAATCTACAGCAGGAACAAATTGTGGTAGGCTTGCCATGTGACCACAGCCCTTCAGAAGAGAGGGCTGTGAGTGGTTGGGAGCTCCATCCAGGGCAGCTGCCCCTGTCACCTATTGGCTAAGACTGACTCTTGATCACACACACAAACAGTAAGGAAAATAAACTTGCTTGCAGACAAGGTCACAAGGCTTCTAAATTCCAGTTTGAGTGCTTGAGACTATTTGTCCTCTTAGAATTTTACTTTAAATAGGTGCTGGGCAAGCCAAGTGTTTGCCTTGTTTTTTAATTCATATCTTGTATGTTCTTGAGTGCTAAATGTACTGTGTTTTATAGATATCTGCTACTCCCTTTGAAACTGGATTACCACCGGGAAAGAGTTTGTATTCCCTAGTGGAGGAATTGGTAAGAGCTCATATGCCCACCAAATTATTTAATCACATATTTGTACTGTGTATTTTCTATACTGACTGAGGTTTATTTCATTTTATTTTATTTTGTGAGGCTTAATATTCTGATGAAGACTTATTTGAGAAAAGATTAATAATATCTGGAAGCCTCTTCAATAAATTGGACTTTTGGAATTTAGAATCCTTGTGACCTCGTCTGCAAGCAAGTTTATTTTCCTTACTACATATGGATCTTCTTTTGAGTTTCTTATAGGGTCATTTTCACAGATGTGTTGGGTTTTCCTGTTCTTTGTATTCTGGTTCTGTGAAACTGCTTTTGGGATATATACACACACACACACTATCTCAAGGCCTTTCTGGATCTCACAGTGGAAAAAGTAATCTTTAAAAGATAGCAGCTCTTGTCCTATAGTCTTGTACACAAATATTTCAAAATTAAACTGAAGATGAATTTATACTGAATTTAGCAAGTTATACATAGGAGACTTCCTGTATTCTTCCCAGTTGCCTCAGCTAACCTTGAAATTTAAGACTGGCAAACAAACTGCAATTCCAGTAGCATTTTAAATGTAAAAAAAAAGTATGTCTGTAGACTATCTGACAGGGAATGGTGAATAACAGCATTGGTTTCGTAAAGGCACGAGGTTTGTTCATTCGCAAAACAAATCGGCTCTTTCTAGGTTTTGTTAGAAGTCAAACTCCAGGAGCTAATAATCAAATGCAGATGACATGTCTCCATCTTTCTGCATTTTAAAAAAATAAACTTTATAGTGTGAAGGACATTTAAATGGCTGGGAACATCCATCACCCATCAAAGCCTAACAGAAAGCAAAAAAAAAAAAAAAAAAAAAAACCAAAACAGAAAAATGGCAAGTTATAAAAATGTAGAATTCCTGTGATGATTTATTTCTGTAACTGTTCATTCTCTTAAATATCACGGACTATCTCGAAGCAAAAAAATAAAATAAAAAGCACAACATTTGGAGAATGTGCTGACAGACAGAGTGCAGGCAGATAGAGCAGATTTGAACAAATGAAGAAAGGTGATTAAGAATATTCAAGGCTATCACTGTGACAATGCATTTACACACTGGAGACTTTAAAAGCGTCAAAAGCTGCCAATTGAGCACCTGTGATCTTTAAGCATCTGTAAGCATTCATCACCATTCATGAGGCTTTCCCTTAGCAGAACATTCAGGCTTGTATAAAAGCTGATTTCAATGGAGAAAGAAGATTGAAGAATAGAAGAAAGGGAATGGCATCCGAGGAGAGCAAATTAGTACCATTTCTAATGCTCTGACATTAATAAGCCTAGTTTTCTAGATAGTGGTTAAGGGTTTGGACCCATAAGGCAGGCGTGTTCTGTAGCTACGCAGTTAACCACCCACAGTCACATAATTTGATATTATCTTCTTCTTTTTTCCAAGAGGTCTGGCCAGAGCTCCAACAATTTGATGACACAAAACTATGTAAAAGTGCCTACTAGCTCTGAAAGAGCCAGATATCTTTTTTTTTTAAGTCTCACTTCGCTGAACAGACTTAAGGATAGGAATATCAAGGGATTTGAAAAAGTCTGCTGGCACCAAAAAACGGCAACGTTTGTTGATTTAATACTAAAACTTCTGCCGATTGAGTCTAATAAATTTGTTCGCTCAAGTAATATCGGCTACAGTGCAGAAGGGGAGAGCAGGTAGAGGAGAGACCCAAACGAGTCAATGAAGAGGAGGGGCTGTGGCTCAGCGGTAGAGCATCCGCCTCCCTTGTTTGCAGAATGTCTCAAATTCAGTCCCTGGCATCTCCTGTTAAAAAAGGACCAGGCAGTAGGTGAGGTGAAAGACCTCTGCCTGAGATGCTGGAAAGCCACTGCCAGTCTGAGGAGACAATATTGACTTTGATGGACCAAGGGTCTGACTCAGTGCAAGGCAGCTGATTCAGTGTACTTGTTCTCTTGGCCATGGCAGTCCCCATTGCTGAACAAACAAGCAAGCATTCAGCATAAAAAGCCACCCAGCTTTTCAGCATCTGGGAAAATATTGCTGCAGAAAGGACAAAATAAATTTCTGTCCATGTGTGCATATCCTGTGTCTGGACTGTTACCATAATAGGAATAATTTACCTCTTTAAGCTTCAGAGTCACATGTGAATATTTTTGTAGCACTGTTTGTTAGGGATGCTTCCACATGCAGGTTCTTCTCTGCTTTGCATTCCAAACTGCCACATGCACCTTTTGGGGAGGGGGGGCATCCATATGATCCTGTCTTTCGATTGTCCTTTCCCAGTTCTTAACGCGGTCTTTCCCAAACCTGGTTTGCTCTGCTGTTTGGAAAGCATGTGCTCCAAGCACGGTTATCAAGTCATCTGGATGGAAAGGTGTGCATTTTATTGTCCTGCCCGTATCAGCACCATCTTCCTGCTGTCGGTCCCTCGTAATGGCCATTGTCTCAGCTATACCACCAGAAGGCTTTTTTAAGGACATCAGGTGAAAAAGTGTAGAAGATTCTACTAGCTAGCAGCAGCTGTATAACACCTTGCTGAGGTTGATTCTGCATCTAGCATTCGTTCCATATTTTCTCAACTGGGAGGGAAAAGGGCAGCTCAAAACCATATTCAAATACCTCGGGGCATCACTGTACTGACTGCACAGTCACCTCTGAACAGCCATAAATCTATGCAGAAGGTACCATAAAAATCCGATGATCAAAGGAAGTGAAACCAGCATGCAACACAGAGGGGAATTTCTGTTCCAACGTGGGTTTCGTAAAACAACAGAGGGAAAAGCCAATGCAGAATCAGCCCGAGTGTGTTTCCCCTCTGCTTTTCACAAGTATGCAAGGCCTCAATTTGCCCAGGGGCACAAGCTGAAGGGTCGTTATCCTTTAGATCACAGCTTAGGGTGGAAAGGAAGATCTGCCAACAGGGGAAGTAAAAGAGGAAGACCTTCCCTCCTTCCCATGTTTTCATCAGTTTGTGTTTCATCGTTTTACACTGTAATTTTTGTATTGCAAGTTGCTTCAGGTCTCCATCCGGAGAAGATTGGGATATTAAATGAATGTATGAATAGATGGTTACTATATCAAGTCTCCAGCGCCATAATTCAAAAGAACCTATTCTTCAGCGCTTGGCCTTTCTTATAGTCCAACTCTTGCAGCCATACAATACTACTGGGTGCTGGAGAAGACCCTTGAGAGTCCCTTGGGCTGCAAAGAGATCAAATCAGTCAATCCTAAAGGAAATCAACCCTGACTGTTCCCTGGAAGGCCAGATCCTGAAGCTGAAGCTCAAATACTTTGGCCACCAAATGAGAAGAGAGCACTCACTGGAGAAGACCCTGATGCTGGGAAAGACTGAAGGTCAAAGAAGAAGGGGACGGCAAAGGATGAGATGGTTAGACAGTGTCATTGATGCAACAAACATGAAATTAAGCAAACTCTGGAGCATGACAGAAGACAGGAGGGCCTGGTGTGATGTGGTCCATGGGGTCATGAAGAGTCGGACTCGACTGTGCGACTGAACAACAACATATCAAGTAACATTTTTAAAAAGAACCCTCAAAATCCCTCTGGTGGTGCAGCAGGGAAAATAGTGGTCACTAGAGGCTGATGGAGGTAAATGTGTGGAAAACTCAGATGTGGAAGCTCCACTGCCAACACGCATGCTCCTGTATTTGCAGCAGCAACGAAAGCAACACAGAGAATCCTTGCCATGTGGAAGCAGCCTAGATACTTTTCTAGTTTCTTTTTATAGACAGGAGAACTCTGAAGAAATGTAATCCTTTGTAACAACCTTAAAAGAGTCTCACAACATTATGCGTCCACTTTGACAATTTTTTAAAAATTAAAATAAACAACTAATATTAATGAGTACAGTAATAACTGCAGTTTTAGAACTGAGGTAAGATTAAAAACAGTGCAAACTTTTTGACTGTTGTAATAACATTAATCCACGTTGACAATCTGAACAACCTGGACCTGTTTATTTTCCTAGCAGCCTGTTTCCAGGAGGCTTTAATAAGCACAAATAAAAGGTGAAGTTGTTCCACCAATTAAGCATGCCCTTTGCCCCACCCATTTCCCTCCCAGTTACATCTACCGTACAATATGGCTGCAGACATATTAGTAAATGTCTGTGCAGCAACATGAAGTCAGAGGAAGAGGGAGTGCCTCAAACATATGTCCGTGGGAGGCAAAGCTCTGATTTCAAAAAGATGCTTATTTTGAAAGAATGCTCAGGGGCATTGAACAGCGCATCATTCTCAGCCAAGCTGAGGTAACAGACATTGAGGAAACAGAATAACAACTGGGGATTGCAGGAGGATGCATAGGGTATATCAGGGGTTTCTGTTTGTCCTACCGATGCCAGAATAGCCCTTCAGCAACTGAAATGAAAAAGCATTGGAGGCCTACCGTATTACAGTCCAGTAGACTGTGGACCAAGACTGCGGAATTCCCTCTCCTCCAGGGATATCCCTCTGCCCCTGTCTTCTGCCAGTGGATGAAAACGTTTTTAGTTTCACTTGGCATTCCCTCAATAGTCCCTCCTCCCTGCCCTATGTTTTTAATTGATCTCTCTCCCTCTCTTTTTACGTATGTAGTTTAGTTCTAGTTTTTAACTCATTTGAGGATCTGTTTTTTTACACTGCTCTGTTAGCTGAAAGGTGGGATATGAACCTTTTACAAAATTATAAATATTTCAGTCTATCAGAGATGATCCATGCATTGACAGAATTAAGGGGTTTAGAGGTGGCAGAATATTAAAGTGGCAGAATGGATGGTACCACTTGAGACCGCAGGGAAGGGATTATAGTTTTTTTTCAAAATTCCCCACATTAATCATTCCTTGTAAGTGGGAAATTAGCTTTTGAAAAAACTGAGGGGGGACAGTTAGGAAAAGCAGCCTTGCCCAGCAGCAGAGAAACCAGGACCCATTCCTATAAGGTCACAAGTCTGTACACACCAGGACTGCCAAGTATGGATGATGAAGAAGAGAAAATTTATTCCCAGCTCTTCACTACCCAAAGGAGTCTCAGAACAGCTTACAATCCCTTTCCCTTCCCACAACAGACACCCTGTCAGGTGGGTGGGGCTGAGAGCTCTGAGAGAACTGCCTGTGAGAGAACAGCTCTGAAAGAACTTATGACTGACCCAAAGTCACACCAGCAGCTGCATGTGAAGGCGTAGGGAATCAAATTGGGTTTTCCCAGACTAGAGTCCATGCTCCTAATCACTACACTAAACTGGCTCTCCAGTTTGCAACCTTCTAAAACTATAAAAATCTGATTCCACTCTGTCCCATCCCACCCCAACCCCCTAAAAATAATTGAGATAGACAGCTGGTATATGGTATCTGAAGGAGGTGACAAAGACTCTAGGCAACAGTTGTCAAGCTTTTTCCAGAGGCTTAACACAGTCTCGCTCACCAAACTCCACCCTCTCAACTCTGTCCTCCTCATCCGAGTCCTTCAACGGCACGTTGGCACCTCATGTTTAGAGTTAACCAAGACATAGGATGGAAAGCCCCAGTCCTTTGGCAAGGGTGAAGGCCCAGGTCCAGCACAGTATGGGACAGTGGGCAAACGCACAGTCCAGGCAAGACACCACATCCACAGACCATGGGGTGAAAGGGTGATGGGGGATGGAAGGATGGGGGATCCACAGCTCGTGGATCTCTCTTCAATCCTTGGGATCTGATGGGGCCACTTATCAAGCAAATAAGTGGGTAGGGCAGCTCCTTTATACTTAGGGCCCATCTCCACACTGGCCCCATCACCTCAATGTGGCTGCCGGAGGCCTTGCAAAGAAGGTGGCGAATGAGGGAGCCGGCAGGCTGAAGGCAGCAGCAGTGCGCAATAGCTGCAGCGCCCTACACCTCCTAGCCAGCAACAAGCAGCCGTGCAGATGCCCTAATGAAAAGAGAATGGTCGGCAGGCAGGCAGGCAGGCAGATGGACTGCTGAAGAATAACAGTGACAGCAGGCAGAGGCAAACAGGGCAGCCAGGAAATAGCAACAGAAAGCAACATGCACAGACACTGCGTTTATTTTATTTGGGGGAATTTGAACGCATAATGTATTTTAAAACTTTTCACATTTTTCTGCACAAGTTCGCCAAGTGTGCAGAAAAATCTCTTTAGCCTCCATGTGGTCCTGATCTGTGGATTTAGCTATCTGCAGATGGGGACCACAGTAGCTATTAGAATATAAGGTATTTATATTATAAATCCTGGGGGACAAAACCCCTGTGAATCTTTACAGGAGATCTTACATGGGGAGGAATGCAGGGTTGGATCCTGTCTGCTTTTCTGCTCCATCTTGTTCAATTCCCCTCCTTACTGCATTCATTCACATGGGTCCCAAGATCACAAGAACAGACTTTTTGGTTCCTTCCCTCTTTCGCTGATAGAAAAAAATGGTAGGATGGATCCAATCTACAGCACTGTTTAACAAAGCCCACTGAAATAAAACTATTTTGTGTTCCTATGAAATATCATGCAGCAGGAGACTCTACACACTTGTACAAGCGGGAGCAGCCACTGAGAAAGTCAATGACCTGGTTGCTTGAATTAGTCAAAAGGAACACATCCAGAATTAAATTTTGTTGGTCTTAAAGGTGCCACTGGACTCACACCTCCAAAAGCTACTGTTGAATTCAGGAACTCAAGTAATGAGTGGGGCTATATCAAGGTGGATGATCCTTCAAGTATGTGGGCCCCAAGTCATGAGTAGCTTTACAGGTCATTTTACCTGCACCTTGAACTGATTCTTTCAAAACAGGTGTCTTTTGCATGCAGTAGTGATTTCCTATCCATGGACAGGATGCTACATTTTATATCACATGAAGCTTCCAAGTGACCATCAAGGGCAGCTCCATGTAGAGTTCATTATAATAGTCCAAGTTAGATGTTACAGTAATACAGATCACTGTGGCCAGATCAATGAAGCCCAAGAAATATCCACAGTACCGATCAACATAATCCAGCAAGATGAGAGCACAACTACCATTAAAAAAGCAGCCAGTGGAGAATGTGTCCCTACCTACAACTAGCTATTAAAGTTCATATCTCAGGGCTAGTAAGATGCTAGGAATCAAGTAGCCCCTATTAAAGTTCATATCTCAGATGCTAGGAATCAACTAGCCCACACAGACAATTCAGAAGGATTACCAGAGCTGATGGTATCAAAAGCTGCTGAGGGGTCCAGGAGAACGAACAAAGGCACATGCTGCTTATGCTGTGCCCCACTTACCATTGACAACAGGGTGACTAAGGCAGTTCCAGTTGGGAATCAGCCAGAAGTTACACTAAAATTTCTTCTGATAAATCATAATCTCTAAAATAATATCTAAACGACTCAGTCACACCCTACTCAACCCTATTGGCTAGAAAAAGGAATCTACTGGCAGGCAGATAATCCCGTTACTGATATAGGGATGGTGTGATGGACTACATTTAAAATGCTGTTTTCCTATGCAGCAAAATCAGAGAAGGGAGGTGAATACTTAACTCTGCTCTAGTATGTTAAGCTTGAGCGACAGGCTGCTCCTTTTCTCTTTCTAGAGCCATCTGAGGGAAATCAGCTTTGTGCTGAGGGGAGAGTGAGTTTGTTTTCAATTCAGTGGCAGTTACGTAGAAGTTCAGCTACAGGAGTGGATGTCTGAAGAGTCTGGCTAAAAGTCTGGCAGACAGGTTCACCTTTTGAATAAAGGGAGACTCCTGGTCTCAGCTGTGCTAAACATAACCTGAGAAAGAATTCCATCCAAGAACTCAAGAGTCTAGTGTCAGCTAAAGTTGAAGTATGTTTTCACACAGACACCAAGAAGTGAGGTTTTAGATCTTGGCAAAGAGTGACTGGGTAGCAGGCTGAAGCTCCCAATCAGGTCAAAAGGAAAAGGAATATATTTTCAGGGAAGAAATAGAACTCCCGTCCAGTTATACAGGGAATTGGCACCGAGGCAGTCCCTGGTCTGTAGTGAAAGGAAATGGTTATAGATTACTCAGGGAAAAGAAGACACATTGTGATTTCAGAAAAGGGGAAATAATTTGTTACACTAAAA
Source organism: Lepidodactylus listeri (assembly GCA_029233225.1). Lineage (NCBI taxonomy): Eukaryota > Metazoa > Chordata > Lepidosauria > Squamata > Gekkonidae > Lepidodactylus > Lepidodactylus listeri. Next base: position 22,679,314 of record JARCFY010000016.1, read on the forward strand.
GAGTGACCTTTCCAGAAAACCTGAACAGTTATTAGGAAACTTATATGCAGAAACATTGTAACTGAAACAAAAATACTTAACGTCAACCATCTCTCACTGATAAGAACCAAGATCTTGTAAAAATAAGCTGCTACAACACCATCTTGTCTGTCAACTGAAAAATAGATTGTTTTACCAAAAATGTTTACCTCAGCCTTTCCAATTTCTGACAACCCCATACCATCCCTGCCTATTAAGTAAAATCTTTATCATTGTCCACTGTACACAGTTTTCAGTGCCATTTCAAGGGATCTAAAAACAGAGCTTCTGTTTTCTCCTTACTAGTTCCTGGGCTGGGCAAAACCCAAATCAGATTCTGTCAAAGTGTGGGACATTCAGATTTATAAAGCCGCAAATATTATCATGCTACTGGGGGCCATCTCACTACCTGAACTAAGATTTTTGGTGGGAAAAATGTCCCTCACAGTGAAGAAAAAGTAGGGGTCCATCATAGATGGCTTATCTGACAACTTTTGCTAGACTCCTTTGGTGTAGCTCGAACAAAATCTAAATTATTGCTGCACATATCCCACACAAAAGAAGTTCTCAATTTCTCCCTAAACAAATAGGCCATATAACCAGGGGTAAACAGCCGCTGAAGTAATAAAGCAAAAGCTTGCCCACTTTTTGCTTAATTGGATTAGCAGAGAAACGTCATTTTGTTTCCCTCTCTTTGTCTGAACTTGTTTCTCATTGTGAAAACTAATAATAACTTAGAACTGGTTGCTCCCCCCTTCTCTTATCAACAAAAAAGCTAGAATCACTGTTTGAAGGTTTTGTCACAGGCAATGTCCCCCCTAAGCTGTGGAGGCTTATGAGCAAAAATTCTGCCTTGTGAGCTACTGGCATTAAAGTTGTGAGCAAGCGATTTGGCTACTGCATAAATTAGTTTGCTCTGGAGCCATCCTTCCTGAGCTAAGATGAAAATGTGTGAGCCAGAGGCTAAAAAACTGTGAGCTAGCTCACACTAATTCAGCTTAGAGGAACACTGGTCACAGGTCCCTCTGATAGTCCCAGCCCCCTAACTGTGCACAGTATTCCAAATGCTGGTTGAGCTAGCTTTGCAGATTTAAATACCTCCAAGCTACCAAGGCATTTCATAGCTTAGTCTTCTCCAATTTTGATTTGTGGCCACTTTTGGATGTTGTTAGCTATGATTGTACTTAATGTCTTGTTAGTGCTTTTCTTTTTACTAAATCCTGAAATAAGCACTGTTCTGCATTTCAGCCTCCTTACCATCTGCTGCTTCTTTTCCTCCCTTTTTCTTTTGCCCTTTTCCATCTCAGTATATTTTAATGTCATTTCCATTACTATCCTTTTCTTTTTATTCACTAATACAGAACAACTTGCCTCAAGGGGATTTTGTAGAATTTATAGGGCTGGATTTCCACAGAGCATCTCCATCTCCCTCCTGGTACATTCCAATACACTTGTGTGTTTTTGTACCTTAGAATTCTACTGCAGCTACAAATTTTAATATGCATTCCATTAGTCATTCATATGTAGATGCAGGCTGAGTTCTTAGAGGAAGAAATATTCAGGTTTGTGCTGGCAGTTCCTTTTGGGTTGCAAATGGAGAACCAGGCCTCAACCTTTCAAAAATGTACAGTATTGTACAGAAAGCAGGACTCTGCTTCAAGGAATGAAGCCCCCGGATCGCAAGAAAGAAAGGAGAAACTGCATTTTGTGACTACTACTGACGTGTCTAACTTCCAACAGTGAGTGCACCTTCACAAAAAACAGTGAAATCAATTCATCTTGATTTTTAACTCTCAGCAGAAAAGACTGAGTACTGGGTACAAAGATGTTTTTGAACATAAGAGTGAAAAACAGTAATCATGGTTGAATGATGCTTTGGAACTCAGGTGACCTAAATCAAAGTCACTCTGCTCATTGGTTCTCAGTATAGGTGGTGTGAATTAAATATAGCTACCCTACGTCACTTCTGAATTTTTCCCAGAAGTGATGTAGAAATGAAGCTGATGCCTCTCCCCCAACCGTCTGCTGGCTGCCAGATTTGGGCCTATTATGCACATGTGTTTTCCCTTGCCGTCACTGAGCATATCTGTCAGGTTTTCTTTGTCATTCTGCATCAATTTTCCTCCTTTCAGTGCTCAGTTCATTTTCTGATCACTGTTTCCCTGGGTTTTCTGATACCAGTTCCGCACAGTCACTTTTGTCACTCGATTGTTCTTACTGCTTCAGGGTTTTTTCCCCAAATGTGTTTTGCTCTCTCTTGTAGTCCCAGAGGGAGCAAAATACATGTGGGAAAGGAGGGGGGACCCAAAGCAATAGGGACAAAACAGTGACAAAAATGACAGTGCAGAAGTGGCCACAAGAGTACTTTCGTGCCGATTTTCCCCTTGTTTTGCTTCCAAGGTGAAAGTAATTTAAATGTGTACAGATTCCCATGGATTTCCCCCCATGCCCTTTCGCTGCCCCTCAAAGGTCACTCCCTGCCCACACTGAGGTTGTTCTGCCCACTCTGCACTTTCCACCATCCTCCCCCTCTCACCTGTGTATGAGCTCCATTTTACCCTTGTTTTAATTTTTTAATTTTTTTTTACAAGTGGCATGAGTCTAGCTGTTGTAGGTCAGCCTGAGCTCAGCATAAAGTCCTCAGGGAAGGACTCCTAAGGAGAAGGGAAGCCATGCATGGATGGCTCTGAGTCTGAGTCCGCCAAAAACTGATCTGGAGCCATCACTCAACTCTGATGTAGCAAGTGAGACTCAAGTGATTAAGACCAGCCCACCCTTTGAGTGCCAGAGACAGAAGCTTAGAAGGGAACTGCAAACAAGGAGGCAGAGTGCACATTTCCTGGCCCATCGTCAACGGCTTGCTGATGACAGCCTGGAATAGTTGCACCAGTACTACCAAGCAGCTGGCTGCTAACAAGGACTTGTTAAGAAGTGCCTATAAAACCCAGGGCTGGGAGCCTGCATACTGTGGAAGCAACAAGTCATTCTGCTGGACTCTGTGATCACAATGCCTGACCCGGCTGTCTTCATATGACCTTGGACTGGCTTGGGACTTGCCCAAGCTCTATGGCTTGTGGATGACCACTGGATCTCCTGAATATGCTCTCTGGTTCACTCCTTCTGGTAATGGTCTTCTAGCTTGTGCAATTTTGGCTGGTGGACTCCTGGGACTGACTTCAGGACTTTGTATGAGCACCCGAATGTGTCTGCCTTGCCTGCCTATGCCTGCTACATGACATTGCTATCACTAGTCTCGGATCACTGAATTAAAAAATTTAAAACGGGAGCTGTGTGAGGTTTAGTTCCCTGCTGGTATTGACTTGAAAGAGGAATCAAAGAGGAGGCAACATCCTCAGTGCAAAGAGGGGGAGAAAGGATTTCAGTTCTGCATGCAAACAAAATAAAGGGGGGGGATTGTCAGTGTGGAATGAAATTGACATGTGATAGAGTGAGTATCTAGGATGGGAAGCCTAAATCTTTGAAAACATTTTTCCCCTTTAATACTTTAGTGAACAAAGGAGGGGGGGGGCAATTCTGGCAGTCTCTGGAAGCCTAACATTAAAATGGTGGCTGAGCCACACAGACCTTTGGTGAACCACTGAATTTAAGAATTGCTTTGGATCGATCCATTCTGAGGAAGAGTGCAATCTGCACAGGACAGGCTTTCAAAACCTGTCAAAATCATGACCATTGTGCAGGATCAAATTAGAGAACCACAAAGAAAAAACCAAGCAAATTTGCAAGGAAGGGCAGGAAATTAGCATTACTGTGTGACTGTGCTAGGGCACTGGTGAAAATACCCTCCCCCCATTACTGAATTATTTTCAATTTAGTGGCACAAGACTAAAAAAGCTCTCCAGAGCTTCTGCCAGAGGACTCCTCCCTTATTCAAATTGCAGCCCTGTGCAAAACGTGGTGGAGTTGCAGCTGACTTTGCATGGGCATGCACACGTACAGACATACACACATGTTGCCAACGATCACAGCTTGCAATGCCAGTGTCAGTGGGTTCTACCATGCATTCTGTACACACAACATGTTCTTCCATATTATAAAATCATGTGATTGTTTCCCATTTTTCACAGAGGCTGATAACACAGCAGAGAATCCCCTAGTGCTCAGTGGCTTCCCAGATGCTTATCAGTTTCAAAAGTCTTGTCAATTTGAACATCAGGTTACCCCTCTTTGCCTGCTTTCCTTTCTGTCCCTTTTCATTCAATGAACTAATGCTAAAATGCATGAGCAAAATCTGAACCACAAGGATTTAAATGGAAGGCACTTGCTGGATGCTACAGAATCCAAAGTCTAAAGGCTTACTGCTCTGAAAATCTGCAATAAGAAGTGAGCGCATAATGGGCGTTGGTGACCATTTTACTTCATGTGGCTTACTTCAAGGAAAATGTTCTTCAGACTGCAGCCTTAGAGTATGATGTGAACAGTTCCAATAATTTTTAAAGGCAAGATGGGCGTAGGATAAGGGTTCTGCCCATTTATGCGAGGGCTGTGTGTAGCATACACGTGCGTGAAAGCCTGATTACATGCTACAAAGCCGCAAGGGTCATACAAAAGGTCTCAAACTACCAAGAATCCTGTCCTCAGATTGTACAAGCTGAAAGGTCTCCCATGCAACTGGACAAATCAGCACCCTGGGACCACCTGGTCCTGTTAGTCATAATGTAAAGTCCACATTGGAACAGATGCAAGAAATTTTTATCTGCAAAGTACTTAGCAAAATTGTCATAGTGGGTTGCACAGCTGCCTATCTCCTCCTGCCAGCCAGAACACAACAGGCCTGTGACCTCTTGGAAGAGTTCTGCAGGTCTACACTGTGCTGATGCAATGATAGTGGGAAAATATCTATTTTTCCCCACCATCACCCACTTGGTCAGTGACAGGTTTTGTCATATTTTTTTTTTAACAGAGAGGTGAAAAAGCAAGACCTTGATTATAAATATGCACGTGATGCTAGATGCTGGGGAAGAGGAAAAGCAATTTTTATCTCTCCTGTCTGAGGTTCAGTACAGGGTAAGACACTGGGAAATCAGTGACAGGATCTTCCCAGCTTCTTTAATGACTAAATTTGGAGCATGATCGCCCAGGGAGGACTGAGAAGATTTAAACCTTTGACCTGTGCGGTTTCACAGGTTTAAAACTAGGCCCTTGCCTAGTTATAACTTTTTAAAGGGGGAAACACACACAGAGATATTTACCCAACTCCCCCCCCCCCCCCCCCCCCAGCAAGACTACAGCAAGTTGGGCCGATTGATTACCAAACCTGTAATGGAATGAAAGGACTAAACTTCCTCTCCACTCTCTTTGCAGCCCATGAGAGAAAAGATTGAGGAAGACCCATAATCCCCATGATATCTAGTTTGCCTCTAAACTGTCCCGTGGAGGAGGTTGCTGGCAAACTTCAAGTTGGCCCAGGAACTGGTGACAAACTATTCTAGACTTCCACAAGGAGGTTTCATTCCAGCTTGGCACCCAAATTTGAATGAGTTTTTTGGGGGGTGGGGGGACACGACATCCACACAATGTTGTCCTCTAGTCATCTACTTTCTGGTTTCTGGTTTGATGCAGGTTTTCTGTGAACCTGGTTGGAAGATCTTTTTGAAAAGATTGCAGCCTTTACATGTCATGTAGATGGGAAGGTGTGCATTTTTGAAGGTCACACCCACATGGGCGCCATTTTCCTTGTATCAGCGCCTGACAGAGTCCAAAGGGCTTTAAAGAAACACAGGCAACTGATAGATTGCAACAGTGCAAGTAATCTTATAATGAACTATTGCCGCAATCTACTGTGAGTGTTAAGTGCCATCAAGTCACTTCTGACATGGCAACCCTATGAATTAATGACCTTTGAAACATCCTATCATTAGCACTCCTGCTTTCAAGTCTTGCAAATTAAAAGCCATGGCTTCCTCGATTGAGTCAATCCATCTCATGTTGGAGCTTCCTCCTTCCCTGCTGCCTTCAACTTTTACTACCATTATTGTCCCTTCTTGTCTTCTCATAAGGTGTCCAAATATGATAGCCTCAGTTTGGTCATTTCAGCTCCTAGAGAGAGTTCAGGCTTGATTTGATCTAGAACCAACTCATTTTTCTTTTTGGAGGTCTGTGATATCCATAAAATTCTTCCTCCAACATCACATTCAACTTTTTCATTGTCCAGCTTTCACACCCATACATAGTAATGGGGGATACTATAGTATGAATTATCCTGATCTTTGTCAACAGCAACACATTCTTATACTTAAAGATCTTTTCTAGCATCTTTATAACTGAGTCTAGGAATAGAAAACATTTAACAATTTCAATCTCTTCATCGTCAACCTTGAAGTTGTGCAGTTTCTGCTTTAACCGTCAGTGGTATATCCTTGTCCGACACCTTTCCCAATTTGAAACCATTCTGTCTCTCCATATTCATTCCTAACAGTAGCCTCTTGTTCAGACTATAGGTTGCACATCAAAACAATCACATTATGTGGCAGACCCAATTCTTTTAAAGCCAACTATAGTTTTTCATGACCCACACAGTCAAAAGCTTTGCTGTAATTCATGGAACACAAGCTGTTTTTTCCTGAAATTCTTTCATATGCTCCAGTAATCAAAGTAAGTTTGCAACATGATCTCTAGTGCCTCTTTCTTTTCTGAATCCAGCTTCAACATCTGGCATTTTTCATTTCATATACCTGTACAGTTTTCCTGTACAGTTCTCGATGTCTGAAAAAAGTGAAGAACATCCTACAGGATTTATCACATCCTGCATATTCCTTGTATGAACTGCTGCCTTTGGGCAGAAGATATAGGACAATCAAAACAAGGACAAATAGACTAAAAAACAGTTTTTACTCGAGAGCTATTATTGCCCTGAATGCTGCATGAGACTGAAATCTGGAGGAAACAGTGGTTTGGTTGCTATGTAAAAGGGAGAAGTAGTTGTGAATGTCTGTGTGAGTGCGCATGTGTATATGTTGCGAGTCACTGAATGATGGCACTTTTTAATTTCATTGTACTATGTACAATGACAATAAAGTATATTCTATTCTATTCCATATATGGTAATACTCTTTATTGTAAGATTTTGAGCATCACTTTACTTGAATGAGAAATTAATACAATGGTCCAATAGTTGCTGCAGTCCTTGAAACCTTCCTTCCTTCCTTCCTTCCTTCCTTCCTTCCTTCCTTCCTTCCTTCCTTCCTTCCTGCAGATTGAGCGTTTCCAGTCTGTGGGCCATTGTTTTGTTTGCCATATTGCCATATTCTTGTTAAGATTTTGATGGACTCCATTACTGTAGCTTGAAATAGCTCTACTGATATCCCATCTACCCCGATGGTTTGTTTCTCACAATTGCTTTGAGTGCAGCTTTGACTTCACTTTCTAAAATTAAAGGTTCTCCTTCAAAAGATTCTTCCTTGAAGGAATCTGTAATCCTTTTATCTCTTCTGTACGGTTCTTCAGTGCATTGTTCCCAACTTTTCCTTATTTTGTCCTGTTCAGTTAATGTATTTCTATGTTAATCTTTCAGCATGCATAACTGTGCTTTAAATTTCCCTTTGATTTACTGGATCTTGTGGAACAGATCTCTTGTCCTTCCTTTTTTTGTTGTTCTCTTCTATTTCTTTGTGCTGTGTGCAAGTCTCTGTGTGCAAGTTGCTGGAATGCTGAATTCAGACTTCTGATTCTATTTCTGTCACATTTTACTTTTGCTTCTTCCCTATCTGTAGCAATTTTATGAGTTTAATCAATTATTGAGGCTTTTCATTTCTTTTGGTCACAGGATTACTCTTTGCACATCCTTCCTTGATAACATCTCTGGTTTCAGCCCATAGTTCTTCTGATTCACATTCACTTGAATTTGCACATGTAAATCTGTTCTTTCCATGGTCTTTAAACTCTTCAAGAATGCTGTTAAGATTGTATTCTGGCACCATGAACGTTTTGGTGTTTTTCTTCAGCTTTATTCTACTTTTTGATATTCAACTACTTCTTTGAATTCCCAGTTTTCATTTTTATTAAAAAATTAAGTCTCTAGTCCTATTTTTTGCAGATGTATCTCCTCAACAAAATGGGCTACAGACGTTTTAAAAAAAATAATGAAGCCCAGAAGTTTAGAGGAGGTAGCAGATCACAGCAATAGATTGTTATAATATTTTTTGTGCTACAGTGATCTAGCAATTGCTGATTTGAAAAAAGCCTGAAAAGTCCTATGATGGTGCTTGGGAAATCACAGTTTGGGGCAGCCAAGGCAAGGAGAGTACAGGGAAAACTGCTGTGCAGTTGCTCCACTGCCACTGTGAATGCACCCTACCATCATAGCAGCAATAATAGTTACATGAAGAATTGTCACCATTGTGGAAGCAGCCTGTGTGAACCACTGGTCTTATTCAGAGCAGCACTTTAACCATTCCTTTGTAGTTACCCCTATTATACTACATATGTACATCTCTGGTTGTACTCAAAAGTAAAATAAAAAACTCTCACCCGTGTCATTACTTATTGGAATTTTCTAATAAAAGTGCATGCCACATAATGGAATTTATGTAGCAAAGCACTGAAGAAGTCTGGAAAGTGTCCAGGTTACTATGGTGTTATGCCTCTTACCAATGAGATAATTATGGCCATACACCTGCACTAGTAACATCTCCATCTTAGATCTCATCCAAAAGAAAGCCCTCTGGCAGGCCAGCACACTCACTGCTATAATGAGGTGCTCACTGTTTAATCAGTTTTTATAGCATGAAAATATTCTGGGTTACGAAATGCTACCAATGTGTTAGATACTTTCACAGGGTCAGTGTGGACTGGCTTCATAAGAAATATGCTGCTTTTGTGAAGTTTGGAAATGCCACATATTAATCTAAAAAAACTGCTTCTGCCCACGTTGGAGAAAGATGGAAAAAGGGAGCCCAGACACATATATAGAGATTGGGGTTAAAAATAGACTGCAGCTTTATTGCTAGTTATCAGGCAGGGTCTTGCCAAACTGCAGTGATCCAAACATTGCAGGGTCCCTGACTAAGGCTGCGATCACACATGCCTTTAGATCTAACATAGGTGTGAATGCCTGATGGATCTAAAGGGAGCAATCAGACAGCAACATCTGGGAAGCATCCTGCAGTCATCAGCAACCCATGCTGCTCCACCACAGAAGCGGAGTTAAAGGACACTGGGGAAAGTCTGGCTCTAACTGGTTGCAATGGGCCACGGATGGCTTTTCCCCTGTCTGATCACTCAAGCACGCTCTCATGCCATTGGGATGGTCTGATCATGCCATCCCAACTCTATGCCATTGTTTTCCCCTCCCCTTTGCAGTATGCGCATCGTCGCATACTTCATAGGGGGCCCTCAGTGCTGAGGTGCGATTACTTGTTTATGCGCAAGGGAAACAAACATCCCAAAAAAAAATACTCACCCACAGTTGCATCTGATCATACAGAGACAGGCTGAGCCCACAGCTTCAAAGAGCTGTGTGATCTCGCAACTGCATGTAAAATTCCTCCAGAGGAGATAACCTCGCTTCCCCTCTGCTTTAATTCACACGTGTGACCACAGCCTTAGTATTAGGAATTATAGTGGGAAGAGAACTGCCCATGGCTATAGTAGATGATGAATCCATTACTGTTTCCTTTAATTCTCAGCTGGGATGCATGTGTGTCTTTCTTATGCAGCTGTCCCCAAGCCTCCAGCTCCCCAAGATAAGAAGGTCCTGCTTGAAAGTTTATCAAGGTTTTGTCCCCTGTCCCTCACCAATGTCTTTCCTAGCAGAGGAGACAAGAAGGGCCACACGTGGTCACAGGAGTCCCAGTCTGGGAGTTAATCATGGCCAACCACTTGACCGCTGTCAACCTCAAGCAATATTACACTTTTTCCTGAGGGCAGCATCAACCGTGGCCATGGGGATATTATCTGATCTCTCTACTAGTCTTCCTTATGTGTCAAAGTGTTTTATTTACCTTTAATAACTGAACAAATATTTAAGGTCCTTGCTAATAGCTATGATTAGTGAGCCCAAGTTTGGCTGATCACATTCTTAATTGAATTAGTATACTTCAAGATGTTCCTACCCCTATTCTGACCCTGCTATCCAAAATCTATTCTTTGATCTTTGATCTCTTAGCACCATTGCCCAGTCAAGGGCTGATGTCATGCTATCTCTCAGAGTATACATGGTGTGTTTTCCTCTCTGTCAGCAATGTGGATGTACTCTAAACAGAGAGAAGAGTGAATTATGTTTGGGAACAGAATGGATGAATGCTTTTCAAAGTAACAGACTCTGACCTTCTTCTTTTTCTTATCTATAAAAGAAGAACTCTGTTCATGATGCTGGCTTGTTTGTGAGTACTCAGATGAGCTAGCATCAAGAATGATAATTCTTCATGAAATTGTATGCTCTGTCAGCAAAAGCCTTGAGTAATTCTTCTCTCTCCCAGACTCTTCTCAGAGAAGGGGAGGGTTGTGCTGGGTTTTAGCAAACTCCCCTAACCTTATGATCTCTTCTGTAATACTGCTTAGACAGATCACTTATAGGATACATAGTTGACGAGATATGTACCATTCCAAGCTCTCTCTATTATGTTTCAAAACAAAACAAAAATTCTTATCCCACTCCTTCCAAGAGAGACTATATCGGACCATGCCCTCCACAAAGGATTCCACTTAGAACTCTACTCATTTACCATTCTGGTTTTAAAAGAAAGTCTGGTGATTTTTTCCCCCCCTGAGCATCAAATTTCGTATGGCTTAAACATTGCGCTAGAAAGCTATTACATTTTTTTTTGACACGATGGGCAGAAAGGTCAAAATACTGTCTCCCTGGTGTCTGAAACATCATTTTTAAAAATATACAGTTATTATTATTACACGTACACACAATTACCTTTTGTGCTGTTGGCTTAAGTAAACATTAGGTAGAAGTAAAAACACAGAAGCTAAATGGCATCCAAATTTATGAATTTTCTATTTTATGTGATTGCTGGGCTCAGCCATCTATGCATAATACTGGAAAGCAGTTAACGGGAAAAAAACCAGGCTATGCTGGGAATACGCACAATTCATCACAAAGATAAGGAAGATGAATATACTACACATTTAAGATTTCTGGGCCCACTCAAATCCATCCTGACTTTATAAGGTAGTCTAGAAAAATCTTAAGCAGCAATTTTAACAGAGACTGATGTATGCTTTAGCAATTTCCAGTGAATCTGTAGTCAAGGGTGGCACAGATGACACAGCACTAATAGGAGGACTGCTTCATACTTTACAAAGTAAATCCAACTACAGTGTATACCCTAGAGTTTACTCCTGTTCACAGGAGCCTAGCTCATAGAAGGTCAGCTGGTGACCTTAGGGCTAGAGGAAGAACATGCATGGAGAACAATCCTTCAGCTAAAGAATTATCTTTGCCCCAGTTGGCCAGAGTGATGTAACCGTTCCAGATCCGACTTGCTCACTGGTAGGGTTGCCAGGCCCCCTCCCTGACCAACAGCTAGGGATAGGAGGGTTGCCAAATCCAGGTTGAGAAACTCCTGGAGATTTGGGGATGAAGCCTGGGGGGGACAGGGACCACAGTAGGATGCAGTGCCATGGAGTCCACCCTCTAAAGCATCCATTTTCTCCAGGGGAACTGGCTTCTGTAACCTGGAGACGAGTTGTAATTCTGGGGGATCCTCAGGTCCCAAACTGGAGGCTGGCACCCCTGCTTACTGGCCTGAGCAACTAGCACGCCTGCTTGCACTAATTAGACTGCCTTCGCATTGCTTCTACTTTGTTTGGCCCTCACTTGCAAAGGAACTGAGTTTGATCCTACAGGTATGCCTCCCTCACATGGGAAGCACTAGTGTACACACAGCAATCGGATTTGCTGTTGAAAAGTATATTTTTTATGACCAGTAAATGGGTGGTGTTGTGATATAGAAGTCTTAAGCTACCAGGATATATTCTCTTACAACAGAGCCCTATGAATTTTTATTCCGTAATAAGTCTTATTGAACTGAATGGGACTTACAAGTAAGTTTGCGTGGGATTATAGTTTAGCACTTTTCCCCCTGGCTGGTGGTGCAAGGATTAACAGCCTTAGGAGCTAAAGCATGAGTGTTGAAAGACTGATGGTATACAGCAGCCACCTACGCATAACCTATTTTTAATCTGGTTTTAGTGCCAGCGGGTTGTTAGGGTAACCACCTCAGTTTTCCTAGTCTATAGATACTCTTTATTTTGTTGAAGTCCTTCCATACCAGTGTGTATGGAGGCCAGATCAAACAAAGTGGCTCTTCTCAATTTATTGCATCTCCTGAGTTTATTTACTATTTATTGGCCTCCAGGGTGATTTCTCAAAATGGAGAAATTGTCTCCCATGATTTCATGGTATCAGAGCAAAAACTACTATGACACTACAAGATTAATAGTTGGGATCAAGTAACATTACCATCACCTGTTTTTAAGGCGATGTAACAGAAGAGAGCTATGGTTATAAATCATGGATAGCTACCACATCCTGTTCCGATGATGTTATAATTTGACATCTTAATAGCAAGCAGCACAGCTGACTAAATACTGTATTTATATAAAGGGAATGGCTACCCAGATCTTCAGACTATTTCCACAGTAGCACAGGAGAATATATTTCTAGAGAGAATTTTGGGAAAGGATTTTATTTTTTGTTGTCTTTTTATTCATACAACAACAAATCACTACACTCTAGAGTCTAGCACTGAGCATTTAAAAAAGAACCATAAGTTAACAGCTTAGTAGCATTACAGTCACTGTTCCCAATCCATGCAACTTCATCTATCTACATCTCACACCAGATCTTGCTCAGAACAAAGTCCAAGATCACTACTCCTCTAGTCAGCTCCATAGCGAACTGTTTCAGTACACAGTCATCTGTGATGTCTACAAAACTCATTTCTATAGGACACATTTCTCAAATACACATCTGTGCCATCAATGTAAGGTTAGTTGAAGTCATCCAGCATTACAACATTTTACCCTTTAGTCACCTGCCTTATTTCATTCTTCATCTTGAAATCAGGATGGTGGTTTTGATTAGGTGGGCTTTTAAACTAACCCTTAGATTAATTATCTCCTAAAATATGGAAAAAACAGAAGCTTAGCTGTGGTGATAAAATGCAAGTTAGTAGGGAGAAACTAATGAAACTTAGCTGGTGCAACTTTCATTAGTTCTAAAATGGTACAATGCTGTTCCAACTGTAAAATCCCATTGTTTCTGGGATAAATTTGTAATCCAATGACTTTGTTGCTCAAGGAAATGATAAACAGTAATTAGTTTTTCTTTGGGGATATCATTCACCAAAGTACAGTGGCAATGTCCTTAAAGGGCAATTGTGAGAGCCAGTAACTTTGAGTTTCGGCAAGAAAAGTGCATCTGCAGGTCCAGGTCAAGTTAATTAAGCAGATTTCCCTCTGTGCTGGATTATGCCCATAGCCAATAATAAAGACAGCACTACTGTTCCAACTATTTATGAATTTCATCAGCTTCCTGCCCCAAATCACCAACATCTAAATGAATTCTGCATTAATAATTAGAAAGTAAAGGGAAATCCTTACATTTGCCAGTGACAGTGGGAACACAGAACTAGTGTATCTCTGTTAAGGCTGTGTCAAAACGTAATTTAAAATATAAATTTCAATATCATAAGCTAGTTGACAATCTTTCTGATAACACTGTACTAGCAAGACCCTCACCACTGACCTGGCTGGGACAAACTGACCTCCCAGATCTCACACCTGCAGTAACCATTCCACTTGGCCTTTATGCAACAATTACATAAGTTATTTAAGGATCAACAGTGAAGTTTGCTTCTTTTTCTAATAATAACAATGATTAAACTAACATTGGAGCAAAGAAGGTATCAGGAATGTTGTCTTCAGCACCGCAAGAGGAAAGAGCTAGGTGTATACTCTCAACAAAGGACTTCTTTCATTTGTAGTACCTCTTTATGTATATTATTCCTGACAGGGCTGCCAAGGCCCTGGTTGGGGCAGGGGATCCCCATCCCCTCTGCTTCTGTTGCCGGTTGCCATTCTGAGGGGGGGGGAAGCTAATGCTGGCTACAGCTTCAAATCACTACTGGTAAAAAGATGGAAGGGACATAGTGCAGCTCTAGAAACTGCCAGAAACTCAATGGTAAAACCCATTCCACCACCAATATCCTCCCCCACAACCCTCTCGCCAGTTACCAGGCACTGCCCTGCAACCCTAATTCCACATCTAGTCCTCTTTTTGTTCAAAGATCTAAGATCTAAATATTTGCACAAATATCTGAGGTCAATATACAGTAAGGCAGAACTAAATACCAAAGAAAGGACTGTGGTTTGCACATTTGTATGCAGAAAAGGGTTCCGTCCGCTGGTATTTTCTTTTCTGAATGACAAAGTTGGCTTCGTATATCAGAAATGGACATTTTTAGATTCTACGTGTTTCGCTACATGCGTTATTTGCAAATTTAAAATTCTGCGCGAGTACAAGGTTTCTGGAGAGCTGCCTACTAAATTTCTCAGTTCAATTAACTCTCTTTCACTACTGACTATCACTCTCACTATCTGTTTGCACTTTATATGTTATGCAGCACATTTTTTCTGTTGGGGAAGACATGAGCCTTTTTTTTTTGGAGATCTGGAGAAGATGCCTTTAACATAAATTGGGCACTTCTGCCATAGACTGACACAACTATCCCTAATATTAACATGTGGTTTTTCAAATGCAGTCAAGAGGTGTTGGTACAGTCACTGCAGTACCAGCTGGCACCACTGACTTGTCCAAGATATGACAGTAACATGACCACAGTTGTGGCCATGGTGCACTTATGATTGCTTGAGAACAACCATCAAATAAATACAGGTTGCTTACCTGTAACTGGGGATCTTTGAGTGGTCATCTGTGCATTCACACCTCTGGGATATAGTGCGCCTGTGCCAACCCCAATCGGTATCTCCTAAAGTGAAGGGGATTTTCGTGCCCTCTCCCCAGTCACGTGCAGGGCTCCAGTGCGCATGACCAAGGGAGGGGCATGGCAATCCCGCCAGTTCCTTCTGACCACTGCCATCAGTCTCCAAGCAAGGTAGGAAAGACTGACAGCAGAGGAGAAGGAGGGCGGGTGGCGTGAATGCACAGATGACCACTTGAAGATCCCCAGTTACAGGTAAGCAACCTGTATATTTTCTTCGTGGTCTCTGTGCATCACACCTCTGGGAGATTAACAAGTGAGAAACCCCACACACACAACTGGAGGAGTGAACTAGAGGTCTTAAAGTCGCCCCACCTACAACACAGCTCGCCCCACCGTGGAACGTTGGTGAAGACGGACATTGAGGGTGTAGTGCCTCACAAACATGTGAGGGGAGGCCCAAGTAGCTGCATTACAGATGTCTCCCAAAGGCGCCCCTCTTAGGAAGGGAATAGGAAAATGAGATGATCCCTTCCCACCAGTTCTTTTTGGTCCCCTGCTTGTTCTTCTCTAATAATCTGCATGATAAATATGTGCCACCAATAAAAGACTATGGTTCCAAGAGCAGAAAGATACTGAAGATTCTATAGAAGAAGTGGAACAACGGAAATAAGCAAAAGGACTGTAAACATAGGGATAAACATTTCCTTGCATGCCAAATGTATCAAATAATGCTGCCGGGGATTAGAAAAGATTTAGACAGGCTTTATAACTGTTTATGATAGCGAGCCAAACCAATGACTTGTCAGATACACAAGCAGTTTTTCTAAACACTGCTAGGGCAGAAGTTATTCATGCTTTCAGTAACTTGAGTATTACAAGTAAATGCTGAGTGTGAGGAACTAGCAGTAGTTTGTAGTACTAGATCTGAGACCTTTAGACCTTATGCTGATGGTCTTTGTGTGCACAAAGCGTGAGAGAGGGGCCAGAGCTGCACAAACCCAACCATCATGCACTGGAGGTTCCATGTCAACAGGAGCCCATGTGCATGCACCCCAATGCTTTTGGGATCTGCATGTCATTTCTACAATGTAGTGTTCATTCTAAGAATTTGGAGCATAAGTGGAGTCAACAAAGGTTCAACAGGTATGATTCTGCATGCTCCCTGCCAGTGGATACATGCAAAGACTGTTGAGAGATAGCTTGCTGTAGTGGTTAGAGTTGGACTAGGATCTGCGAGATCCGGGTTCAAATTCTACTCTGCCAGGGAAGATTATTGGCTGACCTTGGGCCAGTCACTCACGCTCAGCCTATCCTACTTCACAGGATAGTTGTGAGGATAAAATGGGGAGAACATTGTAAACTGCTTTGGGGGGAGGTAAGATTTAAAATGAAAAGCATGTTTGAAGGCAGTTAGGAGGGTGTACAATAAAAGCTCCTCACTTACTTAGGTTTTCATTTCTGACATCTGGACTCATAACTTGTGAGAAGCGGGGAGAAACAACAGGCCACAGAGTGTGCCTATGAAACAAAAGGAACAATGTTTTGGATACAGAGAGGTCTGGGAGTTTTTGCTTCATGCTTTTTGATAAACATGAGGGTATATGGTAGTTAGAAATGTACTTTAGCAGCATCATTTGTTAATGCCGAATCATATTTTTGTGACCTCCAGGCTTGACTACTATAAAATAATGCGTGTGGGGCAGTCCTTGAAAATTACATGGAAGTATCCACTAGGGATATGCATAGTCATAATTTTGTATGAATAGGTGAAAGGTATTTTGTATGAATAGGTGAAATGTATTTTGCAGCTTCTGTATGCATGAACAGAAAAATGGATTTTTGAAGGTATGCATTTGGGTACAGACAATGAACTAATTAGGAGGGTTGTGGGCAGTGTATGCCACCATTATGCATAGTTGGTGTCCTAAAAATGAATGACTGAAAATGATGATGATGTATTACTTTAGATGATGTATTACTGCATTTTTCTAAGCTGCCTTGAACATGGGAAAGAGCGTATAGAAAATAATAAAAATATAATTATCGGTGCCTTTTTTTGGAAAAAAGAAAAACAAACACCACTGTATTCTCCCCAAGAGTTCACCCCAAACTGACTCACAAAGAAGCTTGTATGGATGCCTTTTGTTTCTTTTTAAAATCCATGTTAACTCCCAGAGCATTTATCCTCCCTTCTCCATAAGCAGTTTGATTTTCTTGTTCTTGTACCTGCTGTTATGCCAAGCCATGCATGTGTCGTTGTTCTAATCCCTCTTTTCAAATCAGCTTCTCATATCCTTTAATCAATTACTTGGCAGTTCTATAAATCATCTCCAGTTTCTCTGCAAACTTTGGTTCTCAGGTGCCATTAAGCTACTGTTTAGAGAGAGCTTTCTTGTATTGACATGGGAAGATTATTAATATTTTTATAGGTGAACCATTCCATTTTATAAACTGGCTATTCTAACTTGTAAAGCATGAGAGAAGGGGGGGAATTTTCAGAACTGCAGGTTTGTATTACTGCTTATATAAAACTTACACCTTCAATGTATTAATATAGAGAAATACGCCACCTAAAACAACACCAGTAATGGCATACTAGTTAGGACTAGACAAAAGATCTTACTTAATGTTTAGCATTTCCTCACTTTAGTTCCCGCCCCCCAATTTGGAGGGTACTGATCCGTAGCAAAGAAAACACTTTGTGTCACAAGCACTGAGCTATGATTTTTACTGAGTTTTCTGTTAAGTGTTTCTCAAAATAGCAGAACTGAGAAAGTCCTTCACACATAATCCCAGAGAACTGAAAATGAGTGCAAGTTGGGGAAGACAGGAGATGGCTGGAAATACCATAGGTCGGACACAAAACATCATATTAATTCTTTAGAGGAATTTCACCTCACAATATACTAATTTAGCCCATCCTGTCCTTCAAATTATGATAACCTATTACACAGGTAACCCCCCCCCCCCCAAACTTTCCTCACTACTAGAATGAGCTTACTGTAGGGAACCTAAGTATAATAACTTCCAACTCAGCTAGGAAGAAAAATAACAGAAGAAGAAAAAAAAACAGCAAATTCAGCTTTTCTTGAAGTTTCAGTCAGCTACAGGCTTTCCATCGCTTGTCAAGTAATCAAACAAAATGCCTCCAGCCAATACCCTGTTTTCAGTGCCACATGATACTCTGTAACTACTTGGGAACAAAACAATGTCGGGCTTTCTACTTCCTCTCTCTTTTTATATTTTTATGAAACTGCATTAACAGGAGCACTCGGAGAACTCCAGAAATGTTACCACACGCAGTCAGCATTCAGATTTGAAGCACAGGGATATCGTTATTTACAAAGCATTAGCTTAATAAACATTCCTGTTTATTCTCCTGGAAGCAGACTGATGACCTTTGAAAAGCAGCGGCGTCCTCTCTTCTCAGCAAGCTGCTGTGCTATAGAATGCATAAGGTATCCTTTAAAATAATCCTACCCAATTCGTACAAACAGAATCCTCAGGACTCAATAAGGCACAAATGTCAAACATAAGACTCACGTAGAACAGAACTGGATCCCACGGTGCTGTGGGACTGGTGTATGTGTATACACGGCTGACGTGAAGACTGCTTTCCACGCAGGAGCTACTCATATATATATCTGCCTTCAGCTAACACTTTCCCATATCATCCTCCAGCACAGTTGCTGCACAAACCCAGTGTATTGTACATCACCCCAGGTCCACTAAGAACAAACTTTTTTTTGTGTGTGTGTGTGTTTTAGCATTTGTGTGTGTGCATGCGTGTGTGTGCTCATGCCTGGAAGTCATGGTGACCTCTGGTGACTCCTACTGGGGCACAGAAGACATCGAGAGATAGCCTGCCTCTGGCCTCCTGGCCCTGGTATTCTTTGGAGGTCTCCCATCCAAATACTTGCCAGAGTCGTCCCTGCTTAGCTTCCGAGATCTGATGAGATTGGGCTTGCCTGGGCTATCCAGGTCAGGGCAGAACAAACCTTTTATACCCTTCCTGAGGCTGCACACTTTGCAGAAGAAGCCAAATAGTCAGGGACCATTCTGCTCTCATCCAAGGGACTTCTGCAAAAGTTCACCAAACTTTCCAATCTGTTATAGGATGCTGTTTAAGAACAACTTACTGCATACTGCCTGTGGCTGCAGGGTAGAATGTAAAGCAGACATGATGGCTTTAACAAGTGTATTAATGATCCCTTGCAGATTTTCAAGTAATCGAAAAACAATTAAGTATTTTTTCTCTTTCTTCTGGGCTTTGTGTCTACATTTTGTCAAGTCCAGAAACAATGCCTGTCCATACAGCCTTTGACAGCCAGGGTGGTTTAGTGGTTAAGGTGTCAGACTAGGATCTCCAGAAATCCAGGTTCGAATCCCCACTCTGCCATGGAAGTTTGCGTGGTGACCCTGGGCCAATCACATCCTCCCAGCCTAACCAAACTCACAGGGTTGTTGTGAGGATAAAATGAGGGAGAGGAGAATGATGTAAGCCACTTCAGGTCCCCCACCGAGGAGCAAGGCAGGATAGAAATGAAGGAAGTAAATAAATAAATAAAAGTGTGAATCATGTGTGCAAATCGACATGTGCCAAGGAGAAGCGACTGCTGTCCGCAGCTGTAAGAAAGACAATACACGCACTACCACTGAGCTTTGTGAGCTGACTTGCCGAACAAGGTGGGCTTGTTCAAACAGTCGGGTTAGAATGGATAAAAGGAAGTACTTCTTCACCCAAGGAGTGATTAACACATGGAATTCACTGCCACAGGAGGTGGCGGCGGCTACAAGCATGGACGGCTTCAAGAGGAAATTAGATAAACATATGGAGCAGAGGTTCATCAGTGGCTATTAGCCACAAAGTATAGATAGGAACTCTCAGTCTGGGGCAAGTGATGCTCTGTATTCTTGGTGCTCGGGGGGGGGGGGCAACAGTGGGAGGACTTCTAAAGTCCTGGCCCCACTGGTGGACCTCTTGAGGGCACTTGGTGTTTTTGGCCACTGTGTGACAGAGTGTTGGACTGGATGGGCCAACATTGGATGATCCAACATTGGCTTCTCTTATATTGTTATGTTGTTCTGTATTATGGCTAGGGATTTCTTCGGCCAAAATGAAACACTGTTCACTTCTCAAGCTCTCTTACATTTTGGTCAGGATGTCATGCAAAAACACAGACCTTAGAAAAAGGCCGCATGGCTCAAATAATGTCTGTGCATACACTGATTCCGTCAGGTACTGCAGATATACGCACTTTACTGGCACCAATTGTTGGGGAACTTCTCATGCTACAGACAGAAGCAGCAGGAATAATTCTGACAAATACTGTGCTCCTCTTCTGAAAGGTGCTGGATTCAGAGTTCAAAAGGAGCTCAAAAAGTTTTCAGTGCCTGATCTGATATCATTTTTCTTGCTCGCACAAAGAATCATCATTGATATAGCCATGTCCTTGTGGGTGCGCGCGTTTTCCCTTCATACACACACTCAAGGCTACCAAGTCTAACTTTGCACAGCCCTGCTCCCAAGCAATCTCTTCCCGAGCACCAAAGGTGCCATTATAAAAATTAAAAGGCAGCGCTTTCATAGAAGAAATCTGAAAAGGAATACTTTCTACATTCTGAAAATACACCTCTGAGTGACTAGGGAGCCTACAATAAGCCAGCAGGATACAGAGAGGTGGGGGGGGGGGGGGGGGGGGGGGAAGTTAGTACAGTCATCCTTGAAAGATGATTTATCTGTAAGGTTGTGCATGAAAGAAGCTCAGGTACCTGGAATTTTTTAAACAGTGATTTAACTGCAAAGACGCTACTTTCAGCAGAAACACACACATACATAAAAAAATTAAAACCCCTGTGACAAAAATAAAACGATGCGTGAAACCAAAGAAGCAGGCAAAACAAATAAAGATGCCACCGTAAACTAAAACTGCACTTCAGAAGGAAGAGAGACTAAAAAGTAGTGTCGAAATGCTGCCAACATGAAAGGGAGAGTGGAAAAGGTGAGGTGGCAGCAGCAGCAAAAGCCAACAAATGAAAGCCATTTTTTAAACATTTAAATCACCACCAGAGGAAGGAGGAGGAGGGGGTATCAGCAATCCTGAATGTACAATGTTGGCTGCACAATGGTTCTCAGCGTCGATTTACTCCTATGCAAAAAAAATCTATACGAGTTCTTTGTGCCGCTGGCTCTTAATCATCACAAAGGGTCATGTTGTTCTTTTTCTTACTGAGTATCTCCATTCCTAAACTGTCATTTGTTACTATTAGATCTTAGATCCATTAAGTTAACGTAGAGTTAACGTAGAGGGAAGGCAGGAGTGTTCCCCCCCCCCCCCCACAATGCCATGGTGACCCTGAGCAGAATCGTGTCCCTGAAGGTACTGTTAAAAGGAGCTTCTTAGGGGCAACTCACTCTACAAAATGGCAGCGAGTCCCCAGGGTGAAATTCGGGGATGCCATCTTTAGCTCATAGGTATTCAGAGAACAAGGGGTCCTATTTTGGGGGGGTAGGCAACAGAAGTAGGGCTGCAGGGGCTCAGTGGTTAAGAGACTGAACTGCAGACTGGAAGGTCAGTAGTCTGGCAGTTCGAGACCCGAGTGCTGCATGACGGAATGAGCTCCTGTCTCTGGTCCCAGCTCCTGCCAACTTAGCAGTCTGAAAGCAAGAAATTGCAAGTAGATAAATAGGTACCACTTAGGTGGGAAGGTAACAGTGTTCCGTGCGCCTCAGTGTCTAGTCATGCCGGCCACATGACCACAGAGACGACTTCAGACAGTGCTGGCTCTTTGGCTTTGAAACGGAGATGAGCAGCACAACCCTAGAGTCGGATTCGACTGGCTTTCGAGCAAAGGAAACCTTTCTAGGCAACAGAAATAACATCAGTACTTTCCTGCTTGTGAATCTGCAAGCAAGCCTCTTTGCAAAAGCTTATGTAACATCTGGGATAGCAGTGACCTACTGCTCCAACTGACCCACTGTTCAAGGTTCTTATTCAGCCTATGTGGGGAGCTTCTCTCAAATTATCCTGCTCCAACAGATTCCCCACTTCATCAGGTACCTAACCAACCAGGTACTTTCCCAAATAATTTAGCCTCCTGTCTCATCCTCCCCATTGCTGAGTGTTGCTCACTCATAACATTTCAACCCTTATATACTCCTGAAGGAGATCAAGGATATAGAACGTAAAGTATAAAGCCCACTTGGAGTGAGCACTTCTTATAAGATGATTTCATGAAAAGCAATGAAGTTTTCATGTCCTAGGGCAATGTTAACACCATTTGCACAAAAGCAATGTGAGGAAGCTACTTTAATGAAAACGAGCACTTGCGCTAAAATATTGGCACTTGCTCCAAAAGAATAGTTATCTTCAGGGATCTGTTGGAGCCGGTGCGCTGCGGAGTGGCGCTCCGGGAGTGAAGACGCAGGGGGGGAGCAGGCACATGATGAAGCCCCGCCCCAGGCCGCTGCTGGCCTGGGGAGAAGCCCCCTCCCTTCCCCCGCTCTCCCTTCCCGGGCTGCGGCAGGCTGCTGCCGGCCCGGGGAGAAGCCCCATCCCTCCCCCTGCTCACTTTTCCTGGGCCATGGCAGGCCGCCGCCAGCCTGGGAAGAAGCCCCCCCCCGCTCACCCTTCCCAGGCCACCACCGGCCCAGGGAGAACCCCCTTCCCTCCCCCCTCACCATTCCTGGGCCGCGGGGGGGGGGGGCGGGAGGGAGAGAAAAGCTGGGCCTGAGTGGCGTTAAGCCACTTGGGCCCAAGCAAGAGCGAGCGGGGAGAGGGAAATGCTGGTCCGTGTGGCTGACAGCCACTCGGCCGAGCAAGGGGGGGGAGAAGTGCCTAGTCTGTCTGTCTTTCTTCCTTCCTTCCTTCCGTCCTTCCTTTCTTGTCTCTCTCTCCCCCCACCTACCTACCTTCCTGTTTCTTTCTTTCTTCCTTCCCCCTTCCTTCCTTCCTTCTCTCTCTCCCCCACCTACCTACCTACCTTCCTGTTCTTTCTTTCTTCCCCCTTCCTTCCCCCGTCCTTCCTCCCTCCCTCCCTCCCTCTCTTTCTTTCTTCTCTCTCTCTCCCCCCACCTACCTACCTACCTTCCTGTTCCTTTCCTCCCTCCCTCCCTCCCTCTTTCTTCCTTCCTTCCTTCCTTCCTTCCTTCCTTCCTTCTTTTGCCATCAGATAGGCTTGCCCGCTCTGAGTTGGGAAATACCTTGGAGATTTTTGGGGTGGAACCTGAGCGGTGGGTATTGCCTTCTGACACACTTTCGGTGACGTCAGGGGGTGTGGCATATGCAAATAAGTTATGCTAATGAACTCCTGCACCTCTTTTTTTATGAAAGGACCCCTGGTTATCTTGTGATTATGCATCTAAAGGAAATAAAGATCAACTTATTATTTCAGTCTTTCCGCAGACAAGAATGCAGAAGATACTCAGCAGGGGCATTCACTAATTCTGGGTAAATTTAAATAATCTTAAGAAAATCTAGAATTAGGAAAGCAGAAGACACAAAAACTGAAATTCTGGTATTCAACTGAAAACTGTGGTTGGTAATTTATTTTTATTTATTTATAACCTGCTTATAACCTGCAAAAACCAGTTCAGTTTTGTACTAGAAGTCACTAGTGCTTACAACTGAGTCATGATCCCCTTCCCCTGTGGTGTAGAGCCCCTGTCTTCATTCACAGAATATTGAAAGGGTTTCCACATTACACAGATGGCAACAGAAGAGTTTGTCCTCTGTCCTTCAAAAAGACTCATGAATTCCCTGGATTACCATTAGGAACCCAAGGGGTCTGCGCATCTTAATTGGGGAAACAGTTTCCTATTTGAATTACACACAATAATGTCTATGTAAATATAAAAAAGGCCTTGGCCTGATTGGCCCAGGCTAGCCTGATCTCATTAGATTTCAAAACCTAAGCAGGGTTAGCTGTGGCTAGTAAATGGATGGGAGACCACCAAGGAATTCCAGGGTAACTATGCAGAGGAAGGCAAATTACCTCTCTTTGTCTCTTGCCTTGAAAACCCTATGGGGTTGCTGTAATTCAGTGGTGACTTGACAGAACTTTTTACTTACACACACAAAGAGTAGAGTAAAGTATCGTCTAGTAGTTAACCCCGCTCACAACTATAACTATCATACTTGGGAAATAGTTTCAAGTGGGTAGCCATGCTGGCCTGTGGTAAAAAAACAAGATTTGACTCCAGTAGCACCTTAAAGACCAATAAGATTTCCATGGCAAAAGCTTTCGAGATTCCATACCATACCAGGTTTATTAGGGCCAATTGACCAGCAATGCTTTTGAGATTCAAAGTACACTTCATTGGATAGGAAACAGGTCTTTCATCTTTTCTGGTTTGTTTTTTTTCCCCTTCTTTAAAGCATGGGTTGAATTTTGAATCAAAGTTTTAGGAGAAGGCTGCTGTCACATAATAAGATATACATACTGATGTCAGTTGTTAGTGGTACATATTGCACTACGATAACGTATAGTCCAGGGAGCACGTAAAATAACAGTGTATCTTTCCTCTCATCAAGTTTTGAACAAGATAAGAACACCATCTCACAGCTTCCTTCGGGAGTGGTGTCCCACACAAATATGGTGGTCGCTTAATCACAGGGCCAGGCCTTATGTCTCTGGTCGATAATGTGTGAAGTTAGCTTGCAACAAATCTTAATCAGCTAAGGCAACTGGCAAATTGATGCACTGCTGCTGTAATTCTTTTAGCCCAAGGACAACATTTTACTATTACTGTTCTTAAAACCAGACAGTATTTATAACTCTGTTCTGAACCCTTATCTTGGTTAAGGTCAACCACGCAGCAGAATAACTGTCCAGAGAAGTTAGCCCCCATAAATATATACTAACATCAGCACAACCAGATCAGATATAGTGTAGCTCCTCTCAGGATAACAAGTCTGTAACAGTGCAGTCCTTACTGGAACTATACCTTTCTGGATCTACAGACTTCAACAGACAGGGTGTAATTGGCACAGTAAAGCAGCCATTCTATTAACACCTGGTGTCTAGAACTTTACCTCATGACTCATGAGTCTTGCTATTCCTGAACACATGTCACTTAAAAAAAGAAATCTGTGTCCCATTTTTGGTATGCATATTACCATACAGTACTAAATCCTCAAAGAGCTATCTCTGGCTAAACTGTTTTACATAAGACATACGCAGCAAATGTGAACTTTGCAACTCTAAATCAGGAACTAGGATCCGACTATGAAATTACAGAAAAAATTCTGCGTATCTTGTGTTTTCTCTTCGCTGTTATTACATCCTTCGTGCTTTTTTTCATTTGGGGATAAGGGGGCTGGATTTCAAACAACATTATATTTTAAAGGTTGATGGGGGGGTGAGCAAATGTCTAAGAGGATTCCCCCCCCCCCCCCCAGTTTACCTGGGCTCTGAGGGCTGGGTCTTTTTTAATCCACTTGATCACCGTTTCATAAACCAGCTCTTCCGTTTTCGTGTTCAGGCTGTCGTTGGACATGTAGGAAATGAAGTCATCCTTTGAGATGTTGAGGATCTCATCCTGAGTGGCCACCTCGGGGAAGATCTGCAGGGCATAGGCCTTGGCCATGCTGTATAGCTCACTGCACTGCATTGCTTCAGCCATGGCTAATATTCCTAAACAGTTGCTAGCAGTCAATTGTTTTTCTAAAAGGAATACGTGGAACACAAAGGGGAGGGGCAGGGGGAAAGAAGAAAGAATTTTTTTTTAAAAAACCACATCATTTGTTTGATGACAAGCACTGTCATTTGCCACAATTCACTTGCGGGGATATCTTGGCCAAACAGGGTCGGCCCTGGTTAGTACTTGGATGGGGGACCACCAAGGAAGTTCAGGGTTGCTACGCAGAGGTAAGTAATGGCAAACCACCTCTGAATATCATTTGCCTTGAAAACCCTACAGGGTCGTCATTCGCCGGCTGCAACTATATGTGCATGTGTGTGTGCATGTGAGTTTGTGTGGGCACCTCGAAGTCATGGTGACCTCTGGTGACTGACCCCTACTGGGGGCCTGGAAGATATTCAAAGAGGTGGCTGAATAACACCTGCTCCCACCTCCTGACTGCTGGTATTCCAAGGAGGACTCCCATCCAAGTACTTGCCAGAGTCGATCCTGCTTAGCTTCTGAGATCCAACGAGACTGGGCTCTCCTGGGCTCTCCAGGTCAGGGCACATTGGCTGCAACTTGATGGCATATTCCACCACCACACTGGCATATTCCACTAAATATATGACTTGCATTAGGCACAGTTTTGCAAAGCACTCCCTCTCTCTGTTCTGGGCTGTACCCACACATTGTTTGCAAATGGTGTTTTCACTCTGCAGCAGCAACCATTCACAACTGGATTTGCCAGTCCACAGGAAAAAAACCCAGCTGCAAATCACTGCTATAGCACAACATTCAATGCTGAGGGGATGAAGTTCTGGATTTAGCTTCTGGGCATTGCCATTGAGAACCTGTTAGGGGACTTGGGTAGGGAGGACCTTGTCCCAAGCATGAAGGGTTGGATCAAATGACCATAGGCCTATCCAAATATTTGCAAAAGAGAAGATTCAACAATGTAAACATAAGAAATTAGCACAAAGAGCCTTGGATTACGATGCCTGTAAAGAGAAAGGACATAAACTCACAGGAGTAGAGATAAGGGATAAAAGGGAGGAAGGAATGAATAATCACTTGTATTCTCTAATTCAAGCCTGCAGTAAGCTGATACACAATTAGCTGTGTACAAGCCATGATTCCGTGGGAGAACAGAAAAAGAGAAAAATGTGTGAGGTGGGAAGAATTTAGTTCCATGAGACACTCAGCTTCTATGTTAAAAGGAGTTCCTAATCTTTATACGGTTTCTGCAAAGCAAGTGGGCAATGCCTGCTGCCATCTGAGATGCTTCAGAAGGGTGTACGCAGGGCCGGTGCCAGGCTTTTTTGCACACTAGGCGAGGCTACCTTCTGGCGACCCCCCCCCCCCCCCCGTGTGCTCACCAATTTTCAAACATAAATGCATTTTAGGAAGAATGAAAAACACAAAGATGAGGATTCCAGCTTGTAGTCAGGGCTGCTCTCCCCATCGTCCTCACCCCGCTTACTGGCCTCTGCGCCCGTCAGGGTTCTGCGCCCCTAGGCGGTCGCCTAACCTCATCTTATGGTAGCACTGGCCCTGGATGTACCTCTGCTTATAATGGCACTGCAGGAGTGTGTTAGGGGCAGGGCCTAGAGCAGGGGTAGCCAAACTGTGGCTCGGGAGCCACATGCGCCTCTTTCACACATATGGTGTGGCTCCCGGCAGAGCAGCTGGGGAAGCAAAGGGGAGCCGTGCCTCCCCGATGGGTCTTCCCTTCCCCAGCTAGTGTTCCCCTCCCTGGGAAGGCTTGAGGAAGGGGGGCAGAGAAAGAAAGCAACTTTAAATGCGTTCTCAAAGCCCCGCCCCCAGCCTACAGTTGTCATTGGACAAATAAATATAATTATCAATATCTATTTTTACTTCTTTTGTTTTTATTTTTGGCAGTCTCATTTAATGTTAATAAAAAGCAAATTTGCATATTTTCCAATTAAAACGTGTAATATTTGTTCATGTCATGCGGTTCTCAAACATCTGATGTTTATTCTATGTGGCTCTTACATTAAGCAACTTTGGCCACCCCTGGCCTAGAGCATGAGGGAAGATGAACCTTTTACCTGAGTCTGGGGGACTTATGCTGGGTTGAGAGCCCATTCTCATCATATTTACGTCATTTGGGAAATAAAATAGGGAAGTTTCTTTCATGATTCATGAAAATCAGCATGGTGTGATGGTTAAAATGTTGGGTTAGGAAAAGGGACGCCTGGTTTCAAACCATGAAGATCACTGGGTGACCGCGTATCAGTCGCTATTGCTCAGCTTAACTTACCTCACAGGATTGTTTTAGAGACTGAGGAGAAGATAACCGTGAACACCATTCTGAGCTTCTTCAGGGAAGGGCAGAATTAAAAAATGGTATTAGTAGAATGGGATGACATGGGGGACGTTACAAGCTTGTATGTGGCCCAAGAAATAATACCTGGGCCCTAGCCATAAAGATTCACTGTTTAAGAGACCGACCGTGGCATCCTAAGGAGAGCTACACCCTTTCTAAGACCACTGACTTAGGACATCCGCACTGTGTTGAAAAGCCCTGCTAATTTTTCTAGCTAGCGTTTTCCTCTTCACCAAAGCGGAATATTTATTAGTGCTGCTTGCTTCAATTAAACAGCCAAGTGATGTTATCTCCTCTTCATTAACACGTTTCTTTGCATCTGTATTGTAAATTTTCATGGGAATGCCCATAGTTTTTTTTGGGGGGGGGGGGAATGACACAATTTCAAGAACTGGATTTGTGTGATTTTTTTTTTACAAAAAATTAAAGTCATCATCACAGGATTGTCTACAAAGGAAGAATTGTTCGGAGCATCCTTTGCAATTTCTAGTTTACTTAGAGCCATTCAAGGGCAGGAAATAATGGTGGAATGTACTAAATACAAACAAACAAACAGTTTGCCTCCTTGACATATTGGGAAGAACAAACTAGCTTTCCTATTGGTGGCTCTTACAGGAATACTGGAAATAGTTTATGAGATGCTTAGCTTAGGCAATGCAAAAATGAAAAATGAGGCTAACCCAAATGCTTTCCCCTAAACTTTCCATATAGCAAAACCATTCCACTATCTCTGACGCTCAATCCAGTAAGAGCTATAAATAAAAATAAGCAATTATGCTTTATGAATTCTCCAAATGAGAATACAAACCTCTGGTAGTTCCTCATATATAATGAAACTTAACAGCCAGCTCTCCCCTATTTCATAACCGTTAACACGGTTCACTGAATCCAAATATTAAGTATTGGAAAACGGGCGAAAAAACCCCCTCACATTGATTTAGTGGAAATAAATGTATTTTGTTATAGTAGCTGAACCTTTAGAGATAATGTGCATGGGTGTATCTATGGATCATTACAAAAGCCATAAAGTCTATTAATTTAAAACACACTGGAGGGCAGCTTTTAAAGTAAATCCAGTAAGGAAAAGGCCAGGCTACAGCTAGCTGTTTGCAATTTAGACATGGCAGACGGGGGTGGGGAAGGAGGCGAACGGGAAGCACAAGCGTTTTGCATTTCCTGGTTCTGTGCTCCTCCGTTAACATCATAAACGGAAGGCTGAGTTACACCACCAAGCAAGTGTCCTACTTCTAGAGGAGTGGGAAAGAATTAGGCTCACCATATGCCTGCTTATGGAAGAAGGGCTCCCACTGGTGGGCCCGTCTCCTGTCCTTGCTCCCCGGACTGGCAGGAGAAAAATCGGGGGGAGGAAATGATTTTGTATGAAGTGTGATGTCACATCTGCCCCAAACTCCAGATGTAATGTAAAAACATCAAATGACACCCTGGGCATCCCAGAAAACTCCACATACTCACTATGAAGATTTCAGGGATGGGAAGAGAATTGGCCAACACATTTACATCACGCAACATCATTTCCATCATCCTGTCACTAAATCCACCTGATATATTTGTATCATCTCCTCATGTGTGGACGCCTCAGCACACAATACAGGGACAGTGAGAACATCTCTCCTCCAGGAGGGATGTAAAAGTTCCACTTTAACTCTATTGTTATATAACCTTCCCCCAAGAGCAGCACACTGTCACACCTCCATTTTATCCCTTCAACAACACCGTGAGATAGGTTAGACATATTAGGGATGTGGGAGGAACAGGGGTCACAAACGCCTTGCAGTTCCTGATCCTTGCCAAACTATGTCCTATCAGAAGCCACTGTGAAGAACCATTCCAGGGTTTATGTTTTCTCAGGAAGAAGCAACAACTTCTGCATTCATCCCTGGCTTGTAGAACTAGGAAGGCTTGTGACAAAGTGGGCTGCCTTATCACAGACATCAACAGAGCATCAATACCTAAGGGCTCCACAGCAGCACAATAGGCAACCTAGAAGAGTTCTGAAGGGGCAGGTGGAAGCCAGCATTCCCTAGATACCTAAGAAGCCTCTGTTCTCTGTGCAGAAGCTTACCAGAGTGCTTATGAAAACCATCCTGAAGCCACATATTTGCTGACACACCCCTCCCCCATCTACAGTCTGCGAAAGTCAGGGCTGTGCATACTCGGTACAAACAACAACAACAAAAGGACAATAAAAATTCTGCATTCTGAAGCGCCTGTATTCTGAAGCTCCTGTTTGTTCAGGGCTTTAGAACTCGGTTTGAGCTCTTGCATCTGCAATATTGACCTACTTACGTGGTTATTATAAGGAATACAAGCCTCTGGGCTGGGTCCAAAGAACCACTATTAACGAAAAGCCTGTGGCTTGGGAGCTGGCCTTCTCCACTGCAACCACTAAACGCCATGAAGTTCTGATCCTATAGAGCTGTCAGGGGACCTCCATGAACAACATGGGGAGATAAAAAATGGGTGGGAGGGAGGAATCACCTAAATCACCCGCTTACCTCCATTGACAGAAATGTCATGGAAGACCACCTTTAAATACAACCCAATGTATATGAAAGAGGACTTTGAAGCCTTGAAGCCATTACAGAAATATGAAGTATTGTTGGTGTTATCACTACTCCTTTGAGATTTCAGCAGGCATTCCCCATTCGCTCTCTGGCACATCCTTGCAACCATAAGGGCCAACAGCTTGCAAAGGAAAGCTGAGATTCTCAGGAAGCCGAACTCTGCACCCAATGCTAAAGACTGTTCTCTTCCTCCAGCTGTGTAGACTTGCAGCTTCCATCCTGGGCACAGGCCATGTCTCAATGAAGTCGGTAGTCCTTTTTTTTTTAAACAGAGCTGCGCTTCACCAAAAGGTACCGACAAATGGTGTCTGGTGATGTTTCAAATGGTCTTTTGATCCTGAACTTGAAAGCAAGGCTGCTGAAAAGATGAAAACTCCTCAAGTTTAGAAGAGAGAAATAGCAGGGACGCTTACCTAGAAACGACACGCACACTTTGCAGAAAGTATGGAACTGGAACTTGCTAGCAGCCTCCAGGAGGGTTTTGGCGTTGGCAGAATCTATCACTAAGGAACCTGTATAAACAAATTCCAGCAGTAATTCCAGGACGTCCGCTGTGAGATTTGATAATTCCAACTCCAGTTTCTCTCCACTTCTGCTACTGTCCCGGGGTGACCTAGTAACAGCAGACAATGAAATTCTTACAGGACATTAACAATTCCCCAGCGGCTGTCACTTACTGACGCTAGAAAATCACATTACACGTTTGGGGTTTTTTGTTGGTTTGTTTAAGAGTTGAAAAAAAAAACCATGGCATTTTAAAAACAAACGAACTTAAAAAAAGACTTTATTACTGGATCTGAAAGAGAAGAGTCTCACGCACGTACGGAAACAGGTTTATTGCTACTCTGCATATTCATGCAAAAAAAATTGCAAACCAAATCAAACAAACAAAAGAATTAAGAAGAATGAGCTGACACTAATGAAAAAGTGGAATAGGATTAACTTTCAAAGGGAAGCAATACATTTTTTTTAAAGTTTTCATTCCGCATCTCTTCATCTTTGAACATTAAAACTAAGTAAAGGGAAATAAGCCTTCTGCTTCTTAAGAGGAAAAAGGTCACCTTCTTTCTCCCTGTAACGGCATCCTTCAAATACTACTCAGAATGTTTCCTTAAATTTAAAGAGCTCAGGATGTATTCCAGCTTCCACTAACAAGGAAGACTGCAGAAGCAATTGTTTTGTGCCCCGGCAGTCCCCAGCAAAGCACTGACGAGTGAGTGAACTTCCAGAACGGTATGCCGTGAAGCACAAGGAGATGCAGCGTGGGAGTTATCAGCCATCCCCTTGACTCTTGCATCTACACAGCAAAGTCAATGAATAAAGCAAGAAGCTCATGAAAAGAGCGAGGGGGCAGGGGAGATTTGGGGGCAATTCTACCTTCGGGATGCAGCCTCTTGTATTACAAGGCATATTGCATCTCACCAATGGCATGCAGAGTACAGGGGGATCATTAAAAATTGCTCCCACAAACTCATTCCCTTTGCAGAAGCCTTGAAACCAGTCTTCCTCACCCCCTTCTTAATAAGTAGGCTTGTCAGGCCTCCTGCTATAGCAGGAAATGATAGTGTTTCCAGCACTTCCCAGAGCTGCCCTTTGTCACTTCTGGGTTGTACCTGGAATTGAAACAGTGATGCTGGCAATGTCCCCACCCCAGCCCTCTTGCCTATTAATAACCCATCCAGATAGGTGACAGTTCTTAGAACGACCTTCTCAAGGCTTACAACGTGACCAAGTTTTATAAACTGTGCACGTATATTAAATTTGCCATAAAAATATATTGTTCCCTTTTTAGGCACTAAATTAACGGGGGGAAAGGAAGAAAAAGAAAAAGGAAGGAAACCCCTCATGGCATTTGCGTTGAAAAACGGAATACAAGACGAGATAGACAGACAAAATGGTTAGAGCGGAGGAGGGAAAGGGGTGGTGGAACAACCACCAGCTCTGCCACAGGAAGCCAGGAGCCATCCTCTGGAAGTTTTCATGACTGTGGCCTATCGGTTTTTCCTGCATAAAGTGCTAAACAACTTGGTGATCAAAGTATCGCCTGCATTTCAAGTGTGCATTAGTGTTTGTGAAACTTATCAGACAAAAAAATTTAAATAAATAAAATAGATACATGGTGGGGGAGGGTGGGAGGGAAATGGGCCCAGTTCCTAAGTGCTGGCACATGGTACAGCTGCAAAACACTAAAAGTGGGGTTATACCTGAAAGACAAAAAAACCAAAAAAAAATGCATTTGGTAACATCAAGAAAAGGGGAGGAAAGACAGTTAGCGTAGGGAAGCAAACGCCTTTTAAACGGTTAGAGCCACCAGCCCGGTTAGACTTCACCACTGAAACCCATGTCAGAATCAGCACCAAACTTGCATGTATGTGCCTGTAAACCATTTGTAATAATGGGTCGTGAAAGACCAAGGCAGCCTGGAAGAGAAGCATGGTATGGCGCAACAGAGCCTCAAAGGTTAAGGTCTATGTTGCCAAGCAACTTTTACCAGCTTATCTCCTCTTGGGTATGGGACCAGATGACGATACAGAACATAGAAAGACGGACCTTCTGACAGAAATACAATTTCTGCCTCCTGACACAAAACAATACAGGAAATGCATTAAGTGTGAAGCCCTTTTCACTTCCGTAAAATGGAAGGATGATAGGTATGATTTACGGAGTCTTCTTAAGCCTTTGACTTTGTCGAAGCTTATGCATGTGCCTAATGTGTCATAATTATTCCTACTAATTTTGACTACTAAATAAAGCTCAGTCTTTGATGGTTCTTGTCTCTTTACCTGGTTTTATATTGATAAAATTTTCCTTCTGAGAGCTATACCATATTTTGCGAACAGAATAATACATGTATGTGTACTGACATCAAACTGACATCTGTCCACATACTGTGTACTCTTTAGACAGCTGTGCTGTGAATCCTTCCAGATTTTCCGTGCTAGTAGAACCCTGCAAGTGGCTAACCTTACTGCCTTTGAAGCCAACAGAAGAAAATAGCAGCAAATGGGTAAAAGCTTTCCTTGAAAATAAGCAGAAGTCTTGTGGCACCTTAAAGACTAACAAAAATTTTCCCCAGCACAAACTCTCATGGGACTTTTTTTTTTTTTTTTTTTTGCCATCAAGTCACACTTGACTTACGGTGACCGTGTAGGGTTTTTGAGGCAGGAGATATTCAGAGGTGGTTTGCCATTATTTGCCTCTGAACAATCAACCCTGGACATTCTTGGTGGCCTCCCATCCAAATACTAACCAGGGCTGACCCTGCTTAGCTTCCAAGATCTCATGAGCAGTGTTCCCTTTAAGCTGAGTTAATGTGAACTAGCTCATACTGTTTTAACCTCCAGCTCACACCTTTTTGTCTTAGCTCAGGAAGGATGGCTCCAGAGCAAACTAATTTAGGCAGTAGCCAAATCGCTCGCTCACAATTTTAATGCCCGTAGCTCACAAAGTAGAATTTTTGCTCACAAGACTCCACGGCTTGGCAGGAGCATTGCTCATGAGCTCAGGTTAGTCTGGGCTATTCATTTCTGGATCTGAAGAAGTGGACTTTAGTCCATGAAAACTGGTGCTGGAATGAAATTTTGTTAGTCTTTTATGGTGGGGCCACAAGACTCATGTTCATTTTTCAGGGAGAAAGCTGCTAGCAGCTTTAGCCACCATTAGAATTTAGAAAACACCAGTATTAGAAGCAATTCCACCCAGTTATTGTTCCTTGGAATAATTAAGTGATAATCTCTTCTCCTTTGTAATACATGGAGCTATAAACGGCTGCTGCAATTGATTAAACACCAAAACAAAGCTAAGGTGTTTAATCAATCACAAAAGCCTCTTGTGGAGCGCATAATACCCAGCAGAGATTATTGATGTTACACGACCCGCCAGAAATGGAAAAGAAAATTGTATCCCTTTCTTCTCCTGTGACAGTTTGATATTGGCAGGTGGCTGCCACTGGGATAGTCATGCCGCATACAGATCATGGGTATGGTTTAAAACGTATCGCTTGGATCTGAATAAGTACCCTGAAAGGGCCTGGCTCTGTGAATAAAATGATGAAAAACACACACAAAGTAAGTATGGCATCCTTGAAAAGAAACTGGTTTGCGGGATCTTAAGTAGACTAGATGCAGTTGGATTATTGGTTCGTATGGCTCCTGAGAGATAAACAATGAGTTTTCAAAGAAGCCCACATGAATCTGCCTTATACTTAATCAGACCATTGGGTCCATCAAGGTCAGTACTGTCTCTACGCAAACTGGCAGCAGCTCTCCAGAGTCTCAGGCAATGGTCTTCTGTGCCACCTACTGCCCCATCCTTCTACCTGGAAATGCCAGGAATTGAATCAGGGACCTTCTGCATGCAAAGCAGAGACTATTTCACTGAGCCACAGCCTCTCTCTGTGTCTGTATAGACAAAGTACCATGACAGAAGAAATATGGTGGTTTAGATCCCACAGAAAGCAGAAAGACGTCAACTGCAAGAAGCCCTTGTGCTAAGTTAATGTAACTGCATCTCATCTGGCATTTTTGCTAGCATAAGACACAGCACAAGGTATATATTTCAGCAAATCCGATATCCCTCTTCTCTGATCAAATTGTATCACACCTCCAGACTAGACTGTAATGACTGCATCAAATAGCTTCCTTTTTTTTGCCTTTTCTACAGAGCAACACTAATTGGAAAAGTAAAATCTATGCTTCAACATACAGAAGCTCTTCAGCAAAGTCTTGCACAAACTCAACTGTATTGCATAGCAGGATTCAACCCAATGTTACGGGCAGGTTACGCCATAGCCTGAAAGTGGGATTATACTGAAGGCAAATTAACTGAGAGTATTCTTGATGACATACATGCAACTAGAGCATTGGGGATGTCTTCATTTAATATATGGCACAACCTGCTCATTGGACCTCAAAGAAATCCATTGCAAGGCACGTTTTCCTGTTGTGAGCAACATGTGCCATCTGCCATGGAAGCTCACTGGGTGATATTGGGCCAATCACTCCTCTCTCAGCCTAAGCTATCTCATACGGTTGTTATGAAGATAAAATGGAGGCTAGGAGAATGAAGAGCCACTTTGGGTCCCCATTGGGTGGAGTAAAAATTAAGTAAAATAAATAAGTTTCTGAAACAAAATTCTATAAGGTGCCTGACCCACTACTTAGTTAAAGATCAGTGGGACTTTCCCACAGGGAGCCACAACTTTGTGCTATTTAGGCAGACCTATGGATTGGATCCAGCCAACTTCTCAGCTCAACATCACTTAGTTCCCCTCCTTATTACAAGCCCTATCTCACATGGTTTTTCCATGCCAGTCCCATGATCCCCCAGAGTCAAGACAGACAAAAGGAAGCAGTTCTTTACTTAGTAATTAAACTGTGGAATTTGTTTAGTGATCTCCAGGAGCATAGTTGGCTTTAAATGGGGATTAGATATATCCACAGATGAGTGGCTACTAAAGGGCGCCTCCAAATTTAGAGGCACTAAATCTGTGAATATGGGTACTCAAAGGCAACATTAGGTGAGGCCATAACTTTTATGGCCTGACCACTGGCCCTCTGGGGCAACTGTTTGACCACTCCCATATTCCAGCCAAAATCTTTTTTATGTTCATTGCTCTAGCCCCTAAATCTTCCAAAGCTTTACACAAGGAATGCTGGGCAGGCACTTTAAAAGCCTTTACATTTATATATCTGCAAAGGACCCTATGCTGCCAAATGAGTGAATACCTCTTAATATTACCCGCAAGGTGTAATGAATGAATGTTAGCTGACTATATTATAGAGTATTAATAGTGCAAGACTCTCTCCAAATCTGAACTTTGGGGGCCTCCTGGTTTTATATGTCTCTGATCTGTTGGCTCATGAATGTTTTATAAGTCAGTGGACATTTAAATGTGAACAAGCTGGCCAGTTTTGTTCTTTGCCCTAAAAGTTTAAATAGAATGATGTCATTTATTGGCCTTGTAATCACTGCTCACATTAGAAAGGTCAAACATTCCACACTGTGGCAGGAAATCAATAATTTCCCCAACAACCCACAGGGAAAAAAGAAAAGTTTTGCTTCTAGAAGAATAATGTGTAATAATAAACAATTTTAGTCTTCAGTTTTATCAGCCGGGCAATCTCGGAGGAAGGCTGCAGCAAAAAAAAATCTGGTGGAGCCTGATAGATAAGCTCATTAAAATTAGGAAGTGATTTAAAATAAGACTCGAGATTTATCAGGAGCTAAACAGCAATGGAGTTTGTTTAGGTCAGCGCTGAAACAAGCTAGGAGAGCTTTTTTAACAGCTTAATTTTTATAGGGCTGTCAGGGAATTCTTTCAGAACCACAAAGCGCAAAGCCTCTACAGTGAGGTGATGGATAGACCTCTGGCTTCCCTACCAGTCAGGAGATAAGCAAGGCAGCATTATATTTTCTGCTCCGGGGGCTACATATAGAAAACAACTTTCTAAATAACTTTGGGCCCAATCGATTTAACTAAAAACAAATGCACTTGGATAAGGCCTGTCCTCTTAATTTTTCTCCTGTTTCGATTTTGACGGAGAACAGAGACAAAATATGCAAAAGGATCTTCTTCTGCAAAGGAAGGGTCATTTGTAAGCCTAATCCGTTAAAGCAGAAAACAGGTTCTACTTCTCCCTTTGTCCTCTTATCAACTAATTTGAAGATAAAAGAACAAAACATTTCAGAGGGGGAAAGAGACAAACACAGAGAGAAAGAAGATTTAGATAAAGATCTAACAAAGTACGTTTGCAAATACTCCTAAATTCCTGACATTAATATATGCCTGAAATTGCTTTAGAGACCCTAAACAGACACGTAGCTACCTTTTAATGACTGACAGCAGTAGACCTGTCTTCTGTGTCGCTACAAAAGGTCAGTTTTCTCTGTTGTGTGCACATGTACGCAGATGCAAACACAACACTTCCTCACAAAAATATCACATCAAAGGCGCCTTTCCCTGAAACAGAATTATAGCTCAATATAATAAAGTCTTCTCAAGATCAAGGTCACATTCGAAAACTGATGGAAGCGGCTTTTACAAGGAGGAGTGGTTGATTCATCAACATGGACAGGATCTTCCACCACTGCCTCTAATAGGAGTTTCTGACAGGGATTTCTTGCCATGGTATAGCTACACAGAGCCCATTAAATGTGCTCCCCATATTTATTTGGGCTGATTTAATGCCTGATTGTCTTTTGAAGGTTGGCCATATTCTTGCTCAGATTTGCATTACATATGGAAAAGCTACCTATACATATTTTAGACAGCTGTCTGCTATCTAGTTACATGAGAGAGTTACGTTAACAAGTCAAAACAAACTCAGGATGTTCAAAACGAAGCCATCTGCACTGAAGAATTGTGAACAACATGAAATGTGTTATAGAAAAGCCCCGTAACTAAGTACAGCTTCTTAGCTTCATCCTATGCTACAAGAGGCATCTTATACCTGTGGAGAATAGCCGGGCAGACACACAAGGGTAACCTCAAAAACAGGACTTTTAAATAAAACCAGGGAATCAAACTACAAATTGTGCAGGCTTGGCCAAACTGCCAATTGAAAACTGAGGTTCTGATTTTACATTTTAAAGCTCTTTTATTTGAAGTTGCTGTATGAAGCTCCAACCAGCAACCAGACTCTGACACTATGGGTTTATATCAATTTACTCTCAATATTGCTATTGGAAGGGCCATGGTGGCTCAGACTGGAAGGTTGGTAGCTCTGCAGTTCGAGACCCAAGTGCTGCGTGATGGAGTGAGCTCCTGTCTCTGGCCCCAGCTCCTGCCAACCTAGCAGTTCGAAAACAAGAAGTTGTAAGTAGATAAATAGGTATCGCTTTGGTGGGAAGGTAACAGCATTCCGTGAGCTTCGGCATTTAGTCATGCTGGCCACATGACCATGGAAAAGTCCTCAGACAGTGCTGGCTCTTTGGCTTGGAAACAGAGATGAGCACCGTCCCATAGATTCGGATTTGACTGGCTTTTGAGCAAGGGAAACCTTTACATTTACTATGCTATTGAACTGCCTGAAACTAGTTGATAAATTTACAGGGTCTATTTATTAATGCATTTATTTATTCAGTTTATAGCCCTCCCTCCCTGTATAACAGGGCTCAAGGTGGGTAACAACATTCATAACATTTTAATCTGTATGGAATGTTTTTAACAATCCTATAATACACTAAAACAACAGCAACCAATCACAGATGGTGTATAAATATCCCAGGAAGATCTGTCTGATATGAAGGAAAGCGAAAAGGAGCCCAATTGGAAGAAACGTCTCTGCCCTCAACCACAGGCCTGGCAGAACGATTAGGTCCTACAGGGCCCGTATCTTGGCCAGTGGGGAATTCCACCACGTCAGAGCCAGGGCCAAAAAAAGCCAGATTAGAAAGGATCAAGGGCTGAAGTCTCATCAAGTAAAATCTGGAAATGTTCCGCTGCCGCTCTCTCAACTATTTTGCCCAGGAACGATAAGTTCGATACTGGGCGGTAGTTGAATGGATCAGTAGGATTCAACAATTTTGGTTTTTTTAAATGGCCTCAGCACTGCTTCTTTTAATTTCCCTGGGAAGACCCCCAAACTCAGGGACAGATTTACAATGTCCACCAGGGGAGCCTGTATTCCATCAGCACTGGCTTTTACCAGTCATGATGGACATGGTCCAAGAGGCATGTGGTAGGCTTCACATCATCCAGGATCCTGTTAACATTGGCCCAGGAGAGCCAGCTGAATTGGTGCAATACCGGACCTGAAGATGGCCAAGGGGCCTCCAGTTCCCGTACTGTACCAATACTGGCAACAATACTTTATCTGCAAAAAAAAGCTTGCAAAAGCCTCACAACTAATTTCAGATTGCTAGCATTTTGGTTTTCCTCTGAGAGGGAAGTTAATGACCTAATTACCCTAAATAATTGTCGGGTGAGAGCTAGCAGATGCAATGGAGGCCACACAGAATTTCTTTTTTGCGACCTTCACTACCATCTCATAGGATTTCATAAACATCCTATAAGATGTTTTTGTGGCTTCATCACAAGTCAGTCGCCAAACTTGCTCTAACCGTCTAAGCTCCCTTTTCATCCTCCAAAGCCCCACAGAATACTGAGGAGCTAGTTTGGAACAGGGGCAAAGAGGGCATCAGGGAGCAATTTCAGAAAGACCGCTAAGCTAATCATCTATCAGCACATCGGACAAATCTCCAGGGGGCATCAGATCTTGAAGAGCAATCTGGAACCCTATTGGGTCAATCCAGCTCCATGGGCAAGCATAAATCAGCTCATTGTCTATGCAGGGAGGGGCTGGGATGCCCAGGTGGGCCTTCAGGACAAAGTGGTCCGACCATGGCACCGTATCAACAGAAACTGGACTCACGTCTATCCCCATGGCAAAAGATCAAATCCAGTGTGTGGCCTGCTTGATGTGTGGGACCTGATGCAATCTGAGAGATTCCCAGGGTTGTAACTGAGACCTCCACATTGGAGAGATAACTTCACACAGAAAATGGGTACAAACAATGACAGGTTTCTATTTTCCCAAGTTACATCAGTTTCATTCACACAGCTTGGTGGTGGTGGAAACAGTCATCAAGTCACAACCAATTTATGGTGACCCTGTAGGGTTTTCAAGGCAAGAGACAAACAGACATGGTTTGTCATTGCCTGCCTCTGCAATAGTGACCCTGGACTTCCTTGGCAGTCTCCCACCCAAGTGCTAACCAGGCTGATCCGGCCTAGCTTCTGAGTTCTGACAAGGTCGGGCTAGCCAGGACTATTCAGGTCAGGGCTCATACAGCTTAGCATTTTATCATTCATTTAATGGATAATTTTTTGGCTCCTGCTGTGAGGGCCTGACATTTCACTTTTATTAAAAACATTAACTACGGTGGCTTTGCCAAACAAGCCTGCTGAAGTGACAAGTCCGCAAACATTTTTACAAGCTTGCCAATTATCTGTGGAATATTAGCTTCCCCTGCCTGGTTGCCAGTTTTTAACTGGCCCATAAGCAGTTAGGCCAAAGGTCACTTAGAAACCCAGACTATAGGTACAACCAGGCTATCCAACTCAACATTTCAGAACGACACACATTGAATTTCCTTTCAGCCATTTTGATTATGAGCAAAACACTTCTTTTTTAAGAAACAGTAATCATGAATGGTTTTGACTCTCTCAGTGTAGAAATACTAGTGCTTAGTACCATCCAGGGTACTGATCTAAACATCCACGACAGTTCAAATAGCTGGGTGACTCTGAACCATTCAGCTTCTCAGTTCGTGTAAAACGAAGCAAAATACTTCTGACAAGCATCTGAGCCATTTTGGTTCTAGCCCTGAAGTCAGCATCCAGTTCTCTTATTACGACGCTTTCCCGTCACCTCCAAGTCAAGGGCCTCTGTATAATCTTCCTTTAATCCTGTTGTTGCT
The DNA here is from genome assembly GCA_029233225.1 of Lepidodactylus listeri. NCBI lineage: Eukaryota > Metazoa > Chordata > Lepidosauria > Squamata > Gekkonidae > Lepidodactylus > Lepidodactylus listeri. The sequence goes on from JARCFY010000016.1 coordinate 22,720,225, forward strand.
GCTGTGCTCCATTAACAGACTAGAGGCACTGTGTATAGCTACTCAGGAGTCCTGGCTCCTGTCGTTCAGGCCTATACCAGCAAATTCAAATTTCAAGCACCTGCCCCACCTCCCCCAGAATGCATCTGTGACATGCTAATCTCACTGGCTCGGGTTTCCTGGCAAGACTGAAATCTTTAAAATATAAATATTTGCCTACTAAAAAGGAAAAACACAAGGAGGTTTTTTTCCCCCACTTAAAAAAGAATATAATATAATAAATTGGTCTCCTTCTCTAGATGTTTTATTTGGATCTGACAGATATAGAAAATTCAAAATCTGTGGATGGAGTGGGGGGTGGAGATCAGATGAAGTTGTTAAGTGGAGACGAAACTCCACTTCTGCTCCCCCCCATCTTTGTCAAACTGTTTTGAGCGGCAAAAATAGGAGCTGCAGTCCTCATGAGGGGTCTATCTGTTTGTATGCATTCATGTTCTCATTAGAAGGAGCCAGTTGAAGGCTACCCAATTTAGGCTAAGGGGGAAGGCACAAATCCTGAAGGGACTCGGAGTCATAACGGAACCAAGTGACACTTGGACTGCCCACCCTGTGACTTTATCCTCCAAACTGTTAGTTTTCAAACCCCACTAGGGCAGTTTATAATGGCGTAAACAAGCCCGAGAAATAGGGCTCCATTTACAGCAAACTCCCAGCCCAGAGCACATCCACAGAAAATGTCATTCCGTCCCTATGAGCTTTATTTACGATTCAACACTTAACAACTCATGGGATACATACAAAGGCAGCTATGTCACATGCAAAGTGATGGATTTCCGCAGCATACAACCATTATATGCAAAACACATATAATTTAGTGAAGTAGCTACAGCTGCAAAGTAATCCGTCAAGTAAATGAGGACCTTTCTACAGCAGCATCACTGTAATATGAATGCCACAAGGCATGGATGTCCAATTATAATAGATTTTTAAAAGAAAAAATATGCACTATTATTACTCTTTTAGAATTACATTATGAGCATAATTTTCAAAATAAATGTTGGTTACTATTTCTATTTCTAGTTGCTTTGGGTTCGTTTTTTTTTTTTTTTATAAAGGCCTGGTAGAAAGCATGTTATAAAGTACTATGTACAGTAATAGCTTCATGAATTTGTCTCATAAATCTTACACATCCAGGCACAAAATCCAATTACTTAGCCTCTTCTACGTTGGGGATTTTCTTCCTCTCATCACCAAAGAGCCTTGGCATATGGGATATCTGGTCTAACATACCGGGATGGTGACGCTTTTGGCTGAAGTTCATGACTGTTCAGTCACCAAAATATTCCTATTTCATTGGAGCAAACTCACACATTCCATATTCTTACCCACGCTCAAAGCCACATAAAAGACAATTAGATGACAAGACAGATTAAGAGATGTGGCAAGAACTAAATCAGCAGAAACAAAAGAGGTAACTTCCCGATATGTCAGTAACACCATTCATGTATGACATTTATGTTGTTTACTATAAATGTGTTGATTTTATGGTTTACAGTAAGCGGTGCTGTACACCTAAAAAACATTCCATCCATAGTGATTTACAGATTGTGGTTTTCATAATGTGTATATCTCTGAGCTGGATAGCTCAGGCTAGCTCCATCTTGTCAGATCTCAGAAGCTAAGCCCTGGCTAGTATTTGGATGGGAGACCTCCAAGGAATACCAGGGTCATGAATAGGGTTGCAAGGTCCCCTTGTTGATCTTGTAGGGGTTTTTTTGGGGGGGGGGTGTTCCAGGGATGGGTGGGAATGCTGCATGACACAATGATATCACCAGAAAGTGATGTCGTCACACCAGTGATGCCGGTGCCCACCGCTCTGGTTTTTGGCAAAACTCTATGGTAAATTTGCCCTCAAACCACAGAGCTTTGCTCCCAAACCAGAGTGTCCCCTGCACAGTATCCCTGATGTGATGACATCACTTCCAGGTGATGTCATTGTGTCGGAGATGACGCACAGCAGGGGCAGAGTTTCCCCTGCCAGCTAACTGATCAATGGCCAGGAGAAGCTCTCGAAAGCGGGGGGTCCCCTGCTTGGACTTGGGAGCTGGCAATCCTAGTCATGAAGTGGAGGCAGGCAACAGCAAACCACCTCTGAACATCTCTTACCCTGGAAACCCCCACAAGTTCGCCATAAGACAGTTCTGACCTGATGGCACTTTCCATCATTGAAACCTCTATGAACAGCCCCTGCCCCCCGAGTACGGAAATGCACTCGATAAGAAAGCAAACAATTGGTTATTAAAGTCAGCTGGGATGAGCTTACCTTCAGAAGGCAAGCCTAATGCTATAGCCACATAGCTGACATACTGAATCACAGATCACTGCTCGTTCTTCTGGGGAGGAAGTAAATGTCAAGAGTCTGGCTTAAACAAGCAGCCAGAGAATGAGCCAGCTGTCTTTGGAAGACTATGTTCCTTGACCTGCTACCCTCCCCTCTGAGGACTTAGGATAGATTGAGCTCCCTGAAGGTCTGTTTTTCTGGAGGAACAAACAAACCAAGCCAGCCTTGGCACCAACATGCCTGAAAGCATTACCAGAAGCCGGCTTGCCTACTACGCTACACAATGGCCCAGTTGGCTGTATAATTACATAAAAATTAAAACAGATAAAATGCTCCCAGGAGTCTAAGGACTGCAGAAAACCAAATACAAAATATGTTGGGAGGGAGAATGTTGTTTTTGCTCTCCAGACGCTGAAGGTTTCCTCTACTTCATTCAGTCCTGATCTCCTTTAATCACATTTACTGCACTATCATAAAATAAGAGCCTAGTACACAGCTGGTGTTATACGATGCGTTTCAGTCAAATGTGGCAAAATGTATAGAAGTGTTTTCTTGCTCTAGATTTATGTAAATCTCCAGACACTGGAGTATAGTTAACTATTTGTTCAGTTAACTGGCTCATTTTTATAGGCTCTTTGTCTCACGGATATATTGTCTAAGTGTTGTTGTTTTCCCCACTACTTGCCAAGGATAGGCACGAACCACTTTCAAATTGTTGTACGGATATTTCTGTCTTTAAAAAATTTATTGCACCCTACTCTTACAAGGGTTGCCAAGGGTCTTAGCTTTAGCAATGCTGCTCCATCTGGTCCTTCCAGACCATTCACAGGTCCCTATTGCTTGTGTGTTTATCGGGGGAGCACTAAATGCATCAAAACAGTCTCAAAACAGGGTTAAAGCACAGTTGTGCAGCACTCAAGGAAATGAACCCAGTCTTTTAATGATGGAAAGCCATATGCCAGTAGCTAGAGCTTCCAGTGTGAGTCTAATGATGCTTTCAGTGGGACGGGAGAAACACATGGTCTGCCACAGCCATAAACAAACCAAGCACCAGTAATGTCAGGATGGACGTTGGAGACCTCGCTGCACAGCTTCAGTCAAGCCCTGAAGCTCACTTGACCAAATCATTTACTTTTACTGGATACGTGCTCCTGGATTACTGTGACTGCAACAATAAATGGTCAAGCAATTGCTCAGCATTTTGTACACTGAAAAGTGCCATAAAAGTTATGAATCATAATTTCCTTAGTTGAGGGTAGTAGTTGCCTACTATTGTATAAAGTGGCTCCATCAGCAGGATTTTATTTCTGCATAGGGTCTACTTGCTGACATTCAGCCTCTCTGTGTGTAATATTGAAAACAGCACCTACATCTAAGTAATGGATAGCATCAAAAGATCTACCTGCAGGTTTCCAGTATAGGAGACAGACAATAAGGGTATGGAAAGAGGCAAAGGCAGAAGAAGGAATTTTTAAGCAACCTTGGAACAAGGAACCCCATGAATGGTCGGAAGGAGAACTTCCCATATAAGGAGACCAATAACATGTGATATATAGCTGGAGCAACAGAGCAAAAAGCCCTTGGTTTAAAAAATAGTTAATACACCATAAATGTCACAAAGGAGTCAGGAAGGGACGCAAGAGAGAAACAAGAGTAGAAAGGTAAGAGAATATAAGAACTTCTAAATAAAAAGGCAGACGTTTGAAGGGAACACAGTAAAGACAAGGCAGTCAGCAATCTGAGAAGAACAAAAGCGACACATGTCCAAAACAAGGAACAGAAGATAAAACCTCAGAATGTAGAAAAGATGAAAGAAGACAGTGATGAGAAACTGAAAGACACCAGAAAGAACTGCCCATAACCTGCAGTAAATACCTGGAGATTTTTGGGGTGAAGCCTGAGGAGGGTGAGGTTTGAGGAGGGGAGGGGTATAATGACAGAGTTCACCGTCTAAGGCAGCCATTTTCTCCAGGTGAACTGATCTCTCCCATCTGGAGAGCAGTTGTAATCTCAGGAGACCCCCCCCCCCAGCCACCACCTGGAGGTTGGTGTGACAGACTGTCAAGGGTTAATGCCTAACAGAGTCTGAGAAACTCTGACTGACAGGCTGTTCAAATGGAATTCTATGGAGAGAGTCAGTTAAGAAATGACAGTTGGAAACTGACAGTTGAAGAAGAGGCAGTTAAGCACTGACTGTGGACTGGGAAGGAGGCAAAAGGAGTGAGAGGATCAGAGAGGATCCCCTTTCAAACCAAAAGGGGAAATTGCTTCTAGTTAAGAGAAGTAATTCCCGCCCAGTGAAAAGTGAGATAGCTCTTAAAAGAGGAGTGATCCCTGGTCTGTGTATATAGAAGAATTTGGGAACTTGGTTGTATGTTCCTGCCTTCTAGTTTAAGAGTCAGTGAAACTTGGAAACCTATGCTTGAGTATTTAAGTAGAAACTGAAAAGAAAGCCTCTCTCCTCAAAGTTTTAAAAGACCTTTTCTGAATGGCAGAAACACTTGCTGGTAACAAATTATCTGGAGTTAATGTGATTCACCTCATGCATCCTACCCCTGATTCCACCTGACCTTTTCTCCTCTAAATTAAATAAAACATTTTGTTTATTTTGAACTTTCAAAAGCCTCTTGTGTGCCATTTCAGAAACTGAGTTTCAGAAGGTGATTTTGTTTCTTCCCTCAGTTCCCTAGGCTGGGGTAGCATCTGTCTGTCTGTATATTTTAAAGCGACTGGGTGGGGCAGCTATAGACAAACAAGAATAGGGGCTGCTCAGCAAGAAAGAAGAAGGAAAAAAAGGGAAAATCCTGTGTGTGAGGAAGCGAATAGGGTGAGATCACCATAGTTGCCAACCCTACTAACCTAGCATAGAAATATGTTAAAACCCCTCAGATTATATTGTAGACAACTGAACATACAGGAGCAGAGATGAGGAGAGGCATGCAAGGAATCCCTGACTGAGCCATGTACCAACTAAAACCATGGGACCTCTGATAATATGAACTATCTTCAGTAAAGCATATGTCTGAGGACATTTTAAGTCCTATCAGAAAGTAGCCTTTGAACATTTTTTGCTATTGCTCTCTGTCTATATGTTTCTCCCCTTATACGGAACTTCGTCCTTCCCAGCATTCACAGGGTCCCCTTTCTCTATATTGTGCAGCTCCTGTCCCCTATTCATTTGGACGCAAGTGTCTCACATTTGTTCTACTGCTTCAGACCAACACAGCTGACTACCTGGATCTATTTAGGTAACTATTTTCCTTTGCCCTTACCTATCAAATCCCTCAAAATAGCCAGAAGAGGCTGTGAGATGCAAGCAAATATGCCAAATATAGGTAGGTTGCACAAATCACCTGGTGTGACAGCACTGTGGCTCATACCTGTTTGGCCAAAGCAAAAGCAAGAACAGTGATCAGTCTGTCATTTCTTGGATACGATTTGCAGTTCTATCAGAAAGGGAAAGAACCAATTCTACACCCATAGCTATAGTACTCTTGAAACAGATGTCTGGTTGACTTGTAGCGCATAGAGTTTTCAGAATGGCCCTGTCTCTTCTGACTTGCCAGATTTTGTCTGCTGAGTAGGTCAAAGTGTTCCCTCTGTCACTCCTGAGTCAATATTCAGTGTCAATCTGACATATCTAGTAATTGCTGCCAGGGATGTCAACCAACTAAGATGTTATTCTACTCAATTAGAAGCTTTGTTTTTAACTGACTGGATGTACAAAGCAAGTAATTAAAATAATCATGACAGCATCTCAGCATAAGGTTCTATTGTGAAGATATTAGATCAATTGTTTTCAGCGTCTAGGCGACAGAAAATTTTGTTGTTGCCTCTAAAGAGGCACCTGAAAAGAATGTGTCCTCTAGATTACTAGATATATAAAGGCGTGTCCTGATTCAGCCATACCTTGTGCATGCAGGGAGTTCAGGGTGCATACAGACAAGGGCATGGACTTTCCAATTTCCGAGGGGGGGGGGGGCTGGGCCAGAGAAATTACAGGCCATTGTCTCCAGGGGAAGCTCAGCACGTCCTGGAAAAGTTTTGGGGGGGGGGGCTCCAGCTCCCCAGCCCCCCCCTGAAGTTGATGCCTATGCATACAGACTTCTTGCATGTATGAGGACTTCTCTGAAAGGGGGGATGAATAATCCAGGGTGGATTGCACTGGGATCCTAGTTTTTAATTTCTAAAAAAATCTGAATATTTGTATGGAGTTCAGTCCTATAGCGTCAACACATAGCAGGGCAGATCCAAGAAAAAAAATATCCTTCCCTTTGCCCTGCACAGGAAAAAACTAATTATTTTTGGAACTCCCACCTCACTTTATCCAAATTCCCATGAATTTGTACTCTACAAAAACATGTTTTCCAGGAGTCTGGCTGCTGCACAATGTCAAACCTAACAGCCAGCTAAAATGTTAAGGTGGGATGTGTGCCACTGGTTAACAATAAAGTCCCTTCCAAAAGGGAGCCATCTGTAAGAGAACAGGAATATTTTCCATAATAATTCACTGAATTCGGTAGAAGAAAAGACATCTGAAGCATTCTTTGCATCTCTTTCCCCTTGAGCTATACAGAATGTTCTTTCCATCAAGTCACCAGATCATCTCCTAGATTTTATAAATGGTTTAACAGAGACTACTGGCGTTATTTCTCTGGATGGGGAGAGTGTCTCTGGTCACAGCTGAACAACACAGAATATACGGTAATCTCTCTGCTCTTTTTGAATGGCAGAGATTGCATCACCACACGTGTCTCTGCTTGTGTCATTATGAATATTCTATCTGGCTTCATCTTAGAATTAAAGGGAGCCCTACTGATAAGCTACAATGTTATTGATAAGTGGCATGATAAAAACACGGATTGCAGTGAATTCTCTTTCCCTTACAGTTGTGGGTCTTTGCTGTCAGTGGGCTTTTGGTAGATTGGCAACTATGAAATCAAAAGAATTTGGATTAGAGGGTTCACAATTATTTCTGTCTTTGTTTTCCCCCACAAACTGAAGCTCAATCAAGAAGAAATGTCCCAAGGCAGAGACACCACATGCTTCCATAGATAAAATGAATAAGCCCAGGAACGGACACCCCCTCCCCGGATGAAAAACCATTTCGACTCAAACTCATTCATTTCTAATCTGCTTGCGTGTATCCTTTACACATACGTTACTTATGTAGTCAAATATTTATATCCCACCAGAGCAATTAAAACAGAATACAGTTAAAAAAAAAGTGACTGGCCTCAAAACAGAAAAAAATGGTAAATCCTAAACTCTCTCAACCACCTAAACAACTTGAGCATCCTCCAAATGCCCTCCTAAAGAATACAGCTTTGCAAAACTTCCTAAAATCAACAAAGTGGGAATTCTCTTAACATTCACAGGAAGATTGTTCCCCTGAATGGGGCCCCAACCAAAAAGGCCCACAGCAGGGCAGAGGCAGAGTGAATTATTCTCACAAATGGAACAGATAGAAGACACAGATTGAAAACTCAAAATCAGACCACAAGATCAACAAAACTACCTTCTCCCCTCCCCTTTCTAAACTGGTAGTTCCCCACCACTGCCCTAATCAGATCCAAGCCAATACCAAGTTTTTGCTGGCATTTCAAACCCAGATGTTTAGGGGCCTCAACATTAGGATTTTTTCCATCTAGCTTACCACTGAAATACTATACTAGTACCTAAATGTGAAGAGACTTGGAAATAGACATTCCATTACTATGAAACGGTAGACACTTAAAGACATGAGTTGGATGTGAAACTTGAATAAAGCTGCCAAATGCATGGGGAAAAGCCCTCAACAGTTTCAAAAGAAACCATTACAAAACCAAACCAAACCCCAAGCATTTGAAGACTTAATTTGGACACATTAGTTCAGGTTATTTTTCTAAGGCTGAGGATTTCACAATTTGAAGGGCACATTAGGATTCTGAATACATCGGCTAGAATTCTTGTGTGTGACCTGATCTACATGACACATTTGGGGGTCTTGTTTACTGAGTAATTTGATATTCTACCACATCCACTCCCCAACCAATCCATGTGGAACTGGTAGGAGGCAAACTAATAACCTCGGTACTTTGAAACAAATTCGCAGTGGGCTGTTGGTATACCAGTGATCATTCAGCTGCTTATGTACCATTGACAAACTGATTTGCCAACTTGGACTGAAAACAAGGTCCAGAACAGGTTGCATGAATTGAGCCTAAAGTGCAAAAACACATATTCCTGATGATTCTAGGAAATGGTACCCCTTATCTCCTTATCAAAGTCTAAATTTTCCTCTTGCTTAAACCAAATGAAGTCTGAAGCAGCCTATTTGGACCTAATGGGCAAACTGATGATTATCTAGACTCTAGATAATCTAGATTCTAGAGGTACCAATCTCAGAATGTCTAAATTCATGAATGATTGAGTCTAATGTCCAGCCTTGTGAAAACAATATGGGAACACAGTTCCTCATGCTGCGATAGCTGGACAGAATGAATGGACTGGCATTTCCAGGGTGAAACCAGTGGGTGGAATTAAGTACTTCATTCTTTTCCCACCCCATTACATCCCTCCATGCCAGCCATTTTGGTTTCTGTTCCACAGCCCTAGCTGGGGTGGGCACCAAGATCAGAACTAAACTTAACTTGTGTCAACCTTGTACTGAGCGAGAAAGTGAAGGGAACATTTAAGTGGATCCTATCCTGTCCAGTGCTTCTCTTCAGAAAGTGTCTTCTCTGCATTACCAGAAAGCATGGAATTGGAAACCTATGCCAGACTGGCCTCTACCAGGGCCAGGGCCTTTTCAGTAGCAGCTCCACACTGGTGGAATGGGCTCCCAAAAGACATCAGGGCCCTGTGGGATGTTTTACAGTTTTACAGTTTCCGCAGGGCCTGTAAAATGGAGCTCTTCTACTAGGCCTTCGAATAGGAGCCGCTACCAATAACAACTAAGGTCCTTCAACAGCTTCCGATACATTGGACACTGACTGTGACCATATCATCTCATTATGGCCTACTGGGATGCTACCGTTACCGCTGCCAGCACTTTACCAGCATTTTATTTCTATTGTGACATTTTATGATGTTGTATTGTGTTTTTACATCTGTGTTTAATATATTTTAATTTTTAATGTGAGCCGCCCTGAGCCTGCCTCGGCAGGGAGGGCGGGATACAAATTGAAGCAAGCAAGCAAGCAAACAAACAAACAAACAAATAATATGCTTGATGATACAGTTATTAGGATTTCATCCTAAAACCACAGTTCAAGTGGTGGGAGAGGGCTGCTAAGCTGTTTTTCCATTCTGCATTTATTGGCTCCAAATCACCCTCCTGACCTGTTTATGGCTTCCATTGTTAGTCTACCAGAGATGAAACATACATACATACAAATGATCAGAAAATCTTTAAACTGGAATATATGCTTATTTGTAGGTAACAAGAAAAAGAAAAGTACCTTTCCAATCATATGGATTGACACATACATACAGTGAGATTAATGGGCCTAGCTCAATGACAGAACATATACAAAGGTCCTATACTCAGTCTGGCATCTCAGGCCTGTAGCCAGGATTTTGTAATTCGGAGGGATCTTGAAATAAGTCGGGGGGCACTGACATCAGTTGGGGAGGCAAGCCATGCTTTGGGAAGGGGTAGCAGCAGTGGGGGGTTAGATGGAAGTTGGGGGGCCTTGGTAGGAAGTTGCCCCCCCCAAAATGCCCCACTGTAGCTACGGGCTTGTGGTATCTCCAATTAAACAATTTCAAATAGCAGGGGAAAGTACTGGATTAAATGGACCCTGTGAAAAGCAATTTATATCTTCCATTCGCCCAATCCTGCTTTCTCTGAATATAGATGCCATTGTATAATATAATAAACGTATATAATACAGTGTGCTGGCCCTGTGAAGTGGTAGTTAGAGCGTTGGACTAGGATCTGGTAGACACAGATTCAAATTCCCGCTCTGCCGTGGAAGATGGTTGAGTGACTGTGGGCCAGTCACACACTCTCAACCTAACCTAACTCTCAACCTACCTACAGCTGTCGTGGATAAGATGGAGGACAAGAGAACAAAGCAAGCTGCTTTGATTACCCATTGGGGAGAAAAGGTGAGGTATAAATGAAGTGAATAAAATATAAATAAGATTCCTAGGGATCTCTCCTCCTTTTCTACAATCATTAGCTTCTATAAAAGTTCATGCAAGCTATATTTAAGAAGAGATGAACAAGGTTCTTAAACCCTACGAGTCCTATTTTTGCAGCAACACTCTAAAAGCCCAGTAAGACTTAAAACAACACCCCCAAAAACCGATTATGATAGAAGCAATCAGACTAACAGTTCATCTCCATCTGACAAACTAGCAGCAATAAATAATTGCAATCCCTGATTTTCTCCAGAAACAGACTTATCTGGTGATCTAACTAGCAAGCCTTCACAGCTAAATTCAATGACACTGCATGGCCAGTCAATTACTGGGTTTCTATAAATGGATCCTACGATTTGCTTTCCCTGTAGAATACATATCTCATCTCTGCAAGAGGCATATAATGTAGCTTTAACTAGTAAGTGATAATGAGCAGACTGGAGAGCAGAGACAGAGAGCGGCTAAAGCTCACTATCATTAGATTTATGGAGGGGGGGACATGCGATTGTGCCAACTTTTTTATGAATAATTGATAAGGCAGTCAGGGCAATTATACGACAGAAGCAACACATTGCCACAATTAGGGGGAAAAAACAAGCTTTATGCAAGAAAACGGCACACACTGAAAAGGAGATACCAGCAAACATGCCATCCTGGAATAAAATACAGCTGATACTGTGTTAGTTGGCAACATTTAAATGCACCATTTGAAAACAAGCATGACATCTTGTAATTCCTTAAAAAAAAAAAAAAGCACAGTCCAGTTTCAGAGTTTGGTCAGGAAAATACTGCAAGGCAAAAAAAAAAAAAGTCAGCAGCCTCATTAATTTGTTGATGACTGAGAGAAATATGAAAATTACTCTTGTGGGTGTTCCCCATTCCCATGTTGCTACACTAATACAACAGTAGTTAGCATTTCTACATGGGTAATGTGAACCATGGAAATTAAAAAAAAAATTCTCTGATGTAATGGAAAAGAAAAGATCATCATGCAATGTTTAGAATCAACTGGCTAGAAACGGAGGGAGCAAAATGCAAAGATGGAAACATGATTCTTTGGAAATATACACAGATACACTGTATCTGGCTCAAAACAAAACGTCTATCTGCTGAACAAAAAAAAATCTATCGAACAAATAGAATTCAGGGCTTTCTAAGATGTAACAGTATTTCGGTTGCACAAACCTGTTTTAAAACAGCCAATGTTTTCTTAAGAAAAAGTCCACTGCTGCTTGGTTTTGATTCACCATTTGGCTTCCAACAGCCGTATTTATTGCAGGTGGCCAAAACTTCAGAGATTAAAGGATTGGATGTATGCTACATAACTCAGCTCTTGGTAGTCCTGGCATCTTTTCAGTGATATGTTTACTGGTTATCATAGCCTGAAGGAAGAGTTCATAGTATCCCTTTTAACAACTACTCTAATGAGTTGTGTTTAGTGATTCATGTCATTTATGAGTGTAAACGCTTCATGATGGAACGTTATCCTTCAGCCAAAATCCATGTGCACACTAGTGAGGATCAGGAATTGTACACGGTCAGGGTTACGTGTCAACAAACGGGATCTGAGTTTGCACTTTTTAAAAAGAGATATACATTCAGAGTACATAGAAAGAATGGCTACTGGCTCTGTGACAGGAGAGTCAAATCTTCATTAAACCTGAAAGAGAGGGGGAGGAAAAAAAGCGACACAAATGCGCCCTACAAAAGAACAGACCAGATCACAGCTGGAAGGAAGGCAAACCTTTTAATCAGGTCCTTGAAATACAAGCTGCAGGAAGCTAGAACATTTTGGTGGACTTCAAACTCTTTGCCTTCAACAATAATTTTCAGGTCTGTAAACTCTTTCGCTCTGCGTTGCTGGTTCAACTCCTTCAACATTTCTGCAGAACAGAGAAGACAGACAGTGCCAGGATTCCCATTAAGAGGCTTTTTAAAAAAGTTTTATTTTTTAAAAAGAATTAAAAAAAACAAGGAAAGTAGAAAAACAGGAAATGCTTGATATTCTTTGTTGGCAAGACTGGCTCAACGCTGACAGTCAAAGAGATCGCATACAAAATACATACTATATATACATTGATAAATATATATGCTTAAGAGAACAAGGAACAGTAGGTCTGAATGTAACCCAAAAATCCTACATTTCAAAGAAGAAAAAAGTTCTCCTGCATCAGTAAAATTAGAAACAATATAGATATATGTATACATACATTACCACAAAATATTGAAAAGGAATAGAACAAAGTTCAAGACCAGTGATAAGTTTTTGTCCTAATAAGTAAGTTTTTGTCATAACAGAATGCAAGAACAACTGCTTTATCCCCTCCAAACACAACTGACTTTTAAATGTGCTGGGATTAATACTGAATAAAACATGACATTTATGATACAGCATGAACTTGACATGTTTCAAAGGAAAAAAATGCAAAGCTTGCAAAAATCCTTATCTTAGGCGCACAACAGAAGGCCTTGCGCTAAAGGAGTGGTAAAATTCAATAACGTTAAACTAGAAGAACATTTATTGGAAAGGCATGCCTACCGATGATAATTGGAAAAAATCTCAAAGAAGCAGACACACTTTCAACTATATTAAAGTGTTGGTTTTAAAAATATAACTGTTCTAGAAGTTTCCCCCCTTTGAATTTTCATAATGCAGACTCAAGTTTCCTGAATTCATTGAATGGTAGCAATTCAGTTTTAACACTAAGTGAACACAAAACCATCACCAAGGGTACTTCTGTCTTGTAGGAACTCACTTACCATGCATAATGCATCATCCTGGTTATCACCTCCTTTATACTCAGAGAACAGACCAGTACCATGGTACATATCCTTGTATGTGATTGTGGAAATGGTAAGCAACTCCATGGTGAATGACCTCCTAAACTAGAACGTACAAGTCTGACAAAGGTGTGAGATGTCATTTCAAATAGTGGTGGCACTGTGACAACTTCAGCTGTATGTGTATCGTCTACCATTCTACATTTGCAATAGGTCAAGAGCTTCATTTTCCTCATTAACACCTTTTTTCTGCATAGATCATTCTCTTGACGATGTTTTAAGAGCAATCTTTCCCTTTCCCTTCAACCCATTTTTACTGTTCTAACAGTTCTAAAGGTGTTTTAAAAGTGTTGCTGTCACTTGCCTGTTAATGGAAAAGCAAATCAGGCCAAAATATTCATGCTTGGTTCCTAAACCATGGCCACTCGCAAAACAATAACTTGCCAAATAGATATCATTTGGGGGAAAAAAAATAGCAGGCATAAAATTAACAGCAATTCAAAACAATAACAACATAAGCTCACAAAGACTGAACACGTATATCGATGATACTCAGGGATATCCAAGCCAAGACAATATGAACAACAAATATTTTTTTTCAGGCCTCATCAACAAAATGTCACCTGGCACATTGATATCTGTTTGACGGAAGCACAATGGTTTCTGAAAGGCTAATTATTCTGTACTGAAATGGGTCACTGTTCTCTGGAGAGAAGGCAGATCATTAGAGATGGTACAGAAATAACAGCAGGCCCATGTCAGATCTATATTAGAGCAAAATAAACTATTCCATCCTCTGGGTGCCATCTCAGGAGCTATTTTTAAAGCATCCACTTCAGTTAAAATGCAGTAACATGTCTCAAAGACACACAAAACTTTCTACAGGGTCAGGCAGGGTCACTTTCCCTTGGAGAAGTTTGAAATCTTTGAGCTGGGAGCAGGGAGATCCCTTATTCACCTAAAATGTGACTTGGGTCCCCCCCTGTGCAGAATCTAATTAGTAATCTGACCCACTGCTAACACACACTGTGAGACTGTGGTCTTTGTAGGCTTGTTTCAACAGGACCAATCTAAAGCCTGAGCCAATCCATACAAAACATTACAATGAGTTTCCTAAGGTTGGCTCTGCAACAAGTATACATCTCAAGTGCTCTACCACAGATGGTGCCATTAAGTTTCCATTTTCTTTGCCTCTCTTCCATTTTGACAATGAGACTAGCTCTTATCTGCTAATTATATGAGGCTTAGAAAATGAGTTCTAGGGTATCTACAATACAAAGTTTAGGAGCCAACAGAAAAGGTACATGACTGTGTAACTCCACATACATGCACATGATGCTGCCATATACTGAACCAGACCATCTATTCTTAGTAGCAGTGGTTCTCCAGAGTCTCAGGCAGAGGTTTTTCAGATCACCTACTGCCTAATCTTTTAAACTGAGGATGCCGAGGATTGAACCTGGGGACTTCTGCATGCAAAGCAGATCCTCGACCACTGAGCCACAGCCCCTCCCACATGCTAACACACTCCCATGAAACAGTGGGGGCCTCAGAGATAAACAAGGGCCTGCCTTTGCCTGGCCCAACACCACTGAATAGGACACCTCAGTAAACTATCAGTCATTTAGACACAAAGGATACTTCTGCATTAACATTCATGCCAGCAAAATTCTCGATGCTCAAAAGCATCCTCAGCTTAAAAGTTCTCTTGTACACGTTGACCCAATACTAGCAAGTCAGAATCTCCTTCAAAAATCCCAGCTTCATGAGGTAACTAACACAGCCTGTCCACACATTGAAACTTCCCCTCCTTTCCTCAATTGGAAACATTCCCAGGACCAGAGAACCTTCCACCTTCTGCCAGTCATGATGCACACCAGTTAGCTCACCAGGATTCCCCGGCCATTTCTCCAAGCCAGGAAAAAGGAATCTTTTGTTTTAATTTAAGCATCTAGCCCTATAACCAAAGCTAGAACCTATTCCCAAATGATGCTTGGAGTGTTCTGCTTTCCATAATGATCAAGATCTTTCAATTTTAATTTATGCTGATGACACTACATTATTATTTCACACACCGATAGGGTTGAAACACATGTTGGCTAGTTTTAGCTTCTATTGTGCTTGATGAAGGATTAACCATAAATGCTGAGAAATCAAAAGTAGCTGTCTTTGCAAGAGGATGCTGACCGAAGAAAAAGGACTGGCGGATGGCAAATACCAACACTGAACAAGTAACAACATTTAGATATTTAGAAATAATGTTCTTCCAAGACCAATCTTGAAAAAATCGGTTCCAATCTGTTATAAAATAGCACCACATTTAAATGCCTTGACATTTTTTTTTCCACACAGAAGGAGGGAAGTATTACCCAGCAGCTATAAGGGCTTTTGGGGGTAAAATTAATCAAATATACTTTATGGCACCAGAGTGTGGGTAGAGGGCATATCTGAGACTATTGATTCCTTCTTATTAAAATTCCTGAGAAAAATAACCAGGTTATCAAAGTGTTTATCCAGTATAGCAATTTGTCAAGAATTTACACTTCCTTCATATGAATCAGTAGATTGCCTGGATGCATTTAGGATCAAGATTCTTTTTTAATTATAGATCTAAATTCCTTTTGAGACCTGGAGAAGAACCCTTCCACAGTAAATGGAAGAGACTGGTTGATCAGAGACTGGAACTAGGCTTTATTCCAGCTTTACTACTCTCGATGGGAAGCAAGAAAACTCCATTCCAAAGGGTCAAAAAGCAGCTATTGATACTAGAATTCAGAAGCACAAAATCAGCTAGCAGAGAAGGGTATGCTCGCTTGCCTAAAATGGACTCGAACCTCCTGCTGCCTTACCAGCATATTTGAAGTCCATGATGGTTCCGTGATATGGAGATTTTTTTTTGGCTGCTAGAGGGAATGCTGTATTAGCCCCAGAAATGAAAGGTCACTTTTTGGGAATTCCCTTTTCAAGATGCTGGTGTTTCTGCAATACGGGGAAGATGGGTACCCTTGGCTCATCTAGTTATTGAATGTCCCAATTTCAGTGAGGAAGGACAGAGATAGATTACCTCTATACTTGGGAAGAATGAGCTCACAAATATTTACCAGAGCCTTTCTTTTCTTCTACAGGATAAGGACCCATATATTACTAGGTCACTGGCATCCTACCTTTTAGCAACCCAGCTTAAAATGTAAAAACTTTTATGACTGGAGTGAGATCCCCCCCCCCCCCCAAATGTGGGATTAGGCTGCAGGCTGTGGCCAAAAGAGCCGGTATCATAAAAGGAAAGGAATGCTCTGTTTGTTCCGGTGCCCTGCTTTGTTGCACGTGCTGAGGTGCTCAAGCATGCCTAAACCTGTTGCTTCCCCCCCACTGCATTACCTTTTTTGGGTTACTGGCTTCCCAGATGTAATGATACTGATTGCTCTGGATTTGGATCTTTTGTGTGGCAAATGCATATTCTGTATCCATATTAGAGAAGTATCAGCTTTGTTGAAACTCCTTCCTCTTCCTTCAAGGGTCATAGTAAACCATTGTTACTGAACTTTACTGTTCTGTCCTATAAAGTATTTCCCCTAAGCTAAGAAACCTTATTTCCTTTTCCCCTTCACCTTCCAAGTCACCCTGAGGCTTCTGAAAATTTGAACATGTTTGTAACAGTGTTTGGAAGCTGCAGCTAGTACAGTATGCTGTGGCTATATTAGGAGCATGTGACCCTGATATCACAGAAATTACACCAGCTACAGATCTCCTCCCAAACCCAGTTCAAAATGTTGGCTTTGTCCCTTAAAGAATTACACAGTTTGGGACTATGGTATATGAAGCACTGTGTTCTCCCATATGCTCCTACCCAGGAATTAAGATCACAAGGAGAAGCCCTCCAAACTGTTTCACCAATCAAAAAAACCTTGTTTGGTGGACACACAAGAAAGGGCCTTTTTGGTGGCAGCCACACAATTATGGAACAACCTCCCCAGGGAGGTGCACCTGGCCCCCTCACTTTCAAACTTCAAGAGGCAGCTGAAGACAGTTTTATTTAGGACTGCATTTGACTAATTTAGTTGGGGGTTTTTTTTACAGTCCTAACTGTGATTTTAGACTGTTGTCTTTTCTGTTCTTTATTGCTGTTGTTTTATTTATACTACAAGCTGCCTCAAGCACCACAAGGTAGAAAGGCAGCTAATAAATGTTTTAAATAAATAAATATTTATAGGAGTTGCCAAGGATAACATAGTAGCACTGAAAGCCAAAGTGGTGGAGCAGCCAGAGTGTTGGAAGTAGGACAGGGTGTGTATGCGTGCACGCGTGCTGAAGTCTCAAATCCCCACTCAGCTATGAGGCACACTGGTGATCTAAGAGCAGTCAACCTGTCTTGAACTGACCCACCTCACAGAGAATGCGAGAAGCACATCTTCTACCCTGAGATCTCTGGAGGAACATCAGGGTGAAAATATCCCAGTAGACTGGGATAGATTCTGGGAGGAAAAGTCTATCTTAAAAATGAAAATTTCAATTAGTAGAACTAAGAACCGGCGACTATAGCCATAATTCCTTCTCAGGGCAAAAATACACACCAAAATGAAAACCCTGAAATAAATAGTGTCATAAGTCTACCATTCAATATTTCTGCATTTGCACTTCCAACAAAGGAGCAAGAAATGAATCCATTGCGATGTTACGATCAGCTGTGGATAAGGTGGGATTTCATACTTAATGGTAAAAACAGGGTTCCTAACCTTCTGTTTGTTGTTAACATGCAAAGGGGTGGCAGGCGAGAAGAAATTGCAGAGAAGAAGTAGCAGGAGGGGGCTTAACCTGTCTCTGCCAACCTGCTTCATCCCAACATTCAAGAAACATGGGACTGGGAACTTGTTCGCAACTGAATAACCTTTTCAATTGCTATGTTTTATCTATTGTGTGTCCTGAAGATGTGTGTGTTGTCCCTTTCAGAGAAACTGGGGATTGTAGGCATCAGAAGGATCATGTATAGCATGTTTTCCCTTTATGTGTGGTAAACATAATGACTGAAAAGAGATAATGTGTAAGGTCCATTGTTAGTCAAAGGGTTGGTTCACTTGTCCATAACAAGTCCATGAAATATGCCACTTAAATGAAGCAATATCTGATTTGGTGTGTCCCACAATGACAAGTGGTGAGCACACACTGAAGGGAAGTGCCATCTGCAACTGTGGAGATATCAAGTAACATTTTTCAAGTAATGGCAACTGTTATGAGCCTGGGCTTGTGTAGTGAGGCCTAGCAGCTCTGGGGAAGCCTGTATTCAAGTGAATACTGGGACTACATTTCCCAGGCCTCCTTTGGGCCCTGTGATTGGTTAGCGGGGGACTTGGAGGGAAAACTTGCTACAGTAGGGGAATAGGGGGTGGTGCCTGGGAAGAAGGGATAAAAGGCCTCACCCAGAGTGGGAGGTGGTTCACTCTTAGGGAGCAGAGCTGAGAAGAGGCTGCTGCAGAAGATCCCTCATCTAGGGCTGAGGACAGACTGACTAACGCTGGCTAGGTGGGATATAAATCCCAATAAAATAAATAAATAGATAAATAAATTTTAAAAAAATGAAGCACAAGGGAAGGGGGGCAAAAAGACCCAGGCAGAGTTGTTGCGGGGCTTTCTGTCTGCACTATGTAGACTGATGCGGGACCATACCGGGGAGGAGGTGGAACAGAGTGTTCGCACTGTGGCATAGCCCCTGGTGCCATTGCTGCGGTCGTGCGCGGCTTTGATCCGTTTTGCTGACCTGCGCATAGGCACATGGGCGCAGCAGCTGGATCAGCGGGTTCACATTACCGGTGCTGCTTGATGTGTGGCTTATTTGTGTCCACACTGCCAGGAAGCGGGATGAACGTGCACCCAAATGGCTTGACACCAGTTTCATCAGGTACCTTTTTAAAGTGGGATGAAAGTGCTTCAGGAAGGGGTGAATCCGGCATGGCAACGCCAGGCAGCTGTCCCTGTGTGAACGGGTTCTCTTAATCCGCTTGCAAAGTGGGCCTATATCGGGCCAAACTGCCAGTCTGAACTTGGCCTAGGAAGGGGTGAATCAGCTTGAAGCCAATCACCAAAAGACAGCTAGGAACAGTCTAGATAGACGTGTTAGGGTGTTTTATTTTGTTTGCTCACCTACCTTTACTGTGCTCATTATTCTACCAATAATTTGAAAAGCAGTTATTACTAGATCTCTTAAATAAAACTGTTTATTATTTTGTCTGGGTCCTCGCACCTCATTTGATCACATAAAAAGTACAACCTACTGGGAAAGTGGACATAAGGGGTCAGGTGGGTGTTCTGGGCCCACCCGAGAAGGCCAGTACCAGAGTGGTGGCAGTCTACAGAGAGCTTCCCTGATCCCCTATTACGACAGCATCCATGAAGTTTGTTTGACTGGAGGCATTTCAAGGAGCAGAACTCACCGAAATGTAACTGTGTTTCAAGCACAGCGGGGACAACATTTTAAAGTTGTTTTTCAAAAACACCAGTTCTATCAGGATGCTGGCAGCCTTTTCCCCCATTTGTGGTAATCGTAATTAACATTAATACTGAAAGGAGACATTTGCTTAACAAGACCACCACAGGATCTGTTACATAATGGACCTCTGTAATAGATCAGCCAAAGAATCCTACTGGGTATGACTACAGGAAACTGTTACATGAAATTACCAGGAAAAACAGACAACCTAGTTCATTCTTGAAAGAGGTAACTAATAGCTTTATGTCTGTGAAACCAAAGAATCCATCTCAGGCAATGGCTCCATCATTTTTGCCTGGAAGAGGAAGAAAAGGCTAATGGAGGGAAAAAAACCCAATGTAATGTCTGATCTAAAAAAACAGTAGATGAGCCTGCAACCGATTTATTTATTTATTTATTTATTTTTCCGATTTATACCCTGCCCTCCCCGCGAACGGGCTCAGAACCTAAGGCAGAGGTCACTTGACCAGTGCCAGGATGACCCAGGATTTCAAATATGTTCACACATGCATTCAGGTTTATATAAACCTTTATGCTACACATCATTATCTCTAAGGGCATACAAATACTAGCACCTGTATTTAATGGATGACTTGGTGCAAGCCCCATGATGTGACCACTGCAAGAGAGTGCAGAGTTGCTTTGGGTTTTGTGTCTCAGCCAAGCTCCCATGGAGACATTAACTTGAGTTTCCTACCTTTATACGGAGAGTTCTGAGAGTTCTATGCTGGTGGTTGTATTTTCAGTGGCTGTGAAGAAGGCAGCAGCCCCACACACTCCTGGAGTGACCGGGTAAGGACAATTGCCATGTATGATTGGTAAGCTGATGACATACATTAGCAGGGGATATTAGCAGGGGATATCTCTATATATGGAGATGCATTTTGTGTACATACAACTTATTATTATAAAATAACGTTATTCACGTTATTGCGTTCCATGGTGTATTTGTATTTCTCCCTCTGCTAAATGTTCCAGTTCTGCACAAGGTTTCTTCTGAAACTTCAATTGCTGCAGAATGCTGCAGCCAGGATGTTGACTAGAGTTGGCTGTAGGGACCATATCACTCCAGTCCTGGCCCACCTACAGTGCATTGCTTTTACACCTATTGATTTATATCCTGCTTTTCTCCCAGGCTGGGGATCACAGGAGTCCAGTCTGTTTCCTGGCACAATTCAAGGTGATGGTATTAAATTTTAAAGTCCTATATGGCTTTGGACCAGAATACCTGAAGGACCACCTGCTCCCTTATGAACAAACCTGACTGCCATAATCACCTTCCAAGTCCCCACTTCGGGTTACCCCTCCTCCTGTGATAGGAGGTGGCACCCCCAGAGAGGGCCTTCT
This sequence comes from Lepidodactylus listeri, assembly GCA_029233225.1. Lineage (NCBI taxonomy): Eukaryota > Metazoa > Chordata > Lepidosauria > Squamata > Gekkonidae > Lepidodactylus > Lepidodactylus listeri. The sequence goes on from JARCFY010000016.1 coordinate 22,741,284, forward strand.
CAGTGGCACCAGAACTCTGGAAATCTCTCCCCAGAGACCTATCTGTCTAACTCTGTTGCTATCTTCTGCCAGTGGGTGAAGATTTTTTTGTTTCCTCAGGTGTTTCTTCAGAGATCCCTCCTCCCTGTTTGTTTGTTTGTTCGTTCGTTCATTCGTTCGTTCGTTCATTCATTCATTGGGATTTCTATCCCACCAAGGCTGGCTCAGGTTCATAGGTTCAGCAGCATATCATACAATAAAATACAATGATAAAATTCAGTATAAAACCACAATTAAACATTTGTAAAGTCCTAGTCATTATTGCATCACTATCACATCAACACAATACAACTTCAATGCTAGTTGTTTTTATGTGTCAGTATTTTAGCTTTGGTTTTAATAAAAGAAGAGTTGGGTTTTATACCTCACTTTTCTCTACCTTAAGGAGTCTCAAAGCGGTTTACAATTGCCATCCTTTCCTCTTCCCACAACAGATATCCTGTGAGGTAGGTGGGGCTGCAACAGTTTTGAGAGGTCACCCAGCTGGCTTCATCTGGAGAAGTGGGGAATCAACCCCGGTTCTCCAGATTAGAGTCGGCTGCTCTTAACCACTACACCAAGCTGGCACTACACCAAGCTGGGTCTAAAGATATGTTTTTGTTTGTTTTTAATGAGTTTAAAGACATGTTTTTATTAGGTATGTTTCTAATATGATAGTCACCTGGTGGCTCTGATTGGGGCAGAAAGGCAGGATCTAAAATGTAATGCTGTGCTGAATTTTCTCAAAATCTGATTTGTACTGCAAAAAAGTGCTTTTGGAGCAGAGTGCAAAAACATTCACAGTCCCTCCCCACATCCACATATTATTTTATTGCCTTTTTGCATCCATTGTTCCCCAATCTGTTGTTCTTTTTTTTGGGGGGGGGGGGAGACTGAACCAATTGCCAGCTAAGCAGACTGATGGTTTCTGTCAATGGGCTAGACACCCAGATGTGTTACCTATTGAAAAGAATGCTGTGTAGAAGAATGTGCATCCAAAAGCATGGGAGTGTTGGGCTGTCTGCCTTGGCAAGGGGGATGCATCCCACTTTCCTAACTCTAGGCCCTTTGCAACAGTTTTTACCAGGGGTCATTTTGTAGAAAAAGAAGTGCAGGAGCTCATTAGCATAACTCATTAGCATAACATATTTGCATAAGCTACACCACCTGACATCACCGGAATTATGTCAGAAGGCAAGAAAGAAAGAGAGAGAGAGAGAGAGAGAGAGAAAGAAAAAGCTGGCAGAGAGGGGACAGCTACTAATCCAAGCCTCAGAAATACCATTATTCTGGGAGGATAGCTTCAGTGGTGGCTGAAGTCTTCAGAAGGCTGATTGGAGGAACAAGGACCTTTCCAGGGGATGGGGTCATTTTGCTGCAGCCATGAAACAAGCAGGCATTCCCCATTGGGGGGGGGGGGCTGGCACCAACTCCCGGAGCTGAGCTCCCCTGAGCTCCTGCTCGAAATGACCCCTGGTTTTTACGTTCTTTCACTAGAAAGATGTACAAAATTATCCAATGAGAGAAATTAATTAGCAAGGGGCAAAAATGCTGATGAAACGCACACCCTGTACTCCATTAGAGCTGAGGACTAACACAACCATTTGGTATATTCATATAATCAGACAATCAATTTCCTCCGCTGCTCAAAACAGGGCTGGAATATGTCAACATTCTTAACCTACCCGCAATGCCAATGATACTTAACATTTGTAACATCAGGGCAGGCACATGCAAATTCATGTTAGAAAGAATCCAAAATGAACAGATTAATATACTAGGTGTTCAAAATTAGTTCATGTGCTCTGGATTGCTTTCAGAGCTGAGCAGCAACAAAGTTACATTACAGCCATGTGTCCAGATTTAGGAACTTCAAGTCTCTTCTGCAGCACTGCCCAGAGCACAGTCTCTGCCAACTGCACAGTCCCTGCTAACGGCGAGTTCCTAAAGTGACAGGGGAAGGCAGCAGAAAGGTGACCCTACAAACTCCATGGTAGTTTCTAATGGTCTGGCTGCTGTAGGTATTGAGCTGGTAATTCTGGGTTGGGAAATTCCCAATAATTCAAGGGTGGAACCCTGGGGAGGGGAGGGACCTCAGAAAGGTATAATGTCATGGAGTCTGTAATTCGAGGGTGATTGAAATTTACCAAGGGTTAGTCTAAAAGTAGCTATGGAATTGTCTGATCAAATGATAGAACTCTTGTTTCGATTGATATGTCTCTTTATGTATTTTAAGGCAGCACAGAGAATTGCTGGTTAACTGGAATGAAAATCTAAATGGATAAAGTCACTGTCTATATTGAGGTACCAAGAAGAACAAAACACAAAGTAACAAAATAAAAACATCCTCTTAAACACTGTCTTCAGTTTTTCCTTTCCTTTCCTTTTTTTTTTTTACTGTAGACAATAACTGCAAAATTGAAATTGTCACATGGTGTTGTGTGTGTGATAGCCAGATCCCTGGGGGAATTGACAATAATTAATCTAACATAACAGAATCTTAATTTTAAAGTACGTGGAATAGTAGCCAGCTACACCAACAGAAAACTTGAATTGTCAGAGCAGTGTAAATAATACTACATGTTGAAACTTAGCCTTCTTCGTGGTATCTGACTAAAAGGTACTGTGCCTGAAATGACCTAGAGAAGCCTAGATATATGATTTATCTAGCATATTTTCCTGACACATTTTCCTAAGCAATATTCATACACAATGCAACTTCATTTACCTGAGTGGCTCAGAGGACTTCCATTGTATTAGGACAGGCAAAAGTACAGGGGGAAATAAAGTAATATTTCCTCAAGGATACTTTGGAAAGGGGTTATATGGGACACATACAGTCAGTTCTTTTCATAAAAACGTTTGAGGAATTAAGGATAACGATTATTGAAATTTCATTTTATGAGATGCTGAGACAGAAGGAAAGGAATGCACCCACATAGGCCCTTTTTCACTTTACCCTTCTAAACCAGATGTTATCCATCATCGGTCCCATTCCAAGTAAAGCAATACAGGGGGTTTCACACAGTGAATTTCCTTCCAGTAAGGGGCTATCCCTGAAGCACTATGGGCTTTTCAAACAGTGCCGCTTCCCCCCTGCCCCCTTTCCCCGTGTGTGTGATCTTCCTCAGCTGTTTTTTTTTTAAAGTTTTAATATGAGGGCTACCTCACTGAACCAATCTCACACTTTAAGTGCTTCAGTGGCCCCACTGAGATGCCTGGACTCTCACCCTCATTTGCAATTCCCTTTCTGCAAGCTCCCGACTGCAGCTCAGCAATGCAAAAACAAGGAGAAAGAGGGCTGCTCTAGCAGGTGTGCCACTTTTTCAGCTTAACCCTTTTAATGCCTCAGCATAGGTGCTGAGTGGGGAGTGCAAGAGTGCAATGTTGGGATTATGTAGCTCCACTTTTTCAATAGGATTCTCCCCTTTTCCCTGCCTTTAAAGGCTTCCCAGGCAGACAGGGATTCAACAGGTGCAGCTTTCACACCGTGTGGGTCCGCACCATTGAGAAGAGCTGTGCCTGATGGGTTTTCGTCTGTTGTGCATACTGAAGGTGCAAGAACAAAGAACAAGGCTGGCTTAATGCCTAACAATCTATCCTTGCTGAATCCATTTAATCTATACCTGTAGCCATCACTACATCCTCTGGCAGCAAATTCCACATTTTAATCACTCTTTGTGTAAAGTAGTATTTGCTTTTGTCCATCCTGAACCTACTGCCCATCAGCTTTATTGAATTTATTGGGGGGGGGGGGGGTTGTTCAGCTGAACAGGGAAGATACTGGAGGAGTGACAGTGGTGGCAGCATAAGTAGGGCTGGTGCTGGCAAGGATGAACTAGATCTCTGAACTAGAATGCAAGGGCATCCAATGAAGCCCTAGACACTTGGGAAGAAAAGGGGTGGGGGGAGAATGCCAAAGATCTAAGTCCCTTTCTTTCCTTTTCTCCCTTTACACCCTCCATTCTTTCCCCCCACCTTGGGATAAAGTGGACTTTCTCCTCTTCTTTGCATCGCTGAGCTGCAATCGGGGGATTGCAAATGAGGCTGAAAGTGCAGGCATCTCTATGGTGCTGCTGTGACACTGATTTGCTATATTTGTTTAGCGTTTTAGCGCTCACATAAGAATACTGAAATAAACCTCAGAGGGAGATGGCTCACACATGGGGTGAAAAGAGGAGGGGAAAGAAAGTGGCATTTCAGGAAGTGCTATGGGGCATTACACACAGCACACCAAAGTGATTAAGAAACAGAAGGAAGGGTTTGAAACTGGTACAAAGCAGTTTTCGTCAGTAACGGCTCAGATACACTTCCCCAACGGGACACGAGCAGGTTTGTCTGAACAGGTAAATTAATTCTGTTAGCAGCCAGTTACTGAAACAGGTCTGTCTGAAATGACAGAAAAATTCTGTTAGTAACCAGTTACTAAAATGGAATAGATAGGCTGTCTGAAAAGGACCATAGTTTTGACTTTTCAAACATCGTCTAGTTTTAACCAGAAGTCTAATTCTGATTGTTGTATCTGCTAGCAGACAGGTATGGAAAATCTAAGAGATGCTTAGGGGAAGGTTAAAATATTTATTACAGGATGATCTGGGTGGAATTCAAATGTATCCTAATTGCTTTTAGCAGAAAACTAGCAGATAGCTTTTAGACCCTTTTGATCTTTTCATGTAGCATAAGGCATTAAACTAAATGTTCCGGAGTTCTGAAATCTTTGAACAGTCAGCACCCCATGTGAAAGGGTAATCCACAAGGCTTCGCCCCAAATGCTGATCCAGTAAGGTGAACCATAACACAAACACAACATTGTACAAATAACAGAACTCAGCAATGCCTCTCTCTTTACTAATAGTAGTAAGAAGCATGTTTTTAAAAAATAAGTCATGGATTATGTGGGAAAGGAGCTTAGCAGAAAGTAATGAAATACTATTTGCACAGTCTATGACCATCTTTGGCTGAGTTAGTCTTAAAAGCTCACCTTATCTCTTTAATGGAAAGAACTGCAAAAGTGAACAAGTTAATGGAACCGTTTTCTCTTGCTTCTACCTTCCTCCATTAGCCCCCCCTATCTGTATTTATTTATTTATTGCACTTATATCCCAGTGGGATCAGGGTGGCTCACAACATGAATAAAATACAATGAATATATAATTAAAAACCAGTTAAATAAAACAGGATGGCAGCTAAGAAACATATATTACTCCAGAAAAGTCCAATACACCTCCTGTTAGATGTTAGCAGGATAGTAGGCATCTGTAGGCTTACTATGGATGGTGACTGCACTGGTCAGAGGATTCTCCTTGGGAACAGGGTGAGATGCAGGATGGAGGGGGGGGGGGCAGCAGTCCAAGAGAAAAATCAACAGAAATGACTTTTCTTTCCTCTTGCATAAGCTCCTGTCTGGATGGAACAAAGGCTCACAAGCGTGTGTGTGTGTGTGGTTGCTGTGATTCTCTGCCAAGGCCTATTCTGTTCCCAAAGTTTCCCTGATGCTGCCAGAATGACACTGCCAGAAACTAACAGAGTGCCACTCCGCAAACTTGCTCTCTCCACAGGTCCTTAGATCTAACCATCTTAAATGGATCTTTTTAACACTTTACTATGTTGTTGGAGCAGGGAGGGAGAAGATGAAGGTAATCTAATTTGGGAAGTCTTCTGACACTTCTAGGTGTTGGCTTTCTTCAGGATTCCTGGTGATTTGCACAATGGCTTTATGCAGATGATATGTCATATGTATACATGCCAGGTGCCATCTGTGCTGAATGCTGGAAAGGTAAATGTGTGATGTTCCTTTATACATTTACCTTACCAACATTCAGCACAGATGGCTACAGTTTTGCTCACTGGAACCTGAGGTTGGTATTTTCAGGGGGGCTCCCCCGGACTGTGGAGCTCCATCCCCAAGCAGGCTCATGGTGTCCTGGAGGTTTGGAACTACGCTGCTACAGCTGGAAGAAGCCCGCGTGTGTGGACCTCAAGTCTGGAGTCTATTTTATTCATTTATAAACGTTCATCTCTTAGATTTTCTTGTCCACACAAAAAATTCAGAAGGCAGTGTCTACAGTAGGGTTGCCAGGAGACTGGGGGGTGCATGGGGGGCTATCAGTGATGGCATGATGTCACTTCTGGGAAAAATCTAGAAGTTATATCTTTCCCCTCTGGGAATCATCAGAAATTCTATGGTAAAACCACAGAGTTTTTGGCGATTCCTAGAGAGCAATGATATCATGGCTAGGGTTTTCCTAGAAATGACATCACACCATTGGCTGGATGGCCACTTTAATCTTTTTCTCCTTCTGCAACTGAAAGCGGCCATGGGAAACAAGAGGTGGGGGATTCCTTGTCCCAGCCATAGGACTGGCAACCCTGGACTACAGCCACACTGTCATATTACCTCTGAGCCAAAGATCCCACACTTTACTTAAGGACAACACAGCAACCCTAGATTCTACTTTTTACATTTAGCACGCCACTCATTAAAAAAATAAGCTGAAGAACACACACACTAGCTTAAATCCACCGGAGTGTTTGTGAGAATGAAAAAAAATTTCGCCAGTAGAGCATGATCTTACCTCCCCCCCTCTTGCTGCAGCCCAAAAGACTGCCCAAAATGCTGCTCCTGGGGGGACAGGGGACCCCTCCAGTAGATCCAAGTCACTGACTCAATGCATTTGAGAATCTTTATAGTGACATATTGCTATACCATTTCATTAGCAACTCACGAATCTTTGGGTATTTTTCAATTTTACTTTCAGGGCCCCATCAGGGTCAGCATGAGGCCATTTCACAATGTAATGTATAGCAAGACTACATTTAAAGACTGTTTCACATCCTGTGGTACACCGCCACTGGTATTTCTTCAGAGCTACCTGTAAAGCCTCGCCGCTTTACAAAAACCTCCTTGGGATTCCTGAAACATCTGACTTCCTGCAAGCTAAATCATATATAGAGATCGCTTTTATAACAGCTTTCTGAGCAGCGTTATTGCCGCTGTCATTATGCACCCAGCTGAAACTCATGTGTATAGACGCGGATGTAAGCACTTTTTCTTAATACGTGCAACCCAGTGGACACCAAAGAAAATGGCAATTCTTTTCATGAAGTACAATGGGATTTTATAATGTCTGCATGGAAAACAGAAAAGAGGCAATTGCCAGTTCAAACTACTATTTGCAGGATGGCTTTTTAATTCTTCGAGCCATTCAAACAGCACGGGCCTCCTGAAGTGTTGCTTCCAAGCTGCCTTAGACATATGTTTTATGCAGTCCCCAGACAATGCGATTCATGTGTTCACTTCTTTATACTTATAGCTTATGATTTTATGCCTACTCGATTCGGTAACTCCCCCCTCCCCCAGTTCTATAAACTGAGTACACAGCTATTCATACAAACAGAAGCACAAGATTTTATTGCCACAATGCAAAATTGGCAGTAGGCAGATGTCAAAACGCTTGCGTCAAACTTCAGGATTGTAAAACGCAGAGGAGCTAAGGGATGAGTTCTACAAAAAAAAAAAATCTGTATCTAAAAATAGATACAAAACAACCTTAACAAATGTATTTGATTTGGAAGAACCTATCCCCAGCCAAGTGTATCACTGAAGCAATGGGACAGATTGGCCCATAAAGCCCACATACCTGCTGGAGTACCTGTCAAGGCTGACCCTACCTTGGTGTGGTTTGGTCTTAGTAACTCCCCGAGTAAAACACACACACCATAAAGCAAAAGAAGGCTTTGTTGAAGAAATTCAAGTACAGGTACTAAAAACAACAAGGCATATAGTTCAATAGCAGTACACTGCACAAATAATAAAACAGACTAGCTACCTTTATTGGAGTCCTAACAAAGCATAGTTGGTTCTTGAAACACAGAGTCCCAGAGCATACTACAAATATATTCCTGGCAGCAAGGAGGCATAGGAAGGAAAAGGTAAAAGGGAAGGTAATAATTCTTCTCACTAACTATACTTATAGAAAACTGCCAGCCATAAACTCCTGATCTCCTCAACCAATCACTGGGCAGCACCCATGGAACTTTCCAGGGTGAGAGTGAATTCCCCCTCCCATACCAGATTCACAGCTGAACTATGTGAGTGAATTAGCAGGCCCAAGTAGATGGCCTTGATGAATAACAGCCAGTGTATGCGCGTGCATATGGGGTGACTAACACCTGCAAGGAATCACCAAATGGTGAACTTAGCTGGAACTGAGTATAAAATCCCTTTGAGACGGCTTCTATTTTGATACCAACTCTCCCACTATGCTCTGCTGCAACAGTTTTGCTCATCTGGACAAAGCTGTCTAAAGGTGCTCCCTTGCAAATAAGTAAGACAAGAGGCGGGAACTGCGATACTCGCGGGAGGGGGGAGGAGAAGGAGCACCACATAGTGGAGGAAGCAGTCGCAGGTGAGTCTTCTCCCCGACCCCACCCCGGCACACACGGCAAGGCCTGGGCCCGCCAATCCTTCTCCCCCCTGCACCAATGGTGAGGCCTGAGGCTTCTAGCCACCAGGCCACCGATTGCCCCCCGATACCAGTGCGGAGGCCCAAGTGGCTCTCAGCTGCCGGGCCACCGATTTCCCCCTACCACCCAACACTGGCGTGGAGGCCTGAGCGGTTCTCAACTGCAGATTCCCCCCACCCCCAGCACGGAGGCCAATTTCCCTCCCCCCACCCCCTGGTACTGGCGGCGAGGCTTCAGTGCCTCTCAGCTGCTGGGTCGCCGTAGAGTTTCCATGCATGCAGGAAACACTCTTTAACTTTTGGGGGGATTAAAATATCCCCCCAAAGTTTTTTTTAGTTTCAGGATTTTTCTGTACACCTGGGGAGTCTCCCAAGTGTGCAGAAAAATCTCTCTGCCCCCCAAGTCCCCCCGATGTGCAGATTTAGATATCAGCACAGAGGGGGCGCTTTGGGAATTAGTATATAGATAGGAAGCTGCCTGTTCATGTGCCATTCTCAGTGGTGGCTCTCACCATGTGAAATGGCCTGCCTGAGAAGATCAGAAAGGCTCCCACCTGTGACTCTCAATAGTTACTCAAACAGTTAAGCAAACAGTGACTCTCAATAGTTACTCAAAAGTTGACTGTGGCTCACAATCTACTATGAGTTGTGGAAAGAGTAGTGACACCTGGAGTCTGTATGAGTGGAGAAAGCACCTCCTTTGGAAGCAAGGGAGGACAGGGCTATTGCTAAGCAACACCAACAGGCACTTCACCCGACGTCGCAAATAGCACCTCTGCAGACCTGGTCTCCTGAAGTGGCATATCACATATTGCAATTTTAATTGTCGCATGGCATCAGGAGTCCACAGTATGCACCTACTCAAATAGAAACATTTGATGTACACATATTTATTTGTTTTAATAACCTTACATACCAGCTAGTTTTGAACTGGAACAAATATCTTTATGATCAGTTTTATTTTATTTTAGCCCAATGGCTAGTTGGTTGGCAATCTAATATTTCACATATACCAACATGATTTACATTTGTAGAGGGTTTTTTTTTTTACCACCTCCACAGTGAAAGGAGGCGATTCTTTGTCCTACTAATCTAGCTAGCCAGCTTGTCAGTGTAGACAATGTGTTAAATCAGACAGATGACTTAGAAGAGAAAGAACAAATGCTGGCAGTTGAATTTTGCAAGATGCAAAGGTACATGCTAGGTGTAACCGAGTACAGCCTCTCGCTACTGCAATATGTTCAAGCGCACAGTTATGCCAAACTTGAAGTGAAATGATGCCAAAACAAGATTAAGGGGGAATGCATTGTTTTTGCTGATACCTTTTAGGCACTTTGTGGTTGCCGGTGGAGTGCTGCTATCAAGTCAGCTAAATACGGAATTTCTCCCCCCTCTACCACAGACACATTAGAAGTGTTATGTCTTTATTTCACAGCTCCCACTTGTGTGCTTGTTATTTCCTCTTCAATATTTTTAAGGCAGTATCATATCACAGCCGAGCACAATTTGGGTAATCTGGTACGTACATGACATTACACAGCTAAAGGCAGCTGTAGGATCTTAAATATAAGAGAGGGCTGTAATCCCCTCTCAGGGCCACAAAGCTGCATTTCATCCCCAAAACAATAGCAAGATGCGGGTGAAATGGACTCTAGGCACTTGCTGAGACAGTCATGTGAACGAATGCAACACATATGTAAACTAGGTTGCCAGAAACCTGGACATACTCTAGAGAGTCAGCAAAGAGGAAGTAAACTTGGGCACGGATTGCCAGATTTCCAAAAATAGTGAGTTCAAAAAAGCTACCTTGCAATTAAAGGCGAGAAAATATTAACAATATGTATCCAACTACCTCATCACTATTATCATCAGGGGTTATCATAATGCCTGCCCACACATTTCCTGGTGTTCCATTTTTGGAAAGTGGGTGGGGCTTCTGCCCACCAAGGCTTCTGAATGACCATTAGAGAACTAATTGGCCCTGAAGATTTCTTAAAAATGTTGTTTTGGTAGCAGCTGCCACCATAGCATAAGGATATTCACTGTGCGATTGAAGGTAAGCTGCGGCAGACATTTTGTGGCTGGCTGTGCCTCCTGCAACAGCCATTTTGTGGCTGCGCTCACCACGCCATCTCAGAATTCCAGAGGCGCCCACAGGCTCAAAAAGGTTGAGGACCACTGATCTTGAGCAACTGTTCCCCATCTTTATCAAGTGCTGTCTTTAATCACCCTCACTTGGAGATGGCATCACAACACAACAGCAACCAAAACTATAACGTGGTGCGGAAGCTGGAGTTCAGGGCTGTGCATATCAGCAGACAATGTGTTCAGAACTTCCTCCTTTCACTTGCTTCAAAGTCACACTGAAATCAAAGGTTTTGGTAAGGCCAATGGAGGGTCAAGATCAGGCTTTGGCCGAATCTCCAAAGTTGAAGTTGCCAGCTGAAACTAGCATGACCCACACTTCTTATAGACCGATACCTTTTGCTGAAAAACTCAGAGCCAAGTCAAAGCAACAAAATTTGCAATTTGCAAACAAGCAGAGGTATAAGGGCTGAGCATGATCAAAGGGGCATGCCCTTGGACATGAGCTAAGAAGCAAGAGCCAAAGGGCTTTTGTCCCTTTGGCTCTTCACCTGCAGCTCACAACTTGTGCCTTAAAATGAGCCAGTCAGCCATACCTAGGACCAACTCAAAAATGAAATGCGTGCTTGGCAAGGCGGGATACAAATTGAAACAATAAATAAATAAATAAATAAATAAATTCTTTGTTTACTGATTTATTTATACTTTGTTGTTTTTTTCTGTTGTAAGCTGGTTTGGGTCCCTTCAGGGAGACAAACAGGACATAAATATTTAAATAAGTAAATAAATAAAACCCAAGAATTTCAGGTGCGCCTAACAAACAATACATGTTATTATGAAGAACCAGCATCACATGGCAAGTTTTATTTATTTATTTAAAAATTAGACTTTTACTGCCCTCCCCTGTACACACAAGGCTCAGGGCAGTGAACAACAATAAAACACAGTCATCTCTCTATATAAAAGAAAGTCCCCTCACCGTAAAATCAACGCCCAGGCCAAACCGCTGGACCGAGAAGCACCAAATTTGGGGAGAGCACTCCTACCATGGCATAGATGCTCACTAAGAAGGGATTTTTAGCAATTTGACCCCTAAGTGGGTCAAAAGGGGGAAAATGTGCTCCCTGCATTGATTCCTATGTGGCTGCCTCCCTCCACCCCCCCACTCCCTGATTGGTCAGCTGCATTGCTCAGCATTCTGAGGTAAAATAAAAACAGTTACAGGAGACTGCAGAGAACTAACGGCAGTTGAGGAAATCAGGAATGGCCAACAACCACCTGTGAGGTGCAATGATGCTGCTGGCCCAGCTTCTCCTACAACAAATGTTACATTTCAAACTTCACATCATCAGTATTATAACTGGATTTACGGAACTTAAATACTGCAGCGAAGCATGGGTATCAGGCTAGTAGTTAATACAAAAAGATTTAAAACAATGATATAATAAACGATTAAAACTTCAAGACAGCACTAAAACTTCAGACTGTGCCACTGCCTCCCGTGGGAAGGCAGGAAAATGGGGAAAGAGAGTGCCAGACAAGATGGAACCCATCACTGTCCTCAACCAAAAAAACCCTGGCGGAACATCTCTGCCTTACAGGCCCTGCAGAACTGCACTAGGACTCGCAGGGCACGGATGTCATTTGGCAGAGAGTGTTGAGGACAGTTGGACGTCTCTCCGGCTGGGGATCATCAGTAAGTTCTTCTCTGCAGAATGTAATGCTCTTCAGGGGATACCAGGAGAGGCAGTCCCAAAGATATGTGGGTCCCAGACCACTCAGGGCTCTAAGTTAGAGCACTGGACTAGGGTCTGGGAGACCGGTTCAAATCCCCACAATATCATGGAAGCTCACGCGGTGGAAGCTCTTGATCATGGAAGCTCTTGATCTAGCCACTCTCACTCAGCCTAACCTACCTCACGGGGTAGTAGTCATGAGGATAAAAGGGAGGAGTGTAGACCAATACTGTAAGCCAGCCACTTTGTGTCCAAACTGGGAAGAAGGCAGGGTATAACTATCTAAATAACAAACTCAATAAATGTGTATAAAATGTGTATGAGCTATAATCCAATTTTCAAAATGCTTGATCAGTATGAAAGATATAGGAAGCTGGTCTCAGACAGGCATCATTTGGGATCTTCCTGTGAATCAGAATGAACAATACTGGGCCAATGGTATGACTGAGTATAAAGCAGCTTCATGTGATTTTTCTTGAAAAAGGGCCTGAAGAGGCTAATAAAGCCCCCACAAGCCCACATTCCTTCCCAAACTTTGAAAGATTTCCCCACCAAAAGCTTGCATCATGTTAGAAGCAGTACTTATCGACATTTACTGCTGAAGGTACAGGAGCTTTAGAAATGTCATGAGTTAAATAATGTTTTCAAAGAAATCACACAAAACGTAGACATCTAAGAGCTCCTTCCTCAAGTGATATCAGGGCTCACTGGGCCCAGCATGTGTTTTCAGTGCTACGCCTGAGCTCTGGGACAAGTGATGTAACAATAAGTACCTCTTTCCGACACCTCCACCATGTAACTACAAGCAGCTACCATGCACCTGGAACAGGAAAAGAGCTTCTGAACGAGAGGACATTAGAAAATCTTACACTCTGATATTTTTTATTTTAAAACATGATCCCTCTGAATATTTTGTTCTCTGCTGTGGATACTATGGAGTCCAATATGAGAGCCAGCATGTTATAGTGGTAAAAAGCAGTGGGCTCTAATTTGGAGAACTGGGTTTGATTCCCCGCTCATCCAGATGAAGCCTGCTAGGTGACCTTCAGCCAGTCACAGTTCTATCAGAACTCTCCCAGCCCCACCTACTTCACAAGATGCCTGTTCTGGGGGGAGGAAGGGAATGTGATTGTAAGCCACTGAGACTCCTTAAAGTAGAGAAAAATGGGCTATAAAAATATTGATGTTACATTGGCCCTGATCAGGTGATTTTACTTGTACTTTTAGGACTTAAACTGGAAGGTACATATTGGTACTATTACTATCTCCAATATATGTAATCGCTTCTGACACAAGGCCAGATATATTTGTGGCCCCACAATTTTTGTGTGTGTCATTCAATTCCAGATTGGAACATTCCATTTTTGGTCCTATATCAATTGTTTACTGCCTTACAAGTATAACAAGGACTTTGTTGCATGTTGTATTTTGTACCATTTGACCTCTGAAGAAGGCTCTTGTGGGTCAAAATGTGTCAGGTCACATATTGTTCTTTTTTGTGCATTTGTCACTTTGATTATTTTATGAGGCTTTATTTGGGCCCCTACAAGGTTTTTATATGTTTCTGAAATAAACACATGTACTTTTGTCTATACCCATTGATGTTTTTAACTTTTGGCCCTCAACTAGTTTTCCAAACTTCCTTTGGAGGTTTTTGCTTGGTTGGTTTAGTTTTTCTTCCCCTCTCTTTTTGAGTACTATTCCTAACCTGCCTACAGACACAGGCAGCTGCCTTTTACTAAATCACACCATTGATTCATCAAGATCATTACTGTCTAGTCTGACTGGCAGTGGCTCTCCAGTAAAGGATTTTTTACATCATTTACCTGCTCATCCTTTTAACTGGAGATGTCGGGGATTGAACCCAGGGCCTTCTGCATGCCAAGCAGATGCTCTGCCACTGAGTCATGGAGTAAAGTGGTTCAGGTGAAGCTACCTTTGTGATGTGGGAGGTGTAATCCAAAAGCAAGAAAGGAAGAGCCGAGCATGGACAAACCTTCCACACAAAACTATAATGGCAATGCAGAGGTTAATGTCTTTGTCACACAAGAAAAAGAGGGCTGCAAGCCAAATATTGACAGGACTTCTTAAATGACAGGTACAAACAGAGAACACCCTCCGCTCCTTTGGAACTTCCTCAAAGAGACTATTTCTTCCTATAAAAAAACAGAATAGTAAATATGCAGCTGTGGCAGATGTTGGTACATGAATATTTATATATTGAGAGGCCTTGCGGACATTCTGGGCTACCCCACTAGGCACGTTAATATTTGAACAGATCAATCAAAGCACTGGGTTCATGAAACAATGACAGGCGTAGCCCCTATGTCTCCCCTCCCGCCCCCGATGAAGAGGCGGTTCACATTCCAAACAGTCCAAATAACTTTAATGTGCTCAAGCACAGAAGTTTGTATCACTCTGGCCTTCCAAAATGAAGCTCTTGTGCATGTCGGAAAGATGGAACATTAAACTTTGGGAGAAAGGCAAAGCAAAAGTTCTTGTATGTAATGCCACTGCCTACAGGTAAACTCCAGAATGGATCTTTGTAGAAAATGTACAACGGTGCTGATTGCATACATAAAAATTAAAAGTGGAGAATGTACACACAGGCTACAAGAGTGAGATAAAAACTTGAAGAACGAATGCAAGAATACAGGACATCACACAGTGCTTGGTTGTCCTGGCCTGTCTTTCCCTGTCCATACCTGTTTGTCTGTCTAAAGCAGTTCTAGGCTACGTTTCTAACCATGTAGTCAAAGTTACTCAAATGTAGAGCCTCCAACTAATGCTGGAGAAAATGCAAAAGTGCCCAATGCACATTCATGTATTCTCAAAACTTTTTCCTGTATTAGCCAATGCTTATAGAGAGCACGATAACAAAGTTTCATAGGCATCAGGTAGGACTTGTGTGCTTTAATGTAAAACCTAAACAGAAGGATGCACAATGAACTCAATTCTATTAAATCTCGTAGGGATTTTACCAATATTGTCAACAAAACCAAGACTCTGCTTGCACCTTTGTGTGGGCACATGATGTGCTAGGTGGGCATATGCTATGCTAGTTTGGTTCAATTAACATGTGAAGTAACACAGACAACTAATACACCTGGCATTCATAATGCCACCTACACTTACCAAAGAGTAGATAAATAATGGTGTGGCAGGAACACCAAAGACTGAAATGTCACAGAACAAACTTATTTAACTGACTGTTCAGGGTATGAAAGGTATATTTGAGCCTCAGAGGCAAGATTTCCCCTCTGTTTTTCTTTCCCTGTCTGACTGAGCAGCCCTAGAGTGGTCTGTTTTCTTCTTTCTGGAAGAACTTTGGCTGTCCCACCCTATCTCAGTATAATATTTTACTGTTGGCTCAGCCTAGGAGCCTGAGGGAA
Source organism: Lepidodactylus listeri (assembly GCA_029233225.1). NCBI lineage: Eukaryota > Metazoa > Chordata > Lepidosauria > Squamata > Gekkonidae > Lepidodactylus > Lepidodactylus listeri. The sequence continues at coordinate 22,756,980 of JARCFY010000016.1, forward strand.
GGGTCAGGATTGCCCTTTAACTTAAGCAACTTAAATGGCACTTGAGGCTTTTTAAAATTCAAAAATAACAAAATATTTTATTTAACATAGAGGGAAAAGGTCAGGTGAATCAGGGGTTGACATTTCTGAGTTAAAGCCAGTACACACACACACACACTTTCATTCTTATGTTTCAGGCTAATGGGAGTTTCTTAAGTTTTTCACAGTGACTTAAATCTTTTCTGTTGAGTCTTTTGTTCCAGTGTTTTCCCAAACACTCTAGTGCACTTTTTTCGAGTATTCACTGACTTGTTTAGTTTTCAAAAGGCCGGTACACTCTTTCCAGTACCCAGACCCCTTCTCTAATCACAACAGTACTCAATTTTTTAATTGACTCTTAAGGTTTCTACAGGCAGTTTCTAACTACACCACACCAGTGATCTCTGCACTCTTCAGAGCTGGCTCCTTGTTTGACTGGATAGGGAATTTTCTTCTCTCTCTAGAAGTTCTACCTGCTTTCCTTGATCCGAATGGGAGGATTCATCTACTTCCCAAACTTCCTTACCAACTTCTCCCCAGTTCTCCTGTTTGTGTTACACTGCTCTCAGCTAAGGCTGAAATCTGAAACATGTCAGTATTCGACTCTTCTCAGCGAGGGCTGAGATCAGACTGAATTCTCCTCAGCATCCAGTTCAGAAGTCTTTCCCTGATCAGCTGATGTTAACCAATCAAAACCCTTAAACAGCCTGTCACTCAAGACTCTCTGGCTCTGTGAAGAATTAACCCTTCACAATCCTTTAACTGTTCACACAGTACTTCTAAGCTTCTAAAACTGTAGTTAGTCACACCAAGTTATGCTATATGACAACGGGGTATAGTATTTGAATGATTGCCTTGTAGAATTTCCTTAGGGTGATGAAGATTAAGGTAGTGGTGGGAATTTGGAGGATTTGCAGTATGTGATCTCAAAACATTCTAGCCACTAACACAAGAAAACAGTAAAAGTATTAGCTCTGTATTCACTATTTCTTGTTAAGCAACACACACACACACGTATATTAAAATATATAACTTCAGTCATACCCAAACGCGGACCCAGAGCAGCTTACATCATTTTGTTTTTTCTCCATTTTACTATACTGTGCCTGAAAAACAAATTTCTGTTTTGTTCCCATGTCTGATCAACACAGGTACACTCTTTCTCTGTAAGTGTGAAATATTTTGTAAATTACTTGAGAAGGCTACCTCAAAGCATTCTTTTCAATAGAGCATACACATGTTTCTACAGCCTTGGGTCTTACTTTACTCCATTAAGTAGTCATAATGATGACAGAAAGAAATTTTATGTACATTAGCAAGAAGTCTGACAGCTTGAGGTGATAATTCAGAGAGTATTATATTACCCTTGTGTTGCCAGAGGTGCTGTCTTTACTCTTGGGTAGCCCCAATTGCAAGGGGCCCCCCACTTCTAACTTGAACCAGAGACCCACAAAACTCAGGCCAAGGAAGACACTCCTGGTCCTGGAACACAGAGCAAGCCATAGCTCTGGAAACAGGGATTTCACATTCAGGTTTCAAAAGGCACCCTCAAAGCAAACCTCCAGTCTTCCTCCTCCACCCAGAAAAGATGATGCTTACAGGATAATTCTGGGTTCCACCAGGTGAAGTATCTACATTTCTAAAGGCTATCCAGAGGCCATCTGGCAAATAGTCTCCAGAACCTCACCCAGCCCTTTTCTTGTGTCATCTCATGTCTATGTGTGGTACTTGTCCTTCCTTGCTCTTCATCCCTCAGGATACCAAGATAAACCAACCAAACATTCAAATTATTAACGATCCTTCCTGATGCTAATCAGGGGCCCATCTCCCTCTTTTGTCTGCATCCGGGAACCTATTCAACTGCCTTGGCAGAACCATCAGTGGTCTTAAAATCCATTCAGCTAGCCCCAGCACACCTGGCTCCAGTTGTTAATCTGGACTCTGCCCCCTCTGGAAGCTCATTGGCCACATCTAGGCCTTGCCCATCCCGGTATCACACATCTCCTGGGACACCTGATTGGCCCAGGTAATCTTTTGTTCTCACCTGAGACCAGCCCCCAAGACCTTTCATTGGTCTGCATTGTTTTCCAGTGCCTTTAACTATCTAGGTCCATGGCCTCAGACTGTGTGTGTTTTTCTGACCTGATGCCAATTGGCAGGCTACCCCTTTACCCTCTGGGTTTAGGCCATAATCCTTTCCTCACGGACCTCTGCACATCTGAACAGGTAGTATCACCCCATAACTCACCCCCTCTATTCCCTATCAATCACCTCTACTTCCTTAGCTCTGTATTGTGTGTCTGAATGTTTGATTATTGTTTATAAGGACTTAAGAATTCTTCAGTAAAGAGATCACTGCTTTAGTTATCTAGTCTTTGCTCCGGAACAAAAAAACCTTGCTTCCCCTCTAGATTATCTCGCTCGTGTGGAAGGGACCTAGAAGAAGCACCTGGGGAAGAAGCACTTGTGGCCACAGAAATTGGTGCCAGGCGAAATTGGGGGCTGGGAAGGGGTGTCAAGATCCAGCACGTAAGAACATAAGAGAAGCCAATGTTGGATCAGGCCAATGGCTCATCCAGTCCAACACTCTGTCACACAGTGGCCAAAAATAGCAGGTGCCATCAGGAGGTCCAGCAGTGGGGCCAGGACACTAGAAGCCCTCCCACTGTTGCCCCCCCCCCCGCACCAAGAATACAGTGCATCACTTGCCCCAGACAGAGAGATCCTATCTATACCTTGTGGCTAATAGCCACTGATGGACCTCTGTTCCATATGTTTATCCAATTCCCTCTTGAAGCTGTCCATGCTTGTAGCCACCACCACCTCCTGTATTTCACACTTTTCCCTTCTGACGAGGGCTCAATTAGATGTGATGGTCCCCCTGTATCTGCCATAAGGAAACTGCCCCCATTTTAAGGCTGGGATTTTCTTCTTTCAAAAAGTCTATGGGGCCAGATCCTGCCAGAGCTCTGCTCCTGGCTATGCCTTACTATCTGTGAACACTAGTTGATGACCAGGATTTAATACCCAGAAGCCCCTCTTCAGAATTTTATTGTAATTGTTTTGAAGCACAAGGAAAGGTTGTTTAACAAGTAAACTAGCAGATTCCACAATGGCTCCAGCATAAAGGAGGAAGTACGATATCTTTCATTTTTCTACTTTTTATATTTTATCTTACCCTGATGTAAAGCAGCAGCATAATAATGAGAACATCCTACAATCTCTCCACTGAACAGAATAAATATTGAAGCAAAATGTCTAGCCAGTTATGGAAAAATATATATTTCACCAGCACTGACAAATTAGACCATTGCAAGTTTGAGTTCAGAATAGGGTGCCATCAATACAAAAACTGTACACGACTTTTCTAAATAAAATAGCTGTGAGTTATATAACAGAGATAAGCAAGAAGGCAGTGCAAACAATTTCAGGGAAGATATTAGTATCAGTTTTTCTAATAAAACTCCAACCACAGTATGAGGTAAAGGAATTGAACTGCATACACTTAACTTCTAAGACGGCACAGGCAGAAATTTACTTGGCCTACATTAAAAAATGAAAAATATTTCTACCCTTACTCGGAGTTTTAAGAGTACCAAGGATGTCTTTTGTGAAATAGTTTGCTATCATTTTCCAAATTATACTGGAATTCAATACTGAATACAAACCACTAGATTTCAGTGGACAGAGAATCAGAGACAGCGACATGGCTTCAAATAGATTCTTGCTCAGGTAGACATTCACTCAACAAATCACACTTGCTCACCCTTTCTTCTTGTTCCAGTATACCATTTTGACCTGCTGCCACAAGGCTATTATAACGGCTAATGATATGATCATTGCAAAAACTCATTATCCATTACTAAAAAGCTGTAGAAATTATTACTGTTAATCCTGCATCTCATACAAGTCAGGTCATAAAACACTAAATACAGAACTTATGTGAAATAGTGGGTGTGGGTGTGTGTGTGGATGGCGATAAAGAACAGCTATGATGTACGATGCAGTTGGACACAGTGCATTTTCAGTCAGAGCTACCACAGTGAAACTGAGGCCAATTTGGGATGCCAGCCAATCTTATCAGAAAGGGGAGGGGGTTGCTGGAAGGGTTGTGGCGAAATAGGGTCTTTTAAGCACTGCTGGTGGTCATGTCCTGTAGTAGCTGCTTTTTGGTCGAAAATTGTTAATTTAACAATTATTATTCTGGGTTGTTCAATTCCTTTTTCTCCTGAATCTATCCTTCTGAACCACTGGCCAGATCCATTTACATCAAAACAGAACGAAGAACTAGCTTCGTTATTTCTGCTATCAGCAAAGACTTTGTTAGCACAGAAGTGGAAAGTGAAAGACATCCCGACAATACAGCAATGGTTCACGAAATTATGGGACTTAGCTGTTATGGACAAACTGGCAATACACATTACCAGAATAGAGACCCCTTCAACTAAAAACTATTTTCTAGAAAAATGGTTTCCCTTTTTTGACTATGTATCAAACTCTAAGAAACAATATTGCACTCTACCAAAGAAGTACTTGAATTTTGTATTTTATTAATGTTGATTGATTATGCATACTTCATAGACCTGTACACAAGTTTATATTATTAGTTGGTTTGTAAAGTTATTAAGTTATTTAGTAATGTTTTTATTGTTATTGTTGAAAATTAATAAAAATTATTTTAAAAGAAAAAAAAAGGAAGGGGAGGGGGAAGTATCTTCTCATTCTAAAATGTGCGTGAGAGGCCTTCCACGCCCAACTACAAAACCCACCCCACTAAACTTTGCCAACAAAGATTTTTCCTGACCTTCTACTATGTCAGCGTTGAACTGGTGGAACATGATCTCATAGCCTACAGCTGGTGGGTTGTGCCCCTATGAAAAATGGATTATAGCAGGATTGCTACCATAAATGTTCTTTTTTCATTTTTTGAAAATGAGAAAGAGAGTGTAGGAGAGAACAAAAGAAAGAAGACCTGCAAACATATATGCTTTGTTGTGGGCAATGTTCCCTCTAAGCTGTGGAGTCTCGTGAGCAAAAATTCTACTTTGCGAGCTGCTAGCATTAAAATTGTGAGCAACTGATTTGGCTACTGCATAAATGAGTTTGCTCTGGAGCCCTCCTTCCTGAGCCAAGACAAAAATGTGTGAGCCAGAGGCTAAAAAACTGTGAGCACGCTCAAACTAACTCAGCTTAGAGGGAACATTGGTTGTGGGATGTTCCCATTTCTGAAAAAGCTGAAAAGCTCTGCTCTCAATAAAAGTCCCCCTCACTTGGCATTCTAATCCACGGCAATAGCAATATCTAACGCTGAATAAAAAGGAAGACGTTCAAGACTTTGGAAAATGGCAATTTTTTACAGATCTTAAAAAGCTCCCCCCACCGTGGCAAAGGATTAAAACAATCAAACTGGATAAATTTATGAAGGGTAAATAGAACATCTCATTTCAGCCAGTTGAGAGCTAGGAATTCCTAACCAGGCGAGAGCAGAAACCTGAATCTAGCAAATGAAACACTTTGTTGCTAGATCACTAGATGTTCATTTTATCTCCTCTTTCCCCTTCTCCAGCGACAGCCTACACAAACACAAAAGCGTTTTCAGTTAGACCATAACGCTGACAGGAGTTCTGAAGCTTTTCACTGCCAGCAGAAACAAACTCTTTCTCTCTCTCTCTCTGTGTGTGTGTATGTGTGTGTGTGTGTGTGTGTGTGTGTAAACACAGCACTGCACTGAATTTAATTAGTTGTAAGCCCAGACAATAAAAGAAGTGGCATGTGTCACAGCAAAGCATAGCAGGTATGCCCGTGTCATGTAAATTAGAGTGATACCCAAACACCGATCTCAAAGTAGGCCTTTCCCATCTGACTCAGGGTAGGTTAAGAAAGAAATTATTATGAAGCAGAAGTTTTGGCATCCTGTTTAGAGTTTGAAACCAGCATCCTCACATGAAGTAAAAAAAAATACTCCATGGCACTCTGTGTGAGATTTAAAGCTATTATAACTCTTTGTTCTGATAAAGCCTTCAGTATAATATATTTCTCTCAGACAGCTGTAGAGAACAAGGTGTTGCTGTTTTTCCCTTAAGTTAACAGTACACAGAAGAAAACACTGGTCTGATTTGACAGCAAAGGGGATTTAAAAAAACCAACAACCAGTAAAAGGGCAAGGAAAGTGTAATACAGCAGAATGCCAATTTCAACTGATTTGCATCTTATACTTGTGGTAACAGATTGTCTACAGAGAACCCTCACGATTTTTCATAGCTTCTGCCTGTCACATTTACTCTGGCACTCCAAGACATTACTTCAAGCCTTCAAGACTCATGGAGTCATTTTTGAGCACAACGATTCATATGAAAACACAGTTTACTGGCTTTTGCAATGCATGAATGCTGTTAGGTCCAACTGGTATCTAACCACGTCCACAGAAAGAACATTAAGGCTAGTCGGTGTGGAAAATTAATTTCCTCTCCTAGAAGTCAGTATCAAATTTTTAGCAGCCTCCAGTGTTCCAGTTCTGAAAGCCAGCTGTGAAGAATTTAGAAATCCCCATTTCGGTCCTCTGCGTAGAACCCTCTTTATTTTTCTTAACACTGTCTTGATGAAAAGCTGGTCACTGAGGAGGAGAAGTCCATCAAATTACTTCGGTTTGCATCCTGGTGCCCACAGTTCCTGTTGTGGGGTTTGTTGGGTTTTTAAATACAGGAGTGTTCTGATGAAATATTCAACATTCTTTGCAGGGGAAATTCAGCGTGGGAATCTTTTCACAGCTCTCCCTCAGTCGTGCGCTCATGCAATTCAAGAGAATTCCAGGTTGGCGGTATAATGCAATGGGGTCACTGGGACACAGTATCTCCCGTACTTTGAACTGCAAAGGTGAGCAGAAGTTGCTAGGAAATCAAATACTATCATATAGAACAAATGACATTTCAGAAGAGAGTCAAGACCTTATTTTCTGATTCAGCATTTAATCCTAATAGAGGAAGCACGAAGTACAAGTGGAGGCACTGAGCCTTTCGAAATGCAGGGAACAGTCACAAAGCAGTGGAGGAGCTGCCACATGACATAAGTGAACAAAGGCTGAGGAAATTACTTCTTCAGCTGCCCCATTCAAGAATTACTAGCAACCCAGACAGGCAAATAACTGCCCGCCGGGTGGTGGTGGGGAAATAGATCAATGGTTATTAGCCAAAACAGTTATTTACAATCTCCACAATACATAGGCAAAATATCTCCAATTACCACATGGCAGGGGCAAATAACAGAGGAAGCCTACCTCTATGTTGCCCTGTTTGCAAGCTTCCCCGATGCCCTGAATTGAATGGTCACTGGTGGAGACAGAATACTGGGCTAGATGGTCTGACAACATCTTGGTAGTCCCATTATTTTTTCACCCTTTGCAACAAGATTTCTTTTGAAGATTAGTGGAAGTGTTGCCAGCTCTGGGTTCAGAAATACCTGGAGACTTGAGTGTGCAGCCTGGGTGAGTGGGGTTTAGGGAGGGGAGGGAACTTGGTAGAGTGCTTTGGTATTGTGGTTAGGAGCACGGATTCTAGTCTGGGAGAAACGGGTTTGATTCGCCACTCCTCCACATGCAGCTGCTGGTGTGACCTTGAGTCAGTCACAAGTTCTTTCAGAGCTGTTCTCCCTAGCAGTTCTAGAAAGAGCTCTCAGCCCGACCTACCTCACAGGGTGTCTTTTGTGGGGAGGGGAAGGGAAAGGCGATTGTAAGCCGCTCTGAGACTCCTTCGGGTAGTGAAGGGTGGGGTATAAATCCAATCTCTGCTTCTTTTTCTCCTACACTGCTGTGCAGTCATCTTCCAAAACAGCCATTTTCTCCAGGAGAAGTGGAATAAGTAGTTTAAATAAATAAACTATTTATGTAGTCTAGAGATCAGTTGTAATCCCAGGAGATCTCCAGCCAGAACCTGGAGGTTGACAACCCTACTAAGAACTGAGCTCAGAACCACTTCTGAGTACTTCCTGTATACATTTGCTGTTTGGGGACCATTATAGTTCTTTCCTTTCCTTCCCTTTTATCCAGTAAAAGCTCTATGATACATTGATCTTGAGCAATAAATAGTTGCTGTTGGTCACAACAGGCAAAAGGAAAGCACTATTGTTCCGGAGTAACATTTTCATGGATCCTCAGATAGAATGCCACCTGAACTTTATTTGTGGCTTCCCAAAGTAAAACGAAAAGCTGCTCTAATACTTGTCAAGTCACAAGTACCCTTTAAGATAATATCTGCATCTATCAGAATGATATGCTTTTGGCAGCATGTAATCCGTGATGTGCACATTGCAATCCTGGGGTGGGGGAGCCACTGTACGTAAATCTCTGTTTTTCTCCAAGGCTGGCCATTGGCCTATGCAGTCCAGGAACTTCTATCCTGCAGTCCAGAGACTATCCAGGGCTTCAGGCAGAAGGCTATTCCCTCACTACCATATGATACACTTTACAGAAAGATACACTTTACAGAAAGATGATGGGATTGAATCAGACACCTTCTGCATGTAAATTATGTGCTACATCACAGAGTTACAGCTCTTCCTATCTGTATTTCGGGTATTAAGGTCCAGGTGATGTAGCTGAAAAGGGAGTAGAGGAATGGGAAAAATCACCATACCTTGTATCTGGGCCAAGCTCCGGTTGAATTGGCCATCAGGTTATACAACAAAAAATACAAGAACATGTTAGGAGGCGATTCGAGAGAGGTGATATGTTTTCCCATTTAGATAATTACCCGTATTGCTAGGTTGAATTCACATATACCATAATTTTTTCTTTGCAGTTAGCACTGATCCTTTTATATTTGCTCATTAACTTCAGAGACTTCACAAACTCTTAGGAATTTGCAAAAGTAGTCCAATCACAATAGTTTGGATCTAGAGGTTCTACTTCTTTAGTTGGTAGAAGCTTCCCCCAAAATGCAAAGAACCTTCTGCTGGTGGAACCTACCTACATCTCTGGTTGGTAGATGGCTGTTTGCACTGGCAGAAGGCTTCTTTTGTTGCAGCAAGAGTCCACAGCTAGCAGAGATGAACTTTTGGATTCAGCCCAATAACAATTGCCCCTTAAAACAACGTATTCCCTAAAACAGGTCCCCGACCCCAATCTGCTGCTGATAAACCCAGTAGTGGTCCTTGTATGGAATGGAGGGACATTCTCTAAGATAACTAACTGTACGCTAATTCATATACCATTTTTAAAATTCTTGCTCCTAGTGGCTTGCATAGAGAAAAATTTCTTGGCAAAGACAGGCAGAAAAACACTAATGACAACAGTAACTTAATCTGTTTTGCATGGCCAAATATATGCATGCCTTGTGTTCACACCTGGGAGCAAAGGTACTGAATTCCTGGCTCCTCAAACAATCTGTGGAGGAACAGTCCATTCTGCCAGGTCTGTTTAACATCCTCCACTCTAAGAACGTGCAATAGGCACAAAGTAAACAGCTTGTTCTTTGCCCATGGCTATGCACTGTTAAATTAAATTGATTTTAATGAGGTTTACACACACAGCTAAGTGTAGGATTACAGCCTAATCCAAAAAAGCATCACAACTCTTTCCTCATCAGTTGCACAAATGTACAACTGGTAAATAAATTGGTACAGCTATTGCCTGTTGGATACCACAATGATCCATGTTTTTTAACTTTTGCATATGGCTCACATTCTTCGGCCGGCCAATATTTATGGTTTCTTTCAGAGACAGCTTCTGTCCTTCTAGGCGGCCATATGCTGCAGAAATCATTCTGTCCAGGGCCTATTATGCCTGGGTTTTTTCCTTCACATTCACCGTGCATGTCCGCTGGGTTTTCTTTGTCGTTCTACATAGATTTTCTTCCCTTCAGCACTCAGTTTGTTTTCTGGTTGCTCTTTCCCTGGGTTTTCTGAGAATGCCTTTGTGCCAATTTCCCCCTTGTTTCAGTTTGGGGTAGTGGTGCAGACTCTAATCTTGGAGAACTGTGTTTGATTCCCCACTCCTCCACATGCAGCTGCTGGTGTGACCTTGGGTCAGTCATAAGTACTTTCAGAGCTCTTCTCTTAAGAGCACTCCTTGGAAGAGCTCTCTCAGCCCCACCTACCTCATAGGGTGTCTGTTGTGGGGAGGAGAAGGGAAAGGGATTGTCAGCCATTCTGAGACTCCTTTGGGTAGTGAAGGGTGGGGTACAAATCCAATCTCCTCCTCCTCCTCCTCTTCTTCCAAGCCAAAGGTAATTCAAAAGTGTAGAAATTTTCTTGGATTCCCGCCCCCCACTGTTTTGCTACCCCTCGAAGGTCACTCCCTGCCACACTGAGGTTCACTGCCCACTCTGCACCTTTTGCCATCCTCCCCTCTACATCCATTTCCCCCTCATTTTAAAATTTTTAATTTTTTTTGATGTGGCATTAGTTTAGTGATATGAGACTACCACTAGTCTTGGATAGCTGAATAACAAAAATTAAAATGACAAGGGAAAGTTTAAAAAGAGCTGTGCAAGGTTTAGTTCCATGTTGGTATTGACTTGAAAGGGGGACTGGAGAGGAGGCAAATGGTGCAAAAAAAAAAAAAGGATTTCAGTGATGCATATAAACAAAATTGGGGGGTGGGACTGTCAGCGCGAAATGAAATTGACATGAGATATAAAGAGAGAAAGGCACCAGGATGGGAGGCCTAAAGCTTTGAAAACATTTTTCCCTTCCACGCTTTAGTGAACAATGTTCTTTGGGGGGTCATGCTGGCAGTCTCTGGAAGCCTAACATTAAAATGGCAGCTGAGCCACATGGATCTACTACGAACACATTCACACACAATCTGATAGTGTTCTACTTCTCCCGTCCTTGACACACCACAGCTCTGCTCCAGAGGGGCTGATTCTGCACTAGTTGTTGCCCCGGCGTCACTCCCCGATAAAATCCGGGGTAGAGCAACAATTCCCCACTTGTTGCTCCGGGTCTGCAGTTGGCCTGAATGTAATCCTCGTTTCCCCCGGATCTTCCATTTCCAGGATTTTCGGGGGGGAGGGGGGTTTGCCACGGGAGTGAAGTCGGGGCATTTAAGTGGGGAACTCTGAAATCGGGGGTTTTTGCTCCACCCCCGTGCATGCACCCCCGTGCATGATGTACTTTCCCGGGAATTATGAAAAACCTTGGCCAATCATGACTTTGTTGCGTCACGAAGTCATAACGAAACTTCGCCTACATTTTTTTTTTTAAAAAGAGGGAGCAGATGGGCGGGGGCTCAAGATTCGGGGCAAGGACAGATGCGGAAATGAAGAACTGGCATCAACCCGGGTCAGATTCCTGTAATGCGGAAACGCGCACACTGATTCGGACCAATTAAACCCGGGAGGAAAGGGAAGCAAAGCACTTGTGCCGAATCGGCCAGGGAGTTGTTTAAATAGAAAGATCAGTCACAAACCATATACAGGAATCATAAACCAACACTATGCTGGCCGCTATGCTGGTCAGGCGGGATATAAATCTAAATAAATAAATAAATAAACAAACACCATTAAAAAAAATAACAACACCATCCTATCACTTAGTGTTCATCTAAGAAGTGGTTAGTGATGTTAATGGCTGCTGGTACGTTTCGCCTGGCAATCTTTTCGCACATGCTGAGTTTAGAAAAACCCTGACGCAAACCTGCTTGGCAGGCTTTTGAATTGTTGGTTCCAAAGTAAACAGACCTGGTGATCGGCTCACAACAGATTGCCACAGCTGAACATGGAAAGTGCAACTCTTCAACATGTTTGTCGCAAAATATGAAGCATCCCTACTTGTTTTGAAATAATAAGTCAAGTCTGAACCCTGAAACTATAATGTCTAATGTGAACAGCTATTATTAAATAATTACCTTATAAAGTATCACAGAAAAATAAGAAAGAGATACCAATGCCTCACTATATGGCTAATAAAGGTAAAGGTAAAGGTTTCCCTTGCTTGAAAGCCAGTCGAATCCTGCTCTAGGGGGTGGTGCTCATCTCCATTTCCAAGCCGAAGTGCCAGTGCTGTCCGAAGATGTTTCTGTGGTCATGTGGCTGGCATGACTAGATGCTGAGGCACTTGGAACGCTGTTACCTTCTCCCTGAAGCGGTACCTATTTATCTACTCACAATTTCTTGCTTTCGAACTGCTAGGTTGGCAAGAGCTGGGACCAGAGACAGGAACTCACAGGAGTCCCCATAAAATGTCAGCCACATGGTTTATCCCTGGTAGTGCAGAACATGCATGGTAACAGCTAGACATTTCTCCCTCCCTCCCCTGTCACAGATCCTTTGCATTAGTACTGGGAACATGTGTTATATATTGCACAATGGCCGCTCCCACCTATCCATGCTCAAGAATCCTTACAGACAAAAATCAGCCTACAATCAGCATCTGAATTCCTGTAACTTAAGCCCATTGCTTCGCGTGGCTGACCGAGAGAAGCTTTGAACATTATGCAGGAAAAGGGGAAATGGGAGGGGATGGAGAAGAAGCAGAAGAAACTCACTTCCCCTTTTGCTGCCCTTCTTGCGCAAACAACTTAATCTAGTAACTCAACACCTCCCGTCTGGTGAAGGTCCAGGTGTACATGGTAGAATCTTTGCATTTCATCACAGGATATGAGTTTCTTGTTTTCCTTTTGCAATTATTTCCTTAAATATTGGAGCATCCCCTCCCCCTTTTGCTGAAACACCCTAAGCTACCAGTGACAGCTTTAGGCAGTGCTTCTTTGTACGTTTGCTGCCACCCTTGTGATATTTCAAGACTGCTTTTTCATGTTCTTTGCTTTTCCCTATGCCCCGTTAATTATCTTTCACTTGGGCAAAGTCCCAGTGAATATTTGACTTACAGCTTTTGCCCTGTCTGTCTATTATTGGTCCAATTACAAAACCCCCACAAATTGGTTCATAGAAACAACACACTGCAGAAATAATATCTTCAGACTCATTGAATTCCTAATGAAAGACAACCCTTTTGGTAAAGATGTTAAAGCAGGGGAAAAAAAGTTTGCTCATCATGATGCTCGGCTTAGATTCAGAGCTCTGCTAATCATTTCCAGCATATACAAGGGAGACAAAATGTTTTAAGGTGTGTGTTGGTATGGGTGAAATGATGAATGAGCTGTAAACCCGAAGAGAATTCATTGCATATCCTGACCAATACAACAGTAAAACTAATCAATCCATTTAGCTCTCTACAGAGAGGAACGGCGGTGAGATAAGAGGATAATGAATGCCAGGCAGAAAGCACAATGCCGATAAGAGGAACACTTGAAATGACCAACCTGAATACATTCTGTGTTTAAGAGCCCTGACAAAAAAAATTGACAGTGAAATAATTTATTCAGGGAGTAATGGCCTTTTGCTGTATGAATAAAGGTAGCCATTTAAAGCAAGTTAGTTTCCCGACCAGTTACCAAAAGAGAAACAGAGTATTAGAATGGGGGGTTTCCTTCTATAAGGGTATGTTTATAGGAGATACACAAAGTTCCCTCACCCTTCAAAGAACAGGTGGGAGGGTTGAAGCATCACCAACATGGACACCTGCATCGTATGTTACATAATGCATACAGAGGAGTCCACTATCTTTGTAGTGGGTAGATCCAATGGACAAGTGCAGATTTCCCCCTTGTTCTTCTCCCCACAGCAGTCCTTTACAAACCTAAGAAGGCCAATTCATCCCTTCCCCCTCCTCAGTGTACATAGCCCTCTGATTATTTATGTAGTCTATGCAGGTCCTGGAATCCCAGGAATCGGGTTTCCAATAGTCATGAAAGACCTCTGGGGAAAGGAGAACAAGGAAAAGATTCACAATCCTTGCACCCACGGGGTCACTGGATCCAACCCAATATTTTTGGGTTTTAGACATGAACCAGCTGTAATTTATATTTTCACAAGTGGGCACCCGTAAGGCACTTGCGGGGAGGGTGCATCCCCCTACCTTTGCTTCTCTCCCTCTCCCCTTTCTCTCTCAATGTTCTCCCCTCTCCCTATCTATCAGTCTTCCATCACTGCCTTTCTCCCCTCATCCCTTCTACATCAGTCTTCCCCCTCTCTTTTCCCCCCACCCCTTCTATGGCAACCTTCTCTCACCCCTCCTTTCTCCCCTCTCTTACCCCCACCCGTTCACAGGTCTGTTTCCCCCATCCTTTCTCAATCTCTCCCTCACTTTCTCCCACCCCACCCCTTTGGTATAGTGGTTAGGAGTGTGGACTCTAAGCTGGGAGAACTGGGTTTGATTCCCCACTCCTGCACATGCAGCTGCTGGCGTGACCTTGGATCAGTCACAGTTCTCTCAGAGCTGTTTTGGAAAGAGCAGTTCTTGAAAAAGCTCTCAGCCTCACCTACCTCACAGGGTGTCTGTTGTGGGGAGGGGAAGGGAAAGGGATTGTAAACCACTCTGAGACTCCTTCAAGTAGTGAAGGGCGGGGTATAAATCCAATCTCCTCCTCCTTCTCTTCTCAGAAAATGTCCCCCTCTCGATCTCAGAAAATGTCCCCCCCCTTCCTCCACCATTTCTCAATCTCCTCCTTCCTCCCATCCTATCCTGCTCAGAAAATGTACACCTCTTTCCTTCAGCCCTCAATCTCCACTTTCCCCCCACCCCTCAATCTCCCCTCCCTATCTATCTCCCTCCCCTTTTTTGAAAATCTCAACTTCTTTCTCCCCACTACAGGAACCACAAAGCCTGCAGCAGGGCCCCTGGGAACCACAGCAGCTGTGGCACGGTCCGTGGAAGCTGCTGTGCTGGTCATTGGAAAACATCTCCGCATGTGCACTGATGTTTTTGTTTTGAGAGGGATTCAAACTCCCCAATGCATTTTTAAAATATTTAAGATTTTTCTGCAAACTTTGGAGTCCCCCAAGTTTGGAGATAAATCTCCTTTATGTCCGTGTGGGTCTGATCTGTGGATTTAGATATTCACAGACTGACCCTCCACTTGGCTTTTATACAATCCCCCCAAGGAACGAATGCGAGATAAATATTGGTTCCCCCCTCATGCACCAAGGAACGAATACGAGATAAATATTGGTTCCCTCCTCATGCACCCTGTTTAACCTCCAAGTGTACTTCTAGGGTTGCCAGGTTGTATCTTCTCCCTGGTGGGGGGATTTGGGAGGTGTTCCAGGAAGAGGCTGGGCTGTTCCCGACACAATGACATCATGTAGAGTGACATCATCATGTTGGGGATGCAGTGCCTGTGCGCACGCTCCCTGCCTTTTCCCAACCATTTAAAGAGAACCTTTTCTTTAAATCGGGGAAAGAGCAGGCACTGCGCACACCTGCCTGCAAGCAGTGAATTTGCCACTTGTGAGGCAGGTGTGCGTGGGCTACAGAGGACTGTTGGGGGCGGGGTTCCCCCTGACAGCCAAATGGCTGGTATCTGGGAGGAGCCCCCAAAATTGGTGGAGAAGAAGCCTGACATCTGCTGAATGTGCTCACCACTTGCTTTCAAGGGTTTCCTTCACTCAGCACCTCTTGATCTAGTCAAGAGTTACCTTGCATCCAAGGGAGAGATACAAGTTGAATAAAAGACATGCAAGACATGAAAACCAGTGGGAGGAGGGAGAAGGAGAAACTTTTTTCAAAGAGCCACAGACAATCTGATAACAGATCTTTTTAGAACTACTTTCCCCATCTTTAGGAGTGGCATCCAGAAAGTGGCTTTGTTGTGAACTAATGAGAAGACTTCATATATACTCAGCACCAAGGTGGTTCATCTTGATTAATGCCTTAGATTTCCTTTTACCATTGTTTTAAATCTTTTTTGCACATTTGACAATTTAGGAGCATTACCTCTTGTGGATAAGATCCTAAGAAGGTTGTTTCTTAGATATACTATGAACTCCTATTCTGAATAATTACAAAAATAAGCAATGAACAAATTGGGGGGGGGGGGGGGGAACGAGACAGTGAGAGAGACAGGCACTGAACCAGCCAGCTCCAAAAAAAAAATTCTGCAACTGATACCCTATCTGCTATTCATGTCCCGTAGGGAATGTGGGATCTGGGTCAGCTGCAAGACAGTTTATTTTGGAGCTTGCAGTTGCTTAACATCAAGACAGTGTATTAATAGAAGAACATTTTGCACATTTCTGCATAAGCATTTTCCAGCCTATGTAAGCTTGAACATAAAATCATTTCAGTGCCTACAACAACAACAACAACAACAACAAAACCCATATTTAATTGATTGCTCCTTTCTCATGAAGAAACTATTCATGTTCACAGTATTTGTCCTTTTCCCTAACTTTGTAACCTGCTTCTTTAAACAACAGAGGATAGGTTTTCACTTCTTTGGTGCACACCCTCTAATGAAGTCTAATTGGAGACTCAATATTCCTCACATTGAATGTCTTTTTACTGAGCGAGGTGAGGAATCAATTCTTCCTATAAAAATAGTTATATTTTTATCCTTTCTCAATGTGTTGTGAAACATGAAAATAAGGTAAGTGTATTCCATGGAATATGCTTAATTCAATAAAATTTCTAATTTAGGTGTGTAGATTGGTCCATAAGAACTAGACCCACAGTATATGATGGTATACAGGGCTCATTTCGTAGCAGGAGCTCCTTTGCTTATTAGGCCACACCCCCCAAATGTAGCCAATCCTCCAAGAGATTACAGAGCTCTTCTTACAGGGGCTACTGTAAGCTCTTGGAGGATTGGCTACATCGGGTGTGTGGCCTAATATGCAAAAGAGCTCCTGCTATAAAATGAGCCCTGATTGGTATATGACACCTGATAGACTGGCTAAACATTACGCTAACACGTCAAATGTTTGTTGGAAGCGTAAGCAAAAAGTTGGATGCTTTTTTCATGTTTGGTGGACATGTTATAAAAGCAAAAAGCATTGGGTTGAAATACACAGAATGTTACTGCAAATAATAGGAATTAATATACCTTTTCAACCAGAACTTTTTTTGCTAAATGTAATACCAAAACAGTATAATGTCAGATTGTTATGTGATTTACACATGTTGTAACTGCAGCTAGAATTTTATATGCTGGGTTGTGGAAAAAAGAAGATGTACCATCAACGGAAGACACAAGTCACAAGTTAATGGAAACAGCCAAAATGGACAAATTAACTTTGTTATTACAAGGAAGAAGAGATAATGTCTTTGAAGAATCGTAGTCAAGACTCTATAAGTGGATTGAGAACTTTACTAAGAAATAATCACAATAACTAGCAAGATTAATTTCACCTTATAATTGTTAGGTGCAAAAATGTGTGGGAGAAAATATTTAATAGGAGAGGGATAGTGGGTTGGAAACCTGTTTATATTTTGTGCACTTTCTCTTCCGTTTATGCGTGTTGTTTTTTCTTTTCTTTTTGAAAAAAAAATCAATAAAAAATTACTACAGAAGAACCAGACCCATGGAAGTTGCAGAATGGAAATATGCTGAGTGACAGTTTCAAGGATCACGGAAATTCACTTCTAGTATGCTAACAATGCAAGCCTAAGCACAGTCACCCCTTTCTAAGTCCACAGAAGTCAGTGGGCTTAGGCTGGGCCTTGTTCAGACCAGGCCTTGACAAAAGGAAAGAAAAAAGGCTTTATGAGTCACACCAAACATTCAGGAGCCAGATATATTTTCCAGCCTTCAGGGTTTTCTGTTTTAATGGTCATACTTTCTAATAATTGCTACCAAAAAACCTAATCCCAAACTCTTCACAGTTTGTCATTTTTCTAAAAAGCTATAACTAAATTGTTGTAGTGTATGCATAAATATGGTCATAGGGTTGCCAGCCTTCAGGTGGGGCCTGGAGATCTCCTGCTATTACAATTGATCTCTGGGCAATAGAGATTACTTCCCCTGGAAAAAAATGGCTGCTTGGGAGGGTAGACTCTTCAGACCCTGGTAAAGTCCCTCATTTCCCAAACCTCACTCTCCTCAGGCTCCACCCCCAAAATCTTCAGGTATTTCCCCACCCCGAACTGGCAACTCTAACCTGGTTGTCATCATAGTAAAAAGCTATCCTCTGTCCATCACCAAAACAAACTTTGTATTTTTTACCAATAATCACCAAGAGGCACTTACAATAAACTACAGCTGAAAACAAACACTAGGTGCCACAATGACATTTCTAGGCACCCTGGGTCTGGGATTTGTTGCACCCTGGTTTGAAAAGGAAGGGACTGTGCTTAGGACTGCACTTCAGAAATGCATATTTTGAACAGAGGCTGAATTTACTTTCTCAATAAATGCTCAACATGTTTCTGTGTACCGCTGAATTTACTCTGTTTTCTTCAGCTGTACTTTTCTGTTTATTTGGTGCTTTGTGTCCTCATTTTGAGGTTTCTAGATGCAGCTGTCATTCTTCTCGATGGGAGTGTTTGAAATGTAGTCAGGAAAGTACAGTTTGAAATGTAGTCAGAAAGTACAGTCAGGAAGCAAAAGATATCTCTGAGTAGTTTAACTATTCTGGAATCTTTAGCAAAAATACTAAACTATCTGTGGAAGCCAGTGCTAATGGGTGCCCTATGGCTCTGCCTTGAAAGAACTCCAGTGACTTCATCCCTTTCACAAGCCATCCTGTTAAGGAAGGGAAGAACAGAATGTCCTACCTCTCTTCCTGGCCTCTGATCTCCCTGCCGAGAACCTGCAGCTGGCTTTCAGAGTGAGCCCCCTGAGAGATGGGGACATCCAGAGTCAGGAATGTCCTCCCCAGCTTTATTTGTCATTGCTAACTTTTAAGTATAAGTTGTGTTTTCACTGAGCTGTGAGCCACCTTGGACACCTAAAGGTGGGGTAGAGAAGCATTTCAAAATAAATAATTCATTCAACAATCCCAGCATGCTCAAAGGCTCTGGCTCTGCTTCTATTACAAAGGTATTTCTTTTACGGCACCATATGATCCCAAACTTACTATAATAACCTAAATGGAAAGCAAATCAATTGCCTAAGTACCCATCCCAAGGTATCATCTTCCTTCTCTCTAAAACAGATTGTATGCTGGCACAAGAAAGACCCAATATGGGTTCATTTAAGAGTTAGCCATGGCGTCATCAAAAGGCGTCAGCATTGACTAAAGTGCTTTGCTTTCACTTGCAAACTCTGGAGAACAGTTTGGTACAATGAATGCTTGGTACAATGAATACTGCTGCTGCTGCTGCATCTTTTAAAAATATAACCTCCAAGTTTAGTCCTTCATTTTCTTGGATATGTGTGTGCGTATGTCTATATCTATCTATCCATACATAATGGACTTTAGAGAACAACAGATAAGGGTAACTGTGAGCAAAAGGAGGCATAATGACTTCATGCCAACGCACAGATCTAAACAAGAACATCATCTGAAGTACCACTGTTCAAAAAGTTACACCAAAACCAGAAGTCAGCTTCTTTGTTTACTGGATAGTGGGAAACATTTTTCATCTTGCTACCAAAGGACACAGACTGCTCATGTGTTCCAGGCAATGAAGACCCTCTATTAAATATATAATAGGGAAGCAGTTCTCCAATATAAAAAATGACCCATGAGATGCCCAGGCTGTCTGATGCAGAAGAGAGCTAAACTGTCACTATGTTTTAATTGAAGACACCTTTGAGCAACATGAAGGCATTCAAACTCCTCACACAAACAACACAAGAATGAGATATGAAAGTTCCTACTTCTGAGTACCTTCGATGACAACAGTTTGGAAGATGGGGAAAACATGCTTGTCCTTCCAATTCTGAGTGTCATCCAGGTGAGGAGGGGGAAGGGAAGATCTCTGGAGAATGCAACCTCTCTCTGGCAGTTTTCAACAGCGTTCCTCAGCTGTTAGCAGCAGGAGGAACATAGACATTAAGTATGCATTCCAAATCCAAGGACCCAACACACCTGTCATAACAAAGAGATCGCCTGACATGCTCCTCTGCTTATCATAATTAAAGTGGCACAAAAATGAGAAATCAGGGTAGGAGGGGAACAGGAGACAGCAGAGGGAACAGATGGATGGAAGCCTAAAAGTAGACCTGGCGGCTTCTCCTTTGTGGTCGGAAAACAACAGAATTGTGCCTGCCTTTCCTCTCCCAGCCAAATAATTTCATGTCCTTTTTTTAAAAAAATGGGTAAAGTTGTCATTTCTTAGTCACTAAAAATCAAATAAACTTACCAGTCTCCCTCTGCAGGGAGTTTCCTATGCCTCTCATTCATCTGGCAGCAGGCAAAGGCTTCTTTTGTTCTGTATGGCATTCCCTTAATGATCCCTCCTTCCTAACCCATGTATGTATTTTACCTGTTTTATATATATTTTAACTCTGTTTATTAAAAAATCTTTTAAAAGTTGTTTTAATGAGGCATGTCTGAGAGGGGGATTATTTTCTGGTTTTATACCCTTGACCGTCCTTTTATCTGGGATGGTCATCCTCTTTGACCAAGCGCGCAGCTTCGGGAGGGACGCACATGGAGCGGTGAGGGAGGTAGGGAACACCCGCCTAGCCAGCCAGATCAGCCGAATCAACCCTGGCGATCAATGGGGTGACAGATGTCCCCTATGTTAGTTATTATGTATGTTAGCTGCCCTGACAGCCCTTGTAAGGACAGAAAGGCAGGATATGACTTTTGTTAACGAATGAACAAGTAAATAAAAAGGCAGGTATGATTTGTTACAATAAGGTTGGTATGATCTTAAAAACCCCATGCCAACGTTGTTCTGTATTTAGGTAATAAAAATGTTGCTGGTTGCTTGAGCCCTGCTATTGTTGTCACCCGCAGTGAGTCAAAGGGGAGTAAAGTTGAAGGTACTCTGTGACCTGTAGAGGCAGAATGCTCTGAGTATGTTTGGGCAATTGTTCCTCAGAAAGCTATATGACTTTGCATTCCATAGAACACAAATTGTACCCGAAGTGTACAAGTATTTCCATATGATACAGGGTACTATATTTAGCTTTCTGGGAACAATGTGAAAAGCTTAAGTGCATATTAGGCCTTCTTTTTTTTAAAAAAAGTGTTGAAATTAGAAAAAAAAAGAGATGGTGTTGTTCGGGCATTGATGCTTTGGAAACGAAAAAGAACTTTGGAGAACTCCAAAGTCTCCTTTCCTCACAGTCAGTTCCCAACGCAAGCCTTTTTTCCTCTCTAGTCTCCATTTATCTCCACGATGGTTATGATTTGGTATCTCCCAGTTCTGGAATGTTATGCATACAGTTAAAGAATGATCAAGAACAGAAGAAATTGTAGTCACTGTCAAATTCTACTGAAGCATGGGGAAAAGGTTCTTGAGAAGAATCAGGGTATATTTCTGGAGGCAATGTACCAGAATCTGTGACAGTCTGTAACTTTTAGGTTCCTTCCTAATGTCCCCAGTACTGGCCCAAAGCCTGTCGGAGAAAGTGAGTCACAGTCTGAATCTAAACCTAGGAGGTCTCCATATCAACTTATCGTTCCCAGCACATGGGGATGACCTATGGGTTGTCAGGGTAATATAGACCATGATCCAATGCTATGGAAAAATGGAAGCCAAACTCAGGGTTTCTGTCTTCAGCTTAAGTTTATTATTAAATTATTTATATGCCAGGTTTTCCACAGGCCACCGTGGCTCCTTACCTCCGTATGTCCAAGAGGAGATTGTCAGGGCAGTCTTGACAGCTTGTATGAACATGGCCATGTGGCAAACAGAGAACGGTATCCTAAACAATTACTTAGCGTAAGTCAGATCGAGATCAATGGATTTTACTTGTAAGTTATGTGTTGAAAATAGGGGCAAGAGAGGCCACAGTTACAGTGCCAACTAGGGCTTTTTTTTTTGTAGAAAAAGCCCAGCAGGAACTCATTAGCATAATAGGCCACACCCAACAGCAGAAACAGTTTAGCATATCAGGCCACACCCCTGACAGCACACCTCATTAGCATATTAGGCGGAGGGGCTGGGAAAGCACAGGGCAGGCATGGAAGCTTGCCTTTTCCCCCCCAAAGCTTCTCCGCCCCACTTTAGCATTGCCTTTCTAGTCTCCTACCCCCCCCCCCCAAAAAAAAAAAAAGATTGGGAAGGAAAGCAGGCATGTTTACCTGGCTGCCCTCAGTCTCCCCAGCCAGCTTACCAAGGCGCGCAGGCTGGGGAGACCGAGGGCAGCCAGGCAAACATGCCTTGTTCCTTCCCTGAGTCTCTCCGCTATTGTGGAGAGACTTGGGGAGGTGCAGGGGGGCATGGTTAAATGCCTTTCTCTCCCTCCCCCAGATCGGGGAGGGAAAGAAAGGCATTTTCAACGTGCCTGGGTTCCCTGCCTGCCCTTTTCCAGCTGTGACATGTCAGCTAGAGAAAGGAAGGCAGAGAGAGGCTTTTCCTTATCAATTTCACTCTCAGCTGACTGGCGGGGAGTGAAATTGACAAGGAAATCCCAAGGGGCTCCCCATAGGGAATTTTAACATGTAATGTGGGGAGGGCAGCATGCTCTGTAGCCACGCATGCCAGAGGTTTTGGTTGTAGGCATGGCCAACTCAGGAGCCAGCCAGAACTCTGTTCATGTGCATTCCTGTCCCAAAATAGCCTTGGTGCCAACTGTAATCTGCTTAGTGCATTCTTTTTTTAAAAAGTTAAATATGGTAGTACATTATTATATTGTTATATAAACACCAGGAATAGTGATTTGCTACGTCTACTGAAAGTGGCAGACTAGGAGTTTCATCTACTCTTATTTGGAGTTCTAAGTACACAGAGGAAAAACATGTCCTTTTCCACGTGTGATCCTCAGCTCCACAGAGGCTTTACCCCATAGTGTATGTCTCACCCCCACACACACACCAATAGCTAACACTGTGGTCGGCTGAATGCTATCTTTCAGTCTGTGCCGCAGACACATGGCAAGTCTTTAATTTGCAGTGTTCTGACAAATAGTGGGTAGAATTTTAACCACACATCTACAGCAAGTCGTGAAAATCTCCTCATCACCTAGTGGGCTATTAGAAATAGCTGGGTTTCCATCTATACAACGTAAATCAGTGCCTGGTCGACTACTTATCTGCAGTGAAGACTGCCATTAGCACTAGAATGCTAGATTCAGATGCTAAAACTGTTTCCTGGCTCACATCCTTGCTTTTCAGAAATCCTGCCCCCCTTCTCCTGTAATTATTCATTTGTCTTCACAGGTGCACCCACAGCTATCTTTCATAACTCATAAACTAGTGTGTGTGCACACACACACGCATGCACACACAAAAATCTTTAAAATTGCATACATTATACCTACCTGGAATCTTCATTTGAAGGTTTTCTAGATGCATAACCCATTTCCATGCAAATTATTTAAACTGTATGGTCAAGAACCAAAGTACTTCCTCTGAGTGCTGGGATAATCCCCCCTCAACCAGCATTATGAATTCCACTCCTTGTATTTACTGATGAGAGAGGCAAATTGACCTGATTGCTTAAATGGGGGGGGGGGGGGGGGAGAATTAACTTTTTTAAAGTACCCAACCTCAGCCATTCTCTTCTTTTTCCTCTGTAATGTACTGTATACTAGCACAACAGAGACTATTCAAAGTGGAAAAAATAGTTGTTACAGTATGAGACCCTGGTATAAATGGTATTCATTTGTTGTTCGTGTAGACAGAAACCAGTCAGTTTTCTTGCAGTATATCATATCAGCCTGCTGAGTGTATATTACATATGAAAGGTATTTTCAGGAAATTATACCAGTAAATTTGGGATTTGTGCTATACAAACAGAGTTGCATCCTTCTAAGACTTACAGTGCAGTCCTAAACAGAGTTACATCCTTCTAAATCAGGGCTCGTTTCGTAGCAGGAGCTCTTTTGCATATTAGGCCACACACCCCTGATGTAGGCAGTCCTCCAAGAGCTTACAGTAGCCCCTGTAAGAAGAGCTCTGTAAACTCTTGGAGGATTGGCTACATTAGAGGGGTGTGGCCTAATATGCAAAGGAGCTCCTGCTACGAAATGAGCCCTGTTCTAAATCCACTGGAGTTAGGGTTGCCATCTCTGGATTGGGAAATACATGGAGATTTGGGGGGTGGAGCTTGAAGAGGGCAGGGTTTGGGGAGGTAAGGGACTTCAATGTTGTATAATGTCATAGATCAAGATGGGTAGCCGTGTTAGACTGTCTGTCGCAGTAGAAAAGAGCAAGAGTCCAGTAGCACCTCAGACTAACAAAATATGTGGCAGGGCATGAGCTTCCATGAGTCACTGCTTGCTTCTTCAGGTATTTGCAGAAGTGAGCAGTGACTCACAAAAGCTCATCCCCTGCCACATACCTTAAGGAGCTACTGGACTCTTGCTCTTTTCTAAAGCCATAGAGTCCACCTTCCAAAGTGGCCATTTTCTCCAGGTAAACTGATCTCTGTTGCCTGGAGATCAATTGTAATAATGGCAGATCTCCAGCTGCCACCTGGAGGTTGGTAACCCCAACTGGAGTCAGATGTCACTCTGCTCAGGATTGCACTGATAGGTACAGAATTAGCACAGGGCTAATACCACATGAGCTATGGGAGAAAATCCTAATATACCAGTAAAAGGTCACTGTTTATTTATATCATTTTTAATTACCCTTAATCAGGATTCAGAGTACATTATAATGAAAATCTGAATACACAACATAGAGAAAATAACAGTTTAAAACCAAGTAAGCCAAAAGTTGGCCAGCCAACTACTGCCGCTAGTGTTGCCAGCCTCCAGGAGGGGCCTGGAGATCTGCTTTTATAACTGATCTCCAGCTGACAGAGATCAGCTCCCCTGGAGAAAATGGCTGCTTTGAAGGGTGGCCTCTATGGCATTGTGCCATGCTGAGGCCCCTCCCCTCTACAAACCCCACCCTCTCCTGGCTCCACCCCCAAAGACTCCAGGTATTTTCCAACCCAGACCTGGCAACTGCTGCTCCACACAACAGGAGCCTGCTCTCAGCTAAATGTCCACTGAAATAACTCTGCCTCACACAACTTGTGGAAGTGTATCAGGTACGGCTGTCAGGTCAGGCCTGGGAAATTCCTGCAGATCTGGGGGTGATGCTTAGTGAGGGTAGAGTTAGAGGAAGGGAAGGAGCTCAGTGGAGGGGTGATACAACAATGTCCCACTGCCAAGCTGCCATTTTATTCCGAGGACCCTATCTCAATTATATGGAATTCACCTCTAATTATGGGAAACCCTTCAGAGTTAGTGTTGCCACCCTCCAGGTGGTGGCTGGAGATCCCCCGCTATTAACAACTAATCTCCAGGCAACGGAGATCAGTTCACCTGGAGAAAATCGCCGCTTTGGAAGGTGGACTCTATGGCATTATACCTCACTGAAGCCCCTTCTCCCCCCAACCCCACCCTCCTCAGGTTCCATCCACAAAATCTCCAGGTATTTCCCAACCTGGAGCGGGAAACCCTAATCAGAGTGGCTATCCCCACCTTTCTCATTAGGGAGGCCATTCCACAATGTAGACACTGCCACCAAAAAATCCCATGCAGCAGCTGAAGCTGATTTAATAAGCCTGCATAAGGGAATGGTTTGACAAATGCAACTTCTGCATGGGTGTATACTGGGGGAGATGCGCCGGGGTGTGTGTGTCCTGAGCCATGAAGTGTTTTGCTGCTGTTGGGACTCCTACATTTGCTCTAAATGAGCCAATGTGCTTCCACAGAAATGGAAAGCATCAATATTTTCCACTTCGTACAGTTAAACAGTGGTACTAAAGTGCACCGCTAGATATGGGCTTGTGTGCATACAGATTTTGTGCGCTTTAAAATTTACGATCCACACTGCCAGGTCACAAGGGAGTGCTTTTTCATAAATATAAACAAATCATATCCCCATTGAGTGTAATTATTTATTCTGGTTTTGCACTTTGAATAATAAAACATTTTAAAGTGATCCTGGGTGTTATTTAATTTAAATGTCATGTTAAATTAAATGTTAAGTAGCTCAAGAAATATGACTGTTAAATTTGGATCTTCCTATCTGTTGCTCTGATATATACAGTTGTATAGGAAGTGCTTTATATTAGGTACATAAAAATGCCCCTGTGTTACAGTGCTAAGTATATAACGATGTTATACTTCCTCACTCTGATGTATGCAACAAACTCCTGAGCCATTGTGAAAAGAAACTACAGATCTTAATAATTTATGTTCCATGTTTTTCCCTCCACCAGAATTATCAATGACAGGCTTTGAGCTTTTTTTCCCTTTTAGTAATATATCATTGTAAAAAATGCACAGACAAGCGATGTGTCAGTCTGATTTTTTTCCACCTGATTCAGCAACCCAAAACTCAGACACAGCAATTTAAGCCGAGTTGCACACTGAAGAATTTAAGTCTAAGCATTTAATCTGTTCTTTCCATAAATTTCTGCTGCTTGTGCTATTATAATGATGCTACCGGTGGAAGTTTATTTATATCACAGAATTCTAGCATCAGCACATTTGAGATACAATGGCAATCATTCAGTCAATCGTTAACAGCAATATAATAATATCACAGCCACTCCAAAAATCAAACACACATAAAGACAAAAGGCAACTGATGATAAATCCACTATCAGCTGATCAGCAAGACAAAAGCTATGTACATACATTGCTGTTTCCCACTACCTATACACATGCTTTAATGGCTCTGCAATAGCAATTGCATATACTGGTGTGAAATAGGCTACCAATAACTAAGCAAAAACAGTTGGATCACATGACACTTTCACAAGTAAATCACTTGTATGAATCCTCTCCATTCTGACAACACATACTCACTGCCCAAAGAAAGAGATTGTTCCACATGTACAGTCAATCCGAAGACTTTTAAATAGCTGGATGCAATCTCTCCTTGATTACTGAAAACTCATAGATTTAAAAATAAAGGATTTCTATTCAGCCAAGAAAAAAAAATTATAATTCTAAGCCAAGCTGAAAAGTTTTGACCACATCCTGTCTCTTTGGGAGGTTTGGGCAGCCATCCCAAGATGCACTTAAGACCCATTCAGCCATACAAGAGGTAAAATATTTTATTTTTAACCCTATCATGACATTGGGAGACAACATGTAAGACTTATGGTTTCATTTGGAGTGCACATTTGCTACTATGGAGTTACAATCCATGCACTGCACTCATGAAAGGAGAAAGATATGGAAGCTAACTGTAAAAAACAAAAATGCCAGAGGCCATTCAACGAGATCAGAGACAACCAGCTCCATTTTAGTTCCTGCTTCCTCCCTGCTCTGTAAACAGCCCCTATTATCTCAGTTCTACCAGAATTCAGAGTTATATCTTGCACTTCCATCTGTGAACACCTACAAGGACAGCAGCTGTTCTAGACTGAGGTATGGTCCAGGCAATCCCAACAATTCTACAGCTGAAGGAAACGACCAGTGGACTTACCGTGAGGGGTCCTCCTCCTCTGAGTGTTGGAGGACATCTTGTGTGGGTGATTCCCACCAATCATTAGGGAGGCCGGACTAAGTTAAACTTCTTCCTGATCCCCTAGTGGGAGTCACCCAAGGCTCAGTTTCGGTACTCCGAAAACAATATAAAGTAATACATTAATACTGAAAGGGGAACAAGAGGTAACAAGTAACAAGAACTTCAACAGTAAGAACAATAGAATGTAAGAAGTAACTCTCTCAACATACGTATTCCAATTCCAAGAACGGATTATCTTGTACTCAATTGTTTCCTTATCTCTCTCTCTTATTGTTCTCTCTCTCTATTTTCTCTCCTTCTCCATTAATGTCACCACTGGGTTGCATGCTAACAGTTTGTCTGTGTCACTGGTGTCACACTGGTGCCACGATGTCCTCCAACCCTCAGAGGAGAAGAACCTCTCACAGTAAGTCCACTGGTCATTCTCCCTCTGAGATGGAGGCTATCTTGTGTGGGACATCCCAGAGCAATGTCCCTAAATATTGGGTGGGGGGGGGGGGGGTCATCAGCCTCAGACAAAACAGACTGTAGAACACGTTGGCCAAAGGCAGCATCTGCTGAATCAAACACATTGATTTTATAGTGTCTGATAAACATGGACAAGGATGACCATGTAGCCGCCTTACAGACTTCCTCCACTGAAGCTCTATTGCAGAAGGCCGTACTAGTAGCTGTACTGCGGAGAGAGTGTGCCGTGATGCCCTCAGGCACTTTCAACTTTGAGCTCCTGTAAACTTCAGCAATGCATGTTTTCAGAGTAGAGCTAATAGCTGCTGGAGCCATTTTATTGCCTGTGTGTGGAGGTGAAACATGAATGGAGACTCAGTACATCTTAAAGGTAGCGTTCTCAAGATATAGCATTTTAGCACCCGTCATACATCCAAGGTATGCCACCTCCTTTCCATAGGGTGGCTGGGATTAGGAACAAAGGAAGGTAGGTAGATCTCCTGTGACCTGCGGAATCTAGTGTTTACCTTGGGACGAAAGGTGGGATCTGTTCGTAGGACCACCTTATCTTTGTGGAAAATGCAAAGATCTTTGCGAACGGACAGAGCTCCAAGTTCTGATACTCTATGAGCCAAAGTGATGGCTACCAAAAACAATGTCTTCGTTCTCAAATACTTGAGAGGCATGGTTCTGATGGGCTCGAACGGTCCCCTGGTTAGAGCTGAAAGAACTGTATTGAGCCTCCACATGGGAAATCTGTGACGTTGTGGAGGATCTATTTGTGAAGCTCCCTTCAAGAAACGATGCACGTGAGGATGTTGAGATGGTAAAAAAACATTACAGTGCGGAAGGACCGTAGATAGTGCCGCCACCTGTCTTCTGAGAGTGGACGCTTGGAGTCCGTTGGAACGGCCATCCTGAAGAAATTCCAAGATCTGGTGAATCTTGGGGTGAAGAGGATCAATTTTCTTTCTCTGTGACCACCTAACAAACGCCTTCCATGTGATGTTATATAGGCGTGATGTAGAAAGTCTACGAGAGGCCATCATAGTGTCAACAATGGAGGAGTTGAAGCCAAGGTTTAAAAGCCTGTTCCTTTCAACCTCCAGGTGGTCAATTGAAGCCAGCCTGGATTGTCTCTTGATACAGGAAGAACTAGTGCAGCAGCCACCTTCAGCTCTTGAAGCGACATGAACCAGGGCCGACGAGGCCAGTATGGTGCTACCACAACCACCTCTGCCTTCAGGGCCCGTATTCTGCGAAGGATGATAGAACCTTGTAAAGAAGTTGTCCAGTTGGTTGTTGCGATGGGATGCAAAGAGGTCTACTCGTGGGACTCCTAGTTTGGATTGAATCAGAAGAAAGAGGTCCCGATGGAGTGACCATTCGCCTTCTTGAATAGTCTGGCGGCTCAGCCAGTCAGCTTGTGTATTGATGACACCCTTTATGTGTTCTGCTCTGAGGGATGCTAGATGGCTTTCTGCCCATGATAGCAGGAGCGTAGTTTCTCGATGAAGAGACAGGGATCAGAATCCCCCGTTTGTTTAGATAGGCCTTGGCCGACATGTCATTGAGGTACGGATGGATGTGTATGCCCTTCTCTCAGAGACAGACTATCGGATGAATCAGAATTTTGGTGAACACGCATGGGGTTGAAGAGAGGCCAAAGGGGAGAGCGTGTAATTGAAGGTGTTCCTCCCCCACACAGAATCGTAGGAACCTCTGGTGATGAAGGAAAATCGGGATGTGAAGATAGGCTTCCGTCAGATCTAAGGAAGATAGGAACTCCCCAGGTAGAAGTGATTCTGCTATGGATCTCAGTGATTCCATCTGGAAATGTCTGAGGTCGACGTAGCGATTCAAGTACTTTAAGTCCAGAATGGCCCCCCAGTCTCCGTTCTTTTTGGGGACAGTGAAAAAGACGGAGTAGACTCCGTTCCATTGATCTTCTGTGGGTATACACTCTATTGCTTGAATGCTCAGGAGATGGTCAATTGCTGATTGTGTTCTTGCTCTTTTTATTGGATTTTTGTGAACTGGGGAGGCAATGAAGTGTTGACGTGGAATAGAGAGGAATTCTATCTTGTAACCATGTATAATAATATCTGCAGTCCATGTGTCTGGATGTGAGGCAAGCCACTCCCGCTGGAACAAGAGGAGGCGTCCCCCCCACTGGTGGGTCCAGATAGTCATGCCTTAGGGTTCTTAGGTTCTCCCCCTTTGTTGACTCTTCCCCTGGGGGATCTGAAGAATCTGTTGTTGGTGTTGAAACCACCCCTGCGAAGAGGCTGTTTGTTATTCCCCCAGGAAGTTCTTCTGTAGTCTTGCCTAAACCTAGAGTTGTAATTGTAGGGAAGTGGATGGGCCTGAAGATCCCTTGTCCCCTAGATGCACATATTTGGGTAAGACTTTTTTCTTGTCCCGAGCTTCTACTAGAATTTTCTCCAGGGACTCCCCAAAGAGTTTGGTACCTTGGAAGGGGTATGCGGAGACAATAGCCTTGGACTGGTAATCGGCCGGCCATGCCTTGAGCCATACTATGCGACTTGCCGCAGCGGCTGAAGCCATAGCCCTTGATGCCAGGACCATGGAGTCCAGAGTGGCATCCGCAGTTTAGGAAATAGCTTTCAGAATTCTATTGGCTCCTTCCAGAAGCCTTTGATTGTTCTCTGGTAACATTTGGATCAGTTTTCTCATCCAGACAATTGAGGCCTTGGAAACAGTGGAGGTTGCTGATGAAGCCCTGATTGATATAGCATTGGCTTCATGTGCCTTTTTTAGTGCAGTCTGCCCTCTTATCTAAGTTATTCTTTAGGGAACTATAGCCATCTTCAGACAACAAGCCTGAGGATTGTAGAGCAGCTATTGGGGCATCAATAGCTGAGACCTGTAACATCCTTGAGGCAGATGCAATCAATGGATATAGCTTCCTAGTGGAGCTGGGGATTGGTTTGTTCGCCAGGGGCTTTCCCCACTCGGCTTTAATCTTTCTCATGTAGAAATCAGGGAAGGGAAAGGCTGACTCAGTAAAGTCTTCCAGAGGGAAGAACTCGTCTGTGATTTCTGAGCCTTCATACTGGTGTTGAATGGCTTTGTTTTCAGCCTGCTGCAGAGCTTGAATTTTAAGGGCCGACAATGTTTTATTCAGTAAATAGGAGAGGTCCTCCAGGTTAAAGAATCTAAAAGTCTTTTCCTTTTTTGTTACCCCTTTAGAGGTGTCCTCCCCCTCGTCTTCTGGGTTCAAGAAAAATTCCCCTTCCTCCTTCCCACTACAAATATGGGAGTCATCATCTACTTCGTCAAGAAGAATTTCTTGCAAGTAAGAGTTAGGCTGTACCCTCTTTTGAGCAGCCTTTATTGGCCAGGATCCAATTTGCCTTTGCTTTTTGGAAGGGGGAGGGGGGAAGGTGAAGAGGAGGACCCAGATCGACAAGCAGGTCATCTGCGTGATCTATGGAAGGAGACTATTTCGTCCTGCATTGCTCGTCTAAAAAGGCCATTACGTTAGAAGAAATGGGGGGGGGGGGGGGAAGGGATCGTCAGGTACATTACTGTTCCTGCTGCCTTGGCATTCAGTCTCGTCTGGAGATTCTGGGTGACTTGCTTGCCCCTCCACCCCACATAGACCAGCGGTCTCGGGGGACACATCGTGCGGGTATTGGCGCTGCTGGCCGCCCCCAGCTTCAGAAAACTCGCGCCAGAGTTCCTCCAAGGCGGCTGCCGCCGTTTGCGCAGGCTCCGCCATTGAGTGGGAGGTTTTGGTGCACTTTGCTGAGCTCTCTTTGCTCCGAGTGCCATGTGGCAAAGCTGACCCTGTTGCAGCTCGCTTTGGCGGCCGGTGCTCGTGCCCTTCATTCGGACATCCTCTCCTCTCCGTCTTGGGTATGGAGAGGAATCCGTCATTCCTGGCATCACTGGCCATGGTGGGAGTTCGGAGGCTCGTCGTTAAGACAGCTGTTGGTTTGCAGGGAAACCGAAAGTGAAAAGAGAGAGAGGGAATTTTTTTTTTTAAGAGAGAGTTAGGATAGTAAAGACATAATAAGATATAATAAGAAGTAGGTAAAGAGAAAGGTAAAATAAAGAGGAACTGACAGTGGAGTTTGGCAGAGCCAACAACTAACTGCTTCTCCCTATTGAGGCAGGAAAGAAACTGAGCCTTGGGTGACTCCCACTAGGAGAACAGGAAGAAGTTTAACTTAGTCCTGCCTCCCTAATGATTGGTGGGAATCACCCACACAAGATGGCCTCCACCTCAGAGGGAGAACTTGACCTACCCTATTGTCTAATATTATTTCAGGATTATTATTAGGTGTGCTTCAGGCAGGGGCAGACTGGCCATATAACTCACAGGGAAATTTCCTGGTGGGCCACTACTGACCTTGGGTTAGTCATAAGTTCTTTCAGAGCTGTTCTCTCAAGGGCAGTTTTCTTAAGAGCTCTCTGAGCCCCACCTACCTCACAGTGTGTCTGTTGTAGAGAGGGGAAGGGAAAGGAGATTGTAAGCTGCTCTGAGACTCTGAGTGAAGGGTGGGGTATAATTCCAATTTCTTCTTTTTCTTCTTCTTCTCCCCCCCCCCCCCCGAGGTTTGCTGGTGGCCATGAGAAGGCAGAGCCAAGCCCCAGCAACTCTGTCAATGCTTCAGGGGCCACTTTGCTCAGACCCTGCATCAGCAATGACAACTGAAGTCAGCTCACAAACTGCCTCCTCCTGTACTGTTCCCAGTTTGGGGGGAGGATGCAATGGGTGAGCCCACTTGTTTATCCCACTGAGCTGAGTGGCCCTGCAGTGTTGATTTGTGGCACCACAAGGGTGACTCATCTTGGCTTGCTCCAAGGCCCTTTCCCCTTCCCAGTATAATCCTGGCTTTGGGTTTCCCCCCTTACAGATGTTTCCTATCTTTAGTGTTCAAGAAACACCCTAAAATTCAAATGCTGGTTAAACATCTTTTTAAGTCCCAACTGATTTCAAAGGACAAACAGGCACTTACATTTTGTCATTACAATCAACAGTATTTTAAAAAGTGTTTTTCATCGGCTGGGTGGTGCCTTTAACATCTGCCCAACATGAAAAATGAAAGGATATTATAAGCAGGGGTCCTTTCGTAAAAAAAGAGGTGCAGGAGCTCATTAGCATAACTTATTTGCATATGCCACACCCCCTGACATCACCGGAAGTGTCATAAGGCCACACCTCCCTGACGTCAGGTGTGTCAGAAGGCAAGAAGGGAGGGAGGGGGAAGGAAGGAAAGGAACAGGAAGGAAGGTAGGTAGGTAGGTGGGGGAGAGAGAGAGAAGAAAGGAAGGAAGGAAGGGAGAGGGGAAGGAACAGGAAGGTAGGTAGGTAGGTAGGTGGGGAGAGAGAGAAGGAAGGAAGGAAGGAAGGAAGGAAGGGAGGGGGAAGGAAGGAACAGGAAAGTAGGTAGGTAGGTAGGTGGGGGGGAGAGGGAAGGAAGGAAGGGGGGAAAGAGGAAGGAAGGAAGGAAGGAAGGAAGGAAGGAAGGAAGGAAGGAAGGAAGGAAGGGAGAGGGGAAGGACGGGGAAAGGAAGGGAGGGAGGGAGGGGGGAGGGAAGGGCTTCTCCTTCCCCGGGGCCATGGCAGAGCGCTGTGATCAACGAAGTGATCCTGTGGCCAGCGAGAGGCCTGGACTGGCCCAGCGGCTGGCCTTCTTCTCCTCTCCTCCTTTTTGTCCTCACAACAACCCTGTGAGGGAGGCTAGGTTGCGTGTGGGGATCCGACCCTCAGTCTCCCACAGCTCTCAGACGCTGCCCCACACCAGCGCTCTTGCTG
Organism: Lepidodactylus listeri; assembly: GCA_029233225.1. Lineage (NCBI taxonomy): Eukaryota > Metazoa > Chordata > Lepidosauria > Squamata > Gekkonidae > Lepidodactylus > Lepidodactylus listeri. The sequence goes on from JARCFY010000016.1 coordinate 22,790,547, forward strand.
CACAGCCCAGGCCGACCGCGTCGACCACACAGGCCAGGAAAGTGCCGGAAAGGCCTGGGGAAAGGGGCCAGTTGGACCCAGGCTGAATGAAGCCTCCCCTCCTGCCCACTAGAGAGAAGTGGAAGCCCCAGGCCTGGCTGGGGAATGGGAAGCCATCTGCACATGCTCTGGAGCATTGTTCTTCCATCCTAAGACAGAGCTCAGGCTCCTCCTAGGTGCGGGGGGCACCTCCTGGCCTGGCCCCACTCCTCCTGCCCCCCCCATGAAAGGACAATGCTTCACCACCTCCAGCTGGAGGCTGCACCGCAGGGCCACCCACCCACTTCAGCCTGCGGCCTTTGCAACATCCGCACTCTCTCTTTGCTGGGCCAATCAGGCGTGCTCTGCAAACGCAACCAGCGGGCGACTTCCCGGGCACAGGATGGAGACTTGGGGGAGGGGGGAGAAGCGTAGAGAGCAGGTGGAGAGGTTCATTCGGGTGGCGGGGTGTGTGTGACACAAGGTACTCAGGATTGTGGCTGGGCTGGGAACACACATGGTGGGCCCAGAGAAAGGATCACATCTGCACTGCTGTTGTCAAGATCAAAGGCCAGCAAGATCAAAGGCCAGCAAGGGGCCAGCACGAAAAGGGTGGTGGGCTGTGCATGAGACACCCCCGGGCAATGCTCCCTCTAAGCTGTGGAGTCCTGTGAGCAAAAATCTAATTTTTGAGCTACTGGCATCAAAATGGTGAGCCAGCGATTTGGCTGCTGCATAAATTAGTCTGCTCTGGAGCCCTCCTTCCTGAGCTGAGACAAAGATATGTGAGCCGGAGGCTAACGAACTCTGAGCTAGCTCACATTGACTCAGCGGAGAGGGGACACTGCCCAGGGGTGCCCTGTCACTGGGTGTTTCAGAGGGGTGGCTGTGCTGATCGTGCAATGGAGGAACAGCCAGATCTGAGTTCGGGAGCACCTTAGAGACCCACAGAATTCCCAGTCAACGAAGGGAGTTTTAACTCTGCAAGCCTGTACCCGGGAAATGCTGTGGGTCTTTAAGGTGCTGCTGGACTTGCGGCCCCCTATCCGCTGCAAGGAGTCAGCCAGCCAGGGAGCTCTGCACTGGAGGCAGTGCCCAGGGCCGGCAGCAGAGGCCATTCGAATGCCCCCCAGTGAAGGGACCGGCCCGAGGAAATCTCGGCTGGGCGCAGGTCAGCTTGCAAGGCCCTCCGGGGTGGGGGGAGGCTGCATTCCTGGGTTGCAGAACCGGCCTCCCCCTTGTGCGTGCGTGTGCAGTGGTGGGGGGGAGGAAATAGTCCCGGTTCCTGCAGAGGGATCGCGGGATCGGGAGCGCCGACAGCCCTTGTGCTGCACAAAGGGAGGAGCGGGGGGGCAGGAGAGAAGCGGAGGGGAGAAGGGGACACATCAAGCACGCCAACTCCAGGATCAAACGTGCGCGGAGAGGGGCGGGGCGTCCAGCTTCTTGCAGGCGGGGCTGGCTCCGGCGCGCCTGCTGGCGGCGGCCCGCAGGGAGGGCGCGTGCGTGAGCGGAGCCCTGCCCTGCGATCTGGGTGCCTGTGCGTCCGGCACTCTCCTTCTTGGTCGCCCCGCCCGCCCAGCCTGGAGTCGCTCGTGGCGCGTGCCCAGGAAGGAGCAGCCCCAGCCCCGGCCCGCGCTCGCAGACTCCGCGGGGCAGAGCAGAGCTCCCTTTCCAGCCAGGCCCGTACCCAGCAGCAGCAGCAGCGATGAGCGGCTGGAGTTGCTACGTTGACGACGGGGGGGGAGGGAAGGGGCTTCCCGGGGCCAGTGGCGCTCGGCCGCGGCTCCAGGAGCAGTGGGAGGGAAGGGCTTCTCCCTCCCGGGGCCGGCGGAGTGCCGCCGGCCCCGGGAGCATTGACGGGGGGGGGGAGGCTGGGGGGGGGCTTGGTGAAGTGCCCGCCCCCCCGCCGCCTCTCTCCCGGAGCGGCGCTCCGGCGCGCCCCGGCCCCAACGGAGCCCTGATTATAAGTACAAAGTGCAATTTTCTTAAGCAATTACCAGACCTTCACATATATTCTAAAGGAAGTTTGGTCACCGGGTGACTGCAAACATAGCACAAAATGCCTTTTAATACTTCGCCCTCCAGAGTCCAAACCAAAGGGCCTATTTAGGTACGTTTTCCCAACTCACAGCCCAAAGAGAACTCAACACTTCTAAATACCTGAACTACAGAACCGCTTCAGCATCTAACCATTATTCTTCTTCCTTTAAAAAGAAGAAGAAGATGGTGACACCTTGAAACTAGGGATGCCAGCCTCCAGATGCGACCTAGGGATCCCCTGGAATTACAACTCATCTCCAGACCACAGAGATCAGTTCCCCTGGAGAAAATAGATGCTTCGGAGGGTGGATTCTTTGGCACTGTGCCTCACTGAGGTCCCTGTCCTCCCCAAAATCCATCTTCAAATCTCCAGAAGTTTCCTATTCTGGATCTGCCAACCCTACTTCCCCACCCCCTGCCAGTGGCCGGGGGGGGGGGGAATGAATGTGGCAACCCTGCTTGAAACTAGCCAGAAAACAACACTAATACTTATGAAGAAAATACATGAACACACATGAAGGTCAATCTGACATTTCAAAAGCATCTAGTTTTATTGTTTATTCCTCATAAACGTTTCCTTCTTATTCCAGCCTCCTATCTTTATAATCTTGAAAATGTTAATCAAAGAAGAGCCTTCACCCTCGCTAGATTTTCAGCTTTGCCATCTTCAGTTATTGAGGGCAGATATAACAAAATTGCCCGGACAGAGAGATTTTGCCCTTGTAACAGTGGTGAGATAGAGTCAATGCCACATGTCTTTCTTCGTTGTTCCTTCTACAATAAAATTCTTACTGCCCTTATCTCCCCATTACTTGAGCTCTGTCCTGACACCTCCGACTCTGGGATCATTAACATACTTCTCACTGATGTGAGTATAGAGATCGCCCAGAAAGTTGCTAAATTCTGTTCCCAAGCGATTAAACTGCGTTCTATATATATTTCTCAACTTAATGTGGAAGATAGCAGCTGATGGTATTCTATATCTATATTTTTATGTAGTTAGGTTAGAAATGGCTGTATTTGTATTAGTGTTAGTTTTAGTTACTTGTATATTTGTATATCTTAATTTTTAATATTTTATTAAGCTATGATCACTTTTTTCTTACTTATTTGTATTTTGGTCATGTATTTTGGTATTTTTGGTAAATAAAGTAAAGAAAGAACCTGCCTTATATGATCCATCAAGGTTACTATGGCGTCTAAAGCCCTCCAGCCAAGAATGATCCTTTCCAGTCAGACTGTCATGGCTAGAGAGTTGCATGCCAAATATAACATACATGGAGGAAGGCTCACAAATCAAGTGCAACAGGTGGCTTGAAATCCATATGAACTTGGACAGCGAGGGGGTGCATTATTTGAGAGTCAGGACAGTGGTGGAAAACCTTACAATAATCTCTAAGGCACATCAACAACCGCAAACTGCCTTTCTATCATGGCATCAAGTCAACATATTGTTAAATGTTTTCATTAAAATAAGATTCCCACAAGGTAACCTTTTTTTGGGGGAGGGGAGGTAATAACATAGGTGACAAGCTTAAAGTTTGAGTAGGACACTTTTAAGTACTCTAATGCGTAGTGCAGAGAGATATTTCTTACAAAGCGGTCCATGCCCTTTTCAAAATGTATCAAACCGCACCCAGATGGGCACTTAAATGGCAAAACAAAATAAACATTACTGCAGCAAATGAGAGCTAAAAATTACTGGTAAGGTAGCAGGGCAAGCAGCCTCATGGCAAAAAAAAAGAAGAAGAAAGAAAGAAAAGAAAAAAAAAGAAGCTACCTCATAAAACTAGTAATCTCACAGACGACTCTTCATTACAACCAAGCAAGAATTTTGCCAATGGCAGGAATATATTTTTGGGAGAAGACACAAGAAGGGAGGGGGGGAGGAGGGGAGGGATATAATTTCCCAGGCATCTGGCCTCCCACCCTAAATGGCAGCTCAATCTGAAAGCAAATATTTCACTTCAGCTGGGAAAATCTAAAGAGGAGTTCAAATGGAATATTGTAGCAGGTGAAATTGGAAACTCCGGCCAGATAAGTGGCTGCACAGCACATACTCCCCTCTGGCACTTCTTAATCAGGAGGAATACAGGACTCTTAGGTAGAAGCAATATCACAAAGTTACGCTGGATTATGTGGTGCAAGTATTAACCTTGCATTGGTCATAAATTAATTTTTTTTTAATTTAAAAAACAGAGACATCTGTGCTGAGGGGTACTGGGATATTTCCACATGAAGACACATGCCTAATGCAAACCCTTCGAGCAGCAATAGACTAAGACAGAGCCTATCTAATAAACCAGCTGTAAATATTCAGAAAGGACAGACAATGCACTGAGACGTGTGTGAAATTAGCTTAACGTGAGCTGGTGGATTCCAGCATGGATACCAATGTGAAAATCATCCTTGAAAGAAAGAAAAAAATGGCGGCAGGAAGGGAGAGCTGCATGAACAAGGAAAAATACAAGAATGAGAATGACTGCATTTTAGGAAAAATTAATGATAATAAAAGACTTGCATTCTGTTGAAAATATTGGAGCCAGACCAACCTAGTCTTGTTCTACCCTCTGAGGTTCTCTCTTCAGTTCTGCTCTATAGTAGCCTGCACACCGGAGTCTGTGATAGCTTCAACAACAGGACCCTCTATTGCTTCCAACTGGGAAGAACACTTACAGAGCGTGAACAATAATCCACACACGCTGGGAGTATGATTGCCAATCTCAAGGCAGAGCCTGGAGATTACAATTGATCTCCAGTTTGCTGTAGTGGTTTGGCGTAGTGGTTAAGAGCAAAGCTCCCCCTAAGCTGTGGAGTCGTGAGCTACTTTGTGAACAACTGGCATTAAAGTTGTGAGCGAGCCATTTGGCTACTGCATAAATTAGTTTGCTCTGGAGCCACCCTTCCTGAGCAAAGACAAAAATGTGTGAGCCAGAGGCTAAAAAACTGTGAGCCAGCTTACACTAACTCATTTTAGAGGGAATAGAGTGGTGGAGTCTAATCTGGAGAGCTGGGTTTGATTCCCCACTCCTCCACATGCAGCTGCTGGGTGACTTTGGGTCAGTCACAACTTCTCTCAGAGCTGTTCTCTCAAGAGCAGTTGCCTCAGAGCTCTCTCAGCCCCACCTATCTCACAGGGTGTCTGTTGTGGGGAGAGAAATGGAAGGAGATTGTAAGCAGCTCTGAGACTCAGAGTGAAGGGAGGGGTATAAATCCAATCTCCTCCTCTTCTTCCAAGAGAAAATGGCTGCTTTGGAGGGTGGCCTCTATGGCATGATACCCTGTTGAGACGCCTCCCTTTATGCACTTTATGGCCTAGAAAATTCCTAAACTAGGCACAAGAGGGATTATAGATCTCCATTTGTTTAAAGGACACACATACATGTACTTCCAATTCAGGCTGGGCGTGTGCAGGCAGGGAAGAAAGAATTGAAACTGGCATTTTTTTTCTGTAAAGCATTAATTATAGCACTGGCCCCTCATTTCAGGTAGTGATATACTGAAGGGATGGAAGGGTTTTTGGACAAGGGCTGCCAGCTCTTTCCTGTTAAGCCCTGGGATCTTGTGGTGGGCGGAATCTGGCAAGAGGGAATGGCAAGGACAACATGATGTTACTTCCGGGCGAGCACTGCTCTAGGCAAGGCTTTTTGGCGGGGGGAATGCGCTGGAATGGAGTTCCAGAACCTCTTCAACAAAATTCTTTTTAAAATGTTTAAAAGTTCATGAGTTTTCAGTATACAGATTAAAAACCTCATTTTCCTCTTGAGAGTTCTGGCACCTCTCTTTTTTAAAGTAGCCCAGGCTCTAGGAATTCCCCAAATGAGATCTGGGAAATTTCTAGAATGTTACAGATGTGGCAAAGTCACATCATTTGTCCGGATGCCCCCCCTTTCTCTCCTGCTGTTCTATAGAGGGAGGGCAGGAGCTGGAGGGTGGGGTGGGTGGCAGCTAATGCTCCCTCTAAGCTGTGGAGTCTTGGGAGCAAAAATTCTACTTTGAGAGCTACTGGCATTAAAGTTGTGAGCAAGCGATTTGTCTGCTGCATAGATTAGTTTGCTCTGGAGCCATCCTTCCGGAGTGAAGACAAAAATGTGCGAGCCGGAGACTAAAAAACTGTGAGCTAGCTCACACTAACTCAGCTTAGAGGGAACACTGGCGGCAGCCCTAGTATAAACTCCTCCATTCTTGTACCCTCTATCCGAATAAGAGCTAGATTCATTTACTTCATTTGTTTATTTATTTTATTTATACCACGCCTTTCCCCTCAATAGGGACCGAAGTGGCTTACATTGTTCTTCTTTCCTCCATTTTAGCTTCACAAATCTATGCAGTAGGTCAGCCTGAAGTATAACCGTAACCTGCTTTCAAAAGACAAACAGACATTTATGGAGATCTGGAATCTCTGATGCGACTTATCTGGCTGTTGGGGGGGGGGGGAGTGCCACCACAAGCCAATACTGAACTATGGAAGGACTCTCTTGAATCCAGGAGGCCATCCGTGTAAACTCTCCACCATTCAAGCCCCCCCTCACAAATCTAGTCAATCTTTCCCTTAATTTCTGTAGCTTCTGGGGAAGTGGAGTTGGAAACCGGTTTGAAATTCTTGAACTCACAGCAACTTAGGTTAGAACAAAAGACAAGAAAAGCGAAAGGATCTGTGGCCTTTGTTTTTCAAAAAGAGACAGGGTTTATACCATTATGAATCAAATGGCAAAAAGTGGCTACAGAGATGTTTTTCTCGCTGCCACAGAAAACCAGAACCATGGAATGAGGCAATTAAATTAACTGTAGTTTCAGAAGAGACAAAGGAAGAATACTTTTTAAAATAAAATAAATTATGAACCCTGGGAAAGAAAGAAGAGGTTTGGAAATGTTTTCAAACTTCAGTACTGGGGCTGAATCTATTCAGTGCAAGAGTGACCAATTTTGAGTTTTTCATTCTGTTCCACTGGGCAGAAGCCAGGCTAAAGCTGAATAACTAATGGAGAGAATTCTCTGTGCAGCGGGCTTCTGTACTGGATCCAGAATTTCTGAGCAGTTCATAATTCAGCTCCCATGTTAAAGAGAGACCGCCACAATAATGAAAAGGTAAACCCCATGGGACGAAGCCATGCAACCAGAATGACTGTGCCTACTTTGTATTACAGTCACTCTACAATAAGGAAAGGCTGAATGTTTTGTTTGAAATTTCTAAATAAATATTGGTGCTTGTACGGGTTACAGACGCAAACTGAGCCGGATACTATCAAGCCTGTCTCTATCCTCACCCCAAGGAGATGGGGTAGAAAGCCTGATTGTGAGCAGATGCCAATAGCAATAGCTATCACTAAGTGGCCATTTTAAGAACAGAAGGGAATCAGCATGGCTTACCCCTAGGATTGCAGCCTCCAGATGGGGCTTGGAGATCTCACACTTTTACATCTGATCCCCAGCTGACAGAGATCAGCTCCCCTGGAGAAAATGGCTACTCTGAAGGATGGACTCTATGGCATTGTCCCATGCTGAGCCTCCTCCCCTCCCCAAACCTCTCCCTCTCCCAGATCCACCCCCAAAGTCTCCAGGTATTTTCCAACTCAGACCTGGCAACCCTACTTACCCTAGAAAATGACTTCTAAAGGATTAGTCCATAAGCCACAAAATGGCAGTGTAGCCCTCTACACTACATGCTTTGTAACAATTTAAATTATTGCACAAGGATTTAGGAAGAAACTTAAAATCTTGCGCGGGGGCAGGGGGGAGGAACATCAGTACTGTTACTCATAAATTCTCAGTCCAACCAGAAAGAATTAAAAATAAAATAAAAGCAATTCCTCTCAGGAAAGAAAATGTTTCTAACTCACTTTCCAAAGTGAAAAAATACAAAATGTAACATGTATGCTCAGCTTGATGAATGAAACTGCCTTACACTGAATCAGACAACTGGCCTATCAAGGTATGTCAAGGTCAGTATGCAAGGGCGTAAACTTTCCAGTTTCCCGGGGGGGGGGGGGCTGGGCCACAGACATCACAGGCCATTGTCTCCGAGGGAGGCTCAGCACTTCCTGGAAAAGTTCGGGGGGGGGGGTTCCAACTCCCAAGCCCCCCTGAAGTTGACGCCTATGTCAGTATGGTCTACTCAGACTGGCAGCGGCTTTCCAGGGTCCAGGCAGAGGTCTTTCACATCACCTACCACCTGGTCTTCTAGCTGGAGATGATGGGGACTGAACTTGCGACCTTCTGCACAACAAAGCCAAGGTTCTTCCACTGAGCCACAGCCCCTCCCCTATACGTTTGCTTGTAAATGTGGCAACCATGCCTAAAAGCCAGGGTGTGCCTGGAGCCATAGCTGCTACTGGTACTGGTACTGTGGCTGTATTTATGTCTTTCTATCTATTGGATGGAATCAAAAGCCACTACAACAAGTACACATTTGAAGGATTATCTTAATCTGAAAGTAAATTGGTACATAAATCAGGGGCAAGTAAAGAAACCCACTGAACAAATCATAGCAGGACACAATCTAGAGACCTACGTGGATATTTAACACCCTCCTGCTGTAAAAACCTACTGTATTAATTGGCTACTGCAGAATGATATAACTCAAATCGCATTTTTTTTAAAAAAATTGAAAATGACTGCTGTTTACTGTAAAAAAAATAACTTTATTGTGTGTGGAAAAGAAAGACAGATCCAACACAAAAATTATTTGGGTCAAAGCACCCCACAATATAAGCAATGAATCCCGACAGCAATGACTTGACATGATTTTTTTATCATAAAACCTACATAATATCCAAAACTTAGAATTACCTTTGCAGCTACAACAGTAAAAACTGTTAAGAACTTTACATAATTCAAACAGCCTTACCACTAGCAGCTATATTCTAAGCTCACTGAAATCAATGTGTATAGACTGGATTGAATTCTGCATAAGACAACATTGTCAACAGTGCAATCCTAAACAGAGTTACATCCTTCCAAGTCTATTGATGTCATTGGGGTTAGAAGGGTATGGCTCCGCTTAAGACTCCACTGTTAACTTCTAAAGTGTTTTCTTCCTCTCCTTTCCCAGCAAGCTTATGGAATCTAACTGGCTGCAAAACAAACTGTAGTTTAACAGCAAATAACTTTCAGTGTGTCCCAAAGACAACCCCAGTTCTATTTGCAAGCAGGAGTGCTGTAGCAATTTAGCTAACTGCCACAGAAACTAAGAGTGGGTCAAGGTGACCCATTTTAGTCAAAGGGTATGCTTTCCCACCTAATTAGCTAGTAATATAACAGCTTAGAAGCTTCACAGTTTGAAAGGCTTAACTCTATGTCAATAATATAAAGATATTACAAGTAAACAAGTCAGAAAACACAGATGTTTTAGTTAAACAAGAAAAGACAAAAGAAACTTGTAAAATGAAAACAGAATACATTTCTGCTTTGGAATATAACTGTCTCCAATGCACTTCTAGTGCACATTTTCAGTAAAATCTGGAAAATGACTTATGACAATAGACAAAATTCTATTGGGGTGTGTGTGTGTTTGTGTCAGTATAACCTAATAAGCCTGCATGTATATTTCTTTCATTTCTCCATTCATTCGAATAGTTTGTTAATTCTAATGTTTCTATGATATTTTTTCATGAGCCACCTCCAGTAGGTTTCTAAAGAGGCAGCATATAAACATTCCAGACAAATAAATTAAAAAATATTTTAAATATATAGTACACTGATATAACACACATACAGTTATGCTACTCCCATTATGTATGTATGGGAGAGCCACCTGCTGCAGCAAGAATGAAGGTGGTATTGACCGGATGACAGAGCCTACATAGAAGACCACTGGAAGCCTGAAGTAAACAACTCTGCTACAGTAAAAGTGGGATATACTTAGCAGTGTATGAACTCACTTTCAATACGAAGTAGCCATGATAGCTTTAATATTCCCTCTCGACCTCAGATTTTAATCTTGGAAGAACTTTCCCTTCCTACTCAGCCACTGCTGCTACTCTGGTGTTCTCTTTTCTCTCTCTCCCCCCTACTCCTCTCCCCTTTTGGCAGTAGGTGACTGCCATGGCCGAACTCTTTCTACTTCCCTGGCAACTGGAACATGTAGCTGTCCCAGGGTGCTGGATGTTGGGCCAATGCCCTGGAAACAGTCTGTGTGCCAGCACTCCTGGCCCTAACAGCAGTGCTTCAGGTGCCAGAGGGGGGTGGGGGTGAGAGAGACAGACACCTGTAAGGAAAGAAGACAAGGAGGCAGAGAAACAGAGAGCTGAGAGGTCTGTTTTTACAGAAGCTACACAGAAGGGAAGAGACAACAACCACAACCAAGGTAACAGGTTGGGAGTTTGCTGAGGAGACATGGGCTGTGGTCACATGAGCAGTTCACGCTGATATAGTTTCGTTACCTTTGCAGATTTAAAGAGCACAATCAGACAACAACATCTACCTTTTGCGCCCCAGTCGCTGACACCCTGCTTTGCCTTGCTTTGGAAGCGGAGTAATCAGGCACCGAGGAAAGTCCGGTATTTAAAGATGCCAGTGCTTCCACTCCACATTTCCGGCTGCCTGAACTCTCCTCTTGCGAAGTCAAGCCATTTGGCAAGTCTGAACCTTCCTTCCCCTTTTTGGGGGTGTGTGATTAGGTAGCGATGTTTGTGTAAGCACATAATCGCCCTGGCATTTTATCACCGCAGCCAAGTAGTTGTTCTGGATTGGGAGTCCCCGGGGGAGTTGTTTTTGAGTGACAAATCCCCACCCCACCCCTCTCTCCAGTTTCTGCATCAGCGTCTGACAGCATCCCATGACTGACACAAGGGTAAATGTACTGAAGTCAATAGGACTATTCTTGTGTAAATCCATGAAAGAGAGGCAGAGCGAAGGAGGCTGAAAGGGGCCAGAGTACTTGGCAGAGAGATTTTGGAACTTTCAAAAGGGAGCCGGAGCTTTGGATATACACTTATGTGCATGGGTGAAAGTCCCCCCCCCCCCCAAAATGAAGAAAGAATGCTGCAACAGTCTAAATGATTGACCATGGGGCAAGTGCGCAGTGAAACTGGTTCAGGATGGGAGGTCTGATCAAAACTTCCCATAACTACTTAAACTGCCACGAATAGAGGTACAGCCAGATTGTGCCAATACTCCAGTGTGACCACAGCCTATGAGCATACACTGGATCTATCAATTACAAATTAATTTTAAAATGGCTGGTGCAGAAGATTCCAGAGGGGTGTCAAGTGTTTTGTGTGAGAGAGGATGGAACAGACGACTTTAAGAACACAAAAAGAGTCTCCTGGATCAGACCAGAGGTCCATACAGTTCAACATATTGTTTCACAGAGCAGCCAACTGGTTGCCCTGGAGGGCCAAACAAACAGGACACAGAGGTGGACGCCTTCCCTGGCTTCTGCTTCCCAGCACGGGTATTCAGAGGTTTGCTACCTCTTTATATGGAGACTATCCATGCTATCCATGCTCGTGGCCATTACTGCCTCCACTAGTAGTGAATTCCACAGTTTCATTACTCTCAGAATAAATAAGTATTTCCTTTTGTCCATCCTAAGCCCTCCTCTTATCTCATGACTGCTAAGCTTACTCAGGAGGTACCTTGTCAAAAATCTTTTTTGGAAGTCCAACTACATGATGTCTACCAAATAAACTTTATCCACATGCTTGTAAACTTGTTCAAAGAACTCCAAGAGGTTGCAGAGGCATAGCTTAGAAGCCATGCTGATTTTCCCTGAGCAGATTTTGTCTGTTTATGTGCTTAATAATTCTCTCTTTAATAACTATTTCTACTAATTTACCCAGAATGGATGTTAGGTTTAATTGGCTTGTAATTTCCGGGATCTCCTCTGGATCCTCAATTAAAATTTGGGGTGAAATTTGCTATTTGTCAATCATCTGGCATGGAGGCTGATTTTAGTAACAAGTTATATATACTTATTACTACATCAACAGTTTCACATTTGAGTCCTTTAAGAAGAACCCTTGGGTGTATGCCACCTGGACCTGCAGACTTATTAGTTTTCAGTTTTCCTCATAGTCCTAGAACAGGGGTGGCCAACCTGTGGCTCGGGAGCCACATGCGGCTCTTTCACACATATTGTGCGGCTCCTGGCAGGGCGGCTGGGGAAGCAAAGGGGAGGCATGCTTTTTCTCTCTTTCTCCCTTCCTTCCTTCCTTCCCTCCTCCCTCTCATCTATTTGCTTTCTTAGTTTCTCTCTCTCTCTTTCTTATAACTGGTTTTCCTTGTTTGTTTTTATTTTTGGCAGTCCCATTTAACGTTAATAAAAAGCAAATTTGCATATTTTTAAAAATAAAAACGTGTGTGATATTTGTTCCTGTCTTGCGGCTCTCAGACATCTCTATGTGGCTCTTACGTTTATTCTATGTGGCTCTTACGTTAAGCAAGGTTGGCCACCCCTGTCCTAGAACTTCAGCTCTCGTCAGCTCAATTTCACTCAGTTCTTCAGACACCCTTCCCAAAAACACTCTGCAGTTCTGCTGTTTACTCTGCAATTAAGTTCCTCTTAGCTCAAGAGAATTTACTCTCAAAGGAGCTATATACCATCGTAGCTTTAGTCCAACCCTTTCCCCAAATGCAGAGTTGTTGGTTACAGCAATCATGAAATATAATTCAGCAGAAAGCTTCACTACTGCACTACCCAGTTTGGTAGATATATACCAAACGTGGTAGTTAGCTATTTCATTTATATCCCAGCTTTCTTCCCAAGGATGACCCAAAGCAGATTACACAATTCTCCACTGCTCCATTTTATCCTCACAGGTAGGATAGGCTGAGTGTGTGTGTTTCTGAGGCAGAGGGGATTTGAACCTGGGTCTTTTAGATCCTAGTCCAACACTTAAACCACTCTACTGCACTGTATGAATGACAATCAGCTGGCCCACCATGTACCTGATTCCTTCCAGCAAAACAAGGAAGTGCTCCTTTACCAGTTTGATTATGGAAACTGTCCGTATCAGTTAAGGTTCTACCATAAAAATAACCAATTTCCATCCTACTGAAAGGCAAGAGAATTTTCTGTATTTCCTGTGTTTCTAACTTGTACTATTAAAGCAACATTTTTAAAATGGTAGCTAAAACTCATGGTTTTGTAGTCAAGTATTTCACAAAGTTGAAGACAAAACCCCATCACTTTCCAGCTTTCTGTAAAGCAACAACAATAACAATTTACAGTCCAGAAACAAAGACCACTTTTAAAAGTACACTGTTTTATTGTACAGAAAACAACAGAAAGTGATAAAACTAATTTGCCTCCCAAAGTTTTCAAGAACCCAGCAGAAAAAAAAAATCTTATTTTGCCTGGTATTCAGCCTGAAACACCAGAACAGTCTAATGCCCAAAGGGAACCTTTGAACATAAGGCCTTCTTCATTTACTTCAGTGGCAGGAGCAGCTCCATATGAGTTTGAATCTGAGCCTTTAGATTGCTTTCATCTGTGCAACAAAGCTTATAAAGAACTGGATGGATGCGGGGAAGGGATGGCGTATTGAACTGAAACACATGAAGCTGCCTTATACTGAACTGAACTATTGCGCCATCAAGGTCAGTATGGTCTACTCATTCTAGAAGTGGCTCTTCAGGGTCTCAGGCAGTGGTCTTTCACATCACCTACAGCCTGATCTTTTTAGTATTTTCTGGATTTTTTTTTAGCCAGATATAGAGCCCAATATTTATTCAGCTATTTGAAAATGGCTGACCCAAAAAATCCCAAGAATATTAGAGATTTTTTGGGACTGCCGGATAGCTGACAATAAAGGGTGTTTAAAGGGATTGTAGTCCATTTAAGCACCTTCTGGGTGAACCTGCTGCATCAAGAAGGCTTTTAAAGGGACTGTGAGCCCTTTAAATGCCTTCAGAGTTCACTCTCCCCTGCTAATACAGGTAAGTGACTTGGACACCCTAAGAAGAATTCAGTAGTATTGTGTAATATGATTTTTAGCAGGGTGTTTATGAGGATCAGACTTTATATATCTGATTCTGAAGCTTGATTTAAGAGCCTTTTAGGACCATTATTTCTGTTTCAACTTCTTGTGGCATTAAATACTTTCAAGCACCATTCACAGTACTATGCTTCCTAATAAATGGCTCTGGAGAATAAGGAAGTAACATTATTTTGAGATTTTATTCTTACAAGTTCATTTATAAGGATGGAGGGGCATGCCCAAATGTCATTTTTTGTAGCAAGGAATGGCAATAACATGGATTATTCTTCTGCAAAATCTTAACAAATCTTCAGTCATGACTTACTTGGTCTCTACAGCCAAATATCTGCGGATGGGGAACTATCCATGATTTGTTATAAGAAGCTATTGTTTCCCATTCCCCCCACCCCCCTAATCTTCAAACTAAGAAAAACTCCACCAGCTTCATTTCTGTGCCTGAGGCTACTATTGAAAGCTCATGAACCTGAGAATCAGTGTGGTATAATGCAGAGATCCCAAAAGATGCTGGATTGGACTTTAACTTTCAGGAGGAGGAAGATAAGGAATTTCTTAAGAGTACTTCATTAAAAACCTCTTTCTGAAAGTGAAAGAAACATTTTGCTTTGCATATTCGTTATCACAAGAAATACTGTGAAGCTCAGAACTCAGGGAAAAAAGCATACTTACAAACTGTTGTCCCAAGTTTTAATTAATTGGTCCAACTTACAAAACTTGCATACCATCCAGTCGCCTTGAATAAACTGGGAATGGCCAATCCCAACCCAGACTTTCAGATATTTTATCTGTCACTAGCTTTAGCCCTAGGGATGCCTTTGAACTGAAGATAAAGCCAAACCATGCTGAGAAAGCAAAGTAAATTATGGAAACTTCTTATAGCTAGTGCTTGATCAAGCCAGAAGTAATTCCCCAAATACTCAAAAAATTAGATCTGTTTTATATGCCCAGAGGGGAGCTGCAGACTATTAAGATGAAACATGAAGGAACAGAAACCATCACAATTTGGCTATCAGTTAAACAAATTCTCAATCAACTCCAGCAATGGTGATTAATGTGCAGATAACCTTCCAGACTGGAGATACAGGCAACTGCATGTATTAATGGATGCTCACATCACACACGTAGAGCTTCCAGCAAGATTCAGGTGGCTGAATAAAGGCTGTGCACACACCATCTAATGTATGGGTTAACGCAGAGGTGAAAATCTCTGGAGGACTGAATCCCCCCTGAGACAAATAAACATTACCATTAGTGTTCACTAATGTCACTAGCACTTTCAGATATGGTTTTAAAATTGTTCTAATCTAATTGATATTTTACGTTTTATTGTAAACTATGTGTTGACTTCATGTAAGCCGCACTAAGATGGCTTTGGCTGGGAGGGCGGGGTAGAAATTCAATCAGTCAATCAATCAATAACACAGACAATGTTGATCACCGATGACACTCAACAAAAGCTATGCATGAGGATTGTTGGATGAGTCTTTATCTATAAAATGAGCAGTATAAAGTGTAGTATATTAGGTGAAAATAAATGTAACAAAATTAACTTATGATCGCCCGGGAAATGCCCCCTCGTCTTACTTTTGCTATCATTTATTTACTTATTTGAAACATTTCTATGCCTCTTTCCCTTCCAAATAGGGTCCCCAAGGTGGTAAACAGCAAAACATTAAATATTTGAGATGTTAAAACAGTATTTAAAACAAAGTATATATTAGGGCCACGGTGGCTCAGAGGTTAAGACACTGAACTGTAGACTGGAAGGTCAGTAGTTCGGCAGTTCGAGACCCTAGTGCTGCATGATGGGGTGAGCTCCCGTCTCTGGCCCCAGCTCCTGCCAACCTAGCAGTTCGAAAGCAAGAAACTGAAAGTAGATAAATAGGTACCGCTTCGGGTGGGAAGGTAACAGCGTTCTGTACGCCTTGGCATCCAGTCATGCTGGCCACATGACCACAGAAATGTCTTCAGACAGCGCTGGCTCTTCGGCTTGGAAATAGAGATGAGCACCACAGCCCTAGAGTTGGATTTCAACTGGATTTCGAGTAAGGGAAACCTTTACCTTATTTATAAGAATATTTAAATAATTCAGTAAAACATTAAACACACAAGCAGACATTTCAGCACAACCACAGAAGAGGCCAATAATGGGGGAATGCCAAACCAAACAAAAAAGGTCTTCACCCACTGGCAATGAAAGAGGAAGACAGATGAATTTCCCTGAGAAGGGCATTCCAAAGTTTTGGTGCCATGATCGAGAAGGTCTTTTCTTGGGTTCCCACCTTCTGGCCTTGAATACTGAAGGCATCCAAAGCAGGCACTCCCAAAGACAATTAGACTGAATGTTCATATGGGAGTAGGTCGTTTTTCAGGTATGCTAACCCCCAGTTTTGCATGTCATCACCAGCACCTTGAATTAGGACCAGAAGCAAATTGGGAGCCATTGTAGACAGAGCAAGACTGGAGTAATATATTTTATTTAATTTACTGTCCGTACAGTAAATAAATATTTTATTTATTTACTTTCTGTCCGTACAAGGCCGCCAAGGTGGCTAACAATTTAAAACATACATGATAAAATTACATTATTAAACCACTAACATAAACCACCCTCCCAAATATACATCATTAATTTTAAAAAGAGTTAAAACCAGTTAAAATACATTAAAAACATTGTTTAGGAAGGAAAGATTATTGAGGGAATGCCAAACAAAACAGAGAAAGTCTTCACATGCTGTCAGGAGATGGCAACAGAAAGAGACAGATGAATCTCCCTGGGAAGAGAGCTTTGATGCCATGAACGAGAAGGCCCTCTCCCAAGTTGCCACTTTCCTAATCTCAGAACGTGGTGGCACCCGAAGCATAACATGAACATAATGGTCTGTAATTATATAGTTCCTATAACCATGTTCCTGGCCTCAACATTCAGTACCAGTTCTAGCTTCCGGACAGTCTTCAAGGGCAGCCCCAACATAGAACACACTGCAGTAATCTACTCTGCATGTTACCAGGGCATATACCACAGTGGCAAGCTCTTTTTTTTTTTGCCCAGGAAGGACCACTGGTTGAAGCTGGTGAAAGACACCAGGAGGCCCAAGTCCAGTAGCACCCCCAAGTTACAAACCTGCTCCTTTAGGTCAGGTGCAACCCCATCCAGAACAGGAGATATCCCGATTCCTATGTCAAACCTCCCCCTACCCCAGTAGCACCTCTATTTTGTTGGGATTAAAGTCCAGCTTGTTAGCCCTCCTTCATCATAAAAGCCTCAACTATGGTTATCCAAAACCCTGTGTCTTTCACAAATTGTGTTTTTAGATAAACCAATTTATTCTGATTAATCAACTGCACAGAATTACACAATCCATGTCATTTAGACTGGAATACCATCAGCTGGAAAAGACCACAGATTCTAAGTATAGTTACTTAGGTCTTGTGAATACAGAAAAACTGGGTATATGTTGTCAGTCCTCATCAGAGATTCTGAGAAATGTACATTCTAAAACCAGGTACTTGGAAATTCTGCTGTGACCAAAATGTCCCCAAAAAGTCATACTCTTTTTTTCTGCCGAGGAAAAAAACCACTGTAATAACTCTAACAAGAGCCTTAGACTGACTCACATGTTACAAAATCTGCAGTACCTTTCTACCTGCTTCTGAACAATACTGTCACATACCTAACCTTATGCCTAAATTAGATGAAGGTGGGAAAAGAGCACTGAAATTTCTCCCTCTTTTATGTGAAGGTATTTGAAGCAGAATATTTTAAAGGCATCTAGAATCCAGACTGGATTCGACTCAGCTTTATGTCTTTTTCAACTTTACATCTTCAACAATACTACCCCAAAATCTACTTTTGGAAAGCAATGCACTTTGAACATAACACTGGTAAACAAATGATAAACCAACCAACTAGATTAACATCAGGATATCCTTTAAAAGCAATCTGAAAATCAATCTAGCGTTCCCAGAGTCCTATGTAAAATGAGCCTGAATATACTTCACGAATTTGATAGTGTACTTTAACCAAATATCTGCGTCTAAAGGAATTCATTTAATATGCTAGTACTCTTGCATTTTTTGAACCAAGGTAAGTCTCCCACTCCTACCACTTCCCTGAGCTAGCAAGTAGCCACAAGAGAGCTTAATTGCCCAGGAGTATATGTTTTGCCAGGAATTCCAAGCCCGTTAAGAGATTTTGTGCCCCCAAACTCTTCTTTGGGGTTGGGTTACATGCTGCCACTCAAGATTTTGCCCCCCCGCGAGCCACACGGAAGGGGGTATAAATAGCCCATTTGAGCAGCCCAGACAGTTGGGTAAGAATTAGGGTTGCCACTCCACCACCTCTTCTTTCCCCCAACCATTCCAAAGAGCAGAAAATTTAAAAATGGGCTGCTGGTGGTTGTTGGCAAAAGCACATTTTACCATAAGAGTTTCTGGTGATTTCTAGAGAGGTGTGTCTGCACTTCTAGTTTTTTCCCCAGAAGTGGCATCATGCCACTGGCAACAGCTGCTCCTCATGTCTCATCCGGTCTCTCAATGGTTGCCAGGCTGGGCTTGGCAACCCTAGAAAGAACTCAAAAAAAGAACTTGAGTGGCCTATAGTTCCCTGGATCATCTTTCCTTCCACTCCTTTAAAAAAATTGGAGCAAAATTTGCCCTTCTCCAGTCACCTGACAAATCACTCATTCACTAAGAGGCCTTGAAGTTAATAGATAATGGCTCTGCTAACTCCAAAGCTAATTCTTTAAGCACTCTTGGGCGGACACCATCCAGCCCAGGGGACTTATAGCCATTAAAACCATCCAGATACTTCTGAACAACCTCTGTATTTATATCCACTTCCAAAGCCAAATCCTGAACCCCATTGTCCCCAAGTGGGACTCTACTCTCTTTTAGAGAGAAGACTGAGACAAAATAGGCATTAAGCCTCTCTGCTTTAGCCTGTCAGTTTTTCCATTTTCACCCAATAGCAGACCTATCACCACCAATATGTTCTCTCTGTCTCTCCCTGTGCTATTCTTAAAACAGGCAGGCTGCTTTAACTTTTTCCCTTCTAGCTAGGAAGATCTCTGAGGGGGACCAATCCTTACTTTGGAGGGATGGCTTTCTAAATCTCCATTACCCAATCCTTCAATGTTTTTCACCACTGATCTTTAGGACTTGCAGCTGAAGCTATTAAAACCCATCCACCTTCTCCTCCTGTTAATGTTGCCAAATGGTTTCTGCTCTTTCCTGACATCAACCTCCATAAGTATGTGTACTTCCTTCCCTGAGCATAATGTGAGGATTTTGTGGCTGTGTTATGTGCATATTTTCTTAAGGCAACCAGCTTCTCATTCATAACAGTTACAAGGACTAAAAGAGGGACAGGTGCTTTTTGTGAAAGCTTTCAAGTTGCTGGTAACCATGTCCCCCTATGGGGGATTTTCATAAGAGGAACTGCAAACAGGAGCAAAAGTGCTCACCTATTTCAGAAGGAATATATGTGATCCCTGATTGGTCAGGATCATGTAATCAGGAAGAAGGATGAGATCCCATTAGGTAGGAAGTGGTGTTAGCCAGCAAGGCACTTTTCTGTGCTCTTATGGATTTTTATATCCATAAGTTTGAACTCTGTGTTGCCAGCAATGGTAGGGCCTTGCACTTTCTTCTTCACATGGGAGCCAGCTCCAGCCCAAGCCAGGAGGCTGACACCCCAAACAGTTCACCCAAGACAAAGATAAGGGATTCCTCTTGCCATGAGGTTTCCTTATGTCAGACATCCGCTGGCTAACCCCCACTCCCCCACTATACATCTGGATAGTTATGCTAACTAGACTGCCTAGCAACTAATGTGCCAGCCATCAGATACTTGGCTAAAACCATCAACTGACAATAGGTATGGCCAGGTGAGTCATCGTACCCCAGACTCAGTGTCTGTTTCCTGGTGAAGTCATACTTTTGCAACACTGACCAAACCCCTGGACCTCCTCCCTTTGTTCACCTTTAACCTATAGCAAGGTCCAACAGGGACGGACCGCCTAGTAGGAGTGTTAGTGGGTTGTGGTCTGCAAAGCCCGCCCCAAGACCCCCAATAAAAGTCCAAACCGAGAGTCACTCGGCCTCTTGAGCCGTCGCCCTCTATCTTACCTATTGACCCTTCAATCCAGCTTTCTGTCCCCAATCCTTGCCTCCATCTTTGAACCCCTTTTTCTCTCTCTGGACTCGTGATCCAGGAGAACCACGTGGTCTTGCCGGTTCAAGCCTCGTGGCCCCATAGCTTTTATACCTTTCTTCCCCACATCCAATTCATCTTGACATCGGACAACGCATCTAAGGTAACGTGCTTTCCCCACCAACGAAACCTGCTCATGCAAAAGTGCTATTTTCTCTCTTTATTTTATTAGACCTGTAAGATTGTGTGTGTGATTACGATTTTTGTATGCTTGACTACATGATCCAGTAAACAACATTGAACTTGGAACCTGTCTCACGTGCCTCTTTCCTTGAGAACTCCCGGGAGGGGTGGGACCCTGGTATAGTTGGCAAGAACCCGTGTATTTTGCTGATTGCTAAACGTAAATTAAAGCAATTCGGCTAACAGTGGGATACAAACAGCAACAAAAGTGTGAACAAGAGTTTTCAGAACTCACTATAAGTGCTGATTTGTCACTTAGGGTTCAAATGTAATCATTCAGTGCATTTACAGTCCACATATTTTACCATCTAACCAATCACATCTGCTAGCACAGTTTCTCAGTCCCAAGAACTGGGAAACAAAGCTCTGTATACAGAATCTTGATCCTCACTGGGTTTTATACTAAGGGATGTGTGTGTCTGTAAAAATTATGGGGCTCCCAGATCTGGTACACTGATAGTGCATGACACTTTGATTATTAGTTGAATCTGAAAAGGGACACATTTTGGCTTTCCCCCATAAAACTCCAAGTCCTGAAGCCTGCCTCAAACTAGTGGCCAGCTGAAAAACAGTGGGCTGTGGAAGTTCACTACTGCCTTTGCATCCTTAAAGCAGCTTCAGGTTGGTTGAGGGTAAGGTTTAATTAACAGCCAGGCTCATTTGTATGACACATTGCAAGCAGTACACAAAACAAACCTTTTTCTTTAGAAAGAACACATTTAACCATCTGTGGTTGTACTTTTCAGTACTCTCTTGTTTTAAAATCTTTCCCATTAGTTATCCCTGGGCTGTCTGAGGTAAAGTATGGAAACGTACAGACACCATGATGGCAGCTTCTGAGGAGAAAAATAAAGCAAAGACAGTGACTAATAATTTTATGCTCATGATTTCAAATTTATTTTAAAGTGAAATGCATTTTAAATTTGTGTGTGTCTTTCCTAAGTGGCATAATGCATTTATTTTTTGTCCCTCAGGCAGCCTTCCTACAGTACAGACTGCTCAAAAGCCAGTCGAATCTGACTCTAGGGGGCAGTGCTCATCTCCGTTTCCAAGCCAAAGAGCCAGCACTGTCTGAAGACTTCTCTGTGGTCATGTGGACAACATGACTAAACGCCAAGGTGCACGGAACCCTGTTACTTTCCCACCAAAGCGGTATCTATTTATCTACTTGCAATTTCTTGCTTTCGAACTGCTAGGTTGGCAGGAGCTGGGGCCAGAGATGGGAGCTCACTCTGTCACGCGGCACTCGGGTCTCGAACTGCCGAGTTACCGACCTTCTAGTCTGCAGCTCAGTGTCATAGCCACTGAGCCACTAGAGGTTTGCAGTTTTTAAAAATCTGATATTTTTCAGTTTGGGTCCATTGGACCTGAAAACAAAAGTGTCTTTCTGAAAAATCCCGGATCCCAATATTGGTACAGTATTCGGATCCAGGATTTTTCGGAAATCCCGATTTTTGGGGGGGTCCAATAGATTCAAGAAGAAAAATATTGGATTAAAACAAAAAAAGCCAGCCTGATCCTGGGGCTGACTTGACTTCTCCTGCAGCCTGGTTTAAACCGGGCTGCAGGAGAAGCCAGCTCCAGGGTCTGCGTGCCGCACGGAGCGATCTCCCTGAGGCACACAGTTCCTGTGTTTGGCTCCTTCTGCAGCGTGGTTTAAACTGGACTGCAGGAGAAGCCAGCTGCATGAGAAGCAGTCCCAGCCAGGATCTGCATGCCTCCCTGCATGATTCAGGGAGCGATCTCCCCAAGGCACGCAGATCCTGCCTGGGCTGGGCTGGTTTCTCCTGCAGCTTGGTTTAAACCTGAGGCTTGCAGATCCTGGCTGGGACAGCTTCTCATGCAGCTGGCTGCATGGCAAGCCACTCACAAGCCGAGCTGGCAGGAACAGTCTGCTCCTGCACAGTCGATCCTGATCCTCGGGCTGTCTTCTGCAGTCCCTTTAAACTTTGAAGGGACGGCAGTAGAAGCCCAACAAACATCTGATAGGCGGCAGTAATCTGTTCCTGCCTCTCTGTTTTCAGATCTTCCAGTAATTCCTGAATATACCTTGGATTTTTTCAGGACCCCTCCCCAGTTTTTCTGACAAAACCTGGACACATATAGGAAGACGAAATATACCCGAAAAATACCAATAAGGTAGACCCGAATGCATACCCCTAGTACAGGTTGTTATTACTACTGATTGCTTATGTAGTACTGTCAATACACAAAGTAGATCTTAGGAATGTATGAAAATAATAAAAAATCCCTGCACTGATAATTAAGTTCTGAAAGCCATTGGAGGCATGTAAGATAGATGAGAAGTATGTTTTTGCTTCATAGAACACACACATAATATGAGTGTCTGCATGTGTGTCTGACTGCTGAAGACTCAATACATACTTTTTAGTAAGAACTCAGTGATTAAAACCAAAGACATCTAAGAGAGGCGATGATCAACACTGTTAAACTCAACAGTGGATGTCCAGGACTCAGACACAGTTATAAAGAAGAGGAAATGAAAATTAGAAATTAGAAAATAGTGGTCCCAGCTAACTCTTGATTGTTTGATTTTCTATTGCATAATACAGCAGGAATCTGCATGGATTATGCGTGTGCCTATGTAAAGTTTTAATTTGCCTTGGGCATCAAATAAATAAACATCCTTGAGCCTGTCCGTTCCCTTCTTTCCTCTGCTGCCTCATTTGGTTTTTCTTCCCTCCCTCCCTGTATAATTGATTCCAAGCTCGACCAGCTTTGGAATTAATTAAAACTGCATGGTATCATCATCATAACTAGCATGACAGGCGAAGACAGCATGAGCAGCCTTGGCCCAGTGTGAAAGGGAACGGGTGGGGTGAAACCAGAGCAGAACAGCCAGATGTCACTGTAGGATGGGCTGGAAGCTGAAGCACACCCCTGCTCACCCTTCTCACCACCGTCATCTCTGCATGCCATTATCTAGCACAGCATATGAATGAAGCAGACAGACATCAGCGAAACAGAAAACTTCCTTCTAGAATTTCATCTTAGCTTCCTTTTATTCATGTTTGCCTAAGCAAAGGAGCATTCATTACACCAGCACCTCTAGACTGTCTGATACACAATTTTCCCAGCAAGGTATATTCTGACAGAACCTGCCCTTTTGGTCTCCATATTTTGCTTGAGTGCCCTCTATTTGCAACTCTCAGGAATTACTGTATTACATTATTATAGTAATCATTTATTCCCCTACTCTCCAGAAACTGTTTTTCTTCTTACTCAAGAGATAATAATTCAGAAATTACATTGGGTGTAGCTAAATGTGCATCAGTCCGTTCAATCCTTGGTTACAAAACAGGATATCTAGAAATTTTCTGCTGCTCAAGATCATTGATCTATGAGCTTCTAGTTCTATGAGAGCCAGTTTGGTGTAGTGGTTAGGAGTGCAGACTGTAATCTGGGAGAATCGGGTTTGATCCCCCACTCCTCCACATGCAGCTGCTGGTGTGACCTTGGGTCAGTCATAAATTCTTTCAGAGCTGCTCTCTCAAGGGCAGTTCTCAAGAGAGCTCTCTCAGCCCCACCTACCTCACACAGTGTCTGCTGAGGGGAAAGGAAGGGAAAAGGGATTGTAAGCCGCTCTGAGACTCCTTTGGATAGTGAAGGGTGGGGTATAAATCCAATCTTTCTTTCGGGTTGAAAAGGAAATACCCAATTTTTATCCCCTTTTACCACTACCAAGGCCAAGGACGATAATCCTGTAATAATCCAACAATGTCAAAAAATATTTGTTTTTCAGATGGTTTAGACTTAAGAGACAATGAGAGGTAGTATAACAAAAGGAAATATTCCTGATTAGAATGGAAATACAAATGGTGATTAATCATGTAGGGTTTAATTTTTATTTTCTGTTGCACTTATTTCACAGGGTAAGAAAATTTAAATCATGTTTTAAAGGCATGGAAGGGAAAGTAAAACATTTAATTCAAAAAGCAAAAGCCAAGTACTCAATGAAAAGAAAACCCAAGATCTGGTTTGAAGAATTTTATATACCAAATAAGATGGGGAGGAATTAAATCTGATTTCCTGTTGAAGGTCCTTAGAATTCCTCATTGGAAAAAAAAGCTGCTAAGAAAAAAATATCCAAGGTGGCTTTCCTTAGGTGGTCTGGTTTGAATCTCATTTACAAAATCACCTATCAAAGCAACAACCTCATAACTTGATCCAAATTAAAAAGATAATCAAAGACTGAGTTAGGCTAAAAGAAGCTAGCCCCATGATTCCTTTATCCAAGGAAATACTCTTTGCCTCTGCAAATATTAAAGTAGTAAGAGAAGGAGTATTTCTTTACAGGAGGCTGCTGTGATAAAACAAAGGTTTGGAAACAGATTGCTGATTACTGTAGATACTGAGGCCCCTAAAATATGGGTTAATTTGCTTCTCTTAGCCAAGTATTCTGTTCTGAACCATTACTTAACATGAAATATTAAGGTATTCCTTTAATTAAAAATGTTCACATTGTAGGTACTTTCTTAACACTAAGTTCATCCGTAACATTTGGATGTATTTAGTCAGCTCTTGAAAACATTTGTGGCTTGCTTCTCATTCAGAAGATTAACCAGAGATGTGTAAGTCACTGCAATAAGAATTCTAAACTCCTTTTGTAGATACTGCCAAATCTTTGTTGTTGTTGTTGTTGTTGTTGCTTGGAGCTTGAGGGATTGGTGATGGTCACATTGCTTATCCAAGCTTTTCACAATGAGATGTTAAGAACACAAAGATGAATTTTTCAGCTCTTGCTCTCTAATGTGAGCCACTGAATGTTATATTCAACACAGGTTTGTGTTTCAGATTTCCTCGGATACTTTTAAATGGTAACAAATGATAAAGATGTCACTGAAATCTTATGCTGTTCCGCAGAGCCAGCATCTGCCAAAGACAGCTCTGATCTACGCATTATCGGACAAGATAATGGCTTCATTAGTGCACACTTCAGGGCCCTTAATACATTTATTGGTGACAGTTGGTGAGTAGAATGAAATAAGTGTGTTATTTTCAACTGAAGAGGGCTGAAATCAGTGGACACCAAAATGTACAATAACTGTCAACTAGATACTCTCTTGATCATATAACAAAGGGGGAAAAAGTGATTTGGTAAGAACAGAAAAGGTTTCTTCATGAAGGAGGAAAGTTTTAGATCTTTCACTCTCTGTTGCCCCAGTTTAGCCTTAAAAATCTTCAATTTAAACTAAGACCATTCATATTCTTGACTTGCACGTGACGTTAAGTGGAAATAACACATGTGCACATGCACAGATAATTCTCTCATTATCGTGGTAGAACACAAAACAGCAACCCTCCAATAGATGGGGACAGAATCCCCTTGAACAATATAACACTTAGCTCTGGAGAGTCTCTTGCACGTAGGAGTCACTTTTCAGAAACATGAGGACATGGGATACAAAGGAGGCTGGTTTCTCTTCAGGACAAATAAAAAGAAGTACTGCATGCTCAAAAAACAATTGGCCTGCAGAATTCATTGCCATTAGATTTGGTGAAGACCACTGATTTAGTTGGCTTTAAGAGGACTAGCCAACTTCACAAAGGGCAGGTCCATCAGTGGTCCATGATGACAGCAAGGAATCTCCATGTTCAGAGGCTGTAATCTTCTGAATACCAGAGGGAGCCTTTGGCTTGGATACACTCTTTGCAGGGTTATATGGTTAACTACTGTATGAAACAGGAAGCTGGACTAGATGGACCACTGATTTGATTATGGCTGCTCCTATGGTCTTCTGTAGTGTGGATGCACACCAGTCCCACATGTGGCCAATGGATTCTCTATTTACTTATGTAACTGGCCCTGTGTACATAATTGATATATCATTTATTTATTTATTATTATTATTAATTTCAATTATACATATTCCTAGTAGCATGTGATTAGAAACACACCTTTGAATACATACTTGATGGTGCCTACAGTCAGAGCTAATTTCAGAGATAGAGCTCATTCCTATTTCTCCTCACCAATGCACATGTAGAAATTTTCCAGTACCTATGTGAAGGCAGTAGAAAACTGAGGTATAAACCCACAAAAGTAACAAAGGCTGTTCATATAACCATATCAGAGCTGTACCAAGCCATTATTGGATACTGCACTAGTGTTGCACTATAACAATCATTAGCAATTAAACTGGCTCGTCCTCAAAGGAGAATCCAGAAGTGTGTGGATACAGCCTATGAGTGAAATTACCATGTGAATCTGGATGTTAAATACGTTCATCATATGATGAACAATGATTAATCAGATGTGGGTGAGAGCTGTCAACAGGAGAAAGCTCTCTTCCACCATGATGTTAATAACACATTAAAAGGTGTTAATTGCTGACATAAATTGAACTTATCGTGCACGCCTATGGACGGAAATTTATTCTAAGATCAAAAGGATTAACCAAAACAGATTGTACCTGATTGTCTACTACAGAAGATGCCACAGGAAGAAAAAAACCTTTGATTTTAAAAAACAATGATTGCAGTTCTGTCTAGATTTGGGGTGTCATAATTCCATTGTTTATGTATGTGACACTGCACATCACAACACTGCAGCCATTAAGACTGTG
This sequence comes from Lepidodactylus listeri, assembly GCA_029233225.1. NCBI lineage: Eukaryota > Metazoa > Chordata > Lepidosauria > Squamata > Gekkonidae > Lepidodactylus > Lepidodactylus listeri. The sequence goes on from JARCFY010000016.1 coordinate 22,817,528, forward strand.
CATTTAATTTTGGTGTTCTATAAATGTTTTCAACATTTCATTCCTCCTAAGCTATAAGACTCAGGCATAGGTAGGCAACAAAATGAGCTCCTCTTGAATTTACCAGCCTTTGGTGGCATAAGAGATTCAAGACTTTTCTATAGAAAAATCAACATTTGCAACAAAAAACACATAAAACATTATTAATCCATAAATACTATTAGGTAGAGTTCATTAGCCTACAATATTTCCCTGAATATCCTCACTTCCTTAAAAGAGCTCCATTAGTTTGATTATATTCACTAAACGTTTTATAAAAATCTAAAGTCCTAGCAGCAGTTATTTAAAAAAATATGGTTGGCTTGCTATGATTGCAAATGCCACAGCCTTAAATTATTTTTTTGTAAAAAAAAAAAAAAAATTGGAACATCTCACATCATCAAGCCCATAATGTGCAGCAAACGTCTGGTAGAAAGTCATTAAAATAACAGCCAATTCAATGTATGTGATTCTCTCTTTCTCTCACAAAACATTTATAATTAAAAATGGCCTCATGCCATGACCAAAAACCAGCCTACTCATGATATCAAAATTATTATCCTGTAAATCAGAAATGCAAGGACTCCAATACCATTGAGAAAGCTTTCAATCCCCTAAACTACAGCCATAATTCAGTCAAACCAGTCCATTCCATTGTTTGCTATGCTTTGATTTCACTATGAGTTTTAAAGCAGTGGTCTTCTGGGTGACTCTGGGATTCCTCAATATGAAAATCGGGAATAGAATATAAACTTCCCAATGGGACTGCATACCCACTACTATCGATCTTCAACACACAGGTGCAGAAGAGTGAATGTGCACGTTACACATTCAGTCCACAGAGGTAACCTGGAGCTAGTAGGGGTAGTTAATTGGAGATAGTATGACAAGGAAGTCAGCAAGGAAATTCTTCTCTAAAGGTATAAAGTTCAAGAACTGAGGCACTAGATAAAGGGAAACGAATAACTCTGTCACAGTTTTCAGTCAATTTCAGTGTTTTTGACACACACAACATCAAAATCATTAGGGTTTTTGGTTTTTTTTCAAACAAGAGAGTTATTTCTTCATGTTATGCAGGCTGGAAGCAGCATCAGACAGATGCAATGCAATCATTATTTCCAAAAACAGAAATGATACTAATTATATCATCTGTCTTCATTATAAAAGCTAAACAAAACTTTTCATTCATAGAGAGCTGCCATTTAGTCAATTAACAGGTAATGACCCATAATACAAAGAAGATTGAAATTGGGAATTACATTCATGTTAGTTTGGTTCTGTGGCTCCCCTCAATTTTGTTCCTACAGTAAGTGGGAAGAACAGGCTCTCTCTAATTCTTTTCCATTAATGGCTTCTCACAGCCCTTGGGAGTTGGTCCAAAAAAACCAGTACAACCCAAATGAGAACAAAATTGACTTTTAAAAAGATCATTCAGTCCAATGATGTAAACAGCTTACTAAATCAATCTGCCATCCAGGCAAGACTTAACTTGGCAGTGGAACAGAAATAACACATTTCAAAGTTCAGCATTTCAAACTGCACGAATACACAGAGAATGTATCTGCGAGATGGCCACACGTGCATCATGACAGTAGGCCATGGGGCCATGTTTACTCAGTCATTAAGCCTCCATGCTCACATTAGGCGTATCTTTCTAATGAAGGTGAACAGCTAACAGAACACATCTTCTATGGAAATGTGGTCCTCATGCAGGTATAAATCTCTCTAATCCTGTTGCCATTAAAGTAAATTGAAGCTGTCACTTACTTCAATAAACACTAGAACAGAGAAAAACTTTAAAGAAACACCAAAAGCTTGTGGGAAGCTTGCTAGCCAGTCATTAGCAATTGCCAGGTCTGAATCAAAAGGAACTGACTCTTCAGAATTATTCCAAGGGAGATTATGAACAACACTTTCAACTGAGATAAAGATTACCAAAATCCCATTAATCACCCCCTGGAAAGTACTATTCTTCTATTAGGGCATGAACTTTGGTTGACCGGGCCATGTTCCAGTTCTGGTTGGTTTTATCCATTTGTTCTTCTCCTCCAGTTGCACACCTCATTCTTTTCCAAATCTTTTTTTAACAAGCTGTAGGCAGTGTTGACACATTCCCTCTTCTTCCTATCTTGAACTCATCATGTGGAAAGAAACTATGTTGATTTTAACGGGGATTTTCTTTCATGTAGTGTGGCGTCAAACCACTTACTAGTTCCATTGACTCCACACTCAAAGGCAGGAAGGTCATACAGAGCGTTAATGTTGTCTGTACTCAATTTACAGTCATTTAATTTGCTGGGCAGTTGTATGATCTGAAGTATGCAAACAAGATCATCCACAGAGAAACTGCTGTCAGCATGTACAACCCATCTCTGTTATATCATCTCCAATTTTGTCAAGTTTTGATGCTTTTGTGTGAGAGAAGTCAGGAAAATCGCTTTGCAACCTTTAGACTTGAATCCAGCGGCAACTTAGAGACCAACACGATTTTTGGGGTATAAGCTTTCAAGAGTCAAAGCTTTCTTCGTCTGATACCAGATGAAGGGAGCTTTGACTTTCAAATGCTTATACCCAAAAAATCTTGTTGGTCCCGAAAGTGCTACTGGACTTCAATCTAACTGTTCTACTGCTGACCAAAATGGCTACCCTCTGAAACTAGCACCATGCAAGAGTTCCTCATACAGTACTCAGTGGGCACTCAATGAATTTGCTGAGCAGTCGGGTTAGAACAGATAAAAGGAAGTACTTCTTTACCCAAAGAGTGATTATCACATGAAATTCACTGTCACAGGAGGTAGTGGCGGCTACAAACATGGACAGCTTCAAGGGGGAATTAGATAAACATATGGAGCAGAGGTCCATCAGTGGCTATTAGCCACAAGGTATAGATAGGATCTCTCAGCTGGGGGCAATTGATGCACTGTATTCTTGGTGCTGGGGGGGGGACAACAGTGGGAGGGCTTCTAGTGTCCTGGCCCCACTGATGGACCTCCTGATGGCACCTGGTATTTTTGGCCACTGTGTGACAGAGTGTTGGACTGGATGGGTCATTGGCCTGATCCAACACTGGCTTCTCTTATGTTCTTGGCGGCAATGTTAGCCGCCAATTGTTGTGGTTTCTTGCCGATCTTATGTGTAATTTTAAGCTGTACTCTTATGCTAAATTATGTTGCTGTTGTTTTAAACTTCTGTGCACCGCCTTGAGCCGGCTAACGCTGCCTAGGTGGGATATCAATCCAAATAAATAAATAAATAAATAAATAAATAAATAAATAAATAAATAAATAAATAAATAAATTCTTAGTAGGGCCAGATCAGACTCTTTGCTTTGTTGTGTTATGTTTCCCTTGTCTTGAGATTTCTGACAGCAATTCATTATCAGGGAGTTTATATCAGCTTCCTCTGATACCCTAGTCCTCTTTTAAACTATAAAACTCCATCATTTACTGCACTACACTCCCTCTAATTCAAAAGTTATCGTTCCCACGTCTACTCTTTGAAATGTGGAGGCCACATTTCATAACACGTTTCTGTTAGTGCCTCACAGAAGCTCATCAAGAGGATGGATTGGTGGAAATTGTATGGACAGGCTTGAATCCACTGCATATCCTAGAGTAGGGCTTCTAGGGTGTGGTTGGAAGCAACATGATCCAGCAGCTGTGCTGAAACTAATCAGGTCAGAAGCTAGTTTGGTCAGAGCTTGCACGGGAGATCTCCTGAGAATTCGGTGTAAATTATCTTGAATTCGGGGATGAAATAAAGGCAGGATATGAAATAAATAAACGAACAAAATATTGGCCAGCAGAAATATTTATCCATACCTTCTGTTCCCCATGACAGTGGACGTAAAAGAAATGTCAGAATTATGCAACTCAGCGGGCCAAGAACAGACTCTTTAACCCGACAAAGACTAACACATCAACATTACCAAACTACTTTTCAGCACATCAGATTAGCTAGGTACAATCTTAGATATCTTGCACTAGCTCCTATTTGCGCTCTTCCGTACCACACCATTTTTCATGTTAACTGTTTGTTATAAGCAGTTCCATGCCTTTGTAGTGAATCTCTTTCCACATTCCTTGCTTGCTTTAATTCCCTTAGACCAAGTGTACATCTATATTCAAAATTAAAAATATCAGTTTGAATATCACTTTCTTTCCATTATATCTGGCTTGTAAGCTAGCCCATTTAGACTCTGCCAACTTAGACTTGCTGACCCACACCACCGTAACTTCCGGACTGGACTACTGGAATGCACTGGATGTGGGACTGCCTTTGAAGACATCTCAAAAGCTTCAACTGGCGCAGAATATTGCAGCAGACTCACATCCAGGTTCAGCCACTCAGATCACATAACAGTGCTATGTCAATTGCCTTAGCTGCCTAGTTGTTTCTTGGCCCAATTCAGGTTGATGGATTTAAAGCCCCTAGGACATTCATACCTCTCAAATTGCATCTTCCAGTATATTCCCATGCATTCCCCAGTTGCATTCCTCAGATAGCCTTCTCCTGATAATTCCCTCGCCTAGGATTGTCTATTTGGCACTGGACTCTAAATTTGTTCTACTGCTTCAGACCAACATGGCTGACCACCTGGATCCATTTGGCAACAGTCCATTCACAGGTATTCTCTCTGGCCTACCAGAGCAGGTGCCTTTCCCTTGCTGCATTCAAGAAGGTGTGCAAGACTGTCCTGTTCTAGAGGACATCCGGTGGAGGATAAACTAGTTTTAGCTCTGTTAACTCCGTGTACCAGTTTTTAACATAGTGTTTTAATTCTGTATTGGTTTTAAGCGGGCAGACACTTTCCATGTCCATGTCGTGCAGCTTTTGCTGTTTTTGCTACTCACCTTGAGTTTGCAGAGATTAAGTGAAGCATAAATATTTTAAATAAATAAATTCATTTTAAAACATCCTTGCTCCATGACCTGTTATTTCAATCAACAGTTCTTATTTTATTTCTGTGTACAGGAGTCTTCCCCAGATGTAGACATCTGTCCCCACAGTTTCTCTGGCTCCATCTTTAATTGAGCACATTAAGGAGCTTTTAACTGTGCTTCAGATTTAAACCAACATGTTCTCTGTACTTGTTTGTGTTAGCTGACCTTTCAGCCAGATCTTCAGTCCCATCCTTACTTATACTGTGCCAAACCTATTTTTCCCCTTTATGAAGAACAGCCACAGAAGTTTTCATATAACCCCACCATAAATATGTTTAGCCCTGACCTGGATGGAGCAAGCTGGCCTGATCTCGCCAGATCTTGGAAGCTAAGCATGGTCAGTCCAGGTTAGTATTTGGATGGGAGACCACCAAGGAAGTCCAGTGTTGCTACACAGAGGCAGGCAATGGCAAACCGCCTCTGAAAGTCTCTTGCCTTGAAATACCTCTGGGGTCACAATATAACAGATGTGACTTGATGGCAGTAGTTTCCACCACCAACCAGTGTTCCCTCTAAGCTGAGTTAGTGTGAGCTAGCTCACAGTTTTTTAGCCTCTGGCTCACACGTTTTTGTCTTAGCTCAGGAAGGATGGCTCCAGAGCAAACTAATTTATGCAGCAGCCAAATCGCTCCCTCACAGTTTGGTGTAGTGGTTAAGTCTGCGGACTCTAATCTGGGAGAACCAGGTTTGATTCCCCACTCCTCCACTTGCAGCTGCTGGATGACCTTGGGCAAGACATAGTTCTGTCAGAGGTGTTCTTGAAAAGAGCAGTTTCTTTTGGAGCTCTCTCAGCACCACCTACCTCAAAGGGTGTCTGTTGTGGGGAGGGGAGGGGAAGGGAAAGGAGTTTGTAAGCTGCTCTGAGACTCTGAGTGAAGGGTGGGGTATAAATCCAATCTCCTCCTCCTCCTTCTTCCCAGTAGCACACAAAGTATAATTTTTACTCACAGGACTCCACAGCTTAGAGGGAGCATTGTGCACCAATACCAAATATGTTCACTCAGAAGTTCCCCTGATTTCAGTGGGACTTACTGGTAAGTGAGATCCAATTTACATATACCTGAGGAAAAGCAGTTATTGCCTTATCCACTGTCATTCGGCAGTGCTCCATGAATGCTCAAAACCTCTCATAGTTTTGCTTCACAGAGACTCATTATAATGCTACAGGAGAAAACAAACAAGCAAACCTTACCAGCATTTACAATTCCAATGTAAAGTCTCATTTAAATTGGGCTGTAGGCTGCTAACCAGCAGCACAATCCTAAACATAGTTAACATTCTTGTCATGTCCATTGAAGTGAATGGGCTCAGAAGATGTAACTCTGGTTAGGATAGCACTGTGGGTGACCTTGGTTTAGTTGTCACCTTAGCCTAACCCACCACGTTATGTTGTTGTGAAGAAAAAAAGGGGAGGGAAACATGTAAGTCAGTATAATCAAGAGGGTGAGGAGACACCTAATAAGCAATGTAATAGGACTAGGACAGCAGAAATCTGAAACAAGTCATAAGTATTAAACATGACAAGTTAAACAAGGCAAGAAATGGTATAGCATAAATAAAAATGCAATGCAGTCACAGCAAGAGAAAAACATTCAGCACCAGATAATACATATTAGCATTACAGTTGTTGTAACAGCCCCATTCCCTCTATTGAAATTTCTTCCTTAATCATTGTTAGAAAGCAGACCAATTTCTTAATAAAAATGCCCTCCCGTTTTACATAGTTTGTGGAAAGCCATGAAGGGCTTTGTATAGCAGTACACTGAGCTGAACCTGGTAATTAATGAGCACCCAATGGAGTAACAGCAGAACAGATGTAATATGCATGCACTGCCTAGTTCCGGATAATAACCAAGCTGTGCTGTTCTGCACTAGCTGGAGTTTCCAGGCTGATTTTGAGGGGAGACCTGTACAGAGTACATTGCAGTAGTCTAGTCTTGATGTTACCATTGTGCAGATCCAGGTTGCCAGATCAGCTGAATCAAAATAGGGGGCCATATTTCAGGCTAAACTGAGTTGGAAGAAAGCTTTTGTGAGTGTGTGTGTGTGTGTCTGTGTGTGTGTGGCTGTATAAATTTGCTTCTCCATTAGTAATGCTGGGTGCAATATAACCTCTGGGCTCTTGACCGAGTCAGCAAGGAACAGCTGGACCCATCAAAAGTTACAATGATTAAAGAAAATTTATATGCTTCATAAATATCAAGTGGGAAGTATAATGTCTTTCATTTCTGTTCCTTTATTAATAGGGTCTTTGTAAAAAGGTATAAAGGTTTTTTAGGTTGTTTTGCAAAATAGTTTCCTATGGGGTGTGCAATTTTTTTCTTGATATCTTTTGGTTTCATCCATCAGAACCCCCCCCCCCCCCACCCCCAATTTGGGATTCCTGAAATAACACAGATCCTAAAGTATTCAGATCTGGGATTTTTTGGAAATCCCGGTATTTTTTGGGTCCAATAGACCCAAATAAAAAAAAAATCACAGAGAGGGAAAAGGCATCAGCAAAGCTGCTAAAACCAGTTGAGAGGCAGCTCAGCTGAGGCTCTTCTGGACATTTCCTTTAACCTAGACTGCCCAAAAAAGCTCACTACGAAGCTGATCCTGCAGGGAGAACTCTCCCCATAGGCTCTGCTGGGGCTTTGCTGGGCAGCCTGGTTTAGACTGGACTGCCCAACAAAGCCCCCCAAGGGCTGATCCTATGAGGAGAGTTCTCCCTGCAGGCTCCACTGGGCTGCCCAGTTTTGCCGGTAATTCCTGAATATATCCAGGACTTTTTCAGTTCTCTCAAAAAATCCCGGATACATTTGGGAAGCCAAAATATACCCAAAAAATTCTGGTAAGGTGTTTTTCGGGTATATTTTTGGTTTGGGTAAACCTGAATGCACACCCCTAGTCTCCTACTGTGCTAATTATCTCATATAATTCTTAGATAAAAGTTGTTTTTTTTAAAGTTACTTGAAAATATTACTAAAAGGCTTCCTGTACATCCAGTGCTCTCAGGTTATTCCAAGGGGCCAAGCTCCACATAAAAACATGCATCCTGATAAAATTACTTCCTGGTTTTGTTGAAACTCTGAATTGACTTCTGTACCACTTTTATCACTGTGGAAGTAAATTGAAGAAACTTTTGATGGATAATGTCAGTAGTTCACTTCTTGCTCTATGTGGAATGTCAGAAAGGAAGCCAGTGCTTCTTAAAAATAATGATTCCTTACACAGAGAACTAAATGGTTTCCAGTCAAGAGTTGAAGAGTTCACTTAAGTTTTTATGGAGGTCAGACATTGCACTTTAATTGATAAATTGTCTCCAAAACATTAAAATAATATTTGGGGAACAATGTTTTACTCTATAGTAGGATTTAACACAAAGAAAAGGGACATGATCATGTCAGATGGAGTGAAATACACCCTCTGAAAAGGACACTGAAGAATGTCACATTCATAAACGCACACACACTTTTTAATTAAAAAAATAAACATATGACAATATATATGTAAGACAGACGCAAGTGTGAAGTTTTTGTTTTTAATATTAGCTTTCAACACATGGAAATCATGGTACAGCCTGAGTTCGTCAGATCTCAGATGCTAAGCAAGACCAGTACTTGAATGGGAGACCACCAAGGAAGACTCAGCAGGGGGAGGCAGTGGCAAACCACCCTTGCTTCTCACTTGTCTTGAAAGCCCCTTGATGGGGTTGCCTTAAATTGGGTACGTCTGGATGGTACTTAATTCCATACCCCTAGAAATCTCAACAATGGGCTGGATCCCATGGATCATTTTCACTTATACAAGAGCTGTTGAACAAGGGAAGTCATAGCAAGTAGTCCTTGGGCTAAGTCACCTCGACTGTACCCCATCTTACATTCCACTTGCACAAGGTATATGTAAGCAAATGCCCCCTCCCACCTTCTTCAATAAAATTGTACCTCGCTGCAAAACTGGACTATAACAACTGTATGAAATAGCCTTTTGATTTTTGTACACAGCAACACTGATAAGAAGGAGGGGAAATCAGTGCTCGATTGTACAGAAGCTCTTCCACAATGCCTTCTGCAAACAGAACTACACTAAATAAAACTCTTCTGATCATGTGGAGGGATCTAATGCTTTGCCTTGGGAAAAAATATTAACGCTTCAGTACACCTGCCACCAACATGCATATTATGCTTCTATTAACTTTAGTTTTTAAAGACACCTAAGGTCTTTTATTATGATGATTCACACATGCCTAGTTCTTCATTTAGCCTTGCACTGTCCATGTTCAAAGTAGATCTCACCTGATTGCAAGCAATTAAGATTGTTACCATCAAGGGAAGCGCTGCAACTACAAGCACTCAGAAAAGGGAATGTCTAGTTCACTTGCTACTTTTCCAAAACAAAGGTCAGAAAGTGCATGCCTGAGTACGTCTGTAATGAGATCTTGCTCCAGAAAGTCTGCATAAACAAAGTTATTAAGATTGTTGGCTTCTGCGTCTTAAATTTATCATGGAGCTCAATCCACCAAGTACTTTCAGTACCACCTCTGCACACTGGTTATGCCATGTCTATATTGAATTTGGCACAATAGCAAAGAGGATGCTTGAGCACACATTAAATAAAAGCCACCAATAATGACAAACTACTGAAACTGGATATCTGACGGTCTCATTTTTTAGACTGTGTTTTGTACCCTCACTCTATTTGAACTATGTTTTCAGAACAAAAATTTGAGAACTGTTATTATTCCAAGCAGCAGAGCATTCAGTGGCCTTGATCTCTTGGGAGTTTATAGCAGACTTGTTCTGAATTTGAATTTATTGTATAGCTAAATGCATCTAACTTAAAATCAATAATGTCTGTATCTCCAGACGAAGGTTATCTTAAGCTTCCTGTTCTTGAAAACATTCCATGGATTTTCCCACAACAGAGTTCTCAGGGTTAATTTGCAATGTGCACTATCATTTGTTACATCATTTAGATTAAAAGCGATATTGTAGAAACCCCGGTATCTTTGATGTAAAGAATTACAGAAAGAATTGCTTTTGCAATATGATGGATTTCATTAATTTGTAACATGCCTTTTTCCTTTTCACTCTTTCCAGACCCTTAAGTATGAAAACAGGAGCTCCAAAATGGATTCCTTGAATTCCTCAAGTTATTACTACAGTTACAGACTTGGAAACATAAATGCAGCTAGCTGACGTTGCTATAACCAGCAGACAATGATGTCTTGGCAGCAATATTGTGACCAGACGCAGAAACACGCTGGGGCAAATGCATTCTTTTCACAAGTACTCTTAAATTAACTGCTTGCCATCCAATATATTTCAGACTCTACGATAAATTATTTTTAATGAGCATCTCAAGAATATCTCAAGTTGTTTTATTATCTAATATATTACATGGAAGTATCAAGTAAACAAACATTAAAATATTTGAATATATGCGGGGTGGGGGTGGGGGAGCCATATACATTCCTTTACCAGCTTTCAACAAAGTCCCCTTTTTCATTTGTTTACAAAACCTTCCCACTTATCTTTGACTAAACAGCTAATTTTTTAAAAATTCATCAAATGCTTTAAAGACACAAAGCTATGCTGAAATCCTATGAAACGATTGCTATTCAGAATGCCTGCTGTTCAAAGCCCAGGCGTGCAAAGCAAAATATAATCTGGAATCTCAAGAAACATTTTCAGCATTAACAGGAATAATACCTACATATGACCCATGGCAAGCAATCTACTCCTCATCTGGAGTAATATTCTTGAATATTAGCTTAAAGTTAAACGGAAGTTTTGTGTTTCTATCTTATAATGAACTATAGATTTATCTTTTTGCACAGATATCTTTTTAAAGAAGCTTTAGCCTGCTTTGTTCTTCTTCCTAAAGCATCTCTTTCAAATGTTTGGTGATATGCCATTTTGGGGAAGAAAAAAGCTGGTTGAATTTTCATATAAATTTGGAACACGAAATCCCTCGCCTTAGCCCAGCAGCAAGGAGAGCAATTTAGTGTTTATATGGAAGAAAAATATCTACACATTAGCATATGGCTGTTGCTGCCATATCTGTCAGGACTTCCATGGTCACTGCTTTTCGAAAAACAGCAACATTTGGACTCTAACTTCTTCTCCCCATGCCCAAGAGAAAAACTGCATCCAAATAATTATTGGAGAGAAACAATATTTTTAAGCTGTACTCTTCCAAGACTAATTATGAATCACAAGGGAAAGGCCCACAACAAACAACCTATTCTTCTAATTTCCCAAGGCTGCATTTGATAGAATTTCAACTAATATTTCATGCCTCAAGTTTGATCAGATCTCTTTGTAAACTTGCCTTTGCCACATAGGAAGCAGCTCTGATGCAACTTGGAATGTAATCTGCTTATGTAGGAACAACTTTTCTTAACAAGAGGGAGAAGAATGGTGAGTTTACAAAAAGTAATGAGTAGCAGTAAATATGGCTGTCCCAAGAGCAGACCACAATAGAATTAAATCTTAGCTAATTAAATACAAATTTACCACCATCAGAAGGAGGAGAAGCAGTTTCTTTCATGACTATAGCCAGTGACAGCTGAGAACCCACACCTACTAAGGGTCAGTGAAGTACAGCAGTTTACAGTGTCAGATTACAACAGTGGATGACCCAGGTTCAAACCTCCAATCTGCCAAGAAGCTCACTGGGCGGCCAGTCTCAGTCTAGCCTACATCACAGTGTTGTTGTGAGGGACACATGGGGGAGGTGACCATGTATACCACTTGACTGACCATCTGACACCAGAGAACATTCAGGAGTTTTTGAGGGGGGCAACACCCTTGAAAAAAGATTGTGTTTTTTCTGGGAGAACCCCCAGAAGTGATGCCACAGCCACCCCCATGATGTTCTAGGAATTCTCCTCAAGACAACAGAAATCTGGGAAATCTCTAGAGCGTTGTGACGTAGCTGGGGAAGCAAAGGGGAGGCATGCCCCCCTGATTGGTCTTCCCTTCTCCAGCCAGTGTTCCCCTCCCTGGGTAGGCTTGAGGTGTGTGTGGGGGGAGCAAAGAAAGAAAACAACTTTAATTTTAAATGCATTCTCAAAGCCCCTCCCCCCGCCCGGCCGGCTTGAGGAGGGCATTTGTCTCTTTAATTTAATATGCAAATTTGAATATTTTTCAATAAAAATGTGTGCGTTCATGTCTTACGGCTCTCAAACATCTGACGTTTATTCTGTGTGGCTCTTATGTTAAGCAAGTTTAGCCATCCCTGGAATATACTATGCATTTTATATTTGACATTTCAAAGGTATGGAGACATGGCTTTGACTGACAAACAATTATGCTTGTCATATACTGACACTTTACATCAAAGTCTTGAACACACTCAATGCTGATCCAACAAACTCCTGTATACAAAATAGAAGCTCCATTAAGATTTCCCCATTCACTTAAATGTTGGGAAATGCTCCATATCCTCAGCATTATGAACGCTCCCTGTAAACACAGAGAATGAGAACGTCACCGTTCTTATGAAGCTCCTGATCCAACTTGTAGGTACATTCTAGAGAAATGTAAATATGCACAATTCCCGCTGAAAACAATTGGACCTGCGGACTTAAATCTGATTGATTTCAGTTACAGCTGCATGCTTTAGTCACCACGGATTAATAAAGTACAGATTGGAGAGCAGCCTTGAAAGTGTTAACCACCTTTTTAGAACCCACAGAATTCTCTAGTAATCAAGACACAAGGTTGATAGACAGTGCTGGGGAGAAGTCAGTGGTCATGGTGCACAGAGGCACCAATGACATTGGGAAATGTAGCCCTGTGGTCTTGAAGGAACGAATGTAGGTTACTAGGCAGAAAGTAAAAGGCCAGGACCTCACAGGTAACGTTCTCAGAATTGCTAACTAGTTCCACATGCAAGGTCAACTAAACATCCACAGATTAGAGGTCTCAGCACATGGATAAGAAAGAGGTGCCTTTGAATACTGGTGATCGGAAGCAACACTGGGGAAGGCCTTGGCCTCTATGCCCTGCTGCTGGCCCTTCACAGTAACTGAGTGGCCACTTTGTGAGACAAGATGCTGGACTAGATGAACTATTGGTTTGATCCAGCAGGGCTCTTCTTATGTTCTTAAGGCCTACTGGAGTGGGGAACCCTGAATATTCGGAAATAACCTATCATTCAATCATTACATTTTCCCATCTGCATGTGGAAGGCCAATCAATTTCCCCACTCAGCAGCAGATTCCTGTGCTGTGTGGAATGCCCCATCTTTTGAGGTGGGTTGCTGGGTGACTTTAGATAAGTTATTATCTCTTTCCGCCTACCGTACCTCATGGGGCTGTAGTGAGGGTAAAATGGAGGAAAGGACACCGATGGAGAATGGCTAGAATAAAAATGTACTAAGTAAATAAGAAATGCAATGTACCAGCCATGACATAAAGTCCCAGACTGTGGTTTGTACACTAAGAAAATGAGTTATCCTCACAGCAGAAATGTACATTTTGGGAAAGACCACTAATCCTGTCAAGAACTGAGTAACAGCTACAGTATCATGGTGCAAAGATATTGCATTGTCTAGGCCTAACAATTTATATTTGGATGTTTTGCAATATTCATATAAGGTCAGTCTAGACTAGATCATATATTAAAACATCTTTGCTGGTGTGTCACCTTATTAGAAAATTTTCATACCTGAAGATTTAACAATCTTAAGCATGGTTATTTGTTCCAATAACATAGTACTGTTTGATTATTAAACTGTATGTAAATATCTTACAGTTCAACCATCTCATTTTGTCAGGCTTCTTATAAAAATGCTCTCCACAAAGTTCTGAAGTATATTTAAAGTTAGCTGTTTGATTTAACGACTCTTTAATAGTATTACCAGCTACACGTTTGATTTTACTATCTCCTTTAATGTGATTTACTGCCTTGCGGAATTCATAGGCCTAGCTTGCTTGACTGAAACCTGTCTGAGCCTGACAATGTTACTCTGTCCCAACTGACACCAGCTAGGTACATGGTCCTTTGTCAACCATGGATTTGGTCAAGAGTGGTAATGGTATAATCTTTCATGAGTCTCTTTCAGAATCCTGGTGCAGAGGTTGGCCAGTTTATAATGCACTGGGACACCACAAAAATAGCTCCTGATGGTTTACCACACTTCTAATCTGACCAGTGGCTGCTATGGCTGAACTAGTTGAGGTAATCTCAGCACTCAGCATTCAGTGTGGGAGCGGGGGAGAGCGAGAGAGAGCTGGAGGAATAAGCATTGGAGAACCCCCTCTCATTCATCTTCTAAAAGGCCACTGGAGAAGAGGGGTCTCATACTCTGATTGCAGGTGGATTAGTGTAATGTATCCAGGGCTCATTTCACAGCAGGAGCTCCTTTGCACATTAGGCCACACACCCCTGATGTAGCCAATCCTCCAAGAGCTTACAGTAGCACCTGTAAGAAGAGCTCTGTAAACTCTTGGAGGATTGGCTACATTAGGGGTGTGTGGCCTAATATGCAAAGGAGCTCCTGCTACAAAATGAGCCCTGAATGTATCCCTTTTAGTTTTGCTTGATCTATCTACGGCTGATCACTCAATTTTACCCAAGCATTTGGAAACCATAGTGTTGGTGTATGGAACAGAGCTTCAGTCATTGCACTTTCCCTTCTTTGATAAAACTCAGAACATGGCCATTAGGACATGCTGAATCAACAGCTTGGGATTTATCCTGTGGGCTGCTGTAGAATTCTATTTGCCCACCAATGCTTTATATTCTATCAGACGCTTAGCAAAAACGTCTATGGCTTTGTGGTTGGGTATCCTCAATTATGCTAACAATTTCCAGCTTTATATTCCATTAACTAAGTCTCCAGAAGTACCTCTCTCTGTCTAGAGCCTTTGGTTAAGTGGCTGAAGGAGAACAAGCTAAAACTGAATCCAGACAAGACTCAGGTGATCAAGAGCATGCCAGTATGAACCATTGTTCTTAAACACTGGCAATGGTTGTCCATTTGGTTTTCAGGCTTAATTTAAGGCACTTGTACTTACCTTTGCTGTCCTTCACAACTTGGGATCCACATGCCTGAAAGACCCTCTCTCTTGGTGTCGCCAGCCTCATTCCTCTCACTGGCTTTTACCTGCTGTGCCATTGCATAAGACTGCACAATCCTCCTTTGCTTGTGGACCATTTAAGTCCTCATCCTGGCCCTCTGGCATAGTTCACTACAGGAAATTAGGAAGTCAGCTTCTCTATTGGCTTTTAGAAAGTGCTGTAAAAAAAAATTCTGCTCCAAAAGACGTTTTGCTGAGTTGTGTAGCTGTGTACATATGCAACATATGCCAGTCTTTTTTTGAGCTCCAGATTTTTTTTTGTTGACTTCTTTGCAGTTTGTTAAACAGTTGTAGGATTCTTATTCTATTTTTATTGTTCTTATATGCCCGTGAATATATTATATCAGCCCCACTGGGCTTATATATTACAAGCTGAATTGCAATGTACACTGAAAATAACCCACTGATTTCAGTGACACTTAAGATAGAAACAATGGATGAGAGGGGTCTCATACTCTGCTTGCAGATGGATTAGAGTAATGCATCCCTTCTAGTTTTGCTTGATCTATCTAGAACTGACCACTCAATTTTACTGAGGCATTCTGAAACCAGACTGGAGGTGTATGGAACAGAGCAGTACCTGAAACTGGGGAAGAAGCAATCTACATACTCTCTTCATTGTACTGAACTCCAGGGTTATTTCCCTGGACTGTGAGTGCCTGATTAAAGTGGTGACACTGAGCATGTGGGAAAGCTATAACAATCCTCTTCACTCAAGCTACAAGCACCACATGGTAATTCTTTTGGCCATGAGAATCCACCCAGTAGCATCTTCTAATACTGAACCCAGTCAAATCTCGAAATAATTTGAATGGGCTCAGAAACAATAGATCTGTATTTTAATAAAAGGACAACAATACAGTTACCTACAGTAATTAATGCATAATAGCAGTTCTTTGCTATTTGTAACTATGAAATAAATGCGTTGGATCCTATTACTCTCTTCCAGCAAGTTTTTCATCTACAGAGAAATGGGTCTTTTGTCCACCAGAAAAGAAGTCATTCTCCACCAGAGAAAGACTCTCTCTGCTGAAAGAAGATAATGTGGAACAGAATCATAGTACCCAACTTAAAGTCATTACAATATAGGAATAATATCTATCCCTCCCAACTGTTTAGAGAATTTTTTTCTTAGGACAGTACTATTTTTTGTTGTTGTTCAGTCGCTCAGTCGAGTCCGACTCTTCGTGACCCCATGGACCACATCACACCAGGCCCTCCTGTCTTCTGCCGTCCTCCGGAGTTTGCTCAATAGTACAATTTTAATAGTATTTAATATTTTAATAGTACTATTTTAGGAACAGGTAAAGTGGGGCGGAAGGTAGGAGGGAGTATGAATTTAGTAAGCTATTTGGTTTGTTGCGGCTAGTTAATTTTAGTTAGATAATTGTTGAATTGTAGTTGTGGATTATTATTCTGTGGGTGAAGGGAGGGACGGGGAAATGGAAACGGGATCTGAGAACACCTGGAATGCCAGTGCTGGGTCAGGGATCCTGGTGATTGGGGGAAGAGGAAGGTAAGGCAGTGGAAGAAGGTATTGGAAGGGAAGGAGACAGACATATGGTTAAGCTCGGTCTCCTTCCAACCTTTGTTCCATCTCAAGATACGTTGGTGGTGGGGCAAGGAAAGGAAACCCCTCTTCGACATGGATGTTGTGCAATGTCAGGTCCAATATTAACAAGACCATGACTCTGCAGAATTACTTTGCAGGGCATCAAGAGGACCTGGCATGTGTGGCAGAGACCTGGGCAAGGGAGGGCGAATGTCACCTTGAAAGAGCTGTCCCCCAGGTTGCTCAGTCCTCCATCAGTCTTGGACAAAGGGGAGTGGGGGGAGTGGTGATACTCATCTGAGAGTCATTTTCCTTCAGGGCACTCCCCACCCCAAAGATCTCTGGTATTGACTGTATTGGCCTGGTCTGAGATACTGAGGAGAGTTTGGCTGTCTAGCTGGTGTATCGACCACCTAGTGCACCAGCAGACAACCTACCAGCAGACTGCTGGAGGCAGTATTGGGCTGGGCTTTGGAGTTCCCTGGACTAATTGTTCTGGGGGACTTCAATGTCCATGGGGATGTGGCTGCTGCCTGGCACGTCATGGACCTGGTGATCTCCATGGCAGCACTAGGACTCTCCCAGAGTGTATCAGGTCCCACACATCAAGTAGGCCACAAACTGGATTTGATCTTTGTGATGGGGATATAGATCTGATTGCTATTGATGATGTGCCATGGTGAGATCATTATGCCCTTAAGGTCCGGCTGAGTGCCCCAACCCCCTGGTGGGCAGGGGTCTACCTGGGGAGATTTAAGGAGGCAGTGTTAATACTGCTCTTAAAGAAACCATCTTTGGATCCTACTGATACAGCCAATTACTGCCCAGTCTTGAATCTTTCATTCCTGGATAAGGTAAATAAGAGAGCGGTGGCAGAGCAGCTTCAGACTTTCCTGGAGGACACGTCGGCTCTAGACCCATTCAAATCCAGCTTCTGCCCTGGCCATGGGATTCAGACAGTGTTGGTTATCCTCACTGACGATCTGTGTAGGCAGCTGGATTGAGGCGGGTTGGCACTGCTGTTATTACTTGACCTGACAGCAGTGTTGACCTGACAGCAGTGTTGATCGTGATCTACTGATCCACCACCTTGCTGACATAGGAGTTTGTGGAGCACCCTTGAAGTGGCTTGCCTCATTTTTTCCATGGTCTGGGAGACAGGGGGGCACTAGGAAAGAGGGTATCACCATGATACCCACTTGTATGTGGAGTCCCCCAAGGGGCAATCCTCTCTCCAATGCTATTTAACATCTATATGTGCCCCCTCACCCAGCTGGTACGGAACTCCTCTGATAGCATATGTTCAGCAAGTGCTTCACCAGCTCCAGGCTGAATACGAGACCAACGTATCTATGGGACCACCTCTCCTAGTAGATCCTCCTAGTACATCCCCCTAGTATATCTTCTCACTCAGGTGAGAAGAACTTCCTGGTGAACCCATCACCCCAAAAGTATTTGGCTGTCCTCAACCAGAGTTGGGGCTTTTTTGGCCCTGGTGCCAGCCTGGTGGAAATCTCTGCTGAATGACATCCACACCCTGCGGAACTTAATGCAGTTCCACAGGGCCTGCAAGACAGAGATATTCCACTAGGCCTATGGCTGAGGACAGCAACGGATTCTTGGCTTCCCCCGCTTTCCTTCTCTCCCCACTGAGAAATGATATTAACCTGTATTGTATGTTCCATCTGTAAGCTGTTTCTGAATGGTTAGATTGTTTTGTTTTAATTTGTATGTGTATATTAGAAGTGTTGTTCCCTGCCCTAAGCCCTGTTGCATAGAGAAGGGCGGGTTATAAATCAAATAAATAATAACAATAAATAATAACATAGCAGGTATTTTGTATAGTTAAAAAAAATCTCTTCACAGCTGTCCTGCATACCACCACAACCAGCTATAAGAGACCCCCAAATACAATTAAATATACATTTGGCACATAGTTCTATAGAAATAAAGGAGTGGGTAGTGAGAATGATTCCTGGTTAAAATCTGCAATATGTAACCATTGTGTACAATTTGAATGATATTAATTAAACTGCATAAAAGATGTAATTTCAGTCACACACTGGAAAATACAATTGACCTATTGCAAATGGAGAACCATCTTCAAATAACCTTTTATGTTTTGAAGGTTTGTTTTGCTGTGCATTTGTTTACTTATAAAAAATAGAAATAGGCTATTAAGAACAGAACGTCTGAGCAAATGCATTCAAAGGCAGACCCTGCAGGAATACAGCTCATCCAAATGAAACATGATTAGGGAAAACAAACGTAAAATTTTAAATCAGTTCACTAATGATGTATAAAAAATCAGTATCCCTTATCAGTTTGACTGGCGAGACATGTTCTTTTTATTCAGGGAACTGCGAAATAATTACTCAGCGCAAGGTGAGATTGTCAGGTAGAAACAATAAAATGGGGGCGGCTGGTTGGTTGGAAATAATGACAGGAATGTAATGAAAAAGATCTCGGAGGCCATCTGCAGCACAGCTCGCTGACAGAACTGAGCCAGCTGGGCTGGGAGAAAGAACCCAGGAGAGGACTGCTGGGAAGGTGATTGGTTTATTGTTGTTTTGCCTTTCCTAAACTGCTAAACTACTGGGGAACATTAACTGAGGTTGCTTTGTGAAAGGGCCAAGTTTGAAAGTGAGTGAGTGCTTGTAGCCTGCTGGAGAGTGGTGTTTTTGTCTGAGTCTGTTTGGGTCTTTTGTCTGGTCTGTTGCTCACTGAGCAAGGTCTGTTTGCTTGGGGATGATTGAAGGTCTCACCCTTGCTGTTGCTGCTGGGAGGCAGGGAACTGTAAGGCTCCTCCTAGGCAGAGGTGTGAGCCTTGGGCATGAACCAAAGAGTGGGCTCTTAGCCTGGGGATCAGACCTGAGGACCCTGCATCACTCGAGATACTTTTAAAACACTAACTAGTTGTGAAGGTAGAAAGCCAACAGGAGAACAGGGGCTATCCAGTGTTTTGCACAGAGTTCCATATGTACCATTATCTACCCACTGGGTGGAAATTGTGGGTGTGTTCTTGCTGCATGGTGCTTGCAGCTCTAGGGGAGCAGGTTCATTCCCTTGAGGCTAGGGTTGGAGAAGCTGAGGCACAGAGAGAGATATGGGGACGAGATACCCTCAGGGACTTACCAGAACAGCCCCACTCCTGTGGTGACAGCTCTTCTGCTGTTGTGGAGAGTGAGAATCTCGAAGTTGAAGGGCATAAGTCTGAGGAGGAGGGATGTGACCCCTGAAAAGGAACCTCATCCTTGGATGATGGACCGATATCCTTTCATACCAAAGATTCCCTTGGGGGGCTGGGGGCTTCTGGTACCAGGGGATTTGATAACTAGGAACGTAGAGATTGGGGTCCGTGGCAGGACCCTATGGTGACTTGCCTACCTGGTACAAACATTGTGGACATCATGTGCTGTCTAGATAGGTTGATAGTGCTGGGGAGGAGTCAGCAGTCATGGTGCATGTTAGCACCAATTACATTGGGAAATGTAGTTGCGTGGTCCTGGAGGAAATGTTTAGGTTACTAGGCAGACAGTTAAAGGCCAGGACCTCAAAGGTAGCATTCTCAGAAGTGCTACTAGTTCCATGTATAGGGCCAACTAGACAGGCACAGGTCAAGGGTTTCAATGTGTGGATGAGAAAGTGGTGCTGGAAGGAAGGGTTCAGATTTGTTAGGCACTGGAGAACTTTCTTGGACAAGCTGAACCTGTACAAAAAAACAGGCTTCACTTGAAACAAAAAGGGAACCAGGCTGCTGGTGATTAATATAAAAAAGTTGGCAGAGCAGCTTTTATACTAATCTGGGGGGGGGGGAGTCAACAGGAGCTGGGGAACTTCCAGTTCAGGACAAGTCAATCCAAAGGGATGATTGCGTAAACACTCAGGGTAATATTGATAGAAGTGTAACAGAATTTGGGAGTGAGGACACAATGGCGACTGAGGGTCATGTGTGGCAATGAAGGGGCTGAGGGAGGTGAAGGTTACTGGATAGGGAAACACATTATAGGTGTCTCTATGCCAGTGCTGGAAGTCTCGCAGCCAAGATGGGGGAGCTGGAGTGCTTGGTGTTTAATAACAATTTAGATACAGTAGGTATCTCAGGAACATGTTGGGATGGGGAAAACCTATGGGATACAGTCATTCCTGGGTATAAGATCTATAGGCTGGACAGGAAGATATGGGTTGGGGGAGATGTTACGTTGTACATCAAAGAGGGTACAGAATCCAGTAAGTTAGAAAACATCAGGAGAATTAATTCCCAAACAGATGCAATATTATCGCCCACCTGATCAAACCCTTGAGACTGTTATTGAAGTGGCTTCTGACTATACGTTTGAACGACATGACATCAGTATGTTGTTTTCTTTTGAAAACAAGATGAAGCTGTCTGTCATGCAGGAGTTTGAGATTAGCCAGTCTTTAAAAATTATAAAACACTCAGAGGAAAATTAAAACAAAAATGCTTTTTTTTTAATAAACTTAAGATAGTTTACATTAGCGGATTTCATTCTAAACATGGCAAAAGTTTACGGTCTGGCTGCGGAATTGAAGGTTTCTTCTATTTGAATGGATTATATGTTCACTTCTTTGACATTGGATCTGACAAGCAGAATTACAGCTTTGTAAAAAAGGCTTTTAAGAATGAAAAAATAAATTACTTCTCTTCCCCCCCCCCCAAAGTTTTGATTCTTCAGGCATTTGTATATGGATTCTTCACTGTCTCTCTCTACCATTAAATGAGAGGGAATAAATCAGATGCTGATGACTGTAAATAGAGAAGCTTGTAAAATCTAATTCACAGGATAACAACTGCCTGCCCTGCAATTTATGAAAAACTGTAAAGCTAATACATTGACAGCTGTCATCAGTTAAAGCTAGTATTTGCTTCACTACTCTACATGAGATGTTTGCATTCTAAGTTCCTCTCATCGCAGTATCGTTCACTTGGCTGGTAAGGTCTGAAAATTCTGTATTACAGCCACTTCACATTATAAAAATAATCAAACCAACATGCTTTCATGGAGGAAAACCCATGACATGTAAAGTGCAAAGTGACTTTAAGTAGAAGAAGACAAGAGATTGGATTTATACCCCGCCCTTCACTAACTGAAGGAGTCTCAGAGTGGCTTACAATCTCCTTTCCCTTCCCCTCCCCACAACAAGACATCCTGTGAGGTAGGTGGGGCTGAGAGCAGTTTTCCCTCTAAGCTGAGTTAATGTGAGCTAGCTCACAGTTTTTTAGCCTCTTGACATTTGTGATTGGTCCCTCCACTTGTCGCCTGAGGAGAATGTTGTGATACGGCCAGAAAAGTAGTGGAGTTAAAGTATCAGATGAAGAATTTCATGCTACAATTAATGTAGTGTGAAATTCCTCATCTGATACTCCACTGCTTTTCAATTCAGGCACAATGGACAGAATCTCTTTCAAGAACAGCTCTGACAGAACAATGGCTTGCCCAAGGTCACCCAGCAGCTGCAAGTGGAGGAGTGAGGAATCAAGTCCGGTTCTCCCAGATTAGAGTCCATACACTTAACCACGCCCAGTATATGAAAATAGGATGAGAATCTCCATCCAATCATGGTTCCCCACGGTGAGGTCATGTGGTCAAGATCAGGAGAGTTGGGGGGAGGTGTTTTTTTGCTATACTGCAAAATACATGCAGCAAAACACTAAAGAACACTGATCCACAGTATGCCAAATAGCCCTTAGCATCTCTTTGTCAACCTCTGGAAAAGTACTCTTGTTTCCTCATTTTTTATCTTCAGAAATTAATGGCAGAAAACAATGGCAATTATTGCAGGGCTTTCCTCTTCCAGAAGTATTTACATACTAGCGAAACTGATATTTTGAGTTAAATCCAGCAAGGAAGTCAAATGATTGGAAGATGCTCACTAAGAACTGTTAATGGCTTCACCATTCATTCGGTAGCTTCTTCTGGTAAAACAATCTACACGGCAATTAAAAATTGTAGAAACATGGTGAGATCCCTTTCCTTCATGGTCAATATTTCATCCAATTTAGATTACAAAAATAATTTCCACAACATAAAATTTCAGAATTATAAAGCTATTTTAGCAACACACATTTATTATTTTTAAAAGGGGAAGAACGACTTGCAATTTTAATGGGCTCGGAAAATTTAAGAAATGGTAACGTATCTTACTGACTAATGGCCTCCAACAATGTCTCATATTGTTAAGAAGGAAAAGCTTGACAGTAGTGAAATGACTTTCTTCAGAAATTGATGTGTAAAGCAACAAATAGAACTCAGTTTCATTAACACCACAACTAAATGTCATAGTAATGAAATCTCTTTCATACCAAGCAACACAAAAGGTTTTCATATATAATTTAAATGTGGGCTCAATATACGGGTACAAACAGCTCGGCAGACTTGATGGAGTTTCTGTGGTCTTTTATACTGATTTAATAGATTTTTCTTAAGATCCAGTCTATTCAGTTCCATATGTACAACAATGATACTTTTCAAAGAGAGGCAGGCTAACTTAAAAAATAAAACAGAACGCACATACACGCATTAAATTAAAACAACACTCTAATGTCTGGTAGGATAACTAAATGCCAAACCTAACACTTCATTGTATTTAACTCTTCTAACATATTTAAAGAGTTCTTTGTGTTTGTAGAAGCAACTATTCACTTGTTATCTTCCAGGCAAAAAATCTCAACCTGAGTTCTGGGTTTACCCATGGATGTAACTTCAGGAACAAATAGCAAACTGCCTGGGCTATTCTGGGTGATTCTGTGCTTATATGAATGCAGTATCACCCTTTGGCTCCAGAAAGCAGAAGAGTTTTTAAGTGAGGTATTAGAGTCTAAAGAAACCAGGGAGATACTGGACTGGATTCTACTGTTTATTCTCTTAGCCCTAACACATTCTTTTAACTGAAGGACACTCCCACTGATGTATCAAAGTATCTTGTGCCGGAAAAATGTGCAAGTGCCAACTGAATAGAAAAGTAGGATCTAGCTCAGTATGTTCATAACAGGTCAAAAATACGCCCCAGAATATAACAGTGAAACAAGTTGCCCACCACAACTGGTGTGTGTGTATGTGCTGCTCTTGTACACACAACTACATGGGCTCATGTAGAGTCCACACAGATCTCCCATTTGCCCCATAGCAGATCTGGGGGACTGAAGGCTAAACAAAGATTGTGCAGTCTAGATGGGGGGACCAGGGGACCATAAAAGTAGTCAGGGCTCCGTTGGAGCCGGAGCCAGGCGGAGTGCCGCTCCGCCAGTGAAGATGCTGGGGGGCGGGCACATTACAAAGCCCCGCCCCCCAGCAGGGCCGTGGCTGGATCGGACTCCCCCTGCTCAATGTCCCCGAGGCGGCGGCAGGCCACCGGCCGGGGAAAAAACCCTCTCCCACCCACCCACCCCTGCAAAAAAACTCGCTCCCTCCCACCCACCCACCCACCCCGCTCAATGTCCCTGAGCTGGCGGCAGGCTGCCGGCCGGGGAAAAAACCCTCTCCCACCCACCCACCCCTGCAAAAAAACTCGCTCGTTTCCACCCACCCCGCTCAATGTCCCCGAGCCGGCGGCAGGCCGCCGGCCGGGGAAAGAAAAACCCTCAAACCCCCCCCCCCCGCTCAATGTCCCCGAGCCGGCGGCAGGCCACCGGCCGGGGAAAAAACCCTCTCCCACCCACCCACCCCTGCAAAAAAACTCGCTCCCACCCACCCACCCCGCTCAATGTCCCCGAGCCGGTGGCAGGCTGCCAGCCGGGGAAAGAAAAACCCTAACCCCCCCCCCCGCTCAGAAGCTGAAGCCGACCCCCTCTGTCGCGGCTGGAGCATTGCCGGGTCTGAGAAGACGGCCGACCAGCGGGACTGCACGAAAGAGCAGCTGAAGCGGTGGCAGGAGCTGTGGGGCTCCCAGGTACCAGGACCCATCACACACACACACACATATACCCAATCCTCTGCCCTGGGTGCGCGTGTGCGTGCTTGGCGCCCTCCGCTCGCCTGTGGGAGAGGATTCTGGTAAGCTGTGTCTCTGTCCTCAGGCTGTGCCTGGCAGTGCCCAATGTGCTGCTGCTCCCCATGGCTGTTTTCATTTTAGTGCATTTCGGTGGAACCTGGCTTTTTTTTTTGTACTGTCAATGACAGACGGGGGCTGGTTGATTTCTAAGGTGCCCCCAGAGCCCTTGCAATTCCGGCTACAGAAAATGAGCAGGGCTACTTTCTGGAATACACCGCAGAGAGACAGTTTGTTTCCAAGGGTGCAGAGCAAAGTGCAGATGGGAGAAGCGAGCAGCGACTCACGGCGGCTCGTGCCCCACCGCCATAGTCTTTAAGGTGCTGCTGGACTCTTGTTTTTTTCCCCTCCCGCTACGGACAAGGGTAACAGGGCTACCTGCCTTGATCTAGGCCAGGGATGGGCAAACTTGCTCAGTGTAAGAGCCACCTAGAATGGGGTGGCCAAACTTGCTTAGAATAAACATCAGATGTTTGAGAGCCGTGAGACATGAACAAATATTACCTGCTTTTATTGGAAAAGAAGCAAATTTGCTTTTTATTAACATTAAATGAGACTGCCAAAAATAACAACAAAAGGGGTAAAAGCAGATATTGATAATGATATTAATTTGTCCAATGATATTTGTTTGCTAATGATATTTAGCTTCCCCAGCCACCCTGCCAGGAGCCACAAAATATATGTGTACAAAGCATGTCCCTTCATTGCTCGCTCTGGGAGGTTATCTGATAATTAACATGGCAAAACAGCATTAAAAATATGGTGGTGGCTGTTTTCACAGGTGAATGGATTCAAGGGCAATGTGGCACTCCAGGAAACTTTTACATCTCAGTTTGTAGTGTGAACGGGGCTTACTAAGGAATGGAAAGAAAATGTAGGGCGACTCCAATGTAAAAACCAGTCAATTCAAGTTACAGATGGACAGAAATGGGGCTGGTGAGTGAAGCTTTTCAGAGTCCTGTACAAAAAAACCTTATTGGGTTGGTTAGTAGAAAAGAGCCAGAGCCCAGCAGCACCTTAAAGACTAACAAAAATTGTGGCAGGGGAGGAGCTTTTGTGAGATAAAACGCTGCTGCGGTCTAGGATTGGTTAGTGGGATATACATTTTCTGCTTCTTGCAAACAGAAGCATTCTGAAATTTATTCATTCTTGGCTTCGGTTTCTACGTCTGCCTTTTCATCCTGTGCTTTAAAACGTGGTGGGCCAGGAGTAGTTCAGGTTGCCAGTCTCCAGGTGGCGGCTGGAGATATTCTGACATTGCAACTGGTCTCCAGGTTATATAGATCAACTCCCCTGTAGAAAATGGCTGCTTTGGATGCTGGACTCTATGGCATCATACCCGGGTTCCAGGCTCACTTCAGTCGTGCTGTTTCTAGGCAGCATGAACCTGGGCAGCCAACCTATGCCAGGGCTACACATAGTTCTATGCTCAGAACCTTCCAGTGCTTACTCGATTGGTGGCTCATAAGCGCTGCTGGGTCTTGGTGGAATAAAACTAGATTTCAGAATTTCACAACTGGCTCCTCTGAGGTCTCTGGCCTCCTTGGTAGAGAAGGAAAGAGTGCTGATTATCAAGAAACTTTTAAAACAAGACTGGAGTCTTTCTTTCTTTCTTTCTTTCTTTCTTTCTTTCTTTCTTTCTTTCTTTCTATCTATCTATCTATCTATCTATCTATCTATCTATCTATCTATCTATCTATCTCCCCCCACCTACCTACCTACCTTCCTGTTCCTTCCTTCCTTCCTTTTCTTCTCTCTCTCTGTCCCCCACCTACTTAACTTCCTTCCTTCCTTCCTTTTTCTTTCTTTCTTTCTTCTCTCTCTCCCCCACCTACCTACCTTCCTTCCTGTTCCTTTCATTCCTCCCCCCCCTCCTTCCTTCCTTTCTTCTAACACACTTCCAGTGATGTCAGGGGTGTGTGGCCTTCTGACACTTCCGGTGACATCAGGGGGTGTGGCATATGCAAATAAGTTATGCTAATGAGCTCCTGCACCTCTTTTTTTACGAAAGGACCCCTCAACTATAAATCATGGGTCTTCCAGAGCTTATCTCTGAGCTGGCTAATTGCACTGGATAGCTTTTGTTTTCTTTTTCTCCAAACATGGATCTGAATCAGGTCTGGGGCACTTTAATTTATTTAAAACATTTTTGTGCTACCTTTCCACCCAATCTGGGTCCGCAATGTGGAGAACATTAAAACACTGAAACAATTAAAAATACAGTTAAATACACTTAAAAATTTCCTGGAGCAAATGGCTATTTTGTGCTGTGCTATCTGCCACCCCATACGCAAAAAAAGAACTTCAGAGGCTCCTGTCAGATGTGACTAGCCCTATCTAGAGCTGAATGGAACTTGTGAATCCAACTCTTCCCCTGAACACTGAATGGAGGGAAATTCTCTAGTGCCATTCAAACCACTGAAATGGAAAACCACAGCTTGAGTCAGAAAGAAGATGGTGTGACTTACAAGTGAATGTTCTTCAAAAGAAGTGAAAAGAAACTGTAAGGCACAGAGTGACAGCCATCTCGTGCGCTTTGAGCGGTGAATCTCTGATTACTTGAGGTACCCTACAAAGTGTCATTCAGTGCCAGAAAAGGAATGCATAGTTCTCTCCTTCTCTTCTCATAGGAACCAGACTGTCATCTTTAATTCATGAACAGCTACCACAAAACACAAGACAGGAAACCGATGCTGTATTACTGGCCCAGGAACGTTGACACCGTAGACGCTTTAATTGGCAAACCTGCCCCTTCTGCGGCTTCCTGGAAGGACCCAAATCCTGCAGCACCTTGTGTTCCCAAGACAGCATACAAGCCCCTTCAGTATCAAGCATCAAAAAAACGTGGAAGAGTTCTGGCCTAACTTACCTTTCGGGTGCCAAGGGTCTGTGAACTCGTACTTCCCCACACCAACAGTCCGTAGCATCTGTACCCCATTGGTGTTGTCCTGACTGCCCGTCTGGTTGGGAGGAAGCTGAGGAGCAGCCTGCCCATTGGTTGCTGGGACGCTATTAGGTAGGGCAGCTGAAGGCAAAGCAGGTGGCGGCGGAGGCAGGATAGGACATGTCATGTGACCGTTCCCTACCGCACTGTGGCCTGGGTGAGTCACCTGACACACCCCAGTCATAGAAGACATGGTAATGGACTGGCTGTTAGTGTACAAAGGCTGGCTTTGTAGGTTCACAACCATGTTACTCAGAGGCTGTGAAGGCTGCTGCTGAAGCTGGTAATGAGCTGGCATTAATGGAAGCTGGGGGGTGACGTGTGGAGGGAGTGAGGGTGTAACTCCAATGACAGGGGCTTGGACGTTCACGGCTGGGCTGAAGGTCGGAGGCTGAGTCATCCCATATGAGTGAGTGATAAGAGTTGGCTGGTTACCTGCTGCGACGGTTGTAACCCATGGAGCAGTACCTGGAAAAAGGAAAGCTAGCAATAAGAACAATTTGGGCAGAAAGGGAAATCCTAGCCTAACTGTTCTCCCTGCAAGCGTTGCTCACATTCTCGGAACATGTTCTGATATCTCTGTGGAGTGCTTCTCTCCCTCCTACCCTTCACATCACATAAACTGGTGAACAGAGTCTGGAACCATTCCAAACTGGTAAGTGCCTAAAAACGTCACAACATGACAGGAAAGTGCAAATGTTAAAAAAAACAACAACCCCCAATCGACTAGCAACACGACGCGTTTTACAGCATTATACGTTTTCAAGCTTTGTGCAGTTTAAGTACAGGCTTCCAAGAAAATTAACCTCTTTTCCCCAACGTGTTTTCATGGCTCCCTGACAAACACTTGGCGCATATAATAACGGTGTCCCGGCCACTACAAACGATTGTAATTAGGCGTCTGGTATCGCTGCGCAAAGTACGATATGTGTCTGGAAGGTGCAAATGGCTTCAAATGGACATAAAGGTCTTCTACAGCATCTTCTTTTTTTAAAAAAAATTAAACACTATAGCAGAGACACAGAGAGGGTGAAGAAGAAAGCTTTAACAAACTTGCAGGCTTCTTAATATATTTACATTAGCCTTGACACAGGAGTAACCTGAGGGGGTCTTTACAACTAGAAAGAAAAGGCAGCTGCAGTGTTACGAAAAGGACTCGTGATACAGTCTTATTTAGAGAGGTAATTGGAGAGAGCATATTAAATTTGTTTTGAACAATTTCCCCCAGTAGAATTACAAATAAGACTGAAAGCGTACCTGGGTTTTCAGTCTCCCTCATCTGTTTAGATGGTGGCTCATCCGTGTCCCAGGGTGTAGATTGATTGATGGGCGTCTGTCCCCACCTTATACTGGTTGCTAATCCTTGAGGCTGATTCTCCGTCTTGGAAATGCAAGGTGTCTGCAGAGGAGGAGACAAAAATGTATCAAATTTAAAACTCATATTCATGGAATCCTTTATCGTGTTTTGCTGGATTTTGTAAAAGTTTTTAGTTTCATATTACATTCAGCCAGGCTTCTGATTCAAAGTGGAGCCAATTCTAATTTTCTTGTTTTACAGACATCTATGAGATCTAGTGGGAGGGAAGGTTGCCTGATATAGCCCAATCTTGTCAGATCTTGGAAGCTAAGCAGGGTCGGTATTCGGGAAGGAGACCATCAAGGAAGACTCTGCCGAGGAAGAAATGGCAAACCACTTCTTCTTCTCACTTGCCTTGAAGGCCCTTCCTGGGGTTGTCATAAGTTGACGGCTACTTGACGGCATTTATACACGCACAAACACAAGATCTGGCATGAGAACAGGAAACAATTGCGTACCGATGATAAACCCACACAAGCACAACTTCTTTCACTCCCAGTCTAAACACAGGGCCACAATTTTTTTCAGATCACAATGTGACAATAAAAAAATAAATAAGGTGTTCATTGTTGAAACAACATGTTTTACTCCAAGATGTTTCAAAATTAATTGCTCCCCGCTTACTACAATTGTTGAGCACATTCACCTGTTTGGATTTTCTTTACAGTGGATTGGGGCAAATTACAGTAAAAGAGGCCTTTATTATTTACTAGCCAACAATCCTCAAAACCAAACCAATGAAATAACACTGTGTTGTAACAGCCTGCTGCAAAAATTTCTCTACTGGCAATACTTTAGAGCAGCTGAAATAATTGTGCCAAAAAGAGCAAGGACCACTAATCATAATGTGGGGAAATAAAGTCAACTCTGTATAAACAATCATACAAAATTAAATGTTCAACAACATCACCCTCTGGTTCCTCAGCAACTCCCTATGTCTTTGCTGGGTGGGGTGGGGAGAAAGAGAATTTCAGAATTTTAAAAGAACACAACCACTTTTAATGTAAGTATCAATTATCTGGGAAATGATGGTTTTGTTCCTTTCTTAGGCTACAACTGGACCACCTTTTGGAGCCTGCAGGCACCTTTCGAATTCTGACATAGGGCAGTGGGCATGATCAGAGGTCATTTTGTAGAAAAAGAGGTGCAGGAACTCATTAGCGTAACTCATCAGCACAACTTATTTGCATATGCCACACCCCCTGACATCACCGGAAGGGTGTCAGAAGGCAACATGCACTGCTCAGGCTCCACTCCAAAAATCTCCAGGTATTTCCCAACCCAGAGCTGGCGAGCCAGCTTTACACTTTGAGTAAAGACACTTTAGGTTTCCTTTGCTCTTGCAGGGAAGCTCCCCTACAACAAGCATGAAAATACAGATCAAGTTAGTTTGCTTTTGCTTTTTTTCCACAGCACATCACCATATGTGCCTGCTCCTGGGCTTGTTACTGCTGGAACGACGTTCCTGTGCACTCCTGCTTGAAATGACCCCTCAGCACGATCACAAAATGGCTGCCACAGGAAGCAGAGCCAATCACGAAATGGCTTACCACGCGATTGCAACCAGCAGCAGATATTAATGAGCATTTAAATAAGATGCTGTCCTTTGTGGCTGAATTGAAAAGTAGTGGAGTATCAGATGAGGAATTTCATGCTACATTAATTGTAGCATGAAATTCCTCATCTGATACTTTAACTCCACTACTTTTCTAGCCGTATCACAACATTCTCCTCAGGCCGCAGGTGGAGGGACCAATCACAAATGTCAGGGATCAAGGTTATACACAACTCTAATAGTAACTGTTCAACATTTCAGGCAGAAGCTCAGTTTAATAGGATACCTTTTAATCCACACAGCCAATCAGAAGCTCTGCTGGGAAACAGCCCCACCTAGTCCTGCCCTTTTTCTAAAAGCACTGGGTAGGTGCCAGGAAAGGTGTTGGTGGGTGCTATGGCACCCATGGGCACCACGTTGGGGACCCCTGAACTGGACATTATGGGAGTGTGGCTGCCACCAGAAGTAACATTCTGTGACTCCTCTTCCCTTGCCACATGATAAACAAACAAGTTATGTCATCACACTGTGTCTCACCTTTTGTAAGCACCAGCCAATTATGTGGAACAGACATTAGGAAGCCACACTACATATTTTGTCTTACAACAGATTATGGGCAAGAGGGGAGGAGGTGGTGGGGCATGATTGCTACTTCCCAATTAATGTGTAACACATTATTGATAGAGTTTCATAGCCAAAGAAGATAGCTCCCTGTTCTCAGGGAGTTTACAATATAGACCTAGGCAGTTTTGAAGAAAATATGGGAAAAACAGTGAAATATGAGAATAATATATGAGCAAATGCTGTTGACTGTGTGTGTGTGTGGATGGGTGTAGAAGAAAAAGAAGAGATTGGATTTATACCTTGCCCTTCACTCGGGGTCTCAGGGCGGCTTACAATCTCTTTTCCCTTCCCCTCCCCACAGCAGACACCCTGTGGGGCTGAGAGAGCTCTGAGGCAACTGCTCTTGAGAGAACAACTCTGAGAGAACTGTGACTGACCCATGGTCACCCAGCTGGCTGCATGTGGAGAAGTGGGGAATCAAACCCGGTTCTCCCAGATTAGAGTCCGCCCTCCTAACCACTACACCAAACATACACAACATTTAATTATACCTTTCCTCTGATAAATTCAGAGCTGTGCCTATGGTTTCCCCTCATTTTATTCTCTCAACCTCCTTGTGAAGTAGCTTAACCTGAGACAAAAGGGTTAGTGGTCCCAGGTTACCCAGTGAACTTCAGGGGGGATTTGAACCTGGGTTTCCTTGGTCCTGGAGGGAAGCTCTAACCACTACAGCACAAACGTCTGTAAAGGTGATAAAGGTTTATTGCTTTTAGCCATTGGCCCTTACAAATTTACAAAACCATACAGTACATTAACAAATAAAACTTTAAGAACAGATATTAAAAATAATTTAAATTAGTAAGATAAAACAGACTGATTCAAACAGAAAATCATGAAGCTGTTCAATACCGCCCTAGATCTAATCTTGGCTGCAAGGGCAAACAAAGAAACTCTGTAAGATGCATAAGTATCATCTGATAACAGAAACACAATCTTCTCATTTTCAGAGTATGCATTTATAGCAGATAAAATTTCAACCAAAAATTTATCTCTGGGTGCACTATGTAACCGACAAGATATAATACAATGAGGAAGGTTCTTGACGGAGAGCGATCCACAAGTGCAGACGCAGCGCTCCGTTGGAGTATGAGAATGACGACCAGCCAGAAGAGCTGTTTGCATAGTTCGAAAACGCAAAGCAGTAAAAAAATGCTCTGGGGTTGTGTTTGAAAATATTGGCTATGTAAGTAGATCTAGAATGGTCAGATTAAAATGATTTATTCCAAGGAGCTGCCTTAGATTTTAAGACTGAAGATCAATCCATCAGTGCGTCAGAGTTGTAAATCCAGTCCCTAAATTGAGAATTATCGCCTGAAGCCCCTAAGAGCCCGTCAGAGATTGTATATCTTTGAAAAATGATATTAAGAAAATCAGAGCACTTGGAATCTTTTGCTAATAGAAGATTAACTGATTGATGATTTAAGGAATTAGAGCTAAAGAATTTAACCCTTTCCCAATATTTTATGATTGCAAGGCGTACCTGTGCCCTGAGAGAGGGGAGTCCTGTTTTGGCTCTCATCATGGCCGCGGAAGAGCCCCTAGGAAGAGCTAGAATTTGCCTTAGAAACTGGTTTTGAGTTACCTCAAGACTACATATGGTGTCCTCCTTCCAAACCCGCACTTCGGCTCCATATAGGAGGTGAGGTACAACCTTGCTCTTGAATATTTTCAAAGCACCAAAGCACACAGACTCTCATATACTTTATTATAGATGGGAATGAGGATGAAGGTCTTAAGCCAGATCCTTAACAGACAAATGTTGGGAAGACTGATTGCAATGAGAAAGGAGTGGGGAAAACAATTATTACCAGCTATGGAATTATAGGAAAACCCATCACTTGCTGTGAGAACAACCTATTTGCAGAAACAAAATTTCAAATAGAAACAATGTGAAACCATAAACAAAATCAGCCATAAGCAAAATAACAGAACAATCTATCTAACCATCTGACCTGTAGATTAAGGCCTACAGTCCAGAGATTTGCAAAACAAATTGCTTAATTATTTTAGCAGGAGGATGGTCTAGATTCATTCCCCTGGCTCCATCTGCTTCCAAATTTCACTTGGCCAAACATGCAACAGAAGCATTTGTGCAAGCAATGGATATGATGATACAATCATGTGGGATGTGCATACAAGTGTTTTAACATGAAGTTCCTGATCCAGCAAGGGGCCAAATTCTGTACAGAGATTTAGGTTGGATCCAGCCAAAGTTTTCATTCAGTCACAAGAGCCAGCATAGTATAATGGTTAATAGCAGCAGATAACCCGGGGAGCCGGTTTGATTCTCCACTCCTCCACATGAAGCCTGCTGGGTGACATTGGGACACTCACAGTTCTCTCAATCCCACCTACCTCACAAGGTGCCTGTTGTGAGGAGAGGAAGGGGAGGCAATTGTAAACAGCTTTGAGACTCTTTATGGTAGAGGAAAGCAGGGTATTAAAAAAATCTCCTCTTCTTCATCCAGTTCCCCTCCTTATTAAAGGCCCTATCAGGCCCATAGCCAGGATTTTTTTTTATTTGGGGGGCCTTTAAATAAGTCGGGGGGGACTGATAAAATAAAAATAAAATAAAATAAACTCACGTTCACCAACTGGAACAGGCAGGAGCAGGATGGAGGGTGGGTGATTTTCAAGCCGATTTCAAAGAGAGGAGTGCTTTGCCCTTGGTTTGCAGCAGCTGAGGTTGCCCCAGCTAGTGGGAGTGGAAGGGGGAGAGCCGTCTAGGACTGA
This sequence comes from Lepidodactylus listeri, assembly GCA_029233225.1. Classification (NCBI taxonomy): domain Eukaryota; kingdom Metazoa; phylum Chordata; class Lepidosauria; order Squamata; family Gekkonidae; genus Lepidodactylus; species Lepidodactylus listeri. The sequence continues at coordinate 22,851,336 of JARCFY010000016.1, forward strand.
AATGAGTCCTTTCTGCCTCCTTGCACCTGCCAGCCCCACTTCGCCTGCAGTCCAGCCACCCCGCGTGGCTGCCAGGTTGGGACCCACAGCCCGCTGGCCCCACCTCACCTGCCAGCCAGTCCGCCTGACTTCCTCACACCACTTCCTGTGGCAGCCACCCTGCACCACTTTCAATCCCACCAGCCTGAGACCCACAGCTCGCTGGCCCCACCTTGCCTGCCGGCCGGCTTACCTTACTTTCTCGTGCCACTTTTTGCTACGGCTGCTGGCAAGTGGGGAAGTTGTGGGGCCTTGGTAGGAAATCGGTGCGGAGGAGGCCCTGAAATGCCTCGCTGTAGCTATGGGCCTGGGCCCTATCCCATATGGTGGGAGGAACTGGTTGAATCCAAACTTTATTTATTTATTAATGTAATTATATATCTGACCCTAAAATTATAACCCTAACCCTTCCTCCAAGGAGCTCAGGGCAGCACACATAGGCCTCCCCTCCTATATCTTACCCTCAAAACAACACAGTGAGGTATGTTAGGCTGACAGTGACTGTCCTAAGGTCACCTAGTGAGCTTCCGTGGCACAGTGGGGATCTGAGCATGGGTTTTCCAGATCCTAGCCTGACACACTGACCACAACTCTGTGCTAACCACAACATCTGGCACCAATCTACACCAACAATAATTCTTATTTCATTTATTTATTTATTTTGATTTCTATCCCTCCTGACCAGCACAGCCAGCTCGAGGCGGCTCACAGCAATATAGCATTTCAGACATGCATTTGCACAAGACATACTCCCAGAATTGAATGGCTCAGTAGATCACAGTGCTTACTTCTAGTGTTCCGTCTAAGCTGAGTTAGTGTGAGCTAGCTCACAGTTTTTTAGCCTCTGGCTCACACATTTTTGTCTTAGCTCAGGAAGGATGGCTCAAGAACAAACCGCTCACTCACAACTTTAATGCCAGTAGTTCATAAAGTAGAATTTTTGCTCACAAGACTCCACAGCTTAGAGGGAGCATTGGTCACATCTGATATATTACGACCAAGCAGCACTCCTAAACGTGTATTTATTCAACCAGAGATAAAGCTATACTTTAAGTGAGAATAAAACCATAAGACCCAGTAATGGCAGAGAGCTATACAACCTGGAGAAGACATAAAAACTCCTCTGTAATCTATTCATTTATTATATTTTTAAGACCAAGTTGTTGTTGTTTTTAAAAATTAACACTAGGGTTTTCTTGAAGCATAAAATGCAGTTTAGCATTATTGGGTCTGGGGCCCTGATGATACAACCAGCTGTTTTATATATTCAGAAAACTACTTGATGCTATAAAAGGGGAGAGGTGAAAATAAACACAGACGTATTCATTTTAGATTCTAAACTATTTATGATGTTCACTGGTCACTGCTAGGAGGAGGCCTTCATAAAAATGACCACAGAGTTCACAGAACTAATTGTATTCTTTTGTATTCTTTCATGTCATATGCTTGTTTGAATTAAAGAAGTAATGCATGAAGGACGTAAATTGCTTGTAAGCACTCTCTCAAGTGCACACTTCATTATTTTTTTTAAAAGGTCAGAGGACTACTTGGCATGAGAAGACAACCTCTCAAAGGTTAAAATTTGAGGGTGTTTGCAGTGGCTCAGTCATTTATAAAAGGAAGGACAAGGGATGCCCAGTAGCCAGTGGTGACTAGGTGGCTGAAGAGGGCAGAAAAAAGATCTCTCCAATACTCCCTCTAAGCTGTGGAGTCTTGTGAGCAAAAATTCTACTTTGTGAGCTAGCGGCATTAAAGTTGTGAGCAAGTGATTCGGCTACTGCATAAATTAGTTTGCTCTGGAACAATCCTTCCTGAGCTAAGACAAAAATGTATGAGCTGGACGCTAAAAAACTGTGAGCTAGCTCACACTAACTCATCTTAGAGGGAATACTCCCGAAAGGGAAATAGAGAAGAGATCAAAATACAACAGTGAAATCAGGATCTATCCTCTCACTTTCGGGTTTCTGTCTCGTTCCCTCCTGTCCTGCCAGCTTCTGGAAAATCTACTTGGCTGCTAGTTTTTGGAAATATCTTTGCCTCCTCTGATGTTTGTGTGTCCCTACCTAGTCATGTATTCTTTATGCAAACAGCAAAAAATTGACCCTCAAAGGGGAGGTGTGATCATCATGAGCCAGCTCTCTTCAGAACCTAAATCTGCTAGGATTGGGAAAAGGGTGTCCAGTGTCCACCCATCTCTTGTGATGTGAACCAATTAGTGGCTTACAAGCCCTGAGACAGTAAGAGGATTGGTTTCTGAGTAGCCAATCAAGGAAGCTTATTCTGAGCTCCATTCTACATGAAGGATGATTTGAATCAAGCATTCTTAAGCATTCAAACATTAATTAAAGCAAGATGGATACAATTCTTGCTTGGAATCTCTGACCAGTTCCCTCCAGTAGAGTTGCCAGCTCTGGGTTGGGAAAAAGCTGGAGATTTTCAGGGCAGAGCCTGGGGAGGGTGGGGTTTGGGGAGGGACCCCATCAGGATATAATGCCATCAAGACCATCCTCCAAAACAGCCATTTTCTCCAGTGAAACTGGTCTTGGTCATCTGGAGATCAACTGTAATAGCAGGAGATCTCCAGGTGCCACCTGAAGTTTGGCAACCCTACCCTCCAGTTACACAGACATAATAAGAAATTAGTTTTGCCATCTCCCCCAAGTACTTAAAAAATGGCACTAACTGGGTCAAGTGGGGAAGGTCACTACATATGCATCTTAGATGCTGGAATATCAACCCAACTGAAAGTTATACCCCTGCTAATGTGAAATAATGCTGGCAGGGGGAGTCACCAGGAGGGATGACTCCTGCTATTTCCTCTTTCCAGGCGGCCAAGTCAATATATAAATCTCACGGTTCAGCTCACTTTTTTTACCGAAGGCATAAAAACCCATTTTCCTTTTTCCGTCACATGTGAGATTATATCTGTCCATTTATGACCCTCTCTGCTCACTTATGCCCAGATGACACTTCGAATTCTGTTCTCCTTGAGGTATGGTATTTACCTTCAACGGGGAGTGTACTGACAGCATTTGAGGAGGCATAAAGTTTCCAAAATGCTGTTTGGTAAAAATTAAAAATAACCTTTGCCTACAAATCTAATTTTGCTTTATACCACCGAGAACATTTTAATTTACCTGAGCTTAGCACTTGAAATGTAACCACCAGCTAGCAAGCACACACACAAAAACAAGAGCAACTGAAATCTTTCCAAATGTTCCACTATATTTATCTGAACAACAAAACACACACACATAATAATATGCCATTATCCTATAACAAACAGTAAAGTACAGCAAATGCCCTTTCTGAATCAAATCACTTCCCCGTATTCAGTCATTATTCTGACTTCTTATCTACAGGGCCTCTGTATGCGGATCTTTCACTCAGGTGCGGGGCTGCTGCTCAGTCATTAAGAACTAATTCTAATTATTTCGATAAATGACTTAGAAGGACACACGAAACAATGCAGGAATCCTGAAAAACGGCAGCGATGCCACAGTAACCATAGCCCTGGTGGCACAAGCTGAATTTTCCTGGAAAGGGGGGGGGGGAGCCGAAAACACGCACAAAGGAGAAAAGAAGGATGAGCAAAAGGCAGAGATAATGGCTTGCCCTGGAGAGACGCTCGATGGGCACAGAAAGATGGAATGAGTAGAGCTGCTGCCTAGAGGTAGGAGACATCTGGCAGGTTGCTTTAAGAGCTACAACAGACACACCGACTTCTTCGTCCTGGATGGAGCAAAACATCCATGCCAGGGCTGAGAAGCAATTTGTGAGGGACGAGGCAAGGGATACAACCCAATTACTTCAGCTTCCCAATACATAACACAGGCTTTTGAGATGAAATAGCATGAAAACCTGACCCCTGGGACTTCTGCAGGAGCGCAGAAGCAGAGCAGTATCACGATCATCAGGGCACACATAACATTTCACTTCCCCACTTATGTAAGGGATATTGTGTCTAAGTATCTGCAGAGAGATCTTTCAAGTAAAAACAGAAAGGCCACTTTCAACCTGCCATGGGGGCATGCCTATGCAAGGAGCAAGTGTGCACCGAGTGTGCCTCCAAAAAAAGGGAGGGAGGGAGAGATGGCTAAAGCAATCTGCAGGACTTCTGTTTGTGTTGTGCAAAGGTGGGAGGCATCTCCTGAGATTAAGGCATGTGTCGACATATACCAAACACACACATATGAACACAAGAAGTTGTTTTGTTCTGAGTCAGACCATTGGACTATCATGGGCAGTATTGTCTACTCTACTTGGCAGAAGCTGTTTAGGGTCTCAGGTGTTTCAGACTACCTGACTGAACCTGTAACCTTCTGCATGGAAAGCAGATGCTTTACCACTGAGCCACAGCCCTCCCTGATAAATATCACCTCATGGAGCTACTGAGTCAGACCACTGGTATATAAAGGCCGATGTTGTCTGCTGGCAGCAGCTCTCCAGGATCTCAGGTAGAGGTCATTCAATCATCTATTACCTGATCCTTCTTAAAACCAGGGCTATTTTTGGGCAGGAACGCACAGGAACGGAGTTCCAGCTGGCCTCTGAGTTGGCCACAACTAAAGCCTCTCCCCCCACCCGGGTTCCCCAGGCACCTCGCAAGCTACCCGGGAGGGAGCTGTGCTGTCAGGGGTGTGGCCTAATATGCTAATGCATTTCTGCTGTTGGGTACCGTATGGCCTATTATGCTAATGAGTTCCTGCTGGGCTTTTTCTACAAAAAAAGCCCTGCTTAAAACTGTAGATGCTAGGGATCTAACCAGGGACCTTCTGCATGCAAAGCTGGTGATCTTCTGCATGCAAAGGCTAGGACACCCCATTGTTTATCTTTGAAGAAACAAACAGGTGTGCATGTGTGATTGATATTCAAAACATGACTTCAGTTATGCTGAAGTATAAAAAAGCGATTAGAACAATGTTCTTAAAAATATATTTTCATTGGTGAGGCCCCGCGTAGTTTCAACTTGAATGTATCCTTTAAATCTCACAAGCGGGGATCTTTTTTTCAGATCTGCTTTTTGAATATTTGAGATGCAAAGGGTTCAAGAGCAGCAAGCTGAAGCAAGCTGCGGTGACCCAGAAGGTTTAAATGTGCTTACTGGAGAAGAAAGAACAGGAAACAAGAAGAAAAAGATGCTCTGGCACAGAATTGTAGTGATACTTGCACAACCTTTTACTGCAATATTAACAAAAACAAGTGCCACATCTACCATGTTACCCTTGATCCCGGAAGGCTTTTCAGGTTATCTGTGTGGTGTATGGAGTGGTGATGGCGATGAAAAACTAGGGTTAGATCTACTTCTTGGAAATATATTAAGAAAATGCTATTAACCAGTACTCCTCTGATTAGCTCCTCTTCCCCAAAAGGTTACACCTGCTATAGCAGGATACCTCCTGATGGCAGCTCCCTGACCCCCCCCCCCCCCGCTAGGTGGTTGGGGTAAAAGATAAGGCAAAAATTGACATCACTTCAATACAGAGTTGCTCGGCACAGCCTGGCAAGTGGTGGGATGGGGAGGTGGGGTTTCAAGACTGAATGGGAGGACTGGTGTCCCCTGGTACTTACATCACTTATGGTGCAACTCAGAAGTTACATCATTGTGCTGGGGGTGACGGTCTAGCATTCACCCAAAACTCTATGGCTTAACCACATTGCTGGAAGTGACATCGTTATGCCGGGAACACCCCATTTTGCTGGGCATTTCCACCCGCAACCCAGCTGAGGCAACAGGAACTGGGAGGTCTCCTGCCCACAGCAGGAAGATGGTAAGCCTATGTTGCCAACATGACTTCATTTCTGAGGGGAACGCGGAAGTGATGTCACATCACTCTAGGATTCACAGAGTTCCCACTGAATTCTAGAGTGGTGTGATGTCACTTCTGAGTTTGCTCTGGAAACGTCATGCCACTGCACGTCATGCTATATCCCCCCCGTTTCCTACCTGCCTCCCCCAGGAAACTTCCAGCCAGAGGTGGATCACTCCTTGAGGTAATGTCCTTTTGGCTGGAATTATTAAGAGGCAAAGCACCCAATGCTAAGAGAGTTGGTGACCTCCACCTTAAGACACAGAAAGCATCCTGGAGAGTTAAGGTATAATTCTGACTAGTGAGACAGAGAGAGCATAATCCTCTCATTTGTCCAGAGGACTCCAATGGTCTACTTGAACCTCCCTAAATGTTTTTAAGATTTTAAATGTTTCCACAGACATTATTAAATAAGGCTGGAGTACTGTTGTGCATATTCTACACCACGCCCCACTAGAGGTTATTGTTATGTATACTTGCTTGCTCTGACCAGGCTAGCAGCCTAGTAATTGCATCTTTGTTTGCTGGATCTTGACGATTTAGACTAAGGCTGTGGTCACACAGCCCCTTTAAATCTGGGAGCCCTCCCGGATTAAAGGGGCCACGTTTTTTAACCTCCGGTTGGGATGTTTACTACACTGTTTACACATCCCAACCCCTGCGGTGGCGGGTGGTGGCGGGCAGAGGAGGAGGAGGCAGAAGGCGGTGGCGGATGAGGCGGAAGAAGCGGCGGCATTCCCCATAGTTTGGCAGCGGAAGCGGTGGTGGCAGAAGCGGCGGCATTCCCAGGAGTTTGGTGGCGGCTGTTTGTGGCGGCGGTGGCCGGGGGACGCACCCTTCCTCGAGCCCCGCCAGCCGACTGGTAAGTGTGGGTTCCCCCCCCCTTTTACACTTGGGCGCTTGAGTGGCCAAGTGCCCAAGTGTAAAAGGGGGGGAAATGGCAAGGGGGGGGCCATCTGGACAGCCCTGCTCTCGCATTGATTGCGAGAGAGGGTTGGCCAGATGGCTCAAATGCGGGTTCCTCCCATGACTCCCGGGAAAACTTGATTTTCCCAGGGTCAGAAAATGCGGGAGGAACCCACATTTGAGCCCACTTCGGCGCGGGACTTGTTGCAGCCAGTGTAGTCGGCCCCTTTAAATATGGGAGGAAACAGCCCTTCCTCCCGCATTAAAGGGCCGTATGCTCGCACAATAATACATCTAACACAGCATAACATTACCTCCCTATAAGAGCTGCACGTTTCTGGGAATAGTTTCCCATGTTGTTACCAGCCTCTGGTTGGCTTCACATTTCATCTTTTTAACAGTCCACCTTGTGCAGCACAACACAGCACAGGAAGCATTTGCTTTGTTTCTGCAAACGGCTCTGTCTCCGCCTTGAGGGAGTTTATAAATCATACTTGCTAAACAAGATATATTCCTTCAGTGCAGTGTCTTGATTTTCAAATCTGCACACAGCCCGCAGTCAGAACAGATCACAAAATTTTCTGCACCAACTCCATGTTCAGCTCAATCACATGCACTGTGCCCCAAAATAAAGATCGGCAATGGCTGGATTTGTTCCTATGCCTAGTTCACAGTGAGGTCACTAACGTGTGCATGAGCGACACACTGCTTCAGACTGCATTACTGAATGTTCCTGGACTCAGCATCTACCATGAAGCAAAATCCTGATTTCCATGCATTCCTCCAGATCAGTTTCCAATATATAGTAAGACACTCCATCTGGTGTCCAATTTCTAGATGCAGTATTTCTTCTTCTTCTTCTTCTTCATCAGCATCAGTCAGAATCAGATATTTGACTGGAAGATGGTGTTCTACAATTCAAGATCTAGCCAAATTCTTGGTAATGGCAGATGTATCTTCACAGGATTCTTGCTGTTCCAAGCAGCACTGTCTTCTGAAGCTGAGCTGGTGTCATTTGCTCAATGCCTAGAATGTCCAGGTGTTTCTAGGAACTCCTAGGCTGCTCCAAGGGCTCCAAAGACAAATGGCACAATGGTCACCTTCTTCTCCCAGAAGTGCTCTACTTCGTAGGTACTTTGGCCATCAGATTGCAGTGGATTTATGGTGACCCTGCAGGTTTTTCATGGCATGAGATGTTCATGACCCTGGACTTCCTTGAAGGTCTCCCATTCAAATACTGACCAAGGCCAACCCTGCTTTGCTTCCCAGATCTGACAAGATTGGGCTAGCCTGGGCTACCTAGGTCAGGGCAATTAATTAGCTTATACTAGAGTTTCCAATCCCCAGTTGGGGGCAGGGGATCCCATGGTTTGGAACCCCTCCCCCATTTCAGGGCTTTTAGAAAGGGAGGGATAGCTGCTGGGTGCTCCATGGTGCCCTGTGGAGACTGGTCCCCATAGGGTATAAGGGGAATCAATCTGTGGGTGTCTATGGCTTGGGGGGGGGGCTGTTTTTCGAGTTAGAGGAACCAAATTTTCAGCATAGCTGCCCAACCACACAAGTTTCAAAAAGATTGGACCAGGGGGTCCAATTCTATGAGCCCCAAAAGAAAGTGCCCCCATCCTCCATTATTTCCAATGGAGGGAAAGCATTTAAAAGGAACATGGTCCCTTTAAATGCGATGCCAGCTCCACCAGAAGTCGCTTCAGAGTTCCCTCTTCCGGAGCCTCCCTCCCGTCTCCTGGAGCCTCCTGGTAAGTCCCCCTCCCACTCATTAGCCTCACCTGCCAACCCTAGCCTATACAAATTTCTTCAACTCTTCTTAACAATTTGACCATTCCATTTCTAGCCAATTACCCTGTGGATTAAACTAGTAGTGACATCATTGAAGTTCTCATGACACAAGCTGAATCTCACCTGATGCATTAACTCTACCATTTATTACAGTATACAATTACTCTTTCTACATCATGCCATAAATAGCAGGAGTAACAAAAGTCTGTATGTCATTTTGTCTGCCAAGACAAAGTACCCCACTGGTTCTAACTGCTAAACCAAACAGTAGACAAACAATTCCTACCTTGGAAACCTGTTTTTTAAGTTCTACACGTGCAGCGGATGCTGTTAATGTGCATGGGGACCAATCTGAATAACAATACTGTTTAATGGATCGGGGTAATTTTATGAAGCAGCAGGTGCTGAATCTCATTTGGTCATTAGCAAGCCCCACCCAAGGTGAGGAAAGGACCCAACTCTTGGATGGAGAACAAGATCACTTTAAGCACTGGGAATGCTTAGGCTACTTCTGCAAAGAAAGCAGCAGACCCAGGATCTTCCTTAACCTCGGAGCATTTTCACAGAGGATTAATTGCAACCACAAAGCCTACAACAGAACAACACACAGCATCAGAGTCTCCCCACTTCCTTTTCCAAGGTCATAGGATCAGGAAGGCAAAGAATTCTACTGGAAATTAATAAATGTATTTTGACTAAAACTGAAGTGCCCTTGCGAAGCTGGCTGCCATGATGGAAATCTGTGAATTTGGGATTTTAAGTCTCTAAATATTCTTGGCCTAAGTGTGGACTAAATTTCTAGCTTTTAAGCTTCTGCTTCCAGGACCTGGATATGCTTGCCTGAAGACCTCAAGATACTTCAGAATTTGTTTCTAATAACCTTGCCTGTTTTGGGTAACAAGAATAAAAATCAATATTAAACTGCATGCTGTGTCACTCTCATTAGAAGCCATATATAGTTGTAACTAAAATCTAATGATATTCATGCTATTATTTTGTAATTATATACCTTTTGATTGAGTGGAAATTTGAGGAGCATTGTGACATCACAGCAAACAACAGAAGTGTACAGTGCCATCCTAAGCAGAGTTCTCTGTGTATGTAAAGTGCCATCAAGTCGCAGCTGACTCATGGCGACCCTGTAGGGTTTTCAGGGTAAGAAACATTTAGAGGTGGTTTGCCACTGCCTGCCTCTGCATAGTGACCCTGGACTTCTTTGGGGGTCTCCCATCCAAGCACTAACCAGGGCTGACCCTGCTTAGCTTCTGAGATCTGACAAGACTGGGCTAGCCTGAGCTATCCAGGTCAGGGCAAGCAGACCCTTATAAATCCAGCTGACTTCCGCTCTGCTTAGGATGGCACTGATAGAGAGTAATCTTAAACAGATATACCCAGAAGTAGGACTGTGATTATAGGAGTGTGGTTGAAAGAAGGATTGTGATTATAGGACTCTGTTCAGCACAAACCACAGTTTGGCGTGATGTCTGAACTGAGCCCCAAATTCTCCCACTGCTACCACAAAACATGGTTTGTAACACCATCAGTTGTCACGGAACATGGTCACACAAACCACATGTCACACAAAGAATCATCACAGTGACACTATTCAATGAGGTTACCGTGTGATGGTTGTTTTGTAGGAAGTTGGCCTATAAAGTGGAGCTTGAAATAAATGTAACTGTATTAAGAAGCTAAATATAACTACAATTAATCACAGCTTTTTAATATGCAAAAATAATTACTGCTTGATTTTTGCAGCAATAGATAGAGACAGTGAGGAAGGGAGGCCTCTATACTAGAAACAGATTAGCTCACAGAACCCCCCCTCCTGCCCAAAAACCACACATCAAACAATTATCTCAATTAGGTCTCTGTTGGGGCCATTTGAAACAGAGTTATACCCCTCTAAGCTCATTCTGAAGTTAATGGGCTTAGAAGGGTGTAACTCTGTTTTTAGGACTGCACCGCAGGATATAAAGCAAGGATCTTTTTTCAGCATTCACATATAAATTTCTGACTACAGCGTTTGTTTGCTGCTGTTCAGAATTGGTTAGGGCTCATATACACCTGGTATACAAAACTGCAGTACAATCCACCTGCTGGAAGAAAAAGCTAGACATAAAATATGTACCCTCATTTCAGTTGCAGGAGAATATTTCCATTACGTGGCTGCTTAATTCAATTTCTAAACTTTATTTTCTGGGCTGTCTCAGTGCAGTGTACATCTCCCCCGATTTACAGTATCCAAAAAAGCAAACCCTAGCGCATTCTCTTCTGAGGCAAACCCCACCCCACCAGGGATCTATTCTTGATGCCGGTATACCTAGCCGAGATTTCATTTTATTAATGTTTTATTGCATTTCATGCATTTTGGGGGGAGGGAGATGTCGTCAGTTCACAAGAGCTTGCATTCATTTTACAGATTTCAACTCCTGTATGCTGTTTTTCCGTGCCAAAAGTATAACAAACCCACAAGGTACACACAAATTATAACAAATGCATTTAAAGACTTCAACACCGCACTATCCAACAACAAATCTGAGGAATAAACCATCCAACAATTAAAACGACTACAGACTCCAGCAAGGACCACCACCAGAATCAAGTGGGACCACCTCCTCCCGTACTATTCTGCTCACCAGCTAAGCTCTTCCTAACAAGCCTTGCTATGTGTATGCTCACCTGCAGAACTGAAGTGGATGGTGACCAGAGACAATGCCTTTTGAGTGGTGGCCCCTTGCCTTTCGAGAGCACTCCCCCTTGAGGGTCACCTGGTACCTACTTTCCTTTAAGCACCAGGTCAAAAAATTTATTTTTCTTTACCCAGGCTTTTCATGGAATGATTCCATCCTGTTTAACTGTTTTATGCGCTGTTCCCACCCTGAGGACTGTTTTACTGCTGTTTGTTTTATGTTCTTTTTTTTTTATGTCTTTGAGCCAGCTATGCCGGTTAGGCAGGATACAAATCTAACCAAATAAATAAATAAATAAATAAATAAAATTCTTTATGATTTTGTGCCCTGGCACGCTTTTACTGGCATATTTTTGGCATTTTTATTTTCTTGGCTGCTTTACTTATGTTTTAATTGGTATGATTTGCTTTTATTGCCTTGTTTTTATTCATTGCTTCATTTTTTTATGGTTTTGTGAACTGCCTCAGGCAGGTCCAGAGAGGCAACAGATACACATTTTCTACATAAAAGAATAAATATATAAATGTGAGGACATTAACAGTCAGAGGTGTCAGATGCTAGCTAGTACGCAGAACACTCTCTAACCTCAACAGGGAGATGGTACCCATAACCTCAGGGCCACTGCAGTGAAGCCAAAATGCTAATTTCATAAAGAAAGCATTTCTCATATAAAAGGCAGTGTGCGTTTCATACAGCACAAATATACACAGATGCTAGGGTGGTGCTAGAGCCAATCAACTTTAAGGGAAACACAAACACACACACTCACACATACTGTGGTGGATCCAACCACCTTTTTCATTCAGCCTTACCTAATTCTTATTCTTATTACAGTCCCTGTCCCGCCTGAAGACTCCAGACAACAATGTGGGTTTAACTAGCAGCAAAAGCTGAACCATGAGGTGAGGGAGGAATAATTAACCATCCTTGCCTGCCTTCCCATTGGATGGCTGCTTCTTTAGTCAGCCAATCCTGCCTTGAGTTTAATTTGAAACTGGACTGGGGCAAATTAGTCCACGGTTCTAAAGGCCATGAATGAGTCTTGTCCATGTAGGTCCCATTAGTTCCAGCATGTCCTTGTCCCCTTTTCGTCAGGAGAAAAATGGTTGGATCCAGCTTATTTATAATCTGAAAGGCCAGATGTGAGAATCACAAAACTTAAATGGCAAGTTTCAACATATCTGATTAGGCTTGTTGTTTTAAAGCAAAAATTAATAAACAGGTTCATTATTACAACTCTACAAGCCAGAATTCAAATATCCACATTTTTTCAAAATCCAGTATTGCAGTTGAGGGGGGGGGGGGGATTCATTCATGGCAGAATTTTAATACAGTAGGAGGGACTAAAAGAGGGGTTGTTAAATATTGTTACTGTTAATTTATTTAGCTCAGCTTTGATCTGTAGGATCATCATAAAGGTCAAGTTTAGATAACATGTAAAACCGGTATGTTCAAATTTTTCTTCCATAATCTGATCCAGACTACTATGGAAGTTGCCTTTAAAAAAATATATTATTTTCTCAAGGAAAAAAAAAGGTGGGATACAAAAGGGAAGACGAGGAAGGGGGAAATACAGATTCATCAAATTTGTTAAATATTATGAATTGTTACGTACAAGATATATTACCAAATGTATTACATAATTCAAATATAGAAACAATTAATAAAGCATCAATATTACAGAATTCTGAGTCAAATTCTCTCTTTAAGGAATAAACAAAAACTCTCTTAAAATTAGCAATAATATATTGATGATTAAAAAGAATACATCTTTAATAGTTGACCCTCCATTCTATGGAGGTTGCCTTAATGAAAAACATACCTGGTTTATATTTAAACTAAAGCCCAATTTATACTCTTAATTGCAGTGTGCTTGGTTTTTGCAGTGAGCAGCAGAACAGGAACTTAGGAACAATACCATCTTTAACCTTGTACGGGCAGGTGCATATCCTTCAATACATGAACAGAATTATTATCTCGCTACAGGGAATGGACATATTCTCTCTACCTCAAGCCTATCAGGGACAATCATTCTTCTTTAGTTGCTTCTTTCTTTCATGACAGAGTCACTGGAGAAGGTTCTGAGCAACTTTGGTTATGAGCAAAATGTAGAAGTCCTACTCTTCAGTTAACAAAGTGCTTACTGATATGTGATTATACTATGAATCCTACCCAAGAAAGTTTTAAAGAGTGCTGCCTGAAACATACATAAACAAAATTCTCTGTACATATATTTTTGTGGGGTCCACTGTGGATCCAGGAGTGACATGAACCTGAAGATGGAATAGGTCCAACTTCATCCATGTAGTGATGTGAGATAGTTGCACCAGGCGGGGAAAATCTGGAGGTGTGGCAAGCTCTCTCTTGCATTCTTGTCCCAACCTCACCACTCTGACAGTGCTTCTCATCTCTCCCCCCACTCAAGCCTCTCTAAACCGAATGGGGATTTCTAAACTTTGGCAAGAGTCCTTCCCCTCATGAGAGTTTGCTCATCATTTGGTTATCCTGACAGACAAATAATGTTTATATAATCTGGCACTGCACTATAGACGAAAGAATTTTATCAAGGAATTGTCCTTGCATACTAATGTAAATAACTGTTTTAAACCACCACCACCATCAAAGATTGCTGACTCCTCTACCAGGCTTCTAAAAACTTTTCAGTGAAGCTGTGGTACACTAGTCCATGCCTGTAACACCCTGACACAGTGCTGCTCACAATTTAAAACAATTGAAGTATGGCTGCCGGTGGGGGGCTCCAGGATCTGATCTTGGATCTTCCTGTTCACGCACTTTGCATGCATGCTGTGATGACATCACCTGGAAGTGATGTCATCACATTGCCAATGTTGGGGAGTGACACTCTAGTTTTGGGGCCCAACTTTACCATAGAGTTTTTTCCAAAAACTAGAGCATCACCCCTGATGTCACTGATGTGATGATGTCACTCCCAGGTGATGTCAATATGTTGCATTCAGGGGCATTTGAGGGTGGGGTTCCCCCTGTCAGCCAGCTGGCTGGTAGCAGAAAGGGGCCCACAAAAGTTGGGAAACCACCACCTGGACTGGAGACCTGGTAACCCTAAATTGAAGAGTCTTTCTTCAGGTGACCCACCACTAGGTCTGTGATCTACAAATGAAAAATACATCTCAATGGATCTGACAGTGCCTACCAACATTGTCACCATGTATGCCCATAAGAACATAAGAGAAGCCAATGCTGGATCAGGCTAGTGGCCCATCCAGTCCAACACTCTGTCACACAATGGCCAAAAACACCAAGTGCTCTCAGGAGGTCCAGCAGTGGGGACAGGTCTTATGAAGAGACCACAAAGGTTCTTGCTAATTGGTGGATATAGCATACTAGGAATAAGGCCCATTGAGGGAATAAATACAATGGGCTCTAGAAAGAGGCTCTAGGCAAGAGCCCCGGCCTTCCTCATCTTCCCAGCATTGCTGTCTTCCCACTCACCCCCCAACCCTTGGCATTCACTTCCTCCTACCATTGCTACCTCCCCTCCCACCAGAGTTTCTTTCTAGACCCTGTAGTATCTATTCACTGAGTGGGTGTTGTAGTGCGTCTCTTTCCCTTCCTTACTCCTGGGTAAAGTGGCTGTGCACATATACAATTATTAGGGCTAGAGTTGGGGCCAGCTCACCTGTTTCTGTTTTGTAGGAGCCGCAACGGGCTTGCCAGGGGGTGGATTTCTCCCCCTCCTCCATTTTGAAAGCAAATAAATGCTTCCTCCTGTGCGCAACCCCACTGTCTGTCTGCAGCTTTTCTCCCTTATCCTAGTGCTGCAGAAATCCCCAGAAGTTGGTACAGAGTGCTGGAGCCAGGGACTTGCTGTAAGCCAGCACTTCACTGATTTCCAGAACAAAGTTTGACCTTTAAGACCAACAGTTTAATTCCAGGTATAAGCTTTCATGGGCATGCACACTGAACTGACCTCCAGCTTCTCTGCTGGAGATACATTCAGGATTTTTTCCCCTTTTTCTTCCCTTTTCCCCAACCCCATTTCAATTCCAAAGCTGCTTTCTCCTTTACACTGGCTGTTTACTTAACCTGCTAATGCCCCATGGGCCTCTTGGGACTCCCAAATTGGGAGTTGTAATTCTAATTCTCTTTGCTATGGTTGCAGTAAAGCCAGCTGAGAACTACAACTCCCAAGGTGCAACATGTCAAAAGTGAGTCATCGGCAACACGGTTTGCCTTTAATATATATATAGGATTCAGTCTATGTCAGTCCCAATGGTTTCAGTGAAGAATAAGACACAGATGTATTTCTCCTAGCAACACCAGACCAAATTTGATTACAAGGGGAAAGAAGTAAACATTTCAAGTGGCCATAGGTGCCTGAAGACCTTGTGTCTATCTTTGCTGGAGAGACAAATCCTATTTTCTGCCAAGGCCCAGAACAATTTACTATAAAAATAATTTCCACAGAAATCAGCAACAGACAGTATCAGTGAAGTGACGGCACAAAGCAGTCCCCTCTGCACCCATGAGCGCATAGGAATGTGTCATCTGCATTAAAATCAAAATAAATATCACATTAAGAATTGCTCCCTTTTTTGATGCCTGACCTAGGTCTTTCACTTGACAGGCTATCAGGAGCAGAACTGCAGAAGAACACATATTCTTATAAACAGAGTGATGGCCACATTATCACCATTACCATCACAGCTTACCAAGAGACCGGCTTTCAGTCCCAGTGAGACAGTGTCATGGTTTGGCTATTCAGTAGCTGAAATAGCAATTTCCAGATATGGCATGCAAAGGGCTGTGGATGTTGCTAAATGTTGTACGCAAGGAACTCACAGTGCCTTTCCTGTGACTCTGAAATGACATTAAGGAACAGTGCTCACACTTCAGTGCTTCCAGTTTTTTTGCAAACATTTATGTTCATTCATCATATTGTGCTAATATCTGAATTGCAAATAGTTCTGTTTTCTTAAGGGTAAGCAGGATGTTTTTACCCGCAAGGAAAGCTTTAAGCTAAATGAATCCTCTTTTATAGATAAGCATATTACTTTGTCTTAGTATTCACAGTATACCCCATTCTCCCCCCTCCTCTGCCCCACTCTATTCTTGCTCACATTAATGTTTAATTCATCCTTCCCTTTGTTTGTATTCTGTGTTTTATTGCTTCCCCCTGTCTTCTCAATTAGATGTTGGTTAGGAGATTCTAGGCAAGATAGTCGAGATAAATTCATTCATTCCTACAGATAAAGATTTCATAAAAATTCTTTCAAGAACATTAAGTACGTCAAGGACATGACAAATTATCTTAAAAAAATGAGTAGGTATTTTGTATTCATATAGGTTGGCGAATCGTTTGTCAGATGTAACAGAAATACAACAGATCAGAATGCAAATCTGGTTCTATCCTAACTGTCTACATTAGCAGTATTTCAATCATAAAAGTGCTTAAGAACTCCAGCGATGGGTATGAACACAATTGTATTAGCCACTTGACAAGCACCTAACAAAGAGAATTAAAGAAAGAACATCCTTAAGTAAAGACAGAAGTTAAAGAGCCCTTCCAGATTATATTTGGTTTTGTTAAACAAGGACTGGCAGAATTAAAGTATGTTATTATAGGAAAGATGGAATGCAGCACCTGGTGAGGCAATTTAGTTGGCTCTCGCAAGCTAAGCAGAGCTGAACCAGGTGTGACTTAGTAAAAAAAAAAAAAAAGAGAAGAGATGTCACCAATGGGGCAGCACACCACTCAATTACCTCCAAGGCTGTCATAAAGTAGACTGTGTATAGCACAGTAGCTATAGAAAAACCACATTTCTATTGTATGTTTATTGAAGTAACACTTATATAAAACAACAACAAAAAAAGGAAAGGCAGAAGGGAAACAGTTGAGAGAAAGGTCATTTACTGCAGAGATATCACAATGCAGACATTATTCCAAAAATGTAAGCATATCCTCCATCTCATGGAGGACTTAAATCAGTTCAAAAGGACGCATGCTTTGATGATGGCTAAATTACTGAAGGAGATTAAAAGATACATCTCTGAATGAAAAAGCTTTCTTGATTCACAAGAAGAATGGCTAATATGGTGCGATGTAGTAACTTTTCCATAGTTGCACCGGCTACGGCGCAGAGGTGCCAGCAGTCTGTGAATGAAGGACCAGACGCTTTCCATTGTTGACTAATTTTCATTTGGGTGGCAATAAGAAGTTAATAAAGTTAATTTTATTATTTTCAGATCATAAAGATAAGACATGATCAATGCTCCCTCTAAGCTGTGGAGTCTTGTGAGCAAAAATTCTACTTTGTGAGCTACTGGCAATAAAGTTGTGAGCGACCGATTTGGCTGCTGCATAAATTATTTTGCTCTGGAGCCATCCTTCCTGAGCTAAGACAAAAATGTGTGAGCCAGAGGCTAAAATCCTGTGAGCCAGCTCACATTAACTCAGCTTAGAGAGAACACTGTACCTGATTGCAGAATCTGGTTATGAACTCAAAGGTCCACCATATATGACATAGTGCCATAACCTTTCCAACACTGTGGCAATGACTCTGAATACATATGATAAGAGTAGTAAGATTCCAGTGATGTATGAGCTATAGGGCAACTTCCACAGCTTTCTAGAAGATAGTTTAATGGATCCATCCACCCATGAGCTTCGCTTTGCAAGATCGGAACAAGGTTGTTAACGATGGAACATTCTGGAAGTCATTAATTTACAGGGTTGCCATAAGTTGGAAGTGAATTGACGGCATCTCTCTCTCTCTCTCTCTCTCTCTCTCACACACACACACACACACACACAAAGATAAGACAAATGAAAGAACGGAAAGCCTCTTAGGTGAGTCTTTAACAGGTTTACCTGAAAACTATGGAAAATGTATGCTTCAAGGGTCTTACATTTTTATAAAGATTCTTACAATTCCTAATTTCTGGGTTTGTTTATATTCATGTGCTAAACTGTGGACACCAATTCTGTCCAAGAAAGAATGAACTTTAGGCTTCAATGGCAGAAGTGTCTGTGGAATGCTGCCACATTTTTTATATCTTTTTTTTAAATCTTTGGTGTTCTGCCTTTGAAGTCATCTTTAATAACTGAAATACATATCTGGCCAGAAACTTAGAATTTTGATTTCCAAATGCAATACATCTGCCTTAAAGCAAACACATGCTTTATAGATTGTTCAGGGGGCTAATGCTTTTCTATTTCTTTCCTTTTGCACAGGTTGTTACTCCCCATTCCTTCATTACTATTTTCTGGTTTCAGCTGAGCTTCCCATTCTGCTTTCTGTTAGCACTTGTTTCACTAATGAGGTTCCCTACCAATACCATTTTTATGGTGTCCTGATACAACCAAAGAAAGGTCAAGGGTGGAATTTATTTTAAAAACATATTAAAATACTCCTTTAGCAATGGTCTAAACTTTCTGAAATACTACATGTTTATCCTCCAATTAGGAGAAGTTGGCTATGCCTTGTGTTTCAATGGTGCTACCATATGGGTACATGATGCATCTAAAGTAGAATCAGTAGTCACTTGAGACCAACTGGGTGAAGTTAGAATAAAGTCAACATGTGAACGCTTAATGTAATATTGGAACTAGTCTCTGATTTCTGATTACACTAACTTCATACTTTAATCAGAGTGTATATGATGAAAATATCTAAATGTTGTAAATATGCCAGAGAAATAGAAAAATTACCTCTATATAATTTTGGCTCAAACACAATATCCTTAAAAAACCCTTTCCTTAAAATGGCAGACTTGAGTAAAACTTTTTTCAATACAAAAGAGACAAGGATACTAGCTGCCTCTCTGAAGATAAGCAAAGGAAAATGCCCCTCGGGATAACTACTGGGCCTAAGAACTTCATTTTTGTCATAATTATTTCCACCCTTGCTAGACTTTGATAAAACCGGAACTGAAATCTGATCTCTAAACCAGTGTGTGTGTTAAGGTAACCTGTCACCTTGGTTTCCATGATGCATCTCCTGCAAAAAAACCTCAATTTTTCCACCTGATGATATGTCATGTTCTCTATCAGACTTCCCAAACTTTTCAACATCAAAAGAAAAGAAAATTAATGTTTACGTGGTAGAATTTTGCAGGAGTTACAGATTAATCCACAGTAATTTGTTAGGTGCAGAAATAAAGTCAAAGCATGGTTTAGCATGATCTGAATGAGTTTTACAAAAGCATCTGGCTCAATCATGTGATCACTGCCTACCCACCAACTTCTTTGTGCTATGAATACTTCTGCTTTTATGGGAACTTCCCCTCTTTTCTTTAACTGACTCTCAGCTAGTCTCATCATTCTATCCAGTTTGGTGTAGTGGTTAAAAGTGCAGACTGGGTTTGATTCCCCACTCTTCCACATGCAGCTGCTGGTGTGACCTTGGGTCAGTCATTAGTTCTTTTCAGAGCTGTTCTCTCAAGGGCAGTTATTGAGAGAGCTCTCTCAGCCCCACCTACCTCATAGGGTGTCTCAGTGGGGAGGGGGAAGGGAAAGGGATTATAAACCACTCTGAGACTCCTTCAGGTAGTGAAGGGTGGGGCATAAATCCAATCTCTTCTTCTTCTATCTCTTCTGGAGCATATTAGTTCTCATCGGGCTGGTTGTTCTTTCTTTTGGTAATTTTACAAATTCACAGTTTTCTACATACTTGATGGAGGTGAGGTTCCCCAAGTATATAGGGACCTCTGCTTTGTCTGTGGGTGGCTTCATTGTGCAGCTTTCATTACCCATACAAGGACAAGCCAGTCTGCTATTAGATATAGTGATAGCAAAATTTAACTTGCCATGGAAGAAACCATGGCATAGCACATAGCACATAGCACATAAAGGCGTGGAGGAATTAGAGAAGTGAGCTCATCAAGTTGTACCAGACCATGATTTCACAGTTCCATTTGAACCACACCAATTTGTACATGGCATAATTTTTTTTAAAAATTAACACTCATAATGGCACAATTATATGTTTGGTTTTGGGCTGAAATACATCCTTTATGCTATGTTCTCCTGCTTGAAGAATGGCCCCTTCACCTCAGAAACTACCACATTTATTTATTTATTATTTATTCGGATTTATATCCCACCTTTCCCTTAACAAGCTCAGGGCCCTTTAAGCTTTAGTTTACTGCCTTAGCTTACTAAGCTTTAGTTTACTGCCTTACCCAACAGTCATAAAGGCAGTTAATACCAATCGCACTTAGTCATTATTTAGGGTCTGCATCTAACATGTATCCTGGGACTCACCTTAAAAATAGTGGGCAGAGGGCAAAATTGTCCCCAGAGTACAGTGCTGTGGCAGACGAGGCTTCATCATTTCTGCCCTTCCACCCTACACACTTTTCACTAGCAGAAAAGGGTTGTGGGGGGCAAATTATTTGTCACACTGTTGGTTTGGTGTAGTGGTTAAGTGCGCAGACTCTAATCTGGGAGAACCGGGTTTGATTCCCCACTCCTCCACTTGCAGCTGCTGGATGACCTTGAGCAAGCCATCGTTCTGTCAGAGCTGTTTTGAAAGAGCAGTTTCTGTCAGAGCTCTCTCAGCTCCACCTACCTCACAGGGTGTCTGTGGTGGGGAGGGGAAGGAAGAGGCGTTTGTAAGCCGCTCTTCTTCTTCTTCTTCATGTCTGCCCAGGAGACATGTGAAACAGGCAGTGAGGCAAACAGTCCCCGCCCCTGTGGCCCTTTTCTTCTAGACAAAACATTCAACATGGAAGAGAAGGAATGGTGAAGTCCCTCCTGCTGCCTCACCATGCTCAGGACAGAATCTGGCCTCCCCCCACTATTTTTAAGGTGAATTAAACTTGTGGTTAGGCTCTTATCAAATCCAGGGATCCCCAGCCTTTTTGAGCCTGTCGACACCTTTGGAATTCTGACACAGTACGGTGCACACAGCCATAAAATGGCTGCTGCAGGTGGTATAGCCCGCCATACAATGGCTGCTGAAGCTTACCTCCAATTGCCAATCAGAAGTCTTGTTGAACAAAATCCTGGCCCCGCCCATGTTTAAAAAACACTTGGCAGGCACCAGGAAAGGCATCGGTTTGCACCATGTTAGGAACACCTAGTCTAATCAGACTCTTGAATATGAAACCCCATCCATGCACAGTGTCACATTTTTAATCTGATCCCCACAACTGCTATGAAAGTTATATTAAATAATTCTCTCTATCTGTATGCTACATCAGAGCTGTTAGTTAGTGCCCGAGGAATTCATTAAACAAATTTCCAAAACAGACATATTTGTCTAGACGTGAATTAGTTTGCCTTAAGTTAAAATCTACTATGGAAAGATCTTCAACACTAATAAAGGAAAGATAGAGCTCAGTTAGTTGGCCTGCCAAACTACAATAGTTTGGCAAAAAAAACCTCTCCTCCCCCAAAACAAAACAAAAATGTCAGCTATTGTAAGCACATCCCTCAGGGCAAGGAACAGAAGAAAGCACTCTGCAGATTAGAAGGAATCCCCCCCTCCCCCAAATATGTCCTTGGACAAATGTTTGACATTGACACCATCTTCACTTTGGCGAGACTGATGACCTTAATGGGCTTCAGCCCAGGAATACTGGCAATCATTCAAGTGTTCAAGCAGCTACTGTGCCTCTGGCTTATTTCATACTTCAGAGAGAACCTCTAAACCTTTAAATTATGCTTTAATTCTGCTAACTGGCAGCTAAATATAGGAAAATAAATTCGTAATGGCATGAGGCTTATTTCCCCTTTTAAGAATACAGCGATTTGTTGTTGTTGTTTTTTGAATGGCTCATTGGAGTGAATGAGATCCAGAAGTACTAGTACAGGAATCTATTAGCTAGCCCCTTCCCAAGTACATGTTGGAACCTAGCTCCATTGCTATTTTCTTTCCACTAGAAACCTTCAGCCCTCAAAACTAAACTATCACAGAGCACTGAGTGTTCCACAGCATTCCACAGACAGAGAGAGTGGTGTAGTAGTTAAGAGCAGCGGACTCAAATCTGGAGAACCGGGTTCGAGTCTTCACACCTCCACATGAAGCACACTGGGTGACCTTGGGCCAGTCACAGTTCCCTCAGAACCCTCTCAGCCCCACCTACCTCACAAGGGGCCTGTTGTGGAGGGAGGAAGGGAAGGATGATTGTAAGCTGCTTTGAGACTCCTTAAGGTACAGAAAAGCAAGGTATAAAAACCAACTCTTCTTCATTCGCATGACAAAACAAATTTAATTCCATTACCTCTCCCATACTTCTTGAACAATTAGTCATTCAATGAGCTGGCGATAGGTTAACTTCCCTATTAGAATTCCTTCATTTTAACTATGCCACAGATACATTTATCCTGACCTCATCTACAGAAAACTCCACACCACCAACTGTCTCAGTTCCTGGACCTGCCATACACACACAAACACTGCATTAAGTGAACTACAACAGAAACAAAACTGAATCATACACACACACACATTTTTTTTTAATACACACACTCATATACACACCAACATTTCCCCAAATCCCTCTGTCAGCCACCTTATCCAACATAGCGCCCTTCAGGCAGAAATTGTCACATGTATTCAAATAATAAGAACAAATGTAGCTGGGGACAGAATAAATTTATTTATTCAATAACAGATTTGGGGTGGGGAAATCTCTCAGCAGCACTCTGTGTACTCAGGAAACTAAAATTCTGTGCCCAGAACTATGCAGATCAACTAAATCTGCATACATCTGCTGACTCTGCAGAAGCTAATCTGCTTCCAAAAATCCTGTTTTATAAAAATTTAGAGTTTCTTTGAAGGGTGGGGTTTTTTTTAGATTGTGAGGGAAGTCATAAGAGAGAGGCAAGACATGTGCCGTGATCTGGGCAAGTGGCAAGCAGAGTTATGTGAACTGCAAATAATACCTTAAGTCTGAAATGGGAATAGCTGAACAGAGCACTGAAAGCGCACTTGCTGTACTTTTCAGCTTTAGAGCTGTACAGAGTAGTAAAAGCCCACAAAAGATCTGTCTATCCCACATCTAATTTGAGAACATTCTTCAGTAAGGGGTGTCAAACAGAAGGCCCGAGGGCCGGAATTGACCCATCTAGAGCTCATATCTGGCCCACAAGCAACTGGTGTGAGGGAGGGAAGGCAGGCTGCTGCTTGAGGGGGTGAGCAGGCAAGCAGGTGCATGTGGTGAGGGGTGTGGATGGTTTAAGCTGTCAAGAAATAGAGAGGAAACAGCTGGGGGTGGGGCTAAGAGTGTAGTGTGAAGTAGTGTGGGGGGAGTGGAAGTGAAGGCAAAGAAAGAGGAGGCATGGTGTTTTCCCCCCTCTCTCCTCCTCCAACCACGGCTCAGCAAGGATTGGAGAAGCCACTACATGGGGGGTGGAGCCAGTCAGCCAGTGCTACCCACTACTGCACCAAGCAGCTTCGTGCTTTTTCAAAAGCTGACCATGAGGGCGCTTGGCATGAGTGGATATGTGGGGAGGCAGCCAACAAAGGGAGAGGGCCAGCAGAAAAGAGAGGAGGAGGGCCAGCACATGGACTGGGAGACAACTGGGCTGTCTTGTGCATGCCACTCTGAGAGGAAAGACCTCCCGGCCTCGGAATCAAGTGGAGGAGTGAAGGGAAAAGAGGGTGCTGATGATGCCGCCACACATCTGAACAGCTGCAGAGCTGGGAGGCAGAGTGAGTGTTGGGGCAGGTGGGGATGGTGACCTCCCTTGTCCCCCACATTCTCATTCCACGAGGGAAAAGGAGTTGCAGGAATGGCCCCAGAGGTTTCGGAAACAGCCTCTCCATCAGGCCTTCCCTCAGCCCCACCACTTCTGTGGGAAACGCAGGAGGGATGACAACTGTGGGTGGGAGGATCAGACCCCCCCCTCTTGTCCCAGGACCCTGTCATCTGGGTCACCCAGGGCCAGTCGCACAGCCTGGCCCACCTCACAGGGTTGTTGTTGGTGGGGGGGATGGGGTGGTGGAGAGGGGAGTCTGGTGTGCCTCCTCGAGATCCTCAGAGGCAGGATGGGGGAAGAGAGGAAACTAAGAGAGAGAGATGGATTGTAGCCGTACTCGGATGCTGAGGCTGGGTGTATGGCGAGGTGCTGAAAAACTACCTTATATACTTCAAGGACATTTGTGTCAGATCCAGCCCTCGTCACAAATAAGTTCAACACCCCTCCTTTAGATGCTTCCCTAAGGCTTCTTCCTGTAATCAACAGGACTAGAAGCTTATCAAAGGGTATGAAGGCTCCCAGGATTAGAGTTGCCATCTTTAGATTGGGAAATTCCTGGAGATCTTGGGGGAGGAGAGTGGAAAGGCTGGTTTTGGAGAGAGGCGGGACCTCAACAGGGTATAATTCTATGGAGTCCACCCCCAAAGGCAGCCATTTTTTCCAGGGGAACTGATCTCCATGCCCCACCTGCAAGTTTTCAACTCTACTCAGGATGCAAAATACACCGTACAGTAGAAGTGCAGGAGCAAATGGAATTATATAACCCTAGTTATGAATAATTCCAATATATTATGCTATGAATATCCTTCCACTATCTACAGTGTTATTTCAAGATGACAAAAAACCACTCTTTCTGAATTATTTATTTGATAGGCAACAGCATTATCATATTCAGATACATTATTCAATCAAAGTGTTCAACCATCACTAATTAAAAGCATAAAGAGGAATTTTTGCAAGTATGGACTGTGGTTTGCCACTGTTAGAACAGCTGCTATCTGACTTGATAGTACATCAGAGCAGAAGTACTCCTTTCACTTCCTATACTCCTTTCAGCTCCTACTCTCAGGCACCTCAATGCAAGTTATCATAAAGGGGCCATTACTGGTATTGGAAATTAACAAAACATCACATATAAGGTGCGTCTTCATCATTTGCATAAAGCAAAACTGCTTAAATATGGTAAAAGACCTGTTTGGTTGCCTTCGTATACTTGGGGAGCACAGACCAAGGCATGGTAGAGGTTTGCAGGAGAGAAGTTATGGACAAGGTTCTTCCTCTATCATCATTTCTCCTTGGGAGCCCCACCCTTCATCCCCCCCCCCCCCAGCAAAAGGTTCACAAAAGCCCTCATCCTACTCGTTGCTGCCCCCACTGTAGTAACTTGTTCCTTCCCCTATTGTCATTTTTCCTCAGAGAAACATTGGTAGAAAGTCAGACAACCCGCTCCACATGTAGTTCTCGCCTGAGTGCCAGAGTACACTGGAACCCATCCCGCTCATCTTGAATAGCAAGAAAGCCACTGATGACTTTTGCACTGGAATAAGATGTAGCTTGTTAGCCAGAATGATGTGTTGCATTAGTTTTTCTTCATCGTCTACACATGTCGGATAAGTATGCCAAGAGTTTCTGGTTTGCTACACAGATGGTTACTTTCTTAAGAGAAGATGAGTAAACATTAAACATAGCACAGAGAAAGAACAAATGCAGGGTTGGATCCAGACTCCCGAGCTCTGCCAACAGTTCTTTAGAGCCAACCCGTATTTTCTAGCAATAGAATCTATTCCCAACAATGGCACAATGGCTTGGATCCAGGCTGTGCAGGAATAAGAATTTCCGTTCATGAAATGCAATTTTCCCGCCTCCTGTGGCAGCCCAGAATGCTCCCTCCCTGTTTCCAGGAAAAGGACTGTGAACGGCTGTGGGAAGGCAGAGGCAAGACAGTTCTGCTCCGTGGGTGGAAATCCTTGAACCCACAGATATGCTTATCTGGATTCAGGCTCAGCTCCAGAAGGGTGTCAAGTTTATTCCTGAGAATAGGCTAGTCACACTGAGTGTAATTTTGATGGGTTTCATAAATCTCAGGGCCCTTTCCCCCCACAGTTTCACCTAATAGATGCTATTGGGTGGGAGTCAACCATGAGAGAAGCAAACAAAAACACTGAAATTAGACATCACAGCAACATACAGGAGATTGAAATCCACACCATCCCAGTCCTTTTGCTGAACAAAATCTGGCAGCTCAGAATGGGGACTGGTCCGAGCAGTATTGGGAAAGTCAGAGCCACAATTTATAGGATGCATGCCCTCCACAGGCTTCTTTTTGAGCCTCACGTGAATGTCACTTATTTCACAAGGAGAAGAGAATCACATGACAACTTTTGCAGTAGCAACCTTTAAATTCTTCTGTGTTTCCCTGTGGAATGAGGTTTACTGTGGGACGAGGGTTTGATGTTTATGACTCTGGTTGCAAAAACAATAAAGACAATAAATAAATATTCCACAAGGTAGTTTCAGAGGGTAGCTATGCTGGTTTGCCATAGACAGCAAGAATCAAGTCCAGTAACACCTTCCGGGATACAAGCTTTCGAGAATCCAATTTCCATTCATTGTCACAGTTTTGCATATAATTTGCCAGGGATCAATAATAAACTAATGGGACGGTAATTAGCAGGGAGGACTTAAGTAGGCTTGCCAGGTTCCTGGTCAGGGTGAGGGATCCCCTGCTTTTGAGGGCTCTGGCCAGCCACTAGCCAGCTGGCTGGCAACGTGATGATGTCACTTCCAGAACTGTGTCATCATTGTGTTGGTGACATCGGGGGCGACACTCTACTTTTTAAGCAAACCTCTATGGTTTGTAGCCATTTTTACCACAGAGTTTTGCCCAAAAAGTAGAGCGGTGCCCCGACACCAATTCAGGAAGTGATGTCAGTGCATCACTAACGTCCCCGCCCACCCCCAGAACACCCCCCAAATCCCTCCACTGGCAGGAGGAAGACACCTGTCAACCCTAGTCATGAGCTCTTTTTATGTTTTGGAACAATTAGGGTTTCATGCCCCATGTCCAGAACTTCCCCCCAGTGCATTGATGGCAGTAAATGATGAAGCCAAGACCGGAGCCCACCAATTTTTATCCAACACTGCAGACCATCCGTTATTTTTATTTTTGCTGTGACAGTACTTGCTTTGATTACTTGGGTGAATATTCATTTCATTTAAATGCTTGTATTATCCAATGAGTATCATACAATGCCTTTATAGCTCTTCCAGCAATGCAGTCAAGATTACTGCTGGAAGCAGACAGAGTTTATCAAATTTAAATCCCCTGGAATTTAGAAATTATTTTCAGTATGCTTTTCATTTTCTTAACAGACAGTATTTCTATCTATCTTTGGCAGATTGTGTTTGGGAGAAGGGAAGGCAAATGCTCGAACCATTTTCAGACAATATAGGTCACATGAATAAAATGTAGAGGTCAGTGCATTTCCAATGCGCTAAATACTAACTAGAACAACTTCTCCCTTTTAATTTGTGTTACTAAACTAAGCATGCATTTTAACGATTCAGCTCGCTCTTTTTTGACTCTAATCCTCTATTCATGTTTAGCAGGGGGATAAATTACTGTGATGAAATGCAATGCAGACAGTAAATTTACACCACTTGAGAAGTAGCAGGTGACATTTGCCAGTCTCTGACTTCTGATGTCATGATTGATATAGAGCTATAAAATCAGCAACTGGGCGCCTCTGGAAAAATCTTACCGTACTGTGTTAAGCAGGACATTAGAGGGTGCTTGCTAAGTAACTACTGGCAACTGTTTGAGAACCTCAGCCAGCGCAAAGTCTTATCCAAGTTGCGGATTTCCATTTTACAGCATAAAGATAATATGCCTTGCAGCCCAATAAAATGTCTAATATTAATCACCAATCATGTGTTAAATCGAGAAATAGCTTGTAGCCTGAATGCCAAAAACTTCACTTTGATTAAATGATCTGTGCCTAGCTCTCCCTCTCACATCCCCCATTAATTTGTTATTGGAACAACTTGCCAAATAAAGAGGGTTATTACGTTCTTTTTAATGATGTCAACGTTGTCATTTTAAAAATCTAAAAACACATACTGAGATTCCACTTGACTTCCTCAATATAAACATAGAAAGTTAAAATGGGTAATGAATTAACTCTACAACATTCAAGGAGTTACAAGCAAGAATGAACCGGCTGATAAAAACATCAAGGAATAAGGGATAGCAGAGGCTGACTGAGGCATCCAAGGCAAAGAAGATCTCTTTTGTTGGTTGGTCAACTATAAGTCATTTCAAAACTAGAAAAATGCCTTAACGTAAAAGTATTGGTGATATCCTCTGCTTATGGTAACCCCATAGAGTTTTCAAGGCAACAGATGTCCCTCAGAGGTGGTTTGCCATTGCCTGGTTCCAGTTCAAAACCCTAGTATTCCTTGGAGGTCTCACATCCAAATATTGGTCAGGGCTGACCCTGCTTAGTTTCCAAGAATAGGACAGGCCAGTTAGCCCCTTAGCACAGTTTAAAAACAGAAGTTATGCCATCAAGAGGGCTTCAATAGCTAATCCTAGACAATAATTCAAAAGATACATCATGGTGGGTTATCAAATTACATTTCAGACTCCTCATGATACGGGAATTCGAAAGCTACATGCTAAATAAAGGGCTGCCTTTGCCACTACTACCATGGTTCAATTTTCCTTTTGAATAAACTGCCACTGTTTTGTTTGCATTTGATAATTTATTTGTCAATTCTCTTCTCTTACTGGTTTTGCTAGCCTTCTTTCCTTCTCTAGGCCATACATTCGTATTCCTGCGTCTGCCCATTAACTGCAATTGTACTAGTCAAAGAACAGGGTAATAAATGTAGCACACTGTCCAAAATCATATTCTTTTGGAAGAAAATATCTAGAAAGATAGTTCAAAATCACAAAGTTTAGGCTTGCCTTTTCCGACAGGGTTTTTCTGTAGTCGAATTACTGCTTTCTTGCTTGTTGTTTGGTACTCTGCATCTTTTTGATGCATACACTGATTTAGCAACATTTTTACAGTATGCAAGTATTTGCTGCTAAACCCCAAGACACATTTGTGTAACTATGAATATAAACACCGGCTAACAGAGTCGCTGGTGTAAGAAGAAGCTGGGCAATGCAAATTTAAGGCCTTAAAGTAAGAGATTTTAAAATTAGTTTTTGTGATTAATGCCCTATTTAGCTAAGGCATTTGCAGCTTTCAGCCAATCAAAATACATCAAGCTCATTAGATCTATTTTTGCAATATTTGCGGTTTTGGAGCCATAGGCCCTGAAATAAGTCCAGCTCTGCCAGAAAGCAAGCAAGCTGAGCAGCTGCAGACAAATTAATCTCTGTTGTACACTTAGTGAAGTTGCAAAATGTTACACCAAACATGGCTGGCTCCTCAAGATTTTAGAGGCCCAGCATTTGATCCAAATCTAAAGGACTCCATCCACAAATGGAAGGGAAGCTTTGCATCAAACCCCACAGTCTGGACCCATCGCACTGTTTTACAGTGGACTTTTCAAGTGTGACCTACTGAAGGCTGGAGCACAAAACAGGAGGCTACAACCAATGAAGAAAGAAGAGTTACAAACAATTCTGGGGGAACACATATATGTGACAACCTTAAGCACTTGGTAGAAAACCCATGAGCTCTACAGACTTCAGTGTCTCTCCTTGCTTAGTGGACAGACTGATGACTATGGTAATTATGGACTAGGGAGACCTGGGTTTAAATTCATAGTGAAGCCCTTTCAAGTTGTTACAGTTCAGGTATTCAAGGGAGAAATAGTGCTACCCACAATCAAAACAAATATGTATGGTTGCACTGCAGTGTGAAAATCGCAACACATGTATTTTCCCAACTTAGTGACACAAAAACGTGCACCCTCAAAAATCAGAGCATCCATTCACACATATTGAAACTGGAAAATACTGCACATTCAAACCAAATGGTGACTCTGTGTATTGGAGGGATATTTTTGGATACATTTAGGTGTCTGAATGGTATTCAGGTTTTTTTTGGGTACCACTAAATGGGTCCCTCAAAATTTCTGGAATACGGAATAGCATTGGCTGTTTTTCTTTAATTTTACAGTGTGTCTGTGTTAGTGTCTTCTTTCCAGGTTGGTTTAGCTTGGATTCTCTGGTTTGTTACTGGTTTACCTGGTCCCTTGGTTCTGTTGCTTTGGCTTGGATTCTCTGGTTTGACATTGGTTGTGTTGGGCTTGCCATACTGGCCTGTGGTTCTGCCTGGATCCACTGGCTTGATATGTTGGCTCTGGTGGGCTTGTTGTTTTGGTTTTATTTGCATTTAGAGGTTTTTGCCTGTGATTGCTTGCTCTTATGTACTTGGCCATTGGCTTTTTTGCCCTAGTGAAATCACACAATTTTTTTCCCCATAGGAAACAACGGAGACAAATAGGATTGCAGGGGGAACCTTTTTCAGGGGCTGTTGTATTAGACCCCCTGATCCAATCTAATTAAAAATTGGGGGTCTTTAGTGGACAAGCAGGATTAAATTCCCTACAATTTTGATGTTATTTGCTTGAAAAGCAGATATTTCACACATACACTCCATGGAAAGATTCCCCATAGGGAGCAAAGAACCCTCAAACTTTGGAATTCCCCACCAAAACTGAATCCAAATACTGAAATGGTAAGGGAGACATGAAAAACCTGGAATACCGGTATTTATGCCCTTCTTAAAATCTGAAAAATGCCAGATTTTTTTTCAGGTGCAAATCCCTAATGGGTAGCATCATCTCCACCATATTATCTGAGCACCAAAACTGTAACAAAACTTTGGAACTCCCTCCACAAGGAGATTAATCTGTCTACCTCTTTCACTGTCTTCCACTAGTGGGTGAAGGTTTTTTTGTTTCATTTGGCATACCCCCCAGTAAATTCTTACCGGCCCTCCTCCTTGGTTTATATGTCTGTATGATTTTATTGCACTGTTAAATATTTTACATATACATTCTAAATCCTGTTTTAATGTCATGATGTTTGCCACCTTGAGGATCCTGTGTGTTTTAAATAAACAAAACAAATAACAATTGAAAAGGGAAACACCATTGGATTTCCACAGACCCTTTCTTTGGATTGTTGAGACCGGATGAACATTATATAAGCACTGTGCAAGAAATCTGGTTGGACAGATGGATTTTTCCAAAAAGGAGATTGGAGTTGGATCTCTTCCAACATGCTCTGAACCCCCAAGCATTTCCAACTGCTACAGAAATTGTACTCAGGATATTTGGGTAGAATTGATTTTAATTCTCTCTCAAAGTCTTCCAAGATTAGTATTGACCAAAAATACTAAAACATCATTGGAATAAAACATTTAAAACCAGTGTAATAAACAGCATAAATAATAACCCAGCAGAATAACTTCAAATCAATTCATGGACAGAATGAGAAACATGAACACTTCTCTCCACCCCAAAAAAGATAAGAAGCAAATTCAGTAGAATGTTATGATTTATAGTACTGCTTGCAGTAAAGAAAGGATGCTGCACTAGTGCACACCTCAGGTTGGAATCTGGAGGACAGGCAATTGAAATATATGCAATAGTTACTTTCCTATCAAACCTGACTTTATTGCTTTAATAACATACAATGCATCTTTTATAACCTAGCATATAAATTGTGCTATTTCTCATATTTATGACATTTAAATGCGTTAGTTTTCTACAAGCAAAACTGCAACTATACAAGGTACTTGAGAGCAAGCTGCAAACTACCGCAGCCTAAACTGCCTTAGCACATGTATCTTAAGTTTCTGCCATCTGAAAGGTAGGGAAAAATAAAAAGCTGTAAATAGAAAACAAACAACAGCAAACAAAAGAACAGCAAACAACAGCAAACAACAGCAAACAAAAGAAAGTGTATTATTTTGACAGAATGGTCTCATACAGTCACAACAGGACTAGCAGCATATTGGGATATAAAGTTAAACACTGAAACACTGGAAACATTGAACTCTTTAATGAATATTATCAAACCCATTATAGCACATTAATCGATGTCCAAATTATACAAATTTAAACCATGAAGACATCTTTGAAAATATGTTACGTATGTCTACCTACAATATACATAAGAATTATCACCTAAAGCTCCAGACTGGCTTATACAGAAATTTCATGCAAAATATTTTGAGCAAATAAAACCTTGTTTCCAAAGACAGCTCATCTGCTCCAAAAGGAGAACATATTTCATAAGAATTTGTTTTGGAGTTCCACAAAGTTTCCCATTTTTTTTCACTTAGAAAAAATGAAAAGTTTTCAGGGAAGGGAAGATACCATTCTCCCACCCACCCAATATTTCCGGTCCCCCCCCCCCGGGTGTTAATATATCTACTCCAGGATGATTTTATTAACGCTCATGGAGGTCTCAGATCTTGTAATGTGGAACAGCTTCTATTTAAAGACTACTAATTTTGCACTCACAATGAGGGTGATTAAAGAATGACAAAAGGATTGACATTTCCACAGTTTTCCACCAGTTTTCCAAAGTATGCTTAAAGTTAGACTGCATATTCTTATCCATGTTAACTACTGAACACATGAATCTGAACTGAAGTTATTCCTGATTAAATTTAGTTAGTACCACAAGATCATATGACCTGAGACCCACTAATAGTGTTATCTTAAACAGTTACCTCTTTCTAAACCCATTCAATTCAATGTGCTTAAAAGGATTCTAAGCAGAATTGCATTCTAACTTACTAGTCACGTACTATAGCCAACCAGATGTCATAAAGCACCTGGTTCGAGGTTGGATCCAAAGGTCATTGTCTGCTAGGTTTGCCAGCTGGAAACTGGCAAGAGACTCTCTGGTGGGGGGTCGTCCTCGCCAGTGATTTACTGGATGCGAAGACATCACTTCTGGAGCAACTGTGACATCATCACATTGCTGCTGATGGCCCCCATTCCCTCCCATTTTTTTCCTGCCACCCAGCTGAATGGTAGCAGGAACAGCAGGTGGGGGCAGGATGTCTCCCTCAAAAGCTGGAGACCTAGCATCCCTATTTTCCATTGCTACCAGCAGAATGGAATCAGCAAAGATCACCCCTCTCCCCCATTATTTCTGCCAGCAGAAAGTGCTCTTCGAATCAAATCCTGTTTTGTCTACCTACAATTGAAAATAACAAACTAAATAAATTCCTCTAAAAAAAATCATTTTCATACTGTTTCTCAAGCACTCTCCAGGTCACAAGACATGGCTGGCGAGTTCCATTCAGCTTGGTAAAGGGAACAGCTTTGGGTATCCAATCTAACACATAGCTGCATATGGCACTTCAAATGCCCTGTAGCCTCTACTTTGCAAATAGCGGCTTTTAATGTATTTAAGCATTTCACTTCGACCTATGTCTACTAGTTCCAAAGCGTGTTTCTGCTGACTGTACAGTATTTACTATTCTACTAATCTCTCTTTGGAAATGCAATATGGAAAACAGGAGGAATTAGAATTCAAAACAAGTCATTTATCAACTACAAAAAAACCCTGGAGTGCTTGCACTAATTTTTTTTTTTAAGTATTTGAAGACTTACTACAAATGGAGATAACAATTTGCATCTTTTGATATGTGAATGGAAACGTTCTAGCTTTTAGAAGAAATTTAAATGCCCGTTTGAGCAGGCAATATTCAGATCATCGTATTTATTTGTGTATGTAAAAAAAGTGTCTTAGATTAAATCTCGGTCACAGCAAAGTTGTCTGGGGGATCATGATATATATTAAATTCACAAAAGCTAACTTTAAGAAAAACAATGCCACAGATTCAATATTTCTGCCGTTTTTTAACTTCTCATTTCCAAAGCAGCTTTCATACATCATAAAACTCTATGATTTCAAAGTGGCTTTGAAATAATATCAGTTCAAGAGTAAAATAAAATCTAAGCATTCTTTGAGTTGGAAAGAAATGTCTCCATAGTTTTAGGATCTTTTCACACATTTATTCCTTTCTTTCCTCTGAAGCTAACACCGAAACATGGATGTCTCCCTCTGTAACAACCCCTGTGATGTAGAAGAAGAGACAGGATACCTTACACTTAAGCCAAGGTACCTTGTAACATTCCTTTGAAGACTCTCCACACTGCTTCGATCAAATACAATCTCTCTCTCACCATCCAGATCTGCCAAATAATCGTACAATGTTTCTAAGAAGTGGCATGGAAACCTATGGCCAGTCAAAAATATCCTTGACCTTCTTATCAAATACACCGAAGGGTGTCTTGGAAAGACCAGTTACTATTTTAAAATTAATGGTGGAGGGGTTTGGGGGGGGAGTGGTCATTTCTTCTATACACATAAAAATGATCACTACTTCTTTGATGTACCAATCAGGGTTGCCAACCTTCAGGTGGGATCTGGAGATCTCCTTGAATTACGGCGGATCTCCGAACTACAGAGATCAGTTCTGGAGAAAATGGCTACTCTGGAGGGGGGACTCTCTGGCAAGATACCACTTGGACGTCCCTTTCCTCCTCAAACTCTTGTCATCCTCAGGCTCCACCCCCATATCTCCAGGAATTTCTCAACCCAGAACTGGCAGCCCTTGTAACAATTCCAGAAGTTTCTAGCATTCTGCAGAATTACAACCACCCATGACACTTCTGTTTCTAGTCACATTGTTGAACACAGCCTCAAAACACAATTCCACTAAAGTGACTAGTACTGTCAGGCATATTGTGTTTGTTTATTTTAAATGTCTGTTTCCTAAGCCATTTTGCAAGCCAAAGACTGCCATGCCAAGGCTACTTAAAACTCTCCCACACAGTAGTTGTTACTGTGCAGAGAACTGTTTGTGCAGTTCTCCCAGTGAAATCAGAAGCCTCTAGGGCTGCCAGTCTCCAGGTGGGGCCTGGGGATCCCCTGCTTTTACAACTGATCCCCAGCTGACAGAGATCAGCTCCCCTGGAGAAAATGGCTGCCTGGAAGGGTGGACTCTATGGCATTGTACCATGCTGAGGCCCCTCCCCTCCCCAAACTCCGCCCTCTCCTGGCTCCACCCCCAAAGTCCCCAGGTATTTTCCAAGCAAGACTTGGCAACCCTAGAAGCATCTCTTTGTAATTTCTGTGGAAATGTGAAGACCATTGGGGGGGGGTCACCATTGATATTTAAGGTTAGAATTAGCCACTTTGGATTAAAATACCAAATTAAACAGGAAAACTAGAGTTGAAGTGTGCTATTGCAAGCTAACCAATTACAGTGAAGGTAAAGCCTCATTTCTCCAAATAGCTGAAGAGCATTTGGGTATCAGAAGACAGGAATGGAATTATAAGCAGTTAAAGAGCTACAGTGCAGCGTAGATACAGCTCAGGTGACATGAAATTTGTAGTAGGTGCCATTCTGCAATATGAGGGTCGTGTTATAGTTTTTAAACATGATGAACACAGCAGCAGTAGTTTCACAACTCTATTATCAGAATTTTCACTACTCAATAATCAAAGTAAGCTTCCAGACAGGGGTGCTGGGAGGGGGAGCAATTTGGGGGGGGGGGCAAACACTCTTGGACACCCATAGGGTTGGGCAAGTTTTTTGTTTCCACATGGTTTGGGGGCTAGGTCTGGGTGGTATAAAGAGAGCAGCAAACAGATTTTTTTCCCGGTAGGGGGGGGAGCCCGGCTTCCACTGACTGTCTTCTCCTTTCAACATATTACATAAACTAGTTTTAATACTGAAAAGATTTTAGAGAATTAACAGGCAGGCCCATAGCTATAGTGGGGCATTTTTGGGCCCCGCCCCCTTAGTTAAAAGCCCCGCTCCCACATATAGCCATGCCAGAAACCTTATTTTTGACCATGACCTCAGTGGTACTGGGCTAGCAAAAAGGGGATTGTTGGAGATGTACTGAAGGTGCCTTTCTAAGCAAAACTCAAAAGGCATTTAATGCCTTCTGAAGGCAACTAAATGCCCCCTGAGCAATTTTTTCCTAGGAACTGACATGCTCGCTGCCCTATCCCTCCAAAGGAAATGCTAGAAATAGGCTTGGAGCCTACCCCTTTCAACACAGGCACTCAGATTAATTTAATTAACTATAATTTAACTGCCCCCTGCAAAATTTAAATGCCCTTCAAACAAAAAAATCCTGGCTACAGGCCTGCTAACAGGGACAATTTATCTGAAAATACTAGGCTAGTTTGTTATAATTTAGATTCAGCTACCTATTTATAAGGTTGTCTGAAACATTCAGATTGACAGAATGTTCTTCTTGGTCCTTATTAGAATCCTAACAAAGAACGACAATGTTACAATGTGAATTAGACAACATTACAGCAGAGCAGCTACTAAGCTCACAATAAACTGTCCAAGCTCTTTACATAAAGAAAGCAGCTAAGGAGAAATTAATTAGGTATATTACAAGGATCCAGAACCAAACAATACCAACCCAAACCTAAAAACAACATCCTGAAATGTAAGAGCCTACGGCATGCAATGAGATGACCCAATGGGATGAATTTCTCCCAGGTGCTGTGCCAATTACAGTGAGAGGACAATTTGGCCAAATGTATTATGAGAATATTTTTAGTTCAATAAAAATGTTACCTTGCTAGGATTAATTCAGACAGATGTTTCAGCAATTATGAATCACTTAACTAATTATCCCAAATACCTTTCTGGCCATCACTAACTGGTATGATAAACACCTCAAACCAAATTACACTGAGCAAGGCACACTGAAATTGTAAAAATTCTTGGCTTTGGGAAAAGACATGCTAGTATTTAGGATCTGACAATTACTTTAATCAGCATTATAACGATTCTGCTGGAGTATATATAAATTTTTGTTGCTGACATTACATTATTAGATAATTAAGGTAATTTAAGTAATTACGTGCTAAAAAGACTAATTTTACTCATCATCATAAAGGTCTCGGAGCACAGTAATAGAAAGGAATTAAGACTTCAATATGGCAATTTTGGGAGAATTAAAATATCTGAAATGCATGCTGAAAAAGCTGGCTATTAAAGTAACCAGAAAACTATTTCTTCGTTAAACTGGAAGATATTCCCTTTTCTATCATACATACCCTGTACAATTGCTTATTAAGGACAAATATTTGTTTTTGCAAAATGATTAAAAGACCCTCGGATACACACTCCAATCAGCTAAAAATGAGAAAATAAGCTCATGACAGAGGAGATATTCTGTGATGAAACACATAGCTGGTATGGTTCCGTGCAACTAGGCAATAAACAAAATATGTATGTGTGTGTATACACACACAAAGCTACTACACATACCTATACATACACACACTGCAACCACCCATCTCCCTCCCTCCTGCTAGATTTAAAGGACCCTCCAGCTGGTTGGTGGGCCACATGGTTCCCACCAATCAGCTGAAGCCCTTTAAATTGGGCAGGAGTAGAGGGAGACTGGTGGCCAGACAGGTGGTCGCTCTTGGGGTGGGGCTTGTGGACAGGGCTCCCCCTGCTGGCCAGGGGCAGATTGAAGCCTTCAGAAGCGGGGGAACCCCAGCCCAGACCTGGGGGCTGGCAACCTTAACTTCACTTGGTTGCTTTTACATAGTTATTAGAACACAAGGTGTTTTTCATCTGGCTTAAAGTCCCAGATGCAAACTTTAAGCAGCAAAATGCTTTATTTTATTACTCAAATATCAGAAGAGCTACTCTAGAATGACTAGGGTTGCCAACTCTGGGTTGGGAATTTCCTGGCCATTTGGGGGTAGATACTGGAAAAGGCTGGGTCTGCAGAGGGGAGGCACCTCAGTGGACTATAATTCCATAGAGTCTACCCTCTAAACCAGCTATTTCTTTCAGGGAAACTGTCGTCCGGAGATCAGCTATAATTCTGGGAGACCATTAGGCTCCACCTAGACAATCCTAGGTTGGCAATCCTAAATTATGCTTGTTACATTAGAGAGAGAAATCTCAACACAGTGCAAGTCTCTAATGCTTGCATACCCCATCATGCTTCACCACAGGGAGAGAAATGAATGAACTCACTGTACAGCATTTGCTTCAACATGGTATCTCACTGATAATCCAGACAAAATTGTACATTCTTCTGAGGCAAGAGAAGGTGGTCAAGGAGACAGCATGGACTGGTTTACTCATTACCTTCCCACCATGGGAAGAAGCTTATAGGCCTAGCCTGTGCTGAACTTTTCTCTTGAGAATGCAACTAAGTGAATAGCTACAAACATTTTCTCCAGGCCAGCTTGGTGGAGATCCTGGAGGGTTTTTTTTTGTCATCTTCTGGGTGTGGAACAGCAGTCACTGGGGTGTGGAGGGGGAGATATTTGTGAATTTGTGCAGGGGGGTTGGACTAGATGACCCTGGAGATCCTCTATGATTCTATGATTCTGAGTAGACTGCCAAGAAAGGAAAAATTATGCACCATAAAAACGTTTATACATCAACACAGACAGAACAAAATAAACTACCGGAGGTTGCAGTGGTTTAAGACAGGAGTGCTGAACTTGTGACCTACCGCACAGAACACAACACGTATCAGCCCATACAGTGAGCCCCCCCCCCCCCCCCAAGTTCTGACACATCATGTGCTTTTTTTGCCTGTCCGGGACTACAAAAATAGGTTGATTGTTAAGCCATAACAGCATATGATACATGGTTGGTCAGCTTTGCCTGTTAATATACATATTTAAAGTAAAAGTGACAAAGCCCGTATACAGCACATTATTTTAGCTCATCTTGTAGAATTCTCAATATAGTAAAATATCTGCAGAAATAGAAGTCTTTTTTCTGACATACTCGTCAAAGTAGTACTTAAAAGAACATCAGATAGTTATAAATACTTTTCTGGCGTCACTAATACCTTGTATGGAACAATTGAACTGACTGGTTCCATTTAGATCACTACGACTTGATTTCATGAAGGATATATAAATCATATGCTTTACTTTAAAATGGTGCCAAGCTGTTCTGATAAGCCAGAACTCTACACTTTGAACAATCAAATAAATGAAATAATGCTGGAAATGAAATGAATAAATACACTCCTTTTCCTGAAGCAAAACATTTATGTGAAGCATAAAAATGCCTATGTATTTACCAACAAAAAAAAGTCCCCAAACACTACTCCTTTTTCTTTATTAACAACAAGCTCCATTGACCTGAGAGCTTGAGCCGAATGCTGCAGTACATTTAAAACACGGACCACACCAGAAACATTTTAAAATAGTAAATAAAAAGCATTATATCACTAATTTTATTATCATTGATTATCATTGAAAGATATAAAACCCACCAAGTTGTCTTGTTAATGTGTAGCAGAGGGGTGTCTCATAGATATCACAAGAGACAAAAATCTGGCCACAACTTATGTCATGTCAGTGTGAACATCAGCCAGCAGAAAAGAAACTACCTAAACTACCTGGCCCAAACAGTACTCTGTGTTTGGCCAAATGCTTTAAGTGGAAATAAAACCAAGGTGGCTATATTTTAGCCACATCTGTACTTCTCCAAAACTACCCAAAGGGCCAAACCCTGGGGGAAATTAGTGGAGGAAATCACAGTTCCAGGTTAGCCAATGTCTTGGGAAGAGGAATGTGGCACCATTACTGCTTATTTGGAGCAAAAGAGGGAAGAAACAGGAAACTAGGAGGACCATGAAGTTAGCAAGATAGTGTTGACGTTATTGGAAAGTGTCTAGGCTATGAGCTACCCTTGGCTTGAGATGGCAGTCCAAAAGATCACAGCAAAGCAGAGTAAACATATCTCATCCTGCCAGCCAGTTGCCACTCTGGTAGATTTGTCTTTAACTTACTACTGTGCTGCACCATACAATAAACCTAGGCTGTCATGAGTAAGAGGGTGGAGTAGGGTTGCCAACTCTGTGAAATTCCTGGAAATTTGGGTGCGGTGCCTGTGGAGGGACTTCGGTTTCACCTAGACTCTAGGGTACATCCTAGTTCTAGCCTCTATGGTATACCACAGATTCTCTCTCTCTCAGAAGCTGCCATTTTATCCACAGGAACAGAATAGGGTTGCCGGCCTCTAGGTGGTAGCTGGAGATCTCCCAAGATTACAACTGATCTCTGAACAACAAAGATCAGTTCCCCTGGAGAAAAAAGCTGCTTTGGAAGGTAGACTCTGTGGCATCATACACTATTGAAGTCCTTCCCTTCCTAAGCCTCGCCCGCCTTAGGCTCCACCCCAGGTATTTCTCAACCTCAAGCTGGCAAACCTAGAGCAGAACTATGAAGTCTGGAGATAAACTGTCATTCCAGGAGAACACCAAGCCCTACCTGGAAGTTGGTAACCTTAGGGTGCAGTTTAGCCAACCTCTCCCTCCCCCTGAAACCACAGTTTGGTTCTTAACCCCCAGGAACTTCATTTCTTTTACTGAGAACACTGTAAGTTTTTTAAAGGCCAGGGACACATTTGTGCAAAACCCAAAGTTCCCCTTTTCCAAAGCTCAGTTTAACATCCACTCCCACTCTTATGTGCAACACTAGGCCTACACTGTGGGCTCTCTCCCACTTTCCACACAAACCCAACAACTTCTGAAATATGTGTCACTTGTGCATACGCCAGGCATGATGATTACTGGGTGAAATCCTGTAGCTATTTAAGGAATAGCAGGGATAAGATGCTAAAAGGATGAGGTCAACAATTCCCCTGAATGCTGGCAAACCAAAAGCTACATAATGCCTTTTATTGGGACCAACTGAAATGACCCCAAACAGTGTGTAATCTTTCATGTTCTCCAGATCACTTCATCAGGTGGCATGAAGGGAGAAAAAAAATCTTTCAAGGTCATGGTATTAAAGCCTTTTGGTCTGCATCCTGTATAATGTCTGTAGGGCGCTTAAGGCTAGCTGGTATCTGATTGTGCCCTTGGCATGCTGGGAAGAAAAAAAATGGACACATCTAACTGAAATTACAAAAATCAGCAGTTGGTCTCTCTAACACTAGAAAGGACACTGTGATCCTTTCAAAAGCTGACAGCTGCAGAAGAACACGGCAATCCTTCTATTAACAATGCTGGTGATTAAATTTAGTTAGATTAAATTAAACTATTAAGGCAGCAGTGTACCTAAGTCACTGCCGGGGGGCTAAGTTTTTGTCTGGGAATGTGTTTTATTGGAGTAGTGAAAGATAATTGTAACCAGGATTTTATTAACAAGCTTTTCATTTTAAGCGCAAAACAGCAAACACTGGCCTAACTACCACAACCCCCCCCCCCCACATTTCATTTGAATATAACACACTTAATTGTTAATAATCCTTCCATCTTTAATTGGTTAGCTGAAAGATCAACTGAGATAGATAGATAGATAGATAGATAGATAGATAGATAGATAGATAGATAGATAGATAGATAGATAGATAGATAGATAATTCTAGGCCTAATACGTTACCTGGAAACAGTTCATTGGTTTTAATAAAACTCCCATGTAAGTGTGTTTAGGATCACATCCTTGTAGCTTATTTACACAATTAGTTACCTTGGGATAACAGTCTATTATTGATCTCTGATCTGATATTGTTTCAATATTTGAGGCTTCATCCTGATCTCTAGGCCTGAAAGTGAGTTCAAATGGAAGACAACTGTGAAGATACAACAAGCTGACCTTATATGAGATAACAGCCCAGGTGTAAGGAGTGGAGTAGTGCTTATCTCTGCCTCCCTCTTGGTTCCCAAGATTAGAGCTATGGAGCCCTAGCTACAAGCATGGACAGCTTCAAGAGGGAATTGGATAAACATATGGAGAGGTCCATCAGTGGCTATTAGCCACAAGGTATAGATAGGAACTCTCTGTATGGGGCAAGTGATGCACTGTATTCTTGGTGCAGAACGGGGAGGGCAACAGTGGGAGGGCTTCTAGTGTTCTGGCCCCACTGGTGGACCTCCTGACGGCACCTGGTATTTTTGGCCACTGTGTGACAGTGTTGGACAGGATGGGCCACTGGCCTGATCTAACACTGGCTTCTCTTATGTTCCAGCAACCAATTAACTGCATTCCATTTAATTAGTGTCATGATTTACACCTGTTAGAGCTGGGAGGACGAAGGTGCAGACCTCTCTGCTAGTTCATTTTAGTTAGACTCCCTTGAGGTCATATGGCTAGTGACTGGGTCACCCCACCAACTGACATCACCAAACAAGGATCTGACTGGTCTAAAGGCCCTGGACCACGTTGGATCTTTGACCATAAAGTTTAGTCTGTTCAATCTGTTGCTAGCTTGTAGTCCCACATGGCTATCTTGTTCATTGGATTTTGGGATGTGTTACTCATGGTTCCTTAACACCATCTTGAGCACTTGCTATGGGCCAGGCACCCAATGCTTACTCCGGACAGAGTGGGCTTTTGAATGTTGAACATCTTCAGCTAGAAAGGGTAACATCTGATAATTTTGAACCAACATCTTACTGTATAGCTAGTCTCTTGAATTTAGCTTTGTGATTTTGATTCCTCACTGCTAACATTGTTGTTGTTGTTATTTAAATTTTTAAACTGCCCTCCCCATGAGGTGGGCTCAGGGTGGTGTTCAACAAGTTAAAAGCAATATTCTTGTACCCTTTTAATAAATTCTTTTGACTCACACTACTGGTGTATTGTTCTTCAGGGGGCTTCAACCTAATTCCAGAGCCTGGACCAAGTGCACACCCTACCAGGTTAATTGTTTTGTGGAAACTCATTCTGCAAGTGGCCTACCTTGCAGGGTTGACTTTCTTGTTTAGTCCCCAAAAGGTTAGAAGCTTGCCCCTTGGTTTCTGGCTGCTGGGCTAGTCAAAGGGGCTGGTGGCAGCTACTAAGATTGGTGTGTTAGTTAGCCCAGGGTTTTGTAATTTTGTGTTCTGTGGGCCCTTCCCAACAATCCCTTAGACTAGGGGTTGCTGACAGACAGTTTAGGGACTGTGGAATAATTCCTGTCTTATTGCCAAGCTATGATGATAACAATAAGGGGGTTACTTCAGGTGTGCAAAAGACACTGCAGTGGAAAGTCCCTTGCTGGCTTTCGAAGGGACAAACTACACATTACAAAGTTTGCAACTCTGCCATGGGGACTCACAGAGGTAGTATTGCAGCAGTGCATTCCCAATGGGAATGCCACTCAGAAGCGTCATAGGGACCCTATTCATGGTGAATGAGGGGCTCCTGCTTCCCCTTGCACCATTCTCCTGATCTGAAACTGTACCAGGGGTGTTATTTGGGGGCTGCATGTGCAAGCATTCAGTGCCCCCCATGGGACAAATAAAATCTCCTGGTGGCATTTCAGCTCTAGTAAACAGCATGGAAGGGAAGGGAAGACAAGATCCCCGCCTCCAGTATATATACTGAACGACTGAAATGACAAGAATAGAAACTAGAGTACATATTACAGATATCTAGATATTACTTTTAAATGTTTAAAAATTACTTTTCTTTTTTTTATTGTTGTAACCAAATTTGTTACCTGTAAGAGCTAATAATTTTAAATCTTTATAACTGCTATTATATATATAATGGTATAGGTGAGGCGGGAAGTCTCAAAGTTTTTGAATTGTAATCGGAATACATAGCCACATAGAAAAACGGATAGTGATGATAATATTTCAAAAGTAACCATGTAAAGTTTTGTAACTGGAAAAATAATAAAATTTGTGTGTGTTTTTTTTAAAAAGATCCCCGCCTCCCACTGGGCCACAGTTCCAATCCTGATTAGGCTTCTGTGGTGCTTTTAAATAGAGTCCCACCAGGAACTCACAGCTGCAACATGGCTGCTGGGCCCTGTGGCAGACTTATGTATTTTGGAACATGAAGTTTGGTTCTAAACCAAATTCTAAACCCCCCTTGTATGTGGGTTTTTTTTTTTTGCAGCCTCAAAGTAACAACTGCACATCAATGCCTCTGAAAATCACCTCGTGTCAATGAGTCCTGGGGTGCTATGTTACTAAGGATTGCAATTAAACCCGACAACCAATTACAGTACATTTTTGCAAAGTCCACTTTCAGCTTCTGTTATCTGCCCGATAATAAACCAAATAAGATTTAGCTAACAAGTTGCTACTGAAAAAGAGTGCCCTGTTCTTTAAACATTTTTTTCTTGTAATTAGAAGTGATCTTTCTAATCAATTAGTGTTGTAGCTTGCTTAGGGGAAGTCGAGTCCCTGTCTTTAAAAGATACGCACTTAGAGAGGATTCATGTTTGACACAAGTGGTTTCCACAAGGAACACTGTTTTATTACTAGTTTTCTTAGATATGATATGCTGCCGGTAGGAAGATGCGGGCATTTATCACTTTAGATTATTTGAACAGCACCTCTTTAACATATACATAGTCCCCTAATAA
Source organism: Lepidodactylus listeri (assembly GCA_029233225.1). Lineage (NCBI taxonomy): Eukaryota > Metazoa > Chordata > Lepidosauria > Squamata > Gekkonidae > Lepidodactylus > Lepidodactylus listeri. Next base: position 22,895,584 of record JARCFY010000016.1, read on the forward strand.
CATGTTTAAACTGTTATTAATAAATTTACCCATCTCACTCACACTAAAAATTTGCAGATCACTGCTGGCTGCAATCATGACCCATCAGCAAATGGCTGTAAAAGCTAGTCAAGGGAGGCTGTGAGGTGTGGAAGCAACAAGTCATTATAGTTCTGACTACTATGACCTTTGGACTGACTCTTGACTCTGACTTCAGGACCTGCCTTGACCTTGTTTGTGAACAATCTTGGACTACTAGCCCTTGCCTCTTGGACAACCCTGTAAGTATGCTGACCCCGTCTCTCAGTAGTGGTTGTTTCAACCAGCAATGGAACCCATAGAGGTACCCTAGGAGTCTATATACCAGGCAACTTGACATAAGTGGACACAAAGATGGATGCCAGAACTGGCAAGCCCCATAATCATGCCTAGGCAGTGATCCTGGGAAGGACATGAGATCTTGTTCTGAAAGCTGTGACTCCCCTCCATCCTGCTGATATCTGCATATTCCAGACAATGGACCTGCCTCAACCCAGAGCTACTTATTTTCTGTTCCAATCGCTAATGGGCTCCCCGCCGCCCGGCGTTGCCGTGGCGGAGGGAAGCAAGTTGGCCGCCTCGCATGACGCGAGGCAGCAACAGAGCGCGTCGGCGCTCAGTAGCTCAATGGGAGGGGGCGGGGCTTGCTCTATTTGAGCCGTTGCCCCGCTCCCCCTCTGCGCAGTCGCTCGGAGAGCTCGTCGGAGGAGCACGAGTCGCGTGCTCTCGGCGAGGCCTGGGCGTCTTGGAAGCGGCGAGGCCTGAGCGTCTGGGTAGCGGCGACGGCGGCGGCTGACGAGGCCTGAGCGTCTGGGTAGCGGCGACGGCGGCTGACGGGGCTGTGTTGGGCGGCGGACGGCGGCGGACGGCGACTGCGACGGCGGCTTTTTTTTTTTTTTTTTTTTTTACGGGGCTCCGGGGGCGGCCAGCTTAGCAGATCCTTTTTGGGGAGGGAGGCGGCAACGGCGGCGGCGCCGGCTCCAGGGGCAACCGGGCGGCGTTAGCGGCGCTGTGGGGGATCCTCGGGGAGGCGGCAGCGGCGGAGGCGCCTTCCTCCGTTTTATGTTAGTGGGGTGGTTGGGTTGCTTGCCCATACCCCCCCCCCTGTTTTCCCCCTCGGCGGCCGAAAGCGGCGGCAAGCGTGGGCTCACTCGGGGGCTCCTGTGGCTTGCCGGAGCTTCCCCCCCCCCTTCGATTTAAAGCGTGGAGCTTCCTCCCCCCGCCCCCAGTTTCGATTCAGAGTGGGCGCCCCACATCTCCTGGGGATATATTAGAGTAATCCAAGGCGTTTTGCAGCCAGCAGCACGAAGAACAGAGGGAAGGACGAAGGCAGCTCTTCTAATCCCTACCTGGGTTTGGTGACCCCCCCTCTCTTTTCCCCTCCCTCAGGTTTCTCAGGGAACAAAATCAACTACAAGCAGGAAACTGAAAATAAGCCTCCTTGCCCAATTCTAGATTTTGACTCCCCCCCCCCCCCCCAGTGCGGCGACGTTGGTCAGACTAGGCCTGCTGGCCGTGCTGCAGGAGGGCCTACGGTGGCCATTTTGGTGGGGGCTGCAAGCCGCATGGTCAGGGGCCATAGTGGGTAAACTGTCTGGCAGCCATTTTAGGCGGGGGGGATAACTGCTAGTCAATTTTCATCTGTCTTTGCATCTGTTTTTTTTTTTTTTTTCTTCTTCTTCTGCTTCTCTCTTGGGCTATTGTGCCCTGCGGTTGGGGAGTGTTTTACTGACAATTGTATTTGTTTATATTATTATAGTTCGTAGTCATGGCACCTAAAAAAGGTAAGGGCAAGGGCAAGGGCAAGAACCCAGCACCAAAGAGACCTCCTGCGCAGCCGGACCCGGTGGTTCCTTCCAGTGATGAAGAGGAGGATGTGATAAATGTGGCTATCCTTCAGCGGTTGGAGGCGCTGGAGAAAGAGCGTGGTATGCCCGTGGGTGGTTTACCAGTCGACAATAATGCGAATATGTCTTTTAAAGCGCAGGTGCTGGCGCGGTTGGCCTTTCTTGAGGACAGGCAGGCTGCGGCGGCTTCAGTTCCGGCGGGAGAGATGTTGGGCCAGCAGGGTCCAGGTGCGGGGGAGCAGCAGGTGGCTCTTTATTCGCCTTCTCAAGTTGCAGGAGGTAAGGAGCTGGCACCGGGTAGGCTTGGATCAATGTGGCCTTGGGGTCCAGGTGGCCTGAATGCTGCAGCGGCGCCTTTGCTCAACGTTAGCCAGCCTATTGGTCAGGCCCCCGAGCAAGGTGCCTCCACTTCCCATTTACCGCAGTTTAATTGGCCAGCATTTCCTTATGCCAGCCCGCCTTCGATTTGCCAAGGGGCTTGGCCGGCGTGGGGTTCCTCGCAGCCTGGCGTTGGCTATCCTTATGGGGGCGGGGCATCTTATGATGCGGTGGCTGTGGGGGCCATTCCAAGTGGCGATACAGACCTGCCTTTAGGTGACCACCTTTCAATGGCCACTAAAGAGAAGATTTTAAACGGGGAATATGTTGATGTGTTTGGTTTGCTCTATCGGGAGGTGGAGAAAAAGGACAGGGATAATTTGGATGACCGGGAGAAAGAGCGCTTGAAGCGCCGGGTGGTAGATAGGACTTGGGCCAATTGGCTTCCGGGTTTCATAATCTACGCAGCCGTCATAGTGCGACACCAGCCGTGGAGGGCTTTGTCGATGCTCCAGTATCTGGACATCATTTACAAGGCGTTTACAGACTTCCCAAGCCCGGCATGGTCGCAATATGACGAAGAGTTTAGGATGAAGGCGGCCATTAACCCAGCCATGCGGTGGGACAGGATCTGCTCCAATTTGTGGTTGCAAATCATGTCTCCGGCTAGGTCTGGTGGGGGTGAGCGGTCTCATAGTGGCCACTCAGTTAAGAGGGCTTTGGTGCAAGCAGGTTCCCGCCCGGTGGCGGGGCAGGCGGTTCAACGACGCCAGCTTTGCTGGGAGTTTTCTTCCCAGGGATCCTGCGGTCGTAACTCATGCACCTTTAGGCATGAGTGCCCTTTGTGCGCGGGACCTCATCCCTTATCCAGTTGTCCACGGCCCAGGGGCCGTGGGGGAGGCAAAGGAGGCAAGTACCCAGGGGGGGGGAAGCCACACAACCCCCATCCTGACAAAGGGTCCTAGCCCGATTAAGCTTGGAGTTTTGAGACGCTGGTTGCGTAGTTACCCGAGGAGGGGGGATGGGGCCTACCTCTTGGACGGGTTCACTGCTGGTTTTCGCATACCGTTTCAGGGGATGAGGGTGCCCTATTTGGCTAGGAATTTAAAGTCCGTTGTGGGCATGGAAGACATAGTTAGGGCCAAGATTGCTAAGGAATGCAGGGAAGGCAGGGTTTTGGGCCCGTTTGTTAGTCCGCCAGTAGCCAGTTTAAGAGTCTCTCCTTTAGGTGTAGTTCCAAAAAAGGCACCTGGTGAGTTTCGCCTCATTCATCACCTGTCCTACCCTCGGGGAGGGTCGGTGAACGACGCCATACCTGGTGAATTATGCTCTGTCAAATATACTTCCTTTGATCAGGCCATGCGGGTGGTCCGCCTCTGCGGTGTGGGGGCCGAATTGGCTAAATGTGATATTAAATCAGCCTTTCGGCTCCTCCCGGTACACCCTGAGGATTTTGAGCTACTCGGATTTGCCTTTGAAGGGAGTTTTTACATGGATAGGGCCCTACCCATGGGCTGCTCGGTGTCCTGTTCTGCTTTCGAGAGGTTCAGCTCGTTTTTGGAGTGGGCCTTGAGAACCAGGACTGGTCTCTGTAGTACCGCCCATTATTTGGACGATTTTCTTTTCGTGGGCAGGAGGGGCTCTGGCCAGTGTCGTTTCCTGCTCGACAGTTTCGTTTACATGGCAGACGAGCTGGGTGTCCCTCTGGCTCAGGAAAAGACTGAGGGCCCGACATCCGCATTAACATTTCTAGGTATTGAAATTGATACGGTTAGTATGTGCTGCAGGTTACCACAGGAAAAATTGGACGCTTTAAGGACTCGGGTCATATCCGTTAGGTCCCTCACTAGGGTCACTCTTTTGGAGCTGCAACAGTTGGTAGGTCACCTCAACTTTGCATGCAAAGTAGTGGCGCCGGGTAGGGCATTTGTGAGGAGGTTATGTGACCTAATGAGAGGCCTCCGTCTCCCACACCATAGGACCAAAGTCTCCAAGGGAATGAGGGAGGACCTCTTTGTTTGGGAACAGTTTCTGGAATCGTTCAACGGGGTCTCTATGTGGCGGGATGAGCTCTTGTTAGAGGCTGAGCTGCAGATTTCATCTGATGCGGCCGGCTCATCCGGTTACGGAGTTTATTTTAGGGGGCATTGGTGTGCCGGGGACTGGCCTAAAGATTGGTTTCGGACAGGTTGGGTTAAGGACCTTACCTTCCTGGAGTTCTTTCCAATTGTCGCAGCGGTGTGGGTCTGGCCTGACGATTTGGCTAATAGGACCGTCCACTTCTGGTGCGACAACCAGGCCACGGTTCATGTCATCAATTCCCTTACATCCAAATCCCCTAGGGTCATGGCTTTGGTTAGGGCCTTTACTTTACAGTGCCTCAGATTTAACATCCTGTTTAAGGCCAGACACGTCCCGGGGGTCGCTAATGGGATCGCTGACGCTCTCTCTCGTAAACAGATGGAGAGGTTTCGTCAGCTGGCTCCAGAGGCCGACCCGCTTCCGGCACGGATGCCCCCAGAGGTTTGGGGGATTGGAGGGCTGAGGCCGACAGGGCAATGAGCCTGGCACTTGCCCCTTCCACCAGGAGAGCTTACCTGAAGGCCGGTAAGCAGTTTCTGTCCTTCAGGGCGGGAGTGGGTCTGCAGCAGGTCTGGCCTATTCCGGTGTCACACCTGATGCAATTTTGTGTGTCATTACGGAACGGTGGCCTTTCAGCTCACACAATCAGAGGCAAGCTGTCTGCGCTGGCTTTTGCCAGTAAGGCTTCGGGTCACAAGGACACCACGGGCGACTTCCGTCTCCGGAAGATGATCGAGGGGTGGTCTCGGGAATCACCTAGGGCAGTAGACACCAGGGAACCCTTGACTCCCACAGTCCTGAGAGGGCTGGAGGGCCAGTGGCCCTCTTGTTGTAGTGACACTTATGAGGTGGGCCTGTTCCATGCAGCTTCGCTGACCGCCTTTTTTGGGGCACTCAGGATTAGCGAACTGGTGGCGGGCTCTAAGACGGACGCTTCTGGTGCAGCTTTGGAGCTTAGGGATGTATCAATCAATAAATTTCAGCTACGGATCAGGTTGCGTAGATCCAAAACCGATCAGAGGGGTAAGGGGAGTGTGCTGGAGCTAGGGTCTGGTTCGGAGTCAGCACTGTGCCCAGTCGCCGCCATGCGGCGGTACTTGGCACTTCGGGGTGATGGCCCGGGCTATTTGTTTCGGCATAGCGACAGCACCCCTCTTACGAAGTTCCAGTTTTGGACCGTGACTCGGAAGGCATTGATCCGGTTGGGTCTGGGCGGTGTTCGTTTTTGCTCCCATTCTTTTCGAATTGGGGCAGCATCGACTGCGGCCGCAATGGGGTACCCTGATAGGACGATACAGAGGATCGGGCGCTGGAAAGCTGGATGCTATAAGAGTTACGTTAGGCGCTGTACCGTGTAGGTTCGTGGTAGTTTCATTCTGACGTTTGTTAATAAAGTTCTTATTACAGGTGCTGCAGGCCTTGAGACAAGACGAAGAGTCATGGTCTGCGGCCACAGCATGGTCTTTTGGGCTGCTCATCGGGCGAGGAGGACCACTTTCGGCTCCCAGCTTGGCCTCAGCGAAGTGGCGAAGGTTGAGTGGTTAGGGAGGAGGGGCATGAGATGGCCGGCGCTCCTCCCGTTGTTGTTCGATGAGAGGCGGGCCCCCCCCCCGCATGTGCTAGTCATACACCTGGGGGGCAACGATTTGGGTTTGGTCAAGGGCGTGGCCCTTGTGATGCAGGCCAGGGCCGATTTGGCACTGATCAGGTCACGGTGGCCTGGGGTGCAGATTGTCTGGTCTGCCATGCTCCCCCGTCTGGTTTGGAGGCATGCCGGTGACCCCAGGTGTATGGACAGGGCTAGGCGGAACGCTAACAGCCAACTTCGCACGGCCATGGAGTCCGGGTTGGGTCTCTTTTTGCCGCACCCTGGCATACAGGTCAAGTTCCCGGACCTGTATCGCCCTGACGGGGTGCACCTTTCAAACAAGGGCAATGGGTTATTGCTCGAGGACTTGCAGCACGGGATTCGGATGGCTCTCGGTGGCCGTGTGGGGTAAGCAAAGGCCAAAGCAGAGGCTTGGATTTGCATGTGGTAGGTTTAGGCAAGCAAGAAAATGGAACTGGTGGGTACCTTACGGCATATCCCTGTTGGGAACAGGAGGTCACCAGGAACCACCCTAGGGCCTTGCGGTCTGGGGAGGTGAATGGTGATCGCCTCTGGGAACCTCTCAGACTAGGCTCCTCCCTGAAGGTCTGTGCAGCCTCAGGGGTAGGCGCCCCTGGGAGGGGATGCCAGTATGCTGGGCCGCCGGTTACGAGCCAGAAGCTGACTGGGTCAATACTGGGGCTAGGTTACCTGCCCATTACAAGGGCAAGGAGGCTGGGTCTGGGAATGACGCCTGCCTTGCCTGTTCCTGAGCTTGCTTAGTTGCCCGTTGCTGCATGTCCTGTTTAAATAGTTAATAAAGTGGCCCTTGTTTGATTCCAAACTGTTGTCTGTCTCGTTATTTCATGCTGGGGTGGCAATGGGCTCCCCGCCGCCCGGCGTTGCCGTGGCGGAGGGAAGCAAGTTTGCCGCCTCGCATGACGCGAGGCAGCAACAGAGCGCGTCGGCGCTCAGTAGCTCAATGGGAGGGGGCGGGGCTTGCTCTATTTGAGCCGTTGCCCCGCTCCCCCTCTGCGCAGTCGCTCGGAGAGCTCGCCCACCCGCCCGCCCCGGATGCAGTGTAGGCTGAGGCTGGTCGCTGTTGGGGGCCGGGTAGGAATTTTTTATACCGACTTCTGTTTGGCTCTTGGAGACGGTGTTTTTTCGCCTACCTTACACTGCTGCTGGTGGTTAAGGGCATAGAAGGTGGTCGGGTATAATTAGGCCGGTCACTTGGTAGGTTTAGGCAAGCAAGAAAATGGAACTGGTGGGTACCTTACGGCATATCCCTGTTGGGAACAGGAGGTCACCAGGAACCACCCTAGGGCCTTGCGGTCTGGGGAGGTGAATGGTGATCGCCTCTGGGAACCTCTCAGACTAGGCTCCTCCCTGAAGGTCTGTGCAGCCTCAGGGGTAGGCGCCCCTGGGAGGGGATGCCAGTATGCTGGGCCGCCGGTTACGAGCCAGAAGCTGACTGGGTCAATACTGGGGCTAGGTTACCTGCCCATTACAAGGGCAAGGAGGCTGGGTCTGGGAATGACGCCTGCCTTGCCTGTTCCTGAGCTTGCTTAGTTGCCCGTTGCTGCATGTCCTGTTTAAATAGTTAATAAAGTGGCCCTTGTTTGATTCCAAACTGTTGTCTGTCTCGTTATTTCATGCTGGGGTGGCAATCCTGTCAATCTCACTTCAGCCTTCCTCCCCACATTTCCTTTATAATGAAAAATCCTGAGTTCTCCTCCTTTCCCACACCCCAAACCTAGGTGGCTCATCAAACAGTATTGTTTCCATCTTGATTAGTTTAAATTAGCAATCCATTAGTTCTTCAACCATCAGAGAAGAAATCAGGGATGCAACCCAAACTGTACTTTGCATCCAGAAGAGAACCTCTGGTCTCTTTTGTCCACTCCTGGGAACTCTATACAGCATTTCCAAACTACATTGTTTTATCCCTGATTAATCTCATCAGTGCTTTGTTCTGAGGGACCCTTCACATTAGCAAGTCATCTGAATACACTTTTGGGTATAACTAGGCAGCCCCAGCTCCATTGCAGTATGTCTGTCCTGGTCGCCTACTGTCGTGGAGTCTACAAGACTAGCTGAGACTATACCTACTTACAGGTCACCCCCAAATTCATTTGGTTCACTTTCCATCTTCGCAGTCTCTGCTCCACAGACTCCTGATCTCCTGGATAGATAAAGTATATTTCCCTGATACCCTTCTATTATTCCCACTCATCTCTGTACTTCTATTACTTGTGTGAATGATCTAATGTGTACTTTATTTCTGTATGTGTGCATTTTATTAGGGTTTTCTTCTTTTAAATAAAAACAACCCCTTTGATTAAGCAGCGGACTGGTTTTTGAGAGTTCTCTTAAGGGAAAGATCCCCATAAATATAGGCAGGAGATCCCCGCAAATACCCCATCTCTCGCTGAGGCCTGCCATTTAGCTAAATTCCCCCAGAAACTGAAGGCAGTAATTCAGCTTCTTAAATCTACTCTGGACTCAGCCTTTCGTCATCCTGGTAATCGACCTCTGGACTAAACTCTTGGCTACAGTACTTGGAACTAGCACCCCTGTCTGTACCCCTGTTTGGATACAACATCAGTAGAAGGCCTCAGCCTCTAAGGCCTGTTGCTGGCTGTCCAAAGGAACTGGTTGGGCACTGTGTCCGACAGGATGCTGGACTGGATAGACCATTGGTCTGATCCAGCAGGGCTCTTCTTATGTTCTTATAATGGGACATATCACCTGCTGATACATCATTATTTCTGGATGCATCCATTTGTCAAAACATCTCAAACGGCAGCCTGGTAATTCTAGGCTCATGTGTATCACTACTCCTTCCATGGTTTGGATATAGTTTGCAACTATATCCAAACCATCAAGATATGATTTATGTCCCCCAAACCAGGATTACCACCATGGTTTGAAATTGGTTTGCAACCCTGGCTTGAAGAGGAAATACAAACCATAGGTCTGAAAATAACCTATGGCTTGTGTTAAACAGGGATTAAATGAACCAGAGTGTGAGAGTTGAGGAAAGGGGGAGTCCAAGCCTTGGTTATAACACGAAATTAGGGTTTGCTGTTTCATATGAACCAATTTTGAATGTGTGAACAGCTGGGGAGAAAGGAAGTAGTCATAGAACATAATTCTACTTGTCATATTGGAAAGAGGTAACAAATACATAGTTTATATTTTGATGATTCAGAGATTAAGGAATTTAAAAATTTTTCCATAAGCAGATTTTTGCAAACATTGTAGAAGGACCCCCAAAAATCTATATGCACATCAAATAAGTGGTCACAAATGGCAGATGGGAAAGTTATCTTCATAATGCAGCTCATATTCCATCCTGAAGTTCACTCCTATTATGTCCTTTATCCCTAGTCTATACAAAGTATACGGTTTAATTAAAACTGTTCCTGCACTGTACAATTGCAGGTTAAGCTTCCAAAGTTTTGGACACTTGCACTAAAGGAAAAAAAAATCCCAATCCACATCATTACAAGGAAAAGCTACAGAAACTATTGAACATATATGATGTTTAGATGTAAGTGGTATAATGAGGTTCGAGATAGATCAATTCAACCTCTTACTGATGTAAGCAAAAGACTCGGATTGTTGTAATAAACTGTTATCTGATGAAAACCACTCTATTACTAAGATTGTGGCTAAATCTTGGGTGGCATGCTGTTGCACTCGAAAAGTACAGCTTGTAAAATTGCAAATCTCTCCTTTTAAGTGTTTTTTTTTAGTGAATCTGTTATACATATTCTATATTTTTATTTTGTATATTTCATAATATTTTATTTTAGTGCCCCTTGCTGAAGTGTTTGGATTGCTCTGGCTGGATCCCGTAATAAAACTTCATTCATTCATTCAGAGATTTTTTTTTGGTAAAGGAATATCCAAATATATGATATCTCCCCTGCCCCCAAAGACATTCACATATACTCTGAAGTGGTACAGTTCAGGAGCTGTTTTATGCCATAATCTGCTACTTCTGTAGACTAGACCCTGGAATCACTTTATCACCTATTTCCTTGAAACTTCAACTTATTTTTTTTTAAGTCTGACTTTAGGACAGACATGACATAAAAACCTGACAAGAAGAAATCAAAGGGACAGCATTTTCTAACGAAACGTCTCTGGAGAATCAGGTCAAAGCTCTCCCCTAGCCTTTTACTATGTGGAAAAACTTGAAAGGAGCTTTGTTTTAGAAATTTAGAGTCTGTACACAATATTGATAATTGTTTTCTTCTGTTGTTGCTGTTGCATTGATTTTAATCTAAGATCTGGGATGCATCAAAGAAAGGTTTGTACGTGATTCCTTTGAAGCGAAGGCAGTTTGACTCCCCCGCTCCCCCCACCCCAAAGCCTCAAAAACAGCCTGGAGGAGCAGCATGCAGAAGAAGAGTCAACTATGGCAGAATATAAACAGCAGGATGTGGAATGCCAAAATAAAATGGAAGCAACTTTCCTCTCAGGTGCATTCACTTAGGAAACTGGATCAAGGAGAATTAGGAGGACATCATGCATTACTGGTACAAAGTGTTTTCTTTTTGAACTAAGCGTCACTGAAATGCTGGTGTCTACCTCTGTATGCACAACATCAATTTTTTTAAAAAATTGATAGTGCCAATAAGGAAAAGCTCTAAGAGAGATCCCTCAGAGCATCCAGTATTTACAAATCAGAGCTTTTGCATCATCATCATCATCATCATCAGGTGAGTGAAAGCAAGCATTATATCCTTAGAGCTTTGGATGAAAAAGATAAAGAAAAAAACATACAATAACCATTGAAGAAGGCGGAAATAAAGAAATAGTAAAGGTAGGGTTGCCAAGTTACTTACCAGCAGGAGCGGGGGAGTCCTGCTCCTGCTTTGGGACCCTTGTGTACGCACAAAGCACACGCGGCATGACGACGTTGCCTGGAAGTGATGACATCACGCCGGGCATGTCACTGGGCGATGCTCTGGTAATCGCCCTAAATACTCTATGGTACCATAGAGTTTTCAGAGCAATTACTAGAGTGTTGCCCTGCAATGTGCTCGGCGTGATGACGTCACTTCTGGGCAACATCATTTTGCCGGGCACGTTGGCCTGATGTGGCCATTTCGGGGGTGGGGTTCCCCCGAATCCAGACCGGTGGATTGGGGACCTATTTAGCGGGGGAATCCACGCCACCCTGGGGGACTTGGAAGCTCTAAGCAAAGGTGAAGACATGGGGTTAACACAAATGACCCACTTACACTGTGGAAAATCCGGGGGGAAATATGTGCAGGTTTGCTCAAATGTACACTATAAGTGCTCAATACAGGCTATGTTGATTTCGCTCTGAGGTTGCTGATGCTGCCTCCCTTGTTACTGAGATGTCACAAAGTTCTTGGGTTTGCCACCAGATATGTATTGCAGGTTCCCCACCAGGAACTCAGCTCTTAGACATACAGGGTCCTGATTCAAACTGAGACAGCTGCACACAGCCTGCTTTTGCCTCCTCCTCATGCCATTCTTCTTAGCCAAAACAGCCCCCAGAAACTGCTGTTTGCCTAACTGGGAGCTCCACAGTACTGATGGGGCAAATATAAGTTTTCCCAAAGTAAAAATCAACAGTTTTAGTTGTGCACACATTTTCTACATGCATACATGGCAGAAGGGCAGGTTGCATCATAATTTTTGAAAAATGGTGCACATTTTCATAATTAACCTCAAAATTTGCAGGACAAAAGCTTAAAAACCACCACAGTAATTACTAAGAAGGTGCAAATGTTCTGTTTTGCTGCCGTTAAACAATTCATTCGCTTTCATCTCATTTGTTATTGCATTCATTTTTCCATTTGCTTCAACAGAAAATACAGACAGACTGTACCAATCAATTTGCTTTTCATTCATTTGGGATTCAGTTTTCATGAATTGCATTCCACCCCAAGGATCCTCTATACCAAACCCGAGGCACATAAATTTGAAGTTTTATTGGAAATTAGCAGTACAGTGTATGTAAAATCAGAAATTCAACTCTATTTAAAGTGTGCACATGACTAGAGCCTCAAATTCTCAACTGCAAAGCAAGCAGAGAGGCCCCACTGCAACATAAAAGTTTATACCCAGAATTAAAACTTTGTTGGTCTTAAAGGTGCCACTGGACCCAAACTTTGTTCTGTTGCTTCAGACCAACACTGCTGCCCACCTGGATCACAGAGCTGTCTGTCATGAGGATAAAAGGGGAGAAAAGGAGAATGATAAAAACTGCTTTGAGTCCCCACTGGGGAGAAAGGCAGGGTATAAATGGAGCAAATAAATACACGAAACATTTAAATGATGTGCTAGTGTTCCTGTTTTTCATTATAATGATCCTAATGACAAGATATTTTTTTCATTAGTTAATAAAGGAATACATATAATTAATTATATACAATGAAAAGAAGGGTAAAGGCTAACATATTAAATGAAACTACACTCAAAACTTACTTGACTTTTATAACACAATGTATCACAAATATAACTCATAGCAACTGAGCAATGAGACAGCTCCTGCTTTAAGCCTTTTTAGAACTACGCTTCTTGAGAGAGGCCATTTTCTAGCAGATGAATCTCTGAAAGGCGTAAGCAAGCTTTAGAGGGATTTGAAGGAAGGTGAAGTGTAGAAGTCACAAGGTACAAGTCAGTGCAACTGGAGATTTTAATTCACATTCTATTTTTTATGACTATACTATACCACCTTAGCAGTTTTAACCCAGGAACTATTTGTTGTTTCTCTGCACATAATAAATACTCTATCAGTTGTGGGAAGGCGTTCTGTAGGTGACACGCTGCAAGGTAGGGTCAACTCTTCCACAATAGCAGAATCAACCACAGTTCCCTACTTTTGCTTCACAGGCTGGGGAGGTGGGCGGGCTCATTGGTGTTGCAACATGACATGACTTCTGGCACAAAACTGGAAATGACGTCATTGCATCAGGGTGCTGCTCTAGGATTTGCCCAAAACTCTATGGTTTAACCACAGAGTCTGGAACAAATCCTAGAGCATCACCTCACTTCTAGTTTTGTGACATCATGTATTGGTGCAATACCAGCATGACCATTCCTGCCTCCCAAGCAAGGTACTATTACAAATGCCCTCTGGGTACTTTGGACTATTCCATCATGAGTTACTTCTTCCGCGCTTGTCTGCTGTCGCTCTTTCTCCATCACCAATGCACTGCCGCGAGCGATATCTTGAATTTATGTGGGGACACGTATATACCACTTCTCCGGAGACCTGCATGATGCAAGTCACGATTAACTCATAAAAATAATAAAAAACACTAAAATTTGCACGCCATAAAAATACGGTCACAAAATGATATATTTCTAAACTGTGGTGCATGCTGTCCTGCCTACAAGCTAAGAATCCCCTCACAAGCCTTGATCTCTCACTTGCAGAGGTGAGGCAGGTGGTGGTGATCAGAGACAGGGCTTTTTCAGCAGTGGCCCTCCACATGTGGTTAAGGTTGCCAACCTCCAGGTAGAACTTGGAGATCTCCTGGAATTACAACAGATCTCTAGATAACACAGATCTGTTCCCCTGGAGAAAATGGCTGCTTTGGAGTGTGGACTTTATGGTATTATACTCTGCTGAGGTCCCCCGCACACACAAGCCCTGCCCTCTCCAGGATTCACCCCCCCCCCCAACTCTCTAGGAATTTCCCAAACTGGATTCAGCAACCCTTCCTGTGGAAAGCACTTACTTTCAATGTTTTAATACCTACACTACTGTCTTTTAGTGCCTACGCTTTGTCAAAACGTTTAGTTTTTATGTAGGCTGTTGATGTTTTTTAACATTTTATACTCTGCTTTTACATTGATAATGGTTTTATGACATTCTCTTTAAACTGCTCAAAGTTTTATGCTGTTTTTATGCCTTGAATGGGTTTTTAATATTGATTTTTAACATTAACCCTTACTGTGCTGGCTTTTTAATCACGTTTCTCTTTGTAAGCTACCTTGGGCAGGTTCTCTAAAAAGAGAGCACAGAAATTTTATAAATTAAAATAAAATAAAATAAACTTTCCCCCAACTTTTTGGATTAGGCAATAAAAAATACCTGGATCAGGAGACGTTGTTATTTGAATTAAATACTATTTCAAAACATACATAACAGGTTATTTCTGCTGGGGTGGTGGGAAGAGATGGACACAAGAAGCTCTGAGACAAATTTTGACACAGCCCTTGCACAACTATCAGCAAACAGCAAACTCAAATTTCTTCCCAGTCTGTGTCCTGATTGGCTCAGGAGAAATAGTGCCAATTATACTCCTGCATCCTCCTTCACAATGCAACTGAGGAAGGGGTGTTCCTTGCTTCTTTCAATTCGCTGAAAATCAAATGAGGTTTCCTTTGTTAGCATGATTTCTGCTTTCTGACAGCCACCATTTTAGATACCTTTCTATAACCCCAAAATGATTGCTAAAAACACTATATTGCGTTGTTTTGTTGCAGTTACTTGGAGAGCCTTGAAAAGTTAAGTTTTTAAAGATTTATTCACTGTGAGGCTCGCTTAAGTTTGGGAACTCAGGATAGGCCTCCTACAGGCATGTAGGAATAACCCTGGTGAAAATTACCCTTGGGTAGACTTTTTGTAGATGTAAGCCTTTTTCATTGCGTGAAAATAAAAATGCAAGGGAAACAAACCGGGAGATTCTGTTTGAAGTTGTGGTTTTGGTAAGCATGCTGACAGAAAGCTCTTCTCTGATGTCTGAATACTTACTTTTATTTTTCCCAATTGTTTCCTGTGAGATACAGTTTCCATTATTGCAGTCTTTTCTGCTCAATGCTTTATAAGGCATCTTTTATTTATCTTAGAAAGATCCTCTATGCCCCTGTGTGAATTCCAATTGTTATGGCTCATTTTAATTTCCTTTAAACCTCTTGGCCGCTCCTCTGATGAAGTATAGCTGGTTCTGCTAAATTCTTTTTGGTGCTGCTGTCTAACGCTTTCCCCTGCTGATATATGAAGCTCCTAGATTCTTCATCTTCAAAACAAGCAATAACCCAAAATTACTCCTTCCCTCTCGAAAGTAAGGAAGGTTTTTCGCACTGCTGGTGAAATTGGGCTCCCCGCCGCCCGGCTTTGCCGTGGCGGGGGGAAGCAATTTTGCCGCCTCGCATGACGCGAGGCAGCAACAGAGCGCGTCGGCGCTCATTCGCTCGATGGGGGGGGCGGGGCTTGCTCGATTTGAGCCGTTGCCCCGCTCCCATCTGCGCAGTCGCCTGGAGAGCTCGGGTACAGGAGCACGCATCGCGTGCTCTCGTCGAGGCCAGGGCGGCGGTTGATGGTCGGCTGGCGGCGGCGGCTGCTTACGGGGCTCCGGGGGCGAGCAGGCTGCTCGTTGGAGGATCTTTTTGGAGGCGGCAGCGGCGGCGGCGCCCAGCGGCTGATTGCGGGGCTCCAGGGGCGAGCAGGCTGCGCTTTGGAGGATCCTTTTGAGGCGGCGGCGGCGCCTTCCCCCGTTTTTCTGTTGCGGGGGCGGTCGGGTTGAAGCAGAGGCGGCGGTGATCGCCATACCCCCCCCCCCCGTTCCCCTCAGCGGCCCCCTTTAGATCGGATACGGCCCGCCCCTTGCTGGAGCCCACGGGCCAGGGATAGCAGCGGCGGCGGCCGTGGGCACATTCTTAGGCTCCTGTGGCTTTCCGGAGCTTGCCCCCCCCTTTTCGTTTTAGGGCGTGTGGTGGGCGCCCCACACCTCCTGGGGCTACATTGCCAGCAACAGCACCGTTTTGACTCCCCCCCCATCGCTGAGACATTTGGCAGGCTAGGCCTGTGGGCTGCAGGGTGGGCCCAGTGATAGGGGGCCGTGAGTGGCCTAGTTCTGTGGGGCTGATTTGTGATCCTTGGGGAGTGGCTGGCCGTTCTGCAGGCTCTAACAGGAGGGCCTACGGTGGCCATTTTGGTGGGGGCTGCAAGCCTCATGTTCAGGGGCCATTTTGTGTAAACTTTCTGGCAGCCATTTTAGGCGGTTTTGATATCTTCTATTCAATATTGCTGGGTTTTTTTGTTTTTTGTTTTCTTTTTCTTGGTCAATTGTTGGCTTACGGTTTGGATTGTTTCACTGACAATTGTATTTGTTTATATTATTAGAGTTCGTAGTCATGGCACCTGGAAAAGGTAAGGGCAAGGGCAAGGGCAAGAACCCAGCACCAAAGAGACCTCCTGCGCAGCCTGATCCGGTGGTTCCTTCCAGTGATGAAGAGGAGGATGTGATAAACGTGGCTATCCTTCAGCGGTTAGAGGCGCTGGAGAAAGAGCGTGGTATGCCCGTAGGTGGTTCACCAGTCGACAATAATGCTAATATGTCTTTTAAAGCGCAGGTGCTGGCGCGGTTGGCCTTTCTTGAGGACAGGCAGGATGCGGCGGCTTCAGGTCCGGCGGGAGCGGTGTTTGGCCAGCAGGGTCCAGGTGCGGGGGAGCAGCAGGTGGCTCTTTATTCGCCTTCTCAAGTTGCAGGAGGTAAGGAGCTGGCACTGGGTAGGCTTGGATCAACGTGGCCTTGGGGTCCGGGTGGCCAGAGTGCTGCAGCGGTGCCTATGCTCCACGTTAGCCAGCCTATTGGTCAGGCCCCCGAGCAAGGTGCCTCCACTTCCCATTTACCGCAGTTTAATTGGCCAGCATTTCCTTATTCCAGCCCTCCTTCGGTTTGCCAAGGAGCTTTGCCGGCGTGGGGTTCCTCGCAGCCTGGCGTTGGCTATCCTTATGGGGGCGGGGCATCTTATGATGCGGTGGCTGCGGGGGCCATTCCAAGTGGCGATACAGACCTGCCTTTAGGTGACCACCTTTCAATGGCCACTAAAGAGAAGATTTTAAAAGGGGAGTATGTTGATGTGTTTGGTTTGCTCTATCGGGAGATAGAGAAAAAGGACAGGGATAATTTGGATGACCGGGAGAAGGAGCGCTTGAAGCGCCGTGTGGTAGATAGGACGTGGGCCAATTGGTTTCCGGGTTTCCTAATCTACGCAGCCGTCATAGTGCGACACCAGCCATGGAGGGCTTTGTCGATGCTCCAGTATCTGGACATCATTTACAAGGCATTTACAGACTTCCCAAGCCCGGCATGGTCGCAATATGACGAGGAGTTTAGGATGAAGGCGGCCATTAACCCAGCCATGCGGTGGGACAGGATCTGCTCCAATTTGTGGTTGCAAATCATGTCTCCGGCTAGGTCTGGGTGGGGTGAGCGGTCTCATAGTGGCCACTCAGTTAAGAGGGCGTTGGTGCAATCAGGTTCCCGCCCGGTGGCGGGGCAGGCGGTTCAACGACGCCAGCTTTGCTGGGAGTTTTCTTCCCAGGGAACCTGCGGTCGTAAATCATGCACCTTTAGGCATGAGTGCCCTTTGTGCGCGGGACCTCATCCCTTATCCAGTTGTCCACGGCCCAGGGGCCGTGGGGGAGGCAAAGGAGGCAAGTACCCAGGGGGGGGGAAGCCACACAACCCCCATCCTGACAAAGGGTCCTAGCCCGATTAAACTGGGAGTTTTGAGACGCTGGTTGCGTAGTTACTCAAGGAGTGGTGATAGGGCCTATCTCTTGGAAGGGTTCACTGTTGGTTTTCGCATACCGTTTCAGGGGGTGAGGGTGCCCTATTTGGCTAGGAATTTAAAGTCAGTTCTGGGCATGGAGGACATAGTTAGGGCCAAGATTGCCAAGGAATGCAGGGAAGGCAGGGTTTTGGGCCCGTTTGTTAGTCCACCAGTGGCCAGTTTAAGAGTCTCTCCTTTAGGTGTAGTTCCAAAAAAGGCACCTGGTGAGTTTCGCCTCATTCATCACCTGTCCTACCCTCGGGGAGGGTCGGTGAATGACGCCATACCTGGTGAATTATGCTCTGTCAAATATACTTCCTTTGATCAGGCCATGCAGGTGGTCCGCCTCTGCGGTGTGGGGGCCGAATTGGCTAAATGTGATATTAAATCAGCCTTTCGGCTCCTCCCGGTGCACCCTGAGGATTTTGAGCTACTCGGATTTGCCTTTGAAGGGAACTTTTACATGGATAGGGCCCTACCCATGGGCTGCTCGGTGTCCTGTTCTGCTTTTGAGAGGTTCAGCTCGTTTTTGGAATGGGCCTTGGGAACCAGGACTGGTCTCTGTAGTACCGCCCATTATTTGGACGATTTTCTTTTCGTGGGCAAGAGGGGCTCTGGCCAGTGTCGTTTCCTGCTCGACAGTTTTGTCTACATGGCTGATGAGCTGGGTGTCCCTCTTGCTCAGGAAAAGACTGAGGGCCCGACATCCACATTAACATTTCTAGGTATTGAAATTGATACGGTTAGTATGTGCTGCAGGTTACCCCAAGAAAAATTGGACGCGTTAAGGACGCGGGTCATCTCTGTTAGGTCCCTTACTAGGGTCACTCTTTTGGAGCTGCAGCAGTTGGTAGGTCACCTCAACTTTGCATGCAAAGTTGTGGCGCCAGGTAGGGCATTTGTGAGGAGGTTATGTGACTTAATGAGAGGCCTCCGTCTCCCACACCATAGGACCAAAGTCTCCAAGGGAATGAGGGAGGACCTCTTTGTTTGGGAACAGTTTCTGGAATCGTTCAACGGGGTCTCTATGTGGCGGGATGAGCTCTTGTTAGAGGCTGAGCTTCAGATTTCATCTGATGCGGCCGGCTCATCCGGTTACGGAGTTTATTTTAGGGGGCATTGGTGTGCCGGGGACTGGCCTAAAGATTGGTTTCGGGCAGGTTGGGTCAAGGACCTCACCTTCCTGGAGTTTTTTCCAATTGTCGCAGCGGTGTGGATCTGGCCTGACGATTTGGCTAATAGGACCGTCCACTTCTGGTGCGACAACCAGTCCACGGTTCATGTCATCAATTCCCTTACATCCAAATCCCCTAGGGTCATGGCTTTGGTTAGGGCCTTTACTTTACAGTGCCTCAAATTTAACATCCTGTTTAAGGCCAGACACGTCCCGGGGGTCGCTAATGGGATCGCTGACGCTCTCTCTCGTAAACAGATGGAGAGGTTTCGTCAGCTGGCTCCAGAGGCCGACCCGCTCCCGGCACGGATGCCCCCAGAGGTGGGGGATTGGAGGGCTGAGGCCGACAGGGCAATGAGCCTGGCACTTGCCCCTTCCACCAGGAGAGCTTACCTGAAGGCCGGTAAGCAGTTTCTGTCCTTCAGGGCGGGAGTGGGTTTGCAGCAGGTCTGGCCTATTCCTGTGTCACACCTGATGCAATTTTGTGTGTCACTACGGAACAGTGGCCTTTCAGCTCACACAATCAGAGGCAAGCTGTCTGCGCTGGCTTTTGCCAGTAAGGCTTCGGGTCACAAGGACACCACGGGCGACTTCCGTCTCCGGAAGATGCTCGAGGGGTGGTCTCGGGAATCACTTAGGGCAGTAGACACCAGGGAACCTTTGACACCCACAGTCCTGAGAGGGCTGGAGGGCCAGTGGCCCTCTTGTTGTAGTGACAGCTATGAGGTGGGCCTGTTCCATGCCGCTTCGCTGACCGCCTTTTTTGGGGCACTCAGGATTAGTGAACTGGTGGCAGGCTCTCGGACTGACGCTTCTGGTGCAGCTTTGGAGCTTAGGGATGTATCAATCAATAAGTTTCAGCTACGGATCAGGTTGCGTAGATCCAAAACTGATCAGAGGGGTAAGGGGAGTGTGCTGGAACTAGGGTCTAGTTCGGAGTCAGCACTGTGCCCAGTCGCCGCCATGCGGCGGTACTTGGCACTTCGGGGTGATGGCCCGGGCTATTTGTTTCGGCATAGCGACAGCACCCCTCTTACGAAGTTCCAGTTTTGGACCGTGACTCGGAAGGCATTGATCCGGTTGGGTCTGGGCGGTGTTCGTTTTTGCTCCCATTCTTTTCGAATTGGGGCAGCATCGACTGCGGCCGCAATGGGGTACCCTGATAGGACAATACAGAGGATCGGGCGTTGGAAATCTGGATGTTATAAGAGTTATGTTAGGCGTTGTAACTTGTAAGTTCGTGGTAGTTTCATTCAGACGTTTGTTAATAAAGTTCTTGTTACAGGTGCTGCAGGCCGTGAGACAAGACGAAGAGTCATGGTCTGCGGCCACAGCATGGTCTTTTGGGCGGCTCATCGGGCGAGGAGAACCTCTTTCGGCTCCCAGCTTGGCCTCAGCGAAGTGGCGACGGTTGAGTGGTTGGGGAGGAGGGGCATGAGATGGCCGGCGCTCCTCCCGTTGTTGTTCGAGGAGAGGCGGGGGCCCCCCCCTCATGTGCTAGTCATACACCTGGGGGGCAACGATTTGGGTTTGGTCAAGGGCGTGGCCCTTGTGATGCAGGCCAGGGCCGATTTGGCACTGATCAGGTCACGGTGGCCTGGTGTGCAGATAGTCTGGTCTGCCATGCTCCCCCGTCTGGTTTGGAGGCATGCCGGTGACCCCAGGTGTATGGACAGGGCTAGGCGGAACGCTAACAGCCAACTTCGCACGGCCATGGAGTCCGGGTTGGGTCTCTTTTTGCCGCACCCTAACATACAGGTCAAGTTCCCGGACCTGTATCGCCCTGACGGGGTGCACCTTTCAAACAAGGGCAATGGGTTATTTCTTGAGGACTTGCAGCACGGGATTCGGATGGCTCTCGGTTGCCGTGTGGGGTAAGCAAAGGCCAAAGCAGAGGCTTGGATTTGCATGTGGTAGGTTTATGCAAGCAAGAAAATGGAACTGGTGGGTACCTTACGGCATATCCCTGTTGGGAACAGGAGGTCACCAGGAACCACCCTAGGGCCTTGCGGTCTGGGGAGGTGAATGGTGATCGCCTCTGGGAACCTCTCAGACTAGGCTCCTCCCTGAAGGTCTGTGCAGCCTCAGGGGTAGGCGCCCCTGGGAGGGGATGCCAGTATGCTGGGCCGCCGGTTACGAGCCAGAAGCTGACTGGGTCAATACTGGGGCTAGGTTACCTGCCCATTACAAGGGCAAGGAGGCTGGGTCTGGGAATGACGCCTGCCTTGCCTGTTCCTGAGCTTGCTTAGTTGCCCGTTGCTGCATGTCCTGTTTAAATAGTTAATAAAGTGGCCCTTGTTTGATTCCAAACTGTTGTCTGTCTCGTTATTTCATGCTGGGGTGGCAATTAACACAACAGCTGAACTCGACACAAGAATAAGCCTCAGGAATCTTAGGCTTACACTCCCCCTAACTTTCACCCTCCTCTGGCTCACAGCTCAGTGGTCTGCAACAAACCCATAGTTTGTTACTGTGTTCAAACTGCAGTTTGTGTCTTGCCTTACAAGCCCGGATTCAACATGAAGGATAAACCATGGTTTGCCAGTACATCTGAATGCAGCGAGTGGCTCTGTTCAAACACTTCTCCAACAGGACTGAAACATAGCTATGGCTAGCTAATTCACATGTTCCCTCTTCCCCCTAGATTGTTTGCTGTTTAAGCAGATGTCATGGTAAACTTAATCACCAAGTTGTAGCTTGAATTTTCCCTCCCAAACAGAGCTGGAAATCTACTTCAAACCATAATTTCCAATTCTGGTTCAGAGCACAACCACAACTCAACTCTCGTTTGGCAATTCTGACATCACAACAAAATAAGGTTTGCACAGAACAGCAAACTGAAAACAAAGCTGTACGTGAGGGGGAACAGGGGAAAGTCATGTTCCCAGCCTTCCTAAACCACGGTTTAGAATATTCATCAGAAGTGATAAATCCTTTCCCTTGGTTTCACAGAATCAGATTGCTAATTCATTAATATAGAGGAAACAGACACTACTTATTTCAATGGTACCCAGCCATCTGAAAATTTATTTTTTTAAGTCTTAACTTTTAATTTTTATTAAGTAGACAGGCAAACAATACAACAGGTTATGTTTCTAGGCCAGAAACATGGGCAATTTTACTGCTTTGTTAGGTGCTTCCTTGATGTCAAACTACAGTTTGAAAGCAAACCCATGTACTATACCAGCTTTTGACAGTATATGATCTGTTCTCTCCAATTATGACAGATCTAGGTTATAGAAAAAGGATTTATATAAATATCATCTCAAGAAAATACCCCTTCAACCAATGGCAGCGAGTACATTTCTCACTATACAAATGTCATTATTGAGCAAACCACAGTGGTATTTGCAGAAAAGTACTAGTAGTGTGGATCATAATGATGTCACAGGATAATGTTTAAAAGATACAAACAGCGATATGCCTCGCTACATGCTGCCTTCTTTTAAAAAACTCCCTCATCTAACTGTTAGGAGAAGGGGAGGAAATCTGCTGCGTGACGAATCTAATGGAATTGTGAAATTGTTTGAGAATGAATGTGGGACAGAGTTGTTTAAGATTAGGATTGCTAGTACTAATATGGTAATGACAAATTTTGGAAGGACTATTGCATTTCAACAACATTAAAGGCAGAGATTGCAAATTCTCTGGTAGCTGCAATATCCAATTCTAGCTAACAATAATTTGTTTACTCATTTTCCTCTTGACCTTCCTCCAAAGAGCGCATGGATGTATACTTGGCGTGGTAACAGATTATAGTAAATATGGCAGCCCATCAAGCACTGGGAAGTCAACATTCCATGACAGCAGATCCAATACACAAGCTTCAGTTGTGATTCGATGAACTATGCAGCCAGCTACCATTGGTAGCCAGCAAGGGGAAAATCTCAAGTGAACTAATGGATATGAAGTTGCGTGACTGCAGCCTGTAACCTAATTTCACCTGTAGCCTAACTCAAACTCAAAACACAGCAGACAGTTTTCAGGCAATTTCCAAATTCTGACACACTTAGATTCTATAAGTATTAATGAAAAAGATAATGGGAAGAGAGTAAATGGGTGTGCAGCAGTGATGAAGGTTTTTGCTGAACTGAGGTGGGTGCTGAGAAGGAGATGTTAAAGAAGATTTGATATTAATTGTCTGACAAACAGCAGAACCTAATTACTGGAAGGTCATCTCCTCCAATCTACTGCCTTAACCTCCACCTATGGGAATAAAGGATACTCTGTAAATAAACTTGGATTTTAGAGGGTAACAAATTGGAAGGCATTTAATGCTACGCTTAAGGTGGGTAGCGATGGGGGATAAGAAAGTGGGCAAAACTGTGGCAGCCTGGGTCAAACTTGCTTTAAGTTAGCATGATTTGAACATGCTCACTGAACCAGAGTGTCTTGCCATGTACGTATGCATTTATTTATTTATTTATTTCTCAAATTTCTACCCCGGCCTCCCAGCCAAAGCCGGCTCAGGGCGGCTTACACAAAACAGATAAAATAAATTAAAACACAAATTACATTAAAACAATTCTAAAACCGTAAAGTGCTAGTAGTCAATTATTGTTCCTCATTGTCCATGGGATAACAGCAGCCATTGTTCAGAGTATGAGGAAGAGAGCTACTTTTGCTCATGAAAGGAACAAGGCAGACCCAATGATCTTTAAAAACAAAGTAGGGAACAGAAAAGCTGAGCTACCCCCCATGAAGCTGCATGAATACTATAGGAATATCTGAAGCATATAATCCCTGAAGTGAAAGGAGGGATTAAAAGGAACATACAAACCATGACTGTCAGTCAGAAGAGGACTTTAATCCATTTAAGGATGGACCACTTCTTAAATGAGCGAGCCATGAGTTTTACAATTGCTCATTCTCAGACATTTCTCTATGCCTTCCTCAAGTCTCCCTCTTGTCCTTACCTATTTCTAGATCATGGCTATAAAACAGGGTTGCCAGGCTGCAACACAGAGCTTGACATGCCTTCAAATTCCACAACGAAGCTAGAAAACGTAACAACCTCAGCTCATCCCCCCCACCCTCGCTCTGGCTGCCATGCTCCTTCGATAACCATGTGGTACAGAAGAAAACAAACAGAGGGGCCAAGAGATAAAATGAGTTGTAAAAATCAAGACTGCCACTTGGTTCCTACAAAGTTTATGTCCCCTGGTACAAAATATAATTTTACCCTCAAAATATCTCAGCTTGAATGCTAGCATGGCTTGGAGACTGCGATGTACTCAGCATCACAGAGAATTTTCTGGGTAAGCAGGGATTAGTATCGGTATTTCTTACATCCAATCCCTAAAACTCTGATTATCGTTTCACCACCAACAAGCCATTCCTTTTGATAACTAGTACTGGGAAAATAACCAGTATTAGGAGTAAAAAAAGTGTGAAATAAAGAAAATCTAAAAAGGAATACTGAAGAAATTATCCTGTTGGATCAATCATAATTCATCCCATTTTATATTCTAATAGCAAAGTTGGCCAATCTCTGGATACTTAAATCCAGTGACTCAAGCTGTGAACAGGCAAGACAGATCTTTCTATAACCCTGGAAAGGGACCCAGGTTTGTAGAAAAATGTGAAATCTAACAACAAAAAACCTGAGGAGTTTTTAAAGTCAAAATTGATAAAAGGAGTGCTTGTAACTTTAAGCAATAGATTTCCTCAATGGCTGTTGCTAAGCAACCACAGTATTTCAGGCTGGTTTTATGTGAGGAGAAAGGCAGGGGGAGACAGCACGATCCTTTTCAGGTCTAATTTGTCCTTTGAGGGAGGACTTACTACTGTCAGGCCTGGCTAGGGTTGCCAGCTCCAGGTTGGGAAATTCCTGGTAATTTTGTGGCGGCATCTGAGGAAAGCAGGGTTTGGGGAGGGGAGAGGCCTCAGCCGGATATTATACCACAGAGTTCACCCTTCAAAGCAGTCATTTTCTCCAAGGGAACAGATCTCTGCATCTAGGATTCAGTTGTAATTCTGAGATATCTCCAGGTCCTACTTGGAGGTTGGAAACCCTAGATCTTTCTTCAACCCAAGCTGCATGACTCAATTAGGTCTAGTTGCCTGCTACTCTTCAGCAGCAGACCCTCTGTAAAAGCCAGTATAGTGAAGCAGTTAGAACTTCAGAGTAAGATCTGGGAGACCCAGGTTTGAATTCCCATATTGCTTTGGAAACTCTAAGGGTGATTTTGGACCAGTCACATACTTTCAGCCTAATCTACCACACAGGGTTGATGTGAGGATAAACATGAGGAGAGGAGGATTATGTAAGCTTCTTTGGTTCCCACTGTGGAGAAAGGTGGGAAATAAATGTGGTAAATAAAAAATAAATATAGCTGAAGATGGGATGCAGATAAAAGATAAGTTGGTGAATGGCTGAGAAGGAGAGGCAGAGAAAGATGAGAGAATATGGGGGTTTCTAGGAAAAGAGAAAATAGTGTGTGGAGGGGGATACAGGTAAATGTGAGGTCCCACCTCATAAGTCCTTGGGGGTTCCCTACCATGCAAGTGGGTCTGTCCAGTAGCCACACAACTGGGCCACAGTTTTCTTAGGCAGAGACTGCAGGGAGGTGGAGAGGAAAAGAAGCAGATAAAGGTAGGTTGGCTATTGGATCAGAAGGAGAAGCCTGAGGAGGGTGTGGTTTGAGGAGAAGGACTTCAGATGGGTAGAATGCCACAGATTCCACTCTTCAAAGTGACCATTTCCTTCAGGGGAAATAAGGTTGCCAACTTCCAGGTGGGGGCTGGAGATGACCCTGAATTGATGACCCTCCATGTAACAGAGACCAGCTCCCTTGGAGAAAATGGCTTCTTTGGAGGGTGGACTCTATCATTATGCTCTGTTGAGGTTGCTTCCATCCCCACACCTCGCCCTCCCAAGGCTTCACCCCTAAATCACTAGGAATTTCCCTACTTGGATCTGATAGCCCTAAGGGAAACAGATCTCTGTAGTTTGGGAGATCCATGGTAATTCCAAGAGATCTCCAGGCTGGCAACCCTAGAAGGAGAGAAGGAATAGAAAAAGGGGAGAAGGTATGGAAGCTTTCAGGAAAGGGAAAGACAAAATAATGGGTGAGGGGGAAATGAGATGCCTCCCACAAGTCTTTGCAGGTTCCCACTTGTTTCTAACTAAAAAGGAAGTCCTTTGTACTGCACATTCTTACCTCAGAAGCAAATCTTAAGCTACAGTCAGACATGCCATTTGGTGTGGAGGAGAAGCAAGCCTATTTCCCTCGGTGGAAACTGACTTGGCGTTGCGTGATCACTTATCCTTTGTAGCTGCAGACTCAGCCCATCACTGCCAGATCAGACAGCATGTTTGGGTGAGTGGGTTTTTTTTGCATTTTGTTTCCCATGCACATAAACAACGAATCACACCTCCTCACTGAGGGTTCCCCGTGGAGTATGCAGTTATGCGCCTACTGCTAAGTGTGTGGGGGGAACGGCACTGAGTTGAGATGAAATGAGCAGACCATCTCGATGGCATGAGAGTGTGCTTGAGCAATCAGTCAGGGGACTCCACTTCCGTGGCAGGGCAGCACGGGGTGCTGACGGCTGTGGGACCTTTCCCCAATGTTGCTGTCTGATCATGCCCTTTAGATCCATCAGGCATTCGCAGCTGAGTTGGATTTAAAGGAACGTCTGACCACAGCATTAGGAACACTAATATAAATGCTTATGGGAGCAATCCTAAACAGGCCTACTCTGAAGCAAGTCCCATTTTATTCAGTGAAGTTTACTCCCAGGGAAATATCCTCAAGACTACAGCCTATATCTCAGTCTATATAAGGGGGTATTTTGCTTATGTTCTATGATCTAACATATGTGACATATGCACTGCAATCAGTGGACTTGAACTGAAATAAAATGAACTATGTTATAAATACTATTACTCTATGGAATATTATGTATCAGTACATCTAATAACCTTATTTTCCATGTAAACAAAAATGCCAATTAGCTTCTCAGTGAAAATAATTGCTAAGTCACAGAATTTTTTAGAAATGCAGCAGATGTTGACAAACGAAACAACTATTTTAAACAACTGGTTATGAATGCGCCAATGACTATAGAGGCCAGAATTAAAGAACAGTAAATGTGAATTATAACATGGAAATGGGGGGGGGGGTGTTTATAAGAGGGTGAGAAAGATCATAACAAAATACCATCATCAGCTACTCTGGAAAGGAATGAGACAATTTCACAGATTCTAGACTTGTTGATGCTGAATAAGTGTCTTTTTCTATTTTGCAGCAGTGTTATTCCAGGGTTAAGTGTATTCAATGTCCTTTATAATCAAGTTGTCAATATACGGTCTTGATGTTATACATTGATTTCCTGCCAAAATAAGAGGAAGTTATCCTTGTGTGTTCAGCAGCCTGGCTGCAAGTTAATATTTTTTATACCATAATCTCCTCTATCACCACACGGTGCAGGGACTCTCTCACCCCACATACATCTTAACTGCATTTTGAGGGGAGGGGAACCAAAAACACATTCATACTGAGCAAACATAGGTGTCTCTTAAAGCAGAAGCTAGGCATTTCTATGGGTCTATTACCATCGTGCAGCCTAACCTTGGCAAAGGACAGTCTGTTCAATAAAAAGTTAAAACATTAGACTTGCAACCTGCAGCCATTACCAGAAGACTTGCAATGGATACTAAGCTTGCCAAAATGCTTCACTGAGGAAGGGCAAAAACCTGTTTCCTGAGGCATCAGAAACCACATTAATTAAAGAATGCTTACGTGAGCAGCAAAACTGAAATGTGCAAGTAATGGGTAGGCTGAAAAAAAGCAGTTTTGACACCTGTGCCACCTCATAAAACATTTTAAAGGTATTTGTCTCGATTCATTGGGAGGGGGGGAGGAAATGTGAACATAAGAAGGCCGAAATGTTTGTGAGACTGATCTTCAGTCCCTCAGGCTGCACATCTCGGCCATGCCCCTTTACTAGAGTTAGGGTTGCCAGTTCTGGGTTGGGAAATATCTGGAGATTTGTGGGGCGGACTCCAGGGAAGGCAGGGTTTGAGAAGGGGATGGACCTCGGTGTGGTATAATGCCACAGAGTCTATCTTCCAAAGCAGCCATTTTCTCCAGGGGAACTGATTTCTATAATCTTGGGACTAGTTGTACTTCCAAGAGATCTCCAGCCACCACCACCCCCCGGGGTTTGGCAGCTCTATCTAGAGAAGTGACAACAAATTAAACAATTTTTACAGCGCAGTCCTTTGCAGAGTACTCAGAAGGAAACCTTGCAGTAAGGAAGAAGAGGATTGTAGCCTTAGCTGCTTCACCTCTCAGATAGAACATACCAAGGCTCTGACCAATTTATTTAGTTCTAGCTCAGACCCAGCGCACAATGACTTGCAATTTAAAGAAAGATACTAGTACCTTGTGGTCACCTTTTAACATTTTCTTTCACTCTCTACTGCAATGAATGGCGATAAAGTATGATGTCAGAGCATAGTCCCAGCAATTAAGCTGTGCCTTGACGTAAGCATTAGTTAACAGGGCAGCCCTAGAATTCTTTCCTGGTAGTGAGCCCCATCAAGTAGACTAGCGTGGGAGTCTGAGGAGACCTGCTTAGGATGGCAGTGCAATCCCATTGCCGTAGGAATAACAATGAAACAACCCTTTCCATATACTCCTGCAGGGTCTTGGTTAAGAAAGGTTATCAACCCCTTACATATTTAAAAACTCCTCCTGCCTTTTGCTGGGCTGTAATGCTCAGGGCTGCAGTGGCTCAGTGGTTAAGACGCTGAACTGCAGACCAGAAGATCAGTAGTTTGGCAGTTCACGACCCAAGTGCCAAGTGATGGAATGAGCTCCCGTCTCTGGTCCCAGCTCCTGCCAACCTAGTGGTTCGAAAGCAAGAAATTGCAAGTAGATAAAAAGGTACCGCTTTGGAGGGAAGGTAACAGCATTTGCGCCTCTACATTTAGTCATGCCGACCACATGACCATGGAGATGTCTTTGGACAGCGCTGGCTCTTTGGCTTGAAAACGAAGATGAGCACCACCCTCTAGAGTCGGATTCGAGCAAGGGAAACCTTTACCTTTTTAATGCTTAGGGGACCCTTGCTGTATGCACAGTGGAGCAAGCTGCTGCTGCTGTATTCAGTCTTGTTTCTTTTGCCTCTAGAGCCCATGTAGTTCTGGCATGGTGTATGTGAGAGAGAGAGGGAGACACAGAGAGACAGAAGATCCAAGAGCAATTCACTTATCTTTGCTTGTCTTTCTTGAATTACTCAGGCATGTACCTTTCAAGCCAAAGTCTGACCACTGTGAACTCGGCAAATAGAGAATGCATGAAGAAATAATTACAAAAAAACCCATTTGCATGAGAGAAATTAACAACAATGTTCCTAAACTAGAAACCAGAAGGCATGTGGTATATTAGGGTTTTTCTTCTTCTTGCTCAAACAAAGACAAGGAAGGTAGAAGCAGAACAGACCACTATACCCTTTTTCTTCCATCGCTTGACTTACTTGATAGGGAAAAGACAAATTCTTGCATTTGCAAAAGTTAACATGTGGCCTAGGACACACATGGCCTAAGGAAAATTGTTGTGCAGCAATAAAAGCAACAGACAAAGCACAGCTACAAATGAACACGTAACAAAGGTGTCAAAGATCAATACTGGTGTTTGGAATTATCACCATTATTTTTACTGTTCTTTAAGTAATTCTGTCATTCCAATTCTGTCAGGAATACGAACTTGGAAAGCAAAGCAAATAATTAATGGAGAAGGTCTGAGATAATTGAAATACTTGACCTGCTAAAAGGAGAAGCAACTCACCACAGTAACTGAAAATTGTAATTACCATCACTCCTGAAGTGAGAGAATGGACAGATATTAGGCATTCAAGTGTAATGAGTATCATCAGTGGTCTGCAAGGTTAGACGTACAAAGGCGGCTGCTGAACAAGGACTGGATGTCCCAACACCTTTACTAGAAGGGGTGGCAAATTTGTGGCAAAAACCTGAGGCTCCTAGCTCAGCAATGTGATTCTAATGCATTTACTGCATTAGAACTGCCAAATCCAAGTTGGGAAATTGCTGGATATTTTGGGTGCAGAGGGCAAGGGGAAGGCAGGGTCCGGGAAAGGGAGGGACCTTGGGAGGGTATGATGCCAGAGTCTATCCTCCAAAGCAGCCATTTTCTCCAGCAGAACTAATCTCTGTTGTCTGGAGATCAGCTGCAATTCCAAATAATGTCCATGGGCCCACCTGGAGGTTGGCAACCATAGCTGTGAATGGAACTCTTCACAGTGAATGGAACTTGGCACTGCCAGACACTCAGTACCTCAGCCCAGCTAGGTGCTGAAATAGTACGTTGTCTCCTCCTCATGGCTTTCAGTCAGTCAGTCAATCAATCAGAACCTTTACTGGCATATCAACAAAACAAACACCAATAGGAGGGAGACAAGGATACATCCTTTACCCCTGCAACCGAAACAATCCACTGTGTGACAGAGTGTTGGACTGGATGGCCATTGGCCTGATTCAACGTTGGCTTCTTATGTTCTTAATCTTCTCCTCTTAGAGGCACAACAGAGAAATTTAGTTACAATTCAATCTCAGAATTATGGGAAGATAATAATGAAATGATCTTATAGTCATCAGACTGCCCCAAATCATGGCTTTCAATAAGAGTACCAGGTCTCTTTTCCTATATGGAGCTGCACTTTGTGGTCCAAACTGGCAGGCTACTAGCGAACTGCCTCCGGATCTTCCACGAATGAGGATTAGAGCTCCAGATGGACTGTCAATCCCATTCATACATAAGGACTTTGCTAGGGGATATATGTTACAATGTGGGGTTCGGGTACATTATGATATGCTTATGTTCATTTTTTAGAGCCACTTGGTGCCTAAAAATCTAATTTAATAAATAATGATAAATAACAACATCAAAGCAGGAAAAAGCCCTCCCTAAAACTGTGACTTTGGTCCTTTAACTTGGGTTAAAAGACTGGAGTACCCCAGCCTCTGTGCTTCTTCCTCTTTCCTGCCATGCAAATTTCCCCCTCTCATCCCAGCAATAATCCAGGTGCACCATTACATCTGCACTGAGGTTAACACTAATTACTGCAAGTATGCAACCAGAGCATGGAATTAGATTTCTGTATTAAAGCTAATTGTGGTTCCTGTTAACCTCTGTGCAGATCTAATATTACCCTTTGCTTCATTCTGGGAAAGAAGGGAGGTATTTTTGTGGGAGAGAGCTCACATGTCTGTGGGAGATTCCCAGTCTATCTCAAATGAGCTGGAAAAATCCTGTTTGAAACCAAAATGGCTTTCCATTGTTATCAATGGTCATCTCCTTTGTTACCAATGGCTCCCCAATTTTTAATCATGTCTTCTGGTGGCCCCTATGAATTCAGATCATCGCCTCTGTGGATAATAACCAGAACTTAAAACTCGTTGCCCCACAAGAATGGGGAAAAAATTTAAACTGAAAGCAATGAACAAAGAGAAAAGCAAAGCAAAAACAGGTGCAGAAAATTGGGGCAGCAAGAATGATTTTTCTAGGTATTGTAGAGAGCCTACAATATTGCTTCATAATAAAGGAGAAATGCTGCATGTATTTCCCCCTAGAATTTAAATCTTTTTATACCAACATGTCCCTGTAGCACCTAAGTAATAAGCCTCCTTTCTCTAGAAAGAAACTACTGAATTTCCCACAGTACAATATCCAATTGAGGGAAGGTGTGCTGGGCAGCAGTAGAAAGGGGTTATGGCATCATTAGAATTTCTAAGGCCCTATGAAACATTTTCCAAATTTAATGATAAAGCCATAGAAAGCAAATGTACTGTACTTCCCTTGTTCATGTTCCCAGTCGACAAGAAAAAGGGATAAAATGGCTTCTATTTCTATCAGTTTGTTGAATATTAAATTGAAGAGCAAATGAAAACAATGCAGCTGCTGTCCGATCTGCATTTATAACGCAGTTGCTCTGGTGATCTAATCCACAAACTTCAGGTTGGTTAAATCCACTATCCATCCAGTCCTACCTATAGAAAAGCAAATCAGGGCTCCCTTATCTCAGTTCAAAAGACACCACTGTGATCTCATTAATCAACTGCTTGTTTGCCCTGAGGCCAGATTAATCTGCACAGAAATAAGCAAATTTTAAACCAGTTTTCTAATTAAGAGCTTTACAAAGAAGCCCCCCAAATCATCATTCTTATCTAGTACTGGCAATTCCCAGTGTTAACCAGAGTACTTTATCATAACTTTGGGCAGAGAACTTTAGTCCCAAAACCAAGATAACTGTTGGGCAGCCCGAAATTCGTGTGCACCATTCAATACATCCATGCCACTGGTTTCCAAGAACTGCTTCAGCAGCACCAGCAGGTGGCTGAAAACCAGTATTTAATGGATTAGTGCAGTAAATAGGACGAGGAGTGTGCAAAAAAAAAAAAAATCAGCATTTTTCAGTTTGGGTCTAGTGGGCCCCTCCAAAAATTCGGTATTTCCAAAAATCCTGGACCTAATATTGGTATGGTACTAAGATCTGGGATTTTTTTGGGTAAACCTGATTTTTTTGGGTCCAATAGACTCAAGAAGAAAAATGCTGATGGCCTCAGGAACTGCATGTGGAGGGGAGGTCTCTCTCCACCACACGCAGACCTGGCTGGGAGGGCTTCTCCTGCAGCACAGTTTAAACCACACTGTAGGAGAAGGTAGCCCCAGGATCTGCATGCGGCAGGGTGGTCTTTCTCTCCCTGCTGCATGCAGACCTGGCTGGAAGGGCTACTCCTGCAGCGTGGTTTAAACTGTGCTGCAAGAGAAGTTGGTCCCAAGATCTGCACATGGTGGGGAGCTCTCAGCTCCTGCCATCCCAGTTGATCGTGGGCTGGCTTCTCTTGCAACTCAATTTAATCTGCAAAAGGAGCCAGCTCCCGGCACTCCAGCTGATCCTTGGTATAGCTGAATATCCCTGAATAAAAGTAAAAAAAATTGGCTTTTATTTGGGTTCACCTATATCGGCAAGCAATCAGATTCTCTGAATCTGCATTCAGTTTAAATAATACCCCCAAAACACCGATAGGCTACTATTTGGGGGTTTTTTTTGGCTCAGTGTATGCCAAGTGCACACCCCTAAACAGAACCACCCTCTTTCCCCCTTAGATCTTTATTGTTTTAATGGTTCAGAGAAAACGGGCTTGCTATATATCAGGCAGCAGTCAGAAAATGACTATTCCTAAAAATACTCTAAATCTCACCCTTCTGTTGTTTTAATTACTCTGGTTCCTTGTACAGACACCTTCAGTACATAACTTAAATTGCGACTTTAAGGTGGTTACAGGGCACAGCATCATTTAATTTGGTCGTCTGGACTTGTATCCCAAATATTTTAAAGGCTTTTGTTATGAAATAAATATTTACTAATCAGATTATCTGCCCAGAACAGCCATCTTTTGTTGGGACGTTGCCATTTAATATGCATTCATTCAGCCCTCATAGCTTCTAAATGAGCTCTATTTCCATGTCTTACTTAATATAGAACTGCCTGTCATTCATTGATACACAATGCGCTCTTTGTAGAGACATAAATGCTCAGCAGCAAGGAAAAGCCTGACAATGACACCACAGAGTCAGCCCACTGTTCTTAGCAGCCCCCTTTGTACAGGATGGTGAGCAAATGCGGGACGGCACCACTGCTGTGCTTGCCTATGGACTGAAATGCAGAATAGAGTGCTTCTTGTTCCAGAGGTCAAACCACCCTAGTAAAAACAGTTTCAGAAAAAAATCTGTCATACTATGAAACAAAAGTGCGAGGGGGAAAACGGTTGCTGTAAAACCCTTCTTCTATAATGCAAACAGCAGTCTCCACTACAGAGAGTCTTTCTATTTTAAGGTGTTCCAGTGGATCCAACGGGTAAGAGCAAAGGTTTCACTCTTTTTAAAAAAAGGTTGCATTCTCTGTTTTCACCCCTTAAACTAGTATGTGGATGACCCAGAGCATGGACCAGAAGAAAGGTTTCCTCTCTCAGCTCCCAAAGCTAATTTTTTTTTTAAAAAAGAGAAGGGTAGGAGGGTTTGTTTGCAATTGCACGCACATAAAATTCTCATACATTATTTATAAGGGCAATGAAACTGTGTGAATACATGAATTCGGATTCTGGGAGAGCAGGCTAACAGTTATGTACTTAAACAGCATCATCTCATATGTCACAAATGTCCATTCATAGGGGGACGGGTGAGTAGGGAGGAAAATCCTATCTTATCACACCTGCAAGATCAAAAGAGAATAGCCCTTAGATTTAATTTAAAAAGAATATATAAAAGCTTTATACAAACAAGACTAGAGTCTGAAAGAAACCAGTACTTAAACAAACAGGTGTCCTCAACATGGTGCCCACAGGTATCATGGTGTACACCAATACCTATCCTTCTAGGTGGGGCTTTTGCCCACTATAGCTTTTGCTTGGCCAGTAGAAAACTCTATGGGTGTTTGTTTGTTTTTTAAACTGCTTTAGCTAGGGATGGGCCCAAACCAGGAAAATACGGTTTGGTTCATGATCCACATATCATCACAAACTTTTAGGGGCTACATGAACTGGTTGTTTGGGAGGTTCATGATGGGGTAGATCACCCTCCCAGCAAACTACAGACACCAAACTCACAGGAGATCTCTGGCTGACTCTCCTCTACCTGCCTGCCAAGTTTGGTGAGGATTAGATTTATGGGGGCTGTGTTATGCCCACCCAAGAAGGTGCCCCCACCTTCATTGTTTCCAATTGAGGGGTGGGAAACAGCAAAAAGGGGAAGGGCAATAGAAGCCCAGAATAACAGAATCAAAGTACCAGAGAATCTCTGCAACAGAAACTGAAGGTGGGGGCATTTTTTGCAAGCCCAGCAGAACCACTGCAATGTACTAGAGCCCAGCAGAATCCAGTGCCATTGTGACAATGCCAGCTCAACAGGAGTGAAGTCTAGCACAGAATCACACTCCAAGCAAGGGGAACTTGCAAGCCCAGCAGAACCAGTGCAATCTAGTAGTCCCCAGCAGAACCCAGTGCCACTGTGACTATCCAGCTCAACAGGAGAGAAGTCTAGCACAGAATCACAGTCTAAGCAAGGGGGCATATAACAAGCCCAGCAGAACCAGTACAACACAGAATGCCCAGCAGAACCCAGTGCAGGGAGGGGGGTTGCAAGCCCAGCAAAACTAGTGCAATCTATTAGTGTCCAGCAAAACCCAGTGCCACTGTGGCAATACAAACAGAAGGACTAATGTCAAACCAGAGAATCCCTGCAGTTATAATGTACAGAATGCCCAGCAGACCCCAGTGCCACTCACATTGCAAGCTAAAAGGACAGCTCTCAAAGCACAGAGTCACAACAAAGGTGGGGATTTTGCAAGCTCTGTGTAAGAAAATGGGAACACAGGAATGCCAGCAAAGGGGGGAGAACCTCTTGAAACTGACATGACTAGTTTGAAACTAGTATTTCCAAGGCTGGAGAATTCTGCCCCACCATTGCTTTGAAGTTTGGTAAACCTTTTGATTGAGATGAGTGAGTCTGTCTGGGAATGTATCCATTCACAACCATGAACTGGCCAAAATTTGTGCCCATCCCTAGTTTTGGTAGCAGCTGCCACCACACCATAAAGATCTTTATTGCGTAACTGAAACTAAGCTGTGTGCAATACTTTTAAGCAATATGTTCATTTTAAGGAATTACATTAAATTATATTAAAAGAACTTCTGCCTGAAATGCATGTGTTATCCTCCTGTTTGTTTGAATAATCAAGGTGATGAAGAGCACAGTAATCAAAAATGGCACCTAATTTATTAATTTAAAACATTTATTAGCCACCTTTCATCCTTATGGAGCTCAAGGGAGCTTACAACATAAATAAAACATGTAAAATACAATATATTAAAAGCCAAAATTAAAATTGCTACTCAGGACTGCTAGTGAACTTAACCAAATGCAGTCCTAAATAAAAGCATCTCCAACTGCTTCCTAAAGATCAAAAGTAAGGGGCCAAGTGCACTTTCCTGGGGAGGTTGTTCCATAATCGTGGGGCTGCTAATGAAAAGGCCCTCTCTTGTATAGCCACCAAACAAGCTTCTTTGATTGATAGGACGTTCAAGAGGGCCTCTCCCTCTGATCTTAATTTCTAGGCAGGAATATATGGGAGAAGACAGTCCTTCAGATACTCAGGTCCCACACCATGTAGGGGTTTCAACTTCATAGCCAGTACAAAAAGAGAGAGGGAGAAAGAGAGAGCAGTGAGTTGGATGGAAACAGCAGTGAGGAAATGATGAGGGGAAGAAGACAATGTGGTAGCTGAGGGGGAGAATAGACCTAATGGGTGAGAGGAGCACACATATGGGAAGAAGGCTTGGGTGTCTGGACAGGGAAGAAGAAATACTGGATGTGAGTTAATGGGGGAGAGTGAAGACAGAATGGAGTGAGGAAAAGTGGTGATCAGGATGCATAGTGGCCAGCTTGGTGTAGTGGTTAAAGCACCACAAGATCTGGGAAACCCAAGTCCATAACTCCAGCACGCCATGAAGCTGATTGGGTGATCATGGGCCAAACTACATCTTAGCCTAAACTACATCACAGAGTTATTATGAGGGCGAAATGGAGGGAGGATGGATGACACTCTGAGCTCCTGGAGGGAGGGTGGGATAAAAATTTACTAAATAAATATATACATAAAAGGAGATTATCCTCCCACTGTGAGACCTTGGGCCGCTTGATTTTATATTAGTCAACATGGTATTTACTCAAAATAACCCCATAATTTGTGTGTGTGTTAAGTGCCGTCAACTCACTTTTGACTTACGGTGACCCTATGAGTTAACCTCCTGCTATTAACAGCCTTCTCAGGTCTTGCAAACTGAGGGGTGTGACTTCCTTGATTGAATCAATCCATCTCATATTGAGCCTTCCTCTTTTTCCGCTGCCTTCAACTTCTCCTGGCATTATTGTCTTTTCCAGTGATTCCTGTCTTCTCAGAATGTGACCAAAGTACGAGAGCCTCAATTTAATAATTTTAGCTTCTAGGGAGAATTCAGGCTTGATTTGGTCTAGGGCAGGGGTGGGCAAACTGTGGCTCGGGAGCCACATGCGGCTCTTTCACATATATTGTGTGGCTCCCGGCAGGGCGGCTGGGGAAGCTAAATATCATTAGCAAACGAATATCATTGGACAAATTAATATCATTATCAATATCTGCTTTTACCCCTTTTGTTATTATTTTTGGCAGTCTCATTTAATGTTAATAAAAAGCAAATTTGCTCATTTTCCAATAAAAGCAGGTAATATTTGTTCATGTCTTGAGGCTCTCAAACATCTGATGTTTATTCTATGCAGCTCTTACGTTAAGCAAGTTTGCCCACCCCTGGTCTAGGGCCTACTTATTTGTCTTTTTGGCAGTCCACGGTATCTGTAAAACTTTCCTCCAACACCGCCTTTCAAATGAATCAAATTTTTCCCTCTCAGCTTTCTTCATTATTCTACTTTCACGCCCATATATGGTAATGGTGAATACTATGGCATGAATTATCTTGATGTTGGTTGCCAGCAACACATCTGACTCCTCACATTTAAGAATCTTTTAAATTCCTTCATGGCTGCCCCAATCTCAATCTCAGTCTCCCTGCTCTTTGGAATTAATGGGGAAACATGCTCCTCCATACTTTCCATATTTCTTTTTTCCTCCTGACTGTGTAGCTAGTGGTTTTCAAGTGTAAAACCTACTTACAAACCAGTCTTGAAACACTGTAACCATGATTCAGGATTTGGAAAGTTCTGAGGATACGGCTAATACACATTTTTGAACAGTTCAGGAGAAGTTGCCCACATAGAGTAGAGCACATAGACCCTTATTTTCTCTGCTAGTTCCTGTACACTAATGCTAACTGAGGGGGTTGTTTCCTCACACAGCCAGGAGGCAACCTCTGAACTTTCTGAAAACAGGACTGTCCTCCTTCATACAGCTCTATTAAGTGTTGTTTCAGACTGCATCACGACTCTGGAGAGCACAGTCCAAGTCACAACCTGGATCAGGGCAAAGGGGTTGCTGAATGAATACGGCATTCCCCTTCCCTCTCCCCCCTCAGGATGCCAGATAATTGAACTCCAAAGGACTCCTGCTGGCCACAGGTTATTTCTAGGTCAGCTTAAGGCAACACAATTTACAGTGTTGTCTCCAGCTGATCTTGGCTAGTCAGGATTTTTTTCTGAGGCAATTAACAGCTTATAGCCACCACAGTATTCTGTCACAGTGGGACAGAGGTCAGGTAGACCCAACTCAAGTTGGCACTTTTAACAGACATTTGAGACAGATATGTGTGAACCAAGCATCCAAAGATTTGCCCCAGAGTGATGTGACTGCCATCTGACTAAGGCGTAGGTACTCTGTGGGACAGAGCAATGTTCAGGATCCAACTCAGTAAATAAGACCAGGGAATAAGATGTAACTCTTGTTTCTCTCCCACAGACTTCTGAGCAGTCCAAACCAGTTGTTTCCATCTACCAAGCAACAGGGGCTACTAGAAGCCTAAAACAAAATATACATTTAGAAGACTTGCAGCGTCAGAATAACACCAGTCTGCACAGAAACCTGGAGAATTAAATCAGAACTTTATAAGAAACTGATGATCTAAAGTAGTTCCCTGGATCCCAATTGTACCACTGTTTACAAAACACTGTCCTTGCCTGTAAGACCTACAGAGGCCACAGTTGACACAAAAACATTCTCACTTCCCTCAACTACTGGATCAGAAATTCTGGCTTCATTCAAGAGGAGCGGATAAAACTGTGCATCTGAACGCACCCTTAGTATGAACAGCAGCCATGCTGGCTTCATTCAAGACTTCAAATTTTGCCTTTAACTCAACACACTGCACATAGAGAACTTTATGATATTAGATTTCAGCAAGTGATTCATCTACCATGGAAAACATGTAAAGGTATTTTAGTGTGTGTGATTTTAAAGGAAAAACTAAACTGGAGAAAAACAGTTCCAGAAAAATACCCAAGTCCCTTTAGCTTTTTAATTCTGTTGGGAATCATGGTTCTTGGCTAAGCAATTAGATTTTTAGTTACTTGTTTAAGATATTTTTGAAATTTTGTGAGCTATTTTAATCATTAAAAAGAAAATGTGTCAAAACGTACACAAAGTTTTTCATTTCCCAAGTAAGAAGAGTTTTCCTAGGGAATTTTGATTGCTGAGCAAGTCATCTTCCTCAGTGAAAAGGATGGGGAAAAGCACTGTATTCCTAGCTTGCAACTATTTTTCTTGCCACAAAATCAGATCAGTGGAAAATGAAATCAGTCATAGGGACGCCAACCTCCAGGTAGCACCTGGAAATTGCTCTCACAATTGATCTTCAGATGACCTTGATCAGTTTCTAGAGAAAATGGCTGCTTTGGAGGCTTGACTCCGTGGCACTGTACCCTGCTGAGCTCCTTCCCCTCCCCAAACACCACCTTTCCCAGGCTCCACCCCCCAAATCTTCAGGGATTTCCCAAACCAGAGCTAGCAACTCTAGTCAACCCTCTTATCTCACAACCCCATAAAATGACCTCCTTCTAGCAAGTTCTGTTGTCACTGGTGCTACAACTTTTTGCCATTAGCCTGGAAATTGGAAGGCCAAAGAACACTGCAGGGTATAGGGTCTCTGCCCAGGGTCCCGTAGTCTAGGTACAATGACTCTGAATGTAAGACAATCCCTCCAAAGAAAGGTTATATCTAAATAGTCTTTTGTATTACTGCACATAACTGTAACTTACATGCAAATTTAAGATGCCCCCCTCTTATTCTTAATGGCCCATGTGGAATCTGTGCCCCCCCCCCCCAGTCTGCCTTTCAGATAAACGGTGTAACTACCCTTTGATACTGGCCAAACTGGAACCGAGCAAAAACCCAAGTATGCTAGTTTATAACTCCCTTTTTATTGTCAGTGCTTTCTTTTAAATCATTATCAACAATAAAACCCATTACCTGCCACCACGAGTAAAAATTGTGCAAAACCAAAAAAAAATAAAAATCCAACATAATAATTTGGTGATTCATTTATTTCGCCCCCTCCTCTGTACAGAAACTACACACTAATGCCAAACACAGAAATCCTTGATTGTTTCTCAGCACAACCCAGTTTAGAATAAATGGCCTCCAAGGAATACGCTGACCATAACACTGTCAACTTGACACAGTAAGGCTTTCAGCCCCCAGTGTCTGCTGACAACAACATACATTATCAGACAATAAAGGAACAATGACGAGCAGAGTCCTGCTGAGGGGTCCAAAGGTCCTCTAGCGTTAGCCACTGAATTTTTAAGCCCTTAATGTCTTTCAGTCATTTTTCCCCACTTCATATTTATAACAATGATGCTATTTAACTCATGTCAGTAGGAGTAACTTTATTCATCCCTCTGATCTGCTTTCAGAAAGGAGCTTGTGTTACCCAGGCTGCCTATAATTCATTAAGCCAAATTTTCTTCCATCTGGTGGACACTTACACAGTTGTTGAAAAGCTGTCACTATAACCTATTGTCACTGCAACCTTTTATGAACCAACCTACATTTTCATGTCAAAATACATTCCAACACTCTCACAGTACGTACTTTCAATTATTTCCCATATCATCAGATTTTGAGTACTGCAGGACCTGAGATCATGCACTGGAGATAACGTTTCTTTGTCATCTGATAACTATCCTGTATGCAAACATTATTGGATCTTTAATGGAAGCTGCATAGGCAGAGGGTGGGTGCCGCTCATAATGCATAAAAACCAATGATTATTTATTGGCTTGAAGAGAGGAATCGTACATAATGACTACAAAACTTATCTCTTTCGATTACAGAGATGAGGAGTGGAAAACTATGGCTTTTGCTCTGTTTTAAATGCACGGAGACAACTGGCAACAGTGCACCTCAAGGAGAAAGATTTGAAGAAAGAGCATGAAGAAAGAGAGAGAAAAAAAGGAAATCCAAAGTTAATTTCTGAGTTACCCAGAAACCTACTAGCCGCTTCCTTCTCATCTCTACATCATGCCTCCGGTCTGCCTCTCATTTAAACCACAGACCGGTAACATAAATATTAAACTAACACATTTCCACAGCCATTCTGTTGTGGCACAGCTGGTTGTGCCAGCTTCTAACCACAAGTGTTATACACAGAGCCAGTTGTGTGTTAGCCAATAGCATCTGCAGAACTCTGAGTGCTGTGACTTTGCTGAGGATATCTAGCCCTGCTAAGATCAAAAAAGCATTAAGGGCTGGGTTCTGAGCATGCTGCTTTTCTATACACTGCTTGCTACCTTATCCCGTAGGGCAAAACTAAGGGTGCCTTCAGACGACAATGTTTAACAGCAATGAGCCTGGTTATATTTAAATCGAATGAAATTATAACGGAGAATGTCATCCAGATGTCGCTCCACTCACTTGCTTCAGCGCGCAGTTGTTCCGTGACTGAGTGTCCAGACCTTTCCCCGCTCTAACTGCAGAGCCTGCACGATCACCATTTTTTAAAAAAAACCTGTTGCATGCACATAAACAGACGATCACACCAGAGATACACATGTGCACATGCGCAAAATGGGTTGTTTTTTTTAAAAAAGGGCGGTGGTTGCAGTCTTGGCGCGCAAGATCACGATCAGACCTTCGGGAAATTCGTGCCAAAACTGCACGGATCATCTGCCACCGGACTTTCTCAGGTATCAAAAAAACCCACGGATAATAGTGGGGGGGAAACGGGAGGCAGACGACTGAGGCACGACAGACAGATGATGCTGTCTGATCGTGCACTTTAATTCCATAAGGGAACAGCAAGGGGAGCGGATAAAACTGTGCGTCTGAACGCACCCTTAGTATGAACAGCAGCCATGCTGCTAGGTTAGTAAGAACTGTCCTTAACTACACTGCCTTATCCACATTGTGAAATGATTCCCAAGACACACTGGGAGTGTAGAATGTATACATTTCACTGGGTAGGTTATTTAACCTAGAACTGATTACAGCTGTTACAAGGTGCTTTAAGCATTACTCCTAGCCACACGGCATTCTTTTTTTCTGGGAATGGTTAACTGTGCAGCCAGGTTAATATTTAAATGACCCAACCACATAGGTGGGTCTGATCATGTGGGACAAGATCACAGAGTCAGCACCCATCAGGGGTTGGGTCCTGATTTAGCAGGAAACACCCTCACAACTGGCCCTGGCCCATGTAGTTGGGTCATGGAAATGTCACTAGAACCATGGCTGCCATATGGCCAATGCTTTTAGGCGCTCAATGTTTGCAGTGCTTCAAGCTCTTTTTGGTACCTTTTTAGTCAATTGTTATACAATTTACAGACAAAGCACATATTGTAGTAATCTTGTGTAATAATTAGCTTTAAAGACGAGCTTCTTGACCACAAAAACCACATGCTTCTAAGGGTGTGGGCATCCCTTCAAGAAGAAGTCTCAAAATTACTTCAAAATTACGTATCTGCAGCTGAGAGAAAAAGAATGCGGAGCCAAGAAGTGGGGGAAGGAGTGCGTGAATTGACAAATTTAACAGTTGTCAGGTAAATGAAATTCAAGTATGCTATGAAGGGAAAAAACTGCATTGTTAATGAACAGAGCTACTGTAAAATATTAAGAGGAGTAACTTTTAAATGTAAGTATATGTGGGGGAAGGGGATCACTTAAAAACCAAGTGTAAATTTGTTTTAAATGAAGAACATGCTTTTAGAAAAATTTCCACAGCTCTCGAAGAAAACTCTGATTTTCTCACATAAGAAATCCAGTGAAATGCAGATATAATTCTGGCTTCCAGAAAAACATGGTTGGAACTACTTCAAACAAATGCTTTCATCTTCCCTTCCCAGAATTATTCAGGCTTTTGTATTGCGCATGGGTAGATGCAGACCATGATTAACACAAATAGAATCCTCCTATAACTAGGATATGCAAATTCACTTTAAACCATAGCTACCTTCTGTGAAAATATAGTTCTACTTACCTGTAATTGATCTTTGTCGAGTGGTCTTCTGTGCAGGCACACATGGGACTGTGCATGTGCAAGCCTGCCAAAGAGAAAGACTCTACAAGTACTAGAAAATTCTAAGCTGTGAGAGTACTCCCCCCTCCAGCTGGCTCTTCTCACCCAAACTGGCCATGTGACTGGAGGGGGGAGCGATCTTCTCTCAGGCTTCCTATCACTGCCGTAAAGAAATGGCCCTGAATGAGAGCAGCTGACGGTGAGGAAAGAGGGAGGGATGTGTGCCTGCACAGAAGACCATTCAACAAACATGAGTTACAGGTGAGTGCAACTATGTTTTCATCTTCGTGGCTTCTGTGCAGTCCCACATAGCAAGCTCACTTACCATGGAGGAGGGTGTTGGCTGATCAGCAAAAGACTGATTGTAGCATTGCTTTTCCCACAGTTGCCTCCTTCCTGGAGCCCATGTCTATGGTGTAGTGGTGCACGAATGTGGAGGGAATTGACCAGGTAGCTGCTCTGCAGATGTCTGTCAAGGTGACTCTACTCAGGAAAGCTGCCAAAGTCCTGGGCCCTTGTTGAATGAGTCTTTAGAGAAAGAGGGCAAGGAGCACCCAAGGAGTTACAAGCAGTTTTAATCACTGAGACGACCCATCTGGACACTGATTGAGAGGAGACTATTTCACCCTTTTTGTACCCGGAGAAGTCTATGAACTAGGAATTGCCCTTACAGAATTCCTTTGTATGATCTAGGTAGAATAATAAACATCTCCTGACATCCAATGTGTATAGAGAGTGTTCAAGGTTTGGGAAAAAACATGGGTAGAACTAACTTCTGTGGCAAGTGGAATTCCGACACTACTTTGGGAATGAAAGACATACTCAGCCTCAGAACTACCTTATCACCCTGGAACTTAAGAAAAGGAGGGTCACACCTGAGGACGTCCAACTCACTGACCCTGGGTGTTGAGGTGATGGCGACCAGAAACACAGTTGACCACAAGTGGTCAACAGCTTGAAGGGCTTTCCCATCAAGCCAGTCACCACGAACGATAAACTCCACTGAGGAGTGGGCTGGGCAGAAGGTGGGAATAGATTAATTTCTTCGAATGGGGGTCAGAAAAAACCAAATACCCCTCTATCTTGATGTGGCTAGCTGAGAAGGCTGCTAAATGCACCCTAATGGATGAATCGGAAAAACCTCTATCTTTAAGTAACAGCAGGTAGTAAAAAACGGCTGGTAGAGGCCATTTAGAAGCTGGGCAGAATTCCCA
The DNA here is from genome assembly GCA_029233225.1 of Lepidodactylus listeri. Taxonomy (NCBI): domain Eukaryota; kingdom Metazoa; phylum Chordata; class Lepidosauria; order Squamata; family Gekkonidae; genus Lepidodactylus; species Lepidodactylus listeri. Next base: position 22,939,409 of record JARCFY010000016.1, read on the forward strand.
GGCTGATGCCCAGGCTGTGAAAGCATTCTACCTGAAAAAGTATGACTTAGCAGGGGTCACTTTGTTTAAAAAAAAAAAAAGAGGTGCAGGAGCTCATTAGCATAACTCATTAGCATAACTTATGTATGTTATTAACATAACTTATTTAGTCTATTTTAATGCCACCTTGAGTCTACCTGGGTGGGCAAGGCGGGATACAAATCAAAACTAATAAATACATTGCTTGAACAACGCCATTCAGAAGAACACTAAAATGGCAAGTTGGTGGAGCGAAACTGTGGTAAAGCACACAAGAAAAAACTCACAAGAACTCTCTCTCTCTCAGAGACCCCCTTTTTACAGCGACAAAGAGAAGACTGAGGGAAGATCGCTCCCCCTCTCCAGTCATGTGGCTGGTTTGGGCAGGAAGAGCCAGCTCCAGGAAGGAGGGAGGGAGGGAGCGCTCTCATAGCTTAGAACTTTCTAGTACTTGAAGAGTCTTTCTCCGCTGCAGGTCTGTGCATATGCAGTCCCATGTGGACTGCACAGAAGCCACAAAGATTAAACATTGTTCAGGCCAAGAAGGTAAGAAGGAAAAACACTAGAGAGGGAAGAAGAGAGTGCATATTAATGATAGAGGCTTTTGATTTGCAAATGAGGATTTTCCCAGGAGCCTATATAAGGTCTGGAACCAGACTCTGTATTCCTTGGTCAAAGATACAAACTGTTGCGTGGAAATTTCAGTCAAATTAATTTTAGTCAAATGAATATACACAGTGAAGCTATGACAGTGATCTCCAACCTGCACAGACCTGTGAAACCCACCTTTAGCCCCAGGATGGCAGCATGGGTCCTGATGGTGCTAAAATCATGCCATGACAGGAAGCCATGTGAAAGTTCATGTTTAATATTGAGCAAGATCTTGCCTTTGTACACCTTTCCAGGTTCTCACTTTTCACAGTATTTCTCCTGTTAACCTTCTGCTGTTTTCTTTGATTTCTTGCTCTTTCCTTCTTTCACACCCCTGCACAATTCTTTATCTCTCTGTCACCATTTGTTTCCATCACATTCACTTTCTTACTACGGCAGTCGTCTCTGCCTTCTCCAGATTGGTCTCCACTAATGCATGCAGCTCTTATTCTGGGTTATCAAAGCATTTATGTATACATTAATTCATATGCAAAGGTAAAGGTTTCCCTTGCTCGAAGCCAGTCAAATCCGACTCTAGGGTTGTGGTGCTCATCTGTGTTGTTTCCCAGACGAAGAGCCAGCGCTGTCCAAAGATGTTTCCATGGTCACGTGGCCAGCATGACTAGATGCCAAGGCACATGGAATGCTGTTACCTTCCCACCGAAGTGGTACCTATTTATCTCCTTGCAATTTCTTGCTCTCTAACTGCTAGGTTGGCAGGAGCTGGGGCCAGAGACGGGAGCTCACTCCGTCATGCAGCACTCGGGTCACGAACTGCTGAACTACCGACGTTCTGGTCAGCAGTTCAGCATCTTAACCACTTGAGCCACCGCAGGAAACATTAATTCATATATCCATATAAATAACATCACTGAGATCTTTCACAGATAAACCCCAAGAAGCTTACAATTGAAAATGTGTTTTGAGGTAACAACATTGGGGGTGGGAGAGGCATGAAGAAAAATGGAAGGTAAGGGCAGCAAGAAAGAACTGGAATCTTGGTGCACGTCACTCAGAACTAAGTCTCATGGAGTTTAATAGGGCTTACTCCAAAATTCATGCATGGGATTGCAGGCTTGGGGACCTGGCAGGCTGGCTGGAGCTCCTCTCCCTGCAAGAATTCTCTTTTGCCTTCTCTTTCCTTGCCTGATCCTACCATCCTAGCCCATCCCATACCACCTGTGCAATATTCTTTGATCTGCATCTATAGTGAAAGGATCCACACTGCAAGCATGTGCATGAAGCACTGGAGGTACGGAATGGTGCAAGAGGGTGATGACTGGACAGGGAGGCATGCATGTTCTCATACAGCCCAACTGATTTCTACTAACACCTCCACCCCGGTCCTTGCTGGGTAACTCTTCTAATTAGCAGGCAATTGTCTAAAAAGGCAATTAAAACCAGTCACCTATCATATAAATTAGTTCCAAATAAATGCTGTATTTTTAAGATCATACCCTTTGGTGTTTGTCTACATAGTTCCCAGGGACACTAATGGCTGCTGATCGGTTTGAATCGGCAGCATCTATGCATATATACAGTTAAGCAAAAATGGGATACAAAGCTGTTCAGCAGGCCTTTGCGGCTGTTTGGCACAAACCAAAAGGCTATGCAATCAACAGGTTCAAGTTGAATCAACACCTTCAAACACATTGCTAAGGCTGGGTTCTAGTTTGTGAACCATGACCCTCCAAGAGCCGATGTTGTGCTGCGGCAGCCCTGTGTGAAATAACTCAAATTGTTGTCCTTAGAAAAATTACAAAGCACTAAGGTGAGTTATCTGTGAATCATCAGGAGTACACATTTTATTGCACATTCTCACTAATGGTGTAAATGAGTATTTCATTCAATCTTTCATAGCTTGCTATTTAATTCAAGGTCAGGTGTACACAAAATACAACCAAGTCGTGATTTAATGGCACAGTGAGGGCAGCCAACTGGCTTGTATTATTCAGAGTCGGCTGGATGAGGGTTCTAGTCAACCACTGATTCTCATTCTACCGTCATTGTTCATACCTCTTATTCCAGACACCAAATTAAATCTCACTTAAGATTCAACAGTGACGTAGCGGGGATGGGAATTAAGATAGTTTTTAAAAATAATGTCTCAATTCAGTTGTTCCCAACCTTGAACTAGCTGAAGTATTAAACATACTGATTAATTTGAACCATTAATTCAGAAAGCAATTCTCTCCATAATTTGGGAACCACTGGCTTTTCTTCCACCAATAGAGTGTTATCAAGATACAGAGACATTTGAAGCCAACTGTAGTTTCCACATGATCTCCTTTGGATATACATGAATTCTGACTTCCCCTACCTTTCACCAAATCACACCAATTCCAAAGAGCAAGAGAATGAATAGACCAGGGGTGGCCAAACTTGCTTAACGTAGGAGCCACACAGAATAAATGTCAGATGTTTGAGAGCCGGAAGCCATGAACAAATATTACACATTTTTACTGGGAAATATGCAAACTTGCTTTTTATGAACATTAAATGAGACTGCCAAAAATAACAACAAAACTGGTAAAAGCAGATACTGGTAATGGTATTTATTTGTCCAATGATATTTGTTTGCTAATGATATTTAGCTTCCCCAGCCGCCCTGCCGGGAGCCGCACAATTTGTGTGGAAGACCTGCATGCGGCTCCAGAGCCACAGCTTGGCCACCCCTGGAATAGACAAAGTCCTATCATGGCTTTCTAATTTTGTTTCCAGACTGATGCAGGTTTGTTCTTAGCAACTGATTCTACAGTTTCTAATACTAGTCACTCTGAGGACATTATAAAATTCAAAGTCAATATAAAGCTAATATAATTTTAAAGGAAATACTTTAAAATTGATATGACTTTTCAAAAGCACAGCACTTCCGTAAAATATCTATCTTCAGAATACTAGAATCATAAGCACACATTTCTGAAAGTGTTTTTTTTTTTTTTACTGTTCCTTTAAAAAGATTCCCACAGAGTACTGTTAACCTATTGACACAGGCAACAAGAAACCATTTCAGAGAAGTAGATTAGTGCTTTGGGGTCCCAAAGGTTTTCCAAACAACTACATATGCACTGAATTTCTTTCACATAAAAGTATGCATATACACCATCAATGCATTCCCTGAGCACAAGATATATACAACAGCCCTATCTATAAAGTTATTTATTTTAATTGCAGGTATGTCTATTTTCAGAATTAAACTTTGGGACAACATACCAAGACTGCAAATATCATGTCTACATGGGGAAAAATAAATGTTCATAATTTAAAGAAGCAGACATGTCATAAGGATTAACAGGAAAGGAGCAAGACAGGAAGGAAAGGATGAACACAAATCACCAGCATTACTCGCTCTTCATTTAGTGGGAGACTCACTAAAACCACCACTGACTACAATTAATTCTATTAAAAGTCAATATAATTGTTATTGTTGGAAATTATTTGAAGGCAATGGATTAAAAACCTGGAAAAAGAACCCTTTGTATTTTAATTTTAGAAAACAAAAATAACAATAGGAAATAAAGGCTTACTAAATGGTTGGATTGTGTCCTACAGTCTCATATTCTGTTTTTTTATGTTGCATGGTACAAAGGGATGCTCTCCAAAACCTAAAGGAATGCATTCAGTTCTGTAAAGAATTTGTGAACGTAAGTACATATCTGATAAAGTTCACACCTGACAAGTCTGGATAATTTTTAACACCACCAGAATAGCCTGGACTAGCAGGAGCTTGCCAGACTTCGGACCACATATCCAATATACCTTAATGTAAAGGTTTCCCTGCACCATGAGGTGGTGGTAGCTAAATTTGGCCTTTAAACTCCCCCACTAATAGCTATATCACCATAGTGCAGTAACATTGTGTGTGTGTTGCCATCAAGTCACTTCCAACTTATGGTGACCCTATGACCTGATGTCTTCCAAAATGTCCTATCATTAATAGCCATTCTCAGGTCTTGAAAAATGAGGGCTGTGGCTTCCTTGATAGGGTCAGTACATCTTATGTTGGGTCTTCCTGTTTTCCTGCTGCTTTCAACTTTTCCTAGCATTACTGTCTTTTCCAGTGACTCTTGTCTTCTCATAATGTGACCAAAGTACGAGAACCTCAGTTTAGTCATTTTACATTCTACTTGAGGCTTGATTTGGTCTATAACCGAGTTATTTGTCTTTTTGGCAGTCTGCAGTATAAGTAAAACTCTCCTTCAACACCACATTCTCCTTCAACACCAAAGGATTCCACTTTCTTCATGTCAGCTTTCTTCACTGCCCACCTTCCACACCCATACATAGTAATGGGGAATACTATGGTATGAATTAACTTGATTTTGGTTTCCAATGATACATCCTTACACTTTAGGATCTTTTCTAGCTACTTCATGGCTGCCCTCCCAGTCCCAATCTCCTTCGGATTTCTTGGTTGCAGTCTCCCTTTTGTGGCTGATGATGGAGCCAAGGAATAGAAATTCTTGAACAATTTCAGTTTCTTCACCATCAATCTTAAAGTTGCCTAATTCCCCAGTAATCATTACTTTTGTCTTCTTGATGTTCAGCTGTAACCCTGCTTTGGTACCTTCTGCTTTAACCTTCATCAGTAGTCATTTCAAGTCTTCACTGTTTTCTGCTAATAATGTGGTATCATCTGCATATCTCAAATTGGTAATGTTCCTTTCACCAATTTTCACTCCACCATTTAAATTTCATCCAGCCTTCCTTATATGTTCTTCATACAGATTGAATAAATAGGGAGATAACATACATACTTGACTGACAGCTTTGCCAACTGGAAACCATTCTGTTTCTCCATATTCTGTTTTAATCGTGGCCTCCTGTTCAGAGTATAGGTTGCGAATCAAAACAATCAGACGCTATGGCACACCCATTTCCTTTAAAGCCAACTATAGCTTTTCATGATCCACACACTCAAAGCTTTGCTGTAATCTATGAAACGTAAGCTGATTTTCTTCTGAAATTCTCTTGTATGCTCCAGTAACCAACAGAAATTTGCAATATGATCTCTAGTGCCTCTTCCTTTTTCTGAATCCAGGTTGAATGTCTCGCATTTCAAGTTCTGTATACAATAACAATCTTTGCTGTAAGATTTTAAGTATCACTTTACTTGCATGAGAAATTAATGCTATGGTCCGATAGTTGCTGCAGTCTTTGACCTCTCCTTTTTTTGGAATTGGGATGTAAATTGAGCATTTCCAGTCTGTGGGCCATTGTTTTGTTTGTTGGCATATTTGTTGGCATATTCTTAAGATTTTGATGGACTCTGTTTCTGTGGATTGGAATAGCTCTGTTGATATCCCTTCTATTCCTGGTGATTTGTTTCTCCCAACTGCTCTCAGTACAGGTCTCACTTCTATTTCTAAAACTGTAGGTTCTTCTTCCAAAGATGCTTTTTGGAAGGAATCTGTCATCCATTCATCTCTTTTGTACAGTTCTTCAGTGTATTGTTCACATCTTTTCTTTATTTTGTCCTGCTCAGTTATTGTATTTCTGTGTTGATCTTTCAGCATGCCTAACTACGAATTAAATTCCCCTTTGATTTCTCAGATCTTGTGGAACAGATCTCTTTTTATAACTTTTTTTTTTGTTAATTTTTTAACACTGGTTATAATAGTGCTCTTTGTCACTATGTGTGCATAGCTGGAAAGCTGCATTTAGGCTTCTGATTTTGTCACCTTTTACCTTTGCTTCTCATCTATCTTTAGCAATTTTAAGAGTTTCATCAGTCAACCATCGAGGCTTTTCTTTTCTTTCCACTACTGGAATAGTCTTTGCGCATTCTTCTTTGACAATATTTCTGGTTTTAATTCATAGTTCTTCTGGTTCACATTCACTTGAACTTAGTAATGCAAATCTGCTCTTTATATGGTCTTTAAACTCTTCAGGAATGTTGCTTCAGTTGTATTTTGGCAATACAACTGTTTTGATGTTTTTCTTCAGTTTTATTCTATTTTCAATATTAACAATTCATGTTCTATTCCAAAATCCATTCCTGGTCTTGTTTTAGCAGATACAATAGAACTTTTCCATCTTCTGCTTCTGATTATGTAATCAATTTGATTTCTATACTGGCTGTCCAGTGGTGTTCACGTATACATTATCCTGATCTATTTCCATGACCTACAACCTCCTCTAAATTCCCGGCTTCTAGACCTTTCTATTGTAGAGATATAAGAGAAGTTCCCTGTGACAGACTCTTTCTATCAATTGAGAGGACCTACAACAGCCTCTTTTATAGTTTTGGGAAACCAGGTTTATTTTGAACTGTAAACCTTCCCCTCAGTTACAGGATACATTTAGGGTAGCAAATGTTTTGGCTTTGGGTTTGTTGCCATGAGGTAAGTTTTGTGGTAAGCAAGAATAACACAGAGATCACTTAACAAGGAGTTGTATGTAAATATCAAAGAAGAACTATTTATTTACAGGTGCAGCACAGATCTCCAGATAGTCAAAGGAGAATCCTGGCTGAGCACACTAATATAAACCAGTGGCTTCAGGGTTGGTTTGAATTCTGTTTAATGCCTGCAGGTACAAAGAAGCCTTCACTGACGAACCACTAGGATGGATACTTTCACACACATACAGGCAGGGTTTCCACCTCTGGGTTGGGAAATACTTGGAGATTTTTGGGGTGAAGCCTGGGGAGGACAGGGTTTGGGGAGGGAAGGGGCCTCAGCAAGGTATAATGCCATAAAGTCCACCCTTTGAAGCAGCCATTTTCTCCACAGGAAACGATCTTGATTGTTTGGAGGTCAGTTGTACTAGTAGGAGATCTCCAGGTACTACCAGGAGGTTAGCTACCCTACATATAGGATTCCACCTCCCACTCCCCAGCCTGCCCTTTTCCAAGTCAGACTAAATGGCATGAGGTCTGTTCATCATCAGAGACAGCCCACACAACTGGGTACTTGGCCTTCTCCCAGAGGCAGAGCTAAACCACCCTGCCACACTACCAAGCAGAGCTGCTTTTCAAACTGTCCACTGTTTTGCTGAGTTAGACCTGAACTATCACTGTTCTCTCGCGAAGGCAGAACTCCATTCCCCTGTGCTGTGCTTCCCTCCAGCATTCTGTCCTCTTCCTCAGAGGTGACTGGATGGTGGAGCAGCACTCCCATAGGCTCAAATGAGTGGCCATTTTCCCCTTCAGGGGCAGGACAGCCTCCTGTCTGTCACATTCCCCTTTTAATAAAAGGTGGGGGTTCAGAGGAAGTAGTCAACTATGGCAAACGATTGCTAATGTTATTGTGCTTTAGTAATAAGTTGATTTTTAAAAAGCCATTTAAAGCCCTCTGGTGGTCAGGGAGGGGAACGGTGGCCATTGGGAGGGGTGAGCTGAAGCAAGAAAAATGGTGCTGATATGGGCAGGACCCGAAAAATTCACAGCTTCACACCCACACAGCTTTCAAATGTGCTTTAGATATGATTCTTCCAACACTACTGTAGCAAACCCAGTTCAGGAAAGGTCACAGCAAAGTGGAGGAAAACACCATAAAAACAGGACAAAGAGAGCAACAGTATGCAGATGATCCAAAAAAACTGGGCTCCAGTTCCGATGCCAAACTACAACAAAACCTCCTCCATGTGGAAATAGACTATATCAGGTTGAAATGCAGCACATTATGGAACCACACAATGAAATCTAGAACCTGAAATTGAAGGGTTACAGTCCAACTGGGGGTACTACATGAAGGTCCCACAGGGCCCTGTAAAGCTACTGACTTCAGCTTGGCTCCTCAAATTCAAAACTCCATTGTTGACACCTTCACTGGTTCTACAATGAGTTGCCATCCTGCCTCTTTTAGTAACAATTTACCTGTATCCCAGTACCATCCCTGAGGCAGGAGATCAGAATTATTTAATCAAGCAAAATGATCAGAGGCTTATTAAGACAATGGCGACATCATTATCAGGAGCCTTACAATTCCTCTGCAATATGAAAGGGTAGCTTTCGAACGTTAAAAAAAAAATCACCAAACCACAAAGGGGAAATTTAAAATTAAGACTATGGAAAAACCTTTTAGAAAGTTCCATTCCCATTATGAATTATTATTTTAATTTCCCCAGCATAGCTAGTGTGAATCTTTATGAAATTAAAAATAATGTTCATTATTAATATGAACAAAAACATAATGGTTGAGTAGCTGGAAGCTACAGAGAAGAGTACAGGTAGCACAAAAAGTAATTAAAACCACTTAGTGTTTCAACACTAATAAATTCATGTTATGATCCATCTGAAGAATAGCATTAAAATGCATTTTGGCGTAGAAACCTGCTGCAATGATAGCAAAGCATGCTAGAACAAAACATGGACCAGAAAGGGAAGAATATTTGCAACACAAAATACAAAAGGAAATGTCAAAAGAATGAATGATCTAGTTTGCTTCTACTCATTTTTCTCCCTGTTTAAATTTTATCTAACTTTTTGAAAAGCCCTACAGGCTTAGCTCATTAGCTCTTGCTTTTGCTGCTTTAGAAATTCCTAATGGAGAATTACACAGGAGAAACACAATCCTAAAAATTTGTTTCATAAACTAAAGAGAATATGGCTAAAAGCATCAAAGAAACTCAGAGAGCTAAAATCCAGTGAAATGCATTCAAATGCCTTTTATTCAACAAAACATGCCAATATTTTTAATCACCATTCCTGTTCACTACTAGGAGTAATGAGACGGGGGGAAATCTAGAGATTTAAAAGTAACATGTCTCTAGGCCGAGATGGAAGTGATCCCAAGATTTTAAGACCATCAAGAAATAAGTTTTTTTGGCTACTGGCAGTAATGATACAAACAGTCTGAGGGACCCTAGATGGGATTTCAAAAAAAGGAGATATTTACCAAATTAATATGAAACTGGGGATTAGCAAACCATTTAACAAGGCAATGCATTTAAAAGTTCAGAGCATATTCTTTATGAAGTTAAAAAGCAATATAAATATATTTTGCCGGCAGCACTTAACAAATTGGGACTATTGGTTCACCTTGCCAGCTCTTTTGTTATTTATTGATGGTTTTAAACAAAGGGTTTAATTTAAAAATATTTTGTGTCTCTTAAATTGCTTGTTTTCTGGGACATGGAACATCCCCTTAGGACTCAAGTATAAACTCGCTGGAGAACAACAGAAGGAACACTTGATCAATGGTAGAAGATAATACTGGATTAAAAAAAATTAAACATTGTGTAATTTTTCATATTAGCATTAATAGAACAAGACAAAAAGACCAAACCAGCTTCTATTAGCAAACTTCGTGGCCAAGTATAACAAAATGGCACCACTAGATACACGGATGAGAACTGAAGACACTCTTTGCATTCTAGGAGGTGTGGAATGATAATGGCAGCTGAGCATGAACTAAAGGAAGAAAAAAGAAAACAGTGGAAGGTAGGGAGAATTTAGTTTGCTCAGTTCTCTCATTTTATAGTAACCTGCATGGTGAGTGCTGGTCATGGGGTTGGCTACAGTAGTGAAAAAGTATACTGAGGTGTAGGTCTTGAATTTCTCTGACTAGCTTCCAAACTCTTCCTGTTCAAATCAATACGTTTCAGTGTACACTTGATCCTTACACTTTCTAGAAAACAGCAAACATTAACTTGAAGGGTGGCACAAAAATCCGACAGGGTAGTATTGACTGCATTTGGAATCCTACATATTATTCCTGCTCAATGGTTAGACGCTTAGCTGCAGACTGGAAGGTCGGTAGCTTGGTGGTTCGAGACCCAAGTGGCATGTGACAGAGTGAGCTCCTGTCTTTGGTCCCAGCTCCTGCCATCCTAGCAGTTCAGAAGCAAGAAATTGCAAGCAGATAAACAGGTACCACTTTGGTGGGAAGGTAAACAGTATTCCATGCCCCCCAGCAACGCCTCATGCGAGCCACATGACCACGGAAATGTCTTTGGACAATGCTGGCTCTTTGACTTAGAAATGGAGATGAGCACCGTCCCCTGGAGTCGGATTTGACTGGGCTTTCAAGCAAGGTGAAACCTTTATCTTTACTAGAATTTTCTGGGGTGCAATGTCTTCAACAAGTAGCTTATGAGCTACTGGTAGCTTGTCAGCTGCTGAAGAATACGTCATGCAGTGGTTCTCAGTCTTTCATATCATGTGTCCCACCAATCACTCTATCAAAGAACCTGGGTTCCACCATGATAGAAATAAAGAACCCACTTTTTCTGACAAGGATATGTATATGTCTATAGACATTCTGTTATTCTATTTATCACTGCAGGTGGACATGGAGATGGATGATGAGCAAGTTCTTAGTAACAGTTTAGTAATTGTTTTTACTGGGTGGGCTGTGGGGGAGCAAAGTGTTGGGAGAAAAAGTAAAAAGAAAAATAAGACTGTGGCTACTTACTGGAAGATCTAATCATAGAGTTGCTGGTGATTCCCGGGATAGCTCTAGCAATGGCCAGAAACTCTATTTTAAGATTACCATAAAGTTTCTGGCAGTTGCTAGAGCTACCCTTATTACTTTCAGGTAGCTCTAGGTATCACCAGGAACTCTAGGGTCAGAACTTACTGTAAGTATACTTTTCTTTTAAATTCTTTTAAAATTTTCTCCCCAGGATGATCATACCTCCTCTTTGGCTCCAGTTTCTGCCTGCTGATCAACTGAGCATTGACAGGCAAGGGCTACAATTGGATGGGGGTCTCCCACCCAGGACCCCTACTTGTGTCCCAGCAGCAGTACACATACCAGTGATTGTGAACCAACTGTCCTAGAAGACCCAGGAAAAGATTATTTAAAAAATCTGCTCTACCTTAAAAAAAAATAATACATTTTCATTTCATAGATTCTCTGCTGGTTAGCTGGTGGCTTCATTCCTAGTCCTCATCTTAGTCCATGTTCTGTTTCTAGGACAAAACTCAACTTGGATTATATACTGGGGGCGGGGGAGATGCTTGGGATATTTTTCATTACTCAGAAGTAGCTACCATTAATCAATAAGCTTGTGATCCCTGCTCTACATCTTTATTTCTAGAACTCTCAATTTTCCTTCTACCGTTCCCTCATTTTCAGTGCCAAATACCCAGTTCGGAGACTCCACAGCCTGAATTTCATGTACTGGCTACAAAACATGTAGTTTTTGCGCCACCAGGATTGGGAACTAACTATTGTGCATTTTATGTCTGGTTCTTAACAACAACAACAAAAACCCTGACCATCCAACAACATACAGTAAACATATTAAAAACAACTATTTCCTCCTGGATATTCCTAAACTTTCCAATCTGTCATTAATTTCTAAGTAAGACAAAAACACAGGCTAAAGGAAGCCACATATGGGATCTGAATAAACATTTAACCTGATTCACAACAAACTTTATTGGGTTCACCTTGAAGTACACAGTGTTCTTAATGCTGATTCCAGCCCACTTGGAACCTCTTAGCACTGTTTTCAAACCTATGTTCAAAGACCTTAACAGCTTTTTACCTCTTCATTTTTAGTACATGCATTTTCTTGTGTTTGTTCTTTTCACACAAAAGGTTGGATCCAGCCAACTTTTTAACTCAGCCTTGCCCTGTTACCCTTCTTGGCACAGCCCCATCCTCCACGGCTTTTGTCCAAGATAGTCCCGATCCTCAGCACAGCCCTTTTTCAGTGATCAAAGGTTACCCCTCCTCCCTATTTCAGAAATGGAAAAGCTGGTGGATCCAATACAACATTAGGAAGAGCATCATTACCAGTTTGAGAGTCTTGTGGGGGAAGAAAATTTTGAAAAAGTACTGAAGTGTTGGTTTTTATTTATTTAAAACATTTTTAGTCCATCTTTCTCTGATTAGGGATTCAAGACAGCTAACCATAATAGCTGAAAACAATCACAGACAACAGCAGCAGTTAAAAATAAAATATAATTTAAAAAAAACATAGACCACACCCACAGCACAGGAAAAATGTATTTACTTACCAGAAGCCCTTCTGAATAAGTGTGCTTTGCATAATTTCTTGAACATTAAAAATAGGGGCCTTCCAAATGCACTGAAGACCATCCCACTGTAAAATGTTCAGAACAACCATACAATCAGCATTAAAACACTCTGCAAAGTCACAACCAAAAGTAAAAGCACTGAAAAATATACAGCACTGAAATAATCCAGATCTTAGAGCCTGTAATGCCCCTTTCAGTTTGGTTTAGTGGTTAGGAGTGCGGACTCAAATCTGGAAGAACCGGGTTTGATTCCCCACTTCTCCACATGCAGCTGCTGATGTGACCTCGGGTCAGTCTCAAGTTCTCTCAGAGCTCTTCTCTCCCTGTCAATTCTCTCAGCCCCACCTACCTCGCAGGGTGTCTGTTGTGGGGAGGGGAAGGGAAAGGAGACGATAAACTGCTCTGAGACTCCTTTGGGTAGCAAATGGTGGGGTATAAATCCAATCTCTTCTTCTTATTCTTTCCACTCACACAGAGTGTCTACCACCCTCAACAACCACTCTCTCAAGTTATGGGTTATACATAAATCAGGACATCACATTCGTTATCCCTTCTTGTCTCTTTTAAAATATGCAGAGAGCCATGACCATTTCAGACCTTAGGTCCTCTCACTCCCAGAGACATCCACAGACAGGGTAGCCAAGCCCCCTTTAATCATCTGCCCTCACTCACGCAGAGCTATTGGGGATGGGGCTCAAACACTGTTCCAATTAGTTGCACAGCCATCAGGGCAGCCGCAGGGCTTGGGGGAAGTAGTCTCTTTAAATGCCTCCTCTTCCAAGCCCCACAGCAGTGGCACAACTCAGCAAGTAAACTCAGAAGGCATATGCCTTCTTTAACTTGCTGAGTCATGCCACTGCCACACATGGAGAAGGCAGTAGGCATTTAAAGAGACCATAGTCTCTTTAAATACCTACTGCTCCCTCCAAGCCCTGCCGTGGCAGCTGCACAACTTAGCTAATGAACTCAGAAGGCCCTCTGACTTAATCTGCTGATTGCACCGCTGCCAGTGAGGTCCTCTTTCTGCAATTGGGATCTTTTAATTACAAATTTTCTATTTGTAATTAAAATTTCTACTAACTCCCGTCATTTTCAACTGCCATTTTTCCAACCTGATTCTCAACATTCCATCTGCTCTCATTGGTTGCTCTTAGGGAGAGGCGGAACCTAGCTTGTCTGTCACACAGCCTCACTTCAGTAATGGTTGGTAGAAAAGCCTGGTCTTAACTGGCCTCCAAAATGAGCTAGAAGAGGAAGAGCAGCAAGCACCATGAGGAAGAGAGTTCCAGGGTATGACAGAACTTGTCAAAAAGACCCTGCTCCTAGCAGATAGAAACTTTGATTCTATCCAAGATGGAAGCTGGAGTGCGGCCTTGTGGAGTTGCCTCATTTTGGAAGATTCTTAGCCCCCAGCCTCTGCACACAATACATTAACAACTTGTGTGTTGAAAAACTATGGAACTGAGAATTCTTTTCTCCCTTAGCTCCATATCAATTCTGAGATTTTCTTCATGTAAACTGATTTATATACATACTAGGAACAAAGCCTGTTGTGGAAGGAAGACATTGGGCTCTAGGACGACGACTGTGTGGCTGGGCCACCTCTGTGGCACCTGTCTCCAACAGCCTCCGCGCTGCAGACAGGGCTCCTGGCATCCAGCTTGCTCCCCTCCCAGACCCTGCTGGCACCTGGCACACTTCCCTCCCAGACCCCGCCGTTGCCGCAGCAAGCCCCGGGCTGGCTCTGCAGCCCAGCACCTTTGTGGCACCCTTCTCCAGCAGCCTCCAGGCTGCAGACAGGGCCCCTGGTACTCATCTTCCTCCCCTCCCAGACCCTGCCATTGGTGCGGCAGGCCCTGGACTGGCTGTGTGGCCCAGCGCCTCCACAGCGCCCATGTCCAGGAGCCTCTGGGCCGCAGACAGGGCTCCCTGCACTGCTCTTCCTCCCCTCCCAGATCCCGCCATCACCACGGCAGGCCCCAGGCCGGCTCTGCAGCCCAGTGCCTCCACAGCGCCCATCTCCAGCAGCCTCCAGGCTGCAGACAGGGTCCCCTCCCCCTCCTCCGAGACCCCGTCACCGCGGCACAATGCACCTCCTCCAGTGGGCTGCTGGCTGACTGCGCACACTGCCTCCTCTGGCGGCCGCACACCCCACCTCCTCTGGCTGCCTCCCAGGTGGCCCACAGCCCATCGGCACCACAGCCTACCTCCTCAGGTGTGCTGCTGGGCGGACCCACCGCCCACGTCCTCCTGCACCCTCCTGGGCTCCTCCGCAACCCAACTCCTCCGGCGGCCTGGCAGGCGCCTCCGCAGGCCACCTCCTCCTTTGGCTTTGGCACACTCCACCTGAAAGAGTGTCCATCCCCATCCCCAGCTCCCTGCAGAAATTGGCAGACCATCTGAGTCCCTGGTTTGAGTGGCAGTGCATTCAGCCTATGGCTGAGGGAGCACAACTTGTGGCCACCCCAGAACTGCTTTATAATATAGAAAGATTGTAATGTACTAAGAATTATTAAGTATATTGTATAATGAATACTGTATAGCATCTATGCTCCTTGTTATACTTCAAGACTGTATAGTTCAAGAGAGTAAACTTCCCTTCTTCAGAGTCTCCAAGCACACTGTCTGGACTCTGGCATGGCTCCTCCAAGGTGCCCTTGCACAAGTGGAAGTGCTTGCCACAATGTGGACCAGAGTGCCCTCTAAGCTGAGTTAGTGTGAGCTAGCTCAGTGTTTTAGCCTCCAGCTCACACATTTCTGTCTTAGCTCAGGAAAGATGGTTTCGGAGCAAACTAATTTATGCAGAAGCCAAATCGCTCACAACTTCAATGCCAGTAGCTCACAAAGTAGAATTTTTGCTCACAAGTCTCCACCGCTTAGAGAGAGCATTGATGTGTACCCCCCAATTTTCATGGATTCCCCCTTTTTACTACAGACCACCACCACCCCATGAAATATTCCACAGTGTTATGGAGAATACCATGCTTCTCCACAGTAGCTTTTCTGGGGCAAGGGGAGGCAGCACAGCCCCATTCTGTGAACAGAATCTCATCCACAATTCAAACTATTGTGTGTGTGTGTGTGTGTGAGAGAGAGAGAGAGAGAGAGAGAGAGAGACTGCGCACGCATGGGAGCTTGTTTTGCTTTTGTTTTTTTCAACTCTTTCCTAGATACACAGTCCTAGTAAGCAGGAACACACAGTAGCACAGTGACTAAAGTTAAATGGGGCCTAGATGCGGTATGGTCTGAGAAAACCAGCAACTGGAACCACTTTGCAAAACACATGGTTACCTATTGGTCCCACAAGGCGGAAAGGACATAGTTTCCCCTCTTGGGTATCTGGATGTACATTCAGGGCCACCGAAGTGCATCAAGAACTATGCCTCCAAAATACAAAGGAGGCACAAGGGCTTTGTGCAATTTTTAAACTTGCAAGCAACTTTCAGAAATTACTGTGCCAGGAGCAGACACAGGCTCCAACCAGCTCAGTCAGTACATTCAGATATATATGACCCTGGAGAATGTGCCAGCCACATTTTTTGTATCCCTAAAACTTCTAACCCAGGGTCTCCTCTGGCTGACTTACATCCCTTCAACAAGGTAAAAAGTGTTAAAGGTTCTGCCTAGCACACATAGGTTTTTGGCTGACAGCTCAGTTGCATATGGTTGTTTTGAATGTAAGCTAACTGTCAACACTGAAGCACCCATCCAGCTCTCTCACATACAGCATGACATGGAAACTTAAATAGCACTAAGCTTCTGTGTTTGTTTGTTTTTAAATTATTCTTGGGGAGATTTACTTTTGAGCTCCACTTTATGTGAACTTCCTACTGTGGACTTTCAGAACAAAGTAGATGAATTTAGGCACATTAGCTTGACGGTGGACGATGGAGCCACAGCATACCTGGCATATTTTTAAAAATCACAAGCTGTACATGAGGCTCAATCAAACCATACAACAGTTTCAATATCTACGTGCTCAAATCACAAAAATAATGTCTGCTTTTATACTGCATAAGTGAAAAACATTTACATAGAGATGTGTGTATAAAACTGTCCTATCCTTTACATTACCCACACCTGGACGGCCCAGGCTACTCCGATTAGATATCAGAAACCAAGCAGGATCGACCCTGTTTAGTACTTGGATGGGAGACCACTGAGGAAGTTCATGGCTGCTACACAGATGCAAGTAATGGCAAACTACCTCTGTTCGTCTTTTGCACTGAAAACTGTGTGAGGGGTTACTTTAAGTTGGCTGTGGCTTCAAGGCACTTTAGACACACAAACATCCTTTACATTTGAATAAAATGAAAGCAATCATCCAATACTCATATTTTCATTTTACGCCTACTTGCTGGTACTGTGACAGATCGGCATGTATGAATGGCTATAAAATTAAGCCGACTGCCTACTCCTCTGGATGAATGTTTCTGGAAAGGTTCATACGAATAGTTTATAAAGAGCTCCATAAAAATACCCAACCAGCCTCGCAGAGAAGTTAAATCCATTGTTTCTTTAACTCATAAAGATTCCAAGAGCATTTACCAAGTGTTTGTAAAGGCTTAAATCAAAACACATCTTGGAAGTAGAAATATTTGAACAAAAAGTCCTTCTTGATTTGTCAAATACTGACTTCAAAGTTCTTGGGGGGGGGGGTTTGTCCTGCTGTTGCTGATAAATCACAAACGCCGATGGCCATGTAAGGTATGTGCTTCCCATTCTGCTGTCAAGTTTTTGGTGATTCATCAGAGATAGTTGGGGAAATAAAGGAACTTGAACCTTGATCTTGGCAGACAGTAAGTAGCCCAACAGAAATTACAGAATAAAGCCAAGCAAACAAAACCATCTGTTGGGGGGGGGGGGGGAATACCAAACAGAAGAACACACCAAAGATGTTGCCACAATGCATAACGGAGGGATTATTCAGAACTGTGAAGTGTGTGATGGGTCTGAATCTAAGGGCAGGTTCACTTATGCATATTCATCAGTCCAAGACGCTAGCAGATGTTGATTGATATGTGTGAATGAGTCATCACAGATCAAACACTACAGAGAGAGCTTTCATATTACCTCACATCACCTCAAGCCATGGAGGCAGCTCACATATTCAGCTGCAAGTCATCAGATGCCAAGTAACTGTGATCTATAGGTATGTACAAAGAAGCCTTTAGGATTGCGTCAACCTCTTGTTGCCTTTTTATTTATCTGCTTGTTCAAAATATTGATTCCCCCCTCCCTTTTCAACTTAACAGATTCTCAAGTGGCTTACAACAACATGGAAACAAAAACTAGGCAGGATTTGCTCAATCGAGATGTTGCGGGTTGACATGGAAACAGCTGCTGGTTCTGAGATGGTTTACTGCTAGCTGTACTGGTTTGTTGGTGTATTTTATGGCTGGCTATTCTGACCTGTACAGGAATTATTATGTGAAATGGTTTTTCATGGTTTATGGTCATGAGTTACTATTGTATACTTTTTATCTTGGAACCTACCTTGGACCTCAGCTTTGTCGGAAGAAAAACAGCTTTGTAAGCAGTGTTCCCTCTAAGCCAGGGGTGTCAAACATGTGGCCCGGAGGACAGATCAGGCCCCAATCCGGCCCTCAAGGCCCTGGCTGTTTCCTGCTTTTCAGTTCTCTTGCTACTGCCACATCACAGCTTGCTTTGCCAGTCTCAATTGCATAGGAGAGATAGGCAGGCAAACGTCTGTGTGATTGAGAGTGTCTGGTGTCCTTTGCTGGCGATGTCCTTTGTAAAGTTTATATCTCTGCTACCTGGCATTACATTTTATGACACACATGACCCAGCCCAACAAGGTCTCATTTTTAACAACTGAGTTTGACACCGCTGCTCTAAGCTGAGTTGGTGTGAGCTAGCTCACAGTTTTTTAGCCTCCAGCTCACAGAGGCTTTATCTGAGCTCAGGAAGGATGGCTCCAGAGCAAACTAATTTATGCAGTAGCCAAATCGCTTGCTCACATCTTTAATGCCAGTAGCTCACGAAGTAGAATTTTTGCTCACAAGACTCCACAGCTTAGAGGGAGCACTGCTTGTAAGTATTTTAAATAATACATAAATAAAATCCAACAGCAATTAACCTAACAAATAGACAAAAAGGCTACCCCCTAAAAAAACCCCACCAGGATGCCGTACCTGCCCATTCCTCCTATAAAAATCCGAAGCCTCTTGAACACTAACATTTAAAAAAATGTTTACAATTTAAAAGGTAATGTACACTTGAAACAAAGATGCACTTATTCTGACCATGTGTATGGGAGGGGGCTGTGGCTCAGTGGTAGAGCACCTGCTTTGCATGCAGAAGGTCCCAGGTTCAGTCACGAACATCTCCATTTCAAAGAATCAGGTGAAGGACCTCTGACTTAGATCCTGGAGAGAAGCTATCAAATGAAGCAGAGAATACTAGCCTTGATAAACCAACGTTCTGAATCAGTATAAGTCAGCTTCATCTTTCTTTATTCTGTAATCAGTCTTGAGTCATGAGAGAAGGTGGGTTATAAATAAGCTAACTGAATAAATAAATAGCATTTCTGTGTGCAAATATATGCAGATTGTTGGACTTTACCATAGCTCTCTGCTAAGCATGTATGTGGTAGTAAACAAAGGCTTTATGTTAAAAAACAGAAAAAGAGCCACAGACTACTACAAATCATGCTGGCTGCATTAATTATGGGATTTCACCTCTCTAATTTTTTTTTCCTTTGGCGTTCTGAAAACAGTTTGATGAAATAACCTATTGTGAGTAATCAACAGTAATAACATTGCTCAGGCAGGCCATAAATAATAATGAAAAGAGCATCACAGGAATAATATTTGCAGCCACAGAAGAGAAAAATAAAACTAGTTAAAAAAAACAAAAACATATCCGGTAACCCAAGAACATGAGACAGAGATGCAGGAATGAAAGAGCAAATACCCAGACTTATTTTAAAAGGATTCCATAAAAGTTATATAAATAAGATTTGGCATGGGAAAAAAATCATCCAGTTAATACGAAACAGGTGGTACAATAGACAATGTCAAGTGTATTTCATTACTATACTTTATATCCCAACTTCAGCAAGATTGATACATAATGATGATGTAGTAGAAGTATTTGCCAAGTACATCAAGAGGTACCCTTTTGGATTGCCTTTTCCTCATTAATCAATCATTAGGCACACTGACTCATGTCAACAGCAAGAAATCCACACAATGCACATTACTTAGTTCGGAACAGCTTACCATCCAACCCCCCACCCCATTTAAAATAACGAATATATATTAGAATCAGTAGCATGTATCCAAACAACCATGGACTTTGCAAAGCAGGACTTCTTTGCTTTCTCCCCCTGTTGCAGCCCAGGGAAACTCCCAAAATTTTATTGCTGGGGATCAGTGGATTCTCAGGATCATCACCATAGAGGGCAAAGTGGTTGGGGAAAATCAGTAGAAATGACCACCCTCTCTTCAACAAATGAAAATGCCATTCCATCCGAGGTACACGCCCCCACCCCGGTTTCACCCATAGATAAGGCTTAAAAGAATTTACCAAGATGTAGTATGACACAATTATCAAGGGGAAAAGTGTTCTGGATTTATGTTCCAGCATCTATAGTCAGATGAAAACCACAACTGTCAACCTTCTACAAACAATACTATATCACCTACAAACACATGCAAATGTGAAGCTGCTTTAAATTAGACCGCTGGTCCATTAAAGTCCATATTGTCTACTCAGACTGGTAGCAGCTCTCCAGAGTCTCAAGTACAGGTATTTTACATCACCTACTACCAGGTCTTTTCAACTGGAGATGCTGGGGATTGAACCAGGGATCTTCTGCATGCCAAGCAGATGCTCTACCACTGAGCCACAGCCCTAGACCAGACCTCTTCCTCCTTGCAGGAATGCTGTCCAAAAGACAACAAAAAGAAGCTAAACATCAAAAATGGAGGTGTGGCATCTTGAACAGTAATACAGTCATTGTGTCATACATTTTTGTAGCTTTGGCTCATGAAAGACTGTAACATAATAAATGTGTTCCTCTTCATTGTGCCACAAGACACTTTGTTTTGAATGCATCAGATTAATAAATCTGAAAATAAGTTGATTCTTCTGAACAGTCGAAGAGCTGAATCACCACAAGAGAATAAAGACTGCATTCAAGAATGGACACATACTTCAAAAGTTAATTTCTACAGACTCGCATTCTGAAAAGCTAATTTGAGGCTCCCATCTTTGAATCTCCTGTCAGGCTTGCGCTGATCAGTTATGCATGCACTTATGCACAACACAGCCTTTTGCACACGGAGCATCCCAATTATGAATGTTCAGGTGTGTATGTAACATAGGGCTTTTTCCATACTGAAAAGAGTTCTGCCAGAAAACATTTTTAAATATTTATGAAACACTGGAGTAGTGTAGGACTGTAAACACTGCTAGCAGCACACTCCAATGGAGTGACAAATGAAAGCCAAGTAATGTCATCTGTTCCAGCTGATCTTTCCAAGCACCAAAACACTCCAAAGGGGAAAAGGAACAGCAAGCAAGCAAAGGAGAAATATAGGATGCAGCGTATCCCCCTCCACCACAGCCCCGCTTACCATTCAACCATTTTTTCCACCTTAACGAACCACCACATCAGATAAGGACACAAGAAAAAAAAAGCAACCCCCCCATAAACCATCAAAATGAAAGAGTTCCAAGAAGATATATACAACACAACTGCCTTTTCCTTGAAGTGGGAACCACTATACAGAATCAAAATGAAAAGGTTTAATTAGGTGTGTTGAGAAAAGAAATCCCGAAGCATTAGAAAAAAACAAGTTGGGTAAGCAATTAATCTGGTAACTTCCCCACTGCTGGCTGTATTTTCATATAAAAGTCCTTAAAATGTGCTCTAGGGTACAGTTGATGTAATTTCAACTTTAAAAACTTAAAATGTTATTGCTGGTTTACCTGTCCTAAATTTTGTACCTCCAGTGCTGTGAAACGTGAATACTGGGGGTGCGGGGGATAGTTATTTATTTATTTACATTGTTTATAGTCCACCTTTCTCACTTGGACTTACGGTGGATAACAATTGACAATTGTGATGTACTGACCTCCAAAAGCAGGATGCTCAGTGCATCAAATTCAGATAGGCTGCTGCCTGCATGTACCCCCCCCCCCCCTTCTCTCTGATTGGTCAGCGCCAGCTGAGGAGAGCTTTAAAAACAGATGAGTGCTGAGGAAAGCGGTCTTTTTCACCTTGTTTTGTCTCTGGCAGGTCAGAAGCCAGACAGGTGAACATAAGAACATAAAAGAAGCCAATGTTGGATCAGGCCAGTGGCCCATCCAGTCCAACACTCTGTGTCATACAGTGGCCAGAAATACCAGGTGCCATCAGGAGGTCCAGCAGCGGGGCCAGGACACTAGAAGCCCTCCCATTGTTGCCAGTCACATAGACTGTACTGAACTAGAACAGTGGGCAATTGAGATACTTCCGTATGAACGTTACAACTAGCAAAAGGAAGCAACCAAAATGCTCCTGAGTGTGCAAGCCAAGAAAGAATAATGGCATATTCCCTCTGTGACTTTCCCATTGGGGTGGAGCTTGTTTTCCTTGGACACCTGCCACATACTCAAAAGCCTGGGTATATCCAAGAAGGGCTTTAAAATATATAGAAATTAATCAATCTTTTTTGCATCAGCAATAAATAAATAAATAAATAAACAAAGCCACAGCAGCAATAAAGTAAAATGCAAATCTACAACAAAATAAAATTTGAAAGATTAATTGAATAATAAAGAATTTGGCATTTTTACAGAAAGAATTAAAATACAAAGTCATCATTAAAAATATGTCTAAGAATAAGAAAGGAATACCATACAGTCCAGAGACAAATTACAAGTGACCCAGAATGGAGCAGGAGCGGTTCAGACATGCTTTGATCAGCACGACCCATCATGTTTTTATCCTTTATGATGGCAGCAGGAAATCTTGACATTTGCAAAGTAATGAATTTATCCCTTTCTGCCAATAATATGACTAATTTATCTTGATCTGACCTTCCAGGGAAGTGGGATATTATGGTCCACAGAAATCTACTATGTTCCGCCTCATATCTTGGACATTGGAATGTGATGTAGGATTAATTCTCAATAAACTTTTGATCACAGGAGCAGACTCTTTTCCTATATGGGATCCCATTAAAATGGCCTTCCAATACTATGAGAAGTAAAATATTTAAGTGTGCCTTGGTAAAGGCCCATCTGTACATGCAATTCCTCAAATTGGTAAAGCATGCAGAGTAGTTTGGCAGCACAGAATCCAAGAGTCCTCAAGTATTCTACTGATAAGATTAGCCACTAATCTCAATACAAAACTGTGCCACGAGTTATCCTTCATCTCTCCATATGCCAAAGTCAAAAGGCCTGGCTGGGGATGTACAGAAGATGATTTTCAGCAAGTAATTAATAGTTTTTCTAGAAACTAACAAGTCACAGAGATCTTGACTGGGGATTCTGCCTTTATTGAATATTTTTATTAAATTGTTCAGAAGGGGTGAAGTAAACATGAAATGAAATAAGTTATCTCCAGGGGTGCGCAATTTTTTTTCAATTGGTATTTTTCTTCTCAGGCCTATTGGACTCGAAATTTTTTTGGGATTTCCAAAAAATCCCAGATCTCAATACCTGTACAATATTCAGATACAGGATTTTTTGGGAAATCCCGATTCCACCCCCTTTCCCCAGGTTCAATAGACCCAAGGAGAAAAATACCTGTTAAAAAAAAAGTCAGCCCAATCCTGCAGCTGGCTTGGCTTCTCCTACAGCCTGATTTAAACCAGGCTGCAAACCAACTCTAGGATCTGCTGTGCCGCGGGGAGATTTCACCCTGCGGCATGCAGATCCTGGCTGGGATGGCTTATTCTACAGTCCAGGTTACATTGGGATGCAGGAGAAGCCAGCCCCAGGACTTGCTGTGTCATGGGAGATCAAGCCCCATGGCAAGCAGATCCTGGCTGGGATGGCTTCTCTGGAAGCCTAGTTGAAACCTGGCTGTACAAGAAGCTAGCCCCAAGATCTGCTGTGCTGTGGCTAGCAGATTGCTCCCCACGGCACAACAGATCCTGTCTGGTTTCTCCCGCACCCTGGTTTAAACTGTACTAGAAGCCAACCCCAAGCCAAGCCGGGGGGAAGAGTTTGCTCTGCCCGGCATGTCTGATCCTTGGGATGTCTTCTGCAGTCCCTTTAATAGAAGCCTAACAAACAGCTGAGAGGTGGGAGCAATCTGCTAACTGCCTCTCCACTATTTTCGGATCTACCTGGTTATTCTTGAATATATCTGGATTTTTGGGGGGGAATATTTTTTCGGTTTTCCCCAGACAACCCGGATACATTTGGGATACTGAAATGTATTTTCAGATCAGTTAGATCCAAACACATACCCCTAGTTATCACTTTCTAAGATTCTGCATAAAATGTTTTCTTCAGAAACACGGTTGAGTTCTCATGCACCAGGTATTTGGTGTGATTAAACATGTTCCAGTTACTACAAATGCCCAACAACACAAATTGGCTACTCAAAAATGTAAGGTGGGCTTAGGTAGCATTAAGATATATTTTAAATGCCTTCAAATATTAAACCTATTAGATTCAGATGTATTTTCCCATAACAATTAAATCAAGGGAATTTTTTTTTCACTAACGAAAGCTGAGATTTTCAAAAGCGTAATGAGATCCAGAGGGGCACCTCTGCCCCAGAAACACGAAAAGGAGAGAATCAGATACAAAAAGTGTATTAGCTTCTTGGTTAGCAGTGCGCTAGCCACGTTATTCCAAGATTTATTCTTCAATGGATTATTTCTCTTCTTAGCTAACAAGGTTTGCAGTCACACGTGACTCATTTAGGAGCCTGACAAGACATACCCACTCAGTACTACTAAAGTCTTTCTTTATGCAGCACTGGAGCATCATTAGTTGCCAACCTTCGATTTCTTGTTTGTGTTTCCAACCTTTCTTCTTAACTCCCTTCACAAACAGTTAAGAAAAAATTAGAATGAAGATTGCTAATACTGTGAAGGGACTTTCTAGAAACAAGTCATTCTTAAATTGCACAATATTACAGTAACATGATGAGAGAAGTTCCAGAGCCACCTCCTACATCTGGTTTCCTTCAGATAACAGACCAGTGGAACTTTAATATGGGCTTTGGAATATTTCCTATAGTTATAAAAATGCAAGCAGAACATAGGTGGAGGCAAAGCGGAATTCCTACAAAGTAGCGGAATCCACAATCTCCCGGAAACCTGAAATGGTGCATGTGTAGCATTCCCCACCTTCCTTCACTTAAAGTTTGCTCTAGGCCAGTGGTCCTCAACCTACAGCATGGGTAAATTGGCACGGTTTTCATAATAATCACTAAAAATTCACTCTCTTTCAATCCCCATATCCACATGCAAGTGTAACGTAGTTTCCTGATGATTCTACCTGCCACAGATTATTCATTTTTAACTTTTTGGCATGCTAGTAGCCATAACAGAATGCTTCCCAACACTCCCCTGAGGGTTCCCCATGTCCTTCTCCATAGGAGACACCCCTCCTTTAGTCTCAGCCAGCCTCAGAAAGATGTTGGAAGGCACTCCAGGATGGCCGCCCCAGTCCTACGCTTTTGGTTCTGACAACACAGTTTCAGCATGCAGGCTCTTTCCTCTCCTCCTTGGCTGGCCCTTCAGCCCCTTTTTCATCCTCCCCATCCTTCCTAGCTCCACCTCCCTCAGTCTCCTTCCCTTCCCCAATTGCAGCAGATTATTTAACACCCATGCCCCTATCAGTGACTCACCCAGCCTTTCCCTCCTTCTGCAAGGGTGGGTTCACACTCCTTCCTCCATCCTGCCCTGCAGCTTCCTTGAGTGGGGTTTGCCCTCCCCTGCTCTTCCTCGGGACTCTCCCTGCCGGAGGTGCTTTCCTGCCAATGGCTGGTGCCCCCAACCAGGTCCTCTTTCCCCCTATCAGCCCTGCCTGCAGCCTCAGCCTGTTGCTCTGAGTCCTGTGCCACCAGACTCTTCCTATTTGGCGGTGGTGGTACCAAGCTCAGGACTGCAAACCCCTCCACAGTGTTAAAGGGTGGCAAAGGCTTTGGGGTTTGCCTGCATCGCCCATCATCCTGGGATGCCGGTCTTCCCTCCTGGCCAAACCAGGGACACCTTCTGTGTAGCAGCTGGGGAGGGTGGGGAAATCCAGGAGCAGTCCCAGACATCTTGGAAAAGTGGGCATTTTGTTTCAATCACAGTAGGGACCAGTTCTTTGACAGAGTTGGTGGGACATAAAGATTAAAGGTTGAGAACCACTGTTTATGTGTGTGCGTGCAAAGTGACATCAAGTTGCAGTGCATTTATGAAGACCTCGTTAGGGTTTTCAAGGCAAGAGAACAACAGAGCTGATTAGCTACTGCCTTCCTCTGCATAGCAATCCTGGAATTCCTTGGTGGTCTCCCATTCAAATACTAACCAGGACTGACCCTGCTTAGCTTCCAAGATTTGACGAGACTGGGCTAGCCTGGGCCACTCAGGCCAGGGCCCACCGTCTATTCCACTGGTGTTTATGCCAGTTAGTCTTTAATGTGCCGCAGACCACTGCTGTTTTTTCCTGGAACAAATAAACAGAGCTGACCCCCTCTGGTATTTCTTTCGTCACTGCAGGCCACATCTGGTTACATGGCAATTCTGCAGAAGTCAAGCGTACAACAATTCATTTCATAGGCAACATTTGTACTGGCACTGAGCTGTGGTTTTGCCCACTCTGATATGCATCCTTTTCAGGAGTAAATTATGTGTCAAGTTCATTTAGGTCATGCTGTGAGGAAGTATGACAGTTTCTGTACATGGCCTTGATTCAGGCTGATGTTAAATGGGCTGCCTCTGAAATGCTGGCCACAAAACCCTCACTGTAATTTTGCTCATTGCTCCTCAAATCATTATTAGCAAGTTGGGTAGTGGAAACTAACAGTGGTTTTTGTGTGCAGATTTTTTTTTTAAATGAACATTTTAGCAATGACTGTGCAGAGTGATAGTGCATAATCAGTCCTTCACTAGCAGAGTCAAGGAAGTTATACAAGGCATGAAGTTTCCCTTTACAAAAACAACAAAAGTCGTGCTCCAATGAGGAAAACAAAAAAGAGCACATGTTCACGCAAAGCACATTTAAATCAACAATAAGGAAAATGAACAAAGCATGTGAGGAATAAGTTGCTGCACGTGTTAAAACAAAAAACAACACTTGATTTAAATAAATAAAAAGCAGAAAGCCCATCAGGGAAATGTTGGACTCTTAGAAAACATGGGTGTGTACTGACTGCATATCAGGAGACTGCAGAAAAGCTAAATGAATACTGTTTGTTGTCATCACTATGGAACACAGACAAATACATGAACCAGGCTTTGGGGAAGACCTTCTGAAGAACTAAGTCAAATAATAGTGGCAAAAGATGACATTCTAGGTCTAGTCTTAAAGTCTGAACAGCAAAAACTGAAGAATTCAAATGAGAAGTTCTTGAAAATCTAATAATTTGTCCGTAACAAAGAATTAAACTTTTTTGGTCTTAAAGGTGCCACTGGACTTAAACTTTTCCCTAACAGAAGACTTTCTTACAAGAAGATTGGAAGGCACCCAAGACTGTTTCTACAGCTAAAGTTCTCCGGACCATACTTGGACTGCAAGAACACGTAAGCACAGAAAAAAAATATATTCAAAGATGGTATGTTGGTACAACTGTAAGTTTACCTGTCAACCATTTCATACTATGAAGAAACAGCTATAAAAAGGAAATCATGCATCACTGTATCCATGCTTAAGTTAGAAACTGAACATGTTGCCCCACGAACCTAATAACATGATAAGATGACTAGAGTTTGAGGAAACAGCTAGGGTTACAAAGAAAGGACTTCTGTCAGAGAAGCACTGTCTATTATTAATACCACCAATTAAATTTTATGGAAAAAATCGGAATGAAGTGCAAAGTTTATTTTAGGAACAGGTTTGGGATTTTGACTTTAGGGCTCTGGATGTTGGGATAAATGTATACATTTTAAAGAAAACTGTACAGAATGATAAAGCAATCACAATCTATTCAAAAAATGGGTAAGCAAAATTCAACTGAAAATAATAACATGGCATTTATATTTCAGTTAGCTCTGAACTAGTGTATGTAATTCCAGTTTTAAAGGAAGAAAGAAACAATACACATACATGGAACTTCTACATACATTTACACATGGATCTGAGAGAGAGATTTTAACATTTGGCAGAGACAGCTTAACGAAAGAAGGTTGTCTATTTAGACCTGTAGACCAACTCAATGCTAAAAGGCTTGGCTACAATACACCTTAGCACCTTTCAAGCCTGTCAAGAGCAATAAGAGCACAAACTAGAAGAATGATATATGCAATTACTAGACTTTTCCTTATCTGCAGTTTCAGCTTAAGAGATGAAGGGTCCCCCCCCCCCCAACTTTCTTTTCAACTGAACATAATTATTAGTGCCAATGTCACATTCATTTCTTGGGCATAATAACAATTGAATTAAATCTGGCACTTGACCAAGGATCATGCAGTTACTTCTTCAGTGATAACTCACAGTACGTCAAAGCACTGAGGAGAGAAGGGGAGGGGGGGAAATCCATATTGCAGGAGTACAAAGTACAGATTTTATGTCTAACTTTTGTCACTGAACAACCTGACAAGCACAATATTGGGGGTGGGGGGTGGGGGCTCTTTTTAATGGCTGCTACTTGTTGGTCCATTCAAACGGTAATGCATCTGCTTCTCTAGTGAACCTTATAGGAAACTTAGAGTTTGAACTGTGTCACAGACACTTACAGATCATAAATTATAAACTCAAGTACTGTCACAGAACTGTGCAGAAACCCCTGTGTTATTAATCAGCTTCTTTTGTGCAAACTACATTGACAATTCACTCTAGTTGCAGCTGCCCTTAATGACTAATTTTAGTGTCCTTTAATGCATTTCCATGTAGCTCTTTTAACATTTTTTTTAAAAATCGATACGATGGATAAATAACACCCTTTATGACAAGTCCAGGCTGATAATGGGGACATTCATTATAACAAGGCGTTCAGACCTCCCTGGACATTGAAGTTCACAGAGCTCTCTTAAATCTGCCCCAGCATGCCTAGGATTTCAGATGGTGGCCAAGACACTTAAAAAAACTGGTAAGAAGGCACTACCCGTTTTTGTCACATTTGGATCCAATATTCATGCCTTCGTAACCTCATGGCTAGATTATTGTAAAGCACTCCATGCTGAGCTGTCCTTGAAGGACGTTTGGTCATTCAGTTGGAGGAGCCTTCCTATTTACAAGGATAAACTGCCAAAAAACATATTACATCACTGCTCCAACACCTGCACCAGTTACTCAATATCTAGGCGCAGTTCCAGGTGATGGCTCGGAGCTAAAAAGCTCTATAAAGATTACACAGGCTGCCTTCTCCCTTCCATCTTTAAGACAGACCAAGTTCCCTTAAAAAGCCAGGTAACTTTGAGGCATTTTTGGAAGCTACATCACAATGGTGGAGGCTCCTTGTCCCATTTAGCAAATCTGTCCAAATTTATTCTTCTCAAAGTGCCTTCAAGCATTGCTTATTTGGGGTGGTTTTTAGCAGCTGAGATTAGTTGGGAGAGGAGGGGGAAAGAATCCATTTTTATACACTCTCTTTTTTAATTTGGTATTTTATTCAGCCAGTTTTCCTATTAGTATTGTGGTGGTTCATGGTTTTAAACTGTTGCCACCCACCCCAAGCAGGGAGCGGAACAGCAATTGAAATAAATAGTCAAATAAGGTTTAAGAACTCAGCTGATGGCTGGTAAATCAAAACAGTCATAAATGAAATATGGGTATTCATTATAATGCAAAACAAATTCACTCGAATACATTCTGAAAGCACAATAAGTTTTCATGGGAAAATGAGGCAAAATATTACAGTGCAATGATTAAAAGCCATAGTATTTCATTTCAGTTTGAAAGAAACGCTTTCCAAAAGTACTACGTACATTGTTTAAAAACACAGACTGAATAACTTTATTAAATTAGACGGCCATGGCATTTATGAAATCCATAAATCAGATCAATGGTGCACAGTCAGCTGTAGAAGGTAACTGCTGGGCCTCTAAAAATGGACAATCCAAAAGACTTCTAGGCCCAGCTTTGCTCTAAATTATTTATAAGGAACACAATGTGGTTTGAGGCAGAACCTAATTTGTAATGCCTTTTTAATGCTTTTATAGCACAACATCTGCACTCATTTCTAATCTCAATAGATGACAGGTTGCTATTATTGAATTTCCATTAATATGAATTATAGGTACAATATATTTTACCCAATATCATTCACCCCAGGCTGAGCATGAATCTACAATAAAATATCACAAAGTCAGCACGTTTCTGAAACAGAACATATTAACAGCTGTTATAAATTAGTTTTTATATACAATACAGTACAGTTGACCTTGACCTTGTATGTCGGATTTTGTAGAGTCGCTCATAATGGCTGTATTCAGACACTGCAAACAAACCTCTGTTCAGCTGTGACAGGCATAAACTTTGTTGCCATTCTTGCTGCCCCCCTTTCCTCAACGTACAGTGCAACTAAAAATATTTTTGTTTCTGAAACCTTAAATCAAATTCAAAATTTGTATGACAGCCTTGGCAGAGATTCTACAGTAGAATCTCCACAAACGGAGATTCCACAATAGAATTAAACCTTCGAAACTCAGCTGCCTACATCTGGACTTCACAGCAAATCAACATTTGATTTCAGTGCTTCTGAGGCCAGGAAGCCTTCAGTCATGCTACGCATATGGAAGAAGATGATGGAAGAACAAGAACAAGCCATGGTTATGTCAGTTACATACAAACTGAGGTTTGTTTGAATACAGTTAATAAAGCTGCCAATTTTCAGGAACTACCACTTGGATCTCCAGGCTACAGAGATCAGTTGCAGAAAATGGCTGCACTGGCGGAGTGTTGACTCTATGGCAAAATATCCTGCTGAGCCCCCTCCCCTCCCCAAACCCCACCCTCCCCAGGCTTTATGCCCCAAATCTCCAGGAATTTCCCAACCCAGAACTGGCAGCCCAAGCAAGTATTTATTTATTTATGCATTTATATCCCGCCCATCCCGTAAATGGGCTCAGGATGGGTCACAACATTTTAATAAACAACATTTCAATAAATACAATAACATTTAAAATGTGCTAAAACATAAAATCAATAGTCATGCTTGCCGTAGGGAGAATCCGACCCATTGATGAAACTGATATGGCCGGTTATCAGTGGGTGAGAGACTGCAACCTGGGGGAGGGGCATATGTGGACACCTGCTGCCTCAGCCAAAGGCCTGGCAGAACAGCTCCATCTTGCAGGCCCTGCGGAATTGAATAAGATCCTGCAGGGCCCTGATCTCAATAGGGAGCATGTTCCACCAGGTGGGGGCCAGGGAAGGAAAGGCCCTGGCCCTGGTTGAGGCTAGGTGGACGTCCTTTGGGCCAGGGATCACCAGAAGTTTTTGATTATCAGAGCATAACGCTCTCCAAGGCGTATGTGGGAAGAGGTGTATATGGGAAGAGGGAATTATACCTAGGAACGGTGCTGTTAAATGTCAGTATTCACTATTCCTGTCATTCAGGGGTATTTGATTATCACAGCCAACCCTGTCCCCTATCCAGCAAAGTAACCAAGTTCTGCTTTTTAAACAATCTGAGCATCCCTTACCTCAGTGGAATTAAATATGGATTTAAGATCTCATGTTAAGAATTGGGCGCCATCAACAGTTGGCATGGGGTGTGAGATACATACTTGGTCTGTCTGCTCCCATGAGACAAGTAATTTATTCAGTAAAACTATGCATATCCACTCTGAAGTAAATCCCACTAAATGTAGTGAGGCTTCCAAGGAAATGGCCAAAGGATTGCAGCCACAATCTGTGTACCGAGTCCTGTCCTAATAATAGAAAACCAGTCATGGCTAAGTGTTATTTATCTGGTCATAGTAAAGAGAATATTTGTAAAGAGAAGAAAATATAAGCAGGTGATGCTACACAAGCTGCCATTTTTAAACCACAAGTTTAAAACTTGCTGCTGCCCTTTAAGGACTTATTTTTGCTCATACTTCAATCTAATATCTGTATGGGTTGCTACAGGCTAGGCATAATGTAATTTTAAAGGAAAAATCCTCCCTCCACACCTCTAAACTCTGGCTATCTTAGCCCAGATAGCATTGGGATGGCGGTTTTTGGTCTTCAAAGAAACATCTATGTTAAAACTTCAGGAATGACTACAT
This sequence comes from Lepidodactylus listeri, assembly GCA_029233225.1. Classification (NCBI taxonomy): domain Eukaryota; kingdom Metazoa; phylum Chordata; class Lepidosauria; order Squamata; family Gekkonidae; genus Lepidodactylus; species Lepidodactylus listeri. Next base: position 22,971,350 of record JARCFY010000016.1, read on the forward strand.
GATGGAACATAGTGATTGAAAGGTGCAAATACATATTTTAGAAAGATGACTTAAAAAACATCTGAAGGCTAAGAAAGAACTCAAAAGTGCATAATGTACTGCAAAATCATTTAAACAGGATATTAATACTGTTCAACTGATTTTCAGCCACCACCACTTCACAGTGACATATAACGCAGAGTTTCAGTGCAGCCCTATGTATTTCTATTTTACCTTATCCAGGGGAGGAGTATGTTTTTGTTCCTTGCAAAAACACTTCAAGGCCATTAAGTATCAACACTTGCTTTGCAGCACTGTTCCATGTTGACCTGCCCACCCCAAAAGAACCTCATGCTGGAAGAAAACAGGAGAAAGAGGGACATTCAAAGAATTACTTTACGCTCTGACCTGGATAGCCCAGGCAAGCCCGATCTCATCAGATCTCGGAAGCTAAGCATGGCCGATCTTGTGGCAAGTATTTGGATGGGAGACCTCTAAAGAATGCCAGGGTTGGGAGGCAGAGGCAAGCTCCATGCCCCAGTAGGAGTTGCCAGAGGTCGTCATGACTTCCAGGCACAGGCACACATACAGGCACAGGCACAAAATGCAAAAAATACCTCCCTAAAAAGAATTACTTTACAAAACCCCTTGCTGGGCAAGGACTAGAATTTTAAAAATCTTTGGCACAGGTTTACCCATGTAAAACTCATACTAATAAAACTAGTCCTTGCTCATTACGCGAACACAAATCTCATTAATAATTCCATTAAGCTACCATTTTGCTTCATTATTTTACCTATTCCCTCTCCACTATATTCACTGTCAACATCTGCTGCTTCTCTTGAGAAAGAGAAAGCAAACAGAGCCCACACATGCTTGTGCACGCCGAGCAGGCGAACAGCGGCAATATAAAGGCCATTACACTCTCAGCCAAAGCAGAATGTATCATCTGACGGCAAACCAGACACTGTCCCAGGACATGTTTATCTAACATCCCTACCTGAATTCAAATTACCTAATTATCAGAGCAATTCTGCGAATGCTGACCAAGCAGAAACTCGGAAACAACGCAAGTTGTTACTTTAAGGCAAGCAGTCTGAAAAACACCCAACAAATGTACGATCACACATTAACTGTTTTAGCAAGTCAAGGATAAACTATAACCCTGTTAGGCCACAGTAGCTGCGGTGTGAAAAAAAAGGAATTAAATTTAGATTATGTGAAGAGCGAAGAAGTCAAACTGAACTAGAAGAATCAAAAGAGAGGAGGATCCCAAGTCATGCATGAGTCAAGGGAGGAGGAGGAGACTCATTCCATAATAAGACACCAGGTGTTGTTGTCATACGTGAACTGTGCCTACAACACTGTTCTACAGAGGAGGCTTTCAGAGTCCTTTACTAATCACTGGCACTTGCACAAGCAACTATGTCTCATTTAACAATCATGGTGCAGTGACCTCTGGAACCCAAGAGACCGCAGTCTCCTAATGACAATCAAAGATAGTATCTTTTGGGCTAGAAAGGCAAGGGCCAACGGAACCAGGGCAACAAAAGGATTAGTCAGAAAAAAATAGACGTGGCAGGGTATTCTGGAGTGTTCGGACTGCTACTGCCTCTGCTATATAACATTTGGGGCCAAAATGAGGAGAGGAGTGGAGACTAATTTGTTAGATTCTAACAGATCCAGAGCTTCTCTAAGCCTGGTACAAAATGACAAGCTATCGCCACTCGTCCTGGGTCTTTTATCCAATTCATTCAAGCTCAGAGACAAGGGAACTCAAGAAGAAGGGCAGGAAAGCTACAGGTAAAGGCTGAATACAAAGGCTAACCCAAATTGGTGGACCTCCAACCAAGAAGTTTTACCAACTTGACTCAACGCTCAATGTCACATAGCTCTTTTAATACCTGGTGACCCTCAGGTTGAATCTGGCTATTTGGTGGTTATCTCTGACTCAAGCAAACCCCATGCCAGCCTGCCCACAGTGACTTCAGGAGTAACACCGTTGCTCGCTTTGTGCCAGGAGAACTTAACAAGTTTAATAATGGAAGAAATGTGGAGTAACCTTTGGGACCTGCTGCACAACCATTTGCAGCATTTCTCCTAATCTTCTTCCCTCGCATCTTTCTCCCCTCCTGCTACACCTTCCTATGATTAAGCAGAGCTCTGCTGGCAAAAAGCCAGATGTAAAAGTGCTGGCAACAGCAGCAGGAGGAATTTCAGTCCTCCTGTTGAATAACCTCTTCAGGTTGATAGGACTCAGGAGGCTTAATTATGGGAGGTGGAAAGAAATTAGGGGGGAATCACAGAACCCGTTACCTAGCAACTGCGAAAGCATCCCCCATTGGTTACAACAGGAGGCAGCGGGAAATGTTTGGGTGGCTCCTTGGCAACCGGTCATATGACACTTTAACCCTCCCAATTTTCCATAAAACTTCAAGCCCTGCTAGGTCGTAGCTTTTCTGATTATTATTAATACTTAACACTGGGGGGGGGGGACTATAAACCCTATAATGGATGAATGGTGGTACTAACAAGGTTGGCAAAAGGCCAGGCTTTTACAAGCTCAGCACAATTTTGCTCTTTTGGCTGGTTGCCAGAATTAGAGGACAAAAGGGCAGAAAAGAATTCTGCGGAGCTCGCTGGTGCATATGTACACTACCACAGTGCATAAATGGGCACCAAGGCATTACACAGAAGTTGTGGCTGCTTGTGCAGCATGGCATGAATCTGTGTCTTATGCATGCAAACCTATATGCCACACCCTTCAGAGGACAAATTAATTCTGTGACAGAGAGAACTGTTTGTTCCCCAGATCCCATCATATGGATTAGCCAGCCAGCCTACAAGCAAAGACCAAGCCATTTTTGTCATTTGATCGATTGTCTGCCTTCTTATCCAGGTCAGTTATAGCAGAGACTATGGGCCCACCATCATTTTACAAACTGAAGGCAAGGTACAGGATTTGTGCTGTATCTGTACAGAGGATGGATGTTAAATACTGGGTTGACACATTGCAGTGGTCAGCTCTAGTTTATTTAGTGAATTCAGGCACCCTACAAGGACTGAATCCAGGGCTGGCTGCCCTGTTTATAAAGCATGCAAAGGCCACACCCTAACTCACCCCACTCCCAACGATAGGCTATTTACATAATACTGCATCTCTATTGGCCCACTCCTGAATCCAGGTAAGCTATTGTTCTGGGGTAACAAGCTCAACCCTAGCTCAGGGATGACTCATGCTCAGTACAGAACAATGGATATTGACAAACATGTGACAAATGTGTACTAAAATCCTTCCTACTACTTAGCATGATGGAACAGACCTTTAAGATTCTCCAGAGTTGAAGAACTCACCACAGTAGAATTCGATAAAAGTTGCCAACCACTAACTGTAAATGTTTTTGTTTGTCTCTGCTCTGGGCACGCACTGGGAAGATGATGTCTGTACTGGCTTTCGAATGCAACCACTAATCATGCATTATGGAGGCACATGTTCTGAGTTAACACACTTCATTAATTGTTCCAGCATCATTAATATGAAATATGTACACTAGGAAGGTACACTTGCAAGAGAATTGCTGGCTTCTACAGTTCTCTCTGCCTTTGGGACAATGTACACATGTTTGTCGACATCTGTAATTTATCCAGTTCATAAAGCTTTGCATTTGGGTAAGTCTCTGACTTCTTAAGAGAGAGCCAGTTTGGTGTAGTGGTTAAGTGCATGGACTCTAATCTGGGAGAACCGGGTTTGATTCCCCACTCCTCTACTTGCACCTGGCTGGGTGACCTTGGGCAAGCCATAGCTCTGTACCAGCTGTTCTCTCAAGGAGAGGTGTCTGTTGTGGGGAGGGGAAGGGAAAGGAGTTTGTAAGCCGCTCTGAGACTACAAGTGAAGGGCGGGGTATAAATCCAATCTCTTCTCTCTCTCTACTTCTTCTTAAGGAGAACCTAGTATATAAAGATGTTTGCTTACAACATTATACATGAAACTCCCTTATACTGAATCAGAGTAGACAAGACTGCCCTTTGTCAGACCAATGGTTTGCCTAGCAGAGGCTCCCCAGGGGTCCCAGGTAGAAGTTTTTCACAATACCTACTAAATGACCCTTTTAACTAGAGCAAGATTTGAGTCCAGTAGCACCTTAAGACTAACAAGATTTCCAGGGTATAAGCTCTTGAGAGTCAAAGCTCCCTATCTGATGAAGGGAGCTTTGACTCAAAACTTACTCTTCTCCTGTAGACCAACATGGCTACCCACCTAAAACTACCTTTTAACTGGAGTTGCTAAGAACTGAAGCTGGGATCTTCTGGATTCCAAACAGATGCTCTACCACTGTGCCACAGCTTCTCCTCTCAGCAGAAGGCCCTCAACTACGCACTGGGAAATGTTCTCCTCATAAGATGATTATGGTAATCAAGCCAACATTTGCAAGTGCAGAAATCTGCAGATCTACATCTATGAGAAGTATAATTTGAACCTCAGGAGCACAGGATGGGAGAAGGAAAAGGGACTTCAGAATAAAATAAGACACGAGTATATTATAGCTTAAAAAAGCAGGGATGCCGAAAAAAGGGTTTTTTTTTTTTTAAATTCAAAGCCATAACAGACGAGACAACGAATAGACAATCTGCTAAACGAAAAATCAATTGTGCAGGTAGTGAGAGAGAGTGAGTTCCACTTCAACACTTAACGGATAACACACTCTTTTCTGTTAGGGATGTGTCACCACTCGTTTGATAGCAAACTTGCTCTCTTCGTTTTCAGTGCCACCAATTTCATTTCCGGGATCAAAAATTCCAGTTTTAGCCCTACGTTGCGAAAGGTGAAACTAGCTAAGATGTGCAGTACCACGAAGGTTTCTGACAAGAGGCCGCAGCGGAAGACAGTTCCCAAATGCTCTGTGCTCTGGCTTATTAGGTTACACTTAAGAAGGAAATTACTTCACGAGTCCCTTTCATTGCAGAACTGAGCACAAGGGCATACCCACGACCCTTGTTCAATCAGCAGCATGGAAACAGTGCGAGTCAGAACTCCCTTTCACACGCCCAAATCAATTTTAGTAGGGCGTCGTATTGCATAGCCAAATGTTACAGCACTCACACGCTGTAAAGATAGCATCAGCACCTTATTCTTGCCACTGTAATTCCTGTTGATCCTGCCTAGGGTCAACATTGGAACTGTGTAATTGAAATTTCCATACTTGAAACGTTTTGGCTAACCAGAAGATGTTTTTAAGTTTGTATGTTACTGCAGCTAATGTTGTTAATGTTACTACTGTTACTACTCACACTTAGTACATATTTGCACTGTTTGTGTTTTAAATTTTTTGGAAACCCCCCCCCCCAATAAATACTATATATATATATGTATGTATGTATGTATGTATGTATGTATGTATGTATGTATAAATAAAAAGAATAGCATCAGCATGGATGGACAAACTGGGGGGGGGGGGGGAGAGAACCTGACAAAAAGATACAAAGCGGGGGGGGGGGGGGGACGACCAGGTTTCTGATTCACCTCCCAGACCTGCAATTCTGTGTACCACGACTTGTGTTTTTTAAACTCGCTCTATTTTTGAGGGATGTGTTACAGCAGTCAGGAGCAGTAATTGATTCACAGCAACTGGCCTACATAAAAACGACTGTCAGTGTTTAAATCATTTGGTGACTCTTTTTTTAAAAAAAAATTCTTTCAAACTTTGTTAAGAAAAGGCTTTCTTGCGGTTAAATCAGTCCTGGAATGGACAAGACTGAGAAAGAATGCCAATTAGTGAAAGGTCAGAGTGTGCCACAAATCCCCCATCATAGAGACGTATCAATTATCTGCCAGTTCCTACATATAACTCTCACACAAATTCCGGCGCTGGTGTTTCGGGGGTCCAGGCAATGGGATCTCACTGGGCCCTCTCATCTTCCTAGACAGCAATGGCCACATTCAAGAAAGGAGAGAAAAAATATCAAAAAGTTAATTCAGAATCTCATTACAGAAACGAAAGTCTGCATTCCGTTTCCCTCACACGGCTTGAAAATTAAGACTGACCTTAAGTTCCAAGGCAATAATCATTCTGAATGGCTTACACAGGCCTTCTTTCTGCAGAACCCAGAAAACTGTACTAGAAGATCACTAAGAAATGTTAAGTGTTGTTCTTTCTAGGGTTTTCAATCGTCAACTGGTAATCTAGCAAAAAGAGCTGGCTGCTTCCTGTCACCTATCTTGCTTTCTTTTCCTGTCCTCATTTCTTACGGAAGGTACCTGAATGTTTCATCCCATGGGCTAAGGACCAACATCAAGGGAGCAGACACTCTAGATAACTGGTGCCCAACCTTTTTGGTATGCTGACCCACAAATACAAATTTATTTGGTATGGTGATCCATCCAGGGGCAGCCTGGGGTGGTGGTTTGGCACCCGTGGCAGACTATGACCTTGTCACCCATCTAGTCCAACATTCCATTTTCAACACTGACCAACTAGATGTTGCTGAGAAACCCACAAACACCACACAAAAGGGTGCAGCTGCCCCTAAGCATGTGGCATTCTATTTCCACTTACTTCCAGCTACTACTGTAAAGTTTCTAGTTGCTGGGCAGCTTCCCCCACCCTCACATGGTTGCAAGGGAAGGTGGAAGATGGGGATTTGAGATGCTGACAAGGAGAGAAAGAATGATGCACAGAGCTGGAGTGGCCATTAAAGAGAGCTGTGACCCACTTTCAGAGGCTTCGCAACCCACTTTTGGGTCCCAAAAAATAGTTTGGGGAACAGTGATCTCAATGGAGAAAGTATTATGAGGAATGTTTGAAATTTAAAAGAAAGAGCACCCCTCCTTTCCATCCAAAAGGTCCCTTTTTCAGTCCCTGGCATCTCCAAGTTAAAAGGACCAGGAAGTAGGTGATGTGAAAGGCCTTTCCCTGTGACCCTGGAGAGCTACCACCAGTCTGAGTAGACAATATTGACCCTGTTGGACCAGTGGTCTGATTCAGCTTCATGAGCGATTTCATGTATGTGGGATTTCTCTAGGAGAGGGGCCATGGCTCAGTGGCAGCACATCTATTTGGTATGCAAAAGGTCCCAGGTTCAATTCTTGACCTCCCCAGTTTAAAGGCCTGGGTAGGAGGTGATGTGAAAGACCTCTGCCTGCAACCCTGGAGTAGACAATGCTGTTTGAGTAGATAAATGCTGACCTTGATGTTTGAGTAGACAATGCTGACCTTGATGTTTGAGTAGACAATGCTGACCTTGATGTTTGAGTAGACAATGCTGAACTTGATGTTTGAGTAGACAATGCTGACCTTGATGTTTGAGTAGACAATGCTGACCTTGATGTTTGAGTAGACAATGCTGACCTTGATGGACTGATCCAGTTATAAGGATGTGTTCACCCATCCTTTACACAATTCACCTGAAGAGTGGCTTTCACAGCTACAGATCCAGAAGGAAATCCTCTCTTTTATTTGGTGGCCCCAGTTGTTTAATTCAGCTAGATAAAACCAACACACCTAAGTGCTTAAAAATTATTGGAAAGCACCGTTAGCATCTGTGTGCATGTGTAGGTTGCAAAACTGGAACTCTGGAATGAAAAAAGCTAAACCTTTTTACAAATGCAATTCCCCTTTCATAAGCGGGGGTGGGGGGGGGAAAGATTTCTAGTTTCTCTGGAATCAGAGAAATGTATGTGACAGCAGTACCTTTTATATGTAAAGGATTTCTTGTTTCATTTGAATCAACAGATAGATTAAAGTAAACTTTAAAGGGAAATTGAAGATACATGCGGGGAAGAAAATGAAAACGATTGTAAAGGACTCAAAGTAAATAGCTCCTGGCTAACACTCACTTTGACTGACTTACTGGATACTCCAGACTCTTTTCCCTTCTGAAGTGAAAATACGTTTTGATCCAAGTGCCAGGGACTGGAAACACCCCTTTGTATACCAAAATATGTTGCACGTGTGATCTTCTAAGTGTTTCATGATGTAAATTAGTGCTTGAAACTCAGCGGCTTTCATCTTCAAATGGGGCTGGGACGAGAATCTGGCCAGACCTCTTAGTTCTTTCAAGGGATGATAAACACATTGCAAGTCAATAAAACAAGCATTTGTATTGGCTGGCTGTATAGATTAATTGGGACGTCAGTTCTTTCTAGAGTTAATCATCTGAACAAAGCAACCCTGAGCTGCAGGGGAAATTTTAATTTATCAAACACAGGCACACATTTATGAATGCTTTTGTTAATTTCATTTTTACAATGTGTTTTAAGCAGCTTTGTATGGCTCAGGAAAAAAATAATAAAGCAGTGTCATTTACTATGACATATATAGCTAAAATGCTACTTAAATCTTCTTAGCATATACAGACACACAGAACTTGTAGAAGTATCTGGATTGCCTTTCTTGGGAGAATAATTCACAAGAACACAAGAAGAGCCCTGCTGGATCAGACCAGTGGTCCATCTAGAACAGCATCCTGTCTCACACAGTGGCCAACCTGGAGGGCCAACAACAAGGCATAGAAGCCGAGGCCTTCCCCTGATGTTGCCTCCTGGTTCTGGGATTCAGAGGCTTACTGCCTCTGAATGTGGAAGTTCCCCTCAGTCACCAGGACTAGTAGCCACTGACAGACCTATCCTCCGTAAATTCCAGTTTTCTGGACAGAGAATAACTCCCAAAAATCTGCGCTAATAATGTTGCTTGGTGTTATAGCCTTTAAAAAAAATCCTTCTGCCTCCTGGATTTGTTTCGTCCTAAAGCAATTATATATGTTTTCTGAAAAGTTTGTGCACATGTGAATGATTTAACATACGAAAAACCAGCACCCTCAGGAAGAAATAATAACCACAACATCATCATCTGCCAATGCTGGACTAACAAGAACTTTTAACATGTCAAGGGAGGGGAGTGCTAATATATTCAACATTTACATTCTAGCCTTGTTTACTTCGTCTTGTTATAAATTATTTTATTTTTTTTAAAGAATTCTATCCCATTTTTCTTCCCTCTCAAACATAGGTTTCATCTTCAGGGGGGCTGGGGAGCAGGAGGCCCCCCCCCCGAACTTTTCCAGGAGGTGCTGAGAATCCACTGGAGACAATGGACCGTGATGTCTCTGGCCCAGCCCCAGCCCCCCCCCCCCCCCCCCCCCCGGAAATTGGAAAGTCTATGCCCTTGCTCTCAAAGGCCACCAAGGCAGCCAACAAGCCAAAATATACATAATAAAAACCACATTTTAAAACCATTAAAGCCAGCCAGCCAATCGACTCAACCCCAATACATTAAAACAATTACAACCAGAACTAAAATACATACAAAGAAATAAAAACTACCATTAAAATTGTGGACAGGAAGGAGAGATCACTAAGAGAATGCCAAATAAATAGGGTTGCCAATATTCAGGTGCCACCTGAAATTCTCCCACAATTACAATTGATCTCCAGATGACCAAGATCAGCTCTCCTGGAAAAAAATGGCTGTTTTTGAGATTTTATGGCATTATATCCTGCTAAGGCTGGCAGTCCTGCAAATGAAACAAGAAAACTTCACCTGCATGGCCGGTGTGTTTGTATCAACTAGACTTGGATCTTCTGCCTGGTATCACCTTTCAAATAGAGACACCTGCTTGTTTCTATTCGTTAACAAAGAAACTGATGACAACAGCCCTCAACCTGATTGCCCAATAAATCCTTGACGACTGAGCTCTATCTGAGCCACTGACACTCAACTTAGCATCTGATGGAGAAGTGCAGCATTCTAAGCTAAAGTGGTAAAGTGCCTTTTCTTGCCTATTGAGAAGGCAGGTGGCTTCCTTGAAAAGTACAGGTGCCTCCTTGTCTGTTCAGATTTTGGGATTTTTTTCCGTAATCTGGGGGGGCAAAGGTCTTCTGAGCCTGAAATATTGCCCCAACAAGGTTAATACAGTGCAACACTTTTCACCAGGTCCTGCAAATATAATTAACTCTCCAAATGTAAAGCTTGGCATCTATTACTGTAAGATCTGCCAATCCGTTATCCTTGAGTGAAAGTCTTCTGCCTTATTTATTGTCTGTTTAAAATATTTATATCCCACCCCACCTCTTTGACTTAAGACCCTCCATAACAACACACAACATAAATTCCTGGGAAACCTGCATGTGCAAGTTCAACCTTGAGATAATCTGATCTTCAAAGGTCAAGAAAAGTGAATGGACTAGCTTGGAGTATAGATGAGCCCTCAAAAGGCACTGCAAACTAAAGATCACTACCATCCTCTGCAAGCTACCCAGAGATGAGGTGTTCTGCTCTGGCCTGACCACTTGAGGAATGGCACAGAAGGCTAAAGGTACTGGCCAGAATTCAGGTGCTTTCCACAGGACCAGAAGAGTTCGTGGGATGCAGTTATCTAGGCTGTGGTTATCCTGAGTGATTCCTGACCCTTCCTTTTAAGACAGGAAAATGTGAGGCATGGGGGAGAGTCATTTTTTTCTAATCCTAGCTTCTGTTTGGGGTGGTAACTACTATCAATGAGGGTTGCCAGGTCTCCACTATGGCAAAAGACCTCTCACCAGCAACCTTCACTTCCCACCCCTGTTCCACTGACTGCTGGAAGAAAAATGTCAAAATCATCTTTGCCGCCAGAAGTGACATCATGCCACCATAGGAATTACCAGAAACTCTATGTTTTCCCCCAGAAGTGATATCATGCTGATGGCACCCCCCCCCCAAGGTTGCTACCCCATCTCCTGCTCGGTGGCAGCCACTGGCTGGCGACCCTACAGTCAACAACTATTTTTCTTCTTTACATCCCCCAAAACTTTATTTTACTTCGCAGGCAAAGGCAGGAAGATACAAAAACAGGAAAAGGAGTGAAGGGAGAAAAACTGCTTAGACTTCTTGAAAAGAAATGAAATAGCGGCTATAGAGTAATTCCTAAGTTCCCTTCTGCTCTGTAGTTATCTGCCAGTTTGGTGTAGTGGTTAGGAGTGCAGACTCTCATGTGGGAGAACCGGGTTTGATTCCCCACTCCTCCATATACAGCTGCTGGTGTGACCTTGAGTCAGTCATGGCTCTCTCAGAGCTGTTCTCTCATGGGCAGTCCTCAAAAGAGCTCTCTTGGCCCCACCTGCCTCACAGGGTGTCTGTTGTGGGGAGGGGAAGGGAAAGGAGATTGTAAACTGCTCTGAGACTCCTTCAGGGAGTGAAGGGCAGGGTATTAATCCAATCTCTTCCTCCTCCTCCTCTTGGACAATGTTCTTTACTTTTATAATGCTATTGGGATAAGCCAGTGTGAAGAAAAAATATCGTCCTTGTCTGCAATCACAGTGGTTTGGCCAGAGTGATTAGTAACTTACCTTGACCTGCTTACTCACACAAGGCTCAAAACTGTGGTTACAACATACACCTTACAGTGCATTACCCCTACAAACAAAAGGAGACCAAATTCAACTCTCTGGTGTACAGGATTAAATCAAGGAAGTTTCCTTTCTCAGAGAAGAGCAGCAAAATTGTAGACCTGGAGCTTTGTCGAGAATTTCACACTTGATGTCTGTGATAGTCCAAAAGTGTACCTTTTAAAAATAAAATACTCAGACCTCTAAAACATTTATCAGAGTTCTTCTTTCAGCGACAGTTTCGAATACTGAAATGCGATCAGTGAATAAACAAGCCATACAAAATTTTATGCTGAAATAGCAGCTCAACCCCAAATGGACTCAAACATCTGGAGCAAAGATAGATCAACAAAAGCCAACAGATGGACACAGCACAAAATATCCAGGAGCAAGAGACAAATGAAACCACCAGGCTTCAGAACTTGTCTCCTAATACTCCAGCCTAAACATACTCAAAAAGTAACTACATAATGTCGCACTTTAGTGAATTATTTCAGCTTGGCTGTTAACAAATGGAAAACATTTCAAAATGCTGTAGTCCTTTAAAAAAAAAAAAAAAAAAGATGTTAAAGGCATAAACCTTAGCCAAAATGTTTTCCCCTCCCTGCATTACTGAAAGTACTGCTTTACTGTGGGTGGTTAAACCAATGTGGTATGGAAATGCTGTAAAATTGTAAACTTGCCTTTGGCTTTCTTTAAATAACTTTATTGTCTCCCTTTCCCCTTTCAGCATCTGTTTTGTCTGGCTCATACAGTTACTTAACAAAGTTAGGAGGTGCATTTGGAGACCCTTTCTGTTGCCACAAACATTTATAGAACTGTTTAATTTCCTTTTTATTATCCAGTATGCTTGCCTAGCTGTTTTTATGAACTAGAAAGGAACAATAAACAACCATGCACTAATTTTAAAAGTTTTGATTTACGAAAAGTTAAGGAAATCAGAAATACCTAAATACTCAAAAGAATAAATAAGGTAACAAATGCCTTTTTTTCCATTTTAATGTCCCCTAGTTTTTTTAAAATGCATTTAGATCCTGGCATCATGCAGCTATTGTTATAGGGATCACTGGGAAGCATGCATCTGAGGAACTCTTATGGGAAAGTGTGATGGCTACTTCAAGTCTGAGAGCAAGTTTGGTATAGTGGTTAAGAGTGGTGGACTCTAATCTGGAGAACTGGGTTCGTATCCCCACTCCACCACATGCAGCCAGCTGGGTGACCTTGGGTCAGTCTCAGTTCTCTCAGCGCTCTCTCAGCCCCACCTACCATAAGGCAGAGTTGTCAAATTCATGTGTTACGAGGGCCAGATTTGACATAATGTCACTTTGTCTGGCCAGGCCATAAAATGTAACACGAGATACTGGAGATATGAACTTTATAAAGATGATTTCAGATGCCGAATGGCAATAGCAAGTGTGATTGGATTAGATGTGATATGCAGCGGGGGAGTAGGCATGGAGATATCAACATTGGTAATGAGACAGAAACCTAGGTCTCAATTTGGTACAGGAGGATTCAGTCCAGGTGGATGCAAAGAATAAATGGAAATAAATCTGAAAAGTGAGCAGTAACTCATGAAAGCACATACCCTACCATGAATTTTGTCAGTCTTTAAAGTGCTACTGGACTCTTAATTCTTTCTACTGCTATTAGAAACCACAACATTCAAAAACTAGTGGGGGAACATTTTAACCTTACAGGTCACTCAGTTGCTGACCTAAGAGTAGCAGTTCTTTTACAAAGGAATTTCAAAGGGAGATTAGAGAGACTGCTGAATCACAACTGATAATGAAGCTCAAGACAAGGCATCATCCTGTACTGAACTGAGACCTAGGTTTCTTCTCTCATTACCAATCCCTGGTATTGTCATTTGGTGTCTGAAATCACTTCACTCTCCAAGATATAAGGACAGATGGACTCACACTCTAGTTGTTATCTGAAGAAGTGAGTAGTGACTCACGAAAGCTCCTACTCTGCTGCTAATTTTGTTAGTCATTAAGGTGCTACTGGACTCTTGCTGCCTTTCACTAATAAAGAATACAAGTTGTGCTGTTAGGCTTCCTTCCCCCCCCCCCCCATCTGTTAGAACTGGAAAGGGGGATATCTCCAAGTGCTATGGGACTCTCTCTCTCTCTCTCTCTCTCTCTCTCTCCCTCCCTCCCTCCACTCCTCTCTCTCTAAAGAAGTGTGCTTGCACACAAAAGCTTATACCTGGAATTTAAAAAGTGGAATAAAAAAGTGCCACAGGATTCCATTTCTCTTTCTCTCGCCGCCTCTTTCTTTCCCCCTCCCTCCCTCTAACAGGGAGGGGGAAGAGGAGGGGGAGGGGGAAAGAAAGCCAATCGAGGGAAGGGAGGCTTGGCTTTCTTTCTCTCCTCTATGAGAGGAAATAGGAGAGGCTGGAGCTACAAAGCAGGAAGCAGGAACAGGAAGCAGCAAAGAGCCAGTTGCTCGCAGGCTAGATAGCAGCCCTGCAGGGGTCAGATCCAGCCTGCAGGGTGTATGTTTGACACCCCTGATCAACTGGGTCATCCCTGTCCACATGTTTGAGGGGGTGAACAAAGAGCTCTAAAAGTTTAGTGAGACAAGATCTTTAGTGAGACAAGATCTTACAGGATCCATGCTGATTCTTCCTCAATAGCTTTTGTTTAGCAATGTACCTACCAATTCTATCTTTAATAGCAGATTCAAACAACTTACCCGGTATCAACATTAGACTGACTAGCCTATAATCTCCTGGATCTCTTCTGGAACCCTTTTCAAAGATAGGGGTTACATTAGCTACCTTTCAGTCCTCGGGAATGGAGGCAGATTTTAGTGATATACAGCATACAGTATTTGGTCCGATGCTTTTTAACTTGTTTATTAATGATTTGGAGTTGGGAGTTAGCTGTGAAGTGGCTAAATTTGCAGATGACATGAAGTTGTTCAGGGTGGTGAGAACCAGGGAGGATTGAGAGACAGTCCAAAGGGATCTGTCGAGGATGGGCGAGTGGGCATCAACGTGGCACATGGGGTTTAATGTGGCCAAGTGCAAAGTGATGCACATTGGAGCCAAAAATCCTAACTATAAATACACGTTGATGGGGTCCGAACTGGCGGAGACTGACCAAGAAAGAGATCTTAGAGTCATAGTAGATAACTCAATGAAAATGTCGAGACAGTGTGCAACTGCAATGAAAAAGGCCAACACTATGCTGGGGGTTATTAGGAAGGGAATTGAAAATGAATCAGCCAGTATCATAATGCCCCTGGAGAGCCAGTTTGGTGTAGTGGTTAAGTGCCTGGACTCTAATTTAGGAGAACTGGGTTTGATTCTCCACTCCTCCACTTGCACCTGGCTGGATGACCTTGGGCAAGCCATAGCTCTGTACCAGCTGTTCTCTCAAGGACAGCTTGGGAAAGAGCTCTCTCAGCCCCACCTACCTCACAGGGTGTCTGTTGTGGGGAGGGAAAGGGAAAGGAGTTTGTAAGCCGCTCTGAGACTCCAAGTGAGTGAAGGGCGGGTATAAATCCAATCTCTTCTTCTTCTCTCTTAAATTGATGGTGCGACCTCATTTGGAGTACTGTGTACAGTTCTGGTCACCACACCTCAAAAAAGATATTATAGCATTGCAAAAAGTGCAGAAAAGGGCAACTAGAATGATAAAAGGGTTGGAACACTTTCCCTGTGAAGAAAGGTTGAAGCGCTTGGGGCTCTTTAGCTTGGAGAAACAACGGCTGAGGGGTGACATGATCGAGGTTTGTAAGGTTATGCATGGGATAGAGCAGGTAGGGAAAGAAGTCCTTTTCTCCCTTTCTCACAATACAAGAACTCGTGGGCACTCCATGAAATTGCTGAGCAGTCGGGTTAGAACAGATAAAAGGAAGTACTTCTTCACCAAAAGAGTGATTAACACGTGGAATTCACTGCCACAGGAGGTAGTGGCGGCTATAAGTATGGAGAGCTTCAAGAGGGAATTAGATAAACATATGGAGCAGAAGTCCATCAGTGGCTATTAGCCACAAAGTATAGATAGGAACTCTCAGTCTGGGGCAAGTGATGCTCTGTATTCTTGGTGGTTGGGGGGGGCAACAGTGGGAGGGCTTCCTGCCCCCACTGCTGGACCTTCTGAGGGCACCTGGTGTTTTTGGCCACTGTGTGACAGAGTGTTGGATTGGATGGGCCACTGGCCTGATCCAACACTGGCTTCTCTTGTTCTTATATTTTTATCAGGAGATCCACAAGTTCATATTTGAGTTCTTTCAGAACTCTTGGATATATGCCATCTGGGCCTGGTGATTTGTCAGTTTTAATTTGTCCATCAGTCACAGGACCTCCTCTCTTGTCACCTCAATCTGACTCAGGTCTTTCGACACCACTCCTGAAATCGGCAGTTCTGAAGTGGGCAAGCACCTCCCATCTTCCACAGTGAAGACAGAAAGACTGTAAAGAATATCACTGAAAGATACTAAAAACAGCTCTCCCAACTATAGCATCAATAAAAGATGTTTCACCAACTGCCTAGTGAACAAGGAGTTCTTGGGTCCTGACCAGATAGAAGGCAAGACATGCATCACAGCATGCTCCCTGAGGGTTTTGAGATTCAGTAAGAAAATCAGTAAGTTAATAGCAAGCCAGAAAAGATGTCAAAGCAGAGTACAGAGTACTCATTGCTAAAAAGGCATTGAATTGATGTTTTATTTTCATCAAGTTGGAAGACTATGGAACTTAATTGTATTACTGCCCTGATTCTGGAACAGCAGGTCTGGTAAAATAGGAAAGTGAATAAGAAAGCTAGGTGAAGTGCTTTGTAAATTATAGTGACTGCTGCCATAATAGAACTATTAAAACGTAGTCTATTTCACTTCTTGCTATTCTGTGCAGCATCTGATTGATTAAAGGGATTGGGGGTAGACAGAAAGATAAAGGGTTCCATCCATAGAAAGAGTTGTATCATGACTTGGGTTCAAATCTTTTATCAGCCATGAAACTCACCTAGAGCCATTGTTCATTCCAGTGTAATTTCTGTTGCAGGGTTTATAGATAGATAACACAGGGGAGAACTTTGTACACAACCCTGATCTCCTTTGAAGAACACTGGGATAAAAGGTTGGACAGAGTGAGAGATCTCCCCATGAATGTATCCCCTAGAGACTCCTACTTACTTAGAAACAAAAGCATCTGTACTTGCTGTTCAGTTGATACCCCCAAAAGATATACTTGCAGTGTTTCCAATTCTGCAAGATTTTGAGAATATGATTGCTTCTAGCTTCAAATCAAAGCGCTAGTTATTACCTTTAAAGCCTTTTATGATTCAAAGCCTACATGTCTGGAGAACCAACCCCCCACCTTCTTTGGTCTGCCTGAAGCTCCTTGCTAAATATATCTTCTGTCCAGCTATCTTGGTTTGGATTCCATTAGAGACAAGATTCTCTTGTGTGTTGCTCCAGCTTTGTGGAATATCTGACTCGAGGCTGTCACTTGGATCCCTATCACACTGTCCTTTAGAAGCACACATGCAGCTATATTATTTTGAAGGGGGCTTTTTTCTGATTTTATGCAACACAGGATGTTGCTTGATTTGTTTTTGGAACTTTTTCTAGGCCGAGTATAATCACAGAAGGTGTAACTTTTATGATGGTTGTTTTAAGTATGACTATTAGGTTTTCATGTCTTTGGACATTTTAACATAAACCACCCTGGCCCTTATAAAGTATACAAATTTTAAACCAGTGAATGAACTCATTCATTCTTGTGTATAAATTCTTGCTTAGGACATCCACTCCCTGACGTTAGTACTCGCAACATGGATTGCAAGAGTGAGCAGCCCCGTGGCCAGCTCTGAGTCAGCCGAAGCCAGTAATCAGAAATACAAGCTGCAGGATTGTCAGGATTCACAACCAACAGCTGGTGCAGAACCAGTGAAACTCTCCAACCCTGATTCAATAGGTAAAACCCAGTTGATCATTTCCAGCCCTCCATTATCCCCCACACCCACAGAGCACTGCAGACAGAAGCTATGAATAGAACTACAGGAGAGATGACAAAGTGCATGCCTCCTCGCCCGATGCCAGCTGCTTCAGTAGTTGCAGGATTATTTCCGAGCAGCGGGCTGTAAGTCTGACCCTTAAGCATATGGCTATAAAAACCAGCCAAGGGAGGCTGTTATGGGTGGAAGCAAAAAACTGAAATCTCTTTGACCATTGCATGGGATCCTGCCTCAACCCTGTGACTCTTCAGACCATTTCCTGACTCTGCCTTCATCTTGCTCCTGAATCTGCTTGTGAGTAACTCTCAGATTCTCAGACCCTGCTCTATGGACTGACCCTCAGACTAGATTCCTGACTCTGTGCACAACCTTGGACTGGACCTTGACTATGCTTCTTGAGTTGGTGCTCTTGCCTTAGTTGCTCTAGGCTCTGACAGTGCGCCCTACAACGTTCCTAGCCCGTGACATCCCTTTTCTAAAGTTGTCCCACCAACCCAGTGAATGCAGCACACACCTCATGGGAACTAGGGCTTTGGCAGGTAATTCACCTAGCTCATTGTAAGCCAAGAACCTTTTAATGGGAAATAATAATGTGGGCATAGTTTCTTTCTATGGCAGAGTGCTAACATGGCAGAATTCCTTTGTGGCTAAGTACCCTGATTAATTGCTAAGAAGTCATACTTATTGATCCAATGGCTAAGTAATGGGCAAGGCTCAGTGTCTCTCTGGAATTGCTGCTGTCTGTAAATGTCATGAGATGTGATGAGAAGCTAGATCTTTTTAGGAGCTACTGGCCAAAAATTATGGTTTTTTCTTGAAATTTTGAAGCCATGGGGGAAAAAAATCCCACTCCCCCGAAGTCTGAGATAAATGGAAACATACACATTATTTACTTTCTTATCACATTTTAACGATAGAAATATCATGTATACCTTAGCACATAAAATTGTACAATTTGGCATATTTATTAATTTAAAGAGTATAAATTTCTCCATTTTCTACAAGCAAAATTGCAAATGTGCCCAGTACTGAAAAAAGAGAAATCTGCAAACTGCTGCACCTTATGTTATCTTAGCACATGTATCTTAGAGGTAAGAAAAAAATGAAAGTTGAAAACCGAAAAAGTGTGTTATTTGGACAGAAACAATCTTGTATAGTCATCATATGGCTTAGCAGCATATTTGCATATCAAACTTACATTTTATCACATTGAAAACACTGAACGATTCAATAGCAGATCATCATCCTACACATTATGGCATACTTATGGTAGACAAAATCAGTCACATTAAACTAATAAATGATATGTTCAAAATATAGTGTATATACCGACGGAATACATAGGGTTGTATCATCAGCTTTCCCACTGGCAAAAGGGCAGGATCCCTTTTGACCACCACCAAAGCAACATAGGACAATGGCTGCAGTGAGATACAATCAGCAGCAGGGGTCCCCAGTCTTTTTGAGCCGGCAAGCACCCTTGGAATTTTGATACAGGGTGGTGAGTGCAGAAGTCATAAAAGGTAAAAGGTAAAGGTTTCCCTTGCTCAAAAGCCAGTCAAATCCGACTCTAGGGGGTGGTGCTCATCTCCATTTCCAAGCCAAAGAGCCAGCGCTGTCCAAAGACTTTTCCGTGGTCATGTAACCAGCATGACTAAACGCCGAGGTGCACGGAACACTGTTACCTTCCCCCCGAAGCGGTACCTATTTATCTAGTTGCAATGTCTTGCTTTCGAACTGCTAGGTTGGCAGGAGATGGGGCCAGAGACGGGAGCTCACTCCATCACGCGGCACTAAGGTCTCAGACTGCCGAGCTACCGACCTTCCAGTCTGCAGCTCAGTGTCTTAGCCACCCACAAAACAGCTGCTACAGAGCTGGTAGGGATTGAGGTTATACACAACTCTAATAGTAACTCTTCAAAATTTCAGGCAGATGCTCTCTTTAACAGAATGCCTTTTAAAATGAACATATTGTGTAAAAATATGTTCTTGCATACACACAGCTTACCTTCAGTCGTACTGTGAAGATCTGTGTGCTGTGGTTGCAGCTGCTGCTGAAGCAATTTTTTTTTTAAAAAAAACAAACCCCCTGCATAGCCCATTAGATCTCCAAGGGCCAACCAGAAACCCTGCTGGGCAAAAGCCCCGACCTGGTCCTGCCTGCTTTCTAAAAATGCTTGGTGGCATAGGTGTCAACTACGGGGGGGCTCAAGGGCTCAAGCCTCCCCTGAAATTTCCCGGGGGGGGGGGGGGCTCAGCCACCCCCGGCAAAATGGAGCGCCCACCGGTGGCCAGTCAGCCGGCCAGCTGGCTGCCGTCGCTGCCTCTCCTTCCCCTCCACCCCCGGCCTGCCCTCCTGCCTCCCTGGGGCGGGGGGTGGGGAAGAGAGGCGGCGGGGACATGGTCCCGCGCTTCGCACATGCGGCAGTCAGCTGGCCAGCTGGCTGCCAAAACCGGGTCTACCTCCCTGGGGCCGGGGGGGGGGGGGGAGAAGCGGCGGGGACATGGTCCCGTGCAAAAGAGCCCCCCTGGGGATTTACGAAAGAGCCCCCCCCCCGGGGATTTACAAAGTCTACGCCCCTGCTTGGTGGCCACCAGGAAAGGTGGTGCCAGGCACCCTGGAGCTCAGGGGCATCACATTGAGGATCACTGATCTAAAGAGGCTGAACTGAAAACTGGTAGGATTTAGCCCACAGGAATTATCTTTATGTAATGCTGTAGATAATCTTACATAAAAATCTTCATACTATACATTGTGAGCGAGTACAACCTTGTCTTGCCCTGACCTAAATGGCCCATGCTAGCCTGATCTTGTTAGATCTCAGAAGCTAAGCATGGCCAGCCTGGTTAGTACATGGATGGGAAAGCACCAAGAAAGTCTAGGGTCACTACGCAGAGACAGGCACTGGCAAACCACCTCTGTTCATTGCTCGGCTCTATGAGGTCTCTGTAAATTGACTGTGACTTGATGGCACTATTCATCACCATAGCCTTGTCCTTGGGGAAAAAATCATTTACACCAAATCATTGCTCGGCTCTATGAGGTCTCTGTAAGTTGACTGTGACTTGATGGCACTATTCATCACCATAGCCTTGTCCTTGGGAAAAAAATCATTTACACCAAAAGAGAAATATTCTTTTCAGTGCTCTGCAAATTTTACAATTTTTCCATCAGAAAAACCAAAAAGAAAATTCCTTGCCCCCCCCCCCCCGATTCTCCCCCTCCCCCAGTCCGTTTCTAGACCAGACAGACTATGGTCAAACGGAAGGGTGAGAGAAAGACATGCCAAAATTGATGCATGATGGCAACAATTATCATTTTAAATTGAGTGAAAAGACAACTGGTGGAAGGAGGCCAACCACTGAGATAGTTTAAATGTGACAACGTTGGTGAGGCAACACCACTCAATACAGAAAGAAAAGGAGAGACAGCAGTTGAAGACACTGAAAGTGGAAACTTAAGAAGCTGGGGAAATGACAGCATCCCTGACAATGACAGAAAAGAGTAAAAAATTATCTATATGAGTCTGTAAGTATTATATGCCAATAAAAGTAATTGGATTGGATTGGTAAAAATTTATGGTAGAGAAGTTTAGTTCTGGTTGGGAGGTAGTATTGGCAACTCATGTTCAAAATGGTTGTACCAGGCTCTGAAAATATTCAAACCTTAATCAGATCCTCTGATCATCACTCCCACATCTTAAGCCACTCGGTGACCCAAAAGTATTTCCAGGTAAGCAAAAATAACACTGGCATGGCGGTAAATCTCTGAGCTTATTCTCAAGATGACTTTGATCTAGAAGTACCAAGGTTGGTGATATTTGTGTCATTCAGACTTAGAAGTGCACAACAAAGCTTACTTAGCTTGATTTTTTAAAAGAACTGTTGTTGAAAGTACAATATGGTAAGATCTAAGGAGCCTTGTCAGCATCTACACTGTTTATCCCAGCTTCCAGCAGGATTTTTAAAATCAAGAAACAACATGACCTAAAAGGGAAAGGTGGCACCGCTCCTCTGGAGGTGTTCCTTAAGTAGGCCTTACAGAACACACAAAATCGGTTTCTTACTTTGGTTGTTGAAGCTGCCGAAGAGTTGGCCACGAGGGTAGTTATCACATCACTGTTGACAGTGGTACAAGCGACTGTAGTGGGAGCATGTAACCGTGAGGGCACAATTGGCACGGGCAGAAGCCCTGGTCTATTGTTGCTATTGCTGTTGACTGTGCTATTACAGTTACTGCTGTTCACGTGGTTCCCATTGGCACTCCATTCTCGGCAGTCCCATCCTGTGCGATAATCTCTTTCAAACCGGCTGTGGTGCCGTGACATCTCGGCCAAAGGCAGATTCCACCTTTTCTCAGACGGAATCTCAGAGGTTGACTGCAGACAAGGAAAGAAGAAACAAAGGGGTGTTATTTAGTCAATCTCTCTCCCTTCCCTTATAGAAAAGGCCATTTGGACCTTTTCTTGACCTCTGACAAAATGGGGAAAATTTTTTTTTATTATACAGCTGTCTTAAAAAATTGCATTTCAAGAAGCTCTAATCCAAGAGACTGAGAAGAAAGAAGGAATCACTGATGAAGAGAAAAGCCTCTTGGATACCCATGAGGACACCCCAAACTGCCCCGTAAGATACAAATATTAGCTTCAGTGGCTGTAAACACCAGGCCTGAAGTAATTTACACCACTTGAATTCTCAGTGTGGGATATATTTCTAACAGCTTCCTAAAAATACTCTGTTTGAGTCTTGTACCGCAGAAAACGTGCTGACACTGTGTTTCAGATGAGGACTCTACAGAAGCAAAGTA
Source organism: Lepidodactylus listeri (assembly GCA_029233225.1). Taxonomy (NCBI): domain Eukaryota; kingdom Metazoa; phylum Chordata; class Lepidosauria; order Squamata; family Gekkonidae; genus Lepidodactylus; species Lepidodactylus listeri. The sequence goes on from JARCFY010000016.1 coordinate 22,993,467, forward strand.
CAGCATGAGGTTCACTACAATAATTCATTTTCTTTACTCACAACTCATATAATGTACAAAAGTAAGATGGGGAAAATATAATTTGTCTTTTTCATTAGGAATGTACTAAAATGGCAGAGAAATCATCTGGATTTAATTATTTACAATAGCTATATTTAACATTAAACAGTAAATTTTATGGCAGAAATATTTGTGTGGGCCTGTTTACAATTTATTTTCCAGCAATCACAGACAGACCAACTTTCTAAGGATTTTAAAAAAAACAAAACAAAATTTGGTCAATTATATTTTGTTTTCAAGGCAATTATTTTCCATTTCAGTAACAAAACAATGTTGCTCATTTATTTGGGGTATGTTTTTAAATGCAGTTTTATAAAGATTTTACTATTTACATACAAAGATTTTTAAATTATATAAAATTATATATTACATTTTAAGAAATATATATGAAAGAGAATACTTAAAATAAAACTTCTCTGATCCTAACCAAGTTTACTTTTTCCAGTCACTTTACTCTGAGTAAAGGATTTAGGATTGGGGAGTTAAAGGAAAGTGGTTTCTTGGACAGTGACAGCGGCCTTAATGTATAACCTTACTGGCCTGCATAAATAAATAGAATTTGTATGTAGAATCCCATTTTTAACATGTAGCAAGCATAAGTTCTCTTGTTCAAAATTTCTAAAACTCAGCTTCCTTTCTCAATAAACACTTTTATTTCCACTCTCCCCTTTACTCTTATCTTATTAATTAATAATTAATATTAATGGCATCCTCACAGTATCAGCATTTTTTTAAAAAAAGATCTCCAACAAGAAACCCTTAGACATATGATTTTTATCCCAAAGACTCCCCAGTAAGCTCAGCAGTCATGGGATAAGAGAATGGGTCCTTTTATGGATTAAAAATTGGCTAAACAAAAGGAAATAGAGAGTAGGAATAAATGGACAGTTCTTGCAATGGAGGAAGGTAAGAAGCAGTATCCCACAAGAATCAGTACTGGGGCTGGGGCTATTCAATCTGTTCATAAATGATCTGGAACTGGAGATGAACAGGGTAGTGGCCAAGATTGTAGAGAACACAACATTATTCAGGATGCTGGAAACCAAGGCCAACTATAGAACTCCAGCCAGGAAGATCTCCACAAATTGGGTGAGTGGGCAACAATGCGGCAAATTAAATTCAATGAAGGTAACTGTAAGGTGACGTACATCACTGAACAATCTCCCTCCCCATTTCAAGTATATGCTAATGGGGTCTGAACTTGCTGAGACTGAGAGGGAAAGAGACCTTGGGGTTATAGTGAATAACACATTGAAAGTTTCAACCCAGTGAAAAGGGCAAACTCTATGTTGGGGATTATTAAGGAATTTGCCATGTTGTACCTTTTTTCTTTTTATGTCAATAAAGGTATTTGGATTGGATTGGATTATTAAGGAAGGGACTGAAAATAAAAATGGGCAATATAATGTCCCTGCATAAATGTATGGCGAGGCCTCATTTGGAATACTCTGAGCACTTCAGCTCATGCCTCTGATGTTGCACAGCTTGAAAAATCTAGAAGGTGGCAATCAAGATGATGAAGGGGTTAGAGCCCCATTCTTATGGGGAAAGGCGGAAGACTCTAGGACATTTCCATTTCAAAAACAGACAACTGGGGGGGGGGGTTTGATATGCATTTATAAAATTATGCATGGGGTAGAAAGACTGGACAGAGGCAACTTTCTCTCCTCCTCAAATACTAGAACTCAAGGGCATCCAATGAAGCTCATGGGCAGTAAATTCAGGACAGAAAAAAAAACTTATTTATCCAATGAAGAATTAAAATGTGGAATTAGCTGCTAGAGGATGTAGTGATTGCCACTGGCACAAGACAGCTTTCCAAGGGGATTAGACAGATGCGTGGAGGACAGGTGTATCAGCAGCTACTAGCTATGGTAATTAAATGGAATCTCCACATTCAGAGGAAGTAAACTTCTGAATACCAGTGTCAGGATGGAACACTGGGGTAGCCTCAGGCTCTAAGGCCTGTTATTGGCTCCCCAGATTAATTGGCTGGTTACTGTTGTAAGTCAGGACGCTGGACTAGATGGACCACTGGACTGATCCAGCAGGGCTCTTCTTATGTTCTTATGTCTAAATCCTGAAAGAATGCTTTTCTAAACCTGATAAATCTTGTGTTCCAGTCTTCACTTTTGTGATGTCCTGTTAGTGCAGCTGGCAGCATAGCCCAACCACCACTACCAGAAAACAAATTAGTACTTTCCAAACAACACTAACTGAATAGTATCTGTCATTCATGGATAACAGGAAGGGCAACAGGAGAAGCTGACCAACAGGAAAATGAGCTGCAGGCTTGTCAGGATTCACTGCCAACAGCTGGTGAAGAGTTGCCAAAACACTCCAGCCCTGATTCAGCAGGTGAACCTTAGTTAGCCATTCCCAGCCCACTAGTATCACCTACACTCAGAGTGCCACAGACAGAGGCTGAGAACACTGAAACAGACAAGATGGCAAAGTGCACACCTTCTTGCCTGACGCCAGCTGCTTGCTGATAACAAAGATGAGTAGTTGCAGAATTTCCCCTGAGCAACTGGTTGCAAGCATGACCCTTAGTCATGGGGCTGTGAAGCCAGCCAAGAAAGGCTGTTAGGCATGGATGCAAAGCGTATGATAGACACTAAGCCACCAACTCTGCCTTGCCTGACTTCTGGCCCCTGCCCTGGACCAAACGACCCTGCCTTGCTTGACTTCTGGCACCTGATACTCGGAGCCTGCAAGCCAGTACACACTAACTGTAACTATAAGGTTGGATGTTACATTAAGGGGAAACACTTCTCCCATTTTTTGCAGTGGAAAATGACCATCTATAACAAGCTCTTTGAATGACGGATGCAGTTTGCTGATAAATTCTAGTTTGAAGCTACTGTTCTCTTCCTACACTTCCTCTAGGAAGGTTGTACCTTTTTAGAAAATGACATAACAACAGATGCTAAGCACACACATTTTAGAGACGCAATGGCAACATGAGAGGTACTGGAAACCACACCACATGGAGCATGACACATCGTTAAATCAAACTGAATGAAATTTAGCCCTTAATGTTTTGTTCAGTACATTTATCACAATCTCTTCCTTCCCCGTAGCAAATCCCCCACACTTACTCTCTTGAAGGAGTTCTATGTCCCCCATCTTCCATTAAGATCAGTCACTTAGATTATCTTTTCTTCACACTTCTTAAGTATCTGCCTTTCAGATTATAAATGCAAGGAGTAGCAAGCCTTCAGCCAGTCTAAAGCCAAAGAACTGTATTTCCTGTGCTAATAGGGATTCAACTTCAAAATCAAATGTCACCCTTTAATTATTATTTCCTGAATAAAATAGATTTATATTTGTTTCTATTTATGAAGGTGAATACAACACCAGCACACATAAGTCTGCATGTAAAGTACCATCAAGGTGTACCTGACTTATGGCAATGCAACCCAAGCATGAGATTTTTCAAGGCGCTCCCTTCCTCTGCAGAGTCTTTCTTGGCGGTCTCTCTTCCAAGTATCGACCCTCTTTATGTTTCTGAGAGCTGAAGAGATCAGGCTATATACCATGCTGCCTTCCCTCGCCCAGCACATATACTATAAATGGAATCCAGCTCCATGGTAAGGCATGCAAACTGGGAAAGGAAAAATTTCATAGAATTGATGTCTCCCATATCCTCCCCTTCTCCTTGTAGCCCAATGTTCCTGTGAAAAGCTGCTCTTGAGAATCAGAGGACAGTCAAAATTCAAAATTGGATATAGTGTGGTGAGGCTGCAGCTCTATGATCCCGTCAGATCTCGGAAGCTAAGCAGGGCCGACCTTGGCAAGTATTTGGATGGGAAACCTCCAGGGAATACTACGGCCAGGAGGCAGAGGCAAGCTATTAAGCCACTTCTTTGAATGTCCTCGGTGTCCAGAGGTCGCCATAACTTCCATGCACAGGCGCGCATGCGCACACACACAAATGCAAAAATACACACAAAAAATAAAATCAGCAGGAAGTCACCCTCTTGTATGAACCGTTTGATTAACAGAGCAAGCACTTGCACAAGGGGGGAGTTTCCACATATCACCCCCTCAAGCCACAGCCGTCCCCCCACACACTGTATCCCATGCTCTTCCCAATCTCAAATGTAGCTTGGAAAAGTGTTGCAGGAGACTGTAAGGGGGAGCAGGAGGGATCTATTTCACATGCACCTTCAGTTCCTGACTCAAAGGATTCAACCCAGAATCTTTTCACATTTTCTGTAGTTAGATATAAACATGCCTGGAACATACCCTAATGCAAAGAACTACATCTGATAACTCTAAAAGATTTGCATACTAAAGCCTACATAATTTTCAAAAAATCTAAAAAGAAAAAAAATGGAGAATACCAAGACAACTTAAACAGACAATTTTAAAGACCAAGATACTGTACACACACCTAAATGTATTAGCATTTACATTACATTCACACCACTACCGCAACAGCACATTAAAGTCAAAGCACGTTTTTACATATCAAAAACATGAATGTGGCATATAATGAAGTGTTAAAGGCTTGAATGTGTACCAAGTTCTGAATATTATCTAAAGGGAACAATATGCTCAGGTTTAAGCAACTTACTACTAAACAGAGGACGTTCCATTAAACTTTCTGAAAGTTGGCAATGCTGTCTTTCATGCCTTTCCAGGCATTAGTATTCACTTTGCACTTTAGCGTGCAAAAATGTCTTGATATGCATTCCTCATTATCAGTATTTTAACCCACAGAACTGTTTTTCTACATTAATCCCCAATGCTGTTTAACTTTATCACTTCACATTCATCTTCTCTGAAAGTTTTATTAGAAGGTTTCTTTGATAAACTGCTATAATCCTTGGTTGTTGCACCAGTGCAAGATCTATTAACAATATCTGGTGTGTGTGTGCATGCGTGCATCAATGAAGCACTTTGAGGACTGGGTGCAACAAATGGCACTGGTTCAATTACAGGATTCTGAAACAACTGAACATACTTTATTGCCTATTATAATAAGTAAATTCAGTCCAGAACATCAGCAAGGTTTTAGAAAACGAAGGCCTCAACCTCTATGCCGTTACCGGAACTGATAAATGATAGCACTAGGAATTGCCGTAAACTCTATGGTAAAAATTTTTCTCCTGTTGCCACTTGGAGCAGTGACGGGCAATGAGACCTGGCAGCGAAGGATCCTCCATCGAGTGCTTGGCAGCCCTAGCTGCCCCCATAATTTCCCAGCACAAATGCAAAAGCAGACACCCCAGAGAGGAAAGCTCAACTCAGGGCAAATACAAGGGATTTTCTCCAATCCAGAAGGGTTGATGATCCTGATCAGCCCGTCCCCTCCAAATTTTTAGTTGCTGGCATTGCCTCAGGCTTTCTATGGGCAACTTTCCAAGGCCTGGGCTGGCATTTACAGAGGCCTTTAAAGAGAATGAGTTATACTCAGAAGCCTGGGATTTCAATGTGTCATACTGACACTACACTAGACTCAAGATGAAAGGAACTGCTCATGGGATCAGTAAATCTAGATAGACAGTGTCCTGTTCAAACAAATTAGCCCATATGTCCTAATCTCTTTCCCAAAAACGTAGCCAGGAAAAGTTCCCTCGGAAATTCTTCTGTGTCCACAAATAAGTTAAAATTAAAATATTCTTGCACTATGGATTGATTCATTAAGCCTTTCGTGCCCCTGGCAAGATGTCCCATAACTCAGCTACACTGCAGACTGCTCTAATTCAGCTGAAACACATTCTGTGGCTCCTTCCTGCCTTTACTCCATAGCATGTTGTTTTTCCATTGCATTACAAACTTAATATGACATGCTGGCACTGCCTGATCATCTCTCTTGAGGAATTCCAGTCTATACTGTCATAGTCCCTTGTTTTTGACCACCCATATATTAAAAGTAAAAATGCCTTTCCTTGCACACATTCATCCCACAAGACCAGACCAAGAATCAAGTAGTCCTGGCATTCTTTTCTCAACAGTGCCTAACCACAGGTTTCCAAGAAATCCAGATGCAGGGCACGGAAGTACCAAAGCTTGTAACCACTGAGGTTCTAATAAAGACAGATCAGGCGGGTAGCTGTGTTGGTGTAAGCTTTCGTGTGCAAGCAAATTTCTTCAGTTACAGTCTGTCTGTATCTTAAGAAGTATGCTTGTACATGAAAGCTTATAACTTGAATAAAACTTTGTTGGCCTTAAAGGTGTCACTGGACTCAACCTTTGAGATTGTAATAAGTTATCCTGGCTCATCGCTACTGATAGACTTAGGTTCCATGAATCTGTCTAATCTTCTTTCAAATATATCAGCACATCTTACTATGTGATGGTAAAATAACATTATCATTGTCAGTTCTGGTTCTACTGTTCATTCATTCATTTATTAATTTAATTTATACCATGCCCTCCCTGCGAACAGGCTCAGGGCGGCTTCCATTGTTCGTAACCAGTACCATAAAACCATATACAAAAGCTAAAACATTTAAACAATAAAAAAATTCTAAGTGCTAGTGGTAGTGATCATCTTTCAATAATTAAGATGGCCTACTGTATGATGTTTGCAATTATTTCCGATGCATCGATCTGCAGCATTACGTGATGGTATGACTCAGTCTCCAGGCCAGGGCCAGCCCATAGCCACAGATGTTGTTGTTGCTGGTGTGGTGGCTGCTAACTGAAAGCCTGGTGGAAGAGCTCCATCTTGCAGGCCCTGCGTAAAAGGTCCTGCAGGGCCCTGATCTCTTCTGGGAGCTAATTTCACCAGTAAGGAGCTGCCACCGAAAAGGCCCTGGCCCTGGCTTGGGATGGTCAGTCAGCGTTGTAAGCTGGACCGTACTGCTCTCTGGGGTATGTATGGAGAAAGGCAATCCCTCAGGTATGTCGGACCCTGGCCATATAGGGCTTTAAAGGTAAGTACCAGCACCTTGAAGCGGATTTGGTATGCTATTGGCAGCCAATGCAGTGCCTTCAGCACCATCTTCGCTGGGTTCAGCTTCAGCTGGCTCAGTCTGAGCCAACCAGCCACAGCTTGCAATGCCCTGTCCAGGTCTTCCGGTCTGGAGTCTGACTGGCTGCCCAACATCAGATAGAGCTGGGTGTCATCAGCATACTGGTGACACCCCAGCCCATACCTCCAGGCAATCTGGGCAACGGGGTGCATGTAGATGTTCAATAACACTGGGGACAGCACTGCGCCTTGAGGCATACCACACTCCAGCAGGTATCTCCTGGACTGCTGTTCCCCTAGTGCCACCCTTTGTCCCCGACCCTGGAGAAAGGGTAGCAAGCCATTGCAAGGCAAGCCTCTGGATCCCCATGTCGGCGAGGTGGTGGGTCAGCAATTTCAATAGGTGATTCTGCTTTACATTGTTTTTGTCTGTCCTGGTTCTATTGTTCATCCATTTCAATAGGTGATTCAGAGGAGGAGGAGGAGGAGATGACGACGACCACGACCACCACCCCTCCAGCAAAGTGCATGTTGAAAGAAAACCCAAAAACCAACAGTTCCATAGGTAAATTTGCTATTTGGTCCTCTATTTTAACAATCACCTGTAAAACAAATGGCATTTAAAAATTTTAAGGATATTTTAGTATTTTCAAAAAGGTCTTCCGTTCACACAAAAAGTCTAGTATGGAGATCTTCCTACAGGGAAAAATCATCACGGAGGAAAGCTGCATACTCCCCTGTTTTTATACTCCTCATACACCACAGATTTTGGACTCCCTTATATTCTTCCAGCATTTAATAGGACAAGAAAACCAAACCTTCAAATAATCCAGAGAAAGAAACAAAACATTTAAAATAAAACTGAAAATTCTGGGATATTCTAAGGATAATGACAAAAAAAGCTCAGTACAAACAAGCCAAATAATACCTAAACTATATACAACTGAATGAACAAACAGAATTTTGGGGTGTTTTTTGTTTAGTGGACTGAATCTTGTAGTTTTAACATCTACAATCATCATCAGTTTTACTCCCAGGTCTGTGTCAATTTGCTGTTAACTGCAGATATTCATCCTCAGATAATTACCTTTTTATTGATCTTGCTACCTTCTTATTTTTAGTCAAATACAAAGGGAAAAAATAGCATTGATTTATCTTCTGGTTATTTTTGCTTTGACCTGAAAGACGATGCCTGAAGAACAACAGGGTCAATGCCAACCACCCTAATGAATTAATACCAGAGCTCAATTGCAAAATTAAGCATGAATCCAAAGCATTTTCCCAGCGCAATCATGCTTGCCTGCTGCCCCATTTCTCTTACTTTAAAGGTCAGCACTATCCCTATGTCTTCCTTCTGAAATAGTGACTAGCATAGGCATTTTTGAAAAATAAAGTTAATATAAACTTTGGGGAGCGGGCACTTAGGTGTTTAAAGGTTTCCATAGTAGTCATCTAAGAAGAAAGAAGTAAAAGCTGCCAGCCACATGAGGCTTTTCAGCTTTCACCTCTTTCTGCTGTGATGAAGGGTGCTCAACAATGTTCATGGTCATTTAGTCTTTATTCAGATGCTGAAATGTTACAGTTTTCCTGAACGAGTTTGTATTTATTGAGAACTGTGCTGGACTGAGCAAGGAACCAAAAGGACTGCTAAGCAGACCACAACAGGGCGAAGTCAACCCTCCTCCGAGTAGTTTTCCTTTAGCCTAAGAAGCCTTCCTTCAACTTAAGTGGCTCTTATGTCTTTCTTCAAACTAGTGCCAAAAGGAAAGTTGAAGTGTAAACATTTTAATGAATAAATAAACTTTGCTCAATTGAATTGCATGATCCACCCCACTGGCTCCCCAACACAGGATGCAGGATGGGGTACTGTCTTCAGCATATCTCCTTGAATACCTACCCTCGAGGACACAGTCACTGAGCATGTACAATACCAAAGCAGACTGATATTCAGTTTCCCCTATACCCCAAACCTAGGGGGCTAGTTTCCTATTCACTGTCTCTGCTACAACATCGCTAGGACTGTTAGATGTCCAACAGTATGCCACAAGTTATAATATCGTTACCCTAGGAGTTCCATTTATTCAACAAGGCTTTACAATAATCCTTCCCTAGCTTCAACAGGTTTTCCAGCAATGCACACTGAGAATAATAATGAATAATTCGCACTTACATGGTACAAAGCACCGTACAAGTGCAAAAAGCACTCATGTTCAAAGCACTTCATACACTCGCTCATTAATCCTTAAAACAAACCTTAAAAAGCAGATAAAACGTTATCCCTGTATTGAAAATAAGGTCATCTAGTGAATTCACAGCTGATGCAACATTTGAACTGGATACTTCCTAGTTCACAGGCCACCTCTGAGGCACTACACTATACTAGGTTATCCTTCCCATGCTTCAGATTGCACTTTATCTGCCCTTTGGTCTTTCAGGACTGACTGGCAATGGCTTATAGCTCTCACCCAGCAATGCTAAGAGCTTCCTAAAAATTGCAGCCAATATTAAAATGTACCCTTGTTTGGAACGCCTGTATGTGTGTGTGAGAGTGTGGGGTTGTCAAGTTGATTCTCTCGATTGTCTTAAAGATTTACTCACAGGTAATATTTTGAGCAGTTTCTCATCTGCACAACAGTGGCATTCAGCATGTCAGTCGGACAACTGATGACTGCGTATGCTGAATTACTATACCCCAAGGATGTCTTTTAAAAGCAACTAAGTTAGGTACAGCTTTTAATAACAGGGGTCCCCAATGTTTGTGAGCCTGCAGGGAGCCTGTGGGATTCTGACACAGCATTGTGGGCACAGCTACAAAATGGCTGCCACAAAATGGCTGCCACAAGAGGCGCAGCCAGCCACAAAATGACTGCCACAGCTTAACTTCAGTAACACAGTGTAGATCCTTGTGCTGTGGTGGCAGCTGCTGCCAAAGCAACATTTTAAGACGTCTGCACAGCCAATGAATTCTCCAATAGCCAATCAGAAGCCTTGCTGAGCAAAAGCCTTATCTGTCCCCACCCACTACCTAAAAACACTGGGTAAGTGCTAGAAATGGTTTGGCGACCACCATGGCATCCACAGGCACCATGCTGGGGACCCCGGTTTTATGCCAACACAGTTGGTAGCATTCATTCATCAGCACCATTCCTCCCTCCTTTCCTCTACTATTGATTTCCTTTTTTGTTCTCTTATCAATGTATCTAATTCTCAACAGTCCCCTCTGCCTGTAGATACTTATTTCCACAAACAGAGGGCATACTCTCTCCCAACATGTTTTTTCGACAAACTTAGGGGACTTCCATGGGTTTCCAGAAAAATCCAAAAAGTTTTTTAAAAATTCAATCCTCGGGGAGGATTGAATACCCCCCCCCACACACACACACATTACAGGGCTGCCACAGGGATCTACTCCAGACCCTGCCGCATCAACAGTGATAGACTGTTGACAGCCAGAGAGAGAGAGAGAAACAGACAGACAGACAGACAGACAATGAGTGGAGGAAGAGAGGGGAGGAAGCAGAAGTAGAACTGAATCTGGGATTGGGGAGGATTACTCCTGCAGTATGAATGGCTAAATATCAGAAGGATGTTTTAAAAGGACATCTGAGTTTCTCACCCCTACCTCTTTTGCTGCAGGCTCCACTGTCCTCTTAAAACTGGGGGGGGGGGGGTGCTTCTAACTGCCAACTCAAGAAAGACTGACTGGCTGAGAGTGAGAGACATACCCAGAGAGACAGAGAGAGATAATGGGTGGGAGAAGAGAGGAAGAAGCAACAACAGACCTGGAGCTGGGATTGGGGAGGATTCCTCACTGCCACTCACTCATCTACAACACAGTTTTTCTTGCAGTATGAATGGCTAAATAGCAGAGGAAAGTTTTAAAAGGACATCTGAGCCTGCAATTGCAAAGCTTTGCAAGTGGGAGAGAAGGATCGTTCACAACCCAATCTCTGTAGCTGCAGACTCCGCTTTCCTTTAAAACCATTCTCTCTGGGTTCCCCAAGCTAAAGAGCCCCAAGTGCTTCAACTTTTCTTCATAGGGAAAGTGTTCCAACCCTTTTATCATTCTAGTTACCCTTTTCTGCACTTTTTCCAATGCTATAATATCTTTTTTGAGATGTGGCGACCAGAACTATACACAGTACTCCAAATGAGGTCGCGCCATCGATTTATACAGGAGCATTATGATACTGGCTGATTTGTTTTCAATTCCCTTCCTAATAACCCCCAGCATAGTGTTGGCCTGCAGTCACACACTGTCTCGACATTTTCATTGAGTTATCTACTATGACTCCAAGATCTCTCTCGTGGTTAATCTCTGCTAATTCGGACCCCATCAACGTGTATTTATAGTTAGGATTTTTGGCTCCAGTGTGCATCACTTTGCACTTGGCTACATTAAACCCCATTTGCCACATTGATGCCCATTCGCCCATCTTCGACAGATCCCTTTGGTGTCTCACAATCCTCCCTGGTTCTCACCACTCTGAACAACTTCGTGTCATCTGCAATTTTAGCCACTTCACTGCTTTTAGTGTGATTCCTGGATAGCTACCACTGGCACCGCTGGGGGGGAGGGGAGAAAGCAGGTGGGTAACCTAAGCAAGTGGGAGAACCACCACAACTGCTGCTGGTGGGGGGAGGAAGCAGGCTGGAGGCTGGGAGAGTGATAGGGGCAGAAAGAGTAATGTGGGGGGCCAGAAAGATAAAGAGTGATGAGGTAGGGAGGCAGAAAAAGAAAAAGTGATTGGGTGGGGCAAAAAGAGAGATAAAGTAAAGGCATGGAGGAGAGACAGTAAGAAAAGAGGTGGCCAGAGGGAGAAAATGAGAAACTGAGAGAAGTAGGTAGAGAAGGGAGAAAGCAAGGGGGGGGGGGGAATGGGATAGCCATTCCTGCAAGTTTCCTGCAGGTCCTCACTTCTTGCTCTCTGTATTCCAAAGGTGCAAACATTTACGGATAAGAAAGCCTTCATCTTCAGTGCACCATGTGAGCATTCTTAAAGTACAGCTGCAAGCAAAGTTATACCCTTGAAGTCAATGAGCTTAGAAGAGTGTAACTTCTATTTACAATTGAACGACTAGTGTATTAATCTAGAAGAGTACATCTCCAAGGCTACGTACTTTCTTAGCCATGGAAGTACATATCTTTGGGGAATACAGATTCAAAAAACTCCTGGCTATGGAGAGCTGTTTTGCAATCTATTGGGGGCAAAAAAATGGGGTGGGGAGGCAACAGCTATGACAAAACAGTATGAGAACTTGCATGCCCCAATTAATTCCCATCTGGATAGTTTGCATGCCCTTTCTATTGATGAGCACTAAATTGGGCAGGTGTCATAGGAAATACCTCACATCTGACTGTGAAATGTAAATGTTTTATTTACTTAAAGAACATGGCAAACAGCAAACAGGGGAAGCCGCAGTACAGCAGTATGAGAATGTTCATGTTTTAGCCATCTTATTTGTACAACTGATAACACATGCAAACTGTTGGAGTATAGTTTATCTCCCAACTTATCTAATAGATTCAAGTTATACAAATTAAATCACAAGAACCTTCACTAAATACAAAAGCAAAGGAATTCCCAACTCCTCAGTGGCCACGTAAGCATTTCTAGGGAGCCTCCAGATACTGACCTGCAACCAGTAGAGCGTCTGTAATTCATTTAATATGCTATGTTTTGCTATCGCTAATCACTTGCACAGCAAAATACTGTAATGTAGTACAGGAAAAGACGTGGAGGTAATGCCTGTACCAACACAGATTCCTACATTTCTCTAAAAAGCTTACATTATCCATTCTTCTGTTACTGAATTCAGACCATGCCAAACCAGGGTTAATGAAGTCTCATATCTGAACTGATAAATCATAGCTACTGCCATCATTCCCCCTCTGAAGACCACCGCAATATGATGTGAGTGAATTTATGAAGCCGAGTGCTGAAAGGACAGAAAGCTAAAAAGCGAAACAGTTCGCCTGCTTCACGTCTATACCTCAAACCGCGGTTCATCACTATGCGTGTTTGCAGCCTTACCCTTCAGCTCAAACCATGGTTTGTTATTATAGTAGCAAGTTGTGTGAAATCCCAGTTCTCAACAAATCCCAGTTTGTCATGAGAACCAAACCAGATGTGATGACAAACTGAATGGTTAAGGATTAAAAAGTCTTCAGTATCCAAGATGTACATGAATGCAGGACTTGGAGGACTTCCAAGGGTTGTCTGTGTAACAAACCACCATGACTTGTCATTAAGTCTGAATAGTGCAAATAATGACTTGAAGTGATATCTGAACTGTGCCTGTGCATCATGTATACTATCAGTCCACATTTCCAAATCTGCATCAACTTTTTATTTTTTATATTTCTCTTTGGAGTTTCCCAAGGTTTTACCCTCTCCTGTATTTTTAACAGTAATATTCCTAAACTAGCATCAGCTAGTAAGGTGAACAGCAGCCAAGCCCGTAGCTCCAGTGGGGCCTCTTGGGGCACAGCCTCCTGACTTACGACCAAGGCCCCCCAACTTCCCATCCAGCGCAGGTCCCCTGACTTACAATTTTTTATTTTATTTATAGTGCTCCTTTGGGGGTGGGTGCCCCCCAACATTCAAAGCCCCCCCATTAAAAAATCCTGGCTATGGGCCTGACAGCAGCACATAAAAACAGCTGTTCTATGGAACTGTTTTTCCCATAAGAAACTGTATTATTTTAACACCTAAATTAGTTATTTGCAACTGGAAACCAACAGTGGCATAAAAATGAAGAGAAATATGAGCATAGTTACAAAGAATGAGCTGAATACATTCAAACAAATTCCATATGCAGTGCAGGTTGCTTACTTTCTCTAACATTAAGCTCAGTAGCAGCAACACCCAAAATTATACATTACTTATACATTACTTACAAAGTTCTACATCAAAATGCCATAGGACTTTCCACAAGCCAAATGTAATACACAGATAGGTATAACACAGCTTTACCTACATTTGCACCCCTCTCAGCCAATCATCCCCCTCAGGGGTACAATGTAATTTAAAGCTCACTTCATGGGTCTTGCTCCTGATCGGTCAATTATTCCAAATCAGGCAGAATTAAATGTGGCATTTTGGGGATGTGGAATGATGTTAGCCAGTGACCAAAGTGAAACTAATAAACCAATTTTGCTCACTGCCCTGGGCTATTCTCAAAAATTGAAGTCTTGGAGAAGAAAGACTGCTTTATCTGTTTGTTGCCCAAACTCTCTTGCAATTTATTATCTTTTAATTCAATTTTTTTTATTCAGGGAATAATTCTGGCAGTGGCCTCTGAAGAGAATAAAGACGACACCGTAGTATACAGCCTTCTGTATGGCTGGAAGCCTCAGAGAGCATAAATTTCTCTGAGATGAAAAGAACAGCTACTTTCTTCCACCATTAAATGCCTAGCGCTCACCCTGGCTGTTGCAAATTTATCTAGTAGATGTCAATGCTGCCCAAACTGTGTTTTAAAATCAACCTTAAACATCAACAGCAGCCACTTCAATTTACAAGAGCATGTCGGGGTAGTTTAATCTTGGGTGACATGAAATATTTATTGCCGCTGTTCTATGCTTTGGTATGGAGCACAGGTCTCAGAAGAATTATATCACGGAAAACTTAGCCTCCTCCTCCTTTTGCATTCAAGCAAACACCATTCCTAGTTTACCACGGCAGTCCTCGTATTAAGGATAAATTAAACAAGATTTGGGAAGTGAGGGAAGGGAAGTATACTGCTAAAAGTTAAACAGTTGAAATTTAGCTACTGCTGCAACTAAATGTAACCTGGAGACACCAGTTTACCTTCTGGTGGTAGAAAGTGCCATCAAGTTGCAGCTGACTTATGGTAACCTCACAGGGTTTTCAAGGCAAGAGATGCTTGAAGGATGCCATTGCTTGCCTCTGCCTCATGACCTGGAACCTCTTTGGTGGTCTCCCATCCAAATACTAACCAGGGCTGACTCTGCTAAGGTTTTGAGATCTTACGAGATTGGGCTAGCATGGGCCATCCCGGTCAGGGCATTTACATTCTACCCATTCATAAGACCATGGCTAAATAATATAAAGGGTCATGGATTTTTGCTTCTTCAAGGGGAAGCTCATCAGCCTAGAATTTCTGACCTGTGACTCCCCACTAAATAGATACTTGCCCCTATTTGGGGGGGGGGGGGTTGCACATCTTCTGTCCCAGAACACTGTGACAGACTTCACTTTTAGAAGCTCAAAAATGTTGTATAAACCAGTCATGGACTGTGAAGGGTTAATTCCTCACAGAGCCAGAGAGCCTTGAGTGACAGGCTGCTCCAAGGAATTTGACTGGTTAGCATCAGTTCAGCAGAGAAAGACTTGAGAGCCAAATGGTAAGGAGAGGGCAGTCTGAAGTCAGCTTTGACTGAGAAGAGTTTAATACTGACAGGGTTTGTGCTTAGCCCTGACTGAGAGCAGTTTAACACAGACGGAGCATTGGAAAGGTTGGCAGGAAAAGTGGGTAGTTAGGTAAAGAATCCTATTCAGGCCAGAAAAGGGAATAGATCTTCTAGTGAGAGAAGGGAGATAACATTGAAGAGTGGAAAGATCCCTAGTCTGGTGTGTTTAGAAACTGTCTTTTAAATCCTGGGGAGTCAGAAAAAGCTCAAGAAGAGAACTGGTGTGTTTAGTGAAGGAATGTGGGTACCGGACAGAGTATCCCTACCTTCTGGAAACCAAAAGAGCCAAATACGCTCAAGAAAGTATACTGGATTATTGGGAAAACACTGAATCAAAAGCCTTTCATCACAAAGATTCTAAGTCACTGTGAAAAGCTTAAAACAATCTCAATTGCTTGAAACATATGAATTGTAGTCTGTGCCTGTACTGACTTAACCTCAGAAATTTCACTCCTGATTTCACCTGACTTTCCTCCTCTACGCTGAATAAAATATGTTGTTATTTTTGAACTTTAAAAAGCCTTCTTGAGTGCCATTTCAGTAGTTTACACTGAAGAGTGAGACCTTGTCCCTTCCCTCAAGTTCCTGGGCTGAGCCGACAGCAAAATATCATACTATGACATAGTGGGACAGCCACTGTTCTTCAGAAAGAAAGAAAATAGATAAAAAGTGCTGCTCAGTCAGAAAGGGAGAGAAAAACAGAGGGTAAATCTTGCCTCTGAGGGAGGGAAGTGGACAAGGTCATCATAAACATACCAGGCAGACACACTGGACCATGAGCAAGACAAGGCATAGGCTCAGCCAGGGTGTCATGCTCAGAGTCTAGCTCCCAGGTCAGCCACAGTGTAGGTAATTGGCAGCAGTAATAGGTTCATGAGCAAAACCAGAAATCAGAGTCAAAACATGACCCAAGGTCTACTGTGATGAACTGAGTTCAAAAATCAGTATGCTTAATGCATCAAACTCAGAGAGCTGGGAGATTAGGGATTAATGCCTCACTGAAAAGCAGTTTGAGTGACAAGCTGCTGCCTGCTTGCACCCCCTTCTCTCTGACTGGTCAGCGCCAGCTGAGGAGAGTTTTATAAAATCTGGTGAGTCCTGTCAGAGAGTCAGTCAGTCAGTCATCGTTTGGATTCTGACTTGGCAGTTGCCAGTCAGGAAGAATGTGTGTGTCAGTCTGAGGGAAACACACAAGTCATTTGAGAAGTGAAAGGACACAACTCCTAGCCTTTACTGTACACCAGTACATTTGGGAAGAAATTCAGAAAGAACTTATCATCTAAGTGTCAGCATCAGCTGAACTTTCTGTTTATTCACTGTCTCCAGAACTGGGGTTAAGGTTTGCCGGAAGAAGTTGGATAGTTAGTGGAAAGCTGCCAGCCTAGTCAAACAGAAATGGGATATTGCTCTTAGGAAAAGGAGGATATTCTTTACCCAGTTATTCAGAGGGTTCAACTCAGAAGGGACCTCTGGTTTGAGCAGTGAAAAGGGAAACAGCCTTAGACTCCTCAAGAGTACAGAAAGGGAAACTTATAATTCCAAAAGGGAAATAGTGATATACAGGAAGAAAGTTCTAACTTCCAGAAAACTGAGATATTGTTATAAAATTTTGTTGCTGTAAGAAATCTCCAAGACAAACAAATCTCTCACAGTAAAGAACTAAGTCTCTTAGAATTCAAGCTTCAAGTATACCATTGTCTGTTCAAGATATTCTAATTTTTTTAAAGAACTACAGTTTAAAGAACTCACCATCCCCTGCCCTATTCCTGTTACAACTGTGCCTGTTCAATAAAAATCAACCTTTTTGTTCCAACTTTACTTCATGTCAAGCATCATTTCCAAAGGAGTTTTATAAGAGGGCTCCTGCTGAGTTACAATAAAAATCTCTGGCCTGAGAAAAAGCCAAATAATTTCTTTAACACTGGGTGGGACAAAAAGAATGTTATAAGTTTATAATTCAAACATGCTACTAAGAGGCTGCTCAGTCAGAGTGGTGAACAGTGTTTTGGCGGGAAAATCTGCCGTCAGGGGTGGCAAAACTGACACATTGTAAATGTGTAAATTGACAATGTGTAGTAAATTGGGAGTAAATTGACACATTGCTTCAACAGTCAGTCCTCTTCTCTCTGCCATTTATAACGGAGACATTCATCTTGCAGCTGGACTGCATCATGCAGGTGCATATGCACCCGTCCTCATTGGCTGGATCCAGGTGTCAGTGAGCTGCTAATCGCACGCTCCGGCGTCTTTCCAACATCTCGTCAAATCCTCTTTCGGCTACGCTCCAACATTTCTGGGGGCAGGGGGGCAAGCAGGATGGTGGGATGCTCCCTGATACTGAACCTGCCAGGGTACTGCCACCAGCCTGTGGGTCACTACTTCCTCTAGCACGCTGTCCGTAACTGGCAGTAGGCTGGGACCTTCTTCACATGCCCATTCCTCTTCTGAAGTGTCCTCTGCCCCTTCCGGATTAACTGGGTCCAGCTGACCCACAACATCTTCCATACCTCCAAGGCTATTTGGTTAAAACCCTTTCAGTGTTATCACTGACACTCACGCTACTAAGTCTCACTGTCATACAAAACAAGGCCATTTCTGTTGATAGACACTTTTCATTCTAGCATTATGCCTAGCTGTTTGAACAGCTTGTGTGTGGAAAATTAAGCATAGATTTCTGTTTCCTTTTTGTTTATTTTTAGCTAAGCCATGTACTTCCGTTTATTAGTGTTTGTATTTGCTTGTGAGAATGGAGGTGCTGCATCCTTTATACACACTGTTCAGAGGATTTGCACTTTTACAATCTGCTAGACCTATTTCCCACACAAATAAATTACTCGAAACTATCAAACTATAATATATCAAACCTGTTTGATTTCTCCCTGCTCCCACCCAAACGTTTTAGCCCTATTGTGTCTACAGTAAATAAGTTTATATGAACAAATGGAGAAGCATTTTTTGCAATCATTCATTTTTGCTTATACTAAGTCTAACTCCCTTCTCTGCCATGGATCAAGGAAAGAGGTGATTTGGCACGTAAGAATTAAAAATGGTGGAAAGATTATCAAAATGCGGTTTTGTGATTAACTTAACACAGACACAAACAAACAAAAAAACAATCAGAGAGACAGACATTTCCAGGTAATGAGATTACTGGTTCAGTCTTTATTCTCAGAGTTCTATTCCAATGGTTTTCTGCTGAAATTCAACAAAACTGAGGAGGAGAATACACTACTCCGTGCCTCACTAAAGAGACTGGGTATCTCTATGGGGGGAGCGGGGTAGGGAGACTCCTTCAAACAGAATCCCCCATGTGCCAAAAAGCTTAAGAAGTATTTTTTTTCACATGGAAAGGGCTAGTTTTCAATGGGTTCCACATTTGTCTCAGTCTATATCATGTACAAGTGGAGATGTACTCCTCTGAAACACTGGGGGGGGGACTCTTCACAACTAGTCATATGTGTGCGCTGAAAAACTAAGAAACTTAGAAAATGCTTTCAGTGCACAAAGATCTTGTTTTGAAGGTGTTATTGTCTATCTTTTTTCTATAACAATACCAGAGATGTGAAGGCAGTGTGTGTGTATAAACATTCAGAATGGGAGGACACTCACAAGAACTTTTTTTCAGTTTTCCAGTGGAAAAATTGGGGAACACTGAAGTGAAAAATGCTCCTGTGTAATCGTTTCTCCTTTGGAATTAGTGAAAGACTTTTTAAGACAAGGTTTTACTCAGTCAAAACATATAATATACAGTTTTTTCGTTTTAAATAATCTACAGTTTTAGAAAATTATAATTTATGTATATTCTGTATTTATTTTATTTAATTGCTTTAAAACATTTATAGGTCTTTCTACCAAAATAGGGTTTCCAAGGTGGTAGATATAAAAACCTATAAAGACATATAAAAGACAAAACACTCCAAAACCAGAGAGGAGGTCAACAGTTATTGAGGGTATGCCAAACAGAACAAAAAAGTGTTCACCCACTGGCAGAAGACAGCAACAGCGGGAGAAAGAGAGGGAGGGAGTTCCAAGGTTCTGTACGACAAGCAAGGAGACCCTTTTTCTCAGGTTGCTGCCTTTCTAGCCTCAGATGATAGAGCCACATAATGCAGGACTGCCAAAGATGATCAGGTTAATACAGAAGAAGACAACTCCAGCCGGTATAGTGCTTAAGTCAATACCAGCACCTTGAATTGGTCCTGGAAACAAACTGGGAGACACAAGACTGGAGTGACATGGTTCCTACAACTCACTCCAATCAACATTCCAGCCAAGGCATTGTGTGCCAGCTGTTGCTTTTGGACAGTCATCAAAGGTAGCCCTACATTGCAGTTATCTAATCTAGATGTTAAAAAGGATTGCCCCACAGTGGGAAAATCTGCAGACGTATATACCGTATTGTTTAAATGCAATGGACGTCATTCATAATTAACTTGCTATAATGAGCATGATGACAATATGCTAATGATAAATTCAGTGTTTTCAGTGTTATACATTTTTATCCAAAAATGTTGCGAGTCCTATTGTGGTTGTTCTGTCAAAATGACACATTTGCTATGGAGTACTAAGAAAGATCTGGAGTGTATTTTTAATGTTTATTCTTTTCCTCCCTCTTAGATGACAAAAAAGCAAAGACAAGTAGGCTAAGGAAGCATAGAGCAGTAACCTTTTTGGTATGTTGACCCACTTTAAAAAACAGCATACATGAATCACTAAAACTGCAAAAACCTGTGACCCACTTTCACAGGCTTCGCAACCCACTTTTGGGTTTGGACCCTCAGGTTGGGAAACCTGGGCATAGAGCACAGCAGTTCATAGATCTCTCTCTCTCTCTCTCTCTCTCTCTCTCTCTCTCTCTGTGGTATTGGGTATATTCACAATTTTGCTCGTAGAAAACTAAGGCATTTATATTGGCCAAATAGTAAAATTTAATATGCTATCTTATAAATTATGTATTTTATGTTGTCAAAACATCTTTGCATCCATCACTTACTGGGATATGGTTTGCAGATTTGTGTTGCTCAGAAACACACATGGAACAATCAGTGCCAGTGGGTTTGCTGTTCAAAAGATGTACACATTAGAGGAAGTTCAAACTGTACACAGCAAGTAGGGTACCATGGGGAAAACGAGCGCTTGCCACAACACACACATGAGGTGTAAAGGAAGACATATGTCCCAAACATGAAGGGGATGTGACCTTTACCACAACAAACACCAGTGGAGCTCTTGTGTAACAAGTCTGTAGTATTAAACCATGTAAAACATGGCCTTTTAGCAGTTTGTGAATTATTCTATCAAGCAGTACTAGCAGCGGTGGCTGAGTGCAAGAATAACTACAGATTCTGTTATGCAAAGTAACAGGATAAATAAAATCATTTTTATGGTGATTTCCTTCACAGTCACCCATTTAAAGTCCATTCCAGACGGCAAACGAAACGAGACAGGATTTGCCCACTCATTGTGGCAAAATAAGTCAACCGCAGAGGCAGAACAAACCCCAGCTCCTCATTCTAAGAGACTGAACTCCTTCTGTCAAGTTACTGATAGCATAACTAATACATGCCCAGTTCATATAAGGATATGGTCAGTTTACAGATTTGTATTTTTATTGGAGTCCGAATCACAATTTCCATTAAATAGGTGTAATAAGGTTTCCCTGACCCAGATAGCCTCATGCCAGATCTCAAAAACTACCCAAAGTCAACCCTGGTTAGTATTTGGATGGGAGACCACTAAAGAAGTCTAGGGTTGCTATGCAGATGCAGGCAATGGCAAAACAACTCTGAATGTCTGTTGCCATGAAAACCCTATGTGGCAGGCCCATAGCTACAATGGGGGCTCCTAGGGCCCAGCACCCCAACTTACTGTGAGGTCCCCTGACCTCCCAGACCAGCCTCCTTCCACCCCACCGCCACAAGCAGTGGGCCAGCCAGTGAGATACATATATGGCAGGCAGGAGTTCATGCACTTTCCTCTCTGCCGCCCCCTTCCTAATATTCCCCCCTCCTCCCCCCACTTGCAGCTGGCATGGCCAGGTCCCCCAATCAACCCTGGCCTGTTACAATATTGCAAAGGATCAGAGGGGCCCTTGCAAAGTTTAGGCACGCAAAGAGGGGCTTGAAAAGCACCAGCACGCTCCTCAACCACCTTGTCTTGCCGCCCACCCAGCCCCTGTAAAAGAAAAGGGGTCGAAGAGGGGGTGTTAACTGAATTAAAGATAATTTAATCAACTTTAATCAATTTAACTGCCCTCTAAGAATTCCTGGCTACGGGCCTGCTATGTGGTCTCAATAAATCAGCTGTGACTTCATGGCCATGTCTGGCAACTAAAAGGAGCTTGGGGGACAGGGTCGTGTAGGGCGCCGGTGTCACATCACTATGACATCACTTCCAGAAAAAACAAGAAGTGACGTTACATTGTTCTAGGAACTGCCAAATTCTATGGTAAATTCGCAGAGGTTTCTAGTGATTCCTAGAACATTGTGATGCCACTTCCTGGTTCCCACTAGAAGTGACATCACACCAGGTCTAATGCTGATGTGGCAGGGGTTCCTGCAGGGGGTCTCCTACTATAGCAGGGGTCCTGACAACCCTAAGCTGTAAGCACTTTACACTCTGCCCTTTGGTCCAAGATTGGCAACCTCAATTATTAAAATTATTCAAACATGTGTCTATTTTTGTACCATCCTTGAAAGCTCACCAAAGTACTCTAAAAAACTGCAATATTCATCCACAATGCTGGACACTGGAAGGGTTCTGTGATGCCTGAAAGGACTTGCTCATTGGTGAACATCCACTGCTTGTGCAGTAAAACTGGGATGCAGCTGCTCAGGGCCAATCAAACTGGGGGAAAACACAAGCTTCCATATGCTTCGCTCTAGAACCTATACTTAGTGGACTGGCATCTCTTTTGATCATCAGTCATGGGCTCAAATATGCAAAAATATCATAGTCATTACACCTGTAGTGAAATGGTAACTCCTACCAGAGGTACCAGGGTCTAAACATAATTTTCCTGGGGGTCTCGTACAAACTTCATACCTTCCTCCTGATTGCAAAAATCAACTGACGAGAGCTGCTGAGAAAAATAAGAAGACTAGAATATATAATTTGAGGGTGTATTGTTGGAATTCTGGTACCAAAACTTGTTAATATTACGTAAGTGAAAATATGGTAAGTAGTCGGGTTCAAGGAAAGACAAGGATCTGAAAAGCGGCCAGGTTTAAATCCTTGCTCATATTCATATTAGGCACACGTGGAGCTTTGCACAGAAAGGTGAATATTCAAGAAGAAACACAGACACAAGTTTGCATTTCAAGTAGCACCTAATTGTTGAGATGTGAGGTTTTATCTCTGCCCCATCTCTAATTGGAAGGAAAATCCTATCTGAAGATTCTCTACCTGCAACTGCTATCGTTGCTTCAGGTCACACATGCCATGCTTCAGACGCTTTGTTGTCTATTTTAATAAGGCCACAGCTTTATCCACTGCATACTATTATTGTGGCAGCGCTGGCGAGCATGGTGTTCATTCCAAACCACCTATGTAATGATGCAGATTAATTTAATGAGTCTCTTGTAGAGATATGAAGAATGGACAAGTTGATATTTGGTACTATTAAGACTCATTAGCCAGTAACTCTTCCGGTTACTTGACATTATGATGCACAGAGTACTTAACACTAGGAAGGGGAGAAAGCCTCCCCTTCAAAAGGAGTGTTAGATTTATACTACTGCTGCCTTTTTATATAATTATTCTTCCTGGAAAATTCAATTTGGTTCCTGGAAAATTCAGGATTTTGCTGTATTGGCTAAAAAGAGATGAGGGCCAGAAAATGCAGGGCACAAAAGCAATCCCAAAGAATAAAAATGAGGAAAAACAGTTTCCTACCTAACTTTTAAGATTTAGGATCCCCCCCCTTTTCTAAGGCTCTGTGACCTCTAATTATTCAGGTTCCCAATCCAATCCATTAAGCTCCGTTTTATATAATCAGGACTGAATAAAAGATACAAGCTATGCTTGCCAAGAGACACAAAGAACCAGCAATCTACTGCAAGTTTTCAGGCAATGCAACCGAGCTGTGACTTTTGGATAGACAGCTTAAATTATGGCAGCCTTAAAATGCAAGAAGAAAGGGATGGGGCGGGGGAAGGAGAGGAGGCAACTCAGCAGGAGGGACTGACAGCCTTATACCCAATCATTCTAAAGTAGAAAGTATAATGGAGTGAGCTCTTTGAAGTTTTTGCTATCCTAGTGCTTCCTTTGTCAGAATAGCCCTTTTCCATAAGCATTTGAAAAATGCTGTTTTTACTGTACTAACCAATCCTTGGGGGGGGGGGGGATATGTTATATATGCAAGACAGCAATCGATAATCATACTTTTTGTACATTTCTGTACACATTCAATATCCTATGCATCATCATGTATCTTTATATACGTCTGTGTGTGGAACATATATTCTTGTGTTGCTATTAAAAATTAATCCCGCAAGTGATCAGAATCAATGTGCCGGCAGCATTTTCAACTCCACCCCCTGGCAAGATTAAAGTCAAATCAGCCCTGAAAACTCAAGAGGATAGACTTATTTCAAATACCACCTAAATTATCAACCCTGTGAATGATGATAAACCCTCTGAATTGTGGATAAACTAACAGCTTTGAACTCCGAGTGATCTCTCAGTACACTTTCAGGCCAGATCCTTGTTGTCATTTCACATGGTTTAAAGAAGCCACTTAAAGCATGTAACACTATTCTAGCAAAAACTATCTCCGTAATTAATCTATTTAATTTCTATTAGTCAATAATCTCGTTAGATTTAAATTTCAATACATAACCACAGAAACGATAAGCCCCTGACTAAGTTTGAACCTTACCTACTATTCCAGTGTATTTGAAAAAAGTGTTCCTTGCACACGAAAGCTCATACCTTGAATAAACCTTTGTTGGTCTTAAAGGTGCCACTGGACTCTACATTTGTTCTATACATTTTACTGTTTCTGAGTCCACCTTAGGTCCTATCAAGCAGGTGGGCATTAGGAGTTCCCAGCTGAAACACAATTTCAGGCCTGTGAGGACCCAATTTGGATCAGGACCATAGGGACAGGGGACTTAAGCCTCCTCCACACCATTTCCCCAACCTTAAACACTCCTGTGGAACTAGATCCAGGTGGGCAGCCACGTTGGACTGACGCAGTAGAACAAATTTTGAGTCCAGTGGCACCTTTAAGACCAACAAAAGTTTATTCAAGGTATAAGCTTTCGTGTGCACACTAAAACTCATACTTTCAATAAGCCTTTGTTGGTCTTAAAGGTGCCACTGGTCCTGTGGAACTGATATTTGTTCTGTTGAGTAACCTGACATGTAGCCCACTGGGTGCATTTGTAGCCCATTAGTAGATTTAAATGCTCATGAAGTTGTCTTAGGTCGGGAAAATAGCATGGGAAGGAAAGCTCAAGTCCTCTTTCCCCTGTGCATCAAGATGTCAATACAAATCAAGCCCCTCACGCACCTGGGAATCTGATTTTCAACCAGGAATTTGCAGCATGTACCTGATGACGGGACTGGGGATGGATGACATGTAATTCATTCAGCTCAACCAGTACAACAGGGTTTGTAGCATCAAACACAGAGCAGCTGGGAAGGCTTAATAACAGTTCATGGCAAATCAAGGCACAGTGAACACTAGTCTAATAGTAGTCATCTAGTGCGGTCGGCATTCTATTGCTGTATTTTTCTGGCATGACTACTGACATCGCTGTAGATCACTGCAGCTGTTTTATATGGTTGTTGATGCTGTCATAGTTGTTGTCACTGTTGGTTTTAAACAACTGCTTTACGAAATGTATTTATTTGATGTGTTGTAAAGCGCTTTGGGTGCCAACGCAAAGGCGTATCATATAAATATTTAAGCAGTGTGCAGGAAACATCTTGCACTCTGCGTAATCTGCCTTGAGTCCAAATGAGAAAGGCAGAATATAAATAACATACATACATACATATATACCTTACTGCCTGTGGAAAAGACTGGGCAAGGAACTTGTGGGGAGGGGGCATTCTATTCTCCTTCCTTTCCTCCCCTTTCCCCTACCTCTTCTCTCACTCTCTCTCTCTCTCTGTTGCTGTCCCTCCCTCAGTGCCTGCTGTCATAGGGCAATTCTGCATTGGCTTTTCCCTTCGTTGTTTTAGCAAACCCATGCTGGAACAGCAAATCCCCTCTACATTGCATGCTGCTTTAACTTCCTTTGATCATCGGTTTTTTATGGTACCTTCTACATAGATTAATGGCCATTTTATATGGCCGTTCAGGGGTGACTTTGCAGTCAGTACAGCATTGGCCGGGGGTATCTGAATGTGGTTTTGAGCTGCCCCTTTTCTTCAGGCCCATTCCAGCCCTCTAGTGGCAGTGAGAGGTATTGCCAGGCCTGGGGTGGCAGCAGCAATGCCAGGAGCAGTGATGCTGGAAGGGCAGACACCTGCCTGCCCAGGTAACATTGTAGTGACCACTCACACCACCTCCACAGCAGTGGGGACTTCAGTCTTTCACTAGCACTCTGTCCTCCCATCCACCCCCTAGCTCTGTACTCACTCTGTGC
Organism: Lepidodactylus listeri; assembly: GCA_029233225.1. Classification (NCBI taxonomy): domain Eukaryota; kingdom Metazoa; phylum Chordata; class Lepidosauria; order Squamata; family Gekkonidae; genus Lepidodactylus; species Lepidodactylus listeri. Next base: position 23,019,490 of record JARCFY010000016.1, read on the forward strand.
TCATCTACTTGCAGTTATCCCCCTGGAGTACCTTTCTCCTACTGGCTTCACTGGGTCTGAGCTATTGAAAAAATGATATCCAGGAACAGGCTGTAAGCAGGTAGACTTTGAGGTGGGATTCAAAACCCCACAGGTGTACACCCCACTGGCTCTTTTAAATCAAGCTGCAAGTCCTCCTTTACACAAGATTGGGGCAGACCCCTATTTTGAGAGATGGGTTTGCTGCCATGGCATACAGTTCCTTGCTCTCTTTGTCTGTTCCTCAAACTTGTTATGTTCAAGTACATCTGTGACAGCTAATTGCATATCCATGCAAATCTGGTGTGTGTGGTATTTAAAAACTTTTTTACTTTTTTCATACTTTCTTGTATAGCTACCATTTGGGATAAAGTGATTGCAATTATGGTTTTGTTAAATCGCTATGGTTTTGAAGTTGAACACAAAACACTTCTGCATTTTAACAAGTGAACCTTATTTAACTGTGAGTGGTTTTAAAATATTTCAATTAGACAAAATCTTTTTTCTGAAAGCTGTGATATACAAACTATTATCTTCAATCTTTGTAGAATTTTAAATTTAGGAGTTTCTAAAAGTGTTTTCTTATTACATGTGATTAATTTTAAAGGATTTTGTTCTGTAGCAACTTTCTGTCTCTTTCCAGTACCTAAAGATAGTTAAAACAGAAATGAAAACAGTATAGAGAGCTTGTATTTCCTGATGCAAGTTTTGTTCAGTTCAGTTGTTTAGCACTAAGTATATTCCGAATCTTTTCAACTACAGTTTCTTTTCCAAGGTAATCAGAGGAGTTTGTCCCTTCTTTTCCCTTACAACAACCTTGTAAGGTTGGTTAGCCTGCGAGAAGAACCCTGGGCCAAGTCCACAAAGAAATTCAGTAATGTAGGATCCCAGAATAGTACTGAATTCTCTCTTGTGCTTAATGGAGAAATACAAGTTGACAAATTTGTTGTAGTTTCTTAAACTCCCTGGCAATCAGACTGAAATTTAACTGCACATTATATTCCAGCAATACAATTTGGCTATCATGTGTATTGATGTGTGCATAGATGTACACATCACAAAGATTTTCACCTATGTTTTCATTTACTACAAGAATTGAACAGACTTCATGACACAGCATTGTTATAATGGGAATTTAGGAATATCCTTCAGGTTCCCCAAAGAATTGATCCCAGCTGTTTGGGAAAGAACTCTAAAAGTTTTATTTACACACATACAATTTGGGCCTAGAGGACTCCATCACCACCTCATTTGCCCTTAAGATATCGAGACGGAAGATCCAGGGTTCCACATAAGTGTGTGTGTGTGGGGGAAATGGCCAAGACTGGCACAAGCTCACGTCCTTTCCCCTCCGTCATGATCCACAACGTATACATTTCTCAGTCTGAGCATAACATAGATTGTCTGTAGAAAAAACAGCTTTCTGTATATGAAAATGGAAAGGATATTGAGCATAAACACAAAGCTTTACTGGGAAAAAAATAAGCAGTCTGTTTTTTAGGAACACTGCCTTAGTGTAAGGAACTGCTAAGCTGTATTAAACAGAAGAATGATTTTCTGAATCTGATGTAGGACCCAAACTAGCTATGGCCTGTGGGAATCTAAAAACATCAGTGCATCAATTATTTTCCTTTATGGAAACTTTTAAGAGAACTATTTAAGAAATTAGTATTAAATGACAACCAAAAATTGAGTTATGGAGGTGATACATCAGATTATCCTGTGATAGATCCAGTTCCAGTTCCAGAGAATAATGTTACATTGCAGATAGAAGTAAAATTCCCGGCAGTGTTTAGGGATTGGAATGACCAGGTTGTTTCCTATGCCTTGGAAAAAAAGAGATAGAATAGAAAGATAGGATAGGCAGGCAGGCAGGCAATTTTTATAAATAAGGGAAATATCTGATGTAATTAGACATTTGCAAAGCAAAATGTTTTCTTCTGTAACGTGAAAAAGAAAAGACAGCTTTGCTATTCTGGAGACACATACATTCTTGAGTACTACTGTAACCCAACCCCCCCCCCCCCAGCAATTTTGTTGAAGAGTGTGAGGATAAAAACACCATTTGCTTGCATTCCATCAAAGATGTGGTCCTGCTTGCTAGATGCCATTATGAGGAGGGCTTTATGTCGGCCACTGCAAGCAAGACATTTTCCAAATATCTCGTTTTCAGACTTTTACACAATCAGGGTGTCTGGGTTTTCCATCTACTGCAGACGCCTCAGCTGTGACTTAGTTACACAGTGCAGCCTCCAACATCTTCTCACACATTAGTCAAAGAGGTAGCATTCGCAGGAGCTAGAAGTGAAATTTTTCTGGCTCTCAGACATAACAAAATCAGAATCAGAGATGAAAGATTCAGCATGTGGAACCTCAGTTTCCTACAGCTTGCACCATTTTGGCAGGGCGGCTGGCATCAAATAAAGATGCCTCAGGCGTCCCACTGGACACAACAACACACGCAATAACTCCACATTTTTGCAATACATGCTGTTTAGCAAGGACTGATTACCATTTACAAATTATTTTAGCATGAAACCTGGAGCCCCTGGGAACAGCAGTTTGGGTTGCATAGCAGGACAGAGGAAGATAATTCAGCAAACCACCAGCAAGCCTGCATCACACACTGACTCTGTTTAGCAGTATCATTCCATCACACAGTACCTATGCTGTGTGTCTGAGTATATAGAAGTTTTACCACACACCTCTACATTTTCCAAGTGTTTCCTCTTTCTAAAATACTGCCTGTGAAGTTGTTTCCTACTTCTCTGTCTCCAATTTCCAATATTAGCTGAGATTCCTAATCACATTCCACCTAGGGTTGCCAGATCCTACCTGGCAGCCGGAGGGGGGGGGGGATCCTTGGCCCTCTCTGGGATCTTCTTCTGCACACGCTTGGTACGATGACATCACCTGGAAGTGGCATCATCATGTTGCCAGTGTTGGGGTGATGCTCTAATTTTTGGGCAAAACTCTATGGTTTGTTGTCTATTTTACCATAGAGTTTTGCCCAAAAACTAGAGTGTTGCCGTGCAACATTGGCCATGTGATGATGTCACTTCCAGGTGATGTCATCACAACCCCTTTCAGGCCAGCTGGCCAGTGGTGGGGAAGACCCACAAGAGTGGGTTTTCCCCCACCCTTGGCGGTGGTCTGGCAACCCTAATTCTATCATAATGTTTGTCCAAAATGTAGAGTTTCATTTGAGGCTAAAATCAAGTCCACATGATCCTAGTAATCATTATCCATCCCCCACATTGGTCAGATATGGATGAAATAGCAACAAAGATCAGGAGAAAAGGTGATTATTCTGGCCAAAACATTTTTGTTTTTATACATTTAACCAAAATATCAATTTTTTAAAAAATTGGGTGACAAAATATAAGTGGAAAATTGCTTACAAGAACCTCAACATTAGCCAAAGCTCAAGCTGGCTGAGGAAGAAGAGGCTACGTGGCTATGTGGGGGTGGGATTACAACCAAGAGGCTGTAGCTTCCAGGAAGGCTCTGATAACTCTGAATTAATAGAATTTAGGCACTAAGGGAATATAAAATCAGTTGCAGGTGAGATAATTGCTTTTCTCACTCTCCTTTGTGAAGCTCAGAAAACAGTGTGAGGAATAAGCTGATCAGAAGGACAGGTGAAGGTGGTAGGAGAACCTTCTTTCCTGTTCTGGCATCTTGTTTTTATTGTTTGGGAGTATTATTGTTAAAGCCAGTGTTGCATAGTGGTAGGAATGTTCAACTAGGATCTAGGAGAATCCCCACTCTGTTATAGAAGCTCACATTGAGCCAATCGCTCTTACTTACTTACTTACTTATTTGATTTCTATCCCGCCCTCCCCGCCTCACGGCAGGCTCAGGGCGGCTACCAACATATTACATACATGGTAAAATTAAATAAAAACACAATATAAAACTTACAGCGTACATTTGTACATTATACTACACAAGATGGTGCTTCATCACCTCCATCTGAGTAGCGTCAACAGGCACTCCACTAGATTCTCACTTGGTGCCGATGGTCTGGACGGCGATCTTCAATACTTGGGTCAGGGCTATGAAGTCGTGGTGGCCCCTACTTATAAGCCTGGTGGAAGAGCTCTGTCTTGCAGGACCTGTGGAACTGTAAAAGGTCCTGCAGGGCCCTGATGTTCTCCGGGAGCTCATTCCACCAGTGTGGGGCCGCCACCGAAAAAGCCCTGGACCTTGTTGCTGCCAGTCAGGCCTCCCTGGGCCCTGGAGGGACCAGGCGGTTCTGAGAACCCGATCGAAGTGCTTGCTGGGGAACATATGGGGAGAGGTGGTCCCTCAGGTAAGCAGGTCCCTGGCCATATAGGGCTTTATAGGTAAGCACCAGCACCTTGAGCCGGATCCGGTATACTATAGGCAGCCAGTGCAGTGCCTTTAGGGCGGGATGAATGTGTTCCCGCATAGGGAGACCCAACACCAGCCTCGCCACTGCATTCTGCACCAGCTGCAGTTTCCGGATCTGGGACAAGGGCAGCCCCATGTAGAGAGCGTTACAGTAATCCAGTCTTGAGGTGACCAACATGTGGCTCACTGTAGCCAGGTCATTGTGTTCAAGGAAGGGAACCAACTGCTTAATCAGCAGTAGGTGATAAAAGGCTGATCTTGCAGTGGCTGCTACCTGGGCTTCCATCGTTAACGAGGGGTCCAGGAGCACTCCCAAACTCCTAACCTCCAGCACTGGCACCAGCAGTGCCCCACTGAAGGTAGGGGGAAGGATCCCTACCCTCGGACCGCTCTGACTCAGGCATAGGACCTCCGTCTTCGTCAGATTCAATTTCAGTCAACTCTGTTTAAGCCAACCAGTCACAGCTTTCAACGCCAGGTCCAGATCTCCCAGACTATAGTCTGACTGGCTGCCCAACAACAGATAGAGCTGGGTATCATCAGCATATTGATGACAATCCAGCCCATGCCTCCGAGCGATCTGGGCGAGGGGGCGCATGTAGATATTAAATAGCATTGGGGAGAATACTATGCCCTGCAGCACATCGCATACTAACAGGTGCCTTTGGGACAGTTGCTCCCCAATCGCCACCCTCTGTCCCCGGTCTTGAAGAAACGAGGAAAGCCACTGTAAGGCCAACCCCTGAATCCCAATATCGGCGAGGCGGCGGGCCAGTAATTGGTGGTCGACCGTGTCGAACGGTGCCGACAGGTCTAACAACACCAACACTGCCATACTGCCTCGATCCAGATATTGGATCTGGAGGTCATCTGTGACAGCGACCAGCACCGTCTCTGTCCCGTGGCCTGGTCGAAAGCCGTACAGGAAGGGATCTAATAAGGAGACGTCATCCAAGAAGAACTGCAGCCGGTCAGCCACCACCATCTCGATTAACTTACTCAAATAAGGCAAGTTGGATACCGGCCGATAGTTGGCCAATTCGGCTGGATCCAATGATGTCTTTTTCAACAGGGGGCATATGACTGCCTCCTTAAGGGCACTCGGAAACACCTCCTCACTGAGGGATGTGTTGATAACTTCCATTAGGGCCCCTCGTAGCCCATTCTGACTGGCCTTGACCAGCCACTATGGGCACGGATCGAGACTACAGGTGGTTGGATGGACCGAAAGGAGCAACTTGTTGGCCTCCTCTAGGCAGAGTGGATCGAAATAATCCAGAATGTGACCAGAAGATGTGCGTGGAGCCTCAAGTTCCGTTACTGTATCAACTGTGGCAGGGAGATCCTGGTGGACGGATCGAGCCTTATGTTGTGAAGATAAAATGGGAGAAGGGAAAAACAATGGTGTGTGTTTGTTTCTGTGTGTGCAAGTGTGTGTGTGTAAAAAGAGAAAAATGACGTTGTAAGTTGCACAGGGTACCCACTGGGGGAAAGAGTAGGGTTGCCATCCTCCACGTGGGGCCCAGAAATCCCCTGTAATGCCGATCATCTCCATACTACAGAGCACAATTCCCCTTGAGAAACTGGCTGTTTTGGAGGACTGTATGGCATTACACCCTACTTAGGTCCCTTCCCTCTCCAGACCTCACCCTTCCCAGGCTCCACCCCCAAATATACAGGAATTTTCCAATACAGAGTTTGCAAACTGAATTAATAATAGCCTCAAACAACTTTGGTTTGCTAAGCTCTTTGAAAGTAACCACAGTAGCCTACATACAACACAAATCCAGCACTCCACGCTTAACACACAGTGTACCTTGTGGATTTGAAACTCTGCCATACAAGTAACCTCATTTTACCTTTCAAAACTCAGCTCATCCATTCCACTGCTGAAAAGCAATGTTAACACTAAGTGCTTTAATGCAGTTTCTTGTACCGCTATTGTTTTCTGGAATTACAAAATTTATGAAATATGAAAGCCTCAAAGCACAGGTGGAATCTTGTACACAAAAATATCAAACCCTTTTCTTGCTTGCAGTCTGAAGAAAAACACAGCTGCTGCTGGGAGTTGCTAGCACCAGGACAAAAAGTTCTGGGGAATTTCATCTGTCTGGATTATGAGCCACCTGGGCAAGGTTGTGTGATTATCTTTTCTAAGATGCCTAGTAAACTCTGGGCACGACACAATCAGTTCTGACTATAAAGAATGGGCCTCACCAATCTTGATTTCTGTTGCTGCCTAAGTATAAAGGAAGACTTTGCCTTATTGATTTAGACTTCCTTATAGTAGAAAATCTGCAATAGGTTCCTCCCTTCTAGCCTCTCAAGGATACATTTTACAGCCAGCTTATCTCTGGTTTATGTCTGATTTAACCTGTTTACACATCAATCATTTAAAAAACTGTATGAGCCAGTTTGGTGTAGTGGTTAAGTGCGCGGACTCTAATCTGGGAGAACCGGGTTTGATTCCCCACTCCTCCACTTGCACCTGCTGGATGACCTTGGGCAAGCTGTAGTTCTGGCACAACTGTTCTTGAAAAAGAGCAGTTTCTGTCAGAGCTCTCTCAGCCCTTCCTACCTCACAGGGTGTCTGTTGTGGGGAAGGGAAGGGAAAGGAGTTTGTAAGCCGCTTTGAGAATCCTTTGGGTAGTGAAGGGCAGGGTATAAATCCAATCTCTTCTCTTCTCCTCTGTATGCACATCAATCATTTTAAAAACAATAACTGATGTCTCAAATTAGCATCTGTTCTGTTACACACCTACAGACCATATCATGGTGGGGATGGCCCCATTATGCCACAAATACATATTGAGATGCTGTGTCATCTTAGCCTCTAATGCCCCTTCCCCAAACTTACGGAAAGTTAAAACTTAAAAAAACGTCAAGACTTCTGGTGAGCAACGTGTCAGGGCTGGGGCCACGACCAAACACAGGACCTGAACCAGGGCTCCTTGCACAGATCCAGGGCAAGCTGTTCCAGCCTCCCCCCACCCGCCCGGTAGGCTGAGTGGAGACTGAGTAGCCTTCCCTTAGCCTACCAATTCACTGATGCTTTCTTCCAGCTTAAGGAGCCTTCTGCTGGAGGGAGAGTCACTGAAGTTGGCGGAAGGTTCCTTAGGCTGGAGGATGGCTTCTTGGAGGATGGCAGGATTAGGGATGGGCACAAACCGAATTATGAACCTAAATTCATCATGAACTGGGCCCGGTTCGTGGTTCACGAGACTTGGTTCGTGCCCATCCTTCTACAAACCTCCCAGATCCATCAACGTGGTTTTGGAGATTCATGGGGTTTGTGGTACATGGTGGGAAGCTGGGGGGGGGGGGGGGCGGGAATCACTGAAATGGCTCGCATTTATTTTAGCAGAACAGGTTGAAGTAGATGCAAGCCATTTCAGCAATCCCTCTTGCTCCTCCCCTGCTTCCAAGCATTCCTTTTAAATGGGTTTTGCAAGTGGGCAGCACGTGGGAGTGGAGGCCAAGTGCTGAATTAGCTGCTTGGCCTCCACTCCCGCATGGCACCCGCTGTCAAAACCCATTTAAAGGGAAAGTTCCCCTTAAATGGTTTTTGGAAGATCTCCTCCCCTACATTCTGCTGGCCTTGGGAAGCTGCAGCCAGCAGAAAGGGGAAGGTCCACGAACCTCCCAAACTCAAACAGGTTCACAAAGTGAGGGAGGTTCATGGGACCTCACGAACCATGAACTGGGACGAACCTCATTTTTTCCAGTTTATGCCCATCCCTAGGTTGGATTCATCCAACCATAGACAATCCCCAGTTCATTTGTTTCCTGAAACATGAATAATCCTTCTCCTCTCACTAACACATACACTCACTAGCACATGCACAGACTTGTTTAAAAACACATATATGTCCTTCTCAGACAACTTAGACTGCTGTCTTATCTTAGGCCAGATAGGCAAGATCCACAGGAATTTACAGTTGATTCACCAAAGCAGATTTTGCTCCCCACCCTCACACCTCGCACAATATCCCAATCCCAGTGAAAAAAGTTCCCATGCTAATTAAAGATTCTCACAATCTTGTTGTCTTGGCTACACTTCATTTTAGAGAATGAATGCCCTTAACCTACACTTTCTCTGTAATTCTGAATGGCTATAGCAGACCTGTATAGTCTCTGTTTAAATAGTAAAGGTAAAGGTTTCCCTTGCTTGAAAGCCAGTTGAATCAGACTCTAAAGGGCGGTACTCATCTCTGTTTCCAAGCCAAAGAGCCAGCGCTATCCGAAGAGTTCTTCTGTAGTCATGTGGCCGGCATGACTAAATGCCAAGGCGCACAGAATGCTGTTACCTTCCCACCAAATCGGAACCTATTTATCTGCTTGCAATTTCTTGCTTTCGAACTGCTAGGTTGGCAGGAGCTGGGGCCAGAGACGGGAGCTCACTCCGTCATGCAGCATTAGGGTCTTGAACTGCTGAGCTACAGACCTTCCGGTATGCAGCTCAGCATCTTAACCTCTGAGCCACCGCGGCCTCACCCTTTTTAAATGATTGCTGGGTAGCTTTGAAAATACTTCCTCTTCTTCCATTTCTGCTATGGATGAAGTCAAAGGATCTCTCTCTCTCTCTCTCTCACTCACTCACTCACTCATATATACATACACACTCTTTAGATGAAAAATTAGCATAAACTAGAGAGTTCTGTGACACAACAGACTGTCTATAATGTTCCTCCATACAGCACTTGCTCTTTTAATTTGATGCTAGGATCCAGCCACATGAATCTCAAAACGAGAATGGCTTAAGCAATAGGCAAGGATGAGGTAAAGAGCTGGCATGATCTGACCTGTGGATTGATTATATAAACAGCAACTCCAAGGCCAGGAACAATTCTTATCAGTACTGTCATCTGAAGGGAACCCTGTACCAGAGACTTCTGGGAAGAAATGCTGGGTTCTGTCCTACTGCAAGAACTTCCATCCTGCTCTCGGCTGTCATCAACCACTGCTGCCAGCACCAGGGAGTTTTGTTACATCTATGCAGTACAGATTGGCCTTGACTTTTCAAATAAAAAGGCATCTTACGCTGAAGAATGCCTGACAAAAGTCATCAACAGAACAACAGAACAACAGTTATTATAGCATTATGCTACTTTTATAAACATGCCATGTAGTATTAAAGGAGAATAAAGTTAAGCTTTGAACAGTGCAATTCCTATGCATTCCAGTCTAATCCCAATGAAATCAACAGGCATAGCTTGCAGTAACTCTTTACACGAGGGCCCTCACAAAACATTGGAATGTTGGTTTTTTTACCACTTTTAGGGACCACTGGATCTCACCACTTTTAACACACTCTCCCAATATGATGCTAGACAATGACCTGAACATAATCTACCCCCCTCAAAGGTTTTTATTGAAAATTTAACATCAGATACAGTCACAATAAACATATGAGATCATAGTAAATAATCAAGTATCAATAAATTAACATAGTAAAACATCTATAACACAGTTCTGATCAAAAAGGTCTTTGTTTTGAGCAATAAAATTTAAAACAGGGTACCAAAAATTATAATAATCAAGAGAGGCAGAGGAAGGGTCTATCTGAGATTTGTATCAGTACTTGATCGCCAAATTTCTGTCTAACTTATTTTCCTTTAGAACAAAGTTTGAGTCCAGTGGCACCTTTAAGTTTTATTCAAGGTATGAGCTTTCTTGTGCATGCACACTTATTCAGATACAATGAAATGGAATTTACCAGTCCATACACATAAGGCGGAGGTTGAACAGCAAATTAGTATACAACATATAAAGATGTTTTAACAGATGCAAACAGGAATAATGCTAAGTTTATAAACTTAGCGATCCCTAAGCAAACCCTTAGGATTTAATTCTAGGGAAAGACAGTGAAGCAAATAAACATGTCAAAACTGAAGATAGATATGTAAAAGTATCATTCTTAATTGTGAAGTGCGAAGAGTAATTAACTGAGACCTTGTCATTATGCTCCATCAGTCTCCTCTCAAGCATGGAGGTAACTAATAGCATCTTTTTTCTTTGAGGTGGGGTGATTTGTAGTGCAATGTTATGTCTCCTCTATTACCATACCAGAGAAAGGCATTCCAATATACCATTCTAATATTCATTGCATTACATTACAATCACTATTCTAATCTACTATTCCAAAGAAGTAGTACACTGAAATAAAGAGGATGTATAGCCCTTCTTGGTGAAAATACAGATATAAGGACTATACATCCTTTTTACAAACTGTACTCTCTGAAAAGGGACCAATCTTGACTTTTTCAGATTGATAAGAAGTCCTTGTGTCTCACAAGTTCTCAAGACAATAGAGAAGTGGTCCAGAAGAATCTCCCTGGACTGTGCTACCATAGGACTATTATCTAAATATGAAAGATGATACATCCCTGCAAATGTAGGTATGCTACTGCTGGGGCTGTGCATCTCATCAGCACCCTAGGGGCAGTGGCCAAGCCAAAAGGTAACATGGTGTATTGGTAGGCCTCCTCCCCATAATGGAATCACAAGTTATTTGTGATATTGATGATGCATGGAACATGAAAGTAAGCGTCTTTTAAGTCAGTAACAATAAACCATGAATCCAACCTTAATAACTGCATAAATGAAACTAGTGAGACCATGCAAAACTTTGGAACAGAAAGGTAGATGTTTAGGTCCCTCATATGAGAGCCAGTTTGGTGTAGTGGTTAAGTGTGTACACCCTAATTTGGGAGAACCAGGTTTGATTCACCCTAATTTGGGAGGACCAGGTTTGATTCCCCACTCCTCCACTTGCAGCTGCTGGATGACCTTGGGCAAGCCGTAGTTCTGTCAGAGCTGTTCTCTCAAGGACAGTTCTCGAGAGAGCTCTCTCAGCCCCACCTACCTCACAGGATGTCTGTTGTGGGGAGGGGAAGGGAAAGAAGTTGGTAAGCCACTCTGAGACTCTGAGTGAAGGGTGGGGTATAAATCTAATCTCTTCTTCTTCTTCTTTTTCTTCTTCTTCATATCTAAGACAAGTCTAGTCTGACCATCCTTCTTATTCAGTAAAAGAAACATGAGTAAAACTTGGTAGAGAATTGGGCATTTGAGACCCTCTCGACCACCCCTTGTTCCAATAGGGCTTGCAACAGGGCCTCCAGCTTAGAGAGGGAGTTATTCACTGGCCTCTGGCTGTCTGACAGGGTGGGATGTCACGAAACTCCAATCTAGAATCCTCCTGGATTATAGAAAGGACTCATGCTTCTGAAGTTATAGACTCCCATTCACCACCAAATTGTGACAACCTGTCACCAAATCTTAACGGTTGCCAGGGGTACGGATAGCTGGAATGCAACCTTATGGGGCTGTTAAGAGTCCCTGGCTGCCTGGGGTTGGGTGTTCCTGTTTAGTTCTGGAAGCACTACTTCTTTTTGAGTAACCCTGATGAGGTGGAAAGGGTTTGGTGGCAGGATACTGCAACCTCGAGGGGCTGAAGTAACAATAATCTCTCTCATAGAGCTGCCAAGGCTGATGAGAGAAGGGCCATTGTTTAAGCTGAGAACAGCTGGAATGTGTAATGCCCAGGGACCTTGCCGTCTGTTTATTCCTCTTAATATGAGAGAGTGTCTCATCAGTTTTTTCAGATCTTCACCTTTGTCTTGTATCCACCAATAACACTGTCGAACTAAGCCAGGCATGATGTCACAACACAACAGAGCGAGCCATTGCTCTTGCAGTTGAATCAGCTGTATGGCAGCTGGCATTAATCTGCTGCTTGGACAACCTGATTGCCTCTGTTTGGAGCAGCTTGGTGAGGGGTTGCTCGAGATAACAGAGAATCCTCTCCCATAGAAAGAGCTGATAGCCAGCCGTAATTACCTCGTAGTTTGAGATTCTGAGGTACAAGGCTGTGGAGGAATATATATTTCACCCCAGAGCATCTAGCTTCCTGCCTTCTCTATCAGTTGGTGCAGCATGATAGGACTGATGCCCCTTCAGCTGCATTTCTTCTGTTATGAGGAATAAAGGAGAGGGATGAGTAGTTAAATAGTTAATGGAATCCTGTTTGGTTTTATAAAAGTGTTCTATCGGACACGATGTGGCCTGAAAGAATGCTGGCTTCTGCCACAGATTGTTCAAACCAACATGGGAAAGATGATAATGCCAGGTGACTCTGAAGAAAGGTGGCCCAAAATTTTATCTTTAGGACTGCGATTAGTTGTGGCTGCTTCAATCTCAAGGGATTGGGCCATCTGCAACATTTGTTCCCCATACATGAGTAAATCTTCTGTAGGGAATGCTGGGGCAGGATCCCCTACCTGTTCATCTGGGCTCATATCTGAGGGTGTTTCCCAGTTGACAATAAAACCAGGAGCCCAGTCCTTACCTTCTTCCATATTGGAAACCAGAATAGGGGAGAGTGGTCTCCTTGAAACTGTGGTCTATGGTGGATAAGATGGCAATTTGTGTTGTGACAGTTAACTCTAACTTGGATTCGATCTAGCCCCCGAAGTAAAGTAATCCTTCCACTCAGCAAGGCACACCAGGGACATAAAATATGGGTCTATATGCAGAAGCCAGGGGATGGAGATGTGAGGTTGTGACTATGGAACTGGCGGATTGGATTTGGTTTTGGACAAGCATGGAGCTGAAATGGACATGGATTTTGCTCCTATCTCCCCTTCAGAAATAGAGCATGGTGGTGACTCAGGTCTGGGTGATTGGAGTCTTTGGAGGAGCTAAAACCTCTTGGAGATTAAGCATCAGTTCCAGTACACGGGCCGCTGTATGATGCTTTGGATCCAACTTACAGTTCTCCTCGTGCTTGGTTTTCAGTTTGGGTTTTTTTAATTAATGGCTTGGAGAAGTATCTCTGGGCCAGTGGAGACAGACAATGTGATTGGATTCATTATGATTTGGAGCAGGGAACCAACAGAACTGACCTAACTGATTTGGAAGATGAGGCTTTGGGCGGGAGCTCCTAAACTGAGGTTGGGTTCGAGGGGATATTGGTAAGTCTTTTTCCCAAAGCGCAGCTTAGAGGTTTGATGTCCAGTCTCCTCTACCCTTAGGCATGAAGTGTTGTCAAACCTTACAAGTAACCACATTGTGCCCCTCTCCTAAGCAGAACAAGCAGAGTTCATGCTCATCTCAGTTTGGTGTAGTGGTTAAGTGTGTGGACTCTAATCTAGGAGAACCGGGTTTGATTCCCCACTCCTCCACTTGCACCTGCTGGATCTCAGAATATAATGTACTATATCATCTACTTCCCCCATATCACAAAGACAAAATCTAAGGGAGGCAGGAATACCAGAAAAACATCCAGTCCTGATCATTGAGTGTATGGATTGAAATCTTAAAGCCATAAAAGCCAATCTTAATTCCAGGGTGGCTAATTTCTCCAAATAAAGGGACCTACGGTGTTCCCTTTTAAAAAACTTAAATAATGGTGCCGTAAAACAACAATCAAGAGAACGTTCCATGCAAGGCTGGCCAAAAGGACAAAACTGGTAGGGATCTAACAGAAGCAGAAGAAATTAGGAAAAGATGGCAAGAATACATAGAAGAACTATACAAGAAGGAACTCACTGTCCTTGCCAGCCATGACGGTGTAATCACTGACCTTGAGCCAGACATCCTGGTATGTGAAGTCAAATGGGCCTTTGAAAGCAGTACTAACAACAAAGCTAGCAGAGGTGTTCAAAGACTTAAAAGATGATGCTGTTAAAGTGCTGCACTCAATTTGCCAGCAAATTTGGAAAACACAACAGTGGCCACAGGATTGGAAAAGGTCAGTTTACATTCCAATCACAAAGAAGGGTGATGCCAAGGAATGTTCAAACTATCACACAATTGCACTCATTTCTCACGCTAGCAAGGTCATGCTCAAGATCCTACAAGCTAGGCTTCAGCAGTACGTGGACAAAGAACTGCCAGAAGTACAAGCTGGGTTTCGAAGAAATAGAGGAACTAGAGATCAAATTGCCAACATTTGCTGGATTATGGAGAAAGCAAGAAAGTATCAGAAAAACATCTACTTCTGCTTCATTGACTATGCTAAAGCCTTTGATTGTGTGGATCACAACAAACTATGGCAAGTCCTTAAAGAGATGGGAGTACCAGGCCACCTCACATGTCTCTTAAGAAACCTGTATAAGGGTCAAGAAGTGACAGTTAGAACTGGATATGGATCAACTGATTGGTTTAGCATTGGAAAAGGAGTGTGACAAGGATGTATAGCTTGCTTATTTAATTTATATGCAGAGCACATCATGCGAAATGCTGGCCTGGATGAATCACAAGTCGGAATTAAGACTGCTGGGAAAAACATCAACAACCTCAGATATGCAGACGATACTACTCTAATGGCAGAAAGTGAAGAGGACCTCAAGAGCCTCTTGCTCAAAGTAAAAGAGGAGAACGCAAAAATTGGCTTGAAACTCAACATCGAAAAAACTAAGATCATGGCATCCGGCCCCATCACTCCTTGGCAAATAGAAGGGGAAGTCATGGAAACAGTGACAGACTTCATGTTCCTGGGATCTAAGATCACTGCAGACGGTGACTGCAGCCAGGAAATTAAAAGATGCCTGCTCCTTGGGAGGAAAGCGATGGCAAACCTAGACAGCATAACAAAAAGTAGAGACATTACCCTGCCAACAAAAGTCCATATGGTTAAAGCCATGGTATTCACAGTAGTCATGTATGGCTGCGAGAGTTGGACCATAAGGAAGGCCGAGTGCTGAAGAATGGATTCTTTTGAATTATCATGCTGGAGAAGACTCTTGAGAATCCCTTGGACTGCAAGGAGATCAAATAAATCAATCCTAAAAGAAATAAATCCCGACTGTTCCCTGGAAGGCCAGATACTGAAGCTGAAGCTCAAATACTTTGGCCACCAAATGAGAAGGGAACACTCACTGGAGAAGACCCTGATGCTGGGAAAGATTGAAGGTCTAAGAAGAAGGGGACAGCAAAGGATGCGATGGTTAGACAGTGTTATCGATGCAACAAACATGAAATTAAACAAACTCCGGAGCACGACAGAAGACAGGAGAGCCTGATGTGTTGTGGTCCATGGGGTCGCGAAGAGTCAGACTCAACTGCGCAACTGAACAACAAGACAACGTGCCATCGCATCCTGGTCCATAAGCCCATACTTTTTGAACACCCATTCTTTCAGTTCTCGTACTAGGGGTTTTTTTCTTTAATAGATCATCAGGAATTGAAAATTTCAATTGAACTGAAACTAAATGGTCACCTAGTCTCTCAGAGGATTTCAGGAGCAAACTAAAACTTAACCCCCCAAGGAATCCTGGGGTCATTCTAAACATTTTTCCCAACAGGATAAAATTATAACATTAACTCCGGCTTTCAACGAGCTAATTCCCAGTTCAGTCCTCATTAATGCCACTGGCGCACCCTTTGGGAAGGCAAGAATCCACCTCATAAAATAATTCTGTACTATTTCTAATGAGGACAATATCTGATCCTCCCAGCCCCAGATCTCTATATAGCATGGTTCCCATAAGTCTGAAGTGACTTGATGGCACTTAACACATATACTGATGTTCTGTCCACATGTTGTTCCTTTCTGACCAGAATCTGAAACAGTATTATTCCTAGGGCCTTCCTATTCTTTATGTGTCTCGGAAAAAATGCTGCCAAATACCACATTCGTAACCTTTTAGAAATGGTTGCATGTTTATCATAATTGCATGTGTTAACAATTAAGCAAACACACAGTTTCTCCCAACTGCCCCGTGTAGTGCCAAATGCACAGTTTCCTCCGGCTCTGGTAGCCGGTCAGGACTAATTAGTCTGGTGATATACTGCAGATTCAAATTGTATAGGCTGTTCTTGTTTCCCATTTGCCATGCTTCAGAGAATAAAGTGCCCACAACTGAAGAGGTGTCAGATGTTGCTTCCATAGTACGTGGCCTGACCATCTGAGCTGCTGTTTCCGCAGTCCATCAACTAGAAGAATGGGACTTGCCATTTAGTAAATAGCGAAATTAGATACTCAGTCATACATAATACTGCAGAAGACCTCAGCTGGAAAAAAGAGCTAACTGCTGCTTGAGGACAGCCTCCGGCTTGAGCCCCATAAAGTTTCATGTATTTAATACTACAGGTTCGGCTCCCTAGTGTGACTATCAAGATGGCAGCTGTCTCGCTCAGGCATGAATATGTCTACGAGAGGAAGTTGTTATAAACCAACATTATTTTGAAACTTTGGGCACGCTTATGGCAAATAAGAGTTACATTTGTAATTATCGCCTTCCTGTCCCTACATATATTTATTTATCATTTCGATATGGTGAATATGCATGAAATGACAGCAGTATCAAAAAGAGGGCTGCCAGGGCAAGACACACAAAAACACACCCGGAGGCAAAAAGAAGGACTTCCTTCTGCTGTCCCTGCCTCAAATCCCATTCCCCAAAGGACTTTTCTATTTATATCCTGCCACTTATAGACACTTGCAGCATCTTAAAAAATATTCACTGCAGTTGCTGAAAAAAGATTTTCCAGAACAAAATGTTACCATTCATTAGGAGCAGAGCCGTTTGCGGTGTGAACAATTCGCTTTCGTTAAGTACCATATGGCTGCCCCTAGGAAAATGCCAACATGTTTCAACTCTACAGCTGGGCCACAGTTCCTTTTATTCATTGTGCAGATGGTTGCAATTGACACTACTACTAAAACAGGTCTCAAGCACTTCTGTAGGATCATTAGAGTAATTAGTTATTAAATACAGTTACCACTTTTAGAAAGCAGGTTTTAATGCTTGGCATGTGAAATGTAATATTTAGCTACAGTGGGATTGATGGACTAAAACTGGGAGAAAAGACAGGCAAATTCTCACCAAAATGATGAAAAACCAACAGAGCGTTGCTAGAAGTGTCCTATCCACATGGCAGCCGAAAAGGAAAGGAGGGAAGGGGGTCACTTGCTGTTGGAGCATGTGATGTGTTGGCAGGAAATCCTGCACATGCACTGGCTCCGAGAGGGGCAAGAGGCCCCATTTTCAGAGTTTTAGCTAGAAAACAAAATGTCCATGGCTGCTCTGCACACGCACAGTCCCAATTAGGGGCTGCACGAGAAGATGGAAAATGAACAACTGGACAACAGAAAATGCACTTAGATGTCTGGCATCCATTGTTTACAAAGTTTTTTCAGATTGCTTCAAAATGGCATTTCTCTTTCTATAAGAGAACAGCTTCGTCACACATGCAGAAATATCTGAAGTTACTAAATGTGTGCAAATGAAAGAGAGAAGAAAAAAGTGAGGTCCAGATTGTGTTCAAAGTTTGTTTTATTAATTTTATTAAACAGAAATATAAGAGCAATATGGAAAATATTTTCTTTTATTTATTTAAATATTTATATCCCGTATCCTCTCCAGCAGGACCCTAATCAACTTTAAACAACAGAAAAGCACCACACAATAGCCATAAACCAAGAAAACAAACTATACTGTGATATACTTCCTTTTTGATGTGAACTGTCTGTTATTCACTATTCCCCTGCAAGGCGGGGAATGGTGCACAATATAAGTTAAATAAATAAATTTAATATCCATTTTCAAATAGTCATAATTAATAAACATAAATTAATAATTCCCCAATAAAAAATACAAACACTGAACAAATTTCAATTAAAAAATAAAATTTAAATAAAGATAAAAACGTTGGAAGAGCCCTGCTGGATCAGATCAGTGGTCCATCTAGTTCAGCATCCTGTCTTACATAGTGGACAACCAGTTCCTCTGGACATCCAACATCAGGGCAGACAGACTGAGGTCTTCCCTTGATGTTATCTCCTGGCCCTGGAATTCAGAGGATTAGTGCCTCTGAATGTGGAGGTTCCCCTCAGACACCATGACTAGTAGCCATTGATAGACTCATCCTCCATGAATCTATCTAATCCCCTTTTAAAGCTGTTTATTCCTGTGGCCACCCACTACATCCCCTGGCAGTGAATTCCACATTTTAACCACTCTATGTGTAAAGTAGTATTTCCTTTTGTCCATCCTGAACCTACTGCCCATTAGTTTCATTGGATGCCTTCTAGTATTTTGGGAAAGGGAGAAAATTTTCTCTTGGTCAACTGTCTCCATCCCTCTATCATGTCCCCCCTTAGTCATCATTTTTCTAAACTGAAAAGTCCCAGACTCTGCAGCCTTTCCTCATAGGGAAGGTGATCCAACCCCCTAATCATCTTGGTTGCCCTCCTCAAGCTCCTCAAGATGGAGGATATTCCAGCACCACAACACCACAGAGACCACAGAGCTTTAATGACCAAAGGATTTGAAATCTGGAGAATTTCTGGGGCTTACATCCAGGCCTTGCATGCTGGGAGACATACCACGAACAAGAAAAAAAAAACCAGGTAGAAAATCCGGGGTGGGGGGAGGTTTCTCAAGCAGACATGCCCAGAATAACTTCTTGTTACATCAATACGAAATTCAAATACCCACTTGAAGTCTAATAACCTTTTTTTAAGTAGATTTTAAATAAAGTAGAAAGGGAATCTTTTATTTCATTTTACATTTTTTGGGTAAATGAAAACATAAAAGGGTGAAGGACCATCTCCTTCCATATGCCCCTGTGCATCAACTATGGACATCAGGCAGCCATCTGTTAGCTATCCCACCATTTAGGGTGGCCTATCTGGCATCTACCAGAGCCCCAGCCTTTTCCATTGTGGCTCTGGCTCTGTGGAATGGGCTTCCTGAAGAGGTGAGGGAGGTCCCCTCAGAGACACAGACAGCAAGGCTGTTTGCACTGCAATTGGGGAGGGGGGTTGAACATGTTGGCAGAATAACACAGCAACAATGCACAACCTGATTAAAGAGTAGATACAGGTTTATTTAGGAACTAATAGACTTTATAAGAAAGAGGAGAGACACAGAGAGGTTCCTAACTACATCTCTAGCTGAGAGAGAGAGTAAGACTGAAGAGTGGAACTTCCAAGAAGAAGGAGGAAATTGTCCCAAGGGTAGCAATCTGGAGACGGACAAGGGGAGGAGGAGGAGGAGACGGGGGGAGGAGGAGGAGAACATGAGTCAGCAGTGTGATGTGGTAGCTAAAAAGGCAAATAAGATTTTGGGCTGTATAAACAGAAATATAGTGTCCAGATCATTTGAAGTGATGGTATCACTTTACTCTGCTCTGGTTAGACCTCACCTAGAGTATCGTGTTCAGTTTTGGGCACCACAATTTAAGAAGGGTACAGCCAAACTGAAATGTGTCCTGAGGAGGACAATGAAGATGGTGAGGGTCTGGAGACCAAGTCCTGTGATGAAAGGCTGAAGGAGCTCAGTATGTTTAGCCTGGGGAGGAGACGACTGAGAGATGATATGATAACCATCTTCAAGTACTTGAAGGGCTGTCATATAGAGGATAGTGCAGAGTTGCTTTCTGTTGCCCCAGGTCAGACCAGAACCAATGGGTTCAAATTAAATCAAAAAAGTTTTCAGATAAACATTAGGAAGAAATTCTGACAGTTACAGCAGTTCTCCAGTAGAACAGGCTTCCTTGGGAGGTAGCGGGCTCTCCTTCTTTGGAGGTTTTTAAACAGAGGCTAGATGGCCACCTGACATGAACTTAGACAGATCATGAGAGGGAGGGCAGGAAGGGCTGCATCAGTGCTTAGTTGTCGTGGCCCTTTCTTACAAACCAAGGGAAATACTAATTGCCACTTTGGGGTCAGGAAACAATTTTCTCCAGGCTAATTTGGCCAGGGATCCTGAAATTTGGTGTTGGGTTTGTTTTGTTTTTTTGCCATCTTCTGGGCATGGAGCAGGAGTCACTGGAGATGTGTAAGGAGGTACTTGGGAACCTCCTGCATTCTGCAGGGGGTTGGACCAGATGACCCTGGAGGCCCCTTCCAAGTCTATGATAGAAGAGGAGGAGGAGGAGGAGTTGGTTTTCAAACCCTGCTTACAATTGCCTTCCTTTCCTCTCCCCACAATAAGTACATCCTGAGTTCTGAGTAGCGGTGCACACTCGATATAAACCGAGCTGAATAAATACCCTTGTATGCCAATAAAGGTTGTGTATTGTGTGAATAAATACCCAAAAATGCCTCATTGGCATTTTTCAGGCACTAAGCTGAATACATATCAGAGATCTGTACTCGTCTACCAATATAGCTGAGCCAAGAATTGGAGGGGGTAGTGGGAGCCTCCCAGCCAACCCTGTGTGAGAGACCTCCCCGCTGCACACAGATCCTGAATCCAGCTTCTCCTGCCCAGTGGTTTAAATTGTCAGGCAGGAGAAGCCTCCCAGCCAGGTCTGTGTGTGGTGGGAAGAGACCTCCCCACTTGATGCAAGCTGTGTGTGCTGTGAGTGAACTCCAAATTGGCAACTCGAGTTCACCCTTCTGGGTTTACTCACAATATGGTTTGCAGCTTTTAAATGGGTTTTGCAAGACACACAAATGAGTGAATCTGGAAGGGTGAACTTGCTCCTTCAGAGTTTGCCTGTGGTATGGCTTGTAAAACACATTTAAAGGGACAGGGCCAGTTGTTTTAAATATGTTTGGTGAGCCGCACCATGAGTAAACCCAGAAAGAGATGGTCCCTTTAAATGCGTTTTGCAAGCCGCATTGTGTGTGAACTCCAAAGCAGTGCATTCACCCTTCCAGGTTCACTCATGGCATGGCTTGAAATACCTTCAAAAGAAGAAATGCTAAGCAAAACTCTTGAAACTGCTGAGATGGATAAATTAACTTTATTTTTGAGAGGACAAGAGGAAAAGAGATTTCAAACTACGTGGTCAAGACTTTATAAATGGTTGTAGGTATTACAGTAAATGAACTATATAGACTTATAATCACATTTGAAGATATTACAGAACTTAGCTTTAACTTTAATGCAGATTATATAGACAAAACTATATGGTGATAAAAAGGTCAATATACAATTAGATATTGTAGGAGGTAACATAACAGATTTAACAAAGATGTATAATAGAACCCCCAAGTTTGTATGTGTTTTATGTTGGTTTTGGTTTTTGTTTGTTTGATATTAAAATTTAAAAATCCTTTAAAAAAAGAACTTTATTGGCTACACATACATGCTAGAAATTACAGATATTTGAGACCAGTCTATAGGCAGGCAGAATTTAGTCTGACCACCAAAACTAAAAGGCAGTTGCTAGCTAATCTCTACTTACAAAGCATACACATTCCACTTTCTGGAAATGGGTCCAAGATTAATCAGACTTCATGATCAAACCTCCCCTTTGTCCCATAACACAGAATTGCAGGAGCCTTTCCCCGATATTCTGACACAGAACTCTACCTCATGTTAGTATATTTATGGACTTTACCCTAGCTTGAGAGTTGCCTTCCCGGGACAATCAAAACCTGGGGTACCACTCAAATTTTACCTCTAAGAGAGCTCTAGACCAATTACATCAAAAGTTTAGATTAAAGGAATTTTGTGTGCAAAGGGGAAGAGACCAGTAATAATCTATCAGTACAACTGATAGGCCAACTGATTCACTTTCTTTCCCAGTCCATTCAACCCCATCAACACGTCACTCCCCTCCTGGAGACTAACTTGGGGATCCTATTTCTCAAATCCTAACAGATAAACTTGTGATAATCTAAAAATCATATTTATACTTTCCTACTAACAGAAGACAGACATTTAAGTGGCAGCCACAATGGTCCTTCATGCAAAGTATTTTTTTAAAAAAAAATTATTGCTTTTATTCTAAAAACTACATGTTTTTAGTCCTTCATGCAAAGGATGTTAGTCCTTCATGCAAAGTACGAACAGAGCATTACTGAAAACATTTCCAAAATGAAACTGCTGTTGTGCATACACTATTTTTGAATTTAGGCAGTGAGAGCAGAACCAAAAGTTAAAGTCTGAAGCACGTATATGAATGGGATGTTGTCATAAAATCAGAGTTATCATCATGTAGGGGCCAAGTAGGTGAGCCAGGAATCGCAAGTTCAAATCGCACACTAGCCATCAGTCCCTTATGAATTGAATGTCAAGGTCTAGCTAGCTTATTGCAGTGTTTAAGGTGAGGGCTGTAATTTGCTGGTAAAGCACATGCTTTGCATGCTGAGGGTCCCAGATTCCATCCCTGGCATCTCAAATTAAATGAACTCAAAGAAGTAGGTGCTGGGAAAAGACACTGCCCTTCTTGAGATTCTGAAAAGCAACACAGATAAATAAGGAACTAACAGCGCAATCCTTCCTTCTAAGCACACTGACACTGATGGACTTAGAAGGAGGTATACCAAAGGTGGTTTCATACGCTCACATATATTCAAGAGGAAGGACACTCTTAGCCCCAGCCTTTATTTAAAAGTTGATAATAATACCTATAGGACTGTTGTATGAATGGCTAGCATAATGTATTTGAAGCATTCTTTGAACACTCCAAAGCTCTATATAAATGCAAAGTATTATTTCTGATCACAACCTAGGGCAGTGACAGTCATTAACATACATCAGTAAAGAGGACACAATACAGGACCACAAAGAACACACTAAGACATCCTCACAACCATTACCTCAATCTACTGGTTAAGTGCACGGACTCTAATCTGGGAGAACCAGGTTTGATTCCCCACACCTCCATTTGCAGCTGCTGGATGACCTTGGGCAAGCCATAGTTCTGTCAGAGCTGTTCTCTCAAGGACAGCTCTGGAAAGAGCTCTCTCAGCCTCTCCTATCTCACAGGGTGTGTGTTGTGGGGAGGGGAAGGGAAAGGAGTTTGTAAGCCATTTTGAGACTCCAAGTATAGGGCAGGATATAAATCCAATCTCCTCTTCTTCACCATATAAAAACACAAAAAGATATAGTCATCTTTGCAGTTTTTTCTCTCTCTCTGGGGATGTCAAGATGTAGAGCAGTAAAGTATGCAAAAAGCAATATTCTTTGTTTTATTTCCTACTCTTCTGCAATAAGATAAAAGGTATAGATTAAAAGGGAATGAGACTGGTGTATTAAGGAAAAAACCCTGAACAACCAACCTTCAAAAAGTATGTACACACACACAATGCTCAACTCAAAGCCTACTTTCCTCCATGGATCTAAGCTTGACACTTTGAGTTATGGGTTTTAATTTCAAGGTCTAACCAGCTCTGAGCATTGCAACATTTTATCGATGGAATTAACAGCAAGTATGAGTTAAATAACTAAAAAAAAAAACAAAAAACCCTGAACAAACAAGAAAAAGACCCCTTTTAAAATACACTATGATGGCACCTTTCTAATGCCAGTAGGAAATTGTTAAAAGTGTCAATCCACAGATGTTCATCTACACATATACAAGAACACAAGCAAATCCCACAGGATATATAGCTTGATGTGTGGCATACATAAAAGTTAAAATTCTTAGGTCACCACACATTTCCCGCCCCCCCCCCCCGCCACTGCAGCAGTAACATTAGAGAAGGGGGGGATGACGACAAAGCAACTTAAATATAAGATTAATCCTGCCAAGAAAATGTAGACTAGCTTTTCAAAAAGCACTGTGCTCTGGAAAGTACACAAGGAAAACTACACTGAAATTAAAGTAGAATAGTACCTCATATTGGGGACAGTAATTATTCTTGAATGCTACAGGTTTGCTGAATTCCATCTGCTCTACTAGATTTTTCTTTGTCTTTCAAGAGAACTGAAACAGTTTTGCCATATAATTATCATCTTTCCATTCAGCAATAGCTGAATGTTTCTTCTAAAATGTAGGCAAAAGGCAAAGCTCAACGATTTACACCCCCGCCCCCAACCCGGTACTTTCCTTCCTCAAATAAAGCAATGGCTCTCACTATTTCAGTTTAATCAGAGCCAGAATGTGTATTCCTCTCAAGTGACTAGATCCAGACTAGCATTTTAGCAAGCACAAGGATTTCTATCCATGGAGTGTGACTTTCCTTCCTCAACTCTCCTATGGCAACCCAAAGCCCCACCCCCACTCCCAAAACCCCAATACTGTTCCTGGGTGTCCCCACCAAAACACTAGAATGGAGCCAAGCCAAAGGTTACATAATGCTAATCAATCACAGACAACAAAGACAGAGAATACTTGAATCTCAGCTTCTATACACTGGGCGATCTCCACGCATTACAAGAAAACATGTACCAGTTTCTACTGAATGGTAACTCAACAAACTCAGGAACTGAGTTTAATGTGTACATACCACAACAGAATGGTCCAGGTAATACCTAATGCTCCTTCTAAGCTGTGGAGTCTTGTGAGCAAAAATTCTACCTTGTGAGCTACTGGCATTAAAGTTGCGAGCAGTTTGACTATGGCATAAATTAGTTTGCTCTGGAGCCATCCTTCCTGAGCGCAGACAAAAATGTGTGAGCCGGAGGCTAAAAAACTGTGAGCTAGCTCACACTAACTCAGCTTAGAGGGAACACTGGACTATTTGTTGAATCTGTGATCCCTCAGCCTAACAGAACCAATTTCACTTATAAAGGATAGTCACCCCTTTTATTGTTGTACTATTCCTCACAAATAATTTAAAAAGGGAATTGAGCCAACATGGTGGGCATTTCTCATGAGCATTTCTTCCCACTTCAAAAGCATCTTATTTTTTGGCAGCTGCAGTGGGGGGCAGCTTGAAAAACTGTTCACAATTCTGGTGTGAACTGGAGAACATCTGAGTTTGGTGCTTGTTCTGTGTAAAGAGACACAGAAGCTCAATTCAGACACTACACCAAAGCAAGATGTCAGTGCCTCCGAAGACTCCATTATGGAAACAAACAGCTCTAAAACAATGGTTCACCTGTTCATTTGCAAGCTCCAACAATGAATTAGTTCATGTGCCAACCATGGTTTTACACGATGGGATAGATCCTACACCTATCCCAGCACTCTAGTGAGCAAAGTTTGAAGCCTTCCTTCCACTTATGCGGCTCTTCTGTTGGAGAAAGAGCCATCTAAGTTGGAGGGAGGCTTCTTGGAGAATGGCTGGATCCAGCCCAATGTCTTAAGCGACGTTCTAAAAAAAAATAAAATAAAATCAGCCAGTCTCATTGTCTTCCCTGCCAGTTAAGTGGTTTATTTTCATAACCGTAGTCCAGCTCTAGCCAATACGACAAAATTCTCTGAAATGTTCCTCATGTTGACCTTCCAACTAAAATGCAGCTCTTCAAATACAAGATGTTCAAATGGTTTCCAGACTTTGGAACTGTTTCCTTTATTAGTGAAGAAGGGTATTTTTTTTTCTGTTCAAGAGTTTCCAAATGTGCAGAGGTCTGCTCAGCTAGGCATAGATTAAAACAGAGAACCTTCCATGGCAGACCCATTCAACTGGCACACCAGAAGGTTTAATTCCCATGCTGTACTTGAGAGGGGCCATGGCTCAGCTCTATGATCTACCGATATGCCCCTCGCTTTATTCTTTCTGTATGCACTATTACCTAAAAAGCGAGTGCCCCAACAACACATGCCCTTCCATCGACCCTCCTATAAGGCCCATCAACTTATCTGCCTACTGATCTAAGAACAAGGCTACACAGAAAGCCTTTCCCTTACGGTTTCTTGAAAAGCCAGAACTGGGGGTCGAGGAACCTTGTGGATAAAACGCCACAATGGGGTTTCAGGGAGGACAGAAAACATGACAAAATTAGCCCAAACTCTTCAGCTGAGAGTAGAAGCATGATAGGAGCAAGCTTCCTCTTGGCACCACTAATGTAGTGTAAAATGTGAGTGTATGAAATATTTCTGGCAAATCAAGCAACACAAAGGCCCTGTCCACACTGTCACTTTTGTTGCTCATTTCTCCCTATTGCTTCAGGTTCTCCCACCCTCCATATGTTTTGTTCTCTCTAGTAGTCCCAGAGGGAGCAAAACACATGTGGAAAAGGGGGAGGAACCCAAAGCAATAGGGAGAAATGAGTGCCAAAAGTGACAGTGTGGACGGGGCCAAAGATTCTCCTAAAAGCCTCTAATTTCCTTAACATTCCACAGAACTTCAGCACAGCTATTTCGTTCTAATATTAAACCTCCATTCACCTTGATCACAGAACAGATGCTGCTGAGACAAATCTTACCTTAGATGCACACTTGGATTGCCTATTTACAGAAATAGAAGAGTGAAACAAATGGGAGTAGTAAATGCCAATGCATGTCAAATGGAAAAGGAGAACTAAGGAGTGGTCTGCTAAAAAATGCAGGCCTCTGTTCATTCATTCCCCCCCCCCCCAAAAATTAGGTGATAAACAGCAAACATTAGGAATAGTTATGTATTATTTGCAGTTTTTTCAAATAGTAAGATGAGTCCAAAAATACCCCTGTTCTGCATACATATGTAAGGAAAGGCCAAGGGGCAAACAATATTCACATGAGTATCCATAACTGAAGCAACACATAACTATAAATTTGTATTTGAGTATGAGTAATAAAATCAAAAGAGGCCGTGGTGGCTCAGAGGTTAAGACGCTGAGCTGCAGTCTGGAAGTTCAGTGGCTCGGCAGTTTGAGACCCTAGTGCTGTGTGAGCTCCTGTCTCTGGCCACAGCTCCTGCCAACCTAGCAGTTTGAAAGCAAGAAATTGCAAGTAGATAAATAGGTACCACTTTGGTGAAAAGGAATCAGCATTCCATGCACCTTGGCATTTAGTTATGCAAGCCACATGACCATGGAAAAGTCTTCGGACAGCGTGGCTCTTTGGCTTGGAAACAGAGATGAGCACTGCCCCCTTGAGTCGGATTCGACTGGCTTTCAAGCAAGGGAAACCTTTACTTTTAATAGAATCAAACAAGCAAAAAAGTATTACAGTGAAACTGCAGAAGACTAAATGCAGGTGGATGGGCACGCTTTAAAGTAATATGCATCATAATTTAAGTATGTTTCCTAGTACAATCAAAAGTACAAAGACCTGCAAAAATAGTCTCCCATTCAAAGTTTAAAAGGCCCCAAAAAGTAGATGGCAAACAACTACAAAAACACATTATAGGAAAGGCCCTAGGGACGAAAAATACCGTTTCAGGCTAGAACATTTGGCATTTGCTATTGTGTTTTCTCACCACACTGCTGTGCTCTGGGAGCAGGTGAGGATTATACACTTTAATCTTAATCTCTACAGTACTCTGTGCCAGAGCTCCACATATCAGGATCTCAACCAATTCCACTTTACTGATATTAGCAGACAGTGTACAGTGACAGCAGGAGGAAAAGCCTATGAATAAAATTGGAGAGACTTGAACATTCCGGAGATTCAAACACGGAAGGAGCCAATGCAAGATGAAAGGTAATGATAACAGAAAAACACAGATGAAAGGGAACAAAGTTTGAGTCCAGTGGCACCTTTGACCAACAAAGTGATGAAAGGGGTGAAAGATGAAAAACAGTTCATGGTACAAGTGCCATAATAGCCTATCTGGATCTACAAAGATTCTCCTCTGCCCTTCCTTTAGGAAGAAACACAAAACCTCTACTAATATCCCCCAGTTATTTGGTTTTAGCAGAAAGGACCGAGATGCACCATGATCTAAATTCCCCATTGCTATCCATACCGCTGTTGTTGTTGTTGTTGTTAGCCATTCAGTCGTGTCCGACTCCTGGCGATTCTATGGGCCAACTCTCTCCACGTTTTTTGAACTTGTACTTTTTCTTTGAGTAGTTCCATACTCAGGCTGGTGTCGACTTTTATGATGTCTAGCCACCGTGTTCTTTGGCAGCCCAGTTTCCTTTTGCCATTAACCAATCCAAGCATAACTGCTTACCACTCCTACTGAATATTAAAACACCTGTTAAAAATAGGACCTATCTGCTAATTCTTGCTGTTAAATCTTTTTTAAAAAATCCCGCCCTTCATTCAACAAATTTAGGGCAGCATAGATGGCTGTTCCACTCCTACATTTTGTTTTCACAGCCACCCTGTTAGAGCACATGACTAGCCCAATGTCACCCCAGTAAGCTTTATAGCTGAGAGGGGAACGTTGAACCTGGATCTCCCCATTCCTAATGCAACATTCGGTCCATTACACTACACTGATTTGCTGTTTGGGGGGGGGGGTCTACCCTGAATAGCTAAATTGTCATTAAAGCCAACATGGAAAGATTCTGATGTTCATCTGTTTCCATGGGGCAATGGCATGTTTAAAATTAAAGAATAAAGCATTAAAGAATTCAGAATTCTCACCAACTTTGCCCCTCCAACAACAATTTTATGTGGAACATGGTAGTTTAAATTTCATGGTCAATCTATGACTGAGCAGCAGCCAGAAAGCCCAGGCTAGCGCAGTTTCATCAGACCTTGGAAGCTAAGCAAGGTTGGCTATGGTTAGTTACCTGGATGGGAGGCCATCAAGGAAAACTGGGGTTGCTATGAAGAAGGCAATGGCCTAGAAAACCCCACGGTCTTGGGGTTATCCTAAATTGGTTGTGACTTGACAGCACTCAATTACTATTTATTACAGCTGAGCAAGGTTTACACTTAAACATTTTACTCCAAGTTTAGAACAATTTCATTTGCACTTGATGGGTATCTTCAAACCAAAATACATATATATCTTTTTTTTTAAATGTACTTGTTTCAGGCAGCCCACATTTAGGTGTACAGATGGAGTTCTCAATCTACATTAAAAACACTTTACCACAATGTCTGGATAGCTTCTAAGAGGTTTTTGGATGTTAAACCTGTTTTTTAATATTTAAAATTGTACTTATGCCCAGGAAATACTTACAAAGAATAAGGACATAAGAAGAGCCCTGCTGTACCAGATCAATGGTCCATCTAGTCTAGCATCCTGTCTCACACAGTGGGAAACCAGTTCCTCTAAACTGCCAACAACAGGGCATAGAGGCCGAGGCCTTCCCCTGATGTTACCTCCTGGCTCTGGAATTCAGAGGTTTAGTGTCTCTAAACGTGGAGGTTCCCCTCAGTCACCATGGCTAGTAGCCACTGATAGACTTATCCTTCATAAATCTATCCAACCCCTTTTAAAGCTGTTTATTCCTGTGGCCATCACCACATCCTCTGGCAGCGCATTCCACCCATCAGCTTCATTGGTTGCCCTTGAGTTCTAATATTTTAGGAGAGGGAGAAAAATTTCTCTTTGTCAACTCTTTCCATCCCATGCATAATTTTATATACCTCTATCATGTCAACCCTTTGTTGTCTCTTTTCTACACTGAATAGTCCCACACTCTTCAGCCTGTCCTCATAGGGAAGGTGCTCCAATCCCCTAATCATCTTGGTTGCCCTCTTCTGTAATTTTTCCAGCTCGGCAATGTTCTTTTTGAGATACAGTGACCAGAACTGTACATAGCATTCCAAATGAGGCTGCATCATAGATCTATACAGGGGCATTACAATATTAGCTGTTTTATTCTCAGTCCCTTCCTAATAACCCCTAATGTAGAGTTTGCCTTTTTCACTGATTCAGCACTCTGGGTTGACACTTTCATTGAGCTATCTACTACAACCCCAAGATCTTTTTCCCTCTCCATCTCAGCAAGTTCAGCCTATACGTGAAGTTGGGATATTTTGTCCCAATGTGCATCACTTTACACTTACCAACACTGAACTTCATTTGCCACATTGTCGACCACTCACCCAGTTTGTGGAGGTCCTCTTGGAGCTCTTCACAGTTAGTGTTGGTTTTCACCATCCTGAATACTTTGATGTCATCTGCAGCCTTGACCACTACACTACTCACCCCCAGTTCCAGATCATTGGTGAATAAATTAAATAGTATTGACCCCAATACTGATCCTTGTGGGACTGCACTGTTTATTCCTCTCCATTCTGAGAACTGTCCATTGATTCCTACTCTTTGCTTCCTGTCATTTAACCAGTGTTTAATCCATAAGAGAACCCGTCCTCTTATCCCATGACTGCTAAGTTTTCTCAGGAGTCTTTGGTCAGGCACCTTGTCAAAAGCATTTTGAAAGTCCAGGTATATCATGTCTACTGGGTCACCATTGTCTACAATGCTTGTTAACTTTCTCAAAGAACTCCAAAAGGTTGGTGAGGCAGGCCTTCCCTTTGCAGAAGCTATGCTGATTTTCCCTCAGTGAGCTTTGTCCCTCTATGTGCCTAAAAATTCTATAATTTTATAAGTACCATATGTGAAAGCTGATTGAACTTAGCTCCTTGAAAGGGTTTAAGAAATGACATTAGAAGCCCAGTGAGCCAATAACCCAGTATGCTTTTGCAGTTTCAAGTCAAAATGGTAGCAGTCACAGATACAACCAAGATTTGAGTGCAGCAGCATCAGTATCTCACTTTGTTAGATATGTCAGATACAAAACGAAGGAGTTCTCAAAGTCTTATACCCTCAAAATCTTGTTGGTCTCTAAGGTGCTACTGAACTCAAATCTAGCTGTTCTACCGCACACTAAGAAGGCTACACTCTGAAACAGGTATAAACAAGTGTCTGGTAGCCTTCTCTAGTCATGCACAAAGGACTCCATGCATTCCACCGCATGTTCCTTTCCAGGTGCTCATTCTAGAAGCATTTGCATTGGTAGTAGACAGTGTTGCTAAAGGCGTGACACTTGTGAGAGGGGGGAGATCAGGTGAAATTACCCTTCTTCCAGTGAGTTTCTGTTGGTGCAAGAATATCTGCCAGTGCAAGAGGAAGGGAAAGGGTGATTTTAACCAATTTCTCTCCGCACTACACCCTCCCATGCTGCATGTATTTTTGCCTTTTTTATGTCACAGAGGTTACAGCGCAAGGAAAAGGAGACATCTTGTGTTCATGGTTCATAGGATCCAACCACATATTTTGCATAACAGGTTTCAATCATGACCAATGTCAAACACGCTGGCAGACCTATTGAACCTATTCTTTAATATTCAGGTTCTGCAGCTGCACTTCTTAAGAGTAAACAAATTATGATAACACAGACCTAGAAAGAATGTGTTGGTTTAAAAAAACAAAGAACACTTGCACCAAATTATAAATATATTCTATAGTCTTTAGCCCTTTAGCATTTTCCTTTCACACTGTAAACATTTATTTAGTTATTTATTTTACACCCCACCCTCCCTGCCAAAACAGGCTCAGGGCGGCTTACATAAAAATTTATTAGAAACATAAAACAAACAAGTCAGAATAAAAATATAAATATAAAACACTACATAAAGTGTTAATGCATAGCATACGGCAATGGTGAGGAATTGGTAGCATCAGCATAACAGAAGTACAGTCAGCTGATATCTCAGCCCGGGTCTTTATCGGCGGAGCGCATGCTGTCAATGATGGTATTGAAGCCAGGGCCTTAGTTTTTAAGTGTGGTTCATTAATCAAAGGCCTGGTGGAAGAGCTCCGTCTCACAGGCCCTGCAGAACTGTAAAAAGGCCCACATGTTATGACATTATCCCATGGTGACCAGGTGACATTTCAATCTAAATGAAAGACAAAATTTTCTAGCTTTTCTAGCTTCTCTAAGCACATACATAACCTGATGAAATGAACATCTCATGGGCTGCACAGATGGGTCTCAGAGTGGACAAATGGCTCTATGAAGTCCAGTGGTATTCTAGTTTCAATGGCATGCTTACGGGATCCATCTGACCCTGGCCAATATTCCCACATCAGCCACCACCTGTTTCTAGGACAGTGAAACTTTGGACACAAAAGAGATTGTATTTTGCATGTTTGGAATTGGACAATGGCTCTCACAGAGGGCACTGATGTACTGGACTTCAGCACATAAAACTGAGTTCCATTAAACATTTTTTTTGCACCTAAGTATAAATCTACTTCATAGTGCATTTTGGTTCCACCAATTTTGGTGCCACCTTCACTACAAGCTTGGAAGGACAGTGTTAATACAGCACAGTAAGAAACTGCCACTGTAACAGCAGAATCCACAGTCTATCCCTTTTAGAATTATACTTGAATGGTACCGCGAGGCAGCACCTATCATGAGCACAAATATGCTTCGGTAATAATTTGTCATCTGCTAGATGCTGAGGGATACAATTTTGGTTTAAGTTTAACCTGCCCTTTCTCCAAGGAACACAGGGTGGCTTACACCATCTCCCCAGGCACCCATTTAATCTCTATAAAAGGAACTATATTAGGTAGATCAGGCTGAGAGACACTGACCAGCCAAGGTCACCCTATCAGTATCATGGCAGAGAGGAAATCTGAATACGGGTCTCCCAGTCCTAGTACACTACACCAATAATTTGACCAGCTATGCAATTTATCTAATTTTGGTTGCTTTCACACATACAATTAGCCCTGACATAGGAATGCTGGGTGGATTAAAGGACTGCGATCACACAACAACATCTGGGAAGCTCCCCACAGCCATTGGCAACCCATTTTGCTCCACCACACAAGCGGATTTAAAAGACACCTCAGAAAGTCCAGCAGCAAACAAGTTACTACAGGCCACAGGCAGACTTTCCTGCATCTGATCACTCCAGCGCGCTCTCATTGCATCGGGATGGTCTGATCGGACCATCCTGACTCCGTGCCATTGTTTTTTGCCCTTCTCAGTATGCACATCACTGCACACTCCATAGGGAGCCCTCAGGGCTGAAGTGCAAATCACTGATCCCTCGTTTAAGCGCATTGGAGACACATGGCAAAAAAACAACAACCGACTCACCCGCGGTTGCATCTGATCATGCAGTGGCAGGCTGCGCCCGCAGCTTCAAAAGACTGTGTGATTGTGCAACTTCGGGTCAATTTCCGCCGGAGGAAAGAGCATCTCTTCCCCCTCCCCCGCTTTATCTCACGCGTGTGACTGCAACCTTTATGTTCTTATCTATTTTTATGTTCTTCAGTATGTAACCTACCACATATGTTCATAGTCAGCATTCCAGAGTTCAGCTTAAAATGGAAGGCCAGCTCTGTCTACCTAGAACAAAACCTAAATAGTTGTTGTGGAAGGATATACCACAGCTCTCCCACACAGGACTGGATCACACCCAGGTATCAAATACCTGAACAATTACAACAGCACTGCAAATGAAATCTGCAGCAATTACTAGCCAAATAATTCTTTTTTTATCCGACTGCCTGATTACGCATATGAGAAAACACATGAAGCTGCCATCTAGTGAGTCAGACTATCAAGATCAGTATTGCCTACTCTCTGGAAGTGGCTCAATCAAGCCTCAAAAAGAGTTATTCCACATCACCTACTTAGAACAATCTTGTCAGATTTCAGAAACTAAGCAGGGTTGGCCCTGGTTAGTACTTGGAAGGAAGATAACCAAGGAAATTCAGACTGCTATGCAGAGGTAGGCAGTGGCAAACCTCCACTGTTTGTCTCTTGCCTTGGAAAGCTGACAGGGTCACCATAAATTGGCTGCAACTTGACAGGACTTTCCACCACCACGTCACCTAACCCCTTTAACTGGAGATCCTGCATGCAAAGCAGATGTTCTATCACTGAACCATGGCTCTCTCTGCTGGATGGCATTCAGGGAGTACATACTACCAGGGCAGTTCTTACTTACCACAAATAGGCAAGTAGTTATATATAAGCCTGTCAAGAAAATATGGCGACCGGGATTGTACATTGTATTCCAGATGAGGTTTACATTTACACATTAAAAATTATTTTACCTGAATAATCAGGAAATAACAGTCTGAGGCTGTGGTCACACATGCTAAATAATCTACTTTCAATCTACTTTTAGTGCACTTTTCAACTGGATTTTTACTGTGTGAACTGGCAAAATTCAGTTGGAAAATGCACTGAAAGCGGATTGAAAGTGGATTATTTAGTGTGTGTGACTGCAGCCAACAAAAGGTATGAACTCAATCATTAAAGGATTTCCTCCCAAGTTAGGAAATACTCATATATTACTGCAGTAACTGAATTTCCACTTACGAACCAGCTGCAGCAAAATCAGGGATAGTGATGCATAAATCAAATTTTAAAGACACTGCAGCCCTGGTGTAACTTAGGCCAAGACAAGTGTCTCCCACACACAAATGCGGAAAGCAAATGGGAATTTATAATTTTCTCTATTGCAGCTCATAGTTTTTAAAGGTTATAAGATTCCATTTCAGTGTTGTTTTGAATTCTCTTTTTAGATGGAGTGGAAAGAAAGCATTCCTTGGAACAGTACATATAATCCCCTTTTAAAGGCTTAAAAGTAACCAGGGGACAGCTATGCCAGGAGTAGGGACAACTCCCCTTAAAGTTCTTTTTAAGCACAAGCGTCATTTTTACATTGCTCCCCAGGCACTCTCCTAGACATTTTTCCACTGTGGGCTGGAAAAAACAATTCCCATTCACCAGAAATCATCTTCTGAAAGACATCAACAAGCTGGTTAAGAATGCATCTGCCTCTGTGTCAATGTAAGAAGCTCCAGTTACTTTATGGAGAAAATATGAAATGGCAAAGATCCAACGTGGCTAATGCCCAAGATGAAAGAACTACATAGGAATGGATCTGCAAGTTAATTGTCAATTAGAGACGGCTACCGAAGTCAAGTATGGATGATTGTACAGAGTCTACCTCAGCAGTACTGAAGTCGTAAATGCACATCTCTATAGGAATGCCAGCCTGACTGGTCTTTTCAGGCCAAAACAAAACAAAAAACACATACACCAGGAAATAAAGACTGAACAGCAGTACTGAGCTTATGGAAAATACTAAGGTAACCATGACATCACAGAAACACACACACACAGATCTGTACATTTCTCTTGCCTGGAGTCATCTACTGAGAAGATTATTCCATTCCATTCCATCATTCAGAGAGCAACAGTGTGGTGTTAAAAATCACATAAATCACCTCCACAATTAAGGCTGACATTTAGAAAAAGAAAATGTTTAATAATCTATATCAGTCGTTCCATCTGCCTGGCCCTGCTAACTTCCTGTGGTTGGTGGGAAATATGGCCTTATAAAACAAACAAACTATAGCAGCTCTGTTTAGCTTTGATTCTGTTTCCTTGATGTGTACTCCCCTTATGAAAAGGGTATAAACAAATTTTAGTGAAATAGTCCTCATATTATCCCACTTTAATAATGAAGCATGTTAACTTTATCAACTTATTTGTATTAATGAACAGGACTAGACTTCTGTGTCCATACTTAATGTACAGCTCTCAATGAAATCAAAAGAAAAAAAAGACTACACAAAAATTCCTGAGGGATTTAGCAAATGCTAAAAAATGATATAAACTCAGCAAAGGATCCCCAAGAAATGACACGGGACTGCAAAGGAATGGGAATATAAATGCTCTCTAACATCCCATGGTTTCACTGAGTGTGTAAAGTGCTGTCAAATTGCAGCCCACTTATGGTGACCCCAGCAAGGGGCGTTCAAGGCAACTGAGAAGAAGAGGTGGTTTGCCACTGCCTTCCTCTGCAAAGGCCTCCTTCCAAGTACCGACCCTGCTTAGCTTCCAAGCTCTGACAAGATTGGGCTACAGGTGTGGCCAAACTTGCTTAATGTAAGAGCCACACAGACTAAATGTCAGATGTTTGAGAGCTGCAAGACATGAACAAATACTACACACACGGAAAACATGCAAATCTGCTTTTTTAATTAACATTAAATGAGACTGCCAAAGATAAAAAGGAAAACAGATACTGATAATGATATTTAATTGACCAATGATATTTTTTTGTTCTCTAATGATATTTAAGCGGTAGAAAGAAAGAATGAATGAGGTGGAAAGAAAAAGAGAGAGAGAAACAAAGTTAAATAGATGGGGGAGGGATGAAGGAAGAGAGAAAGAAAGAAAAAGAGAGAGCAAATAGATGAGGAGCCTCCTGGGAGCCACACAATATGAGTGAAAGAACTGCATGCGGCTCTCGAGCCACCCCTGAGCTACATCATGCTGCCTTCCCAATAGTTTCATTACGCACATGGAAGCAGAAAGAGGTACAGTTGGCACAAAACACAAGTTTATTCAAAACAATTTTACACAGAAAAATATCTGTTGCTTTAAAATGCATACTTCTGTTCGGACTGTTAGTGTAAGGCAAGAGCCCACTTTTACTGCTTTCGGCCATAAAACGGCACGAGCTGTAAACAGCTGACCTCTACTGTATACTTGAGAACAACCAAGCTCCGAGGGCACTTTTATAGATAGCACACCTGAGCCTACTCTCAGTAAGACCTTCAGCTTCTACCCAAGAAGCGAAAAACAATATTGTTCCAAAGAGATGCATTAAAAATGATGCAAGACACTCAGAATAAAGAACAGGCAATTTTACTTTATGTCTCTATGAAGCTCTCAGGCTCCACTCAGTATCATTACAGATGCTTTGGTACTTAGAAATCCTCTCACACGCCGTATGAAGGGAATGGGATTTTTGGTTGTCCAAAATGACAAAAGGCTGTAATGCACAAAAAGCAATAAACACAGGTTCTGCTAGCAATCAGATAACACTCACTGTAATAAAATTGCTTAAACCACTGTTTACATTTGAAATAGGTTAGTGCTACCTCTTTTTTAAAAATCTGGTTGTTCTTTCTTAGACGTTGGCGGAGTTCGCAGATGCTGTCTGGGCTAAAAGTGTTTAACTAAGAGTAATTTCTGTCATTCGCAGAACTGATGTGGAATGCCAATGTTCTAAGCAGAATTCATGGGGAGAAATGTGTTGTGCACACATATGAGCACAGCGGCAAACAAGGCTGAATTCAAGGTTCTATCTCCTGAAAAGCCCTAAATGGCCTTGGACCCATGTTCCCGCAGGACCGCCTCTCGTGTTATGCTCCCCCTACAACAACCCCACTCACCAGAGCAAAAGCCTTCTGAAGGTGCCATCCTGTAAAACTGGCAAGTGCCTGTTCATGCGGATTCTCTTCAACAGCTTCAGCATCATGGAACGGTCTGCCTGAGGCTATTAGGAAGGCCCCCGCGCTTCCATCATTTCAAAAATGTGCAAAACAGAATTGTTCAGGAGGGCATTTTTGTACAGGAGAAAACTGCGCTGTAATATAATGGCTCAGCTCAGGAGGTGTTCTCTATTAGGGATAATGAGTTTCTTCTTCCAGTCTTTCAGTCCCAGCCCCACTGCATTATGCTGTGTTACAAGGAATCTTTGCCACTAGACTCAGATGTTATCATATTTTGTAATCTGCTTGCTGATTGAGTAAATAGCTTTGTTTTTACTAGGAATGTCGAGAAGCAAATCACTGCAGTGGCAAAAAAGGGAGAGGCTTTCTTTCAACTTGGCCTAGTCTGAAAGTTACCTTTTGTTTGTTTTTTTATATATGTGCATGTGTGTGTATATATGTGTGAGTGTGTGTGCACCTAGAAGTCATGGCGATCTCTGGTTACTGTGTGTGCACCTGGAAGTCAGGGCAACCTCTAGTGACTGACCCCTACTGGGGTCCTGGAGGATATTCAGAGAGGTGGCTGGATAAAGCCTGGCCCCACCTCCTATCTCTGGTATTTCAAGGAGGTCCAAGTACTTGCCAGAGTCGACCCTACTTAGCTTCCGAGATCTGATGAGACTGGGCTTTCCTGAGCTATCCAGGTCAGGGCTGTTGACCCCTTACCTTGATACAGCTGATCTGTCCACCGCGATCCATGCCACAGTAACACTGAGATAAGACTACTGCAATGAGCTGTACATTTGTCTCCCCTCAAAATCAGTTCAGAAACTCCAGTTGGTGCAGAATACCACAGCTCGACAGTTACTGGGAGCTATAGGGAGCACGCATATTACTCCCATCCTGCAGGAACTTCACTGGCTGCCCAACAGTTATTAGGCTCAATTTAAGTATTAGCTACCACATACAAAGCCCCTCATGTCCTTGGACTCCCATATCTGTGAGATCACCTCTCCCCCTTCGCTCCACCATTCATCAAAGCAGGGTCTTTTACAGGCAACAACCTGCAAATGGGCAGAAACAACAACTGCCTGTGCATGCGTGTTTTCCACTGTGACCTCCATCTTGTGGAATGGCCTGCCTGAGGAGGTCTGAAAGGCTCCCACTCTCGTGGTTTTCTGCAAACTATGCAAAACCAAATTACTCAAGAGGGCTTTTCTATGAAGGCAATAGGTCTGCATCATACTAAATGATTCACAAAGTTACTTGGAAATATTATTAAGGATTGTGATCTATACTGCTGTGGTATAGCTTGTTGAAACTAGGATCCTACTATGGAATTTTGCAACATTTAACGTGTTAATACTTATGCTTTGCTTCAGTTCTGTTTTTAGACTTCTGGCTGGTTCTACAACCCTAATCCTATTGCACTGTTTATTGACTGTCCCGCCCATCAGTTGTATTGACTAACTCTGTGTAATCTGCCTTGAGTCCAAGTGAGAAAGGTGGACTATAAATAATGTATGTAAATAAATAAATAAGACACAAACATTCCAATCATTCAAATATTACCCTATTTAGCAATCGACCTATTGACTGACTGACTGACTGAACAGTTCTATTGTACTTTGTAATCTGCCTTGAGTCCCAGTGATAAAGGTGGACTACACATTTTTTAAAAAAGCTTAGCTAGAGGAAAACCTGCAGAATCTGTCATGTTATCTACATCTATGGTATTAATCTACATATCCTGGCCAGTTTGGTGTAGTGGCTAAATGTGCAGACTCTTAATACGGGAGAACCTGGTTTGATTCCCCACTCTTCCACTTGCAGCTGCTGGATGACCTTGGGTAAGCCATAGTTCTGTCAGAGCTGTTCCTGAAAGAGCAGTTCTCAAAAGAGCTCTCTCAACCCCACCTACCTTACGGGGTGTCTGCTGTGAGGAGGAGAAGGGAAAGGAGTTTGTAAGCTGCTCTGAAACTCCAAGTGAAGGGAAGGGTATATATCCAGTCACTTCTTCTTCTCTCTTCTATCTGGCTGAAACCCTGAACTGGATTCTGTGGCACTGATCCATTTTTGGGATGTCTCTGACAAGTTGTCGTGGCTAGATGGTCTCCTTCTGCAAGAACAGCCATCGGATCATTAAAACCTCCAATATTAGCCAAGAACAGATTTCCTCCTCTCCCACAACTAGTAATATGTGATACAAATATGTGATACAAATATGTAATATGTGATACAAATATGTGATACAAATATGCTTGTAGGATTGGGAAACTAAAGAATGATGACATCACGCCACACAGTCTGTATTACTAGCTATTACTGGTAAAGGGAAGGAAGAGGACTACAGCATGGGGCAGCCACCCCTCTTCCAGAGTCTAGTTCCACTCTCATTCAGGAGATGATTGACACAACAGGCTCCCCTCCCCCAAAAGAACCTTAAAGATCAACAAGATTTCCAGGGTATATGCTCTCCAAAGTCAAAGCTCCCTTACCAAACCTCCTACTTGTAGCTGATGAAAGGAGTATATGCCATGGAAATCTTGCTGGACTTTCATGGAGCTACTGGACTTGAATATTGATCTGCCATTGAAAACCACTACGGTGACCCACCTGAAACAAGCAGGAAGACATATATGTGTATATATTCTTATGGGGGGGGGGGAAATATGTATCCAACAGATCCTGCTACGGTCAGAGGAAATTCCTAAACACAGAGATCGAAAAACTGTTTGTAGGGAGGGGGGAAAGAAATGCTTTAGTGGCCTCTTATTAGTGTATTAGTATGTCTTTTACCATTAAAATCCAGTGCCATACTACGGCCTTCAAAGCAACATCTACCGTTGCCATGCCATTTGAAGTACACTTTCCTTGTTAGCGCCATTTAACAGACTTGAGTATGATTTGGAGTAGACCTGCTTAAGATTGCATTAACTGTGAATTAAGTATCTGCACTCAGATACTTTTTGTAGTAAAAAAATGAACCTAATAAACATGGGGGGGGAGGGGGACACAACGAAAAACAAATTAATGAAAGCCTCAGTCTACCAATTTGAACGCACTAACCAGGAGACACAAAAGTTATAACTCATGACAATTATAATTCAGTCTTCCTTGGCAGATGAAAGTCTTTGTGTTGCAGTATTCACTGTGAAATTTATCCCTTAATATGTGTGTAGAATGACAGAGTTACAGTTACTAGGGGATCTATAACTTTCAATGCGACAACTTTTACATTAATTTTTGTGTGTGTTCATTCAATTCCCCTTAGCTTAAACATAACAGAATAAAGACAGTAAATGATTACACCTATACAGAGGAATAAATACCTATGAATCTTACTGAGTTTTACTTTGGGACTTTAGTGACTTGTACTTCTATCCAGATCTCAGATGAATCTTTACCTATAGAACAAAAAACCACTGTTGATTTTCAACATGCATGGACCAAACTATGGCTCTAATGGGAAGCTGTATGTTACCAGTGACAGCCCCCGGTTTTTCCCTAGGCAAGGATACATTCTGGCACACATACACCCCCGCCTGTGTGGGGCGGGATGGGACAGGAGTGGGTACCAGAGAATGGGCAGCCAGAATGGCGCCCTCATCGAGCTGTCACCCTAGGCGATGGTCTAAAATACTTAACAGTAATGGGGTGGCCCTGTATGTTACACTGAATTGTGTTTATTAGGGAACCAGGCTAACACAACTACCTGCAAAGTTAGTGGTATATTAATGAAAGCTACACTTAACTGTAATTCTGCTTAGGTTATGCAATGGATTGAAATCAACAAGCTTTCTTGCTGTAGGAAAAGGGATAAACCAAAAAGACTATACTGAGCACCATGCAACCTGCTGCAAATCCTAGGTTTAGAGTATACCCTACTTAGCATTAAGCAGAGTTAACATGGGTAGAAACAATTGAAACACATAGTTAAAGGCAACAAAGGGAAGAATAACTGAAGGGATTGGTGGAGACCACACAGTTACAGTGGCTGAAGGGAACGCACATGTATTACTTAACCAGAGATGTTTATTGCTCCGAACACGTTCAGTTCTTATGAGTCAGACATATGTTCGTCCAAGAGCACGGAAAGTCAGCTTTTGTAACAACCATCTTGGGGCTAAGAAACAGAAGACTAATTAAACAGATAAAAAGAGTAGCTCCAGAAATTTATAGTATGCAGGAATAATGAAGGCCTTCCAGAGCAAAAACAGTTTATACAACTAGCTTTAGAAATGATGCACGAATTTTCGTTTCGAAATTTAACAATAAGTGGGGTGGGGGTTCTTCCTCTGATAGAAGAAGTCTTGCCCAAAAGACACACTTCCTTTACCACAGAAAGGCTCCTCACTGTGGAAAAGGAAGGAGCTGCATCCAAGAAAGAAAGCACAACTTCCCCCATCTTGTGTTTGCCTTTAAGTGAAGCCCAGAAGCTACTCTAACATTAGGAATCCTAGCAAAAAAAAAAATCAGAAAAAGTTGTGAATACAGGCATTAAGGACTGAGCAACTTTCTCCAAGTTTCTTTTGCTTGTCAAAGCTTATCTGTCTTCTAACCTTCCCAACCAAAATATTTTTGTGTGTGTTTAAAATATTTTTATTTTGGTAACAGATCCCCTCTACTGACCAATGTTAAAATACCCTTGACTGAATCCAGACTAACACTGGCAATGTCTACCAATCCCCACTTCCTGCTGCAGACCACCCTCATTTCATTCGCCAGGGTCTCATAACCTACAGGAGGCGCATTTCATGGAAATCAGTTGGCTGCAGTGGGAAAGAGGAGGCAGGAAAGTTTTGTTCTGCTACAGGAAAATTCAGCCTGGATTTACAGCAGTTGTTCCAACACAGTAATATATTTCAAGGACAAATCATACTGTTGTTGGGTTTTTTTTTAAAAAAAAAATCTTGTAAACATTTTGGCTGAAAAAAGAAATTCATCTCAAAATTGTAGACTCAAGCCAAACTATAACAGAGAAATGACTATGTACATTACAAGGATATTGTGGGGATAAAAACTCTTGTTTCTTCCGTACTATCAAAGGAGTCAGTCAATCATTCTGAAAGAGTCAGTCAATTATACGCAATGAAGGAAAACTGTAAAAATGAG
This sequence comes from Lepidodactylus listeri, assembly GCA_029233225.1. Lineage (NCBI taxonomy): Eukaryota > Metazoa > Chordata > Lepidosauria > Squamata > Gekkonidae > Lepidodactylus > Lepidodactylus listeri. Next base: position 23,061,668 of record JARCFY010000016.1, read on the forward strand.
CTGGGGATTCATCAATCACATAGCATGCAATATTATTTGGCAAAGTCCAAAGACATAATGACAAACCATGGCATGCCATTGAAGCGGAAAGCCTGATTCAGACTTAATGCAAAACCAAGGTTTATTTCAACTATAGTTAGTTTGGAGGACCAGCATTCAGCTTGCAAATGACCACTTAAATCCTGGCTTCCCTGGTTACTTTTACTCAGTAGCTGACCAGGGTGGTGCTAGAGAATAAACAACGATTACTCCAAGGTGCCTTCAGTCACATATCATAAAATACCACAGTTATTTATTTATTGCCTGCTCTGTAATTACCACTGGAATGTTGTTTTAATTCTTTTATCTGTTTGTTGTAACCCACTCTGAGCCCTGCAGTGCAGGGGAGGGTGAGACAGAAATTCAATAAAATAAGTAAGTAAGTAAGTAAGTAATGGTGTAACAAGAAGTTGCAAGGACATAACAAGCAACGTAATAGTCCATTAACAAGATAAAAGTATCACACAGATTATAAACATAGGCAAATCTGCCAAGATACACCAAACGCCCTCTGAAAGAAGACCACCTCAAACGCCTTCCTAAATACAGCAACTTAAGAAGCCTTCTCCATCTATTCTGGTAGGTCATTCCTACCACAGAAAATGCCTGTGACCTGTTGCTGTACAGACAATCCTAAAAGGAGAAGATACCCTTTAAGGATAGTTCACATTAGGGTCTGATCACACACAGCATTAGCCACACAATAGACACAAATGCCGACCAAATTTTAAGAGCGCGATCACACGCACCCAATGGCAACCTGTATCACCCTGCCAAAAAAGCGGGAGTTAAAAGATACCACCAAAAGTGCAGTATTTTCCAGAAAATGCGGGGTACGGGCGGGCATCAGATCGTGGAAGTGCTGGTATCCTGTCACATCTGGAGCCCATCTGTGTCCCATCTCACACTGGATGGGTTTTTTTAAAAGCCTCCATGGTATGCGCACAAATGCAGACTTGCGCATGCACACAAACATGATACTGCTGAACTTTGCAACGCTTCACCATCATTGTATGATCAGCGGCTGACTGCTTGAGCACAGAGCCTCGGGAGACTGTCTGATCACGATACTGCGCTTCATTTTGCTCGGCGCAAAAAGCCTTGTTTCCCCCCGCCCCAGATTATCTCACTCGTGTGACCAGGCTCATTAATTATACATAATGAAGCCACTTCAAAATTATTTTAGATGGACCCTAACTAGTCAGAGTTAGTGGAGCTGCCCCCATTCAGACAATCGTACCAACCATAATAAAACTAGTGTTCAGTGGCACCTTAAAGCCTAACAAATTTTATTCAGGCATAAGCTTCTGCAAGTCATAGTATAGTTTATTCAATGCATAAACTGTTCAGCCATTAGGGAGACAGAGTGACAGATTTGTTAACCAACACACGATTGACCAGACTGTTAGCTAATTGGCATGCCCAGGACTCAGTAGGCCCCCTAGGTCACTGAAATGCTGCCAGCTCAACACCAGGGTGGATGAAAATCAATGATTTTTATAGATATAGATATAGATATAAATTGATTTTTTAAAACTTAAATTGGATTTTTTAAATTTAGAGCAGATTTTTAAAAATACAATGCTTTTTGAGGAAAAATCTATCTAAAGATCATTTTCGGTTTAAGATACATTATAGTCCAACAGTTATTCATCATGAAATAAGGATTCGTTTTTAAATCTGTAGGATGAAGCTGTATATTCATGCAATGTTTAAATTTTTTAGTAAACGAATTCCATTAATCCATTCACAAGGTCATACTCTTCCAGAGGTTTCTGTTAAGATTATTAGGCAGTTTTTCTATCTAGAAGATACTATCACAGATCCTTAGTTTTACAGTTCTCAAAATTGTAAATTTGTGTCTGCAGAGATCACATGCAAAAATTTTATAAAATAAACATATACAGAGTTAAGAGACCTCAGTCCCATTGGTCCTCTGCAAATCTATGTACACAGAATCAATCCCTTATCTCTTAAGTGCTAAGCTTCAAGTAGTTCAATTAATATATGATTGTTTGGGGTGGAATAGGTTTGGATAAGGTGGGGATGTTAACAGCTAAGTGTGAGGAGGAAGGGGCAAGCAGTACATATGAAAGTGAAACTTTTTGAGCAGAATACTCCAGAAATCTTGAGATCTTTGTGAGTGTATCCTCATGGATGTTAAAGCAAATATAAGAATACATATCCTGTATAATGTTATTGTTTTGGTTGAATAAAACAAATTAAATGATTATTGTTAATTATCATTCTTCTCTTGTTTTGCAAACCAGTCAGCAGTTGGGAGTAGTCCACACCACTCTGAAGTGGATGGATTACTGTACAGCAGAAAAGTTGTCCAAATATGAATGATTAACAACCTATTAAATTGGCCTTTGCAATGATTTCGCAATGATTTCATAATTATCTATTTCTAGTGGTAAATAACCAGTCATTAATTTTCTGATATAACTAAAACAAACCTGAAAAATTATTATACTAAAATGAAACCTTCATCTGATTTACAAATAGTAATGCTAGCAAGAATGTGCCTTTATGTAGAAAACCATGATTTAAATTGAGTCTTACTGACTAGTGATTTAAATCTTGGGTGTTGTTTTTTTTTTTTGGAGCTGACTGGTAGGAGAGGAAGGAACACGTAAACTGGAAGCTCCAACTATCTCTGGTCACAAACAAACCAAAGATGGGGGTGGTGGTTTTGACATCTGAATACAGTCTTGTTTGCTTTGATACCCTTTAATATGTTTTTGTAGTTACCAAAACTTAACAAAACTGAGAAGAAATGTTCTTAAATTGAGCATTCCAGCCCAAATGGAGCAGAGCAGAAAGTTGTAGAACATGGATCTTTCACCAACCCCCACCCCACGATTTGTTCTAGAGCTGAGTGGTCCAATTTCCAACTATAATGCAAAGAAATGGAAATGAGGATGTTTAAAAAACTGTTCAAACACATACATGTTTCAGCTGAATACAGAAGAATTACAGAAATATGAAAAAGATAGCAATCGATCATTTGTTGGTGCCAAGTGGTGGTAAACAGTAGCAATGTGAATGATAACTACTTGTCAAATTGTTTGCCTCTGATAGTGAACCTAATTTAACGCTAGAATTGTAGAAGATTTAAAAAAATATATGTTTGTAATTATAGACAGAAGATGAAAATCTAAAATTAATGCTTCTGTCAGACATTATACTTACTGTGTGTCAAAAGGGATGGCTGTAACTCTAGATACAACTTACGGGTTTGTGTTTTTCATGCAATCTCAGAGATCTGGCAAAGATCAGAAACAGGTGGAAAGTATATTGGGGGGGGGATGTGAAAACTGGTGATTATTTAAGGTGCTTTTTGCACCTGCAAAGTGCTTCCAGACGTCATGTTTATTTGCCCCAGTATCACAACATAAGCCTAAAATGACAACCCTCTTGTCCCACTATTAAACTTCAAAATTTAAATATGCCAATATTTGTTGCTCTCCGCTGTAAGGATTTCTGCCTTACTTTAACACAGGACTTTTATCTAAAATGTGAGTTTCCAACAGGCTGAGTGGTTTTCCTTGTGTATACCAATCCGTATTGACGTTTCAAGTGATAAGTTCTAAATACACAGTCACTTTTTATTCCCCCCTCCCTTTACTAAGAATAAGAATATGACGGAAATGGCAGAAGAAGCAGGGAGAGAGACAGAAAGAAATTGCCTCAAGCCAATTTCCTACATATAGCTGGCATGCATCCAGTTTGTGGTTCTGATAAGAAATATGTAATCCTATTATGTGGAGTAGAGTCAGAATGTACAAATAATTCTTGGAAATGGAACTTCTCCCGTAAGATTATTCCTTTTTTGTCATAGTAGTTCTACAAGTAGAGTTTGGCTACAAGTCTTCTGACAGTTGACTGTCAGAATCATTCACCACACAGAACTACAGTGTCTTTCTTAACCAGACACAAAAAATGTACTGCATGTGTACTAACGTGCACTTGAAATTTGTTATATTAATAACTCAAAAGAAGAGTGAGGGCCATTAGTCTGAACTTTTAAGAATAGTGGGTTAAAAGTCAAACTCAGTCGGAAGAATTATTTCTACCTTGTAGGAGGACTTATGGGAAGAGAGTCACAGAATCCAACCATTAGCTTTCAAAATAGACAATATATATATATATATTTCAGTGTGAGGTAGCCAAAACTGTGACATTGGATAAAGACCTAGACTGGACACAGACAGAGGTTCTCTTCACCACAGCCAACAGGCTTAGCAGATGTTTCTGGACAAATCACTATCTTATAAACTAGCCTACCTCACAGAAGAATTTTCAGGATAGAATGAGACATTCCTGTTTATCCTAACCTGAACTTCTTGGAGGAAGGGCAAGGTACATAATATAAGAAGAAATGTTTCTTTCTTAAAACCTACATGAAGTACACTGCAGGTATAGTGTGAAGGGATCAAATGTGAAGATCACCATTATGCATAACAAATTCATCCTTCCATGATGGTGGAAAGTACCATCAAGTCATAGCTGACTTTGGTTATCCCCATAGGATTTTCGAGGCAAGAAAGTTCAGGGTGGTTTTCCACTGCTTGCCTCAGCATCATGACCCTGGTAATCCCTGGAGGTCTCCCATCTAAATACCAGCCAGGGCCAATCCAGCTTAGCTTCTGAGATCTGACAAGATCTGGGTAGTCTGGACTCATCCTACCATACACCCCGGTATTCATGCAAGCAATGTACTGAGCCATTTCAGGGAATGGGAAACCACTGCTCTCTTTCCATATCACCATGTAGCCCTCTCTGCTTGGTTAGGGAACACAATTATATTCATATCCTTTGATTAAGTAAGCAGGATGAGATAGCTGTTTCAGGCCTCCAGTATTTGTGTCTGTGAGTCCCAAGCGGGGGGGGGGGGGGGAAGGGGCTGGCTCTATTATATCCTAAAATAATCCTGTCATGTATTGGTGATGATTCAGTGACACACTGATCGAAATTCACCTCTAAATTGTCTCTCATGGTGAGGTTTTAGCACTGGAGGTACTGTATTCCTTCATCAGATTAATACTACCTAAAGCAGTAATACTGCCACCAGAAGAACTGGTATAGAAATCATATAAATGGTAGAGTAGAGAAACCATACAAAGGTTCATTCACCGTTTAGTTGTAAAAGCAACAGTGCAATACCTTTTCATTAAGATGAACCAAGATCTCATAAACAATAAGGAAGCTTTCAAGTTATTCAGAAGTCTTCATCAAGCTAGCTGGGGAACTGTAATGTTCGCTCATTATTTTATGATATTTTTATCCGTCCTAGTAAAATGGAACTATATTGATATGGTAACTATTATTAAATGGCCATGAATATACCTTTAAGCAAGGCCTTATCCAAACTTTAAAAACTACCACATTAACATTTAATATCTGGAAGTCACTATAACACGAAGAAAGAGGGGTTTCCAAATCTAAAGTGGGGAAATTCCTGGGGATTTTGGTGTGGGGCCTGGGTATGACAGAGTCTAGGGCGGGAAAGGATCTCTGCAGTGTATAGTACCTTACACTCCATCCTCCTAAAGAACCATTTTTCTCCAGGGAAACTGATTTCTGTCATCTGGTGATCAGTTGTAATTCCAGATCTCCAGATACCACCTGGAGTTTGGCAACCCTATGTCTAGCTTCAAGAGATTTATGAAGAAGAGTTCATTTTTATACCCCACTTTTCTCAACCTTATGGAGTCTCAAAACAGCTTACAATTGCCTTCCCTTTCTCTTCTCGCAACAGGTACCTTGTGAAATACGTGGGGCTCAGAGTGTTCTGAAGGAATTATGAGTGGCTCAAGGTCCCCCAGAAGGCTTCATGTGGACAAGTGCGGAATCAAACCTGGTTCTCCAGATTAGAGTCCACAGCTCTTAACTACTACACCACACTGGCTCTTATATGCTTTTTCTCATGCTCAAATCCACAGAGAGATTCCTGATAGTGGACCTCATGTCCCTCAGGGAGAATCAACAGAGTAAACTCTGGTGGCTACAGGCCTTCAAAATCCAGACTGAAAAAATTCTATAATCTGGGTGATGTTTCTGATACGTAACTAGCACAGGTTATTTTCTTGAGAACATGTCAAGAACTCTGTTCCTAAAGGCAGACATTAACTGAAGTATGATAACATCTACAGCTGCAAATAAACAGGGGAATTCCAGTACAATAGGCAATTAAACAATCTTGTAGAAAACAGTCTATTTCTGCTTTCAATATTTTACAACAAATTTCATATCAGATCCAAAGGTCTCTATGCAAAACAGAACAAAAATTGTGTGGACAAAGCTGATGGGAGCTATGACAATAAGCCAACAGTGATGCTGTAAGATTAGAGAACAAAAGAAAAACAGCACTGGGGAAAAGTTTGCCAAGGATTCAAAATCAGTGATACATATCAAAAGTCACCACACTACCAGGATTAGGGAGAGCATCCTGTTTTATCAAACGGGAGGGGTAAAAGCCACCTGTAAGTAATCAAATTTTAAAATTTGTTTACACATTTCTGATATAAATAAAATGCTCTCTTAAAATTAAATTTTTGAAGCTGCTATAAATCTAGATTAAATATGATACATATATATGCAAAGTCACGTGCTAATTCAGGCAGATTCTGCAAAGTGCAGGATATAAATATTTTAAACAAATGAACACCCTGCAATTGTCTCTTAAATATAATCCATGACCTTCCAGTCAAGCACGCCAAGTGAAAGAATGCTTTTTATGCAAAAGGACAAACCACATTCACCTTTCAACCACATCTGTGTGGCCTGCAGCGGAAGGAATGTTTCCACTAGAAAGAAAGGAAGAAAGAAAAAGGATAATGCCGCACAGGAACTGAAAAGTGAAAGGAAAGACAATACTGCTATTGTTTTAAGATGTTCTCACAAAATACACTGAGAGGGAAATGTTCCACTTTGGAAGGTTCTCAGATGCTGCTGTTACAGTAGTCAAAAGAGAACTATGCTCCTTTACCTCACCCTTCAGAGCCTGTGGAGATATACTAAAGAGCACAAGGTCCCTAGCAAGGGCCACCGTGGTGAACAGGGGTCACCAGTCTTTTTGAAACTTATGGGCACTTTTGGAATTCTGACACAGGGTGGTGGGCACAACCACAAAAGACTCTCCAAAGGAGGCTGCTAGGGGAGGTAGGGTCAATCACACACAGAGTAATCTCAAGTGCAGGGATCAGGTGAAGTAATTTTAAAAAATGCACTGGGAAAGAAGAGTGTGAGAGATATTTTAATCTGCACAGTCAATCAGTCCCATGTGGCTCCACACACTTTCTAAAAACACTTGGACCGATTCCCCACAAGCAGCTGCACCGCCCTCACTCTTCCATTTTCCCTGGTTGTACTGGTCAACTTCACACTCTTCGCAGCACCGCTGCACTTTGACCCACATCTCCCCCCCCCCCCGATTTCCCCTGCATCTTCTCGATCTCAAAAAACAAGGATTGAGAAGATGAGGGAAAAATCGGGGGGAGATGTGGGTCAAAATGCGGCCAGGTAGCAAAGAGTGTGAAATTGACCAATACAACTGGGGGAAATGGAAGAGTGAGGACAGCACAGCTGCTTGTGGGGAATGGGTCTTGGTGTGTGCCAGGAAAGATGTCAGTGGACTCCACGGCACAATTTTGGGGATCCCTGCTCTAGAACATTCCAAAAGGGGGCACTGAGCAGGCACAAGTCAAATATGTGGGCCAGAACAGACATTTCTGCTCATAGAACGATTGGGTGGGCGCACGAGGCCCTCTGGCTGCCTGCACTTAAAGGGAGCCCCTTTAGGTGCAGGCAGCTGGCGGGAAAGGGTCCCAGCACCCCCCAATCTCCACTCGGAGATTGGGGGTGCAAGGCCCTCTGGCTGCCTGCACTTAAAGGGAACCCTGTGCGGACAGTGCTTGGAGCCAGGATGTCCCCAACATGATGCCAGGATGTCCCCAACATGACACCCCCCCCCCAAGTCCCCTGCTGAAGACAAAGATGGACCTGGCAACCCTAATTTAAAAGGCTGGATACTTTGGCCACCAAATGAGAAGGAAGAACTCACTGGAGAAGACCCTATGCTGGGAAAGACTGAAGGTAAAAGAAGAAGGGGACGACAAAGAATAAGATGGTTAGACAGTGTTATCAATGCAACGAACATGAAATTAAGCAAACTCAGGAGCACCTGGCGTGATGTGGTCCATGGGGTTGCCAAGAGTCAGACTCAACTGTGCGACTGAACAACAACAACAACAACAAAGGATATCTTTGGTAGTTGGTTGATTTAAATTCTGTGTTATGACCCACTTCTCTAATGCAACATAATAGAGAAATATTTTCATATAACATTCTATGCATTTTATAAGAACATAAGAGAAGCCAATGCTGGATCAGGCCAGTGGCCCATCCAATCTAACACTCTGTTACTCAGTGGCCAAAAACACCAGGTGCTCTCAGGAGGTCCACCAGTGGGGACAGGACACTAGAAGCTCTCCCACTGTTGCCCCCCCAAGCACCAAGAATACAGTGCATCACTTGTCCCAGACTGAGAGTTCCTATCTCACTGATGGATGGACCTCTGCTCCATATGTTTATCTAATTCCCGCTTGAAGCCGTCCATGCTTGTAGCCGCCACCACCTCCTGTGGCAGTGAATTCCACGTGTCAATCACTCTTTGGGTGAAGAAGTACTTCCTTTTATGTATTCTAACCCAAATGCTCAGCAATTTCATCGAGTGCCCACGAGTTCTTGTATTGTGAGAAAGGGAGAAAAGAACTTCTTTCTCTACCTGTTCTATTCCATGCATAATCTTATAAACCTCGATCATGTCACCCCTCAGCCATCGTTTCTCCAAGCTAAAGAGCCCCAAGCGCTTCAACCTTTCTTCATAGGGAAAGTGTTCCAACCCTTTTATCATTCTAGTTGCCCTTTTCTGCACTTTTTCCAATGCTATAATATCTTTTTTGAGGTGTGGCGACCAGAACTATACATAGTACTCCAAATGAGGTTGCACTATCGATTTATACAGGGGCATTATGATACTGGCTGATTTGTTTTCAATTCCCTTCCTAATAACCCCCAGCGTAGTGTTGGCCTTTTTCATTGCAGTCGCACCCTGTCTCAACATTTTCATTGAGTTATCTACTACGACTCCAAGATCTCTCTCTTGATCAGTTTCTGTCAGTTCAGACCCCATCAACGTGTATTTATAGTTAGGATTTTTTGCTCCAATGTGCATCACTTTGCACTTAGCCACATTGAACCCCATTTGCCACATTGATGTCCACTCGCCCATCCTTGACAGATCCCTTTGGAGTGCCTCAGAATCCTCCCTGGTTCTCACCACCCTGAACAACTTCATGTCATCTGCAAATTTAGCCACTTCACTGCTTACTCCCAACTCCAAATCATTAATAAACAAGTTGAAAAGCATCGGACCGAGTTATATGTTCAATATCTCACTTATCACAAGGCTGTATGATACTGATGTTTTCTTGTTTTGTATATATGTTGTAATGAACTCAATAAAATTAGAACATGTCAAAAAAAGAAAAGAAAAGAAAGTGAAAATAAAATAGTTAATACAGTGGGGGGGAGGCAAGCAAGAAAAGAGGGGGTGGGTGATTTTGTTCGACTCAAGTCACAGCTGACATATAGTGACCCTCAGGGTTTTCAAGGCAAGAGATGTTTAAAGGTGGTTTGCCATTGCCTGCGTCTGCGAAGCAACCCTGGACTTCCTGGGTGGCCTCCCATCCAAGTATTAACCAGGGCCAACCCTGCTTCACTTCCAAGATTTAATGAAATTGGGCTAGGCTGGGGCCATCCAGTTCAGAGTGTATCTATCTTCTCCCCCTCTCTTGAGGGCCAACAGCAGCATAGGAAATTCAGTTTCAATTTGCAAACCTGCACATGAGATCAGAGTTCTTCTGCTCCCCTCACAGTTCCAATTACAATTAAGTCTGTCTTTAATTTGCATTGGATTTTTTTTGCTTTAATTTGCAGTAAACCTGTTTTAATTTGCATTTAAAAATGTGGAAGAGATCTGTTCAAGGATCATCCAGCTTTTCATCTAGTTTGATCCTCAGTGGGTTTTGGATAACAATCCGTATTTTTTTCTGGAAAGTTATCTGCTTAGAGTCCTTTTATGCATATGGAGAATCAAGCAAAATCCTTTTAACTTCACAATTGCTCTCCTCAACTAACCACATATAATTCTGTGGTGAACAAGACATGCAAGTAGCATGACCAAAGATTTTGAAATATGCTGTTCAGCTGCTACCCAGTAAGTTTTAGTAACTAAATCAGTATGCATGTTTGTTCAGGAGATATCTTAATTACCAGTGGGAATCTTTAGTTTAAATAGGGTGTGTGGGTGTGGGTATTTGTGGTTTATGACTTAACATAGCAAAACAAATTGCCTTGGTTTGAATTCAGACCATTCTGCTTTCAAAATGTTTTTCGCACATTTAAGGTGTGGTGAGTAGTCTGTTAAGCACAGAGACTGTTACTTTAAAAAAGGAAGATACTGCTCACTCTGAAGTAAGCAAGTTACCAAAATCTACAGTGATTTATTTAAGGCTCCTCCCTTTCTCAATGTAGCAGACATCAATTTATTAAGACCAAATTTAGAATAATGGAAACTTTGTCTCACTTAACATAAAACTTCCTTCTCAGGGGTCCAGGGGTGGGGCAGTCATGATTTCTGGGAGAAACTCCTCCCTAAGGACAGGCAGGGTTGCCAATCTTGAGCGATTCCTGAAGGGGGAGGGGGTTTCTCACTCAGATCCCAGTCTGGTCCCAAAGCAGTAGCATTTCTCTCTCCACATATATACAAAAGAAAAATTCAAAGAACCAACTAACTGTTGAAAAAACATAGCAATGGTACTGGAGTACATACAACCTCAGTACTACTCCCAGAGAAGCTCACTAGGAAGCGGAAGGATGGAACCATGGAGAATTAGAGGATTCTAATACCAGACAGCATGCCCCCTCCTCTCCAAGAACCGGTTTGTACTTTCAGGTACCCCCAGCAGTTGACATATGATTTGGCTATATCATACTGTCTGTGTGTGCTAGAACATGCTGCCATGCCAGGAGATCCTGAAAGGACAACAGTCCCAGCCTTATTGCCCTGAGTCCCAGAAAGTTGATACTCCAGAGTCCAGATGCCCTGAGCCATCGTTCCCTGTGAGCTTCCCATCCGAAAAGGCTGGCATCTGATGTCACTATCAACCTTTTTGGTTCTCTTAATGGAGACCCTTCCAGAAGCCTGTGAGGTTCTGTCCACCATTGAAGATCCTGAATCAGAGATCCAGGTATTTGAATCAGCTTGAACCATTTCCTGGATATCGCCTCTTGAAAGGGTAGTAGAAATCTCTGGAGTGGGTAAGTGTGAAACCTGGAGCATGGTATGATATCCTGATAGGACATCACCTCCATATGTGACTGTCTTGTGAGCTCCTGCATTGAAGTTAAGATCTTCTCCTGAGATGAGACAACTTTGTCCTGAGCTATATCTATGACCAATCCTAAATGGAGAACCCTGTGAAATGGGTATAAGCTGCTTTTCTCTCAGTTGATGATGAACCCATGGTCTTGTCAACATCCCCCATCCCTTGCAAATGAGATGGGGACCTGATTAAAATATCATCGAAATACGGGAAGATGGACACTCCTTGGGTTTTCAGGTATGCTATTAACAAAACCAGGACTTTGGTGAACACTCTTGGTGTGGTTTTGAGTCCGAAGGGAAGAGCTCAGTACTGGAAGTGGAGTCAGTTGTATGAAAAGCACAGGAAACTCCAATGCAATTCCCGAACTGGAATATGCAAACAGGCCTCTGATAGATCTATCAATGGCAGGAAATCTTTTTGGATGGACTTGAGTGTTTCCATCCTGAATTTTCTGTTTCTTATTCTCCTTTTTAACCATTTGAAGTCTAAGATAGCCTCTCACATCCTCATTCTTCGTTGGGACTATGAAAAAAAACTGAGTAAACACCAAAGGACTTCAGGGCCTCTGGTTCTATTGCCCTGAAATCCAATAGATGTTGTACGGCCTTGAGGAGAAGGAAGTGCTTTTGTGCACACTGTTTCTTGGTACCTGTGTAAATCTGTTGGGAGAATATCTGTTCTTCACTGTGTCTAAGACCCACTTGTTGCCCACTGTGGTCTTCCAATAAGCTGCAAAAGGTTGAAGGTGAGCTCCTATGTTTGGTACGTCTAAGTCCCTGCAACAGTCATGCTGAAGATTCCTTTTGGGGGCCTCTTTGATTCTGTCCTGATGGTCTGGTGAAGGATGAACTATTACCACTGGACTGCCATCTCCCTTTGGAGGATGTAGGTGATCGAAATCCTGAGGTATGCTTGTGTTCACGAAAGGAGAAATGTATCTTGGGTTTGCTATCCTTCTTGAGAGAAGGCAGTGCTCTCTTTTTATCTTTATTCGCCACCAGATATTTACCCATTTCTTCCCCAGAGTATGAATGCCTTTGAAAGGAGCACTAGCCACTTTTGCCTGGGACAAAGTATCCACTTCCCAATTGCACAGCCAAGTATTCCGCCTGATGGTGACATTCAAAGCCATAGATCAGGCCAAAAGTTGAATTGTGTCCAATGAAGCATCTGCCGAAAAGGCTGCTGCAAGAGCAATCTTCTTTAGTTCATCTTTCACATCCTTAGGAATGTCACTATCTGCTGCAGAGAGGTCTGAGGCCCAATAATAGATTGCCCTGGCAAAAAGGGAGCTTGCAGTGAAAGCTCTAAGAGAAGCTGAGGAAACTTCGAAGTTTGTGTGCAGGGACAAGGTAAATCAGTTTGAGCACAGGTTTGTTACTGGATCATCCAGTAATGGAAGTTTGAACTGCTCCGCCACCTCTGGAGTAGAACTTGGGAGATGATGGGGGCTTAGTCTTAGCCCTGGCTTGAAACTCCCATTCAGTCTGGACCACCTTGTCAAACACCACTGGGAATGGAATCCCAAGAGAAATAGACCCCACTTTGGGGAAGGCTCTAGCTGAACCAGCTGGTTTGCTCGGAGCAGTTGCTTCTGCCTCTTCACTGTTGACTGGAATTTATAGAATGTGAAACTTTGGGGAGGATTTTATAGAATACTTCCTGTAGAAAGAGGTGAGACCAGTGTTACCTCTAAGCTGAGTTAGTGTGAGCTAGCTCACAAGTTTTTTTAGCCTCCAGCTCACACCTTTTTGTCTTAGCTCAGGAAAGATGGCTCCAGAGCACACTAATTTAAGCAATAGCCAAATTGCTTGCTCACAGCTTTTATGCCAGTAGCTCACAAAGTAGAATTTTTGCTCACAAGACTCCACAGCTTGGAGGGAGACTGGGTGAGACTGCATAGTGGTGACCAAGGGTTCTTCCTCACCTGATAGCTCACCCTTTTCCTTGTGGGAAGAAGAATCAGAGCAGTCAGATTCTTCATCATCAGGAACCAAGAGTGGGCTTTTTTCTCTGGTAGGCCTTGTCAGATTATCTAATCTCCTTCTTTTAGGATGGGACAAAGAGAAAAGGCTACTTTCTGCCCTCTGACTACCTGATACAGTGCTAGAGGACAGATGATGCCCAGTTCTATTAACAGACCTATGTAAGTGCCTTGAGCTAGAAAGGGCCTGAGAAATTGCTTCTCTGATCTTCCTCTGCATTTCCCCTGGGTCTGTAGCTTTAAGAGATGAATGCCTGCTGAGATTTTGTTCTGAAACCTTGGTGATCATGGGGGGGGGGGGGGGGTCTTGCCACAACTAGACTACCAGTCTTTCCAAGTCTTGGTTTCTGCCAATCAAAGGTGTTGGAAGGGGACACAAAAAATAAAGTTAGATGGATGACAGAGCAAAAGAAGAGCAGCAGTCAAGGGAAGGGAAGGAGGGGAAGCTAAAGACTGGGAGGCAAATAAAGGTAGGGTGGATGATATTCAGACGGAGACAAGGAAGCAGAAAAAGGAAGAAAGCTATGGTGGCTGCCAGGGGGTGGGAAAGAAGAAATAGTGTGGGGAGAGGGATGCAGGGGGAAGCCCCCTTGGGTCACTACTTGTGTTTTTCTCTCTCTCCCAATCAGTATTAAATCAGTACCCAGTCAAAAAATCCATGCATACAGAAGCAAGTGAAATGCCATCAGGCATGAAAATCTTACCCATATAAGAGATTTATCAGTGTCGGATTGGGGGTGCAAGTTCACAAGGCAAAGAAAGTTTGAAATTTGCCTCATTCTCAACTTCAAGATACACTGTACTAAAGTGAATCTTATAGCACAAGTAGTTTACCTTTCAACTGTTCCACAAGTATGTATTTCAGCACTCTGCCTGTCAAAAACTTTATTTTTCATCACTGCTCATGTATTTCACAAGCAACGTGATTTCCGACCATCAACCTCATTTGAGTTTACTAGCTCCATTTTGAGAAGTGGAAAGCTGCTCACAGAGCTGAATGCTGAGCCTTTCATGAGTCTGTGGCTTTGAAAAATGCCTATAGATTGTTCACGTAAGTCCCATATTTGCATAAAACTGCTTCTTATGTCTCACTGGAAGTACTTTGCTGCTCATTCAACATGTAAGGTCTCTGATAGTTAAATGCAGACCATCTATATAGCTAGTAAGAACTCTGCCAACTAAGAACCAACATCTGCCTCCTAATTCCTGTAAGCAAAAGAATTCTTCATATTGAAATGTTATCAACTAAGCAGCTCATTGTGGTTTGGCAATTCACAATAAGGCACACTCTGTTAGCTATTAGGGCGCGATCATACGCACCCATTTGCGATGCAAGAAGGACGATTCCCCGCCGGCTCAAAGTGGCATGATCACACAAGCTCATCTGGGAAGCGTCCTGCAGCCGGTGTCAAACTGTCGCAAGCCACTTTGAGCCGGCAGGGAATCGGCGTATTTAGCTACCAGTGAAAAGGCAGTCTCAAATGGTTTGCGACAGCCCAGAACTGGCCTTTCCTGGTGTGATCGTGCCAGCGCAAACAAGTGACGTCGGGGAGCGGGCTTTTTGGTTCCCCCCCCCCCATCCGGTATGCGCATCATCGGACGACCCCAAGTGTGGAGAGGCAAGTCATCGATCCCCTGTAGAAGCGAATAAATGCATTGAAAACGGCCGGGAAAAAACCCCCAACTCGCCCGCAGCTGCGAGTGATCATGCAGTAGCGGTTCGCCCTCACAGGTCCACAGACCTGTGTGATCCCGCAAAAGCAGCACAAATTGCGCCGGCGCAAATTTGTGTCCATTCCTGTCCGGCTTATCTCGCTCGTGTGGATGGGGCCTGTACTGGCTTTCCTTGTTGTTCAAAGAATAGCTCCTTTCCTCGGTCCAGTGACCATTTTGAAGTCAAAGTTCCTAGAGTTTTAAATTAATGAAGAGTTTTCACTAGGCTAACTGTAGATACAAGCAACCTTAGAATACAAACCCATACCATTTTATTTCATAAAACCTTAAAATCAAAATATGTATGCTACAGAAGTTACCGAAGACTATAACAACAGTTTGAATAAACCATGAAGTACTGGAAATACAATAAATTTGCCTGCTGTTCCAGACACAAGCCATACATTCAACCTTGACATCAAAACTGTATTTTCCCCCTTTATATATTTTGTAATGGGCCCTGTCCATCATTGTACTACCTGACCTTTATGTCCTTTTACTAAAGCAAAACCAGCAGGTGCAGAAAGAAAAGTGATTACAGAGCAACAATAAAGGAAAAAGAAAGGGGCCTTTATGTGTAAAATTGTACCTATATTTGAGATGTCAAATCAAATCTAAGGGCTGTGGGGGAAAAAAAGAGGATTTTAAGATTAAAAAGCAACAAAATTTCTTACTAATCAGGTTTGTACTTTCCTACCTGCATGTAAGAACAACAGATGGAGAAATTACAATAGCTTACAAAGGCAAGAAATAGAAAAGCAATTGTTCCTTTAATCTTTCTAAAGGCACAAAAAGCCCACTGAAAGATTCTGCTTTATATCACAGAAATTCAGACTTGGGCAGATGGGAAAAAACACACACAAATGAGAATTGGCTTACAGCACAACTATTCAGGTTCCATCAGAGCAAATGTCTGTCAGTGATTTTGCCTTCAGAGTTCCCACTTCTATCCCTTGTTTATTGTTTTGACTAATTGAATTATTAGGATTATTATACTGTCAGACAGATATTGTCTACAGATAATTACAATGGCAGGTTGCCAGCAGTCTTTGTGGTCACCACATCCCATCTCTCCTTGAAGATGAAACTCTCAGTGGGGAAGGAAGTGGGTTAAAAATAAACTTTGTACAACAGCTGTCATTTCAAAGTAAACACTTTTCATCCCTTTCTGCACCACAGCACCCAAATAGCTTGCCTCTGCTTCTTGTCAGAGAACCTGCTGGAAAACACAGGCCTTAGAAAGAGCAGACTAACAATTTACCAATAAATAACCACATGGCCAGTTTGACAAGTGGAGTTTACCTTCATCGGAGCAGACTGCTGGGAGATGCTCACAAAATCCCATAAAAGGAACTGGATATACCTGGATTGTGTTACACGTCATTGGACCTCTAGGGCATATTAACTAAACATGCACGGGGCAAAACATGTGTATTTCCTTATGCACCTGAACAGGACTCTGACACATTCAGGCTCAAATGGAGGGGAATGGATACTACATACCAGAGGTTTTGGATCGAAATGAGAAAAGGCAGCGACTCAACAGGACAATGAGGGAAGGCCAACCACAAGGTTCCCAGTGGAGGGACATTCAGGTGGGGTGGCCAGGGGGTTATCTCACACAGGTCATTTAGAATGTGGCCAGCATGCCACCAACTTGCACAAACAACTCTGAACATATGCTTATTTTTTGCCTTATATCTGTTTGTGCCTTGGGTTCATGCTGGTCATACCCAGACTCATTCCTTCTTTGGATTTATTGCCTGGAACTGCTATTAGATCACCCTCTTGGATACATAAATAAAAATGTATGCCAAATACTTGTCCTTGGCCCAAGCCATAGCTGGTGTGCTAGTCTGAGGATCAAGAGAACTAAGCCGCCCCAGATGATTCTGCAATGCAGAAAAAGGTAGGTAATATTACACACACACACACGTCTTGTTTCTTCCCTCTGTTTACTACCCCACCACACGTATTCTCTGAGGTATGGACTGGTTCATGGGGGGCAGCTGCTGGATGGGTGCCACACTTGGGATACTGGTATTGATTGACAGTATGGTATTTTGTGCTGAAATGGAGAGAGATATTGTTCTCATTCTCATCTCTGATTATTCCAGTTTATTAAAGACTTTGTCTTCCTTTCAAAGGCTGCTTTGGAATGCTGTCATTCTCCACTCCTCTACCCACAGCATGGCCACCTTCCTGCTCACGGGGGGGGGGGGGGGGGGAGGTGCTCCAGCCACAACATGCCCAAGGCCAATGCCAGTCCTGAACAGAATATGTACATTAGCAGTGTAAAATGCATGTGCAGGAGGTACATTATCTGAAATTGGGAAGTGGTCTCAGTTTTAGAAAGTGAGCATCATTGGCAAACTTGCCAAGGGTAAGGGGGAAAGTCTTTGGAAAGACAGAATTAGCACTTCTAATTAGCATTCAAGGCAGAGTGGCATCCTCCTATCTGAGAATGAGGGGGCTAGATTAGAGGCAGGAAAGAGGCTTGATTGGTCCACTTCGAATAAGCATTGGTTGTGAAGAATATGACAGGCCTGTTTGAACTGGCTGTGAAGAATCAGATTAGCCTGTTTGTACTAGAGCTGGTAAGAAGAGTTATTTAGCATGAAGGGAATATAGAAAACTGTATAGCCGTGAGTCCTTGATTATGTCAATATAGACAACACAACAGTCATGGTGCCTTGGATGCGCTGGGTTAGATCTGCCTTCCAGGACTCTTCTAAAGGTCCTGCATATATTAGCTCCTTCCTTTATGAATTATTGCCAGAGTCAAGCATGGCAAGTAGCTAGTCACAGCTTCACATTCCTCTCCCCAGCCCATTTCCATTTTTTGCCTAGCAATTCTGTAAAATCTGCCAGGCCATTCTGGATGAGGCAAAAAACAATAGCGCCAAGGAGTTAGGTCAACAAAATGGAGGTGCATTGGTCTTGGCAACAAGCAAGAGTTGGTCTGAGATTCCTTGTGGCCCCATAACATGGTAGTTAGGAATCTCAAAGATTCCTGTGTTTTCTTCCCAAAATGCAACATTCCGGCTCACTTGTTATCTTCTACCCACAAATAAGACAAATAATTGGGTTCTAGATCAAATCAAGCTTGAACTCTCCTTAGAGCTAAAAGGACAAAACTGAGGCTATCACACTGTGGTCACATTATGAGAAGACAAGACTCAATGGCAAAGACAATAATGGTAGGAAAAGTTGAAGGTATCAGGAAAGGAGGAAGACCCATCATGAGATGAATAAACTCTATAAAGAAAGCCAGGGCCCTCAGTTTGCATGACTTGAGCAAGGCTGTTAACAACAGGACTTTTGGGAGGTCATTAATTCAAAATTAATTCATACAGTCACCATAAGTCAGAAGCAACTTGGTGACACTTAGCACACACACACACAATAGAGAGCCAGTTTGGTGTAGTGGTTAAGTGTGCAGACTCTAATCTGGAAGAACCGGGTTTGATTCCCCACTCCTCCACTTGCACCTGGCTGGATGACCTTGGGCAAGCCATAGCTCTGTACAAGCTGTTTTCTCAAGGACAGCTTGGGAAAGAGATCTCTCAGCCCCACCTCCCTCACAGGGTGTCTGTTGTGGGGAGGGGAAGGGAAAGGAGTTTGTAAGCCGCTCTGAGACTCCAAGTGAGTGAAGGGCGGGATATAAATCCAATCTCCTCTTCTTCTTCTTCTTCTTCTATTGGAAGGAGGATAAAGGGCCTGCTCCCAATTTCAGGGCCCAAGAAATAACTCAATGGGCTCACAGAGATGGGCCAGCATTCAGATTTCTTTGGAAGCAGCAGCAGAGCTAGATAAAAAGAAAAGTTTTCTGTGGAGATTCTATGATGGTTAGATGTGTTCTGGGGTCACAAGAAGAGTTCAAGGTCAACAATGTGAATGGTCCCAGATCATGTAGCTATCTGAGTAAGTTAGATATCCCTAGCACAGACATTACAATAATGCATTTCTGCAGACGAAAAGACTTCCACATGCGAACACAACTTTTGCAGCATCCTCCTCCCACAGCAGCCTGAAGGGCCCCATGGGAAAGGGGGGAATATTCAAAAGTCACACTCGATGGGCAGAAGTCCTCTCACCCATGGAAGCCCTGGTCTGGATCCAACCCACAGGAAACTGCACTCACCACTTTTGGGTTTATCAGAAATCAACCGCACTGTAGAATATGTGTAATTACTACCCTCCACTGTTAGTCAACCATCACTTCTCAGAAACTAATGTTTTTGTAATAGGAGGCAATGTTCTCAAAAATGATTTTTATCAGTTTCACTAAACTTTGTAGTTATGTTTGTACGGAACATGCTATTTGGGCAGTATAACAGTTAGCTGGGTCAATCAGAATGACAAAAACACTTAACTCACACCCAATACACACCACAGATCTTTTGGCATTAACTTGCATTATGTTCCATCAACTGCTGTATTGATTTTTTTTTAAGAGTGCCTATTGTAAAAATTAATTTCTTGACAGATGGAAGAAAACTAGGACCACAGTAATAGTTCCTTCAGTTCAACATGCATGGAAGAGCTCAAAGCTTTGGTTAAAAACAGAAGGAAATGGAAGAGCACATTGGTTTTCCAGCAATCAGTTCTCAACATGATGGTCAGTTGTTAACATTTGGGGGAAAGGAGCATTTTTGTTTCCATTTACTTAAAGCAGCAGGGGAAAGATTCTCATTTCTCCCCATCTTCAGAATCCTGGAATATACTTTTTATCATTCTCTATAGGCACCATTTTAAGGGCCAAACTGTTACAAAAAAATTAACATTTGCTACCTCGGTGTCCTTTTCTATGACCTCCCAGCTATATAACCCATTTATTTTAGATTTAACACTGGGATTGGCCTAATGCAATGAACAAACCAGGCCTGACTTTCTGGGTCATTAACTCTTCCAATGTCTCTCTGAACCTTTAAATAGGGGGGAAAGATGCTCAAACCAGCTGCTTTACTGATTAGGAAGAATTTATATTGTATGCATTAATAACTATCATGTGTTTTCAGCCACAAGAAAAGCTCACAGGAGTATTTCCATGTTGCTTTTATACCTATTCTTAATACATTAAGTAATCATTGGTGAAGCTCCTAAAACTTCAGTGACTCCTCCAATGTGAAATGTATAACCACCGTCTCACTTTCTCTTCCTCCATTCCATCGAGCGCTGTGCACACACAGGTCTTCCCAAGATGTAAAATTAGAACCAGGATCAGAGTCTCTGGATCAGCTCTCATTTCATCTTCCTCTCCCAAAACCGAAGGCGCTTGCAATTCAGAATAGCGCGAGTGCTCACAGCCTCCCTGCAGGGGTTCTACAGACAGCTCAACAGGTGTGCCAGTTTTCCTCTGTAGGCAAGCAGCTATGAAGCCTGATCTCTGTCTGCTGAAGTCCAAAACCTCTCAATCTCTGAAAGATGAGGAGGCATAGGAGTGGGTACAAATGCAAATGTGTAGCAAGCGACCACCTACAACACAAGCCTGCTAATTCTCTCTGATGAACTCTGCGGGACAATTCTACTAGTTGAATTGGGAGGGGGCAAACCCAAGAATTTTGCAGTACTACAGCAGCTCATCATTTCCATGTTTTTTTTCTTACTAAGTTTTGGGGTTTTTTAAAGATCAAAAATGCATTTAAAAAATAAGCTTCTAACAACATGTCCCTGCTGTCTGATTACAAAGATAACTACCCTAACCATTTCTAGCAAACAGATTTTCATTTGCAGCACTTAGAAAGCTCTGGGATGGAATTTTTTTTAGAGATTTGGGAGGGGGGGTGAAGCCTGGGGAGGGGAGGAAACTCAGTGTGTGTGTGTGTGGGGGGGGGGTAATGCCACAGAGTCCACTTTCCAAAGCAGCCATTTTCTCTAGGGAAACTGATCTCTGCCACCTGGAGCTCACTTGAAATCCCAGAAGACCATTGGCTACCACCTGGAAGTTGGCAACCCTAGGGCAATTATATCCAGAGCTTCTCCAGTATGGGGAAATATTCACAGAACTGCACAGTTCCTTTTTTCAGTAACTAGTGCAAGCCATTGTTTGTAGCAGAACAAGTGGTTTTCCCCTCCCCTTCTCACTACAAAATGCTTTCAGCAAGGTTTGATTAAGAGATTAAAATGACTGTTAGCCACACTGTGGCCCAAAGAGACTGCAACCGACTCCCTTTCTCCTAATTCACCCTCCTCATCCCCATAGTCATAGCAACATACAGGGAACAAGCCCAGCCACAGAATACCTGCTTTATATGACAACACGAAAAGAGTTCCCTTAAAATGTTTTGGACAGTAGTGGATGATACAGGCGGTTTGAAAATGAACTTCAATCCGGTGTTACTAGTACAGTTCGTCCCAGGGAACTGAGATCTGCAGTCTGGAGATTAGTTGTAATTCCAGGAGATCTCCAGGCCCCACTTGGAGACTGGAAACCTTAGAATAGATCCAATCTTGTATTTTTTTTACAAGACCAGTAGTTCTTAACTTTTTAATCCACTACCACCCATCAAGTATGCAACATCACCATTGGATGCCACCTTAGCTAAAAGCATAACACAGGACATTAAAAACAGCATTCCGAAGAAATAGCTTTATTTACACAGATGTATTTATGATATACATGTACAGTAGAAAGATCCCAGGCATACCTTCATTGAGCTCATTATGCCTGATGGCCCTCATGCAACTCCTTAATGTTAGGTGTGGATTCCTATTTACCGTATGCCACTTTTCTTTAAGGATGAACCAAACAAAAGGGACCCCAAGCATATAAAGTATGCAAAAATATATAAACCACAAGGGTAGACCATCAAAAGATTCACAACTTACTCAAGTAAACAGTAGACAACAATCTATTGAAATGCAGTAACAATAAATTGAAAATACAATAGAATTGGTGGTCACAATTCAAAAACACTTGTTTACAAATTCAAAATATACTTAGATGATAGTGGAAAATACCCAAGAGACTCCTCTATATCCTTTGAATATAATAGTGTCCAAAAGACCTCAAAGTCCACAAGAAAAGCAGAGGATATCCCAAACCAACAAACTTGTAACAGATGAAAACATCCTTCCCAGATATCTCAAAGCAATCTTCCTCAGTTGTACGGCTGAAAATGGAACCTAATTTCCACAGTAATGTAGGCACAGCTCATATCTACTGTTTACTTGAGTAAGTTGTGAATCTTTTGATGGTCTACCCTTGCAGTTTATATATTTTTGCATACTTTTCTTTAAAGGCCTGGAGAAGAAATCTGGGACTATCCTCAGGATGGGGTGACAAGTACGAAACAACTCTCCTGTGCTAGGTATCAAATAGGGAAAGGACTGCCTAAAATCCCAAATGTCCCCATTTGCGCCCCCCAAAGTTCTGAATATGCCCCCAAACTTCTAGGTCTCTGGTTGCAATCACACACACTGAATAATCCACTTTCTATGCACTTTCAAATAGGATTTTGCCAGTTCACACAGTAAAAATCCAGTTGGAAAGTGCACTGAAAGTGGATTATATAGCATGTGTGGCCACAGCCTCTCTTATACTTTTACTACCCCAGGGGATTTAGGTAACAATCGCTATACTAACATAAATTAAAACGAGTGGAACTAATTGATTGGTAAATTAAAGCATGTTCTGATTTAAAACAAGAGTTCTGAACTGACATTTCTAAATGTGTACTAAGCATTCATAAAGTATATGAAGTGACATGTTTACAAAAAAACGAGCACAACAATAAGAGCATGACTCCTACACAAAATACACTTCTGCTTTCATGCCCTCACTCTTCTTTATTAATCAGTAGTTCCATGTACATTCAGGACACTGCATAGCCACAACAAAATGTTGTGCATTTACACCTCACTTAAAATACACAACGGCAGCTTGTGGAGCACATGAACACAGGCACTAACGGAGGGAGATAAACATGGAAATGGTGCAAGAGGAAAGGAGGGGGCAAGTGAATGTATTTTGCTTGTGGCTGTGAGTTTCTAATGTAGTATGGAGTTTATCCATGTTTCTGAAGCTTGTTTCTAGAACATGGTCTTGGCACAAGGGGCTTCTACAGATTGAGATGAGTCATATGATGCAGTCTGCTAAACTGGGAGATTAGCAGGGAGTTAAAGCATGGGGATTTAGTTGGTGAGTGTGAGCGGGAGCAAGAGATGACCACAGAGACAAAGCTTATCTAAACAAGGATAAATGAGTAAAGCTCCTGTCATTATCATTAAGCATACAGCATATCAATTATCACCAAAATTATTTACATTTAAACAAAAAACTAATCAAATTGTTTATGTTTACAGTAGACATAGGGATTATCATTAGCTAATGCCACAGGTAATATTACATAAAAACTTTTATACTACACACTTTAAGTAAGACCCAAGCTGTTGTCACACATACTAAAGAATCCACTTTCAATCCACTTTCCAACTGGATTTTGCCAGTTAGTTGGAAAATGCACTGAAAGTGGATTGAAAGTGGATTATTTAGTGTGTGTGACCGCAGCCACAGTATTTCAAACCTCTACCAGGGAGCCAGTTTGGTGTAGTGGTTAAGTACGCGGACTCTAATCTGGGAGAACCAGGTTTGATTCCCCACTCCTCCACCTGCACCTGGCTGGATGACCTTGGGCAAGCCATAGCTCTGTACTAGCTGTTCTCTCAAGGACAGCTTGGGAAAGAGCTCTCTCAGCCCCACCCACCTCATAGTTGTGTCTGTTGTGGGGAGGGGAAGGGAAAGTAGTTTGTAAGCCGCTCTGAGACTCCAAGTGAGTGAAGGGCGGGGTATAAATCCAATCTCTTCTTCTTCTTCTTCTATCCTAAGAAGCATTTCACTCATTCTAAAAGAAAATCCTTCATATTATTTTTTTACTCAGTACTCCCCAATATTTTTCAAATTTTCTGTCAGAAAAAAATTGAAAAATGTTCTCGGGGGTGAAAAAGGGAGGGGAATTCCAGGCTTTCACATCTCTAGTTGGCCACTGTGCGGCACAGTACGCTAGACTAGATGGACAGTGGGTCTGATCCAGCGGGGCTCTATTTATGCTCTTAAAACAGACAAAAGATGGCCTTATATATACATTCTGACTCTCTGTGAACTATCCTAACACAGTCCAGCCTCTGGTTATCTATACGTTGACTATCCCTGCCTTAGGTAGTTACCAAAAATATGTTTCCACATTCCTTCACTGTGGTCTCAGCTGTCACTCTTCTTTGCCTTGATTTGAATTGCTGTTGACAGCATACCAGTGAAGACTTCAGTGATCAGGGTCGTGTCTCCTAGCACCACCCGTCTGGTATTTGTATTGCCTCTTCCAAGATACAGCCACAGTTATGGGCAACAGTGTGCATTAGAACAAATATACTGGATTTTTTAAAAAAGATGTCAAGTGGTCTCCTCAAACATGGAGTCATAACACATTTAGTTTCCATATTCCAGCAAAGATAGTTCTACTCTAATTAAAAACTCCTGAAGAACAAATTCTTAAGGAGACATCTTGCTGCTGTGGTGTACCTTAGGACACTTTGTGATCAGCTGAATAAATTCCTGAGATACTAAAACAATAATAGAAAATAGAATATCTCTATATCTAATTCCCAAGTGCCCCCCCGCATGCGGATACTTAAATCCATGCGGGGGGGCACTTGGAGGGCAGAGGGGGGGTTCTGCAGGAGGGGGGTAACCCCCCCGCTTGCAGAAAAATCCAAAAAGTTTGAAAAACTTCTCGGGGGATATTTAAATCCCACGAAAAGTTAAAGCGTTCTCCGTGCACGCGCGGAGAAAGCTCTGGCCACTGTAGGGGAGGGGGTGGGAAGCGGCATGGTGAGGCTTCGCCGCTGCCATTTTCGGGGAGGGGGGAGAGCCTCGGCGGATGGCAGTCTCCCTGCCACCGCCGTTTTGAAGGAAGGAGGGGAGGGGGGAGCCTCAGCAGACAGCGGTCTCCCTGCTGCCCCCGCTGCCGTTTTGAAGGGAGGGAGGGGGGAAGCTGCCAAAGGGGGAGGGAGTAGAGGCTCGGCACGCTGGGGGAGAGAAGGAGGAGGAAGAAACTCACTCCCCCCCCGCGAGTATCGCGGATCCACCAGCTTGTTTACTCTCCTAATATTCAAAATGTAACACGTGTAACATTATTAATTTGGGCAGGAAAGTCAAATCTTGATGTTGGAAAATGACTTTCAAGTGTGCCATGTACATGTATACTAGGTCCAAGCAATATGGAAATCTATCAAGCATATGGTCCTACAACACAAAGTCTTTTGTGCAGCTGTTTTATATATCTAGATAATTTCTCATTAAAATGTGGTTGGATCCACACAGCTTTTTAACTAGATCTCGTCTAATTCCCCTCCCGACTATCTTCCTCACATAGCTCTTGCCCATGCAGGTCCCATGATCTCTAGCATGGTCTTTTGGATTGTGTTTCCTTTTTCATAAGTGGGAAACGAGGTTGGACCTCACCCATAGTTCTTTTAGTAAAGAACTCCGCAGGGCCTGTAAGACGGAGCTCTTCCGCCAGGCATATGAATAGGGGCCGCTGCCTTTGTGTACCCCCCCCACCAACTACCAACTACCATCAACAACCATCAATGTGCGCCAGGTGTCACTATTTGATCGCCAACGACCCCGGCGTGCACTCAATATTCGGCAGTACGCCATCGATACTGTGAGCACTTTATACAATACCTGAGTATTGTACTGTATTGTATTTTAATTATGTAAGTTTTAATGTTTGTTGTTTTACTGTGGACTTGGTCCACTAAAATGTGTAAGCCGCTCTGAGCCTGCTGTGCAGGGAGAGCGGCCTATAAATTAAAATTAATTAATTAATTAATTAATTAATTAATCCATATCAAGAAGAGCCCAACTATTAGCTGTGAACCAGATCTTTAACTCAATTTTACTTGTACCCATGTAAAAAAATTATTCTAGTTTCATCTCCAGATAAGAAAGAGACAATGCTCCATAGTTTACTGTTATACCTTTGTTTTAATTTTAGATATTTAATATGTATCTGTACATATATGCAATGCAGTGTCTGAACACACTTGCTCTACAACTGTGAAGTCCTGTTAAGAAGGAGACATTTCAACTAGCATACATATATCTGAAGGACTATCTCCTTCCATATGTCCCCTTGCCCCAACTATGACCCTCGGGCAGCCATTTGTTAGCTATCTCACCACTGGCCTGTTTGGCATGGACCAGAGCCCAGGCCTTACAAAAGGTAAGCATCCATGATCTAGATATCAGCACGGAGTACTTTTCACTGGGTGTGTATATTACTGCAGCGACAGAATATTCTCACATACCTTTTGGAGAATCAAATTAAGTTTGCTTCTAAACCTGTCAAACCCAAACAACTCCTGGCATGCATACAACAGTATAAACTTTCTCGCAGCCGGACTGTCAAAATGCCTCACCAGACCAAGACTAAGTCAACAAGACCTCCCCGCTCCCGGCAGTGCTGTATTAGAACTGCACTCTTAATACACTAAGCGAAGCCTAAACAAACTATAAGTGCTCAGGTGAAAAAAGGAATATAAATAAGCCCACTGGTGGGGAGACATTACATTTTGCTAATGTGTGCAATGGGATTCAGAAGGAGACAGACAGATCTACTGCCATACTATACAGCTGACATCCTCACAGAGGTAAATATAATATCGTTTCAGATGGCTAGAAGGATTAGAATTAACTGTGCTTCCTGTTTTACAGCTAACAGTTGGTGTTTTGGTCTAGCGTTAGGATTACTCAGTAGCAGTGAGGCACGAAATCGCTGCTAGTAAGGACTCCAGAGCTTATATATTTTTCCAAGAATACCTTTCATATTAAAGTAACGTGCATCAAAGCAACTGGATGCTCATTAATACAGCAAATGTCTTCCAAGTGGAGACATTAGCATACTGGATTCAAAAGTCTCTGTTCTAACACGGAGCAGTCTCAAAGTTTAAAGGAGCCAGTGGACCCAAAATAAAAAGCGATGCTTCTGAACAATGCGGGTTAATATCAGCTGTAGGGAGGAGGAATAAGGAGAGCTTTTAACATCAGGCTTTTCCTCCCAGCTTGATAACACATAAGCCAACTGCACTGTGAGGCTACTCTCTCTATCCTGAACAGGGATCCAGACCTGCCCAGGCCATCGTGCAGTGAGCACTTTGGGTCAAAAGGACCATACAGCTGGCACAACATTGATGGCCCTGGTGTCAAAGGACAACGGCAAGGTTATTTTTAGCAGCAAATGAGGATTATGAAAATCTAAGCTCTCTGCTATAGATTTAGTGGGAGAGCTAAGGTCAGAGCTAAGGATGCGATTATTCTGTTGGCTATATGTTTTTTGATGGGACAGCAGGATGAGGTGATAGGAGCTAGTTCTGAGGCATGTACTGATGTCACTGGAAAGAAAGGAAGACACACTTTGGGCATTGGACATGTCAGGTACTATGTCAGGAATTCATAGTTTGGAGCTCATCTTTCTCTCTGGTCCTCTGCTCACCTCTAAAAAATCTGGATCCAACCTCTCTCTGCCCTGGGAGAGATTCTGTACCAATGTCAGATTGGCCCCAAATAAAACACTGTATCAAGTCAACCTGGCTGGATGAGGAACTGGGTCCTGTTTGGGTTCAAATAATTCTGGCTAAGTTCCAAGGCAGCTGCTATGCAAGAAGAACAGGACAACTCGAATCCAACAATAATATGCCATTCTTTTACTCTATTAGTTTCTCCCAAGATGCCAGTGCCAACGGTTTAAGTCGCAAAAAGATGTTAATAAATAACAAGCTTTGGACAATGTGTGACACTGAAGGGCTCATTAATGCCCAATTTTTCCTATATTTCTCTTTCTGTAATACCCAACTACGCAGGTTCTCAGATCTTTACCTTTCCCCTCCCCACCACCAGTTAGTTCCTGGAGTCATGGGACCTGTATGAATGAATAACCACAAGAATAGGGGAAGGGGGCACTGAAGTAAGGAGGGGGATGGGAGCGAAATCGCCCTCCTGCTTTTTGTATCAGCAGAGCAGGGTGGAATATGGAAATGAACGATAACTGCATCAACAGATCACTAGATGAAACAGCTTAACTAACAGATCTAGCTGAACAAGTTTATGAAATCATTACTGGGGCATAATGTACCTCTGGCATAATGTACCTCTGGCATAATGTTAGCTTCCTGAACCTTCAACAATGGGAGGAAACGCAAAGAACAACAAACAAAACCCAGAAAAAAGCCCTACTATTATGATTTTTAAGGTTATTGGTAAGTATAATTTTATACATCAGGGTTTAATAACACTCAAGCTCCTAGCATCTGAAAACAAACTGAGATCTCAAAAATGTCTTGAGGAGGAGAAGATCTATTCAGCTTGGAGTTCATGACTTCACTGAAATCTTCTCCCAATATGACACTGTCTTCAACTTTTCAATCTTTGCAAAAACTCACTCAGTTAGCCTGTGCCTGATGGACCCATACATGCAAATAAATGTAAAACTCCCGCCATAAATTTCAACATTAGATGCCTCACTGTTATGAAAGGCATCTTAAATATTCATTATTCTTAATCAGAATGGTTGCTTCTGGTTTCTTAGGTAAGTTCAAGGCCACATACAGAATAATGAATTTCATATGTTTAAGGAATTTTTCATTACTCAGTGTAAGAGTGCTGCAGAATTCTCTGCCTTTTAAGTAACATGCAATATTAGTTTTTCTTTATTAATTTAACCCTTTCATATTTAACATCTTTACTTCCAAGAAATTCATTGGTTTTTTCCCAGCATTCAGAACAGAAAAACCAATCCAAACCAAAATGATTACATTTACTTCTTATCTCTAGCTTTCACCCTGGCTAGCTGTTAGATTGAACAGATTTTACAATTACCCACTTGCTCTTAATATAAACGTTAAGTCTAAAAGGAATTCTGTGGTCATATCAAATAATGTGAGATTCTTCAACTTCTCTGCGAGGAAGTTAAATTGACAACATTTAGCTATGCTGGGATTTAAATCATTCAGTACCTGAATTTCCTGGTTATCAACCAACAACTTTCTTCCCCTCTTGGTTTTTAAAATGCCATCGTTAATCTTTACTTTTATAAAAGTATCAATAACATTTCTTGGTGCCCCAAGTGTGTTTGTTTCTCTGGCTGTATTAGCTTTTATCTGATTGGTACCTTCAAGGCTGATAGCAGCACAATTACCAATACTGAGATAGAGTTTCAAATTATCTCCTAAGAACCCCCCTAATCCTCTCATTCAGTGCTTTTAGGAAGACCCTTGAATTTCAGATTGTGCTTCCTGTGTTTGTTCTGCGCTTCCTCTAATCTAGTTTCCAGTTTCTCTACTTCAGAAACCTACTCTTCTACCTTTTCGTTGCTGTATGATTCCAATTCTTTCTCTTACCTTTTCACAGTTTTAATAACTATTTCTCCACTAGATTTTTATGACTTGTTTACACGCATCCAGGTTAAAAATAATCTACTTTAATCATAAACAGTATTTTATTTTTAGCATCCTGTCCTGTTGTTCTAGCTTGTTTTTTTTTGTTTCTTGTCCCAATCCTTATGGTTCTGATTAATCCTGTGTTCCATACTTCTCAACTCCTTAGCCATCAAGACCGTTAATAAATGTGGAATTAAGTTAACATCCACCAGAGGAGGAACGTCTACTACGCAGTCTACATCCATCCACTTCCAAATCCTGAGGCTTATAACTAAAAAGCTCCCTCCCTCCCTCCCCTGGCTTCTTTTGGTTAAAAAAAAAATTGGAGGAAGGACACATGCAGTTGTGCAACATGTGTTATTTGGGCCTAAGACAACAAAAGCATCAGAGCAGCAGAATAACTCATCTAATCACAAATAGCCCGTGTGGGGAGACAGTAAAGAAGATGTGAATCTTCTATCGTTTGTGTGTCACTCTGAAGAGAATAGACAAAAGAAGATGAACACAGTTCTATCAACCAACTCTGTTCTTTATTGCTTTGTTTCTCTTGTAGCTCAATATCAAATTACAAGAGACCTGGGAAGCTTCTCTTCATGGACAAAAGCAGACAGACTGTAAGCAAGAAATTGCAAGGAGATAAATAGGTACCGCTTTGGTGAGAAGGTAGCAGCATTCCGTGCCCCTCAGCGTTTAGTCATGCCAGCCACATGACTATGAAAAAGTCTTTGCTAGCACTGGCTCTTCGGCTAGGAAACAGAGTTGAACAGCGCCCCCTAGAGTCGGATTCGACTGGCTTTCGAGCAAGGGAAATCTTTACCTTTACTAACATCACATATAGTCCATATTAGCTTAAGCCAGACAACAAAATCACTGAGCCAATTAAAACTATATTTTTAAAAGTTATGATTGGAAGCCTCAAACTTTTGGAATGACTAAGCGGAAAAAGACTTTTTAATCCTTTAAAGCAGATGGCACTTGCAGCTTTCCACGCAATGTTTGGGTTGAAAAGGAGGATGTTGGAAAGGAAGCTTTTAGACTTCTTTTTGCCACAAGTTATTTATACCATCTCTTGCCTGGGAAGCTTGCCTTATGTTAGATAGCTCTCAATAACATGAGTCACTATTTAGTATTACTGAACAACATGATACACTATCTTTGTTCGCCTACAGCAGCTATATAAGCCACTTAGTTTGCCGCCAAGTGAGAGGTGAAATGTAGGCAGGGACATTGATATTTATAGCCTAAGGCTCAGGGTAGGTTAGATTTTCTGTAAGGTAGGACACTACTAGCAGCCTGATAGCCTAGCCTGATCTAATCAGAGTTTGAAAGCTAAGCAGGGTCTGCTGCAGTTAGTACTGGGATAGGAGACCATCAAGGAAGACTGGTGTTAATATCCAGAAGAAGGCAATGCTAAGCCACCTCTGCTCATCTGTTGCCTTGAAACCCCATGGTCCTGGGGTTCCAATGAGTTGGTTGTGAGTTGATGACACACTATTATCATTATTATTAGGACACTACTGCTTCCATACTACAGCTACTGAACCAGACTGCAGATTGTTACTTGCCCCAGGACCAAGAGGTAGTTGAACCTAGGAACCCCAGATCCACACTAGTGTTCAAATACTTGATGCATTTCTTAGGTGTGGGACTTCCTACATTCCATATAAATAGGACTTAGTGCAGTTAAGTCTCACTCAGGACTTGCGAGCCAGCTGTGGCTCTTCAGAGCAGTGTTCCCGAGTGCGGCAACTGCCCCATTCTTCAGGAAAGAGGACAAGGCCCTTGCCTGGCAGGGCTTGTGTTTGGCAGGTGGTTCTTACCATGAACCAGCCACCACTGGACAAATGGGTAAGCTGTAAGCCTTCCTGAGGTGCCGGCTTCATGCCAAGGATGGAAGTATGGAAGTAAATGTGTCACTTTTGGTTGATGATAATTGCAAAAGTGGCTCTCAGCAAGCTCAGGACTAAGTACCACTGACTTAGCAACATCCTAGAAGGAGAAGAAGAGATTGGATTTATACCCTGCCCTTCACTACCCAAAGGAGTCTCAGAATGGCTTACAATCCCTTTCCCTTCCCCTCCCCACAACAGACACCCAGTGAGGTAGGTGGTGCTGAGAAAGCTCTTTCGAGAACTGCCCTTGAGAGAACAGCTCTGAAAGAACTTTATAACTGACCCAAGGTCACACCAGCAGCTGCATGTGGAGGAGTGGGGAATCAAATCCGGTTCTCCCAGATTAGAGTCCATGCACTTAACCACTACACCAATCTGGCTCTCTCTAAGCAGGGATGCATCATTCTAAGTCTGCTGACTTCAATGGATGTAGAAGAATACAACCCTGTCAAACCATTCTATGTATTCTATGTCTATTGCCTCAAGTTGTCCTCTGGTGAAAATCAAAGCTGCAAATATCATTGGTTATGATTGTTTTCTAGTGCTATACGAGAGCTGGAACACTATTTACTGAAAGTGCTTAGATTCTTGGTATTATGCTGCCACCCGTGTTCCCTCTAAACTGTGCATCAGTGGCTACTCATTAATACAGGAAGCCCCCTTCAGCAGCAATCTGGAGCCGCACCACGGTCTTGCACAGCCCATTGCCCATTTTAAGATTGCAGCAAATATATTCTGCTCAGGACATGAACTGCTCCTCTCAGGAGGGGGGAAAATTGGAGGGAACATTGGCTGCCACCACACAAATATCAGGGACACCTTACATTACATGCCTTTAAAACTGGGTTTCTAGTCTCACAAGCCCAAAGAACCTATAATGTAGGTGACATTATTGTATCTTGTACTGAACAGGATCCAGAACAATTACTCTGTCCTGGTTCCATAATCACAGATCTGAATTCCCCCTTTGCCAGTAATTCTGCAATGGAAGGATGGAATACGATGCACTCTTTACAACCCTGGCTTTGAGGGTGATAAAAAACCGTCAAGGGACATGCTATGTGATAAACGATGTCAAGGGATGCACAGCGATATGTGATAAATGATCCTGAGTATTTTCTTTAAGTTTTTTGTGCACTTTACAGTAGGTAAAGAAGAGAATTGTGAAACTTTAGATAAGGCTCAACATGGATAACAAGGTGGGAAAGAGCCTGAAGAATTCATATGAAACATTCACATATCAAGGTAGTTAAAAAAAAAAAAAACTTCCCGACATGCTCAGATACAAGCTCCATATTTTGGGGGTGGGAGGAGAAATCAAGATATAGGTAGGAAAGGAGTCATTTGGCTGATAGACAACATGTTATTAGCAAAAAGTAGTCAATTAATTAAAAAAAAAACCCTCTGTACACTACAATAAGTTGGGGGTGCCTACTTGAACACACATTAGAAAATAAACTAATTATTTGCTGTGAATAAAGAGGAAGGCTGAAAGGCAGCGTATTTCTTCCAGTCCAGTATTAAATAATGCAGCAATAGTCAAATTAAAAAAAAGGAGTTTTCGAGGACTGTAAAATGAAAGCCCACACACAACACACACACATAGAGCACAACTGTTTTACAGCAGCATAAACCCTTCTTACAGAAAACTGTTTTACAGCAGCATAAACCCTACTTTTACCTACTTACCAAAAAAAATAAAAATCAACATTCTATCAGACCGCAATAGGTTCGCTCTCTGAAGATTACAAGCATAAATATCCCATCACTCAATGCGCTTTGCCAATTCCCACACTGCTAAATTAAATATACAACCAATAATGCATTTATGTTGTGTATTAGAGGCAATTCCAGATGCAAATGCAGCCTGTGAAGATTTTCTTTCTGGTAAGAATGTGAAACAAAATAGTTCTGAACAGGGTTTAGGCAGTGGAGAATTATAATCTCCCTAAGATCCTCCTTCCATAAACAATAATGCTACCAAATGTGGAGGGAGATCTGTCTGTCTCTCATTCATGGCATGTGATGGTGGTGGTGGGTTTTAAAAAAAGCTTTATAATCAGATTAAAATAGTTTTGCATGCGTGCCCTAAGGAAATGTAGCTTTCCCATGTGTTGTATCCTGCACTTGTCATTCATCATTAAACGGCGTGCAGAAATTCAGTGTTGTTCTTCTAGATAATTCTTTCCTTTCACATCAGTTCTCCTAAAATCAGCTCTTAAAATCATTTTGCCTCCCCCCCCCCCCAAAAAAAAACAGAAGTAGAAATTTTACTTCCCAGACAAAGTAAGACGAATTCTTGAGTTTTTAAAAAAGAAAAAGCGAAGGCAATGTGCCTAAGATTAATTATGGAGGCAAATCTGTTTTCACTGGAGCCTTCGACTCTTCCCTCTCCACACAGTAAAGGAACAGAGTGACTAAAAACAATTTGGTTTAATAATTCATATCTTCACAGTCACGTTTCTTGCAAAGTTCATTCATAGTGCAGGTCCAATTTAGCCGATTTAAGAAGCATTAAAAAAAAAAAACACCACTCCTTTGAAGAAGTGCTGGTCACAGAAAGTTTACAGGAAACACTGGAGCAGCAGTGTTTATAGGACAGCTTTCAAGATGCATCATCTGATGTCAAAAATGCTCCCGACCTAAAAAGTTATGGCTGAACAGACACATTACCAGGCATCTCCCACAAGTTAAGTTGCCCATTTATTTTACTGAAAATGCTTCAGCACAAGAAAAGATTCTGATTTTTATGTCGTACACTGATGCGTAAGAGCATACTTGCAAGCAGAAGAATTTGTGCAAAATTTACACTCGGAAAGATGGATAGCACCATTTTTAAAAAGCTGCTGGTGCCAGCTCAGTTCATGATGTCTTTCTATAAGACAGAACTTCCTATCTGAGTAACACTATAAAACCAACCTGTCCTTATATTTCAAATGGCCAAACAAGGCTCAGCTTGCACTTCAATGAGAATGAAAGGATGGAGCACTGTGTTAGCATTTATTTACCACACAGATGCATAAACATTACAGGTCTACATTTAAAGAGGTGGCCCTTCCCCAAAACAATTCACAGTCTTGGTAGGGAAAGGACTGGTAAATATAAGGAAACCACTGGAAACAAACTGTTGACACAGCACATCTGAAAGCCAACACCAGAGGGGGACTAAATTAAGTAACAGGTCTCAAAAGAGTACAAATAGTTAATGCTGAAACCTTTCATTTCTAAATACTACTGATCTCTGTCGAAATTTGGGCTCAGAAATTCCTTGATCCTTTTGAAGACTTAAACTGCTTTCCTCGTCCCTTGGATTAAGCTGGTAACCCAATTATTTTTATTCCAACTAAGACTGTCAAATATATTTTAACAGTATCAATTTTATAATTTAATTTTATATGTTTTAATAATTTAATATGCTAATTGTTTGTTGTGCTGGAAGAGTTTTACTGACCTCCGGAAAAATTAAACTTTGCTGATTTTAAGAGGGAGTTTTGTGGTCTCTTCGCAAAAGACTTAACAGATTTATTGTGACATACAGTTTCTTAGCCTAGAGCTCATATAAATACATTCGAAAAAGGGGGGGAAATGTAAATTAGGTTCCAAAACTGTGAAAACCAAGGAGGGACAGCCTGTGACATTTCTGTTCAAAGCTCAACCATATAAAAGATAAACACAATGACTATTCACAATAGCAGTAGTTAGCAATGACACAATCTTCCTTAGCTTTGCTATGTTAATTTAACACCTCTAGAGAGAAAGTAATGGAGTCAAGGTGTTCCAGTATCAGATTCGAGTTCAGCAATTTTCATACCTCTGAAGCTGAATAAATGGTGATGTTCAGTTCAACAGTAGAATGTCCTGGGATATTTAAATACTCTCCCACCAGTTTTTGACTGTCACCGCTTTCATCAAATATATGTCCACCTATTATTTTATGTACACATTAAGCTATAGAAGACTGTTGCTAGCAGATAATGTCGTATCTTATGCTGGTGAATGAGCCCCTGATGATATGGCAGATCTTATTTGATGCCCTAATTGTGTAGCCAGAATGGATATGGGGACATAATTGGCATCTGACTCCACTATGACCTCATTCACCCCAGCTTGCTCTAATTACTCATAAGCACCAAGTGGTCTAAAACATGACCTCTCCCTTCCCAGGAGGAAACTGAAGACTTCTTAACTCAGAGAGTCAACTTAAAAACCTCCCCACTTATCTTCCCCTTTGGGACTCAGGGCCATCTCAAACTGGCACAAATTATTAATCTGAATCAATTAGCATATGCTGATCATGATTCTGACAAAAATGCGACCATAGTTGAAAGTATGTCCTCTCGACTCAATTTTGATTCAAGAACCTACAGAGCAAAACTCTGTTTATTCCTGGCAAATCAAAGCTTCTCCCTGTCCTATTAACAGCAAACCACTCTGCCACTCCACTGGTCATGGGGGTCCTCTAGATCCCAAATAATGCCTTTCTTTGTCCTGCAGTTTCTGTAGATTGTGGTGTGGTAGCAGAATTCCAAAGGATACACAGAGGAAACATGTCTAAAATGTTCAATATATGACATCGGTGGCTTAAGGAAATTATTTATTTATTTATAATTTTGGTTTGTATACCGCCATTCCCTGAATTCATAGAGCTGTATCTATGCTGTATCCACTGGGCTCCAATGAAGGGTTTTTGATCAGTAATATTAAAATTAAGGGGGTACAAAGCTGATCAATAATCAGGACAACAGGGAAGAGCAGGATACAAACAATGCATAGTTTTTGGGGGACAGAGGGAGAAACGATGGGGAACAAGACTTAGCTCAGTGGTAGAACACACTCTATTCCTGTAGAAAGCCCTAACTTTTAAGTCTTGGCATCTGTGTGTTTGGGGGTTTTTTTTTTAGTTCAGAACTGGCACAACTGAGGAAGACCACTGATTGAGGATGTGGAGAATTACTACCAATCAGCACAGGCCATGCCAGACTAAGACAGAACAATCAGTTCCATATAATCACAAGAATTAAGTTCACTGAAGAAAATACATGAGGTCTATAGTACCCCCTCTATATGGCAGTACATGAGGTTCATCCACCGCTGGAGATCCTGGATCAGGGATTCCAGGGGCTGAACCAGCTTGCATTGCCTCTTGACTATCAAATCTTGAAAGGGAAGGAGGAACTTCTGGAGAGGGTGGAGGTGGAAACGTGACCTCTGGATAATATCCTGACAGAAGACCACCATCCCAAGAATCCTTGACAGGTACGTCACTTCCACTTGGTGTCATTGTGAGAGTTTCTGTGTCCAGGCTATTATATTATCCTGTCTCTCCTAGGATAGGAAGACTCTGTCCTGAGCTGTGTCTGTCACGACCCCTAGGTGCAGGACTCTCTGGGTTGGAGATAGGCTGCTCTTCTCTTTGTTGATGACAAAACCATGGTCCTGAAGACACACTATGGTTTGCAGAACATCCTTGCCACCCTGGGGTAGAGACAGGGACCTGATCAGCAGGTTGTCCAGATATGGGAAGATAGCTACCCCCTGGATCCTCAGGTGTGCTATCAGAGAAACCATCACCTTGATGAACACTCTTGAGCCTAAAAGGAAGGGCTTGCATTGGAAGTAGAGCCTGTCATAAATGAAGCGCATGAACCTCTGATGTAAATGGGGATATGTAAGTATGCCTCTCAGAGATCTCTCGATGCCAAGAATTCCCCTTTCTGTATAGAAGCCACTATAGACTTTAGGGTTTCCACTCCTGTTCAGCCATTTGAGGTCCAGGATGACCCTCAAATCCCCCTTCTTTTTGGGACGATGAAGAAGAGGCCTTTTGGGCCTCTGGCACAGGCTCTATCACTACTATCTCCAAGAGATGTTGTATTGCATTGAAGAGAAGAAGGTACTTCCATGGGCATGAATGTTAAAAATCTCAGATTATTTTGTTTGTTATAATGGTAGTCTGACCACTGGGGAAGGGAGAAGTGTCTGCTAGAAAGAGGACAGGTGCTATCCATAAAATAATGGGGGGTTACATCATAATTTATCTTCTTACAACATGAGAGTCCCCTGAGTTCAGAGGGGGCACAGGTATGTTCCAGTAAAAAGCCCACTCTAATCAATAATGTTTTCTTAATATATATAAACTCTAATTGAAATAATTTATCATTGCGAGTTTCAGGATGCAGAGCTGCTAACTGAAGATATTAGATGAGGTTTTACAAACTAGCTCTATGTAAGGGTGGCCTTAATGAAGAAGTTTCCAAACGCCTGTCAGTGGCCTTTATCAGGAACTTAACAGCTCAAGTGAAAGACTCTACCAACAGGTTCACACACACAGTCCGTGAAGCTTTAGCCCTGTTCACATGTTAATGAATGCATGTACACTCTGCCTGTAAATCTGTTTGTAAGAAAAACTTTACAACTGAAACCTGGGACCAGTACCAGGATAAATGGGGGGGGGGGGGGTTAAACCACACATTCCGTTATAGACACGCTGAATGCAAAAATGAGAATTACTCGGTGTACATATTTTTAAAATATACACTGTACATGGTCTTGGGAACAGGACAAGAGTCTTTGTATGGTGAAAGAATGAGAGGGAGCCTCTCCTGTATAAGGCCAAAAATGTTTCACACATGTACATGTAAGGCTAAATTTCTCATGATCTTCCTTCCTTCTCAAAAACAGGAGAGACTGTTTTTGAATCAAGGATGCAGGTCTATACATTGAGTGCCTGGATTACATATTACGTTATACACAAAAAGAAAACGAGCATGTGCAAAAATGATTGTGTGGATTGGTAAGGAAGGAAGTGGCAGTGTCAGGGTTGGGCCTTGGAGGATTAGGATGCCACAGTGACTGACGCGACAGAGGTCAAATCCCTGGCAGACCCTGAGGTTCCTGGATCCTCTGACTCCCTAGTTCAGGCAGGGGAAACACAAAAGCCAAGGTGACTCATGAGCACAAGCCAAGGTCAGAGACTGGGACTGGAACCCACTGAGGAGATGTGTCTATTGCCGTGGACCCCACAGTCACCCCCAGAACCACTGAAGAAGGTACAGAGCTCTGGCGGAAGCTTAGCTCAGACAGCATAGGGCATGGCTGGAGACCTGGGGATGCTTCCCAGCACTGCAAGACCAAGCTTCACATGACATTTTGCAGGATGCTGGACAGGCTCCCGCTCTAAGTGCCTGCAGACTCTAGGTGTCTCTGCTCTGGGTGTCATGAGACCAACAGCTCTGAGAGTACTTGCTATCCCTGCCCATCTTGATGGTGCTTTGGAGAACTTCTGCCTGCCTTGGGTGCCAGCAGGTAGTCTTGGTTAGGAACTTCTGAACTGACAGGAGGTTTTGCCCAAGAAGCCATGCTTTCCTTCTTACTCCCAGGGCAGAGCTATAGCAGTTGTGATCTTCCAATGGGGATATATTACTTAGGAAAATTTGGTATGCCTTTTTAACACCTACAATATTAGCATTAAGTTACTACCTCTTCTATAAACATCCTTTGAAATGCAGGCAAGACAAGTCCTCTTGTCTAAATGGGGCAGTGGTAGGAGTGTAGTGCAGGAAACGAAACAAAACAGCAAGTTGCTAAGAAAACACAGAGACTGAATACCAAGATGTATTGATGACCTGGAGACAGAAGCATTAGATATCTCTCCTCCATCGCTCTAGTCCTCTGAGGAAATGCTGCGGACAAATCAGTACTCAGATCCCATTGAGAACAGTGGGACAAGGATAAAGGTAAACCCTTGAACCACACTGAGGGCAATAGGGGTCTGATACATGGCCTTTTCCCCCCGGGCAACATCCATGATTAAATATGTGTGGGGTTTTTGGTATGTTTTAAGATCAACCCAGAAAATAATCTAGCAAAATGCCTGTACAAGAAGCTAATACAGGAGTGTCTCTTCTTGCCAGTGCTGGTGGACTTCAAACAAAGATTTATGGGGGAGAGGAGTTATTAGTATTACACATTTTATGGGGAAAAGGGGGAAAGTTGTCTTTTTAAAGGATTTTTTGGGGAAAGAAATCTAAAATCATACCACCATTAAGTCCTTGAAAGCTTCTGTTCCACTCATCATTATTCTCAGCAGGTTTTGTAAAAGGAAGTTACATTTGTAAATAATGGTGGCTTTCCTAACATCTGTTCCCAAGATCTGTTTCTAGTCCCAAAGCTTGACTGTATGAGATCAAGGCATCTTAGCAACCTTACTGTATCACACCTTTGATTTTTAAGAAGCAATTTAGATTTTTACAAGTAATTTAGATAAAAGCATCTAATTTTGTTGCAAGGTGCTAGAAACTCTTTAATCTAATTTTTTAAAGAAGCAGCTTTCAAGGAGAAAAAGATAACAGGTATCCCAACCAAATAAAAACAGAGAGAGAGACAGAGAGACAAAGAGACAGAGACTGTTGCTTGAACTACCTAAGAATACCAAGTGGAAACTGAAAAGCAGGCATTTCATTTTTCAAATCTGGAAGCTTTCTTGCAACAGTTTCTGAGCATCTTGCTAAGAAATAATGCCTACAGGAAAGGAATCCTCGGTTGAAAGTCCCTTTCAATAACCTTACTGATCCACAGAACAATATATGGCCAACTACTTCTACCCATATAACTTCCCCAAGGTAATAGCTAAAATTATTTTGCTTTAAAGCTGCTCCACACAGCCCTACTTCCTAATACTTCCTGTTTGTTCCCATTCTAGACTACATATTTCTAACTAGGCCACAGAAACTAAAGTCTGCTTCAGAAAAAGACAGTAAAATTTTACACTTTATTGGTACAACTACCCCTTTTCAAAACAACAGTGTATACATTTTGTACACCATAAATGGGATATGTATTTTTGTTTAAGGGAAGGGGGGGGGGGGGAGAGAAGAAAACATACCTAAACGAATCTCTTCTCTCCATTCCCAGGTGTGCAATATGTTTCAGGAACAGTCATCAAGAATCAAACCATACCAAATATCATGGAACATTTTAAAGCATGATCAATGTCCATTTACAGAGATGACCAGGGCTCAAAGCATGCTACAGGATGCCATTTTTAATAAAGGCACAGACAAGATCAGAGTTTATTTCCCTTCCACCTCACACAAATAAAATCTTTTGTCAATCATCACAAGTCATTACATAGCAGTGCACAACTGAAATATTTTTTCCTGCAGTCAATAGCAACCTGGTTCTTTACTGTAGGCTGCAGGTTTGTATGTTAGTAGAAAACAGGTCTGGAAATGGACCTCAACACTGGAGAAAAATCACGATCTTTGTTTTGGTTATCCTTTCCAAGCAATGATCAAAATTGCCAGAGGTTCCAAGAAGAGCTCAATACTGCTCAGCTCATCTTGCTGGGTTTCTTTTGAAGAAGTCATCACAGGGTGTACAGTGTGAACTGTGGAGGTACTTAACACGCTTGAAAAATAGAACTATATTCAAGAGCTTCTTTCTCCTCTTCAACAGGGAAGCAACTCAAGAGTCAATGGTAAATATTCTAGAAAGGACTGACGCCACATTTACAGAAGAAGCAACTTATACATCTGTATGCTAGTCAAAAGCTACTTGCAACACTCTAGTCAAAAGCTACTTGTAGCGTGCTCCTGAGACACTGCAAATGTTACTACACTGCCAAAAAAGTAAAATTAAGATCAGTGATACATGAAGAAGAAAAAGAGAAGAGATTGGATTTATACCCCACCCCTCACTACCCATAGGAGTCTCAGAGTGGCTTACAATCTCCTTTCCCTTCCCCTCCCCACAACAGACACCCTGTGAGGTAGGTGGGGCTGAGAAAGCTCTGAGAGAACTGCCCTTGAGAGAACAGCTCTGAAAGAACTTATGACTGACCCAAGGTCACACCAGCAGCTGCATGTGGAGGAGTGGGGAATCAAACTCAGTTCTCCCAAATAAGAGTCCGTGCTCTTAACTACTACACCAAACTGGCTCTCACACCAAACATGAGAGATGACAACACAGACAATGATTTAAATTGCTCTGATTTAAACTTGGAAAGCTCTCACTGCAAAACAAAAACATTTGGATGAAGCAGCTTGCCTATCAGATTGGTAGTGGGGGGATCCTTCCTCAGTTCAACAGACCCCCCCCCCCATTAAAAACCAGAAACAGTTACATGCACTGGCCTTGAGAAGAGATGTCCAGTGAACTAAGTCACAAATTCAAAAGCTGACATTGTTTTGTTAGCATACTTCTTAAAAAGTACAGTTATTTTAAAGGCATTAAAACCCACCTTAGTTTCCAGAATCTGAATATAATTCAATGTCTTGCAATGTAACCACAGGACACCAAATCATTACACTGAAGCAGAGAGTTTCTGTGGAACCAAAACACCTAGAAAAATATGAAAGAACACAGGTAAGTTTCTCACAAAAGATAAAATAATGAGCACTAATATTGGAATCTTGAAGACTTCCACTAAATGGGCTTAGAAGGGTCAGAACTCTGTGCTGGAAATTACTGGTTGAGAAGGGCAGGAGGCAGAAAGAAAAGGGTCTTTCTAAAAAACATGGGACAAGAATAAAAATAACTATGAGGGCTCAAGTTTCATACACCACTTATTGAGTTAAAGGATTTTTGACCTCTGATTCAACAATCACAAAGATCTGCCACACAGAGGGAAAAAGCAAAGAACTTTCAGCTTATACCAAGTTAAACTATTACTACTGGTCATTATTTTACAAGCAGCTTTGAACTGGGTGAGGACTTGTTTATGTAAACAGTAAAGGTGTTTCTGGAGGGCTCCATCTGGGCAACTCAATGATTGAACGATTCACCGCTGTAAGCCAAATTAAAAACACTCTGCCCAACATGCTAGTTTTCCAAATGCAAGACTTTTACATTTTGTTATTGGTGGATGTTTAAACTTGCAGCTCTCCATTAGAAGCCCCAAATGGTACACATCCAAGAAAAGCTTTGCAACTCGATACTACTGAACAGAGAGGTCCTAGTGGAACAGGTTTTTTTCCCTAAAGCACTAGATCAACCTTAAAACAACATCTAACACAAAAAAACAACAGCAGGGAAACTACAGAAATTACAGAAAGTAGCCTTTGTTCTTGGCAAATCATGACCAAGGAATAAAATTAATATTGAGTTCTATACTTTTAGAATATTTGGTGCCAAGACTGTTCTATATTCTTGCTCCCCCACAGCCTACTGTAATAAATGTGAAAATAATCCTCATGACAAAAGGTAGCATCCATTCCTACAAAATGAACTGTTGTCATTACCCAAGAATCAATATAATTTTTTTTCTTTTAAAGTGAATGTAACACCACATATTGATTTTGTATTTTGAGTACATTGCATTTCGGTCAGACTAAGAAAGATTTTAGAGAGACTGGAGGAGGGAGGGAGGGTCTTGCAAAGGTAAACAAGTTACTACAGTTTAGTTCCAGAAACGTAGGGCTATTTCATGATTATGTTTTTGCTACCTCATGGAGGACAAAAGCGAAATCCCCATGTACAATTACACAAGCTGTGTATTTCACTGTAAACAAAGGAGTTATGGAACAGAGAACTGGTATGCACACTGCGTATGTTCAGACAGCAAATACATCTAGGGTTAGATCCAGCAAAGCATGAGCACAAGTGAAAATGTACTTAGTCCAGTTCCACCTGCACAAGCAACAGTACAAGAAGAAGAAGAGAAGAGATTGGATTTATACACTGCCCTTCACCTGTAGTCTCAGAGCGGCTTACAAACGCCTTTCCCTTCCCCTCCCCACAAAAAATACCCTGTGAGGTAGGTGGGGCTGAGAGAGTTCTGTCTAGAACGGTCCTTGAGAGAACAGCTCTGACACGCCCA
This sequence comes from Lepidodactylus listeri, assembly GCA_029233225.1. NCBI lineage: Eukaryota > Metazoa > Chordata > Lepidosauria > Squamata > Gekkonidae > Lepidodactylus > Lepidodactylus listeri. The sequence continues at coordinate 23,105,009 of JARCFY010000016.1, forward strand.
CGGTCATCCAGCAGCTGCAAGTGGAGAAGTATGGAACCAAACCCGGTTCTCCCAGATTAGAGTCCGCATACTTAACCACTACACCAACCCACAGAACTTCCATTCCAGCCTCGACCCAATTAAAAAAAACAAAAACCTGGTGCTATATTCTTGCAGCACAGGAAACACAAAGTTTACATCGAACGGTTTTAACAAGAGCTGCCTACAAGTTTTACTTTTAAATCTTGCAGAAGGGCTGTTGTGTGTGCAGAAATGCTCTCCAGGATTCAGCCACTGGCATGGAAGGATGTCACTTTCATGTTTTTTCTGCATGCAAGAGTTTTGCTCTGAAACAGTTTTCCCTTCAAGACAGTAGGTGTTCTTTGGATGTTTCTCCGCATACCCCACAGCCCAATTTTACAACATGGTTTCTCAGTCATATGAACAAAACAGTGCCTATGTCAAAAATTAGAAGCAACTAATATTGAAATATATCTTATTCTGATGAAAGTGCTTCATCACAACGCCCATATTCAGGTGCAGTAAAGGTTTCCCTTGCTCAAAAACCAGTTGAATCTGACTCCGGGGGCGGTGCTCATCTCCATTTCCAAGCTGAAGAGCCACTGCTGTCCGAAGACTTTTTCCTTGATCATGGGGCCGGCATGACTAAACGCTGAGGCACACAGAACACTGTTACCTTCCCACCGCAGTGGTACCTATTTATCTACCAGCAATTTCTTAATTTCAAACTGCTAGGCTGGCAGAAGCTGGGGCCAGAGACAGGAGCTCACTCCATCATGCGGCACGAGGGTCTCGAACCTACCGACCTTCTGGTCTGCAGCTCAGCGTCTTAACCTCTGGGCCACTGTGACCCCATTGTATTCAGGTGTGCAGAACCTCAAATGGCCACATGGAAGATTCAATTACCCAGCACTCCAGTGCAACCATAACCACTTTGTAAATTATATCTAAGTCAAACTGTAAAAATAAAAAAGTGCTAGTGCTATTCTCAATAAGGGTAATCCATTTTTAAATGCAGTTACCGAGGAATAACCATACTAATTCTGTTTTGTGACACTTTAAGGGCTAACTTCTTTGGAATCCCCTTTGGTCAGATCCAGTCACAAAAAAGAAAGAAAGGAGAAGTAGTAAAAAGAAAGGAATGCATCAGAATAATCCTTAACAATGTGCATCTAACAAAGGAAGCTTTGATTATTGAAAGCTTAGACCCCCCAAATGTTGCTGGTCTCTAAGGTGCTACTGGACTCAAATCTAACAGTCCGAATGGTTCTCTCACAATTTGCTTTCCCCCAAGATCTAAATGGAAAAGAGCCATTACTATATCTAACAGTAAAGTGGGTGGCTCAGTCATGTCAATCTTGACAGTAGCAAAACCAGCCATAGACTACCCTGGGGTTTCAGGCACACATAAAAATATTATGTAAGTTAAAAGGGGGGGGGGGAGGCGGCGGTACACCAAAAGAAACCCTAAATGAGGACTAAGAATATTCACTTCCATCCAAATATTAAGAATTAGTTAAAGGGGGAGGAGAGAGAAAGAACAGAGACTCTGTTCTGCTCAAACCGTTAACAAATTTATAGTATACTGGAGAAGAAAATTATGATTGAGGATAACTGTCTATCATGCCTTTGATTCCTCTCAGAATCCCATACCAATAATTTGCTATTTGTCAAATCGTGTTTATTTAAAACATTTCTATGCCACCTTTCCATTCAGTTCGGTGAACACTAAAACATTCCAAACATTAAGAAGCATTTTACACACACACACACACACACACACACACATCTATCTATATCTATATATAATGGGTTTGACAGAACTGTTTCCTCATCCCCATGCAGTATTCTAAGCACTAGTGAAGAAGTTCTGCACCATCCAGAAAAAGACATTTTAAACAGAACAAAAATGAAAATGAAAACAAAAAAATAATTCCAGGGCAGAATTTGAGTTTTTAAAGGGAACCCCCCCTTTCCAAACAATTTGGGTTTCATTACCACAGAACACATTATGGTGACTGAATGATGAATTTCATCCAAGGGTAAGCATCTTTTCCCCATCACACAAAATTGTTTGCAGCCTACCATCTGAATAGCCAACTTCAATAAGAATATTAGACCACCCTGTCAAGGATGTGGAGAGAACATAAGAAGAGCCCTCCTGGATCAGACCAATAGTCCATCTAGTCCAGCATCCTGTCTCACACAGGAGCCACGAGACAAAAACATCAGCAATTAAGTACCCAAGTTGGGTTTTTTTCAAAGTATTTCCACACAATAGATAGAATATGCAGACACACAGGGAAAAAAACACTTATTGTACATCTGATGGCTAGTTTATAAGCCTTTGTCTAAGGCTTTCCATATCAAAATCATTTTCTGGAGAAGAAAACTTAAGGTTTATCTGCCCCTTAATGCTTGTGAAACACATTCAGCAGGCCTCTGGGAACTCGCTTTACAGAGCTGGATCTATGAACTTGGTAACACATCCTATACGAAAATCTAGGTTGGTTCCCAAGAACTACGTGGAAGGAAAATAGCTGCAAGTGGTAGTGAAAGAATTTGGTCATTGCTCTAGTATGCCTTCCTCTGCTACCCTTTAGTAGTGTCCTTTAAATCTTGATATATTGATTTCGGTTTATATGGCTACAAAAACATAGAGAGATCTCGTTCTGTGTGTATATAACTCCAATCATATCCCCAGCTATGTCCTTACCCTAAGGAAACCCTGTTATATAATCAAGAAGTCCTTTAAGGAGGGAGCTCAATTATTCTACAATGGAATATAGAGGGGATCAACTCACGCACCATTTTCAAATTTAAAAGCACATAAAGAAAACTACTGCCCCAAAGTGAACAACACATGCCAGGACCCCGTTACACAATAGAGAGTTTTGCTCTATAGCAGGGGTGGCCAAACTTACTTAACGTAAGAGCCACATAGAATAAATGTCAGATGTTTGAGAGCTGCACAACATGAATATTACACACATGTGTTCCCCACACATGTGGGGAAAAATGCAAATTTGCTTTTTATTAACATTAAATGAGACTTCCAAAAATAAAAACAAAAAGGGTTAAAACAGATATTCAGAATGATATTTGTAGGCTTGGGGTGCGCTTTGAGAATGCATTTAAAGTTAAAGTTGCTCTCTTTCTCTGCTCCCCTCTGCCTCAAGCCCCTCCTAAAGGAGGGAAACACTGGCTGAGGGAGGGAAGACTGATTGGAGAGGCATGCCTCCCATTTGTTTCCCCTGCCGCCCTGCCGGGAGCCACACACTATGTGTAAAAGGGCCACATGTGGCTTCTGAGCAGCAGTTTTGCCACCCCTGCTCTATAGGAAAAACCAGCATCAATTTTGCTTATTTGTAACTCGTTAATATTCAACTCTTCCCTGACCTGGATGGCCCAGGCTAGCTCAGTCTCATCAGATCTCGGAAGCTAAGGAGGGTTGGCCCTGGTTAGTACTTGGATGGGAACCTACCAGGGAAGTCCAGGGTTGCCACGCAGAAGCGGGCAATGGCAAACCACCTCCGTTTCTCTCTTGCCTTGAAAACCCTACGGGATCGACAATAGTCAGCTGCAACTTGACAGCACTCTCTACCACCAACATTCAACTATTACTATTCTATCTAGTTCTTCATCTCTTCCCTAAAAAGAAACCTGTTTTACTCATCCAAGCCAGCTGAGTAATATTTCTAAGCAGAGAACAGCAATTCTTGTCCAGATTATTCAGTGCTTCTCATGAGCATGAGACAACCACTTTCTCCTATTCTGGGTCACTGAACAAGTAATTCATGGATTATTTACACTACCATTAATTCTAAAAAGGTACCATGCTTGCATAAAAGAGCAATGATTTTCTTCCCCTTTGTCCCCTCCAGACTGAATGTGCAACACATTAGCCAGATTATTTTCTCAAAATTGTCGTGGCATCTACTTCTAGATGACTGCTCTGAAATTAGAGGAAGAAATTAGCTGCTCTTTTTTTCTTCTTCTTAAAACTTTCCAACAAACACTGGGTGGAAATTGATGTTGTGATAGATGTAAAGCATAAAACACAGGTCTGTGTGACATATTTAGATACGAAATTAGATACTAGGAAGTTTTTGGCTGTTTTAGAGCTCCCAGAGCCTTCACAGTGCTGCCAACACTTCTGACATTATTGCAAGCTATATATTTCCAAAAGTCTTTAAACATCATACTGTATGCAGGAAACCTCCAAATTCATCTGAAAACAAAGAATGCAAACCCTGACAAAGTTTTAATGGAATAATGTTTAACTCTTAAACACTGGGGAGGAGTACGCAATACCCCTAAATCATATTCTATACTGAAGAAGTCACTTGGTTCTTAAGAACTCTCTCACCCTTGGCGTGAAGACTTCAGATATTCACATGGGAGAAGTAGCCACTACCCCCAGGTGAAGAGCTGAATAGCAAACATTGTTTGCCCAATCCTTCTACTATGCTCGAATGGATTCTTCCCTTCTTGGCTGTTGCCACAACACTGCCCTTCATCTCTCTGTTCTGCTCCTAAGGTGAGAAGCTCCATGCAGAGAAATGGTGGTAGCAGAGGTATAAGTAGAAGACAGCTGATTTACCACGGCTGTTTGTAGAACTCTACATCAGCTTTTAATTAAGAATTCAGCCACAAAATAGTTGAAAACATACAGTAATTCTGAACAATGCATAATGTACCACCGCACAATATATTCTCCTTGTATAACCTCACAACACAAACTCTAACTCAATCTTCCAAATCATCACTAGAAAAATTAGCTACAAGCAAGTGGTATTTGGCATTGCAAGTGGCGCCAGAACCCCAAAATTATATAAAGATGTTCCATTCACACTCTGCCAGTACTTGCTAAAGGACCAGATAGTATTTCCAACTTGGAACAGGAGTTGGCCGGGCGTCTAGATTCTCTGCTACCAGAAAAAGGGGGAGGGAGATTCTGAGCCATCATGTTTTTAAAATTCTCTCAAGGAAGGGGTTTGCCTCCATGCATACCCAGAGCAAGGATGCACATTATGAAATTCAAATGGAAGTCTGCCACACGAACAATTGGCTCCCCCTCAGGGCCTCCCCCTCATGAATACTCCCCATCATAACCAGGTACTTTAAGAGACTACAGTTTGGTCCTTGCCTTGCAACTAAGATTCTAAGGGCCAAACTACACAATCCATTTTTTGGCCAGTTGGGACTTGGTTCCCTGAATCCAACTTTACTTTCCACTCAGCCACATGTAACTCTGGAGCTGCAAGCAGAGTACTCCAAGCATATACAGTTCCAAAGTTATGCAAAAATGCCCATGCCTTGGCCCATTTCAGCTCTGGAAAACAGCAGGGGGAGGGGGTGCGAACCCTTCCTCTGCCTATGCCACAGTTCTGAGCCAAAGCTTGCTCCCAACAAAGTTCAAAATGACATTCCCTGTTGCTGCTGTGTGGATGTGGGGACAGTGAGTTGGGATTAAGGAACCTGGACCTGACTTGCTAAAAACATATAGTGTCATTTGGCCCTAACACTTGGTCTAGACATGAATGAGGGAGTAATGAGATGGCTGAACAGTCCGTACCACTCCAGACTGCAGGGGGAGGGTTTACATTGTTCACAGTTCCCCTACATTAACCATCCCCCATAAATGGAAACTAATGCAGCATGTGAAAGTCTTAGCTAAAACTTCTTCCTCCAACGTGCTAATTCTTAAAACTGCAGGAAGTTTTTACATGTACAACATTAAAACGAGGCTCCCCCACTATAGTCTGAAGTGGTATAGTTCATCCTATTCTACCTCAGGCTGTTGCATTCATAGACTAGGCCTAAACAACAGTTAAATCCTATTTTAGAATCCCAGATTGTAGGCAAGAAACAAATGGTAAGCTTGCTAAGATATCTGATTTGGATGTCACCATGAATTTCTTCAGACTGAGAAGTATTCAGCCTCAGTTTGACGCACAAGGGAAGGAGCATGCAAGCCTGAGCACTTCGTTCCTGTTCTAAGCAAATGAGAATGTGTAAAGCCTAAACACGACTTAATTGTTTAAAGATAGGGGTAGAGGGCACTGGAAATATAAGCTATTGTGTTTATGCAATGCAATTACTTAATTTGCATGTTGGGAGGAAATGTATAACGTAGCTAGTCTGTTCACGGTAACCTTGGTAGGTTGTAGAGAATGAGGGCTGGTCATTTTTGCACTGAGGAAAGGGGGGAGAGCTTTTTATGCCCTGACCTGGACGGCCCAGGCAAGCCCAATCTTGTCAGATCTTAGAAGCTAAGCTGGGTCAACCCTGGTTTGTACTTGGATGGAAGACCACCAAAGAAGTCCAGGGTCACTACACAAAGGCAAACCACCTTTGAATGTCTCTGGTCTTGAAAACACTACGGGGGTCGCCATAAGTTGGCTGTGACTTGACAGCACTTTCCACCACCACCAAACTTCTTAGAAACCCTTGTGTTTGCTTCAAGCGACTACTGTATTTCAGAAAAGGCTGGGCTGAAGAAACAGAAGGCAGGAGTTACAAAGGAAGCAAGTCCCACTATATTCCCATTCAGGACTTTGCTGCTGAGCTGCTATATAGCTGAGCTGATTTCCCTCTGTTACAATACATACCATTGTTTTGTTTTAACCAACGTATGTGAGTAGAAAAAGGAGGCTTTAGGAAAGGAGACCTTAAACTTGCCCTTAGTTCCAACACAAGGGTTATATAGGTCGCTTTTGTTATTCTTTTACAGAAAAAGAAATGAATTCTAAGTAAGCAGCTTGTTCAAGGTGTCCCAATGGGTCTGTGGCTGAATGAACAAACATTCACTGCGAGTATCACAGAACAGCCAATACGATGTGTTTTTGTGATCATGTGCATTGAATTTCAGGGCACTCATACATATATGCTCAACACACACAAGCAGGAGAAGTTAATAGATTTGATCATGATCACACTGCAATTCCATTTCCAAGGTCACAGACAAGATGTTTAGTGGTCATTCCTATCCCACCTTACATTAAGTAACCATGGAATAAATCACCTCTATGATTAAGTATTTCGTACCATAGGAGCAGCAGCATGGCCGCAAGAGTCCTTGATCAAGCGTACAGCCAACCTAAGTTACCCTCAGATGGGTTCTATAAAGACGTGATGCATATACATTAACCTGAATGACACAGAGTCAGTCTTTCCTGCAATTTGGTTTGCTTTATTTCCACCATAGCCTCTTCCACCTCATTTGAGCGAGCGAGCACACATTTTAAATCACGATGAGAGACTCCAATTTTCACATCTTCATGGATGCAGTGTCAAATATATTTGTAATGGGTTCATCTATTATCTGTCGCTGTTGAACAAACTAGGTGAGAAAATAACAGTTAGTGGTACATTAGGTAGAATCCGTGCCTGATGAAAATGAGCGCAGTGTTAATGGAGTTGTTTGTTTGCTCAATCCATGCTGCCCATCTAGGTTCATAATTGCATCTCATATACGAGAAACAGTTTAAAGAGGCATGTCTCCTTCAGCAACATGGCTCTTTTATTTTTAAGAACAAAAAAAAGCCTGACAGTAGTGCTGGCAGGAAAGGTTAGTTTATGAAACTACCAAAAGACAGATAGAAAATATGAGCAATAAGAAAATGTTGCCATGTAAAAGAACACAACTGACCTTCACAGACTGCTCAACAAGTTAGTCTTTTCCCAGCCTTGCTGTGTTCAAGAAATAATGAAAATTCTCCAAGGTTTTGAAAGCTGCCCTAAAGGATAGATCAGGGGTAGTCAAACTTGCTTGATATAAGAGCCACAAGGAATAAATTTCAGATGTTTGAGTGCCGCAAGACATGAACAAATATTACACGCACACTTTTATTGGAAAATGTGCGAATTTGCTTTTTATTAACATTAAATGAGACTGCCAAAAATAAAAACAAAAGGGTAATCACATTTATTTGTCTAATGGTATTTATGTTTGCTAATAATGTTTATTTGTCTGAGAGAGAGAGAGGGAGGGAGAGAGAGAGGCAGGGAGGGAGGGAGATGAGGGGAGGGAGAGGTGGAAAGAAAACAACTTGAACTTTAAATGTGTCCTCCGAGCCCCCCACGTCCCCATGCTGGCCAGCTTGGAGAAGGGATTTAAACAGACAAATGCTTTCTCCAAGACAGCTTGTGGCCAGGGGGACACCTTTGAGAATGTATTCAAAGTTGCTTTCTTTCTCTGCTCCCCCCGAACCCCAAACCAAACTGCCCTTTTTAGATTCCTGCCCATCCCTAATTGATAGTACATACTTAAGCAAATCGGGTTCAACTGTACCTTGTAACTTGATACCAAAACCCACTACCAGTGTATTTACAACTATTTTTCAAAAACATTTTGATCTTACACAGTACCACATCGTTTCTAATTTTACCACATAACCAACAGTAGTTTTTATAGGTCCTAGCGAGTCTCACTGATGCTAAATGCCATTGGTGTAACAGTTTACTTTTTTTTTTTAAGCATGCACAAAAAAAGGTGGAGCCATACGATAATAAAAGAAGACTAAATCTTTGGGCTTATATCATAGCCTAAGGACTTCCTCCAGGTCTTAATATATCTTGGGTCACATTACAATTTATCTCTAATAAGAATGAGTAAAACACTGACAAAGTACTAGTATTTTTTCCCCAAGAAACAAGATTCAAATTTACTTATTTCACGCCACAACTTTCTTGTATGCAGCTTTTGGACAATAAAGCTTTTCATTTGTAGATACTGAAGTGGTGGAATACTGCCATTACTACATTGAAAGATTTCATCATAAGTCAACATTTTATCATCTTTAGTTAGCTGACAATAAAGACCTAAACCAGCACCCATCCCTTATTTGCACTGAGTTATAGACCAGCCTATTTTAGGTACAAACTCTGTCACTGCAAAAGATTCACAAAACCTTGTAGACCAAATTACAGCACAACATATCCCAAATTACCAGAACACTGTCAATAACACTGAATTTTTAAATGTCAAATGTTATTCTTTTAGTTATTTTTAACAACATCCAATCCCTTAAAGAAATTGTTACAGCTAATTGTTCACTGTGAACTGCAAAATTCAACTCACCATGAAACCACTCCAATAGCCAAAGTAATTTGGCAGCCTGATGAGAATAATACAAGTTAGGAATTGCTATTCTTCCTTGCCTCCATTTTTCTTGAGCTTGACTCCAATCAATTCTTGGTGTTTTTTTATCCCAAATATAATCCAGTCATAAATCTCTGCCATTTTTTCAGCACACTGTCAAAAATATTGGGAAGAAAAATTAACTATCTAACTGCATAGAAGAAAAATTAACTATCTAATGCTATCTCTTTTGATCATAGAAAGATAATTTCAAAGAAGACCAGTGATTAAGTCTAATTTTTAACTGCAATAATTGGATCAAAATTATGCTAATTCTTATCTTTGCAAGGGGTCTTTTTAACCAACACACTTATCAAGGTTCACGTTTAATGAATTTTTCAACATTAGTTCAGATTTTTGTACATTGGGGTTTATAACCTAAAATTACACCATAGTCTTCAAAAACCTCTTTTAGTGCCTCACTAGATTTTTCAATATCAGTCATCATACAAACTTAACTTTAAAGTGGTAACCATTTGTTTCAACACCCTTTATTGCATAGGACTAACATCCTGGAATAGTGATTGGTTCCAAATTCCTATTAGATTTTAATCTGTGCCATCAACCCATCTGTTCAGACCTGGGGAAAAGCTCAGATTTCAAGTTCTCAAGGCACCTAAATAAAAAATGGCTAAATATTTTTGTTCTTATAATTTCTATTTGCCATCTTACTTATTTGCAAGAAAACCCTATCAAATCATAACAGGGCTACCTCCTGAACAAACACATACAGGATCAGACTTCATGACAAAGCCCTTTGTACTGTAGTGAATCCAAAAGCTAATCGAATGCATGGATGTATCTACTGTGGGGTACCTGAGAATCATTAAAACAATACAACTAACTAACTTGCATCAATACTTTTTACGGCTGCTAAATCAATAATAGTACAAAATTGGAAGAGTTCAAAACCGCTGCTGTTGACACAATGGTTCGCTAAAGTTTGGGAAAACTTTTCTATGGATAAGCTATTAGAAAAAGTCTCTTCCTTTCAGCATAAGGTTGTTAACTGCAATGTTCAAATCCAGTGGTACCCTTTTCTAGAGTATATTTTTAGCAAACATGTACCTGATAAGTTTAACATTCCAAGCAAATATTATAACATTCTGCACTGCATGTAATCCTTTGTGGTATGTTACTATTAAGCTATGGCTATGTTTTAGGTTATGTTTTAGTTACAAGTTTACACCAATTGTTGGCATTGATTATGCCAGTTTTATTCAATATTTGCCGTGTTGCTGTTTTTGTTATATTGATAAAACCAATAAAAATCTTTCTTTAAAAAACCCCCAACAACAATGCAACTTTGGGTATGATCCACTGGTTTTTGGAAGTCAGACAGATATTCTTCATTTAGGTGGTCTTCAGACCCAGAATTGTGACGGCTGCTAGAGGCTCTTAAGGAGCTAGAGGCTTCACTGCAAATAAAGAACAAAGCTTTCCACTTTCGCATCTTCAGATAATGTGCAGAGCAGTGTTCCCTCTAAGCTGAGTTAGTGTGAGCTAGCTCACAGTTTTTTAGCCTTCAGCTCACACATTTTTGTCTTAGCTCAGGAAGGATGGCTCCAGAGCAAACTAATTTATGCAATAGCTGAATTGCTCGCTCACAACTTTAATGCCAGTAGCTCACAAAGTAGAATTTTTGCTCACAAGACTCCACAGCTTAGAGGGAGCATTGGTGCAGAGCAATATTAGTTTGCAGTTACACTTTTCAAAGGTTGTTTATTCACCTTAGGTAGGAACTATAATCTCTATTTTAGAGGAGGCAGAGAATGAGACCAAGTCCATGCCCAAGACCAATTTATGAGCTTGACACTCACAGGCTTGACACTGCTCTCTGTCCCTTTCAACAGTGAAGACAGTAGATGCCTAAAAATACTTAGAGTGGTACCAGAATCACAGGTACCCTGTATTAAGCAGCCATACTAATCATTGCCAGCATAATGGGATAATGCGGAACAGATATATATTTAATGCATCGCATCTCTGATGGATGAATAAAAGTGCATAGCTTTATTTTTCAAGTTAACATGAATGTTTAATATGCTGGAAAGAAGTGCTTCACAGAGTCTTACATTATTCAGTAACTTCAGCAATTATAAAAGGGACTTTGCACATTGCTATTGTTCAGGACAATCCACTTCCTAATAGAATCTGTTGTTTAAGAAGCTCTGTTCCTTACAGGTAATGGACATTTTATCACATGGAAGTGAAAGGCTCCTAGTAATCAACTGCCACATCAAGAGACCTCCCGTGCACGCACACACATACAGAGAGAACACGCAAATTATCTGCGCTGACCTCTGCTTAATTTATAATACACCTCTACATCATAAACCAATTATCAGCATTGGACACAATCAGCACTTGCTAGCCCGAAAAGCAATTAAAATTTCTGAGCTGTCTCCTACCATAAACAAACAATCATAGGAGTAGTACTACTGAAAAGTTGCTCTGTTCAGCCCATCACCCCAATTCTGCCTCCATCAATCAAGCTAGGCCTCAGTGAACAGCAGAGCTGAGGCAGACAAACAGCAGTATTTATGACATACAGCTGGTGGTACTTACCATTAACTACAAAAGCAATTAAATTAACATTTCTCATTCTTCCATTGCCACACGTACCTAGAGCCCATCTAAATGATTAGGAGTTACACCTCTCAAGTGCAGAGTTATACCTGAGTTCAGGGGTCATTTCATAGAAAAAGAGGTGCAGGAGCTCATTAGAATAACTCATTAGCATAACTTATTTGCATATGTCACACACCCCGACATCACCAGAAGTGTGTCAGAAGGCAACACCCACTGTTCAGGCTCCACCCCAACTCCAGGTATTTCTCAATTGAGAGCTGGCGAGCCAGCTTTACACTTTGACTAAAGAAACTTTAGGTTTCCTTTACTCTTGCAGAGAAGCTACCCTACAACAAGCATGAAAATACAGATCAAGCTAGTATGCTTTTGCCTTTTTCCACAGTGCATCACCATATGTGCCCACTCCTGGGCTTGTTACTCCTGGAACGGCGTTCCTGCCCGTTCCTGCTCAAAATGACCCCTGCCTGAGTTACACCTTTCAAGTGCACTAAAGTTAATGAGCTTAGGAAAGTACAACTCTGCTTAGGAATACATTTTTAGAGTAAGAGAGCTATCTACCACCATACACTGGAACTAAACCACTTAAATTTAACTCCAGAAAGAGGAAATTATGCTGCTGAAAATGGATTTAATGAAAGCATTGTGTCATATTCAGAATTCTAATTTTTTTTAAAGGAACCATATTAAGTTATTCCTCGTTGTAGCCCAAACAACAATTTGTTTCATACAATCAGAGTTCTGTCCTATCATTTTCATCCAGAATTATCTTGGTAAGAGTGGGGAAAGAGAGAGAGTTAAGCATTAGCTAATCACTTAGCTCCTTAGAGAATGCCTTCCCTAAACCTTGCTTGTTCACAAGATTTTCTTTGACGGAAGAACTACAGCAGCTGGTTGTACTGAAAAATGTACAACAGCGTTTAATCTCTTGGATCAGGAAAAGTTAATTTAGTCAACTGAACCCTGCAATTTTTAAGTCTTGTGTAACTGGAGGTTTCAGAGGTCAGGGAAACTGTTAATACGGTATCCATTTGGGGCCAGAAAGCAAAGCACATTAAATTGTCATTTATACATCACATGCATTACACACACAGTGAAGTTTATGCAGGCTTTCCACAGGTAGGGATATTTCTTATCAAAAATGTAGCATATTTCAAATGTACGATTCCCTCATCAGCAAAGGGCTGCCAACTCTGGATTGGGAAATTCCTGGATATTTGCAGGTAGAGTCTGGGGAGGTTGTTCAACAGGTTATAATGGGACTGAGTCCACCCTCCAAAGCAGCCATTTTCCCCAAGGGAATTTATCCCTGTTTTCTGGAGATCAGTCCAAATTCCAGGAGATCTCCAGGCCCCATCTGGAGGTTGGCAACCCTGCATCAGCAAGCTGAAATGACACCACCTAATTTACTTTTTTGGATTGTATAAATCATATTTTTACTCTCAGAACAACAATAATCACACACACACAAAACCTGCTATTCAGACAAACCAGCCATTTCCCAGTCCTCCTGAAATCTCTGAACTGTTTTTAGCTTCCTGGTTCTGACTCACAAGCATCTGCAAAGAAACCTATACACTACTGCCCTAACAAGACATATTGGTTAAAACTTCCATTGGAGCTACAGTCAATTTGACTATGTAGAAAGCTCTGGACGGAACCTTCCTGCCAAAAGCACACAACACCGCCACAGCTTAGCTAACTGTGGACTTCAAGGCCTCTTATTGGAATCATGAACACTCCTCTCCATAGTGACTGGCACTTCATATTTCTAGCCTAAAGCTGCAAATCTGCCTCATACACATCTGCTGTGGAAAAAATGGTGGCTTGCACCTTGGCAATTAAGACAGGCCAAGACCCAGCTCACATGCCATTGAACACATCTTACTGTTTAGAATGTTGTGTGCACTGCCTTGCTAAACAGTGGCACCTGTGCTGGCAGACTAGCACCATTCCAAATGCTTCAACATCATTTCTGCAGCCACAGTTTAAAACATGTGGAAATGGCCCTGAATTTACCTTTCCCAGTTGAAAGATACAGGCAATTGCCAGATTAATTGCAGTTCAGGCCCGAGGCTGGTATAAGGGTACCCTCACTCTGAGAGCCAATTTGGTGTAGTGGTTAAGAGCGTGGACTCTAATCTGGGAGAACCGGACTTGATCCCCCACTCCTCCACTGCAGCTACTAGTGTGACCTCGGGTCAGTCACAAGTTCTCTCAGAGCTGTTCTCTCAAGAGCAGTCCTCGAAAGAGCTCTCTCAGCCCCACCTACCTCACAGGGTGTCTGTTGTGGGGAGAGGAAGGGAAAGGAGATTGTAGACCACTCTGAGACTCTGAGTAGGGTTGCCAAGTCCTTACCGTTGTGCAGCGGGGGGGAGAGTCCTTTCATGCCCGAGAGAGCTCTGGCGCGCGCAAAGCAATGACGTCACCCAGAAGTGACATCATCGTGCCAGGCACGTTGGGGTGGGACCTAATTTGAGGAAAAACCATAGAGTTTTCCCTTGAATTATAGAGCGTCCCCCCCAAAAATGTGCCCAACGCGATGACGTCACCGCTGGGTGACGTCATCGCACTGGGCACGTTGTCAGAGCCCAGCAATTTGGGGACGGGGTTCCCCCTGGCGGCCCAATCCGGGCCGGCGGGGAGCAGGCCGCTCAAGCGGGGGTTTCCCCGCCCCCTGGGGGGACTTGGGAACCCTAACTCTGAGTGAGGGGCAGGGTATAAATCCAATCTCCTTCTCCTCTTCTTCTACTACTACTTCTTCTCTGATTTGAGGAAGTAAGCTTGATTCTGAGAAGTGCTGAGTCAGTATAAAATGGCTGCCATGTCCAAGCTATTATGTCAGTGGGAAACCCCCTCTAATGGCTATTGGATACATATCTTTGCTGCTAACTACTTTAAAAAATAAAACTCTAGGTAAAAGGCAATGCACTTTTAAAAAGTGCAGCTGGCTGGAAGACAGCCCTTTTCTTTAGTCCTGCTGAGGCCAATTGCATTTTATAGTACTTCTGTTAGCTGCCTAAATAATAAATAAAAGTGTATTGAACCAAACACAGCCAAGACTTGGTTTGGGGGGGTTCAAAAAGTTCATTCTGCTTGACAGAATATAGGAGGTACTTCAAAAACAAATCAACCAAGGCTCCTTTTCCAAACAGCCTGAAGCAAACACTTAACTATACAGCTGCAGAACAGCTTTGCCAAGGAAAGTGAAGGAGCTAAGCAAGAGGCTCCAGGACTTCCCAGCTTCAGTAGCATAAAGAAACTCCTCACTTGCCAAACTCACACTGAAGGACTACAATAGATCATAGAGCCAGAAGGACGAACACCAACCATTACTGCCTGTTATACCACAATACATGAGTTGGCATGGTGTACCTGTGGGAGAAGGAAGCTTAGCGATATCCTGAAAGCCAACGAAGTTTGAACATGCACAGTGGATCAATAAACTTTTCCAAAGCCAAGTTTTCCTGCACTAGCCAGAAAAACTGCACATGAATGCATTTTGAGTATGCCCATTTTATTTTCTCCACACTCCTGGTTTAGAATTCAAGTCCAATGCCCTTTGCTATACTAAGACTCAATTCCAACATAACAAAACAAATCACAGTGTGCTCAGAAGGGGGAAAAAACTGGTTAAATCCTGAACTCAAGGGTTTCTTCCACCGCCCCTTGTGCAGCGACTGAAGATGCAAATCACAAATTAGGTGTGACATCTGGAACATGGGCATCTTTGTTAACTTCTTTGCCAGTAACCAGGTTTTTAAATTGGGATTAAACTATGGTTTAGAACCCCAAATATGTCTGTCTTCAGCCTCAGCACAACCACACATGGAGCATGAAGCATCACATATGACCAGGTTCACAGCCATTACAAGCAATGTTTTCTCTAAGCTGTGGAGTCTTGTGAGCAAAAATTCTACTTTGTGAGCTACTGGCATTAAAGTTGTGAGTGAGAGATTTGGCTGCTGCATAAATTAGTTTGCTCTGGAGCCATCCTTCCTGAGCTAAAACAAAAATGCGTGAGACAGAGGCTAAAAAACTGTGAGCTAGCCCACACTAACTCAGCTTAGAGGGAATACTGATCACAAGCAAACTGTTGTGTATCCAATGATATGTGGACCTCACAGGAGCTGGATTTTCCCACTTCCCCTTCCTACTGCATCCCACTGAGCCCCCAGCCCAAAATTTTGTTCCCAAGAGTCAGTGCGCCCTCAAGAGTAGCACAAAGTTCAAAGTGAGGATCTGCACTAGGAGGGGGAAATTGGAAGTCACTGCCCCCTCTTCCAAAGTGTGTTTACCTCTTCGGAACTGTGTGGTTGGATTGAACTGAGCTTAAGCAAAAAACTGCTAAACTGCTAAAAGAGCCGGTTTGGTGTAGTAGTTAATCCTGGAGAACTGGGTTTGATTCCCCACTCCTCCACATGCAGCTCTCAGGTGCGGCAAAGCCCATGTAAGCAGGGGCCTGCTGATGTATAGATCCTCTTATAGCATGCAAGAAAGGGCACCCCCAGAGAGAGTACTGTATCCAGAGGATTGCAGCTAATGAGAGCACCTTCCTTCGGAGCAAGGAGCTTTCCACTGACATAAGAGGCTAGTGGAAGAGCCTCTTGAAACAAAGAAAGGATCCCTGCACCAAAGGAAGGTGCTCCCATTAACAGAAGAAATCCATAGAATCTGACCCATAATTTCCAATTCGGTGTGAGTGTTTTGGGGGGTGGAGATAGAAAGATGAATAATGAATACAAATTAGGTGTCTGAAAGCTAGTCAGAACTCAGGCTGCGACTCAGCAGTAAGCTAGTGCAATTTGCTACAACACAAAATGCAAGTGTATGCCAAGGAGTTATCGATTTACACATTCTCGTTTTTGGCAGTACAAGTCCCTCCAACTTGAAGACCCCAAGGAAGAAGAAGCAGCCAGATAATTAGAATCACAGAATCATAGAGTTGGAAGGGAACCCCAGGGTCAACTAGTCCAACCCACTGCACAATGCAGGAAATTCACAAATACCTCCTCCAGAAGATGACAAAAAACCTTCAGGACCCCCAGCCAAACTGGCCTGGAGAAAAATTGCTTCCTGGCCCCAAAGTGGCGATCAGCATTTCCCCGGGCACGTAAGAAAGGCATATACTAGACTTCAGGAAGAATCTCCAGGAAGAATCTCCAGGAAGAGCATCCTTGACCTGGCTTGACCGGATCAGTGAGAGGGGAAACCTATGATAAAACTCAGGGGGGCGAGGAGGAAGCTGTCTTTTCCTTGGGTGCTGAATCCATGAGAGCACACAGACCTCTCCTCTGGGAAGGCAGCCATGTGCTCGCCTAAAAACCTGGAGCAAACTTCTGGGTAATTGAATATCTGTAGAGAGTACAAGGGACTTAATCATGTTGAAATCATGTTGCCTTACTGAAAGTCACCACTGTATAAGAGGGTGTATGATATATACCAATAAACGTGAATCAAGGCATTGTGTAGACAGCTGACCCAGACAACTCGTTCACCTCTGTATTCATTTGGTATATCCCTCCTTTTTGTTTAGCTGCTCATCAGAGGACTGCTGAGCACACAAAGGAAGTGGATGCTCTAGCAATCTTCTCATCTTGGCTTACTGGTCTTTTCAAAATATCTATATTGCACACAGCCTAGTTTCAACTTGCTCTAACACCCCCAATAGTAATTAGCACCAATTCTATAATATGGTATGCCGAGAGATAACAGGATTTTATCGAGGCTTGAATGAATGTTGGGGATTTCTTAATTTTAAAAAAACCAACAACAAAAACACTGGCATTCAAATCCCTAATAAGACAGTATCTGTCACAAATAGGCTTGCTTACTTCTGGTAGAAGTTTGCCCACCACAGACTCACCTGTCCACCACCACTAAAACTCATGGTGGGAGAAAAGGGTGTGGGAAATGGTGTCTGAGCCCGGAAGCGACATTTTGTTTGGATAGCATTCTAGGAAACACCTCCCACAAATCTCTGTGGTTTTTGCCACAGAGATTTGGGGAGGGCTCTAGGGCATCAACCAGAAGTGATGTCACTTCTGGGATCAGACACAGCCCCACCCCAAGCATTTCCTGGGGGTTGCAAGCAAAGGCCTGCCAACCCTATCTGACGTACAGGAGTTATTTATTTCTTCAAAAGGCTATGGCGGAGCAGGAGAACGGACTATTCAAAAATAAAATGTCAAATGGATACAGTGCAGGAGTTTGACAGCACAGTCAACAACATGCACTGAGCGGGAGCCTTCAAACTATTTTAATAAATCTATGCTCCAAAGCAAGCTCATTTCAACAAATTTCAGATGCAAAATGCTGTCGGGATCTGAAAATAAAGCAATTATTCCAGACCATTTTTATACTAGTCCCTGGGTTTGCCAGCCATAAAACACTGTTGTTTTTAAAATCATTGCTTCATACAATTTGTTTTACACAGATTTAGTACTCTGCAGGACACTTAAAATTCTAGTCCAGTACTCAACACAGTGATGGAAGAGGGAAGGTACAACTATGTATTGTTTTACTGTGACTCAAAGGCTCTATTTTTCAAAATGAATTTTCCTCTGCCATAATCATCTTCCTGATTAGATCATTTTCCATATGTGGGGGGAAGGGGGAAAGAATATCTACACAGCACTGTGGAATTTGTCTCCATTTTACTGAAATTATGCTTAGATTATTTTGTCTTTCATTCCCCTCGCTTCTCTTACAGCACATTTTCAAATAGATACAGGATACAAGTTCTTGTTCTGCAAAACAGTTCTACATTTCAGCCCCTCAGTACCAAAATCCAAGAAAGATGGGTTGCACATGCCTCTTTGCCTGCGATTGTTTCATGCTACCATTTTGGTTCTCAAGTATGCTAATGGGAAAAGTGGGTAAAGTAGCAGCATCTGATTACAAACTACAGTCAACAAACTCCCAGAAGGAATGTAATCCCCGCTGACAAAAATGGGACCTGCTTCTGAGTAGACCTGCTTACGATTGCTCCCTGGGTCTTGCAACTTTACTTCTAGGTATGTGGAGAAGTCAGGTTAGGGGCGAGAAAAATATACTGCTGAGCCACACAAAAACAAAATTACAGCAAGGGCCACTAAACTACCAGTGTGGTGTAGTGGTCAGTGTTGGATCCCGGAGACCCACATTCGAATTCCCACTCTGCTATGGAAACTTGCTGGGGGACCTTCAGCCAGTCATACACCTTCAGACTAACCTACTTCACAGGAGTATAAAGGATAAAATGAGGATAAAATGGAGGAGTGGAGGAGTGGAGAACCATGTAGGCCACTTTGTGTCACAAAGTAAATAAATAAACCACTTGGGTATCTGAAACAGTACAAGGATAGGTGTGTGGGGTTCATCTTTTTTTTAAAAAAAGGCAGTTTATTCATTATGCCAAAAAATGGTAATGACAACGAACAGTTAAGGAAGATTTGATATACCATCAGCATGATACATGCTGTATGATCACAAAACATACATTTCTGTTTTTAAATAGATTGAGCACATGGAGGCTATACCATAAGGGAAGGCAGTGAACTCATGTTTACAATACTGCCAGAGAACTGTGTAATGATTCTCTCTCCGCTCATCTTTCCAGAGTTTTCCCGCTTTCAGTCAGAAGACTTCAAGAACAGAAAGTACATGCGTGATCTACTGCAAAGTGCAACAAGAAGTCCACCCTTGCCCCATAATGGATCTCTATCTGCTCATCTTACAAGTATGACCAAAACTGGTACTTCATTTGTCTTATAAGTCTGCATTCGCTGGCAAGAAAATCTCACTTTGCTTCCACTGACAACTCCTCATTTAACCAAAAATCCAGATAAAACACGGTCAAAATGCACAGGAAGGATATTGAAGAGCAATTTGTATGACAAGTACCACTTGGAACAATGGAAAACATAATCACAGAGATGGCCAACACAAGACAGCACCCTCAGAAGAAACAAGCTATTTTTCACTGCTGAGCTTTTATCCTACCATACTGAATTTGAGCCACGCAGGGAAAAGAGTGTTGCAGTTACCTGTAACTGCTGTTCACTGAGCAGAGAGGTGCCATTTTCCCGCCCAAACAGTCAGATGCTCTGGGGGAGGAGGCCCCCTTCTCCCTCAGTTCTCCCAAGCCACCACAAGCATCCCGAAATATTAAGAGAGCTCACTGTGGGAAAGAAGAGATGGAATGTGTGCCTACACAGAAGACAGCTCAATAAACAACAGTTACAGGTAAGTGTGCAACACTGTTTTCATCTTCAGTCTTCTGTACAGTCCCACATTGGGAGACTATAAAGCTACTCACCGAGGAGGTGGGGTGATGCTTTTACTGGAAGCCAGAATACAGCATTGCCTTGCCAACTGAGATCTCCCTTCTGGTGTTGACATTCACCACATACGGTTTGACAAAGGTATCCAAAGAAGAACACGTCGCTGCTCTACAGATGTCTGTCAGTGGAGTGCCACACATGAAAGCCACAGAAGATGCATTCGGACTGTCAGGAGACATAGCTGTCTGGCCTGATTGTAGCACCATCTGATGGCTCTCGTGATCCATCTAGAAATGATCTGGGAAGAAGCTGCCATGCCCTTCACAGGGCCTGAATAACATACAAACATACAGATTTTCTAAAGGGCTTTGTCCTATGCAGATAATACAATAAAGCCCTCCGGTCATCTAGCTTGTGCAGTGTCCTTTCTGCTTCGGAAGTCAGGGAAGGGAAAAAGACAGGTAGGATAATGTCCTGTGACAGGTGGAACAGAGATACAGCCTTAAGTAAAAAAACTCAAACAAATTCTTAGCACCACCTTTAGAGTGTGAAACTTTATAAATAGGGGATCGGCCTTGAGGGCAGCTAATTCCCCAACCCTCCTGGCTGACATGATTGCTACCAGAAAAAGGACCATAACTGACAAGGCCTCCAAGGAAGAAGAAGCCATCAGCTCAAACAGCTCTGAAATCAACTGTGTTAAAACTAAGTTCAGGGACCACTGTGGAACTATGGGCACTAAGGGAGGACACATATTAGATAACCCCTCGAGGAACAGATGCAAAGATCTATGAGAGAGCAGAGTCTTGCCCTCTACTAGAGTATGCGAAGCTGATATAGCTGCTAGGTGCACCTTAATGGACGATGCTGAGAGGCCAGAAGTCTTGAGGGATAACAGATATCAAAAACCAGGAATTGGCGGGAACTCCCTTAGAAACTGCCCACATGGTAAAGTGCTTCCATTTACTAGCATACAAGGCCCTAGTGGATAGTTTTCCGGCATTAAGGGGAACCTGAATGACCAGTTTGAGAACCTCAGGGTTTTTTTTGGGGGGGGGGGGGGTTTAGCAACCAGGCTGTCAGGTGCAAGCTGCACACATCCTAGAGCAGTAAGTTTGGGACTGCAGGAAAATACATAAATCTCCCCTGGGAAGACAGCACGAGAGACTGAAACCATGTTTGCCTTGGTCAGAAAGGAGTTACTAGTATGCTCCGCCTGAATCTTGGCCAACATACTCAGGGGGAAAGGAGGGAAGGCAGAGAACAGGGCACCCTGTCACCTGAGATGAAACGCGTCCCCTATTGACCAACGTTCGCTCCCAGGCTAAAAGCAAAATATTTCAGCCTTAGCATTGCTTCTTGTGGCAAACAGGTTCTTGGAAGGGGTCCTCCAGCAAGTAAAATCTGGTAGGAAGTGATCTGATGTGATGGACCACTTGTGATCTGAGTTGCTTATTCTGCTGAGAACATCGGCTCTGGTGTTCTCAGAACCAGCAATATGAATGGTCTGCAGCAAAGCCCCCAAGATGACAGCCAATCCCCAAATGGCCACAGCCTCCTGGCAAAGTTAGAGTGACACCATGCCCCAACGGTTGACATTGCCGTTGTCCATTTGCACCTGGACAATTCGTCATTTGACAAAAAGCTGAAGAGGACTCAAGGATGCAGTGGATGGTATGCAATTCTAACAGGTTAATATGTAGGGCTCTCTCAGAAGGTAGTCACTTATTCTGAACAGAAAAGGGGCCATCTAGAGAAGCATTTGTAGTGACCACCTGAGGCTGCTGCTGACCAAAAGGTACCTCAGCTGACAGGTTGCATTCTGACAGCCACCAGCCCAGCTGTCAGACCAAGTAATGAGACAAAGAGAACTTTTGCCCCTGGTGGTGTCTAGTGGGATTAAATCTCCAAACAAACCAATTATGGAGAGACCATATCCTGAGACGTGCATATAGGACAGTGGCTACTGTAGAAGCTATAAGGTCTAGTAGCTGCTGAAGGAAGACAGCTGACTGGTGACGTCTCTTAGCCACATGGTAAACCATAGCCCTTATATGACTTGCTCTATCCTCAGGGAGAAACCCATCCCTACCCTATAGGGAACCTATAAAGAAGGCCTGTTGGGTAGGACTATGTTGGATTTTTCAAAGTTCACCACCAGGTCTCGATCCTGCAGAGTCTTGAGAATCACGGAAACATGCTGAAGGAGAATCCCTCTGGAAGGGGCAATGATTAACCAGTCATCAAGGTAGGGGTAAACAGGGCAGCCCTGAGACCTAAGGTGTGCTACAACCACAGCCATGAACTTTGTGAACACCCACAGGGCCATGGCAAGCCCAAAGAGGACTTGTACAGTGTACTTGTATAGCATACCTAGGAACTTAAAATGTAGGTATTTATGGTGGGTTGGATGTATAGCCAGGTGAAAGTAGGCATCTTTTAAATCTAATACTATGAACAAGGAATTTAATTTCAAGGAAAGTAATACAGCAGAATATGCTAACATTTTAAACATTTTAACAACAAGAAAGAAGTTAGGCCTGAGTGAAAACCCCGGGTGGTGTCAGATGGTGGGAATTCCTGAACTGCCCCTTTTAGACATAAGGGTTTCCAATTCTGGACAGAGCTCAGGCATGATATTATCGATGGCAGCAGAGGGGTCTCTGGAGGGCAACACAATACAAAAGCAGAAGGGGCTCTGGAGGGTTCTCACAGAAAAGAGTGGCACCTTCAAAAGTAAGGTCCTTGATCTTATAATGCATTTCAACAGGGAGGGAAGTACAGCGAAGCCACACGTATCTGCAAAGCGCAACAGCTGAAGCCATAACTCTGGTGGAGGAATCCACAGTGTGCCTTCCCACGTTGATCTGCTGCTTCAACAAGTGCATGGCCTCAGACTGAAGCATCATGGCCAACCATTTCTTGTCATTTGGTAGGAGGTTGATGTAGGAGGACATCCTCTCCCATAAGAACAGTTGAGAGTTGCCCATTATTATGGCATAGTTGGCAATTCAAGGGTTAAGGTTGGAAGATTATGCCTTTCTACTGACATCATTGGTTTTACGACCCTCTCTGTCGGCAGAAGAGGAATGAACACCTGGTTGGTGGTAGGCCTGCATTTCCTCTGCCAAGGGATGATGGAGTTCGATGGGTAAAGAGGTAGAGACAGCCCTCCTGCTGCGCTCTATATAAATTGTCCACTTTTTTGGAGGTGGCAGGGATGCTGGATGGTTTCTCCCATAAGGCATTAGAGCAGGGGTGGGCAATTGTTTTGGCTCGGGGGCCACTTTGTGGAAGCGGAGGTTAGTGGAGGGCCGCACCTTTTAAAATGATTGCATTCATTAGTTAACTTTGCATTTCAGAAAAGGTATAAATTGTATCATAAACATCAATAAATATAAATTAAATAAAATAGTGGTAGTTTTATTCAATTTATTTATTGTGCTAATTTCATATCATCTATAGCTGCAAGCACATTTAATTTTAGAATCAGTTTAATGAGACAAATGTACCCTATCACACTTTTCTACAATTTTTTTGAAATCAGGAGTGAGATTGCTTGCTGAGATTCTCATCACAGTCTGCAAGTTAATGTCTGTCAAAGAGCATCTATATTTACTCATGTTGATCTTCATGCAAGAAAAACTTTGCACACAAATATATGTAGACCCAAATATAGAAAACATTTTCCCAGCAAATTTCTTCATACATGGAAATTTTTTCAGCAGACAAAGATTTGTAAAAGTCAACTAATGTCACAGCATTAAACACTTCTTTCACAGTGTGATCTGACTGCATGTCAATAAGTTCAAGCTGCAGCTCCTCAGGTGCTGTATCAATATCAGCAGTGATGGGATAAGAGAGCAAATTGAATTTAGGCTCAATTTTCTTGAAGTCCTGAAATCTTCTTGGCAGGCCGCAAAAAACTCTGTGGCGGGCTGCATGTGGCCCCCGGGCCGCAATTTGCCCACCCCTGCATTAGAGGTATCTAAAATGCCCTCCAACACAGGGAAGGTAATTGTCCCCGGGGAGTCAAGAGTTTATCCTTGGGTACTTTGAAGGCTACTTCGATTTCCAAGGATTTGGCCATCCTGATCATTTGTTCAGTGTACAAATGTAAGTCTTCATTAGCTGAAACTGAATCCGTACTCCCCACAGCGTCATCT
Source organism: Lepidodactylus listeri (assembly GCA_029233225.1). Lineage (NCBI taxonomy): Eukaryota > Metazoa > Chordata > Lepidosauria > Squamata > Gekkonidae > Lepidodactylus > Lepidodactylus listeri. The sequence continues at coordinate 23,129,173 of JARCFY010000016.1, forward strand.
GGTGAGGGGCTGGAGGGCTGATCCAAACTCCGTTCCAATGGGAAAGCAATACCCTCATCCTCCAACTCTGAGAATGCAGGCAGACATTGCCCAAGAGGTGAGATGGGAACCATCCAGATGGACAAGAATGATGCCCCTGATGAGGGGGCTTGGTTCCACAAGGTCTGGAGTTGTCACCCTATTCCTGAAGGGGATGGGTAGTAGAAGGGGTACTGCTGTCGAGGCTGAGGAGGAGACTGTCATGATCATAGACCTATAATAGTGCAGCCTACAGGCTCCAGGGAAGCCTGTACTAGGATAGCTATCAGGCCTGCAATCCCCAGGTCACCCTTTGGACCCTGTGATTGGCTAACAAGGGATTTGGAGGGGAAACTTATGCAAGTAGAATAGTAGAAGGTGTTGCCTGGGGTGATGTGATAAAAGGCTTTGTCCAAAGTTGGAGGTGGTTCACTCCTAGGAAGCAGAGCTAGTGTGAAGCTGCTGCAGACGGAGGAATTCCTCATCCAATAGGGGTAAGTCAGCTTGAGTCCAAATACCCAGAGAAGGCTAGGTATAGTCAGATGTGTTAAGGTTTTTTTTTTTGCTACCTTTCTTATTTTACCTACCTTTACTGTGCTCATTTTCCCTACATGTTATTGAATTACAGTGCTGTTAAATCTCTTTAGTAAAAATAGTTTGTTACTCTGCCTGGGTCCTCACATCTCATTTGGTCACTTATAAGGGGAAGCCTACTGGAAAAGGGGTGTATAAAGGGGTAGGGTGGGTGCTCTGGGCCCTCCTGAGGATCAAGGCAGGAAACTTACTGGGTTTGCAGTCAATCCACTGAAGTCGAAGACTTTGCTGCCGGTCTCTCAGGGTATGAAAGGGCTTTTTTTTTTTTTTGCAAAAGCTAGTCTTAAGTTGTGCAGGTCTACTGGATCTTGGTTTTGCAGTAAATTGAGGGCAATACTTGCAGTTGCCAGTGTTATGCTCCTCATCACAGCAAAGAAAACAAAGAGAATGCCTATCAGAGTGGGTCATTTTGGTCCATGCACTGGGAAAATTTTTAGAAAAGTGCCTTTGGCAACGTAACTGACAAGAAGGATCTCAACTCACAGAAGAAAATATCACATGGGGATCACTGAAATATGTCCTTGCTCAATGGCAGCAAGAAAAGAACTGAGGGAGATGGGGGCCCCCTCCCCTGGAGTATGTGACTATTTGGGTGAGAAAATGGCATCTCTCCACTCCAGGGGGAGGGGCTCCCCTGTAGCTTTCTCTAAAGAGAGATAGAAAAGCTGGAAATCCCCCAGTGGCTGGCCTGTGCAGTCCCAATGTGGGACTGCACAGAAGACTAGATGGACAGCAGGTTAAAAACTGTACCCATATAAGTACATAATTTGCTGGACATTTGCTGTCTTTGTCTTCTGACAAAATTAACAAGCACATAAACTTTAACTGAGACTGCAGTACCATATTAAACCACGCTTTCTTTAATGCAAAATATCCTCAAACTTTGGCATGATTCTCGCACTGACAAGGAATACCAATCAATGGCCAAACTCAGCCAGTCATCCAGACCTTCTTGGATGGCAAGCAAAGAAGAACAGCCTACAAAAGTTGCTTTCCTGGTCTGGGAGTGGGCATGTGCAAAGACAGCTGGAAAGGAAGCAGTTTCGAATTAGCAGAGTAAGACAGAGAGCAGCTCTTAAACTTCTGGAGCCTCCTGTAAAGTTGCTGCTGCTTTGAAACAGATGTCATTTTGAAGCGACAACTGCCTGGCTATCTGCCCTCCACAGACTCTACATGAACCATTCCATTCATGTGAATGAGGAGCCCACCAGCTGCATGCGGTCACCATATCATGTTGTCAAGCCTGAACCCTGTGGGTTCCGACAGCAAGTGTACACAAGAAAACAGTCCCTTGTAAAGTATATGAAGTGTATTAAATACTTTTCAGAAATAAGTTTTATTTCTAGGCAACACAACGCTCTAAAAATCCTTCCAGCAGAGAAAAACAAAAAAGCTAACTTTTCTATCTAACACATTTATATCTTGCATTAGATAGCACAATCTTAAAGTCCCCAAAAGTCAAAGGCCATGGCTTAAGTGTTTTCTACGTAGCTGTCCACTGCAATCTGAGCATATCATAGTCCAGGCCTCAGTTCACCAGAATCATGAAGTTAGCCTTTTCTCTCTCTAGCTCTTGGCTTAATATGGTCTCGAGCCGACTGGAATCAAGTGAGAGTGACAATTCAATCTGGACATGTTCTTGCAGGAACCCTCTAGAAGGCTCTGCCCCCGCTCCTGCTTCCCCCTCCCATTCTGTGTGCCACAGGTCCCCAAAAAGAGCTAATTAACACATTCCTGACTCTGGCCTTGAAGATGATATGGGCCATGTAGGCAGAGAATCCTGATTACTAACACCTGCAAGATGGAATAGGCCCGTTAGTATTCTCATTAAGCCCTTGGGAGGAATCACAGGTGCTTTGCCTCATACATGTGAACTGGGCAACACATGGATTTTCCATATTCATGCAAAATAGAACCCTGATTTTCCAAGGTTCTGGTTTGGGGTATGGAAACTGTGGGCTATACAGAAAATCCATGCGTTGCGCCCAATTCACATGAGATGGACACCAGACATCCCTGATGCCTAGCATGGACCTATGCGCTGTTGATATACTTGGCTAGCAAGCTCCTGGCTTGTGTGAAAGGAACCAAATGTAAATGTCTGCAGAGACCTAGAATGTCCTAAAGAAGTTTCCAAGTGTGTGGAAGTATTACACATCTTGAAAGGCAGTACATTCTACAAGCTAAGCAGCTAAGCAGCTGATATAAATTATACAGAACTGTACAAAGTCAAAGGTCTTTTCCTACTCATATCCTCTTTTTCCAGTCTATGTCTTGCAGCCAAGCTAGTTCAATCATAGTTACTGATGAAGCCTATCCTCTATCCACACCCAAAATGTGTTACAGGTTATCCTGCTGCACACTGTTTAAAATCTGTTGATCAGTAAACTTTCATTAAGTTGTTGACAAGTCATCACATAATTTAAAACATAGCACCACGTTCCATATATTTCAGTTGTGTGGCCAAGCCATTTTCCTTTTCCTGTTTTTTTTTTAAAAAACCACCCCAAAAAACGCTGCCATTATATTAGCAGTACAGCTAAATCAAGCCGCCAGGAGCATTCTTCATGTGACCTAAATATTCTCCTTTTCGATACAAAAATTCTAGCAACTGGTTCACTGAGAATAGCTTTAGGGGGGAAATCTTTACCCAAGTTGTTTTTTTTTTTAAAGGAGTGTAGCCCAGACAGTATATTAGAACAATTCTTTGCAGTTGAGGGATCACTGCTAGAAATATGTTAGAAGAAAATTCAAAACTCTATAGGACATTTTCAACTTGATTTTGTTCAGAAATAGTTTTCTTCCAGTATTTTTAGAGTCACACTATTTATAAATAAAGAAACAAGGAGTTAACCTCCTTCAAAAGAATCAATATTTACCAACACAGATAAATAATCCACATTGCCTGCTCTGATAACAAAATGATTTCTTGTTGAAGCACAGCATGCTTCCATGTGCAGCTACCTAAACAGCAATGTAAAGTCTGAGAAGGAACATGAAAGGATACTTTATGAGAAAGACAGAAAGGATACTTTACAAGAAGGTAAGTTGGCATTTGATACCATAGTCAAGACCAGCACTACTCTTACAAAACAACAGGTTACCCATGGATTTGTCTAGACAGCACTACTGTATCATACCTGGCTGGAGAGGGACCCTCAGAGACCTGGGGTTCAAAGCAAACAACAAACAGAAACTATTCGGGCTAGAAGATAGAAGGATTAGGATACACACCATGTGGCCACCCAGGTAGCACCTGCATATGAATCAGTTCTACCTACGAATGAAGTTTCACCACTGCTTGACTGATTAGAATATAGCTTTTTTTTCCCGTCATCTTTTGGGCATGGAACAGCGGTCACTGCAGGTGTGGAGGGGGAGGTATTTGTGAATTTCCTGCATTGTGCAGGGGGTTGGACTAGATGACCCTGGAGGTCCCTTCCAACTCTATGATTCTGTGATTCTATGAATGGTCACAGAGCACCTCCATCAACTATATACAGCCTAATGCAACTGAATCACAGCAAGGAGATTACAGGCAGCCTTGGCAGACTGCAGCAAAATTCAAAAGCTATTGGTTGTGCAATACCTTTTATCAGGACCAATCGGAATCTCATATAAAGCATTGTGCAAGTTCTGGGTCGGGAAATACCTGGATATTTGGGAGGTGGAGACTAGAGAGGGCAGGATTTGGGAAGGGGAGGGACCTCAGCACGATACAATGCTGTAGAGGCCACCCTCCAAAGCAGCCATTTTATCCTGGGGAACTGATCACTGTAGTCTGGAGATCAGATGTAAAATCGGGAGATCTCCTGGAGCAGGGCCGAAGCCAGCACTGAGGCTTTAGGGGCTGAGCCCCCTATCGGATTTTTAGAGCCCTTACCCCAATCTCTCCCTTTTATTTTAAAAAACTTTAGTTCCATTCCGGCATGCCGCACTGTCAACCCACCAATGACATCATGGATTCCTTCCTCCTCCTTTGATTGGCCAACACAGCCTGTAAGGGAGGCGCCATGCTGGGGCTCAGGCTGCCCTTGCAGCAGCTCAGCCCGCCCCCACCAGAGATCGCTGGGGGAAGGAGTAGAAGAAGGAGGAGGAGGGGATTGGATTTATACCCTGCCCTTCATTTGGAGTCTCAGAGCAGCTTACAATCTCCTTACCTTCCTCTCCCCACAACAGATACCCTATGAGGTAGGTGGGGCTGAGAGAGCTCTGAGAGAACAGCTCTGAGAGAACTGTGACTGACCCAAGGTCACCCAGCAGCTGCAAGTGGAAGAGTAGGAAATCAAACCCAGTTCTCCAGATTAGAGCCTGCCGCTCTTAACAACTACACCAAACTGGCTCTCCTTAATGTGGTGGGAGCGAGGACCCTCGGTGGGGTTCCTGCAGGCGGCAGATCACTTCGGCTTTTCATCAGGGAGGCGCTGCACCAGGTTGCAGGCTATCCATGCAGCTGCTGAGCCCACCCCCACCAGAAATTGCTGGGGGAAGGAGAGGCGAGCATGCAAAGGGAGGGAGGACTCAGAAGAGCGGAGCTGGCACAGGGGACCCACCTGGCGAAGAGAGGATTTTCCACCTCCAGGGCTGGGGCAGGCCGAAGAAAGGCAGCGCAGAGGTTCCTGTTCTACCTCTAATCAGTCCGTTTTCAGACTGTGGGGCATGCCCTCCCTCCCCTCCTCTGCTGATTTAATTTTAATTTAATTTGATGTACTTAGCGCCTCCCCCCCCCCCCCCCCCGGAAGAAACCCCTGGCTACGGCCCTGACCTGGAGGCTGGCAATCCTGGCACTGTGGTGAAGATAAAATGAAGGGGAGGAAACACTTTGGGTCTCCATTTGGCAGAAATATGAGGTATAAATGAAGTAAAGAAAGACAGTTATTTGGGTCTCAAAGGGGCAGAGGGGTTGGCATTGGTGGAATTGTCCCTCTTTCCCCAGATTAAAGAACAACACCCCCTCCAATTTTTAGTGAAATGGGTTTTGCAAGATAAACCTGCAGGTTTTGGAAGGAGGGTGAACAAACCGGCTTCATTTGTTCTTCAGGCTGTGTCATCTGACACAGCACTCAAATGTTTCTACTCAACACAGTGTGTTGCTAATCTAATCTAATGCAGAACTGAGAACACTGCTGTGCTACGGGTATGTTTTACAGTGAAAATTTGATTAAGCCACACAGAAGTGGGACTTTACATGCGTGCTACTGTTTTAGGAGCAACACTTGACAGTGTACTGACTGACAGGCCATCTTAATCAAATTTATAGCTATCACCACTTAAGTGTTTGTTACAGATTACTTAATCTTGAGGATTTCTTTTGTCTCTTCTTTTCCTCTCAGAAAGAAAGTTAGCATTACACCAATGACAGCAGTTTACTGAAGACTACTTCAAGTGACTTCTCTGTTTGGGTTTTGTTCTGGCCTGGGAGGGGGAAATCATAATTAAATAAATTATTACTGCACCAATTATATTAATGTTGTATAGTGACTGAATTTTAAACACTGATTTTAAGAAGTACCAACATTTTACAGTGTATATTAAAGCAACAGACAATCTAAACCAAGCAACATCTGTGTTCTAGGACTTAAAAGACCACTTCTCTAAACTGAATGATTACTAAAGATAAGCTGCCCTAGGAGTTTGCCAATATACAAGAAATGGAGCAGGCTTAAAACATTTTCAGCCCAAGGCCAAACCCAACTCCATTTCACCTGGATCAAGAACTTTTCAGTTATACCTAAAACAAACCCAAACTTATTGGAAAGCAATGTTACGATTAATAGCAAAACAAAAAACAGCTTACTACTAGTTCCCATGTCAGAGGAGAAACATGACTTCTTGGCCTACAGTGGCATAGTTTGCCAGCCTGAAGCACCATAAGCGTGTGTGTGTGTGTGTTAAATGCTGTCGTTGCTTCCAACTTATGGCAACCCTATGAATTAATGACCTCCAAAATGTCCCACCTCCAAAATGACATCCAAAATGTCCTATCGTTAACATCCTTGCTCAGGTCTTGCAAACTGAGGGCCATGACTTCCTTGACTGAGGCAATCCATCCTCACGTTGGGTCTTCCTCTTTTCCTGCTGCCTTCAGTTTTTCCTAGCGTTAACTGTCTTTTCCAGTAAGTCTTGTCTTCTCATAATGTGACCACAGTATGATAGCCTAAGTTTGGTCATTTTAGCTTCATAAATACCTGTGCAAAAATGATGGTTCAGCCACATGGTCAGCAAGTGAAGCACAGCAGCAGCATGCAATGCTTAGTTAAGTCTTCCATGGAATTTATTCCTAAGGGTCAACTAGTTTAGGATCCAGCAACTACAAGGCAGCAGGCTCCAGCACTGTAGCCACTAATCCATATGCCTACAGAAGCTTAGTTATTCAACCAAAGCAGGGTAGATAGGATTTATATCAAAGCAGGTTAAATCACTAGTTTATACCCAATTTAATATCACTAAAGGGAAAAAAATTAAAATCAAGCTTCTGGCAAGGACAGTTGAAGAGGCTAAAGACTCAGAGGTGGAGAGAGCTGGGCACTTAACACAGCCATGGAGTTAGAAGAGAAGAGGGATGATGCAAATGGAAATAATTCAGTGGATCACTGGATGCAAATGGCTGGCAAAACCAAGACCTGATATCCACAGCTGATATCTGCTGGATCTTTTCTTAAAAACTTCCAAGGAAGGCAAAACTACTTCATTTCAGAAAAAGCAAATCCTATTGCTTCAAAATTTTCCTCATACATAAAATAATTACTCAACTTCCCTTGTAAAATCTGAAATGTAATACACTACTGCATAAAATTATCTATTTAAGTTCAATATATACTGTCCCTTAACCTTTTCTCCTCATACAGACCATCCGCCTCTGCATGCTTTCCAGTTTAAGGTTCTCCTTTGATTGGTAACACAGGATGCCAAAGCAAAACATTAGAACCACTTGAAAGTATTTGTTCCCCCACTTCGGAAACAGTGGATGCAAGTTTAAACAGCATCAATTTGTACCATAGTACTACATCTGGCTCGTACTCAGTTTTGCAATCTCTAAGATCTACAAAAGATTCTAGTCCCACTGAACGCAGTTAAGTTTGCTTTGAACTAACAATACACAGAACTGAGATGTACATCTCTTAGGTCCAAGATGACATGAAACAACAGGATCATCTAGGCTTATAATCTTTTCCACCACTCCCTATTTTAGTTCCTCTTACCATTGTCATAAACAGCATCTAACCCATTTGTGCCAGCCACCTTCTTTCATAGTTACAGAGCTACCTGCTATCGAAACTTATGCATTAGGGTTTATCACCATTCACCATATTGGGAATCAGCTATGGGTAGCTAGAATCAGGGGTGGCCAAACCTGCTTAACTTAACAGAATAAACATCAGGTGTTTGAGAGCCACAAGACATGAACAAATATTACATACACATTTTAATTGAAAAATATGCAGATTTGCTTTTTATCAACACTAAATCAGACTGTGTGAAAGAGCTACATGTGGCTCCCGAGCTGCAGTTTGGCCACCCCTGAGCTACTACTACTATCATTACCATCTCTTCATACATTGTGTGTAACCCCCAAATACTCTGGTGAAAAGTGTTATCAGTTGTCTAGCTGAGAAACCAAGGAATCTATAGAAAAAATATGGCACACAAATTTTATGCTCATTTGCTAAAAAAAATTGCTAGATTTTTCTATTGCTGTCCTTTAGAACATAAGGCATGTTCGCTACACTAAACCTCTGAATCCCAGAGCCAGGAGGCAACATCAGGGGAAGGTCTCGGCCTCTATGTCCTGTTGCTGGCCCTCCAGAGGAACTGGTTGGCTGCAGTGTGAGACAGGATGCTGGACCAAATGGACCACTGGTCTGATCCAGCAAGGCTCTTCTTATGTTCTTACAGTTCTCTAAAACTCTGTTGAGCTACATATGGTATGTTTTGCCATAAACTAAAGCTCTGAGGACTTCCTCACCCAGGACTTCCTTCTTAATCTGAGGTGTCCCTTACACAGCACTTCAGAAGAATGCTTGTTGTTCTCCCTAAAGGCTTTCCCTTCCCTGTGCTACCACAGCTGACAGACTGATCCTTCACCCTAACACTTCATATCCTTTTAGAGCTTCTGCAGAGTTCATAGGCTTTCTTTTGCCTTATGTATTCTCCCAACCACAGAAAGAGCCAGAGGCAAAATGTTCTAACATACCTTAAACCTCTTGGCTGGTTGCCATGTAACCGTGACCCTAAGGTCTAAGGATTTAGCATTATTTGGTGACAATGCCGGCAGACAACCTTTGTCATATCATTTTTTGTTTTAATTCTGTCTTCTTTTTAAAAGACGTTCAGGTTGGTGAACTACAACAGCAAAAGCACACAGTTGGGTTACAACGCATACATTTTTTTAATCAATTGGGAGGGGATAATGCTTTTCAAAACAGGTAGATTCACCACTGAAAAGCAGTTCTTCTGGAACGACCAGTGGTAACTTACCGTGCGGGGTCCTTCTCCTCTGAGGGTTGGAGGACATCTTGTGGGTGATTCCCACCTATCTCCAGGGAGGCAGGATTAAGTAAATCTTCTTCCTGTTTCCTGTGGTGGGAGTCACCCTCAACTCAGTTTCGGTAACTCCGACAGCTAGAAAAAGCTAAACTCAAATATAACAGTTAGAAACAGGAAGACAAAGTTAAGAAGGTACTCTCTCATAGATAATCAAAGTGAAGTACCATGAGGATGACCATAATCAATATCACCCATGCACCTCTCTCTCAGTCAGTATGCATGCCCCTACCTGTGGGTGACGATCCGAGGAGGGCCAAGATGTCCTCCAACCCTCAGAGGAGAAGGACCCCTCACGGTAAGTTACCACTGGTCGTTCTCCCTCTGAGGTGGAGGCCATCTTGTGGGACCTCCCAGAGCAGTGGTCCTATGTTTTGGGTGGGGGATCGTCATTCTCTTGCAGGATAGTTTGCAGAATACGACGACCGAAGGCAGCGTCCGTGGATGCATAGGTATTGATTTTGTAGTGCCTTATGAAGGTAGATAAGGAAGACCAGGTGGCCGCCCTGCACACTTCATCTACAGATACTCTGTTGAGGAATGCTGCGTTGGTGGCAGCGCTGTGTACTGAATGTGCCGTGATTCCCTGTGGCACTTTAAGGTGCATGATGGTATACGCCTCTGCGATGCACATTCGAATCGAACGACTGATGGCTGATGTGGACATCTTTTTTCCAGTGTGAGTGGGAGACATGTTGATGAACAAGGCTTCCATACGCCTAACTGAATCCGTTCTCTGGATGTAGCACTTAAGTGCCCCCCTCAAGTCCAGGGTATGCCAGGACTTTTCCTTTGGATGTGTGGAGTTCGGAACAAAGGACGGTAGATAAATCTCTTGAGATCTGTGAAATTTGGTGTTAATCTTCGGACAAAAAGAGGGATTCGTGCGTAGGACCACGGTGTCCTTATGAAAGACACATAAATCTGAACGGACAGAAAGGGCTCCAAGTTCAGAGATTCTTCTAACTGAAGTGATGGCCACGAGAAACAGTGTCTTCAGTCTCAAAAATTTAAGCAAAATACTCTGTATGGGCTCGAATGGAGTTCTTGTCCGTGTGGTAAGGACCAAATTTAAACGCCACGTGGGAAATCGTGACAAATTGGGGGATCCTTGAAGGCAGCACCTTTTAAGAACCGCTTTATGTGAGGATGTTGGGAAACTACCTGTCCCCTGTATAGGGGAAGCACCGTGGATAATGCCGCTAGTTGTCATCTTAGTGTGGAGGCCTTTAGTCCAGAGTCCTGCCGTCTTGTAAAAAGTCTAAGACGGAGCGTAAATGTGGATGGAGAGTATCGATCTTTTTTTTTTTTTTTTGACCCATCTGACGAAGGCTTTCCATGTGGTGTTATAAATCCTGATTGTGGATGGTTTCCTAGAATCTAAGATGGTATTTATTACCGACTCTTGATAACCTAATCTAACAAACTTCTGCCTTTCAACCTCCACGCGGTCAAATGGAACCATCCTGGGTCGGGATGTCTGATTGGACCTTGTAGGAGCATATCTTCCCAGACCGGCAGTCGAAGAGGAGGAGACACTGCTAACTCTAGTAGAGACGTGAACCACGGTTGACGTGACCAGTATGGGGCAACCAGGATGACTTCCACCCGCAAGAGTTGAATCCTTCTCAGAAGTCTGGGAAGTACTGGAAGAGGAGGAAATGCGTACAGGAGCTCGTGAGGCCATGGAGACAGTAGTGCATCTGTCTGTTCTGCCTCTGGGTGGAAGAATCTCGTGAAGAATCTTTTTAGCTGTGTGTTGGTGGCTGACGCGAAGAGATCCACCTTCGGGGTTCCCAACTCCGATGAAATGAGCTGGAATATCTCTGGATGTAGGGATCACTCTCCTTCCTGGATCATCCGTCGGCTCAACCTGTCGGCTTGAATGTTGGCTGAGCCTTGAATGTGAGTTGCGGTAAGGGAAGACAGATGAGTTTCTGCCCAGGTTAGGAGGAGATGTGCTTCCTTGGCCAGTCTCGGGGATTTCACACCGCTTTGCTTGCTGAAGTAAGTCATGGCAGAAATATTGTCCGTCCTGATGATGACATGTTTGTCTTGTATCTTGTGTGAAAAGTGAGTTAGGGCCAATCGAATGGCCTGCAGTTCCAGGAGATTGATGGGTAAGTTGGATTCTGCACGCGACCACATCCCCTGAATCAGATGACAAAGAAGGGCAGACCCCCAGCTCGATAGGCTGGTGTCCGTGAAGATCTGGACCTGGTTCTGAATCCAGAAAAATCTTCCTTGAGTCAAGTTGTGACGAAAGGTCCACCAGCGTAGGCTTGATTTTACCTGTAGTGGAACCTTCATTGACATGCCCATTTTTAGGGCTATGATATTCCGGAAGGGCCGTAGGAACTTCTGCAGTTGCTGGGAATGGAAACAACCTCATTGCTGGGTGTCGAAGGTGGAAACCATCAAGCCCATCAGTTTGACCAGTAGGGAAAGAGATGACGTGCGTGCTGTGATGACTTGGGTTGCTGTAGACATGATCTTCTGCGCCTTGGGTAAGGGTAGAAGAAGCTTGCAAGAACTTGTGACTATTATCACTTCTAGGTGTTCTAGACGTTGCGTGGGTCTTAAGTAACTCTTTGTCTAGTTGACCAGGAAGCCAAAGCTCTATAGGAGTTGAATAGTCTGTGTAACATCTCTGAATGCTTGAGCCTCCAATGCCGAACGAATCAGGAGGTCATCTAAGTACGAATGGACATGGATTCCAAGCTGACGAAGGATGCTCACGGGATGTATCCGGACCTTTGTGAACACTCGAGGAGCTGTAGACAGACCAAAGGGGGGTGCACGGAACTGCAGGTGAGTGTCCCCAATGCAGAAATGAAGAAATCTTCTGTGTGGAGGAAAAAAGGGTACGTGAAGATACGCTTCCGTCAGGTCTACTGACGTTAGGAACTCAAGCGCCTGAAGGGATTCCGCGATGGATCGAAGCGTTTCCATACAAAAGTGCTTGAGCTCTACAAATCTGTTTAAGAACTTCAAATTGAGGATTGCCCTCCAATCCCCGTTCTTTTTGGCACTGTAAAGAATATTGAGTACACCCCTATCCCTTACTCTTCCTGAGGCACTGGTTCTACTGCCTGTATGTGAAGTAGATGACTTATCACATCAAGTGTTCTGTTCCGTTTTTATCGGGGTTTTGTAAACCGGAGAGGAAAGGAAATGCGACTGTGGTGGATATTTGAAGACTATCTTGTAGCCCATGGACACCACGTCCATGGTCCAGGAGTCTGGTTGGGAGGTCACCCATCTTTGACTGAAGAGAAGTAGGCGACCTCCCACAGCCAAGTCCACATAGTCACGCCTTGGAAGGTTTGGGATCGTTGGTCTTGTCTGTTGGTGCTGTGGAATCCTCCTCTACGAAAAGGCTGTTTATTCTGTGTCCAGGTAGAACGTCTGGTATCTGTCGAGATCGGTAGGAAGAACCATAGGGACGAAAGGAAGATGTTGCACCGGGTCTCTTATCTCCGGAGCAGATGGTTCTGGGCAGTGTGTTCTTTTTTTTTCTTTTTCTTTTGTCTCGGGTCTCCACCATGATTTTCTCCAAGGGGTCCCCGAAAAGCTTGTCCCCTTGGAAAGGATATGCCGACACCATAGCTTTAGATTGGTAATCAGCTGGCCATGCTCTCAGCCAGAGAGTGCGTCATGCAGCTGCTGCTGTAGAGGTTGCCCTGGCAGAAAAAACCATGGACTCCAGGGTGGGGTCTGCCGTAAGGGAGATTGCCTTCAGTAATCTGTTGGCTCCCTCCAGTAGTCCCCGATTGCTTTCAGGCAGCATCTGAATGAGTCTGCGTATCCAGACTATGGACGCTCGAGATACTGTGGAAGCTGCAGAGGAAGCCCTAATTGCCAGAGTGATAGCCTCGTGAGCCCTGCATAATGCAAATTCAGCTCTCTTACCCAAATTGTCCCTCAAGGTACCGTGACCATCTTCTGAAACTACGCCTGTTGATTGCAGAGCTGCCACCGGCGCGTCAATCACGGGGACCTGTAATAAATCTAAGGCAGATGAATGTAAAAGGTACAGCCTTATGGTGGAACCCAGGAAGGGTTTTGAGGTCAAGGGCCTTTCCCACTCTGCTTTAACCTTCCTGACATAAAAACCTGGAAAAGGAAAGGCTATTTCTAAAGGATCCACAGGAGGAAAAAATTCATCAAAGACATCTAAGCCTTCATCCTGATCCTGTGGTGTGGGATTGGGCTTGACTGCCTTTTGATTGCCCTGGACTTGGAGGGCAGCCAGGGTTTTATGAAACAAATAATGAAGATCCTCTGGTTTAAGGAATCTAAAAGCCTGTTCCTTAGCAGATTGAGGCTTTGGAATAGGTTCCCCTTCTTCCTCATTAGAGGAAAATTCCCCTTCCTCCTTTTCAATAGAAACATGGGATACAACGTCATCATCCTCTGGGTAATTATATGCCATGTGATGATATTTGGCATTGCTCTTCTGAGCTGCCTTAGTGAGCCATCTACTCCGGTTAGGAGGGGGCCTATTTGGAGAGGGGGGGGATAAGAGGGACAAAGACCTAGAGGGAGGACGCCCCCCCGAGGAGCAAAAACGGGTCATCTCATCCCACATAGCTCTTCTGGAAAAAGCCATTGCCTCAGGGGAAAAAGGTAAATCGCCTTGTACGTTACCAAGTTGTCCTCCAGAGCCTCGCCTTCATACTTTCCCTCCTCCTCCGTGCCACCGGCAAAACTTTGTTGGATTAGCCGGATCTGTTCTTCCCCGATTGGCCTGGGGCCCGGGGGTAGTTGGAGTGCGGGGGGGGCATTCAGAGCCATTCCCGACTTGTCAAACTCGGCCCAATGTTTCTAAAATGGCCGCCGCTGTTGATGTAGATGGGCCTTCCAGAGCCCCAAGATAGCCAGTTTTGGCGCACTTTTTTTTTTTTTTTAGTGCCGCCACCGCTGTGGGCCTCCCCACGGCGTTCCTCTGCGGCTGGGCATTTTCTGTTGCTGCCAGCTCCTGGAGCATTGGGAGGCACACTCCGCTCCATCCGTGTCTCTCTATGAGGCTTTTCTGCTGGCTTGAGTGAACAGCTAGAGAAAGAGGCAGTGGGGGGGGGGGGGGGGCAGGGCCCTTCCCCTTAAGCTGGATCGGAGAAGAGGGAAGAAGGCTTCTTTTTTTGTTATTTGTTTTTTGAGAGAGGTAGAATGAAGTAAGGAATAGTAAGGAGAAAGTATAAGTAGATAAAATAGGTATTGAGAAAGAATTAGCAATGGAAGTTGGCAGAGCCAAAAGTTCCAGCTGCTCTCCCTATTGAGGCAGGAAACGAAACTGAGTTGAGGGTGACTCCCACCACAGGAAACAGGAAGAAGATTTACTTAATCCTGCCTCCCTGGAGATAGGTGGGAATCACCCACAAGATGGCCTCCACCTCAGAGGGAGAAGTGCTACTACTTCATTAAAAACAACCACAACAAATGCACACTGGTTTTCTCTGATCCAACACTGCCAAATGCTGAAAACCATTTCTAAGACGTTTTTATGCCTGCATAATTGCAGGATAAGCAGCCAGCAACAGTCCGTTCAACTCGCTTTGCATTCTTTTAAACAAACAGGCACCTGTTCTTTCCTGATGATTATCAGGAAAAACAAATTCCTTAGTATATTTAGATTATCATCACTGTGAGGTGGGGAGACAGAGTGTGAGCCGTTGTTACAATGGCATGTATTCACTGAGCAGAATAAAATTGTTGAACACTGTGGTTAGACTGCTTTGAAACTTTTGGTGCATTGTCTGATGTGCTATGAACCCTGAGTACTGGTACTTCTAAACAAGACTTCTTATCCTCCCTTTTCCCTTCACTTTGTTTGCCATAATGCCTGCTGGCGAACTATGGAGGGTGGAGTTAGTGCTTTACCTCCAAAACAGGATCTTAAAAGTACTTTGAACCATGCCTCTCAGTTCTGGTTTGAAGGGGAAGGGCTAGTCATCATTTTTTATTTGGAAATCATGACAAACTGTGGTTAGTGGCAGACTGAGAACTGAAAGTAAAGCGGCAACAGAGAGTCCGTGACCACACAGGTCATTTCCATTCTTGCAAAACCTCAAAGAGTCATCACCATCTAGCCTTTGTGACCCAATTTTTATATTAAGCTGGATGGTCATAATTGCTGTCTAGCATAGGAGAGGAATCTGGGGAACTCATCTTTCAGCTAAGTAAAACCTAAGCTGAGAATCTGTTTCCCTTCCTATTGCAGGTATTTAAGCTTAGGCGTGGCTAGAGGTGCAAGTCTTTTGGCAAGAACAAAAGAGTGCTGGGCTGAATGAACTGGCTTCGTGGATCCATAACCAACCCAGGAGTTGTAGTTATACTGTACACTGGTTTTGTGGCTGCCTGTCTGAATTATATTTTTGTGCTTTATGTAAGCTGCTCCGAATTACCAACTGAACATAAAAGTGGAACAGGAATGTATATGAATAAATGTATGCATATTTCCGACTCTACATTCTTGACCTTTCATTTTATTAGAGGTCAGTGAGTCCAATCTCACTAGAAACTTATTTCAGATAGTTCAGAAAAGGGGATGTGTGCACACATAAAATACAGTAATTACCAGAGTAAAGCCCTGACCTGGATAGGCGAGACTAGCCCGATCTTCTCAGATTTCAGAAGCTCAGCAGGGTCGGCCCTGGCTAGTATTTGGGTGGGAGGCCACCAAGGAATACCAGGGTCGTAAAGCAGAGGCAGGCAATGGCAAACCACCTCTGAACATCTCTTGCCTTGAAAACCCTATGAGGTTGCCATAAGTCAGCTGTGACTTGACGGGGAAAAAATTACCAGAGCAGGGAACTAGGAGCATTGATTTTTGTTTTGTTTTCTGTGGGCTACTTTTTTGGACACGCTGGGATACTTGACCACCAACTCCTTGACTATTCTTGAGTTCTTGGAATAACACTCTACAAATGCTGAATTTTTCAGAATTGGTTGCTATCTGATTTATTGAAATATTTATACCCAACATTTCTTTTCTGGTTCAAGGTGGCTTTCAAATCAAAATTTATAACATACAAAGTACAAGATAACCCCAAATCACCATCGACTCCCAAATGTCTACAGCGTATACCCCGTTAAAAGAACTAGCAATTAAAAGGGCCGTTCACTGCCCCTAGAAACATGTAGCAACGGCACTCCCTTCACCTGCGAGGTGAACCCATTCCATATGGTAGGAACTAAGACAGAAAAAGCAGAGGCTCTTGTGGATACCCCACGTGACATCTTTCCTGTGAGAGGAGGAGACAATGAATGAGCGAATAGATGCTCATTCACTGTCTCCTCCTCTCACAGGAAAGATTTGAGGCCTAGTTCCTCAGAAAAAGGAAGATGTTTCAGACTAATTAATTGATCAAAGAACAAGAGCCAGATGCAGAAGAACGGGTCCATTGCCAATATCTTTTGTTGTATTCTTAGTGCTTTTAAAAATACAGTTGTTACAAGTTATTCCCTATGATATATGAAACAAATTCAGGATTAACAAGCTCTGCTCCGGCTGAGCCATAGACCAATTAATCACACAAGGAGACCGAGAGACCCTCTCAAACCAACACTGTTCATAGAATATTCATCTGAAATTTCATCAACAGCAGTAGGGATTAGTACATGCAGAGTTTCAGAAGACTGAATACAAGAGTAACATTTCTACCACATGACTCGAGAAAACTTCCCCTTAACAGTAGCAAAATGCTTTGGGATTTGTGACCAACCCGACCTGAAGACCAGGGTACAAGGTGATGCAAGGAATATTTGGGCTAGAACCTGGCTGACACATGAAGCATGCTGGACAAACCTGGACTGGACATGAATTTTAAACTTCCATGCCCCATTCTTAACAGCCTATTGCGTATTTTTAAAGAAGAAATATACCCCAACACAAGCCAATAGGTAGCAAACTCAACAACTGTGCTGCTTCCTCTGTTAATAAACCACTGGCTTGCTCAAAATGAGATGGTTCAGAGCAGTGAATTAATCCTGCTGGGATCTATTCATTATTCTGCTCCATCTCTTTAGGACACTGAATCAATCCCTATGGGATACTGACGCCACATTGCTGTTTCTCCTCTCAAGTAAATCCAGGTGATGAAAACTGACAGCACATTGCTCAAAGGATTCAAATCGTACTTTTGCCGCACTTCCTCAAGAGGAGGAGCAAGTGTGTGCCACGTGAAGTTTCCGTCTAGAAGTAAGACATCAGAAAGGTTTCAGTCTCTCACAGTATGGAATGCCGCTTCAAGGAATTCTGAATTGTGTCCTTATTTTGAGCATCTATAACATGTCGCCTTCCAAAGTGAGGCTTCCGGTGCGCTGTTTTGCTTTGTCACAGGCTAATAACTGCAGGGCTGTAGTGGCTCAAGTGGTTAAGATGCTGAACTGCAGACCAGAAGGTCTGTAGTTCGGCAGTTCAAGATCTGAGTGCTGCATGACGGAGTGAGCTCCCATCTCTGGCCCCAGCTCCTGCCAACCTAGCAGTTTGAAAGCAAGAAACTGCAAGTAGATAAATAGGTACTGCTTCGGTGGGAAGGTAACAGCGTTCCATGCGCCTCAGTGTCTAGTCATGCCAGCCACGTAACCACAGAAACGTCTTTGGACAGCACTGGCTCTTCAGCTTGGAAATGGAGATGAGCACCACATCCCTAGAGTTGTATTTGACTGGCTTTTGAGCAAGGGAAACCTTTACCAATAACTCAATCATGTTACTTCTTCAGAATAAACTTCAACCTGGTATGTGTCTCTGGGTATTCTCACCACAGGAAGAATGCGATAATTGTACAACGTTCACTGGAGTGTAATACCTCATCAATCCCTACTCTGTCCTTGGAATGAATGGAGATTTAAAAGCATCACTGGGCAGATCCTGAGTTCAAAGTGAACATTGTATATTGCCCAGTCACCTTCTCCCTCTGCAAGAGGTAGAAGAGAGTGTGCATCTGAGACTCCTATCTGGTTGAAATTTCACCCAGCAAAGTAGCAAGTACCATGAGGTCCCATTTCTCCCCCCCACCCCATATATATTAGAATATTCTTGCTAGGGGTCAAGTATTCCTAGTTGGTGTGATGGAATAGTAGGCAATACTGGGAAATGCTTTTGATCATTAACATGAAGAAGATCTTTCCTGGCAAATCAAGTACAGGAACAGAAGAACAAAACAACAAAACAACAAAACAAAAACAATATCCATGGTATTTCTGCAAAATGAACCTTGCAAATGAGAGGGGTTGTTTATAGAAATAAAAGCAACCATGCATACGTTCCAGTGCGATGCTTTCCTCTTACATACACAAGAATCTCTTTCCCATTTCCAAGGCCACTGTTAGCTTCTGAAGCAGCAGAGACCCCAGTCCTCCCCACCCCCAATTGCTGGTATTCCAAATTTTGTGGAGTGTGGAAAGGTAGCAAAACATCCACCAGTTTTGCTCTGCTTTTTTCTAAGAGTTCAGCTAGAAACAAGTACCAATATGATCAATGAAAGAAAAAAGGAGAAATCAAGGACCACCCCCCCCCTTTTCCCTTTGTTCCAAATGCTCAAAAAGCCAAGTATGGGTATTCTCTCCATCTGTCACTCTCTCGCCCAGTGCACATTATTTACGGTACATGAAGATCTAAACTTACATGCAACAAACTGGACTGCATTTTCAGGATGAAATCACAGTGAGAGATATTATATAATCTCAGGACAGTTGGAAGCAAGGAGACTAATGAAACAATCAGGTCAAGGGCATCCTGAATTAATCCATTCTTTTAAATTTAAAGGAAAACTGCAAATGCTTAATCAGTATTTAGGTTTAACCCTGTATGAATAAAAATTGGGATGGTTTCCAAAATGGGGTGGAGAGAATAGAAAGGAAATAATGTTTTACAACGGATTATTTTCTAATTACCTCTAATGGCCTGCTGCAAAAAAAAAAACTGAGTTATGACTGAGCAAGGAAATTCGTACAAATATGATGAACTGATGACTGTATCTTTAAATTAAGAATGGAAATTTCATTAAGTTTATATCAAAACAGAAATACACCTGCAATTCTGTCTATTTACGCACAGTTCTAAAGTGAGGGAGAAAAAAAATAGAACAGAAGGTATCAACAGAATTGGTCACCGTCCAAACAC
This sequence comes from Lepidodactylus listeri, assembly GCA_029233225.1. Taxonomy (NCBI): domain Eukaryota; kingdom Metazoa; phylum Chordata; class Lepidosauria; order Squamata; family Gekkonidae; genus Lepidodactylus; species Lepidodactylus listeri. Next base: position 23,148,455 of record JARCFY010000016.1, read on the forward strand.
ATTCTGTCTTGGTTGTAGCTACAGAAAAAGGAAAACCTTTTTATTGCATCAACAATATATGCAATATAAGTGAGCACTATTTCAAGCTTTATCCAACAAATGGCATAAATGCTAAAAAGAGAGAGAGAGAGAGAGAGAGAGATGGGAATAAGTATATTTAAAACAAATACTATCATTCTGCTCACTACAAGTGAGGATTATTTTTTTAAAAAAAAAGACTCCTGTGTTATCTTAGATGAGGATTAAAACCTTCATGTACCATTGCAGAATGGTATATTTTATTTTATCAACAAATAAGTAAATAATGAGGTCATGTGTCCCCATTTCAAACCCACTGCAGAAGGATTCTGGCAGACACAGAACTCTTGCCTTTCATTTTCCCTTCACCGAAGGGAGAGCCAGTGCGCTGCCACTAGTGTTTCTAGAAGCACAGGAAAGACAATGAAATATAAAAAAGAACTAACAGCTATCTTTTTCACATGACCTTTGAAACAAAATCCTGTATGCTGAAGGAATTCTGTTTAACCAAACAAGTACAAATGCTTTCATATGTTTTTTTTTTGGGGGGGGGGGGGTTTAGGTACCACACTATGAAAAGAGGTCAGCTGGCCATATAACAAAACCAGAATTTATGAACATATTTGTTCCCAGGCTGCTGCTGTACACAAACTTAGCTTTAAATATGTGTCTAATCCAAATGACTGTTACCTGCCTTGAGCTCAACAAAGGCTCATCTAGCATTTGCTCCGCTGTTTTACCAAACCCACACTGGAACACAAAAAGATGCGGCTCAAAACCACATTTGAATACCCACGGCCAACGCCATACTGACTGCAGAGCCACCCCTGAATGGCCATAAAACGGCCATAAATCTATGCAGATGCTACCATAAAACCGAGAGATCAAGCAAAGTGAAAGTGGCATGCAGTCTGGACACTGCCATAAAATCCAACAATCAATCACAGTGAAAGTGGCATGCAATATAGAGGGGAATTTCTGTCCCAGTGTGGGTTTAGTAAGACAGCGGAGCACATGCTAGATGCAGATTGGGCCAGTGAAAGGCAGTATATACATTAAAGTGCACACACACACACACACACACCTGGTCAGGACTAGCACCAATGCCAGACAACAGGTCAATGTATATGGAGCATCTGACAGGTGAAAAGAAGAGGCTTGTCTGGGCAGGTTTGGAGAAAATAGCATTGTCCTATCCCTGTAGGGTTAGGAAGGGATTGGGGGGGGGGGGCAGATATAACAAATGTGTTCTCTTTGTGGAACCAGAAAAAACTGTTTTCTCATTCTGTTCCAGGGGCCACTGCATACACTAAAAAGCAATTCCCATGTACAGGGCTCCTTAGACATTTCTTAAATAAATAAAAAACTGTCCTATCGTTCTCAATGCAAATGGGGACCCAAGACTGCTTACAACAGTAGCCAAAGCCAGTAAACAAATAGATTAAGGCCAACAATCCTCCATGGGCATAACTCTGAGCTGAGTTTGAGCGCTGAGGATTTAGCAGAGCTTCATCTGCACATCAAAGGGGCCTGTAGGATTTTGTATCATGCAACTGCTCAGTTTGGGAGAACAGAAATATTAAAGACACATGTTGACTGTGCTTTAATCCTACCTCTTTTCTACTACAAGCAGGCAGCATAATTCCAAGAATTTCTTTTCAGACCTTGCATAAATTTCAAAATGTGTGGGGTCACAGATGTCCACTCCAACCCTAAGGTTTGCCAGAAATAAACAAACAAAAAGTTAACAGGTTAAATATCCTGTTTTGTCTATCACCAGATCCATAAAGTAGTATACCATAAAACACAATTTAAAAAATCAACAACCACAAAACCACGGTAACATTTCACTCCTAATAAAAAGGACATCACTTAACATGATCTTCTATGGAAACTTTCTTATTGCAATTTGGCATTATTCCAACACATGCGAACACAAAAACATCTACACACCCCACTTAAAGGGGCCCCACCGCTTCACTGCTCTCCACTCAAACAACAACCTGTTCCCCCAGTGAGGCTCATAGATTAGAACCAGTGTGGAATAAGGGTGTCATTGTGAGACCAGAGAGAGGCCACAATGGCTCAGTGGTTAAGACACTGAACTGCAAACTGGAAGATCGGTAGTTCAGCAGTTCGAGACCCACGTGGCGCATGACAGAGTAAGCCCCAGCTCCTGCCAGCCTAGCAGTTTGAAAGAAAGAAATTGCAAGTAGATAAATAGGTACCACTTCGGTGGGAAGGTTGCAGCGTTCCGTGCACCTTAGCATTCAGTCATGCCGGCCACATGACCACAGACAGCACTGGCTCTTCGGCTTGGAAACAGAGATGAGCACCGCCTCCAAGAGTCAGATTTGACTAGTTTTTGAGCAAGGGAAACCTTTACCTTTACTTTACTGTGAGACCAGAGAGACCCAATTTCCAGTTCTCATTCTGCCCTGAAACTCACTGGATGGCCTCTTAGCCTAATCCACCTTGCTGATTGTTTATAAGGATAAAATGAAGCAGAGAACTACATGATCTTGAGAGGAAGACTTCCTCTTTGAAAGAAAGGCAAGATAAAAATGTAGTAATAAAACAAGCCAGCCTGATAAGAAGGAGTTAGAGAACAGACCAGTGGATACTCACTGTGAGGGGTCCTTCTCCTCTGAGACAAGGAGGACATCTTGATGGGTGTTTCCCATCCTACTTGTAGGGAGGCAGGAACTAAATTCTTTACTTCCTGTCCCCTGGATGGGACACGCCCCTTAAGGCCAGTTCGGGGACTCCCAGGAGCAGTACCACCTGAAAACAATAAACTAAACACAACTGTATAACGTATAAACTAGCAAGCTCAAGTGAGCAACAGTAAAGTAGATTTACAGAATGGACAGGAAGAAAACAGTATGAAAGAGCAAGACACTTAGGAGACAATGATCCTTTGGGAGGGTGAAGATGTCCTCCTTGTCTCAGAGGAGAAGGACCCCTCACGGTGAGTATCCACTGGTCCGTTCTCCCTCTGAGAGGAGGACATCTTGATGGGACCTCCCATAGCAGTGTCCCTTGAACTGGGTGGGATATCGTCTACTTCTTCGAGAACATGTTGCAGGACCCTTCGGCCAAAGGCTGCATCAGCTGAATCGAATAAATCGAGCTTGTAATGCCTGACAAAGGTAGAGACCGACGTCCAAGTAGCTGCATGGCAGATCTCTTCAACTGATGCTCTGTTGGTAAATACTGCAGAAGTAGCAGCACTCCTGATGGAGTGAGCAGTAATCCCGGGATTACGTGGCATAGTACTTTTCTAAATAAATGAAATAAATTAATGCCGGGTCAATGTGCACTTCTGGCCTGTATAAAAGGGAATGTGTTGTGGCATCGTTAGAGAACAAACAGGTTTGAGGATTCAGGCCATTGAGGCCTTTTCTTGATGGAATATGCCATGTGATCACCAGAAGTCAAAATGATAAGAGCACAAAGTGGAGAGTCCAGTTCCAGGGCAAGGGGAAAGCTTGCCAACCTAATATGTAAATGATGCAAATTCCTCTCTGGAACTACATCAATGAGTTTTCCAGAGCATTGGTCTGCTGAGACTTCAGTTTACACTGTCTTTTATACATACATACATACATACATACACATATATACATACATATACATACATACATATATATATATATATCTCCAAAGGCTAGAAACGGACTTCTTTCTAAACCAAAAAAAAAAGCCAAGATTTTACCAGACCGTGAAAAAAAAAAATTCTTTGGGATTACAACATTCAGCCCTCTTGTCCAATGTTGCCAAGCCTCCGTTTTTGTTTTATTCCACAGAATTTGGCCAAAATGAAAAGATTACTACATAATTATAGATAATGCCCACATACAGTTGTTCCACAAAGCGATTTTTTCCTAATAAGATCCATTCCCCAGAGCTGAACAATGTTTCCTTTTTGTAAAAATCCATCTAATTGCTTTGCTGATGTTTGGTATAATCAGCCCTGTCAGTGTAACCCAGACAAAGAACAAACTGCTTAGACCTGAAGTGACAAGCGGGGGGGGGGGGGGGGGGAGAGAATCAAAGCCGAAGTAAAAGGTGTGTATTCACTTAGGATCAAAATCATCTACCTAACAGGGTACAAACAATAGGAGCGTCCTACAGTTTAAGGCTTGCAACCAGAATAACATTTTTATGGACTGTACCCAGACTAACAGATTCCTGCATGTACAAACTTGATTTTGCTCCCCCAGGTGTTCCTGAGGACCGGGAACAGGACTTCAGTGGGAACTTAAGGCTGTGGCAGGAGGGAGAAGGTAGGAGAAATCACACTGTGCCTACAGAAATGGTAGTGTGAATCTAAGCTTGAGTCTACAACAAGGCTATGAAATCTGTATCTAACCTTGTAGTGGAAAGTATTGTCAAGCTGCGAGTGACATACAGCAACCACATAGGGTTTTCGAAGCAAGAGATTAACAGAGGTTTGCCACTACCTGTCTCTGCATAGCAATTCTGGCCCTCCTTGGCGGTCTCCCATCCTAGTTCTAACCAGGACTGACCCTGCTTGGCTTCTAAAATTTGACGATATCAGGCTAGCCTGGGCCACCCAGGTCAGGGCGTATTGAACCAAGGTTCAATAAATGCTTCATTTCAGAATGCCATCACAATTTTTGGCTGTATTTTCTTTACACTATCCGTTCAATTTTAACATTCCTATACTTGAATGTAGCAAGATAGCCAGTTTACCTCCTAAATCATCTCCTGTACTCCCCTCCCCCGTGCTCCTTTTCTAATTATTGCAATTCCTTTCATTGTCAGAAGCAAGACCTAAGGATCCCCCTCCCTACCTCATTTTAAGAATTTACAGCTGTAGATCAGTGAAATTTCCATCCTATCTATGAACATGGTTCAAGGCATACAAATTTCTAAAAATCCAAATGTATCACCTTTCAGATTAAAGAAATTTAAAACTGATTTTTTTTTTTGCTGCATAGAAAAGACCAGCTTATATCTAGAATTGTCTGTGTACCCATGGGGGGCATTAATCTCAGTTTCTCTCTTTATACAAACTCTACAGCTCATTTTACAAAAGGTTTATTTTCTATTTCTTTCGAAGCTTTGTAGATTCAAAGGGATGTCCTGGGGGGGAGTTTATAACACCGGCCAATGTACAAGCAGGACACCTGAATCTAAACAAAAATGTCGCTAAAGTCAGCCACTAGAGGGGGCATGGTTACATATACTAGACCTCTACATTAATCCTGATTTCAATCTAGGACCAACAGGCTGTGGTTTTGTTATCACAACTGTTGTTCTGTATCACATGCGATGCTTCCTTGCTGAATGCTTTAACTGCAAGATTGGGTCCTGGTTCTAAAGGACATCAACAATGAGAGATGAATGGCTTGTCTTGAGAAATAAATTCTCTAGGAAACCACAGTTCCAGGACAGATTAGTATCCAATTCTCTGCTGTCAAGATTCCAAAAGAGCAAAATTTACTACTATCTCCAATATCCCACAAAAGCTATGACAGTTCTTGGTATCGCTAGGAATCCCAAAAAAAGCTTTAACCTACAAAGCAAAGAAGAAATATCAGCCCCTTTTATCTAATAAATATGATAACGGACAGAGAACAAGGGAGCTGTGTTAGATTCCCAAAATGCATCATATCCAAGTTACAGTTGCATACGCTGATTGTTTCTGGATTATGGAGTGGTTTATATTAATGCATGATATAACTGGAAATATTTCTTGATTGAATGCATCCACAGATAATTCTGTCCCCACAGGGGAACATTTACCAAGGTGTAGTCTATCATAGGGTGCTTGTAATATATTATTATTCAAGCATTTGTTGTGCATTTGCTTCCAGGCAACCAAGAAGGTGTATATATGCATGTGCACACATATGCACAACTACAAGTACAGGGTAATACAGGTAATTACCATAGTGTTCTGGTCTGACCAGTTATCTACAATACTGTTTCATAAATTTGTTAGAAAATGAAAGCCAATTAAACACACATACTTAATGTCCCTCACATCTATGTTGCCATCTTCATGCTTTTATAATAGCTATTTAACACATTTATATATATCACATTCTACGCTTCCACCCTCATAGTGGCTACTAATAATCTGACATAGAAACTTGAGTTTGATAACAAATATAATTGTATCATAAAATGAAGAGGAAGACCAAGTATAAAACAGAAAATGCATAAAACTGGAGACCAGCATGAAACGCACAAGAGTTTGAAATATTTTCAGTAGCCAAAGCAGGTAAAAATTACAGTAAGAAGAGAAGGGAAATATTTAACAGAAAGACCTGGAGAATAAGAATGTTTTCCCCTACTGCCTTAACACCTGCAGGCTTGACACTAGGTGAATCCTCATGGGAGGGGGAGTTCCATAGTAGAGGCTCCACAACTGAAGAGGCCCCATCTTTAATACCCATTAACCTTGTCTCTGCAAACAAGGGAACACTTTAACAAGGTCTCCCAAGTGGATCTTGAACTGCTGGGTTGTCTTCTACAGGTGTAAGTAGTTTTTCAAGCACATTGTCCCAAGCCATTTAGGTAACAGCCAGTACTCTGAATTGTCCCTAGAGACATGCATACAATCTAGTCTTATAATACTGCCAAGACACATTAGCCTAAAACCCACACCAGTCAGTGATCTTGCTGCTCAGTTTCATACAAGCTGAAGTTCAAACCAGTTGTCAGCACAATACAGAGAGCATCATCTAACCTCAATGGGGGTGGAGCCAACCATGTTACGAGGATCCTTCCTCCAATGGAAAAGTCACTTCATTTGGAGGAAGACTTCAAACATTGCTTAGTGGAGTGATATGAAAGGGGGAGGATCCATCTCAATGTAACCAGAGAATGGCCTAATCATTTCTCTCAAAGAATGGATGCAGCTAGACGACCAGTCAAAGCTGGCTGATGGTGTTAGGAGCCACAGGGGACACCTGAAGCAACACCTGAAGAAATGGACAGAATCATACAGTTGGAAGGGGCCATACAGGACATCTAGCACAACCCACTGCTCAATGCAGGATCAGTGTAAAGTGTTCCTCACAAGTGTTTGTCCAGCTGCTGCTTGAAGGCTGCCATGGAGGGGGAGCTCACCACTTCCCTAGGCAGCCGATTCCACTGCTGAACTACTCAGATTGTTTTAAAAAATCCCTAATATCCAGCCAGTATCTTTCCACCTATAATTTAAACCCATTATTGTGTATCCTATCCTTTGCTGCCAACAGGAACATCTCCCTCCTTGCCTTTCAAATACTTAAAGAGAGCAACCATGTTTTTCCTCAACCTCCTCTTCTCCAGACTGAACATTCCCAAGTACCTCAAGCTATTCCTTGTAGGGCTTGGTCTCCAGGCCCCTGATCATTCTTGTTGCTCTCTTCCGCACCCACTCCATCTGCAGCAACCCCAAATTACAGATGTGTTCTTTGGGGAGGTCATGTCCAAAACCAGCTAAAACCTCAGCTCATTTGGCCATATTTGTCCACCAATATCACCTCACTTTTTTCTGGATTAAGCTTCATTTTATTGGCCCTCATCGACCTCATTATTTTTTCAAGACACTTATTCAGGACATCTGAGTTGGGTTAAATAAGCTGGGCTTCATTCATTCACTATACATTTCCCAACAACTTTTCCCAGCATGTGTTAAAAGACACAGAATTTTTTTCCACCCAAACACTGTAACAATACAGCTGGGACACAGGTGGAATATCAAATGCCTATCAAGAAAAACTGCGACCTCCCTCATTTACAGGAACATCAGTTAACCTTTTCACATGCTTCTACTGACCATGAGATGATAAATCCAGAAGTCCCTTTACGGGTATGGTAATTATTCAACTAATGTAATTTTTGCCACTGCAGAAAGGGGGAGGATTAAGATAATATGCCCCTTAACCATCCAAGTATATTCTTCCCCACCAATTATACAAAAAGCACTCAGAGCTATAAACCCCAGCAAATAATTATGAAACTTTTCCCATATATCTCCCAGTCTCTAAAGAGGAGAGGAATAAGGAAAGGAAAGGGGAAAAAACAACATGAATTAAAACTGGGCAAAAATTAGCTTTGTGGAAAGACTGGGAGTTTGTCAGGTATTAGACAATTAGGACAAGTTCCTAAAGAAACAACAAGTAACCAATAAACTATCCTCTTCCACAAAGTGGTAGCATATACAATTATTGTACTGCATTAAAAGGTTCTGGATGCAATGCACTGACTGCATCCAGCACTCTCACTTGACTCCAACCGCTTCAAATGGTAAGGAGTCATGCTGGGACTAACTGTATTACATAAAACTTTATTGACCAATCTCACTTTGGATCTGAGTCATCTGGGATTTGGGTGGGTGTGAGAAACTACTCTTAAGACTCTGATTAACACTGCAAATGACTCTCTCTTTTTTTTAAAGAGTGCATTGGATCCGTCACAAGAATTGATTTAGGTATCTTGCATACAGCAATTGTTAGATCAAATGCAGCTCACATGTTAACGGTACTGCCTACACTCTGGAATGAAATATTATAATGTTCATTATTAAAATTAATCTGATTTCTTCTACTAAAATATCATTTAATATAGGCCATTTAATTATAAGCTATTTGCCTTACACGGGCACTTTCCCAAAGAAAAAAGGTCTGGAGTGAATCATCTCACTTTGGGGTGGAAGACACGCACCACCATGTTGTATGATTTTTGTTTAAAGCATAATTTAGAATAAATTTTGTTAATCTTAATGGGGCTGCTGGACTCCTGTTTAATTTTACTATAATAGATTGGAAAGCACTATTTGGTCTGCTGTTCTGAACCTCTCTGCAATTTAGTATGTAGCTTTTATGGGTCAGTATCAATGCTGTTACTACTAGATAGTAGTTCTCTGTATACCATGTCTGTAAGCCCCTTTTCTTCATTGTGTAGCTGCCCTTTCTATTTCCTTCCTTTCTCCTTTCCTTATCTTTTTCCTCAGTATGCCTGGGGATAGGACAGGAGAGGGTGTGTAAATAGGGGAGGAGGTTCTTGAGGAAATTTGCTGTTTCTTTCTGGAAATGGGAATGAAATTTATTTTGGAAATAAAACAGCTAAATTACAAGCAAAAGGATATCACCAAAATCATTAGTGCACAGAAATGTGTGGTACACTCCCCTCAAAAAAACAAAAACAAAAAAACACATTGTCAGTTCAGTTTCCTGCAACTTTTTAAAAAGATAAATTCAAAAACAAGGAGATAGACTGGTAGTTTTAGAATACGGCATAAAGCTGCAGTTATCTCAAAAAGACCTGGAAAAGATAAAGGAGGGGCTAGCTTAGACGATGAGGGAATGAAGCAGCAGTGCTTCAAGAAAGCCTGAGACTTTTTAGTTGGTGGGGAGAGGGGGAAGAAAAGGCCTAAAGGCAAAGTCTAGCACATCAATTGTTAATGCTGTACATTCGTAACACAGAGATCTGACGAAACAAGGAATTTCCCCCCATCTCTACCATCATTTTGAAATAAGTATCAGTCTAAAGCATCCACTGAAGTCAGCTAAAGTCATTTTACTGAAGAGGGATTTTGTTGGTTAACCCACAAATACTTCTGGAGATAATTTAGGGCCTCTGAATTATTAATCAGGAAACCTCTAGAGTACAGAAAATTGCCAAGATTTCCAGAAATTAAGGAGCTAATCAACTCCACACTTTCATCACCATCCTGATTGTCCCCATGGGATGGAGGGGGGCAGGAGAACAAAGAGGCATAAAGATTTACCAGGGGTTGCTTCAAAAAAGCTTCACTTGGAAATGCCTTCCTCTTGCAGATTTGAATCCACAATTATCAGTCACTCTGACACTGCACTTCAAAATGTCACAATCAATCAGCTTCTCATTTAAACCGCTTATTTCTTATTTTTTTAAAAAAATCTTTAACAAGAAAGCCACTTAATAATGATGAAAATAAAGGGGTTTAGTTAAAAAGTATTTATGAAAAAAACAAAACAAAATCAGCTTGGTACTAACAGATTTTTGGGAGAAAACACCCCAGAAAATATTTCAAATCATTATTTGAAGTCAGACTGAAGAAAAGCACAGAAATTTACAAAGAAAGGAAAGTTAGCTGTTTATAATATTAGAGCCAGGCTAAGGAGAGAGAGACAGACAGACAGACACAGTAGTCTGAAATGGTCTTAACTGCTATCATCTCCACAGTAATTAAATAATTATTTTAGGATCTTTCTCCTCTACAGCAGGCACACAAAACATAACTTTTAAAAAAATAGTGCTAACAATTATTTAACCAATGCTTCTCCTCATCTCTACATATTTTACCTATTCCAGCTGTGAACAGAGCCTATTACGGTAAAGCCTGGCTATTCCTCTTACTGCTGTATCCTAAGGACACTGTGGAAACAAGGCCCATTGAAATAAATGGGGCTTATTTCAAAGAGCTTTATTTCAATGCAATACTTTCAGGATTAGGCTGCCATAGTGATGCTCTCAGAACACTTATCCATTGAGAAGTAGTAGGTTCTGAGGAAGCCAGGATGTGGCATTATCTCTCATTAACAGACCCATTATGCAAGCATTATAGCTACCTAGACAGAAGAAAGCAGGCAAAGAGCCATCCAAAGAAAGGAGCAAGCATTCGAAGTTTGTGTTGGTGAAGGAAAGGGACAGAGAATGAGACAGTGGCCATCCCATGGCCTTTTGCTTTTCCACGAAATTCACCTAAGAACTGTAAGCATCTCTATCTTATCCAAGGACAACAGGCGCAGAAAAACAAAGCAGGAGTCCAGTGGCACTTAGAAACTTAACAATATTCATTCCAGTGCAAGTTTTTGTGAATTACAGCTCACTTCAGATGAATTAAGTACACAGCTGTGAGAGTAAGGTGAGAGGGTGCAAACAACAGAAAGAGGGTGGTGTGTTAACAGAGAGAGGCCAGTTTAAAACAAGATCGAACCAAAAGAGGGCTCAATCCCCCCAGAGTGGGTGAAGACCATTTCCAGCCGGTGACTGGTACCTTAGAAAAGCTCATGCCAGAATAAACGTTGTTAATCCCTGAAGCACCACTAGATCCCAGTTTTATTTTGCTGCTACAGACCAACACCCACTGCCCATCCAGATACAGAAAGAGGGTGTACTGCTCCAGATTTGACAAACTGATCCCAATCCACTCCTAGAAATATCACTACTGGCCAGTTTGGGTTTTTTACATTGCTGAAACTATTTTATCCCTTTGCATATAGTGAAATGGAAAGCAAGGTGTGACAATAATGTCAAGTTTTCTCCACAAAATACTTATAACAGGATCGACTCCAATGTCCAGCTCTCATGAAGAACTTTTCAACTTGCCATGACAGACCGCACTATTACCCAAACCCCATTAGAGGGTAGCAGGAGAGAATCCCACTCCCCTCTATTCAGTTTTGTGAAAATAATGTTGTGTTACTGATATCTGAAGAGCTATACTTAGAGCCAGTGTGGTATAGCAGCTAGAGTGTCAGACTAGTATCTGAACAAAGACTGAGTTCAGTGGCCAACAAAGTTTAATTCTAGGTATAACCCTTGGGTGCATGCACACTCCATCCCCATTCCATGGGGCTTAATGTGGTGCCGTCCAATTTGGTGTAGTGGTTAAGAGCAGCGGACTCTAATCTGGAGAACCGGGTTTGATTCCCCATTCCTCCACATGAAGCCAGCTGGGTGACCTCGGGCCAGAAACAGTTTTTTCAGAGCTCTCTCAGCCCCACCTACCTCACAGGGTGTCTGTTGTGGGGAGAGGAAGGGAAGGTGATTGTAAGCTGCTCTGTGACTCCTTTGAGTAGTAAAGACTGGGGTATAGAAACCAACTCTTCCTCCTCTTCGAAAATAGATTCAGGTGGGTAACCTTTTTGGTTAGCCTAACCTATCTCACAGGCTTTCTGTGAGAAAAAATGGAGGAAAGGAGCAGGATGTAAGCCACTTTGGGTCCCCACTGGGGAGAAAGGAATAATATACAATGAAGCAAATAAATAAAAAGTATATATGTACAGTACAGAGTAAATTAAAACACAAACCAACTTTTCACAGAACTATTCATCTATAAACAATGATCAGCAGACTATAAAAACCTGTCTGGCAGATTCCACACAATACAAACACATGCCAGCTTGTTAAGCAGCAAGGCTCCGTGGCAGAGCACAGACTTTGCGTGCCAGGGATCAAACGTGGGACCTTCTGCATCTCCAATGTAGCAGGTGTTCAGGAAGACCTCTTGCTGCCCGAGACCCTAGAGAGCTGCTGCCAGTCAGAGTAGACAATACTGAGTTAGACAGCTTCATATGTTCAATAAGGCTTTAACCCCCAGATAGCTGAAACAGAAAAGGATTTTTTTAAAGTTATTTTATGTGTTTAGGGAACTTACAGGCCGCTATTCTATTTTTTTAAAGGCCCCAAAAGAGATAAAATTCCAAAATATATTTAACACAAAGCAAAATTCAGTTACAGCAAAAAAATAAATAAATAGAAAACACTATCTGAAACAAACAAAATAATTGCTACATTGTGATCTTTTCAATTATCTTAAACTAGATGACTAATTCAAACATGCCAATTTGGTCAAAACATGCCAGTATTTACAGATCTGGACAGGCTGACTGACAGATCTGGACATCCCTCAAAGCAATGGTTTAGTCTATGGCATGGGACCAGGTATTGGCTTTTCTCCTGCCTAAAATTATGTCATATATAAAGAAGAAACAAATCCAAATGGCTCTGTCTTAAGAGATTAGGGAGATGGCAACCAGAGAGAAAGCACTCCCTAAACGGGATGCCCTTACCAGACAGATCTGGGAGGGAAAGTTACCTCTTGGTTGCCAAATCAAAAAATCTTGAAGAACAAAAAGGTCTTAATGGCCCATCAATGTTTTATGGGTTTGTTTTAAAACCTTCTGAAAATAAAATATGGAACTGACCTCTTAAGGGAGCTCCACAGAGACGGTGCCATTACGGAGAAAGTTCTATGCCTCAAATCAATCTGGAGTCAGACCCCAACAACACTGGCACTTGGGGAAAAAAATTCCTCAGATTGCCTCAGTTTATGAGTTCTTAAGGTGGGCATCACAGACCCATTCACAAATTATGATGTCCTCACAACTCCCATGGTTTCTAGGTTTTCGTGCTCAGAACTATCCAGCAAACATGGTCCCAATTCGGATCATGACTCTAGCATGCAAAGTCAGGGGATTTATGAATTCCTCTCACACTGCTTTCCTGTCCTGAGATGGCCCCAGAAAGTGGTTGTTTGCCCCACTGGGAAAAATTATGTTTACTACAGACTATATGTACATTTTCCAACAGAGCAAACAGTAGCACCCAGGGCCATTTCAGGCTGAGAAAATTGTGCAGGCTTTAGCCTTGTGGTGGACATGTGGCTGGGAGGCTGCAACCAGTGTATCCTCCAAGCTGTGTTAGCGTGAGCTAGCTCACAGTTTTTTTAGCTTCTGGCTCACACATTTTTGTCTCAGCTCAGGAAGGATGGCTCCAGAGCAAACTAATTAATGCAGTAGCCAAATCACTCGCTCACAACTTTAACGCCAGTAACTCACAAAGTAGAATTTTTGCTCACAAAACTCCACAGCTTAGAGGGAACCACCCTAAAAACACTGTTCTGGATAGGGCAGGCATAATCTGAGGTGGGTCAACTGCCTGGGCCCAGTAGTGCTGACAGGGCCCACTGTCGCTGACCCTCTTCCACACATACACTATGCCAGTCACCTGTCTGTGTACCCTTCCCTGTCCTTTCATTTCCAAGATTACAGAAGTAAGTACCATGGTAGCTAAGTCAACATATTCTAGGTGCAATCACCATACAAAACTTTCAAGCACACTGCAGTTTGAAAACATCAATAATGTTCCTTTTCTTTACAAACCGAATGAAGAAGATATGGCTTTTAAAGCCCTACTAATAAGCCTACTCATTTTTTAATTTAGTAACATTCCATAATATGAAAAGCTGCTGAGGGTAAAGTCTATGTCTATGTGGTTTCACTGTATACATCCCAAACATGTGACTACCTTGCTTGCCATAACCCAGAGATGTTACATACAGCAGTATGCTGGTCTGCCCCACAGGGCATCCCCCACCCCACTGAACAGATGGTGGGCACCATCAGCTTTGACAGAGACGTTATCACCTATGCAGAGTAAGGGTATTGCGAAGGTGACAGGTTCAACGCTAAAAAAAGACAACAGCATTTGCCATCTGTTCTTCAGGAAAAGGACACGCAGAACAGAAATAATGTGCTCAGCTCCCAGGTACCCACATCCAGTGCTTTCCAGCACTCTTGCTGACCTCATTCTTAAAGGTAAAAGCCACTTTCTGTATATAACTTTAATTTACAAAAGCAGGCCAACGGTGATCACAGAACCAATTACTACAAATGCAGATTTCAAAGATGAGTCTTTTTGTGTGTGTGTAGTTCAAAAGCAAGAAATTCCAAGTAGATAAATAGGTACCACTTCGGTGGGAATGTAACAGCATTCCGTGCGCCTCGGCATCTAGTCATGCCAGCCACATGACCACAGAAATGTCTTTGGACAGCGCTGGCACTTTGGCGTGGAAATGGAGATGAGCACCGCCCCCTAGAGTCAAATTCAACTGGCTTTCAAGCAAGGGAAACCTTTATCTTTTTATGTGTGTTAAGCACATTTTCTCCAGCCTGTCTTCTCTTGGAAGTTGCAGCTACATAAGACCGTAAAGAACTGTCTTCCTGGAGGAGTCCATAGGGTCCAAGTAGCCCAGTCATCTACTTCTAGCAGAAGCTGCCCAGATACTTCTGGGAAGTTCTCAAGATGAGAGCCAACCCAAGGTACACTGCTTCTATAGACGGCTATCATGGCTTAACACCCATTAACAGAACTACCCACATGAATTCTTTCCTGCCCCCCACCCCCACCATCTAACCCAATGGTTTGCATTACTCCAGCAGTTCCTGATTTGCAAGAGGGTAACTTGCAAGGTGAAGGCACCCTGATAAGCTGGGTCACAACAGTAGCCTTGTGGCTTTTTTTTTGTAAAGAGACATGATGATTATAAGCAGAGAATAAGCTTCCTATACTTTTAACAGGTCTGCAGAAATGGGAATTTCAGCAGGTGAAGCAATTCTGCTACACCTGTACAGCAACTATTTTGCACAGTTTTCTTGAACTAGAAGCTTCACATCCTAAAATACTGTGCAACTTACCAAGTTACACAGAAGCCAGCTGCAAGCAACTAGAAAACCATAGTACATACAACGGGAACATACACAACACTTTGCTGAATGAGTTGAAAAGCCTTTCTTGTCTGCCAGTCTGTCTTCAGCAGCTGCCAGCTACTTGGGTGACCTTGAGCCAGTCACAGTATTTCAGCCTAAGCCTACCTCACAGGGTTGTGGTGAGCATAAAACAGGAATGGAACATATATGCTACTCTCAGCTCCTTGGACTCCTTGTCCCTTATGTTTGGTTGCTCCACAAAGAGAATCAAAACAATATAACGTGCATGCTTGAAAAATTAACAGCTGGGTCCATGTTGGAGTTATTATGCAGAGGTCTCAGGTCTGGAAGGGTTGAAAACCAGTGCATATCTACATGAATAATTAAAAGTGTAAAATATTTAAGCAGAGTCCTCATTATTAATACCTATTTTCCAAATCTCCTGTTTATCCCAAATCCACTGCATAACCTCCACAGAACTCCCTGTGGAATGCAAGAGGAGAAATACTGATGTTCCTGTAAGCACTTAATTATCTAAACTTTGACTGTCCCCCAGGCAATGAGATTTTCTGATGTTAATCTACTGTAGTCACTTTATAGGTACCAGGTACATTATAAAAGCAAAAATAAAATTTAACTCTGCTTGCTGCTGGGCCCAGCCCCAGCCCCCTCTTAGCATATAAAACACATGTTTTATATTAGAAAACATTTCCTTTTATCTAGAAAAGAAGAGAAACAGGATAAGTAGGCTCTGATGACAGGAAAAAGATTCAATGCCTTCCCCCCACCCCCAGCCTAGATTCAGATGTGCACAGTTCCAAAATGCAATTCTGCCTTTTGCACATTTTCAGAAGAGCACCTTTGTCTCTTTCCCACATATACCAACCCTTCTCTTCCATGAAATAATGGTTCAGACAGCCATCAGCTGTAACTTCTCTTTTTGGCTTTGGCTCATGGAAAGATAAGACTGCAGAGCTCCAACTGCCAACCAGAAATTTAATCATAAAACTGCATGTTTAAAAAGGCAAGAAATGTACTAGGAAACAGACTAACTTCAGGGGGATTCGATAAATATTAAGGCCTACTTTCTAAGATTATCTAGCACCAAACGGAACTCCATTTGCTTCAACTGATTTAATTCCAGAATTTATTTTGGGCAGTGCTTATATATCACGAAGCCCCCAAACCCGGACTTATTAGCAGTTCCTAGCATATCTTTAAAAGCAACCAATATAGCTACAGCCTTTCATGGAATTATCAACCATTACTGGAAGGTAGGTCCATTGAGCATTAAGTCTTAGGAATCTCCAATACTGTTCTCCCCCCCCCACCCCCCATTCCCCAAAGAAGGCAAATGTTGGATGTGATTTTGAATTAGTCTGTCCTTCTATAAATAGCAAGAGAACCATTCATTCTAAAACGTGCTATCAGGGAAACCAAAATGAGGATTTAACATGCTTCCAAACACCACCCATTACTGTTTAACTGCTGGCCAAAAACACACACAAAGACACCAACTTCCAGGGCAGAAAGACACCTGAGCATCTTGCCTTCTCAGCAGCAACCGCGTCGCAAGTGTAAAATCTTTAGTGTGTGTGTGTGTGTGTGTGTGTGTGTGTGTGTGAGAGAGAGAGAGAGAGAGAGAGAGAGAGAGAGAGAGAGAGAGAGAGAGAGAGAGAGAGAGAGAGAAGTGATGTCATGTCGCAGCCAATTTATAGTGTGTGTGTGTGTGTGTGTGTGTGTGTGTGTGTGTGTGTGTGTGAGAGAGAGAGAGAGAGAGAAGTGATGTCATGTCGCAGCCAATTTATGGAGACCCCGGTGAGAAACACAGGTGGTTTGTCATTGCATTCCTCTGCGGAGTCTTACTTGGTGGTCTCCCTTCCCAAGTACTGACCCTGCTTAGCTTCCATGTTCTGATAAGGTAAGACTATACCGTGCAGCCTTCTCTCCCCTTAAGCCTTTTAGGGACAACTTAAAAGTTCAGTACATATTCAAACAACGTTGGACTCCAGACTGAAAATCAAAAGCAGCACCACTTTCTCCCAAACATTTGTGTTCACATGGTCTGCCCTTTCATTTATTCTCATCTTCTACGGCCCATTACACGTTTAGCGATCCCAGCCTTCCAAAGCAATGCCAAACAGACAATATATTCTTTCAATGGCTGCTGATATTGCTGCTGCATACTTGGGCAACACCAGGTCTTTAAGACACTCTAGCATTCTGACTATCTAGCTGCATTAGAAGCCATTAAGCAAATATTTAGCCTCTAAAATGGATGACACAAGTGACAGACAGAGACAGAAGAAAGACTCCAGAAGTGATTACAGCTGTTCCTAAGCACAAAGACGGGCTTAAAAAGGATAAGTACAATAGATGTGGTTTGATCACTGTCCTGCAAAATAACTTGTTTTCAAGGTGGAGAACCTGCACCCCGACCTCTTCTGTAACACTCAGAAAGTAGTGCCTATTTTTACTTAACTTTCTTCCCAGCAGATGGGATGCAGAGAATCACACCTGATGGATTTTAATAACATTTCAAATAAAAAAAGATCACCCCCCACCCCACCCACACACTGTATGCTTAGTAGGGATAGGCACAAAACTAAAATTTCTGGTTCAGTTCGAAGCTTGGGGCAGTCCCCAGTTGAACCAAAAATGCCCCAAACCGGCCAGTTTGGATCCTCCTTTCTCCCTACTGGCAGCCATTTAACCCATCCATTTCGCTTCCCCCTGCTTTGAAGTGAGAGAGAGTGAAAACAGATGGGTTTAATGGCTTGCAGCCATTTAAACTAACAGATGACAGGCGGACCCACCCCACTGCTAGGTTTAAATGGCTGGCAGCCATTTCAACCTAACACTGGGGTGGGTACACCCACCAGCTGTTAGGCTGAAATGGCTGGCAGCCATTTCACTTCCCCCTGCTTGGAAGTGGGGGGAAGCGAAACTGACTAATGAAATGACTCTCAGCCATTTAAACCTAACAGGTGAGCTGTGGACCCGCACTGCTCAGCTGTTAGGTTTAAATGGTCCAAACAGTCGAACTGAACCAGATAAAAGTCAATATTTGGAGAAGGTACCTTCCCCAAACATCCGTTCAGGGGCTCCAAACTGGGCAAAGTTTGTGCTGAATTTTGGCTCGTGAACCGGTTCGTGCCCATTCCTAATACTTAGTTTAGTTGATTATTATTATGATCCAAGTTCAGCAGTCAAGAATATCAACAATTCATAATATCAACAGACACTGTAGTCAATGTCCTCTTCTTCCCTTGCCTCCCCCAAGCAAAGGTGGTTCCAGAAACATGGCAGCAGAACAGTAAAAGGAAGTGTAGTCCTCAGTATTTTAGGAAGCATGACTTGTGGTTTGTGATCTGAACACAGGTTTAATGCTTCCAAAATAATGATAAACCTTCTTCCCTTTTCTAAAAGACATACATTACTCCTTAGGTGCTTCTTTTAAAAACAAGTTAAACGGTTTAGCAAGCACTTACTATTTTCCAAAAGCAAAATGATGCTCATTACACAAAGGATCCAAAATTATTTCCCACCCCTCAATCAACTCAGCATACAATATTTTGCCACAGAAAGTCCAGATGCCATCAAGAGTTTGTTTGCCATCTTTTGCAGTCTCTCAGAATAAAAATGGAAACTCAGAGTGTGATATCATGTAACTGATATTATGAAAACACATCATGAAAGCTGGAATAGCCTGGTTGGCAAATACGACAATCCTCATCCATATCAATAAGTTTATTCAGTAATCCTATGATCTCTGTATGCCTCTGAAGATAGCATAGTATTGTGGTCTGAAGTTCCCTAGACTGGTGTATCTTTAAGATATGCTGTGTTGGGGATCCTTGATGCCAGTGCATGGGGAACAATATGCAGCCCAATCCTACTAGTGTTAAAAAAAAAACAGAACTGGGAAAAGAAAACTCTTTAGGTGGTATCTTAGGTTCCCTCAGACCAGGGTCCCCCATTCCCAACAATGGCATAATGTTAAGCTGACAAAAAGTTGATTAATTTAGAAGATGGGACCAGCTCCAGCATGCCTTGAGGTGAGGCATCTGCCAGGGCCCACAGACATTGATCCCCATCTGCATTTCTCCTCTGACACCTGCAACTGTGCCCTTTCCTCACCCACTCACTTATAAACATTCCACCAGTCACATTCCTGGCTTCTGGGTGGCCCAATACCACCAGGGGAAACTGTGCACGTAGTGCAAGCAGTGCTCCTTATGGTCACAGCAATAACACTCCCAGCACACACACTGTCCAATGTCATTAAGAAAAGGACATACAGGTGGCTCTGAGCATGGGAGGGGACATAAGCAGGCAGGATGCATGGGTAGATGTGAGGTATGTGGGAAGGGGCAGAGAGGGAGGTGTGAGTGAGGATCCTAGTGGTGGGCAGAAGTGGAGGAGCTGTGCACTCTCTGCCCAGGACCCCTTAAAACCTGGAACCTGCCCTCTTAAAATACACCAACTGGTTTCAAAAAACACCATCTGGAGTGAAAGAATTCCCACCACCTGCACTACCCTATGATGCGCCACATAATTGGATCTCAACTCATCTCAGATGATAGGGCTCACAGCATGGAGTATACTGGTCTAGCTTCATGTCACGCATACGCTGGAGACTTCTGGTAACAGTGTGTTTACAACAGCATCACCACCAGAGTAAGGATCAGCAGCATCCTGAATCTTCATCTGTGGGGTTGTCCACCTTTTTACCATAGCAGGTCACTCACCCCCTTGCAGAGTGTTTCAGTTCAGACATCAAAGCCATGCATCATGGTGGGATACAGTGGTAAACCTTCACTGTCACTCTATTGCCGGAACGAGAAATTCAGTAATCCCATTCATTTGATCTGCTTTTAGAACTCCATTTCTGATGCAGATTGAGATGCACCCCCACCTCCGTCAATCACCTCCGTATTGTTTATAAAAATGGAAACCCACTTTCTGGAGATATGTGACTCATGAAGGGGAATGGGGCAGAACCTTAATATTCACAATTCCCACAGCATGCCAGATACGAAGGGACTGCTAGTATAATAAAAAGCAGGCAAAAGTAACCAAGCTAATGAATATGGAGGAGATGTGGCTGAAAGAAGGACAGTCTAGAAGGGTGTAAGGGGACAATCACTACAGTCAGAACCAGCGACACTCAGGTGTGCTTATTCAGGAACAAGACACCTCCCAGCCATCTTTAGCCAACACTGGGTTTTGTATACATGCAGAATATGTGGTATCTCCTGTATTCATTTCAACGGGGCTCTGCATGCTATCGAACAATACTGATAAATCCTCAAAGACGCAGTACCTAAAAGCACATCTCTTTGTGTGGAAGTACACCAAGAACCTTGGCAAGAGAACCGTTTATTAAATATATTAGGCAATGAGCAATCAGTTTAACTTTCTCAACTGGAATTTTTATTAAAAGTAGCTTTGATGCTTTGCTACCCATGAAACTACAGGATGAGCCGATTCCCCCAATATTTTTAAAAATACTGCAATTACTTCCATCATATTTAGCATCTCTAAAGATCGTCTCATCCCAACTTGGCATTTCTCACTTGAGCAAGGCTGATGGAATTTCTAGCCGCGGACCGCATTTATAGACGGTGTGCTTTTAAAAATTATTTTTACATACCATTTGTTCACTATACTGTTCTCCTTTTCCTCCACACAAGAAAAATTCAGCTACATTTGTTTCAGCATGTGAGCATTTTAATAAGTTAATATACTGTAGGTTTTTTCTAAAAAATCAATTAAACCTTTGTAGAACATTTCTTCTTTTTTGATGTGTAGCATAGCTGTGCCTGTTAAGGTACAATATGATGGCATTTGCGTTTTATGCATTTTCTGTCATTAACGAGCCAGCATGTTGAAATATTGGACTGAAAAGAAGCTTTTCTTTCAGCCTTTATGCCATGCTGTGATATCAAATCCACTGGTGCAGCCACTCCCAACCCCAAAATCAAAACCTTATAACAAGATGTGAAAAGGCATATCAGCTTGAAAATCAGACCGTATTCCTCTATTAATTACTCATCACTACAGACCTTGAGAGCAAAGGTCTTCAATTACACTTTTAAGTCTAAGATGATTTCTTTACTGTCTACATTGTGATGCAAATCATGTTTGTCAGAAGGAACACCAATAATGAGTCTCTTGCAAGGTTCAAATAAAATACCAGTAGGTGAATGATTAAAGTTCAGCACGACAAGGTTAGGTCCATCTTAAAATTCACAAAATCTCACACTCCAAAAAGCTGTATGCTTGTCTGTTAACTTGACAATTTTTCACGTAATATTTCAAAACTGTTTATATATGGACTTGTCGGATTAAATACCTCCAGAGTAACACATTTTCCATTTTTATCATGGGTAAGCTTGTTCTCTGCATGTTACTTTGTGGGACTGCTCTGGGCAACACTGGAAGAAGCGCAAGCAGCAGACAGACTGGAATTTGGAATGTTTTATTCACCAGTGTTTAATGCAAAATGAGCTTGTTAAGACTTTGAGAAAGACCTGCCTTCTAGTGTGCACAAAGACCTAACAGAAAGAAACAGTAGTCATTTTACCTCCCTTTCACAAGTTTATTATACAATTAGACTTTAGGTTGCTTCCCTCACTTTTTCAGGGCTAACTGCAAAAATGGTACTGAGTGTCTCGGAAAGGATTCATTACACACACACACACAAATTTAATCTGCAGTCTGTTGGACACTTCCTGCCTTTTGCCTTTCGTTCTGTTTTTTTTAAAAAAACTGTGGGATTCATTCAGCAGAAAACATTCATTTTACATCATTTATAGTCCATCTTCCTCAAAGAACTCAAGGCAGATTGAAAAATGTAGCAATCAAATATACAATGTCCATACAAGCTTGGGCGTAGCATGATTCAATAAGGAGATCTGGGAGAAAAGAACAATTTTTAGCGGACACACATTCACTGCTGGAATTCTATACCCCGGAATAGGCAACTAAGCAAGTTTATCGACTAGGAGAAAATACTCTGGAGCCAAGGCAAAGAAGCAGAGAATCATGTCTATAGTGTCCCCTGGAAAGCTTACGCCAGATCAAAACCACCCTCAATTTGAGCTTTTATCAAAACCCCCTCATATTTTCAAGCACTTTCCCTTAGCAGTAGGGAATCTGTATTTTTTAGAAAGAATGAAAACACTCAGAATTTTACCTATAGCACCGTGGGAAGGGATGTGGCTCAGTGACAGACCATCTGCTTAGCATGTGGAAAGTCCCAGGTTCAATCTCCGGCATCCCCAGTTAAAAGGACCAGGTAGTAGGTGATGTGAACGACCTCTGTCTGAGACCTTCGAGAGCTACTGCCAGTCTGAATAGACAATCCTGACCTTGATGGACAAGCACCACTGTTGGTTTTATCCCATATTTCTTATTTGAATGTTTTTATGTAAAATGATTGAGTGCACTGGACACTAACTGTAACAATAAATTTGATTTGATTTGATGGTCTGATTCAGTATATGTCAGCTTCATGTGTGTCCAAACTGGACCTACAAGTTATATCTTAGTAGGTGATGTGAAAGATCTCTGCCTGAGAACCTAGAGAGCCACTACTAGGGGTGTGCATTCAGCAGAAGCTGAGCCAAATATATACCATTATCAGCATTATTCAGGCAAGTATTCAGCCGAATGTGATTCTCCAATGTGTATTCGGCAGCCGAATAGAAATTCTGGAATATATTCAGCTCCATTATACCCTATGGGGCCATTATAGTCAGTGGCAAATCTCTCCTAGGATATATTCAGTGGCCTGGGGGTGGGGAGAGAGGGTTTGAGGTAGAGGCACCAAATTTGCAGTGTAGCTGCTAGAACCTCTCCCCAAAAGAACCCCCAAGTCTCAAAAAAGATTGGACTGGGGGTCCAATTCTAGGGGCACCCAAAGAGGGTGCCCCCATCCCACCATTGTTTCCAGCGGTGGAGAAAACAGCACAACAAGCCCAGCAGATTCTCCCAGAGATCTCTGCAATAGAAAGTAAGTTAAAAGTTAAAGAGATAGTAAATCTATCTCTTCTTTGATGTTTCCCACCATTTGTGCCTCTTTCCTGCCGCTTGCCCTGATTTCCAGGGCAATAGGGGGAGAGGGATCTCTGCAGCCAATCACAGCAATGCATTTGCAAATGGCATTGCATTGTAAGCTTGCAATTTTGCTGAAGTCCAGCAACTACCTTGCTTTCCCTGCCCCTCCCCTCACTCAGATTGCAATTCTGTGGCTGTGCTTGATGTCAGAGCAGACCCGTGGGGGCTGGCCTTTGCCACAATGTCACAGGGAGTTGCTGCTGTGCACTAGTAGGTTGGCTCTGGTTGGGTTCTGCTGCTGGCTACTAGTACAGTACACTGTTTTGCTGTCCTTTTACAAATGCCACCCTTCAGTTTGTACTTCAGAGATTCTCAAATTTGTCCTTAGTCCTGATGACTTCTTGGCAGTGCCACAGTGGCAATGGTTCTGCTGGGTACACTGTACTAGTTCTGCTACTTGCCTTGCAAACAATACCCCCCCACACAAACACACTTCACTTTCTACTGCAGAGATTCTCTGGAACAATCTGCTGGGCTTGTTGTGCTATTTTTCCCACCACTGGAAACAATGGTGGAATGGGGGCACCCTCTTTGGGTGTCCCTAGAATTGGACCCCCAGTCCAATCTCTTTTAGACTTGGTGGCTCTTTTGAGGAAAGGCTCTGGAAGCTGCACTGCAAATTTGGTGCCTCTACCTCAAACCCTCCCCCCCCCCGACCACTGAATATACCCTAGGAGAGATTTGCCATTGACTATAACGGCCCCATAATGCAACAAACATGAAATTAAGCAAACTCCGGAACATGACAGAAGACAGGAGGGGCTGGCGTGATGTGGTCCATGGGGTCACGAAGAGTCGGACTCGACTGTGTGACTGAACAATATAATGGCCCCATAGGGTATAATGAAGCCAAATATATTCAGGAATCCCGAATATTTCCTGAATAGGATAAAACAGATCTTGATATTCAGGAATATTCGGGTATAGTGAATACGTTCAGCTCAAAAAACCCTGAATCCAAATAATACCAAAAAAAATTCTTTGCACACCCCTACCTGCTACCAGTCTTAACAGACAACACTGACTTTGCTAGACCAAGGGTTTGATTCTATATAAAGTGGGGTGTGTGGCCAGATTTCATTCTGTAAAATACAGTCAGAGTAAGGCAGGTGAGAAAGGGAGCACAGTCTGATTAAGCAGACATATTAAAAAGAGATCAGGGTTCGAGTCCAGTGGCACCTTTAAGACCAACAAAGTTTTATTCAAGGCAGAAACTTCTGTGTGCATGCACACTTCTTCAGATATTGTGAAACAAAACTTTTAACTGTATTTGAATAAGTGTGCATGCACACGAAAGCATATACTTTACATAAAATTTTGTTGGTCTTAAAGGTGCCACTGGACTCAACACAGCTAGCCACCTGAATCTATATTTAAAAAGAGGCTATTATACGTACAATGTAGAAAGAATGTGTTCTAAATATTATCAGTTACACAGTATTATAAGTGAAACAATTAAAAATGGGTATTGTGAAGTCAGTTTGTTCATTTTCCATTCTTCAGACAAACTGCATGGCACTCTGAAGCAGTTGCCCATCTTTTTATTTGCCGTAAAATCCAAGCTGCCCTCTTTGCTTCAAAATCTGGTCTCTCTTATGCCAACTAGACAATCAAAGATCTCTGAACCATTTCCCATATAGTTAGGTGTTCTTCTCACAGATTTAAATACATTTGCTTATAGCTCAGTGGAAGAATGGTTGGCCACAAAAACAACTGAAGAATTCAGTAGCAGTGGGGAAGCTATTCACTGTCAACAAATGCTTGAAATAAACTATTTGACAAGCCCACTGTTTTAATATCTAACAGACATCAATACATGAGCTGAAGCTTGTCCATTATTTTTTAAAAAGGTCACTACTGTAGAACACAAAACTTTTAAGATAACTGAAACAAGGAATCATAGCCACAGATATGCTTTAGAAGAAGAGTATATGAAAATCTTTGATCTACTTGGCAGACCTGGGAAATACAACTAATGATCAGTAATTCAAATTCTATTGTCCAAATACTATTTTGAATTGCTTCAGTACTATAATTACAATTATCATCTGCAACAAATACCAATTTGATTTGGAGACTGCCCAATCTTTTTTTTGCAGTAATGACATTTTAACCTTAGTTTTACAAGAGATCAGAGGTCAACAGATGGTTGCTTTCCTCCATGGAGTTAAGAGTAATGTTCATAGTTCCTTCTTCCTCAATAAAATATAAAGCTTTGAAATCTAGATGTTCAGAATGGTAAAGAATACGATTTTATTCCATACCACATATCTCATCTGGGTTTGCAAAATACTCCACTACATCCTCATCTACTCAGCTAGACTCCTCTTTAAAGTGGGAGGTGGACAGGCATCAACACTGTAATATACCTATATCTCTGCTGAATATCTTGGTGTTGTGGAACAGCAGGGCAAGACTGGGCTTTCAATCCACACATCGTCATAGATATCTGTACAATTTTCAGTAAAGACCCATCCCTATCAGAAGCCTCTTTAAATACAGAAGACAATAGCTAAGTCACGCAAGTCATTTCACACATACAGAGAACTCAGCACCCCTTGACAGCTACCATCGGTTATTTAGTTTAGGTCAATGGTAAGGGATTATGTGAAGGATAAATGAGTGTGAGGAAAGTCTTCTTGAAAGAAGGAATGGGAGGTGCTGGATTGGTATGAAGTTTTGACAGCTAACCTGATAAAAGTTTCTACTTTTGGGGCTGCAAAATCAGTTCCTCTGGCCAAGCAGACTCACTGGGTCTTGTCTTTTCCCTTTTTGTTTATCCTTAAGAGAGCCGGTTTGGTGTAGTGGTTAAGTGTGTGGACTCCAATCTGGGAGAACTGGGTTTGATTCCCCACTCCTCCACTTGCACCTGCTGGATGACCTTGGGCAAGCCATAGCTCTGTACCAGCTGTTCTCTCAAGGACAGTTCTCTCAGAGCTCTCTCAGCCCCACCTACCTCACAGGGTGTCTGTTGTAGGGAGAGGAAGGGAAAGGAGTTTGTAAGCCGCTCTGAGACTCCCAGTAAGTAAAGGGCGGGATATAAATCCAATCTCTTCTTCTTCTTAATAAATAGTGTTTTATGGTTAGGAAAAGAAACGGGAAGCAGGTACATTATACCACCAACCATGACAACATTTTTGTGTGAACGCTTAGAAATGCCTGTGCCTATGAACAATAATAACACAGGAGTTTTGTGGAACTTTAAAAACTAACTAGTTTTTTCTTCTAGCTTAAACTATCATGGGATTGAGTCTATTTCATTCAGGTTTACTTTGTCAATTCACATCTGACAAATTGAGCTCAAATCTATGGATGTTTAACCCAGAATAGAAACTAATTTTTAAGGTGTCATAAGATCCCCGTTTATTTTTGCTGCAACAGACCCTCTGGACCTATTGACAGCAACGTCACTCTCAGATGACTTCCCTCACATTTTTGTCTGTACCAATTTCACTGGCTAACAGAGACCCCCAGAGGCAGATGAAGTGGGAGCAAAAATACGATCTTACATGATGCTCAACTTGTGATGCCACCAAGTGCATAAGCACTGAATTTTGTAAAAATATTGTGCTGTAATAGATGCAACTCAATGGCAGCAAACACAATCAAATATATTCTAGTTAAATATCTGGACTGGTTTTGCCTCCAAATGGAACCATTCCCTGTCTACTATGAGGGGTATGCCACTATCACAAATGGCAAAAGAGTTCTTGTTTTATTAAACTTGGAGATGATAAGTTTTCAATATGCAGTGAGAATTCAGAAGCTCCATCATACTCTGTTAATTCAAATCTAGACTAGGGAGTATGACAGCAGCTGCTAGGAAGCTGGATTTAGCTCAAACCTAGCTGGCAAAAGCCAGACAAAAGAGGCTGGAGTCCTTGTTGGCTACAGTTATTAACATTTTGTTAAAGTGGTGCTGGATGACCACAAACCTTCAGATGTACACTCAGCCATTACTTAAATGAAAACAAAACATAAAATGTAGATTCCACAAATAGTTATTTCCTCATGTCCAACCTTCCATTTTGGGGCAGGGTGGTTTCGGACTCCTGACATTCTGGCTTTTGGGCTGGGCTCAGGCACAAACAGCACTTGCCTGGAAAGCTAGTCTTGCTACTTCCAGTATTGTTGAGCATGAACTCTTGACTGATGTATCTGCAGTACCTGGCAGGTGTCCCTAAGTCTGCTCAAGTGGTCCCACTGGTGGGGAGCAGTGTTCCCTCTAAGCTGAGTTAGTGTGAGCTAGCTCACTGTTTTTCAGCCTCCGACTCACACAGTTTTGTCTTAACTCAGGAAGGATGGCTCCAGAGCAAACGAATTTATGCAGTAGCCAAATCGCTCGCTCACAACTTTCATGCCAGTAGCTCACAAGGTAGAATTTTTGCTCACAAGACTCCACATCTTAGAGGGAGCATTGGTGGAAAGGAACAAAGACAGTCTTGTTCATAACCCCTTGACCCTTCAATCAGAACCTGCAGGGTTCTCTGTCTCCCAGTCCTACTCACTAGGTATACAATCCTGTTAATTGAGACAGAGGTACAGAACAAGTAACCTTTCATGCTAGCAACACAGACCTCTGACTTCCAACTATACTAAGTCCTGCTGTAGGGGTGCTTAGAGCCTGTATGGCTGGTGACCAAGAGAAGGCAAGCTACATGCTATAAGTTGAGTTGCTGTGGTAAGCTAGCCTTGAGAACTGTCACATCACTTGACATGTTATGTCTGATACTCTTTGGCACTTTTTGATACTGTCTCCCAGTCCTGTTGCATTGCTTCTTGGATCTCACGCTGGTCAACACCATGTAACCCACTCTGAGTCTCAATAAGGAACACAGGCTATAAAGTAAACAGACAAACAACCAGTAATAAAAGATTATTCCATCTCCCTTGGTCACTCTGTTTCACGTCCTGGGATTCTCCCGAATCCATCGCTGTCCTGGCAAATGAAATTACCTTAGCAGCCAGCAACACTTTTCATCAGCACATCTGGCAAAGACTACAACTGTTATTGTCAAGATATATATGCCTTACTGCGATACTCTGTAGGCACTGCAGATTTTATGTGAAACACAATGGCCGACCTCAGATGTGGTTAAGGTGTCCATACCCTATTTCACCAGATTCCGTGCTGTTTTTTATTTCACAATTCATTCAGTGGGTCCCAAATGGTTTGGTTCCTACATACCTATTTAAAGACTGCTCCTTACCTATGTCCATCCACGGCAATCTCTAATATCAACAAGAAGTACTCAGTAGCATTTCAGTACTATACAGGTATAAAAAACACATTTCCTAAGGAAGTTCTCTCAGAGATTGCCCCATAACTGCATGCACCTTTGGGGCATGTTCTGAGAACAGTCCATTTGGGGCCAATGCTATAGTGTTTTTTGCAAACAGTGTAGCTCAACGTGAATGGAGCTTTAATACTCTCCTTTGCTTGTACCTCACCAAGTTTTGGGGATAAAATCTAAACCCAGAATAATAAAAATAATTCCAAGTGACTGAACATACTGGAAGATCTGTAAGGTTTATTTATGTAGAACATGCCGCCTTTCCACCCAAATACAGCTCATACAGGTCACTTTCCACTCACAGACCTTCTCTCTTCCTGTCTTGCAATTCAGATGCTCAGTTACGCAAACTTGCTATGTTTTCTGATCTGCTGAAATATAATGCTATTCTACTCATTGCATGATATATTTAATAAGAAATGGGAAGGATCAGGATAGTGTGTATCAAGTGAAATCACAATGTTGTGATTAATTCAAAACTAGAATTAGCTGAAAGTACCAAACAGCAACCAACAGGATTTTTCCTGGAATTCTGTAGGGTTACATTCTATCTCGATACCAAATCAAGATCAACTTACTTCAAACCCTCCTGCCTCTAGTAGGAGAACTATTAGAACTATCTTGCAGCATAATTCAAAATACAGTTCTTCCCTGACATATCACACAAGAACAGATTATTCTTTCACCCCTTCTTTTAAAAGGAAATAAAATCAAGAAACTAGAACCTTACAGTCCAGTTCTATGCCTCGGATTGGGCTGTAAACTTCACATCTGGAAATAAACTCTCCTTGGAAAACTTAAGCATTTTCCCTGTGTTAGAAATAACAAGGAAGAGTATATTTAACCGGTAAGGAACAGCTGCTCCTTAATTTCCAGTTTCCTTCAGGAACATTATTAATAAGCTACAAAGAAAAAATGAAGGTGAAGGGGAGAAGTAAAATAAGCCAAGGCTGAGCAGCAGATGACCAAACACATTCCAAGAGGAGGGACGGGTACAAATGACAGAAGGGTGCAGCGCACAAGAAACAAGTGTCCTAATTGTGTTCCTCAGTCAAACACCATGGACAAAAAAAAAAAATACAGACTTTGAGCAAGTTCTTCACAGCTTGCAGATATTCAAGAACAGATGGCAGTGATTCTACCAAACTCTAGGCAATACAGGCACTGAATATCTTGAGCAGGTAACAAAGCACAGTTGTACACATCTCCTCTGTAGCTTGTGACCAAAGTCACTTGCAGCGTTCTACCCTACAATCAACTTGGTGTGGTTTTTAATTTCACCTGCTCTTTCTTACCACCCGTAGCACACTGCAATCTATAGGCTGGACAATGTGGGATAATATGCAGGATGCTGATGATTCTTCTTTGGGGAAAAAGACAGGACTTCATAATCTTTTGTTTGACCCTATTATTCTATCATTTTCCTGGACAAATCTAGCAATGCATGGAAGGTATTTCCTTAGTTTTACTGCAGCATGGATTACCCTTCTAAAAAACGACAACGGAATTCACTGTTCCATATGCACTGGACACCTGAAGTCTGACTATCATTCATTAGACATATAATTAAAACAAAGAACTTGAATTCTACCCTCTTACCACCCCTGCATTTAGGTGAAAACCAGTAACCGTTGCTCTATTTGTAGTCATGACAACCATAAAATATTCTACTGAAAGCAATAATTCACATTGAACGTTTGTTCATGGGTTCTGGTTGTCAAGAAAAAGCTCAAAACACCATAAACATGCTTCCAAAGCTGCAGAAGACCAATTTACACACCAAAAACTCAGGAGCCTGGAGAACTTTTAAGTACATGGCTCTGATCAAGTCCACCAAAGAACAACTGAAGTTCTCCAGTAGCAGCATACCAAGTGCTTGCTTTTGCTTCAGCTACATCAAATGCCGTTCTAATACATATTGATTCAGCTGATGAGAAGAGTCTCTTCTGTGGCATTCCTCTGCATTTACTAAGTTGGCTGCTGTACTCAACAAGGCATGTGCTGAAGCAGCCGTTCTGAAGAAGCACCCTTGGACTTTAAAAAGATCCCACAAACACTGTTCCAGTTACATGCACGTTTAGTTAAGGTTCACCCTACATAAGCCAGCAGCCCAATGGTACATTTTGTCACAAACTGAGAAAAACCCTTCCACAGACAGCCACAGTGAGGGGCAGGTTACACAGAGAAAAAGCCTCTGTTACAGCATCAAATTAGACCAGGTAACCTACTGTGCATAACTGAAGTTTCAAACTGTTGAATAAAGGTAAAATATGGTTGGACTTCATTTTTATAAAGAAAATGCGATTAACCATTTCAGTCATAACAGACAGCCATCGTCACCTCATTATGAAAAAAGGAACAATTTAAGAGGTGAACATGATATTGCTTCTCTCACAAAGATCATAACATCTATCCAGGAGAATTTAAAGTTTCAGTAAACTGCTAGTTACAAGAGACAAGCAACACTGCTATCTGCAATCTAAAACCCCGATCAGATTGCTCTGAGAAGTCCTCAAAATTCTCTAAAGAGCAATAAAATATTTAAAAATTGCCATTTGGGGAAAACGTATTTTTATAATATTATAGAGCTTTATTGACACAAAGTTTTTAAAAATAAAACATTTATGAATTCTTCCATAAATTAAGGGCTTCTGTAAGCATAGTTTGTGCTCACTTACAAATCTGTTGATCTTCTCAGTCACATTCCAGAAAACAACAACACAAAACCCTCAGAGGACGCCTTTTCATAACATAAACCACCTCTTAGTTTGCAACTGACTGTTATTCTAGAATTTCTTTAATTACTGGAACAGTAACAAAAAAATAGCAAATTGCTCCCATTATAAGTGCAAGAATGCACATTATTAAGTTCCACAACAAGAGAAGGTGGAGATAAGAAACAAACAAGGCTTTTAAAAAGCCACTAACCTTTATGTCCTGTCAATAGAGATGCGCTGCCCAGTGATATTTACTGAGAAACAAGTCCAATAAAGTTCAATGAAACTTACTCCAAAGTGTGCACAGCATTCCAGGCTAAGAAATTCTCAGATGCACACACAGCTACCCTTCTTTTAACATGGACAATACTACCCAGAGTCTGCAAGGTACTGTGCAAAATACAGAAGCTATTTGATCCCTCATGATCTACATCAGACAGGACAGAAGGAGGGGACAGGGAAAGAGGAGGACAGGCTTGAGAATGAATAGCAGAGGCAGGTTGAGGGAGTTAAGGCAGCAGCAAGCTAGTGCATACCTCAAACTTACAAAGGCTGCTCAAATCCGTTTTTTAAACAAACCCAATGCATTTGAAAATAAAACTTAAAAAAAAGAAGACGGGTGAGCAATGACAGACATGCACCAGGGAAGACTTGGCAGATTTAATTCTGGGGGAGACAGTCGTTTTTTATTCCTTTCAAGACAGTTTTAATTAAAGATAGCCTCTGCCTTCTGGTGATGATGGATGTTTTTGCAGTGGCGTGCACGCTCTCCCCATGCCCATTTCAGAAAAAGACATCTACGAAAATCCCTCACAAACAACACATTCCATGCGCCAAAAAAGCCCTCCAGGAAACAAGATGCTCCAGCGTTGCCTCCGTTCAGAGACTGCAGACCCCTAAACCTGTATCTGTATACCTATATCTATGGGGTGAGGAGGTCGTGTCTCTCCCCCCCCCCCAAGTTGGAAGGTCTGTAATGTGCATGGCAAAGAGAGAAAGGAGTGTGTGACTGATAAGGCTAGCTGAGTCGAGGGAAGGGGGGGGAATAGGAAGGTTGGGGACCCCCCTCCGCAGAAAAGCCCCCCCAGCCAGCCAACCCCCCTCCCCTCCCGTTACCTCAGAGCACCCCCGTGCTACTGCTTCTGGTCTTGCACCTCGCCAGCCGCCAAGGCAGGAAGTTTTTTCCATGCAAGGCAGCGAGCGCAGGCGCGAGGGATTCATTAGCCAGCCGTTCAATCCACTGGAGGCTACTTACCCCGAAGCTGGTAGTACAACAACAGAAGGCAGGCACCGGGCGCGCACAAGGTGTGTCAGGAAGAGCCTCCTCAGGACGCCCCCCCCCCAAAATAATTCCCGCTTGGTGAGGGGGGTCTTTCCACACGAGGAAGCCGCGCAAGGAACCCCCCCCTTATATCT
Organism: Lepidodactylus listeri; assembly: GCA_029233225.1. NCBI lineage: Eukaryota > Metazoa > Chordata > Lepidosauria > Squamata > Gekkonidae > Lepidodactylus > Lepidodactylus listeri. The sequence continues at coordinate 23,181,245 of JARCFY010000016.1, forward strand.
ACACATCTATATAAACACGCGCACATACACTGGCGACGTCGTGTCCCCCCCCCCCCCCCCGGCCGCCGCCGGCTTCTTACCTCTCTCCACCGGCTGTGGTGCGCGCAGCAGGGGGTGGGGGACACGCGCAAGGCTGCGTGTCCTTGGCGGGGCGAGACGCGGGTGCCTCCTGCTTTCCTCCCACCCACCCCTCGCCCACCCCGGCAGCTTTTCTTCTTCCTCTCTCTCTCTCCCTTCTTTCTCTTTCAGGCTGGCGGGGAAGGAGGATGCACAGAAGCAGCGAGGAGGGGAGGCGGCGGCGGCGGCGGCAGCTTATGCATTGCAGCCTCTCTGCCCTCCCCCCCTAGCGCAGAGCCCCACACCGCCTGGGCTGCCGCGCGACTCCTCCAGCGCGGCGAGGAGAAGGAGGACGAGGCGGCGACGGCGGTGGTGCTGCTGCTGCTGCTGCTGGCGGCGTCGGCGACGAGGCAGGCTGCGCGCAAGGGGAGACGGAGGGAGCTGCTGCGGCGTCGATACCATGCTCCCTTCTGGCTCCCTCCTAGTCACATACTGGCCGCTTTAGCTGGCGAGGGAGGCGGCCTCGGTGCCCGAGCAAGGGGCGGGCAAAACCAATCACGGCCGCGGGAGGGAGGGACGAGGCAGGGGAGGCGGGGACAAGCGGCTCTTTCTCCCCCGAACTCCCCCTTACCGATGTGTCAACCCAACCCAGCCTCTCTCCTCCCCCCTCCATGGGGAGGGGTTTGCAGCGGGCAATTTGCACGACAGACCGAGCAGCCGCCCGCCCGGGGTGGTTTGGCCCGGCCCGGCTTCTTCTGACCCCCGCTGAGACCACCACCACCACCTCCTCTTTTGTTGGGGTTTTTTGCCTCCTGTTCCTGGCGGGCAGACGGCCACGGTGCCGGCTCCGCCACCCATCTCTCCATCCATCCTGCAGGAGAGCGAGCCAAGCCTGCAACGCAGGGGAGGTTTGTTCTCTTCCCCGCGGCGGGGTTGCGGAGGCGCGGGGTGCGGGAGGCCAGGGACCCCACTTCGGCTAAAGTTACGCCCGCCCAGCGAGACAGAGAGAGGGAGGGAAAAACAGAGCACGCTACCGCGGAGGGGCGGCGGAAAGGAGAGAAGTAGCCACCTGATCCCACGGGGGTAGGCATGCGTCTCTCCACCGCTGGCTCTCCGGCTGACTCATGCATGCTTTATATAGACGCGCTGTACTGTATTTCCCGTGGACTTCTAACTCGGGAGGGGGGGACACGCTACTACCGGGGGCTACTACTGTCCGCGTCTTGCTTGCCCAGGAGAGCCGCCGCTGGTCCTGGGTTGATCCTCCCCTCTCCCAGCCCTTGCCGCCGCGCCGGGATGTGCGTCCTCGCGGCTGGCAGCCGAGGTGTGCGGGAGTCGTGAAATCCGAGACCCGGCGATCGGCTTGCGCCTCCCTCGCGAAGAAACCGGGCCGAGCAGAAGCTCTCGGGGCGCCACGCTACACCGCAGCCGTGCGCCTGTTAGCCATTTGTTGCGCCCCGGCGGAAAGGCGACGTTTCCTTGTTGTTTTAGCGATGGCTCGGGGTTGGATCCTGTTGCCGCTTTATTCGGAAGTCGGGTCCCTAGGGCTAACTCCCGAGTAAGTGGGCATAGTCGCTTTTTTTGGTGGGGTGGGGGGGAGGACTTGAAAGATTTCCAATCCCATCAAAGTCAGCGGGGAGGGGGGAGTTGGACACGTATTTCCTCCCCTCCCCATTTAGCCTATTAACCCCATCTTTATACGAGGACGATCGATAATGTCTTCCACAAAAACTTCACTATGTAGCCACATTTTTAAAATTGCATATGGAGTATTAGATTTGATCCTTGCCTATACTGGACACAATCCAAATGCAGGAATTTAAAGGCAGTGGAGTCCAATGAAATTAATTGGCTTAGCCCATTTACCTCTTGTTGGGATTGGGGCTCTTGTTAACGTCCAGCATTTTGTTTATTGCTTTCCTCACTTTTCAGATGCCAACACACTTAGGGGCATATATGGTTTTTTTGTTTTTTGGGGGGATATATTTTTCTAATGGATAAAATCTGGATGTTGAATAAGAACAGTTTAATTGACTTCCATAGATCTTCTCCAGTGTAAGTGGCTTGTAGATGGCAGTTCTTGATTTAAGCTTTGACAAACCATACTTGTTTTGGAAGGGGGGGGGGGGGAAATCCCTCATGCTTGAATTGCCTAGTGCAGACAGATGTGCTCCAGCATGCTGAAAGTCATAACAACAATCAACGATGATGAAGAGGAAGAGGACAAGTATGGAAATCGGCAGCTTGTACAAATGGGTAATGAAAGGAAAAGAGAGAGGTTTAAATAAAAGACAAACACTTTTTTTAAATGGCTGGAAGGAAATGAGGTGGCATTGAGAAGGTAATTTCTCCCTCCCCTGCCTGCATTTGTAGACATACATTGCCATTATTGCTGTTATTACTATTGAAATTATTTTAGCTTGAATGCAGTCGCGCCGCCTGGAATGGGAAAACGTGATCCTATTCCTGTAGACAATAGGTTTGGAGCGTCTTGACATTGAACTCGTCAGGCTCCAGCCGCTGAAGTGTGATGTGTGGGGATCAGAAGTTCAGAGCTGTTTGCATGTGAATTATTTAATGAACATACACGCAGAAACACTCTCCCGAGCCCCGTGCCATTTTTATCTTAGGCCCTTTTAGAGAGAGAGAAAGAGAGATCAGTTAAAACACTCTTTGGCCTAGCAGACTGTTACTTACCCGTTGCATACACTTGACCTGGAATCAGATGAGAAACCACAGTGGGACTGTTGACCTGGTAAGCGTCATGGCAGTCTCTCTGCGGCATCCAAATGTTCACGGAGTGACTTCGAGGCAGTAGAGGACGTGGAATGAAAATTATTGGGAACCCACGAATGGTTTTATGCAGGGAGTGCAGTTTTATGCAGAGCTGTTAAAGAAAACAGCTTGCTTTACTGGCAGTACGGAGGCTGCCTAGCCTCCAGGACATAGGCTAAGGATTTCAGACCATTTTCTGTGCCTTAGACTAATCAACAATTCGAACCTACAATAATGTATAGTTACCTACTTCTATTTATTTCACTCGTTTTTAGCCCCGTTCTCCAAAGCTACACTTAAGGCAGGTTACAATGATAATAAAAACAATATACAATAAAAATCGATCTGAAGAAGGGAGCAGTGACTCACAATAGCTTATCCCCCGCCTCAGCTTCAGTGATAGGATTTAAGTATCCAAAGATACCTCGAGTTCAATATTAGAATGTAAGATTAACATACATAGAACCCATAGGTCTGAAATAGTTAGAGCTCAGGTATTTAATGTCCTAATATTTATGTTTTCCTTGCTGAAGACAATCCCCCTCCCCGAGTTTGCCTCCTCATTTCATTTGTCATCTTGATCATGAAACGCAGGTAAGTAGGTTTGGGGTTATGGGCTGATCCCTCTTTTAGCCAACAGTGCAGCAAGCACATAGGGTTGTACCCAAAGTCTCCTTTCCATTGGTGGTGAAGCCTCCCTTCAGTGCCAGGTGCCATTCACTACTGGACCACTCCCCTTCCTCCAGAGCATGGCTCCTAGGTTCCATTTGTTAGCAAGACTGAACCTAGGATGCAGCCCATAATAAAACCAGACCTTTAAAAAGAATTGCTGCATTGCAAATTGAAAAAAAAGGTTAATTTACAAAAAAAAAAAAACCCACCACCCAATGTTCAGAAGCTATGAATTCATTCAATAGTTAAGGAAATGGTACAGCTCCACCAGGACCAGTGAATACAGATTCCATCTCTGTTATAAGCAGCAATATGTTCCTTCCAGCTTATCTGTGCAATGGACATGCAAAGGGTTGGCTCAAGTTACTGAGCGGTCCCACGTGTCTTCCTCCTATGATGGGTGACAAGATCCAAGGCAGCTGTAAGGAAGCACAGGTGATGCTTTCTCTGCAGTCTTCGATCTCAGGCAGCATTGATGCAGGAGGTAGCAACAGCCACAGGTGACATCTGTCACCATCTCATGTTGTGACTTTCCACAAGTTTAGTGTCTCAAAACACGTACTAGACCTAGATTGGTTTGAGCACTCTGGCCTAATGTTCTTCATTTTACGAGTAGTTGGCTGCAGAGAATCCAAGAGTCCTCAAGTATTCTACTGAGAAATCAAGGCTAGCCACTAATATTGATACAAAACTGCACTCAGCTCACCTTGTAGACTTTTTTCTTGGGGGAAGGAGCCATGGGGGCACATAACTGACCAAAAGAATGGACTGAGTCTATGCCCACCTGGAACAGATGACTTTCTAATTCTGCCAAATTGTTCTGAGTTCAGTGTTCCCACCATTAACAGGTTCTCCATTCTCGATGTAGCCCCTGAGAAAGAGAGATCCTTGGTTCTCAAGTCCCAGACATGGTAAAATGGCATTTGAGGCCATTATATTGTTTTAAATACAAATATTTGGAAACAAAGTAGATAATTAGTGGTACTGTGTTAAAGAATAGTCTTTGAAATTACCCACCCCCTTCTGGAAACAACAGCAAAAAAAAAAATTTGTGTCAAATAATGAGACAAAGAAGTGTGTTGAAATTCAATGTCAAAAATAAGTTGTGGATGTGTGACTGAAGCACTGGGTTGATCAAGGAAATCCATAGTTTAAACCACAGCATCTTCCAGGAAGATATTCAGAATGATAGTTGGTAAAGGCTTTTCAATTTCTTTTCAAAATAAGGGATATTACAGTTTGTTACAGTAAACCCTTGTAAGATCACAGCCACTCCATTGGGCTTGTTCACACATGCATTTTCCTCACAATGTGACTTGTATCAGCTGGAAACTGGTGTGTGTAGATTAAGTACCAACACAGATTAAGTACCAAAAACAGCACTGTCATACCATAATGTTTTTCAGCTGTGGCACTTCACACACTCCACAGGGAGGGGTGGTGGCTCAGTGGGAGAGCCTCTGTTTTGAATGCAGAAGGTTCCAGGTTCGATCCCCGGCATCTCCAGTTGAAAGTTCCAGGTGGGAGGTGATGTGAAAGACCTCAGACAGAGATCCTGGAGAGCCACTGCCAGTCTGAGTAGAGAATATCGATTTTGATGGTCTGATTCAGTAGAAGGCAGCTTCGTGTGTGTTCAGCTATGAGTCATAAAATGTTAAGTAAACAAATGATGTATACTTCAGGGGCAAAAAGAGTTCAATGAGGCAGAATTTCAGGCAGAACAAGAAGTCCCCTGCAGGCCCGTAGCCAGGATTTTGTAATTTTGGGGGGCCTTTAAATAAATCAGGGGGCACTGATGTCACAAAATAAAAAATTAAATTAAATTTTAAAAAACTTACTTTTGCAGTGTTCACATTCTGCCTGCCTATGTGGGGAAGCAAGCCATGCTTGGGGAAGGAGCAGCGGAGGGAAGTCCTCCAGGCAGTCCAGAGATTCAGGGCCTCCAGGTGGCCCAGAGAGCCAAGGGCCTGGGGGCTGGATGGAAGTCTGGGAGGGCATCGCAGGAAGTTGGGGGGCAGCCCCCCAAATGTTCCCCTGTAGATTTAAGGGAGTTTGACATCAACCCCGATTCAAAAATGTGCCATTTCTGTGCCTAAGAAAGATGGTGTGGTCTTGAAGCCTATGTCTTGCCTTTACACCAAAGAAGAATATACTGAAGTAATTAGTGTAAAGGGTTTTGATGTAGCCAGTGGGATTCAGGATGGAGAATCTGCAGAGACAGCTGCTCCCCAAGAAAAAGAAAAGCCGCATGCCAAATGGATACCCTAATAACGATTTACACGACCCACTGAGGAGGAAAATTTATGTTGGAACTGATGGAGAGTATTTTTGCCAAGCCTACGTCGCAAGCACATGGGTGCTTCTTTTCCCTGCCTGAAGTCTGTAGAGGACACAACATGTGTGGTCCAAGGGGAAATCAAAACTGCAGAACTTTCAGTGACAGGAAATTGCCTTTCTGGACCCAGACCTGATTCTGTTAACGGATTTTGTGTCATGCCTAAGCAGCTCTCTGTAGAGTACCACAAAGCAGATATGCCAGACAAGGAAGGACCTTGAACTGTAGTGGAATAAGATTTCCCTCTGGAGACCCCTGCGGGTTGGGAAACTGTAAGGTATTAACTTTGTGGGGGAGGTTTTTCTTTTTTACAGATGCAGATGATGAAAACGATTAGCTGTCTCTAGTCTAGCAACTGTTATTTACAAGTTTATGCTTTTAAAAATGTTTGGTCTGCTTTCTTTTTAATTAGGCAAGAAGAGACAGTCGCAGGAGAACTAGCTGAGCTGCTCACGCGCTGAGTCATGCCATCATCCATGTGTTGTGTATTTCATATAGGAAATTACTTTCCAACCTCTCATAAAGAGTGCCAGTGCAATTCTAAGGAGAGTCGCACCCTTCTAAATCCACTGAAGTCAATGGGCTTAGAAGGACATAACTCTGTATAGGATGGCACTGCATGTAGTCCTCTTCAAATGAGGGGATGGACGTGTGATTAAAAAAAAAAAATCACAGTTTTGGAAGTTAAATGTTTCATTTGCAGTCTTCTCCAGTTAAGTCTTTGCTCCTCCAACAAAGGATATTTCATCCTTAAGCATTTTCACTTTACTTCCCCTTCTGCCCATAAAAAATATTACTAAAAGTATAGGTAACTGAGACCAATTTCTCACAAGGAGCTGCGGCGCCATTGGTCAATTTCCCACTAATCGCTGTGTGGCCGCAATTTGATCCGCGGCTTCTAGATCCTCAAAAAAAGGACCGAGAAGCTGCGGAGAAAATCGTGCGAAGCCGCAGATCAAAATGCGGCCGCATGGCGATTAGTGGGAAATTGACCAATGGAACTGGGGGAAAGGGAGGAGCGACGGCGCCGCAGCTCCTTGTGATAAATTGGTCTGAGACTCTCTTTTTTAAAACTGAGATTCTTCTGTCTTGTGAATTTAATATGACAGGGGTTTTAGACACAAAGTGACAACATCTCATTTATGGCTTGATAGACTATTTTTATGTTTATTTAAAGTATTGGAAGCATGTACACCCTGCCTTTCTTCTGGTCACTGAGTCCAAAGGAGGCTTACATCAAATTAAAAACAAATACAATCACAAATGGAATGGGAAGGCCCCAACCTCATATAGCCCCCCAGACTGTTATAAGAAGAAGAAGAAAAGTTGGATTTATACCCCGCCCTTCACTCAGAGTCTCAGAGCAGCTTGCAATCTCCTTCACTTCCTCTCCCCACAACAGACACCCTGTAAGGTAGGTGGGGCTGAGAGAGCTCTGAGAGAACAGCTCTTGAGAGAACTGTGACTGACCCAAGGTCACTCAGCTGGCTACATGTGGAGGAGTGGGGAATCAAACCCGGTTCTCCCAGATTAGAGTCCGTCACTCTTACCCATTACACCAAACTGGCCCCTCAGGAAGGCCGTTCCACAGCACAGGTGCAGCCACTGAGGGAGCCCAAGCAGAGGCCATTCTTACTGACTGGAATGGAGGAATTGCTAATAATCCTTGTTCTGATGATACTAGGGTGGATCCAACCATCCTCCAAGGAGCCTTCCAACTTAATTGGCTCAGCTGGAGAAGCCTCCTTAGGCTGGAGGAGGGCTTCAGGATATATCCGTTCATGCTTTTCCTGGTTATCATTAATGATTTTAACTACTTGTGAAGTTACATGTTTCCCTTTTTTTAATTTTAGAGTTAAGACAATCCATCTTGTATCCAGGGTGATGGTCCAGGTGGTGGTATGGAAGGGTAATTTTAATTTAATCAACTCTTTAAAGAGACAAGGACTGGTCCAGGCCCGTAGCCAGGATTTTGTAATTCAGGGGGCCTTTAAATAAGTCAAGGGGCACTAATGTCACAAAATAAAAAATTAACATTTTAAAAACTCACTTTTGCAGCGTTTGCACACTGCCTGCCTATGTGGGGAAGCAAACCACACTTGGGGAAGGGGCGGCGGTGGGGAGTCCTCTGGGCAGCCCAGAGAGTCAGGAGTCCTGGGGGCTGGACTTGTGAAGTAGTGGGGTCTTGGCAGGAAGTCGAGGGGCCAGGCCCCGAAATGTCCTACTGTAGCTATGGGCCCAGACTGGTCAGTCTTGAAAAGTCTCTGGTGGGGGCAGACAGCAGTAGTAAATGGAATCTTCCAGGGTTTTTTTTGGGGGGGGGGGGGAGAATGGAACAAGACTGGAGAGTTGAACTCCTTATAAAGGTCTAAGTCACTTGAGACCTAATTAAATATCATGGTACAATGAGGTGCCTGTGGGGCCCATTCTGCCACAATTTAGCCATTGTTGTGTGGACAAACAAAATATGATTTTGGGGGATAACTATACCCCATAGTAAAATAACAGTGCATCCACACACGGCTGGAGATTCCATTAGTCACCTTCTAGATCTTTCTGTCTTTAAGCAAACTGAGGAGGCAAATGATCACAATAACATGATACCAAGCAATGTGTGGATTCCCTGAAAATCATGAACAAAACATCTTATTTTAGTGAATGTCCAGGGGTCATTTCAAGCAGGAGCACGCAGGAGCGCCATTCGGGGAGTAACAAGCCTAGGAGCTGGCACATATGCTGTGGAAAAAAGCAAAAGCATACTAACCTGATCTGTATTTTCATGCTTGTTATAGGGTAGCTTCCCTGCAAGAGCAAAGGAAACCTGAAGTGTCTTTAGACAAAGTGTAAAGCTGGTTCGCCAGCTCTGAGTTGAGAAATACCTGGAGATTTTTGGGTGGAGCCTGAGCAGTGGGCGTTGCCTTCTGACACACCTCTGGCGATGTCAGGGAGTATGGCATATGCAAGTAAGTTATGCTAATGAATTATGCTAATGAGCTCCCGCACCTCTTTTTTTACGAAGTGACCCCTGTGAATGTCCAAAACTGGATTTAAATTAACATTTCCAGTGGGTTCTGAAGGGGAAAGCACTTTAAATTGTTTTTTAAAATGCATAACAGTTGTAAAAATACTCCCAGTATATGGCTAGAAGGCATGGGAGGTGAAGGCAAGTAAATCCCGGGCTGGTCAGTGCTTGGAGGGGCTTCCTGCTGGGCATCTGAGGTAAGCCGCTCTAATTATCATGAAGGAAGAAAAGGTGGGGGTTAAATGTAATAAATAAATAACTACTTTTAAAATCCATAATGCATCGAACAAGAAAAAAAAAAGTAATTCTTTAAATCCTAATATTTTATACCATCTCTTTTTTTCCTACATGGTATTTTCTCTGTTCTCTTTTTATTTACTACATCTGTGTTCTCCAAGGAGTTGAGCATGACATTCGAACCTCAGAGTGATTCCATGATACACTGATGCCCAAGGCTGTATTTCGTGCCCCTACATCTTAGATTTGAAGAAGGAAAAAAAAAAAAGATCCCCTACACAAGCCCTGAAACTCACCAACAGTTTCAATAAGTTTTTATTTCAATGGGATTAGCCTGGAGTAACACTGCATAGGGTTGCACTTACCATGACCTTTGACCACTTTTGCCCAATCCCATCTCACCAGATTGTTGTGAGGAAAAATAGGGATGGGAAACCATTAATATGGCCCTCAGCTTTTTGAGGGTGAGGTGGGTTGTGATGGTAGGATGAAAATCTAAGAAATGATACAGAGAAGAATAATATTACTGAGTGTTGAAAACAACTGAAAAATGCTCCAAACTGTAGGTGCTTCTCAATGCAAAAACAAACACAAGATGAAATAAGTCATTTCCACCAATTTCAAATATCGTTACCCCGGACTTTTATTTTAATAGCCTCCAGGCAATGTACAGAGCACCTTCTTTTAGCTGCATGTTTTGTTCCAGCCTTCAAAACACCTGATGACACTGCTGCCAGATGAACTATTGGCAGCACAAAACAGGTTTCAGTAGAGTGATAAGCTGTGGTATTTTAACAAGACTTCCACAAACACTTCCCCATATGCCGTATAGTAATAAACCCTTTGGCTTAGGTCTCAGTGTGCTGGCAGAAAATAGTAAAGCAGGACTCCTTCTGTCCCCCCTTTCTCAACATACATGGACATGAAATTGGCCCAGTTTTGTATTAAGATTAAGCCACATTTCCAATACTACTTATATGTCGATGGACTGGTTTTGTGCAGATAAGCAAGTTTCTGGAAATACGTTTCAGATCTTGCTTTTGAGAAGGGGGAAGGAGGTCCAAGAAAGCCTGCCAGTCGGGCTGTATTTTCTTCTCCTCATACTTCCAGCAATAATATAACTATGGAATTATTTATTATTATTTCAATAGTAGCTCCCTGATAATTTGTTTATACTGTGTCAAACTGCCATGCTCATATAACAACCAGTTCCCTAGCTTATTCTCCTGACATGTCTCAAGGAGTTTCCTTTTTTAAAATTGCAAAACAAAGGATTGGGAAGAGGAAATAAAATGAAATCATTTCAGACATTCCTGTAAGCTTCCTTTTAAAGACATTTTGAAAAGAGAGGCTAAAATACCTATTTCCCCCCAGGAATAAAGCAGATTTGCTGTAAAATTTCACAAGCTTACAGGTTTGATTAAAGTATCCTGGTTTTAATTTTGCTTCTCCCTCGTGCAAGTCAAATCCACACATCTTTAACCATTTTCTGGTATTTGTGCATCGATTGATCAGTTCCATATTCTGTGTCTTGCAATGCAGTCCTATGTAGAGTTAGTCCAGCTGTCAAATGTGTGGCCTGTGGGCTGAATCCAGCCAACACAGGGCTCGAAACCAGCACCCCCCCCCCCAGCAGCTTCCTTCTCCTGCTTCCTTTCCCAGGGCTGCTACTGTAGCTGCACTCTAGTTTGCTTTTCCCCAGCTCTCTCAGTGGCTCTTTGCTTCCTGTTTCCTGCTTCTTGCCTCCTTCCACCCTTGCTCCCCCCCTCCTCACTCACTCACACACACACACACACACAGAGCTTCCTGGCTGCTTCATGCTGGAGGGATACAAAAACAAGCCTCCCTCCCCCCTTCCTTCCTTCCTCACTTGCTCTCTCTCACTCACACACACAGAGAGAGCCTCATGGGTGCTTTGCCAGAGGGATAAAAAGACAGGCCAGCCCACTTGCCTGCCCCTCCCTCTCTCTCTCACACACACTCTCACAGAAAAAGAGAGAGAGAGAAAGAGCGCTTCTGCTTTCTTCTCTGGGGCTGATCCTCCTCTTTTGGAGGAGAAGGAAGGAGGAGGAGGAGAAAAGAGACAGAGACCGATTTCCCACTAGCACTGCCCCGGCGTTCTTCCTCCGTTTGCCCTGGTGCTGTGCTTGAATTTCACACTATTTGCCGCAGGGCGCATTTTGACCTGTTTTTTGAGGATCACTGAAGCCATGGGGAAGATCGGGTGGAGCCGCGGGTCATAATGCGCCCTGCGACAAATAGTGTGAAACTCAAGCTCAGCACCAGGGCAAACAGAGGAAGAACACCGGGGCAGCGCTAGCGGGAAATCGGTCAGAGAAAACAAAATTGGAATCCCAGCTTTAAGATCAACAGCCTTTTATTCTAGATATAAGCTTTTGTGTGCAAGCACACTTCTTTGGAGGATGGGTGGGTAGATGGATTCTTCTGACAAGCACAATGTACACTGAAATTATTTTGGCTTATTCTAAAAAGGGTTTTTTTAATGGTTGGATTTCTCTGTCCTATCTAGATCTATTTTATTTCAAAAAGACCCTGATTAGGAATCAGAATACTTTGCTTGGTCCTTATATCTTGGAGAGTGGAGTGATTTCAGATGCCAAATGATAATAGCACACATTGGCAACGAGGCAGGAAAATTAGGTCTCAGTCCTGTCCAGGAGGATGCAATTCAGCAGTCTGTTCTAATCTCCCTTTGAAATTCCTTTGTAAGAACACTGCTACTCTTAGGTCAGCAACTGAGTGTTGTGGTTTCTAATTTCAGACTTATGTCCATTTATTCTTTTTATCCTCCTGGACTGAATCCCCCCAGATGGAACTGAGACCTAGGTTTCCTGTGTCATTACCAAAGCTGACATCTCCACACCTACTTTCCCTCTGCATATCACACCTAATCCAATCATGCCTGCTCTTGCCATTAGGGATCTGAAATCATCTTTATAAAGTTTATATCTCTGGCACCTCATGTTACATTTTAGAGCACGCATGGCACTCCCAACAAAATTACATTTATGTGAATCCGGCCCTCACAACAAATGAGTCTGACATCACTGCCCTAGAGGGCTGCTGCTGGTCTGAGTAAACAATACTGACCTTGATGGACTGATGGTCTGATTCAATATAAGACAGATTCATGTGTTCCCTGTAAAGGACACACATGGCATGCAAAAATATATCATAAAATGCATAAAACAGGGAAAACACCCCAAAAAGCAAAGCGAAGAAGGGGGGGGGGGATATTTGCCAATCTCACAGTGGGGGAGAGGAGTACGGATCCAAGTAAGCCTGTCAGTTGTTGAGCTGGATTTTCCTGTTCTTGTATTTCAGAAACAGTATAACTTTAGAATTCTCCTATTCTGTTTTTGATTATCGGACCCTGAAAACAACACTAGCTCCTTCTCAAAGTGCACATGGCAAAATGCGTATGGCTTAAGGAGACTTCTGCCCCTCTCGCATGCTCAAAACGACCACAACCCACATCATCTACACTTTAGAACTGCCAACTCGGGGTTAGGAAATTCCTGGAAATTTTAGGGGTGGAAACTGGGGAAGGCAGGATTTAGGAAGGGGAGGGATCTCAGCAGGGTATAGTGTCATAGAGTTTTCTTTCAAAGCAGCCATTTTCTCCAAGGGAACTGATCTCTGTTGTCTGGAGATCAGTTGTAATTTTGGGAAATCTCCAGGCTCCACCTGGAGGATGGCAACCCAAGATAATATAAGTTTTAAGTAAAGTGGTTTTTTAAAAAACAAAAACTTTTTTTGCATTATCTAGATGTATGAATGGGATCTGCCCTCTGTCCTTGTAAATGATTTGTAGATGTCCTGAAGTACTGTCATAGACCCCCAGGGGTCTCCGCACTCCAGTTTGAGAAATGCTGACACAAGTCCACAAATTACAATGTTTCTGTTTCTTGGGGTTCATGGTAGAATACTACTGGGATAGCCATATTTTCTTAAATCCACGCTCCTTACATCTTACAGCACAGAGCTAAAAAGCTTTTTCTCATTTACGCGAACCTTCCTTTACAAGACCTGGATAATTATTTAAAATTTTAGGCATTTGCTGAAATTATGATTTTTCATCACGTCTCTTGACGTTTTTCACTTTGTGGGTTCAAGTTCATGTGGGATAGCCTCCTTGACTCAATTTAGAAAGGCACCATGCCTATTCCTATTTAATGTTAGGCTTCCCCCCCCCCAACCTACCTAGGGTAATTGTTCTTTAGATGATGAAAATACTATATCATGGTTGACATTATTGCCATTTTCTGAGGGTATGCACTGTTCAGTTTTGTACCTGGATCAAATGCTATAAAGCGAATGGCTGAACATAACAATCCAAACTGAGGATAGGGCAGGCCTGTCTGCCAAAGCTCTTCCTCAACATTATGTGCCTAACACCATAAATCATCTACCTAGTTATGCTTTCCTCACTTTTATAGCTTGTCGGGGTCTATACTATTTAAATGAGATTACTAAAGATATTTTATTTCCAAATGCTTTCCATAGATCTATCAAGAAATAGCAAGATCATGGACTGATAGGAGAAATTGTGTTGAGTTCTTTTAAACACCAACCAACAGAAGAGGGCTAGGATTATCAGATTTTTCTTCACCCTATGTTGCATCACAGATTAGAGCCAAAAACCAAAGATTAAACACAGATGAAGGATATGATGGAGAGTATACTCTGGAGAAGATTGTATAGATGGCCAAGGGAGAACGGCCAATCTCAATTTAAAAAATAACCCATCTGAAGACTCTTGAAATGGAAAATAAAGGTGAAAATTCTTGGCTCCAGCAATATCTCCAATAATCACTTTGTTTAATGTGGCTCTTAGAAGGGAGATTTTTGTGGTACAGAAAGGCAATATCATCCATAGATTCTGTGGTGTAGTAGAAAACGAAATCTTGCTGAAGTAAACCGAGAGAGATCAGACAGTACTTCAATTCTCTAATGCTAATATTTGCAAATGCAAAGTTTGATTGGAGGCCCTAAAATGAACAGTCAAGTAAACAGAAGTCTTACCTGCCTGGAACTTGGGATAACCCAAAGACAAAAGCAGCCATTTCTAGACTTTATCAAATACTAGTACAACATTGCCCTGACCTGGATAGCTCAGGCTACCTCGATCTTGTCAGATGTGAGTATGACACTTGGATCACTTTAAAAAAAAACATTTAAGATGCACAGTTTATATTGGGGCATAGTATAAAAAACCAAGATCCCAACACTTCACTGAGAACTGATGGGCTTTTCATTTTTAGCAATAACCTTTAAAATCTTCAAACTCTAGTTAAAAATAAGGTCACATCTGCCATGAAAACTTAGTATGGTACGATACTGTAAAGTCTAAAAACTGGTAAAATTGGCTTCCGAGTTAAAGCCATGCAAAACACTTATTATATAAACAATTACATAGAAAAAATACCTTTCTTTTTTTATTATTTGTTGACTCATATGACGGATTTGGTACATGACCTGAACAACTGAAATCCATAAGAGTATAATTCTAAAAAGGCATATAAATTCTTGGGAACTTGCAGAATTTATGTTAAAGTATTTCTTGCTATGTTTGACAAACAATTCTACTCCTCTTGATTCAGCGCAACATTCTGAGTAGTTACCAAGGGATAAATATCTCTTTTATCAGCTGGTAATGGAGGGGGGGTGGAAATACTATAAAATTTAAAATAAACAGTATAACCCCTCCAAAAGGCTGCTCAGAAAATGCAGTCATTATTGTTATTTTGTGTCAATAGAGAGAAACTGGCTTAAATCTCAACGGCTGGGATCAACAGGTGCTGGGAACAGGTTTTATCCCCCCATTGTGTTCGAGCACATCCTTTGTGGTTTGTGTTTTCTAAAGTGAACAACTGTTAAATCATTACAGCGGGGAATATGCATCATTGCACATGGGAACAATGCTGTGGTGAGGGAAAAATCATTCCTGATTCAGACTGGCCCAGCCAACAAAGAATAGGATCCTGAAACACAACGTATCACTATAGAACCCACCGAAATGGGATGCATTCTGTGGGAGTCCCCTCCTCCCCACACACACTGTAACAATGACAGGCATTTGTTAACAGGGTTACAAACTTGGGAAATTCCTGGAGATTTGGGTGCAGTGTCTGGGGTCGGGTCAGAGCTCAGCAGAGAAGTGATGCCATAGATTCTACTCTCCAAAACTTCCATTTCCTCCAAGGTAACTGATCTGTAGTCTGGAAAGCAGTTGTAATTCCTGGAAAACTCCAGGTGCTGCTGGGAGGTGGTGACCCTACATTTATAATATTTAATACCTGAGATCTAGTGACAGGCAGGAGCCTATCTGGGTAAGAAGAATTATTTCCCTTGATGTTTCACAGTGAATTATTATTGTACTCCCTGATCTTGATAGATATGTACAGTCCAAATGAATGTAACGTATAAATAATTAAGGTTGTTAGCCTATAATGATTTACACTAGTGTTGTCTCACAAAGTCTGTCGAAGCAAACTTGCAAAGATTTTTTTAAAAAGGATCACAGCTTTGAGTGGTATAGTAATAAGTACAGTATTTGGCATGAGTCTTCTGTAGGACACATGCCAAACAATGTACTTACATGTAGTCCTTGTTTTATTTAAAAGACATCTTCACTGGAGGCTAAAAGTTAAAATCAGCTGTGCAAACTGAATAGAAATACAGTGGTTCAGAACTATTCTAACAAGTTCATTACTGCGCATAGCAGACCAAATAGTCTGAACTGACATGGGCAACAGAACTTTATCTGAACATGGCCCCATTGTTCCCCACCTTGAATTACTTGGCTCCTGCGTATCTTTGCATGACTTGATATACAGCATTTTCTTTGTGGTGACCTTTGATTTCAAACAAATGAGCACATGAACACATGAAGCAGCCTTATACTGAGTCAGACCATTGTTCTATCGAGGTCAGTATTGTCAACTCAGACCGGAAGCCACTCTCCAGGGTCTCAGGTAGAGGTCCTTCACATCACCTGCTGCTTGATACTTTTATCTGGAGATGTCAGGAATTGAACCTGTGACCTTCTGCACGCAAAGCAGATGCTACACCATTGACTGCTTGACTTGGGCCAGGAAGGTCTGGATTCAGATCCCAGCTCAGGCAGGAACTAGATAGGATGTGTGACAGCCCAAACCAGCTACCTCACACCACCTTCCCTCTGATTATACTACAAAATATGTGATAATACACAGGGCTTTTTTTGTAGGGAAAAACCCAGCAGGAACTCATTAGCATAACAGGCCACACCCAACAGCACAAACTTATTAACATATTAGGCCACATCCCTGACAGCGCAGCTCCCTCCCAGGATTGGCTTCTCAAGGTGCCCTGCGGCTTGTGGGGCACCTGGGGAACCCGAGGAGGGGAGGCAGTTTAAACTGCCTTCCCTCCCTGGATCAGCTTGGCTTCCCCAGGTGCTCACGGCTTGTGAAGGGCCTGGGGAACCGGGGGGGGGGGGGGGAGGCTGTAGGCATGGCCAACTCAGAAGCCAGCCGGAACTCCGTTTCTGTACGTTCCTGCCCAAAAATAGCCCTGATAATCTGGGGTCCGTTGGGGCCAGAGCGAGGTGGAGCAAAGCTCCGCCAGCTCAGGACTGGCCAGTAGGGCAGCCACGAGCTGAATCAGAGTCTCTAATCTGATTCAGGTTGCCGCCGAATTGCTGCCAAAATTTGGTGGCAACTTTAAAGCCACTGGAGGGGAGGGGGTTTGAGGGAGAGGCTCCAAACTTGCAGGGTAGCTGCTGAGGCCTCTCCTCGAAGTACCCACCAAGTTTCAAGAAGATTGGACCAGGGGGTCCAATTCTACGGGCCCCCAAACAGGTTGCCCCTATTCCCTCCATTGTTCCCTATGGTAGGAAAAAAGTTAACATTTTTTCTCACCATAGAGAACAATGGAGGGGATGGGACAA
The DNA here is from genome assembly GCA_029233225.1 of Lepidodactylus listeri. NCBI lineage: Eukaryota > Metazoa > Chordata > Lepidosauria > Squamata > Gekkonidae > Lepidodactylus > Lepidodactylus listeri. Next base: position 23,198,297 of record JARCFY010000016.1, read on the forward strand.
TCTGTTTGGGGGCCCATAGAATTGGATCCCGTGGTCCAATCTTCTTGAAACTTAGTGGGTATTTCGAGGAGAGGCCCCAGCAGCTACCCTGCAAGTTTGGAGCCTATCCCTAAACCCCCTTTCTTCCAGCTCCTCATATACCCTATGAGTTTTTGCCATTGATTTCAATGGCCCATAGGATATAATGGGGCTGAAACTGACATTCCCTTTCTGACACACTTCTGGTGATGTCAGGGGAAGTGGCATATGCTAATGAGTTATGCTAATGAGCTCCTGCACCTCTTTTTCTACGAAAGGACCCCTGCTGATAATACATCCTGGCACTGTAAATTTCTTTGTCCCACAAGTGGCAGCCAATGAAGTGAACCAGCATAGGGAAACTCACACCAGGGCGAGGAATTGTCCTAGGTTTTTTGGTACTAGATGCTACCAGGGAGAGAGCTAATGTTTTCGGAGACAGCCATGTGTCTCCCACCATATCTGGTTCTGGCCAGTCACAAAGTTCACTGGAGAGCCAGTGCAATTCAGGTATTAGACCTGGGTCCAGTTTCTACCTCAGTCACGAAGCTTGATGGGTTACGATCTCTCAGCCTAAGCAACCTCACAGAATTCTTGCATATATAGAATGCACATAGAATGTATATAATTCCATATACGCTACCCAGAGTACAAGTTTAATAGATACAACTCCATGTGGCAAACATGATTTTCGCGTGTGCATCTGTATTTTCTCTGCAAGCTTGTAAAACATAGACAGCATACACTCATGCATCGGAACACCTAACTAAACCCAGGGGCAGACTGCTGATTTTTTTTACAAGGAAAGGTCTGCTGGTTGACTGGAGAAAGTAGACCCAAGCCCTAGCACCATTATTAGCACCTGAGGGACTACATAGCTTGAATCTTTCAATGGCAACAGAGTTCAAGGTCACCTCACTGATCATCTCTCCTGCACTGCTGCCAATTTGCAGAAGGAAGCAATAGCTGAGCTGATAGTCCATTGTTAACACTGTTGGTAGGTCTGGTCTGAGTGGCCCCTGCAGTGTTGACTTGTAGTGCCACAGGTTCCGCTCACTTGGCTTGTTCCTGGACCATTTTGACTTCCCAGTCTGCCCCTGGTTGAGCCAGGATTCCAAGGCTCATAAACAGGAGTGTTTAAAGACAGACATACATGGCCGTATATCATCCACAATTTACACAGAAACACAGCAGCTGTGTAGTAATTATGTTTGCTGAACAAGGTTTGGAACTTAGCTGGAATGGATCATCCACACAACTAGTTCAAAGACGGTCTGTTAACCCAAGTGTTGGAGCTCTCTTAGATTCAGGTCACTGTCAAACTGAGCCAATATTCCTTTGTACTGCTGCAAAGGAATACATTTCTTTTCTGCCAGTGATTTGCGTCTAATTTTGGCTGTCCAAATTCTCCAAGCACTGAAGGGAGAGCAGACCTGTTCATGTTCAATCTAAAAATGGATCCGTGATTTACACAGTCATCTTACACTAGGGAAGACTGACACTGAAGTAAACGATGAGAACAGTGAAGGGGAAAAATGTTTAGACTGCACTCTCTAAATATGGATTCCGTTAGAGCCCAAGGCTATGAAAGCCCTTAGGTAATGGCTGAGTATAGATATATATTTTTCCTCATTGTGGGAGGAAAAAAAAAATGACAGTTTTCGTATGTGTTAGCCCTAGGCCTCTTCGCAGAAGTTGATACTGATTGTTGATGTTGATTTTGTGTTTCATGATAGCCAAGTCATGTTCAAGAAGCTGGAAACTGGCCTCAGACATGACAAAACCACTAGAGAGAGGGAGAAAATGACAGAATCACCTCGGCTGAACAGCAAACAGGAAAGGGCACCTTTTCTTGAAGTTTGTCAGCAACTTCTAAGTCCTGTGGGCTAGTTGTATTAAACAAGAGCTTGCCTTATAAAAAAATATTTTAATCTGGGTCTGAACCAACCCTGTTTTGAGAACGTAAGATGAAACATTTAGTGAGATTTCTTGATGCCCCCTCCCTTTTAACTCCTATAAGCTGGCCTTGTTTTTATCTGTCTAGCATTTGTTTGTTTATTGTGCCTTTCCCCTAAGGAGTTCAGGGAGGCATATATGGTCTTCTGTTTCTCATTTTAACCTCACAGCAACCCTTTTAGGTAAGTCTGGCTGAGAGAGAGAGAGAGATTGGCCCACTGTCATCCAGGAAGTTCAAGGCTGTCTGGAAATTTGAACCTAAATCACAGGAATGCCAGTATGGAATAGTGCAGGGGTGGCCAACCTGTGGCTCGGGAGCCACATGCGGCTCTTTCACACATATTGTGCGGCTCCTGGCAGGGTGGCTGGGGAAGCAAAGGGGAGGCATGCTTTTTCTCTCTTTCTCCCTTCCTTCCTTCCCTCCTCCCTCCCACCTATTTGCTTTCCTAGTTTCTCTCTCTCTCTTTCTTTCCACTTCTTTAATTCTTTCTTTCCATCTCTCTCTTTTTCTCTCTCTCTCTCAATATCATTAGCAAACAAGTAATATCATTATCAATAACCGGTTTTCCTCATTTGTTTTTATTTTTGGCAGTCCCATTTAACGTTAATAAAAAGCACATTTGCATATTTTAAAAAATAAAAACGTGTGTGTGATATTTGTTCCTGTCTTGCAGCTCTCAGACATCTGACGTTTATTCTATGTGGCTCTTACGTTAAGCAAGGTTGGCCACCCCTGGTTTAGGCCCAAAAAGATGTGGATAAAAATAAAAGCAAAGAAATACACAATAGACCAGGGGTGGCCAACCTGTGGCTCGGGAGCCACATGGGCTCTTTCACACATATTATGCGGCTCCTGGCAGGGCGGCTGGGGAAGCAAAGGGGAGACATGCTTTTTCTCTCTTTCTCCCTTCCTTCCTTCCTTCCCTCCTCCCTCCCATCTATTTGCTTTCCTAGTTTCTCTCTCTCTCTTTCTTATAACCGGTTTTCCTCGTTTGTTTTTATTTTTGGCAGTCCCATTTAACGTTAATAAAAAGCAAATTTGCATATTTTAAAAAATAAAAATGTGTGTGTGATATTTGTTCCTGTCTTGCGGCTCTCAGACATCTCTATGTGGCTCTTACGTTTATTCTATGTGGCTCTTACGTTAAGCAAGGTTGGCCACCCCTGGAATAGTGGTTAAGAGTGGCAGGCTCGAATCTGGAGAACTGGGTTTGTTTTCCCCATTCCTCCACATGAAGCCTGCTGGGTGACCTTGGGCCAGTCACAGTTCTCAGAACTCTCTCAGCCCCACCTACCTCACAATGTGCCTGTTTGGGGGGGGGGGGGGTGTATAAAAACTTCTTCTTCTTCTTCCACAGTCCTAAGAACACTTTCTTGGGAATGAGCCCCATTGAATAGACCCAAGTAGGATCCTTCTTAAACTATTTTAGGATTGCTCCATAGATCCTAGTCCAACAGTCTAACTACTAGACATTAAGGTATCACAAATTTCTGTATGAAATAAATCCAGAATTTGATGTAAAAAGGAGAAGTCCCAGTACAGCTGCCCAGAATTCTGGCTTATAAATCAAAATGGATGGAGGTTCTTCAATAGTGAGAGGAAAGCCCACTGCTTCCAACCAGTCTGTAGATATGTACACATCCTGGTACACATCCTAGTACTGAAATGAAGCTCTAACAGAGAGTTGCCAGCTGACTCTGGAAGAAAGAAATGTCTCTTTGACAGAGGTAGTGTTATTTATCTATACGACACAAAAAGCTTCAGTCGCATGTATTCATACATTAAACCAAAGACAGTACTTTTTTCTCCAGGCCCTGTAGGCAGCACTGAGCTCAGGGCTACACTCTGCACCTGGTGGAAAACTAGATATAGAGAAGGCTGGAGCATAGTTGGCTCTAGGGACTTAAGAGACAGTGGACAAAATGGGCAAGATAACGAAGAAGAAGCTTCATCCAGAATGAATGAGAGAAGTTCACAAATTGCACTTGCAGGGTAAGTCAGAAAAGGAACCTAAGCTCACAGTGGTCAGTTATTTCCTCTGTACTGGAATAGATGAAGGTCAGCAAACTGCAGCTAATTTCAAATTACAAATGTCAAGAGGTCATGATGTTTGATGGCCCTTATTAAAATCTGGGGAGAGGAATTGCTTGTTCTAAACAGTCAGCTTCCCCCTAACAAAACAGGTTCGCAGTCTGCAGTACTCCTGAATCTAGTTTATTGTTTATGCAGTGTTTTCCAATACTCAAAGTACTTCACGTACATGGCCTTGTAATCCTTACAACAACCCTGCAAAGCGGATCAGTATTACAGATAAGAGGAAGCGGTGGCGGCAGGGGGGATGCTTGCCAAAGGCCACCCACTAAGCTTACGGTGGAGGCAAAATTTTATTGGAGACTTGCTGATTCACAGCCTTTTCTCTTAGCTGCCAGTGGAGGCACCAGAAAAAAAAAATTCTGGGGAGGCACAGAAGGGGCAGAGTATGTTTCTGGGTGAGCAAGCTTAACAGAGATGTAAAGAGATTTCAGAAAGAAAAATAAAATACATCTCATGGCAAAACTGCAATGCTAAATATCTTTTCTCTGAATTAAATCACGTTGTTAGGCAATATTCATTTTTATATAGCATGCATTAATCAAATTCAAATTACAGTGAGGAAAAGGGCTTTCAAATAAGTTTTAAGTTGCTACAGAAACATCTCCATGGTATACACAATAAACAGACAGAAGATTCTCTAGAAAATGGCTGCTTTTTGAAGCAATCCAAGCAGAACTCTCTTAACTGTAAGGAAAGAAAGAGCGAACTAAGATACCTGGTCCCTGTACACAAAAGAAACCCAATGCATGATGCTTTTTATCTTGTCTTTCCAAACACTCTTCTGTGGCTATTTGGATTGTCATGTACTGATAAAGAAAGGATGGTATGCAGATCTAAAGGAGCTAAATGCATCAGTGTTTATGCAGCTCTGCAAAATGATCAACAACAGTTTCAAGGTCAAGGGTTTTTGCCTTTTTTTCAGTTGCCATTACGGCAATGCTACTTAGACGTTCATGACCCATACTGTTCCTAAAGAGTTCTTAACTTGCCGCAGACATGAAAATGTCCTTTCACATCTAGCACTTGATGGAGTTATTGTGAGGGCTCTGGCATACAGTCTGTGGAGTTCACTGAAAAACCATTTTATTTCTTCAAGAAAAGTCAGCATTTGGTTTATGGAGTCAATTTTTATTTGTCTTTCTTGTTCATATCTCTCTAGGACATTTGGAAAACTCTGAGTTCTGCTTCAAAACCATCTATGTCACTACTGTAATATCTTGCAAATGGTCTGAGTTTTTCTGGCTCAAGAAAGCAACAACACCTGGGACTGAAGGCACTAACCCCATTGAAAACATCACAATTGTCTGTAAATCTTCACTTAAGAACATAAGAATGGACAATGGTCCATCTAGTCCAGCATTCTGTCTCACACAGTGGGCAACCAGTTCCTCTGGATGGACAACAACAGGGCATAGAGGCTGAGGCCTTCCCCTGATGTTGCCTCCTGGCTTTGGGATTAAGAGGATTAGTGCCTCTGAATAAGAACATAAGAACATAAGAGAAGCCAATGAATGTGGAGGTTCCCCTCAGTCACCATGCTTAGTAGCCATTGATAGACTTCTCCTCCATGCATCTAATTTCCTTTTAAAGCTGCTTATTCCTGTGGCCATCACTACATTCTCTGGCAGTGAATTCTACATTTTAATCACTCTCTGTGTAAAGTAGTCTTTCCTTTTGTTTGTCCTGAACCTACTGCCCATCAGCTTCACTGGATGCCCTTGAGTTCAATTGTTTTGGGAGACAGAGAAAAATTTTCTTTGTCAACTCTCCCCAACCCATGCATGATTTTATAAACCTCTATCGTGTCCTCCCTTAAGTCGTCTCTTTTCTAAACTGAAAAGTCCCAGACTCTTCAGCCTTTCCTCATAGGGAAGGTGCTCCAACCCCCTAATCATCTAGGTTGCCCTCCTTTTATAGTGTGATCAATAAGAGGAAGAAACACATTATTTTTAAAATCATGGTCATTTTGGGGATAGATGCTTTCTGTTGTGTTTAATTTAGTAACATGGCTTTGGAATTTGAGGGGGATACAGTGTATTCTCTTTTCTTTAGTTTGCATTTTGGTTGAATTTTCTTCTGCAAACAAATCTATTTCTGCCATAATTTTGCTGAAATGTTCATCCTGTAATTCATGGTCTGTCCTCGTGTAGTCTTGCAGCTGCTTTAGCAAGTAATCATCAAGTGGTTCAGTATCCACCAAACTGTAAGTTACTTTGTAGAGGACGGAAGGAGCATAGTAGCTCTGGAAAGCGTTTCCTTGCCCTGAGTGTAAGCGATCCAGATGTCATATTTTCACAGCTGTAGCAGCATCCTTTGTAGTCATACAGGGGCCTTTCCAATAGGCTTGGCAAAAATGGCTTCCAGGGGTTTGTGGTCTGACTAGACTATCACTTGGGCACCAAATACATACTGATAGAATTAATCATGGCAAAAAGAATTTGCTAGAAGTTCCTTTTCAATTTGTGCACAGTTTCACTCAGCCCGCGTCACTGCTTTTGAAGCATAAGCAATGGGTTGCTTTGGCTACTGCGATGATCTTGTCATCTGCAATAATATGGACACCTGGGATGCCACCGAAGCATTCGTAATTTTTCTGCTGAAATACTTCACTTGCTGACCAGATACCGAAAGGTAGTCTGTTCAACTGGGCATCCAGTGAAGCTGATGGGCAGTAGGTTCAGGACAAACAAAAGGAAAGACTACTTTACACAGAGAGTGGTTAAAATGAAGAATTCGCTGCCAGAGGATGTAGAGATGCCCACGGGAATAAACAACTTTTAAAGGGGATTAGATAGATGGGATGTTAAAGGTACACACTTCTGCTGATTCTTTGTCCAGTTTTACCTGCCAATAGCCATCCTTTTCATCTAAGATGGTAAATAGCTTCTTCCCAGGCAAGTTTTTCCTGACATCTTCAGCAGCGGGAATAGAGAAATGTTGCCTCAATGCTACTTTATTAAGATCACATGGATCAAGACACATCTGCAGTGTACCATTTTGTGTGATCACTAAGCTACTTACCCAAGGAATGGGCTTTGTAATTTTTGTGATGACGCCTTGTGCTTCCAACTGGTGAATTATGTCCTTCAGTTTGTCCAAAATGGAGTAGGGGATCTTTCCACACCCACAGACAACAGGAGGGATGATTGAGTCCAGAAAGATGTGGTGAGTGCCAGCAGACTGACTCAAGCCTTCAATAGCATCCAAGTAGTGCTTAAGGAGGTCATTTTTTGGTTCAGGTTCTATATGGGGTACCAAGTGGACTTGCCTGAGGAGGTCCAAACTGATGCAGGCATCTCTTCTAAGCAATGGAGGGTCCTCCTTATCAATCACAGAAAAGGTCATCTGGGCTTTATTGCGACCTGTTCTGCAATGAGCCACAATTGCCCCTGATGTTTTTTTGCCGGCACCTCCAAAAGCAATGAGCGTGACCACTACTTGCATAATGCGCACTTTTCCCATCAACGCTTCAGCCACTGCAGCAGGGATGGTGTTTGCTTCAGCTCCACTGTCCAGCTTAAAAGAGACTGGGAGGCCTGCTATTGTTACCCTGCTGTGCCATGCCTTAAAGCAATCAAGAGTAGGCACCAAGCCCATCAATAACATTTTCACGTCCTTTTCTAGCTCTGCATGTTCTTCCTTCATTCTGCACACTTTAGCAAAATTATTTTTCCTTGAGGGTTTGTAAGAAATAACTCCAAAGGCTGGACACTGTCTAGGCTTATGTGTGTTTCCACATTTATTGCAAATCTTCTGTAGCTTAGCTGGGGCAGACACTTGTGGTAGGAGGTCTGCTGGAGGCTTGCACGCTTTTTGCAAGGAGCTGGAACGGTTTTGCTTTTGCTCCACAGCATGCAGTGTTGCTTCTGCAGACGTAGCTGTGGCCTGGGCACCTGTGAGAGCCTTTGTTCTACAAATATTGATTGCCTGCTGGAGAGAGAGATCGGACTTTTCCAAGAATTTACTATCAGTTATACTAAATACAGTCTTGTCCCTTAACACTGGGAGAGCCAGTTTGGTGTAGTGGTTAAGTGTGCAGACTCTAATCTGGGAGATCCGGGTTTGATTCCCCACTCCTCCACTTGCACCTGCTGGATGACCTTGGGCAAGCCATAGCTCTGTACCAGCTGTTCCCTCAAGGACAGTTGTCTCAGAGCTCTCTCAGCCCCACCTACCTCACAGGGTGCCTGTTGTGGGGAGGAGAAGGGAAAGGAGTTTGTAAGCCGCTCTGAGACTACAAGTGAGTGAAGGGTGGGATATAAATCCAATCTCTTCTTTTCTTCTTCTCTTCTAACACAAGATTCTGAGAAGGACCAAACTCACAATGCTGTGCTTTTTGTCTTGGCTCAGTGACAAAATAATCTGTTCCAGCAGCCTCATTATACTGTAATTGCCAGAACTGGTATCTCTCAAGCACAGGGTTCTTTCTGGGTTCACAGTAGGTTTGGAAAGCCGTTAAAACCTCTGACGGGATCTTGTTGTTAAGGTCTGCAAGCACACCTTACAAATTATTATAAGCTTCAAGGGCTTTGTCTCCGATGCAGCGAAGCAAAGACTGCGATTTTATAATCCTCAGACTCTTTTTCAACCTTTGTGACCGCTAGGTACAGTTTCAACTTTTGTTCCCATCTCTTCCTGTTCCGTCCTAAATTTCCCACAAAGGATAAGTCTGATGGAGGTTTGAACTGCTCCATTGCTCTATGAGGAAGGCAGTCTGGAACCTTCCTGTTCAACCCTGGAGACCCAAAGGAGATACAGGGCAACTTCTGACACCATGTAATTTCCCCTTTGGCCATGAGTTCCCAGGTTAGGGTACTCACTCAGGCTCCTGTTCTCAGGTCCACTCAACAGAGACAAGCTGGCTCTAAATATCAGTCATTTATTCACAAGAAGGTGACTCCAACAACCAACAACTTTAATGAACATACAAAACTGTAAACTGAACAAGAGCTCCACCCAATAGGACCAAACCAAAGCACATGGATATTAGGGGAGGAGCAGTGTTCCATTACATAAACACGTATATAATAAATATATCACAGTCTTTCACATCATCTACTGCCTGGTTATTTTAACTGGAGACACTGGGGATTGAACCTGGGACCTTCTGCATGCCAAGCATGTGCTCTACCACTGAGCTATGGCCCCTCCCCAAAGTCTGCCTCCTTCCAGTCCACTCTGCCAGTTAAGATCTTCTTCTCAAGCCCTGCTGTCTGTGCCCCTGCAGAGGTGAGGCAGGTAGCGACCAGAGACAGGGCCTTTCTAGTGGTAGTGCCTCAGCTTTGGAATGTCCTCCCATCTTGCCTGGAACCTCAAGCCGAAACACTTTTTTAAACACAGGCTTTTAACTAAGGGACTCCAACTCTTTCAGCTGTTCGTACGCTCTGCTTCAAGTCTGAGGACTGTCCAGATATTTTAGCCTACTAAGTGGCTGTATTATACTGTTTTTGAGGCTTGTATTTGTCTTCAGTTTCTGAGCCATCCTGAGCAGGTCTCTGGAGAAATGGCATATACATTTTCCAAACAAACAAATATCCCTGTTTAGAGGGTGGGTTTTGTTTATACGTTTTGGATACAGTTGGATATTGCTTTTTTTTTTTACTGTGAACTATCCTGGGAAACAGATGGCTAGACGATAGAATAAAATAATAAATCACAGTACATTGTCAATATTGAGACATTTACTTAACTCTGATACTTATACTGCAATAACCATCTTTTGCCGGCAGATGCTGATAACAAAGGATGTGCATTCAGATATTTCCAAAGCAAAACAGTACTTCAAATTCCCTGTTTATGTTCAGATCAGAAATACCTGATCTAAAAGTAAACAGGGAATTTGGGGCACTGTTTCAGTTCGGAAATATCGAATGCACACCCCTAATAGTAACCCCACAATGTAGGGTTGCCAGGCCCAGCCTGACAACCAGTGGGAGACCAGGGAGGGTGGGGAAATGGGGGGTGGCATCGGCAACAGCATGGTGTCACTTCCAGATTTCCCATAGAAGTGATGTTGGGCATCTCTAGGAAAAACTGAAAATGTTATGGTTTTACCATAGAGTTTCCGGCAATTTCTAGAGAGGCATGAAGTCACGAACGGTGTTTTTGTTTCTCTCCTGCCAATCGATAGAGTGCCAGCAAGCATATGGCAACCCTACCACAGTGGGATTACTGTAACAAAACCGGTTCAGAATGTGGCAGCAAGATTATTGTCAAGGACTGGCCAACGAGAACACCTCTCACCTCTTTTAAAACTGCTACGCTGGCTACCAGTTTGTTTCTTTCTAAGGGAACTTTGACTCTCAAAAGATTATATCCCCAAAATTTTGCGGGTATCTAAGGTGCTACTGGACTCGAATCTATCACTGTGTTTCCGAGTCCAATTCTGATTGCTGGTTATGACCCTGACAGCCTTTCAGATCCTAGGTCCCAGGTGCCTAAAGACTGCCTCTCCCCATATGTCTCTACGCACCAACTGTGGTGTTCAAATTGCCACCTATTTGTTGTTCCCCCAGTTAAGGTAGCCAGTGAGGCCCATGGTTTTTTTTCTGTAGTAGCTTCCACCATCTGGAATGGGCTCCCTGTGGAGGTGCTAGTTCAGGGTTGGAAAATACCTGTCGATTTTGGGGATGGAGTCTGGAAAGGGTGGAGTTTGGGGAGGGGAAGGACTTTGGCAGCCTCCACCCTCCAAAGCAGCTATTTTCTTCAGGGGAACTTATTCCAGTCATCTGGAGATCAATTGTAATAGCGGGAGATCTTCAGGTGCCACCTGGAGGTTGGCAACCCTAGGAGGAGTGCACCGTGTTTAGCTCTTTTTAGGTAGCATTGCAAGGCCATTTCATTCACTAAGCAGTAGAAAAGTAGCACCTTAAAGACTAACAAAGTTTGTGGCAGGGTAGGAGCTCCTGGACTCTTGCTCTTTTATGCTCCTGGGCTCTTGCTGTTTTCTACTGCTGTGGACAGACTATCATGGCTACCCATCTTGACAATTCACTAAGGTTTTCAATAGGGTCTAAGACGCAAGCATTTTCTTGAGGATAGGTATTAATTGGGGTTTTACTGTCTTTTTTATGTTCTTAAGTATGGAATATTCAAAGGACAGAAAGAAGCATAGGTGACGGCTTTTCCCGTTGATTGTTACTTACAGCCATGGTTTCTCTACTTACATTTAAACTATCAGGAATGCAATAGGCTGTACTCTGGTTCCCCAGTGTATTTTACTCAGAAAGTAAATGATACAGCTGATGTGGTATCAAGAGCAAATGCACAATAGTAAGAATCACACCTCAGTGACACTTCCTTCAAGGAAGTGTCCCCCCCCTTTCCAAGTTTTTGTGACTGCAAGAGCGGCAGAAGATGGTCTGCCTTGGCATCTTTTAAGATTGCGGGGGGTGAGGTTTATTTCCCCACCTGTTTTTAATTGGAAATGTTTTAAAACTATTATTGTAAGTTGTCTTGGATCAGGAGGAAAGGCAGGACAGGAATGCAGTAATAAATGAATGAATAAATGTCTGTATATTTATTCATTCAAAACATTTATTAGCTGCCTTTCTTCCTTATGGAACTCAAGGGGGCTTACAATATACACAGAATATTTAAGGGAGTATTATTTAAGGGAAGTCTTGCATTGCATGCCAGCAGAATTGAGCTATTGAGGGACAGATGTTGGTGTAATGTCCCCAGATTGTTACGTAAAGGCAGAACCCCCCCCCCCATGCATACCATCAGAAAATGAGATTCAATTATATTTCTGGAGAATATATTTTTGTACTTTGCTGCTGCTGGGTATTTTTGGAGGCACAGAGGTATTTTTATGTCTAGCACAATTTCCTCTAAAAAGTGGTTTTTCTGCCAATTTAGCCATTTCAGAGAAGGTGTTTAGTGTAGTTCTATCTTTTCACGTCTAATAATGTGTCATTTTCTACAAGGTCTTTTAAAATATATATTATTTTTCCCCCACCCAGAAACTGCTGGCTTGTAAACACCCATCTTGATTTCAGATACAAGAATCTGGCTGTGTCGCAGAAGGCACCCAGCATCTTCTGGTAGGAGGCCGGGTGCAATTGTGGGGTCAGCTCCTTCATTAGCATGAACAAAGAAAAGTTTCAGTATCAGATTAGTGTTTAGTTTCTCACATAATTCTAGTATGATGATGTACAAGGAGGGGGGGACCCTATTCTTCTATGAGCTATTTTTTTTAAAAATCTGACACAGTATTATAAATGCATAATTTATTATTCTTGCACAATTGAAATAATTTCTAGATGGCATTTGGTGCAAGCATTTCAATAAGAGAGCAAGTGGGATGGGAATGAATCCAATTAGATGTTTCATATAAGGACGAGGATTTGAAAATCCTTTATACAGCAAAGGCTTTGTTGTCCAGCGCTCACGGGAAATAGGGGTTTGCCAGTGAAGCAAATGTGCTGGATACTCAAGTTTATTGATCTTCCCCACTCCCTAGCCAGAGGAATTTTCAGTTAACAGACCTTATCCCATTGGGAATGCTATGGTGGCAGGGCCTACAGCTGGCAGGACCCTCCCTCCCCAAGCCAGGGAGCTGTCCTATGCAGCAAGCAGAGAAGTGAGCCAGCTGTACAGGAACTCTCCAGCTAGGGTGGCACAAGCCTCATTGCTCACCACCACACGGAGTGGCAGTGGGAGGAAAATTTCCAAAACGGCTGGTGTTGTTTGTGGTGCAACATCATTTCTGGGGGGGGGGAACCTAGAATTGCTGCCACATTGCTTTAGGAATCTATGGTTTTACTATACAGTATGTGGAGATTCCTAGAGCAATATGACATCACTTCCAGTTTTTTTCCTGGGAGTGATGACCTGGTACATTTGACACCAGCACCCCTCCATGTCTCTGCTTCCTGAGTTCCCAGAGTACGCCTGGCAACACTACCTCCAGCAGAGCTGGTTCCGGCCACCTTGAGGCAGGAAGGAGGCACCCAGGGATGAGGTCAGGTGGCAGCATGAGCTGGCAACAACTGGAGGCAAATACCAGATAACTGGACATTCTAGCTGTTCAAGAGCTGCATAACACAGCTTTTCTGTTACACCTTGCTGATCTTTGGTGGTGGGGCTAGGATCATGTTTTCCCCATAAACTTATGCACCATACCAGGGGTGGCCAAACTTGCTTAAGAGCCACGTAGAACAAACATCAGATGTTTGAGAGCCACAAGACATGAACAAATATTACCTATTTTTATTGGGAAATATGCAGATTTGCTTTTTATTAACATTAAATGAGACTGCCAAAAATAATAATGGGGTAAAAGCAGATATTGATAATGCTATTTGTTTGTCCAATGATATTTGTTTGCTAATGATATTTAGCTTCCCCGGCTGCCCTGCCGGGAACCACATAATGGCTGAGGACAGACTGGCAAAATGAAGCGCAAGGGAAGCAGGGCAAAAAGACCCAGGCCGAGTTGTTGCAGGGCTTTCTGTTCGCACTGTGTAGACTGATGCGGGACCATACCGGGGAGGAAGTGGAAAGGAGTGTTCACACTGTGGGGCGGCCCCTGGTGGCGCTGCTGCGGTGGCGTGCGGCTTTGGTCCATTTTGCCGACCTGCGTGTAGGCGCATGGACACATAGGCGCATGGGTGCAGAAGCCGGATCAGCGGGTTCACATTACCGGCGCCGCTTGATGTGCAGCTTATTTACGTCCACACTGCCAGGAAGCGGGATGAACTGCATCCAAATGGCTTGACACCAGTTTCACCAGGTATCCTTTAAAAGCGGGATGAAAGCGCTTCAGGACGGGGTGATCCATGCAACAGTCACCTCCAGGCTAGACTACTGTAATTTGCTTTATGCTGGCCTGCCCTTCAAACTGACCCAGAAGCTCCAACTGATCCAGAATGCGGCGGCACAAGTCCTGATGGGAATGTCATGGACAGCACAGAGACATCCGGTGCGGTGCCAGCCACACTGGCTCCCAGTGGAATACTGAGTCAAGTGCAAGGTTTTGGTATTGACCTATAAGGCCTTGAGTGGTCAGAGACCAACGTATCTGTGGGACTGTCTCCTCCATTACGCTCCTTGCTGGTGGTCCCCAGCCCTAAAGACATCCGGCTGTCCTTGAGCAGGGCCAGGGCCTTTTCAGTCCTGACCCCAACCTGATGGAACTCTCTGCCGAATATCATCAGGGCCCTGTGGGATCTTATGCAATTCCGCAGGGCCTATAAGGGAGAGATGTTCCACCAGCCTTTTGGTTGAGGAGAGTGACGGTTTCCATCTTGGCTGACACTCTTTTTCATTCCTTCTGCTGTTTATAAATGTGTGTCCTCTTGGTGTAGTGGTGCAGTGGTTAAGCCAGTGGTGTAGTGGTTAAGCCAGTTTGGTGTAGTGGTTAAGTGCGTGGACTCTAATCTGGGAGTACCGGGTTTGATTCCCCACTCCTCCACTTGCACCTGCTGGATGACCTTGGGCAAGCCATAGCTCTATACCAGCTGTTCCCTCAAGGACAGTTATCTCAGAGCTCTCTCAGCCCCACCTACCTCACAGGGTGTCTGTTGTGGGGAGGGGAAGGGAAAGGAGTTTGTAAGCCGCTCTGAGACTCCCTTGGGGAGTGAAGGGTGGGGTATAAATCCAATCTCTTCTTCTTCTTCTCTTCCCCCCTACCTGCGAAGTAGCTAGCAGTCTGATTTGGATTAATCAGTATTCACCATCTGATCTTTTTCTGAAATGTGTTATTAATGTTTTTAAATTGTTTCTGTCTTGCTATGTTTTTATGGATACTGTACATTGCCCAGAGCCCTGCAATAGCAGGGACTGGGCGATTAATAAATTCAGTATATAAATAAAATAAAATAAACCTTTCTACAACACTTTTAAGTGTTCACTCAGATAATTCGTAATTCTCACAACAAACCGCAGCAGATAGGTTATTATTATTAATTACATATTACAAGTTGTGAGGCTGAGGTCTAAGGCCGCCAATCTAGCTCATGGAGGTGAGCTTTAAACTGGGGATTTGCTGTCTCTTAGCTTTAACACAACACCACCTTTCAGTAGGAGGCGCATGTCTTCACCTTCAGTTTTTTTTGTCTGCGAATTCTAAAGTGGATTTGGCTACAATTGCATCTTCCCATTGAGGGTGAGGAATGCCCCACCCCCAGCTCTCATTTCCTGCCTCCACTCCTTTAGTCAGTGGGAAGCCCCCACTAAAAATTCATCAGCCCACTTTAGGAATCGCCAGAGTCTCTATGGTTTTAACACAGAGTTTCCGCCAATTCCCAGAGAGGCTTGACATCACTGCCAGGTTATCCCTTGAAGGGCTGCCATGCGCGCGCGCGCACGCACACTCACACTCACACACACACACACACTCCTAATGAATGTTCATATTCCAGGCAACCTGACACTCCATCATCAACACTGAACTGCAGGGCTTACCTGCTCTTATTGCCATTGGAACAAGAGTTCTACTGTTCCACCCCATGTTCATGGGTGCACCAATAACCCCTGTCTGAAAATCCCTGTGAAAACATTATTCTTTTATTATCTGGGCTACTGAAAAAATCCCTCCATCAGGTCAGGATTTTTGGTTCAGATAAGCACACAAAAAATGCCTTCTCCTACAATTCCTTCCTTTCTCTAAAAGAAACCCACTGTAATATACATAAATTACCATTTAAATACAGTCAAAATTGCTCAACAATAACTCTTCTTAGGAATGTAGGTTGATTGCAGACACATGGCAGCCTCAAACTTAAAGGGACAGCCTAAGGACTGTTAATTAAAAGAACGCCCTCCTACCTTGACATTTGTCCTACATAGAAATTTTATTCCTAGTGGCTCCCTCTCTCTCTGCGTTTGTCTCTGTCTCACACACCAACATACAACTTTCCCGATTCACATTTGCCCTGAGCTCAATTTTGTAACAATTTAATGATGGAAAAGAGTAGCTTATAGCTTCAGTGCCATTAGGCTGCGGGAGAGCGTTCTGCATTTCCAAACTAGCCTAGAGACCCCAGGGGTCAAAAATATTACTCCCATTTGCACCATCCATTCTCAAAATACAGATTTTGTCTCCTGCACAAAATGCTGGGGAGGGGGGGGGCGTGGGAGGGGGGGGCAGAAGAAGGCTATGATCTCATTCCCGTTCCTTCCTCCTTCACTTTTCTCTTTCCTCCCACCCTGCTGCTTCTTGGGCAATGCCTGGCAACCTGGGACGGAAGCTTCCTCATCTGCTGTTCAGTACAGTTTCATTCTGGCTGCAATCTGGGAGGGACCTCCTCATTCAAGAGGCTCAGATCTTCCTATTCTTATTCCCTATTCAGATTCCCCTTATTCTGACACCTCAGCTCATTTGTCGCATGTGACCGGGCCGGTCCATTCTGCCCACACGTGTGGATGTGTGCGTGGAATGGATGAGTGGCACAGTTCTTGCAGAAGTTTTAAAGCAAGGAAAGGGGTGTCTGAACTGGGAACACTGGCAAAGGACAGCTGAGTTTTCCATGCCATTGTTTTTGGAGGCATACCTTACATTAGGAAGGATCTCTTTCATTCTGAACCCAGGCCATACCCAAGGGGAGCAGTTGAGGCGTAGCCTTATTATCAGTCAGATGGGGGCAGGAAGCATACAAGGACCCGATGACACACTTTTTGGTACAGGTAGAGCCAGTTTGGTGTAATGTTTAAGTGCATGGACCCTAATCTGGGAGAACCAGGTTTGATTCCCCACTCCTCCACTTGCATCTGCCTGGATGACCTTGGGCAAGCCATAGTTCTGTACCAGCTGTTCTCTCAAGGACAGCTCTGGAAAGAGCTCTCTCAGCCCCACCTACCTCACAGGGTCTCTGTTGTGGGGAGGGGAAGGGAAAGTAGTTTGTAAGCCGCTCTGAAACTCCAAGTGAGTGAAGGGCGGGGTATAAATCCAATCTTCTCTTCTCTCTTTCTCTCACTTTGCCAGCATATCTTTGAAACATACTGACGGAGGGTCCTGGTAGTGCTGCACTCTGGCTAGGTGCAGGCATGATAATAGTAGCAGCAGCAGCAGCAGTAGTAGTAGTACAAGAAGAAGAAGTGTTGGTTTTAATATACCCCACTTTTTACTACCCAAAGGAGTCTCGAAGTGGCTTACAATCACCTTCCCTTCCTCTCCCCACAACAGACACCCTGTGAGGTAGGTGGGGCTGAGAGAGTTCTGAGACAACTGTGACTGGCCCAAGGTCACCTAGCTGACTGCATGTGGAGGAGTGGGGAATCAAATCCGGTTCTCCAGATTAGAGTCCACCGCCCTCTAACCACTACACCACAGCTGGCTCATAGTAATGCCAGCACAAGCTTCAATGCCAGATGGGAAAGGGGTGGACCCAGAGGCGTGTCAGGAGTTAGTCAGGTCCCTAAGATACTCCGGGGTTTCCTGGCAAATGGAGCCCCTCCCATGGGGGTGGAGCCACGGACCCTGCTGGGGCCCCACGGGCATGGCTGTGGCTGGCACAGCATCTGTGCTGTTTGCTGCACATGTTTCTGTGCAAGATCTCTGCAGATGGTGATTCAGCAGGGACACCGGGGAACACGGCCAATGCAGTTCCGACCACTGTGTCCAGTTGCTGGTTCCAGCCCGGCTCCTTGGAGCACCCTGCCTCAAACAGCCCTCTAATCCGCACCTCACTCACTTGCGTGTTGAGCTAGGGACATGGAAAGTATTGGAGTCGGGAGGCGAGTGGTAGTGATTTCATAGTAAAGCTCTTTATTGAGGGTCAGATGGAACATGAAAACCCCGGGCTCAGAGCCCTCTTTTATGCCGGCCGGAGACAATGCCCCGACCTTGCCCCCAAGTCCTGATAAGACCTTTAGTCTGTGGTTGCAGTTCATAGGTCCCCCAGCGGGAGACCTAGGCACGTAATTGGTGGTCGCTCAGGATCCAACTGGCTATTGTTCTACCTGGCTGAAGCTCAGATAGATTCTGACCTTGTGCGCTGACCACGTGGCGGTCGCCATTGCGAGAGGCCAGGCGACCGCGGTCTTAGTACACAACAGGACAGCTCCCCATAACCCCTGGGAGCAGCTCGCAAAGGCACATACTGGTAACACAGTTCATCAGATCTCGTCACAGACTGGGATCTGGGAAAAGCCAGGTCTGAATCGCCACCCTGCCATGGAAGTTTGCTGGGTGACCTTTGGCCAGGCACATTCTTTCAGCCTAATCTACCTCACAGGCTTTTTGTGAGGGAAAAAAATGGGAGGAGAGGAGAAGGATGCAGGGAGAGAGGCACAAACAAACGAACAAATTTGCTGTTGTTCACAGGGCTCATTTTGTAGCAGGAGCTCCTTTGCATATTAGGCCACACCCCTAATGTAGCCAATCCTCCAAGAGCTTACAGAGCTCTTCTTACAGGGGCTACTGTAAGCTCTTGGAGGATTGGCTACATCAGGGGTGTGTGGCCTAATATGCAAAGGAGCTCCTGCTACGAAATGAGACCTGGTTGTTCGATACAGTCAAGGGTGTCTGTCCCTGTTTGTTGGTGGGCGGATGAGACTACCTCTACTTGCCTCCCTACCCCACCTACCCCCCCCCACCTGTGATGTTCCCTTCGGGCTGCCCTTTCCCACATCTGATAGCGTGGGCTCTTGTACTGGAACAAGGCTTTATTAGGAGCACCTTTAGATTTCCAGCTCACCCATTGTTTAAAGTGTACCATTTTCTGTCATGCTATGGCAGGAAACTGTACTGGAAAACATGGAGAGAGCTGGCCCCTAGAATTGCCAAGAATCGAACATGACTAAATGGCTAACAACAACAACAAAATGGCAGGGGAAAAGAAATGAAGACGCAGTCTCAATGCTGATCATTTTTAAGCTCTACTTCAGACACCTTTATGTTTCACACATTAAAAATGTGTCATTAACAATATTTGTGATTTATTTATTGGAAACATTTATACACTTCTTACTTCCGATCTTCAGGTTCTTTAAACAGTAAGAAAACGCAATTAGAAATTAAGATACAACAATAACTGGTAAATATACATCGCCAGAGGCACAAACCTCAAATCATACCCAGTTGTTTTAATGGGTTTAAAAGGTAGAAAGAGGAAGATTCTCCTTTATTTACTCCAAAGGAAGACTAGGTATTTTCCCCAGGTGTGGGTGGTTGTCCTTTCAGGTAAATATGCTACTTATTTCAGGGCCAAACAACACAATATTGGGGTTTTTTTGGGGTGAGTTGCGTCCAATCCAACTCACTTCCCCTGTGGCCAAACAGCAGCTACAGGGAATGTCAGTGAGAGTCAGAGAACCCAGACCTGACTCACTAAAAGACATATAATGTAGTGTGGCTCTGTGCTGGGAGAGAGAAGGACATATTTCTTTCATTACTTCCCCCCCCCCCCAGACAACCAACCTCTCTAAATGCCCAGTCCATCCAAAATTGACTGCAGACCTACGTCAGTTTTGCAGTCTCTCAGAAGAGCCATGTGACTCTTTAGGGATCAAGTAACATCGCTAGTTGTGTCAGAGGAAACTCATCATCTGCCAGACAGTTCATTGAAGTGTACAGCCATCTTGCTTCTTCTTTGGCTTGGTTGAATTACCTTCATTTTCACTTAAGAACAGAATAATTTCCTATCAACGGGAGTCCATTAGAAAGCAGACTGTCAAGCATAAACACCAAGGAACCATCTCAGGATCTTGCTCCGTAGCTGAATCCCATTTCAGAGGTTATCCATTTGATGTGAATTTCACAAATGATGTTGAACTACTTTAGATATAGAACTAATTGTGCAGAGGAACCGGAAAAACTCAATGTGAATTTCTTATGTGGAGGAGTAATTAGAGCACTAGGGGCTCCAAGACTCACTTTTGTTATTACTGTATAATTGGAGATTAATGATAGTTGCACAGTATATTTTTAGCCCAAGCGACCTTGGCTTTCACCAAATGAGAAAACAACTTAGCATTTTCCCCATTGCATAAACACATTATACATACATTTAGATAGAGAGACCAATTAAAGCAGGAGTCCAGTGGCACCTTACAGGCTAACAAACTTTATTCCAGCTTTTGTGTATCAGAGCTCACTTCATCAGGTGTACTGGAGTATACATCCATCAGGTCCAATTTGTATGCACAACAAAAATGAGGGTGGGGGAATGTCACAAAGCGAACCTGTTTCAGAACAAGATTTATTTCCATCAGTTCCCTCAGTATGGATGTGAGACACTCCTAATGGATGGACAAAATGTAAGTGCAGGATGAAATGAGATAGGCCAATACAATAGCTAGATTGGAGTCCAGTAGCACTATACAAGAAGGACCTCAATGTCCTTGACAACCACGACAGAGTAATCACTGACCTCGAGCCAGACATCATGGAATGTGAAGTCAAATGGGCCTTAGAAAGCATTACAAACAACAAAGCTAGTGGAGGTGATGGTATCCCAGCTGAACTGTTCAAAGTCTTAAAATATGATGCTGTTAAAGTGCTGCACTCAGTTTGCCAGCAAATTTGGAAAACACAACAGTGGCCACAGGCTTGGAAAAGGTCAGTTTACATTCCAGTCCCCAAAAAGGGCAATGCCAAGGAATGTTCAAACTATCGCACAATTGCACTCATTTCACACGCTAGCAAGGTCATGCTCAAGATCTTACAAGCTAGACTTCAGCAGTACGTGGATAGAGAACTGCCAGAAGTACAAGCTGGGTTACGAAAAGGTAAAGGAACTAGAGATCAAATTGCCAGCGTTCGCTGGATTATGGAGAAAGCAAGAGAGTATCAGAAAAATATCTATTTCTGCTTTATTGACTATGCTAAAGCCTTTGATTGTGTGGATCACAACAAACTATGGCCTTAAAGAGATGGGAGTACCAGACCACCACCTCACATGTCTCTTGAGAAACCTGTATAAGGGTCAAGAAGCAACAGTTAGAACGGGATATGGAACAACTGGTTGGTTTAGCATAGGAAAAGGAGTACAACAAGGATGTATATTGTCACCTTGCTTATTTAATTTATATGCAGAGTACATCATGCGAAATGCCGGCCTGGATGAATCAGAAGCCTGAATTAAGATTGCTGGGGAAAACATTAATAACCTCAGATATGCAGACGATACCACTCTAATGGCAGAAAGTGAAGAGGACCTCAAGAGCCTCTTGCTCAAAGTAAAAGAGGAGAATGCAAAAGTTAGCTTGAAACTCAACATCAAAAAAACTAAGATCATGGCATCCAGCCCCATCACTCCTTGGCAAATAGAAGGGGAAGTCGTGGAAGCAGTGACAGATTTCACCTTCCTAGGATTCAAGATCACTGCAGACGGTGACTGCAGCCATGACATTAAAAGACACCTGCTCCTTGGAAGAAAAGTGATGGCAAACCTAGACAGTATAACAAAAAGTAGAGACATCACCCTGCCAACAAAAGTCCGTATGGTCAAAGCCATGGTATTCCCAGTAGTGATGTATGGCAGCGAGAGTTGGACTATAAGGAAGGCCGAGCACCGAAAAATAGATTCTTTTGAATTATGATGCTGGAGAAGACTCTTGAGAGTCCCTTGGACTGCAAGGAGATCAAATCAGTCAATCCTAAAAGAAATCAACCCTGGCTGTTCCCTGGAAGGCCAGATACTGAAGCTGAAGCTCAAATACTTTGGCCACCAAATGAGAAGGGAGCACTCATTGGAAAAGACCCTGATGCTGGGAAAGACTGAAGGTCAAAGAAGAAGGGGACAGCAAAGGATGAGATGGTTGGACAGTGTTACTGATGCAACCAACATGAAATTAAACAAACTCCGGAGCACGATGGAAGGGCCTGGCGTGATGTGGTCCATGGTGTTACGAAGAATCGGACTTGACTGTGTGACTGAACAACAACAAAGCACATTAGAGACCAACAAGATTTTCAGGGTGTAAGCTTATGAGAATCAAAATCTAGCTCATCTACTGCAGACCAGCACAGCTACCCTCTGAAACTACCTTCATGGCAGATACAGTGTTCCCTCTAAGCTGAGTTAGTGTGAGCTAGCTCACAGTTTTTTAGACTCTGGTGCACACATTTTTGTCTTAGCTCAGGAAGGATGGCTCCAGAGGAAACTAATTTCTGCAGGAGCCAAATTGCTTGCTCACCACTTTAATGCTAGTAGCTCACAAAGTAGAGTTATCTGCTCACAAGACTCCACAGCTTAGAGGGAGAATTGGATCCAATAGGAAGTTACAGAGCTATACTGGGAGTGATCAGCATCTGTAAGCTACACCAATGCCAGTGGGGTCACCTCTGAAACAAAGTCATAGGATGGCTTTGCCACTGTAGGATTAAGATCCAAATGGTTGGCAAAGCCCAACTGTCCTCACTATGAAGAACCATTCTAATTCAAGTAAACTTTTCTTGTTAGAATGGGAGTGGAGGAACACAATGCATTGTGTTATTGTAATATACCTTCCTATTTTTTATGAACCCTGACCTGGATAGCTCAGGTAAACCCAATGTGACCAGATCTCACAAACTAAGCAGGATCAGCCCTGGTCAATATTTGGATGAGAGACCACCAAGGAATACCAGAGCTGGGATGCAGGGACAGGAAATGGCAAACTACCTCTGTTCTGTTGACAGAGTTTAAACATGCGGAGGAATGGAGCACCAACTATTTAAAGGAAATAACTCGGTTTATTAACAAAAAAATAAACTCTGATAGAACAGAGCGGAGGGAGAGAGGCTTAACTAACTGAGTAACCGCTGTGAGAGGCAGGAATGAAGGGGGAGGGCTCTGTTGGAGCAGGAAGTCTCCAAAGAGCCAATCAGGAGCCAGGAAGGACATAATTTGAAATTGTGGGGAATCCCTCATCTAGCGGTGCTAACTAGCAGACCTTCAGCTGTCCCTTATAGGCTATTCTTCTGATCTTCTTCAAGTTAGGTTCACTATAGACCTTGTATATTCCAACATGTTCATCTCTTGCCTTGCAAATTCTCCTGGGTAGGGATGCCAGCCTCCAGGAGGGACCTAGGGATCTCCTGGAATTACAGCTCATCTCCAAATTACAGAGATCAGTTCCCCATGGAGAAAATAGGTGCTTCGGAGGGTGGACTCTATGGCATTGTGCCCCATCGAGGTCCCTGTTCTCCCCAGGTTCCATCCCCAAATCTCCAGGAGTTTCCCAATGAGGATCTGCAGCCCTACCCCATCCCCTGCTGGTGGAGACCTGGCAAGCATACTCTGGGGTCATCACAAGTCAGCTGCGACTTGACGACAATTGTTTAAAATGAAAATCTCTCTCTCATTCGTAAAAAGATTCATTTGTAAAGTGTTTGCCAGTTATTACTGGGACTTTGAGAGGGTTGGGTGGGAGGGCTGTATAATAAAAAAGAAACATGTTTTAGTAATTGTATCTGCACTATGAAATACTCTCCTTAATTAGGCAATAGGAAATGAAAGGCTGTATATTTCCGCATGATTATAGTATACCTCATGTTGTTTTACAAGGCTCAAAACCTAATGCAAAGTGACCACCTGAGAATTGTAGCAATTGCTCTAAAAGCACATCCCAGGAAATCATGTTCAGGCTAGCATGATGAAGAAAAAAGAGCCAGTGTGGGGTAGTCAGTCCAGACTAGCCGGATCTCATCAGATCTCAGAAGCTAATCAGGGCCGATCCTGCTAATACTTGGATGGGTAACCATGAAGGCAAGTCTAGGGTCACGATGCAGAAGCAGGCAACAGCAAATCACATCTGACTGTGTCTTGCCTTGAAAACCCTTTGGAGTTGCCAGAAGTCAGCCGTGGCCCTTTTCAACAGCAACACCGCATGAGGGTCATCCAGGCCAGAGAGACCCAGGTTCGAAATACTGTTAAGTTGCTAGGCTTAGAGGGTAGTTTGGGGCCAGATACTATTTCTCAGTTTTTACAGGGTCATTGTGAGTGTAGAGTGGGGAAAGATGTAATATACACTGCTTTGAGCTCCTTGGGGAAAAGGTGACATAAAAAAATAAATATAATTACAAAATGATATTTAAGTAAGTGTGAGTATAAGGCAGGGGTGTCAGACATACAGCCCCATGGGCTGGTAGGGTTGCCAGGTCCCTTATGTTTTTTTGGGGGGGGGGGGGGGAGAGAGTTGGTCCCAGTCTGGGACAGTCGTGCACACGTGCTATGCGTGTGTGTGCCATGATGACATCACCCGGAAGTGATGTCATCATGCTAGGCATGCCACCAGTGGACACTCTAGCATTCAACTTGAAAACTCTGATACCATAGAGTTTTCAGGCCAAATTCTAGAGTGTCCCCCCAGCGATGTACCCAGCATGATGACGTCACCTCCGGGTGACATTATCACACCAGGCACATCAGCCGGATCTGGGCACTTTGGGGTGGGGTCTCCCCGCCCACTGGATCCGGGCCAGCAGGTCGGGGGCCCTTTGAGCGAGCAACCCCCCCCCCCCCGGGGGACCTGGAAGTCATATGGACTGGAACCTGCCCATCCAGGGCTCTTACCTGACCCACAAGCAACCAATTACCTTTATTGCCAGATAACAGAGGCTGTGTATTATGTCCCTACATACTGTCCCAGTGCTAATGAATAACAGGCAGAAGAAGTGGGAAGGTGGGCATCAGGGAGATACTTTAAGGAAGTATTGTAAGAGTGTTAATGTTTTAAGCATGTTTGTATTTTAAGTAAAAATAATATCATTAATTGGGTTTGCCTGTGTCCTTTATAAAGTTTGTGTGTGTGTGTGTGTGTGTATATATATATGGTCCAGCCTGACAAAGTGACATTCATGTCAGATCTGGCCCTCATAACAAATGAGTTCGACAGGCCTTGTAAACATTGCTACAGACCTACCAGAGGAACACTGAGTGAATTTAAATCCTCTTCTGGAAAAAAAACTTTGGATCGTATACAAAGGTACATCCTTTTCTAATTATGATCACAGTGTTATAATCATTGCTACAATTTCTACCTGATTTTTTAGCTGAAAAGAAAACCTTAGGCCCACCATTCTCTCCCCTCCCTTTGGCAAAGGCCTCATGTAATTTCATGGACATTAATTCAGTCAATGGATGTATCAAATACATGCAAAAGATAACATATTTTGATTGCTGATTTGTATAATGCCAATAGGGTTGCCAGCCTTCTTCAGGTGGGGCCTGGATATCTTCTGGAATTACAGCTGACCTCCAGACTACAGGTATTAGTTCCCCTGGAGAAAATGGCAACTTCAGAGGATTAACTCTGTGGCATTATACCCTGCTGAGGCCTCTTCCATCCCCAAACCCCACCATCCCCAAATCTCCAGGAATTTCCCAACTCACAATAAAAAGCCTAGTGTCTATCTAATGTTGCATTTGGATATCCTTTTAGTTATAATCTCGAATCAGTAAATACCTTTTTCCCACAAGTGATTTGGAATTCCATAGCAATGTCATACTGATTTTATGGGACAGCATGCATTAAGAGCTATAGCGGCCAAAGGAAAGGGCTAAGCTAGAGAAGGGCCCACAGTTTACTGGCACAGACTCTGACAAAGACAGCCAGTTTGGTGCAGTGGTTAGGAGCACAGACTCTAATCTGGGAGAACTGGGTTTGATTCCCCACTGCTCCACATGCAGCAGCTGGTGTGACCTTGGATCAGTTGGTTCCCTACCTCAACCGTGATGACCTAGCCACAGTGATCCATGCGATGGTCACTTTGAGGTTGGACTACTGCAACACTCTCTACATGGGGCTGCCCTTGGTGCTAACCTGAAGGCTGCAGCTGGTGCAGAATGCCGCGGCCAGGCTGTTGATGGGCCTCGCAAGGCGGGACCATATCCGGCCTGTGCTGGTGGCGCTGCACTGGTAGCCTATAGCATATCGAGTTCGCTTCAAGGTGCTGGTTCTTACCTATAAAGCCCTATATGGCCAGGGTCCAACATATCTAAGGGGCCGCCTTTCTCCATACATACCCCAGCAGGCACTTCAGTCAGGGTCACGCCATCGACTCTGTGTCCCAGGTCCTAGGGACGTCAGGCTCGGCAGAACTAGGGCTTTTTTTGGTGGCGGCTCCTGTCTGGTGGAATGAGCTCCCGGAGGAACTTAATGCAGTTCCGCAGGGCCTGCAAGACAGAGCTCTTCCGCCAGGCCTTTGAATGGGAGCTGCCACCAGTGATACCACCCATCACGAAGGTTATCTGTGATGTAGCTGGCCCAGTGTAGCCCAGGCCTGGTGGCAAGGGGGGTTGGACCTAACCATTGGATAGCCATCTGAATATATAATATCCGGAAGCATTTTATGGTAAATTATGTTATTTATTGGAATTGTTTTAAGTTTTAATGTATTGAATTGGCCGTGTGCCCTTGTAAGCCGCCCTGAGCCCGTTCGCGGGGAGGGCGGGATATAAATTTGAAAAATAAATAAATAAATAAAGTCATGGCTCTCTCAGAGTTGTTCTGTCAAGCGCAGTTCTCTCAGAGCTCTCTCAGCCCCACCTACTCACAGAGTGTCTGTTGTGGGGAGGGGAAGGGAAAGGAGATTGTAAATTGCTCGGAGACTCCTTTGGGTAGTGAAGGGCAGGGTATAAATCCAGTCTCCTTCTCCTCTTGAAAGCATGTACCCCAGAAATCTTGTTGGTCTTTAAGCTGGCACTGGACTCAGATCTTGCTCTGAAGGGTGGCTGTGGCTTGGTAAACAGTGCATGGGAGAGGTACTAAATTAATAAATAAAAAGTGCACCCAGCAAAGTGTTGAGAGCCAGCATAGTGTAGTGGTTAAGAGCAGCAGTCCACACACCTGCACATGAAGCCTGCTGGGTGACCTTGGGCCCATCACAGTTCTCTCAGAACTCAGCCCCACCTACCTCACAAGGTGCCTGTTGTGGGGAGAGGAAGGGAAGGCCATTGTAAGTTGCTTTGAGACTCCTTAGGGTAGAGAAAAGTGGGGTATAAAACTTCTTCCTCCTTCTCCTCTTCCTCCTCCTCCAACCTAACCACACATGCTGCAGTGAAGGCAAGATTGCTTTCACTTTCTGTCTTTGAAACAATTCATGTTCCTGTTTAGAGTCTCATTCCTGTGATCTCCAGATTTAGTTGTTGTTCTAGGCCCAGCATCCTTTCTTTTTTTCTTGGGGTGGGGGTGGGGGTAAACAATTACCTGTATTTGCATTTCAGAATGTAAAAGTCAGACGAATCAAGACATCTTAATTTACACCTCCTTAGATGCTCTCTCTGGTGCTTGTGTTTGTCGAAGCTGTGTTTATTCACTTCCCTTGATTCTTTATCTCTTCCTTTCATGCTACGCAGCTGCCATTCCTCTGTTTCTGCTTTAGTTCCTAGGTTCTCCCATGTACCCAGCTCTCTATGCAAATCCTGGAACACATTTTAAAGAAATAAACTAACCTCATCAAAGTCGTTGGCACGCATACAAATGGGAATAACATTTTTTGTTTAGCGGCTTCAACAGACACATGATGGGTTTGTATAGGATTGCGGAAAAAGATTTTACGTTTTCTCATGGTTGGGGAGACAATATAAAGAGCTTGATTGATGGATTGATTTCTTTCAAATCAGTCACATTCTTTGTAGCAGTAGCACTCCAAGCAACTTACAAACTATTTTTTTTTAAAAAATTGAGAAATGCAGTAAAATTTAGAAAAGCACTCATCAACAATAATAAATAATGTCCAAGGTCATTCAATGGGAAGCACTTAACAGCAAAATTAAAACAGGATTCCAGCAGGGCACCTTAAAGACCAACGTTTATTCCAGCATAAGCTTTTGTGTCAGAGCTCACTTCATCAGATGCATTACACAGAGAAAAACCAAACCCCCATTTTTGCACAAGGTGGCTAAAGGTTCAGCATATACAATATCCTGGCAAGGCCTTTCGAACCAAAAATGTCTGTACTTGGTGGCCGAGGATACCAGAATTGCATCATTCTTACATGAGATGGACTGGGTTGGAGGAGGAAGGGAGATCTTTCTTATTAGGAATCTGCTGATCCTTTTAACCATGGCCACTAGAAGGAGACTCATTCTTTTCTGTTACAAAACAGATCTATAGCACTTGTCTGAACTGAAGGGCACTTCCACATGCTGAGACAGAGTTGCCAGATCCCCTGGTGGAGGCAGGGGAGAAGCCAGTTTTACCATAGAGTTTTTGCCCAAATACCAGAGCAATACCTGGAAGTCACTGGCATGATGGTGTCAATTCCTGTGTGACGCTGGCAACATGGACTGGTATGTCTCTCCCATCCCTGGTATGTCTCTCCCATCCCCCACTGGTTGTCAGGCGGAATCTGGCAACCCTATGCTGAGAATCCCTTACTGCATTTTGAACTGTCTTTAGACTCTGTATGTTCCCTAAGTAATTTTAGTAAGCAACTACCTCTAAAGCCACTACCTAGTAAGTAAGCAGCTACGTAGGGATCCCAGCTGCCTGGTCTGGGCAGAAGATCCCCTGATTTAGAGCGGGCTTCCCTGCCGCTGGCCAGCTGGTTGCAAGCCTTTTCAGTGATCACTCTAGGGTTGCCAAGTTCGGGTTGGAAAATACCTGGGGATTCTGGGGGTGGAGCCAGGAGAAGGTCTGGGGAGGGGTTTGGGGAGGGGCCTCAGCATGGTACAATGCCATAGAGTCCACCCTTCAAAGCAGCCATTTTCTCCAGGGGAGCTGATCTCTGTCAGCTGGAGATCAATTGTAAAAGTGGGAGATCCCCAGGCCCCACCTGGAGGCTGGCAACCCTAGATGACTCCCCCCCGATTAGAAGCGGGGAGGGGAGCAAAACTGGCTGTGAAATAGCTGCGCTGGGGGCGGAACTTCTAGGGCAGAACTTCCAGAAGTGGCCCAAAACTTCAGTGGGGGCAGGACGTTCCTGCCCACCCCCCAGAATGTCCCCAAAAGACCCCTGCTGGCAAGGTAAGGGGACCTGACAAACCCACAACTACCTCTAAAACTTCAGTTTTGTTTGAATGGCTTTATTTTATTGTTAATTTCATATAAATATTTATATCATGCTTTGCTCCCCCAGTGGTGAACCAAAGTGGCTTACAACAGTATTTTCCCCTCCTCCAGTTTATCTTCATAAACCCCCTGTGAGATACGTTAGGTTGAGAGAAACTGAGTGGCCCAAGATCACCTAGCTAGTTTCGATGGCTGAGTAGGTTTCCCTGATCCTAGTCCAGCCACACTATAATCACTAGACCATGCTGGACTAGATGGCCCATTGATTTGATCCAGGGGTCCCAATGTGGTGCTCATGGGGGCTAGGGTGCCCTCTGACACCTTTTCTGGTGCCCACCAAGTCTTTTTAGAAAGCGGGCAAGGCCTGGTGTGTGACTGAAGGTAAACTAGGGCAACCATTATCTAGTTGGCTCTACCTCCTGCAACAGCAACTTTATGGAGGCCATCTTGTGAGTGCGCCTACTGCACTGTGCCTGAATTCCAAAGGTGCCCGCAGGCTCAAAAAGCTTAGTGAACCCTAGTCTGATCCATCACAGCTACTGTTACATTCCAACTGGCCAGAGAGCCATGGAAACTCTCAATGCATTGCCACCATGTGCCAGCCCATATCGTCCTTTGCCATTATCTACAACTCCTCGAGCGCGCGCACACAAAAAACTTGTAGAATAAAAGGATGCCAGACTAAAGGCCAAGATAAAAGTGGAAAACTGAAGTTATTATGGCCCAGACTTTTAGATCTTTGTCACACTGAGCTTCCTTAATTCCAAATGAAAACTGTTCAAGCCCCCCCACCCCAAGTGCATCTGGGGCTACTGCCCCCCCCCAACACTTACATGTCATCAACTTCCATTAAATCAATGGGGCTTACTTCCAAATAATGTTTCTGTGATCAAGCTGAAAGGGGGAAAAATCCTTAAGTTGTATTCAAGGGTTGGTCTGCTTTCTGTGAGGTCCTGGTAGATACGCTGTCATTTAAAATTGTTAATACAGCTGATTACCATGGTTACCACACAGATGCATTATTCACCTTGTTTGTAATTTCCAGTGCACACTTAGCCGGGGGGGTGGGGGGAGAGGAGAAAGTCAGAAAGAGCATTGGAGAATTGCAGATTGTACTTACTTACTGACCTCGTAGGGGACCGCTGGGGTTAAATTAGCTAATGTTTCTGTGGAACTTTGGAGATGTAAAAAGCCATTTAAGTGCCACGTATTAGCATTATTATGGCTATTACAAGGCAGAAACATACTATTTTGAAACTGTCAGATTTCTTGAAAATATTACATTTGTTGACCTTTACCAGAAATATTGTGTGGCTCTTTGTTAGCAGAGGAAAGAGACAGAGATGAAAGACGCCTGTGTGATGAATGCAGCAGGAGCAATTCTAGCTGCTGCGGCTCCAGTCTATCTCTTCAGCTATTTGCAAGTTATTTCATGTTCATGAATGTCACAACCTGATGCAAAGTCCATTTGGGAGGCAGCTAAAAGGTCTCATATTTCATCCCCGCTATTTTCTCCAGACGAACCATCGTGGGGGGCTGTACTAGGGAAGACCCTGTTGCAGGAGGCCCTGGAGAGATGCCATCTACCAAGGGTACACCTGTGTAATCTTCTGACTTTCATTCCGCCATTTGTCTGCGTTGATCAACCTCCTGCATGTTTGTAGAGGAAGACTGCTTTTAGGTGACATGTTAGGAAAATGTAAACAGCTCTTGTTTGCTTAGTTCATACAATTATTGGACTCCCAAGTCTCTTGTGTTGAATGTGTTGATCTTCTCCTACACCACAGATCTTCTACAACATGTGATCTGGCTTTGTGCGTATTGCACAGTGGCTTAGTGGATGTATGTGTGTGATTCCATTGTCTCAAAAGTACACACGGATGTATATGGGAAGACAGCACAAAGTGAGCTGCCGTGCATACATGTGTTTGCATGAAACTATACATTATGAGAGGAGAAGGACAAATGGAGGGATGTGCACTCACTCTACCATGGGAAAGGTTTTAGGGGCCTGGTAGTTTGATGAATTAGACTAGGTTCATAACTAGGTTTGCCACACTCCCCTGGTCACCAGCGGGGGGTGGGGGGTAGGGTTGCTAGATCCAGGTTGAGAAACTTCTGGAGATTTGGGGGTGGAGCCTGGGTAGGACAGTGGGGTACAATGCCATATGGTCCACCCTCCAAAGCATCCATTTTCTCCAGAGGAACTGATCTCTGTAGTCTGTAGATGAGCTGTAATTCCAGGGAATCCCCAGGTTCTACCTGGAGGCTGGCATCCCTATTCATAGCAGGAGAATCAAGAACCTATACGTGCAGACTAGTATTCAATTAATGGAAATAGATATTTCTCCATATTGTCCTGAGTCCACTAAAGAGCATGTATGGCATCTATGACAGACCCTGCCAACTTCCAGGAAGGATTTATGCTTGGTGTAAGCTAGTTATTGTCATTGTCTCTGTAGGAGCTCCCAGAGTAACGGTCTCCATAGCCTCCCTGATTCCTGCTGCCGTAGTAGTCTCTTGATCCACCATAACCATCACTCCTGTTGTCATAATGGCCACCTCCGTATCCTCCACCTACTCTAGAGAATCCACGTCCATGTCCTCTGCCTCCAGAAGAGCCATGGAATGACTTTCCAGCCTGGTCAACCCTGATCTGACGGTCATTCACAGACTCTCCATTCATGGCTCTCATGTCATCCTTAGGACAGCAATAGGTTATTAAGCCAAAGCCCCTGGACCACTGGGTTTCCCAGTTTTTCACTACGACCACTTCTGCAATGTCTCCATAGGGAGAAAACAAACTGAGCCCTCTAATGAAGAGCTTTCCTTCATCCAATAACGTTTCGAAATAATCCACAAAGGGGTCTTGGAGGAAGAGATGTGTGCAGACCCATTGGCGGCTGAAGCAGGAGGCTACTGCAATGGCGGCAAGAGAATTTGTGGACATCTTTCGACTCTCTTAAAAACAATTTGTTTATATGCATAACAGGCTAAAGAGGAACACTCAGTCTTCCACCACATGCAGTGGATAGTTGGCCAGATAATGTTGAAACCAGTAATATTTAATCTGATCAGGCCCAGAAGTCAATTTTAACTCAAGTGTTATGCAGTGAGAACAGCAGCCACAATCTCAGACAACTTTTGCTGTCTGAACCATTTCTTTATAAAAAAAATAATTAATTGGAACACCTAGAGCAAACCCTAGAATGGTGCCATCAACAACAGACTTGTCTTCTTTCTAGTTGTATTGTGGACCCTCTGTGCTTTAAATGAAAAAACAGAAGCTGGCTACACCTAGGGTTGCCCAGTTCCAGGAGGCTGGAGTTCTCCTGGAATTACAACTGATCTCCAGACTACATAGATCCATTTCCCTAGAGAAAATACCAGCTTCAGAGGGTGGACTGTGTGGCATCCCATCCCTTTCGAGCTCCCTCCCTTCCCCAAACTCCGCCCTCCTCAGGCTCCACACCAAAATCTCCAGGAATTTCCCAACCCAGAGCTGGCAACCCCTGAAAACGGTGTGCATTGTACTGACTCACAGTGCAGCAAAACAGCTATACATCCTGCTACAAAGCATACTGCTGAAAAATGTAGGTAGGTATAACAGCCACAATGCCCCCTTTACATTTTTTATGTATTTTGCAATATTATATTGACTTTACATTTACATAGTCTCCCTGTTCTGCTCCTCCTTCTGTTTCTCCTTCTTTCATTTAAAAAAGTTAATGAACTATCAAATGAAACACTGGGGTAAGCTGCAGAGAGGAGATGGTGTACAAGGGTATGCCAGTTTTGGGGGGATATCTGGGTGGGTTTGTTCAGCCAGGGTTTAAACTACCTGTGCACCAAAAGCTGGCACTTTGAACTCATAAAGCTCCCTTGTACTGAGCCAGACCATTGGTCTATTAATAGGGTTGGCAACCTCTAGCTAGTGGCTGGAGATCCCCCACTCTTACAACTAATCTCCAGGTGACAGAGATCAGTTCATCCGGAGAAAATGGCCACTTCGGAAGGTGGAGTGTATGACATTATACCTTATTGAAGACCCTCCACAAACCCCACCCTCCTCAGGCTCCACCCCCAAAATCTCCACTTATTTCCCAACCTGGAACTGGCAAACCCTATTTATGCATACTCTGAGTGGCAAGGGCTCTCCAAGGTCTCAGGCAGAGGTGGTTCACATCACCTACTACCTGATCTTTTCAAATGGAAACACAGGAGTTAGAATTCTGCATAGCACACCTTATGATACACACAAGGCAGCTTACAACAAATGATCAAGAAACACATTGAAAAGCACAACAGGATGAATGAAAAAAATAAAATATTAAAAACAAAGATTCTTTTGCCAATTTACAGAAAAGGCCCTACAAAAAAGAGTATTCTTTTTCAGGGCTCGAAGGCAATGCAAGTATTTGTTCTATGCTTGTCGTCAAAGGGAAAAATGTCTTCATATGGTAACTCATCAGATGTATATCCGTGGAGGGACTGCTTTGGTTCTTTTCACAAAAGCTCTATTTCCTTCGCTCCCACAAAGCTTGAGAGGAAAAAATTACTTGAGGACCAACCTGCTTCTGGAATGGGTTGGGTTTGTCTTCAGGGCCACTGGGAGGGAAGAGACAATAAGTACAGCATCCTGGAGGCCCAGGTCACCCTGGGACTCCAGAAGCTGGACCAGGTAATGCTGAGGGAAAATAGCTGCACATGCTTTCTAATTAAGCATCTGCATGTGCTCTTCTAAACATGGGATGTGTACAAATGTGGTCAGAGATGAAGACCAGAAGGAATCTTGGTCTGCTAGCTCTCAGGAGCCATAGTTGTCTACCCTTGGAAAGAAGACAAAGGCCTTTTTTATTGTACCCTCGTCACACAACACACCTTAAATTAGGGTTGTCATCCCCCTGGTGGGAGTGGGGTTCCCCCTGCTTTGGGGCCCTCAATCAGCTGGCTGGCTGGCTGGCAGGGGAGCCCCACCCCTGAACAGCCCCATTGTGCCAAGTGATGTCATCGCACTGGGCATACAGTGCAGGGGACACTCTATCATTTGGGTAAAAACTTTATGATAACCATAGAAGACCCCGGGAACTGGGCTGGAACCTCCCACTGGGACTCAGGTTAGACCTGGCAACCTTACTTTAAATGGTGATCTGGTTATGGGCCATGACTTATTAATGGGAGGGGGCATATCTTAGAACAATTAATGTGGAGTTCAACTATGAGATCTTGGGTATATTTGTTCCTTATCAATGTTATGTCTTTAGGCACAACTAGAGGCAGCAATGATCATAAGAACAACATTTGTTGGAACTCAACAGCCAACAAACAGAACAGGCCGCACATAGGCCTCAGTAACGCTAACTCTCTCTCCAGTTTAGGGTTGCCAGGTCTGGGTTGGAAAATACCTGGAGACTTTGGGGGTGGATCCAGGAGAAGGCGGGGTTTGGGGAGGGGAGAGGCCTCAGCATGCTGCAGTGCCCTAGAGTCCACCCTTCAAAGCCGCCATTTTCTCTGGGGGAACTGATCTCTGTCAGCTGGAGATCAGTTGTAAAAGTGGGAGATCCCCAGCCCCCATCTGGAGGCTGGCAGCCCTACTCCAGTTTTGGTCACAGGACATGAGCCTCTCTTTTCTAGAAAGCTTCTGGGAGTTGTCCTTAAAGCAACTGTACCGATATACCACAATCAACACTTCAACTCTCAATGAGTTATTACGCTTCTCCTCTTTGTTCCCCTCCACCATCTTCATTACAAAAGACACAACAGTAAGATCCAGAACAACTTTGCTTGCTCCGTGCATATGAGCACTAAACAGATACAAAGTTGAACTGAGCAGGAGGGGGAGAATACCCCAGAAAAAAAAAGCATGAATGGGTTTGAAAAGGACGAATAAAACAGCAGAGACATTTATATTGGCCTCCCCTACTGCTCTGAACAAAACAATTATGAGATAAGAGAGGCTCGAATGGGAGGAAATTCTTTCATTTTTCACATTGGAAGCTAGTAAGATCCAACAGCCTGTTTATGAAGAACAATAAAGAAGATACATGGACTTGGTAAATGGTTTGTTACAAATATACGGGACCGTTTTGAAAGGGCAGGAGTTGGGTGTGGGGCGGGGAGGGTTAGAGTTTTGTTTTGTTTGGGGAAATGTTGTGAGCTGCATTTTAAGGATGTCTCCCCCATACAATTGGCAGCAAGACATATTTGCTTTTATCTAGGCTCTCAAAATACAATAAAAAAAGGCAGATGGGAGCTCGGATTAAATGAAGCTTAAATAAGGTGGAAAGAATATCTGCTACCTTTTAAACAAAGCAACTCTACCAATCACACAATCAGAATTTGCTCTTCCTGGTTAATTTGAAGCTATATATATATATATATATATATATATATAAAAAGAAAAATTCAGTGCTGTTACAAGCAAAGGTTGTAGTCTGGCATGCTGCTGAGCTCATTTAAGTCCCCATTAATTTCACTGGGGTTTAAACACACTTAACTGCTAGCTGGGTAGAGGCCAAAATATAGAATTAGATGTTCTGTAGAATCACCGATTATTGCAGAGCATGCAAAAATAATACTGTAGTATCTGTTTATGAATATTTTCACACCATGCCATGGCATTTCATAATATGCACGGCAGATCTTGCTATTCTTAGTAAACTTCAGGGGATTTTCATTTATAAGAAATAGAAACCAGCCTGGGGAAGGAATTTTCATGGGCTTGGATCCACTAGAACAGTGTTTTTCAACCTTTTTCGAGCTAAGGCACATTTATTTCATTGAAAAAATCCCGCGGCACACCTGACAATATCTCACGGCACAGTGGTTGAAAAACACTGAAATACAAGATAAATGGGTCATTAGTTGCCTCAGCTCAAGTATTAACTATGACAGTATTACAAATACACGTAATAGCCACTCAAGTTGAAATCGTAAGTTACAGATCCAAAGTGTAATGGCTCCTTCCCATAACATTGACCTGAGTTTCAGAAGAAATATAATGTGGATGTATTTTAATACTGCGATTCTGCTAAAGTTTTTCAAATAGAGAGTTTAAACTCTTACTCTTATGTGAACGGCATTCCGCTGACCATAAGTGATTTGAAGAGAAGCACAGTACACCCATTCTTCGCTGAGGGACAGTTACTGATTTGAACCCCACCCTGACAGAAACAGCTAGCTGTTACCATCAAACATATTACTGGAATGTCTTGGTGCAAATCACCCTACCTCACAGAGCGTGCGAGCGCCGGCCACAGAGCGTGCGAGCGGAATCAGCGAGACAGCGCCACTGTTCTTTCTCGCATGCGCAAACGCGTCCCGGAAGGTCAGCCCGGAAGGCACATTTCTTTCATTGAAAAAATCCAGCGGCACACCTGACAATATCTCGCGGCACACCAGTGTGCCACGGCACAGTGGTTGAAAAACACTGCACTAGAACATTTCCATGGATAGAAAGATTTCCATGTATGGTGTGTGACTTTCTCCTCTTCTTCTCCCCTGCAGCTCAAAATGC
This sequence comes from Lepidodactylus listeri, assembly GCA_029233225.1. Taxonomy (NCBI): domain Eukaryota; kingdom Metazoa; phylum Chordata; class Lepidosauria; order Squamata; family Gekkonidae; genus Lepidodactylus; species Lepidodactylus listeri. Next base: position 23,234,767 of record JARCFY010000016.1, read on the forward strand.
CCTCCCCAATGCTGTTCTTGGGGGGGGGGATCCCCTGTCCTCAAGAAATAGCATTTTAGGGAACATTTTGGGTTCTTACAGGAAGGGGGAACGGTATGACCGTCATATTTTCCGTTTTTGGACTATTCCAGTGGATTCAAGCCTCTTTGGATGTACTGATTTTTAAAACTCACATAGCCTTCCCTCACTAGCTGACTGATCTGGTGCAAATTCTGTAGACCAGGACAAGTACCCTTTTTTTCTGGATATTGTGCAGAAATTATAAATGATTATTGTCAACATATAGAGTTGACTATTACAAAAACCGGGTTTGATTCCCCACTCCTTCACTTGCAGCTGCTTGATGGACTTGGGCAAGCCATAGTTATGTCAGAGGTGTTCTTGAAAGAGCAGTTCCCGAAAGAACTCTCTCAGCCCCACCTACCTCACAGGGTGTCTGTTGTGGGGAGGGGAAGGGAAAGGAGTTTGCAAGCTGCTCTGAGACTCCAAGTGAAGGGCGGGGTATAAATCCAATCTCTTCTTCTTCTTCTTCGAGAAGTGCCCCATTGATAGACACCTTTAGGAAGGCTGCAGTAGCAGTAGGATACTTGTTTCCCGGCAACATGGCTTTGCCTGGCCCTTGATGGTGGATAGGTCAGAGACAGAAGAGTCAGAGTTGATGGGAAGCTAGCAGTCAGTGGAGGCTTAGGGTTGCTGGGTCCCCTTCTGGCCACTGGAAGGGAGTGGGGAGGGGTTGCCTCCACCAGGATAGAAAATTCCTGGAGATTCAGGGGTGGAGCCTGAGGGGGGCAGGGACTTCAGTGGGGTACAATGCCATAGAGTCCACCCTCTAAAGCATCCATTTTCTCCAGGGGAACTGATGTCTGTAGTTGTAGATGAGCTGTAATTCTGGGGAATCCCCAGGTCCCACCTCAAGCCCACACCAGCTCCCCATCCAATTGCTTCTTTCTCTTTTAGCAGTGGAACCAGTGGAAAGTTCTAGCAAGTGCTCACAAATGGCTTTATGTACTGGCTTGCAGGCTCTGAGTATCAGGTGCCAGAAGTCAAGCAAGGCAGGGTCATTTGGTCCAGGGCAGTGGACAGAAGTCAGACGAAGCAGAGTCAGTCAGTCCAAGGTCAGGGGTTCAGGAGTCAGGCAAGGCAGAGTCCGTGGCTTAGCATCTATCATATGCATTGCATCCACACCTAACAGCCTTTCTTGGCTGGTTTTATAGCCCCACACCTAAAGGTCATGCTTGGAACCAGCTCAGAAGCAGTCCTGCAACTACTCATCTTTGTCATCAGCAAGTAGCTGGTATCAGGCCAAGAGGTGTGCACTTTGCCGTCTTGTCTGTAGCTCTGTTCTCAGCCTCCATCTGCATTGCTCTAAGGATGTAGGTGATCTGGATGGCTGGGAACGTCCAGCTGAGGTTCACCTGCTTAATCAGGGCTGGAGGGTGTTGGTGGCTCTGCACCAGCTGTTGGCTGCAAATCCTGACAAGCCTGCAGCTCATTTTCCTGCAGGTCAGGCTCTTTGAACTTAAGGCTGGTTGCACAAGGCTCCTCTACTCCTGAGGAGTCTTCTTCTCCTGAGGAGTCCTCATTATCACTGAGCCCTGGCTGACCCACGACACTTTAATAATGTGTGTCAGTCCCTGAAGTCTAGTAATAGCCATTCTCTTTAGGTGACTGTTGACCCAAGTTTTTGAAATAAAAGATTTCTCATGATGCCTGGTAAGCATGTAATGTGTCCCGGTGGGTCATTATTTTTGTCATGTCTTTTTGAATTCCCAAATCTGTCTCAAGATTGTCATGTTCTCTTCTTATCTTGCTCTGAAATTGAAAGACTTGTGCTGTTGAACAAACATATCCTAGATGTGCCTGTGGCATGAGGCTGGCCTGTAACACACACAGTGCCAAAGGTGGGTGTTCCTTTGCTTGAACTTCTTGATGCAATTGCAAGGGAAAATAAATCATATCCAGTGTATGCATAATGTAAAATGCCGTCTGTTGCTTGCTGAAAAGCTTAAGTCATGCTTATTTTTGTACACATTCCCAGGGCTTTGCTGATATACAAGGATGGAGGAAGCCAAGAGACCTGATTCAGTGGCTGATCATCTGCTTTACACGCAGTAGGTCCCAAGTTCAATTTCCAACTAAAAAGATCAAGTAGTCGGTGACATGAAAGACCTCTGCCAGAGACCCTGGAGAGCTGCTGCCAGTCGGAGTAGAAGATACTGACTTTGACAGACCAGTGGTCTGACTCAATACTAGGTAGCTTTATGTTTTCAAAGAAGAGTGAGGGATTTGGGTTTCCCCCGTCAGCTAGACAGAATGAAGAATTTTGGGAGACACGTACCTTAACAGGAGCTTCATTTTGCTTGGCTTTTCTCCCCCACTGAGCAAGTCCATAAAGAAGGAAGGAAGGCCTTTTTAGCTTCCCCTTCTCTGCGCTTTCAAAGATGGTCTATTTGTTAGAGGTATGTGAACCCAATTAACCCAGATCAGGCTAAAACAAGAACAAAGATAAGGAAATGCATTTTTATTTAATTTGATTGGTCTTTTCATGCCTGCTTAATTCTGAGCAGGTGTTGGAACATCAGAAAGATACATAGCGAGATGTAGTCCCACAAATGGTCATCGTCGCCTCATTAGAAATTCAGAAAGAAAGAAGGATGCTTGAGAGAGATTCTTCACATCTGTGTATCTCTCTCTTTCTTTTTGAAAAACAGGGCAAGATCCAGCCAAGCCTAGCTCTTTTAAGTGTTTCTGATTTCAAAAGGAAATATTTACACACGTTGATGGAGCCTGCTGCTCAGTCCTATGCACCCATATGAAGGAATAAGCCCCCTTCCCCTGAACAAAGAAAGCATTACTTCTGTGAGAACACACATAGTACTGGGCCCACACCAAAGTTCTTGACTTTGGCTGCTTTGTGCCTGTGCATTTTAGAATAACCTAGAAATAATAGAAGGAATAATCTAGAAAATAGTATCGAATATTGGAGGAAAGGGATGAAAAACTAATTCAGTTCTGATTCAGCTTCATCCAGACAGTAGCTCTGAGTCTGGTTTGTAAGTATGTATGGGTACAGACACATGTACTCATATTGGTGAGAGAGATTTGACAATGGAACCAGTTACCCAGGAGCAAAGAGGCTGACCCTTCCGGGAACTTTTTAAGCAGAGGCTAGGGTTGCCAACCTCCAGGTGTGGCTGGAGATCTCCAGGGATTACAACTGATCTCCGGGTGACAAAGATCAGTTCATCTGGAGCAAATGACTACTTTGGAAGATGAACTCTATGGCATTATACCCCATTGAAGTCCCTCCCCTTCCCCCCTAGGCTCCTCCCCCAAAATCTCCAAGTATTTCCCAAGTCAGAGCTGCATGACTACTCTAGCTTTTGGATTTCTGGCTGATGTGTTCTGGGAGTTCCCTGCTCGGAACTTAATTCCAAGACATTCATGGGGCTGACCTGGATCTGAATCGTGGTATGAAGAGTGATGATAAAGGTCTGATTCTGTTTACCCTAAAGGTCTGATTCTGTTTACCCTACCAGAAACAGCCCTGGAGAGCTGCTGTTTGCTCAAAGGGGGAACTTACATATACTGAATGACTACACATAAGTTTCCATGGTGGGGCAAATATCAGCTCCCCATGACCATTTCAGGCCAGTGCAGTGGGGAGCTGCAGTGCTGATCTGAATTGGGCTTCTGCATCCCAGGAATTCAGCTCTCAGAATGGAACCCCCTGTACACATTTGATCTGAATTCCTTGTGGAAGTAGGGTTGCCAGGTCTGGTTTGAAAAATACCTGGAGACTTTGGGGGTGGATCTGGGAGAGGGTGAGGTTTAGGGAGGGGAGGGGCCTCAGGGTGGTACAATGCCATAGAGTCCCCCCTTCAAAGCAGCCATTTTCTCCAGGGGAGCTGATCTCTGTAAGCTGGAGATGAGTTGTAAAAGCGGGAGATCCCCAGGCCTCACCTGGAGGCTGGCAACCCTATGTGGAAGCCACGCCCACCACATGGACTTTGTGGCATGGGAATCAACTCAAGAAGTCTGACATTCTATCCACCCATCCACACAAAAAAGAATAAAGCACATTCGGGGGGGGGGGCATTTGAAAGATTAATTCTCTTCTGATTCAGTTTCATCCAAGCAATAGATATGTTGTAGCTTGTTCAGAACGTATCTACGGGCACATATAGACTGTGGCCAAGAAGGCCAAGAAGGCAGAACTTTTATCCATTAAAAAAAGATCCAAGTGCAGAAGCAATATTTTTAAAAGTGCAGTTCTGCATAAAGAGGGTTACATTGGCACCAAGTGACAGTAGAAGAATTAATGCTCCCCCAGGACCCTTTTTCTCTAGCAATGATTGACAAAATAATTTTCTTCTTGTAGTTTAATAAAAGTGTATACATTATATTACAGGGCCAATTATGTGTCACATGACTTATCTTGTCACAGCCCCTGCGATCCAAACAATACATTAAAAGACGTTCTTCCTCTGCTGATTTGCATGCGAGTTTTTCCTCCTAGCTTCTTAATTCATCTTTCTTTGATAAAGGAAAATTTAAAATACATACGCGGATCTCGCTTGAGCTCTAAGCAGACATTGTTCTGTAGGCAGAATGGGATGGATTGTGGCTGCCATTGTCTCCTCTGCATCCAGTGTCCCGGGGCCTGGTCCCCCAACTTCCTCCCGAGGCCCCCTGACTTTTGTGATGAGTGCTTACTACTCCAAGCCACAAATTTGCAGCTTGGGGTGTAGGCGCCCCCCCCCTTCTCCCTCAAAGCATTTAAAGGGTCCCTTTAAATGCTGTGGGGGGAGGCTTTGAATCTCAGAGTTCCCCCTGACTTTTTAAAAGCCCCCCCTATTTAAAACATCCTGGCTATGGTCCTGGTGGTCTCCCATCCAAATTCTAACCATGGCCAACCCTGCTTAGCTTCTGAGATCTGACACGTGCAGGCTTGCCTGAGATATCCAGGTCAGTGTAATCTATTATTAGGACCAGCTAAATATTACAGAACACTGCACAAGCTTTGGAGGTCTCCAGAGCTCTTTATCAGACATTACAACTCTTCCCCACTTGAAATGGGAAGGAGAGTAAAGACGTTTCAGACAATGTCTGAATGTTGCAGACTTCACTGGATTAGGTGTTGGTGCGTGCAAAATAGGTTTCAAGTTGCATCAAAAGTTATTGAGCCCAAGAAGAAGAAGAAGAAGAAGAAAGTGTATGAAAGCCAGCAGTTAGTCAAATTGTCTTTTCAGCACTAAACAAAAACACATGAGTTCCTATGGCAGAGTGGAGAGTTCAGGTCTCATATTCTCCAGCATAGCCTTTTTGGTGGACAAAGGGGATCCCTGCCTCTCTTTTTCACCACTGGGAAAGCTGGTTCAGTCCAAGCTCCTTTATCTTTCACTACATCGTGCAAGAGGGAAAGTTATTACAGAGTGTTCCTCGTGATTTTTAGCACCTAACGCCAAGTGTAATGAATGTTGACTTTATGGGCTAAAGAGGTTCATCTTTTTTATCAGTTTAATTTTTATCAGTGTTGTATCAGAGTGTCTGGAACAAAAGTATCTCCGTCTAGCTAGAGGGCAAAGGAGTTATTTGTTAATGTTATAAAACACTAGAACCTATTAAGGTAAGAAGCGTCTAAAATGATTTTTTTAAAAAGGACTCTAAAAGGAGAGAGCTTCATGATGCAGCTGTGTATGGGATGCCATCTTGGCTTACCACCAATATCAATAACAGCTCATAAACTTGTTACATTATTATTATTTATTAAATTTATAACCCACTGTCCTTGGAGACCAGGCTCAGAGTGGGTAACACCATTTGTGAAAACATTCAGTTCAAACATTCAATACATAATCACAATAAATGCCATAAAGTACAATAAAATACATAATAAATAGATACATCCCGCTACAGAGCTAAAAGATGGCATTAAAATCTCAGGAGGGATAAGGTATCATTGTCTGATGAGAAGGAAAGGGAGAGGGGAGAGAGGGATAAAGGGCGAAGGCCATCCAAGACAGAAATGGTCAAGATAGAGCCCATCGCTGTCCTCAACCATACGCCTAGCGGAACAATTCTGTTTTGCAGAACCTGTGGGACTGTAACAAGTTCCTCAGGGCCCTGGTCTTTCCTGGGAGGGTGCTCTACCTGGTTGGAGCCAAAGCTGAAAAGGCCCTGGCCCTGGTTGAGGACAGCTGGATGGTCCAGACATGACGCTGACTCTGGTGGGGAAGGGCTGGATGCAACCACCTGGAGGGGACAGTTGGGATGCTATGAGTGGACCTCCCAGGACAGCAGATCAGCCCCTTTCTGCCACTTAGAGCTGTTGGCAGCTGCACCGCCAGATTGCAGGTGCCAATGCTACAAGGAGAGGCTTCACCCCCACCATGGAGCCCAAACCCCACTAGGTGCTATTCTCCCAGCAGAAGCTAGCTCTTGAAAGTGCACACATGGAGCCAGCTTCCAAGTACCGCCCCCATGTGCGACTGTTGAGGAGATGCCACTAGTGATGGCCGATCAGACGAGTTCACTGCTGAAAGTGCAGGGATTCCACCAAACCACTATGCTGTCCCTGGTTACATTCAATAAAATTCTACCAGTGTGCTAATTCCTGGCCTTGGTTTCTGTTGCTGGCTCTGGGCAGAGGGTGCAGACAGAGGGTGTATGGGACATCAGCAACACCGGAGAGGGGGTCAAGGTAGGTTAGGCTGTGTGTGAGAGAGAGTGTGACTGCCCAAGGATACCCTGGCAAGCCTTCCTGGTAGAGTAGGGATCTTACCACTTCTTGGCCAGATCCTTGATTGACACCCTAATCCCTGCGCCATGCTAACTGTTTCATGGCGTGCCATAAAATACAGTGATATGGCCAGGTGGCTGGACAACCCAGTGGAAGTGTGGAGGTTAGCTCTTGCTCTGGAACAGATAGCCATCAACAATGATTATTTTTCTGTTTACAACAAGGATTACCAATTTCCAGGTGGCACCTGAAAATCTCCTGCTATTACAACTGATCTCCAAACAACTGAGTTAAGTTCCACTGGTGCAAATGGATGCTTTGGAGGGTGGCCTCAATGGCATTACACCCTACTGAGGTCTCTCCCATTCCAAACCCCACCCTTCTCAGGCTCCACCCCTAAATCTCCAGGTATTTTTCAACTTGGAGCAAGAACCCTATTTATGACTGTCCCTTTTCTACAGTTGAGGGGTTCAGAGAGGGAACTTCATGGCAATAAAAAGTACAGCTGCGGAGAAAATAAGCCAACCCAAGAATGTGGTGTGCTTAAAAGTCTGAAAAAGTTATGAAACTCAAGGCCATTATTTGTCTCTGTACTTCCTTCCTTTGCCAGTGTGGTGTAGTGGTTAAGCTTGGTGGACTCTACCCTGGAGGACTGGGTTTGATTCCCCAGTCTTCCACATGAAGCCAGCTGGGTGACCTTGGGTCAGTCATAGCTCTCTCAGCCCCACCTACCACACAGAATATCTGTTGAGGGGAGAGGAAGGGAAGGCGATTGTAAACCTCTCCAAGACTCCTTTGGGTAGTGAAGAGTGGGATATAAAACCAACTCTTCTTCTTTTTGTGCTTGGTGAGGCCGCTCAGTTCAGTTCCCAGTTGCAAACTTGATTGTAGGAAGTTAGGACCCTGGAGACAGACTCTGGTGAAAGCAGGTATTTAGCATTTTAGGGAAGTACAATTTAGTGCTACTTAAAAGCTTTCTTTCTGTGTATTGCCTTTGGTGCAATTTGCATGATAATTAACTTGACTTCTAATCCAGTGTCCTCATTTAGAATCCTCTTTCCTTTTATCTTCCTTTTAGTACCTGGACAAACTTTCCCCCCTTTTAACTGAACCACTGCTGTTTTTCTGTACTCTGCACATGCTCTAATACATGCTCAGCATATCTATCATCCAGACAAAGCAAGGGTTAACTTTTACCCCTGTAGACTCTTCGTTTGGAGAGTTCATGCAGTTTTCTCCCCCAGGTTTAGACAGGGCCAGGGTGTTTCTATATTCAGGCTATATAATTAACAGTTTAATATGGAGGGTGGTTGCATACTGAGATCCCTAAAACCCTTCCCTGATTTAGGGGACTTCCCCCATTTTCTTTGACTGGGCGGTCAGAGGGCATCATGGGAGGGGAGGCTCATTACCCAATAAAGGAACTAGCCAAATAGCCAATGAGATATGGAATAGGCAAATAAGATGTTGTCACCTGATACTGAGAAGGATGATTTTTCACTAAAGCACCTGAGAGCTGATCAAGAATTAAAGCCAGGCCTCTAGCACTCTGTGGAATAATCTGACCAGACGGAAGAAATCTTTTACAGCACTCATCACAGCATTTAAACAAGGGAGGAATGCAAAGCCTGGTTACAAGGAGCTGAACACAGGAATTTCAGATTCACATATAAATATAGGAAGATTTAAACCAGAATAGTAGTGCGGGGAGGCACTGGCTTCCAGACAAAATGGAGGTGGATCAAAACTGACCAGATTAAAATGGCAGCAATGCTCCCTCTAAACTGTGGAGTCCTTTGAGCAAAAATTCTATTTTGTGAGCTCCTGGCATTAAAGTTGTGAGCAAGTGATTTGGCTACTGCATAAATTAGTTTACTCTGGAGCCATCCTTCCTGAGGCAAAACAAAAATGTGTGAGCCAGAGGTTTAAAAAGTGTGAGCTAGCTCACACTAACTCAGCTTAGAGGGAACACTGCAGCCAATGCAGGGTGGGGTTTCTGCTGTACCGCTTGCACAAATGAAAACAGACCCACAGTTCTATTCATGTATAAATGATGTAATAGATGAAAGGACTCAGGGGTGGAAATGTTTTTTGGACTTCCTTGGATTGGTTTTACACACAAGAATGTGACTTCATGGACATTCAAATCCTCTCAGCAAAGCTTTCTGTCTCATCCCTAAAAAAGACGTCCTTTGTGACTGCTTTGAGCAAGAGTGTTCTCTGTGACCATTTTACAGTTTAGACAGCAGCGTAGTTAGGTTGGCTTTTAGTTGAATCAATTGTAATTGTTATTTGCTGTGAGATTGCTGATATTTTTAATGCCGTGTTTCATAACTGATTAGTATTTTACATGGTTTGATATCACTTTATGTTGGAAACCACTTTGCACATTGTGGGAAAGGCTGTATAGGCATATATTAACTCACCGTATAGGCATATATTAACTCAGGGGTCTCTGACTTTTTTGTGCCTGTGGGGACCTTCGGAATTCTGACAAAGGGCGTGTAGCATATGGAACCTGTCTCTTAAGTGGAACTCCCTCTCTTCACATGAACGGGCATGTCTTCTAGAATATGCTAGTTAGAACTGGGTTGTTGGTACTTAGGACTCCAGCCATTGCAAAGTCTATGTTGTTCCCTGCCTTGCTGTTCTGCACACTAGGAAGGTTTCTGAAGACATCCTACCTGCTGCATCCCTCTGGCCTATAGTGTTGCCAGCCTCCAGGTGGGGCCTGGAGATATCCTGCTTTTACAAGTGATCTCCAGCTGACAGAGATCAGCTCCCCTGGAGAAAATGGCTGCGTTGGAGGGTGGACTCTATGGCACTGTACCATGCTGAGGTCCCTCCCCTCGTCAAACCCCACCCTCTCCCGGATCCACCCCCAAAGTCTCCAGGTATTTTCCAACCCAGAGGTGGCAACCCTACAGGCCTTAGGGCAGACCATTTACCCACCTCCAGAGTGAGTACACTCTACAGAGAGAGAGTACACTCTACAGAGAGCCAGTTTGGTGTAGTGTTTAAGTGTGCGGACTCTAATCTGGGAGAACCGGGTTTGATTTCGCACTCCTCCACTTGCAGATGCTGGATGACCTTGGGCAAGCCATAGTTCTGGCACAGCTGTTCTTGAAAGAGCAGTTTCTCTCAGAGCTCTCTCAGCCCCACCTACCTCACAGGGTGTCTGTTGTGGGGAGGGGAAGGGAAAGGAGTTTGTAAGCCGCTCTGAGACTCCGAGTGAAGTGCAGGGTATAAATCCAATCTCTTCTTGTTCTTCAGAGGGGCCAAAGACCACAGGGCAGTGGGCACAATCACAAAATGCCAGGGATAGAGGTTATATACAAATCTAATACTAACTCTTCAACATTTCAGGCAGAAGCTCTATTTAACTGGATCCCTTTTACTGTACAATGGCCAATTAGAAGACCTGCTGAGAGAAAGCTCCATCTAGCCCTGCACATGAGCACTTGGCAAGTGCCAGGAAAGATGTTGGCAAGCATCACCGCTTGGGGCCCCTGTATTAATGAAATACATACAGAGATAAAAGTTCTATTCTACTCCAGCCCACTCCTCTCTCTAATGTACTTCACAGGATTGTTGTGAGGAGAAAGTAAGAAAACCTCAGGTAGACTACCCAGCTCTCTTTGTAAGAAAGACAGCATACAAATGTAGAGTGAATTAATAGCCCAAACCTACAAGGATCGTAGCAGTATTATTAGTCATGACTGGGGTGCAGAAATGAAAAAAATCACAAACTAGTTGAAAGAAGTTAGCAGTTTTAAAAGATGTGGTAGGTAGGTGCTGAGCAGTAGAATAAATAAGAAAGCACAAGATATAGGATAACCAGCTTTCCAAGAGAGAATAAAATCAAATTTTTCTTCAGCCAGAAGCAGGCTAAAACAAACAAAATCAATAATAAATAAATATCTTCTTAATACTCCTGTGCATAAGACCCTTATTATATTATTAACTTTAGTGGAAGTCCGTAAGGCTTAACGGCTCACAGGTTATTAAGAAAATTGTCTCAGGAAGCATATTTTTTTTAAAGAAAAGAAACTTTGTATTTTTATGGGAACAATCAAACAAGATTACACATCCTTGTGATAGGATATAGCAGGGGTTTTTTTTAAAAAAAAAAGTTTGCAAATTACTTGAGAAAAAAGTTAAGTGCTACATTCAAAAGAATTATGCACAAAAATAAGATCATAGAAGAGAGCAGTTAGCATACCAGGAAGGATATTTAGGCTTGGTTCCTCCCTAGAATTTCTGTGGATATTAGGATGAGAAGGGAGGAGGCATGGTATAACCTGATCTCATCAGATCTTGGAAGCTAAGCGGGTTTGGTACTTGGATGGGAAACCACCAAGAAAGATTCTACAGTCGTGAACCAAGGGTGAACCACCTCTGCTTCTCACTGGCCTTAAAACCTCTTTATTGTGGTCGCCATAAGTCAGCTGTGATTTGATGGCACTTACATATCTAAGGAGGGGAGACAATTCTTGCTAGTCCCCCCCCCCCTTCTGTAGCAACCCACCTCTCCTGAAATGTTGCTTCTGGAGGATGAAGGACTCCCAGGTCCTCCCGCATTTAAAGGGACCATCTACAATGGCCACAGCTAGTCCCGTGCCAAAGTGGGCTCAAATGCAGGTTCCTCCCACATTTTCCGACCCCGGGAAAATCGACTGTTTTCCTGGGAGTCACGCGAGGAACCCGCATTTGAGCCATCTGGACAGCCCTCTCTTGCAATCATTGTGAGAGCAGGGCTGTCCAGATGGTCCCGTCCGCCATTCCCCCCCCCCCTTTTACACTTGAGCGCATGGGTGCGTGGGCACTCAAGCACCCAAATGTAAAAGGAGAACCCCCCCCCAAAACTTACCAGGCGGCCGGCGGGGCTCGGGGAAGGGTTCCTTCCGCGGCTGCTACCGCCGCCTCTTCCGCCGCCTCTTCTGCTGCCGCCAACCGCCTCCTCTTCCGCCACCCACTTCCTCCGGTGCCGCAGCCGATGCCAAGAGCCTCCGCCGCCACCAGCCTCCTTCTCAGCTGCCGCCCACCGTGGCCCACCTCGTTCTCTGCCGCTGTGGCCACCCGCCGTGGCTGCCACCGCTGGGGGTTGGGATGTTTATACTTATACCCGAACTTAAAAGAAGCAGCTCCTTTAAATCCAGGAGGAGTCCCAGATTTAAAGGGCCATGTGACCACGGCCTTAGTGTTCATACACATCTTTAAAAAAAAAATCAAAGGAAAAAGGTCAGCATTCTTTTCTACATGCACCTTAAAGAAAAAAAATAATCAGGGAATTTTTACTTGTTTTGTTTTAAAGGTAATAAAGGGCCCATAATTTGCACACTGAAGTTACAATTCTATAAATACAAGTCTATAAAAAACAGATAAATAGAGGGCAAGATTCCAAAGCTGGACATTTGGAATGACTGCAAGATTTGGGAGATGCGCTATGTACACTCCATTATATTTGGCAATAAGTAATGTGCCTTTGTACATCGTGTGAGCTCTGCGAGATTTATGAAGTTTCAAGCCATGGGGTTGCTTGCTTTTAAGCACTCAGCTTTGCAAAATGATACCTAACAGACAAGTCCACAGCCATCACTTAGCAACTTTTAAGAACGCAGTCCGGGTTAGTTTTATAGTAGACATGATTTTGTATATGCCGTGTAGTTAAATAGTGCTGTGACGGCTAACAATGGAAATCAAATTTGCAATTCCCTGGGAGCTCCACAATTGTTATTGGAAAAACTGTCACTGTAAACGCAATGTGTACAAGTGATGCATCACCTTAGTGTATTTGAAGTGAAGGTGATCAATGAGCGCATAACTGGAACAGGTAAAATATACTGCTGGACAACTTCTCTCAGGGTTACTTCCATTCCTACATGACTGTCACTCACTTCCAATCCATGTGTTGATCTTGACTTGTGAAGATCTCAGGTATGAGATTCTTCGTACTCATGTACATAGTATATATGTTATGGAGAGCTATGGTAAACCATGGATCTCTAGCATATCAGCACAAAACAAAATCTACATGTAAGTTCTTCCCAGGGGTCATTTTGTAGAAAAAGAGGTGCAGGAGCTCATTAGCATAACTCATTAGCATAACTTATTTGCATATGATACACCACCTGACATCATCGGAAGTATGTCAGAAAGAAAGAGAGAGAGAGAGAGAGAAAGAGAGAGAAAGAACTGGCAGAGAGTTGACAGCTATTAATCCAAGCCTCAGAAATACCACTATTCTGAGGGGATAGCTTCAGTGGTGGCTGAAGCCTTCAGAAGGCTGGTCGGAGGAACAAGGACCTTTCCAGGGGACGGGGTCATTTTGCTGCAGCCATGACACAAGCAGGGATTCCCCCGCCGGGGAAGGGGGGGGGAGCTGGCACCAACTCCCGGAGCTGTGCTCCCCTGAGCTCCTGCTCAAAATGACCCCTGGTTCTTCCAATTACAATAATGTGAGATTCACATTAATCCATGCCCAGGAGTACCTACCTTGTAGGAACAGTGTAAACTGTGAAGTGGCCGTTATCCTATAGCAAGTGGATCCCAGTTCCCTGCAGCATCTGAATATGAATAAACAGGGTAATATTAATGAAAATTAAGACAGAGTTTGTTTTTTATTAGCAGCTTATGTTTATTCCAGTCAAATAAGGGATAAAAGAAAGGGCGGGGAATATGGGAGTGGCATATTGGCACTGTTGTCCCAAACAGTTATTCCAGTGTATTATTGTTATGATGTCCTGACCTAGATAGCCCAGCTCAGCCCAATCTCATCAGATCTTGGAAGCTAAGCTGTAGTCGGCCCTGGTTAGTATTTGGATGGGAGACCACCAAGGAACACCAGGGTTGCTGTGCAGAGGCAGGCAATGGCAAATTACCTTTGAACATCTTTTTGCCTTGAAAACCCGATAGGAGTGCCATAAATTGGCTGTGACTTGTTATTGTTATGATACTGAAGTAGCATTTGCTGAAATTCAGAACTCTATACACACTCCAGTGCACCTTTTCCATGGAGCTTTCATGCAAGCAGACTCCCCATTAATTTTTAAGCTGGGAGTAACCTTTCATTTTAAAAAATGTTAAGTTGCAGCCAGCTTATGACAAATCCAAAGGGTTTTCAAGGCAAGAGACATTGAGAGGTGGTTTCCCATTGCCTGCCACTGTTTAGCAACTGTAGATTTCCTTGGTGGTCTCCCATCCAAGTACTAACTAGGCAGGGTTGACCCTGCTTAGCTTTGGGGATCTGATGAAATCAGCCTAGCCTGGGCCATCCAAGTCAGGGCCATCATTTATACCACCAGAGGATTCCCCACTCCTCCACTTGCAGCTGCTGGATGACCTTGGGCAAGCCATAGTTCTGTCAGAGCTGTTCTCTCAAAGACACTTCTGAAAAGAGCTCTCTCAGCCCCACCTACCTCACAGGGTGTCTGTTGTGGGGAGGGGAAGGGAAAGGAGTTTGTAAGCTGCTCTGAGACTCCGAGTGAAGGGCGGGGTATAAATCCAATCTTTTCTTCTTCTTCTATATGATCTCATTAATTGTTGAACAATCACTGTGGTTCAGATCACAGCAATGAAGATGAATGACAACAAACTGAATTTGCAGTAACCATCTTCTAATACGACTTGAGCTTACCTCTATGAAACAGAAAGAATTCATATCCAGATTTCAAGGTCTCCAAGTGAAATTTGTAAACCAAAATAATAAATTAGATAATACGACATGCCAGAGCATATACTACAAGGTTTCTTGAGCCCTTCCGTTTGCTCCATTTACTAATCTGAGGCAAGTTGTTGAAGGCTTAATGATCCCTAAAGGGGATTTGATTTCCAGCAACAGCTACCTTATGTCCATTGAGCATGTGCCACTAAATTATGCCCTCTTTCTGTCACTTCCTGGCACTTAAAGGGCCCTGTACATATTCCTTCCGAATTCATTACCAAGGTTACAGTTCTGCTCATCTCTTTGTGCATGATGAGCTGCTTCCTCTTTTTTCATTAAAGAGGAAATTTTTGCAGATGTGAGAGCTCCATATATATGCTGAAGTACTATGTATGCAAAAAAATGTGTAGATCCAGACAATTATGTTTTAGAAGAATGTGTGGATGCAGTTGGTGTGCAGAGTCTCCAACATTTATCTTCTGGCACAGGAAGTCTGATAAAATTATCTTTCTTTGGTTAATTTGCCACAGTGGATAGGGAATTTAATTACGAATAAATTTTAAAAGCACCTTACGGTTCAAGAATGTTATTGGAATAAAATAATGTATATATTTTCATATGCCATCCTTGAAGTCTTAGTGCGTACATAGTTAATGCATACATCTTTAATTTCTTCAGTTAAGAAAAATAAAAGGCCAAGGAGTTAGATTTTAATTATTCATAGTTCATTTGAGAAAAATGTTCATAAGTGAGAGAAAGTAGAGCTATGTTATCTGTCACAGGGAAAAAAAGAATAGATAAAAATTCTGCTTTATAAACTATTCAGTAATATGTACATTTCAGCTTTCATTAGCAACTATAGTGTGTGAAGAAAGATGTGTGTGGGAAGAACTACCCATTGGGCTGCTGGGATGTAAAATCCCTTGAATTGAGCTTCATCTCTTTAATTCATCTCCATAAAGCCCTAAGTAAGCTGGAGATTCCTAAGGGGACCATGTGTACATTTGATTTGAAATTACACTCAGATGCCCTGTACATGTACTACTATGAAAATGTAACTGACACTGGGATGTCAAGATATTTTAAATTTTCTCTGTGTGTGTTTTTTCTGTCCTCATTATATGAGTTTAGGCAAGAGATTTTCTCAGTTCCTTGTCAGTATATCCACGGTTTGGCAAGCTCAGGTATGATGTCCATTCTAGGCATATGTCAATTCTAGGTCCCAACTAACACAATCTGATACAGTTACTCCAGTCTAATACTTTGAAATCAGTAGTTTACTGGGAGTCAACTACGCAGGGGCTTGGAGGCGTGAGCCACCCCTGAAATTTTCCAGGGTGGACTGAGCCCCCCCAGCGAAACGGAGCACCCACCTGCCTGCCACCGTGCCTCCCTGCCCTCCAGGCCCCCAGCCCAAGAAGAAGCCGCCACCACTGCAAGAGCCTCTCCCCCCTGCCCGGCTCCCCTGCACCCACTCCTCCCTCCCTCCCTCTCTCTCTCCCTCCGGGGGTGACTGCCCAGCATGATGACGTCACCTGGAAGTGGCGTTATCACGCTGGGCACGCTGCCGGGGCGATGCTCTAGCAATCGCCTCAAAACTCTATGGCACCAGCATAGAGCGTCACCCTGGCAACGTGCCCAGCATGATGACATCACTTCCGGATGATGTCATCATGCTGGGCAGTTGCCCCCGGAGGGAGAGAGAGGGAGGGAGGGAGGAGTGGGTGGGGAGAGGTGTGCGGGGGAGCCAGGTGGTGGTGGGGGAGGTTCTTGCGGTGGTGGCAGTGGCGGCGGCAAAGGTGGGGACATCATCCTGGTGTGTACACGTGTGCGTGCACGCGAGGAACTTCAAACAAAAAGGTAAAATTTGGAAACCCTACTCTCTCTCTCTCTCCCTCCCTCCCCTCCTCTGGCCCAGCCCAGCCCCTGCCCCCCTCCCCGGAAATTGGAAAGTCTATGCCCTTGTTGGGAGGTTGGTAGCCATAACATTTCTCCACCTGAGAGTCCAGAGTTAAACAAAGACTAGACAGACTTGGCTTCCCAGCCTGCCATCTTTTGGTTTGTCTGGGGGGACAGCCTAGGCAGGCAGTAGGTGGGCCATGACCATATATTCCTTGGCCCACTGGCTGTATGTTGCGCTCCCCAGCCTCACAGAGTTATACAAGCAAAAACAGACAGATCTCTTCTCTCCAAGGAGCTTAGCAGACAATTAGAAAACAACAGAGGGAAGGAAAGGAAAGTGTAAGGGAGAGATGCATAGGGACAAAGGCAGCTTCACAGCCTTAGATTATGGTTGCAGTTGGAAATGAGAAAGAAGAAGAGGAGGAGGAATAAGAGGAGATTGGATTTATACCCCACCCTTCACTTGGAGGCTTACAAACTCCTTTCCCTTCCCCTCCCCACAACAGACACCCTGTGAGGTAGGTGGGGCTGAGAGAGCTCTGAGAGAAACTGCTCTTTCAAGGTCAGCTCTGACAGAACTATGGCTTGCCCAAGGTCATCCAGCAGCTGCAAATGGAGGAGTGGGGAATCAAACCTGGTTCTCCCAGATTAGGGTTCGCACACTTAACCACTACACCAAACTGGCTGAAGGTGTTAAGCCAAAAGCCACATGGGGTTCGTGTCAGCATTTGAAGGCACCAAGAAAAAGTTGCCAAGGGTTCCAGAGCCTTGTTAAATTCTCTGTAGATGTAGAAATCAAGTACCAGGGCTAGACTAATACTTTTGAAGTTTTGCTCAAGATAGGTGGTAGTGGGGCTAGGACTGCAGGCTGCAGAGGGCCCCTCTATGGTATGGTAAACTGTAGGGAGAGTGGGTTTAAAAAAACTGTACGCAAATTTTTGCAACCCGCCAGTTGTTCAAGTCTATTACTCATAACAAAACTGGCATCTTTGCACCCAATATCTGGTCGATCGTATGTGTGTTAAGATGTCACCTTATACAACATACATTTGGGGACAGTTTGGCGTAGCCAGTTTATTGTAGAGGTTAGGAGTGGTGGACTCTAATCTGGAGAACTGGGTTTGATTCCCCACTCCTCCACATGCAGCCAACTGGGTGACTTTGGGTCTGTCACAAGTTTTCTCAGAATGTTCTCTCAAGAGCAGTTCTCGCAGAGCTCTCTCAGCCCCACATACCTCTCAAGGTGTCTGTTGTGGGGAGAGGAAGGGAAGGAGATTGTATGCTGCTCTGAGACTCCGAGTGATGGGTGGGGTATAAATCCTTCTCTTCCTCCTCCTCCTCTTCTTCATCTTCTGCTGCTTCTGTTCCTTCTCCTTTGGCAAAATGGTAAAGCAGGCCACACTGCAGTTCTTCCATGGCCACATTATGGTGGTTAATTAAGGCAGTTAGCCTACTGTTATCCAGACAAGATAGCCAATAGAAGAAACAGACAGCTGTGTTTTTAAAACGTTGCAAATCGTTGATGGTAATTTTATCTCCTCCTTGAATTACTTCTGATACCAAAGTCTCAGGGTGAGTTATGAGGAGACACAAAGATCCTGCAACTCCCACGGTGTTTCCTTAATCTGTAGCTGAAAGGTATGCCACCATCCACCATCTACAAGTAAAAGCCAATCAAGTGTGTGAGGGGACTGTTAATGTTATGACTTCATTTCCCCCCCTTTTTTGACTAGGGAAGATAGATTGGTCTGCAGTGGCCAGGCATCTTCTTGTAACATAGAGGCTGAGCCAGACTTTGGTTATTTCTTGTTCAAATGCTAGTTGATGCAATGTCTTAGTAGCCAGTAGGCAGAATTTATCCAGCACTTCTCCTGCACAAACCCCACAGAAACTACTCAAGGTTGTACAGTGGCCATGTGTGTTGTTCTTTTCTGAGAAAAGCTTTTATTCCAGGGAGTTTCTTTCAGCTTCCATGAGACTGTAACTAAAGCTAGTCAGAAGCTGAAAGAATGATGACTTAAATCAAAATGTCTGCAGTGAATTAATCTTGACATATAGTGTAATTTTATTACATATGCAAATTTTCTTGTATTTCCCCCCCCCGAAAGCATTGTGTGAAAGACAACTACCCAGGATTTCTGGGTTGTTTTTTTTTTAAAAAATAATCTGTTTGTTTATACTGGAAATCAAATCAAATTTAATTTGTGTTTTATTTTGATTGCACAGGGAGTCAATTTCCTTGTGCTCTTGGGTTTCAGACGTGCATCTGTTATTCTTATGTTTTATCATTTTGATGTTTTTCTATTGGGGAATTTATTTGATCTTATATGTTTTCATAGATTTCCCAGCAGATAATTGTTGAAATACGCCAGGGATTTTGTATAAAAAATAAAATTTAATTGCACCTGCTTTTCTTTGTCTTCTTCTTCATCTTCTTCTTGTTTACCTTGTTTGTGGTCACATGGCAAGTTTATCGTGATTTGTTCCCGCTGTATATTTGATCAGGGATATTTTTTTGTGGGTTGGGATGATCACACATCCCTCCCTGAACTGCTTGCTTCGTGCGATGAGGCTCCAGGCATCGTCCAGATAGCTGCACTGCATGAATTTTTAAATTTTTCTTTGCACATGCGCATATGCACATAGCCAAATCACTGCTCCCTAGTTTTTGCACCCCCCCCAACAGCGGACAAAATGAACCACTGGCATACAACTGAGCACTGGAGTCTATATATGTGCGCTTGAACATTCATGCATTGAATATATTCAGCACAGGATTGCTTATGCACACAACGGCAAAAGCTGGAGGGGGGAGGGAATTCAGCACAAGGACTTTCAGACAACCTAATCGCATTCATAGCAAGAGATGGCTGTCCAAATTGGCAAAACTGCGGATTCACAGCGCAAATATTCGGAAAGTACTTGATTTTCCCAGTGTCGGAAAAATCGCTAGGAAACCAGGAGGATTAAGGGGGTGAGTTTGATTCAATATGGGAGACAGACGTGGCCATCTGATCAGCCCTTTTAAATGTGATAGGGAACAGTGGTGAAACCCAATCAAAATGACTGTGTGACCACAACCCTTGACCAGTGTTCCCTCTAAGCTGAGTTAGTGTGAGCTAGCTCACAGTTCTTTAGCCTCTGGCTCACACATTTTTGTCTTAACTCAGGAAAGACGGCTCCAGAGCAAACTAATTTATGCAGTAACCAAATCACTCACTTATAAGTTTAATGCCAGTAGCTCACAAAGTAGGATTTTTGCTCACAAGACTCCACATCTTAGAGGGAGCAGTGCCCTTGACTCTATTTTCTTCTGCTGCTTTCTCTTATGTTGTTTTCTCCCTCAATTTTTTCTGTATATCTTCTGTTTTTTTGTAGTTATGGGAGGAGGGAAAGGGTGGGTTGGGGCTTTCTCATTATATTAACTCTGACAATTATGAAAGAAAACTTGAATAGAAATATTAATAATTTTAAAAAGAGTTATATTCTTGGTTTACAACTAAACAAAAAGGGTTTTGTTTGCTGAGGCCTCAGAATCCCAGTCAGAACACAGATTTTGGGACCTAACTGATGAAAATATCACCACAAATGAGGATATCAGCTGAACTAGGTCTATTTCTTCCTTCCATGACTTTTTAAAAAAGACCAAGATATACAACCTTCAGTCAAAGAAGTTTCTGTCAACCATGGGAAAGACACAGCCCGAGGACAGATTAGAGTTCTGCCGCGCTACAGGAGCGCAGCAGAACAAGCCAGGGCGAACTGCCCCACAGCGCGGCATTCAGATGCTGCTGCAAGGAAGCCGCCCACAGCGTCCACACTGCGGGTGGCTTCCAGCAGCAGAACGCTGCACAGCTCTGCCCACCCGCGCACATTCATACCCGCTGGAAGTGGGTGGAATGCGCACGCAGCCACCGGGACACCACTTGGAAGTGGTGCCCGGCTGCTGCGGGAGGAGTGCGCCGCCAGACAAGATGAGTCTGGGATGCCTCCGCAGGGTAGATGTGGCAGTCTGGACGCCAGCTCTGCTTTCGTTTTTAAAGTGGAGGCAGAGCGGGCCAGACTGCCAGTCTGTCCTCAGCCACAGCTTCAAGAGACTAATATGTTCTGCTCTCCTTTATGTTCAGTGTTTATCTTTATACCCCCGGGTTCAACTCTTCCATACAGGTCTTTGGAAAACCAGGTTCTACTTGAACTGGGGAAAACTGGAATAAAATCCTAGGTATCTTGGGAGAAACTGGAATCATAGGAAGACAATGATACTTAATGATCTGGCAGAAATGAATTGAATTGTCATCTGTAAATAATACAACTATCTGTGGCACAAGACCTGTAATTGTATTTAAGGGGACAACAAGTGACTAGATATAGTAGAAGTTTGCAAATTTTGCCAGGAATGTGGACTTTTCCTTAGTGAAAGATGTATTTATTGTTACTTAAATGCAAATGAAATAATTTATAAACACCGTGAACAATGGATAATATGTACTGAAAGACTTTACTACATATAGTCTAACCTAAATGCCTTGTGGAGAAACGTTGAGAAATATTAAAAAATAAAATAAAATGGGGCACACAAAAGTAATATTTACCTGAAGAATACTGGTGTCCTTTTAGTGAAACATTTTGTTTTAGGGGTGTGAAGAGATAGTAAGGCATACTTAAGAACATAAGAAAAGCCCTGCTGGATCAGACCAGTGGTCCATCTAGTTCAGCATCCTGTCTCACACAGTGGCCAACCATTTCCTCTGTTCCTTGGAAAGACTTGAAGGATAATATGGACTATATCTCTTCCTATATCAACCATTATGCCAGTTACAATCCTCCTAAGAACCGATGCTCTTTTTTCCATCTCATTGCCAGGTCTGGTCTGCCTTGGCAAACTTGTACTCCTTCACGGTGGTGGCACCAGCTCTTTGAGATGGCGTATCTTATGAAGTTTATGGATCTTCTACACTTCTTAGATTCTGAATGTTATGTCCTATTTAAAGGTATTTTGGGAATTAATTGTCACTGAGGATTTTAATCTCAGTAGTTTGGTTTTAGCTAAGGAGTGCATCTAATGGCTGGATTTAGTGCAGGAAATTCATAAATACCTCCCCACCCACCCTCAGTGACTGCTGTTCCACACCAGAAGATGACAAAAAACATCCAGGATCTCCAGCTAAATTGGCCTGGAGAAAAATTGCTTCTTAACTCCAAAGTGACGACCAGCATTTCCCTGGGCATGTAAGAAAGGCCCACAAGAACTAAGCACTCATGCAACCTTTCCTGTGCCCCTCTCATTATCTGCCTAAGTTTACAGAATCAGCATTGCTGTCAGATGGCCATATAGCCTCTGCTTGAAAACCACCAAAGGAGGAGAGCCCACCACCTCCCGAGGAAGCCTCTCCCACTGAGGAACTTCTCTAACTGTCAGGAAGTTCTTCCTAATGTTTAGCCAAAAACTCTTCTGATTTAATTTCAACCCACTGGTTCTGGTCTGACCTTCTGGGGCAAGAGAAAACAACTCTGTAGCATTCTCTATATGACAGCTCTTCAAGTACTTCAAAATGGTTATCATATCACCTCTCAGTCATCTCTAAACATACGCAGCTCCTTCAACCTTTCCTCATAGGACTTGGTCTCCAGACCCTTCACCATCTTCATTGCCCTCATCTGGACACATTCCAGCTTGTTTATATCCTTCTTAAATTTGGGTGCCCCAAACTGAACACAGTTGCCTCACAGCAGAATCAGGATCTGCCCTGGGGGAACCCCAGGCCCCAGTGGGTGGCTGGTTGGGAGCCAGCTCCTTCCTTCCCTCCCTCAGTCAGATGCACAGAGAGGGGTCAGAGCATCTGGCAAAAAGTCCTCCAGAGGTGCACCAGGTGGAGGGAATGGTAGCTGTGACCGAACAATTGAGGAAAATGCATAAGAAACCTGTGGTTCCATTGCTGGTGTGAATGTCTCTGCCTTTGCAGCAGCAATGAATTTACAACAGAGAGTCACTGCTGTGTGAATGCGGCCCTTGTGAAATTTATTTATTTATTATTATTTTGGTAGATTTTTTGGTTGCCGCTCACCCAAGGGGTCTTGAAGTGACTTATAACTCTTAAAATATCATAATAAATAAATGAATGAAAAACCAACAAGATCAAATAAATTGAAAACCAACAAGATCAAGTAATACATATAAAATTAAAATATGACTCACTATCAAACCAGCCCAGAGCATCTGGTTAAACATCTGAAAAAGTAGCTTCATTGTTGTGTGTGTTGGCAGAACACTTGACTGTTGCATGGGGGATTTTGGGGGACATCTGCAGAGAAACAGAGTTGTAACTAAAAATGAGCATGGTCAGCAGCACTTTGGAGATTGCCTGTTTTGTGAAATTTAAAAAGTGGGCAGAGTTTCTGATGAAGATGATTGTCCCTCTTCTGCCACTGGGCTGACATCTGCCTTTAATGGGCCAGCAAAGTTGATGTTCTTAAACCTCCTAATAAGAGAGATTTCTGCTTCTGAGGAGTTGACTTCCAACAATTAGTGTTCTTGTGATGGTAGTTTTTATGTGGTAAAGATCACCTGTTCACAGGATAATTTTATCTGTGGGACAGACTTTGCATGGTAACCACTCCACTGGTACATAATTGCTTGTAAAAAGTATTATAGCATAATAATTCAGGTGGGTAGCCGTGTTGGTCTGAAGCAGCAGAACAAAGTTGGAGTCCAATGTTTCATCCAAGGTATAAGCTTTTGTGTGCATGCACACTTCTTCCATCTGAAGAAGTGTGGGTGGTACATGAAATCTTATACCTTGAATAAAATTTTGTACCTTGAATAAAATAGTCCACAAACTACTCCCGTCCAATGCATCCAGAAACCTAGAAGAAGAGATTGGATTTATACCCCCGCCCTTCACTACCCAAGGGAGTCTCAGAGCATCTTACAAACTCCTTTCCTTTCCCCTCCCCACAACAGACACCCTGTGAGGTAGGTGGGGCTGAGAGAGCTCTGAGACAACTGTCCTTGAGAGAACAGCTGGTACAGAGCTATGGCTTGCCCAAGGTCATCCAGCAGGTGCAAGGGGGGGAGAGTGAGGAATCAAACCCGGTTCTCCCAGATTAGAGTCTGCGCACTTAACCACTACACCAAACTGGCTCCTAGCGTTGTTCTGCCAGTGAGCTAGGGTTGCCAGCTCCAGGTTGAGGAAATCCCAGGAGATTTGGGAGTGGAGGGTGGGGTTTAGGGGAAGGAGAGACCTAAGCAAGGCATAATGCCATGAACTTCTCTTTCCAAAGCAGCCATTGACCTGATCTCTGTAGTTTAGAGCTCAGTTGTAATTCCAGGAGATCTCCAGACCCCACCTATAGGTTGGCAACCCTAAAAAATCATATTCAGCATACTAGTTCTGCAGGAAGGCAAGCTGATTTCCATGGGAATCTAACCTTTAGGAATTGTTTCCAATCCAGTGTGGGAATAATTGTTGGACATAAGATATTGGTTCAGGCAAGATTTTGTATAGATGGGACAGAAAATAATGTTTTTATTGGTTTTGTCAAAACTGTTTTGACAACAAGGTAAACAGAATAAGAAGCAAAAGGTGGATGTGGCTGGATGACCACACTTCTGGTAACATCGGGTGTGGCCTAATATGTTAATGATCTGTGCTGTCAGGGGTGTGGCCTAATATGCTAATGAGTTCCTGCTGGGCTTTTTCTACAAAAAGAGCCCTGGAGAGTTCATTCCGCAGAGCAGGGGCCATCACTGAGAAAGCCCTTCCCCTGAAATAAGTTTGGCTGAGAGAGAATGACTAGCTTATGATCTCCCAAGAGAGCTTCACAGCTGCGTGGGGATCTGAAGCATATTTTAGAGCGTGCTAATAGTGATGAGAACATTAAATACCATGTTTCGTAGTGATCAATAACTGAGCATGGGATCCACTCTTGCTGTGCAGGCAGAGCAGAGCTGTGCTGGGATTTCCCACGCCACATTGTCCCTGGTTTACAAGGCATCTCGGAAAAACCCTTTCCTTCTTCTTCTTGCCATGTTTTCAGTATGGTGGTGGAAGCTGCTGCAGTCACTGCCTTTGACAGCTTTGAAATTCCCAATTCTTCCCCAACAGGAAGTCTCTCGTAACTAGGTTAGGTCTCAGGCAGTGAGACTGCTTTTGGCAAGGCACAGGTTCAGTGAATAAATGCATTCTTTCTCCCTTACTCTCACATGGAGTGTAACTAACAGATATAACAAGAATCCCACTGCTAGCTAGTGAAAAATGTCATATTCATGCCTTCCACATAATAGCCATCTGTTCTGAAAAATGAAACACAATGTCCAAATGTCAGCTTACTGCAGGTATCTTCAAATCTCTTTCCTATTTTTTTTTGGGGGGGGGGGGGGGTGGCAGCGGCTGTTGTATGTCTCTTGTATTTTTCCCCTCTCTATTTCCGCTTGCTGTGATATTATGGCATTTGTTTTTTGTTCTTGCCAAGAGGGCAAGGTGCTCAGTTCAGTGCTAGTTACCTTACAGGTTCATAGATTTACTGCTAAGACTCTATTGATGATTGATGTTGCCTCGTGTTCCACGATGCATGGAGTAGGAAGACATCACCTCCATTAGGAATTCATTCTCCAGCTGGCTTGGGGCTGAAAGCAGAAATCTGCTCTCATGTTGATGTCCTCTCTCTGTTTTGACCCTCAGGCTTAGCTGGTTATTTTTTTCTAACACCCGCCCCCCTTTTGTTTAAGAGCATTAAAGTTTGCTTCCGCACTGCTGGGTTTTTGTATATTCCTCTCATGATCCAGTGACATCAAATCCATATTCATTTGTGCAACTACAGGTTTTTTCCCCAACCTGATGGGGCTTGCCCCATCACCCTGGTACATCTAGCATTGGTATATCAAGCCACCTTGTCTTTCTCCCCCCATTTCCTAATGGAAAAGTAAATGCTTATTCTCTCTTTTACTTGATATATGCCTTCAGTGTGCCACAAAGATATGAACCTGATGGAGTCCGTAAATTATAAAGCAGGAGTTCTTTTTCTATTACTGTGAGTAACAATTGGATATCTGGTTCTTTACAATAAGTTACTTATTCTCCATTTTGAGGTTTTATCCACACCCCAGGTGGTGGCCATGTATATTTCAACAGGTACTGGCACAGAGGCGGTTATGATGCTCTTGCACTGTATTAGATTGTATCCAGTGGAAAGAAATGAATTTGAGAGCAAGACATATAGGCTGATGGGAAAAAAAGAAGTCTTCTCTTGTTGAATGTGAGATTTTCTATTTGCTTCATATCTGTTATCAGCACCATCATCATGTAAATGAATATTTATGATCTAGCACACAGTATGCACAATATGTGAGAGAGAGCAGGTGTCTATACACTACACCGTGTCTGAGAAATTTGTAAAAGCATTCCCAACGTCATTTTAAAATATAAAAAACGGAGGTGAAGAGAAGCTGGGTAGATGTCACCTGTTTGTTTATGACCAGGCTTCTTGTCATTGCAGGAGAGACAAGGAGAACAGATTAGAACCAGGGCTACCAAACAATGACAGTATGGCAAACCTAGACGGCATAATAAAAAGTCTATATGGTCAAAGCCATGGTATTCCCAGTCGTGATTTATGGCTGTGAGAGTTTGACCACAAGGAAGGCTGAGCGCCAAAGAATAGATGCTTTTGAATTATGGTGCTGGAGAAGACTCCTGAGAGCCCCTTGGACTGCAAGGAAATCAAATCAGTCAATCCCAAAGGAAATCAACCCTGACTGTTCCCTGGCAGATACTGAAGCTGAAGCTCAAATACTTTGGCCACCAAAAGAGAGGGGAGCACTCACTGGAGAAGACCCTGATGCTGGGAATGATTGAAGAAGAAGGGGATGGCAGAGAATGAGATAGTTAGACAGTGTTATTGATGCAACAGACATGAGGTTCGGCAAGCTCTGGAGGATGGCAGAAGACAGGAGGGCCTGGCATGATGTGGTCCATGGGGTCACGAAGAGTCATGTGTGACTGAACAACATCATCTGGCTTTTAATTATTTTTAAAAGTACATATTACTAAACCACAGAGATGTCCCTTGATAGGGCAAATAGAGGCAACTGACCTGAGGCCATGCTTTTGGGGAGCTCACACTTCTCTGATCACATGGGTGGTAGGGTATGTGTGGGGCTTGCTCCCTAGGTGATTGGCAGTGATTTGGGAACAGAAATCTCATGAACTGGAAGACGGTGGGAAGAACTTACATTGGGACTGCACCCTCCTGACAATGACCCTACTAAGCCATTGATATTGGTGCCTTTTTAAAGACTCTTGGTGGAATGTCATTGTGTTTCTCTCATATGAGATTTCTTATAGTACTATAGTAGGATTTTCACTTCCTTCTCTTGAGGAGCAAGCATTTTTAGGACTATCCTGGACAGCAACCAGGTTTGGAGGGCCAAGGCACTGACTTCCGTACTTCAGTGGTCTTCTAGTGAGTCCTTATTGTCACAGATACTACTGCACCCCGTTCCTTTATTACTCTTAATCTGACAAGTGGGTGGGCAGGTAATGTGCCTCAGGAAGCTAGATATAGACCAAAGGTTTCTAGTTGCTGACATGTGATCAGTGGTAAACAGCTGAAGAAATGAGAGGGAGAGAGGCGATGAATGGGGCTTCGGAGGAGACCAGGCTTCAGTGAAAACATCCAAGCAATGAACGCAGTGAACCCATATTCAAAACCAGTTTTAGTCACTGTGGACCTTCCAAAAATATGACAGTTGTGCCTATTTAATTTTCTTCAAAAGTTGTGGCTACATTTGGCATCAAAATTCTGCTGCAGAAGGGTTCTGAAGCTCAGTGCATATTGGGATATCACTGTTCTTATGGATTAATAAATTTTCTGAGCATCTTTACAATCTTCTTTCATGGCTTCCCATTCTGAAAGTCCAACCAAGAACATATCTGTCATGATGAGCAATTTTCTCAGAAACTAGAAGGGTGTTTTTTTTGTCAATGTACCCAGAAGATAGACTGAACTGGAGATTTAGTTTTCAGATGCTGCCTCTGCCACTGGATGTCCTTGAGGAAGGCACTGTCTCTTCATCTTCCACTTTTATTGGGTACAACAGTGACCTACTTCACTAAAGATGATATAGGAATCATTGGGAAATAAGAAAGAAGTATTTGTAAAGGTTGATTGATCGAGTTGGCTTCATATTATGTGCATTCTAATGGTCTTGAAATTATATAAAACATAATTGTGTTAAGATGCATGACAATCCTCAGAGTAGCATCTGGTATTGTAGAGATTGACTTTTTGTAATATGGCAAATGTGAATTTTGGCCTCCCTTCCATAGGCTACTTTGTAGGATGAAGGTATGACACACCCGTCTATTTAGCTTCCACAGAGGCAAGATTTTTCCTCTGTTTTTCTTTCCCTTTTCTGACTGAGCCACCCTAGCTATGTGTTTTTTTCTTTGCTGAAGAAACCATGGCTGTCCCACCTTGTCACAGTATGATATTTTGTTGCTGGCTCAGCCTAGGAACTTGAGGAAGGGTCAAGATGCCCCTTTAACTTAAACCACTGAAATGGCACTCGAGGTTTTTTGAATTCAAAAATAATAAAAAAGGGAAAAGGTCAGGTGAAATCAGGGGTAAAATTCCTGAGGTAACTTAATATTTATTTATTTATCTAGAGATTTTTATTCCGCCTTCCCCAAAGTGGGCTCAGGGTGGATCACAGGAAACCGAGTCTATGAATTCTAAGGTAAATCAATACGTGCACAGACTTCATATGTTTCAGGCTATTGAGAGTTTCTTAAGGTTTTCACATTGACTTAGAATCTTCAAGATTATATGCTTTTGTTTCAGTGTTTTCCAAACACTCCAGTACACTTCCTTTAAGTATTCACTGAGTCTTTGGTTTCCAGAAGGCTGGGACATTCTATCCAGTACCCAAACTCCTTCACTAAATACACCACTCATCTTCTTGAACTTTACTGATCATTCTGGTTTTAAAAGGCAGGCCAGGGATCTCTGCACTCTTAAGAGCTATCTCCCTGTTTTGACTGGGTAGGGAAATTCTTCTGTCACTAGAAGATCTTTCCCAAAGGTGTTGAACTCATTTGTTACAAGGGCCAGACCTGACATAAATGCCACTTCATTGAGCTGGGCCATGCATGCCATAAAACATATTACCAGGTATGGGAGATATAAATTTTATAAAAGACATGGGCAAACCCAATTAACAATTTTTAAAATTCAAAATACAAACATGTTTAAAACATTTTTACAGTTCTTCCTTAAAGTATCTCCCTGATGCCCGCCCTTCCCCATCCACCTTCCATTACTCATTGCACTGGGACAGTATACAGGGACATAATGCACAGCCGTGGTAATCTGACAATAAAGATAATGACCAGTTACTCGTGGGCCGGATAAGAGCCCTGAATGGTCCAGTTCCAGCACATGGGCTATATATTTGACACCCCTGATCTATCCCCTTTTCTTGGCCCGAAAGGGAGTCTTCTCCTAACCACTCTTCCTTGCCAACCCTCCCCCCCCCCCCAAAGTTCTCAGTCTGTGTTAAACTGCTCTCAGTCAAGGCTGAATTCAGACACTGTCAGTACTCAACTCTTCTCCGCAATGGCTGAAATCAGATTGAATTTCTTCTCAGCATTCAACTCTGAAGTCTTTTTGTGCTCAGCTGATGCTAACCAATCAGATTTCTTGGAGCAGCCTGTCACTCAAGGCTCTGTTTCTGTGAAGAATTAACCTTTCACAGTCCTATATCTGTTTATATAACACTTCTAAGCTTTTAAAAAGTGCAGTCCATCACAGAAGGCAAAACAGAAAACCAGTATAGTAGGGAAGGACTGTTGCTCAGTGGTAGAGCATCCGTTCTACATAAAGAAAGCCTCATTCCAAGGTTCAGGTGATGTGAAAGACCTCTCCCAATGGAGAACTGCAGTCAGTCAGGTTAGACAATACTGACCTTGATATCCCTATGGCCTGACATAAGGCAAATTCATGAGGGTAGCAAAGAAGGATTCAATATAAAAAACAAAACCAAGCGTCGTTTTAGCTGTGAAAATATGATCATCTAATAAATGCTACTGACTTTTACTGCAGAGTATGATTTACATTGTTGCAATCTGCTGCCCTTGGTCAAAACCTGTTTTGCCTATGGCTAAAGTGGGTCCTAATTACTTCCAGTGTGGAAGTGTTGGCCATATGCATTGCATATGAGACACAACGGGAATTGAACACATGGACACAGTTGAGTTCAAACAACCAATTTTTATTAAAATGCTGAGCATGAGGTGCATACAAATCTGCTCAAGGTGACTTAGGTACTTCTATATTTTATTGAATATTGTAGAGCTTCTTTAAAACTTCTTTAAAATGGAAAATGTCAACCATTTGCTTATATTGCATAAAGAAAAGTTGGATTATTTTTGTTAGCAGGTGACTATACGGAGATATACATTCATACAGAGGTTATAGTACAGTGGTTGTGTCATGTAGTATTAAATATAAAGATGGCTATTGTGGGGAATGGAAGATGGGGATGAATAGCCAAGCTTTCACAAGCAGGAAAATCAAATCTAGCAACTTCACTTTAGCTAGAATAAATTTACTTTATTTTATGTCTTCTATCTTGCTTTATAGCTCAAGGTGCTCTCAAGGCAGCTTACAAATAATTTAAAAGTTTCATCTTTGTGGAGCTTTGTCAATAGCTGAAAGGTTAGTGATTCAAATCCACCTGGGCACATGGATGATGTCTCCTGGATTACCTTTTAGAATACCAGGTATAGTAGGAGAGGACAAGATACAGCGATCTTGCTGAATCTTGTGGACTTGTGGACTACTTGTGGACAGTGTGTAGATGGGAAACTACCTGGGAATCCTATGCACCCTGTCTTCTGTTCCATGATGGAAGAGCCAGCATGGGGTAGTGGTTAATGTGTGAGACTAGGATGTGGGAGATTCAGGTTTGAATTCCCATTCTGCCATGAAAGCTTTCTGGATGACGATGGGCTAATCACTCTCCCTCATTCTAACCTTCCTCATTGGGTGATTGTTGTGATAAAATGGTGGAGCAGAGAATGATGTTATACGTTGTGTTTGGTCCCCATGGGGGAGAAAATTTGGGTATAATTTTTTTAAAAAAATATGTGCATGTGTGTGCACGTGTACCTGGAAGTCATGGTGACATCTGGGGACTGACCCCTGCTGGGGGCCTGGAGGATTTTCAGGGAGGTGGCTGAATAAAACCTGCCCCTGCCTCCCAACTGCTGGTATTCCAAGGAGGTCTCCCATCCAAGTACTTGCCATAGTTGACCCTGCTTAGCTTCCCAGAACTGATGAGATCGGGCTTGCCTGGGCTATTCAGGGCAGGGCAGGTATAAATATATTTTTTTAAATATAATTTTAAATAAATATAATACACAATAAAATGTAATAAATATAACTATACAATACAATGAAAATGGTCTCCAAAGTCTATCCAAACAGAAAAAAAAGGGGCATCTTAAGACTTTCCTGGGAGTAAGGCCCATTGAATAGACCTTAGTAGGATTCCAAGTAGGCCTGCTTAGGATTGCTCCCAAAGACAGTACACTCAATACCTAACTGTACCTTCAGCAGTGCATCTTAGACATATTTCCCAGCCTTTTAGATAAGTAGTATGGAATGAAACTGATGATCCCCCTTAGGGAGTGAACACTACACAAGGAGGTAATCCTTTAGATTCATGCAAATGTCATTGATATCTTGACATTATAAACTGATCAAATGTATCATTTTCAATTATTTGATTCCACATGAATTTGCCTCCTGCTGAGTGAGACCATTAGTCTCTAAAGGTCAGCACTGTCTTTCTCATTACCCACTATCTGTTTTTTTTTTAAACTGAAGAATGCGGAGAAAGCTTGGCTCAGTGGTAGAACATCTGCTTGGCATGCAGAAGGCCCCAGATTTAATCCACAGCATCTCCAGTTAAAAGAATCTGGTTAGTAGGTGATGTGAAAGATCTCTCTGCCTGAGACCCCGGAGATCTGCTGCCAGTCTGAGTAGATAATACTGACTTTGATGAAGCAATGGTCTGATTCAGTACAAGGCAGCTTCACAGGTACCTATGAAACTGGGACCTTCTGCATACAAAAGAGATACTCTCCCACTGAGCCACAATCCATTGCACATCAGAAGATCTGATAACAGTTTATTCAAGACAGCCCTATGTCTGGGAAATCAGGTCTTATACTAATTGCAAAATAATACAACAATGGAGCATTAGGAAGGAAACACTGCAGATTTCCTGGGATATTGTGGGCAAACATATTCCCCAAAGCTATTAGAAGCTCCATGCAACATTTCTGAATGTTCCATATCAATGGTGTAGGTTAGTAATCTGTTCTTCTGTACCACACTGGGATTCTTAGTCATCTTCTATTACTTGCAGTGTGGTTGCAGGTTAATCACTTGCCAATAAAAGACCCAGATGTGACATAAGAGGCTGCAGGGGCTCAGAACAAGAGCTAATAGATGACAAAGCCAAGAAATGGAGACCCTCTGGGATAGATAAGAGGACACAAGGGAGAAAGCCAAGGGAACATAAAATGGGTATATGGAATCCCATATGGTATACGGAATCCCATGGAATCCCACCTGTATGCTGTATTTATGACTCTATAATGCTTGACTGAAACTTGTTGAAACTGAGTGATGGGTTTATTAGTACAGGGGAGTTGGGTTAATACTTGCAAGAGGAAAGAACAGCCATAGATTTATGCAGTGAAAAACAATGGCCACATTAGAAACTGCGTCATTAAATTTGCACTGCTTTGCTGTGTTGATTAACTTTAAAAAATCATACAAATGGGCGGAAGGAAAGAGAGTCAGGGAGGAGACTGTATCTTTGAGCTACCTGCTTGTATCCATCCAAGCACTTACTCCGATGTAGTAGCATTTCCATTTGTAGAAGAGGGGTCCCAGTTTCCACCAACTCTCCCCCTCCCACTGCAGATCCTCCCACTTTGCCTATAGTGCTGTTCTCGAGAGTCCATTAACCCCCTAGAAAAAATTTTTTGGAGGCTCAATGGGTGGCAATAGGAGTAAGAAGCAGGAAAGTCCCACTTTGGAAAGTCTATGGATGGCTGGATGCACACCATGTGTTTCTTCAGGGAAATCTGCTTCAACCAAACCTTTCTTTTCCTTGCTTTTTAAAAATGTTCCTGGTCCCCACGTGATTGGTGTAGTTTTAACTTGTGTGGTTTTTACCTTTGTGTTGTTTTTGTCTTGTTGATGGACTCCTTCCTTCCTTCCTTCCTTCCTTCCTTCCTTCCTTCCTTCCTTCCTTCCTTCCTTCCTTCCGAAAAGAAGAACAAGAAGGGGGGGAAGGAATCAAAATCCAGCAACTAATTTAAAAGTACATACAAAGTAGAAACAAAAATATAACAACAGTGGTGGCAGATCTATACATACATTTCTATTAAAGGTTTCCAGATATCTAAACATAAGTCCATATGCAATTGTCATCTATATGCCATACGTGCAAGCAAATGCTGATGAAGTTGTAAGATCTTCAGTCCACTGGATCTACAGGAGGTGGGCATTTATCTCTCCAATGTTGTCGTACAAGTTTTTTTAGCTGTAGTAATGGCATAGAGGATCCTTTATCGTCAACCATCAGTTAGTGTCCAAGAGACAGGCAAATAGTTTAAAAGTATATAACCCTCCTCAAATATAAAATTGGTGTGATTAATAACTTCCTCTCAGAAAAAAAAATGACTTAAGACATATTTAGGGGATGTGTCCTAGAATTACAGCACTGACAGTTAGACACTTTACTCGTTATGTTGTTTTGTGTCCTTGCAAATTGTTGTTAGCCACTGTTGAGCCTAAGGCAATAAGTCAGGAGATATGATGTCTAATCTCTAGCACACATTTAATTATCACACTTACAGTGAGTGCCATCTTAAACAGAGCTAGACTCTGCTAAGCCCTTTGTTTTCAATGGACTTCTCCTGTCTCTTTAATAAAGGCTTAGTTATTAGGTGATGTTATTTACCTCCCTGCCATGAATAGCTTCAGCTGCCCATTTCCACACACTAAATCTCCATTAAAAAGAGAGGACATTTTTCTCCAGGCTGGTTGGCAACCCTAGGTGTAATTCCCTTCCTAAAAAGTTCCGAGTGGCTTATATGAGATTCCCAGTGGTTTCCCATCCAGGCACTGCTCTGCTCTACGCCTCCTTACCTTCAACCAGAATGCAGCATCAAGCCCTGCCAGACCAGTGTCAGATTCCAGCTGCTGTCTTTAGTGAGGTTTATCCCACACCGTTTGGTAACTGTTGTATTAACTGGCCATGTCTCTGCAGTCATTTCTTTCCCACAAAGCGCTGTTTTCTCTAGTGTGTAGCACATTTGCTTTTCACTGCCCATGAACGCTGTTCGAGCCTGCCAGCTTTCTCTGGTGTCCCAATCAAAGGCTAACATCTTCTTCCCTTCAGCTATATGAGGTCCTCACTAATCCCCTACAGATCGCTCGGATAAAGAAAGTGGAGGCATTTTGCCATTCTCGATGTGTCACAGAGTACTGTCTATCTCCTGTTATTCCAATCGTTTAAATTGTTCTGGCCTCTCAAGATCATGGTGCAACTTGAGGTGCTTATGGGGCTTTCAGTTACTGCCATTAAGTACTTTAAACCTTTTCTCCCTGCCTGGGCTCAGTTTATCTCATTAGACAATTCTCGCTTTTGAGCTTCCTGAAGTAAACTGTGGTGAACTCCCAGAGCTTCATAATAGTTCTCATCTTTGGTATTTATGTGCTGTTTTCCTACATCCATGTGCACTCAAAGCTTAATATAACTTGAGTGTTCTTTCTTTTGCACAGGACAGCCAGACACTACATATTATGTTGTCCTCACAAATGTAGGCTACTGGCATTTTCATGGTTGTTTGGATATATACTTGACACCCGAGGCTAGCTATTTCACGGCTCAACATGGCTCTGGGCATGCCAAAAATGCAGATACTTCTAATTGACAAAAGAGAAAAACTTCCAGCCTGTCAGTTTCTCTTTCAGTTTAAATGGTACCTTAGTCAGTCACTTTAATGATAACATAGCACCTTTACCTTTTTTTCCCTCCCTCGATAGCACTTTGCTGTCCAAAAGAAATCAAAACACTTCACAAACTCACTTCAGTACATTATCTGCCTTCTCCCTTCCTCCACCACTGAACTGCAATACCCTTTTCTAGTGAAAAGTAAAGTGCCAAATGGAGAAAACCTGCACTGCACCAAAAATTGTGTCAGAGAGGGCCACTGTCAAAAACTGCAACATTAGCATCCATTGCAGATGGAGTCTCCTTATAGAATTATGCTCTAGTTCAGGCCTAGCACCTCCTCCAAACCAAAAACAATTCCATGTGCTTTTCCTATCTGTCCTTCGAGGCCCAGGCAATGTTGAAATAGTGCCTTTTTCCTTTCTGGCTTCAAGGTTTGTTGTTTCTATAGCCAGCAAACAATTACGGAAATAGGACGACTATTGTTCCCATGGGAATGGAGGTTCTCCAGGGACAGACGTGTCAAAAAGGGGAGGTGAAATATGTGCCATTGTGGTAGTACTGAGAGCAAATTGTGAGCTTCCAAGAAGCTGCACTACTTGGTTGGAGGTCAAAAGTAAACTGAATTTCTCGGCCCAGGAATAAGTAGCTGGTGGTTCAAAATGCAATGGTCTTGAGGTCGCTCAGAATTGTATTGGAAGCTAGCAACTAATAACAGCACAAGAGATATAATCACTGTACTTTCTGTTGTTCTGTCCAGAAAGCCAGCAGAAGAAAAATAAGCCCAGACGTCTCCTCAGTCCTTACAGCGACAAATCTTATGAAGAACTGAATGCAGTCTCTCTTGCGGTTCACAATCTCATCACCAATTTGTTTTGAAGCTTGGTGCAGGTAGGGCGAGACGACATCAGACAGGATTCATAACGCAAGCTTTTATTCTTTCTCTCTTTCCTACAGGCCCTGCTCTACTTTCTCCTTCATTTTGCTTTCCTCTCCCTTCTCTGCTTTTTTTGTTCCATACTTAGGGGTCTAGTCTGCCCAGCAACAGACTACAGTCCCCCTAATGGGTCAAATTGCCAAAACACGAACAATGAAGTAAACCACAGGCATTAAAATACAATGTTCCCTTCATAAGGGATGAAGCATAAATAATTTACTTTCCTGAGTCAGTCTTACTAACAGTATTGTTACATTTCAGCCATTGCGTCTTCTACCAGCCGCTAACATGAGTGAGCCAAAGTCTCTTGATTGAGACAGAGCTGGTGTTTTTTCCTCTCTCCAGGCAATCACCACAACTTAATTTATTTCCTGCTTGAGGGGGAAATGTATGGAAGACTTTCCCAGCAATAGAGAATATTACACTCTGTCTCTAGGTTGTTTACTCTTCTATGTCAGAAGTTGTGCTTTATAGCTCTCAGTTGGGATTGCTTTTGGTCCCTAGCAGGGACTTCTTCAGGAGACTGCTCTGAGCAAGGCCAAGGCCAAAAATGTCATTTCAGTGGAGGTATTTCATGAGGGCTGTTTGACAGTTTCTGTTATCTAGGAACTCAAGCTCCCTCTCCCTTGCATGTTTCCTTCTTCAACTGTGTGAGGCTGTGGCAGGGAATGTATGTATTTCTGGAGCAATAGATGCTTTCTACACAGAATTGCTGGGATTGTCTGGCCTGGTGCCACTGTATACAGTTTCTTCAGCTACTTATTCATTTATTAGGAAATTTATACTCCACTGGGTTTGCCATTTGCCTTCTTATAATGAGAAAACCCTCACTGGCACCCAGTGGTACAACGGGGGAATAATGGGGGCGTGGTATCAGATGACACCACGATGTCTGTCTGAGAGGAGGGACCTCAGTGAGGTAGAATGCCATAGAGTTCAACTGTCCAAAGCAGCCATTTTCTCCAGGGAAACTGATCTCTGTAGTACAGATACAATTTTTAATTTTAATGTTTATTTATTTAAAATATTTTATGCTGCTTTTCTATCTAATCAAGGTCCACAAGGTGGTGAACACAAACAATTTAAAACATTTCAGCAATTAAAAATAAAGTTAAAATTATTTTTGAAGAATTAAATATATATATATATATTAAGTAATACATTTAAAAATACTTGAAGGAGAGCCAGTAACTGTTTTGTTTCATCTGACGAAATAAAGAGTCTTCATCTGCTGGCAAAAGACACCGATAGAGGGAGACAATGAATCTCCCTTGGGAGGGAGTTCCAAACTTTTGGTGCCTTGACTGTGAAGGCCCCTGCATGGTTTGCCACTAGGAGTGTGCATAATGGAACTCCCAAGATGAAAATATACACAAAAATCACTGTTTTGGGTAGTTACTTAAGGTTTCCAGAATTGTCCCGATTGTGGGACTCGCCCCGGGCGGGGAGGCAATGACGGTCACCCACAAAGCCCTTCGTCACCCCTCGATGCGGCACCCAGACTTACCAGCCCAGTGGAGACCGCTGTGGGGGAGCCGGGACTTGGCACAGGCGATGCCAGCAGCAGGGGTCTTGAGGCCGAGGGAGCCCGGATGCAGGCAGCAGCAGGGGCAGAGAGGGGTGGCGGGGCTGCCGGGAGCGGTGCCACGCCAACGATGCCTCAGCCCGGTGCTGCAGCGGGCCAAGAAAACTCGGTGGGGGGGAGGGCACCCGTCAGGGCCCCAGCAAAGCTCTGGGCAGCAGCAAGATCCCGGGAACAGACTCCCGCCGGGGAAGCAGGCGACTGCCGCAAAGAGTGGAGAGGGGAAGGGATAGGCGCACAACAGCCCACACCGGGCCACAGGCCTGGTGCGAGAGCCCGAAGTCAGCTGCGAGCTCCTCTCCCGGTGGTAGGGGTGGGAAAGCAGGGCAGACCCGGAAGCATCCTCCGGTCCACCGCGTCTGACATTAAGAAGGGGGGCAGGGCTGGAGAGGGGTGGAACTGGGAAAGGGAGGTGTGGGGAGAGAGAGGGATAAAAGGACGGCAGCCAGCAGGGGCCGAGGAGGATAAGCCTGGGAGCGGATGAAGTCTGACGGTGAGAGAGAGGGAGGATGAGAAATCCCACCAGGAGGCCACGAGGAGGAGGAGTGGTGACGTAACCCTCCCCTCCTGGGCCACATCTGAGACCCTGGCTGCCAAGGGCTGCCAAGGGCGAGATGGCGACACGAGGCGTAGCCAGCGAGTCCAGCGGGAGTGAGGCGGAGTCCAGCGACTCGTGTGACAAGAATGGTATTGGGGATCGGAGATTCTTATTGAAACGAAAACACCCACCCTGAAAATCTGTGTTGTTTTAAGTTTGAGTGCTTACCAAGCCAGCAGGACCATGCTGCCATGTTGCCATGTTGTTCTTCAATTCTGCTTGTTTTCCTGGGCAGCAGCATTCTTCCAACCATTGGATCCTGGAAAGGGTCTAACACTACCAGCCAATCACCTTTTCACAGCACTGTAGCTAAAAAAAATTCTTTGGGGGCCCAAGAGGGGGAATGGTGGCCAACTTAATTAACTAAATTAAATTGATTACTGTGGCTATTTCAATTACTGGGGTTAATTTAATTACTGGAAGTTAGAGTCACTCTGGCCCAGCCCTTGCCTGCTCCAGCCAGTCCCAGAGGAAGTTTATATCAAAATTAGAGTAGCAGCCCCAATAGCCTAGACTAGCCCCATCTGGTCAAAGCCTGTAAGCTAAGCAGGGTCAGCACAGGCGTCCACCAAGGACGACTGGGACTGCTATGCAGCTGAAAACGCCATGGGATCGCCATGAGTCAGACGCGCCTCCATGGTGCACTTTCACATTACAGCCAGCATATCAATACACTCTGACAACAAACACTGCCTGAGGCTTCCCTTTGCTTTACAGCAGGAGTTGGGAATGGGGGATGGAGACTGAGGAAAAGGGCATGGGAATGAGTGGGGGTCATCAGCCTACCCCAGGGGAATAGGAGAGAGGCTGGCCCTGTCCTGGGTGCTGTTGCCATGGCTGTGAGGCAAAGGTGGGCCAGGCCCTTTGAAAGTGCTGGGCAGGTTTGGGAGGGGGCGTTGCCCCCGCCACCCAGGAGCCACAGGCCTGCCTTAACAGGTAAGCTGCAGAGAGGGGATCCATTGAGCATGTACACCTTGACTGTACACTTCATGGACTAGTTAAATAGCAAACCAGCAGTCTGTCATTCCCACTATATCACTCTATAGAGAGGTATGCATGCAGAGAAATGAGCTCTTTTGGGGGCCCCCAGAAAAGCGGTTCCGCTTTGCTGCATGTGGCTGACATTTCAGGGGCCTGCAGAGGAGAGGGAGTACTGCATGTTATGTGATTGTGATAACATTGTGTGCCATGAATGTTGTGCGGGAGACACTCAAATTGACTGGGCATTAAACAGAATGAGGTCTATAGTGTACATGGGCAGAAAATGGTCCTGAAAATCTAGAACACAAAAACAGGGCACAGATTTTAAACATGAAGTGGTAATGCCCTACCCAAACCTAAGCAGGCATTGTAAGTTTTTGCCTCCTGAAACATGGATCTAAAACTGCAAGAATTTTTTTCGTGGTGCACACCGCTAGTTGCCATTGATCTAGCTTCAGATGGTAGGGGCAACTGAAGCAGGGCCTCTGAAGATGGGCAAAGTGTTTGGGTTAGGGATGGGCATGAACAGGCTCACAAGCCAAAATTCAGCATGAACAGGGTGGTTCAGAGCCCCTGAACTGATGTTTGGGGAAGGCACCTTCCAGGAACATTTACTGGACTTTTGTCTGGTTTGGTTCGGCTGTTTGGGGCCATTTAAACCTAACAGCTGAGCAGTACAGGGTCTGCAGCTGAGCTGTTAGGTTTAAATGGCTGCAAGCTATTTCACCAGTTGGTTCACTTCCCCCTGCTTTGGGGGGGGGGGGTAAGCGAAATGGACTGGTGAAATAGCTGCCAGCCATTTTAACCACAGCTGGCAGGCAGACCCGCCCCACTGTTACATTGAAATGGCTGCTAGCCATTTCACTGGTTGGTATCACTTCCCCCTGCTTTGAAGTAGGGGGAGGTAAAACTGACCGATGAAATGGCTGGCAGCCATTTCAACCTAACAGTGGGGAGGGTCCACTTGTTAGCTGCTAGGTTTAAACGGCTGCGAGCCATTAAACCCATTGGTTTCAATTCCCCCTGCTTTGAGGCAGTAGGAAGTAAAACGGACGGGTTAAATGGCTGCCAGCGATCCTGCAAGCTGCGTCCGAGCGAAAGGGAGAACCAAGCTTGCCGGACCAGTTCAGTTTGGTTGGGGGCCTTTTGGCTTGGTTCAGGGCCACCCCGAACTGGGTTTTTTAAGTTTGTGCCCATCGCTAGTATGGGTAGATTCATATAGGAGGAGGAAATCCTTAAGGTATATTGGTTGCAGGCTGTATAAGGCTTTAAAGGGCAATACCAGCATCTTGAATTGAGCCTGGAAGCAAACTGGAAGACACTGTAGATGGAACAAGATTGGAATGATATGGTCCCTACGATCCCCTCCAGTCAACACTCTGATAGCATTCCATACCTACTGTAGCTTCTGGACTGTCTTCCAGGATATCTCCAGATTTCACCTATAGGTTGGCACTCCTAGGAGTGTAACGTCGACAGTGCTGTTATGATTTCATTCTATATAGTACCAGGGCTATTTTGGGGCAGGAACGCACAGGAATGGAGTTCTGGCTGGCTTCCAAATTGGCCACGGCTACAGCCTTTCCCTCCTCAGGTTCCCC
This sequence comes from Lepidodactylus listeri, assembly GCA_029233225.1. NCBI lineage: Eukaryota > Metazoa > Chordata > Lepidosauria > Squamata > Gekkonidae > Lepidodactylus > Lepidodactylus listeri. The sequence goes on from JARCFY010000016.1 coordinate 23,274,810, forward strand.
AGGCCCCTCGCAAGCTGTGGGGCACCTGGGGAAGCCAAGCCAGTCCAGGGAGGGAAGGCAGCAGAAACTGCCTTCCTTCCCTCAGGTTCCCCATGCGCCCTGCAAGCCAAGGGGCACCTGGGGAAGCCGATCCTGGGAGGGAGCTGTGCTGTCAGGGGTGTGGCCTAATATGCTAATGAGTTTCTGCTGTTGGATGTGGCCTGTTATGCTAATGAGTTCCTGCTGGGCTTTTTCTACAAAAAAAGCCCTGTATAGTAGTACTATTTTTGTACAGAGTACAGTAAGGACCCTGTATAGTCAGAGCATACTTCACAGAGTCTCATAAGCAAAAATGACAGCTTCCTGCCCAAGGAGCCTAGGATCCAGTTGCTGAATTATAAGCATAGTAACACCCTCTTGTCCACTGATGTCAATGGACTGAAAGGATGTAATTCTACTTCAGATTGCACTTTAAATGTCTACAGCGAGAGATACCAATCAGGCGGAGAAGAGGAGGGATGGGGAGATCAGGAGTGGAACATGGGATGAGTGGGAATTGTGACTGTAAATCAGCAAACTGTGATATTAATATATGTTTAGCCTGTCACTTAGTGTAGCTACACTTAGTCTTTCTGAAAAATGTTAGCATCATGACAAGTAATCACTATTAATCTTAATTACTGCAATAAGGCACTTAATAAACAAGACTAGTTGGCTGCCTTGTCATGTGTCCACTGCCTTACAAACAGTGATAGAGATATTTAACTGTTTAGTGGCTGTGGGCTGATATATTCTCCTGACAATCAGACATTCCAGCAAAGGATCCCTCTGCATGTTCCATGGTTCTAGATTTCCATAAACTACCCCTGCCCCATCCCATAATATGGCTAGGATGTTTTCCTGTTTTCTTGAATCCGACAGGAGATAAAGTGGATGTCACCCCAGATTAATTTATGGGTGCAAAATATTTGGGGAAGATATTAAAAATAGATATTATGGTTAGAAGCCTATTGTAAATAAGTTGTTAACCTTCCACTAGGTATTAAAAATATCTATGAATGTATACCTTCAGGCCTACAAATAATCTTATTTAAAGTGGGAAATGCTGTTATTTCTGATCTGGCTTTAAGATACCAGGAAAGGTCCCCTTTCAGTTTTTTTTAAAAAAATAATATGCCTCAGAAAGGTTGAAACTGAGCATTATCTTTAACTTGATCAAGGACAGAAATGTAAATCTTTACTGAAGGTGAGAATTCAGATCAACGAACACTCACAGTGAGAAAAGCATTCAAGAGATAAATAGAATTTATCTGACAGTGTACGTTCCAACTAAAATCTAAAGTGATGCAGCGAACAATGTTTAACAAGATTTCAGTGACTCCTGTTGCCTTTATAATCTGCCTAGCCTTTTGAAAATGTCTCCTATAGAAATGTTTAGCCCAGCTGTCTAGCAAGATTAAGAGCTTTACTTCTGCCACGCTCCCCCGACAGACCCAGGAAGGCTCTTCACAGAGCAGCCTTCATAGGTTTCCATGAAGTGGTAATAGCAATTGAACCACTTACTTGGGAATCGCCCCACCAAAGCCAGAGGGACCACTCTGAATCAATTACTTTGAGGGCTGTAACCCAGAGGCACAACTGTGCCAAGCATGACTTTCAGGTAGTCTCCATAGAAATGAATGAGGATTGCGGTGCAATAGAACTTGACAGGTTCTTGCAGGACACAGCGTGACGGTGTTTTTGTTTGAAAGTTCACACAAATTGACATGGTTCATCTGTATGTGTTGCTATTTATGTTTTGGTTTTTAAGATTGCATTGTAACGTTTTTGAAAGGGAGATGTTATGTTAAGAACACGTGGAGCCTGAGGAAAGGGCAAAAAGGCCCCCCTGTGGCTGTTTCTGCTAGGGAAAATGGCACAGGAGTGAAGGCACAAGCCCTTGCTTCCCTCCTGCTGTGCTCTGAGCTGCACTGAGTGACAGAGCAGTTTTTAAGAGTTCTCCCATGAACATGTGACTGTGAGTTAGGTTGGGAGACCTGACAAGTCACATATAGTTGGACCCTGATGCTTGGCTTGCTCTTGCCCACCAATGGCCCTCTAGAAATTTCCCTGTAAATGAAATGGACAGTTTGCCTTCTGAGGAATGCAGCATGTGCTAGAGGAAGGTATTTGTAGTGGGTGGTAGCTGGAGATGTCCTGGGATAATAACTGATCTCCAGGTGACAGAGATCAGTCCACCTGGAGAAAATGGCTGCTTTGGAAGGGGAACTCTATGGCGTTATATCTCCTCCCCAGACCCCCCCCCCTCTTCAAGTTCCATCCCCAAACTCTCCAGGTATTTCCCAACCCAGAGCTGGCTACCATAGGTACTTGTGGTAGCAGAATGGATCTGTAGAATTTCACCTATTATTGATTTACTTGCATTTCATGGTGTCTTTCTTACCAAAGGGACCCTGGGTGGTTCACAAAAAGTTTTTGAAAGTATAACATTTCAGAGGTATAAGGACAACAAAACTATATTTAAAGGGGTTTCTAAATAGTGTAAAACAATGTTACGATGCAAATCTAGTGCTGTACATCCATTAGTCATTCAAAGGCCTTCTAGAAGTGTTTAAAAAAAAAACGTTTTCAGAATTCCCTGGAAGGTTTTTAGAAATGGTGCCAACCTGACTGTGGAGAAAGGCTATCTCATGGGTCCCTGCCAAACATACTTCAGATTTTGCAGGGTCCTGATCTCAAAGCCCAGATCGGCTGATATCAGAAAATCATGGATACCTACTGGGAATATTACCTTATGCAGATTCAAATTATTCTTCAGCTATTTTCTAATCCCTTCTGTTTTTGCACAGCTGCGTGTGTGTATAAACCAATAGTTCTTGGTTTCATGCTGTGAGGGTCAGTTCAAAAAAATAATAACTTATGTGAAGTCTATAGGGTTGAGCCAATTCTGTTACTATGCAGTGCCATTGTGCAATTCACATTCCTGGGGCTAATGTCTCCCAAATACCCCCGCAAATAAATTACCACCCCCTATATACCATTCAGACTCAATTTCATTCTTTCAAGGCTTCAGTAATAGCACCCCCGTCAATGGCTGAGCTGAAGTTTCCTTTGAATCTGAAATTGTATAATTGAACTATTGAACCAATTTCTACCTCTCAACTTCTGGAGGGTCAGAGTCCCAAAATGCTGCTTTGATAATGTCTGATTTGCAAGGATGCCCCCTTCCTTCTTAATTTTTATGTACTGAACGGTGTGTTTATTTCTGGTTATTTCTTCCCCCCTCTCTTTGGGAAACCACAAAGGAGCAGATTTCCTTTGAGGATGGCATTTCTCATTTATGGAGCTTCTTTCATTGCAGCTTTTCTAGAGATCTGATACCCAGCAAAGCTCATGTCATCTCCCTGAAAACTACAGTTTACTGTTGAAGCGGGTGAGGGGAGGAAGGTGCTCTAATTTCCCACTGTGTCTTTACAGCATCAAGCAAAGACCTGGACCAGACTATTAATATAAATGATGGCATTTGCTGCCTTGCAGGTGAAAAAGTACATAAGGCTACTTGGCATTAGCAATCACAGAACAAACAAGAGGTTTGTGCAGGAGTAGCTAAGACAGCATTTCTGTTCTTGGCAAGTAGGGCTGAGTGATTTAGCTCTGCCTATGGCTCTGTTCCCATCACAATGCTCATCACTTCACACTTTGCAGCTGTGAGGATAGGGTCAAGATATTTGTTTAAAAATAGGTAGTTGTGTTGGTCCATTAGGACAAAATTCACAAGGAAAGTTAAATAATATAGTGGTAGACATCTTACTGGAATGCAGAAACAACATCTCAACAATCAGTGTTTCTCTAACCAGTTCAAAGACTCCAAAAGGCCCATGAGGGTATTCCACGAGGGTACTCTAGGGGAACCTAAGAGTCCTTTCTAAAGACAGAGGGTGAGCCCTTCTTGTGCTGTGATAAGTATTGGGGTCGGGAGTCCATGGAGTAGTGAAACAGCTAGATCTTTATTGCTGGTCCGGATGAAGCATACAACCCAGGGCTCGAAGCCCTCCTTTTATGCTGGTCAGGGACAATCCCCTGACCTCACCCAACTGGCCTGATAGGCTATTATAAGTCTATTTACATTTCATAGGTTCCCTGGGAGAAACCTAGGTACATGATTGGTGGCCGGTTTGAATCCACCTGGCCTTTGTTCTACCTGGCTGAAGCTCAGGTAGTTTCTTGGCCATGTGCTCTGGCCACATGGCGGTCGCCATTACGGGAGCACATGGCGACCGCATGGTCAATACATAACAGCTGTATGGCTAATATGAAAATGGAGCCCTCTCAGTTGTCTGAGAATGAAGGCAGGGACTCTCAATTTCAACGGTAGGGGACCAAATCAAACCCAGTTGTCCCAAGACCTAAACCAACACTCTTAACCACTATGTCACACCAGCTCTCATTTTGTACAATGGAAAGAAAAGGCTGAGAAATGTTTCATCTGTCTGGTTTTGATTTTGGAGTCAGGTTGCTATCTAAGGCACAGGAGGAAGGTCAGAATCATTTTAATATATGCTTCCTGTAAATGACCAAAAACAACTGATGCATTCTAGAAGGCTAATAATTCCGGAGGGCTTAGTAGCAGACTTAAATAGGATTTCAGTGGCATATTAAGGGCTAACAGAATGTCTTCCACCATAAGCTTTCATGAGTCAGAGCTCATATCAGTTGCAGGGAAGCTGTGTTGGGCTGCAGTCACACACACTAAATAATCCACTTTCAATCTACTTTCAGTGCAGTTTGGAATTGGATTTTGCCAGTTCACACAGTAAAATTCCAGTTGGAAAGTGGATTATTGAGTGTGTGTGACCGCAGCCTAAGGCCCATTCTGCATCTAGCATTCGCTCCGTTATTTTACCAAACCCACGCTGGAACAGAAAAAGATGCGGCTCAAAACCACGTTCAGATACCCCGGGCCAACACCGTACTGACAGCAGAGTCACCCCTGAACGGCCATAAAATGGCCATAAATCTATGCAGATGCTACCATAAAACCGAGGGATCAAATGAAGTGAAACTGGCATGCAGTGTGGAGGCTACCATAAAATCCAACAATCAGTCAAAGTGAAAGTGGCATGCAGTGTAGAGGGGAATTTCTGTTCCAATGTTGGTTTGGAAGAACAGTGGAGTGAATGCTAGATGCAGAAGGGGCCTAAGTCTGTTGCTAGCAACCTGTGGGAGGTTTCTGGGAGCAGAGGCATTCGAATGTGCATTACTTTGGTATGCAACATCACTTCTGGCATCATGTTCTGGAAACTGTTATTTTAAGCTGTCAGTGGTCTATTTTTGTGGTCTATATTTTTTATGCTGGGATTGGTTAATGCTGGATTTTAATGTATTTTTTATTATTTAAAAAAAAATATTTTAATTTTTGTAAACTGCTTTGGGCAGGTTCCCAGAGAGGCAGCATGAAAATTAAATAAATAAATAGGATCCTACCAAAACAGTCACCCTGATGTGATGATGTAACTTCTGGTTTCCCCACAGGAAGTGATGGACATACCCCTCCCCCTTCACCCATGCCACCCCACTGAGGGGGTGGCAGGGGACCAGGGCTGCCATCAGGAGGTTTCTTGTCAAAGCAGGAGATCTGGCAGCCCTCGCTGCACCCAAAACAACCGAGATTCTTTTACAGCACGTTAAAGATTAACATATTTAATGTGGTTACGCTTTCATGAGGCAGAGTCCATTTGTGAAAATAAAAAGTCTCACTTCTTTAATTTTTCCAAGGGTATGATCAGGACATAGGTGCCTTCGAGTTCAGATTATCACAGTTAGGTAGTTTTGTGCTTCACTGTTCCCCCCTTTTTTTGAGGGACAGAGCACCTGACAAACTCATCCTTCTGCTTCCAGCGTGCCATGCCAGAGGGTTAGAGAAAGAACCGTTGTTTCCAAATGGGCATAATAACGGTTCCTGGCGTGCTCTTGGGATATAGGCCTTTCCTGACCCACCTCAGGCAGCAGGATATAAAGATATTATTGATTTCACAATGAACGTGCCAAGAAAGCTTTCTGTCAACCTTCCCTGGCCTTGTCTCAAGCTCCTTGAGGCGATTGCTGTGTGCAAGTTTCAGACACAGTATATTTTTCTAATCCCATGCCAGGACAGAAAAGGACATCCTGTCTCCTCAGCACATAAGTTCTTTGAAGCAAGGGTTGCAGTGTAGTCTTCGCAGTGTCAAGGAGTTAATAATAGAATGACAGGTGTTAGTGATTTACAAACTCTTCCATATGCGGGTACGGGACTGAACAGGTAAATGGTAGCATACGTCGGGCTGTACACGCAGCCATTTTTGTTATCAGTGAAATTGATGCTGTCGAGTCTAGGGGAACATCGATTTGGCATGGTGAACTGGCTGTAAATCTTAACAATGATGCAATGTGAGCCTAATGCGCCAACTGAAAATGAATTTGGGAACCAGATTATGATGCCAAAAGATGGAAGCGGCTCCATTGGCTTGTCTGGTCCCAAGTTTAATTTCTAACTGATTTCTAGAACTCATCTCAGTGAGACTGGAATCCAGCTGGACTGCTCCTGGTAGAAAGTTTCTCAGCAACTTCATGACTATTAAATTAGCCCAGGTTTGCTTCAGGGAATAGCACTTGACATCTAACTCTGTCACCTTTTTGGCATTTTTAACTATCGAAGGGCAAAGGGGCAAGTTAACTAACTGTTCTGGGAATTTCCCTTGCAAGCCATTGTGTCCACATCCCTGTTCGCATATGAATATAAATGCTTCTGCAAATCTGGGTCAGTGATGTCTGAAGTGCTTTTACACTTGAATCTTTAATTGACTAAACTTTAAACAAGCCCCTCTGTGAACCCAAGTAGGCTTCATTGGCAGTAATTTCATTTGAAGAAAATGTCACCTCTCCAGTTTTTGAGAGGAAAGCCATAACAAAGCTTGAACTTTAACTGTACCTTATTTTTCTACAGCCACAAATTCCTGTTTGTTTTCTGATTGTCAAAACTTCAAAGTTTGGACCTGTTTGAATATGCAAATCCTTCTCTCTCTCTCTCTCTTACTTACAAATACACTCACACTTTCTTGTCTTTGCTCACTGAATGTTGTTACAGAACGGAGTTTGTGACAATGGAACTAACAGTGCCATCCTAAGTAGAGTTACACCCTTCTAAGTCTACTTGCTTAGACAACTCTGTTTAGGATTAGACTGCAGCAATGCAATGCTAATAACATATTCTTGGGAGTAAGTCCCACTGCATGGACCACATTAGAGTAGACCTGCTTAGAAGTGCTCTTGAAATCTAAGCAGGTCTTTTCAGAATTTACCCCAATTTAATTCAACAGGGCTTATTCCCAGGAAAGTGCTCTTAGGATTGGAGCCTAAGGTTGCAGTCACACACGCAAGATAAAGCGGGGGGTGGGGTGGGGAAGAGAGGCTCTTTCCTCTGGTGGAAGTTGACCCGCAGTTGGGCGATCACACAGTCTTTTGAAGCTGCGGGCACAGCCCGCCACTGTGTGATCAGACGCAACCACGGGTGAGTCAGTGGGTTTTTTTGCTGTTTGTCTCTGATGCACTAAAACAAGGGATCAATGATTTGCACCTCAGCCCTGAGGGCTCCCTATGGAGTGTGCGATGATTCGCATATGGAGAAGGGGAAAAAACAATGGTACAGAGTCAGGATGGCCTGATCAGACCATCCCAACACTACAAGAGCACATTGGAGCAATCAGACACGGGAAGGTCCATCTATGGCCCATAGCAACCCATTTGCTACCGGACTTTCCAATGTGTCTTTTAAATCCGCTTGTGTGGTGGAGCAAAACGGGTTGCCGATGGCTACGGGGCGCTTCCCAGATGTTGTTGTCTGATCACTCTCCTTTAATCCGCCCAGCATTCGCACCTATGTTGAGCCTAATTGTGCATGTGATTGCAACCTAAGATTCCCAGCATCCCAGTTAAGAGGTTCCTCAGAGCTCAAATAGAGGAAACAGCAATCACACTTCTTGGTCTTTAATAAAATGCAAATTATAGGCGCGTGGAGCCTCAATTTGCTTTGGGTTCATGCAGGGGAGGGCTTTTTTTTAAAAAAATCTCTGTTTGTTTTTGCTACTTGAAATTAGTTCACTTACACTGCTATTAGCACTCTAAAGGAGAAACAGCCCTTTCCCCCCTTTGGTTGGAAGATAAAATCCTGTTCCTTGCAAGGCCCTGAGGCAAAACGAAGCTGCGCAAGCCCACAATTTGCATTTTATGAGCAGACCAGAAGCATGATTGTCATCTTATCTATTTGAGCCCTTAATGACTGCCAGAGAATGGATGTGCAAGATCTGGAAACAGCAGAATGGATATATTTATATTTTAAAAGATCATGACTAGTTGAAAGGGACCATCTGCATCCTTTCCACAGTGAGTCCTGCCAGTAAATGTGACAAGGCTATTCAGTTCATTCACTGGAAAAGGAATACATGTTTGAAGAAAGGCAATCCATGAGGCCCATTTTCTTCTCAAATGAGCATGTGTAAATCCTCAGACATTGAACTGATCAGTGAGGTGTCTCGCTTCCTTAGCTAGCTGTGCATAGCTACATATGTAATAGCTTTCTCAGTACCTTGTGAAGTCAAAGAATTAGCGGGTAACCAGGACGCATTTTGGAACTGGTGTGTCAGCCACATAAGCACTGACATAAGTAGATAAGGGATGAAATAGGGTGGGGAAAATGGTTTCCAGCTTGGTTTGTTGTGGCCTGCTATGGCACTATTAGGGTTGTTAACTCCAGCCTGGGAAATTTCGGGAGAATTGGGGCTAGAGCTTGCAGAGGGCAAAGTTTTAGGAGAAGAGAGAGCTCAGCAGAGATGTGGTGCCATAGAGTCCGCCTTCCAAACCTGCCATTTCCTTTAGGGGATCCCTTAGGGGATCTGGTCTCTGTTGTCTGGATATCCATTGTAATTCTGGGGGAACTCCTGGTACCACCTGAACTTGGCAGGCGAGCACCGTGGCCACCATAAAAGAGGGTAGAGACTTATGTGTATAGTAGGAAGGAATTTATAGCTTTAAGAGAAGAAGAAGAAGAAGAAGAAGAAGAAGAGGAGGAGGAGGAGGAGGAGGAGGAGGAGATTGGATTTAAACCCCGCCCTTCACTCAGAGTCTCAGAGTGGTTTGCAAACTCCTTTCCCTTCCCCGCCCCACAACAGACACCCTGTGAGGTAGGAGGGACTGAGAGAGCTCTTTTCAGAACTGTCCTTGAGAGAACAGCTCTGACAGAACTCTGGCTTCCCCAAGGTCATCCAGCAGCAGCAAGTGGAGGAGTGGGGAATCAAACCCAGTTCTCCCAGATTAGAAGACGTGTACTTAAGCACTACACCAAACTGGCTCTCTACACCAAACCTTTGAACTACATCCACACACATATACAGACTTGGGCAAGAAACAGGAAGTATTCTTAAAAACTGTGTCAGAAATTTGTCCTACTCAGTCCAAGTAGGTACTATTCAGAATAGTATTGACTCACATGCTTGTTGGGGTTCCATTTCAGAACAGGGAATGGGACAAAGATTTCAGTGTGCGTGTGGGCATAATTCATGGCAAGTTCCAGACAAGCTTGAAACTATTTTTGGACATATTTAAGAGTCAGTACATTTGTTTTGTTTTTCGTACTGGAAAGTGCTGTTAAGTTGTAGCTTTCAAGGCAAGAGACAAACAGAAGTGGTTTGCCTTTGCCTGCCTCTGCGTAGCCACCCAGGTCTTCCCGGTGGTCTCCCATCCAAGTACTAACCAAGGTTGACCCTGCTTAGCTTCCAAGATCTGACGAGATCAGGCTAGCTATTGCCCGCCTCTGCATAGCAATCCTGGATTTCCTTGGTGATCTCCCATCCAAGTGCAAACCAGAGCCAACCCTGTTTAGCTTCCAATATTTGGCAATATTGGGCTAGCCTGGGCTATCCAGCTCAAAGCTGCTATTATTATTATTATTATTATTATTATTATTATTATTATTATTATTATTATTATTATTATTATTATTCCACCCTGCCCTATACAGGGCTCAGGGCGGTGTACAACATTTTGATAAAACGTTTCGGTAAAGCATATACAAATCGAACTAAACAGTTTTAAAACAACAGACAATTCTATAAATATTGCAGGTGGTGCTTAAGGACCAATTTCTGTCCTTAACTCTGTGGGGAGGAGGAAAGAAGGAAGAGGCCCCACTCAATGGAAATCATTTTTCCAAATATAAGCCTGGTCTGTCTCACAGGCCCTGAGGAATTGCACTAGGTTCCGCAGGGCTCACAAGTAATTTGGCAGAGTTCCACCAGGCCGGTGCCAGGGCTGAAAATATTTATATTAACTATTAATATTGAACCTGCATAAATACAACAAATTAACTTAAACCTCCTATAGTTGTTATGAAGGAGAAAATACAATAATCTGGGGAGACAATTATAGAGGCCACCTGCATGTGCGTTCTTCCAGGTGCAAGGTGTCCAAAGGACTAAGCTACAGTAAACTCCTGACCTGGTACATCAGCTGGCAGCTTGGAGAAACCACCTCGAGAAGGACCACCGGCTCAGCAGTAGAACCAGAACTCTGCCTGCTCTGCTGCTAGAACAAGAGGAAGGTCATATTGTTTTGTTTTTATGCCTTATAATGTAATGTAATAAGGTCATATCATTTTGTTTTTATGCCTTATAATGTAATAACCAGAATAATGACATGGGGACGTAGAATGAAACTGTTCCATTCTATTCCTAAACGTAAGCTATGCAAGTGCATATATGGTGGCGGTGGGGGGAGCTATTCAGGCACTTTATTCAGTAGCTGCCCATAAGACTTGCAGAACCTCATCCAATACGGGAACTGCAACAGTGTGTATGATGTGCTAATTGAGAGAAGGACTTCATTTTCCAGACATCAAAATATTTTGGCTTTAGTGCTGGCTTGAGAGATGATGTCTTGGTCTTCAGCAAAAAAGTCACAGTTAGTAAGAATTGTATCTTTATTACAGAATAAGTAAAGTGATTGATTACTGCATTTATGTTTCACCTTTTTGCCGTGCAATTCAAGGTGTGCATAGCTGGTCTGTCCAAGTGCTAACAGGACTGATATCTATCTAGCTTTTGCAAGGTTTGCCTTCAGACCACACCCTGGATCTAAACGAACAGTAAAGGTTTCACTTTGCTCAGCTATTTTGCTATTTTTTGTTTTCTTCCTGGGTTTTGGACAAGGGTTTTGGAACTGTTGAGACATTCATCTTTCCTTTAAGCTAGTAGCATCTGTAACAATTATAACAGTGCACTGCAAATTGTGGTTGGTCTAGGGTTGCCAAATCACCCAGTAGAGGCAGAGGTCCCCCATTGCCATACCCTACACCCCCAGCCACCTATCAGCCAGTGGGGGGTGGGGGGAGGAGAGACTTACCAGTAGGAAGAAGAAGGCCTATGTCACATTGCCGGCATTGCTCAGGAAGTGACATCATCATGCCAACAACTTCTGGGTGACACTCTGGTATGTGGGCAAAAACTCTATGGTAGAAGCCAGGTTTACCATAGATTTTTTTGCCCAAATACCACAGCATCACCCAGAAGTTGCTGGCATTATGATATCACTTCCTGTGTGATGCTGGTGACATGGCCTTGGCCTTCTTCTTTCTACTGGTAAGTTCCCCCCTATCCCCCACTGGTTTCAGTCTCATGAGGGAATCTATCAACAACAATTTCCACGTGGCAGAAACATGACTAAAATTGTGTACCTCTGAGGTGGAAATTCTTCTTGGTAGCCTTAGCAGCATACGTAATAACATGTATATTGTAGCCCTGTATGGAGTCTTAAGGGGGGAGGCTGTAATGTTTTGAATTGGCCCACAATGCACCTGTCCATCAGTGCTTTTTATGAGTGATTTGATTTAGCATATCCATTACAAATTTTGAAAGAACACTCTAGACAAGGACTTGTTTATGTTGCTCACGTCATCCCTGGTTCAGTGTTTATTAAACCTGGATGTCCTGTCAGTGCATATTACTTTGGCATAATATAGATCTGTATCTACTCTGCTTTTTTTATTTTTTGAATCATCTGGCAAACACAGCAGCTCTCCAAGTGTTATCAGTCGTCTCAGAGAGATAGTTCTGCGCTTTTCTCCACTAAATCTGGCACATAATAATGTAGGAGTTCTTCAAATTTACATGCTGGACAGGCAGATAGAGAGACTCTTTATCTACTCCCTCAGTTAAATTACTTTGCCTTTTTTTTTTTAAAGATTACACTAGGTGCTAAATACTGACTGCTTGAAAGATAAGATTCTGCCAAAGAGGCTTTTGAAAAGCAAACAATTAATATGCATAGAATTTTGGAACCTTCCTAATTGTAGCACAGCCGTGCCATCTGATTTTTGGAGAAATGCCCTGTAGAGTGCACAATCATGTCTATGTACTAATGGTGGATTTTATTCATGTCTATATACTAATGGTGGAACAGGAGAAGAATCCACCCCCCACCTGCCGGCAGCCAGGTAAGACATGGCAACCCTACCTGATTATGATCTGAAGCTTTACAAAGGCTTTGGCCAAAAGCCTTTTATGTGGTGATCTTCTGTGATCTACTCAAATCCTACTCAGGGCACAGTCTCACTTAGGCTGTGATCACACTGGCGGCTTGGCGCGATATGGTGCTGCCTCTAATTGAACTGGTTGAAAGTGTTGTGGGGCATATCAGCCACACAGCACACCCAGCTGCAAGCTACCTATGGAGATATCCTGTGGTAAAGCATCTACAGTATTGCAGCACATCAGCCACGGAGCGCACTACCATTTCCCCCCCAAAATTCACACACAAGCATAGTGTGCATGCATGTACACACACTCATGCATATATGCATATAGGCACTTAAAAAAAACCCACATCCCCAGTGGCAGAACAGATCTGCAGGTTCAGACTGCCAAATTCGTTCTGCGCATGCTTCCTCATGTTCAGACATCTGGCCATGCACAATGACTGTGCGGGGAAACAAAAACACCACTTCGGAGGTAGTGGCTTTTTAACCCAGCTCCAAGTCATCCTCTGATGGGGTGAGTACACCCAGGGAACGCCTGACAGATGTGGCTGTGTGACCAGGCCCATTTAATCAGTTTGTGAAAGGTGCCTATATTGGGCCAAACTGCCAGTCTGAACACAACCATAATCTAGGCACTTCCGTGTCCCAGTAACTTCAGTGCGTGAACAGTAAATACATCCTTAATTCTGCAATTGAGATCAATGGGACTTGAAAGTGGACCGTGCTTTCAACCTGAAATCAGACCTAGGAGCACATTTATTTATTTAATGTATTTACACCCACATATACTTCCTCCAAGGAACTCGGGGCAGCATACATGGATCTCCCTTCCTCCATTTTATTCTTGCAACAGCTCCATGAAGTAGATTTTGGCTAGCCTAAAGTCACTCAGTGAGTTTCATGGCAGAGTGGGGATTTGAATCTGGAGCTCGCAGGTCCTAGTCCAGCATCTGAACTACCCTGCAACACTGGTACAGCTCACAAAGTGCCACAGAGCACTATATACAGATGTCAACTCAAATTCCACATTAGAACAATTTGTAAACCTTTTCTTCCCTAAAGTTTTCAAGGGGAAGGAGGAACTTCATGTACTCTGATGTTTGTTGTTGTTGTTCAGTTGCACAGTCAAGTCCGACTCTTCGTGACCCCATGGACCACATCACACCAGGCCCTCCTGTCTTCCGTCATGCTCCGGAGTCTGCTTAATTTCATGTTTGCTGCATCAATAACACTGTCATAACCATCGCATCCTTTGCCGCCCCCTTCTTCTTTGACCTTCAGTCTTTCCCAGCATCAGGGGATTCTCCAGTGAGTGCTCCCTTCTCATTTGGTGGCCAAAGTATTTGAGCTTCAGCTTCAGTATCTGGGCTTCCAGGGAACAGCCAGGGTTGATTTCTTTTAGGATTGACTGATTTGATCTCCTTGCAGTCCAAGGGATTCTCAAGAGTCTTCTCCAGCACCACGTTTATTTCTTTTGCTTGTCTCACTGTTTTAAAATAATTTTTAAAAATAGCTTACAGGACGGAGTGCTAAACCCTGCCTGCTCACCTTACCAGAAGTCAGCTGGGCTGGAGAAAATTGCTTCAAAATAAAAAAAAAAATTTAAAAGTACCGATTAAAACAGCAAGCCTAAGAATCCTACTCATGTCTATTTGGGGGAGCTTATTCCCAGGAAATTGTTCTTAGGATTGCACTGTTATATACAGAACGGAACAAGGGTTTTGCTCTCCCAGCCTGTGAATTCAACATGTGTTTAAAAATCGACCCTACCCACTTTTTAAAAACACACAAACACAATTTCCTCTCCCCATCCTCAAAGCTGAGGGGGATTTTGTACTTTGTACATTCTGAATAAAGCTCTAACTTGTGTTCAGTCACAGTTACCCCAATTTCTTCTCGTGCTCCATCCATGCTCCCAGCCAAGTAGTTCCCTTAAATCGCCCAATATATCAAACTGCCCATTAGTCAGTAAGAAAGAACACCCAAGAATGATTATGTCCACCTCACCTCAGTATTCAGTGGCTTCAACAGACCCATCTATTATACCATGCAAAACATTACCAAATAGATCATTCATGCTGAGATCTCCTAGGAGTGGGGAGATCTTCAGCATGAAATCTGTGAAGGGGCTCTGTCAGGTTGAAGAGAAAGACTGCCAGACAACAGGGTAGGTGGAATGTTGTCAGAATCCCTGGTCTATCCTCTGGGCCCAACCCCAGCTGCAAACTCTTGAAATCTGAACTCTGCTGTGTGAATTCCTGTAAACCACAGCTACATCTTCTTCATCACTTGGTTTATGTTGGTGCTTCACTGAGAACACAGGAGGAGATAATTGTGGCCAGTTAACCCCACCTGTCTTGTCTAAGGTCTCAGGACCATAAGCCTTTCTCTTTATATTTATTTATTTGCTCTATTTCCCTTTGCATCGGAGTATCTTATCTTGCTCTCTGTTTATATAATCCTCAGCACAATGAGATTCTGATCTTTGGCCTCTGTTGTTGAAATACTACTAATAATCACGATCTCTCTCTTTAAAGCCTGTATTTATAGTGGGAGGGCAGCTGTTCACTTGGTTAGACTAACAAAGGAAACAACCTTTTCAAAATCTTAGGAAATTAATTATTGCCTTCAGATTTATTGAAATACGGCCCCGTTTTTGCAGCATGCGGTTAAAACAGCTGTGTGTACTTTTTTCGCCTTTTGATGCAAATTTATAGTTTTCGTAGTTAGTTATCTAAAAAAAAAATGCTTACAGGCAGAATCCTGAGTGTGGGGAACTACAGAAGGAGTCTCAGGCTAAATGTTACATATATTCTCATGTAAAGTAAGGCTGCTGAGAAAGGAAGGTTAAAAAATAGCTAGCTGTTCCCAAGATTTCAACTGAAAGGAATATTGAAGTCGCTTTTGTTGCCAGGTAGACACATGCTGTTCCAGACTACTGAACAGAGGTAGCTCTTGCACTCTCAAAGTGATATTGCTGTTAGGGGACATTGCTCACGCTGCCACCATGCAAATAGGCAAGATCGACAGCTTCCCATAGACTTGCATTCTCTGTGGTGGCTCCCACCTTGTGGAATGGCCTGCCTGAGGAGGCCAGGAAAGCTCCCACATCTCTGTCATTGTGCAGATTGTGTAAAACAGAATAGTTGAGGAGGGCGTTTTTCTATATAAACCATGGAATGGTTCAGCAGGACACTTCTTTTTAGAAGGAACAGGATTGTACTCTATTTCGGTGTTTATTGTATCTACTATGCTGGTCTAACTACATTCTCTTCTTCTCTTGTGAGTCTGTTTTCTGCACCGATTACAATATATCATGTCTTTCTTTCTTCTTGGATTGTTTCACTAACTTTTGTAATCCTAGTCTAATTGCATTATTGGGGGGGGGGGCATCTTATCTGATCCCATTGTTTCATATCGTTTGATCTTCCTTGAGTCTCAGTGGGATAGGATAAGTAAAGCAAATAAATAAACAGAAAGAATAATAGGATAAATAATAATGATTGAAGGTCTGATATATGTTTATACTGCCATCCAATCTGCATTTGGACACGGTCAATTTCTCAGCATTTGGAAAGGTATCTTGAGACACTGGAATACAGGCAACCTGCAATCCAGATACATGGTGTGAAGAAATATGTTTTTCCTTTGGAGGTTTGAAAGGAGCTAACTAAGCCTTTGCTCTGAGTTTTAAAAGCCCCCCCTCCCCCCGGCAGAGATCAGGCTGGGAGGAGACAAGTCAGTTCAGTTTCTTTCCAGACTTACCTCAGCCCACCTTCGTACAAATTCTAATAGATCTAGACGATGGGATGGTCAAGCTTCCCTGCCCTTCAAGCAGAGAACAGAGATTTGGAGGTGTTAAATCAGGAATTAAAATTCAGAAGACTTCCAGAAAAGCTTCTCTGACCTAGCCTGACCTGGCCAGTGGGAGGGGAAAGAAGAGGTGATAAAACTCAGGGGATCAAGGAAGAATGTCTCTTTTGTGCTGGGTCCATCAGAGCAGATAGAACTCTTGGCTGAGATCTGGAGGAGGTGGTCATTGACCATGGCTTGGAGAGCTACAGAAAGCTTCAAGGTAATTGAAACTCTGTAGAGATCTGTAACTTTTTAACTGTCCTCTATTTTAACATCTGATAGGGCAAGTATAGAGAGGGGGACAGAGGAATTGTGTTTTGCCCATTTCTTTTGAATCCCTTGCTCAGTCTGGTGCAGTGCCAAAAGTATGCTTGCAAACATTATAACTTTGGATGCTGGTAGTGGTTCTCTGTATCACATAGACTTCCAGCATCCTGGACATGTTATTTTAAAGGGAGTGCCGGGGGAAGGCTGGCAGTTGGCAAATGGCTGTTTCCCCAGGGGCACACAAGGCATGGTGACCAGGCACTGGGCAGGGCCCACTCATTTGAAGTGAGGGCTGCCTGTGGCTGCCCTGCAAGCAATGAACTTGCCCTGAAAGTGATGAACTTGAAAAGAGCGGGGGCAGGCATGTGGGGCACCCAGTCTTTTGAAGAGGTGGCCACCTGCTCCTACCCTGCAAGTGGTGAAGCAGGTGCCCCTTGTTCATCTCCCAGCATTTAAAAGGACGGTTCCCTTTAAATGGTTGGGGGAAAGTGGGGAGGGCATGCTCACGCAGTACTGCGTCCCTGACATGATGATGTCACTCTGTGTGACAACACTGCAACAGGGATGGCCCCACCCCCTCCTGACACCCCCCCCAAATTCCCCCACTACGGAGAAAATGGGACCTGGCAACCCTAGAAGTTGAGAGTCCTGACCCTCCTAGCGGGCAATTCCTATAAAGGTCAGTTGGTGATGGTGCATTACCATAGAGAGAGAGAAAAGCCTCTCCAGGTGTTGGGAACCTTGGAGGGCAGGCTGGAACAGGGCCTGCAGGCCAGAGCGGGTCTGTTCCACCACACATGGTAATGGTCTTATAACTGGCAAGTGGAACACATTAATTCTGTATATTAATTTTTTTGAATTTGCCAATTAATACATATATTCAGTTCAAATTTAAGTGGATTTTAAAATTCAAAACTTACCCCTTGTGCTTTGGTCCTTCAAGACCTGAAAACCTGAATTTTTCAGCTCTGGTTCCCTCTGTTCCCAATCTTTTTGGAATTTAGAAGAAGACTTGGTTTTTATATTCCTATTTTCTCTACCTTAAAGAGTCTTAAAGTGGCTGACAGTCTCCTTCCCTTCCTCTTCCCACAGCAGGCACCTTGTGAAGTAGGTGGGGCTGAGAGAATTCTGAGAGAACTGTGATTATATTGTGACTATACGTATAATTTATAACAGATGCCAGAATGAGATTCCCTCCATGTTTCTGCTGCTGTAGCATATGCAAAAGTCCTGGGAGCTGGGACATGAAATGATTGATTCAAACTGTAGTGATCAGTTCCTTCATAGGCACTGGCATTAGATTTTAATTGCCCTGAGCTTCATATTCCTCTTCACTAAGCCCTGCTGTGGAAAGGAATTATAGGACAGTAAGCAAGAAATTGCAAGTAGATAAATAGGTACCGCTTCAGTGGGAAGGTAACAGCGTTCTGTGCGCCTTGGTGTCTAGTCATGCTGGCCACATGACCACGGAAATGTCTCTGGACAGAGCTGTTTGGAAACGGAGATGAGCACCGCATCCCTAGACTTGGATTCAACTGGGTTTTCGAGCAAGGGAAACCTTTACCTTTACCTTTAACCATAGCTTAGTTCTGAGGAAATGGATGAGCCTGTCCAGAGGCCTCATTTGGCAGACACTTTGTGAGGTGGCTTTAATCTGAGCCTACTCATTTTCTTCTTTTGTACTTGGAGGATCCAGCAGGGGTGAACAGTGGGGATGGGTTAAGGAACTATGAGTCAGGGATCCTTCATCCTTCTGTCGCTTACGATCCATCGTTTACACTAATCAAGACACATCTGCACTTGAGATGACATGTAGTCAATAACTGCTGAGGTTGTGAGATGTCTTTCTTAGGATTAAATATTTAAATTTCTCCTTCCCTGCACATTATTTGATGAGTCAAGCCAACCAGTATATTTAGATATCAGGCTGATGCTTGGTCCTTAGCTAACTGCAACAAAAGCAACCCAGTTTTCAATGGACTTCAAGTCATTTAACCCGCAAAAGAATGTAGGTCTCTGTCTTTATCTCATAATGCCACAGTGGGGAAGAAAGCCCCAGCAGAGGAGGATAGAGGAAAACCCATTGGTCTTCACATTGATTTAATTTTGTTTGTGTCATTGCCATAACATTGGTTAATTGCTGCTTTCAGTACTTACAAGCACAGTCTTTTAGCATGAAGAATAAATCTAGCGCAATTCTTTTTTGCCCTTGCAGAGATGGTACAAAAGATGAATAGAGGCTGTGATGTCTATAGACACTGTGTGCCAGACCATATACTTAGCATAGACACCTATTCCAGAATCATGCTTGCTTTTGCTATGAATCTTGTAATCTTTTTTTTTTTAAATCCACATTTTGAACAAAAGAGCTTACTCTCACATTATTATTTTTTTCATGGTTACTGTTCCTTTCAAATCTAAGGGTCTCGAAATGTTATTTTGAGATCCCAGATCAGCTAATAAGATGACTAAATGGGACTGACACATCAATGTATAGGACTGAGAAATGTCAACCTATTGTTGCTTAATTCCACACCTTGCTCATGAATATCTTTAATACAATCTTTAACCAGGGAGGATTTCTGGTTTATAGCAGGGGCCCCCAATCTTGTTGACCCTGTGAGCACTTTTGGGATTTTGCAAACATGCAGTGAGGCACCATCACAGAATGGTTACCATAGGAGCTGGGTTCAATTGCAAAATGGTTGCCATAGGTTACTGGGGTCAATTATAAAATACTGGAAGGCTGCAAAGTGAGCTGTTTCTGATGGGTTTTCTGTGTAGATACAGTGATGCCCTTTTTTTTAAAAAAAATGAAGGAGCTCCTGCTCTAGGATTGCCAGGACTGGTTATTTGCTTTGGAGAACAGATGCTTGGCAGAAGAAGCAAATGGGCAACGGAAAACACTTGGTGGGTGCCATGATGGTGATCACTGGTTACAGTAGCATTACGCAGTCAGGACAACTTTACGACACAGCTACATAGCCAGCTGCTCAGGGAAGCAAAACCGTTTTGAACTCATCACCATGTGTGCTGATGTTAGAGAAGATCATCTCCCCACAAGGTTGTATGCTCACTGTGAGAAGCTCTCACTTGAATCCTGTTCACGCATTACGGCAGTATAATTCTAGTTACCATAGCTAGAAGGGGGTGAGAATGCACCCTTCTTGCATCCGTTAGCCCTTCCCATTCATAAAACTTCTGCACACACTCAATTCACACATCTTTAACGTGTTCACAATAGACCCATCACCATTGGACCCACCAATATATCTTTTCATAACAAACAGAATTATCATATATATTTTTTAAATGGATCTACTCCAGTAAAACGTCTTTTGCCAGTAGTGGACTGAGAGTCTCCCCTGACCCCTCCCCTTTTCTGTATTTTTGTCTTAGAAAAAAAATGATGTGTGGTTTTGTGGGAATGTAAGCCACTGTTGTTAAGGCCACTACTTCTGAGAAATGTATATATATATATATATATATATATATATATGAATAAATAAACATTTTAGAGGGTCAGATGCATTGTACATCATATAACTAAGTTGGCTGGGATCCTTCTGTGCTCCTCCTAGACACTGTTGCTGGTCATAGACTCTTGGATATGGTGTGGATTATGGCATGGAAGCACTGCAGCCAGAATAGGGAATCCATGGTCGCGATCAGACAGCGCTTTTGATCTGACCCAGGCACGAGTGTAAAGTGTAAATTCCCTCTTGCATGTGAGAAAGAGTCTTCTATTGATGCCAAAGGGGTAGGGGCGAATTCAACCCCTTATCTCCAGAGGATATTCCAAGCCATGTTTTTCCAACTCTCCCTACTGCTTACAAGTCTTCACACAAGAATATATACAGCATTCAAGGAGCAATTCTAAACAAGTCTATGCAGGACTAAGTCCCATTCTGTTAGATGGGGCTTACTCCCAGGAAATTATGTTTAGGATTACAGCCTTTGTTGCCTATTGCTACCCAGTTTAACCCATCTCTGTAGCATCATTCCTGATCCCCATCCACATAACACATGGTCCATAAATTGAATGCACTGACTTTCCAGAAACGGCTAGCACATGCTGAATTACTGAACTTGTTAGCATAAGTCAGTGGGGAAGCAGCTTACTTTAGTACGCTCAACAGGGAAGCAACACCTGAACTTTCACGTTCAAAGTAAAGACAAATGAAATTACAAAGGGCAGCTTTGGATGTTACTGAGCAGAAGACAAGAAAATGATGCTGGTATCTTCTTTTGATGCCTTTGAGTAATGCTGAAAGTGCTGATTTCTGCTTCTGTCCCATGACCTTGAAGAATGTTTAGAACTTGAACAACTCCCAGTGGGAAGGTGTACTAGTCATCACATCAGATTTCATTTATTTATTTATCTCTCTATCCAGTATGTTTGCCTGCTGCTCCTCCACAGACATGCTCAGGTTGGCTAACAATAAAAATATGAACAACATAGACTAATAGAGTAAATCAATAATACAGTTCAGTGAAACTAATCGACCAGCAACAAAACCATTCCAGTCTTTGGTCATAAAACCAACAGACAATAAAACTAACAGTATCCTGGCAGCATTAAACAATCATTGAACAGGTCACAAAAACATCAAAGAAAGAGGAGAATACAGGGCAAGATCCTTAAAATACCAAACAATTGAAACTCCAGCTACTGGGAGGTGAAGAAAGGGAGAACTGTGTAAGAACCCCTCATGGTTATAGATGTAGCTTTGCCTTATTCCTCTGAAGTGAAAAGGTGATCTCTTAATCTCAGAACTGGAGGTAGTGGTGGTGAGTTTTAACTTGGCCTCTTTTCAAGGAGAAACCCAGTAACTACATAGGAAGATTAAGCATACTTGGCAGTGTGGGAACTTCAACTACTGGGTGGTGAGGTGCAGCAGTTCAACCAGGGTAGGCACCAGGGTAGGCACCAGGGTAGGCACAGGGTATGCAACCAGGGTAGGCACCAGGTAGGCCTCTATGGGGTGAGCACTGTAAATGTTATGTGACAACACACAGCCCCATTTTTAACTGCCATCTGTCTCATTTCCATGGGTGAAGGCAAGAGAAGGCCTTGAGATAAAGATCTTTACTGGGTAGTATAGGAGAAGGTGGTCCCAGAAGATTGGATTCATAAGTTCCTTCTGCAGAAGATGCTGTTTCTGAAACTTCTAAAGAACAAAGCTATGATGATCATGTCCAATTCCCTCCCTCAGAGGCAAGATTTTCCCTCCATTTATCTTTCCCTTTTGTGACTGAGCCACCCTAGTTATCTGTTTTCTTCTTTCCTGAAGAATTCTGGCTGTCCCACCCTGTCCCAGTATAATATTTTGGGTGTTTGCTCATCCCAGGAACCTTAGGAAAGGAATGGGATCACCCTTTAACTTATATAGCTTAAGTGGCTCTTGAGACGTTTTTATATTCCAAATTAACAAAGTATTTTTTTTCAACATAGAGGGGGAAGGTCAGGTAAAATCAGGGGTAAAATTTATGAGGTAAAACCAGTACACGCACAGACTTTAGTTCTTACATTTCAGGTTAATGAGAGTGTCTTAATCTTTTCAGAGACTTAAATCTTTATGTTGAGAGGCTTTTGTGCCAGTGTTTTCCCCAAACGCTCCAGTATACTTTCTTTGAGTATTCTCTACACTCTTTCCAGCACCCAAACCCCTTTTCTTGAAACACCAGTACTTGTCCTGAGTTTTTAACAGACTCTTAAGTTCTCTAAAGGCAGTTTCTAATCATATCAGACCAGGGATCTCTGTACTCTTCAGAGCTATCACCCTGTTTAGATCGGGTAGGGAAATACCTTCTCTCTCTCAAAGATCTACCCTTTCCTTGGCCCAAATGGGAGTCTCCATCTAACTACCCACTCATCCTTGCCAACTTTCCCCAATTCTCCTGTCTGTGTTAAACTGCTGTCAGTCAGGACTGAATTCCAAATGAATTCTCCTCCTCAGCATTTAGCTCTAAAGTCTCTCTTTGCTAAGCTGATGCTAACCAATCAGATGGCTTGGAGCAGCCTGCCACTCAAGGCTCTCTGTTTCTGTGAAGAATGACCTCTTCACAGACCTGTAGCTGTTTGTACAGCACTTCTGAGCTTTTAAAACGTGCAGTCCATCACAAAAGCCACCTAAAAATGCTAATCGGTATTGCTACTTCTTAGTTTGGCAGAGCACACCAACAGTGTCATCCTAAGCAGAGTTACACCATTCTAAGTCTGTTGAAGTCAATGGGCTTAGAAAGGTGTTACTCTTGCTTAGGGTGGCATTGCAAGCTACCTAAACCTGCCACAAAAAACCCTGTGAAATGTCAGATTTAAGACCTAAGGTGGCAGGATTCATCCCTCACAATGCTAGACCTTGCACTCTGTTACTATAAAACCAATGATTCCTTCTGCTTATTCCAAACACCCCAGCAGCAGTCGTTAGCAGTTCATAGGCATCAGCTGCTATCCTTTTATTTATTTAATTGTCTAGTGCTTTGGCTCCTTTAGAAATCTGCTTGACTTATACACAACAGTACGAGCTATTACTTAGGGAACAATGGCAGCTTAATGAATAAATAAAAGAGTTTGTGGTTGTTAGCACCATTAAGTTGCTCCCATCTGGATTCTAACAGTGTGATAGCAAACTCCTCGCAAGAAAATGTTCAGCATAAAACAAAACTACCCCTCGCTTCTTGAGGAATGATCTCTCATAGATCTTTCGTAAAAGGTCACTCAGGATCTCTTCTGGTAGAATATAATTCATGTGAAGTACATACTCTTGCTGAGCTTTAATCTTCTGAAAGAGGCATAGTACAAGAGGTAAGGTGAGGTCAAATAGTACGCTGGGTTTTAACCATCAGAGAAGATCAGGAGAAGTGTTTGGAAAAGGAGGGCGATTGGAAAAATTGCCAGGATTGTACAGCTACTACAATCTACCTGGAAGAGGTAGCACATTGGTGGGTTAATCCAGCTGAACAAATTGTCCATAAACTGAAGGTGAGTCCCAGTAGCAATGTACGGTATCATGATGAAGCAAAGGGGTTGTATCTGTGATGTCAAGTTATTTTAAAGCAAAGTTCCCTGTCTAAATCCCTGGGGTAGGAACTGAAACCAAAACCCTTTAAGGTATGAGGTAAAAGAAAGGGTAAAGATAGGGAAACATTACATCTTTAAGGTGTGCCACTAAAAATGCATCTGGGAAACCACATGTTTACAAAGCTTTAGAACATATCCTGGTCTTCCCAAGTGGCATTAATGCCCCCCCCCACAACAACCTCGTGAAATAGATGAGTCCAAAAGAGACTGACTGTCACACAATTACATAGGGAGCTTTTTGACTGAACAAGTCCTAGCCCAACACTCTAACCACTACATTGTACCAGTTATACTGGTGACTGATTGCAGCTCCTCATTGAATGTATATTTGGTGACACAGTCAGATTTGCCTCTGCATAATGTATGAAATAGCAGAGGGCCATGATTACCTTGTCATGCTTTTGAATGCCCTACATACTGTGACCTGTGTGGTATAGTGCTTAGAGCGTCTGACTAGGATCTAGAAGATCCAGGATTGAATCCTCAGCCTGCTGTGGAAACTTTCAAGGTGTCATGTCAGCCAGGGCTCAGCGATAACGAGGACTCCTCTGGGGAAGAGGACTCCTTAGGAGAAGAGGAACCCTGTGTAGCCAACCTTAAGTCAACAGAAGCTGACCAGCAGGAAAAATGAACTACAGGCTTGTCATGGTTCACAGCCAACAGCTCGTGCAGAGCCACCCACACTGTACAGCCCTAATTCAGCAGGTGAACCTCAGTTCACCATTCCCAGCCCACCAGTATCACCTGCACCCTTAGAGCACCACAGACGAAGCCTGAGAACAGAGCTACAGACCAGACAGCAAAGTGCACACCTCCTGGCCCGACACCAGCTGCTTGTTGATAATGAAAATGAGTAGTTACAGGATTGCTTCTGAGCAACTGGTTGCAAGCATGACCCTTAGATGTGGGGCTATAAAACTGGCTGTAAGGCATGGATTCAATGCATAAGATAGACACTAAGCCACTGACCCTGCCTTGCCTGACTTCTGAATCTCTGACCTTGGCGTGGACAACTCTGTTTTGCCTGACTTCTGGCACCTGATACTTGAAGCCTGCAAGCCAGTGCACAAGGTGACCTTGGGCCAGTCACCCACTCTCAGTCTAGCCTACATCACATTGTGGTTGTTGTGAGGATAACATGGAGAAGAAGAAAATGTAATAAGCCACTTTGGGTCCCCACTGGAGAAAGGTAGGGTATAAATGAAGTCAATCAATCAGTCTAGCCAGCCACTGCTGGAAATCTAGGATTGGATCCAGACTAACAGAAAGCTCTTATGTCAGCAGAACAAAACTTTCCTGCCTTCTCCCTCCCACTGCGTTGCATTGATCTCCTCAAAATGCTGCAACAGAGGAACAAGAGACCCTAGGAATAGTATAAGGGGCAAATGGGGGCTCTGCAACAAGAAGGGGGAATTGCTAGAAATTGTAATGTCCCCCTTTGGGTGGGGGTTAGGGTACTCACTTAGGCACCCGTTCTCAGATCCATTCAGGAGATACAAGCTGGTTCAGCACATTAGCCGTTTATTTGCCAGGAAACAAGTCCAACCAACAACGACTTCAGCTACCGTACAAAACTGGTAACTGAAACAGGAGCTCCACCCAACAGGACAAGACTAAATCACACAGATGTTAGGGGAGGAGCAGACTGTTCCATTACATACATACAGGTATACAAAAAAAATACCACATAAATTATACCTCCTCTTCTGTTAGTAGAAAATTTAGCCTGGATCCAACTCCTAATTCAGGTTATGGCTTAAGATAAGTGTTAATCTGATACAGCTATATGATTTACATTCATACATATACTTTTATAATAGTGGCACACTATTATAAAATGGAGGCTTATCAATTGCAAGGATTTGGGGAACCTGGAAGGCAAGATTACGCACAACATATGTGTTTACGAGATGGTGTCTATCAGCAGAATATCATGATGTTTTCATGCATCAGACTTCATCCAAATCTTAAGTGAAATGAGTAGATTTTAATTTTTTGTCCATAATAACAGTGAGCTGAACCCTAAGTACCATCAGAGGAGTGAAACCCATGGAGCGGGGCTTTCTCTCCCCTTTCAGCTGCAGTTCACTAATATTCCCCCAAATTCTGCTCCTTGGGGGGGGGGGGGGGCGGTGAGTGGGTGAGTGGAGAGAGACTCAAAAAACAGTGTTTGTGAGGGAAGTGGGGCTCTGAGAGAACAGGGAGGGAAATCGACAATATCATTCTGCCAGGATAACTGCTGACAAACCAGTAGAATGACTGCTTAGGATCTAAGCCATTGTTTGGGGGGGGGGGGAGATGCAATCCTGACTTTTGCCTTTAGCATTGTTTTCTCTGAGCTCATAAACATAGCACTTATATACTCTGCCATTTCTTTGTTTTTTCTAGCTCAAAAATAAAGCTTTTAAACTGGACGTTGCAGCATCAAGGTTTGATTTTTTAAAAAAAAGTAAATGGAGGTTTGTTCAACAAACTACATCACACTCTTTACTATTGTTCTGGCTGCATTTTTCCTCTTTTGTTTTCATATCTGAGAAAATAACTACCCTGCAAGCATACATATGTGTAATGTATGCAAATTTTCAGACTACATGCCCGTGTATGCTTAATTGTTTGATTACAAGTTTATCCCAAGCCCTAAAAGGATGGACAGTTTTTCCCCATTAGTTTTTATGTCATGTCATTTACTTATTTTTGTTTGATTCCCCCCCCCCCCCCAAAAAAAAAACCCTAGGCAAACACATTATTTAAAAATAGTTACAATACCTGGATTAATTTAGCAATTTTAAACTGAAAGAGAGAAACTAAAAACCTATGGCAACAATTGTCTCATTCCTGGGGGAAATCAGAGTTTCCCTGAAGCCCATGGGGCTGTGAGGCAGGGTTAGAAGCAGCCAATATAATATCCTAAATCCTGTCTTTATTATTAAAAAGGCTACTGTCTGCCACTGAAGCAAACATCCTCCAATCTTTTGACAGAAACCTGAATGAAATTTCTGATTCCCAATACTGCCTTTACTCCTTTCCCCCTGAATAAATGAGAATGTGGAAATCCTTCTGACTTTTGAGTCTGAATCTCGGTCTCTAATGTTGTCCATCTGCCCTGTTCTGACAGTCAAAATTAGCATGTTGAAAGAAACCAGCATCAATACAACTGATAGAATAGACCACTGACTTAACTATTACATTTTATGTCATTGACATGACTCTGTGGCCGAGGACAGACTGGAGATCTGTCCCATGGGGCCAAAAGCCCCGCAGGAAAAGCTGCCCGGGCCGTCCGGTTCGCACTGGTTGCGAGGGGCGGCAGAGCGCGGCTGCTGGCTGCCTGGGCGAGCCGTGGCTATGTGCAGCCGTGGCCGCTGTTCAGACTTCCGGTGGTGTGTGCGAAGCGCCTTCGGTGCGTTCACACCCGCTGGAAGTGCTGGGGACGCGTGCGGAGATGCCTGGGGACCAGTTCCCAGGCATCTCCGGCTGAAGCGGCATGCCGGCGCCTCGTGGATGGGTGAGTCCGTGCCGGCGACAGGGGACAGCTGCGGCTGTCTGGACTCCCTCTCTGCCTCCGCTTCTAAAGCGGAGGCAGGGCGCTCCAGAAGCCCAGTCTGTCCTCGGCCTGTATCTTGTTCCACGGGGGTAGCAGCAATAGTTTGTTGTAGGGTTGCCAAGTACTCACCACGGGCTGGTGAGGAGGAGTCCTCTTCTCGCCGGGAGTTTCCCGGTACCATAGAATTTTTGGGGCGATTGCTAGAGCGTCACCCCAGCAACGTGCACAACATGATGATGTCACTTCTGGTGACATCATCATGTTGGGGCAGTCATCCTGACCAGACGACTTCGGGGGTGGGGTTCGCCCCGCCGGCCGGATCAGGGCTGGCGGACTGGGGACCCCTGTAGTGGGGGAACCCCACCTCCCGGGTGGACTTGGCAGCCCTAGTCTGTTGCAACAGCTACTTCAGTAAAACCTACAACAAAAAGGCACCTTGAACATATGAAGCTGCCTTATACCATGTGACCCCACTGGGCCCATCAAGGTCAGCACTGTCTATTCTGATGAGCTGTGGCTTATCAGCAGGGCTCATTTTGTAGCAGGAGTTTCTCTGCATATTAGGCCACACACCCCTGATGTAGCCAGTCCTCCAAGAGCTTACAGTACCCCCTGTAAAAAGAGCTCTGTAAGCTCTTGGAGGATTGGCTACATTAGGGGTGTGTGGCCTAATATGCAAAGGAGCTCCTGCTACGAAATGAGCCCTGCTTATCAGGTTCTCACATGGATGTCTTTCACATTGCCTACTACCTGATCCTTTAAACTGGGGGTGCCTTGGACAGGGCTGGTTACAGGTTTTATGGGGGCTCTGGGTAAAAAAACTATAACCAAGCCCAATTTTCCCTTTGGCACACTCCCTCTCTCCTCTATTGTCACTGCTTATCAATCTTTCTCCGTGTTCGGATACACTGTAAATCAAGGGTGTAGACTTTCCAATTTCCTGGGGGGGGGGGGGGCTGAGGCTGGGCCAGAGACATTACAGGCCATTGTCTCCAGGGGAGGCTCAGCCTGTCCTGGAAAAGTTTTTGGGGGGCTCCAGCTCCCCAGCCCCCCTGAAGTTGACACCTATGCACAGAATCTCAGTTAGAGGGATGGTGTGTTCTAAAGTGTCATGGAGGAGAGTTTCTCTTTTACCCATTTTTTTCTGACATTTCTATATTATTGGACAGGCTTTAAGGATTACAGAACGCCTTGAAAAGCAATTTGTTCTCTGAAAAATAACATAAAAGAAAATTTATATTTCCAGCTTGCAGTCCTTCTCACAACACTTTTTTTTTAAACATCTACTTGATTCTAATGGCTTTTACAGGTAAAAACGTTTGTATTGCCGTTTGCATAATCATTGACTCTAGAACAAAAAGGGATATTATACAAAGAACGTTAAGCAATCCATTTTTTTTGTTTAAAGCCAGATATCTCCTTCTATTCTTCACACATGATGAGCAGAATCTTGTAAATGCATAAAGATTCCCCCCATATTTGTTCTTACTTCCACTTTCCTGGGTTGCAGTGTGCCAAACAGGAATCCCCCACCCACCAATGTAAAAGTGCCTGTTTCTTCTTCTGAGCTTGAAATAAGTTTTGCTCACACAGGAGTGTATATATATATATATATATATATATATATATATATATATATATATATATATAAATATATATAACTGTAAGTTAAATATGAGCAGCCAGTGTGATGCAGTGACAAAAAAGGCTAATGCAATCTTGGGGTGTATCAACAGAGGCATAACATCCACACTGCAAGATTTCATAGTCCCACTATACACTGCATTGGTCAGGCTGCACCTGGAGTATTTGTGTGCTGCACCTGGAGGACTCACTTCAGAAAGGATGTGGACAGAATGGAGTGGGTGCAAAGGAGAGTGACGAGGATGATCGGGGGCCTGGAGACTGAAGGGTACTGGACTCAGGAGACCAGGAACAGTGAAATCATGAAGCCTTTATTGAGTGATTCAGCATGCCCAGTAGATGGTCAGAACAAGCATGCTTCCAGGGCTCCAGGGCCCTCATTATATGCTGGCTGGAGCCACACCTCCGGCCGCACCCAAAAGACCTGATAGGGGCTTAACATATGCGCATGTTTGTCATGGGTTCCCTGGAGGAGCCTTTGATTGCATTGGCTCTCCAGGGAGAACCTAGGTCCCACATTGGTGGAGGCTTTGTTCCTCCAGATTCAAGCTCCCCTCTCTGCCTGACCATGTGCTCTGGCCATGCGGCGGGCACCATTACCTGGGAGCACATGGCAGGCTGGTTAGAACACAGGGCATACTACATTACAGAGACCATCTTCCCCCAAATGCCCAAAGCCTTATTCTGTTTTGGCTCCATGTAACTTGCTATAGGAGGACTCAAGGGCCAAGGACAGACTGGCAATCTGCCCTGGGAGAGCTCCGCTTGGGAAGTGGGGGAAGGGAGCCCTTTCAGACATCTGCAGCTGTCCCTCGGCTCCCTTCCGCACTTACGTGCTTTGAAGCCGGTTTCCTCTCGCTGTAGAAGGACACTGGGAGAAACCAGTGTCCAGGGGTCGTCTTCCGCATGCCTCCCGCTTTCAGGCAGTGTGAACCGGAAGAAGGCGGGATTCAAGCGGAGGCAGCTGTGTGAATGTGTGCACATGCGCACATTGCCGAAACAGCCCTGCCACAAGCTGCGGAGGCCGGCCCACCCGGGGCCGCTCCACAGCAGTCTGAACGCTCTGTAACAGCATCCTTGCACAATACACTGGCCAGTGTGAACGGCCAGCCCCGGGGAATTTCCCCCCCGCAGCTTTTGCCTCCGGATTCCTCCTGCTCCAGATTGCCATTCTGTCCTCGACCAAGGATAGCTACAGGCCCTCAGGCTAGAATGCAATAGGGCTGCCAGTCTCCAGCTGGGGCCTGGAGATCTCCCAGAATTACAACTGTTCCTATAAAAGGCAGAATGCTGAGGCTGCTACTGCAGTACTCCCCTCTTTCTAACCATTTTTGAACACTTCCCCTCACAGCAAAAAACAAAGCCAAAAAATCTTCCTACTTTATGTGCTGTTGATGAGGGGGGACTTGGTGGTTGACATGAGCAGGCGGGCTAAGGCACAAAAAGAACTGGGCCATGTGCTTCAGAGGCCACAGGAGCAACTACTTTGTGCCCCAAGCAAACTGCAAAGGGAAAGCTGGGGCCAGAGGTGGGGGAGAGAGACTCCTTCCCTCATTGGCAGAAGGTGTTTCCAGCCACCTTTCCACCCCTTCCTTTTCCAAACACCTTTGAACACCCCCCGGCAAAAACCAAAGCATCATTTTCTCACTCCCCTTGAAGTTCTCCAGTTTGGTGGGGTAGAAGTTGTTGAACACCTTATGGAATCTCTGAAGAGATTCCTTCCAGTGAATCCAGACAATCAGAATGTCAGTGACGTATCTCAAGTAGAGGAATGATATTTGGGGACAAGAACTAAACAGGCCCCAATAACTTCTCAATCTCTGAGTCATACGTAGCATCATCTACGAACACTGCCCCTATATTTACACAAGACAAACAATAACTAATATGTATCTACCTTGAATAAAACTTTGTTGATTAAAAGTGCCACTGGACTTTGATATGTATCCGATCACTTTGTTAAGTCAGATTTGAAGTCTTCCTCCGGTTTAAGGAACCTTCCCCCAAAAGAAATGTCTCTTTCTCCAATGGAAGAGACACTTAAGTCGGAATAGGCTGGAGGAGGTATTCACACAAGGTAGGAGACTGCCCAGTTTCTACACAAAACAATACAAATTTGCCATTTAAAATGACCATGTGCCCAAATTTAACATTTAAAATGACCATGGGCACTCGTCAGCTGACCTGAAGACCTTTTAACCCTTTCTAATGCCAACTCCCATAAATCAAGCCTAACTAAAATGGCTCACAGCATAACTAGAAAATGCTCAGGCTTTCCATGCTCCAAGTAATTCTGTAAAAATAGAACCAACCCATTATAGCTAAACAAAATGGCTCTGCTTTTTGGAGTAGGAAAAATTATTCCTTCAAATTATGCATTTTTCTGGAGGCTTTCTATGATATTTCCAAAAAGAAGTATCTAAATCCCAGAGTTAAAAGATCTGTGGATGATGACCTTATCTGTGCCAGTCTGGTAAAAAAGTTCAGATGATATGGGATCCTAAGATCTTGGAAGGTATTCAGCAAGGAGCGTGCCATAAGCATTCCACTCCAGACAACCTTGCCCAGTGGCCTCGTATACATGATGAACAAAAGAGAGAACAAATAAGAACCTTGCAGGACCCCACAAGGAAAGTTCAACAATAATGATGAATAATGGATGAGGCTGCTTCTCCCAGCCACTGGCCTTCATCAGCAGAGATGCTCCATTATTAATACGTTTGCTGCCAAGCCAAACTTTATAATCACAATAAACAGATTTGATGAAGTAGCCTAAATTTACCATCAGGGCCTGTATCTCCACGATCTTGCTGCGAAGCTTCCTAAATTTTCTACCCGTCAAATCATAAACACATTTACCTTTACTTCCATTTATTTCTCTGGAAGTAGTTTAGGATCATAAGCTATTTGCTTTGTAGATATAACAGATAAATTGGATTTATACTGGGGGCTTGTACTGGGGATTAAGCAGGATCCTGAAATTTTCCATGTATTAAATTTTGGGAACGGGATGCTTATATGGAGGCAAACTGAAACCTTCGCTTTATAAATTTATGTTGCCACTTAATTATTCTCAGCTTTGGACATGTCTCCTGGGCCACGTCCATTTGAATTCCATTTTCAGTAGACAAGATGTATATAAAACATGACACAGGTGAGCAAACTGCAAAAGCTTCTCTCTGAGGTTCTTGTTTCCTGTGATTTTCCTAGAATAACTTAAGTGATCATCTTCTTGGAAGTGAAAGGCTAATGATTCAAATAGCTTCTTCTTTATTCATTAATATGCATCATTAATAACTCAGATCCCATCCATGTTGCACTGCAGCGTTTAAAGCAATTGCCCAGTAAAGGTCACAATGTGACCTTGGAACTTTGGCTTATGAAACACAAACAATTTGGATTTTCTTGAGGTGAGGAAGGCTGAGTGCCGAAGAATAGATGTGTTTGAATTATG
This sequence comes from Lepidodactylus listeri, assembly GCA_029233225.1. Lineage (NCBI taxonomy): Eukaryota > Metazoa > Chordata > Lepidosauria > Squamata > Gekkonidae > Lepidodactylus > Lepidodactylus listeri. The sequence goes on from JARCFY010000016.1 coordinate 23,307,199, forward strand.
GTGCTGGAGAAGACTCTTGAGAGTCCTGTGGTCTGCAAGGAGATCAAATCAGTCAGCTCTAAAAGAAATCAACCCTGACTGTTCCCTGGAAGGCCAGATACTGGAGCCAAAGCTCAAATACTTTGGCCACCAAATGAGAAAGGAGCACTCACTGGAGAAGACCCTGATGCTGGGAAAGACTGAAGGGCAAAGAAGAAGGGGACAGCAAAGGATGAGATGGTTAGACGGTGTTATCGATGCAACAGGCATGAAATTAAGCAGACTCTGGAGCATGACGTTAGACAAGAAGGGCTGGTGTGATGTGGTCCATGGGGTCGCGAAGAGTCGGACTCGACTGTGCGACTGAACAACAACAACAACAACACTCAAGTAGCAAGAAGCTGAGAGGCAAACATATTACAATAGGTATCAAACTGATAGTGCAAGTCTGAATACAACAGAGATGAGTGCTGTAAAAAAAAAGAACTCCCATAGGTTTCAAAATGCTCATTTGTAAGGCTGTGTAGGGTCCTCTTTTTATACACGTGCACATGCACACATATTTTTGCTCAAATTTTTGAAAAGTTTCTATATTGGCACCTCTGGCCCTTAAATTACTTATAGAGCTTATAGAATTTTCCTGCTGGATTGGAACAAAGATTGATTCAGGTCAACATTCTCTTTCCACGATGTTTACTGCCTTCGATGTGTGGGAAAGACACATTCTTAGCTGGCAAAAGCCATTGTGACATGCTACCTGTTTCTCTTAAGCACACATGATGCTGCCTTCCGGCCATCGGTCTGAAGTGGAATATTGGTCTATCAAGGTCAGTATCGCCTGCTCCAGTGGTACTCACTCTGAGGCTACATTCTCAGTAACACTCAACTGGAAAGGGCTGATTTATTCCCATCTCTGGCACCTCAGGGAGGCTCACAGCTTCCCCTTTACTCTAGCAGTGGCTATTTCAAGGTGGGAACCAACTGCTAACCACAAGCCCTGCTGGGCAATGGCCTTGTCCACTTTTCTGAAACATGGAGCAAGTGCTACACTGGGGATCAATGCACAGAAGAGCCACAGGTGGCATGTCAAAGAGCCATATGTGGCTCCCGAGCCACTGAGTATCACTGATCTGCTCTGACTTGCAGCTGCTCTCCAGGGCCTCAGGTCAAGATAATTCACATTGCCTACTATTTGATTCTTTTAACTGGAGATGCTGGGAATCAATGCTCCCTCTAAGCTGTGGAGTCTTGTGAGCAAAAATTCTACTTTGTGGCATTAAAGTTGTGAGCGAGTGATTTGGCTACTGCATAAATTAGTTTGCTCTGGAGCCATCCTTCCGGAGCTAAGACAAAAATGTGCGAGCTGCAGGCTAAAAAACTGTGAGCTAGCTCACACTAACTCAGCTTAAAGGGACCACTGCTGGTAATTGAGCCTGGGGCCATCTCCATGCCAAAAAGGTATTCTACCATTGAACCACGGCCTCATCACAAGAATTATTTGGTTATTAAAATGAATGTGATGGAGATGGTGATGACAATGAGAATATCTGGTTGTTTTTTTTCCTATCATGATGCTTCAGTGTCCAAACCTAACACCTGCACCATATTAACTTAAACATCTATGATTTTCTTCAGAAAGAAAACCCCCTTGGGACAGCTTTTCTATCCTCTGGCTTATCTTCTGGCTGGAGTGGCACACTCAAAAGTAGGCTGGAGCTCAGATGTGAAACATAATATCGCAGAGTTGTGTGGAACGCAATATGCCTGTGCCCTGTAGCTGTCTTGTGTGACTGTTAGCCAGTTTAATCTGGTAGGAATGGTTGATCCAACGCCTCACAGAATTGCAATGGACTGTGGGACAGCAAATAATGATTGAAAAGCAGAATAAAGCTTCATAGAAGGAAGCCCAGCGGCCATCACTCCAGAAACAGCCTAAGGTTCGGGCAAGATTTCTTATGGAGTATTTTATACGCGCTGTTTTAATGATAAACTGGCTTTGCATCCATCATACATTTTGTATCAATGACCTTAATAAACAACTTCTGTAGGCATTGCGTCTCCCATAAATACATTGCTATAAGTTTATGGGATCCCTTCTATTTCAATGACATAGTATTTTTCATAGGTAGCAGAGAACATAAACAGCCAGTACTGTGTGGCGTTATTGCAGAGCCTGGCTTCACAGATGTGTGCGTTTATTGAAGAACTTCTCCCTCTTTCTTTCTTTCTTTTTTTAAATGCTAGTCACTTGAAACTCTGCTGCAGCAGCGGCAGCTCCGGTGATCATCTAAATGCCAGTTTGAGACTTGCTCGCTATGGTTGCAAACGAGTCCTTCGTTGTAGTTCTTCAGCGTAACTCTATAGATATGACAGAAAATTGATCCGGGGAAGTATCACTTGATTTACTTTCGAGAGATAAACAAAACCTTTGCATTAACCTGTATCCACTTCTTCCTCTGCCTAAATTCCCTTTGGAGCTGCCAGCCCCTTGAGGAGAGCATATCCAATCTGGGAAATCTCCTTCATAGGACTTCACCCTGCCTACTCATTTTAAAGATACTGGGAAGAGAGTATCCAAACACCGTATGAACAAAGACGGTTGCCGCATACAGTCACTGAGCTAAGAACAATGCCAAGCGTTAAAGGTGCAGACAGTTCAAATTTTGATAAATGACCCAGTAAACATCTTCATATTTTTCTCTCTCTTATCAGCTATCAAGCTTATAAAAGATCCAATGGAGGGGATAACCGGCTATTACAACGTGGATGGAGAATATGACGATGCTAGCCAAGGGGAAATGAGAAGGATACACAGATAATGGTGAAGAATGTGTGCTTTCAGTCCTATGCACATGCCAGTTAAACTGAAGGACTTGGGTTTCAGAGTACACGGAGCTGGTTCAGACATCTGGGTTCTCAGTAATATCCTTTGCATGGTTAGGGCTGGTCTTGAGGAGTATGTGTATGTGTAAAGTGCTGTCAAGTTGCAACCATAAGAACATAAGAGAAGCAAATGTTGGATCAGGCCAATGGCCCATCCAGTCTAACACTCTGTGTCACACAGTGGCCAAAAATACCAGGTGCCATCAGGAGGTCCAGCAGTGGGGCCAGTACACTAGAAGTCCTCCCACTGTTCCCCCCCCCCCCGCACCAAGAATACAGTACATCCAGGGGTCCGTTGGGGCCGGAGTGAGGCGAAGCAAAGCTCTGCCAGCTCAGGAGTGGCCAGTAGGGCAGCCATAGGCTGAATCAGATTCTCTGATCTGATTCAGCCTGCTGCCGAATTGCTGCCGAAATTCGGCGGCAACTTTAAAAGTGACAGGAGGGGAGGGGGTTTGAGGGAGAGGCTCCAAACTTGCAGGGTAGCTGCTGGGACCTCTCCCCCAAATACCCACCAAGTTTCAAGAAGATTGGACCAGGGGGTCCAATTCTACGGGCCCCCAAACAGGTTGCCCCCATTCCCTCCATTGTTCTCTATGGTAGAAAAAAGGTAACACTTTTTCCCACCATAGAGAACAATGGAGGGGATGGGACAACCTGTTTGGGGGCCCATAGAATTGGACCCCGTGGTCCAATCTTCTTGAAACTTAGTGGGTATTTCGAGGAGAGGCCCCAGCAGCTACCCTGCAAGTTTGGAGCCTCTCCCTCAAGTCCCCTTTCCTCCAGCCCCTCATATGCCCTATGAGTTTTTGCCATTGATTTCAATGGCCCATAGGGTATAATGGGGCTGAAACTGACATTCCCTTTCTGACACACTTCCAGTAATGTCAAGGGACGTGGCATATGCTAATGAGTTATGCTAATGAGCCCCTGCAGCTCTTTTTCTGCGAAAGGACCCCTGAGTACATCACTTGCCCCAGGCTGAGAGATCCTATCTATACCTTGTGGCTAATAGCCACTGATGGACCTCAGCTCCATATGTTTATCTAATTCCCTCTTGAAGCTGTCCACGCTTGAAGCCACCACCACCTCCTGTGGCAGTGAATTCTTAACCACTATGTGACTCTGGCTCCCCTAAAAACCTAGCTGTTCTGCAGGACAACACAGCTACCCTCTGTAACCATATACTGGTTTGCAGATCAGCAATTTTGCACCTGAGACCTTTAAGAACCCTCTGGTGTTGAAGAAGACTCTCCCAGGCCTTTGTTCACCATGAATACTTTCGTTTCTCTGAGCTCACTTTCATAGGGAAGGAATTTTCACAGGGAACCGATTTATGGCGACACCAGCAAGTGAGAAGCAGAGGTGGTTTGCCACTGGCTTCCTCTGCAGAGTCTTCCCTGGTGGTCTCCCATCCAAGTACCTACCCTGCTTAAGCGTCAGAGATCTGATGAGATCATGCTATACCATGTCACCTTCCCTCCCTACCCAATAATGTGCAACTGAATAATATATTTTTAAAAGAACTCTACATGAAAATGATGGGTTGTTTTAGTAGAAGGGAGTCTTAAGCTGTTGTCACACTGGTGACTTGGGACAATATGGTGCCACCTCTAACTATTCCAGTTTAAAGGGTTACAGGGCATATCATCCAGACAGCACACCCTGCTGCAGGTTACCCACGCAGATGTCCCGTGGTCAAGCATCCTCATTACTGCAGCACCTCAGCCACGGAGCGTGCTACCCAGAAATTTTTCAAAAGGCATGCACTCGCCTAAGTGCACATGCGTGCATATGTGCTTGTGCACATGCATGCACAAGTGCTTGTGCACATGCACACTCATGCACATAAGGGCAATTTTTAAAAAAAGCCTCCCTAGTGGTGGGAACGAATCTGCAGGTTCAGACAGTCAAATCCATTCTGTGTGCGCTCCCCCGTGTTCAGACATCTGGCTGTGTGCAATGAATGTGCGGGGGACAAAAACACCTCGTGATACGGTGCCTTTTTAACCCAGCTCCAAGTCGTCCTATGACGGGATGAGTATGCAGGGGGAACGCTTGACCGATGTGGCTGTGTGCGCCCACTTGATCCGGAGGGGAGGGGTGGCTGCGTCGGGCCAAACAGCTCTTGTGATCACAGCCCTACAGTGAATCTGCCATATTCAAAGCGCCTCTCAGGGAATTACATTTTCCACCCTTTTCAAATCCAAGAAACCACTGAATAAACAGTGCACTTCTCACCACAAAAAAATCAAAATACAAGATAGAGCCCTGAGCTCTCGCATACTATTGTCGTGTATAACTGGTTATGGGTACTAGTGGTCTTCCGCAGCACTTGCAAAATTATGTTTGAAAACAGGTATGTGATATGGAGTCACTTGGAAGGGAGGTCCCCAATTTACTTCACCACTCTGTAGTTTATGCCCTACTGGGAAAGGAAGGTCTTTGGGCTGTATTGTGTGAAAGGGCCCTTTAGAGAGGAAAGAAGCGGTAATTGCAAACTCATGTGATACCTTGGCAGAGCTAAACTTCGGTGACATTCCAGTGTCTTCTTTCAGTACGCTGACAAACTGTTAAAAACTGGAACGACAGCTAATGGCCCAGCCAGTCTTCATTCAGGCCTGGGAGAACAGCATTTTAACTCGGGAGCAGCTGAGGGCATAATCCTTAACAGCCTTGCAGTTTTTCAGAAGGAGAAAGGAGCTGATTAAGTTAAGTGATTGCCAAGTGTATTATAAGTTTAACAAAGCTCACAACATATTTTTTCCCCCTTACATGCCATACAGTAATTGTGCAAAATGCATGATTTACTTTGGCAGCGTTATTCAAACTTAATTATAGTGCTAAGAAGCACCACAACTGAAAGAGAAAAAGCTACATTGCTCCGGGAGATCAGCATGGCACTTCTGGTTTTAAAAAACACTTCTTTTGTCTGGGAAAATAAATTGTGTGGAAAAACCTTTTTAGTGTGTGGAAAAGCACATTTAAAACAAACTTTTAAACAGGTCTCTGAATAGAATTAAACAGCCGCTTGGAGACAGGGCTTTTGAGAGAACTCTTTGGCATGGTTGCATGGTTTTGTTCTATTTTATGTTATTATTACCTGCTTTTGGTCCTGTCTTGGTCAGGAGGAAGGTGGGGTTTATAAATATTGTGAATAAAATAACTTAATGACTAAATAATTTTTTTGATTTCCTGCTTTCAATTCAGCACTTGAATGCATAATAGACTAAACAATTTAAAGCACTGGAGGTAAATTCTGTGGCATGTAAGGTGGATGGAAAATAAGGAAGTGATTAAATACTGTATGTTTCAGAAGGAGCGGGTAACAAGGCAATATGTCAGCTATCTAGCGTGTGTGTGTGTGCGTGTGTGCGAAGTGCCATCAAATTGGAGGTGACTAACAGCAACCCCAGCAAGGGGCTTTCAAAGGAAGTGAGAGGCAGAGATGTCTTGCCATTGCCTTCCTCTGAATAGCCTTCCTAGGTGGTCTTCTTTCCAAAAACTGACCCTGCTTAGCTTCCAACTTATGGTGACCCCTGCAAGGGACTTTCAGCCTCCCCCCTGCATAATTGTCCAAACCTGCAATTGTCTGGGGGAGACTATTTGGCCCGCTTGGGAAACTCATGTACACTTGTGGGCTTCCAAAACAGAAGCGTTTCCCCAAAGGACCAAAGAGCACCCCCCCAGTTTCAGGCTAGAAAAATGGTGCAGGGAGGGGAAGCTAAAGCCCCTTCTACATACATGCCATAGTTGTGATCCAGATTGGGCACTGCATGCCAGGAATGAAGGACAACCCCAGGGGTCATTTTGTAGAAAAAGAGGTGCAGGAGCTCATTAGCATAACTCATTTGCATAACTCATGTGCATATGCCACACCCCCTAACATACCGGAAGTGTGTCAGAAGGCAACACCCACCCCTCAGGCTTCACTCCACAGGTCAGTGAAACTGACCTGCTCTTCCTCCATTCCCTTCCCCATCCAATACTTTGTGCAATAAAAATAAGCGTAAAGAACACACCCTCATTCTCTTCCTGCTCCCTTGAAACCACCCTCATTCTCTTCCTGCTCCCTTGAAACCACCAGGTTTCAAGTAGACATGAGATACCCAGGACATATGCAGCATCCATCCCTTCCCCTTCCTTCCCCTTCCCCTCCCCACAACAAGACACCCTGTGAGGTAGGTGGGGCTGAGAGAGGTCTTTTGAGAACTGCTCATGAGAGAACAGCTCTGAGAGAACTTGTGACTGGCCCAAGGTCACACCAGCAGCTGCATGTGGAGGAGTGGGAATCAAACCCGGTTTTCCCAGATTAGAGTCCAACTCCTGACCACTACACCAAACTGATGGGGTGGAAGCTGCTAAAGGGTTGGTGAAATTTCTCCAGTACTTATGTGCCATGTGCCCAGATAAAAAATGGTATACTTAGAAAATTTATATGCCACCTTGAGCAAGTCTCTGGAAAAGCAGCACACAGTCATAAAAGGAACAATGATAAAATTATCTATATTAAAACAAAACATTAAAAACAATAGAGACCCTAGCAGGGCTTTCCCTGGGGCGCTGTGCCTCTGCACTGCTCGGGGAAACCAAGGAGGGGGTGGGGCTTGGTCATGTGCCCGCCTCCTGGGCTCCTCACTCCCAGAGCTGCGCTCCTGTGCGCTCCCGCTCCAACGGACCCCTGGACAACCCACAACTCACATGTCACTGTTATATCTTAGACACAGGATGGAAGACCTCAAGTGCAACTGGAGTTTTCTAAAAATGTGTGAACTGGCAATCTCAAGGGGAGGGGGCTGGAATCTCATGTCACCAGCTTCCAAAAGGACCATCTGTGACCTCAGACAATTTTTCCTGTTGTTTAAAGAACATTTTAAATTGTGACCTACCTAAAGTGCTTTGGCAGAAAAGCAGTATGTTAATGTAGTTCACAAATAAGTAAAGTACCGTCAACAAGAACTGTGTGCAAGGACTGGTGGTGGGTTTTTTTTTTAAAAAATGTTTCTGATGTTCGAATGGGTCCTTCTATGCATTATGTAAGATTGTTTGGGAGTTTGTAAAGGTGAAGTGTGGCTTGGGGGGTTGGCATGCCCATAGGGAACCGCTGCTAGAAGAGCTGCAAAGACGATCCTATCAAACAGTCCTGGAAATGGAGGGCGAAACTGTTGAGTTTCTCTGCTGATATAAAAACTGAACAGCAGGAAAAAGATATGTGGGGGGGGGGGCAAATGTTTTGGAGACACATGGTATGGTTTACTCAATCATTTTGAAGATAGATATTTGATTTCAGCTAGGTTTTAAGTTATTAGCAGGCTTAGCAGCTGTTCTGGAATGTTTTGCATTCTCTACAGGGCGGTCAAGCACCCCCCCCCCCCCCGCAAATGTACTGAAATACATGCAACACATTCTTTCTGTACTTCTTAAATACGAACAAGTGCGCTGTCCAGACTCAGAATGCTTCTTTAGCAGCAGAGCCACTGAGTACAATGGGACTGAGGTGTGTTTAGGATGGCAGCCTTGTGCCTTAGAATTCCTTTTCAAATGAGAAATCATGATATCTAATGAAGCACTCGACCTGCCACAAGAAATCTGCTGTAACCATTTGCTGTGGGAGAGGTAGGACGAGAAGGAAGAAGTTTCGTGGTGGACTGTTAAGATGCTGAGGGATGGCTTTACGAGTGCCATCCTACATCAGAGTGCCTGCAGACTGGGACACCTGCTCATACCTTGAATGAAACTTTGTTGGTCTTAAAGGTACCACTGGACTCAAACTTTGTTCTACTTAGCATTGTATTTGAAACAATTTCTGTTACGGCTGGCGCAGATCTTCTCCCCTCCTGCCTTAGATGCTGAAGAAAATGCTCATTTGCTTAGCTAGGGCAAAGAGATTTTATGAAACATTACTTCAGAGGAAGGACACAGAGATTTATTTTTGCCCTTAAGGATGGGTAACTCCTGAGACACATGACATCCCTTGTTTAGATTCTAGCAAGCCTGACAGCCCGGTGTTGGTTATTACCCTTTCACCAGATGGATCTGCTGGAACAAGACCAGAGAACTTTCTTTCATTTAGTCTGGTTCTTAGCAAACAAATTCCTACCAAAGATAATGTCCAGTCCATTTAATAAACAGCCTTGCAGTCAAACCCCTGGAAGGGCTAAATTGGTCAAATATGGCTTCATTCACACATTCCCCTACACCCCCTTGTGTGTCCATGTGCTAACATTTGAGCATTTGATGTCTCAGGCCAGGTGTTTGAATAACTAAATAACTAAAAATAAATTGGTTTTGCATGACTGAAATTAAGCTGTTCTTGCTTTTTGTATATAAAGGCTTTTCAAATGCTTTGTGGGGGTTCAGCCATTTTTGCGCTTGGTGCGGCTAAACCTGACGTCAATAAACCTTCTCCTCCTGTTGAACTGAGAATCTCATTTCTTGGGCATAGGCCTCTGATTTCCCGTGCTACACTCGCAAACATCTGACGTTTTTTTCTCTGTGGTTCTTACATTGAGCAAGTTTAGCCACCCCTGGACTAGATATACCATGGTCTGACTCAGTTTCAGGCAGCTTCATATGTACGTAAAGCTGTTGGATTCTTGGTAACTGTTGGGAGGAACATGTAGACTTATAACTCAATAGACCCAATCCACACGAGGAAATGCTCTTAGATGTTGCCCCTTCACAGGGCATTCTTAAGCACATTGATTTCAGGGGATTTATAACTGTATATTGCACTTTTGGTCACCAAAGAGAGGCAATTTTCAGGGCTGGTATTGTGGCAATCATAAAATGTACTTCACTTCTTAGCAGCGGGGATGGGATTAAGCATTCTGAGCAGGTCCGGCCCCAGCTGCCATAGTTTTCCAGTTGTCTGTTCTGCACGTAGACAAAAATCTATTGAAGTGCATATAGACTATATTATATCTCCTGGCTTGATGTAATTAGTTGAGTCTCTTTTGGTTTGAGCAAACTTTTTCCCTGGAACAAAATTGATTTTTAAGTTATCTGATTTGTATTGAATAGTGTATTCAGATCTCTTTTTCCCAGAATCTGCAGACCATCTTTCTCTGACCTGCATTGACAGAACATATCTCAGAATAGTTTCAAATCAAATGTACTCACTTGGAGCACAGTTCTTCACTCCCAGCAAAGAGGAGTGATATTTGCTTAGGTGGGCTCCCTCCCTTTGTTCTTTAAAACCAGGCTCTTGCTTTCTGACAGGCTTTAGGTATGGCTATGGTGTGAACAGATGTAGCTAGGGATGCAGATTAAGACTTGTAAGCTTTGTTGTGTATTTACAGTGCAGGCATATGGCTAGGCAATTAGGAAAGCAAAAACCATAGATGTTATGCTTCAGCGTGACAAGTCGTTTTTATTCCGGTTCGAGAAAGATCTTCTGGTTTTTTTAAAAATGCCACAAAGTACGCTCCTGGGATTTTAGCGGACACAGCAGCTTCCCGAAGCCCCAAACTCTTCAATTCAGAGAAAAGCTAAGCTCCTTTCCCGGAGAATAATCCTTTCTTTAGCAGGAGTACGTGTAATACACATGTCCCTGAATCCTCAGCTGGTGTAGCTTCAAAGATGAAGTCAACAGAACAATGTTGATTTAAATATACCTGGGATATGGCCTACAGAAATGAAGGGTGCGACTGATACTACATGCAGTTAAAAGCAGCAGTTGGCTTTCCTGGGTATAATATTTCTGGGTCCACAGATAAAGACTACCGGAATGAGGAATGGCTTTCACGACATGAATATGAAGAACAAGTGTAGCATTTCGTAAACCCTGTTCTAGAAAATAAGAACATAAGAAGATCCCTGCTAGATCAGACCTGTAGGTCTGTTTAGTCCAGCATCCTGTCTCACACAGTGGACAACCAGTTTTTCTGGAGGTCCAACAACAGGGCATAGAGGCCAAGGCATTCATCTGATGTTGCATCCTGGCTCTGAGATTTAGAGATGTACTGCCTCTGAACATGGAGGTCATGTGGTCTTAGGGCAAGTCCACAAACTATCAGGTCCTTAATATTGTTAATATAAGGGTATGTCTCTAAATGAGGGGTCTGCAACCTTTCACAACTAAAGAGCCAAATTATGTCAAAATTCAGAGGAAGTCATCAACAAAGAGCTGATATAAGTAAGCCTATTTACATAACTGAACCTACACAAATTAACTTTACCGATAATTGACATGTTGAATAATCATGAAGTTTCTGCAGCTCTAACCCTGGTTGTTGCAAGATTAGAAAGGCTTCATGTGAAGAGTAGGGAATCAAACCTGGTTATCCAGGTTAGAGTCCAACCCTCTTAACAATTTAAAGACAGTTTGGTGTAGTGGTTCGGAGTGTGGACTCTAATCTGGAACAACTGGGTTTGATTCCCCACTTCTCCACATGTAGCTGCTGGTGTGACCTTGGGTCAATCACAGTTCTCTCAGAGCTGTTCTGGAAAGAGCAGTTCTCCAAAGAGCTCTCTCAGCCCCACCTACCTCACAGGCAGTGTTCCCTCTAAGCTGAGTTAGTGTGAGCTAGCTCACAGCTTTTTTAGCCTCCAGCTCACACATTTTTGTTTTAGCTCAGGAAGGATGGCTCCAAAGCAAACTGATTTATGCAGCAGCCAAATCGCTCGCTCACAACTTTAATGCCAGTAGCTCACAAAGTTGAATTTTTGCTCACAAGACTCCACAGCTTAGCGGGAACATTGCCCACAGGGTGTCTGTTGTGGGGAGAGGAGGGAAAGGAGATTGTAAACTGCTCGGAGACTACTTCAGGTAGTGAAGGGCGGGGTATAAATCCAATCTCCTCCCCCTCCTCTCCTCCCCCTCCCTCTCCTCCATGCTGGCCCTCAATCTAGACATTGTTCCGTATAAAATTTCTGTATTTCGTGGGTTGTGATCAGACGGGCAGTTAAATCCACTGTTGCCCTGCCTCTAATAGAACCACAAGGATAAGAAAGAAATCTAATATAGGCCCAATATTAAAAACCTAGTTAAAACTTGAACAAAAATTCTAATCTGGGAGAACCGGGTTTGATTCCCCACTCCTCCACTTGCACCTGGCTGGATGACCTTAGGCAGCTGTTCCCTCAAGGACAGCTTGGGAAAGAGCTCTCTCAGCCCTACCTACCTCACAGGGTGTCTGTTGTGGGGAGGGGAAGGGAAAAGGAGTTTGTAAGCCGCTCTGAGACTCTCTTGGGGAGTGGAGGCCGAGATATAAATCCAATCTCTTCTTCTTCTTCTTCTTTTTATTAGAAAGGTAGTTAAAAACAAATAAGGGCCCAATGAAAGCCTCATAGAAAAGTTCAAGGGGTCTGAACACAAGGGCCAATACAAATGGTTTTTGGGTATGGTTTTTGGGTCAAGTTTGTTTTCCCCTCCCTGTGTCTTACCGCCTCAAACAGAGCCAGATTATTTTGTTACAGAGAATCCTGACCAGACTTTTAGCAGTCTTCAAAGCGACTTAACTGACCATGGAGTGACCAGACAGTATCAAAGCATGGAGTCAGCCCATTTTTTTTAGAACTTTGTCCTAGGAGAATGCCCACAAGCAGGAATTAGCCGGCTGGGATATGTAGTTCATGGGGCTGTCAGCCATTACTTAAAAGTTTTCCCTCTGAGCATGTGCACAAGCTCTTGCTGAGAATGCTGGGATATGGAGTTCACTGCCATCCTCCCTGTAATTTTTTCAATTGAACTCTTCCCCAAATGATATTAAAAAGCTGCAGAACAGGGGTGTCTTTCTTTGAGAGTTTTTCAAAAGAAAACAAGGTTTTGAGCAGCCCTCCGGGGGGGGGGGGGAAGAGGTGTGCATAAACAGTCATGTGATCCTCGCTAACTAGGAGGGGGAGTGGCGGCTGGAAAACAAGAGATCAGTGAGACCTGCCTGATGCCTTGGGTGCGCAACAGTGTGACCAGATGACAGGAAATCCATTTTGGAAGCAGCGAAGACCAACAGGACCAGACTTTCTCAGGTATCAAAGAAACACCGGGCAAGGGGAGGGGGGAATGGAACTCAGACAACTGGGGCATGACAGACAGATGCTGCTGTCTGATCGTGCACTTTAAATCCATAAGGAAACAGGAAGGGCAATGGATCAAATTGCCCGTGTGAACGCGACTGTGGTCTCCCTGGCTCTGGATGGGTTTTCTTTACTGAAGGAGGCTCCTGGATATTTGCTATTTGTCTGCTATTTTTGCTTTGAAGCCAACTAGTACCTGATATTTCTGTTCTAAACTCTGACATTAATATTTCCTATGCTTTTAATTGCATGTTCCTTGGAACTTGAGAAAGGCATTTTCTTACTGCATAACATTTTTAATCCCACCAAGTTTCAACCTGGTTTCACATAGAAAACTTCATGCTTATTACTTATTTGATGTTAATTCACTGACGGCACAAATCCAGCCAAATTTAAGTACTTTTTAAATCTCATTGATTTTAATGGAAGAGAGCTTAAAACTTGTTTCATTCTCCTGTTGAGATCAATATGACTTAAATGTGCAGTTGAATTGCACCCTTTACTTTGGAGGGGGAGGGGGCTTATTCTCCCGCTTTGCCCCATCTCCTTTCTCATTTATTCTCCCCATTTTCTCACTTTCATCCTTGCAGACATTTGAGCCACTTTGTTCCATCCATCTATGTAACTTTGTTTAAGGTTACAATCAAGATAATACAAGGGATTAAGTCTTATTGAATTTAGTGGTGTGTGAACTTCTCCAGGCTAGAACTGGAAAGGGTCCAGCTACTTTTGAACAGCACTTGAGAACATCAGCCATCTTTCCCCCAAAACTTGTTTATTAGTTAAACTGTTCCCCCACAAGCCACTCCAAATAACCTACCACCAACAACCAAAAGCAACAAACTGCCACCACTCCCCCAACTGCCCTCAGCCATTTATCTGTGATGGCTGCAACTTCTGGGGTACAGGCAGGCAGGTGAATGGGTGAAAGTCCTCTATCCCTGTCTGTGTCTCCTCTCCCTCCTGATTCAATGCTGGTTCTGTCAACCTGGGGGAATACAGTCCCTAGTCGATATGACATCCTAGTATGCGAATTCAGCCTGTGTTCATGGACAGGTGCCTAATTTCTGTGCCAATGGGCAGGGTTAATCCCAACCATCAAGAAACACAGCTTCATTCCCAATGCACAGAGGAAGAAAAAACTAGAGGTGCCCTGCTGTCAAATTCGGCCCTCATTCGCCATGTATTTGTTAACTCTCTGTCTTTGGTACCTGTAATTCAATGCCCTGTTTCTGTCCTGCTAGGAATTGTGGGGGGGGGGGGGACAGTGTGTGGGTGAGTGCATAGAACTGCTTTGCTGAGTGTTGCGCTGGCTCATAACTGCGTCTATGCAGGGCCTTCTCATGGTGGGAAGTATGCGTGCTTGACTTTGACTACCAGACACTGCTGGATAATGTAACCATAGGCTTGCAGGTGTTGGAGAAGGGCTACCGGGGCACATGCTGGATGTATGAGTGTGATTGGACTGGACACTGGGGGGGGATTGTTTGAATTATGTATAAAATGAGAACTGGCGCCAAGGGAGTCAGTTCTGACACAGACTCGTCTATGCTTGAAACCCTCTTATCTCTCAATAAACAAATCACTGCCAAGAGAGTGCTGTTGGGAGTGAGTTTCTTGAAGACCTGACACCTACATTCCTTCACTCATCTTCTGCCTCGGCCTTTGATGGGGAAATTTACTTTATCTCCCATTTCTCTTGAGAACAAAAGAGAGTAGGAAAATTAGAAAAGGACCCAGTCCTTCTCTCATATAGAAAAGGACTCAGTCCTTCCTTCAAGATCCAGATGGGAAACTGACAGCACCATCACCCTTTCCCATAAACCTCTCCTCCTCCTCCTTCATGCATGCATATGCCCATCCTTGCTCAGGACAGGCAAGGGACATGCTATTAACTCCTTCCACCTGCATCAGGGCTGCTAGTTGTCTCTTCAAAGGAATGCATGATGGTTTGTTTGAGATGGTGGTGGTGGTTTGCTTTGGGAAAACAGCAGGGGAGACGTTTCCCAACCTGAGCATTGCAGACGTGCTCTGAAAGACTTTATTTGTTTTTCTCTAGCCACCTTCTATGACTGGCTCTACCCACCAAATTGCCAAATGGCAACCCTGTAAGGTTTTCAGGGCAAGAGACGTTTGGAGGTGATTTGCCATTGCCTGCCTTCATGTCAGCTCTGCTTAGCTTCTGAGATCTGATGAGACCAGGCTATCCTGGGGCTTTCCAGTTCAGGGCTAGGTTGAGAGTAATGTGAGTGGCCCAAGGTCACCCAGCAAGTTTCCATGGCACAAGTGGGGATTCAAACCTGGATTTCCCAGATCCCAGTCTGACACTTTAATCACTACGCCATGCTGGCTCTCGTGATGGAATAGTGTGTTCGAATTTATATTTTTTTTACTGGCATGATTTATTTATATATATGAAGTTAAATAAAAGAAAATTTTCACTTATTGTTATTGATGATGATGATGATGATTTTATTTCATTATTATTACTGAAAATAATTTTGTTGTATTGAGGAGGGGCCCTGACTCGGATAGCTCCAGCCTAGCATGATCTCGTCAGATCTCAGAAGCTGAGCAGGGCCAATGCGGAGGCTGGCAATGGCAAATAACCTCCGGACATCTCTTGCCTAAAAAACCCTACAGGTTCGCCATAAGTCAGCTGTGACTTAATGGGGAAAAAAATAAGGAGAGGGTGTTAAAAATTATCTGCTCTGGACACCAAATAGGCCAGGTACACCACGTCATCGGATCTATCTTGGTTTTCAAACTGTATGCCAGACTGCCATCTATGTGCTAGAGATATGTACAGTTGGGAGCGTGGGTAAATGCCAGGCCGTCCAGGTTAGCAGACAATCCCTCACCAGGCCCCAATCAGACTTATTTCCCTACAACCTACCAAGTCGACAGATAAAGCTGCAGGTCCAGAATCATTCCACAAACAAAATGATACACTTAATTTAAAAAGTCTGTGAAACTCCACTCTATGCTATTAAAGACTTAGAGGATATAGCCCTAAATTGTGTGAATGATGTGGATCATGGATAGGATCCAGCTGCTTTTCAGCTTGTGAAAAAGGCTACGCTGAGGATCAGGGGCGTTGAGTTTAAAAACTCCCGGGGGGGGGGGCGGGGGCTCTTCCATGCGTGCGCGCAAAGCTCGCCCACCCACCAGAACCATGTCCCCCCCGCCTGACCACTCCTGCTTCCATCCCTCCGTCCGTCCAGGGGCCAGCTGGGCATTTGCCTAGCTGGCCCCTGGACAGATGGAGGGAAGGTCGGAGTGGCCAGGCGGGGGGGGGGGGGAGAGAGACAGTGGCAGCGGCCCTAGGAAGGGCCGAGGGAGACGCAGCGGAGGGCCCACCGTTTCCCCGGGGGGGGGCTCAGTCCCCCCCGGGAAATTTTGGGGGTGGCTCGAGCCCCCCCGTAGTTGACGCCTATGCTGAGGATCATGGGAACAGCGTGGACAAAAGCCATGTGGGACAGCAACTGTGGTAAGGAAGGGAATTTAGTAAGATTGGATCAAATAGCTGACTGGATTCAATCCTGTGAGTACCACTAGTCCTAGTAAAACAGAAGATGTGGTGGTGTCCACCAGATCTGTCCCTATCACATGGAAAGAAGGGAAGTTGTATACATGTCCACTCTTAAATATAAAAAGGGGGAATATGGGGCCCCAGCTCCCTTCTGCTCAGTCTCTTCTCCCAGGTGCATTTCTCCTCACTGCTGCTCTGGCAGCAGCAGATTGCTCAACTGGAACAAAAGCAGTTTGGGAAAGGAGGTGTGGGGAGGATTCTTCACTCCTTATGGGTGCTTCATTTTAGAAATAGGCCTCTATAAATTCTTCATCTTTCTGAGTGATTGGGACAGAGCTGATATCTGACACAATCACATCTAATTTGAGCCTCAGAAAACGATGAAGGAAATCCTATTTCTAGACAGAAAAAAGGAACTTGGTATGCCACAAATTTCAACAGATTCTGCCTTTATTCGACATCGTGCACAGCATGGTGTTCGTGCCTAGCACAATGGCCTCTTGCCTGCGAGTAGCATGAGTGATTTCTCCTAGTGAGTCAGGAACATACTTCAAAATATTTGGCTTTGAACTAACAATGGTGTAAGGCTCCAATATGCAGTAGGTGTTTGAGGAAATATTTTAACATATTTAAAACATCTCATAGAGTAAAAGAAAGCCTTGGAATGGTGTTGTGGTTACTTACAGTGCTGGCATTTACATATGGCAGCAGCTTCCGCAAAACTCAGGAAGGAAAGCAAGCAGCCGAATCATTAAAAACTGGGGCTGAGTTCTTTTGCTGAGACTGCTTGGTCTTTTGCAGTGCAATCTGAAGCAGACCTACACCCTTCTACCATCTTAGTGCCATCCTAAGAAGATTTCCTGGGAGTAAGCCCCACTGAATAGACTTGAGCAGGATTCTGTCTGCTTAGGATCACTTTCACAGGTCTGCTCAGAGGTAAATTTCATTTAAACTGATAGGATTATTACTCCCAGGAAAGAGCTGCGGGCAGCCAGAGGTTGCAGTCACACACGCCAGTTGAAGTGGAGTGGAAGCAAGGCTATTCCCTCTGGAGGAATTAGACCTGCGGTTGTGAGATCACAGAGCCCTTTGTTGTTGCGGGCCCAGCCCGTAACTGTGTGATCAGATACAACTTCGAATGAGTTGGGGTTTTTTTGCTGTTTGTTTCTCATGTGCATAAATGAGGAATAGCACCTCCGCACCGAGGGCCCCCTATGGGTATGCAATGATGCGCATACTGCGAAGGGGGGAGGGAGCGGCACCGAGCTGGGATAGCCTGATCAGATCATCCCAATGGTTTGGAAGCATTCTTGCACAATCAGACAGGGGAAAGTCCATCCGTGGCCCGTTGCAACCCACTTACTACTGGATTTTCCCCAGTGTCTGTTAACTCCACTTCCGCAATGAAGCAGCATGGACTGCCAACAGCTGCGGGATGCTTCCCAGATGTTGCTGTCTGATCATGCCCTTTTGATCTGTCAGGCATTTGCAGCTATGTTGGATCTTCTGGCATGTGTGATCGCAGCCTTAGATTCTTTTAGTTTTAAAAAATGAAGCAAACGTAACCACAGTGCCATTTTCTCATAGGAAGATGCTTCAAGGCCTTGATCATTTTGGGTTCCTTTCTATTGTTTAGAGCTCTGTGATATCCTTTTTTGAGAGGAGATGAGTCACACTATTGTAACTGCAGCCACACTATAGGTATCTCTGTGCTGACTTGGATCCAGCAGAGCGCTTCCATGGAAGGAAGGATTTTTTCCCATTAGAGTTACCAGTTTCAGGTTGGGAAGATTTGTGGGGGGGGGGGGGGTGTGGAGAGGGGAGGGACTTCAGTGGGGCATAATGTCATAGACTCCACATTCCATCACAGCCATTTTCTCCAGGTGAACTGATCTCTGTCGCTTGGATATCAATTGTAATAGTGGGAAATCTCAAGCCACTACCTGGAGGTTGGCAACTTTGCTTCCCATGGAATGTGACTTTTTCCTTTCCCTCTTCCTTCTGTAGCCTAAAATGCCTGCTTCTTCCCAAAAACTATCAGAAGTTTGCAGGTGTGATTTTTGAAAATGTCATCTGTAGCTTTGTTTTCAGATCTGACATCTGATGCTGAAGCACAAAAAGCAATATACAATAGGAAGATAGTCTATTTGTTCAGAGAATTTATATGCCACTTCTCCAGGGGCCTGCTCCAGAAGGCTATCAGAATCAAAACAATTCAATAAAGTCATAACAACAGCAACATACAAATTATAAATATGACAAGAAACCATTAAAACACTTCAGAGACATAAAAAGCATACAAGATTCAGCAGCCTTAACTGATAACCATAAAATAACCCTCAGGATGGAGGCAGGCCATAAAAAAAGCTAGAACGATAGAACCTCTCAGTTAAAAGATTAGGTGAAAATAAATTATTTGATTTGGTGCTCAAAAGGAGTAAGGTAATTCAGGAAAGTCTCAGGGGAGGGAGGGATTCCAAGGGAAAGATGCTACCACTGAAAAGGCCCTGTCCCTGGCTGTCGCCCATCTCACCTCTGAAAGCAGGGGCACTGAGAGAAGGTTTGGGAACAGGTTCTTTAATAGGAATACTGGACACTACAGGAGGCAGCAGTTCTTCAAGTTCCTTGGCCTCATGCCACTTAAGTAATTGTAAGTTAAGAACCAGCACTTGGAATGTTGTCCAGAAGCAGATGGGCAGACAGTGCATATCTTTCAGCAATGCAACTTTTTAATTAATTAGCTTATACAGTTTGAATAACCAAGACTAGGCACAGTCTTGTTTCAGGTAAAGCCTGAGTCTTATTATAATGCAACAAAGCCAAAAATCTCTTGAACTAATGTGGCTGGAAATGGAATAAGGTCATTAAGTGAGCTGCCACAACAGCAGAAAATTAGTATAGAAGACCACATACTAAACCTTGACTACCTGAAGTCCCTAAGGATGACATTATGGTTCAATTCCATCATATACCAAACACTCAAGGTAAAACAGAGTTTGTTCTTATGTCATTTCCACACAGGTTATCTGTCCTGGGTAAAATGCTGTTTGGAAACATTTCTCCCCCCAGCATTCCCAAAGCATTATTGGGCATTGGTGCAATTCCTGTTTTTTTTCCTGGCCATTCTTTGGGCTTTCCCAAACCTGCTTTTGCTGAGAAGTTTTGGGAAAGGTTGTAGTAAAGCCTAGATGGCTCATGTGTGGCTGGGCAGGAATGTTTGAATTTTCCCACCCACATGGGCGCCATTTTCCTTGACATTGTCTCAGCAGTGGCCATTTACTTCTCCCGTATGGATGGCATCCCCCAGGTGGGACTTAGAGCTCTCCTGGAGTTATAACTGATCTCCAGACTAGAGATCAGTTCCCTTGGAGGAAATGGCAGTTTCAGAGGGCAGTCTTTATGGCATCCCATCCCATCTGAGCTCCTTCCCCTCCCCAAACTCCCCCAAGTTCATTCCCAAATCTCAAGAAATCCCCTAACCCAGAGCTGGCAACCCTATTCCCCACTACCAGAAAGCTTTTTAATTTTAATTAAAAATGGCAATTGATTGTCATTATATCAATATAACATTATAACAATATGTGTAACGGGTTCTCTGAATTCCCAGATTTCATTTTTAAAAATCTCCACATTGGAATGGGCAAGATGATTTACTTTTTTTTTAAGAAAACTAAAGCTGGGAATTCAGAGGACCTGTGACAATGTTACAATGAGATTCCATTGCAAATTTATATATATAATTTTATACAATTCCAGTGGCCCCAGGGTGGTGTTGGGGTTTTTGGGGGACCGGGCAGGGAAAGTGTGGGGATAGCTGCCATATGGAAGCCACTGTGCTGTATCAGAAGCCAGTGGGGAACAGTGGGGAAACTACACAAACTGGTTCCAATATGGAAACCTCCTTTGTCACATCAAGCATGGTACTATGGCTGGTGAAGCAGACACAGAGTCCAACATGGGGCTGATTTGAGCTTTATTATCTAGAATAGAAACCCCAGTGATGCACGTTGGGTCTCTGCTTCCCAGGACCAGTTATACACTAGCCCTGTACACACATTACGGTGAATGCGTGTACAGTCCAGATACAGCGTACCCTCGATTCCTCTCTGTACACAAATGAAGAAGAAGAAGAAGAGATTGGATTTTAACCCTGCCCTTCACTACCCAAAGGAGTCTCAGAGCGGCTTACAATCTCCTTCCCTTCCCCTCTTCACAACAGACACCCTGTGTGGTAGGTGGGGCTGAGGGAGCTCTTTTCAGAGCTGTCCTTGAGAGAACAGTTCTGACAGAACTATGGTTTGCCCAAGGTCATCCAGCAGGTGCAAGTGGAGGAATGGAGAATCAAACCCGGTTCTCCCAGATTAGAGTCTGTGCACTTAACCACTACACCAAAGTAATTCTTATTTTACACTCGTGTACAGCTGGATGTTTGATTTTAATCCCACACTTATCTAGGTTCTGGTCCCTAGTTTTATTTCCAAAGTGTCGGTGCTTTCTTGCAAACCGTGGTATGCGTGCACATGCACATTTTCACTGTTAACATCTGAACAGGGCTAGCTTGAGCCATTTTACAGTCCTTAAAAATCCAAAATATTTGTTCTCAGCCAAATCAGGTAACCTTACCCTGTTTTCAGCCATGTGGAACTGTTCCGTATCATTGCAGAAGAGATAATAAATCAACAGTCTGTTGGAATTTACTGACATAATTCCACCGAGGTAAACTTTCCCTGCTTTCAAGTTGTTGTGTCTGTCATCAAGAAGTGCCCATACCTGAACAACAGTGGTACTGAAAACACTTTGGCTGAGAGCTGTGTGTTTGGGCTAAAAGTTGGAGAATCTGTTATGAAGAGCGGGCACTACATTGCGGTCTCTCCAGGCCTTCTTAATCTTGTCAGAAGCAACAGATAAGATGAAATAGAATGCTTGCTGAAAGTCGGGTCTGCTGACAAGGACTTGTCCATCATCACTGCGCCATGGCAGCCAAAGCCATTCCTCCTAGAAAAGGGTGCAAAGGCTGCCCAGGAGATAGTCAATCTTTTTTTTTAAAAAAAGTGTCTGCTTTTGCTAAGGATCACTCCATTACACAAAGACTACAAAGAATTCTAATTGCTACAAGAAATCTAAATATGTGTGGGTAATGGGATGGGTTCTTTGAGCCTGTGCACCATCTAAAAATAATAATAATAAAAATCTTACAGCAGCTGACAGAGAAGGAGTTTGGGGAAGGGCATCTTTAGGTCCTCTAAAGAGAGCCAGTCTGGTGTAGTGGTTAAGTGCGCGGACTTAATCTGGGAGAACCGGGTTTGATTCCTCACTCCTCCACTTGCACCTGGCTGGATGACCTTGGGCAAGCCATAGCTCTGTACCAGCTGTTCTCTCAAGGACAGTTTGGGAAAGAGTTCTCTCAGCCCCACCTACCTCACAGGGTGTCTGTTGTGGGGAGGGGAGGGGAAAGGAGTTTGTAAGCCGCTCTGAGACTCTTAAGTGAGTGAAGGGCAGGGTATAAATCCAATCTCTTCTTCTTCTTCTCTTTGATGTCGTATCATCCACTTTTACATCTGTCCTGGTGTTGTGTAATAATACAGATGTATTTGTCCTGATACTTGTTTTGGTTGTTTGAAAAAGGATTATTTGAGCTTTGGATAAATATGGGCTTAAGTAAAAATAAAGAACAGGGGATAGGAAACTGGGGTCAACAACTTGCTACATTCTCTTAAACATCCAAACCCTAACAGGAGATGGCATCACTAGAAAAGTGAGAACCGAACAGTCTATGTTTAAAAGCACTGCCAGAAATATTCTTCACCAGCTCTGTTGAAGATAGCACACTCTCTGAGGAAATTACTGACAGAGCAGAGGAATATCTCATAAAAGACTTATAACCAACAACTCATTTCAGAATCTTTGATGAATTGCAGTACATATGATACAAAATGAAGCTGATATCACAGCTTCCACCCACTTCTTTCTCCATTTGTAACCGATACCTGAAGATGCTCCCTCGTGTTATGAGAATGTCTAACCTTGTCAAACTCTCTTTGGCGTCCAACAGATTTCGGGTGGGTAGAGGAACCTGGGGACCAGTTTCTTCCAGACAAGTGCCTTTCTGCCATCTCTGAGATAGGGATGATCACTTGAATCTGCAGAACATGCAAAACTGTCCAGTGTAAATGCAGAAGAAATTTTATTGGCTGTTCTACACACTACAAATGAGGTTAAAGCTGGGTAAATAAAAACAATTTAAAAAATGTGTCATTATGAAAAACTTGTTTATATTCACATTCAGTCTCTGACGTCCATGACAAGTTTCTTTCATTAAAATTTGAGAAAGTAGTATTTTGTTATTTGAGCTACCTAGTCAATATAACGGTACGTTGTTTTTATGCCCTAATAGCAAACATCACACTTCAGAGACTAAAGCTGCTGTTGCCATTTTCAAAAATTATGTCTGCAAACTGCCAATTTCCCAATATTAATTGCTCCAGACAAGGTTCTGGTGATCTCAAAAACCCATGATTTGACATCCCAGTTACATTTCTAGGTTACTCAGGAGGGGAATTAACACACCAAGACAGTATAAAGGCCGTCATTGAGGAATATACTGGGTTTTTTCTTAAGTAAAGACAGTATAACTTTATGGAGAATGTGGCTGTGAACGTTGAAACAGAGGTAGCATGATGTAAAGCTTGACCATTGTGGTCACTACTTCAACCCTCTACCTTACATACTTAACTCAAGTGGCTTTTGAATGCAATAAGTTCGGCACCCATGAGGCAAACAGAAAAAGAACAGTAACTTTTATTTACTCCCAGAGATAAGGGAATAAGGTGGGGCAGAAAAGAAGATAAGATCTGTTTAAAGGTGTAACAATATTGCTGGGTCCATTCAATTGTAAGATTACAGTTGATAATTAAGGAGTGTAGAGAGGTGATAACAGCCAAATTTGTATCCATGAGGTGAATGCTGGCCTTCCCTCAATCTCAGGATTCTCACAGTGGAAATGTGACTTCTCAGAAACTACAAATCTTTTGCTAGTTTCCCTCAGAAATTGTGGCCTCAAGATAGATCCAGTCTCTTCCTCAAGCTAGCTTGCTTTATCACAAAAGATGGGTTCCGAGACTTCCAGAGTCTCCTGAGACAGGTTCTCTCCCAACTAATGCTTTGGAAACCCAACCCCCCTATCTCCAC
Source organism: Lepidodactylus listeri (assembly GCA_029233225.1). Taxonomy (NCBI): domain Eukaryota; kingdom Metazoa; phylum Chordata; class Lepidosauria; order Squamata; family Gekkonidae; genus Lepidodactylus; species Lepidodactylus listeri. The sequence continues at coordinate 23,330,795 of JARCFY010000016.1, forward strand.
ACATTCAATGGTTTAGCCTGCTTAAAGACATAGTAAACTTCAGGATCCCTCCAGCCTCTCCTTCTCTGAAGGTTCAGACCCAATTTGATCTGAGCTGATGTGCAACAGCTTTTTCTCTCATGCTCTCCCGTCCAATCTGGTTATTTCAGCCCTTTCAGGGATCCTGACTGGCTGCTAGCTACTCTGCTCACACTCCAAACAGGATTAAAAGGGAATGATGTTTTTCAGAAAGGGGCAGGACCTTTTCCCATCCAGTGAAACCTGCTCTGGAACTGCTCTAGATTCTGGTATACAACAGGAGCTATAATATAACATTGGGTGGGTCTGATGAGCACTTTGATCCATTGCCATTGCTTCTCACCACACCAATGGATTTAAATTGCTCGTTCAGACAGCAACATCTGTATCCTGTCCCGCAGTCGTCATTCACCTGTGCTAACCCCCAACTTTCCTGACACTGGATAAAGTATGGTATTTACTGAATCTACTGGGTTAACCGCATGCATCTGGATGTCTGATTGCTCCACTGTGTGCTCAAGCTGTTTGGAAAGTCTGAAGCTTCTGCTTCATGGCCACCATTTTTTTTACTCAGTTAGCTGTGTGCACATAAGTATTTGTGTCTGGGTTGTAAATCACTGCCCGATGGTAAATAAGTGCTTCTGCGCATGCACAAAAAGATTTTTTTTTAAAAAAAAGATGCTGCCCAAGCGCCTGCTTCATGGTTACCACAGTAGTAGTCTGAATGGTTGACCATGGGGTGAATGCATGGTGAGGCAGGATAAGGGTGGCATGTTTGGATGAAACTCACTGGAACAAATAGTATTGGATAAATTAGAGGCACAGCCAGACTGTGCCAGCTTCTGGCGTCTGACCACAGCCATAGAGTAGATTTCTACCCAAGGCTTTCACCTCTCCCCATTCTTTCACATGCATTGTGTATGGTGTAAGTTGTTAACTTAATCAGTTTTGACTTTGCTACAGGCATCTAAGCCACGGGCAGAACTACTAAATTTGATGGCAGATTAGACGCACCCTTTGATAAACCTCTCTTCCCTGTCTATTAGCCATGATAGTTAAATGAAAACTCTGTGTCCAAAGGCTGTATACTTCTGAGGATCAAATGCTGGGCAAAACAGAGAATGATGCTACATCCCTCCTCAGGTTGTGGGTTCATGGAGAGTACTGGTGGAGGCGCTAGAAGGAACGATCACACACAAACCATCTGGAGAGACATGGTCACAGCTTGTTTATTTATTACTACAGACAAAGAAGCGGCAGCATAGCTCAGAGACGAGTCCTAGTATCGGGCAATCTGCCTGCTGCCCGATGCACCCATCCCTCGGCCCGCCTGCTGGGGGACTGACCGTGGAGTGGCAGAATACATGTTGAATTGATTGCATTAGACATCGATTGAGTTACTGGTTCTATTCTAGCAGACCTTATATTTCTCTCTACCCACAGAAAGGCCTGGTGTAGACACTAACCATAATTTCCCTTCCAAACAGCTGAGGAAGATGTGAAGAATGTGAACAGGTTATGGCTCTGGTCCACCAGAAGCTAAGGTCAGCATCTGTGAGAACTGGCATGTCCATACGGCTCAGAGGACTGTTGCTGTTGCATGACTGTGATGGTGCAGAACCAAATTATGAGGCACCTGGAGGCAATGAAGTCAGGAGCACTGGGGAGGTGTTTAAATGCTGATCATATGGACCATAGGGAAAACTAGCTCCCTCAGGTCCATCTGTCCTGATCTGCCTTCTGATTGGCTGGCCAGTGGGCAGCGCAGCCGGGAGCCCACGAAAAGGTAGAGAGCCCCAAGCAAGCGCTGGTGCACCTCAGGAAACTGACACCGAGCTTCAGTTTGCGATGAGACCCTGCAGGATGAGATGGGCCCCCCAGGTAAGCCTTGGACCTGTGCTTGGGGCAGCCTCATGGACATTTCCAGAGAAGCAGCCCTGTTAGTCTGTTGGAGCAAAATAAAACAGAAGTCCAGTGGTCCCTTAAAGACTTAACAGTATTTATTCCAGAGTGAGCTTCATGGACAACCTCCACACAGAAATGTTGTTCAGGGACAACCTTCACACAGAAATGTTGGTTCCCACAAACAGTGCCTCTGTGTGGATTATAAGCCTGGCAGCAATACTACCCACTACTGAGATGCTTGAGTAGGGGCTGCTATAAGCTATGGGCAGGGCCAATGCATTACACAAATGCAGGCTGCTCTGTGTCACCAAAGAACGTGCTGTGAAACTGAAAACGTGGAATAGGTACCTAAAGAAAAAAGGCTGTTTTGGTGTCATTTTATTCTCGGCACCTCGTAATTAGTGGTTCTTCCCCCTCCCAGGTGGTTTACAAAATGATCATGTTAAGTTGTTTTCCAAAGAACAGAGTCGACCATCACATTTCATACACATGGTTCTGTCCAGTGCCTTTTGCCTTTATCTCGGGCCCATAGCTACAGTGGGGCATATCAGGGCCCGGCCGCCTGACTTACCACCAAGGCCCAGCTGCTCCCTTGGAGGTGTGTGCAGGGTGCCCCCTGACTTATTTAAAGGCCCGCCCAATCAAAAATCCTGGCTATGGGCCTGCCCATTCTGCATCTAGCATTCACTCCACTGTTTTACCAAACCCACATTGGAACAGAAATTCCCCTCCACGCTGCATGCCGGTTTCACTTCTTTTGATCTCTCAGTTTTATGGTACTGTCTGCATAGATTTATGGCCATTTTATGACTCTGCAGTCAGTGCGGTGTTGGTATCTGAGTGTGGTTTTGAGCCACATCTTTTCCTGTTCCAGTGTGAGTTTCATAAAACTACGGAGCGAATGCTAGATGCACAATGGGCCTTGGTGATGTTGACAGTGTGAGGCTGTTTGATCATGTGGGGTTGCACCTGAGAGCATCAGAAAGCCAATAACTTTTTGAGCCGGTTTTGCAGGAAATAAAGTCACTTGGTGACCATATCCCTCATGCTTGTTAGGAAGCTTTTCAGTGTTGTGATGAGCTACCATGGATGCTAGGGAAGCACCTAAGGCTCCCATAAAGACTGGGCTCCAACTGATTTTTCTTTCCAAATGCATATGCAACAATTCAGGGGAAGGATGGAGACAAGAACTAACATCCCAAGATTAAGGTGATGCTTGGCATATGATGTCGGTGGCATGTGTTGCCATTGTTTGTATTAATCTGCCTGCAAGCAGATGGTCATATTTACACATTTGGTGGATGCCTGAAATTGTTCCATGAATATTTTCTTTAAACAACGTTTTTTTAAAAACAAAAAACAAAAAAAACAAAATCTTCTTGCCGTTTCAGAGGCACACTTTTAATTCCAGTTACTTAGCCTGCTTTCTTGGTTGGCCACACTCAGCGGTTCCGTGCGACTCCTTTTTCTCTGAAACGACTTTCATTTGGCTCCCAAAACGTGCATTTTGTGAGCCGAGCAGAACTCCAGAGATCGAAACCTCAATTATCCCAAATGGCTAGCTGTACAAATTACACTGTTGGTTCCCCATGGCAGCTGGTTCTGTACAACTGTATGTACTTTTAGTCATCTCTAGAAAAAGACCTAATTATCCCCAGCCAGCTGAAAAAAAAAATGAGGTTGGACTGTAAGCGATTCATTGGATCTTGGAATTGGCTACAATATTTCTTGATTCAGGAAAAAGCAAACCTGCTGCCAGTGGAGTAGAATGTAGAGCAGAGCAGTAGATAGCTGGCAGAGTGGGATGGCTACAGAAGCCTCAAGAAAGCAAGTTAAGCCACATTCTGGGGGAGGGAACTCAGTGGGGGCAGGTTATGCCATACACTCTGATCTCTGAAGCAGCCATTTCCTCCAAGGGAACTGATCTCTGTAGTTTGGAGATCAGCTGTAATTCTGGGAGAATTCCAGGCCCTACTGGAAGTTGACAACCTGATCTACCGGGGAGGCAAAAAACGAAACTCTGGAATTGGAATCTAACTTGTCACATGATGCATTTCAAATAAGAGATACGACAGAAAAGCACACTGCAGTGGGTGGAAACTGGGCAAAGACAATTCTCAGCCCACGGCAAAACTTTGTGCCCAGATGCTGTGACTGTATAAGCAAAATTTGCACCGTCATACTTAACAGCCCAGGCCCCTAGCCAGGATTTTTTCTTAGTTGGGGAGCATTTAAATTTCTTAGGGGGAACTGGATAATTGAAATAAAGGTGGTTTAATCTGGACCCTTGCCCCGGACAGCTGTGCAGGAATACCTGGCTCCTTCCATGCACCTGCTACCACTCAGGGGCCCTGAGCGAAATGGGAAGCTGGGGGGGGGCTTGCCAGTAAATTGGGGGGGGGCCTAGCCCCGAGATGCCCCACTGCAGTTACGGGCCTGGGTCAGCCGGGTTGTTCTGAAGCAGTAGAACAAATTTAGAGCCCAGTGTTAGGTATAAAAACATAAGAACATAAGAGAAGCCAATGTTGGATCAGGCCAATGGCCCATCCATTCCAACACTCTGTCACACAGTGGCCAACAATACCAGGTGTCCTCAGGAAGTCCACCAGTGGGGCCAGGACACTAGAAGCCTTCCCACTGTTGCCCCCCCCCCCAGCACCAAGAATACAGAGCATCACTTGCCCCAGACTGAGAGTTCCTATCTATACCTTGTGGCTAATAGCCACTGATGGACCTCTGCTCCATATGTTTATCCAATTCCCTCTTGAAGCCGTCCATGCTTGTAGCCACAGTGAATTCCATGTGGTAATCAGTGAATTCCATGTCTTAATCAGTCCAGTTATAATGTCCAGTTGTTTGTATTTTGTAAAAAAAAAGGAAATATCAGTCTGTACCTGTGATCTCCATGCCTCAGAGGAGTGAATGGAGAGTCTCAGCCTTATTTTGACACATTTATTGCTTTACAACTGTTAACCTTATAACCTTGGCTTGTTATTTAGTTTTCTCTTCCCATATCTTAAAACATCTTCATCATGTTACATGTTAATCTGCTGTTCAGCCCCTGTCTATAAGTTTGAGCCTTACCTTCCTTCCAATGTATTTGAAAAAAGTGTGCGTGCATACAAAAGCTCATACCTTAAATAAAGCTGTGTTGGTCTTAAAGGTGCGATTGGACTCCAAATTTGTTCTGCTTAACAGGTGTACAGTTTGTTCACATGCATATATTTAGAGGGACCGTTTTGCTAAATTTGAGAGTTCCACAGTAATAGTGACAGGGATAAATGGAACTCACAGGATATTGGAGAAGTGACAGGTGTGCATTGTGTGCTTCAGAAACTGGAAAAATGGAAAGTGGTCGTATGTCACATAGAACAAGCAAGTCACCCCATGTTTCAAGCCCAACCCTGATGCTCCCCAGTTTAGCAAAGACTATTTTCATGTTTTTCTTTGACTCAAACTGGACTAGAAACACACCATTAAATAAATATTGCAATGCCCGGGATTCTAAAGAAACCACCATACTCCGCACCGGAAACCAAGGCTGCTTTATTTACACCCAGTAAGATTTCCAGAAGCTTCAAATCTCTTGCACTGAATGCGGCCCTGAAAATGCAAGAGCATTGATCTGAAGGCTACAGCTAAAGATGCTGGGAAGTGCTGCGTGTGATGCCTTCACCTCTTTTATAAAATCTATTAATGAGCCAACACCTGGAGTGTTTTATTTTTAGTGTACAGTATTAGCAGTTATCTAGAAGCATTAAGTGAGCTGTGAAAAGCATCTGCTGCAATTTTAAAGCTCGAGCACTGATTATTAAGTTAAACTAGATTCATATTGGGAGCATCGTTTTCTCCTTACATAAGCTTCCAAGGAGACAACTTGGTCTGTACAGCAGACCTGATCCCTGTTTTTTCTTGACACCCGAGTACCAGGTCAGCCTCCTGGGTCCCAGAGCATTGTTTCACACCATTATCCTCCTGCACATCTCACGTTTTTTCCCCACTGAGTTGCTACCAGGAGAGTTTTGTCTGAGTCCATTTATCAGGCAGCCTGGGTAGCTTTCACTCTTGGAGACATATTCACTCTTGGAGACATATTTAAATTTATGGTGAGCTTTCCTGGAAGAAGATGCAGGCAGATGCAGGGTCATTGTGGCAAAGTTGTCTTTTATCTAGCAGCTTGGGCGTAAAGGGCTGTGGTCAAATTCACATGTGCCTCTTAAAATGACTTTAACATAAGGCTGCCAACTCTGGCTTGGGAAATTCTTGTAGATTTGGGGGTGGTGCCTGAGAAGGGCAGAGTTCAGAGCTCAGCAGGGATATAATGCCAGAGAGTCTGCTCTCTGCAATTGTCATTTTCTCTAGGGAAACTGAATGCTGGAGATGGGTAGAAATGCCAGGAGAATGCCAGGCACCACCTGGAGATTGGCAACCCAACCAGAGTTGCACACATGCAACCCAGATAGGCAACTCTTAATGTGCTCGTACCAGGTTTCTTGATTGATTGATTGATGGATGGTTGGGAAGGTAGATTAACCATCACATCAACCTCCCTGGGTTCTACAAGGCAAAGGGTGATTTCGGCCTAAGTGGTGGAATGAATACTTCATTATGGCCTTGGGCTGTGAGTTCGGCATCTAATTAGGGATGCTTAAACAAGAATCATTTGACATTATGACTAGATGCAGGAATGTAACTTTGTTTTCTCTCTCAGAGATTTGCCCATTATGGGCATGATTCTGTCAGGAAAGTTGGGATCATTTTTAATCCCACTGATTACAAGGTCATGCTTTGACTCTTTCAAGGCGTCATAGTTTATGGGTCTAGATTGGTTTGTATATAGCCTAATGTGTGTTTAAGGCTCAGGATTTGTCTTGATAACCCATTTTCATATACCAGCTACAGCCCTCCTCCAGTGAATTGGATCCTGCACCCATACACAAATACATTTATTTTACAATTTATTTACCCTTATATATGCATATCCTTGGGGCCAAGGTGGCTCAGAGATTAAGACACTGAGCTACAGACCGGAAGATTGGTAGCTCAGCAGTTCGAGAGCCGAATGCTGCGTGACCGAGTGAGCTCCCATTTCTGGCCCCAGCTCCTGCCAACCTAGCAGTTCGAAAGCAAGAAATGGCAAGTAGATAAATAGGTATCGCTTCAGTGGGAAGGTAACAGTGTTCCATGCGCCTTGGTGTCTAGTCATGCCGGCCACATGACCACAGACAGCGCTGGGTGTTCGGCTTGGAAACGGAGATGAGCACTGCCCCCTAGAGTCGGATTCAACCGGCTTTCAAGCAAGGGAAACCTTTACTGTTTTCAGTGGCGGCTCCATACTGGTGGAATGAGCTCCCAGAGGAGATCAGGGCCCTGTGGGGCCTTTTGCAGTTCCGCAAGGCTTGCGAGACGGAGCTCTTCCACCAGGCTTTCAATTAGGAGCTGCCCTACCATTGCTATTGAGCCCTGGCCCCAGATCTCAACAGTGGCATTATTTCATCAGGACTCAGGAAGATCATTGAAATTGGTAACTGTCTGTCTGCTGCGGGTTACAGGATACCAACTTAAGCAATTTAACCCCATTTTAAGGGATACTAACAGCATTAGCACCTTACAATTTTATGATTTTTAGCGTACTGAATTGTATTGACAGTTCTTACCTGTTTTATGTGTTTTAAGGGTATTTATACTGATTGTGTAAGCTGCCCTGAGCCTGCTTGCAGGAAGGGCAGGGTATATATTGAAGTAATAAATAAATTAATTAATGCATATCCTACCATTTTTAACAGGAAAAAACCCAAGCTGCCTCACAAAGGAAAGATGCTATATATCTGGTGTCACTAGGAAGTGCTGTCATAACACCTTCTTCAGTCAGCTACAGATAAGAGAGATCAATACACCAGGCCAATCCTTCTGCATAGATGGCTGGACTAGAATCTGGGAGATTAGGGTTCAGATCTCTACTCTGCCATGGAACTTCACCGGGTGATCCTGGACAAGTCACACTGTCTCAGCCTAATTAACTCACCTAGTATTGTAAGGACAAAATGAAGGAGGGTGGGAATGATGTTTCAAGTCACTTTGGGTCCCCATTAGGGAAAACAGCAGGATATCTAAATAAACTTGCTATCAGAAGCCATTGCAAGAGAAGGGAGAGGGGGCTGCCTAAAATCCCACCTGCCTCCCACCCCCAAACAACAGCCCTCAAGATTTGAAGATTGCCCCCTGGAAGGAGGTGTGAGTTTGTTAAGAGCTACTGCTCTAACCACTGCTCAGTACTCACTCTCCTCCTTCTCATGGCTCATCTGATGCTGCTAAGCACCAGCATTGTACTCTCTTGAGGTTTGCAGCGTTCATCTCGTTTTTCCTGCTCTAAGGAGGATATAAATTACCCTTGTTCAGATGGTTATTTCCCACGCATTTAACAGGGCTGCTGGTACTGACCACTTTTGATGCCAAATGTAAAAAATTGCAATCGAGTTTTTGGGATAAAGGAGCGTACTGTAACAGCTGCTCTCCCTCCCCCCCTCAGGAGACTTCCCGAGCAAATCAGTCACTTTCACCTACTGAGCATTTTCATAGCGCGCCGTTGATGTAAGGCACCGATGTGTTTCAGAAGAGAGAATCTAGAATTCAGAAGACAGTTGCGGTTTAAATGATAACGCTCTTGAGAAGACAAATCCTTGCAGCCAAATTAAGCGCTGCTACCAAGCATTGTTTTTCCCCGGCACTCTGCAACTCGCTGCTGCGTCAATTATTTCTCTGAAAGGAGCTCGTGAAATGGATTTTAAAAGGCTGTCACCCATGTACATGAGCGGAGAATTCCAGTTCAGTGGTGTTTTAGTTCCAATTTGCACAATGCTGCCCACAGGGCTCAGGGACAGAGTAAGGTGCAGCAGAACTTCCTTCTGGTTCTCAGTCAAGGAAGTTTTGAGAGGGTTTTTTTGTTCGTTTGACATTAAAGAACATGTATTTATGAGATTCCTGGGGGAGGCTTTGGTGCTGGGGTCCCCAGCGTGGTGCCTGGGGGTGCCACAGTAATTGCCGACACCTTTCCTGGGGCCCACCAAGTGTTTTTAGGAAGTGGGTAGGGCCAGGTAGGGCATTTGCTCAGCAAGACTTCTGATTGGCTATTGAAGAGCTGATTGGCTGTAGCAGGAAAGGAAGTAGAAGTTAGTCAAAGGTAAACATGAGCCCATGTGATATAGTAGTTACAGTGGTGAGACTAGGATCTGAGGAGGCCTAGATTCAAATCTTCTTGCCATGAACCTTACTGGGAGACCTTGGGCCAGTCATATACTCTCAGTCTATCTCGGTAACCAGTCAAATGTTCTGAAGTATAATATGGGAACTCTTAGTTCCATTACAAGATGCTAGCATTTTTAATAGACTACTGAAGAAATAACACTTTCTATGACACACCTGTTCTATTCCATTTTTCTAGAGGTCAACTGTGGCTTAGTGGTAGAGCATCTGCTTTGCATGCAGAAGTTTCCAGGTTCAATCCCGGGCATTTCCATTTCAAAAGGATCAGATAGTAGGTGATATGAAAGACCTCCACCTGAGACTCTGGAGAGCAGCTGACAGCCAGAGGAGACAATGCTGACCTCGGTAGATAAATGTCTGACTCAGTATAAGGCAGCTTGATGTGCTCATGTATTAAAGGCAATACTCCACATTTGCTATTGATGTGCCTTAACTTTAGTAATATTTAGCCAAAATGCTTCTTCTGCCTATGGCAAATGCCTGCTTATTTCCATTATAAGTGTCTTTTTGAAGTAAATACACATGGTAGAAACATAAACTACTGTTATGATGGCTTTTTTACATGGAGCAGCTGAAACAATTAAATTAAAATCATGTTTTGCTGCATATGGGGTTATAATTCCTAGTCTTTGGAAGGGAGAAGACGCTGTAAAAAAGGTAGTTTTGCAATCTTGTTGGTGACTAATGAGTTTCTGGTTAACACTAAGGCTGAACTGCGTTATAGTTCACTGGCCCACCTGCTGTCCATGGACATCTGCTAAATTATTGAGTTAAACTTACTTCTCTCATGCAAGGAAACGGCTAACCTTCACTTTATTCTTGACTGGCTAGAAAATAGTAACTGAGTAGGGGCGAAAACGTTGTATGTGATCTGTTTCTACTGTGCTGCTTGACTAAGTATTGATAATTCAGCCATGTGACAGGCTGTGGCTTGCAAGAATGGCACCATCATGTTAAATCATTTCTGCACTAAGATGCATCCTGAAGACCAAAAACTAATCGTGGAGGAAGTAAAGGAAGGAGGGGAATAATAGTGAAGTGGCTGGACACCATGCAAACCACAAGAACTGCAAAACCAAGCCTCCTACAGGCAAGGAAGGAATCTGCACTTCTTTGGGGGTACCTGCAGCTATGCAGAAAGTAGCAATTTGTGAATTAACTAGAAGAGAGATGGCCTGATAAGGACTGAGGCCCTCTTTGCATTTGGACCTCACCAGGGGCGTAGACTTTTTAAATCCCGGGGGGGGGGGGGGGCTCTCTTGTGCGCGCGCGCAAAGCACGCACGCACGGGACCATGTCCCCGCCGCTCCCCCCCGGGAGGCAGACTCAAGGGGCGCAGTCTCGGGGGCGGCAGCCAGCTGGCCAGCTGACTGCCGCGCGAGTGGGACCATGTCCCCGCCGCTCCCCCCCGCCCTGCCCCAGGGAGGCAGACTCGCGGGGCGCAGTCTCCTCGGGGTGCAGTCTCGGCGGCGGCAGCCAGCTGGCCAGCTGACTGCCCCCCACGCGAGCGGGACCATGTCCCCGCCTCCTCTCCCCCCCCCGCCCCAGGGAGGCAGGAGGGCAGGCCGGGGGTGGGGGGAAGGAGAGGCAGCGAGGGCCGACTGGCCACCGGCGGGCGCTCCCGCGGGCGCTGCATTTTGCCGGGGGGCTGAGCCCCCCCCGGGAAATTTCGGGGGAGGCTCGAGCCCTCGAGCCCCCCCGTAGTTGATGCCCATGGACCTCACCCCAGGTTTTTTCTGTATTCGACTCGTGGCCATTTACCATGCAGTTTTCTCTGTTGTTTTCCGCACTAATTTTGTCCTGCTCCAATTTGCTTGCCTGCCCTGAGTTATAAATTCTGCATTGCAAATGGGTATTTTTCTGAGGTATGGTGGGAAAGGGGTGGGGAGGATCGAAACTGAGTTAAAATTCTATACTTAAATCTGCACTGGGGCCACTTCGGATCTAGGGAAAGCCCACAACAAAACAGGATCCATATACCCTGGGGCAATGACAGTCCAAACCGGGGGTGACCACAGTGTAATGTAGAATTGACAAAAAACCCAACCAGAATTAAAAGAGGGGCGAACCTGAGTGTAGTGCAGAATAGCTAGTAGGAGACAGGGTTGAACCAGTATTAAAGGTCTAGTGCGGAAAGGGCCGGAGTGTAATCCAGGAGCCTGGAATGTTGAAAGCAGTTGAGAATCAGTTAAGGGGGGAAATAGGGAATGGGGGTTAGCCTGGTGAAGACTCTGAAAATGTATATAATCCTTGAGGGACATATTTTGGAGAGGGAAGGGTTTCCAAATTATTTTTCTTACTAAGCTTCCTTGAGGGTCCTCTGCTAAGCAAACTATATGAATGAATAAATAAATAAAAACAACAGCAGCAGCCCAGACCTTGATACCAGCTTTCAAAGACAGACCCAAAGATTTCACACTTGTTGTATATGGATGACTTGAAAATGTATGGAAAGTCATAATCAGAGATTGATTCTTTACTAAATACAATTTGAATATTCAGCGAAGATACAGCAATGAAATTTCCTTGACAAGAATGCAGCTTTAGCACTGAAGGTAGGAACAAGATTGTTAAACAAGAAGAAATCAAGATGCCAAACAACACTGGGCTTTGAAGAAAACTACAAAGATCTTGGAATTTTGGAAGCTTACAACATCAAACATACCCTTGGTAAGAAAAATACAACCAAGGAATACTACCAAAGAGCTAAAAAGATACTGCAAACAAAATTAAATGGAGGAAACACAGCTGGCATTATCAATTGGAAATGAACAGAATGAGAAACAATGGCTGAGGACAGACTGGCAATGTAAAGCGGGACAGCCCCGCGTTGGAAGTGGAAGAAGGGAGCGCGTTCAGACATGCGCATCTGTCCGTCGGCTCCGTTTCGCACTTACCCGTCTCCCACTCGCTTTCCATCCGCTTTAACAGGACACTGGGAGAAACCGGTGTCCAGGGGCCGTCTTGCGCTTGTCTCCCGCTTCCAGGCAGTGTGAACTGGAAGAAGGCGGGAGGCAAGCAGAGGCGGCAGTGTGAACGCTGCGTTTTGCCAGTTTGCGCATGAGCGCACATGCGCAAATTGCCGAAACAGCCCTATCACGAGCTGCGGAGGCTGGCCCACGGGGGGCCACTCCGCAGCAGTCTGAACGCTCCGTATCGGCACCGTTGCGCAATACACCGGCCAGTGTGAACGACCAGCCCCAAGGAGGTTTTCCCCCGCAGCAGTTTCCTCCGCATTCATCTAGCTCCAGATTGCCAGTCTGTCCTCAGCCAATAGCTCACAAAACTCCCAAGATACTGATGATTCATCTTAGAAGTGATGTTGATCATGTCTACTTAACAAGAAAATTAGGTGGAAGAGATCTCTGGAAAGTTAAGCGAGCAGTTGAAGAAGAAAAACGAGCACTGAATGTCTACACCAAGAAAAGCAAAGAGAAGCTTCTAGCTGAAGTATACAAGGCAGACTTATTTAAAGTTACAGAAACCAATGAAGATTACAAAAAGGATTGTGTTGGAAGTGTAAAGAGATAGATGGTCCTTCTAACATATGTGGTGGTCTTGCAAAAAAAAAAAACCCCTAGCAAATACTGGATGGAAATATGTACTGAAATTCATTTTTTTAAAAATATTAAATCTGCTAAGTTACCAGAGACAATGCTATTAGGGCTCTTACCAGTGAATGTGGATAGAACAATGCACAAACCGTTCAGATACATGCTAATGGCAGCAAAAGTAGTATTTGTAGCCAAGTGGAAAATTGAGGGTTGCCCAGCTCTTGAGAACTAGGTAGACAAGATGATAGAATACACAGTTATGACAAAACTGACAAACTACATTAACCAAAGATCAAAAGAGGAATTTGAAAACAACTGGCAAGTTTTCTATGACTGTTATAACCAATCTCTCTAGTTATACATCTGAGTGGCCTAATATTATATGATAATACTATAAAACTGTCTTATTGTATATAATATAAATATAAAGGGTATTATTTGTATGTGTTGTTTATTATAACAAACTTGTGTGAAAAATTTATAAAAATTTCTATGAGGTTATTTATGTTATACCATATAACAGATAAGATTGAAAAGATAAAAATGATAATATAGTGTGAGAAAATGGTAGAATATACCGAGTAGGTCATTATACTGATTTTTTAAAGTTAATATGTCATATATATTTTAAACTATATTCTTATGCCATTACACCATATATATTGTGTTATATATTTGTCAAGCTATTATACCATATACTTTTTATATATACATATGTATTCTGATAAAGGAATGTCCTCAGTATCTGTGAAATTGCCCTTACATTATGTTTTTGGTAGTTATATTTCCTATGAAGTTTTCTCTATTCCTTTTTTCCTTTCTATATCCCTTAAATATTTTTTTTAAAAGATTACAAAAAGATTGAAATCAAAACACACTTTGACACCTGGAAATAAAAGCACTTACATGGGCAATATCTGAAATGCATAGATAATGAAATTGATAATGAAAACACCTGGAAGTGGCTCCAAAATGGGCACTTGAAGAAAGAAACGAAGAGCTCATTGTAGCTGCACAAGAACACTTGAAATAAAAAGTATGAAAGCCAAGATTCAGAAGACCAGTGATGACAGCAAATGTTGACTTTGCAAGACAAAGGATGAAACAGTCGACCACATGTTCAGTGCCTGCAGTAAAATTGCTCAGTAAAACTGACTATAAAGATTGTTATGATAGTTGTGGTTATGTTGCACTGGAGTCTTTCCAAGAAGTATGGCTCACCATCAGCCAGAAATTCATGGAAGCACAAACCAGACAAGATCATGGAGAATGATTAAACAAAGGTTCTTTGGGACTCCTGACTGCAAACAGGAACGTAACACCCCCAATATCATGACTGTAAAAAAAAAAAAAAGAGAAATAGGCTTTGGAGCATTGACATTGCAATCCCAGAAGATAGTCGAATACAAAAGAAAGAACAGAAGATGATCACCAAATACCAAGACATACAAATAAAGTTAGAGAGCCTCTGGGAAAAGAAGCTGATTATCGAGCCAGTTGTCATTGAAGCCCTTGGAGCAGTGCCTAGAAGTCCCAAGAAACCCCTGGACATTCTGGGCACTGAGCGAATAATACCAGCTCAGCTCCAGAAGACAGTGTTGCTTGGAACAGCAAGAGTCCTGTGAAGATACATCCGCCATTCCCAAGAACTTAACTAGATCTCAAATTGTAGAACACCATCTACCATTCTTTGAACTCTCCCCAGCTGCAACTGAATGGATTGAAAATCTAGATATTAGTATTTAGGGGGATTGACCAGTTGGTCTGTATACCCATTGTATCACCTTGGTTACATATTTTATATTATTATATACTTCCTGGGTGAAACTCTGCCATACAATAAATAATAGTCAGATATCTGAATTGTTTAGGTTGGCCTTTGTTGGTAACCATGTTTTGGCTGTTTTAATAGTGGTATGGTGACAGCCACATATTTTAATACTTTAATATTTGTTTTTATGTTGTTTTACCTTACTGGTTCTAATGCTGGAAGTTGCCATGAGGCCCTTTAGGTGAGTGGTGACAAAAAAAATCTAATAAATAAATAATAAATATCTGAATGTGACTAACAACAACAACAACAATAATAATATTGGTGGTGATGGTGGTCGAAAGTGCTGTCAAGTCACAGCTGACTTACGGCAACCCTGTGGGTTTTTCAAGGCAAGAGATGTTCAGAGGTGGTTTCCCATTGCCAGGCTCCACATCACAATCCTGGTATTCCTTGGAGGTCTCCCATAAAAATACTAGCCAGGGCTCACCCTACTTAGCTTCCAAGATCTGATGAGGTCGAGTTAGTCTGGGTAATCCAGGTCAGGACCCAAAAATATATTTACCTCACTTATATTCTGCCTTTCTCCCCAGTGGGGATACAAATCGGCTGACTGTGAGGTTGGTTAAGTTGACTGAGAGTATGTGATTGGTCCAAGGTCACTCAGCAAGTTTCTATAGCAGAGTGAGGAATCAAACTCGGGTCTCTCAGATGCGAGCCTGACACACTAACCACTCCACCACAATGGCTTGCTGGTATAAAAGTGTGTAGTCTATGGATCTTAAGAACCTGTAAGCTAACAGGAGCTCGCAGAAGGCATATATGCCACTTTACCTTTCCCTCTACAGCCTGTGAAAGGCTATTCCTAAGAGTCGCAAGATTTTTGTGCTTTAAATGGTGTGGGATGACATGAGGACTACAAATGGAAAAGTGGAATAGGTAGAATCCCCCCTCCCTCCGTTGTGTGAGGTCTTTTGCAAATACCCGTTCATGGGAGATCTCTTATGTGTTGTTGCTACTAGAGCTCCCCTCCATCTGTGATCCCCCCCCCTTGCAGTCTCATGCCTGTCCTAAGGATTCCCTAAATTCTGGAGCAGATTTTTGGATAGCAGTTGGCTGTAGTGGAAAGGGTGTGAAGGCAAAGATCCCATGTCCATTCTCACACACACACACACACACACAAATAAGAGAATAACATGTCTTCCCTGAAGCTATCCTCATATCAATCAGCTTTACACTGAATTTCATAGTCCTCGTTTTGAAAAGAAGACCTAGCCAGTCCATTTTGGTCACTATTGATTTTTCCATGAATTTAAAACACGTCTCATCTCTCTGTCTTGTTCCATCCTAAATAATAGAAATCATGGTTCCATTTAATGTACTAAATAAAGGGAAGATGGAGCCAGAGTTGGCAGCAACAGGAAAAGATAATGTAGTCGAAGTAATCAATTCATGCTTTATTGGCTCCTTCCAGCTAGCTAATGAATAAAGGTGCCCTCATGTATGCTTTGCTCGAAGCTGATTAATTATCTTGGCAAAATTTGCTTTATCCACATACCAATCACCTGGGGTTAAACTAATCCCTGAGCATTTAATTTTGCTTGTAGCCTATTAAAAGAAAAGATACAGTATTGACCATTATATTTTGTGTGTGTGCGCCACTTATTGTCAAAGACAATTATGTACTAGAGCCACTGTGATTTAACAGTCAGAGCAGTGATCCTCAACATGGAACCCATAGATTTGGGGGAGGGGGGGTTTGGCACCCATCTACTCCTTCTCCAAAACAACTTTTTGTCAGCCAACAACCAGTCCTGGCTTTTTGCTACATCAGCGGAGCAGAAGATGCCAGGAGGCATTTCCTTCTCAACTGAAGGGAGCACCCATTCTGAAACAGCTTGCCTCTGTTAAGAGGCCCTTTCTGCACTAGACCTTTAATCCTGGTTCAACCCTGTCTCCTACTAGCTATTCTGCACCACACTTGAGTTCACCCCTCTTTTTATTCCCCCCCTTCTGTCAATTCAGCATTATGTTGTGGTCACCCCGGGTTTGGGCCGTTGAGGGTTGTCAGGTCTGGGTTGGAAAATACCTGGAGACTTTGGGGGTGGATCCAGGAGAGGGTGGGGTTTGGGGAGGGGAGGGGCCTCAGCATGGTACAATGCCATAGAGCCCACCCTTCAAAGCAGCCATTTTCTCCAGGGGAGCTGATCTCTGTCAGCTGGAGATCAGTTGTAAAAGCGGGAGATCTCCAGGCCCTACCTGGAGGCTGGCAACCCTAGCTGCTGTTGCGCCAGGGTATATGGATCCTGTTTTGCCGCAGGCTTTCCCTTGATCCAGAGTGGCCCCAGTACTGATTTAAGTGTAGAATTTTTAACTCAGTTTCGATCCTTCCCGCCCCTTTCCCACCATGCCTAGGACGTTGAATCTGGGTTTACTGTTCACAATGCAGAATTTATAACCCGGTACAAGCAAGCAAATTGGAGCGGGACAAAACTAGCATAGAAAACAACAGATAAACAGAGAGAAGAGCAAGGTAAATGGCCATGAGTGGAACACAAAGAAAACCCGGGGTGAGGTTCATGAGGAAAGGGCTATAGAAGGCTTGCAATGTCTCAACTTTATATGATTGGACCTAGTACCTTATGACAGCCATTTTATGGTAGAACCCACTTCTCAAAATTCTGAAAGTGTACACAGGCTGAACAAGACTGAGGACTCCTGGGTTAGAGTGTTAGTTGGGGTGACTCAGGTTCAAATCCCCATTTAGCCTTGGGAAGTGATAAACTTCAGCCTAATCTACCTCACAGGATTGTTGTGAGATTACAAGGGGAGAGGCATGTATGTCGCCCTGAGCGTCTCTGAAGAAAAGTGGGATAGAACGTTGATGGATGCAACACATAAATGTAAGAATTCAGAGATACCTATAGATAGACAGATACCTTTAGATAGACAGATACCTTATAGTTATTGTACACACAAATATTATACCCACCTATCCATCCCAAGCTGACATTTAAAAGAGGCAAGCTCTCTAATTCAGGTCACGCATGTTTAAATTTTGACACTCTGAAGAGCGGGATCTTATATGCATACTGTGCTATTTTACGGCTGCCACACTGGTGCTTTTAATTAGCACTCATTGTCTCACTACTTGGCTGAATGGTTTTACAGCTAACCTGAGAAAAAGGTAGGCTGAGGAAACCCCTCGTCCGATACATCAAATTAATTAGAAGGGGGGAAGCATGACTTTGCCGGTGACTTTTTGAGGAATAAAACCTCCTGAAACCAATCTCAGCCTAGTGTTAAAGAGTATTGCCAAAATAATACTAAAGAGCTCATTATTATTTTACCCTCATTATCCTTACCTTAAGGATTCAGTGCAAAGTCAAGCGTTGCAATCCTGGATCAAAACTGCTCAACCATACTATTTACTTTTAGATATCTGAGAAACTTGTGCCATAATTTATTCCTCATGAGTAGGGCTCAGAATGGACTCATGGATTTTCTGGGTCCACTGATAAAGACTACCGAATGAAGAATATCTTAAATTAACTTTCATATGAAGAGTAATTAAAACATAGCATTTAGCAGGTTCTAAGTGTTAGCAAGAGTTCCGAAAATAATTCCGTATGACAAACAGAAAGCTGGTCTCAGTATAGTTGACTGCAGCAACAGGATTTGCTAAAAGAATTAACTTACCATAGGTTTTTCAACAGCAAAGAGACCTTTAAGATATAGGAACTTGCTTACAGGTAGAGGGGAAGCATAGTGAAAGATGGGCGGGGGGGTGGACAAGAGAAGCCTTCAATCAACTCTGAATGGTGGGACGAATACACTATGGCTCCCCCTAGAGTTGAAATGGACTAAACCCACCCTGTGTTTCTTCATTAATATAACTGCTCACTTGCTGTTGACTTCCTGAGGCTAAGGTCTGTTCTGGAATTAAGGACATGTCTTATTAAGGCAAGTCCTCAAACTAGTAGTTCCCCAACACTTCTAGATATCATGGAATGTCTCAAAAAGTACAAGTTTTATAAGAAAGGCTGTTCTTTTAGTAGGTGGCTTGGGTTGTCAGGTCCCCCCTGGCCAACGGTGGGGGATGGGGGGGATAGGGTTGTTAGATAGAGGTTGGGAAACTCCTGGAGATTTGGGAATGAAGCCTGGGGAGGACAGGAACCTCAGTGGGGTACAGTGCCACTAGGGCTGCCAGCCTCCAGGTGGGGCCTGGGGATCTGCTTTTACAACTGATCTCCAGCTGACGGAGATCAGCTCCCCTGGAGAAAATGGCTGCTTTGAAGGGTGGACTCTATGGCATTGTACCATGCTGAGGCCCCTCCCCTCCCCAAACCCTGCCCTCTCCCAGATCCATCCCCAAAGTCTCCAGGTATTTTCCAACCCAGACCTGGCAACCCTAAGTGCCACAGAGTCCACCCTCCAAAGAATCCATTTTCTCCAGGGGAACTAATCTCTGTAGTGTGGAGATGAGCTGTAATTCTAGGGGATTCCCAGGTCCCACCTGGAGGCTGGCATCTGTATCAGTGGCTGGTACCCAGCTGGAGGTTGGGGAGGCAGGGACGGGGGGAGGGCCCAAGCATCACATGTGATGTGATGTGACTTCTGGGAAATACTGGAAGTGATGTCACATTGCTCTAGGAGTTGCTCTAGAGTTTCTCCTGGAAGTGATGTCGCATCACCAATGATACCAGCAATTTAAAAAACAGAACAAAACATTTCTCCTGCTGCCCAAAACAGCGGTGGCAGGAAGAGCATTGTTAGGTCTGAATCTGAACCACGACCAAGATCCATTCAGTTTGGCCTGCTGGTTGCAGCTTCCACTTCTGACAGACCAGCCCCATGGGTTTGTAGGAAAGTGCTAGTCATGGCAGGTGTGCTGGTAAATGCTGCTACATAGAACATCAGAGGAGGGAAGCAGAGCTCAGTATGGTTTATAACAGGCCTGCACTTTTAATTGGTTTTTTAAAAATATAATTTATTCAATTTTCAAAATTCCAATAACAAGTAATAACAATCGTTTACAGGATAAGTATACCTAAATTTAACAGCATAAAAGAGTGCATTTTTCGTAAGCTTAGTGTTGACATCAACATTTACCACAAATGAAGAGTGTCTATTATCTCTGGTATTGTTCCTTGAGAAACTAGATGGGATAAGATCGGTAGCCATATCATTGTAAATTCACTATATTTGCAGCGGCAGTAGAGCCACTAGCCACCCTGATCAGACACAAAACTGACATTACTGGAATCACAATTGGAAAGAAACAATACAAACTTACCTTGTCTGCAGACAATATGATTTTGTTCTTAACTAATCCAACAGAATCGCTGACAGCTCTGTGAGGGGTACTGGAAGATTACAGCAAGATGTCAGGCCTGTACAAATATCACAAGACACAAAAATAAAAATTCAAGATTCATTCCAATATCAGTGGACAGAAACAAGTCTATCATACCTTGGTATAAAGATCCCATTTAATCTGAACAACCTAATAGAACACCATCATGTAAAGGTATACAAGGAAATTAAGACCCAGTTGCAGAATTGGGACAAATCCTATCTGGCATGGATGGACAGATTCACCTTAGTAAAATCTTTCATACTCCCCAAATTTATATTTCTTTTTAGAACCATCCAAGTTGAAATTTCATATTCAAAACTAAAAGAATGGCCAAAATAAATAAATAAATAATTTCTTGTGGGCACACAAAAGGCACAGAATACAGGCACACGTACTCTATAGAACACACTTTTTATTTTTTAATTGTTGGGTTCTGCTACTGTGGTGCTGAGATTCTGCCTGGGAAGAAGCTAATAACATTGACTTCTACTTTTTAAAAAAATCATTCCCCCAAACTGTGTTAATAATGAGATTCTACATTTGCAACATCCCCATTTCACTTGATAAATTATGAAGAGATCAATTTCCCCCCATTAGTTTCCTCCTTATTAAGGACTTGGCAGAGGTCAACTAGCCCTTCTCTTGTACTTAATGGTGAACAACCTTTGTCTTCGGGTAGAAATTCTTCTCTGTCAAGATCCCACAGAAGAAAAATCGATAGTTCTTATTTAAAGTTCGAAGTGAAATAGTTTTCCTGTAAATTAAAAAATGATCATAATACTGTCAAATGGCATTCAAAGAATACGCTCAGGAGAGGATATACTTAAGTGTTCAGGCTGATAAAGAACTTTGCTAAAAGAAAGGCAGCTAGCTAAGTGTTGTTCTCGTGCAAGTGGTATTAAAATAAGCACAGTTTGTGTAGGGGCAGTGCAGTGTGATGAAAGGCTGTACATTATAGGCTTATGTCCAAACAAAAACAGCAGCTTGTCCATTTTATGGACAAGGGGGGAACTAAACGGGCAGTACCTGGTTTTCTGAGCACGGGCTTGGGCTCCATAGGAGGCCGCCCCAGAAGGGAAGTGAGTCAGGCGGCGGGGAGGGGCTGGCCTCGGTGGGAGAGAGAGAGAGAAAGCGGCACCTCCCCTCCCCCCCGACCAGATCGCCCCCGGAGAGAGAGAGAAAGAGGGAGGGAGGAGTGGGTGTGGAGAGGGGTGCGGAGGGGAGAGGCTCTTGTGGCAGTGGCGGCTTCTTAGGAGCCCTAGCGGCAGGCAGCACCCAGGGGCCTGGAGGGCGGGGAGGCACAGCAGTGGGTGGGTGCTCCGTTTCACCCGTGGGGGCTCAGTCCCCCCTGGAGAATTTCAGGGGTGGCCCGCACCCCCACGTAGTTGACGCGTATGGCTCACCTCAGACTACAGAAATCAGTCCCCCTGGAGAAAATGGATGCTGTGGAGGGTGGACTCTATGGCACTGAATCCCACTGAGGTCCCTGTCCTCTCCAGGCTCCATCCCCAAATCTCCAGGAGTTTCCCAATCTGGATCTGGCAACCCATCCCCCCAGCCAGTAGTGGTTAAGAGCAGTGGACTCTAATCTGGAGAACCAGAATCTCCTCCTCCACAACTAGCCAGCTGGGTGAGCTTGGGCCAGTCACAGTTCTTTCAGAGCTGTTCTCTCAAGAGCAGTTCTCTCAGAGCTCTCTCAGCCTCACCTACCTCACAGGGTGTATGTTGTGGGGAGGGGAAGGGAAGGAGATTGTAAACTGCTCTGAGTGAAGGGTGGGGTATAAATCCAATCTCCTCCTCCTCTTCCTCCTCCTCTTCTTCTTCTTCATCTTCTCCTCCCCTCCCCCTGCTGGTGGCTAGTCATGCTCAGCAAATGTTTAGCTGCAAAAGCTGATGTGGCTGTTTTTGTTTCTGCACAACACTCCTGTGAGGTAGGTAGTTCGAGACCTGAGTGCTACATAACGGAGTGAGCTCCCGTCTCTGGCCCCAGCTCCTGCCAACCTAGCAGTTCAAAAGCAAGAAATTGCAAGTAGATAAATAGGTACCACATGACCACATGACCACGGAGATGTCTTTGGACAGTGCTGGCTGTTTGGCTTGGAAATGGAGATGAGCACTGCCCCCTAGAGTCAGATTCGACTGGCTTTCGAGCAAGGGAAACCTTTACCTTTACTTTACCTTACGCCTCTCACAATTCAGGATGCAAGACTTGGTTTTTTCCAAGTGTTCACCAGTTAAATCTTGTGTTTTTTTTAAAAAATCTCAACAAATTCTTAGAAAGGGATTTTCGTATAAACCCCAGTAGCTGATGCAGCACACCACAGCCATGGGGTTCAGTCAGGCTATCCTCAAAAGGTCAGCTCAAATCTGTCTGCTGCTGGCCGTAATATGCCGAACTCAGCCCAGCTTGGAGATTAGTACTTGACTGCAGGCACTTCTACAAACTGCCATGGAGATTCAGGACAAATAGCCCAGTTGAGCTCTATTCATAGCAGTCAGATACTTTATTATCTTTTGAGTCCATGGTAGTGTGTTCAAAGTCTACCTAGGCTGATCTAAACTTCTAGCTGCCATAGTCACAAAAGTTTCAGTGAATACGTTCCTATTAATGTATTTCCTAATGTTGATAAATAACTTTGGATCATAACTTTAGATCAAATCTTGCAGGCAATTTGTAACTTAAGCGACAATATTTATAATGCATTTGTATCTGCTGATTATAAATGGTGGCCATTTTGTTCTGATAGCCTGATAAGCTGAGATTCCAGGAACCTTTTAAACTCTACTGAAAGTGGGGACTGGTGTTGCAGAATTACAACTGATCTCCAGACTACAGCAGATCAGATACCTTGGAGGAAATGGCAGCGTCAGAGGTCACACTATATGGCTTCACGTCTCCACTTAGCTTGTTCTTTTCCACCATTCAAAATCCCTGTTTCAAAAAAAGGCTCTGGTCTTTCCAGAGGATGGATCTGGCCAGGCAGCCATAAAAGGTGCTTGCTGGAGTGGGTCTCAGAATCTTCTTGTGTCTACGAAGAGGCATGCATGCTCCCTTCTCTTTGTCAGTGCAAAGGTCCAAGGACAGGAAACAAGGTATTGTGGACACGTGCAGAGGGTAATCTCCTGTCCAAATTGCAACATTACTGAATGATAGAGAACAAAACCTGAGATAATGATTGATCAGGATGTCCCTTAACATACTAACATTGAAAGTTATTCAATGGTTGTTAATGGTATTGAGAGTATACTTTGTACTGACGTGTCGGCATCAATGTAAGTGGGGTATGAGTTCATCTGAGGGATTCCTATATTTCCTGGTCAAAAGGACAGCATACCAAAATCCCACAATCATTTCAAAATGAGATTTTAAAAAAAAGTTTCCAATAATTACTACCTATGCCATTAAGAACACTAGCTGCAATCCAACAGTGCTAAGTATGCTTAAGCCCATCGTTTTAATGGCCTCAAGCACATTTAATTTTGTGTTAGAAGGTGGCCACTATCAAACACGATAATAAACACAGTAGGGTTTTCTTTTTTCAGGTTTTAGATGTGAGAACCTAGCAGTAAGAAGGCACCATTTCAGTTCTGAAGCAAGATAATAAATTATCCAAAGGTGTTTTAGTAGTTTGCTCCTTACACCCATAAATATATTACTGATGGGTCATTTCGTAGAAAAAAAGGTGCAGGAGCTCATTAGCATAACTCATTACCATAATTTATTTGCATATGCCACACCACCTGACATTACCGGAAGTATGTCAGAAGGAAAGAAAGAAAGAAAGAAATACCACTATTCTGGAAGGATAGCTTCAGTGGTGGCTGAAGCCTTCAGAAGGCTGGTCGGAGGAACAAGGACCTTTCTAGGGGGCGGGGTCATTTTGCTGCAGCCATGACACAAGTAGGCATTCCCCTGTGTGGGTGGGGGGCTGGCACCAACTCCCAGAGCTGCGCTCCCCCGAGCTCCTGCTCAAAATGACCCCTGATTACTGAGAACACTAATATATGTAGTCATTTTTATAGGAACTCATAGGGAACTTAAGATTTAGTTAATTGGCAGTTGTGCTAAAAGACAACTTGAAGCATTTGCTTCGTACACACTACACTTTCACATCTGGTTGAATAGGATATGCTAGCTTCAGTTATGGCATTGGCTTGAATCCCACCTAAACATTCCATGAATGGAAAATGGTGTGTATGTGTCTCTCTGTGTGTGTGATTTTTGCCGATTTCTTCCACCCATGGTGAACCTCCAGATCCCCTTAGGCTATCTGCATGAGTCTTCTGTCCCCCAGAAGCAGCATGTCACAGGGGGATTTGGAGCCGCACTGGGATTAGTGAAGCAAGGGAATCACTTTCCATGAATGGAAATCCTTTTGTCCATAAAAAGTTTTGTGTGGGATCCAAACTATTGATTTTTGTGTGTGTGCACCTAACTCTGCTTATCTTTAGGAAAAGATCCTCAAAGTCTAAAAATATTGAACAGTTTATCAACAAGGTACATACTTGAATTTTAATTCTGACCTCTGAAATTGCATCATGGAACACAAGACATATGGAAGCCCCTGCAATAATTCAACCACACTTTCCTGCAGTCTTCATAGTGAGTTTTTGCTGCTTGTCACGAGATGGTTGGCTAGGATGACAATGTGAGTTGCAAAGAGTAGTCATATTCTTGTGCTTACATTTGTTTATGGAGTACTTTGCTTTACAGTCGTGTTGTTGCTATCCTTGGCCAACCGACCACAATTGCAGCTCTGCCATTTGCTTCAGAATTGGTTTGTCAGGAGCTCCATCTTTTGCCAGCTAACACTCTTTCAGGAGAGATTGAAAATGGACATGGAGTGAAATGACACTTCAGTTTTCCTTATTCAGTTTCTAGTTGATAGTATTGTCCATCTTCCACTGACACGATCTCTCTCAGCCAGAATATTTCTTTGATTGCTACAGCACCAGTCAACAACTGGTACATGGAGCCTTACTGTAGAGTGACATTACCAGAAAGAAATGTAGAAAATAATCTCTCTCTCTCCTTTTGCCAGCTCTCCTAAGGTCTTTCCTGCTGTGTTTCTGTTTACATAATTTTTAAAGCTGTATGGAAATGTTGCTAAATTTGTTTTCAGCCACACAGTCAACATATTTTCAGTAGTTTAGGTTGCCCTCTCAGTAGAACTCTGACAACATTTCCTGTGTACTGTTTATACATCATGCTTCATTGCTTCCACCATGTTATTGGCAAAACAGTCACCTGTGATCGCCCAGCAAGATACCAGGAGCTCTAAAATTATCTCCATCAGTGGCAGATAAATGACCTTACAGGGCTCTTGGAGCTTCCTGTTTCACAAGGGTAATGGTTTGGGTGATATGTCTCCTTCCCTTGAGGTCCTCGACATCCCATCAACCCCCCCCTCCATCATCTCTGGCTGCTCAATTTGAAGGACAGGAGCATGGTCCATCTCTTGCCACCATGGTACTGCCATCTTTGCTATTGAGGGGGAAAACGTTCTAAAACTTCCCACTTAAATTAAGGGGATTAAAAAATGCTAAATTTTGAAGGGTTCAGGCCCATGTCAACAATCTCCAGTTTCTGATATATATATATTGTATCTGGATACCATGGAGTACCAAATATCCACCTGTTTACAGGTGTAGCATGCGACCATGACAGTAATGGACATCTATAATTAAGGCTGTATAAACAGGAGGCTGTCCCTTTCTGTCATTGATTGTCAGTGATTTAGAGAGTGGGGAAGGGAAGGGTTTTGCTTTTTTTAACCACACTCATGCCATCCGTGTTGAAGGATTCTAGGAGAAAACTCATAAGCATGCCTGGGATAATTAAGTTGCAGCCAATTTATGGTGACCCCATCAGGTTTTCAAAGCAAGAGGCAAACAGAGGTGGTTTGCCATTGCCTGCCTCTGCACAGAGGCCCTAGACTTCCTTAGTGGTCTCCCATCTAAGTACTAACCACAGCCAACCCTGCTTAGCTTCCAAGATCTAAAGAGCTAGTATGGAGGACTGTCCAGGTCATGACATGCATGAGCAAGTGAGTAATCTGCTAATAAGGCAGTGATTTGCTTCTCTATCTGCCTGAACAGTTTTTCCTATTGGCCTGGAATTTGGTAGGAATTTGGAATTTCCTATTGGCCTGGAATTTGGTAGGGTGGATCCCATGGATCAGCGATAAAATCCCTGAGAATGTTGTCCTAAATGGGTAGCAAACCAAAACAATTACAGTAGAAATGTGTGTTCCTGTTCAAACCATTGGAAATGAATAAAGAACAGAAAAATAACTGATCCGTGTTTAATAATTATAATAAAGACAACAAATATTAAAGAATACGATCCGTTTACAACCGTAATAAAATTGCTGTGCATATCCCTAATTTTTAGCCAGTATCTAGTTATGCTTTAGAAGTATCATCATGAAATAAGTAACATATGTAAATAACTTGGCTCTGTCATTTACAATATGCAGCCAATCCTAATTGAAAAGGCAGCTTTCATGAGATTTCTTTTGGGGGAGGTAAGGGAAGATTTTTCTCTCTCCCTCATTTCCATTTTCTTCTGCAGCAGTTAACATCAGCAAACATCTGTCCAGCAGGCAAGTGATTATTGACTCCAGCCAAGCATTAGCTTAAAGATTTGTTGGAGATAATTCCCTCATCTTTTTTTTTTCACTCTCCAAAGAATGTCCCTAATGCATAATATGTTGGCTGAGAAGGAAAAGCTGCAAAATCTGTTTCTTTCTTTAAAAAAAATTTGGAATAGACATCCTAGTGGAAGCTGATGAGATAGCCCAGATGCCCAGATTCTCTGCTTCTGAAACTCACGGTGAGCAAGCACACCTTGACTTGGTTTATTTTAATAAAAGCTGTTGCTGGCATAACAGAGGAGCCCCCCTCCCCTTACAAGGGGATAGCCTTATCCTGGTAACCTGCTCACCTAGGGCCAGGAATACTAGCATAGATCTGCCTGCCTCCCTACCATTCTTTCTAGGTGAAGAACAGCAAGTTTTGCCAACTTGGTTTTCAGCCAGATTATATTGCTCCACATAACCCTGATGCCAGAGAGGGGAATGCACATATTAATTTTGTTATTTATTTAGAACTTTCTTACTCTGCTTTTCCTATGACTGAATATGTTGAAGTCTTTCATTCTCTTATGCTAATGCACCATGTATCAACTAAATGAAGGTTTTTCCTCCCACCCTTTGAAACGTTCGCAGAGTGTAGACATGCAGTAAAGCGGAGCACAGGCTGTTTAAAGAATAAAATCGGTTTCTTAAGAACAGAACGAACTTTGCAAGAAAGAGGAGGCAGAAAGAGAAGTCTAACTGTCTAGCTAGGAGATAGTCAGCAAACTAATAGTTCTCAGCAGAAAACAAACAAAAATCACCATGAAAACTATAATGTATAACACTTTACTGTTATCCTTCCAAAAAGTATGCTATTATATTCAACCCTTATTAAAGCTCCATGTGCCCAAAAATGCTTCTAGAAATACTCAACCCTCCAAATGACATGAATAACATCAGAGTAGTATACAATCTTACAGTTCATTCTACAGGCACATAGTTCATGAAAAAACTCTCTTTGCTATAGCATTTTCTACCAAAAAGTCTCTTTGTTTATTCATTGGCTGAGGACAGACTGGCAGAGCAGGCGTCCAGGCTGCCACATCTGCCCCACGGAGGCGCCCCGGACTCACCTCGTCCAGTGGCGTACTCCTCCCGCAGCAGCCGGGTACCACTTCCAAGTGGTGTCCCGGTGGCTGTGCGCGCGTTCCACCCACTTCCGGCGGGTGTGAATGCCCGCGGGCGGAGCCGCGCGGTGTTCTGCTGCCGCCGCTGGAAGCCGCCCGCAGTGTGGATGCTGCGGGCAGCTTCCTTACGGCAGCGTCTGAACGCTGTGCTGCGGGGCAGTTCGCCCCGGCTTGTTCTGCCACGCTCCTGTAGTGCGGCAGAACTCTAATCTGTCCTTGGCCATTGCAGAGTCTAAAAGAGACGAGTGGCGACCTGACATGCTATTCTGGATATAAGAATGTTTCCGATGTCCTTCTTCAGAGTTGCGTTCCAAGCAATTGATCTGGAACAAATGCCTTCCAGTAGTAGAATACAGCAGTAACAATCGCTTCCCTGGAGCACACCACTTTCCAAACACTTTTCAAAGCCGGCTTTGAAAACAAGGAATAAACAAAGAGACTTTTTGGTAAGAGACAGTTTACACATGGAGGGATATTCCATTTGGTTAAGAAGCTCAAAGGAAAAACCCAGCCTCTGTAGCCTATGATCAACTAATTTTAGTCATGAGCGTCAAAAACCACCATTTATTTATTTATTTTATTTTATTTATTAATTCCATTTATATCCCACCCTCCCCGCGAACAGGCTCAGGGTGGCTTACATAAATCGTACCAAGTACCATAAAATCAACATAAAACAGAACAATTCAAACATTTTTAAACAATCAGATAATCATAAAGTGCTAGTGAGAGTGAGAGCAGATCGCACCTCTCTAGAGAGTAGAACATTTTCAGCCTGAAGAGGAACGCTGCTATCCAGGCTTTGGCCTCCAGGGACGGTTCAGCAAATTCCAAATGAATGGCTGGACCAGAGATACGCATTGGCAAACTGGACAATAAACATAGAAAGTTGGCTAAACAAGTGTCATACTTATTGTTACCCTTGGCTATGGGACTCACAAGGTAATTATTGCTAATGTTATTACGCTGTATATTTTCAGTCATGCAAATAGGCATTGTTATCCTGACTTTTTGTTGATTTCTTCCACAGAATTTTGGCATAGCTTAGATCTTGAATTATAAAAAAGGTTCCTGACCCTGGCCATAGTCCCCAAAGCAGCCCACCCTCCCAACAAGCATAGCCCTAGACAGACCATTAAGCTTGATTGCTTTTCTCAGGCACTGTTGTTTTGTAATTTTGTAAATATTCGTTCCCCGACAACACTTGCCAACACTTGTGTATTTCTGGTTGAGATGGATGCAGTTAATACTACAAATTGGTGAGGCTTCTTGGGCTGGTACTTAAACAGAAAGGTATGAAATAATGCATTAGTGGTGCCAGGGAAGGCTTTCCTGTAGTATTTCCTCAGTCGTTTTCTTTCTTGAGATGTCTTTTAGGTTCAGCGTGATTCCGATCGGAAACAAAAAAACATATAGATATAGATATATATCCATGGAGGCCCAGGTCACAGCAGTTGTAAGATCTGCATTTTCCCATCTGCAGCAGGTCAAGCAACTGGTCCTCTACCTTTCCCCGCATGACCTAGCTACAGTGATCCTATGCAATGGTCACCTCCAGGTTGGATTACTGTAACTTGCTCTATGCAGGGCTACCCTTGAGACTGCTCCAGAAACTGCTGCTGGCCCAAAATGCAGGGGCACAAGTCCTTACAGGGACACCCCTAAGAGCACACATACAACTGGTGCTTCGCAAGCTGCATTGGCTCCCCGTTGAATTCTGGATCAAGTTCAAGGTTTTGGTTCTTACATTTAAAACCCTGAGCGGACTGGGACCAACATATCTGCAGGACTGTCTCTCTCTATACATCCCCCGAAAAGCCCTGTACTTTTCCAGTCAACATCTACTGGTCATCCCTGGCCCCAAAGATATCTGCCTAGCCTCAACCAGAGACAGAGCCTTCTTGGCCCTGGTGCTGGTCTGGTGGAATGCCCTCCTTAAGAGAGATCCAGGTTTGGAGGGATTTAATGCAGTTCCACAGGTCCTGTAAAACAGAGATGTTCCACCAGGCCTATGGGCGAGGAGGCGACAACTCAACCGTAGTAGCCTCCCCTCCCCTCCCCTGATTAGCTTAGCTTAGCTATGCCCATCAGCACTACAGTCCATCTTAGCTGCTTACTCACCCACCCGCTTTTCCTGCACTGTTTAGATCTGCAGCTGCATCGAAACCGGAACCTCTTCCTGTTCAGTAAATTGTTTAACTGGGGCCTCTTAAGGTTTTTATGTGTACAGATTGTTTATAACTGTTTTATGATTGCATTCTGTTTTAAATTCTATGCGGTTTTAAGAATGTTTTGACCCACCCTGAGCCTGCTTGCGGGGGAGGGTGGGATAGAAGCTGAAATGAATGAATGAATGAAATACACGGATCTGTTTACATAATATATGGTGGGTTGTAGACCTTTGTAATCTTTTTGCTGGCTTCCTTAGGATCTGAATCTAGAGGCCACGTGCACTTTTAAGTGCATGCCATCTGGAATGGATGAACTTCAAACAGAACTTGCCAACTGAGGGTTTCCAGTCAGAGGAATGGAGGTCTGACACGCTTTGCAAATGCGCAAGGCGGACAGCGACTCTTCCTGACAGCTTGGGTGGATTAATCCACCTGACGCAACCTCACACAGGTAGTGTGAGGACCAGCAAGCAATATAATCCAGGTTTGAGCAACCTCGGTGAAGGGAAAGCCTCGGAGGAGACTTTTCCGACACCTTGAGCACTGCAGCCGAAGAGGATTTTTGCGAGTATCTCTAAGGTGTCGAGCTGAGCTGATAAATTCAGCATAAAACCTCCAATTCCCCTGATTCCTTGGCAAAGAAGACAAAGTTTAAACGTTGGGACCACATCTGAAGCGAAGTAACAACAAAAGGTAACGGAAAAAAAGTTTTTGCCTTACCATTACCGCATTTTGAAAGACGAAAAGCAGATCGGGTGAAGCAATAGACTGTTGTAGACTGGATGAGAGCAGTTTTGAAACGCCAAAAAGCCGAATTTGAACTTAAAAAGCCAAAAAAAAAAGTTGTTTAACATTCCTGCGGTTAAGAAGAGTCGGGAGGGGGAGCCAAGCATCGCGAGACAAAGAGGGAGAAGGGAACCAAGCATCGCGAGATTAAGACGTGAGGACTGAGTTAGGAAGTGACGGCTAGAAGAGCAGACAAGAAGGGAAAAGGAGAAGAACCGGAAGAAGGTAAAGGGGATTCTAAATACTGCTGGACCAGAAAGACCACAACAGGAAGTGACGTGCAGAGAGCAGACAAGTAAATAAAAGGAAGGGACAAAAGGAAACTACGGCAAGCCAGAAGTAAGGTAAAAAGACTATAACCTTTGACATTAACCATAGAGAAGTCGCGCCCGCCATTTTGGATTTATAAAATTTTTAAACTGCAATATCTCAAAGACTATATAACTTAGAAGGCTGAAACCAACATAATTTGACTTGGCAAGAATAGCTTGTTTGAATGCACTAATTGGTGTTCGACTTGGAAAACAAGATAAAATCGATCGGACCGTGGACTAAGATCGAGAGCAGCTACATGGTCCTCTCCTACAATGGCAGCAAAAAAAGAAAAAGAACTACTAGCCGTTATGGAAGCAATGGAAAAGAAAATGTTAGACGCTATAGGAGAGGTAAATGTTAAAATGAATAATATAGCGGCTCAAGCAGATAAAAATTTCATGGAATTAAAAGCAGAATTTCAAAAATTATCCACAAGAACACAAGATATAGAAACTAAAGTAAAAGAACTGGAAGAAAGCACCCATAAGACAATGAGAGAGAATGAGAGGATGGAAAAGATGATGCATTATAAAGATATGCAAAACCATTTGAGATTTCGAGGGATTGAGGAAAAATTGAGTGAAGACATTTTTACAAGAATGCAAGAAGCAATAGCAGATTTTTTACAAGAACAGGAAGAAGTTGTTAAAGAGCACATGGATCTTGTTTATAGAGTTAATTCTACATACGCAAGAGACAAAAACATACCAAGAGATGTGGTTGTCCAATTTACAATGAAAAGAACAAAAGAACAAATCTACAAGAAGTGCTTCACTGATCCTTTTGTAATAGATGGAAAGAAAATTATAGTAATGAAAGAATTGCCTAGAGCAATGCTGCAAGAAAGGAAAAAATTCAAGCGTCTGACGGATAAATTAAAGGAGAAAAAAATCAGATTTCGTTGGGAAATACCTCAAGGACTAAGCTTCTATTATGGCAACTCCAGAGTAGTGATTAAAAGTACAGAAGAAATGTACGCATTCCTGGGAGAGAATAAAGATGACTTTGGCAATATTTAAGAATATATCAAGATGGATTACAAAATACTTACATGGAATGTAAATGGACTAAATTCACCCCAAAAACGTAGAATGGTAGGTCATTGGCTGGAAAAACAAAAATGTAATATAATTTGCATACAAGAAGCTCATCTTAAAAAACAAGACCACAAATATTTAATAAGGAAAAAATTGGGAGAAGAATTTTATTCTTTAGCAAGTAATAAAAAGAATGGTGTTGTAACATATGTCAAAAAAGATTTGGAACCTAAAGTAATATTTAAAGACAAAGATGGAAGATATTTAGCTATTGAAATTTTACTGCAAGGACTGAAAACTTTGATTGTGAACATTTATGCTCCGAATGGAGCCAAAGAAATTTTTTTTAAAGAACTTCAAATGGAATTGGACAATGTAAACTATGATCAAATTATGATGTTAGGGGATTTCAACGGAACTGTAGATAATAAATTGGACAGGCGCTCTAAAAGAAAGGATGAGACATTAGGGAAGCTTCCAATTTTTTTTTTTGATCTGATAAAACAAGAGAAGCTGGAAGATATTTGGAGGAAAGCTAACCCACAAGGAAAAGATTTTACCTTTTATTCTAATAGACATGACTCACATTCAAGAATCGACACGATTTGGATGACTACTAATTTAACCTTCAAGACAAGAAAAGTGGAAATTCTACCCAGAATTATTTCAGATCATAATCCGTGTTTATGGACAGCTGGGCAGGTAAAAAAACAAAAGAGATGGAGAATAAACGAGGACTTACTAGACAATCAAGAAATAATTTAAAAATTACTTGAAGAAACAGACCTATACTTCCAAGTAAACATGCAGAAAGAAGTAAAAATCCAAACTGTATGGGATGCATATAAAGCAGTGATGAGAGGACTATTGATATCGCTAAATGCTAAAGACAATAAAAAGAAAAGAGAGCAATATGAAAATATTCTACAAGCCATTAAAACAAAGGAAGAAGAACTGAAGAATAAACCAGGGAAAAAGAAACTGCAAAAGGAAATCTGGATGCTACAAGACCAAGCAAAAGCTATTCTGAACCAAGAGATGTACTGGAACTTAAAAAAACTTCAACAAAAAGCATTTGAAGGTGCAAATAAACCCGGAAAATACTTAGCATGGCAATTAAAGAAAAAACGTGAAAATAAATTTATCACTAAAGTGATAAGAGATAACATTGAGATAATAGATAACAAAGGAATAAAAAGCGAATTTTTTAAATACTATGCAAAACTTTTTAAGAAGGAAAATAAAGACAGAAGAAAGATTAAAGAATACCTGCAAACATTAAAGTTACCAAAACCAACAGAGAAAATTAAAGAACTATTTAACAACCCAGTATCATTACAAGAGATTAAAAATGCAATAAAAGACTCAAAATTAGGAAAAGCTCCTGGACCGGATGGATTTACAGCGAAGTTTTATAAAACGTTACAGGAGTCAGTTTCACCGGTGTTACTGCTACTGATGAACGATATAGGAGTCACTGGCGAGGTACCAGAAACCTGGAAAGATGCATCCATCTCATTGATCCCGAAAGAAAATCAAGATTTGACTAATGTTAAGAATTATAGACCGATCTCTTTACTGAATAATGATTATAAGATTTTTGCTAAAATTATAGCGGATAGACTAAAAGAGCACCTTAAAGAGATTATACAAACAGAACAAGCAGGATTCTTACCTAATCGACAAATAAGGGACAATCTAAGAGTAGTAGTGGATGCCATAGAATACTACGACAAACACCCTGAAAAGGAAGTGGGCTTTTTCTTTTTAGATGCAGAGAAAGCGTTTGATAATTTAAACTGGGATTTTATGTTTGAAGTTTTAGAGCATCTTGAGATTGGTGAATATATGCTTAACCTCATCAAAGCAATATATAAAGAGCAGAAATCCTCTTTAATAATTAATACTGAAAAGACAGACGATTTTAAAGTTGAAAAAGGAACAAGACAAGGATGCCCACTTTCGCCGCTGCTATTTATTTGGATTTTAGAAGTTCTACTGTTAAATGTGAAGGAAGACAAAGAGATTAAAGGCTTAACAACTAAAGGTTTTTCTTTTAAATATAGGGCCTTTGCAGATGATGTGATGTTCATAGTGGAAGACCCCTTGTCCACACTACCATATTTGTTACAGAGAGTAAAAGAGTTTGGTGACTTAGCAGGATTTTATGTAAATAAGAACAAATCGAAAGTAATGTGCAAAAATATGTCAAACAAGAAACAAAATGAGTTACAAAAACTTATAGAATGTGAGGTGGTGAAAAAGACAAAATATCTAGGTGTAAACCTAACAATGAAAAATATTGATCTTTATAAAAATAATTATGAAAAATTATGGTTGCAAATTATGCAGGATATTAAAAAGTGGAATGTATTGAATTTGTCATTGCTGGGTAGAATTGCGGTGGTTAAGATGAATGTGTTACCACGATTAATGTTTTTGTTTCAAACTATTCCAATTGTGAAAGATGTAAAAACATTTAAATGTTGGCAGAAGGAATTGTCTAAGTTTGTGTGGGGAGGGAAAAAACCAAGAATTAAGATGAAAATAATGTGTGATGCTAAAGAAAGAGGAGGGTTTCAATTACCAAACCTAAGGTTATACCATGATGCAATATGTTTGACCTGGGTAGGGACATGGACTATGTTACAAGATAGAAAGTTATTGTCCCTGGAAGGTCATGATTGTAGATTTGGGTGGCATGCATATTTATATTATGGTAAAACAAAAATGGACAATATGTTTAAACATCATTATTTGAGAAGAACACTAATGGATACGTGGACAAGATATAAAACCTTTTTTTCAGAAGAGATACCTATGTGGATTGTACCCACAGAAGTTTTGCATCCAACATCATGGTACAAAGGACAAGATTGGTTGAAGTATAGAGACTTATTAACAAGACATGGTAAAGACTTCAAACTGAAGGAGCAGCATCAGATGGACTTTGATTATGGTTGGCTAAGATATAGACAAATATATGATATGTATAGAAGTGATAAAAACATGGTTTTAGGGAAAAAAACAATGAAATAGAACAAGTTTGGGAGGAAGGTGGAAAAAAAATGATTTCTAAAATGTATAAAGTCTTGCTAAAATGGTTTAATGCTGATGAAATGGTAAAAGAACAAATGGTAAAATGGGCGATAAACTTTAACAAAGACATTGAAATGGAATCTTGGGAATTTTTATGGAAAAATGCTATGAGTATATCTACGTGTTATAACTTAAAAGAAAATTGTTTTAAAATGATGTATAGATGGTATATGACACCAAAAAAAATTGCAAATATTGGTCAGAATATGTCTAACAAATGTTGGAAGTGTAAAAAGAAAGAAGGTTCTTTTTATCATATGTGGTGGACTTGTGATAAAGCAAAGATTTATTGGTCAAAAATACATGCAGAAATGGAAAAAATCTTGAAATGTACATTTAAGAAGTTGCCCGAAATGTTATTGCTTGGACTTAAACTAGAAGAGATAAATGTAAAAAAAAGGACAATAATATGGTATATGATAACAACAGCAAGAATGGTGTATGCACAAAACTGGAAAAATGAAAAAATACCAGAGGTGTGGGAATGGTTGAAAAAACTGTTACATATGGCTGAAATGGATAAATGGACTAGAAAATTGAATGATCTGTACTCAGAGACCTTTTTAGAAGATTGGAACGATTTGAAAGAATATGTTGAAAAATATTGGGATATGAAAAATTGCATTTATACATGGTTATAATAATATAAAGTAATAGAATTAGAGTATATGAATGTATTAAGGATAATTAGACAAAGAAGTTGTTTTTTATTTTAGAATTATATAAGAATATAGAAAGTAAGAATTAATGTATAAGTATTTTTAAGAAATATGACCGTTACCAGAAATGTAAACATAGATATAAGTATTATTATTTTGGATAGAGTGGAAAATGTGTTATGCTTCAGATGTGGTGGGAAACCGTTAATATAAGATAAAAACAAGATTATACAAACAGAACAAAATGTTATATAATATGGAAAAATGGATTTGTATAAGATAAATGTATTATTTTTAATGTTTGGAAAAATAAAAAAACATTTTACAAAAAAAAAAAAGAACTTGCCAACTGACATGGATTTATTTATATGGTTCAAGTCTCTTGTCACAGTGACTTTTTAAATAGCAGAGTGGTTTTTCGCTTCTGCTTATTTTATTATTTACTTTATTTATTTGATTTCTAGGCTGCTCTCCCCACATTTCGCAGGCTCAGAGCGGCTATGCTTTACATAAATAATACATTCTAGTAGATAACCTTGGATAATTTTGCTTCTGTCTTACGTAAATAATACATTCCAGTCGATAACCTTGGATAATTTTGCATTTGAAGCCAAATTTGAAAACGACTTCTCCTCTACCAATCATGTTTAAAGGCAGTTCAGAACTAAAACAGGAAGGGAGGAAGGAAAACGGGACTAGCTCTGGAATTTGACATCTGAAGAAGTAGGCTTTATCTGAAACAGAACCGTTGCAAAATTGGGATTTTGCTGATCATGGGAGAGTTTAATTCCTGGGGCCTTGGGACCATGTGGGGCTCTGCTCACAGAAGAGGGAGGTGGGAGCAATTTTGCCCTCTCCCTCCCACTACAGCCTCTTGAATTGCATGGCTGTGGCTCAGCTTGATCTCTCTCTGACTGATGGCAACATGGGCAGAGGTGAGAGGAACAGGCTATGCTTGTCACCACCTGCCCGACCCATGCTGCTTCTGGCCACAGGCATATGCCAAGCTAGTCATTGCACATTGCACCCATTCTGCTGCCAGCTGAGTGACAGCCAAGCCAACGGTAAGGGCTCAGCATGTTTCCACTCAGAGTTGGGAGAGGAGGAAATTATGGACATGCCTTGTATGGAGTGCCAATACCTTGATCTGGCCATGGGTGTCTCAATAACGGAGATCTTTGAATGGATTTCACATGTGTCACAGAAATGGGAACACAGCATTTGGTATGTTTTATGCCCAGGTTGAGTTCAAATCTTTATTCAACCCCCTTCCTTAAGGAGCAGACTTTGGCCACTTTAGGGTTGCCAGGTCTGGGTTGGACTTTGGGGGTGGATCCAGGAGAAGGTGGGGTTTGGGGAGGGGCCTCAGCATGGTACGATGTCATAGAGTCTACCCTTCAAAGCAGCCATTTTTGATCTCTGTCAGCTGGAGATAATTGTAAAAATGGGAGATCCCCAGGCCCTACCTGGAGGCTGACAGCCCTAACTTCCATGCTGTCATTTTTTGCTACTCGTTTGTCCCTATTGCTTCAGGGTTCCCCCCCCCCCCCGGCAATGTGTTTTGCTTTCTCTAGTAGTCCCAAAGGGAGCAAAACACATATGGAAAGGGGGGGGGGACCCAAAGCAATAGGGGAAAACGAGTGACAAAAATGACAGTATGGAAGATAGGGTTGCCAGCCCCCAGGTGGGGCCTGTCAAAAATGACAGTGCGGAAGTGGCTTAGAATGTCAGCTCACTGGAACAGCCATACTAGGGTCAATGCTAACCTTGGGCTGCTTCCTCTTGCATCTATGGCACTCAGACCTCCAAAAGTCCTTTAAAAAGATGAAAGAATAATGTCAAGCCCACCTGATAGTTTGCAATGTAAATAAAAAGGGAATTAATTAAAAAAAAACCTTAAGAATTAATTAGCAGAATTTACGAGGCCATCTGTGTAACCGTAAAGAAGAGGGAAATGGCAGAAAAGGGGGGGGAGGGGTTGTCTTTGCTAAACTGTTCCTCATTAAGGGCATAGTAGTAAATTATTTACAGTCCGTGTGGATGAAAGGGGCAGTACGGCACAGTGAGGCTGGGGGAATCAGATGAAAGGTCATAAGAGTGCCGTACTGAGCTACATGAGTGGCCCTACTTGCTGTGCTCTGGCAGATTGGTATGCTATTAGGTAGAATGGTTCCTCCATTTTTATTTATTTATTTATTTATTTTGCTTTGATTTGTATCCTCCCCTCCCTGCCGGGGCAGGCTCAGGGTGGCTTACATTAAAACGTTAAAATGCACTAAAACATAAGTGCATTAACAAAATGCAACATCATAAAACTCATATACATAACAGATCACAAGTAACAAATAAAGTGCTGGTGGCGGTAACATCCCAATAGGCCATGATAAGATAGTAACAAAAAGTATGGCCAAAGTCAGTGTCCTGTATATCATAGGCTGTTGGTGATGGCATAGAGGGCCTCTGGTGGAAGAGCTCCATTTTGCAGGCCCTGTGGAACTGTAAGAGGTCCCACAGGGCCCTGATGTCTTCTGGGAGCTCATTCCACCAGTATGGAGCTACTACTGAGAAGGCCCTGGCCCTGGTAGAGGCCAGTCTGGCGTCTTTTGGTCCAGGGAGGGTCAAATGGTTTTGAGACCCCGACCTCAGTGCTCTCTGGAGAACATGCAGGGAAAGGCAGAGGGCAGAATATGGGTTTGAGGCCTAAAATTCTGATTATGGTGCTTTATAGAATTTGTTTTAATGGATCATTTCAAAGAAAGCAGAGACCTACTCTTACTGACTCAGGCTTTATAGCTAGCAACTGTGGAATAAATTGGCAACAACTGTAGCATCTCTAGGGCTGCCAAGTCCCCCGGTAGAGCGGGGGAAACACCGATTTTGAAAGCTTTCCCCCGCTTTCCCAAAATTGGCCACCGGGGGGACAAAATGGCTGCCAGCAGGGGAACCTCGGAGCCTGCCCTGCTGGCCTCTTGAACTTCTTAAAAGGGAAATTTCCCCTTTAAGAGCTAATCGAGCAAGACAGCCCCGCCCAGAGATTAAGGAGGGACTAAGCTCTTTCTACTGAAGGGCTTCCGTGCAAGGTTGCTGCTGGAGTAAACTGCTCGGGTAAGCTGGGGTCTGCGAGCTCTTTTCCTTCTCTGTCTCTCCCCCTCCCCCTCTTTCTTTTTTCTGTCTGTCTGTCCACTGTGGTTTTGTCAAAGGAATAAACTGTCACTTCCAAAGAGGTAAACATCACAAGGAGAGGTTGCCTGTAGAAGGTCTGGGAGTGGGATTGTTTAAAATGTCTTGTCCTGGCTGCTTGGGTCCCCCCAATCCTCATTTCCCTTCTGCAAATAAAAGTTGGGATTCCTCATTTTTATGCCAATTTTCTGTTTCTTTCAACCGTGTGTCCCCCCCCCCCCCCCCCGGGCAGTAAAAATCTGCATTTTTAAAAGCATTTGTACATCAAGTAACCGGTATTTTAAGTTAGGGATGGATCCAACTAGCTTTTCTGCTGGCGAAAAGGGGAGGACAAAGGTCCTCTTTAGCCACCAAAAAGCCTATGCTGGGGGGGGGGAGAAGTTATGGGACTTACATGGACAACAGCTGGGTGAAACAAGGGCCAGAAATAAAGCCTGGGAATTGGGCAAGAGTAAGTGAAAAAGCTGTCTGTCTGTCTCTCTCTCTCTCTCTCTCTCTCTGTCCCCATCCAGCAGAGGTCTATCAGTGGCTATTATGAGCCACAAGGTCTAAATGGAACCCTTTGTCTGGGGCAGTGATGCTCTGAATTCTTGGTGCTTGGGGGGCAACAGTGGGAGGGCTTCTGGAGTTCTGGCCCCGCTGCTGGACCTCCTGAGGGCACCTGGTATTTTTGGCCACTGATGTGACACAGAGTGTTGTACTGGATGGGCCGATCCACTGTGGCTTCTCTCCTGTTCTTATGATATGAAAATCATATTTAGCACTTGTGTAGCACTTAGGGCTTCATATTCTGCCGAGATGAGGAAGGATTCAGTAGGGCCATTGCTCAGTGATAGAGCATCTGCTTGACATGCAGGAGGTATCAGCCTCTTCAGCTAAAAAAGGATCAGGTAATAGGTGACATTAAAGATCTCAGCCTGAGACCCTGGAGAGCCACTACCAGTCTGAGTAGTCAATACTGACCTTGATGGACCAATGGCCTGATTCAGTATCAGGAAACTTCATGAGTTCATATGGAAGCAACATCACAGGATGTGACATCACAAAATGATGTCACTTCCTTTCTCCTGGCTCCACCCCCAAAGTCTCCTGGCTCCACCCCCAAAGTCCCCAGATATTTCCCAAGTTGGACTTGGCAGCCCTAAGCATCTCCCTTTAGAGTTGCCAGCTCCGGGTTAGGAAATAACTGGAGATTTTGGAGTGGAACCTAAGAGGGCAGGGTTTGGGGAGGGACTTCAGTGGGGTATAATTAGGGTTGCCTGACCCCCCTGGTGGAGGTGGAGTTCACCTGCTGCCAGGCCCCAACTCCCCGCCACTGATCAGCTGGCTGGCAGGGAGGAACTTACCCCCAAAAGAGGGATCCATCTGACATGCAGCAGTGGGTCTACGTCATTGCCCATGTTACCCAGAAGTGACATCATCACATCTGGGATGCTGGGGCAACACTCCGGTATTTGGGCAAAAACCTGTATGGTAGAAGCCAAATTTACCACAGAGTTTTTGTCCAAATACCAGAGCGTCACCCCCTATGTGCAGGATGTGATGACATCACTTCCAGGTCACAGGGGCAGTGACGTGGACACTTCACCGTATGTCGGAGGGGCCTCCCTGCTGCTTCCGGTAAGCCACTCCCCCATCCTCCACCTGTTGCCAGGAGGGACTTGGCAACCCTAGGTATAATGCCATAGGGTCCACCTTCCAAAGTGGCCATTTTTTCCAAGTGAACTGATTTCCGTTTCCTAGAGATCAGTTGTAAAGGTGGGAGATCTCCAGCCACCCCCTGGAGGCTGGCAAGTCTACCTCCCTTAGTTCTCTGACCAGAAGCTGCATTTCCAGTTCCATAATGACTACATATAAACTTTGCTGTGCCTCCCTCTGTTGTCAGGATAATTATCTATACTGACAAATTATTGTAACAAGGCAATGGCATCTATTACTTTCTGTCCTTCTAAGACTGGGGTCCGCACCATTTGGATCCTGCAGGCACCTTTGGAATTCTGACACAATGTGGTAGGTGCAGCCACAAAATGGCTGCCAAGGGAGGCAGAGCCAGCCACTAAATGGCTGCTATGGCTTACCTTCAGTCACACACAGTGAAGGTACTTGTGCTATGGTGGCAGCTGGTGCCAAAGCAATGTTTTTAAAAATCTCTAACGGCCAGTCAGAAGTTTTACTGGGCAACATCCCCACCTGGCACTGCCCACTTTCTAAAAACAGTAGGAGGGTACCAGGAAAGGTGTTGGTAGGCTTCATGGCACCACGATGAGCATGCTGGAGACCCTTTTTCTAAGGCTTTAATCCTAAACACACATAGTTGGATTTCTAGAAAGTCTATGCCAATGATCTGCAATGCCATGCTTACGGGCACCTGAATTGAGGTGTTTCCTGCTGCCTGCTTTTTTTCTTCCATGAAGCAAAGAACTAATCTTGGCTTTCTTCCACTTCATTGGACTTGGTGGTGTTTGGAGCCGCCCAATATTTTGTTATTTTGTGATTGGCCCCATGCCCCCAAGAGAGCCATTTTGTGGCT
Source organism: Lepidodactylus listeri (assembly GCA_029233225.1). Classification (NCBI taxonomy): domain Eukaryota; kingdom Metazoa; phylum Chordata; class Lepidosauria; order Squamata; family Gekkonidae; genus Lepidodactylus; species Lepidodactylus listeri. Next base: position 23,372,207 of record JARCFY010000016.1, read on the forward strand.
GACTATGGCCCTGCTATCAAAACCATTTTGTGATGGCACCCACTCAGTGCTCTCAGAATTCCAACAGCGACCAGGGGCTCAACAAGGTTGGAGATCCTGGTCCACACAAACAATGGAACAAGGTGCAAGGCTGAGAGTTTGATTAGATCTTCTAGATTCTTACTTATTTTGGTAAGTGCTTCATCAGGGTATCTTGTATAAAAACTTCTATGGGTCCCACCTTGAACAATGCTGCAGCTGTCTTTTCTGCTTTATCCATTTCCCTTCCCTCCTGATATTTCCTCAGCCAGAGAAAGGGAGAGAAAGAGAGAGGGAGAAGCCATGTGGTGATGAGAGGAGGGAGATAGAGACCAACCTAAGGATGACGGTGGACTTTACATTAATTAGTATTTTCTGTAGGCTCTGTCCCTTGACTAAATTTTTTCTACTCTGGTGACTCTCAGCAGTTCTGGGCAGGTTCCCATGGCTATGATGTCAGCATATCTGTAAGCAAAGTCATCTATGTATATTTTAATTTTCAGATCCAGTCTACTATATGCAGAACCACTGCTCAAGTCAAGAGAAAAGGTCTGGAAGAAACAGAATTGGTTTGTAATGTTTCTCATATGTCCTGGGATCTCTGGATTAAAGACTCTATTTAAACACCACTTCTTATTATTAGTATGTTTTCTTGGCACGATTTGTCAAAATAATAAATGTTTTTTTTGGCAACAGTGTGTTCCAAGCTCTTGATTCCCCCTTTCATATTAATCTGAAACAACAACAAAAAGAAAAAGTAATAACATTTTAAGCATATAATTTAGGTGTGCAGGGGTTCTTTTTTTTTTGTAATGCTGTTGAGGAGCTGTTGCAAATAAAAATCAGGGAAAACACATTGTGAAGGCAGAGTATCAAATGCTAATACAATGAACAGCAGAATTACTTTGGCTGTAAAAAGGTCCAATCCCACAGCAGTCAGAATTGTATGGATAAGTGTATATGTGGGCAGGCTGTGTAGCAAGAAAAAGCAGGACTAGTTGAGCCTCTCTTGGAAGAATGTGCCAACCTTTTTAGCATTCACAAGCAAGCTTCGGCTATAAAAAGTGTAAAAAGCTAATTCTAGGACTTTCCATGGGTATAAGCATGGCTCACACATAAAGATACCCTTGAGAAGGAGGCAGCGAAAAAAGAGCCAGGAGGAGTAATTTCATGTTTATGCATCAGAATGCCTCCATCGAAAACCAAAGAGGTGAGGCTGATTAAACTCATAGCTGGGAATTATACATAGATCAGGAAACATTTACAGACAATCCCATAGTTCCTTTGCTCGGAAATGGAGTTTCATGTGGCTTGAATGCCTCTGTCTTGATTTGTGAAGGTCTTCATTGTAACACAGGCTCTTGAAGCAGGGCTCTGTGGTGTAATGAGGAGTGAAGGTGTAAAGATTTGTAAGATACTGTCACGGGGAAATCTGAATTGTATGCAACCAGTTGGAAGAATTTCAGCAGCCTTGGTGGACTGCTTTGGAGCTTTACGAAGCGTCACACCTTTTAGAGAGGCTGAACTGGATTGTTTTGACAAGAGAGCTTGAGGAATATAGACAAGAAGCTATTATGATTATGAAGTTAGGCTGCAAAGTGATCTCAAAGAGAAATAATTAATGGACTGTTACTGAATTGGAAAGAGGTATCTTCATGGATTACTCAAAGTAATTAGCCCCAAGGTATAGATAGGAACTCTCAGTCTGGGACAAGTGATGCTCTGTATTCTTGGTGTTTGGGGAGGGGGCAACAGTGGGAGGGCTTCTAGTATCCTGGCCCCACTGATGGACCTCCTGATGGCTCCTGGTATTTTTGTCCACTGTGTGACAGAGTGTTGGACTGGATGGGCCATTGGCCTGATCCAACATTGGCTTCTCTTTGTTCTTAAGGGAAGTCAAATATGGCTGGTGCTTAGGTGGCTAAAAGTCCTACTTGCAATGCTGAGCCATTCCCATTATGCCTCTCTTTCTTTCCACACATTCAAAGATCCTCTTGTCTTCTGCATCCCAGCCTTCACTCATTGCATGATAACATAAACCACCACATTTCAGATGCTGGTGACAAATAGTAGAATATTGAGGTCCTGCTGGTGAGAGTGGTTAAGTTGACCTAGGGGTGCTGAGCACTGACAACTGGCAGGAGATGCTGAGATGCTGATGGCACCGCAATGTCACTTCTAGTACAAACCCCGTACTGAGTTCACTGCATTGGAGTGACACTCTGGGGCCGAGGACAGACTGGCAATCTGAAGCGGGGCAGGCACGCTTCGCAAACGGAGGAAAGGAGCCCGTTCAGACATGCGCATCTGCCCATCGGCTCCGTTGCGTACTTACCCGTCTCCCAGCCGCTTTCCTTCCGCTTTACCCGGACACGGGGTAAAACCGGTGTTCAGGGGCCTTCCTCCGCATGCCTCCCGCTTCCAAACAGTGTGAACTGGAAGAAGCGGGAGGCATCCGGAGGAAGTGTGAACGCACGGCAAAAAGTTTTGCGCATATGCGCATATGCGCATATGCGCATATGCGCATATGCGCATATGTGAAAAACATCAAAGGAAAACAAAAAAAAGTGCAGCGGCACGCGCGAGCCCCACGCGCTGGCTATGCGGCAGTCTGAACTCTCCGTGGCAGTCTGAATGCTCCGTATCGCCGCTGATCCGCATTGCTCTGGCCAGTGTGAACGGCCAGCTCCGTGAGTTTTTCCCCCCGCTCCAGTTCCCTCCGCTTTGCCTCCGCTTCAGATTGCCAGTCTGTCTTCGGCCTGGGATTCACCTGAAACTCTCTGGTTTTATCATAAAGATGCTGTGGGCAGGGACAGTGAAATTGGAGTGACTTCACTTTTGGTGTGAACGCAAAAGCAACATCAGCTTATTGGGATAACACTCGAGGATTCACTTGAAACTCTATGGTTTGGTAAATCCTAGAGCATTGCGCCAATATGGTGGTGTTACTTCTAGGTTTGTGCCAGAAGTTAACATTGTGGTATCAGAAAAACAGTTTCTTCCCCCCCATTTTTGCTTCTGCTGCTCCACCAAGTGGCGGGGCCCAAGACAAGGGATCTGCTATAGGAGGAGAACTGCCATCTTGTGTTGACCACTGTTGGATTGCTAGTCCTAGCCACAAAATAATGCGAAGCAGAGGTCTGATCCCAAAACACTGAACCAGTTCTTTGACCTCACATTTGCTGCTGCAGCATACATTTTACAGAAGGCACAAATCAGTAGTGATATTACTAGAGCTTTACTACCAGATAACATCCTTGTCTGGAATATGACAATCAACAATTCAGGATGCTTGCCAACAAAAAAGGAGAACATTATGGCCCTCAAACTCTTATCCAAACTGGAAAATCCAAGTTGGAGGAGAACTTCTGAGTCCCACCGCCAGCACCTATTTACCTGGATGTTTTGCTCTGCTATGGCTGTGCAGAACCATAGAGGAGGGTTTTCTTTACCCTCTTGCTCCTTCCCTGGCCCCTGGGCTGTTAGTATAGTAGCATCCCTGGTACTGGGGACCCTGGGAAACAGTTTTTCCATGGGCCAAACAAAATATCCCGGGGAAGGTGACCGAAGAATGAAGCTGAAAGGCAAGTGATTTGCCAAAGGCCCACCACCAGTTTGGATCCTATCAGCTTTTCTGCTTGATCTCAACCAATTCCTCTCCTCATTACAGGCCCCCATCCCTTGTGGATTGTTTCTACAGCCCAAGAGCTAGGGATTTTTTTGGGGAGGGGGCCTTGGTGGGGCACAGCTAATTAAATGAAAGTTAATTACATTAATTCAATTTGGGGCCAGCCTGGGAGGGAGGGGCCCCAGAAGGAATGCTAGGGGGCCGGGCCCTGTGGGCCCCTTGTTAGCTACAGGCCTAGGATCCCTGCCATAGTCTTTTCAGTGGTCAAGCGGAACCCCTCCTCCCTCTTTTGCCAGCAGAAAAGTTGATGCGCTCAGTGCACAAGTCATAGTTACGGTCTTAGTCGCAAATATCAAATGCCAAAATGAGTTCCCTATTATACCCTCCCCTCTGCCTCCTGTTTCCATCACACACACACACTAAATAATCCACTTTCAATTCACTTTCCAACTGGATTTTGCCAGTTCACACAGTAAAATCCAGTTAGGAAATGCACTGAAAGAGGATTGAAAGTGGATTATTTAGTGTGTGTGACCACAGCTTCTGTGTCTATTTCTGGGCCACTGGAAAAGGCAGGACTCCTGTATACATAGGTAACTGATCCCTTTTGTTGCCTATTCCCATTTAACAACTATAATTCCCCACATTAATTAATAAATTAAGGCAATTTGGCTAACAGAAGAGGTTTCCCAGTGTTGGGTAGAAGTACTCTGTAGCTCTTATATTACAGTTAGTTACCATTGGGTTGGGGTGGCAGGCGCAGGCACTAAAATATTTTTGGCGGGACACCCCCCCCCCCCCAATCCCAATGCTGAGGACTACTGGCAACACCACACTTCCTGTCACACAACCAAGCAGAGCTGTGAATGAGGCCAAAGAGATATTTATTTGCTGGCCTGCCAGTGCTTGGCACTATTTACAGCTAGCCACCCCTGAGGTAAATTGTGATGGTGTTCCTGAGGTACACTCTCCCCTGCCTTGGTAAAACCTGGTTATAACCTTTTCCACCCTTAATAGCAAGGCGGAGAACAGAGGAAAGTTTAGGAGGTATAAGAATATCTGCCCTATCCGAAAGCTATATTCTTCGAAACCGAGCATCCGCAAGTGTTAAATCACTACCTAGCAAAATGGTTTTTGGAAACATCCAAAAATAATCTGTAAAAACAAATTCTTTCCTTTCATTATATATAATGGGAGGCGGGTGGGTGTACTGCTTTCAGCTGCTCTGGAGATAATGACATCTGAAACCCTTTAGAATCTAGATGTCTTCAGACACCAACACTTGTTTATTATCTCTGGGCCCTGCAAACCCAAACGATAGTCATTTATGTCTAGTAAAATATTCCTTAATGCAGCTAATGCACTAAGCAGTGGGATTTGTGAACATACCCTGCTGAAACTTGAAAAAAGGGGAGACTGATAATTTTAGTTCCAAATTAACACACACACACAATGCATTCAAGTACATATTATGCTGCTCATGGCTTCCACTCTGCAGCAGCAGTTCTGAAATAAATCTATTATCGAATACTCTTTAATATTCAAATGGAGTTTTCTGAGCATTGCAACCTAGAAAAACAAGGTCTGTCATGACACTCCCCCCCCCCTTTTTACCCATATGTGCCTCTATTGATGCAGTGTTGAAATTCATTGTGCAGGGAGGAAAGCCAATTATGAATTTGCTAAGCAGAATTAGTGAGGATATGAGTCACCACCTTATATCCGTGGTCCATGGAGCTATGCACCATTGACAAATTTTCCAAGGCACATTGTCTTTCCCAACTTATGATCTTTACACGCAAAAGTAATATTCTTTCACTGAACTAAGGTCCGTTGTAGTAACAGTCGGTTGTCAATGTGTCATATCCTTCCAGCTTTACTAGAGTTGCCAGGTCCCCCCTGGCCACGGGGGGGGGGGTGGGTGGGTGGGTGGGTGGGTTGGTGGGTAGGGTTGTCAAATCCAGCCTGGGAAACTCCTGGAGATTTGGGGATGGAGCCTGGGAACACAGGGACCTCAGGGGGGTACGATGCCATAGAGTCCACCCTCCAATGCATCCATTTTCTCCTGGGGGACTGATCTCTGTAGCCTGGAAATGAGGTATAATTCCGGGGATCCCCAGGTCCCACCTGGAGGCTGGCATTCCTAAGGTTCAACCCAGGATCTATGCATTGCTTAGTTTTATAAGAATTTGGCTGTCTAGCCACATGTGAAACATGAACAAAAATGTCCTGTGGTGTTTTTTTTAAACATCAAACAATCAGTGGCCATGTCACATTTTTATATATTTATTTTGTCTTTATTATTCTTTTCTAGGGTTCACACATGCATGTACTCAACTTTATTTCCCTTCCCTTGATCATTCTGCACTTATAAAGCAGTCATCGGGTCAAGAGCTGAATGTGGCCAGCCCTAGGAAACAGCCAATTAGAAAATCCTCACTTGATCTTGAAAATTGATTCTCTTGCCAAGTAAATTGTAATTTCTGAGTCAGCACTGGAAGCGAAATACCACCTCTTTCAAGGGTCTTTCTTTATTGTATGGCACAGTTACACACAGGAAGTATATAATAATATAAGATATGTAAGCAAGTTGATACAACGGAGATGCAGACCGATTGGGCAATCTCCCTAAATACTAATATCTAGGTTTTCGATTTACCCAGTCGCAGCTGAGGAGAGTTCAAAGAGCTCTGTCATATCTCCCTGGAAAGCATGACACTCACATTCCTGTGACAGATAGAAAATGGTTTGGCGATCTGCACCACAATTGCATTTGGGTCCTTGTATTTTGCCCCTTTTAAACAACAGATCTGCACAACTGTTTTTGTTCTATTAGCCATCTTCCATACTTTACATGGCAAGTCAAATCCTGAGGGCCTCTCGTTGGAGTTTATCGGGTTATGGATATTGGGTGAAACTGATTGCATCCATGTTTGCAACCATTCATTCCCTAGATCGAAATTTTGTGATTGCAGGATTTGTGCAGATCTTATTGCTGGGTGTCAGGATCTTAGTCTGGATAGGCTAATAACAGCCATGTCTTTGTGGATGGGTAACTCTCCGTTTTCATTGAGCTGTTTCAATGGGCTATTGAGCTACACTGAAGCACCATATTCCACAGTACTATACACCAACCCCAAAGCTGAGCATTTAAGTATTGTAACAGACACACCCCAAGTTGTAGCACATAATTTCTGGAGAATGGGTTATGCTCACCTCCTCATGGTGCACCCTGGATAACTCTAAGGAGCTAGAACTTCTGGCAGCCAGACAGTTATAGGATCTCCTGGCTACACTACACACATGGAAGCAATCAACCAGTCAAGGATGCCCGTCTTGCCTTTGTCCTGGCTCCAGCCTGGTGGAACATGCTCCCTATTGAGACCAGGGCCCTGTGGGATCTTCTTCAATTCAGACCTGTTCAATTCTTCAAAACGGAGCTGTTCTGCCAGGCCTTTGGTTGAGGCAGCGGGCACCTATTATATATGGCCTCCCTGAAATTGCTGTCACCTGTTTACTGACCATGGACAACTGCCATTTAACTTTTGGGCCAGAACTTTATAGCCAACTGATGGTGTTTCAAGCTGTACCTATTGTTTTAATTGCTATAATGTTTTATCGTGTTTTAATGTTTTAAACTGAAATTGTTTTTATTTTAATGATGCTACCTGCCCTGAGCCCACCCGCGGGATGGGCAGGATATAAATGCAAATAATAAATAAAATAAAATAAAATAACTGCCCATCTCAGGACTACTTGACAAGGGGTATAGGCAACTGCATCCGAATCTGCCAAATGAATATTGAGGGTATAAGCAAGGCTAAATGCCAATACTTGTCACGAATATTACTGGTCAATAAAATAGATTCTCAGGGGTATAAGATATGTATCAAACTGCCAAATATAAAAAATATGTCCCCCCCTCCTTTCTTGTTGCTAATCTTCTCATCCTTTCCCAAACCCCTACATTTTAGCAGCATATATTCAAAACCTTACATAAATAGTTTTCTGAATGACTGAATTGGCTTTTCTTCCTCACTGAACCTGAAATCTAAGTGTATCTGTTTGTGCAATTTCCTGTTCTTTGTTTCATTGACCTTTGGTCACCTACTGTACTTGCAATAATTATTTGACTTCAGCTGTCCATGAGTACTCATCTACTTTCCTCAACTCTAATTACTTTACTGAGCATCAGAGTGGAAAGGCCACTTTCCCTGAGGTGCTCCTTCTCCTTGGGTGTCACTCTGTTGAGCAGTCTGTGCAATGAGCAGAATTTTCCTAAGTTATATGTGTGGAAGAATTACACTACACTTATGGAACTGAATTTTCATCTGTCCTAAAATTGTGTAGGCTTACATGTGTTTTACTAATCCCTATTGCTTGTGTTGGGAGGGATGGCAGCATGGTATAAGCTGATCTAATCAGATCTTGGAAGCTAAGCAGGGTTGGTACTTGGATGGGAGTCCACCAAGGAAGACTCTGCAGGGGATGGCAAAGGCGAACCACCTTTGCTTCTCACTTGCCTTGCAAATCTCTTGCTGGGGTTGCCATAAATCAGTTGTGGCTTAATGGCACATACATTCATATGTATTGCTTGTGTTAGTATCTGTAGAAACTGGCCTCTTTGTAACATCTTTCCTTCCATCTTCCCCACCTTTCTGATGCTTGCAGCTTTTCAAACAAAGTTAGGCAAAAGCTTAATAGATGAACTCTTCCTGCATATCCTGAAGTGAGCTCTCCAAGGTGCCAGTGGACTCCTGCTTTATTTTATCTCCAGAAACATAACAGGAAACATAATGAAATCATGGAAATGTTTTGCTAGACTACTGTAGCATCGCTTCCTTCTACAGTCCAGTAGTGAACTCATCTGAGCCTCTGAGCCTTCCTGATCATAACAGAGCTTACAGATGTCACCTTTTGGACCAGGTGGAGCTCTACTTGCAGAACAGACCTTTCCTCTCTCCAGGCCTTTCTGTACTAGACCTTAAATCCTGGTTCAACCCTGTCCCCGAACTTACATTCTACACTACATGCGAGTTCACCCCTGTAATTATCTCAGGATATTTTTACATTCTACACCAGGGGTGGGCAAATTGCGGCCCAGGGGCCACATGCGGCCCGCCACAGAGTCATGCTTGTGCTTCTTCTGGGTTGCTGCATCCTCCTCCATAGGGACTTCCAGCCCCAAAGCTTTCAGCATATCTGCCCTTGAGTCAAGGTCATCTGCTTGGTAGTTTGAACCTTGGTGCCTCACTTGTAAATAACCAGATTGTAGCCAGCGGTATCTTATTCCTGCTGCATTCAGCTGCTGAGTAATTGGTTTGAGAGATTTTCTAATGAGTAAAGCGTCCAGGGACACATCAGGAAATACATGCACATCGGCGTTATTATATTTAAGGGAGCCCTTCCTTCTAGCTTCACGGAGAATTGCATTTTTTGTTCGCAGATCCTGGAATTCTGCAATTATGTCTCTGGGTCCCCGTCTTTGTGCCAGTGTTGCTGAGCCTAGCCTGTATGCTTTGATTATTAGTGGGGCTATTCCATCCTCCAGTTGCAGAACTGTGGCTAGCCAATTAGAAATGAAACTAGTGAGCTCCATGGGCCCTTCTGATTGCTCTGATATGCCCCTGAATTTTAGGAAGCGTTCTCGAGTTTTATGTTCTAGGGTAAGTATCCGTTCACGTGCCCAAGTCTCATGTTTCTGTAATTTTCTTATGTCTCCTTGATTAGTGATGGTCCCTTCTAGGGCCATTTCCACTGTCTGCGCTATTTTTTGGACAGAAATGTTTAGCTGGCTTAGTTTTTCTTCCATAGGGTGCATTATCTGGGCTATGTTGTCAAGCATCTTGGTTTTAAACTGCCGAAAAAAATCTTTTAACTCACTGTTGTCGGGCCTCTGCTTCATAGCTGGGTGTGACAGGAGGTCCCCGCTCACAGTTGCCATTTTATTTTCACCCTGCTGGTTCTTAGCTGCAGGCCCTCCATCCATTTCTGAGGTAAAATAATTGCGAATGGAGTTTTTTTCAGGTTCGTTTATCTTTGACCGATTGTTGCCAGTTTTGCCCATAATTTGGGAGAGTTCACCTCAGCTGTGTGTTGTTTGTTTTCAGTCTGAAGGGGGTGGGAGTATAGGAGCTCCTCTAACAGGCATCTGCCATCAACCAACGCCCCTCCCCCCCTCAAATATATGTGTAAAGCAGAATGAAAGGCTAGTCTGGCTTGCTTGCAAGACTTGTTTAAAGTGGTTTTCACTGGGAAAAAAAAGGAAGTCTGTCTTTATTGGTTAGGTCATTCTCTAGCTCTGAATAAAACTTCAAAACCCAAAGTTTAAACTCCAGATTGGGCATTTCAGATATTTAAATTTGTACAAGTTCTGGTACAAGAACAGAGTAATATTCTCCCTCTTCTATGCACAATGAGGTCCATACAATCAGATTTATGTGAGTGGAAGGGAAACCCATAATTTGTTATAGAGTACTCCTCTTTTCTTTCATTGACTGACTCCCAGTCTTTGTTGGAGCTGTGCTCAGTGATCTATAGTTTACACAGTGTACATCATACATGTGAGCATCAGAAGACTTTTTCACTTCTAATGTGCAAACTATGTATCCACCTCACTGTGGAAGGGGAAGGGCTCCATAGAATGGAGATTCACTCCTATTTGCACAATTCTTTATTTAGGGGAAGACTGGCAGGGACTGAGGGTGTGTGTATACATCATGGAATGCACACAGAGTCATGAATGTTTCAGTAGTTGTATGCAGTGAGCTGGTCTTTTTGGCTATATGTAAAATCTTGTAAACTAGGCATGAACGGTGCAATCCTAAACAGAGTTATGGCCTTCTGAACTCATTGGCTTAGATGGGTGTAACTCTGCTTAGGACTGAACGGTAGTGTAGTGTAATAGTGTAACAATATAAGATCAAATCTTAAAGGGACTTCTTATATAGAGAGATATCACATATTACAGAAAAACCCTATGAGATTAGAAAGGTGGGGGATGATTCAGAAGCAACTTTACCTAGGCTGTGGTCATATGGCAAGGTTTTCGTGATTTGTTCCCTTGATAAATTTGATCAGGAATATTTTTTTCTGGGTTGGGATGATCACACATTGCTCCCTGAACCACAAGCATTGCGCGCCAAGGCTCTGGGCACCATCTAAGTAGCCACACTGCTGCTTGGGTGGCATGGCTTGAGGTTTTTTTTAAAAAAAATTGTTTTGCACATGCGCACATGCACATGGCCAAATCACCGTGCCCACCTGGACTCGCCGCACTCCCTTGTTTTTACAGTCCGCCCCCCCCCAAACAGCAAACAAAATGAACTGGCGATGTACTACCAAGTGCTGGAGTCTAAATTTGCACTTGAATGTTTAAACACTGAATTTATTCAGTGCAGGATTGCTCATGCGCACAAAGGCAGAAGCTGGAAAAGAAAAGCCTCATAGTGTGAACAACAGTCAGACGACCTAATAGCAATCATTGCAAGAGATGGCTGTCCAGATTGGTGAAGTTGCAGATTTAAAGTGCAAATACCTGGAAAGTACTTGATTTTCCCGGTGTCAGAAAACTTGCTTGGGAAGCGGGAGGATTGCGTGAGTGAGCCCGCTTTGGTGCGGGAGGCAGATGTGGCAATTTCAAATGTGAGAGGGTACAACAATGAAACCCGACTGTGTGACCACAGCCCTAGTTTCCCAAGACTTGAGTCTGATAAAAATCATTCTGCAGTCGTACGGCAGAATTTGCCTTTGCCTAAGGCTTTGTGGATGGCATCAATGATGTCATTATGAAACTCTCCAATCTCTGGAGAAGTTTTGCAGGGTTTTTCTTAGAACTTTGAATTAACAAGGTAGCAAATTAAAGGACCAATTGATAAGATTTACAGAAATAAAAAGGCAGAGAACACACCTGAAGCATGGGAGCAGGGGCAAACCGGATAGCTGAACCAGATATTTGGTGGCCATACATATCTGTCATTTTCACTTGGAAGCCAGGAAGAAGCTGGACTCACACCGCACTGCACTTGAAGCACCATTTTACATGCTAAGGTGCTTTTCTCAAGCATGTGAAGCTTCACTTTTTATTTGTTTACTTATTTAATTTATATTTTATTTTAAATTTATACTATTATATATCTACCTTTCTCACTGAGACTCAAGGAGGATGACAAAATACAGCAATGCAAGAGGAACAAGACATACTATAAACATCGTAATGAGCCAAAGTTAGAAAATGATGCAATAGAAACAGTAGAGGACATGATATATAAGAGATGCAACCCCTCCCCCACAAAAACGGATTACAGAAATTAGAAAAAAATGCAGTGACAGCAAAATAATACATACAATAATACATACAATAAACAGTGCCATACATGATAGACCTTGTGCCTTTCTAACAGCATTCCCCTGAGTAATTCTGTTTTACTACACAAATATGCCCTCCTGAACAATTGCATTTCACACTCCATGTGGAATGATAGAAGCCTTTCTGACCTCCGCAAAAGAGAATGCTTGGGTATGGGCAGCTGCTGATCTTACCCATTTGCAGGAAACGCCTTTAGAACACTTTGCTCAGATGAACTCACCTGCTGCAGAGGGACATGCTTGGAGTGGCAGTCCTTTAGATATGTGGATTATATCAGGAGGCCTGATCTGTGGCCATAGAATCTAGGGCTTTGTACCTGGCGGGGCACAAATTCTTAGCACTGATGATGAATTTGTATGGTACTACCAAATGGATCTCATGAAAATGTTGAAACCTCTTACTGTCCTGCTAGAGTTTCCCCACACCTAGCTAGCAAGGATAACATATATTGGTTGGTATCTGAAGAAGTGAGGAGTGACTCATAAAAGCTCATAACCTACCACAAATTTTATTAGTGTTTAAGGTGCTACTGGATTCTCACTCTTTTTTACTGCGACAGACAGACTAACGTGGCTACCCATCTTGATGTATTGATTGAAAATCCAGCTTCATATGTCTTAGAAATTCATATGCATTTAATGCAGTGTACTAGCTCTCCAGTGCTAAAATGATTTTACTTAATATTGGACGAATCACAGTTAGGTAGAAACAACTAGCATACGCTATTCCTGATTTGATATTGTATATAAACATTTTAATATTCAACAGAAAAAAATCCATGCCAGTATTAGAAAGTTGACAGGTTCCCATTATTTAGCTGGAACTGTCTCTTTATAGCTTTAATCTACAGTGAACAAGTTACATACGAGTATAAATGTTTGACCATTTTACCATCAGTAAGGGTCAACAGTAGTACTGTTCTTGTATTTACAAAAGGGAAATAAAATGCATCTTGACGCGTGCAGATGTCTGGCTTTCATTATATTTAACACAGTTCCTTAGAACTTTAATTGGAAGGCTGGCTTATGCTAGTGGTAGCACACGGCTGTAAATAGATAAGGTGGAAAGACAGATAAAATTGAAGGGAAAATTAATTCTCTGGACATATTAAAATAGAATCCACTTGACTATATCACGAACCTCTTGATGGGAAGGAGTAAGGCTTCTCATTGAAACATGGTTACCGTCAGCTCAGTTTCTGGGGCATATAAAATATAGAGAGAGTTTTAAAGGTTTAAAGGTCAGATAGTTTGTGTGTGTGTATGTGTGTGTGTATTAATATTATAGAACGTCTTTTGACATATATATGCTTCAGATGTTCAACAGCTAGTTTATAGTATAGCCTAAGTATGGAATAGTAGATTGTAATGTAACGGAATGAATAGTAGAATGTAATACAATTTGGAATGGTAGATTAGAATGTATTTAGCTGGTTTGGGGACAGGGGAGATAATTTTATGCAGCCAGTTGCCCCACTTCAAAAAGGAAGATGCTGTAAGGTCACCTCCATGCTTGAGAGGCGACAAATGGAGTGTAGTGGCCGGGTCTCAGTTAATTACTCTCAGTATTCCACAATTAAGGATACACCTGCCCATCAATCTCCAATTTTGACATATTTATTCCTTCACTATGTTTCCCTCCAGAATTAAACCCAAGCAAATGGTAACCATATAAACTTCCTAAATCCATTGAAGTCAGCTCTGTTTAGGATTGCTCTGCTAATCCCATTTATCAGTTTGTAGTTTCAAGGAGCCATGTAGTTTCTTATTTATTAAATGCAGTTATAGACATACAAGAGGGTTTTCCCAGTAGTCTGAATAGCAAGTTAGTTGGGTACAAGGGGCAACCTGCAAGAAACTTGTGGGGAGGAGGTATTCCCCCACCTTTGCTTTCCCCCTCCCCCTTTCTTTTCTCTCCCCAAGTCAATCCCTCCTTTTTCTTTATAACCCTCCACCAAGTTGATCCCTCTTTCTTTCTCTCTCCCCCCCACTGCAAGCCAATCTCCCTTCTTTTTCTCCCCCCAAGCAAATACCCCCATCTTTCCCTTTCTCTTTCTCCCCTAAGACAATCCCCTCCCCCTTCTTTCTCCCCTCCTTTCCCCCTCACTTTGAGTTCGGCAGCATTGGCAGTGCCTGGGAGGCTGAGTGAGTGCAGGCTCAGCTCCATTAGCTACCCACCGCTTTCCCTGTCCCTCTTCGCTCCCGGCTTCCCAAAAGAGGAAAAGCCTGCGAAGGCCTCATCACTAGGAAAGCTATTGCTAAGGGCAGTCACGTGCTCTAAACAGTCACTTTCCAAGGAGGGGGAGAGAAGGCTCCTCGTCTTCGGTAAGTCCATTCTACGCGCATGAGCAGAAAAACCTGTTGTACTTTTGGGGGGATTTAAGTATCCCCCATATCCTTTTCTAAAATGTTTAGATTTTTCTGCACTCCTGGGGAGTCCCCCAAGCATGCAGAAAACTCTCTTTACCCGCCATGTGCTCCCAGTCTCCGGAAATAAGTATCCGCACACAGGGGCACAGTTGGGAATTAGATATATAGATGTCGTCCCTAAGATTGCCAACTCTGGGTTGGAAAATTCCTGGAGAGGCCGATAGAAGAAAGTGTTTGGAGTGAGCATGGTGGCCTCCTTCCAGTCATCTGTTGGAAATGATTGCTTATCAGAAGAAAACCCCTCACAGTAATCGCTTATGGGTATAAAAAGCCTCTTTCCCTTGATAGGGTCTCTTGCAGACAAGACTGAGACTTGTTAACAAAACAGCAGACTGATGTGGAGCTTTTGCTGCTTGAGGGTGTCCTTAGGGTACACAAATGTCTTCAGTCTCCAAGCTGTTAATTTCTATCCTTTGTCAAATGCTTTATTCACGCAAAGGAAAAAAAAGAGAAAAGAGCCATGGTCACTGTCACTTCAGCTGAAACGCAATAGCAGCTACCTTTATTATTATAACCATACTGTGTAAACATGTTCATTTGGAAAATATACGCCACTTGACCTGGGGATATTTTCTCTAGAGGAAACACAAGTTTGGCAGAACACTTTATTAATGGAACCTTAGTGATGTAAAAACAGTCAGCTCGCTCTGTGGCTTTAAATAACCTCTGTGCTTAGAGTTTGAGAAGCACTCAGATTGTGGCTGGCCTAGTGTTGGTGACTCTGACTGCAGCATCTGTAAGTCCCACTTTATACACAGGTTCTCAAAACTATTCATTTAGCAGGAGTTATGTTGATTTAAATATTTAGTTTGTCACTCTCTGTTCCCCACCAAACATATACAATATTATTGTTGACTTTAAGAACATAAGAACAGCCCTGCTGGATCAGACCAGTAGTCCATCTAGTCCAGCACCCCGTCTCACATAGTGACCAACCAGTTCCTCTGGTGGTCCAACAACAGGGCATAGAGACTGAGGCCTTCCCTTGATGTTGCCTCCGGCTCTGGGATTCAAAGGTTTACTGCCTACAGGATATATCTCTAAAATGCAAGCTGTCAACCTCTTTAGATGACAATTCTCAGCTGCTGCAAATTAATCACTTCTGCCAGTCTAAGCAACAATTCTGATAACAAGCCAGCAGGTGGGAGTGATGACTTCTATAGTCAAGAGAGCTAACACTTAGAACATAAGAACGTAAGAAAAGCCAATGTTGGATCAGGCCAATGTCATCTAAAGAGGTTGACAGCTTCCATTTTAGAGATATATCCTGGTAACAGCTTTCTATTGGCTAAATGGCTTTTCTTTCTGCAGTGAGAACTTCAATCCCACCCAAAAATAATTTGCCCCACCAGCCACAAAATCCTGGCTATGGGCCTGACCCATGCATAATGTAATAAACCTCTATCATGTTCCCCCTTAGTCATCTCTTTTCTAAACTTCTTCAGCCTTTCCTCATAGGGAAAGTGCTCCAGCACCCTAATCATCTTGGTTTCCCTCTTTCCATTTTGGTTCCAAGGTTTGTCCCCTAAAATGCTGCTTCTCTTTAACATTAGGTAGATTTCTCATTGACACTAAAACTAGTGGCTTGGATCCCATGATTGTAGGAGGGGGATGGGTGAGAAAATTGTGCTCTGTGAGCAGAAATCATTCCATTCATGAAAAACTCTGATGGAGTCAAGCCAATGTCTTCTGCATTTCTGTACGTCCAGCAGGGACACGTCATATAATTTCTGTTATGCTGACGATCTGTCTGGGTGATGTGTATTGGGGGGAAAAAATGTCTTTTATTGTATCTTATTCTGTGCCCATTACAGCTTTTATTTTCTCTGTCTGGACTGAATGCCAGTAATTTAGTGCTGGCGACAAATTCCAGAGGAGTAGCTATGTTAGTAATAAAGAACTAAGAATCTTGCAGCACCTTACAGATTAATAAATTTATTGTGGCATAAGCTTTTGTGCAACTATAAAGATAATTATGTGTGTCAAACTAAACCCTTAGAAACAGACCACCAGCATGTGAATGACATTAGAAATGGCATACAGTAAAATGATATACAATACTGAATGGAAACACACAGGCCAACAAAGGGGGAGGACCCCAGAATCAATGCACTGCATACCCAAGACCTTAATTATATCATGAAGAAACAGTCTGTTTTATAACATGACACATCTTCCCATTTCCATCAAAATCATGGTCCACTGGTTCATTTCAAATTGGATTTGTTCTTCATGGATATTCTACTTCATATATAGAGTAATGAAAATCTATATGTACGATCCCTCGTATAGTTCACTGAAAAAAAAATGTACTCAAGAAAACGTCTTGGTAAGAGGTAGCAAAATCTTTTGATCGACTTACTGAATATAAGAACTGTTTCTCTAAAAGCAAAGATATTCAAATTTTTATATCCTGGGAAACTATTCCAAGAAGCTGTTGGAAAATAGGCTCTCCCCCTACAAGAAAGCATACTTCCCCCCCCTCCGGAAATTTTTTATTTATTATAACTGCAAATAACTTACATTAATGCTGATATACATCGTTATCAAGAGAGTCCACAAAACCTACTTTTCATACATTTTTTAAAATCTTGGTATTAAAAAAAAAGAAACATACATTTTAATAAAGTGGATGTTTTTAGCTTCAAACGTGACCATGGAACAGGATCCCATGGGAGCTTGACAAGATAATTTGTTTTTAAAGAATGGACTATGTGATTAACAGTGCAACCCATTTCTAAACAGGTTCACATCCTTCTAAGCCAATTGGCTTCAATAGACTTAGAAGCATGTAAGAACATAAGAACATAAGAGAAGCCAATGTTGGATCTGGCCAGTGGCCCATCCAGTCCAACACTCTATCACACAGTGATCAAAAACACCAGGTGCCCTCAGAAGGTCCAGCAGTACTTCTGCTCAGGACCCTGGAGATTCATCTCTGTATCACTGGATTATCTGTCTATGCTCCTATGCAGAAGCAATTTTGTTAGTGGTTAGTGTTTGCACATGGAGTTGGGTGCAACCAAGGAGGGGCCACATAGCTGCTTAGTACTGTTATCTGGTGCAAAAGTGTGTAGGTGGGAGAACGATTTTTGATCTGGTTTCATTCTCATGCATTCCTGCAGTGTGAGGTATAAAATGGACCTTCTGTGAATGGAAAATGGACCTTCTGTGAATGGAACATGCCTTCTGGATACAGGAGGGCACCTTTGGATCTAAATCATTTGCTATTGTACTACTGCATGAAATTTCTCATGCCATTATGCCACACTGTCTAGTGTTTTACAATGTTCTGTTTTTAATGACTTTTTGTCATTTTGCATGTTTGCATTCTGTTGTTAAGGCAGATGTATCTTTCTAGGTCTTTTTCTGTTTTTGTTCCAGAGTGGTTCACCTTTTTCTCTCTTCAGCGTATCTGGTAGACCATGAGACTTTGGCTGCATTCAGAAAACATTTTGAATAAGCTCTAAATGGGAGGATTTCAGGTGTATTTCTTTGTATAGCATTTGAATTATTTCAGCAGGCTATACATTAGGCCGTGCGTGGAATGAGATGTGCCCGGAAGCACGGTAAGGAGACAATGACTTGCTTAGGTTTTTACCTAGAAAATGAATCAAACTAGGTATTAGAATACAAAAAAAAATGAGGTAAATAAAAACAGGCAGGCTTACAATGCAGTTCTAAGGAGAGTTATACCCTTCTAATGTCCATTGCAGTCAATGGACTTAGATAGGGGTAGCTCTGCTTCGGATTGCATTGTTAGTCATTTGGCAGAATGTCTGCCAAAGTACAGTCTGGGTAAAGGCCATTTTTCCTGCGAGAGAAGCGCCTTGCCTAATGGATTGCTAGGCACACTGCCCAGGCACACACTCAAACATAACGCCTTTATAATCTGCCACATTACTAATTCAGCGGGAGAAATATATAACAAATCCCCCCCCACCTTCGCAACATATCATCCCTGACAGTAAGAAAACATGTGACATCACAGCAGATCATTGCCATGTCTACACTTCAATATGGCAAGGTTGGATAAGAACATTGCTTACATTCATCACCAGTGAGCCAGTGAAAGGTTCTCCAGGCTGGATAATTGATTGGCAGTTTTTCCAGCTTCCAGCAACTGGTTCTGTGTAGAAGAAAGGCTGGACAAAAAAAGATGGCATTTGAGGGAATGGTCCTTGCCTACCACCTCCTGTACATGAACCTTAAAAACTGAGGAAGGGAAAAGAGAAAAGTATTAGCATCATTTTTTTTTTTGCATTTAGTGAAGTGAAAATAAAAATTGCAATCACTCCACAGCACCTGGTACCAAAACAGAAGATGACTTTATTAGAACGTAAGGAAGTCCTGGCCATAATCAGCCACAGCCAGCACCAACAAAAGAGAAAAGTGAAAGGAAAGTGAAAGCTATTACCTTAAGGGATTGTGTTATGAAAACTATACCATGCAATAAGAGAACATCAACAATTCACAACTGTCCATGAGATAACAAAACGCATAAGTACACATGAAAAGCCTGTTGGATTAATCTATGCGGATATTTCCCATATGCCCTTCCTTTGTTCCAGAATCCCTCCATTCTTTCAGGTTTAACTAGGAAAATTTCTAAAGTTCTAAAATTGGATCATGCGCCATTTGCTACATCTGTTGTTTCATCCACATCTAGGGTTGCCAGGTCTTATCTGGCTGCTGGTGCCGGTGGGGGCCCTTTGTTGCTCCGGGAGTTCTTCAACATGTGCGCAAATCGTGCACATCGCAATGACATCACCCAGAAGTGACATCATCACACAGAGCACTTTGTGAGGGATGCACTATCATTCAAGGAAAAACCATAGAGTTTTTCCTCAAATGATACAGTATCAATGTGCCCTGCATGATGACATCACTTCCAGGTGACATCATTGTGACAGGCACGTAGGCACGTTGGCATGAACATTGCACTTTGGGGGCAGGGTTCCCCCTGCTGGCCAGATCCAGGCTGGTGGATTGGGCCCCTGGAAAGTGAGCAACCCCCCACCCCCAGCAGGGGAATAGCAACCCTACCTGCATCCTTTCTTGCTCCTGTCTTAATGATACCTGTGGAAGAAAAAGCGTTACTAAAGTGCAAGTCTAATGCCAGGGCTATTTTTTTCTTTTAAAAAAGAGGTGCTGGAACTCTTAAGGGGGAAATGAAGAATTTTGTCAAAGAGGTTCCAGAACTCTGTTCCAGCATGTTCCCCCAGAAAAAAGCCCTGGATGAGACCATACGCATGATTGTATTGAGAGTTTACTAATAAGTGTGCTTATTCTTAACACATCCCACAAAAAAGAGAATAATCTGCACATACGTCCATATCATGATTGCATTTGGGCAATGTTTATCAATTTGGATTACCATCCGTATACTACCGGCCTCTGATACTTGGTTCTGATACATACAGTGCAATACTAAGGGCACTCTCCCCATTAAATAGACCTGAGTAGGATTCTGGGTTGATGTGCTTAGAATTGCTTTCTTAGAATATCTTCTATATTCCTGGACAATTTCTCTGTGCCCAAAATTTCACAGTGTTGGGCTCTGAAACATGACCCATCTCTCAGTACCTGGATCCAGTCTCAGGGCCCAGATGTGCATAATTCTAAGCTCTCTGAAGCAGTCTGGGTACTTAAGAGAACTATCTCTAAATGCCTGCCTGGATCATAATATTTTGATAAATGGAACAGCTGTTGCTTGCACATTTATGGAACAACCATTGACTGGTATATAACAATATGCAAAAATGCAAAGAAAAAGAAAAATCGATTTAGTAAACCAATGCATGTTGTTGAGTTAAAAAATATGCACATTCTACATTGAAGGTGAAATGAAATACCAAGGATTTAAAATGTAAAATGTATACTGGGGTATAATTGATATATGGGCCCCCAAAAGTGAAGATCAAGGGGTTTTTTTTAACACAGCATTGAATTTCAATTCCAAATCTGCTGTTAGCTGCTTGCTTAGTGGGACCCCCAGGAGGATTCCAAGTCAGCACTGCTGGAGGGGAAGGTGAATGTCACACCCAAGGGTATTAGGAGGGAGCTAAGAAGATGCTGGGGCCATGATGCCATCACCATGAAGAAACACAGCTACTGAGTGGTTAGCAGAACCTAGTACTGAGAAGTGATGTAATCACCTGTGCATGTGTTGAGTTCTGCAATCCCATCAGTAGCTTTGTGCTGCACAGTGCTCAATCTCTGTCCCCACTGGTCTCTCTTTGGCCATCTCCAAACATCATCTGGTAAGGGAACCAACTACAACTTTCATCTGCCACCCCATTAGGGGCTTTCACTGGTGGAAGTAGGGATTTTCCCAGAGTCCCAACATGTGAGCTGTTGCCGCATCTATTAGGATGCATCTGTGAATCAGTAGAAAGAACACAGGCACATTAGGCACAAAAATAATCTCATGTTTCCTGTTTTCCATTTGTTCACTAGATATTTCTATCAGAAAGCAGAAGGTTGAAAAGGTGATGTCAAAGGAAGAGGGATTTCTCTTGGCATTCTCTGAGGTTGGCAGTGCCAACTGTATCTCATGTATTGTTACTGATGCATCAGCTGTTGAAGAATATGTCTACACAATGTATGGAGGACAATAGGTGAAGAACAGAGAGTGCCAAACTACATGCTATGTGAAGTTTGGCCTTGAATGAAATGAGAGTGCTGATGTTAAGTGGGGGAAAAAATGCATGCACCAGGTGAGAAACATAAACTTCAGAAAACAAAATTTTCCTTCTGCTGCTTTCTTCCTTGCAAAGGAGTTCTAGAGAAGCCTTTTTTTAAAAGTCTGTTTGCATTAAAATGATGTGGTGGTTCAAAGAGTCAATCAAGCTGTATTTCAATTGGTTGTCATGTCTGGAAACTAGACAATGACAATCAGCTGGTAGCTTCCATGCTCAAATTATGTTGAAGTTAGACTATTGCAATGCTCTCCTATGTGGGGCTGCCTTTGAAGGCTGTCCAGAAGATTCAACTGATTCAAAATATAATGAGGTTACTGTTTATAGAGTTCATATTGCACTGGTCTTATAAGAATCATATGGGGTTTTAGTTCACTCTGAGGCATGACTGAAAGTGCTAGCTATTACCTATTCAAGTCTGTGAATGGGGTTTCAGAAGGACCATCTTCTTCTGTATGAACCTGCCCATTCGTTACAGTTGTCTTTGGAGATCCTGCTGTATGATCCCACTGCCCGAAGCAAGTTAGGTAAGCATGAGACAGTGCCTTTTCTGTAGACGCTCTACTGCTGAGCCACAGGCCTTTCCTTGACCCTTCATTCCTAGCTGTGAGGTGGTGGTGAAAAACATATAAGTGCCTTTGTTCAAAAAAGATTCCCTCTATCCAGCTTCCATATCTAAAGAAAACACACAGGGAGAAAGACATGGGAGGAAATTCACCAATTCTTAGTGGAGACTTTTAACCCTTTGTTTAATGTGAAATCATAATAAGTGCTCTCTTTTTGTAGGAGAGTCGTTAAAATGGTTTCAAGTCCTGCATAGGGTTAAAATGATTAAACATGGAGTCCTAGAAAGGCTTTTAGTGGTTGAAGGTTGAGATCACTGGCAATAAGAGCAGTGTGGAGAAGGGAAGCTGCCTGACGTCTCAACACCCCCCCCCCAGCAACATAGATATGGGAAATTTTGTACTTCCAGTAGCTCACCATCCCCCCCAGAAAGCCCTATATATAACATGATTATATGAAAGATTTGTGATATGATTTTAATGTACTTTGAAATATTAAAAAGCAGCAGTGTGTGTGGGGGTCTGACTTGGATTGGGGATGCAGCTGTGAAATCCTTTTCTGGCACACTGTTTTCTGATACAAAGCACTGCACTTGAGCTACTGTAATTCCCAGTGAGGTGCCTGTATTGTAACTTATGTTTTCTCAGTGAGATGAATAACAGTTTGTGGAGTAAAGGCAGGATTGCCAGTTTCCCACCAGGGGCAAGGGATCCCCCCAACAGGGGTCTTGCATTTCCTGCAGCTGCTCTTGCAGCCAGAGGGAGAACAGTAATGCAAAAGAAGGAAGGAAGGAAGGAAGGAAGGAAGGAAGGAAGGAAGGAAGAAAGAAAAAAGAAAGAAAGGAAGGAAGGAAGGAAGGAAGGAAGGAAGGAAGGAAGGAAGGAAGAAAGAAAGAAAGAAAGAAAGAAAGAAAGAAAGAAAGAAAGAAAGAAAGAAAGAAAGAAAGAAAGAAAAGCTGTCCAGCAACAGCATGATGTCATTTCTGGGAAAAACCTGGAAGTGATGTCAGTCCACTCTAGGAATTACCAGAAAAAAAAAATTACTGCAGAGTTTCTGTGATTCCTAGAGAAGCTTGATATCACTTCTGGATTTCCCCAAGAAAGGATATCATGCCTGTCATGCTACCTCTCTCTTAATTTGTGTGGTTAGGTATGATGTGGTTTTAAATTTCTTGTTTCTTTCTCTCACTCAAGGTATGTAATGTTGCCACTAGGAATTTAATTCCAGTCTTATTAATTAACCTTTCCTACAGTATTGTGCCCAAACTCTAATTCTCCTTCACTGGATTATGTGGTTCTGAGGATGAGACTCTCATATTTTAAACAGCATATGATTCTGGGTTAACAGTAAACAAGATAAAACTTTATTTGCACAAGAAGCATATTGGCTACAAGATGTTTTGTAACTTGTCTCTTCAGTGAATAAAACAGGTCTGACTGAGGTACCACACTCACTCACTCACTCCCAATCACTCCTCTTTCTCAGACTCTTCCTTCTCTTCAGAATGTACCTTCTCCAATCTTTAGTATATGTTTCTCAGTTAAATCTGTCCCTTTTTAACTCAGGTTTCTGTCAGCTTTTTCCTCTCACACTCTTATAATACTCTGACAATATTAGATTTTGGCTCTCTCTAGTTGCTAATATGCCCCCTAAAGTATTTTACTTTCTCCTTTAGAATCTTAATGCCTTTCACAGCACTAAAACGAGATTCTAATTAGAAGACTGCTTCTCAGACTCTCTAGACTGACCACAACTGACAGTTAGCTGCTGACTGCTGATAAAACACACTGCCTTCTCTCTCTCCACATACACACTTCGTAGCTCCGCCCATACACTCTCAGTCACCAACCAATCACCTCACTCACTCATCTCCCTCTTTTACCCCCCTTGTTCTTCTGAAACTTACCAACCATTTACAGACTTATAAATTGAAATCATTACAATGCCATTGCTTGATGTCACCCCCTAATGTCCCCTCCCACTCCATCTCCTGCTGGCAACCCTGACTGAAAAGTCATGCAGGGGGGAAGGGTCAATCTCCTATCAGTGCAACAGTCTCAGTCCAAATGAGGGAAATATTGGCTCCTGCTACTGTGGCAACCTGAAGGTAGGCCTTCCATATCCTTATTGGTGGCCATTGCTGGGAGAAGGTCGCATGAGAGGCACCATGTGTTCCTAGTGAAGGGTCAGCAGCCCAGCAAGTATGGCCAATGGGCTAGCACAGATGGTCCATTGTTCCAAAGGATTCTGCCGACCAACTTTCATCAACATTTTCCCACAGTGTTACCCTCATAGTTTCTGCTTTCATCCCAGTGCCAGTCATCTATAAGGACATGGTGTCTTCTGTTGTGTCATAATGCACACGCAGTCAAGAAAACGCATGTGGCCGGCCGAGCTACCGAGCTTCGCCTTGGGAGACAATAGCCCGGCCGGATGTAAATTAGACCAATCGGCCACCCAGGATCCACCAGGGGACCTATAGTTTATGGGGACTCATGAGTCACCCTATCAGGATGTTTGGGTGAGGCCGGGGTGTGGTTTAAACGTGTATTTAAGCAGACCCCCGAGCCCCGTTCAGCAGTCGTGTTTTGTACCATCAATAAACTTATGAGATGATTTCACTTCAACGCATCTCTGGACCCAGTACTTTATAGCCTCCCCCTCCAGTTATTGTCCTCTGTCCCACTTCCCAGCTTGCTGATGTGTCTGAACAACAACAGCTGCCAGAAACAGCATCCCACAAAGGGTAGAGTATGTGCTCCTCGAGCTTTCAAGGGACTTCCGTTGCAAACTGCTTCCAGCATTAAACTGCAAATTGCTTTTTAAACCCTGCTGAGTATAAAAACCAGTTTGACAGTGCTAGTTGTTGTGGCAAAAACAACCTTTCACCCACCCAAGAGTGTATTAATCTTTTGTGACTGAGGCAATGAAGAAGGGGAAGTCACGGATAACCAACGAATTCTGTCACAGACTCCATGTGAAGACACAATTTATACTTTTCTCTTCATCTTCCCGAGAAGAAATTATAGACCGAGGAGAATAAAGACTCTGTCAGTGATTTAGTGCTGTTATGTTTTAATGAACATAATGAAGACTGAAGATTTTGTTCTGCATAAAATACTTACGATACCTTTATGCAGATCAGAACTGATTTTCAACTGTCACCAAACAGACAACAAATATGAGTTAGCTGACAGTTTGATGGAAAATATGGGAGTAAGTTTCCATTAGAATTTTGAAGATCCATCATCCCTTCATACCTACTCTCCAGTTGCCATTTGAAGATGAGGTGCCAGAGCTGGCTTTAGAGATTTCTGTTCCTGTGCCCTGAAGCAGAAAAACAAAAGTAGCCCTTTTCACCCATCACAGTTTGTTTTACAAATGAAACTGGGGACCAGTACCTGGATAAATGTGGGGTGTGACTCACATGTTCAGATGTACATGTGGTGATGTAACATGAGAATTACTCGATGTATGTATAAAGAAAATCAAATACATTGTATACAGTTCACAAGATACAGTGAATGGATGTACAGTCTGTGTACAGTGTGCACTTGATCATTCTTTGTATGCGTGTTGAGTAATTCTCATGTTACAGTCAATGGCTATATAGCAGAACATATGATAGAAATCCCACATTTATCCAGGTACTGATTCCCAGTTTCATTTGTAAGGTGAACACATGTAAGCTCTTTCTTACAAACAGATGTGCACAAATACAAACAGGATGTTTGTGTGTTCACTGTAACACATGAACAGGGCTAATTTGTATGGGTATTCACTGTAGCTTGTGAACATGGCTACTGATGCCCATCATTCTAGACCAAATCTCTGGTTCAAATCTAATCTCAAAATGTTACCTCAAAAGGTAGTCCTGGACAAGTGTTTCTGTCTCAACCTCTCATCTACAGTCCAGGGATAAGAAAATGAGTAATATGGAAAAGTCTGCTCTGTCTTTTGTTATAGTTCTGGAATACTAGAATCTGGAGGAGCTCCAGGCCAGGTTTTCCACATGGCTCTAGATCATATATAGACAAACTGCTAAGGAGGACTCTGGTAGCCCTCATTCTTCCTTCTTTGTTTCATACTGTACTTGGAGTAAAGTTATTTTCTATTTACTGAAGAAGACCCTCAGTATATTCCTGAGCAACTCCATCTTACAATACTTATATAGGGTGGTAGTAAAGATGATTGGAAGATAATGTACATAACAACTGTGAACATTTTTAAATGAGATAGTGTGCTGTTTGGTTGCAACCGATGCATGGCGACCCCGTGAAGTGATTTGCCACAGTCTTCCTCTGCATAGCAGCCCCAGTCTCCCTTGGTGGTCTCCCATCCAAGTACTGACCCCGTTTAGGCTTCTGATCTCTAATGAAATTGGGCTAGTCTGGGCTATTAGGGCATTTTTCAAGCACTAAGTATTATAGCATCCAAGATGATTTACAGATGATTCAATAAGAAATATTGGGCTCCGATATAAAAACTAGTTCAGCAGCATGACAAGTTAAATTTAAGTGTAATTCCATTTATGAACTTTAATTTTCACTATAATAAAATGATATATGCTCAGCCAAGGTGCTGTTTCTTACCTATAGTTCATCTCCTGGGACCCATGTCCCTGAAAGACTGCCTCTCCCCATAGGAACCCATATTCTAACGAAGGTCTATTCAACAGGGTGAGCTGGCTTTTTCCTCAGCTCCCAGCTGTGGACAACCTCTAATAGAATACACGATTGTTTTTTGGTGATAACACCAATTCTATTAAATGGATTGCTGTATGACATCTGGCAGGTATGACTGCGATTTCATAGGGCCTGGAGAACAGACCTTTTTCTGTAGAGCGTTTTTTTTTCTGATCTCATGTAATTCCTTTGTTCCTGGAATTATCTGGGTATTTGAACTCTTTTTAACATGTTTTGTATTGACTGTTGTTGTGTTTTTATTTCTTTTAAAGTACTGATGGGTTGTAAGTTGCTTTGAACTTCCAGATAAGGCAGGTTATACATATGCAAATAGGTAAATATGTCAAGTGACAGCGTGCCATTTCTGGATCAGTTAAGAAGCGATACCAAACTTACTCCATAAATAGTTTAATTGGAAGGTGGGGTTTTTTCCACCCAAAGGATTATTTCTTTTTGTGAGGTTGGAAACTGTAAATGAGAGATTCTAACCGAATTGTTTTTGAACTTGACTTGAAATGTTGTTTTGATAACTTGTAAATTGCTTTGTTCCTTGGCATTAGTATCAGTTTCTGGCACAGTTGTGTTTATATTTTTAAAGTGCGATAAGTGAAGAATAAAACAAACCATTTATTTAAAAAAGTATGTTTAAAGGCAAGAATGAATAAGGATATCAAGGAGGTGTGCTGCTGATTGAAACGTCTAAACAAATACCACATCTCTCTCCCAGAAGTCAATGAACACTTTTGCATATTTGGGCAGTGTTGTGATTTCTCTTTGAGACTTTATTTTCATTTTTCTCAACCCCGTGGAAAAGAGCAGGGTATGAATTATGTATGAAGCAGTGGTTTTTCACTTTTATCCACAACCGTCCACAAAGTATGCAGCATTATCACCTTACAGCACCCTAGAGCCCCAAGTCAAAAACTGAAGCACACAAATAGTACACCAGACAAGGCACCTCTGTTTGTACAGGTATGTTTTTGGTATCTGCACGGTTAGTGCACCAACTCCTCTTACAGCTTTCAATTGCTAACTCTCAATCCTCAAAACCTAATTGACTAAAACCAGCGGCCCCCAGTCTTTTTGAGCCTGTGGGCACCTTTGGAATTCTGACATGGCATGGTGGGTGTAGCCACAAAATGGCTGCTGCACAAGGTGGAGCCAGCCACAAAAATGGCTGCTGCAGCTTACCTTCAGTCACACAGTGAACTCCTTGTGCTGTGGTGGCAGCTGCCATCCAAACAATGTTTTTAAAAATCTGCCCAGCCAATAAAATCTCCAGTGGCCAGCCAGAAGCCTTGCTGGGCAAGAGCCCCATCTGCCCCCACCCACTTTCTAAAAACATTTGGTGGGTCCCAGGAAAGGTGTCAGTGGCTGTCATAGCGCCCACAGGCACTATGTTGGGGACCCCTGGACTAAACCTTCCCCTGTAATATCCTGACTCATTTCCAGGCCACAGCTCATATTGGCTGGTCCAGGGTGCAGCTGTCATTGGCTCCTGTGTTCCTGGGGTACATTTCTTTGCTCAGCCTGTTACATCAGGTTACATTTCTGCTTATGTGTTGCAGAATCCAACCCACTACTTAGAGAGAGGCTTGCCCATGTATACATAGGGGGAAAAGTTGCTCTTTAGGGATGCTATAACAGACCTACTGGCAGCCCTGATCCACGCTACCAAATCTGAGGAAAACTGCTGTTGGGGAAATTTGGTGGGGAAATCTGAGGAAAACTGCTGTTGCTCAGTGGCTTGTCACCTTTGTTGGGAACCTGGAAGTGACATCGTCATAGGGGGACCACAATGTAATGATGTCACTTCCTGGCTCATGACAGGTTTGCATTTCCCCACACCCTGAAACTCTTTATTCTCTGTAGTTAAAAGGTAAAATGTATGCATTATATCTGAAGCTGCAAATCAGATACTTGTATATCATGTGGCAAATTCTGCATACCACAGAATTTCTTATTTTGGCACCTGGGTCTTGAGGGGAAAAAGAGGCATCAAATATGATTTCCTAGGTAACCTTGGGCCGGTTTCTTTCTCTTTCAGCCTCATGTAGCCTAAAAAACCTGGACGTGACAGCAGTCTGCTCTAGGAATTGCCAGGAACTCCATGGTTTTACCATGGTGATTCCTGGATCTAGTGATTCCTGGAGAGGCATGATATCACTTCTGGGTTTTCCCTGGAACTGATGTCATGCTGTTACCTGATGGTGCTTTCTCATGCTGTTACCTGATGGTCCCTGCTCCTCTCCCCACACTCCAGCCAGTTGCCAGCCACTGTCTGGTAACCATAATTCTGTAAAGCCTGAAAACTCCTGACGTGCATGCAGGGCCTTTTGGAACCTACTGTATAACGTATACCAATATCATTTTACAACTGTTGCCAGAATTCAGGAAGAAATTTTCAAATCAACTTCCATCATGAAGAAACCATAGCCCCAAAGAGATTTGAATGCATATTGCCAGTGTATATCACTGGGCTATTTGTTATAAATAATTCAGACATCTTGAATATGAATCTGCTGCCCTCAGCCAGCTCATTTCACTTGTACTATGCTCAGTCACGTTATCACAAATGCATCAAATGTAAACATGGTGTTTTATAATTCAGTTAGGATAAAAAAAATAGGGAGGGGGTTTATGCTGCCTTACTTGGTTTAATGCAAGACTGTTACAGAGTTCGGTCATACCATTTGGTCGGGCTCCTTGGATTATCGTAAAATAATGAGAGGGCAGAAAGTGTGATTTTTTTTTTTTAAAAAGAATGAGTTTTCTCAAAGACCAGGCTTTTTACAAGGAATGAAAAACATCTTGGTGGACCTTAGATACTCATCAAGTACTGTCATTGGAACAGCTAGCTTGTACGGTGAAAAAATATCAGATTACTATATCCTGTATTGAACAAATCTACAAAATCCAGATCAAGGGCAGGATGATACAATTTCAAATTTAATATGTGAACAGTAGAATATAAATAACAGTGAATGGACTTTATTGAAATTAGATATCGTATAATGTGCCTAATTGGTTCAAGCTTCATATCAAGCAGCAATAATTATTGCTCCAACTCCAGGAAACCATGCTGATTTCAAATGGGCCAGTGGTCTGACCCACTAAGGCAAATCGTACACTCCTAATATTCCTTTCCCAGGTGCAAATTGGTGGCTGCTGACACCAGTTGGCATGTAAGGCTCTGTAGGTTAAAATGTAATTTTCAATGAATAGAATGCTAATATTAGAAATGAGACCATTGTCTCTTGAAATTAAAGTGCTTGTAAAGATGAGGCTGGCAGCCCCATATATTAGATCCTGAAGAGATAATACACTGAATCATTCATTTCCTTTCCCCATTCTTTCTGCTTTTCCCAGAAGCACCAGCTATTTCAAATAATTCCAACCCTGTAATGAATTTAGCACTGAGTGGCTAACGATCAGCCCCAAATCTGTATTCAGCTACACTTCACAGTTCTATAAACTCAGGATATGGGACTGTTGGCCATGCTAAAATTGGTCTTCAGTGGATTTGGGAAAAGTTAGGGATGCCAGCCTCCAGGTGGGACCTGGGGATCCCCCAGAGTTACAAGCTCATCTCTAGCCTAAAAAGATCAGTTCCCCTGGAGAAAATGGATGTTTTAGAGGGTGGACTCTGTGTCATTGTACTCCACTGAGGTCGCTGTCCTCCCCAGGCTCCACTCCCAAATCCCCAGGAGTTTCCCAACCTGGATGTGGCAATTCTACCCCCCCCCCCCCCAGTACTCTGCTGGTGGCCAGGGGGGGGGACCTGGAAACCCTGGGGCCAGTTGAACTTGTGTTGAGCATGCTTTGTTACACATTCTGATTCAACCCACCTCTGATGGTTTTCAGGCCACAGGAAAGTGTGCTCTGGAGGACCTGTTAAAAGAATCCCCCAGAGCAGTTCATCATCATACTTGAAGTTGCCAGAGCATTGGTCTGTCAGGCTCAGTACTGTCTAGGCAACTGGAAGCAGTCAGAACAGACAGTCTGAGGCAGTGTTCCCTCTAAGCTGAGTTAGTGTGAGCTAGCTCACAGTTTTTTTAGCCTCCGGCTCACACATTTTTGTTTTAGCTCAGGAAGGATGGCTCCAGTAGCCAAATCACTTGCTCACAACTTTAATGTCAGTAGCTCACAAAGTAGGATTTTTGCTCACAAGACTCCACAGCTTAGAGGGAGCTGTCTGAGGTGTTTTTCCCATCATGTCCTACCTGATTCTTTTACCTGTAGATGCCAGGGACTGGACTTGGGACCTTCTGCACGCAAATCAGATTCTCTGCCACTGAACCACAGCCACATTTTATGACCTTCCTCACTTATGTTATATAGAAGTAAGAAGAATGGATGCAAATATTAATGTAGGGTACGTGGTACAGTCTTCATGAGAGTGTACCACCTCCAGATCGGAAATAGGGGGTTGAGTCCAGAGTAGCATTTCGGTGGCTGCAAGGACTTCCACCCATGGAGTGACTTTCATGCCTCTCCTCCTCTTCCCAAATGCCCTCTTAAATGCTTCCCTGGGGGGAATCAGGCGGCCCAATGTGCTTACCTATGATAGTCGTTTACAGCAAAATTAAGCACAAATCCAGTGGCCCCTTAAAGGCAATAAAATTTATTCCAGCATGCTTGTGTGAGTTAGAGCTCACAATTGAAGTCAGCTCTCAGCCAGGGCTGCCAACCTCCAGGTGGCATCTGGAGATCTCCCGCTATTAGAATTGATCTCCGGAGGATCAAGATAAGTTCCCCTGGAGAAAATGGCAGCATTAGAGGGTGGACATCATAGCATTATACCCTGCTGAGCTCCCCGCCCCAAACTTGCCCTCCCCAGGCTCCACCCCCAAAATCTGCATATATTTCCCAACCCAGAGCTGACAACCCTTGCTCTTGCTCAAGAAAACTTTAACTGGAATAAATGTTGTTAGTCTTTAAGGGACAACTGAGCTGCTATTTAGGGAAGATTTTGATGTGTGTGTGGTTTCCAAGGAGCAGTCCATCTGGCATATACCCAGAGACAGTACAGTTCTGTGGGGGGTTCCACTGTGTCTGCATTTGAATGGAATCTTGAAGTAGGGCTGCTGTCTCTCAGTTGGGAAATTCCTGGAGATCTGGGGAGGGAGACTGGGGGGGGTTTGGGGAGGGGAGGGAGCTTAGTGGGGTGTGATGTCATAGGGTGTGGTCACATGAGCAGTTTGGCCAACATAGCCACCCCACCCCTCCAGACCAAATGGGTACAAATCAAACGTGCACATCTGGCTCCCATCCCGCAGTTTTCTGTACCTTGTGCTGAAAGGACTCCCAAATGGTTTAAATAGCCACTGGCAAATTCTGGTGGCTACCTCGGCGAAGCACTTCCATGGCAGGTTTTTGGGCGTCTGATTGCCCAGGCATGGAAATGCATGAGCAGTGTGATCGTTCCACTCCGTTTCTGGCACGTCCTTTGTCCCCCCCCCCCCCCAACCCCATTCCGACAAGTGCTTCAGCACCCCCATAGAATGCGGTTGGGAGCGCATGTGCGCTTGTCTGCTTCTGCGCACGCACAGCAGGACTTAGGGAAAAAACAGCCAACCCAGCTACGGGTTTGTGGTTGCGGCACGTGAGGTGAATGACCAACCACGGGCCTGAGGCACTGTGATGCTGGCTTAGGGGGTGCTGTGTGATTGACACAAAGTGTCCCAAACTCAAGCAACTTATTTAAAGCCAAGATACTGCCGCGGCAACCTGCTTGTGGGACCACACCCATACCACCCTCCAAAGCTTCCATTTTCTTCAGGTGAAAGGATCTCTGTAGTCTGAAGAGCAATTGTAATCCTAGGAGATCTCCAGGTCTCACCTGGAGGTTGCCAACTCTGCAATGAACTAATCACGGGGCTCCCATACGACTTCCATGCTCAGGGTTTCTCTAACCAGTGCATGTGTGTGTGTGTGTGTGTGTGGGGGCATTTTCTTTTATGATTGAGAGTGTCTTGTGGAAAAGCCCTTCCTTCCTTTCAAAAAATTGCCACAGTTCTGGAGTTTTGCATGTCACAGTTAAATCTTATTTTCTGAAGGAAAAGCTCTGGAGAACGAAGGGAAAAGGCTGTGTAAATTCATTTAATAAATCTGAGACCTTTCCTCGTGGGGAAGAGCGGATGAATGCACAAAACAAATCCGGTGAATATTAAAGAGACGTAAATGCTTGTATGACACAACATTATTACCCACTCTTTTAATAATGTGCATTGCACAAAAGAAGGCTGTGGGAGACTGCATACTCATCCCCCCCAGGCTCTCAGCCATTTAGAAGTAGAATAAAACACCTATAGCGTATTACGGATTTTCTGTCACAACCCTACGGCCTGGCAGAGATTTTATGCTATTCATCCACCTACCCAAGTTCTTTAGTTTCAGTTCTAATCTATGTAATCTCGTCATTATTCATTATCGTGAATCAAAGCTTCTAAAGTGTTTGAAAGGTTCCAGAATGTTTTACAGTCCCAATCTCACTCATCCTCACTATACTCTTGTCTCGTTGCCACATGAGTTCATTCATTCATTGACACCCCCGACCTTTCTCCTCAATGGGGATCCGAAGCAACTCACGAGACAAAAATAGAGTAAAGCAATTTGGATAAAACAAACGAACAGAAGACAGGATTGGGGGGGGGGGGGAAGGCTTCTAAATACAGAGCAGATCTTCACCCCTCTTTCTCTTTGTCGGGAGATCTTTCTACTGGTCCTCAGGTTAAGAGCTGAAGGCCAAAAGCCTTTTGGCTATAGCCATTTGGCTCATAGCAAAGGGTTTGCACCCTGACCACACCCAAGTCTTAGGTACCTGCAACAGGAGACAGAGATAAATGGTGGGGGAAAGTGCCATCAAGTCACTGCTGACTGTGGGTGTTGTCATTGGTGTCACTGTCACTGGCTGCCTCTGTGTGGCAACCCTGGACTTCCTTGAGGGTCTTCCACCCAACTACTAACCAGAGCTGCTTCGTTGCTGAGATTTGATGAGATTGTGCTAGTCTGGGCCATCCTGGTCAGAGCAGAGTCAAAGACTCAGGTCCAAACTACACAATACGGGTTCCCCCAACTAGGGTTGCTGACTATGGGTTGGAAAATACCTTGAGATTTTGGGGCTGGAGCCTGGAGA
Source organism: Lepidodactylus listeri (assembly GCA_029233225.1). Classification (NCBI taxonomy): domain Eukaryota; kingdom Metazoa; phylum Chordata; class Lepidosauria; order Squamata; family Gekkonidae; genus Lepidodactylus; species Lepidodactylus listeri. Next base: position 23,405,738 of record JARCFY010000016.1, read on the forward strand.
GGTTGGGGTTTGGGGAGGGATCTCAGCATGGTACAAGGCCATAGAGTTCACCCTCCAAAGCAGCCATTTCCTCCAGGGGAACTGATCTCTGTAGTCTGGAGATCAGTTGTGAAAGTAGGAGGTCTACAGGCCCTACTTGGAGGTTGATAGCACCTTAAAGACTAAAAAAAATTGTGGAAGGGCATGAGCTTTCATGAGCCACTGCTCACTTCTTCAGATACAGCTAGAATGGGAGTCCATCTGTCCTATATATTGGAAAGTGGAGTGATTTCAGATGCCAAATAACATAAGCAGACAAATGACAATAGCAGGTGTGATTGGACTAGGTGTGATATGCAAGACAGTCTCCCTTTGATTGTCTTGAGCTTTGTTATCAGTTGCAGTTCAGCAGTCTCTCTTTCTAATCTACTGTTAATTGTCAAATGGAGATGAGAAAGAGAGACTGCTGAATTGCAACTGATAACGAAACTCAAGACGATGCATCCACCTGGACTGAATCGAGACCTAGGTTTCCTGCCTCATCACCAATGCTGATTTCTCCACGTCTACTTCCTCTCTGCATATCACACCTAATAACCATTTCATATGGCCTCAAAATGTCCCTGTGATTGATCAAATTTCAAAATTTTCCTGGGGGCTTGCAGCACGGATCCCCAACTGTATGGGCTCACTGAGCTCACCAGAATCTATTCATAGCCTACATTTTGGCAGCTGGCTCCTCAAATCCTTCATTGATGCACGGCTTAATAGTTCCACAGCTCAGCCCTTAGTTCTTGCAAGGGCAGCCCTATTGTTGCTGGCTGACAAGGGGCCCCCATAACAGCTCAGGCTTCAGGGTCCCTATTAAGTATTGAGTCAGGAGACGATAAAATCAAATGCAGGCTTTTATTCCAAACATCATTCAGCTCAGGGATGCTCTAGCAAGAGCAGCACTCAGCTTACAGTGTTCCAACAAATAACTACATACAATGTAACTATGAAGGCTCAGTTTCATTGGACCTAAACAGGGCTCTGAGACTGGTTCCCTGGATTGGCTTAAGGACCAATGAGAAATCTTTATTCGGCAGCCAATAAGAATGAGGGGATTGTAATACCAGAAAACCCGACAAAGCAATGCATAACTCAATAAGAAAACATAACAGTCCCAAGAATGTAGGTCCATCACTGTTTATGTGAAGTATTCTGAGCATGCACAGCTCCAGAGTTATACAAAGAGCTGTTCAAGGGGGCCTCTTGGCTCAGGGAAAAGGTGTGGAGGGAGGCAGAATCCTCCTCCTTCCCCCATGCCACTGTCCTGATTCAAAGTCACTGTTGTAGGCTCTTAAAGTGACACTCCCTATACCTGCCACGTGAGTGAGGCAAAAGTCCGTTGGGCTGAGAGAACTGGAATTTGACTTGTTAAATTATACCATGCAGTTTGGCCCTAGGGTTGCCAAGTCCTTTTTCCTCAGTCTGGCCATTACAAACTGGCAGCCACCTTCACACAATTCCCTCTTGTGCACATCTGAGGAGATGACCCCTGAGCCCACTTGTGGGGAGGGCGGGGTATAAATATGAAGTATAAATAAATCAATCAATAAATGTAGTCCTAGGAGTTAGGATTTTTTTTTGTGCGTGAATTTTGGGTTTTATACCTGAATTTATTGTACAGCTCTGTAGCAGGCACATGCAGCATTCTTTCCTAACAGGGTTGCCAGGTCTGGGTTGGAAAATACATGGAGACTTTGGGGGTGGATCTAGGAAAGGGTGGGGTATAGTGCCACAGAGTCCACCCTTCAAAGCAGCCATTTTCTCCAGGGGAGCTGATCTCTGTCAGCTGGAGATTAGTTGTAAAAGTCAGAGATCTCCAGGCCCCACCTCGACGCTGGCAACTTTTCCTAAAAAATGTTTTTTCCCTTCATATCTGGGTTTTGCAGAAACACTCCCTCTCAATACCAAGCTCTATAAGGCCTGATCTGTATAGTATTAGATGTTATGATCATCAGAGTACAGGTGGTATCATTTAAAGAAAGGAACTTTCACTTGGTGCTCAAGTTTAGCAATTTTGCTGTTAGCCCAAAGGTGTGTTAGGAAAAAAAGTTGGAGGAAAATTGGTTCAGCTATTTTCTACTTAGCCAAGTGTTTTTCAGCTGTTAAGAAAATTGGTTCAGCTATTTTGCGCTTGACTAGCTCAGTCTTGTTTAAAATGTCAAGCCTGGTGTGTCTGTAGTCCTGCAGTAGCAGCGACTGGTTGTTATGTCCTTGTGGAAAGATGAAAGAGCACTGCCTATCAAAGAGGGAAGAGGGAGACCCATCCCACTGATCGTTTGCATATGAGTCTGATTGCAAATTAAAATTTTGGTCAAACAAGAGGCTGACTAAAATCTCCAGATGGATTGGCTGAGGGGGAGGAATCCAGTCAAAATACTTGCATTTGGGATACTGTTAGATGTAGTCCAGCTACTGTCAGGCCTATGCATAGAAACTACTGTCAGGCCTATGCATAGAAACGTACAGCTGAAGGTAGTGTTGCCAGCTCTGGGTTGAGAAATATCTGGAGATTTTAGAGACAGAGCCTGGAGAGGGCAGGTTTTGGGGAGGGGAGGGACCTCAGCGGGATATTTTGCCATACAGTCCACCTTCCAAAGTGGCCATTTTCTCCAAATGAACTGATCTCTGTTGGCTGGAGATCAGTTGTTATTCCAGGAGACCTCTAGCCACCACCTGGAGGTTGGAAACTCTAGCTGAAGGTCTCCAGAGGAAGTTATTGGAGGCCTGGGTGAAAGAGCATTGGGATATCTACATGCATTTTCCAGATATTGGTGATTTCCATAAGGTTGCCAAGTCTGTGTGGGAAAATACCTGGAGACTTCGGGGTGGAGCCAGGAGAGGGTGGGGTTTGGGGAAGGGAGGGGCCTCTGCATGGTAGAATGCCATAGATTCAACCTTTCAAAGCAGCCATTTTATCCAGGGGAGCTGATCTCTGTCAGCTGGAGATCAGTTGTAAAAACGGGAGATCCCCAGGCCCCACCTGGAGGCTGGCAACCCTAGATTTCCGCCTTCTTTCCTACATGTTCTTTTCTTTTTGCAAAGGTTTGAACTGGCTACAGTTGACTGCTGAGTACCAGATATTATCAAATGTTAGCATCAGTTTCATATCAGCTATCAAATATTGTGAATATTGCTCCTATTCAGAAACAGATGTCAGAAACCATCCAGTAGCAATAGCTCCTCCCTTTCAATTATGGTCAGATACTGAGTTTGGCTGTGGTCAGACAAGCTTGGCACAGACTGGGTGCGCCACAAATTGCACCAGTTTAAGTTGTAGTGGGAAGGTTTGACCAGACAGCACTCCCTGAGGTGGCTCCCCAGCGCACTTATGCAGTAGTCAAGCATCCACATTACTGCTGTGCCTCAACCATGGAGCGCAGTGTCTGGTAGGGTTGCCAAGTCTGGGTTGGAAAATACCTGGAGACTTTGGGGGTGGATCCAGGAGAGGGTGGGATTTGGGGAGGGGAGGGGCCTCAGCAGGGTACAATGCCATAGAGTCCACCCTTCAAAGCAGCCATTTTCTCCAGGGGAGCTGATCTCTGTCAGCTGGAGATCAGTTGTAAAAGCGGGAGATCCCCAGGCCCCACCTGGGGGCTGGCAGCCCTAGTGTCTGGTCAGGTTTTTAAAAAATATATGGAATTGCATGCACATATGTGCTTATGCGCATATCTCCAGTGACTAAAAAAAGGCTGGAAATGGATCCGACAGTTCACATGTCTTAGACAGCTTCAGTTTGCAACAGGGAAGTTCAGATGTCTGGAAATCTGGGGTGAAAGCACTGACATCCGCAAAGACTGGACTTTCCCTGGTGCCTGATTACTCTGCTTCCAAGGCAGGTCAGAACGGGGTGGCGACAACTGGGGCAACGGAAGGCAGATGTTGCTATCTGATCATGCTCTTTAAATCTGCAAGGGTACCACAATGATATTGCCACAAACTGCCTGTCAGACTGCAGCCTGTATCATGTCAGAGTGGGGTGTGTGTGTGTATAAAGTGCTGTCAAGTTGCAGGTGACTTATCGTGACCCCATCAAGAGGCTTTCATGGCAAGTGAGAAGCAGAGGTAGTCTGCCATCACCTACCTCTGTAGAGTCTTCCTCTGTAGAGTCCCCTTTCCGAGTCCCAACCTTGCTTAGCTTCCAAGATCAGATGAGGTTAGGCTATACCGTGCTGCCTTCCTTCCCTGCCAGAGTGGTATAATGATACTGAATTAGAACTAGAGATGATGTGAATTTTGTGGTGATCACATTTGGTAGTTGAGCAGACCGTGTTGGACAGCCACGATCACCAGTAAGCCCTGTCTGTCATCTACCTTGAATGGCTCTTGAACAGCATGTAGCTGCACAGTAGCTGTGGTGGTGGAGTTTTGTCTTTCTACAGTGGTGAAGTTTCATCTCCTTGCTTTGCAGGGGCTTTTCCCATCTGTTGATTCTGCTCAGGGACAGGGTCATGGATGGTTGAGTTAAGTCATTAAATGGCATGGGGGCAACTACATTTCTCATGACGCTAAGTGAAAGACATCAAAAAAGCAGACTTTAACATAAAATGCAGATAGATTCAGGTGGGTAGCCATGCTGGTCTGAAGCAGCAGAACAAACTTTGAGTCCAGTGGTACCTTTAAGACCAACAAAGTTTTATTCTGGATATAAGCTTTCGTGTGCATGCATACTTCTTCAGATACGCTAATACAGAAGTTACCAACCATTACATATAGGTAGAGGTAATGGAGGCAGATTTTAGTGATATATTGCACATTTTTCTCAGGAGACCCACAAGTTCACATTTGAGTTCAGCTTCTCTGCCATTTCCCTATCATCCTTCAGTAATCCTTTTACCCCTTGGACATCCAAGGGCCCCATTGCCTCCCTGGCTGGTTTTCTGCTTCTAATATATTTGAAGAAATTTTTATTGTTGGCCTTTATGTTTTTTGCAATATGTTCCTCATAGTCCCTTTTTGCCTTCTGATCACCAACTTGCATTGCATTTGCCAAAGCCATTGCTCCCTTTAAGTTACCTCACTTGGACTAGCCTTCCACTGCTTAAAGGAATCCTTCTTACTTTTAACTGCTTCCATTACTTTGTTCTTTAACCATGTAGGCTTTTAAAAATACTTATTCATACCTTTCCTAACAATGGTATGCATTGTATCTGAACTTCCAGTATTGTAGCTTTAAATATTCTCCAGGCTTCCTGAAGGGATTCCACACTCCTTACCTTTCCTTTCAGTTTCTTCTTCAGAAGCCCCCTTATTTGAGAGAAGTTACTCCTTTCAAAGTTCAATGTGGTTGTGCTGGTCTTTTTGGGCAACTCCTATTTACATAAATGCTAAACTTAATAGCATTATGGTCACTGTTCCCAACTGGTGGTATCATGTTTACTTCTCTCACCATGTCCTGAGCATTACTTAGGACCAAGTCCAGGATCACTTTCCCCGGGTACATTCTGTGACCATCTGCTCTGTGGCACAGTCATTAAGAGTATCTAGAAACCCAGTCTTTTCTCTTGTCTTGAACACATATTCTCAATCAACGTGTGGGTAGTTAAAAGCACCTATTATGACCCAGTTATTATGTCTAGCTGCTTTCCTGAATTCTTTTGCTGTTATTAAATCATCGTCTAACCTTTGATCTGATGGGCGATAACAAAATCCCAGAATTAAGATTCCTTTTGGGACCTCCAGGACCACATGACTACATTTCCTCACATTGTTGGTACCAACATATAGCTCAACCACTGACTTCTCCCCAGCACTGTCTACCAGCCTATCTAGACCACATGTAATGTGTGCTACCTTCGCTCCAGGCAGGCAGTTATGACAACAGCACATAGGTTTGCAACCCATCTATCTACATGCCTAAGGACTGAATCCCCAACTACTAAGAGCCCCCCTCCCTCCTTGCACAGGGATGGTTCCTTAGTGTGAAAGAATACCTGTTCACCAACTGCAGTGGGGTTCCCTTCTGAGGTAACATTCCCCCCTTCTTCAGCACAGTGCCATGTTTTCCCTTGACCCTCATGCTCCCTGACAGTGGCAGGGCTCGGCGTGGGACACGTCTAACAAATCCCCGAGAGTTTTATCTGTGAGCCTAACTGACTGTCTCTGCTTCTCCAGGTCAGCCACCTTGGCCTCGAGGGTGCAGACTTATTCCTTGAGAATCACAAGCTCCTTGTACCGAGCACACACCCATGACTTCTGTCCAGATAGCAGATAGTCATACATGTTGCAGTCAGTGCAGTACACTGGATAGCCCCCAACCCCCCGCTGGCATTCTACTTTCATAATTTTTTTTTAATCCCCTTTTAAATAAATTTCCTATATACGTAGATCTGTGTGTGGAAAGTGTGCTACCCTTGTAGGGATGTGGAGAGACTAGTGCCCTGGCTTCCTTACTCTGTGGCTGAATCTGCGCATCTGCTAAACTTGCCTGTTTATTCCCTTGTTCCAGATACTTTGTCACTGGAGTTGGGACATTTCAGCACTGGAGTGGGGCCTGCCACTTCACAGAGTTGGGGCTCCACAGCCCACTATAGTCAGGCAAACTGATTAGGAGCTAACCAATAAAGGAGGATGAGTGAGTCAGCCTCTGGCTGGTTAAGAATAGGTATTGTTGAAAGGGAGCTGCTCAGACAAGAATAAATTAATTCTAATTTATTCAAATGTTAATTTAGCTCTTCTAGGCTTGGATTAAAGGGGACTCTAGCTGAATAGCCTAAGCAGTTACAGGAGGTATCTAACTGCTTGTTTTCTTGTAGGGAAAAAAAAACACCTTCTTTAAATAATGTGAGAATTAGCGTAAAATGTTAGGTTTAGTTTAAAATTGGACCCCCTGTTTTTAAAGCCTGAGCTGCAGTTTGTTTTGTTATTTTTCCCCTTTTTCTATTACAAAAACCTGCCTAAAGTCTAGCCTTATCTGTGAACTCATTATCCCAAGCCTCTGGTATTTGTACTTTAATTTATAGGTGTAATAAAGTTTAAAAGTGATATTAGATTAAGCTAGCCCTGTGACCTCAGTTTCAGGGCTTTTTTTTGTAGAAAAAGGCCAGCAGGAACACATTAGCATAATAGGCCACACCCAACAGCAGAAACTCATTAGCATATTAGGCCACATCACTGACAGCACAGCTTATTAGCATATTAGGCCACCCCCCCACCCCCCCGTGTTACCAGAAGAGTGGTCATCCAGCCACACTCACCTTTTACTTCTTATTCTGTTTACCTTGTTTGTTGTCAAAACCCAGGACTTTTTTTGTAGCAGGAATTAATTTGCATGTTAGGCCACATATCCCTAATGTAGCCAATCCTAATGAATCTCTGTTGTTGGGTGTTGCCTATTATGTTAATGCGTTCCTGCTGGGTGTGGCCAACTCAGGAGCCAGCCGGAACTCCGTTCCTGTGCGGTTCCTGCCCAAAAATAGCCCTGCTCAATTTTAATCCTTTTCCTTAGTTTGACCTTCTGTTTAACTCTTCCTGTACTGCAGTAAAACTAGCCAAGAACCTCTGAGCCTGTTTAGAGGTAAAATTAGCTACACCTGAGGAGTGAGCAACTAAAATGCTGAGAAGTTACAAAATGTTGGTGCCTAAAGGTATTTTTTTAACTATTTGCCCTCCTTACCATTTTAATCTTTTCACTTAGTCGATCTTCAAATATAAATAAATAAATAAATATAGGTTCAAATCTCCAAAGGGGCCAAACCAGATAAGCTGTGGATAGAGCTTCCAATATTTTTCCTTTAAAAATCAAGCACATGGAGGCCTGATATGGGCTGTGACTGTATGTGAGGAGGGTGCCATTTTCTCAAACTGAATTGGCTCTGGGGAGCCACTAACTGCTGAATTAAACTTGCTGGTATCTGCATAGCGTTGCTGGTCCCCCGACAGGTGCAGGGGGTTGCCTGCTTTTGGGGCTCCCGATCCACTGGCCCCAATCTGGCTGGCGGGGGAACCCTGCCCCCAAAGTGCCCTGTTTGCGTCAACATGCCAGGTGCAATGACATTACCCAGAGGTGACATCATTGCACAGGGCACATTGTGTGTGGGGGACGACGGTGGACACACGCATGCTCTATCATTAGAGAAAAACTCTATGGTTACCACAGAGTTTTTCCTCAAACGATAGAGCGTCCCCCCACAATGTGCCTTGCATGATGATGTCACTTCCAAGGGACATCATCATAATGTGCACACAAAGCACACACATCAAAGAACCCTCAGAGGAAGAGAGGGACCCCCCCCCCCCGCTGACAACCCTCCTGTATGTTTCCCCAGTGTACAGAGGCTCCCTGAGGCCATTTGACATTAAGAAAACCATGTGTGTGGGGGGGGGGAGGGTTAAACTTACCTCCCCTTGTGCCTCAGTTGTAGTCCAAAATGGACTCTCTGTTCATGTGTCAGTTGAATTTTTTAAATGTGGTGTGACTGTCAGTTATGAAGCCCACTCAGTGACCTTGGGACAAATCTCTTTCAGTCTTACCAGGCTACCAAGCTTGTAGTAAAGAGAAATGAAAAGGGGGAGTACCATGTACAATGCCCCTCTGTCCTCAGTGGAGGAAGGGCAGATTAAAATATGATAAAGGCAAACCAAATACTGACAAGCTTCTTCATATTAGTTGTTAAGACCTGTCAAATGTTGATTGTTGTATGTCACATACTGACTGCAACTGCATGTCAGTTGTTAAATATTATCAGTGTCAACTCCTACGCATCAGATACTATCAAACATGGAGCTCTACTGTATGTCAGCTATCAGATACTGCTTGATGTTGACTGACATTCCATGGCAGTTGTCAGATACCATCAATCATTTAACTGTTATTGCAAAATCTTTGGGTGTTAAGTGAGGATGTGGAATACAAAGCACTCAAGTATTTGTACATTCAAAAAAATATAAACTTCAGCAGAATTTTGAGGAAAGAAGAAAGAGGTTGGATGTATACTCCGCCCTTCACTCGGAGTCTCAGAGTGGCTTACAAACTCCTTTCCATTCCCCTCCCCACAACAGACACCCTGTGAGGTAGGTGGGGCTGAGAGAGATCTTTTGAGAACTTCTCATGAGAGAACAGCTCTGACAGAACGGTGGCTTGCCCAAGATCATCCAGCAGCTGCAAGTAGAGGCGTGGAGAATCAATTATTGGAGAAAGTGCAGAAAAGGGCAACTAGAATGATAAAAGGGTTGGAACACTTTCCCTATGAAGAAAGGTTGAAGCGCTTGGGGCTCTTTAGCTTGGAGAAACAACAGCTGAGGGGTGACATGATCGAGGTTTATAAGATTATGCATGGGATAGAGCAGGTAGAGAAAGAATTGCTTTTCTCCCTTTCTTGCAATACAAGAACTCATGGGCACTCCATGAAATTGCTGAGCAGTCAGGTTAGAAGAGATAAAAGGAAGTACTTCTTCACCCAAAGTGTGATTAACACGTGGAATTCACTGCCACAGGAGGTGGCGGCAGCTACAAGCATGGACGGCTTCAAGAGAGAATTGGATAAACATATGGAGCAGAGGTCCATCAGTGGCTATTAGCCACAAAGTATAGATGGGCACTCTCAGTCTGGGGCAAGTGATGCTCTGTATTTTTGGTTCTTGACAGGGAGGCAACAGTGGGAGGGCTTCTGGTGTCCTGCCCCCACTGCTGGACCTTCTGAGGGCACCTGGTGTTTTTGGCCACTGTATGACAGAGTGTTGGACTGGATGGGCCACTGGCCTGATCCAACATTGGCTTCTCTTATGTTGTTATGTTCTTAAACCCGGTTCTCCCAGATTAGAGTCTGTGCACTTAACCACTACACCAAACTGGCTCTCAATTTGGGGGCAAATTATTTGGGTCTTGTTTGCTCTACTTTCGTTTGTGCCTCTTTCAGAAATTTTGTTAGGTTTCTTTTAATTGTAGAAAGCAACAAAAGAGATGTGCATGATAGTCAGGTCCTTTCCCCTAGATGCTGTGATTAGGTACCTACATATCTCCAAGCAGGGTTGGCCTTGGTCAGTGTTTAGATGGGAGATCACTAAGGAATACCAGGGCTGCTATGCAGAGACAGCTGATGGCAAACCACCTCTGAACATATCTTGCCTTGAAAACTCTGCGGGGTTGCCGTAAATTGGTTGCAACTTGATGGCATTTTCCACCACAAGATCTGCTGCTCATTAAAAAAAAGAAGAAAAAAGCATGTACTCATTTCTGTACAAGTGCCTATGTGTATGTTTCCTAAAGACTTTCCGTCCAAACCCCCAGCAACAGCAAAACACTTTGAACTAGAACTCAAATAAGTTTCGCATTCCCCCCCTCCAGGCTTGTAGCATCTATATCATGCATGCCTTCATTAGATACCTACCTGAAGATACTTTGTGGAGAGTAGACCACACACTTGCAGGCCCATTGGCAGCTGAGAAAGGTGGGAGACCACTTTCACCTTCATCGCTTCCTGGATGACCTTCTATCAGCCCAAACAGTTTTAAGAGCACTTTTAACTATGGCTGAAGGTACTGCTGAGGCAGCAGTTTCCACAAATTAGGCAAGAAAGCTGTTGAAGCAAGAAACATATTTAACTACGCCTGAAATAAAGTAGAACATATTTTTTTAGCCCAATTATATATTCCTGTGTTCCTGCTATGATGAGGGCTGCTTGGCAGCTTCTTTTCGGGGCAAATTGCTCCATTTGAGTCAGGAATTAACTGGTTGCAAGTTGACATGGCGACATGGGATTCTGTGTGTGAGAGGTTTTTTTTTTAATGCCAATTAATACATGGAATGTCTGTCATCCATGTAATAAACCTGGGCCACTTGGTTTATTATGATGGTAGGATGGATGCCTAATCTCCCTTCTCCCTCCAAATCTAGTAGCAGGAGTAGGTTTTCCAACCCCCAGGTAGGGCCTGGAGATCTCTCAGAATTATACCTCATCTCCAGACTGCAGAGATCAGTTCCCTTGGAGAAAGTGACTGCTTTGGAGAGTAGGCTTGATGCCTTTATACCCTGCTAAGATTCTGCTCTTCCTCAAACTCCACCCTCCCCAGGCTCCACCCTCCAGTTTCTACTGCAGAAGAGCAGTGCCTCAAAAGTACCCCAGAATCGTTGTGTTGGGCCTGTGAGATAACCAACCAGATCTGCATAACTTTACCAACTCCCAAGCAGAGTCTGGGCCCAAAGTCTTGATTTTTATGTTAAAGTGTTCTGCCTTTGACCAACATATCTAAAAAAGAGTATTTCCTTGTATCAATCCATTCCTTTTTCAAAAAGTGATCATCAAGAGCCCTGGTCCATGTCTTCTGTTCTCCATGTTCTACTTTCTCAGAGGCTGTTTCAGCTTCTTTGCAATGAACTCCCCCTGGAGATTCATCAGGATTCCTCCAACCTGGATTTTAGATACCCCTGTAAATCCCATCTGTATTGGAAAGTCCAGGATGAGATGGAAGGAGGAATATGTTTTGGTTTCTGGTGCTGTTGGTATTTTGGCTTTGCTAACTCCAGTGGCATTTAATTATTTTATCTTTTGACCTGTTCATTTTGATCTATTTACTTGTTCTTTCATTTAGTTCTGAGATACCTGTCTATTTTCTGGTTTTATTTACTGCAGTTTTAGTTATTGATTTTTTACTTATTGCTGTCATTTTTATGAATTGCTTTCCTATTTTTAGCTGTTGTTGACTTGCTATTTTTACGAACTTTTATTATTTTATTTTTATCTGTTTTGTTGTCAGTGTAAAGCAAATGTAAAATATGTTTTTAATTAAAGTACAATGTAGCGAGGCAATGAAACACAGCTGCAAGTGCATACCTTTTAAATATATGTCTGGTCGTATGTGATTTTGAACCACAGTTCTGGCAGTGTTCCTGGAAGCTTGTCTTCCATATATATAGCTCAGGGCAAAAGTTATAATATGTGGGAGACTTGACAACACATTGAAAATAAGTGCTAGGAAGTTTTATCCAATTACTCCTCCGTAGATAATGGTGGTAGTTCAAACACCCATAGCTTATTAGCGAGGTGTGACAGCGGAGCCCAAGACCATATAGTTGGGCCTAAGTTGTGATACAGAGTCCCCCTACTCAATCCCCATCCCATACAAACATATACTGTCTTGAGTCAGGAAAGAATAATGTGCCTTTTATTTCTTAAAATCATTAATAACAATCGGTACCAATTTACTAGCTAGGCAGACAGTCTTAAGAACATAAGAACATAAGAGAAGCCAATGTTGGATCAGGCCAGTGGCCCATCCAGTCCAACACTCTGTCACACAGTGGCCAAAAACACCAGGTGCCCTCAGAAGGTCCACCAGTGGGGGCAGGACACTAGAAGCCAAACAAATACACAGAAAACAGTTTATTTATTTATTTTTATTTTGGTATATTTATATCTCGCCTAGCCAGTGGACCGGCTCAAGGCGGCTAGCAGCAAATAAAACCATATACAATAGCATTCAGTTAAAAACAAGTACAAAATCCATAAAATTACCAAATAATTTGCAAAGTACGATAAAACAGGCAAAAGATTGCAGCAATACTGATCAGACCCACAACACGGATAGGTCAAAACCTAAAAGCCTTCAGATATGGGAATCGCCACTCAAAAAGTCATATGTCAAAAGCCTGTTCAGAGTTAAGAGCACTGGCATTATTACATATGAAAGAGTCAGCAATTTATTCAATATCATATTATGTTATCACCTAGGCTGTGGTCACACAGCCCCTTTAAATCCGGGAGCCCTCCCGCATTAAAGGGGCCATGTTTTTTTACCTCAGATTGGGATGTTTACACATCCCAACCCCTGCGGCGGTGGGTGGCGGTGCGCGGAGAAGGAGGAGGCAGCAGGCGACGGAGGAGGCAGCGAAGGAGGAGGCGGTGGCCTCGCCGGACGAGGCAGAAGAAGCGGCGGCGTTCCCGGGGGAAGCGGCAGCAGCGGAAGCGGCAGCAATGGCATTCCCAGGAGTTCGGCGGCGGCTGTTGGCGGTGGCGGCTGTTGGCGGTGGCGGCTGCTGGGCGAGGCACCCTTCCTCAAGCCCCGCCAGCCATCTGGTAACTGTGGGGTTCCCCCCCCTTTTTCACTTGGGCGCTTGAGTGGCCAAGCGCCCAAGTGTAAGGGGGAAAAAATGGTGGTGGGGGCCATCTGGACAGCCCTGCTTTCGCATTGATTGCGAGAGAGGGCTGGCCAGATGGCTCAAATGCGGGTTCCTCCCGCGACTCCCGGGAAAACTGTTGATTTTCCCAGGTTCAGAAAATGTGGGAGGAACCCGCATTTGAGCCCGCTTCGGCGCATGTCCGTTGTAGACGGCCCCTTTAAATGCGGGAGGAAATAGCCCTTCCTCCCGCATTTAAGGGCCATATGACCGCGGCCTATGTTTGATTTTAAAGGGCTTGATTCCACTGAGTCATAATCAGAATTCTGGGTTTTCTTTCTGCACTGAAAACTTCAGCCCCACCAGAAAAAAAAAATTGTCACGAAATCCTGGCTACGGGCCTGGAACAGGGACTGCCTCTGTGGATTATCTGTGCACTTCTCCCTACAGTTTGGTGTAGTGGTTAAGAGCATGAACTCTAATCTGGGAGAACTGGGTTTGATTCCCCACTCCTCCGCTTGCAGCTGCTGGTGTGACCTTAGGTCAGTCATAAATTCTTTCAGAGCTGTTCTCCCAAGGACAGATCTGGAGAGAGCTCTCTCAGCCCAACTACCTCACAGGGTGTCTTCTGTGGGGAGGGGAAGGGAAAGGAGATTGTAAACCATTCTGAGACTATAAATCCAATCTCCTTCTTCGGCAATGGGTTTAACAGCCAGATCCTATGTGTGGGTCTAAAAATGGCAGCAAAGTATATTGTAATCATGAGGTAACAGGCTCCTGGGGTAGTGCACAGGGGTTCTCCTGGTCAAACACAGGGTTGTAGTCACCTAGCCATGCATGCTGGGATAGGGCAAGGTATAAGTCCGTTCAACAAATCAAGGCAATTTAGACGAGAACTATATATGGATCCACTGAACCAGCTCACTCAGGGCCAAAGGCTATAAGCCATGGGCTAAGAATAAAAGGTCAAGTTGTTCAAAAGCAAGTCGATCAACTCACTGAAACATCATTCAGTTTAAAGCACATGTAACAAGAATAGACGGTATTGAGCAAGAGGGATCACTGGCCTGACTTGACATAAGGTAGCTTCATGTATTCATTTAGAATCGAGGTCGAGCATTACTAGTATTTTGTTTCTTTCTGTAACACTGTGAATGACACCCTAGAGTCCTACCATTCTTAGTACATGATTCTGGTCCTATTGTTCCTTTAGTATTTTTCATTATAACAGGCATCACTCTTTTGTTTTCAAAAACTCTTCCATCATTATGTATATACAGTACTGCATATCTGTCTTATTTAACCTCCTAATACTGAACATGAAGCTGAGGAACTTAGGCCACAGTTCCTCCATAATGAGTAGAGTTGCCAGCTCTGGGATGGGAAATTTCTGGAGATTTGGGGGGTAGATTCTGGGGAAGGTGAGGTTTGGAGAGGGGAGGGATTTCAGCAGGGTATAATGCCATAGAGTCCACCAAAGCAGCCATTTTCTCCAGGGGAACTATCTGTTACCTGGAAATCAGTTGTATTCCCAGGAGATCTTCATCCACCACCTGGAGGTTATCAACCCTAACAGTGAAAGATATGTAAGTGAGGGTTATGTTCATCTTTATCACAAGACTCACATTCAGATTGTGTTCCTTGTAAAAGCATCACACATAATTATATATCCCTTCTTCAAACCCTCACATTTTCATCTGACTCATTTATATTATTATATTTCTGAACCGATTCATAAACTTGGAATGATTCAGGCATAGGAATTATTACATCCTACTATTGTGGGTGGAATGACCCCCTTTTTTTAGCTCCCTCTGATGTAACAAAGTGACATTTCTAAACATTTCACTTTGGTGAACATCAAGTAGACTCTAAACTCCATTGCTTACATTACACTTTTAAACCCCTACCATCTAATTTTGTAATCCATCTTTAATGCACCTCAGTTCCTGCTGTATGTGATATAATGTTCCACTGCATTGTTCTCCAGTCTTGTAATTATGTGGTATTGCAAGGGTCCTCAACCTTTTTGAGTCCGCAGGCACATTTGGAATGTTGAAAGGCGGTGGTGAGCACAATGCCAAAATGGCTGCCACAAGTCAGGAAGCTAAATGGACTACATCCTTCCTCATACCTCCTGGGAAGAAGGAAAGCCTCAAGGGGAAATTAAACTAAACATTCATTAAGACCAATTTCGCACATGCTACTTACCCCTGTTTACCAGCAGGGCAGTTTGCCCCGGACCGTTTAAACTGATTTTGCATTAGAGCTCTTGGCACGTGGCTGTTTTCAATCTGCTCCCAGAGTTTGATTTCCTTGGCGAGGTTTCCTGCAGCTTCCTGTGTCCTCCCTCCACCCAATCCTGTCTTCACCCTCTTAATCCCTCCCCCTCCCATTTTTTCTCTGCGAGGCAACAGGAAACTTCTGGGAAATCAAGGATGGAGCTGAGCCAGAGTAAAATGGGGGAAGCTGTGGGTCAAAAGGCGGCCGCAGGACAAATGGTGTGAAATTGACCAAAAGCAGTGGAGGGAAAGGAGGAGCAAGCCTAGGACAAAGGCTAGTGTGAAATTGGTCTAAGGGAAACACAGGTGCTTACCAGTCATGCTGATCCTCCAGTGGAAAACCATTTTCATTTGAATGAAGGCAACCAGTAATAAGCCCTGCCTTATAATGGCCACGCTCACTTTCTGGAAATCTCAGTAGGTGCCAAAAGAAGTACTAGCAGGCTCCAGAGTGCCCATGGGCACCACATCATTACTACGTTCTCTAATGTTGTTGGTTCTATGTATTGGATTGTCCTCATTGCAGTGTTTTTATATTTTGTAATCCGCCTTCAGTCTCAGCAAAGAAGGCAGATGACAAATTAAATAAATAAAAGAATTGAATACCAAATCAATTCTTTTGATTTTGTAATCCGCCTTCAGTCTCGGCAAAGAAGGCAGATGACAAATTAAATAAATAAAAGAATTGAATACCAAATCAAAGAAGGCAGATGACAAATTAAATAAATAAAAGAATTAAATACCAAATCAATTCTTAAATTGTTTTTAGACGTATATATCCAATATTTCTTCCATCACGCAACTCAAGGCACTGTTCATGGGCTCCCCAGGAGCCCTGGCCAGACTCCGCCTTCCGTAGTTTCAGCAAGGTGGCCACATGAAGTGCCTTCCAGCCATACCCTGGGCCACTTTTTCCCTTCTCTCTTTTTATTATGGTGTAGTGTATCACTATCTCAGATGAAAAACTACTATGCTAAAATAAGAAGAAAGAGAAGGAATCTCTGATTATCTTCTTGACATACCGGCCTGGAGGTCTACCATGTTCCTAAAGCTTACAATACCCCTTGGGAGTTTGAGTCATACACTATTGATGCTCAATCCAGTTGGTCAGCCGTGTTGGTCTGAAGCAGTACAACAAATTTAGAGTCCAGTGGCACCTTTAAGACCAAGAAAGGTTTATTCAAGGTATGAGCTTTTGTGTGCATGCACACTTTATCAAATACATTAGAATGGCAGTCAAGGTTTAGCCAGAGAATGAACAACAAATTAATATTGATGCTCATAGGCTTGTTTTTCTTTGGGGCTATATTTATAATACTTGACTCTTTCCCCCACCCCAGTTTGCTAGGAATGCAGCAGAAAAGCAAGAAGCTGGTAACACTATGAAAATGTCTCAAAGGAGCATGTCTGAAATCTCAATGATCCACTTTCTTTAATTCCTGAGAATCCGGGGAGTTCAGTGGGAAGCAGAAGACCTTCAGTATTATGCTGTAATAACAGAATGACAGCAGCCATGATGGAAATAGCAAAGGGTCATTTAAATGTAATTCCCTGCTCCACGCAATGGGTCATCTCTGTGAATTGAGCATATGTACGATGCATAAAGAAATCAATACAGACACCAAGATGTAGACGAGAGAATTTCTAAAAGATTCTGCCTGTCACACTGAACAAGAAATGCAGCTTGATGCCAAATACAAGATTTTCCAAGGGTCTTCATGTGCCTTTTTTTTTAAAAAACACATCAGCTCCGGATCCCTGCCGCTCATTAGCTCAAATCTGCAATGATTTTTTTTGTAACCTAAGATGAAAATTAAATTTCAGATACATTGCAAGGAAGGGATTTGTGT
This sequence comes from Lepidodactylus listeri, assembly GCA_029233225.1. NCBI lineage: Eukaryota > Metazoa > Chordata > Lepidosauria > Squamata > Gekkonidae > Lepidodactylus > Lepidodactylus listeri. The sequence continues at coordinate 23,422,951 of JARCFY010000016.1, forward strand.
ACAAAACTGAAAGGAATGTTTTGTGAGTTTCCATCCAATGCTGAGGAAGCAAACTGGCCTTCAAACACTATTACTTTACCTGCCTGGCAATCGCTTTAGATCGTTTAAATGAACCAGCCATCTGTTCCACATTTTTGACAGATGAATGGTTATTGCTCAGATAATGTGCTTTTGATACATAATATATTTTTTTAACGACTGGTTCTTGGGGGTGCATTCTGATGTAACATTTCACGGTCAGGAAATTAATTTTGAAAGTCATCCCACGAATACATACATGTAGAAAAGTTATGTCAGAGGGTTATGTCAGAGTTATGTCTTATTTTTCCAGAGGTGACCCTGTGAGTGAATGAACTCTTGGACTATATTCAGGGGACACACAGATCTTTAATAGGTTGGAAGACACTTACTCTGTCTTTGCATGTCAACCTCTGACAAAATCTGCTTTATAACCATCTTTTATTAGCTCATAGTTCTTGCTCGATGAGAGGAATTTTCTTAGAAGCAGGTTTGAATCTTAATGTATTTAAATACACAGAGTATGGGAAACAAGCAGGAGGAACTTGAAGTCCTAATACAGGAAGGGGACTACGACCTAATAGGCATTACTGACACTTGGTGGGATGACACCCACAACTGGAATATTAGGATTGAGGGGTACAACTTATTTAAAAGGGACAGAAAGGCAGGGTGGAGGAGTTGAATTATATGTGAATCTCAGCATGAAAGTCCAGTTGAGAGTCTCTAGGTAAAAATAAAAGGAGTAAGAAATAATAGTGATATTATGGTTGGTGTCTGCTTGTCGCGCTCCGCCTTCTTCCCTCCGGGGTCCCCTCCCGTGGCCGTGACGCCCACTGGCGGCGGGTGGCTCTGAGCGGTGTTGGGCTGAAAAAGGGGCGAGGAAGGGCCTCAGATTGGCAGGGGGTGGGGTTTACACCACCCTCTTCACCCCTCTGCCTCCGTCGGTGTTCTGCTCCTGGCGTTTCTCTCTCTCCTGTTGCCATAAACACCTCCTGGCTCATCCTCCCCAGCCCTTCCTTCCCGGCCTCCTTTTATTCCCCTCCCCACTCCCCCAGAGCCACCCGGGTGTCCCAGCCAACTCCTCCCTCTTGAGCCCCACCCCCCTTTAGAAGCAGAGACGCCGTCCCGGTGTTTGGGCTGGGCTCCACCCCACTTCTGGGTCTTCTGGGCTTTGCGCCGGAGTCCCATGGAGGAGGCTCCACCGCCTCTGCTGACTTTCCTTGGTCACTGGCCTCCCTGGTGCTGGCGAGGTCTGAGGGCCTGTGGGGCTCAGCTGCGGTGCTCCTGGGCGCCTCGCTTGCTCCGTTTTTGGCTGTGGCGCCACCACCGCGTGGCACCCGTAGGCATTCCCGGGCCCGATACGGGCCGGGAGGCACGGTGGCGGAGTTGGCCACCCATTGTGGCCATGGGTCTTCCTGGGGCGGTTCTCATGGGGCTCTAGCCTCCCGGGTGTCTCGGACTGGGCCAGGTGAGTGTGGGGCCGCTTTGGCAGGGGGTGGGGGGAGAAGGCCCGGTCATTCCTGACCGGGACACTGCTATAGACTACCAAGCCAAGCAGATGATTTGGATGTGACACTCCTGAAACAGATTACAAAGTTCTCAAAGAGACCGGACACAGTGGTCATGGGAGATTTCAATTACCTAGATACCTGTTGGAAGTCCAGCTCTGCTAAAAATGAAAGGTCCACTAAATTCCTGACTTGTCTTGCTGACAACTTCATTTTCCAGAAAGTGGAGAGGAAAATAAGGCGATCTGCTATCTTGGACTTGAGTCTTACCAACAGGGAAGAACTGGCTGATGGGGTAAAAGTAGTGGGCACCCTGGGTAGCAGTGACCATGTAATTTTGGAATTTACAGTCTTGGGGAAAGTAAAGGCTGTATATAATCAGACATGTAGGTTGGACTTCAGGAAAGCAAATTTTGACAAACTTAAAGTTATGCTGGGCAGAATCCCATGGTCAGAAATACTTAAGGAGAAGGGAGTTCAAGAGGGATGGGAGCTTCTTAAAAGTGAAATACTGAAGGCACAATCACAAACCATTCCTATGAGAAAGGAAAATGGGAGGAGCCTAAAGAAGCCAAGGTGGCTTCATAAACAGCTTTCTAAAGACTTGAGAAATAAAAAAGACTTCTTTAGAAAGTGGAAGCAGGGCCTTATAACCAAGGATGAATATAAACAAATAGCCAGTGCTTGTAGAGAGAGAGTTAGGAAAGCTAAAGCTTAGTATGAGCTTAGGCTAGTGAGAGATGCTAAAAACAACAAAAAAGGAAGCAAGAAAAAGAGCAAGGACGTAGTAGGCTCATTGCGGGGACAGGAAAGTGAAATTTTACAAGGTGATGAAGAGAGGACAGAACTGCTCAATTCCTATTTTTCCTCAGTCTTCTCTTGCAAGGGAAATGGTGCTCAACATGGTAAAAACAGAACACATGATGGGAAGGGAGTTGCAGCCTAGGATCAGGATAGGGGTAGTACACAAACACCTAGTTTCTTTAAATGAAACTAAGTCCTTGGGGGCCAGATGAACTGCATCCAAGGGTACTAAAAGAACTCATGGATGTAATTTCTGAGCCTCTGTTCATTATTTTTGAGAATTCTTGGAAGACAGGTGAGGTGCCAGAAGATTGGAGGCAGGCAAATATTGTCCCCATCTTCCAGAAAGGATCTGGGTAACTACCAACCCATCAGCTTGGCATCTATACCTGGGAAAGTTTTAGAACAAATCATCATACAGACAGGATGGTTGTGGTTACTAAGAGCCAGCATGGGTTTCTCAAGAACAAGTCATGTCAGACTAACTGTATCTCTTTTTTTGAAAAAGGTACTACCTTACAGGATCAGAGGAATGCTGTGGACATAGTTTATCTTGATTTCAGTAAGGCTTTTGGCTTTTGATAAGGTTCCAAGTAATATTCTTGTTGACAAATTGGTAAAATGTGGTTTGGATCCTAAGAGGTGGATCTGTAACTAGTTGACAGATCACACCCAAAGAGTCCTTGTGAATGTATGCATCAAAAGTACATTATCTGAGTAATAACCATTAATCTGTCAAAAATGTGGAACAGATGGCTGGTTATGGAACTGCTTTAATTGCTTATGAGAGCCAACTGTGGTCTTGTGGGCACTCAATGAAATTGCTGAGCAGTCAGGTTAGAACAGATAAAATGAAGTACTTCTTCACCCAAAGAATGATTAACACGTGGAATTCACTGCCACAGGAGGTGGTGGTGGCTACAAGCATGGAGGGCTTCAAGAGGGAATTGGATAAACATATGGAGCAGAGGTCCATCAGTGGCTATTAGCCACAAGGTATAGATAGGAACTCTCAGTCTGGGGCAAGTAATGCACTGTATTCTTGGTGCTTGAGGGAGGGGGCAACAGTGGGAGGGCTTCTAGTATCCTGGCCCCACTGATGGACCTTTTGATGGCACCTGATATTTTTGGCCACTGTATGACAGAGTGTTGGACTGGATGGGCCACTGGCCTGATCCAACATTGGCTTCTCTTATGTTCTTAACAAAACTCCACCATCACAATCACTGCACAGCTTCAAAGCTGTTTAGCAGCCATATGAGGGAGACAAGCAGACAGCTAGAGGTTTGGCTCATGGGTGATTGTGGCTGTCAAACATGATACGTTCACCTACTGAACACGTTTGTGCAAAGTTTGCAGCACTCCTAGTCATAAGCATGTACAAGAAAAGACCATGCCATATTCCTGAATCAGTTAATTAAACGTAACTTATATATAACTTCTAACCCCTTAGATAATTAAATATTCATATTCAGGTAACATATTGACTATGCCAGCAAGCAACATTAAATAATCATGTATAGATGACAAATTAACTCAACCATCCAGCAGCATTAAATAACGACACAAGGATGACAAATGAATTGTTCTAACTAATAAATCTGGAAAAGCCAAAAAAGCCAAAAGGATCTCCTGAAATAAGTCTTCATCACTGTATTTTTTTAAAAATGAAGAACATTGAATATTAATCTAGTTAGTTTACATCTAAACATTTCTCATGTGGAAGTCTATAAAAGCAAGAACACTGGTTCCCCCAAGAAATTACAAGTTGCAAGCACATAAAGTAGTTTTGGACTTTCATTTCTCAAGCAGCAGAATCCATGAGGCACCACAAGCCTCATAAGAACACAAGAAGAGCCCTGCTGGATCAGACCAGTGGTTCATCTAGTCTAACATCCTGTCTCACACAGTAGCCAACTAGTTCCTCTGGAGAGCTAACCACAGAACATAGAAGCTGAGACCTTCCTCAGATGTTGCCTCCCAGCTCCAGGATTCAGAAGTTTAGTTCCTCTGAATGTGGAGGTTCACCACAGTCACCATGGCTAGTAGCCACTGAGAGACCTAGCCTCCATGAATCTGTCTAATCCTCTTTGAAAACTGTTCGTTTTCTGGCCATCACTATATCCTCTGGCAGTGAATTCCTCATTTTAATCGCTCTCTGTGCAAAGAAGTATTTTCTTTTGTCCACCCTGAATCTACTGTCTATCAGCTTCATTAGATGACCTCGAGTTCTAGTATTTTTTGGAGAGAGAGAAAAATGTCTCTTTGTCAACTCTCTGCATCCCATGCATAATGTTATAAACCTCTATCATGTCCCCCCTTAGTCATCTCTTTTCTAAACTGAAAAGTCCCAAACCCTTCAGCCTTTCCTCATAGGAAAGGTGCTCCAATTCCCTAATCATTTTGGTTGTCCTCCTCTATGCTTTTTCCAGCTCTGCAATGTTTTTTTTTTTAGATATAGTGACCAGAACTGTACACAGTATCCCAAATGAGGCTGCACCATTGATCTATACAGGGGCATTATAATAGCGACCATTTTATTTTCAGTCCCTTTCCTAATAACCCCAAACAGAGTTTGCCTCTTTCACCGCTGCACCACACTGGATTGACACTTTCATTGAGCTATCCACTTTGACCCCGAGATCTTTTTTCCCTCTCTCAGTCTCTTTGGAAACTGAGTTTAGTGTCAAAAGCAATCTGTGATATCAAAAGCAGGATCCACTGATCAAAGGGCAGGAAAGGTCAAAATTCCCACTGGGTGTGACAAAACATAGCTCTTTGGCTCTGCAGTCAAAAGTGGCAGTCTTTCATTCAGTTAAACTGTCTGGCTTCCATTGAAATCAATGGGATTTAAGCAACTTAACTGCACCAAGGATTGCATGGGAGGATAGGGGCATTTTTGAGACAAAGCGCTTTGTTGTGGCATTTGCTGCTGCTTCTTTTTTTTTTGAAAAAGCTTTCCATTTCATGTGATTACCAAAGGCTATCGTTAAAGGCTTTTTTGTTGTTTTCAGGGGGGAAGTGCTTTTTAATTTTCCTTCTTTATATATATTTATTGTAATGCCAAAAATATAGTTCGTAAATACTTGCCAGTTTTGAAACATTTGTCAGGAAAATTTGTGTTGGAGCAAATAATGAAGTGGTATGGAATAAAACGAGATATTAAAAGAGGGTGTTCTTTCTCATCTCCTGGGTAATTTATTTTAAAACTCTTTTTAAAAGAAAAAAAGAAAGAAAGAAAAATGGCACTGAGGAGTTCAGCCAAGAGGAGCAATGCCCCCAACCCCCATGCCGCAAGTCTCAGAATTGGGTGGGTCACCCCAGTTAGCCACACCCAACAGACAACTCTGGTTCTAACTAACCAGATGTCCCATTTAACCAGGCACTGAAATCATTCTTGACATTCTGGGGCAAGTGACACTCTGTATTCTTGGTGCTTGGGGCGGGACAACAGTGGGAGGGCTTCTAGTGTCCTGGCGCCACTGGTGCACCTCCTGATGACACCTGGTATTTTTGGCCACTGTGTGACACAGTGTTGGACTAGATGGGCCATTGGTCTGATCCAGCACTGGCTTTTCATATGTTCTCATGTTCTTATTTAGATGGTGCATTAAGAGTGATCCTGGTTATTATTAACCATGGTTAAGATTAATGCTATTACAGTTGCCAGTTCTTGGAGATTCAGGCAGTAGATCCCAGGGAGCGCAGGGTTTGAGGAGGGGAGGGACATCAGCAGGGTTTATCACTTGCAGTCCACCCTCCAAAGCAGTTTTAGAGGAACTGACTCAATAGTCCGGAGATCAATTGTAATTCTGGGAGATTTCCAGGCCCCACCTAGAGTTTGGCAAGCCTAATGCTGACTTTTCCTTAAGTGAGGTTGAAGTGGGAGGATTTCATAATGGAATGCAGGCTCCAAAGCTGGTTTCTCGTTTCTTGGCCCCAGTTAAAAGGGATCCAGGATTATTTCTGCACCACTTTTCACTTACTGCTGGTGAAACGCTTGCAGTAGCTAATTCGTTGCAGTAGACGAACCGGCAGTAAACCCAGCAGTTGCTAACTGGTACAGCAAGCACAAGATAAGATGTGCGGTTGCCATAAACTCCTCAGAAAGTACTTTTTTTGGCAAGAGCAAAGGAAGTGTCATGCATGATTTCTGGTGTGGTAATAATTAAGGCCACTGTGTTCCTGTGGCAAGGCCAATAAATAATCACCGTGGCTACAGGCCTAAACCACTTACCACTGGAGTGCTCCCACCTGCGTGCTCCAGAGTGAGTGCTTTCAGCAACCCAGTTTATGACTGCCGTTTATATCGATTTGAAGGAAACCGGGGGGGGGGGGGCAGTATACTCTGAAGCCAGCCCTTGCACCAAGCCTGCAGGTAACAGTAGAAGCAAGAAGGGAAGTTAAACAGATGGACTCAAAATGGTTGAAAGGAACGGGGAGCTAAATAATATAGTCTTCATTCGGACACAGGTTCCAGTAGGTTTAGCCAAGTTTTGCTTAAGCAAAGGAAAGAGACTTTTATAAATAAATACACAGTTTGCTTTATTGCTCCTGTTTAGGTCTCTGTAGGGATTCTTCCAAATGTTCCTTCCTTCCTTCCTTCCTTCCTTCCTTCCTTCCTTCCTTCCTTCCTTCCTTCCTTCCTATTCACATTCCAGAAATAGATTGGCCATATTTTATATTTAGGCTCCCTTTATAGTTTATTAGTGGGTAATTAGTGGGGAGCCAGTTTGGTGTAGTGGTTAAGTGCGCGGACTCTAATCTGGGAGAACCGGGTTTGATTCCCCACTCCTCCACTTGCACCTGGCTGGATGACCTTGGGCAAGCCATAGCTCTGTACCAGCTGTTCCCTCAAGGACAGATTGGGAAAGAGCTCTCTTAGCCCCACCTACCTCACAGGGTGTCTGTTGTAGGGAGGGGAAGGGAAAAGGAGTTTGTAAGCTGCTCTGAGACTCCCTTGGGGAGTGGAGGGCGGGGTATAAATCCAATCTCTTCTTCTTCTTCTTCTTCTTTTTCTTCTTCTAATGAATGGTTTCGCCTTGGCGTTTAGTCATGCCGGCCACATGACCACGAAAAAAAGTCTGCAGACAGTGCTGGCTCTTTGGCTTGGAAACAGAGATGAGCACCACCCCCTAGAGTTGGATTCGACTGGCTTTCAAACAAGGGAAACCTTTACCTTTTAACCTTAATGAATGGTTAATAGATGATATGGACATATTACACTCTTCTTAGGGAGGAAGAAATGCTTTTGCAAGCTTTGCCCAAGAACATTCTGCATCTGGGGAAGGGGATAGAAATCTGCCAGTCCGTGCAGGTGACTGAGCATGAAGTTAGCCCAGCTTAGCAAGGGTGATATGAACACTTAAAACTGGAGCCCTTATGGACTGCAAAAACTTAAGTGATGGTCATGTAAACACATAAAATATTTGCTGTTGATATTTTCCCCTCTTCCCTGGAAAAAAAAGCTCAAGACATTCCTAAGATGTTTTGTCTGATTTGAAGTCTGTGTGCGTGTGTGTATATATAATAAAATCTTCGCTGCTATATTTCAGTTTCATAATTGGAATTTGGAATAGTGTAGCATAGCCTGATCTTGTCATATTTCGAAAGCTAAGCAGGATCAGTATTTGGATGGGAGACCACCAATGAAGGCAGAGGAAGGCGATGGTTAATCACTTGCCCTGAAAACCCTGTGGGATCTCCATAAATTGGCTGTGATTTGACAGTACTTCACACACACACACACACACACACATCATAATTAACATGGTTGAATCTTTTTCAAGATTCTGCAGCATCATCTGAGAGCTTTCATTCTTTTGGGTTCCTGATCAACTTGGCTTGGGAAATTCCTGGAGATTGGGCGGCCGGGGGGGGGGGGTGTCCTTGTGGAGGGCAGAGTTTGGGGAGAGAAGGAGAGGGGGCTCAGTGGGGATGTGATGTCAAAGAGCCCACCATGCAAAGCTGCCATGCTCAGCAGGGGAACCTCTGTGGTCAGGAGGTCGGTGGTAATCCTGAGAGAACTCCAGTCCCCACCTGGAGGCTAAAGAGAAAACAAACAAAAGGACCATGGTGCAGGGGATAATACAATAACAGGAGCATCAAGTTAAGGCTGACACAAAGTCCCCCAAAGTAGCTATCAAGCTTCATCATGTGGGCATTCACCATGGTATTGCATGGTGGATCTGTTATACTGCATAGAAATGCCAAAGGCCTGTTGCTCTTAGCACTTACATATGGAATAAAGCTAAACTTTGCAGGGTTAGTTCCAAAATCTGTGCCTGTATATTGACTTGTGACGGGCACTCGGTTTTGTCTCAGCCGTGTCACAATGTCCCTCCCCTCAAGAGCAAGACCACAGTATTGGGATGTAGATTCTCTCTCAAACCTTTCCCTGCAGGGATTTCACTTTGCAAGCTTCTACCCTCCTGTCTCTAGAGTGCTGCTCACATTCAATATAGAGGGGCTTTTCATTTACTTCTAGGAATATAAGAACCGGTACAGTTGTATAGCTTCGAAAAGGCCACCTGGTGAAGCAATTCAGATTTTTCTTTTCTTTTTAAGTCTTGTCAAGAATTAAGAAGGTGGGGAAGAGAGAGGAAGGAAGATGAATGGGTCTCCGACAAGGTCTTTGGTCTCATTCTTGTTAAATTATCAGTATAAACTACACAAATACGATCTGCAGAAACAGTTGGCGCACTTCATAATAATGTGTACCAATATTTCTAGATACGTTCCATGCAGCACTCCAGTGGGGCGCATCACCCGCCACTGTTCTTCTTTAAGAGACATAAAAATGAGAAACAAATAAGGATCACAGAATGGCAGACGAAACTGATTAGCCATTTCCTATTTCACATCCATTTTCTGGATGTTCTTGATACACCTGTAACGTTGTAGTTGACGTCACTATCTGTGTTCAAGTGCCATCCTACCATCTCCACATGTTCCTGATATCTCACTGCTCATATTGCTCAAGGAAGATGCAATCGTAACTACATACCATAAAAATCCCAAGGTGTCATTTGAAAAACCATGGCATTTAGGGACACTGATATGCTTAATTTAGCATAATTTGTTGTTTCGATTCAAAGGATTCCACATGACTCCCAGGATGAGCCTTGCCCCACCCTGGGAGGATGCTAGACTCCACCCCACTGCGATCCTTACCTCTGCCCCTCCACCGCCTTGCTGGTTCTTCCAGAGAAGCTGCCCTGCTGCTTCTGGTCATTTTCACTCTTGCTGGCCAGCTGTTAGGTTAGCAGCTGATTGGCAGGAGTGAAACTGACCAGAAGCAGCAGGGCAACTTCCCTTTCCTTCCCCTGCCTCCCTGCCACTGTGAGGAAGAGCCTGGGGAAGGAGAGAGAGAGAGAGAGAGAGAGAAGGATTTAGATACTTGGAGATCTTTCTGCACATGAGAAACAGATATATAGGTTAACTAGAAGCAACGCCCATTGAAGGAACAATACAAACACCCTCCTCTCAAGTTTCTTGTGGGTCTCCCCTCATTTGATGAAATCACTGATGCCTGGAATCTGACCAAGTTGCCCCTGGCACCCTCTTCACCCCCATACTATCTGGACTCCCTGGTGTACGGATGAACTAAAAGACAGTAAAAACGGAGCTTAGATGGCTAGAGCGGTGCTGGCAATGAACTTGTGACGAAGCAACGCAAGCACTTTGTAGAGCCTGCTTGAAGGCCTATGAAGTGGTGGTGAAGGCAGCAAAGCCTTCTTATTCTTACTTTTCTGCCTCCGTTGCATCTGCCATGTCACATCCAGTTCAATTGTTTAGAGTTATTAGGCAATTGAACACCAAAAGTAGATGAAAGTCTGGCTATTTGCTGTGCATTACCACACTCAGCTGTGACACATTTCTGATGTTCTTTTCCGATAAAGTCTCGCTCCTTCACCAAGACTTGGGTGCCCAATTTGGAGTCAGTAGAACTCTCAGGGCCCTGTGTGTGCAATGGGGCCCATTTTTGGACTCCTTAAACCCACTCTCCCAGGAGGATATTGACAGGGTCCTCTCAACTGTGCGGCCTACTACCTGCTCCTTGGATCCCTGCCTGTCCTGGTTGGATGATTTGATTTTAATTTCTATAAAATGAAAAAATAATTTTTATAATATAAATTGTTTATTAAGGTATCCTTGAATACTTTTACAGACATATAATTGAAGACAAAAAATATATGACCAGGGCAGAAGGTATTTGAAAATGAGGCCTCTGTATTTAAACCCTGCCTCGAGTCACTGAGATCTCTTATAAGTAACTCAAGATATCTCCTTAACACAATTTGTTGAAATATTCTTGAATTAGTTTCTAAAAGAATATTAAAAAGTTAACTTTTTCCCCTTTCTCCTCCAGAACCATTTTAATCGGTCCTATTTTCAGGATTCATTGTATTACTTGGAGCTAATGTGCAGCAGTCCATGCGCCTCGGCATCTAGTCATGCCGGCCACATGACCACAGAAACATCTTCGGACAGTGCTGGCTCTTTGGCTTGGAAGCAGAGATGAGCACCGCATCCCTAGAGTCGTATTCAACTGGCTTTTGAGCAAGGGAAACCTTTACCTTTTACATAGTGACCTTGGACCAAGTCACTCTCTCTCATCTTAACCTGTTTCACAGGATTGTTGTTGTAAGGGTAAAATTGGAGCAGGGGAGAGCAATGCTGGTTCCCCAGCAGGGAGAAAACCAGAGTATAAATAAATAATATTAGGACAGTATAAGGAAGAGAGAAGATGCTGTAACATGTTTTATGCATGGTCTACGTAACAAAAACATATAAACAGAACTAGAAGTGGTCATTGGACAATCTGTGTGATTCGCTCTGTGCTCCAGTCATTGAAGAAGTTAACTAACATTGAATGTAGTTTAATTATCTTGTTCTTACAACCAGGGTGGCTAAAATTGGCAAAATGTTTGATTTCTGTCACCTTTTAAATATGTTTTCAGTACGGTACAGAGGGGACTTCTCATCTGAGTTCACGATTACAAATAGAAGGGTGTTAATTATTTCCCAAGGCGATCACTTCAGCAAAGCTAGCAGTTCCACTCGAGTGGTAGGACATCTTCTGCCTTTAATGTGAGTGCTATAGAACACAGAACAAGAACTTATGGAGACTAAATATTAAGTTACAGTAGCCGAGGGAATCTGGTTCCTAGATGGCTTTTTTCCCCACATACAATGAACAAGTACTTTCAAGCCAGCTTTTATTTCAGACTGAACAAACAAGAAAAGAAAAAATGGAAGTAGAGATTCTTTGTGTGCAACTTCTTTGGACTGTCATCACGTCACTGCAGTAAGTAGCTGCTCTGTACTTGTTCAAACAGACAATAGACTCTTCAGAGTTTTAAAAGTGCAGCTTGGAGGGGGAAAACAACATTATATCAATAAAACGCACAATAACTAGGAGCATTCAATTATTTACTGTCTGCACAGCTTTTCCTGAGAAGCAAGTGAGTAGATGCATTTCCAGTACTCCTAGATAACCTAGGATTTTTTTTTAAAAAAAGATTATATATGTTGCCATCCTTTTCTGTATAATTAATGATTCTCCCCCAGTGTTAGGATAGGTGCTCAAGGAACTACTCCCCGTGATCTCTTCTCTGCTGCTGGTACAAAACCTGGGGATACTATTTACCGGGGCTTTTTTTTTTCTGGAAAAAGAGGTACCGGAACTCTCAAGAGGGAAATGAAGGAGAAACACATGGGATTCTTTGAAACAATGTTATTTTCATGTGCTATGGACTTACCTCAACTTTTGCAATTGATAAAAAAATCAGAAACAAAAAGGCATAAACACAATCAGAAACAAAAAGACCCACCCCATCTGTTAGTTTTTCACTCTTTCTAAGTATATATTTGCTGTCATCGAGAGGTCTCTCAAATTACGCACATCTAAAGTTATTTTCAGACTATCCATGTGTTTATTAGATGTATTTTGCTGACTATTGTTATCCTGTTCTAATGCCTCAGTCTACATGCCATTAAACTTTACTAAAACTGCTTCGTGCTTATTATATGTGGCCCGAAGAGCTGAGCACACTGCCCGGCAAAGAACAAAATGGAGCAAAGTCGCGTGCCACTGTGGCGGTGGCGCCAGGGGCCACCCCACAGTGCGAATGCTCCGTTCCGCCTCCTCCCCAGTATGGTCCCTCATCAGTCTACGCAGTGTGAAGGGAAAGCCCTGAGACAACTCGGCCTGGGTCTTTTTGCCTCACATGTCATCTATTTCTTGAAAAATTTTTGAAAGTGAACTGTTTTGTCAAGCTAAATTCTCTTGCTCCCTCAAACAGAAACAAATAAGTAAACACCACTTGCAGGAGGGGGGAAGGCACGTTAAAAAAACATCTAGGGTACAACTCCCACCCCAAACCTCAACTCCTCAAGGGACACCAAAAATAGTTATCAATGACACTGTTTAGTGGCATGATGAGACTGAGAGGTAATCAATTTTAACATCGCAAACCCTGATCAGCATTACACACTGACACTTTTAAAAACGTTTGAGTCCAACAACTCAATGACTGCTTATTTCAATGAGTACCAATAATCTGAGCTATTGCAACACTGGCCTTCTGGCATGCTTGTTCCACATGATCCACAAATTTTCGTATCATTCCTGCATAACAGCATCCTCACGACCAAGCTGGGAAGAGGGCCCCGCCTGCAAGCACACATGCAAACACACGCAACTCTGGCAAAGGGAAGCCGATGGAAGGGCCCCTGATGGGAGAAAGTCACGTGGGGAAAAGGCAGGCGGGCACACACAGCCTTCTGCTCAGCTCTCCCCACCTTCCATCCCTGGCTGGGAAGTGGGCTCTGCCTGCAAGCACTAACACACATACACTCATAGAGCCTGGCACAGGGAGGCCGATGGAAGGACCACTGAGGAGAGAAAGTAGAGGGGGAAACTATCATTGCACCAGTGCAGGAGGAGTCAAAGAGGTTTTGGAATGTCATCCCAGGGCGTTCTGGCAGAAAAAGACCAGTGCCTGCCCCTAGAGCAAGCACTGGCATTTGCCTGCCCCCCCTTCATCTTGAATGAAGCAGGTGGGTGAGGCAATCCAATCCTGGTGCAGTGTGGGCCAATCAAAGGCGAGCTGGCCAGCCAGGTCTGGCAGCAGCTGCCCTCCAAGCACAGATCGGCCCAGCCTGAGCTCCCCACCCACCTGCTCTCTTTTTCGGACCATGTGGGATTAGCTGGTCACTGTTTTCGGGGCTGAGCAGGAATTTTTTGGGACTCACTTAGATTGGCTGGGGGGGGGACTTTTTTGCCTGCTTCACATGGTCAGAGAGGGTGTGGTTAAGTAGGCCTGGTAAACCTGGTTAGGCCCTAACTGGGAAGGTGGGACAAGCATGGATTGAGGGGAGTTTGAGTTGGCAAGCACCCTGAGGGGAGTTTGAGTTAGCAAGCACCCTGAGATATAAGCAATGGGGTCCTCATACGGGGTGCCTATGGGGGCCTCGGAGGTGGGGGGAACATATGACAAGCCTTAAGGCTTTCCAGCCATGGGCTGGAATGTGCCCTTCCTTCCGCTGTATGCACTGGTGTGCGGGCCATGACAAGGAAGGATGCCAGACCTGGCTCTGAGCCGGGGTGGGTTTGCCCCGTTAAGAGGCTTGTGTGGCAAGCCCAATGCAACCTGTGCTTAAATGTGTTGCTACAGATCAGCTTATGTATAAATAAAACTCCCCATTCAGCCCATCAATTGTATTGCGTTTCATTCAAGGGGTGGGTGGGCAAAAGCCCTGGCACACTGTAGAAGAGCAACACTGGAGTCCAGTAGCACCTTCAAGACCAACAAGGTTGCCGGAGTATAAACCTTTGAGAGTCAAAGCTTCTACCCTGGAGAACTTGCTGGCTTTCAAGGTGCTACTGAACTTGAACCTTGCTCTTCTACGGCCGGCCAGCACCGCTACCCACCTGCACCTGTTTACACCATGTGGCCGTAGGGTTGCCAAGTCCCCCCGGGGGGCGGGGAACCCCCCGTTCAATCAGTCTGCTCCCCGCTGGCCTGAAGTGGGCCACCAGAGGGAGCCCTATCCCTAAATTGCTGGGCTGTGGAGACATGCCCGGTGCGATGACGTCACCCGGAGGTGATGTCATTGTGTCGGGCACCTTTTTTTGGGGGGGGGGCTCTCTATAATTTGAGGGAAAACTCTATGGTTTTCCCTCGAATTACAGAGGTCCCACCCCAACGTGCCCGACGTGATGACGTCACTTCTGGGTGATGTCATTGCGGTGCGCGCACAAAGCACGCGCACCAGAACAACCCCGGACTGGCAAGGACTCTCCCTCCACTAAAAGACAGGTAAGACTTGGCAGCCCAATCCAGCTGCAAAAGATGGAGCCAGCCACAAAATGGTTGCCTCAGCTTACTTTTAGTCACATAGTGAAGCTTCTTGTGCTGTGGTAGGAGCTGCTGCCAAAACAATGTTTTTAAAAATCTATACAGCCAGTAAAACCTCTAGTAGTCAATGACAAGCCTTGCTGGGCAAAAGCCCCACCTGGCCCTAGCCACTTTCTAAAAACACTTGACAGGCACCAGGAAATGTGCTGGTGGTTGCCATGGCACCCATGGGCACCATGTTGAGGACCCCTGCTCTCGATCATGGGGCAAGAGATAAAGCAAGAAGGTAGAAGAACACAGGTCTGTCTATCCAGAAGGCAAATGTCCAGTTTCTTAGGCACAGGTCCAAGTATGCAGGTAGCCAAGATACTCCCCCCCCAACCCCACAAATGCCCCTATAAAGCGAGACTTCAGTGAATCAGTGAAATCAGGAGGGCATTGTAATGTTCTGAGTGAATTCTAAGCTGTTTGGTTATGGTTTGTGCTGAGGTATCCTAGCTCCCCGTGTTACGATTGGCTGACTAATAAAGACCTTCTATTGGTCCTAAAGCCACACGGAGTATCCTATCATGAAGCTCCGCTTAGGTCTAATCAGACCTCATGAAAATAGTTACACTGTATATAGTTCAGTTATGGAACAGTATAAGTTTGGGTGCCACTCTTAGCAGAGCTGTTCAAAGCTGAGTAATGTCTTGAATAAAAGCCTTGTTATTGATGATCATCTCTTACCTTTCAATACATTAAAGGCACACTTCTACAGAAGATGTTTCTCACCTCAAGGTTAGAGGATGTAATAGTAAGATTTACATCCAAGGCGTGCTTGGGACCAGCTCTGCTAAGCCTCTGTTGTAGAACAGCAGATTACATGATCTCACATATATGCCTTCCTAATATGAAGATGGGGCTCTTATAGGAAATAATGACCAAAAGTTGAATATTGTACAAAATGTAGAGTTGAAAGTGCATCACTGGGAATTTTTTTAAAGTGATATATTATTGGCTAAATGAGCTAAACTTGGGACACGCTGCAAATAAATTGGAGCAAGGTTTCTGAAGAAATCATTCATTTTGACAGTAATAGTGGTTAGGGATAATCCATGCTCCCTTTTAGGGGTTTCTCCCTGGAGATTTATATACTCTGTGGGGGGTTAAGGTTTGCTGAGAGAATGATGGGAAAGCTTTTTAGCTACTTAACCTCTCCCCCAATGGTTTCATGGAAGATTATGATAATCTTTCTGCTGCCAACAGTGATAAGCTATTTTGTGAAAGCTCTGTCCCTAAACTGAATTGTTTCTGGATGATTTGTGGCTAAAGCAACAGAAGTCACTGTAAGTGGAGTAAGATCACTTTGATCTGGAAGACATTGGTTTGCCGCAAAATGAACTTCAGTGAGAAAGTTATCTTTCTTCTAGTCCGGCCCAATCACTGAAGGAATAAGGCAGAACAAGCTGAAGCTGAATCCTGACAAGACAGAGTTTGGGATGCTAGTTGGGAAGGCTGATGTCTTAGAGGAACGGGATCCATTTGTAATGGATGGAGTGGAGATGGCATTTGCCAAACAGGTTCAAAGCTTGGGATGCTCATGGAGTCAACCTTGTTCTTTGAAAAGTAGTTTGGTATAACGGCCATCCCTGTCTTCTATCATATGCATCTGGGTTGTCAGCTCTCACCTTTCTGGAACTCAGCTGATCTGGTCACATGATATTCTAACCCTGTGGTTAGATTCCTGTAATGTCCGATACGTTGGGTGGCCCTTGAAGACAACTCAGAAGCTTCAGCTGATTGAGAGTACAGCAACCTGATTATTGTCAAGGGGCTAGTCAATGGGAACATATCTTGCCTGGAACGGACTGCTGTCATCAGGGACAAAGCCTTTATCACCTGCTCTGATCCTCTTCTTCAGCCCTGGGAAATTAAAGGGAAGCTGCCTCTTGGAAGGAAGTGCCTGTAAAACTGCTGCCATCGGGGGTGTGCTGACCCCTGCTGCCATCAGGGCGGAGCTTTTACCACTTGGTCTGCTACCTTTCCCTCACCTGTGCATTGGTTCTGTTGCTGCCAGGTAGATTTGTTATAATTATGGCCTGTTGCTTTCTCTTATTGTGAGCTGCATACATTCCACAGTCAATGGATAAAAGTATGCAATAAATAAATTGCTTATCTTAAAACAGCTGCATTGGCTGCTGGTTTGTTTTTGGGTCAAATTCAAGGTGTTTGTTATGACCTTTAAAGCCCATCATAGACTATGACCCACATATCTTGGGTACTGCAAGCACTGATTGGGTGGAAAGGTAAGATATAAGTGTTATAAATAAATATCTAAAGGACCATCTCCTCCCATATATCCTCTGGTTGCTACCTACTGGCTGTTCTCCCACTGACGGTAGCCCACCAGGCATCGGCCAGAGCCATTGCCTTCTCTATTGTAGCTCCCACTTTGTGGAACAGGCAAGCGACCCCCCCCCATCTTTATAAATGTTTAGGGGGTGCTGCAAGGCCATTTCAGCTTGCCAGGTCTTAAGCTATAAACGGCAGGTATCTCTTCAGGTTAGGGTGTTTTATTTTGTTGGTTTTAAATTGCTGTTTTTTAAAGACTTGTAAGCTTCCTGCTTTGTGAGCTACTGGCATTAAAGTTGTGAGCGAGCAATTTGGCTACTGCATAAATTAGTTTGCTCTGCAGCCATCCTTCCTGAGCTAAGGCAAAAATGTGTGAGCTGGAGGCTAAAAAACTGTGAGCTAGCTCACACTAACTCAGCTTAGAGGGAACACTGGTAGCCACATATCTCTAAATTTCAAACTATGGGATTGAATAGACTAGATCTGATAGATAAAAGTGTTGGAATATGACAGGTCTATAATGCAGCCTTATGAAGAAGATCTGAAGATCATCCTACACGGGACAGCTGAAGGACTTGTAGTTAGCATAGCTAGACTAGGGCCTTCCCACCTTTTCACATTGCGTCCTTGCTCTCTCCTGATTGGCTCTTCTAGAGACTTCCTTCTCCTGTAGAGCTTCCTGTTGCTTGTTATTCCTCCTTCAGCAGTTAGGTTAGACACTTAAGGTTCTCTCTCCTCTTACTAAAGAAGAACAAACTGTTACAGAACATAGAACACTTTGTTCTTCTTTAATAAAACTACTTATTTTTCTCTAAACTGACAGTGCTCCACTCCCTTGCATATTTAAACTTTGCCAACAAAAAGAACACTGTGCATGGGCTCACGGGTCCCTGTTTTCTGGCACTGGTAGAAAGGGGGGGGGGGGGAATTAGGAAAAATCATTCCTCATGTAAAACAGTGTTTAGCTTTTGACATGGGCTGCTATAGTATATTCTGAGGCTATCCATTGGAATTTCCTGGTTGGAATAAGTACTGAAGGTGGCTTAAATGTGTGTAAGATGACAGCTCATGCCTGTACTGACTGGCTAAAGTTGCCAGCAACCAGCAGGAGTCTGGGGGATGGGGACATGTGGGGTATTGTCAAGCGACAGTTTTACCATGTAGTTTTAGATGATTCCTAAAGAGGTGTGGCATCATTTCCAGGTTTTCCCCAGAAGTGACATAACACTGTTGCCCAACAGCGATTTTTAATTTTTTCTCCAGCCAGCTGCCAGCGTGCTGGTGGGTCGCCTCCAACAGGCAAATGCCCAGCCTAACTGACTCCTGGATGCTTGTCCTAGAGACATGGTGTGTTAAGGGCCAGTTGATGTTGCCGTTAGTGTGTCAGACTAGGATCTAGGAGATCCATGTTCAGATCCCCACACTGGCATGGAACAAGGGTGTGGCATGGACTGGCTCATTCTGCATCTAGCATTTGCTCCGTTGTTTTACCAAACCCACACTGGAACAGGAAAAAAAGGCGGCTCAAAACCATATTCAGATACCCCGGGCCAACGCCTTACTGACTGCAAAGTCACCCCTGAATGGCGATAAAATGGCCATAAATCTATGCAGATGGTGCCAATAAAACTGAGAGATCAAACGAAGTGAAAGTGGCATGCAAAGTGGATGCTGCCATAAAATGGAACACTCAATCAAAGTGAAAGTGGCAGCCAATGCAGAGGGGAATCGCTGTTCCAGTGTGGGTTTGGTAGAACAGCAGAGCAAATGCTAGATACAGAATGGGCCTCTTTCAGCCTAACCTCCCTTACAGTGCTGTCACGTTGTGAGGTTAAAAATGGAGAAAAGGAGAGTGATGTTGTAAGCTCTTTTGGGTCCCCATTGGGGGAAAAAAAGCCAAGTATTAATATCTAAAATAAATAAATATCAGTACAGCTCAATATCAGCTGTGGCAAACCCACAATGCATGGATGCCACAAGTGGAAAACTGAGTACAGCCAGATAGATATATATATGTATTTGGCACAGAAAATATGTAGAAAATGCCTTCCGTAATGTGCTTTCTTTCCCTGAGTGCATTATCTAGACTTCCCATTGAGTTTCAATTGTGTGTCTTTTAAAGATATTATCTCCAGTTTGCATTTCATGTGCTAAAATAAATACAGCAAGTGTAATATGCTAAAGGACAGATTATGAGCTGCTTCTTCCTATAAAGCAAGAGCGGGAAGAAGGGAGCTCAATTTATATGGAAGTCCCAGGTCATTTCAATGAATTTTCAGTATGCCAATTGCAATTCCAGTTCTGCTGAATGATTAAGCACAGAGCTGTCCTGCAGAAATAAAGACAACTTTATTTGAATGTGTGCCAGGGCCCAGAATGAATACGGGCAGAATAGAAATGCTGTCCTTTGAGAAGGAGAGGTCAGAATATTCAGCCTGACTTGCATGTGTTAAAATATAATTAAGAGAATGCAGATCCTCACATGGAGTGAGTCTCTTTTTTCCTTTTCGTTGAATTGATGCATGTATGAGAGATCCTAGACCCTTTCCTTCTTCTTTTTTTAAAGACAGCCATATAGGCCACATTTCCTAGACAATAGAAGGCTTTCCTTTCATCTTCCTCGTCTCTCGGTAAACCAGAAAGGTGCCTGTCGGCTCCGTAAAGGCCGACAGATTTATTACAGCATGAGCTTTTGCAGTGCATCTGATGTAGCCCACAAAAGCTGTCCCCCCCCAGTGAATCTGTTAGGCTTTAAGGTGATACAGGTTCCTTTTTAGTTTTGCAGCAACGGATTAACATAGTCATCTCTCTAAACAGCTAGGACGCATAGGTCTGACCCTCAACTCTGTTTTTCTTCCCGTCAGTCACACATGTGGGATTTGCCTCCTGGAGCTGTGAAATGATCAGAGAAAAGCTGATCAGATAAATTTTTCCTCTGTTGGGGCAGGCGCTTAAATGTGTGTTTGTGTGGCTAAAAACTAGAGTTGAGGACTAGTTGCTAGAATTATTATTAAATAGAAAAGCTTTTTGAATATATGTCAGCATCATCCCTACATTTGGTTTGAATGATATAGCCCCACACATCAGCACTATGGAGCAGGGTTGCCTGTCCCAGCCTGGGAATGAGCTCACTACCGGCATAGACTATGGGGGGGCTCGAGGGCTCGAGCCACCCCCAAAATTTCCGGGGGGGACTGAGCCCCCCTGGGAAAACATCGCGCCTGCTGCCGGTGCCTTGCTGCTGCGCCTCCCGGGCCCTTCCGAGGCTCGCCAGCTGGTGCCTCTCCCCCCCCCACCGGCCTGTCCATTCCTCCCTCCTTAGCTCTCTCTCTTCCTCTTTTAGGGGTGAGGGAGGGAGTGGCCAGGGCGGAGGGGGAGGGAAAGGCACCAGCAGCACCGGCTGGTGAGCCTCGGAAGGGCTGGGGAGGCGCGGCATCTGGCGGTAGGTTTTCCGGGGGGGGCGGAAACATCGCCCCAGCGAGCGCGTGCGCACGCGCTAAAGAGCCCCCACCCCCCCAGACTTCAGAAAACTCTACTCCCCTGCAGCTCACGCTGGTTGAAGGGACATGGGGGGGATTTCGTTGGTGTGCATCAATTCTGGAGAAAGCCTAGAAGTGAGGTCAAAACTCTCAAGGAATCACCAGAATTCTATGGGAAAACCATAGAGTTTCCATCCATTCCTGGAGAGTACTGAAGTCACTTCTGGTTTCTCCCCAGAAGTGACATGCCAAAACTCTGTGCTTTTACCATAGAGTTTCCAGTGATCCCTAGAGAGGTGTGATGCCTCACCATCAACCCAGTGACCATTTTTTTCTCCGCCACCACTCTGAGTGGTAGTGGGAAACAAGAGGAGATGGGATCCCCCATCCCCACCAGGGAACTGGCAACCCTACTGTGGAGAAACAGCAAAAGGGGAAAAAAACAACCTGAGAAGCAAGTCAGGAACCTAGAAGCTTGAACAGCTCAACAAATAAGATACATCTATTTATTACAAAAGTTCACAGTAAGTTTAGTGTCATGGTTAAGAGCAGCTGACTCTAATCTGGAGAACTAGGTTTGATTCCCTACTCCTCCACATGCAGCCAGCTGGGTAACTTTGGGCCAGTCACAGTTCTCTCAGAGCTGTTCTCTCAAGAGCAGTTCTCTCAGAGCTCTCTCAGCCCCACATACCTCACAGGGTGTCTGTTGTGGGGAAAGGAAGGGAAAAGAGATTGTAAACCACTCTGAGACTCTGAGTGAAGGGTGGAGTACAAATCCAGCTCTTCTTCTAAATATAGATTAAAAACAAAGATAAAAACCATGAGGTAATGGGTATCATGTTACATCCACATAGCATACAGCAACACATGTAAGCTGCACATTCAGTAACTAAGACCGAGACTTTGATTACACAAAATAACCACTAGACCAAATGTGTTTCAGGCCAGAGAGCCATCTTCAGTGGTCTAAGTAATGACAGCGCATACTAGAAACAAAAGTACAAAATACCTGTTCCAGACCAGGCAGGTTGTATGTGAATCAACTAAATAATGTAGCTCCAAATAATAAAGTACTGATGTCAATCATGCCTGCACACATAGGCTGTGGTCACATACACTAAATAATCCACTCTCAGAACACTTTCAACTGGATTTTACTACTGGCAAAATCCAGTTGGAAAGTGCATTGAAAGTGGATTATTTAGTGTGTGTGACCACAGCCATAGAGGAGCCCACACCCATCAAAGATGATCGCCTTATATGACCATACTGCCCTTGGTCATTGCTCTATTCAATGTGTGTGTCCATGCTCCTCTACAGGGCTCCTCTAGTGGTTATTTTGTGGTCTAGTGGTTATTTTGTGTAACCAGTGTTTTGAATCTATATTTACTGTGCACTCTGTAATAAATAGATGTATCTTATTCTTTTGTTTAGCAGGCCAGCCTTCTAGGTTCCTAACCTTACTATGGAGTCAGGTTAGGGTTGCCAGCTTCTGGAGGGGGGGGGGCGGGCTGGGGATCTCCCGGTTTTACAAATAATCTCCAGCTGACAGAGATCAGTTCCCCTGGTGAAAATGACTGCTTTGAAGGGTGGACTCTGTGGCATTGTACCATGCTGAAGCCCCTCCCTTCCTCAAACCCCACCCTCTCCTGGATTCACCCCCAATGTCTCCAGGTATTTTCCAGTCCAGACCTGGCAACCCTAAGCCAGGTTATTGATTGGAGCCCCAGTGTGTTGTTTCACACATTGCTGTGACTGCAGGGTGGTTCTGCACATTCATGTTCTGTCTGCCAGTGAAGATCTGCCTCACAATCCTCTTGGTGCTCCAAGCTGCAGAAGTGAGGTGGGTGGTGACTAGAAACAGGGCTTTTTTAGTGGTGGCATCTCATCTGTGGAATGTCTTCCTGCTTGAAATTTGCTTAGTGACTCCTTTATGCTCTTTCAGTCACCAGGCCAAAATGTTAATTTTAACCCACTTGCCTAAGGTTTTTAAAATTTTATTACCATTCTAGGAAAGTTTAAGGACTTTTGGTAGTTGGAAACATTCTAAGGCTGCAATCACATGCGCCAGAAGATCCAGCGTAGGTACGAATGCCTGATGGATCAAAACAGCACAATCAGACAGCAACATCTGGGAAGCATCCCGCAGCCGTCGGCAACCCACGCTGCTCCGCTGCAGAAGTGGAGTTAAAAGACACTGGGGAAAATCCGGTAGTAAACAAGTTGCAATGGGCCATGAATGGACTTTCCCCTGTCTGATCGCACAAGCACGCTTCTGAAGGCCTTCCTTCAGCTATCCTGGCTTGGTGCCATTCCCCCCCTCTTCGCAGTATGTGCATTATCGCATACCCATCGGGGGCCCTCAGTGCAGAGGTGCGATTCCTTGTTTATGCGCATGGGAAATAAATGGCAACCCCCCCTGACTCACCCACAGTTGCATCTGATCACACAGTAATGGGCTGGGCCTGCAGCAAATAAATTTCTCTGGATGCTTCCCTTCCCCTCTGCTTCAACTGGTGTGTGTGACCACAACCCAAGATAGGTCCACACTAAACAGACTATTACAAGATGATGGAGTATCTTCAGTAATGTTTTATGGAAACATTGTTGGGTGTTGTACTGTGGTTCAGGTTTTGGCCTTAGATTAGATTGCACAGATTAAAACCCCATGATGCTCACTGGTTGCTGGGGGGGGGGGGAGGGAGTCCCTATTTTAGAGCCTAACCTACCTCATCATTAAGCCATTATGAGTTCCTTAAAGAAAGGGTGGGACATAATTTGACATCAGTTTTTCATTGCATGAAAATATCTCCAGGGTATAACAGGAAGGCCTTATATTAAGAAATTATATGGTAAATTGCTGTGAACTAACCAACGTGGGTCAGGATTGTGTCTTCAGACAGCTTTTAAATTAAAGTCAATCATGCAGTCCAGACATCCAAGTTATTTTCCCCAACTGTGTGCTCCTGCTGACAGTTGTACAATTACAATGCACTGAGATTAAGTCTTTAAAAAACCCCCACAACTTTGCAAACAATTATTAAAAGCCCTGGGAAACGATACAGCAGGGCTTCAGTACCTGAACTGACGACTGGAGACAGGGGGTGGAAATACTTTTTAATAAACCAGACTGCTTAGGCATAAGGGGGGAAAAATAAAACCCGACTCATTAGCATTAATAAAAGGATTTGATTATAAAACCAGTCCTCAATTACTGTCCTGAAAGAATGGAGTTGTCGGAGATTGGGTCAGAAACTGGGTTATCAATACGGTACAGAAAGCAATAATAAGAGCTCACGGAAAACGCATACATGACCTTCAGAAGAGATTAGCGACCACTGTAATACATTAGAAAAATGCAATGCATTGTTCTCATGCACATAAGATATTTTGCTATTATAATGACAACGGCACAAATGTAATACAAATTCTCACTCTAAACGGCCTTATCAGGTAGCTCCATGTTGTATTGGTAGCTTGGTGTCTTGCTTAATGCTCCAAGATATATAATGACATCTGAGGGGGGGGGGGAAGAGAATATCTCCTGATTTCTCTATGCTGCTTCCAGCCACTCCAGTTCCATTGCTTCTGGAGTGCTTCCCCCCCATAGGGATGGATTAACATCCTCCTGTCCAATTTGTAATTAATCCAGGGGAAAAAAACCAGATTAATTAATCAGAAGTTTGCAGGACATCTGGTAATTAATCCACACATCTCCTGGTTTAATTATGGATGGGACTTTTGGCGTGAAGACCTTTAGATCCCAGAGCATGGTTGATGGTGTCATTGCATATACACACTGTGGTCTAGAGGTTTCGGAGCCTGCTGGTTGCAAAGCCCACTACAGTTTTGGTCCTGCAAACTATCTCATCCCCATTCTATTATAGAGAGAAGACATACTAGTTGTTTTAGACAAGAGAGAGACTGCAGTTCAAGGGCAGTGTACATGCTTTGCATTCGGGAAGGTCCTAAGCTCCATCCCTGACATCTACTGCAATCCTCATAACATTTTCCAGGAAGTAAGCCCACTTGAATGGGAGTAGATTTGCTCCTTGTGTACATATGATTTTGGAATTTTTACATGAGGTGTGATTGGGCCCCGATATGTTTTTTAATCCTTTACAAATAAATACATGTATTTTTACATGTTATCTATACACTAAGTTTTAATTGTTGGCCCTTTACTCAATTTGAATTACCTTTTCAAGTTCTTGATCCTAGTTCTTCGGGTTAAGTTAGTTTCCCTTCTCAGTTCAAAGCAGATCTGCTCCAATCACCACCACTCCAATCATTACAATCCTAAAAATACTTTATTGGGAGTGAGCCCTATAGAATAAAATGGGACCTGCCTCTGAGCAGGTCTATTTAAGATTGTTCCCTTGCTCCCACTAATTCTTTTACACAGGGGTCATTTCGTAGAAAAAGAGGTGCAGGAGCTCATTAGCATACCTATTAGCATAACTCATTAGCATATGCCACACTCCCTGACATCACTGGCCGAATGTCAGTTTCAGCCCCATTATACGCTAAGGGCCATTGAAATCAGTGGCAAAAACTCATCAGGTATATGAGGGGCTGGAGGAGAGGTGGTTTGAGGGAGAGGTCCCAAACTTGCAGGGTAGCTGCTGGAGCCTCTCCCCGAAATACCCACCAAGTTTTGAGAAGATTGGATCATGGGGTCTAATTCTACAGGCCCACAAACAGGTTGCCCCATCCCCTCCATTGTTCTCTATGGTGGGAAAAAAACCTTATTTTCCCCCACCATAGAGAACAATGGAGGGAATGGGGGCAATCTGTTTGGGGGCCCATAGAACTAGACCCCCTGGTCCAACCATCTTGAAACTTGGTGGGTATTTGTGGGAGAGGCCCTAGCAACTACCCTGCAAGTTTGGAGCCTCTCCCTCAACCCCCCTCCCCTCCAGCCACTTTTTAAGCCGCTGCCAAATTTAGGCAGCAATTCAGCGGCGGGCCGAATCAGATCAGAGAATCTGATTCGGCCCATGGCTGCCCTAGTGCCCACCCCTGGGCTGGCGGAGCTCAGCTCCGCCTCGCTCTGGCCCCAAATGACCATTGCTTTTACATAAATTGAAAGGATATAGCAGTGAATAGAAACTTACTTGCTATGCAGGTAGACATAAGCAAAGAACAGAGTTACTATATCTTCAGCCAGTTATTGGAACTCCTTGCTTTCCTTCCTCTTCAGTCGTGGAGATTTCGTACACAGTCTACTGCTTCAAATGTAATTTGCCCACCCCATTTACTGCAGATAGAAGTGCAGATCGGACCATCTGGCTGCTACCGTAGCACACTTGATTGGGACTAAGTGTCATTAAGCTTATGTTAGACCAGGATGTCATTCTCAAAAAGCATTGACTCTTGCCCTTTTCTAGAGAAATATACTGCTGTAAAGGGGTATTGAATAATAGTTTACCTAATGAGGATCATTCAGCCTTTCCCCACTCAGTTAACACATTCATATTTTGTTTCTGGTTATTTTTAGATTTGGAAACATAATCCTAATTTGCATTTGATCTCAGGGTCTATTTACATAATGAGCCAAAACTTTCACCCCTGCACTTGTGGTTCAGGACCCTCAGGTGGAGCTCTATCTGCTGGGTCTTGAACTTCTATAGTCACCAAAACCTTCTTCTGCCTTTTGGAATGGGTCTCCTCCTAAAGCACCTGTGTAGAGAAAAAGGGCACCACACCTCCTTCCTCTCTGTGTATGCACAGTAAGAGGAGCAACAGGACAGTAAGGTGAGGCCATTCAGTAGTAGAGAGCATTGCCCTGTCACCAGATCTTTGGCTTGTTCTTTGCTAGGGTACAGGAGCTGGTACTCAGTTTATATTTCCTGTCCCCATCTCTTTTGGTCTGCTGCCTAGGGCTTTGTTCTTGACACCAGTGAGATCATAACTCTGGCACAACTTCTTCTTGTTACACAGCTATGATGTCATGTGACTTCCAGCCATAATTACAACTCTGTGGGTCCCATGCTATTGTCTGGGGGTTAAAGATGGGTCTCATTGCCCTATAACATACTGTTTGGGCAGCTGCAGATATGGCATTCATCTCAGGTGGATTTTGACCTTTATTTCCTAAATTTGCTAAAACAGAGAAAGTGAGTTGCTTTTATACTGAGTCATTCCATTGGAGGGTTGCCATCCGCTCACTCCCAGTGAATGTTTGCCTGCTAATGAACTCACTTTCCCACTGATGCTGATCATTGCAGCAGGAGAAGGGGGGAAATGATGGGTGATGCTCTAGGAATACCCCCAAATTTTCATGGTTTTTACTATAGAGATGGGGGGCCCTAGAGTGTCACCCAGAAGTGATGTGACTTATGGGCTGAGACACAGTTCATTCCCCAGTTTCTCCCACTACAACACCAGGCCTGCAACCCTAGTCCATTGGTTCAGTTTACTCTATGGGATCACTTCACACATTACTGCCTTGGGCATTTTAATGATGTAGCAGCCAATATCAAAACAATAAATATTTAAACATACATTACATTTCAGATAACACACACCTGAGGTGCTTCAAACGTGTACAAGCACAATGGTCACGAATCTGTTATTTGACTGTAAAATGCTCTGGTACTATTTGTTCTAAACGAACTAACATACTGTATTTAGAAAGTTGTCCTTTTAAGCTACACCAGAAACAAGCAACATCATTATCTTCTTTTCAGTTGGTATGTAATGAAGAGACTCCCTTATGCAGGTGACAAGAAACTCAGGGGGGGGGGGGACCCCTCACATAAACAAACATCACAGTTTGTTTATTGCTGAGGAAACTATTTTGTCTGCCCTGTGCCAGTTTTGAAGCCATTTATATTCTAGTTTAAAATCTGCTCTTATAGTTTGATATGGATGAAGTGCTTAATGGCATATTCTATTGACTGAGGCTGCACAATGGCTGGTGCCCTTCGTGGCATAACTTCATTTCAATACAGCCTCATTTTCGCTGAGGATTTCCACTGAAGGGTGTCAAAGTCAAGCACTGCGTTATTAGGACTGCAAGCTTGTTTTTCACCAGACTCTAGTGTTCAAGGATTAGGGCAAGGGGGGGAGGTGAACGGAAGCTGAAATTACAGCAAAATTATCAACAGAAGCATAACCTAACCAATTTTGTGTAGCTAGGAGCAAGAAAATGTCGTGAAAGGGAAAGGAAGATTATCCTGGCAAAAGACGGAGTATCTGCTTGCTCTTTACCCAGTGGAGAATGAAATGGGGTACAAAGGGAAACTCTGTCCCCTGCAGCACATCTGTTGAAAGACCAAATTAGATATTTGAATGTTTGTGTGAGTGCACGTTATGGAGACACAGTTAGGGTTACCAACTTTCAGGTGGTGGCTGGAGATCTCCCGTTATTACAACTGATCTTCAGGCAACAGAAATCAATTCACCTGGAGAAAATGGCCACTTTGGAAGGTAGCCTCTATGGCATTATACAACATTGAAGGCCCTCCTCTCCCCAACCCCCCCCCTCCTCAGGCTCCACCCCCCGAATCTCCAGGTATTTCCCAACCCCAGCCGGCAAACCGAGGCACAGTTCATAAACTCAGGAGGATTCAGCACAAGTGGCTAATGGAAAGAGTTCCATGGCTCACCATGTGAAATAGAACCACCATGTCCTCAACAAAGGGAAAAATCTATCATCAGTTCCTTTCTAAATAGTTTTGGAAACTCACTGATTCAAATTTTAACATGTGGAGACACTGGAGAGAGGTCTCAAAAAAGAAAGAAGGGATTGGAGAATATCTACATCTTGCAATATTGCTAATTACAGCAGAAGATGGGGTTCCACAAGGAGCTTGGGATTAGGGGGAACAATTTGGAAACAGCACTCGCCCATCAAAATCTCTCTTTTTCAGGATTCTCTAAACTCTCAGATTAATTTCTCTTCCCCTAGCTTTCCTGCCTTGAGGTGGCATTCAGCTGGTCTCAACATTCCATGCCTTCTGGGGCATATTTAGTTCTCATCAAGAACAGCTCCCCGCCCCCTTTGGTTAAACTGCCACATCATATATTTTCTAAATGCTCCAAATAGATAGGTACCTTAATATTTTGTTGTGAGTGTTCTAGTTTTGTGGTTTTCGTCATCTACACAGGTGCCAGCTAGTTTACTATTAGGTATACAACTAAGCTGTGAGTTGGAAAGTCCTCAGTTCACATTTTACCCCAGTCATGAATTTACAAGGTGGTCTTAGACAAGCTGTACTTTTTTAGTCTCAGCATCCCCACAAGCAATAATAGGATAATAATACTTCCAGGCCTGTTGTAAAGGTTACTTGAGATCATGAATACAAAATGCTTTCATCAGTCTCATGCTCTGTATATATTGTAAACATTATTCAGCTTCAAAAAAAAGGACACCCATTTTGTTTAACGTTATGGTGGATTGCAGATAATAGCTTTGATTTGTATGTATACACGCTGGTATTAACTATCACTATTGCATTATTTTCACCGCTTTGTATGAAGACATTTTCCCCTAAATAGAGCTACTTAGAATAACAGGGGTCAACTGTATAAACCCGTCTAAACACATAATAATATGCACACAAACATATCTCTTTCTCTTTATATCTCAGATGGCTCAGTAACACAACAACCATAATAAACGATCTGGTTGTGTGGACACACAGCTGTAGGTTAGTTTAAACTGGCTGATAACCAATCAATGAAACCTGCACTATGTCATGTCTGTTAAGGATACAATTGTTATACCACTAGTTTGGATATACTGGCAAATTTCTGCTAACAAATGGGAAGGTGATTTTTTCACCAGTTCCCCCATTCCATTGCAGACCTCTGACTCTCACTCAGGGCGTTGTCAGGGCTCAGGATTAATATTTTAGGGAGTGTTTAAGGCTGTGGTAGACCAGGGGAGGCAAGAATCCGGTATGACTCTTCTTTTGTCCTTACTTTCTGAGAAACTGAGATGTACAGAAGAAGAAGAGTTGTTTTTCATACCCGCTTTTCTCTACCTTAAGGAGTCTCCGAATGGCTTCCAATCAGCTTCCCTTCTACCCCCCAGAACAGGTACCTTACGAGGTAGGTGGGGCTGAGAGAGTTCTGAGAGAACTGTGACTGACCCAAGGTCACCCAGCAGGCTTCATGTGGAGAAGTGGGGAATCAAACCCAGTTCTCCAGATTCGAGTCTGCTGCTCTTAAGCACTACACCATGCTAGTTCTCTAAGTAGACTCCTAAGCCTACTTAACTCAGAAGGAAGTCCCACTGAGTTCAGTGGGGCTTACTTTCTGGTCATTGTGCCAAAGATGTAAGCATCTGAATCATTTTCACACTTGACCTTTCCTATAAGAAAGTAAATCTGTATTTAAGGCTAGCTGAGATTAGATCAGCCCTAAACGCTACTTGGGGAATGATGGCAGTTCAAAATGTTTTTAAAAAGTGAGTCTGGAACTATTGGAGAAAGCTGCTGAGAGCACTTTCTCCCCCGTAATGAAATGGTGTCAAATAACATTTAACTTTATGAAGGGTAATGGGAAGTAACCACTATCAACAGCTTTGCTCCACTTTCCACAGACTCCATCATTCTGTCTTCTCTCATTTCTGAGGAATTTCCCTCTTGGAACTGATTCCCTGATTTCTGTCTCTTAAAGGTACAATCTGCAATCAACTAGCTTGTTAAGTAGTTTAACAAGGTGAAAAATATTCAATTACTTCCCATGTGTTTATCCTGCTGTTGCAATGCTGGAAAGTAACAACACGGTGTCTGTCATCATAGCTTCTGCTGATCAGATTTAATATCATTTAGCTGAGGCAAATTTGACTAATATAATAGATATTTCCATTGCTCTGGATTCATTTTTCAGGCCACAGATTTTTTTTTCTTAAATGGAAGAGCTATTTATTTCCACAATGATTTTCTTTTTGCCTTCATTTCCCCACTTTTTTTTTTTGACTGAGGGAAAACACCAAACCAGCTCTTTATAATCCGTTGTTGTTCTTATTCTTTCAAAATATTTCAATATTAGGAATTTCAACCAATGAGATGTTGCAGATTTAATAAACCTTTTTCTTAGTCTTTATTATCATCACAAACTTTTTTTCTGATTTTAATTTAGGTTTCCGCAAATGTTGGGTGCAGGGCCGGAAAAATGCCAGGTACGGGTTTGTGTGTCACCACTGTTAAACTCCAGTCAAAGCAGGAGGCTACAGGGAGACCAGACACACCAGCAATGAAGCCCTTTACATGTCATATTTTTATTTCACCTTCCCTCTGAGAGCTCCAGCAGTATACATGTTTCTTCCCTCCTCCATTTGGTCTGCACAACAGTCTTGTGAGGTAGGTTAGGCTGATAGGAAGTGATTGACCCAAAGGAATTTCACACAGCCAATATGTTCCATTTCAGGAACTCTTTAGTAATGCTTTCTGTCAGGCATTTCACTCAGAACTGTATTAGTACTGGTTCCCTAACAGAACATATTGGCCCTTTCACACAGAAACGTGCCTCTCCCATTGGGGAAGCATTCCTGAGCCGGTTTACCTGGAAACCTCTTCTCAAATGTTCTTCAGTTCTTGTACTGGTCCTGAAGCTCTACGGGGTGCTGTGTGAAATGCCCCCGAAGCGCTTCCTTCGATGACGAGTGTTTTCGCGTCTCTTTTCACCTGCGTGGGCGATCACTGTAATTTTTTTAAAAAGAGCCGATTTAGAGCACTATAATGTTATAGTGACCCCATTGGAATGCCTGGGCTCCGCTGAGAGCAAACTGGAGCCCAGGCATTCCAATGGGGTCGCTATAACATTATAATGCTCTAAATCGGCTCCTTTTAAAAAAAAATGATGAACATCGCCCACGCAGGCGAAAAGAGGCACGAAAACAAAGTGGCAGTCTGAAATGGCAAACTGCTTTGAAGATGGCTCCAAAATGGTAGGGGAAGGGCTGTCTGAAACGGCTGTTACTGTACCAGTTTATTCCAAGCCGGTTCAGTAACGTTTTTAAAGATGTAGTGTGAAATTCCCCTAAGTCTGTAAGATTCATGTCTGAGTACGGATTTAAATCCTAACCACTAACCACACCGCCACATTGATTCTTACTTAATAGCAATAGTTAAGAACAGGCTATGTGCGACTTCCTGATTATTCTCAAACTCATACATCAGACTTGCTTACTGGTCTGAGCAACAGGGAGCTGCCACTGTCATCCAGCTGTGTAACGGAAAAGTAGACATTCCCAAAGAAAAACATCTCAATATGACATTATTTATTTAGTTCATTTATACCTTTGCTGTTTGAATAGTTTTTATCCTATTTCGTAATCTGCCTTGAGTCTCAGTGAGAAAGCAGGGTATGAATGAAGATGATGAGAGTTATGATGATGATGGTGATCATGATGATGAGGATGATGTATTCAGCCTGGAATAACTAATTACCATGTTAGTGAGGCACATTCACTTCTCAGCCTTTCTGTGCTCAAATGGAAACCCGAATTATTTCATAGAAATGGACTCCTAAAGCAGAATGCTGAAGCCAGAGGAAGAAATCTTGAACAACAATGGTAATAGGTAATGGTTTGGAGTGTCATTATATTTGGTAGCAGCTTTCGTCTCCATCTCTTCTCCCTTTTGCCTGAATCCATGCTTTGCTCTCTCTCCTTCTCTACTGAGGTGGAAGAAAACATTCCTTTTTCTGGTCAGGAATTGCCAGTGTGCTGTAGTGATTAGGATGACTGACTGGACTGTTCAGGGACCAAGCTGAAATCCTCATAGACATGATGCATCTTGGGCCAGTCAGTTTTTCTCAGAGACAAGGATAAAATGGAGAACAGGAGACTGAACTTTTTGAAATAAGGATGGGATAAAAAACTGTCTTTGTGAGAGAAGTGGTTTATTCTTTTTTGGTGCTAAACAGCATAGCACTTGTGCCTGAATCTAAGCATTACTTTGAGGGAGTCAATTGGCTTGAACTGAAGCAGGATACACTAAGGTCCTCTCCGCACTTGGATTTCATCCCTGGTTTTATCAGAGTTCAACTCATGACACAGTACCTTGCATTTATCCTTAGTTATAACAGCATCCATTTATCCCACGACAAGTGTGGGGTGAAACTGGGGTGACCTCAATGTAATGTGGAAACAAAAAATACCCCGAGATAATTACAGGGGTGAACTCGAGTGTAATGTAGTATGTAAGTTCGGGTACAGGGCTGAACCAGGATTTAAGGTCTAGTGTGAAAGGACCTTTGTCTTCATCAGTAAAGGGAATGAGCTACATGCTAAAACTCGAAATGTTCTGTTTGAGTTCCATCCAGCAGCCAAGATAATAACGTCTTGGAAAGAGCACTGTCACAGAAGTCTGTCAGTGGGGAATTGGAGGGCAGAGAAGGCAAGGGGGGCATTTATCCTATTGTTTTCTCACCACTGCCCTTGAACATGCTCCAGTCTCATCCCACATAAACACTGTCTTTTTGTTCTGTCTTAAGGTTGACGGGCCTGGCCTGGCAACCAGCAGGAGATTGGGCAGCTGGGGGGGGGGGGGGAACGGGACATGACATAAGGGGTGGCTGTTGGGGATGATGTAACATCCCTTGCAAGTTTAGCCCAGAAGTGATGTCACACCTCTCTAGGATTTGCCAAGAGCAATTTCAGCAAATCTTAGAGTGGACTAACAGCACTTCTGGGTTTATTCCTGGAAGTGTTGCTACACCATACGCCCGATGGCCATTTTTAATGGCTGGGTCACTGGCAATCCTATAAATCATACGTTTGCCAAATCCCCCAAGATTTGGTTCTCTCACCTGCCTCTACCTGAGGCTCAGGTTGGGCTTAATGTGGGAAATAATTTTATATAAAATAGATGGCTCAACATCTCTCCAAAGAAACACCCACAACTCCTGTGTTCACTGGGAGCTGATGCTGAAATAGTGTGGTGGAATATTGCAATAAGACATAGGGAGGGGGAAACAAACTTGATCCAATATCTGGAATTCCCCCAGTGACTGCTGTTCCATGCCCAGAAGATGACAAAAATCCTCCAGGATCTCCAGCCAAAGTAGCCTGGAGAAAATTGCTCCATGACCCCAAAGTGGCGATCAGCATTTCCCTGGGCATGTAAGGGAGGGCCACAAGAACTCAGCACTGAGGCAACCCTTCCTGACCTCCTTCTCATGATCTGCCTGAGTTCACACAATCAGCATTGCTGTCAGATGGCCATCTAGTTTCTGTCTGAAAACCTCCAAAGAAGGAGAGGGGCCAATGAAGGGCCAATATTAAAAACCTAGTGTTAACTTATTATATACAAAAATAAATGTATTTATTAGAAAGCCAGTTCAAAAACATATAAGGGCCCAATGAAAACCTCATTAAAAAGTGCAAATACAAGGTCCAATACTATCGCAAGCCAGGACTTCCACACAGATGCCTGATTGCAAGATGGTTCTGTTGGCATATTCCCCACAAAAAAGAAATGGGGCAGGGGAAATTTACAAGAACAAGGCCTGCATGTGATTTGATATTTTCATAGAGTCCAAGGCTCACGTGGTCACCTGTACGAAGAAGGGAAAGGGTCAGGATCAGCACCAGGTGAATGGTTTCAAAGGTATTGTTGATACTCCTGAAGGACCATGGCTGAAATCCAGTTTCAGTTCTCCAGCTTGTTCCAGGGAGACAAAGCATTCAGCAAGAGGTATCTTCTTCTCAATCTTGTTAAAAGACAAACCAACCAACCCCAATTTAAATCCACTTCCCCTCCCCTAAATGTCTTCTTCTGAAATAGATGGCTTATGTTCTATCTCCAGGCATCCGCTATCAGTCCCTTCACACTGTCTCCAAATGTTGGCTGTATACACTTACTGAACAGATGTTCTCCACTGTTCTGTTCCCCCAATTGCAAAAATAAAATAAAATGAAATGAAAATATGATGAGACTCAAAAAGAAAATCATCCAGGGGATCTGACTAACCGAAAATGATGCTCTTGGTAGGGAGGCTATTAAAGGAAAACCTGATTTTTGTCTTTATATATACAGGGTTCATTAACTTTCTTTCTGGGGCAGCTAATGATCTGAGCAAAAAAATTGTGGTTCATTAAGGCACCCTCTGCTTGCAACTCTGATGGTCAATTGAGCAAGGGGGGGAGAGCAAGCTAGGTTATATTAAGACTTGAAAGTAGGACTAGGGCAAAGTACTGGCTCAATTATGCTTGCTTTCTTCAAAGACTGAAGAGGTGAAAAGGTGGAGGTGAGAGTTGACAGGATAGCTCTTTTATTTAATTTCTCAGCTCCTCTCTGCAGCGGGGGCAAATATACAGTTAAAGAAATCCAGAGTTAAGCTTGACAGAGAGGCACTTAAGCGATTATGCTTTGCCTCCATGAAAGTCTCTCATGTCGGCAAATGTGGAAAGGCCATTTATAGCTGGTTATATGTGAAGATGGCACACGAGACCTTTCCCATTATGTATAGAGCCGTCACAAAACCATGATGAGCCAAGTGTCCTCGGCACATGCACCCCATGTGGATTCACAGTGGGAAAGGTAGACAGGGCTGACATATTCAGGTGGGTTTATTTTTCATCACTGAAGAGATTCTTGCGTGTAAAAGTCAGAACCTTTGAAAACAAAAGCCAGAACAACACAATAAAATCTACAAGCTTTCTGTTTCTCCAGAATTCTTAATCAGACTGGGTATTTTATTTTTAAAGGGGGAAGTGGAGAAAGGAGGATCCCAATGATCTTATAGTCTCATTGTTCTGGATGGAACTGCCCTTCTGAATTCAGATCTTGTGAAGTGTGGCTAGTATCAGGTGGCATTCCCGGCATTCTGGGAATTCTAAGCATTCGGGGATGAGGAAGCAAAAATAGAAATATGTCATTGCGAATATTTTTTAAAAGGTAGTCAGACAGCTGTTTGAAACCAGACTCGGAGGTGGAGTGGTAGCTCAGTGGTAGACCATCTGTTTTGCCTGTGGAGGGTTCCAGCTTCAGTGTCTGCTGTCTCCATTTCAAAGGATAAGGAAGCAGGTAATATGAAAGACCCTCCTGTCTGAGACCCTGGAAAGCTGCTGCCAATCAGAGTAGACAATAACAGCTTTAACGGGCCTATGGTCAGATTCAGTATAAGGCAGCTTCATGTGATCAAACTGAATGCACAGGCCCTGTGAATGACCGAGAACAAAGGAAAAACATAACTGTCCATATTAACAATATTAAAAGTTCATGTTAGTTGATGTGCTAAATAAAATAGTGTGAAACATATGGGATAATATTCTTCTTCCTGTTGGATAGCCTGGGCCCAGCTCTTTACTGACTACATTTTGTTAAAACAAGTAGACAAAAGATATAGATCATGTTGGTCCTTAGTAAAACTCAAAGCAAAAGCCATATAATATCTTTTATTAAGAGCAACCAACACAACACAATTCAGCCTCTGAGCTTTATCATCTGAAGTGACCAAGACAGACAGAACAAGTAGTGATTCGTATAAAACATTTGTCCTTCTTTCCTCATCTTTGTAGGTGGTAGTACTTCGGCTTTGGTTGCATGTCACAGTAGATTAACTGACCCTTGTGGAACTATAGGCTGAGAGGGAAACTTTGAATAAATTGGAGTTTGGAAAAGGATAATCCAATCAAATATAAAACAACCCTTAAATATGTTTGTGTGATGATTAGGGTTGCCAAGTCATTAAGACTTACCGGTGGGGGGGAGTCCTCCTCAGTCTGGGAGCTTCCCCGGTGCACGCGCTTATGCGTGCGCCGTGATGATATCACCAGGAAGTGACATCATCATGTCGGGGGCGTTGCCAGGGCGATGCTCTGGCAATCACCCCAAAACTCTATGGTACCATAGAGTTTCGGGGCGATTGCTAGAGCGTCGTCCCAGCAACTTCCCCAACGTGATGACGTCACTTCCAGGTGACGTCATTACGCTGGAAAAGTCATCCTGACTGGATGACTTCGGGGGTGGGGTTCCCCCTGCCAGCCAAATGCTGGCCGGCGGATCGGGAACCCCTGTAGTGGGGGATCCCCCGCCCCCCGGGCTGACTTGGCAGCCCTAGTGATGATCACTGCTGTATATTCTCAGTTGAGGAACCTTTATTATTATGTTTTGTGGGACGATCAAGTCTGAGATTCCTTTAGAATGCAGGACATCTGGAAATTCTTTGAAACAAGCTGATCTTTTAAGACTGGATGGGATCTTTGAATCTTTATTATGGGGTTGGACTGTACTGTGTGGCCATAGATGGCTGGATCTTCAGGTGCCTTGGATGGCATCATGGCACAGTCGTTGAGGCTACTGTAAAACTGAGCATAAAGGCGAAGGCTGCCTTATGGCAATTGCACAAAGTACCTTCATTTTCTCATTAAGGACCAGGATGGACCTAGATCAGCTAGAGTTGCCATTCTCCAAGTGGTGGTTGAAGATCTCCAACCACCCCCTCCAAAATCTCCAGGAATTTCCCAACCCAGAGCTGGCAACCTTAAAAGCAGCTTTTACACAGAAAACCTCTGTAAGCATTGCACTGTAAATATAAAGTTACTGGGTTGGATCCTGGCCTGTAGCTACGGTGGTGCTATTGGGAGCTCTGCCCTCTTCCTTAAAGGTCCCCCCACTACTTAAAGGCCCCTCCACTTCTTCCCAAAGGTGTTTAAAGAGATCTTTTAAATGAGCATGTGGCCCACCAATCAGTAGGAGCACTTGGCCAGCTGGAGGGCCCATTAAATCTTTCAGAAGGGAGGGAGAGGGGCACATGCCATCCCCCGCTTCTTCTCAAAAGTATTTAAAGGATCCTTTTAAATTCTTTTGAGAAGAAGCAGGGGGCCCGCATCTGTGTGCACTCCAAGCCACAGATTTAGGGCTTGGATTGTAGCCGCGCACCACCCCTGCTTCTCCCCCAAAGCATTTAAAAGATCTCTCTAAATGCTTTTGGGAAGAAGTGGGGTGGGGGATGCACACACTCAAAGCCCCACCAGAAAAAATTTTGCCCCACAAGCCGCAGAATCCTGGCTACGGGCCTGGTTGGAGCCTAAGTACTGTCTGTTACGAATGAGAGCACGAGGCTCACACTTCTCCTCAGAGAAATACACCCCTGCTGGAGTACCTCTGTCCATAAAACCAGCCAGATCCTTAGCAATGAGAGAGTTTATGGCGATAGATCTGTGCCATTGGAGGCACCCAGTCTGGGGGACAGCACCAGAGGTTAGACTGATGTATGTTCATACATCACACTGATGAGGATCTCATTGTGGTTGGACAGGAATTTTTTTGGGGGGGGGAGGGGGCTAATGAAAAGCCAAATCCAGGGAGCAGATTGGTCTGCCACTGGTGATGCAATGGGAGAGGAGAGAACTTTGTGTGTTGATCTTCTAGGAGAGAATACAGCTTTTGACTGTTTAAAGAATTAAGATGGCATACGTTTGTCAACCCATAGTCAGAGTGCTCTGTACATCGCCGGTTTCTTTTGCTTTGTTTTCACCCTGGCACCAAAGAGGCTTTTGAGGAGAGCAAATAAAGTGGGTGGTGGTTGGGGTACCAAAGGAGCACTCCATCCTCTTAAGAGGGTTTTGGGGGGGCAGGTGGGATACTGAGGGAATCACACAGGGAAGGTGGGTTTCCATTGGAAACTCCACCCAGCCTCTGGACAAACAGCTCTCTTGGCTGCTTGCTGACTGTTGCAGGTGCGGTGGAGAGAGGGTAAACTCTGAGGAGCTGGAAGGGAATTATTATAATGTCATCTGAGGAAAGCCCATTGAGTTCTGCCCTTCTGAATTCAGATCACTCTGCAGTTCCCCCCCTGGCAGGTGAGCTGTGGGGACAGGGCATATTGGGCAGCAGGTAGGTTGCCTGATACAGGATCCATCCCTGTGCTGCACAAAGGCTCTTGCAGTTGTATTCAATAAAAGCTGTGGCTAAATGTCCCCCAAACTGGTTTGTGTCTCTGTTCTTCCTCCCTCACCTTTGCTCCCGTCCTTGTCCCTGAGTCTGCAAAGTGTAGGTCGGCAGTGGGAGTCGGGAATTGGGAGAAATCATAGTATATCACAGGAGGATGCTTGGTTTGGAATCTCCCAACATTTTGTAATTGCCTCCCATGGAAGCAATTTTGTGATTGGTTCTGCTTCTCATGGCAGCCATTTTGTGATGGCACCCACAAAATCCCAAGCTGTTCATAGGATCAACAAGGCTGAAGATCCCTGAGCTTCGGGTAAGGAAGTTTAGTAACTTGTTGCTCAGGCCAACCTAAACTGCTGTCCCCCAGAAAATAATTAGGGCAGATACAGGCCTAAAGGAAGTAGAGCAAACCCAACAAATTTAGCCAGAAAGGAGCAGTATGTAAGTCTGTATTGGAGATGCTGGGTGGCAGAGCAAGGAATGATTTTTGGTCTAGAAGTTTATGGTCTTCACTGGAGTCCTGCTGTTACAGACAATTTCTAATTATCCTTGAGTAGATGCTCTGTGTTTCCCCCCTTTTTTCTGTTAAAAAAAGCAATGTTGCCCATGTTTTGCTTGCGATAACAAAGGATGCGAGTAGCTTCTTCCTATGGTGCCTTAAGGAACAAAACATCCAACAGGTCAAGAAAACCTGTTCCTCTTCAAGTTCCCATTATTAGCACACAACAGAAGCTCTGCAGAAAAAAACAACAGCGACTTTGTTGTGCAACATTAAGTTACATACCAAAAGAATAACCCCTAACTGCTTGGATTTTCAAAGCCATTTATTAGTTTAACTGCTTGGTTGTAGCTGATTTACAATATCATAATGAAGTGGAAAGGCCCCTTCCGTCTTTAGTCTCCAGCATTTCCTCTTAAAAGGCAAATATGCCATTTGCCGAGCATTTGAAATGAACATTATCAAGCAGAGTATATGAATTAGAGGCAGATAGCCAGTGAATTGCTTGTCACGGAAGTTCATTCTGCTTCTTCCTTCCTTCCTTCCTTTTCATATAAGGTGGTGGCAGTGAGACCTTCTCAGTACTGTTTAAATACTTTTAAAAGAATTATTCTAATAGAAAATCAAACAGAAATAAAAAAATGCCTGAAAATAAAATGATATTTGCAGATGACTGGCTATTGAAATGTCAAAACCTGCATATGCAAGTTTAGCATCTGGAACTAATGTCCATAAACCTCCTAGTGAACAAAGGAATGCCAGAATGTTAAGGCAGGCACAAACCAATATAAACTCATAAAAGGTGCTCAGATTTCTTGTGCTGCTATGGCATATAAAATTCTGAGAAGAAAACATGGAGAATGGTTCTTTGGCTGAGGCTGAAATCCTGGGCTAAAGTTGTGGCGTACAGCTTACGCTCCAGAGAAAGAAGGAGACTATGGGACTTTTTAGATGCATTTATTTTTCTGACTAGAGGTTCCTAAATGGTGCATGGGATTTCCTAAATCCTCACTGAGTTGGCTGTTCTGACAGTGGGAGATGCCACACACTGCAGTATGATGCCACATAGAGGCAGCAAGAGCTGTAGAAGGTCCAAACAGCAAAGGCAAATAAGAGAGTCCCAGACTAGGATGTCCCAGACTAGATGACAGTGGGTTGTCCTACTCCTGTAAGGACAGAAAACAAGTTTTGAATGGCCTCCCCTCAGAGACATATCGATCAACTGATTTCCAGAAAGCTTTGGGGGATTATGAGAGCCTTGCCGCTGACTAGCGATGACTTGGAACAACATCAGGGCCAATAGACAGGATGACTCCCTGATGCCTTCTTTTTCGTCTGTAGGTGAACACCTACTCCATGTTATACCAGAGTTGGGAGACAGCTTACAGAAGACTCATGCATTATCAAACAAAGCCCTTTCTAGAGATCATCTGTCGATAGT
Organism: Lepidodactylus listeri; assembly: GCA_029233225.1. Lineage (NCBI taxonomy): Eukaryota > Metazoa > Chordata > Lepidosauria > Squamata > Gekkonidae > Lepidodactylus > Lepidodactylus listeri. The sequence goes on from JARCFY010000016.1 coordinate 23,463,257, forward strand.
GAAGAGGCCTTTTTCTCCATCACCACTGCATTACCCAAATCTTTTCCTGTGCAGAAACTTAATGGAGTTCATGTGTTAATGTTGAGCATCAAACCTGCTGGAGAACAAGATTTGGAAATGAGCAGTGATGATGTTGCTAGTGTCTTCACTCATAATCTCTCTCTCATCTGAAAGGCGGTTTAGCAGTAGATCCTGTGTCAGAGAGATCAGAAGCACCCACTTGTCAGAATTCTGTAGATAGTTTTGGACTGATCTCCCTGAACACATGGACAGGATCCTTGATGTTGTGATGGTCATCACCCTCAAATTACACTTTTGCTCTTTCTGGTTTATGAAACCTTACCAGAAAAAAGAACAGCACCTCTAGTCTCTGTCTCTCTAGTTAAGAAGTTATTTCAAGACCTCTGAAAGAGGCAGTGATTGGATGTCTCCTTAAGAAACTGTCATTGGCCAGATGTGGACAGTTACAGGTCTGTTTTCAGACTTTCTTTTCAGGGTAAGGTTACTGAACAAATAGCATGACATTTGACCTATTTGGCCTTTGACCCATTTCAATCAGCCTTCAGACCTGGATATGGAAAGAACATGGGCTCAGAAGATCCAACAGACAGTCTTCATTTACAGATAGGGTAATGTCTCCTTGTGGATCTTTTAGACCTTTCAGTGGCTTTTGACATTTTAGATCATGGTGTTTTTAGACAGGTGCTTGGAAATGATGGTGGGTATTTGGGCAATTGCTCTTTAATAGTTTTGTTTTTCCTTTTGAGTGGAACTCAGTTGATTTTCCATTGGAGATGTGGATCCAACAGTACAGGATTTAACCTGTGGAGTCCCTTATCATCTGTTACACGGGTTTCCAATATTGTTGAGCCTGTGTATATTTTGGATTCTGAGAACAGGTCAGGAGGGCCACCATTTGGGGTACAGCTGACAACAGCTGACATGGCTGCCATTTGGGGTACAGCTGACAACAGAATTGCTGCTGTGGGGTGTCTGCATCAAATTCCAAGGTGCCATGATAGAAGTAGGTGGATATGTCCTGCAGACATAAAGGGGATTCATTCTGACAGCCTTCCAACCCCCCTGCTGTTCCAATGACTTGGGGAAAAGCCAGAACTGGCTCTAAGTTTTGGGAAAGAGATGCTTTGAGAAAGAAGGAAGTGGACACCAGGAAGCACATCACTGGTTGCCATGACACCCATGGGCACCACACTGAGGACTGGCTGGTCTATTATTTGCCTATGTTGTATAATATGTATGTTGGAACACTGAATAAAATTGTCTGAAATTTGGGGGTTGGCGGTCATCAGTATGTGGATGACATCCATCTCTGTGTTTCATTTGAGCTTCCAGAAGCTACTGTAAATGACCTAAATTATTGTCTTAAAGCTGTGGTCAAGCGGCTAAGAGGGGACAAACTGAAATTAAACCCAGACAGTGTGGAAGTGATGTTAGTTAGGAAGGTTGAGGTATTGTATGAAACTGATCTGGATGGGGGTGGGTTTGGGAGTGCTCTGACTTACAGATAAAGAAACAGGTGGGTGCTGTTACTAATAGCACTTGGTGGTAGGAAGTGCCACCAAGTCACTCCCAGCTTACATCAACCCCACCAGTTTTCAAGGAAAGAGACGTTCAGAGGTGGGTTGCCATCACCTGTCTCTGGGTAGTAACTCTTGACTTCCATGCTCATCTCCTATCCAAGTGCTAATCAGAGCTGACCCTGCTTTGCTTATGAGATGGGACAGGATTGGGCTAGCCTGAGCCATCCAAGTTGGAGCTTTAAAAGTTACATCTTGCAAATAAGCTCTCTCCTGACCTGGAATCTTTTCAGCTTGACACACTGATCCATGCTACTGCAACCTCTAAGCTAGACTACTGTAACTCGCTCTCGGTGAGTTCCCTTGAAAGACCACTTGGAAGCTTCAGTTAGTTTAAAATGGAGCTACCCATCTTTTCTTTTCTTTTTTACTGGGGCAAGATTCTTTGAAAATAGAATACCTGTCTAGGAACAAGGATGCCTATTTGCTTCAGGTCTCAGTTTAAGCAGCTGGTTCCTACCTGATATGGGACCCACATATCTGAAAAACCTCATTTCCCTGTATAAATGGGTATGCTGCTTGTCCTGATCTGATTTCCCCCCCTTAATTTTTTTGGTCCAGGACCTGTTAACTCAGTGGACCAACCCTCTGGAATAGTTTTTCAGAGAAAGTCCAGAGGGTACCACTGCTGCCTATTCCCAGGGAAAGCATGTAAAGCTTTGTTATTTCAGAGGACCTTTTAGTGAATTTATTCAGAACATTTCTGAGGCTGAAAACTTCTCTGTTTGGACAATTTGTCTTTGTATATTTTGATTGTTGGGCTTTTATATGTGTGATTTTTATCGCATTGTCTCTGTTAGCCATCTTGAATCCCTGGAGAAAGAATATGAATAAATATTTTATAAACAAATATTGTATACATTAGGTCTGCATGCCCAAATAATGAATACTCATATAACAAATTTAAATAGTTTAGACTCAACTCATGAGTACAAAAAATCTAGTCATTTTTCACTGTTCTGTTGTGTCCCTTACGTGGTTCTGCTTGTAACATGGCTTCATTTGATCAGCTGGTGACTGAATTCCTTTTCTTTCCTTCTTTTTAAAAATAACTTGCATATGTAGGCTAAATAATTTCCCTACTGATCCTCAGTATGGCAGATCTTCTCTACTTTACCCTATTTTACCAGCTCACAAAGCTATCTGCGCCATTCTTTTTGCTAATACAAGAAGGTCCCCTAAAGCATATTGCTTTATCCAGTGTCGCGTTGTGATGTTGGAAGTAGTGGAGCATTTCTAATTCCTGTTGGGAAAACTATGCAGCACGCTAATAGCTTTCACTATGGAAAAGAGCTTACTGATATTTAAAATGCATTTTTCTTTGCCTGCTTGTATTTGAGGTAGAGTTCTAAAACAGCACGCGCTCAGACATTCCTGAAATTAGGACCCCAGCACAGAACCAAGCTGAGTTTAGAAATGGCCTGCCTTAAATCATGTTATATATACATTTTTGGTCTCCACTCATGATGGAATGAGTTCAGTGGTGCGTGAAGAGTTTGGGACTTCTATTGGATCCTGGTCTGTTGTTAGAAAAACAGGTGAGTGCTGTGGTGAGAAAGGCATTCTTTTCGCTTAATCTAGCACAGAAACTGGCTCCTCTCCTGAACTCTACCTGTCTAGCCACACTGACCAACACCATAGTATGGGTTAAACTATTATAATGTGTTCTACCTGGGTCAGCCCGTGAAAACAACTCTGAAGCTGCAGTTAGTTCAAAATATAGCAGCCTCCTGCTTGTTGTCGGGAGTGACACATGAGAATCTATTTTAAGATACCCCCTTTGGCTGCCTATTTGTTACTGGCTTCAATTCGAGATGCTGGTGTTGACCTTTAAAAATATTGATGATCTGGAACCCACACACTTACAAGACTGTCTCTTCGTGTATGGTCCCACGTGCCAGTATATTCCCATGCAGCATTTCTGCTCTTTTGAACAGTTTGTTGGTCATTCCTCCCTGCAGATAGATTCAGACAGCTACTCTCAGGACTTTTTCAGCAGTCACCCCTACCTAGGGTTCCCAGGTATGCCTTGCCAATCAACAGGAGTCAGGGGTGAGGATGGGGACATGGGGGTATCTTCAGGTGATGTCGAGATGTCACTTCTGTAGAAAACTTGAAAGTGACACCCAACCCTTCTAGGAGTCATTGGATGATTCTGAGGCTGAGGACAAACTGGCAATGTGGCCCGGGATAGGTCCGCTTTAGAAGCGGGGGAAGGGAGGCAGTTCAGACAGCTGCAGCTGTCCTCCATTTCCCTTCCATACTCACCCATTTCGGAAGCGCTTCCAAGGTGCCTCAGACGGACACCAGCAGAAAGTGGTGCCCAGGGGCCTTCCTCCGCTTGAATCCCGCTTCCCGGCTGTGTGGATGGGAAGAGGCGGGGTTCAAATTGAGATGGCGGTGTGAATGCGACTCTGTGGAGAGATGCGCATATGAGCATATGTGCTGTGTATGCTCATGCACAGGAGGAAACCAGGAGAGGAGGTGGGGAGATTTAAAATTTTTAGACTGCTATTGCATGCGCTGATTGCTGAAACGGCCCTGCGATGAGTTGTGGAGGCTGGCCCACCAAGGCCGCTCCGCTGCAGTCTGACCACATCAACCCGGAATGCTCCCGCAGGAGTCTGGCCAGTGTGAACGGCCAGCCCCGGGCCAGTTTTCCCCCATGGCTTTTGGCCCTGCTTCCCTTCCACAGCAGATTCCTAGTCTGTCCTCAGCCTTAGAGTGGACTGATGTTGCAGAAATGATATCACATTGTCACCTGAGGACAATTTTTAGATATTATTTTTTCTCCTGCAGGCTGCAGAAACGATGGTGGGAAATGAGAGCCAGGGGATGGCAATTCTCTGACCCTGGTGGGAAAATAGCAGTTCTATCTATACCCCATAGAAAGGCCTTCCTGAGTTAAGGCCTCCCGTGCTGTTGTGATTCCGAAGGCTTTTGTAAGACCAAATTGCTTAAAAGGGCTTTCCTTTCCTGAAGAAAGTGGTTGCAGAAATATGTTGATTTTGCAAGCTGAATCTAAACCGTATATTATGAAGGTGGGTAGATTTGTTGTTGATGGCTTCTGGGTTAGGTAATGTGGTTTTAAATATTTACAGAATGTGATTTCTTAAAAACCCCTTGACACTGTATGCTACTTTGTCCAAACTGAGCAAAGAAATGGGTACCAGATGTGATAAATTGAAGCTTTTTAGTAATGTTTGCATACATTTCTTTTAAAAAATGAGGACCGCTGTGCAAATCTTATTGAAAGTAACAGAAGGTGCTCACCATAACCACATTTTTTGTACCTTTCCTTTCTTTCCTCTGTGGTTCTTCATAGGCTCTTAAACTGGTATAGATTTTATCTCCAAGGTGATAGTCTTCTACTGAATGACAAGATACTATATATTGAAAAGCAAATAGATTTTGTTCTCTATGCCCTGTTTGTTGACCCTCCAGGGCAACTGTTTTGGTTGCTGCGTGAAACAGTCTGCTGCTGGAATAGATGGATCACTGATCAGATCCTGCACGACTGTGTTCAGTTTTTATGCACTAGAAGCTGACCTGTCGGTAGACTTACCAGCTGAGTGCTGACAACCAGCGGGAGGCTTGGGTGGTCAGGGAAAGTCAGATCTCTGTTGCTCTGATTAGGGTTGCCAGCCTCCAGGTGTGGCCTGGGGATCTCCTGCTTTTACAACTTTTCAGAGATCAGCTCCCCTGGAGGAAATGGCTGCTTTGAAGAGTGGACTCTATGACAATGCACCATGCTGAGGCCCCTCCCCTCCCCTCTCCTCACCTGGGACCACCCCCAAAGTCTCCAGGTATTTTCCAACCCAGACCTGGCAACCCTAGCTCTGATAGTGTGACATCACTTACAGACCGATTTCCCACGAGGCGCTGCTCTGGCATTGATCTTCCCTTTGCCCCGATTGCGTGCTTGAATTTCCCACTATTTGCCCCATGCCGCATTTTGACCCACAGCTTCAGTGGTCCTGTTTTTTGAGGATCACTGAAACCACGGGGGAATTCGAGTGAAGCCACAGGTCAAAATGCGGCACGGGGCAAATAGTGGGAAATTCAAGCATGAAATCAGGGCAAAGGGAAGAACGACGCCAGAGCAGCGCCTCGTGGGAAATCGGTCAACGTGTGACCCCAGAAGTGATGTTAGTATGTTGTAGTGACACTCTAGGATGCCACTGAATGTCTGTGGTTTGTCCACACAGTCTCAGTGGAATCCTAGAGAGCCACACCAATGTGATGATGTCGCTGCCAGGGTCATGCTGGGAGTGCCATCATGCCATTGGAACAACAGTGATTTTTTGGGCATCCCCCTGTTGCCATACTGAGCAGTGGTGGGCTTTGGTAACTGACGGTAGGAGGTGTCCCACTATTGTGGGAGAGTGGCAGCCCTATCTGTGGCTGAGAGGAGGGGAAGCATGGTTTGAAATATTCCCTTAATATGAAATGCAAAGATTAAAATGTTGAGCTGTTGCATGGTACTATGATGAGACAAAGATTACATTGCTTTTGCTTTCTAAATTTTAATTTCTTGAAAAATCCTTCAGTCACACCGATACCCCCATAACTGTACATTGACAAAGCATAACAAACAAGGAAAAACCAAAAAGACAAATACAAATCAAATTGAAATAAGAAATCAAGAGAATGATAAGCTGAAATGTTTATAATTATTATTATAATGTTTATAATTATTATTATAGCATTCGTTTAACAGGTTTACCAATATTTCCCCCCAGTTTTGTCAACAAAGTAGGCACTCCTTATTAAACCCCGTCTTTCCGTAAGTTCCTAGTGCTAGATGGAGGATGAAAAGTTGTTGAGTGTTGACTGGCAAAAGATATAAATGGATTCCAAACAGGCATTTTTTTGCTTTATTGGTAATGTGGTTTATTTTCAAGGATGTGCTTTGTGAGTTTTAAACATGAGATGCATTTTGAAAGTGATCCAAAGTTGTATGATGTATTTCTCCTGGCCCTTGGTGGGTTGGAAAATAATAGGATTATGTACAAATTGCTTTTCAAGTGTTATAGGCATTGATTTGTTCTTTTTAAAGGCTGTGTAAAGAAAGTTTGAAACGGTTACTTATTCTGCTTGCATTTGAGAGTAAGAAGAGTGAAAAGGCTACTCGTACAGAGATAGTTAAGGATCTTAATTGGAAGGATTGTTATATATTTATCAAATAGCTGCCTTCACCATGTATTTCAGAGTTCAGTAGGAGCTCACAAGCTATTGCCCCGTACTACAAAAGCTTCCTTTCGCCACCATTTTTATTCTCTTGCTGTCTCATCAGGTTTCAGTGGGTATTTCACATACTGAAACCCTTGGAATACCACCCCCCCCAGAAGACCACTTTCCCAGTTCTTTCATATCCTATGTAGGCATTAATTACTTTAGTGTTGATTACTCACTGCTCCCTTGATGAATGGGCAGAACTGTTTATTTTATTTAATACATCCCTCCCGAGGAGCACTGGATGGCATACACAATTAGCTCCTTTCCTCCATTTATCCTCACAACAATCCTATGAGGTAGGTTACACACACACACACACACACACACACACACACACAGAGAGAGAGAGAGAGAGAGAGAGAGAGAGAGATTGGCCCAAGGTCAGCCAGTCAGTTTCATGTGATGTTCTAACTACTGAGCCACAAGGAATGTGCAGAAGGGCTGCATTGAAAAGCATTGCGTTTGACACAATGTAAGGTGATGTGGTGATGAGCCACTTACATGTTGCAGGTATCAAGGGTCAAAGATATGCGAGTCAGGACTTAAAGTCATTGCTAGACCTTTGGCAGACTATAGCTGTTCTTTGTTATCCATTCTCTGTTGCCTTACGTTGTAAAATATATTTACATTTCTTTTAAGAAATCCTTCTTTAGCCATTTATATTTTATATCTTACCTATCTTCAAAGGAGCCCAGGGCAGTAGACACGGTTATCCATCCACCCCCATTTTATCCTCCTAACAATCATACAAACATAAGAGCCCTGCTGGATCTGACCAATGGTCCATCTAGTCCAGCATCCTGTCTCACACAGTAGGCAACCAGTTCCTCTGGACAGCATAGAGGCTGAGGTCTTCCCCTGGTGTTGCCTCCTGGCTCTGTAATTCAGAGGATTAGCGCCTCTGAATGTGGAGGTTCCCCTGAGTTACCATGGCTAGTAGCCATTGATAGACTTGTCCTCCATGAATCTATCTAATCCTCTTCTACAGCTATTTATTCCTGTGGCCATCACTACGTCATCTGGCAGTGAATGCCACACTTTAATCACTCTCTGAGTAATGTAGTATTTCCTTTTGTCTGTCCTGAACCTATCAGTTTCATTGGAAGCTCTCGAGGTCTGGTATTTTGGGAGTGGGAGAAAAATTCCTCTTTGCCAACTCTCTCCAACCCATGCATAATTTTATAAACCTCTATCATGTCCTCTCTTAGCTGTCTTTTCTAAATTGGAAAGTCCCAGACTCTTCAGCCTTTCCTCATAGGGAAGGTGCTTCAACCCCCTCTTGGCTGCCATCCTCTGCACTTTTGCCAACTCTGCAATGTCCTTTTGGTGTAATGGTTAGTCCAGTTTGGTGTAGTGGTTAGGAGTACGGACTCTAATCTGGGAGAACTAAGGTTGATTCCCCACTCCTCCACATGCAGCCGCTGGTGTGACCTTAGGTCAGTTACAAGTTATTTCAGAGCTGTTCTTTCACAAGCAGTTCTCAAAAGAGCTCTCTCAGCCCTATTAGGATAGGGGTCCCCAAGGTGGTGCTTGTGGGGTTCTATGAAAAAAGCAGAAAAAAGCCCACATAAAAAATCCCATGGTCACAAATGCTCACAAGAAGAAAGCCCACATGGAAAATTGCCCACATGGAAAACTGCCCACATGGATATAAGCCCACATGGGGAAAATACCATGTGAAGCACCATAGATATTTATAATTGTGGATAACCATTCATCTCCATTTATGAGAATGGACAGGTATTACCTATATTTTATATTATTATTTTAGGATTAAAACATGTAATATTCACATGTAATAACATGCAATAATTTTGCTATGTTATTAGTAAATTACATCATTATTATACAAAAGTGGCCTATTTGTGGCTTTACAAAAGTTGCTTTAATGCTCTTGAATGTAAAGACTTGGAAGGGAAAATACAGGAAATAAAAGTGACCATTTTGTTATTTAACAAACTTTATTAAGAAGGAAAAACAATAACAATAGAAATTAAACTCTATATAGAAATATTTTTAAATAAAATTAAATACTTAACAATTATTAATTTATCATTTGTCACCCTTTGAAATGTTGGTATGAAGTAATTTGTAAAGTAAAGACAGAAAGATGTTAAATTAAATAAATTAAATTATGTATAGACTATCTAGTATACACAGCTTTTAAACAACTATATGGCTTACAATTCTTCAAATAACATTATTTACTTATTTTGTTATTAAAAATTAAAACCGTAAGATAACAAAACCATAAGATAACATTAAAATAAGTCCGTTTCCTAGCTTGATTTCCCTTTACTTTTGTTTTAACAAATACAGGCTGAGTTCAGATTGGCAGTTTGGCCCGATAGAGGCCCGTTTTGCAAGCGGATTAAGAGAGCCCGTTCACACAGCCACAGCTGCCTGGCAATGCCATGCTGCACTCACACCGTTCTGAAGTGCTTTCATCCCGCTTCAGAAAGGTACCTGGTGAAACCAGTGTCAAGCCATCTGGGTGTGCATTCATCCCACTTCCTGGCAGTGTGGACACAAATAAGCCGCACATCAAGTGGCGCCGGTAATGTGAACCCGCTGATCTGGCTGCTGCACCCATGCGCCTATAAGCCCATGCACCTACGCACAGGTCAACAAAATGGACCAAAGCTGCGTGCTACTGTGCCGCAGCCAACAGGTTACCACCCCACAGGGTGAACATTCCGTTCCGCCTCCTCCCCGGTATGGTCCCGCATCAGTCTACACAGTGTGAATGGAAAGCCCCGCGACAACTCGGCCCAGGTCTTTTTGCCCCGCTTCCCTTGCGCTTCATTTTGCCAGTCTGTCCTCAGCCACCGTGTGGTACATCCAGTGACCATTTCAAAGACCACCTAACCCTCATAGTAAAAGCAACAATTATTTAACAACATTTAATAACAACAACAATAACAATAATTTAATAACAACCACAATAACTCAGATATAATTCTTCATTGCAAATTAGCCAATCTCCTTCAGTAATTAAGTTTATCTTCCACCTGCTCATATATATTACTACACAGAAGTGGCAACCATGTCATGTAGTGCCTCATATTTTCCCTTTTTCACCTCTATGCGACCTGCCTGTGCATTAGCCAGTGTTAGTTTGTGGCAAGCCAGGTCCCTCTGCAGTCCATCAAATAGAGACCAGACACTGGGATGACTGTAGTGGAATAGGGAATTAAGAGCATTGTGAAATCCCTCACAACAGTTTGTAGTTTTTGGCGACCGTTCCAGGGCTCATCATAATGATTCCATACTCTTATAGGCAACTGAGGGTCTCTACCAGTGTTCCCTCTAATCCGAATTAGTGTGAGCTAGCTCACACATTTTTGTCTTAGCTCAGGAAGGGTGGCTCCAGAGCAAACTAATTTATGCAGTAGCCAAATCGCTCGCTCACAACTTTAAGGCCAGTAGCTCACAAAGTAGGATTTTTTGGTCACAAGACTCCACAGCTTAGAGGGAGTGTTGGTCTCTACCTGCTGCACCCTCAATATATGTCGAAAAGCAGTACGTGAGCTCCTCATTGTAGCTGTCTTCATCTAGAAATGTGGTAGCAAGCTCATCAAAAACAGTTCTCACATCATTGATTGGGACAAAGGGTAATGCAGCAAGAGATTTCAGTGTAATTTTTATGTTCATCTTAGTTTCATATTCAGTCTTCAAGACAAGACCGTTGATTTTCCTAATGAGACTCTGAGACAGGTGCAAATAACACCCTTAGACCTCAGCGTGTGGAAAGGCAATCCTCACTGCATTCATACAAGCCTTCTCAAAATCGACGAAAACCTTTTGAGGTGTCAGATCTGGAATCAATAGCTTCATTATTTCAAACATTCTATTATAGGTGCCCATGTTCTTTTTTTGAAGTAAAATGTAAATACATGGTGGATATGAATTACCCACCTTGGCATGCCATGTGTACAGTTGGTAAAACATATCTGGCACTTTATCAAAGTTGCCATCCCCGGAGATGGCGTCTTTGTTTAATTCGAGCATAAGATCTCTATCACCTAAAACCAGAATTCTGTCTGAATTTAATTATTTAATTATACTTGATAAAATCACAACACAAATTGTTGCATGTGAATATGACATGTTTTAATCCTAAAATGACAATATAAAATATATGTATTCTCCCGTTCATTCTCATAAATAGAGATGAATGGTTATCCACAATTATACATATCTATGGCGCTTTACATGGTATTTTCTCATTTGGGCTTCTTTCCGTGTGGGCTTTTTTTTGTGTGGGCTTTTTTCTGTATGGCTTTCCCCCCCATGTGGGCTTTTTTTCTGTGAGCATTTATGTCCATGGGGTTTTTCTCCTGTGGGCTATTTTCTCCTGTGGGCTTTTTTCCAGTCACTGCTCATGGGTGCCATGTCACCCACGGACATCTGTCCTGATTCCTGCCAAGTGTTTTAAGGAAGTGGGTGAAGCCAGGTAGGGCTTTTGCCCAAGAAGGCTTCTGACTGACTATTGGGGGTTTGATTGGCGGTGCAGATTTTTAAAAATGTTGCTTTGACAGCAGCTACTGCCACAGCACGAGGATCTGTGTTACTGGGTTACTGAAGTTAAAGCTGCGGCAATCATTTTGTGGCTGGCCATGCCTCCTGCAGCAGCCATTTTATGGTAGCCTTTTTGTTGCTGTGCCCACCATGATGTCTCACAATTCCAAATGTGCCTGCAGGCTCAAAAAGGTTGGGGAACACCTGGATTACTAACTAGAAGACCCTGGTTTAAACCCCAACTCTGCATTGAAAGCTTGCTGGGTGACTTTGGACCAATCATACACTCTTAGCCTAAACTACCTCACAGGGTTGTTGTGAGAATAAAAAGGAGGTGGGGACAATGTAGCAAGCCACTCTGGGTTAATGTTGGGGAGAAAAGTGAGGTATTAAGTAAACAAGTAAACAAAGTATGGAGCTGCCCTGAATCCTTGAATTGCATGTGCATGTCAAGAGGTGGAAGCAGAACACTAATACATATTTAGTAATTTGACAGGCTTTACATTGGAGAACTATGGAGAAGTCACATCAAGGATCTCCCTTTCCTATGGCTGTGGCAACAGAGAGTGAACAAACACAGCCACTGGCATCCAAGAACTCAAGCCAAAAGTAATTTGTGCATTAATTTTTCTGCTGGCACTGTCTTTGGCAGGAGTAAACTTGTGAACTCTCTGGCAGCATTTATGAATCTGAATATATTGTGCTACTTGATGGATTATGCTCTACAACAATATGTGGGTTATGACGAGCTCCAGTGTTGTCCTTAGGGATGTGAGTAGGGTTGCCAGCTCCCAGTTCTCAGTGGGGGTTCCCCTGCTTTTGGGGGCTCTGATCCACCCCCCCCCCAAAAAGGGCATCGCTGGGCAACATCCCAGTTGCAAAATGACATCCCCTGGAAGGGACATCGGGGGGTGACGCTCTAGTTTTTGGGCAAACTCTATGGTTTTGAAGGCAAAAAACCCATAGAGTTTTGTCCCAAAACCACAGCGTCACCCCCCAACATCCCCAACATGATGACATCACTTCTGGGTGACGTTGTGGCGTGCACATTGGAAGTTTCTGGACCGGAGCCTGGATCTCCGCACCAGCAGCCAGGTAGGACCTGGCAACCCTAGATGTGAGGGAGCTAGGATTGTCAGGTCCTTCTGGGACTGGCAGGGGATGGGGGAAGACTTACCAGGAAAAAGAGAAAGGTCCAGGCCTTGTTGCTGGTGTCACACTGGAAGTGACGTCATCATGTTGCGATGTTGCTGCAAAACTGGTATTTGCGGGAAAACTATGGTAAAACTGGCCTCTACCATAGAGATTTTGCCCAAATACCAGACTGTTGCCAGATATCACTGGTGTGATGATGTTACTTCCTGTTTTCCAGAGTGTTAGCCAGCAAGGCACTTTTTGTGCTCTTATGGATTTTCATATCCATAAGCTTGAACTGTGTGTCACCAACAGTGGTAGGGTCTTGTGCTTTCTTCTTGAAATAGGAGCCAGCTCCAGCCCAAGCCAGGAGGCTGACACCCTAAACAGTTCACCCAAGACAAAGATAAGGGATTCCTCTTGCCATGAGGTTTCCTTCTGTCGGACATCCGCTGGCTAACCCCCACTCCCCCACTATACATCCGGATAGTTATGCTAACTAAACTGCCTAGCAACTAATGTGCCAGCCATCAGATACTTGGCTGAAACCATCAACTAACAATAGGTATGGCCAGGTGAGTCATCGGACCCCAGACTCAGTGTCTGTTTCCTGGTGAGGTCATACTCTTGCAACACTGACCAAACCCCTGTACCTCCTCCCTTTGTTCACCTTTAGCCTATAGCAAGGTCCAACAGGGACGGACCGCCTAGTAGGAGTGTTAGTGGGTTGTGGTCTGCAAAGCCCGCCCCAAGACCCCCAATAAAAGCCCAAACTGAGAGTCACTCGGCCTCTTGAGCCGTCGCCCTCTATCTTACCTATTGACCCTTCAGTCCAGCTTTCTGTCCCCAATCCTTGCCTCCATCTTTGAACCCCTTTTTCTCTCTCTGGACTCGCGATCCAGGAGAACCACGTGGTCTTGCCGGTTCAAGCCTCGTGGCCGCATAGCTTTTATACCTTTCTTCCCCCATCCAATTCATCTTGACATCGGACAACGCATCTAAGGTAACGTGCTTTCCCCACCAACGAGACCTGCTCATGCAAAAGTGCTATTTTCTCTCTTTATTTTATTAGGCCTGTAAGATTGTGTGTGTGATTACGATTTTTGTATGCTTGATTACATGATCCAGTAAACAACATTGAACTTGGAAGCTGCCTCACGTGCCTCTTTCCTTGCGATCTCCCGGGAGGGGTGGGACCCTGGTATAGTTGGCAAGAACCCGTATATTTTGCTGATTGCTAAATGTAAATTAAAGCATTTCGGCTAACAAGAGTAGCCCTTAAATCCAATTCCAGCACTGTAACCAGGATACCACACTGGCTCTCAGAAGGCAATGAGACTCAGTATGTGTAGGAGAATGCATGGGAATTACCTAATGTGATGAAAGCAAGGGACACGGGGTGGAAATTTAAATCTTGATCTTCTGTTTTCCAGAGTAGCCCTTAAATCTCTTTTACCAGCATCTCCCATTATATCCCTCTTGAGGTACAGCTATTTCTCCCTCCCCTCGGCACCGCTGTGCAGTGAAAAGTCACACTGTGTAGGCTTCTTCACTATTCCTCTTGGTGGGCCCAGCTAGTGGCTCCCAGCTGGGCTTCAGAATAAAGAATCCCGGAATGTGTTTTCAAGGGCTCTTACAGAAGTTTATTTTTTACAATCTCTTCAAGGTACCGCTGTGCTTATTTTCCTATCAATTCATTTTCCCCCTTTGTTGCTGCATTTACTCTATATTTAGCACATTTTAAGAAAGGCCAAATAGATTGTGCGGATACAATATCACACGGCAGGGACTTCAGTGCTGTTCTGTAACAATTATGTGGCGTAAATCTAACTTTTCCCTTATTACCATATCTTTATTATTTCCTCCCCCCTCCCTCTTCATTTTTATTCTCTCGTTCACCCAGTGGGTTTCAGTGGGTGTTACTCATACTCAGCCTCTTGGGCGGGGGGGGGGGGGAACACACACACAACAGACCACTTATACCTGAATTGCAGAAATTAGCTTTAAACAGTGAGGTATGAACATTCAAGCTTAATTGTTTTATAATTGAAATGTAATATTATTGTTATCCAAGGCGGAGCTGGTAGTCAGAACAATGCTTAAGTTGCCTAATGCTTTAAAGCACGAAAGAGTCCTGTGGCTTTTTTTTTTTTTGGTAAAGCATGTACTGAAAGCTTTTAGGTATTTAAAATTCAGCTCAAATAAGGCCCTTGACTGAAATGTTACCTCCCCCTCCATATATTCCAGGAAATTTTGGTCCATGCTTTCCTAAGAGAGACATTATTGAAAACAGCCATTTCTGTTCAGAAAAATGAGAATACTGTTGTGTGGTGTAATGAAGAGATATTATTATTATTGTTAATAATAATGATTTCTTGAGGTTTTTTTTTTTTAAAAAAGAGGTGTTGTACAGAACACATAAGAAAACAGGCCATGATCAAATAAGCTTATACTCTGTTTGCAGTGGCCGTTGCTGGTATAACTTTATTGTGGATGTATATTAATGGCTAGTTAAAGAGGTGCTCCAGAATTAGCAGAAGGTAAGTCGCTGAGCTGCAGACCGGAAGGGCGGTAGCTCAGCAGTTCGAGACCCGAGTGCCGTGTGATGGAGTGAGCTCCCATCTCTGGCCCCAACTCCTGCCAACCTAGCAGTTCGAAAGCAAGAAATTACAGGTAGATAAATAGGTACTGCTTCAGTGGGAAGGTAATGGCATTCCATGCACCTCGGCATCAAGTCATGCAGGCACATGACCACGGAAAAAGTCTTCCAACAGTGCTGGCTCTTTGGCTTGGAAACTGAGATGAGCAGCGCCCCCTAGAGTCGGATTCGACTGGCTTTCGAGCAAGGGAAACTGTTACCTCTACCTTTATTTCCTTAATGGCTCTCCCCTATCTGCATGTGGCCCTATTGTGTGGATTTTTAAAATCTATACTCCAGGGCCGAATTTGGAGTTGGATATATAATAGCAATTTTGGGGACATGTCCTATAAAACTGTTGTTTGCAAATCTCTTTCTTCAGCCTAGCTCAGCAAATTTTTGCTGGATTACATTGTTTGAAGCTTGTAGACAAAGTGTGCAGTCCTATGGAGAGTATCCCAGCCTAAGGCTGGAATAATTTAGTAGATTAAGTAAATAAATAGTAAGTATATTGGAAGATGGAGAATAGATAAAAGGTTGGTTAGTTGGTGGGTAAGAAGGAGAGAAGAAAGAAAGGAGAGGTGAGGGTATGGGGCTTGCCCTAGAAGGAAAAGTGGAATAGTATGGGGAAAGTGATGCAGTGGAAAATGAGGGTACCTATGCAAGTCCTTGTTGGGTTCTCCACTGCACAACTAGGCTCAGCGCAGAGGCTAGCATTGTGCAACTGGGCTTGGTTCAGCAGCTGGCACTGAGCAATAGGGCTGCCATTCCCCCAATGGGGGCAGGGTTTGCCCACTTTCAGCCCCCCCGATCTGCCTGCCCCAATCTGGCTGGTGGGGGAACCCAACCCCCAAAGCGCCCTGTTTGCAGCAATGACATTACTCGGAGGTGACGGCATTGTGCTGGCCACATTGCAGGGGCGATGCTTGATCATTTAAGGAAAAAACACAGAGTTTTTCCTTAAATGATAGAGCATCCCCTGCAATGTTCCTTGTTTCTTCTTCTTTTTCCCTGGGGGCCAGTTTGCTCCTACAGAAATTCAAGTTTTTAGGGCCAAAGTGATGTCATATGAGGTGGCCATCTGGATTACTGAAATGGATAGCTCTATTGATTGACCTCTTGAAGCTTTTCTTCAGAAAACTAATTGAGTTCCCCACTGCATAGCCTCTGTGGCTCTTTAATAGAAATTGGGTCTTGGATTAGTAGAATGCCAAGCTTGGAAATTGGCTTTCCACCTTTACCTGAAGGTTCTGTTTTCTAGGAGAGCCTCTGGCTTCTTTTCCTCTGTATATTCTAATTGCTGTGTTTCACAATGGAGAGTAAATATTGAATTTAAGTATTTTGGGGTTGTCCCCTGTGTTTTTGTTAACTATTGACCTTTCTCTCTGCTGTTTTGCTGGGTAGATTCTGAGGAGTAACTTATTCTGACAGACTGCCTCCTTGTGGATCTGGTACCAATTCTGGCATAAAAATGGCTGTGGCAAAATTTTGGGCTGCAGTGGCTGCAGAGGTGGAGAGTGCAGAGGTGGAATTAGAGGGCAGTATTAGTGTGATTTATGTTGTCCAAGACCATTGGGAAACTGGATTATTTAAAATAAATAAAACTATTGAATAACAAAGAAATATTGTTCTAGTTGATGACACCTAAGAGTTGCCACGACTTCAGATAACAGTCCACTATTGAAACTTGTCCCACAGCTCTTGAGACAAGTACGTTTGCCTCAGAGGATGTCATTGTTAATGAGAGCAGTGGCTGCCCCAGCACTTAGGAAGGGTAGAAAAGAAACCTTCAGATTACAACAGCAGCCTTTCCCCATTATCAGCAAGTTTGTCAATTCTGTAACTTTGTCTATCTGTTCTTCAATCCATGAGTAAAGTAAGGATTCACGTATCTCTCCTTATATATAACTGAGTAGTGGGGTGGCACTCTCTGAACATTCCACACGCTCCTAAATCAATTGGCTCCATGATGTGTCACTCAGAAGCTCTCCCTATCCACTGGCTGTGTCGCCTGAGTCTTGCCTCCAACATTCTAAACAGTTTGCTATCCCTCTCCCCCCCAAAGCCAGTCAGAACACAGAGGTTGTTTGCATATGTGGCCCGATTGGCCTTTGCCTCTAACATTCTAAACAGTTTGCTGTTGGGAGTCATTGAATGTGTCCTGAGGAAAAATACATATCTCAATCTTCCCTTAAATGGTCGCTGTAGTTGTCAGTCTCCCTGTGGGGCTTGGAGATCTCCCAGAAATCACTGTGTTCCCCAGCTACAGCACATCATTTCCCCTACAGAAAATATCCCAATTATTACAAGCGATCTCCAGGTGACCAAGATCAGTTCTCCTGGAGACAATGCCTGCTTTGGGCAGTGGACTCTATGGCATTATACCCTGCTGAAGTCCCTCCGCACCCCAATCCCTGCCCTCCCCAGGCTCTACCCCATGAATCTACAGATACTTCCCAACCCAGAGTTGGCAATCCTGGTATTTGGCAACCTTATACTTGAAAAAATCTTTTGAACTCCCCGAAGAAGATCTGGAAACAGGAGGATATCTGGACCTCTGTTGGAGGAGGAGGAAGAACAAATACTTACTGGACTTAAAGGAGTCCTCCTTCAAAAAAACTTTTGTTTTATTTAGGAGGACTGATACTTATATAGGGGTTGTTCAATATCTTTAGTTATATTATTGGATGATACTTAGTATTTTGGGATTTATAACTCTTTCTGTGTGTTCATAATAATTTATATGATAGTGAATTATTTAATAAAAATGAAATAAAATATATACAATATTTAAAAATTAAAAAAATATTTTTGAGATACTTTGTAAATTGTCTACAGCATGGTATTTTCTGATTTTTGGTATTGCCTTATAGGTAAGCAGAAGGAAATAAACATGGCTTGTGTCCCTCTGTTTTCCCCTTCCCTCTGCCGCCCTACCAGCCACAGCTGGGACATTCATCTGGAGCTTCCTTCTAGAGCCCGTTGTATTTCTTCCCACAACAGGCCTTATTCCTAGTCTTTAATAATTATGCAAAAATCAACACAGTGCAGGTTTGCCAAAACTGATAATTTTGTTGATATTAGTGGCAGTTTTATGCAGAATTTTTCCATTGGGAAGTTTGAGCTGCAGTAA